>OY998154.1:8963090-11647235 GCA_963921925.1 Sphagnum tenellum
AAGGGTTGGTACTTTTCAAGGTTGTGGTGGAGGAGGGGATGTGGGGCACTTGAAACTAGGCTCACCATCTTTGGTAAGCTCCTACAACGGTAGGAACTTCATCTTTTTTTTTTTTCCTTTGCTCAAGGGATTACTTGGGATTTTGCTTCCTAAGGGTTCGGGGTGTAGCCTTTTTTTGGGGGGTGGGGGAAGGGGGGGTTACTTAGGCTTTTGCTTCCTAGGGGTTTCAATTTTTTTTTAAAACATTAAATTTTTTAAAAAAGGTATGGCTCCCTCTTTGCGTCCCCCGATTATTTTAGATACCATTTTTTTTCATTATTTTGGTCTTTACACTTTAGGTGCTTTTTCGAGGCATGCTAACCCTCTTGTTAGCCTCGTTTCCTAGGCTAGCCAAGTTGTTTTTTCTTTGCAAGTGTCCCCCTTTCTTGTGTTTTTCCCTAGTTCTATTCCTATTACTTCTTGGGGTTGGTTTCGAGCTTAGTTTAGTTCCATTTTGGGGTTGTTTAAGTTTCATTTTTTGTGCCTTCATTTGTTTCATAAGAACCCTCAAACCATCTAAGACGACATCAGGTTGGCTTTTCCCTTACTGGTTGATCGAATTGCTTGAAACCTAACATACAAATTAGCATGGTTCCTTTTTTTCTTGTTGCCCCATTGGTGTTTGTGTTATATTCGAGGAGGTCGTTTTGGTCAACAAGAGGTTTTTGTTTGTTTCAAGAGGTTTATGATGGGTGATTGGTCTTCTTTTCACAAAAAGTCTTCTTGTGCTTCATGTGTGCCATGTTTTCACCACTTATGGGAAGATTTTTTGACCATTCGTTTTAATGATGTTAATTTTAAATAGAACCAATTAATGAGCATAATTGCATTATCAAAATTCTTTAGCCCATGAAGCCAACTATTCCTTTGAAAGACACCATTGCGACCCTGCATTAATTACACCCTTTTTTTCAAACCTTACCCCTCCACCTATTTTTAACTATTAACCTAAGCACACACTTTTGTCTTGGATAAGATTTTATTTGCTCAAGCCTTAGCCATTGCTCCCCATTTGTTTTTGGGTGGGCTTTTTGGAATGGTATATGAATGTCTTTCGAAATGTTTCATACTAAAAGACCCATCTTTAGGGTTTTTGGAATTATTCTGGGTTGTTGTTGTTGTTATTCATGAAGGTGGGGAGGACTTGTGACATCGAGTTACGCGATCGTAATTTATAGGCCAAGGAAAGGAAGAGGGTGTGTAAATAATGGCCTAGGACCATGATAAAGTTCAAAATTTAAAGTCAAAGGATAAAAAATGAAGGTTTAAGTAAAATTGCTTAAAGGGAAGTGGAAATGGGTAGAAAGGAACCTTCTTCTTCTCCTTCCATTGGCTAGCAAGCAAGGAACCTTCTTCTTCTCCTTCCATTGGCTAACAAGCAAGGAACCTTCTTCTTCTCCTTCCATTGGCCACCAAGCTTTGGGTCTACCTTCACCTTCCTTTTCCTTTTCTTTAAAAGGCGAACTTGGATGATTGGGGTCTTCTCTCTTTTCTCACGGGAGATAAATTCTAATTCAATTTGGAGAAGTGCTAGTTTTTACAAGCTTCTTGAGGAGGAAAAGGATGATCAGCCTTGATAGTTGGGAAGAGGTTGGAGAGTAGAATGGAAATCTTGTGATAGTTTTGAAGGAATGGAGGTGAATAGTGATAGTATTGGGAGGTTGGAACCTTAGAGAAAGCTCAAAAACCTTCTCGGGTTTCGTAGCATAACTTCTCAATTATTTAGCTGCAGATTTTGAGATTTGGTAAAAAGGTGTGTCTAGTGGTTAGCTTTTCAAAGAGCTAAGGCAAGCTGGATTTGGATAACTGATGTGTGAGGAACAATTCTTCAAGTGACTGGGGGTCTGTAGTCAAGTTGGACCAATTGCCTTTGCAAAACCCTCTCGGGTTTCGTAGCATAATTTCTTAGTTATTTAGCTGCAGATCTTGAGATTTGATAAGAAGGTGCGCCTAGTGATTAGCTTTCTAAAGAGCTAAGACAAGTTGGATTTGGACAACCCATGTGTTAGAAACAATTCTTCAAGTGACTGGGGGGTCTACAGTCAAGTTGGATCAATTGCCTTTGCAAAACGCTCTCAGGTTTCGTAACGTAACTTCTTGATTATTTAGCTACAGATCTTGAGATTTGGTACGAAAATGCGCCTAGTGGTTAGCTTTCCAAAGAGCTAAGGCAAGCTGGATTTGAACAACCTATGTGTTAGAAACAATAGTTCAAATGATTGTTGGTTGTAGCCAAGTTTAAGGTGTTGAGTCCATAAAAGTTTGATTAAAGGGATGACAATTTAATATAAGGTTCTAGGATTTGGAATGTGTGAATCTAAATAATATATCTATCAATGTTAAATTGTGAATGATGCATAGGAGACAAAGTACTTAACTTCAACTACAAACGCAATCTAATGTCTAGGCATACACTCGCATTCGTCTTTCACCGGTAGCATTTGTGCTTTCAGGCATAATCACCTTCTAGAACCGGAAGTAGAGGGACAAAAGTTGCCTCACAGTGCTTTACCCTCTACTATAAAAAAGAATATTACGTTGGCAAGTGATGTTTGTTCTAGACCTCCAATTATTATAGAAATCTCACAATTCGCATGCAAGTGACATTAGAGAGGCCATGGGTCAAATATCTTCCTACCACAAGAGGGACCAGCCCTCTCCCTATTTTTGGTTCTTGCAAGTTGTGCGTCTTTTGGCCTTTTTTTGGCCCTCCCTTTCTGTCTCCCCTATGATGGTTCCGGGCATTCATCTTTTATTGGATTTTGAGAAACAAATTTTTCTTTAGTTGCATACATTACGGACCAGAGATGTGTAGGATTAAAAACATGGATAAAAGTTTGTGTAGAGATGGTGGAGATGAGGAAGATCCCTAAGGGATGGAAGGGCTGGTCAGATACAAGCATCACTGTTGGGAATCTGGGATAAGCATTTGGGAATAAAGACCAAAATATTGTGGAACTCCAGGATACTGGTGTTTTCATCCTTGTTAGGGTTGGCAGTAAGGAGAATTCTACATTGGGTGTTTATAATCAGTTTGATTTTGTCAAAAGTCCTGAGTACACATGCGAGGAGATATTTGTGGAAAACTTGTCTTTGGGAATGATGTTGTAAAAGTCCATGATAAATTGATTGAGAGTAGTCCAGAGTGATCTGATCTCCCATCTCTTTGCATTCATCATCTTATTAAGAATGTTTTTAGACACATAATCTAGTGTGGTTGCCTAAAGTTTGGATTATGGGTACTGTAGGAGAAATGACATAGTGTAGGAAGAGTCGTATAAATCACAATGTATGGGGAATTGTTTACTGGAAATTTCTGCAACTACAGTCGGATGTGTTTCTTTGTTTTAAAGATGATCATATAAGGCCCCCTTTGTTATTGGTAACAGGGGCACAATGGGCTGAGAAAGAGGAATTTTTCCATTTTCCTGCACAGAGCTGGAATTTGGCATTTTGCTTCCATTTTTCTACTTCTTTAATTTTACACATTTTGAACTCCTCAGTCCCCACACTCAAGCTCCTAAGGTTTTTGAACTTCGAATTTAGCAATTTAAGTATCATGCATAATTTGTTCACCAAATCAACCACACCACCGAAGTTGGTCAGATGTCTTACCATTGAACTTCTGAAAATGTAACCGCCCATCACTGTAGAATTAACCCATTAAGGTGCTGGGATTGGGATACTGGCCAGGGCAAATTGACTCCCACATTGGGATCATGGTAAAAACTCCAAAGCCTATATAAATGGCCATATTAGGCCCAAAACGTATTGATTTGAAGTCAGGGACCCTGATTGAAGGCTGTGACAATTCTACGATCCATAATGATGTTTGTAATTAGGATTCCTAAGGATGTTGACAAAGGAACACTGTGAAATTCATATCCATAATGATGTTTATGAATGTTGTGAAAATATTAGGGCTTGTAGTACCAATGTTAATGTATTAGAGAATGGGCAAACCCTTGACAGGCCTGAACATTGTGTTAGGTAAGCTGAACCTGTATGTGAGCCCTCCTGATAGCACAACATTTATGCAATTTAAAGAACCCTCAAAAGTTGCAAAATCCATAATTAATTTTTTCTACATAATTATGATCCATATGAATGAATGTCAACCCACACCCATAAATCTGCTAGGATCCATAACTACGTCAACAAACCTAGTAATTAGGATCTATAAAAAAATTGTTAACAATTGTTATAGTTACAATTTGGGACACTCAAATTTAGTGAATGAATTTGGTTGCCATTTTGCATAAGATTTATGTGATTTAAAGAACCTTCAAAATTGGCATAATATACTCTCAAAATCCATTATCAATTTGTCCTGCATAATTAGGATCCCTGATGAATGAATGTCAACGGAATGTCTTAACTCTGTTAGAACCCATAACTATGTTCATGAATGTTGTAACTGGGATCTATAAAAAATTTTGTTAATTACTATCATAGTTACAATTTAGGAAGCACAAATTTAGTGAACTAATTTGGTTGCCATTTTGTAATCACTGTCTTCGTCTCGGTACGTGTGTACGTGCGCGCGCGCTCTCTCTCTCTCTCGCACGCTCTCTCTCAGGACACAGCGATTTCGTTCGTGCCTGTCCTGCGTGCGAGGTTGAACATCTTGAGGTCGAAGATCTTCGCAAATAGGTTGTCGCGTGGGTTGATTGAGGAGCAAAATCAACAGGAGAGAATACCAATAAGAGCAAAAGAAGAAGATGTCGTAGTAGCAGCTTGAGAGATGAAGCGAATGTTTGCTTGATGTTTCGAATTCAGCAGCTGTTGTATATCAATGCAGTAGCAGCAAGAGCATGAGCTGAAGAGGCTCGCAGCAGTTTGCTCAAATTGTTTTGTATGTAAGCTGTTGTTGTACTGTGCATCTAAAGTATTTGCATTTGACTAAGTAGATTGAAATGATCGGCTTCGTAGTTGCAAACTATGGGTTGTTTTCTGTGCGGGGTGCTCCTCAATGGAGAGAAGAGTAATTTGGATTGTTGCAGTACTGCTAGTGGAGGGTATTGAGGAAGCTGGGATCAAGCTACTGCAACAAGTAGCTGTGCTGTTTTCTTTTTCTTTCTTTGTTGAGTTCCGTTTGCTGGAAGCAACGAGAGATGGATCCGCCCCGTGGGTCGTCTCCAGTAGTGCTGATGCAAGCTGTCGTCAAGGTACGATTCAGATCTCAGTCTTCTTATCAAGGAAGAAGAAAATCTAGATGCTCATGATCTGCAGACCCTAAACCCTAAACCCTAAACCTCTAGACTTCTCTCTGAGATTAACTACAGAGTCTCTTCAGCTAGCTGGTCCATGGGTCATGTTGTTTTGAGGTTTTGTTCCGGATATGAGCGCTGATGATATATCTGTGCAGGTGGAGCAGGTGGTAGCTCGTCTGCAGGAGCTACAGCGCACTATATCAGCTGGGTTACACAAGAACCCACAGACAGCTGCAGGTCGACGGAAGTGCAATTGCTCAGCAGCTGCACAAATTAGCTGCAGCAATCAAGAAGCTCGTCATGCTGGTATCATTTCAGAGATTCTGAAAGCTAGTGAAATTGCAAAATCCATTGCAACTCTAGTTGCTGAATGTACTCTCCAGGTACCTGCACCAAGCTCCTCCTCTTCGCCTACAGCTTGCAGCAACAGCAGCCAGTGGCAGCTGGAATCTCCTGATCTAATCACAGACCCTGCTGGACAGAAAAAACCAGATCACTGCATCACAAGGACCAGCTACAGCAAAAAGCATAGCAAAATGAGAGATATCTCCTACCCGAGCTCAGTGCAGGTGCACAAGAGCATGGCTGTGAAAGCAGATCAACCAGAAAAACATATGCACAACATGATGAAGTCCAAGCGTGTGGTATTTCCTGGAGAATCTCGTGAGGTACTCAGGGAGCTTGACAAAAGGAGCATGATCAGCTCTGTTGACCCACATCTGTATCTCAAAGCACACGCTCCCATTACTCTTCTCTCCAAGCAAACACCCAATGTGCAGGTACCCATGAGCTGCAAAGAGGACAGCAAATCATATTCAGCAACTGAGTGCTGCTCTGGTGCAGCATCTGTGGAAATTGATGGGGTTCAGCAAATTGGGATTGACGCAAGTCTAGCTTGGAGAGAGCACTGTATTGATGATCATGAGCAATTGGAGGAGGAATATTGCAACTTTTCCATGGAGGCAACAGAGATCAAGAGCCAATTGCCATGGAAGCTCATAAGCATGAGTAGCTCCAAGGGAGTTATGTTTCCGAACAGGGTATTCACTCCCTCCCCTGACAAGCATAGTGCCCATCAGATTGAGTCCCCTGCCAATGCTGCACCCACTGCCAAATTTCTCAAACCCCAGACACCATTACAGATGCTCAGGTGGCCTTCAAAGTCAAGCTTAAAGGTTGGTGATGATTACAGCTTCAAAAGAAGTCTTCAAAGTGAATCTCCTGAAATCGCTCATAATCTGCTTGCCAGTAGTGAGCTTGAAGATGAGCTGAGTGCACCAGCCAGTGATCATGGCACCACTGCACCAGTTTGTGAGATTCTTGAACCATCTGGTGAGCAAATTTTTTTGAGGAAGAGAAGTTCTGGCTTGGGAAAATCAGTTGGGAAAGATGTTCACAGTCCAAGGAGGAGGAGCTATAGGAAGCAGCTGAAGCCCATGGATGGCAATATCATGAAGCTGGTGGCTGCTGCTGCCACTTCGCAAGAGAATGCACATCATGAGCTCTGCAAGAAACCAGTCTCACAAGAGCACAATGAAGTTGTCTCACACGGGAAGCTTATCAAGTCTCACTCCTCCAGAGCAGAAGTCAAGAGAGGGTCACTTGAGGATGAGAAACAGAGAGGTGTTGGTGGAAATGGTTCTGAATCTTCCAGGAGATTTACTGAAAAGGAAAACAACCCACTTCTTGCTTGTGCACCTGCAAGAAGGATGCTCCTCAGAGACTTGTTGCAAGGCAAAGACAGGCAGCAATCTACAACAGCCAGGTGCAGCAAGCAACTCAGGTACGAAGAAACATTCCTGTTCTTGTTGTCGCCCGTTGTCTTCTGCTGCACCACTTCAGAATTTGTTTCTGCTGGAATGTCATTTGCTGAACATGAAAGTGCTGCAAAGATGTCACCAATTCAGAAAATGTTTGTGGATGTACAACAACCGCAATGGGTCTGTTTTCTTTTGCAATTGTTGGCGACCTCAGGTTCTAAACCCTAAACCATAAATCTTCACTTCTTAGGTGTTGTGTTCATGGTTTCTGCAAACGAGTGTGTGAGCTGTCAGACCACCATCACTGCCAAACAGGATAAGGGTGAGAGAGATCAAGGACCTGGAGTGATGATGACTGATTTGGGTAACTGAGGAAAAAACAGAAGATCATCATCCTCATGAAAGCTCAGGATCCAGAGTGTTGGGTAAGATTCTTTGGAGCTTCAAAAGCTGTTTCTGGAAATGAGATTCTTTGGAGCCTCAAAAGCTTGTGTGTTGATGTATTTCTGCAAGCTTTGTGTAAAAATATGGATTCTCAGAAGCATCTTAAAACAGGCATTTTGTCATGCAACATTCAACAAATCTATGACTTGTTTGCCTTCGTAAATGTGTTTTTTTCCCAGTGTCACTCATGTCATTTGCTATGAAGATGCTCCAAACAACCCAATTCCTTTCATCAATAGTTCGTGGCAACAACCATCTTCAATTGTATTTTCCACATGTCCCTTGAATGTCTTAAGCCCACAATTTCAGTAGTGTCTTTGGCTAAACTTGCTCAGCCAGATCTGCAACAATCTCTGGTGAGTCTTGCAACTATTGCCAAGCTGGTTGACAACCAAAAAACATTTAGTTGCACTCTATTCTGGCCTGTTGCTTCTCCCTCGTCCACTGTAACATCAGTTTGATGTGCCTCTTGCTTCTCAGTCTTGTATTCTAGCTATTTAGCTAGTGGATTTTTTGTTCTCAATGTGTTCGCATTGTGTTCCAAAAAGGTTCCCCAAGATGTTTGTGATAGCATCACAATTTTATCCCATAGTTTGTGGCCACATTTCAACTTCCATGTATATTGAAAAAGGTGTGGGGGGTGTGGAGGGGTGCAAAGTCTTAGGTATGAAAGTGAAGCACGTCTATGTTTTTATTTTGGGGAGATAAATAATTTTATAGTCTTTTGGAATTTCCAAGGATGTATTCACAAGGCCCTTTGGTTTCATGTGATGACTTAACTGGGTTCACTGCACAATTATTGTAAATAAGTGAAAGTTAGAGTATGAAAACTACCTAAACTTTGCAAAAGAATGTAAAAAATTATATTATCACATGGGTATGTATGTTGTAGTTTGTAATTGATTTCTTTTCCCCCCAAAGCTTTGGATTTAAGTTGCACTCAAGGTGAAATGACATAAAGATATGGTGACCTAATTCACTATGAAGGCCTAGATTCACAGGCCTAAATACTTCTTAAGTCACCACTTGGTAACAGCTCTTCTGTAAAAATCCTACAGCCCACCAAGCATAGTTGTCATTTAATATTAATTAATGTTGGGAATCCCCTTTACTGAATGTACTTGAAAATTTTGAAACAAAATTCAAAATATAGAGCAACTCATGTTAGTAATAGGAAAATCCCACTTTACAACTTGTTTAGGACAACTAAAAGTGTTTTTTGCAATTAAAATTTTGAGCAAACTAGGTTTCATTGGACTGTGGTGGTGAAGTTCATTCAGAGAGTATGACGTGCTGGCCACTTTTGCTTTTGTTCTTATCTTAAAATTCTCCAAACATTTGCATGAAAGAGAAATATATCATGAAGATTTGATTTGATTTGAGAAATGATTTGTGAAGCCAAATCTTAATGAATAAACAACAATCTAAACATTTAGGTGAAGCCTTATGAAGACTCTTGCTATTTGAAAATACACACTTTTGTGTTCATTTGATTACATACAAGAAAGGTTTAAATTAATATAAAGGAAAGGAAACAATACTCCAAAGTGAGTTCTCTTTCATAACCTCTCCACAATTTAAGTTGACAAGAATAGTAGTTAAAGCCTCCACTATCATGTTATGTAACTAAGGTTTGGCTCCTACCTCCATTGTTTCAAATAGAAAGAACATAGAATTTTGTCAGCTTGAAGGTTATTTATTCGAAAATTTTATTATCATGTGTTGTGGACAACGAGGGGGGATGGAGATCTCTCAAGTTTCCCGGATGACCATTTGCACAGAAAATAAGTTCTACACACCACTTAAACTTCTTATGGCCACCAACAGACCTTTAGTTGTGTAGCACTTATAACCAAATGCCAATGAAATAAATATATTTCCAATTTTGCGAATTTCACTCACCTGCTCACAAATGTAATCTCTGATACCCAATGGATAAAAAAAAATTATGCCCATGCTTTATGTTGGATTATGTCCTTGGAGTAGGCCTCCTTTCCTAAAAAATAAGCGGCCTCTCAGGTTCATCTCAGGCAGGCTCTTATTTCCACACCTTAAGGGCATCTCCACCCCCACACCGGCAAATGCTCCTTTTCATTATACCTTTTTATCACAGTTGTGGCTAGGGATAATGATCATTAAACGGTATTCTATTCTAAAATAAAGGAGTTATTTGGAGTTTTGGGGGTGGTGATACTCTTATTTCTGTTCTTGGGCGAACGCCCTGCTCCTGGGGCATAACCTTACAGGTTGCACTACTTTTCCCATTGTGTTCCTGGTGGGCATAGTGTGAAACTGGCAACAATATCTTGTCCATGAGCCCAAGAGGGAGAGAGACTACCAAAACTATGTAGCTTTCATGTGGTCCCACATTTGTTGAGGAATGTTCACCAAGTGTTACTTACTATGTGTGACTGGCCAGTAGTCTAGTATTAATAAGATTTTCAAACCTTTTTCATAGTAGCTGGTGATACCTCAAAAAGGGACTTGTCCTTCCCCATATTTTTCTTTTTCCTGTTTGACATTGTGGAACTTCTGCTGCAATAATGATCCAGTGGGCACAAAATAGGCGTGATCAGATCTTGCAGAACAAAACAGGGAATGCAACTTGCTTCAATCATAGAGAGTAGTCAACCAGCTATGGTTAGTGGGAGTAGTTGATTATTCCCAGGAGGTTTTATTTTTAATAAAATATAAACTGTGAGTGAGTGGCAATAGGACAGCCCTATGATATGCTTAACTGGCTTCTTATGTAATTTTGGCAGAGGATATTAGGTGGCTTCTTGATCATTTGTCGAGTCAGTTTTTGGCAAACACGGATGTTTCAAAATGCCCAAAGTGGCTATTCATTTTGTTTCGAAATAAGTTTAAGTGGCGCCCACAAATTTTTTCAAGTAAGTCTAACTGGCAACGACCCAAAACACCAGTAGAGAATGTGGCTCCATTGCTGCAAAGGTAGAAAAAGAAACACGAAAATTGACATCCATGTTCAAAACTTCAAACTTACAAACTAAACACAAACACTTTTAAAAGGTCAAACCTTAGTCTGATATTAGACTTTGCTATCATGGTTGAATTAGCTTTTTGAAAATATGATATCTGATCCAGCTATTGAAATTAGAATTTTTTAAAAGTACATACATCTGGTTTGGATAAATAATCTTGGCTGGTTATCCTTGTCTAATGGGTATCATAAAAAAAGGATATCTGTCCAACACTGGTTATTTCAAACAATTTCAAGTATTCATTTAGCCTTTGAGTTAAGGACTCAATGGTGGTTGTTACAATGCACAATTTGGTCATTGGATTGGCATCAAATGGTTTAACCATGGCCTTGCGAGCTTGTGTTTTTATAGTGAGTTTACACATAAACATCTACAATCCCAAAATGTTAGCATTCAAAGGCTTTCAAATTTCCAACACTAAAGGTTTCACATTTTTTGATTGACAATAATGCTTTGTGATGATACCAAGGTGCAAAAAGAAAGAGGAATCAACATCAAAATGCATTCAAAATTGTGCATACATATAATGCCCAAAAGCAGTTGTCAATATCACAAAGGATATCAAATTTTAACTTTGCTTGAACAATTACAAGGTTGTCTTGTGATATTTTGACAATCAATGTCTTTTATTACCAAAACACTCTTCAAAAGCTCCAACATTGATATCCATCATGTTTTGACATTTTTTAAGATCCCTAGTCCTTTTGTTTTCACAATCTCAACAACCTTAAGGGTGAAAGCATGAATAGGTGGACAATTTGAACTACCACACTTGTAATATTATATACAAACATAAAATTTAAAGTCATATTCAAAATTAACATTTTAAATTTTAATTATTCATTTTTTCATAGACTTTAATGGGAATCATCATAAAAATTTTGGATGAATCCTAAAAAGATTATATGGACTCATAATGGACATTTGAAATGACAACATTACGATTATCACACAAAAAAATGCAAAATTTGGATTCAAACAAAATGTCAAAGTAGTGTCAAAATAAAAAAATGATAATAATATCATGAAATGAAAAGTATATTAATAAATGCATTGAAACTTTCCTAATATATATATAAATTTTAAAAGTTTTAAATGGTGTGATTATTGGATTTTTTTGTCTTTGAAAATTCATTTCACATTAAATATTTCAATCTTTTGTAGGGCAAAAACACACTAGGGTGTCACAATTTAGGAGATTAAAATCCCTTTTCAAAGTCCTTTTGTAATGTAGTTGAAAACTAGTTTAGAATATGAATATTTAAATGTTATTCAAAATAACATTTCTTTCCATTTCCAATTTCAAATCATGAAGCTATAAGACATATAAAAAATATCAAAAAGATTTTTCTTAAATAATTATTTTTAATGCTTAAAAGGGCTTTCAAAGTAATTATAGTTTTTGGGATTTAAAAAAATCCATAACATAATAAATGAAAATCACATTCCATTCATTCAATGGATTTTTAGTTTCTTAAACATGATTCATCCAATATCCCAAAGTCTTATACACATAAGACTAGCACATTATAAGATAAAAGTCCATATTCATGACTTTTGCAAGTGTGACAAAAATGTGGGCAAAATCCAAAAGTCCATTACTTATTGGCTATCCATGATTTTGATTTGGTTTTCCATTCTTGGAAGGCTGATTATGATAACTTTAGGTAAGTGAGTCCCTTTTCCTATTATTGCAATGAATTTTATTTTATTTATTTTATTGTATCTAGGGAATATAAGAAAAACTACCATTGTGACATCCATATAAGGTCACCATAGTGTGCAAACACCTTGCATGGAATTTTCAATCAATCACATATTTAAGGATATTCATAGGTTGGTCTATTAATATTTATGATTAAAAACATAGGGGATAATTATAGGACTTATGGTTTCATAATTGTTAAAATTGAAAAAAAATTCATTACTATTAAATTATGGAATCTCCAATGCCATTTTTGAACCTCCTAACCATGTTGTGTTGTTTAGGGAAGTTTGAAAAATAGGAATAGAATGATTGGAGCAACTCTTCCAACTTTGCCACCATGATTACACAAAGGTTGCACAACAAAGTTTGTTCTATGAGTCATACAATACTATGCCATCATGTAAGAAAAATGTTTATCCTTCAATTGTGTTTTCACTCCAATGTGGCAACTTTAGAAAAAAAATATTCCATCTACACCAAAACAAATGGACCTTTGAGTATGGAAAGATTTAATAGTCATAAGGGCAAGGTTTTTGCATTACCTTAAACAACATGTTGCAATGTGAGAAGGATAGGCACTCTTGTCCATGCTTGCATCACATACACATGGATTGATATCCATGATTGGTTTTCAATAATGATAATTTCATTTGCACTCAATGAGACAAAACTTGCCTTAGCCACCACATTAAAAAAAATTCAACATTTGTTCACGCATAAAATCTACCATCTTTCAACCAAACCCATTAAACTAATGGTTTTTTAGATTATTGAAAAGATTTAGTTACATAAACAATTTTTGCATTGCAAAAGATTTTGTCATTGGATGGCCATGATTAAATGGAAAATAGAAACAAATTAAACAATCTTTTTTTTTCTTCTCAATAATAGCACCATGAACAACTTGTTGCAACACTATTTCATCAACAATATCAAAATACAATTTCTCATTAGTACCATGAATATTGGTTTTCAAGAATTAATGATCCCCAACTTTTACATTTGGCATGGCTACCAATGTTTTATGACAACCTACATGCTTCCATAAAGAATATTGTTAGGTACTAATAACTTTCTTTACTTTTAATCCAAGTACACACCTTGCACCAAACTTGAGTAATTTTGCCATTAAAACTCACCACAAATTTTGCCCACAAAAGTTTTGATTGCCCATGTATCTTAAAAGTATCTATTCTACTCGTAAGCTTTCTTTCTTTTCTTTGATAGCTCAAGGTTCTATTGTGTCAGAATTAGATCCAAAATAACACATTCAAAATCCATAGCAAAAGGAATATCTATTAGAGACTAGGTAAAAGAAGCAACATCCACTAGAGTAAAAGGAATATTTGGAAGAAACAACATGGGCCATTGAAAAAACATCATTTCTTGTTGGGGCTCCATCATTAGACAAAAAATTGAATTTGAAGTTTTTAGGGTGTTGCAAATTTTTTGCCATAAAATCTAATACAAAATTTTATGGCAAACAAAACTTCTAAACAATTCCTTGGTTTTGATTTTTAAAACTTCACAAAGACAAACACGAAATCTTGGTCAATGTGTGAATGCTGAACCATAATGAACACAAAACCACCCAAATTCCAATCTACCCAAGGCCCAAACTTGCTATGATCAATTTGTTGCTTCTAGAGTCCAAACTCCATTTGAACTCGACTCTCCTTTTCCAAATTTTCTTGAGCTATGATTTGCACAATGCATGATACATAATCATGTTATGAAGGCTACAAGTAGTAAATTCTAAATTCTGTGTATTCCTTTTTTTTTTTTCGAATTTTCTTGTTTCTTTTACGTTTTGAATTTATTTTTTTTGTTTTTTGTTTTTTTTGGGCTCTTAGAGTCTCTTGTATTTCTCTCTCTTTCCAAATCCCGATCCAATGTTGGCAAGGTAAATGTCATGTTGCACATGACATTGGCATGCAGCCATTGTAGTGCGCTGTGAGCCCACTAATTAGTCCAACAAGCTGAATATTGGAACAGTTGAGGCCATCACATTGAAAGCAGCTTGCAAGTTTCACCCATGTTAATTGACTAAATAGGGCTGTCTTTAGAGCTGGTTATGAATCTTTTCAATAATAGTGTAGATCACAGGCTAGCTTGACCATGTCTTAGCGAATGGTATAAGCACCTCCAGATGTGCTGGTGTGACCCAGCAATCACGAACACAGCATCCCCTCTTCCCATTTCAAGGCCATCGAGGTGGACAAATCCCAATCTTAGAACCCCTGGCACATTTTTAGAACCCTAGTTGGGGAACAAGAACTCGCTGAAAAGAGGTGTCCTGTCCACAACCATCCATCATCCATGGTGGTGCATTCGTGGGTGCTGGTTCACTCTGGCCCTCCCAGCTCGATGCTACTCTTAGGTTACATCTCAGTGGGGGATGGTAGATTATGGTATTTCTGGATAATGATTGAATGCCCAAGCAACTTGCAAAACACTAAATACAGTGAGCTAGTACATGTGAAGTGGAAATCAACTGGTGGGTGGGCTCCCATTACTAGAAAGGATGGGACAGATCAGGTTCTTATTTGCTGCACAAAACTAGTCTGAAATATATCCCTCCCACTCTTAGGGAGTAGGTGCAAAATATTGATGCCTCCTCTTTTGTGGAAGACATATTTGTGCATATATGGTGCCCTCCAAATATAGTGATCTCAATTTCTAAGTTTCTAGCCGTACTGATCATGTGCCATGATCCCAGATAGAGTTGGGCAAGGTGGGCTTTGTTGTCTGGACACCATCTGGCTACTATCTTAGTCTAGAGTTAATTAAAACCTGATAATTAATATTCAATCCTGTGAGTTTGCTGTAACTTGCGCAGATTCCATCTGGTATATACGGACGTATGTATGAACCGTCATTGATCTGTGACCAATGGAAATCAATTTGTTAGGATTTTTAATACTAGAGCCTCGTTGAGCGCCAATTGAATCCTATATTTGGAGGGCACTTGGATACGCACACAAAATGGGGCACTGGGTGAGAAACCATTTTTAGCACCACTGCCTAATTTAGCGTCATCAAACAACCAGCCAGGTATACCATGTTTGACACGCTTGACGTGCCTGCGTTTTTAAGTGTTTCTTTGGGGAATTATTTTTATTTGTAGCCAAAGTGGCGATCATCCATATGAAGATGTAGGAAAAGTGGTGATCATCCTTGGGAAGATTTAGCCAAATTGGCTAGAAACCAGATCTTTAAACATCCTAACTATATGTTTGGCTACAGAATGAAAACCAAGTACCTTACCCTAAGGTCAGTTTCATCACTAAATAATTCTCAAAATAGTGAATGAATTTTTGTGAAGATATGAAGTTGACATGTTAAAAATCATCACAATTATCGTAGGCTACACTCTGAATAATTTCACTACTCATCTGACAATATCATAATAGATCATGGAAAATTCAATAATTTGAAATTTTAAAAAGGAATTAATTTTTTGAAAAAAATAATTATTCAATTTGTCAATGTCGAAACTGACCCTACTATGCTACGGTATATAAATCTGTGATTCTTACTTTTGTTCTTTCCTCACTTCTGGCGACTGAAAACTCCACAATCACCTTTCTTTTTTATTGCAATTTTTAATTTTGCTGCCTTTTTTACATTTTACCCAGCTCCTAGACCGGGCCCACACTTCGACTTTGGAATTAATTACGGTATTTTGTCACCTAGCAGAAGGCAAGTGTGTTCCCTAGCAGATTCCATATTTTGGGATGCAATGATTTGAGACAAGCCGTTTTTCTCTTAAAGTCAACACTCTGAAAGTCAACTCTTAAAGTCCAGATTCTGCTGGTGCTGCTCAAGAGGACCGCCGTCCAGCTTCTTCGTGTGAAAAGAGAGACAGAAAGGTAGAGTGAGAGAATCGGTGGGAGTCGATGGCTCCCTCGAAGACGTGTTAAGAAGTCGAGGTTCAGGACCCCAGATGAGAATCAGGGATTAAGTAAGATACCCATGCCTTGGAACTAGATGAGTGTCTGAGCTTAGCTGTTGCGGCCCCGGATTGCAGCGGTACAGCTAAGGCGGTGTGCAGCCAGCCCCTAGCTACCTACAATTCAATCAATCTGGTCTATTAGGACTGCGGCAGTAAGGCTTGTGACCTTTGTGGTCACACTGCTGCTGCACATGTGGAACTCCTGATTCTTTCTTACATTAGCTATGGGTTTCTCAAGCCGGTTAGAAATCCATGACTTTGAAGTTCTCATCTGTAGCTCTTTAACGAATTTTATGCATGCCTGAGATAGTTATCCTTACTGCCTGCAAACATATTTCATTAAAAATTTTCTTTTGTGTGTGTGTGTGTGCGTGGAACAAACAGGAAAAATACCCATTGCCAAGAAAGAAGAGAACAACCTCGGGACCAAAACCAAGGGCGTAACTTCTTTAGTACGCACAGCTGCTCATATCATCCATTCTTCTTTTGAGGACTCCCGCATGACAGCTGCTGCCATGGACTGCAAGCGCCGCATGGGAAATATTCGGGTCCTCAAAGCTGCAATACGGTCGCAGTCGATCGCCTTACTACAACTGTTTACTGCCCTCACGCTATACTGTCAATCTGCATCGGCACAAGATGGTTAGTGATCAGATTTGTACACATCGTTTCTGATAACTCTAAACTAAAGACAGAATAGAAATTTGCGTTCGGCATCGAGTTCAGCGCAAGAGTAGGCCATGCCCTACATGCCTGAGATTTGCTAACATGAGCGACTTTGCAAGTTTTTAAAAGTTTGACTGTCTGCAGCATGTGGAGAACTGATTCTGCAGCTGCTCGGTTATATCCAAAGAAGATGCAAAAACGCTATGTGGTTAACAAGCTTCTAGTTTTTTTTCTTGGCAGCTGCCCCAGTTACTACTCTTCATATTGACTGCGGATCCACAACGCCCAGTTATGTGGACACAAACACTGGGATAACATGGATGTCTGATGCTCCGTATATCACAACTGGAGTAAACGCAGTCGTTGCAGTCGACGTTCCAGACTTCCCTGAACTCAATACCCAGAGATACTTCCCTGACTCTCGCGCCAAGAACTGTTACACCTTGCCAGTCTCAGCAAACACAGCTTACCTGATCAAAGCGAGTTTCTTATACGGCGCAGACGACAGCCCAACCTTCCAGATGGCAATAGACCAGACTATCGTCGCCAATGTCACCTACTAAATTGGCAATACAGTCACCTTTAGGGAGATTAGCTATGTGTCTCAGGCTAATGTCACCTTTCTCTGCCTTCTACGAGATTCTTCCCAATCCAACCCTTTCGTATCTGCGATATCCTTAACCAGTCTGCCATTTTACGGTAATACTTTTCGTGGTTATCTGCACAAGAACGGACAGTATTATCGCACACTAAGCAGGGCATGTTTTGGAGGAAAAGCTGGCGATGTGATACGGTATGTAAGCTAAACCATTAGTCGAAGTTGCAAAGCAGTGAGCCGTCAATGCATTGAAATGCTTGATCATTGCGTAGGGCATCCTTCCATTAGGCTGGTGTGATTACAGAAGATTTCCATCATATTTCTCCAGCTATCTAGTGACCGTGGTCACAGGTACATCACAACTCTACCGCATGAGTAACGCAGGTCCAGCTTCCCAATAGAAAGCGCCCCGTGCATGTAGCAGGAAGCAAGGTCATCTGTTATTGGCTTTCCATTATGCTGTGATCAAAGCACACAGTGTAACTGTGATCACTTCTTCCTAATGGAAAGAGAATCTTAAGCGGCAGGTTTCTGCCTGTACTGTGGGGTACGAAGATGCCACCAGCTTACATGAGTACTAGTAGTCTGAGAGCATCCATGGTTAATTAATATGAGTAGACATCTTGATTTCAAAATTTAGAGTTCCGGCGCAGCGGAAATTAATCAAGTCATCTACTCATCTCAATTTCCTCTGCGCAGGAATCAAATTTGATGATTCTAATTAGAGTTCGTGATTGCTGCATGTATGTAATTCAGCTGCACTGTCCGGATTCTTAGTGCAGGTATCCAGAGGATCCGTATGATCGCTTCTGGTTTTTCCAAGGCACGAATTCCACAATGCTACAAAGTACTGCCCCACTAGAATATCTGACTGGAGCGAATGGGTCAGTGCGCGTAGATATTGGTCTATACGGGCAACCTCCGGGAGCGGCTCTTGAAAACGCCGTGAGCACCAGCGGGACTTTGACGATCTCGTTACCAGAAATCTTGTCGCTGCAAGGTCAGAGCAACTACACTGTGCGGCTGGCACTTTATTTTGCGGAATTGAGTCCCACTCCCAATTCCAGAGGATTCTTCGTCGAAGCACCCCTTTACGCAAACGGATCCACCTACGCACCTGACAATTACGGCAGCCATATGGCGTATGAAGATTGGATTTACTTTACGTCCAACGACCCGACACCAATAGTTGATCTCGTGCCCTCGAGTAACTCCAACACTTCCCCTACTTCCGGTCCCTTGTTGAATGCTTTGGAGCTTTTGGAACAGATAGAGTTTACGGCCACCAGAACAAACTATGCCGACGGTTCGTATCTCTGACCATCACCGTCGTATACACCTAATTAGTCTAGTGTTAACAATATTTTTCCAGTGTTGTGGAGTTCTTTGATTTTCTTTTTTTCATAACATCCGGTTCTGTTTTTTTTTTATTAAGAATTCACAATCAAAGGACCTAAGTTTTAGTCAGTGAATCTGGACTTTTACAAACTTGCAGCCCCAAAGAACCTCCGGTTCTCTCAGCTTTGAATTTCATAAAAGAAGAACCGGCAGAATTCAGGAAAGAACCTCCGGGCAAACCACCGGCTTGTTTGGTGCACTTCTTTGTGTTTTTAGAACCCTGGTTAAAGGGTCAAATCAAGAACTCCAATTGAGGTTCAGAATGGGTTCGTTTGATTTCTTAGAGCCATCGATTCCCAAAAGAGAGATCCTCCCAACCTGATGATCTCCTTATGTGCCTTGACCACTGTTGGCCGGCTATTTGATTTGATTTAAACCTCTGGTTCCAGTGCTTTTGAACCTCCCTGGATTTCAGAATCAAAGAAGTTCTACCTTTGGTTCCAGCTTTTTCAAAAACCATCAGAGACTGAACCCTCACCAAATAACCAGCATTTATTAGAACCGACACCTTTATTATAGGTTATCTGACTAGTTCTTGGATTTTGTAACGTGAGGTTCTATATCAAAATCCATTCTCATATTTTATTTTAGAATCAAAGTTTATATATTGAAAACTAGGTGTTTGGGTTTTTTAGAACTGTGGTTCGGTATCTTGGAGAACCGTCCTGAAAACCGCAGGTTATGAGGTTCCACTGACGCCCAACACTGGTCCTGACCATGTAAACCTGGGAATAGTCCTCAGACATTAAGCACTTATCTTACTTCTTCCAATTGCTTTGTTAAGTTCCTGATCATATTTAGCAGCTGCAATTTTAGTCATCATTTATACTATGGTACTCACAAGATTGCTGAAAGTTTGTGATTAGACTTATGCTTAAAATAACCCTGTCTTTGAGCTTGTTTTTGCATTTTTCATGCTGAGTTTTGGGCTATCCTTAAAGCCCCTCATGCCCTGTTTTCCGCAAATCCAGGATGAGAACTGTGCGTGTCCTACCCACTTTATGGATAATTCTATTATCTGGGGTGTGTGTGCCTGCATGCAGCGGCTGCCATAGAGGAGATAAAGTCAAGTATGAACCTTACTGAGTGGACTGGTGATCCTTGCCTTCCATATCCTCATGCCTGGATCAACTGCAGCATAACTAGCAATTCGGCAAGTCCTTCCATTCTATCAGTGTGAGTACAATATATACCTTTCCTAACTCCCTTGACAGCAATGGTAGGAGGTAATGAAGTATCGTAATACCCAGTTGTGTTGGTCGGGTACTTAATTTTGTTAATAATCTCTGGTTTTAGTTCTTTTAACCAAAACCAGAGAACTGCAGTTTCAGTTTTTTTATATATAAATAAATAAATCAAAGAACTGCCGATTCCAGTTATTTAAAAAACCTCAAGGAACTGGCAGTTTTCTTGCGAAAGAGCTGCATAAGAACTTGGATTTATAAATCTGGTTATTTGATGTTTTCTCAATTAGTGAGAATCATGGCATTTGTCAGAAAAGCTGGTTTTTTAGTTTTTTTCACAACTACGGTTATTAGCCCTGAAAACCACCCCGATAACTGTCAGGGGTCTGTTCTCATTTCTCATAACTGCCTGAAACTGGTAATTACTACTCTAGAGCTCTGACCTCAAATTAGCCTTTGAATCAAATAGATTTGAATGTGTGCATTGTTCAACTTTGGGCAAAGTACTAATTCATGAACCAATAATTTATTGATCAACTTTGGACAAAGCACTAATTTATTTATTTATGTAATAATTTATTTATCACTAATAGTGCATGAGAGATGTGGGGGTTTTGCTGTTCATTTTGTGGGAGATTTTATTTGACACAGATCTTTGGAGTTTGTAAAAAACCTGCTCTGATTTTTTAGTGCAATTGGAGGTCACGTTATCTAGAGTATATTTAACTGTGGGCACTGCATCTTCCAAAACATACCCGCCGTTTGTTTTTCATTTTCCCCAATGAAATGCTTGACGGGAACCATGAGAAAAAAATAAAAATCAAAGTGGTGTTTACACTTGGTAAAGCCGACAACCTCAGGCAAATTACCCTGTACTGAACCAGACCCTCAAAGAAATAATATTGATGCTTTTGGAAGTAGATCCTAGAACTTAATTAAGTCTGCTGCCAATGGTGGGTGCTTTTTTTTTTCTTGGAAGTGCCTGGTCTAGGACAGTTCTTAAGTGGGCCTGCAGTGTTGTAGGAATTACATTAGTGACTTGTCCCTCATTTGTGCATGTTTTGACCTTCTAATAATTTGAGACCTTGTTGTTATGAGGATAACAGGAATTTGTCAGGGTACCATCTAAATGGGACCATTTCTCCCAGCTTTGGCAATCTTCTAAGTCTCACAAACCTGTAAGTTCATAATTTGCTTAAATCTACAAATTCAAATGCAGATACAATTCTGCATCTTATCGCAATACACTGTTGTCAATTCATCTGCATAAACTTTGAATATTCTGTTAAGTTTTCATTCCAAATTGTAGTTCACTTAATTAGTCCTTTAATGTTGTTCAGCTATGTTTAGTAGTATTTTTATAAATACAGGAATTTGTGTATATTGACTCACATGATCTTGGTGTGTTCTTTTGATGTGTAGTGCACTTGATAACAATGAATTGACAGGGCCTTTGCCAACTTCATTGAATGCCTTAACCAATTTGAAAACATTGTGAGCTTGTGCACAACTGGGGACCTGATAATTTCAAGTTCACTCAAATTGATGTTGATCTAGCTCGATCTTTTTGATTCAATTTCTTTCAATGACTGACAATTGCACTTTTTACATAGATACTCTAATTACATTGTTTTTTTTATATGAGTACAGGTACTTGCAAAATAATTTCTTAACTGGGCCTCTTCCAGATTGGATGGCTTCCTTAACAAATTTATCTGAGTTGTAAGTATAGTAACCAACAATTATGCATTTTATGCAGTGTAACCAAAACTTTCAAACTCCTTCCTGAGTATGTGCTTAATAAGTATACTCAGAACCAACTTACAAATACACAGTCAAGAGATATATCATGCAAACCTAGTTCCAATAATTTTTTTTACAAAACCCTAAATTAGCCACCAGTAACTAGTGATCAAAATGAAATTGCAGGCATACTGTCATTTATTAACTTGGACTAATATGCATTGTTTCAACTAGTATTTTGTACATGTACAAACTTGTTTGGATCTTGATGGAGGTGAAATTGGCATGCACAATATCACTGTGTATAACTGAAAAGATGGTTGTGTAGGTTAATCCCCTGGCAGCAAGCTATTACAGAACATTATGATCAAGGCAAGTGAGTAGGGAGGGGCTTTCCACTGGTACAGTGGGAAACCCTACCCCCAATAGTGGGATGGGAAATTATGTTTTCCGCCATACCAGTGGGAGGCCTCACTATGCAAGGGGGGGAAGGGGGGGTGTTCACTTGAAGGAATGCCCACTTGTGAGGTCATTAAGAACTAATACTAGGCTTTAAAATGGACCATGGTGAAAAGCTTGGACACATATTCTGACACTTGGTTTTTGTGATGCAGGTTGGTGCAGAATAACAATTTTACTGGTGTCATTCCTGTGGGTCTGATTTCCAAGAATAACAGCTTGAATTTCGTGTGATTTTCTAAACTACAACAAAGCTTTAAAGTAGCAGCTTGGTCTTGGATTTGTTTGTGAATATCAAAGTTACTGCATATACATGGTTATGTGCTCAATTCAATTTCATGTCAAAAGTTATGCTTCGTTTCTAATGAAGCAAACCATATACTTGAGTGTAATTGACTTGCTAACCCAAAAAACTTGTGTGTGGATCTGTGGATGTGTGGATTTTGCAGGTATAAACCAGGAAATCCAGGTCTTTTAATCCAACAAGCTGGATCCGCTTCACCTCCACAACATGTTCGAAAAGCAAATATTGGAATCATAGTTGGGGCCATTATAGGAGGAATTTTGACATTTTCCATCATTGCATTTGTCATTATGCGGTATGGTCGACTACCAACTTTTGGCATCCATAAAAATGTTGAGCATGAAGGTAAGTAATCAAGGCAATAATTTTAATTTTGTGGCAAAATGTTTCTATTTAAAGTGAGAAAAAAATTCCGAAAACATGTTTTTCCAATGTTAAATGTGTTTGAAAACAACACGCTGAATCAAGGACGTTTGCAAAGATAGGTTTAGATTGTTAAATGACATCAATAATTCAAAGTTGACCACCATTATGGAACCCAGTGCACATTAGAAGGTCACTATATATTGTGTGTGTATAATTTTTATAAGTAGTTCCCCTAGAAACCTACACCATTATTATGCACATGTATGGAATATGATGATACAAACTAAAGGAAATGACATAGTGCTTTTGTGTTGCTTTGAAAATATTCAATTAAATGGATAGCTAATAACCAAACTTTCCACCTTGTTCATAAACAAGCTAAATATTTAGTTGTAAACTAACTAATTTGCACCATTCAATGTTTATCTATATGACACATATTACCATTGAAATATAGATTATGATGAGGTGCATGGATAAACAATGTGACGTTCATAATTTTTAGACTATTGCATTATCGTTTACTTCTTGTCCAATCAGTATAATATGCATACTTGTTAATTGTACTTATGTAAGCTCCTTCCACATGGCATGGTGTAGGATACAACATGGGTATTATAGCGCCTGCATTTAAAGCTTATACAAGTGCTGAAGTTGTTGCTGCAACTCAAAACTTCCAGAGAGAAATTGGAAGAGGAGGGTTTGGCCGGGTCTACTATGGCAGGCTTGATGGACAAGAAGTGGCAATCAAAGTTCTTGACATTAAATCATCCCAAGGACCTGAGGAATTCTCAAATGAGGTTTTTTGCTTTGATCCCACATACAATAAAATGGTTGACTTTCTTGGGCATTATAATTAGGTCAAATTGTGTAATGTCCAATGTAAAAAAGAAATTTGCACATGTTATACTTTCATTTTTTACTTCAATTATTGTTTGACAAGTCCAATAGTCACATCATTTTTTCATTTAAAATAGTTGATGAATATTTTTCATTGTAGCTCAGCGATTTTGCTATTTTGCAAGACTTCTCTTGAAAAAATAATTGGAAACTGACATAGGTCATTACCTTAATATGTAAATCACCTTGAATGTTTTTCTTAGTGTTTTAAAGTCTTCACATTAATGAATTATAGAATTGTGGGATTCATTTAAAAATTTATAGATATCAAATTATAATAGTGAGACTCAATCAAACAGGCATGGGAGTTGTAGGCACATGTCATATTTCACCTTTTCATTGCTACAATATTCTTCTGGTTGTTGGCTAAAAAGTATTTGACTATTTCATATAGGTTGAAATCTTATCAAAGGTGCGCCATCGCAATTTGGTTGCTTTGGTGGGATATTGCAATCAAGGCAACAAACAAATGTTGATTTATGAGTTTATGCATAATGGTTCATTGCATGACCATTTATATGGTACATGTACTTTGGTTGGCCCAACAATTCAAACAAACTTGTTCATTTTTTGTAGTCAATGGTAGTGTTGTGAGCCCATTGTCACCATGGTTTCATTTTTTTGGTTTGAATGAATACAAAAAATAAACCACATGATTGCAAAATGTTATGACACAATGTTTTAACATTGTTCTTTTGTTGACAATTTAGGAAATTCCACAGCAAAGATTGGTGAAATACTCGATTGGAAAACACGTCTGCAAATTGCTCTCAATGCATCACTAGGTTAGTAACTATAAGTTGTTGATGACCAATATGACTTGCATTGAAGCATTTTCCTTTATTCTTGTATAAGGTTTTTAATTATATTTATTATTGTGGTCATACCATTTTATATTTCCTAAGTGAAGGGTACATACACTTTATTATATTTGAATTCAAAAAAAGATAATAAAATTTGAGATTGAAATTGTACCAGGGTTGGATTATCTACATACTGGGTGTCATCCAAGCATCATTCATCGCGACATCAAAAGTAGCAATATTTTACTTCCTAGTAAAATGGAGATTGCCAAAGTTGCAGACTTTGGATTGTCAAAATTAACATATGGAGAAGATGTTACCCATGTTGACACCAAGGTCAAAGGGACTATTGGATACCTTGATCCAGAGTATGTTTTCCCCTAATTTTTTTAATTTGGTGTTGCATATCATAATGGGATATAACAATGTAAATCAAACTAATATAAAAAGGTATAATCCCTTTGTTTATTCAAAAACATCACATGAATGAAATTTTGTTGATGGATACATGGCATTTAATTAACATACATTATATATATTGGCTTATGTGACCATTCCATTCTACACTATGCAGGTATTATTCAACAGGTAAATTATCAACAAAAAGCGATGTATTTAGCTTTGGGGTGGTGCTTTTGGAAATGATTACCGGTCGCATGCCAATGGATCCCCCAATACAACATCGCAATTACTCAAACACAAGCAAATGGGTAAATCATCATAGCTTCTTGAAAGTTGAGAATTCAATACATAAATTATGGGGCACAAAAAAATTATATCTACCTGTGTTGAAAAAAAGTTGCAGCACATGTTTATCTATACATTACAAGTTGAATGTCATTCTATTGAAAAAAAAAATGAAAATTACTTTGAAGGTTTTTACATGTCTATTAATCTGCATGTTGGAATGTAGGTGGAAGCTAATTTCCAAAAAGGCAACATCAATGAAATTTTGGATCCAATAATAAAAGCTTCCAATCCAAACCTTGAAACAATATGGAAAGTTTTGGAACTTGCCATGCAATGCGTACAACATGAAGGTAGTCAAAGACCAGCCATGAATGAAGTAGTTCAAGAACTTCGAATGGCTATTGACATGGAAAACGGTCTACCATTACATAATCATAGTGAATTTAATGGTATGAAAGTCAAGACACCCATGCATTTGTCCCATGGATCTAATATTGAGTTACAAGAAGTTCACTTGGTTGATTACAAATTATCATCAGGCACATCATATTTATATCCAGTTTAAAAATATATTTAATTGTGTAAACGTTATGGTTATGACTCATTATATTATATGGGGGTGCAAATGAGATAATATGAAGCACACTCGCTTATTTTTGGGACTACTTTTGGAATAAATATTCCTTAAAAAAAATCTTTTTTTGTATAATTTTTTAAATTTTACTAGGTCAAGGTTTATGTAAAAAATTTCAAGATATATGCAATTTTCAAAAGTTTTGAAGTCTATTTATAAAAAATTTAGTGTTAAAGAACATGTGTTGCAATGTTTAATGAATGTTTCTAAAAGTTTATTATTCATTGAATATTTTTCAAATTATCCATATGTTCCAATGATATATTATGAACCATATTATATATAAAAAACCTTATACTTTCAACACCAAATTAAATTACCAATTCTAAACATGAAAAACTAAAAACTAGTTACACTTGTTGTGGCTCCTGTTAATGTGACTACACCCGTGGCCTTTTGAAGGTGTAGTGGAAACACATACAATCACGTGTTTTCAAAGCTTTCTATTCTTTTGTAAATCAATTGTTATAAACTTGAATAGATGTGAACAATAAAATTATATATTTTTGTAGCACACTCCACAATAATGTGTTGTCATTTTCGTTACATATAAAGTTGTGCTATAAAACAAAATCAAGAAAAATACATAATATGCCAATGTTTCACAAAATAAAAACCTCTTGTGGACCAATTTAAACATTTTTATGCAAACTTTTCAAAATAAATATTGCAATTTGTTTCTAGGGGTAGATTTAGTTTGTGGTGTATGATAAAATTTCAATGACATCATCCTTGGTCAATGTATGATCTAAAACCATCTCTTTAAGAGGATATTGAACAAGATGTCCCCTACTCTATGTGTAGGGCTAATAAATTTATGCAAGTTGGAGTGAATTCCTCCAAGTTCAATGAGAATTTTCATTTCCTTTCTAACCTTATTTGCATTGTGTGAAACACACCACCAAATTATTTTTTTAAATTGAGTTTAATTAACTTCATACAATGTTTAATAAAAGTTGATGATCGATAGTCATTGTCTCACATGTGGATAATTACCTAGTCCTCCAAAAGGCCTTCAATATCAGTTAATTTAATAATGCACTCATATAGGTTGATGCAAATTTAACATCCTAAAAGGGAAATGGGGTTATAACATAATTTTTGTATCATCATTAATGTCTTTAATGCTAATGTTTACAAAGGGCTGAAAATGAATTTTGCTTGTAATGTAAACTAAATGACCACATTTGAATGTTGATAATTCATTTCATATACTAAAGCGATCCAATTTGGAAGATATACACATTGAATAATGATTTTGCTTTTGCAAGGTACGCTAAAGTTAACAACTCCAAAAAAGTTTTTCATTCCATTTAATGATTTTATTTTCCCCTCGAATCTTGACTTATTTATTAAGCATCAATATCATGGATTAAAAAAAAAGATGAAATCCCTTTCACACCATATGAACAAAAAGGAAGAAATCATGAGACTCCTTTCACATTTTAAAAATTATTCATACACTTAAGTTAGTCCCACAATTATAAAAAATCACTATTAAGTGTTCTTTGGATTTATCCATAGTATGTGGTTTCAAGTGGTCCATTTTGTATGCATGTAATGTTGTAATTCAAATGATTATTATTCAAAATAATTATTTTTTCAATTTTGTATATTTATTCAAAGTTTACCACTTTAATTGAACCATTTATTATATATGTAATGTTGTAATTCACAAAATTATTCTTCAAAATAACCATTATTTCGCTACCTTTTCAAAAAATAACATTAAAAGGCACAACAAAATTTGATTGTTCATGGACCACTTCATTATTTTGCACTAGTTACCTACATTATTCATGTTTATATAGTAAAATCAAAATTGGGATTAATATATGAAAAACATTACAAAAAAGGGTGGGGGGGGGATATTATTCAATTGATAAATTTTCATTTAACCATTATTCTTACTTATTTCTCACATTTTCAAAGTGAAGCTTCAATTAAAAATTTAAATTTTATTTAACTATTAAAGTAAATTTGATATTAAATACAAAGCTTTTTCTTGGACCATGAAGTTTTAGTATGTATATTTTTCATGTATTGGATTTCCCAATTTTTACATAACTTTACAAAATGTATAAATATAATGCATTTATATTTACAAATCCAATACACATAAATAGTTTTACATGATGAATGGCCTTACATGGTTATGCGCAAATACACATTGTAATTGAAATGTAAAAAGATACGTACATGAATTTGATACTTATGTAGAATGTTAAGAAATTATATAAGAACTTCACACCATAAAAGAACTTTTTTGGACTATAAATAAAGATGAGGATAATTGACTACCATTTTTTTGAATTTTTTTCCAATAAGAGGACACTCATCTTTGACTTTTATTTTTCACAATGGTGGTGTAGCAATACAATCACTACCACAAATTATTTTATGATGTTTTTTATGACTAGATTTTAATCATAATAAATAGCTGGTCAACTTTGGTATGGAGTGAAAAATGACCAATTATTAAAAATAATAGAGAGTAAAGGTAAAAACACATTATGGTGGTATATTTCAAGCAAGAAATTATACTCATTTTAAAATACATTTTGTATTATTTTGGGGGCAGATTTTTTTCATCTCAATTATTGTCTTGAAAAACACTGAAAATGGATATTTAACACAATTCTTGTTATCTTTCAAATGATAAATTTTTTTCAAAAACTTTTATGTATTCACACATTTACACTTGTTTGAATGAAAAACCTCATCCAAATGTTTTTTGTGAAATCATTCGAATAAAACTATTCACATAAAATTGAAATGGGACAATGAATTCATATGTAATATATGACTTCAATACTTCATCAGGTTTGGTAATTGTTTGAATGGTTTTTGGAATATATTTGCACTTTGCAATATATCAATATAATTACAATTTTTTCATTAATATGCTTTTCAATCATTTAATATTAATTTCAAAGTGACATTTTTTTACAATCTTATTATAATTGGGTTTTGAACTACCTTATTCCAAGTATTATTTGTAAAAATATATTTCAATATTAGCTTTGTAGAAGTTTTTAAACCTGAAATTTTTTTTAATAATATTTGTGACAACAATTTTTTACCACTATAATGTGCTTTCACCCATAACATGTAAGCCATTTTGTACATGACTAAATGAGTAGTTGTGTCCACCCTATCATGTCTATTCTGATTGTAGTGGTTGACGTTGGTTGTTTATTTTAACAAAAAATTAACATTGTGCCAACTGACATGGCTTGTCTAACTTGACTAAAAATTAGAATATTGCAAGTTGACTTGAACTGATAGGTAGTCATTCATTTTGACTAAAAACTAGCATAATGCAAGTTCATGTGGATTAACAAGTGGTCGTTTCTTCTAATTAAAAACTAACATTGTGTTAATTAATGTAACTAGCAACACCTTGCTTATTTTGACTAAAAATTAACATTGTATTAGCTAACATGGAATGACACGTGTCATTTTAAAAACTCAATTGTTAGGTAATGTTTGTTGACATGTCATGTTTATTATGATTTCTTTGTTAACAAATGCATGTTGACATCTATTATGTTTAATATGTTAGTTAAATGTATGTCATAATTGTAATTAATGTACAAATGGCATCTTCTAGCATTTTATATTAATTATACAATATTTGACAGATCTATTTAAAATACTAAAAATTAAGATTTAGCATATTAGGACATGGACCTATTATTGACTAGTTCGTATGTTTCATGTGAAGGTGCAAATGTTATGTGATCTATGTGAAATACACAATACATGTCACCCATAACCCTTACACAAACACACACAACATATGCAAATTACAGACTCGTACTCCCCAAGTGTTAAAGTTAATAAGATAAACTACAACTAGGTTAATAGTAATTATTGTCCCCCAACACTTGACAACTTACAACACCCACACATAATCTAATCCTTACATAACACAACACATCCAAGGCATATAACAAATCACTTAGACATGATAAATGCAAATAACAATTATTGGATACCAAAAACAATATAAAATCATCCATAAACATAGGTGTAATTGATAAATTTTATTTTTTCATTTGAAATTGAAGGTTTGCATATATATATATATATATATATATATATATATATATATATATATATATATATATAATGTATTAAACATGTGCAAGTCATATAATCTTAGGTGTCTATTGTTGTCAACTTCCAAGGCCATAATATTATGTATCCTATGGCATCCCCTATAATTCGCATTAGAATATCTTGACCATCAAAATCTAGAAATGGCAAAGAAGTAATAGCCATTGTGCTTGAACTTACTACAATAGGGCAATTAGCCTATCCTTGGGTGTTACCACTAAGAATATCACACCTTGATTTTCTTGGACCCATCAAACTTTGAAAAAACATAGGAAACACTAAAATGAACATTTTCATAGACCAGATTTTATGAATACATTTATTAGGTTCCATAGATTTTGAGAACCCAATAATATCAAGAATATTGTGTATTTTGATGTTCCTAGTCGTTATATTTAGAAAAAGTTTCAAGAACTTAACGTGGTTTTTTCTTTGAACTTTTTAATCAAGAAAAAAAATTTAAAACATGATTTTTAAAAAAAATTATGAATTTTTTTCCTACGATAATTTGGAATTAATTATATTTTTAGGTTTTTTTTTGGCAATTAATTGATTAAATATGATGTAGTTATGAATTTTCAAAGATGAAATTGTCAAATTTTTAAGGGGTCATTTTAATTAGGAATTTTTTTTAATAATTTTTTAAATTTTTCAAATAAAATTCAAGACATATATTAGAGCATGTAATTGATAAACCTGAAATAATAATATTTTGTAGGAGTGAAAACATTAATGAAAAAGGCCCAAAAATTTTATTTTGTTGTTTTTGGTTCATTAACCATTCTTTGAGGTGGTTCCTAGTGGACCACCCAACAAACAAAGTTTCTAATGCCATTGGCTCATTATCATGAATAATAGCCTCACTTCCAAATTTTCACAAAATTCCCAAATCCACAAAACTTCCCTCCTTAGGTCATGAAGGTGATGGTTTCATTTGCCTTGTATTGCAAAATAGTCAAAAATGTTATATGCAACCAACAAGTTCAACATAAAGTCCATCCAATATGTATAAAAGAAACTAAATGGAAAACTTGAACATTTAGAAAAAAATGCATAAAACAACTTAACATCATGCTCCTATCATATCAACACAATAAACATTTGTTGCAACATTTGAAATGGAAATCTATGCATATTAAGGTTAATGATGCAAAATCAATTCAAGCATTATTAATCATGAATAATTAACCATTGGATTGAAACACAATAACTATAAATACTTCTACCTTTGGGTCGGCATCTCAAGTTGCTTGAATAGAGGATTGTTATACTTGTAACTTTAAAGTTATCCAAGGGTACCTTAATGGCCATGTGTACATCCCCAAGGCATCTTGTTTGACCAGACTACTATTGAATTTACCATTGTTGTTTGGTCAACTTTAATAATCCTTGGGACCTACAAATATAAATTCAAATGCACAAGTAAAATAATATTGGAAACATATACTCAATTTAGGATGGATCACTACTCACACCTAGAAACACATGAATCACATGAAACAAATAACATAATAAAAGTTTAGGTTCATTGCCATTCACCTATGGTGAAGGCTCCCATGCATAGGTTCTTGTAGCTTTCCAATGTGGGTTTTTTCTTGTGATTTGTTTTTGCCCATGGAAGTGTGAACCAACATAGCTTAAAGTGGTTGGAACCTCAAACAATTCAAGCAAATAAAGCCATTGGCATCCCAATAAATAAATCTGATCGTCCTCTTCACTATTGAATGGCCAAAGCACAATATGGGAAATCATTTATGAGCAAAGTATTCTAAATGGAAAGTTGCTTAAATCCCAAATTTATCTCTTCAAACACCCAACTCATGTTCTTCAACTTAAAAAAATTCTTTGGATTTAGTGGGTGGACAATATGGGTTTGTTCACATCTCTCATTGCCTTGTGCACGAACAAGGGTTTAATTTTTGAAAAATCTCCTAATAACAACTCAACCATGGGCAACAAATTGGGTTTTGTTGTTGATGACTAGAATCCAATGTCAAATTTTATAGAACATCAAGTTAAAAATTCATAGTAATTTGATCAAAAACTGACCAATTTTATTCCCACATTGCATAAGAGGATACCACACATTCCATGTTTTATGATTTTTCAAATGTGTAGCATGACATAACAAGCCATTGAGGTTTAGGACCAAAAGATAACATACCCTATTACTTTTATTTATAAGGTGAAAGAATGAATAGGGGGACTGTTTGGACTATCACACTTGCAATTATTCTGGACTACTTATAAAAGTAAAATTTAAAACCATATTTAAAATTAACATCATCAAATTTTTAATTATTCATGTTGTCATAGAATTTAATGGAAATCATCATAAAAATTTTGGATGAATTATAAGAAGATTATGGACTTGTAATGGACTTTTGAAATGACAACATTACGTTTGTCACATAGAGACTCCAAAAATGCATCAAAGTAGTGTCAAAATACAAAAAAATAAATAAAGCATCATCAAATGAAGAATTGATTAATGAAGTGCATTGAAATGTTTTATATATATATATATATATATATATATATATATATTCAGGTTTTTAAAATTTTAAATGATGTGATTATTATAATTTTTATCCTTGGGAGTCCATTTCACATTTTTTTAAAAATCTTTTATCAATCACATGTTTAGGGATATTCATGGGTTGGTTTATTAATATTTATGATTAAAAGCATAGGGGATAATTATAAAATTTATGATTTAATAATTGTTTAAATTGCAAAAAAATCACTAATGTTAGATTATGGACTCTCAAATGCCACTTTTGAGACGCCTAACCATAATTTCGCCCTAAAATAAAAACAAAAGGAGTTGCAAGTTCATTTGATATTTTTATAATAGCTCCAACTTGTTTTGCATTATCTAGCAACTATTTGTCCACAACCCCCACTCAACTTACACGTGTATGTGACCATGTCTTCCTAGTATTTGTCTTATCTAATGTCACATGGTCATTTGTTAATGATATATTTTTACACCCTAATTAAATCATACATATGTAAAATACATCACTCTCTCCATGGTTGCAAATACCACATACCCATGATAATAAAGGCATACAAATTATGTGTTAAACTATATGTATTCAATAGTTATTTGGGTGGAACTTTGCCCATGCATGCAAATATATTTATCTTGAAAGATACAATGTTATGCTTGCACACACAAATTCGTACATACACACACATACATGTAAACACACCACACAAACATGCACAAATGTTTCCCTTGTTTACTATTCCCAAAATAATGTAATGAAATATTCTCATATTATATATATTGTGTAGAGAAACACATCAATTTCCATGGCCTTCAAATTTCTAATATTGCATGGCTACACTATTTTCCACTACCCATAATCTTCTCCTTATTCTCCTATTTGTATTTTTTTTCTCCTTTTTCCCTTCTTTCCTTCTACTAGGTTTTTATCCTCAACCTTTAAAAGCCCCTTCCATAGCCTTCTTAAAACTCCCTTATCCTTGAACCAATATGCCCTTTGAAAGTTCCATGAAATAGTTATAACCACATAATCATCACGTCAACACAATCATAGTACAAGTTCTATCGACTCATTAAATTGTCATAACAAGTTTATGATATAACATTACTATCTCTTAACCATTCTTGGGCCTTCATGGGCTCTTCTTTACATGAATATTACTTTATTATTACGCCATTAACATTATTTCTCTAACATTATCCCCCTCTTAAGTGTTGTATTGTCCTCACACAACTACACTCCTAGTTCCCATGGTAGTTCAGTCTTGCATACATAATCAACTATGTTGGAGTTAGATGTTCTTTAATCTCACTATTAGAATATTTGACTTCTTTGGTGTTGGTAATGTGTTATCCCCAAAAGCATTTGTTGGCTTCTTGGCTCTTCATTGAATGTGGTAAGCATTGTTCATAATGAAAGATTTACCAATGCTTGATTAACTAAACAATTTTCTACAAGATGCCACATTCTGAATATTGCTACTTGTAGGGATGTTCATCAATACCTAAATGTGCTTCTCAGCTAAGCACTTGGTATGCTCATTCATAGTTCTCCAAATGATGGTAGCCATTAATCAATCAACAATGTTAATGAAATAGGTCAATTCTTAATAATAATCCATCACTCATCTCCACCATTTTAAATCATTACTCACTTTGCTTACAACATGGTCCATAATAGGTTCCATCATTATCTTTAACTTGTTTCACCTCTCCTTCAATGGTTGCATCATCTTCAGACTTTAGTTCGCCTTGCTCCAATTACACAATTTGCTGTGATTTGTTAAAAAACCTACAACTAAGGATAAAATTCAACCACTAGTCTTTCAAAAGGTGGGACCTAAGAGTGAACAACTTAGGGTAACATGGCTCAGATTTTAGTGGCATTTTAGAATTCAGAGCACTTTCTTAATTTTCACATTGCATTTATTTCATTGCACCATCAATTTTAAATTTTAGAGTTTTGTTGTTCATCATTTTCATTTTGTCATTGCTTTGCCATTTAAGAGCTTTATGTGTGTAAGGGTGCCCATGCCTTCATTGAAATCACCAATCATTGTAGTGCCATTTGGATTGGGGAAATGTCAATCTCAACATGTGCTACTACATTTAAAAGAATAAGGTGATCATCTTGCTAAAAATAGGTGACAAATGCAAGAGCAATGAATGCTTAACACTCCAAGAATGTGGGGGCAACAGTCCCAACCACAAAAAGTAGGTTGAACTTGCCAAAAGAAGCACAAAAAGTGGTTTGATGACGAACTAGGTGACCAATAGAACCACCAAAAGATCCCATACCAAATAACTTCTCTAATATAACTGTGGTATGAATATTGAACTAAGCATAATGCTACAAAATCCTTGGAGATGGGAACATTGTATGAAAAAAGTAACCCAAGCATTGGGCATAGCACAATGGGAACATCACAAAAGCTGCTTGAAGATTTGTAAACATAAAGAGACTAGATATCATCCATGGAGAGTTTCAACCACAAATAACTCAACAAATGATGTGGATCCACTATTATGTCAAAAATATGAAAACTTGAGTCAAAAGTAAGGAAGTCAGGAAAAAGTGATATAGAATGGTCCAACCCCTATGGAAACCAAGCTACACACTTCACTGGGTGCACTAATGCTTAAAAAATTCTTGCAATTGGAAAAATGTAAGAACCACATATGATGCAAGACTTAATATATGTGTATATCCAATAAGGAAAAGAAAACACAAGTAGGGTTGGTTGTTGATGTAGGGCAAAAAATGCGAATGCGAACCAAAGCAAACAATGCTCGTCCCATTGGGTCCCCTTGTCATGTACCTAACTCCGACAAAATGACAATGAGATCCCCATGTTGGGAAGACTAAGAAAAATACAATGGAGATGGGCATGCATAAAATTGTCGAACAAATGGGAAAAGTTAATTTTAAAAATTGGGTGAATATTGTGACTCCTAAAAAATGGCTAAATGTGACATCCAAGTAAAGATGTTATGGACACTTATAGCACTGTCCAATCTAGGTGCAAATCTAACATTGCTCAAACACCATGAACCATGGGTTTCACACTCACCACAAATCACTACACTAAATTGATGAGGACTAAAATGCTTTGTGATTTTTAAAACAAAATATAACAAAGAATTATTTGCAAACATTCAAATAAAAACCCAAGCTAATTGGGACAAATGTCAAATACCCATCGAGATATGTATTCAATTGGTTATAAAGTTCATGTGAATGCAAATGTCAAACCAACTCTCTTTGTACAATCATTTAAACACATGTTGATAACAAACACGATACAATCAAAGGAGACAGTTGCCTAGAGGAGTACGTAATGGGTTTATGTTTACAATTACATCAGAGTTCAGATCAAGGGGTGAAATAAGGGAAACATCGGGAAGGTTTATTGGGTATTAATGAGAGGAAACACTTTGTTGACAATGTGCAGACATGTGATTTTTAGAGGATTAAAAAAACATTTATGTGAATTGGCAAAACAAAAGAGGTTGAAAGCAAGAAAATCCACTTATTGAAAGTGAGGCAAGAAGGGAGGCTATAATCAAATGTTTGGATGCAACTAAGCTCTAAAAATTAGGAGGCTTTACAATGGGGAAAGACCTCAAGGAGATGAGATGTTTGATGCCCATGGGAATTGACAATCCTAACAGAAAACCAATCCCTTGTAATGGCAGCTGCTTGTAGCAAACAATGAGAACACCTTATTCCTAGATAGCTTGCTTGCAGGGTTATCTTGACTACCCTGCAATTTGAAATCATGTAATTGTAACCCATGCCTTGCAACTTTGAAGCTTGGAAGACTCCACCAATTGTTGCCACCCGAATGTTGTATTGTAGAATATTTCACCAACATTCTTGGCAAACTCCTTGTGCCTATACCTTGGGACCAACACTTGTGACTCATAGCAAAAATGAAGTTGGCTGTAAACTTTTCCTCAAAATCTACAGCAATTTCTAAACCAATAAGCAAGTATAGCATTCCATGTACACTTTCTCACATGAGAACTTCCCATGGGTCAACAAATTTTCAACTGTTCTCCAACCTGAACTTTACATCTGTTTGTAAATCCAAGTTTTGCAATATGCTGGGCTCAGCTGTGTACCTGAAACTCATAGCTCTATAGCAAGAAAATAAACCCTACTGGGACTCTGCAACCACAACATATCCCCTAATTCCCATGAACCTTAAACATCAAGGCTCCTTCGAATATTGAAACACACTTTATTTCACTCAAGGCCAAGCATATAAGAAAGCATTTTGATGCACAAGCATATCTGTTGCTCATTTCAAGACTGGATGCAATGGTATAGAGACTACCTAGTGACTTAAGGCTTTAGCTTATCCTTCAAAGCTAAATTCTTTCCTCTCAAAGAAGAAAAGGCCAGATGGACATTCAGGAGGCAGGAGAGACAGCCACGCAGCAGTATCTGCACCTTCTTTTGTTGTCAGGACGCCCATTTTATTCATGTCCGTCTTCACTGAGCCTGGATGAACAGAATTAACATAGATTTTATGACCCTCAGGTCGATTAGCAACTCGCTTGGCTAGCAAGCGTGTGTAAGCATTGATTACAGCCTTGGAAACACAATAGGCAACAGGATATCCATCTGCATCTGCATGCCCGTCTAAACATGCCTCCAGATACTCCTCAACAAATTTGTCAACTGTTTCTTGTGTGTAGTGGTCAGGGTTCATGAGTTGCTCTCTCAAAGCATGATTTTGGAAGTGCTGCAAATTTGATTACCACAAACAGCAGCTTGAATCAGAACAAACTTTATCACTTTTCAAGATTGCAAATATCCCAGTTGGTGTCAGAAACAACTAGTAGTAATAACTGGCACATGGAGAAGGAACTACAGTTCACTACTTTGGTCCAGTTAAGTTGAACATGAGAATAGACCAGCACAGCACTGAACTGGAAGGGCAGCAGCTCAATATTATGGTCCAGGAGCATTGCTCCAGGTATTGTTCATGCCATTCTTATCCACAGAAGTTTTATAAAGAATCTAGCTGAGATGCAAATAAGATTTCCAACAGATGTTTAATTGTAAGCTGATGAATAGTCTGATCAGGTTAAGAGATTAGGATCACATACCTTGAGCTGGCCTAGGAAGGAGCTCATTATAACAATACGTGCACCTGCAGATGATGGCTTGAGAAATGGCAGCAGTGTTTCAGTCACATGAATTGTTGCCTTGTAATTGACATTAATGTCCTCCTCTGCTTCATGGTACTTGTTGCTCCAATGCAAAACCGCAGCATTGTTCACCTGTTCAACCTGATACTGTAAGACTATGCATTTTCACAGCAGAAGACATGTCCCAGGCTGGCTCTGAACAGGAGCTGTAGCCTTTGCCTACAACTGCAACAAGGCACTTTGGATCATAGATAGCAAATCAATTTGGAGTTCAGGTTTAGTAATTTCAAAGTTTCTTCTCTATCTTCATCATTTCAGAAAAGATCCAAGTCGGGTATCTGGAAGACCTAAAGAGTGGCTCTGAAGGACAACTCCAAATGTCCATGTGATTGTAGAGAGACCATGCAGAAAAACACATAAGGTAGCCGAAACAAACATTATGTCAATTCCAGCCAAACCACAACAAACACAAAAAAGAATAAGTGCAGCCATAACCTTGTGACTATCACAGTATGAGACTGTCACCTAGCTGCCATTACTCCTCTCACTGACTTCAGCCATTTCTGACAGGGGTTATAGATAAGTATGCATGACGATGTGCCCAAAAATTAGGGCAAACAGTACAAACATCTGCGCCCTAAGTTTCTTGATGTCTGGAAGCATTTGGAAAACTCAGTTGTGATGTTTGCTAGCACTCAAAAGACATATGTGACTCAACACCAAGATCTAAGCATAGGCCACAAAGCAAACAAATCTATGAGTCTCAATATGAAGGGGATGTGCTAATATTGTCACAGAAGGTGCAAGACTGCTAAATCCACTATCATAATGAATGATTGGAAATCTGACAAATTAGCTCACCAGAATGTCGAGACCACCATATGTCTTTTGAATCCAATCTGCAAACGCAGTAACAGATTCAGAATCTGTGATATCAAGTTGATGGAACTCGACATTGGTTAAGCCCTTGGAGTGAAAACCCTGAGCAGCAGCCAACCCCCGCTCCTTGTTACGAGCCCCTATAACAACAGTGATGCCTTGTGTTGCCAGCTGCCTCACAATCTCATGTCCTATGCCTTTGTTACCCCCAGTCACCACTGCTACTGTCTGTGGTGACCACCAACTGCACCCCATTTGCAAATCCCCTGTCACTGTCAGGAGGTCTATTGTGATAACACATGATATAAGCTGGAGAGACAGATTTTATTGAAACAAGGGATTCTGATTGCAATTCTTGCAAAAAGCCAAATTCAAGTTAATATCTGCAAGATGTACAAAGTTCTGTGAAATGGTTCAGTTTTGCTACTTGCAAATACTGCATTTTCTCTGTAACAACGTACAAGGAAGAAATTAGGTGTGATTTTTTTTTGCTTACCGAGTGGACTCCATAGCTGCTGCTGCTGCTGCTGCTGCGAACGCCCGCCGGAAGGACAAAGCTTGCCTTTGAAGCTTACCTTTGAAACCTTGTGTATTTCCACCCTTGAAGCCCAGTCCCCTTGAAGCTGGCGTTTGAATAATCAGCTCCTCAGCTCCGTTGCAGATGTGAAACTTTTCCCTCTCCTTCAGTTGCAAATTACCTAGACCTCCGACTAGAGTTACTCTGTGCTCAAATCTTAGAATTGATCTTCTGAATCCCAAGCTCATCAACATCTAGACAACGTATGCCATCTCCGCCTCAACAACTTATAGGACACGAGAGGAAGAAGCAATTGGTGTAGGTAGACGGTAGCCGTATGAATACCAGGACTACCTAGGCTCTAAGGTCAGGAGTAAGGTGCCAATTAATTTAATTTTGTCAGTAAATATTATAATAATATTCGACAATGCGGCATTATACTAGCTATTATATTGTGTTTGAGAGCTTCATGAGATTTTTGGCGAATTTTTCAGAACTTTTGGCAATTGTAGAATGTAGTGGTAGTTAAACTAGTTCCTGCCTAACGAAGCAAACTAGCCTGGGTATTTGATTCTAGAATCCACGCACGCACATCGGCAGTTTCTTCTTTGTGTTTTTTTTTTTGGTCTTTTGTTTTCTTCCTTTACCGATTTCGTGGTGATTTCCCAAACTCCGAAGCTTCTGAAGAAGGATCCGTTGATGATGCATGTAAGTGCAAGTCTGGCACAAAGGTTCACCACTCTCTCTTCACAACAAAATTCACAATACCAAATTCAAACTACCATAGTCAACCAATGCCCACCATTGCATGGACCATGAAGGATTTTTTGAGTGAGGCCTCTTAATTAGAACACCCTACCTATTCACCTCTCCTATTAATTAGATGAAGTGCCTCCCAAGTGTTTTTTTTTTTTTTTTTTTTGCAATGAGCCAGTTTGATTGGCCCATCACTCCAAAAAAAATGAAACTATGGAGGCTCCCCAAAATAGAAGGTTCTATTTTGAAGTATAGAGTTTCTCACCTTTGGCCCACATATCTACATGACAGGAGACAACATTTGCCAAAGCATATAGGATAAGAGTGAGGTGCTATGTAGAACACATTGGGAACTTGGGGAACATATTAAAAATCTGATGGGAATCCATTAGGTACTTAAAGGGAACATGGAACACACTGGGAACCAGAGAAAAATGAAAAAAGAAAACCCTCCACCTCCCCCCCCCCCCCAACAAAAGGAAAAAAAAACCCAAGGCACCTTGATTGCATGCTTGGGCCTTCCTATTGGCTGCATGAAATTTCTCTTCCCAAAAGAGTTCATCGCCATTTTTGGCCTGGACTAATACCCCCATTATAAACTGGGGGCACTTATTTCATTTCATATTATAGTTGGGGGTGCCTCATAAGCCCAACGTTTTTTTTTTTGGCAATGAGCCAATTTGATTGGCCCATTGCAAAAAAAAAAAGTTGAAACGATGGAGGCTCCCCAAAATAGAAGATTCTATGGAAAGATGGAGTGCCTCCCGCTTTGGCCAAAAAGCGAGGTGCTATTGGGAACACTCTTGGGGAACACATTGGGAACCGAGGGAACATTTTGGGCTTGGGCTAATACCCACATTATAAACTGGGGGTACTTGTTAGTGGCCATATTAAACCCATAAAAAGTTAGATTTGAACGCAGGGACCCTGATTTAAGGTATGCATGGGATATTTGAAATATTTAGAAATAATTGAAATGAAATTTGGAATTTTTACCATGGTACCAATGTGGGTGCTGATTCACCCCATGCACACTGCCAAAGTTGTTAAATTTGGGTGTATCTCCTCTGCTAAGCATGGGCCTTCTCAAGTTTGGGTATTTACTTAGCTAATACACCCATGGGAGACATCCACTAAACTTCTAAGATGAAGAAAGATCTAGGGAGTTGCACAATGAATGAAATATTTCAACAAAATTGGAATTTTTCCAGTCATAGTGCAACTTTCCTCCCCATGTCTCCCTTGGCTGAAGCATCCAGGGAAGTTGACAAGTTCTCAAGGGAGGCGCTTTGTGGGAATTGCACATTGTATGAAACAAGGCGTATGACGTCACGGGTGGGCCATGCCTAAATGAATAAAATGAAGTTTTGTCTTATGAGGAAAATGGGAAGAATCATAAAGGATATCTTTGATGTACATTGGACATGACATGTTGTACATTGGATTGTATGTTGCATGTTTTTTTTTTTTCGTCTTTTGGTGATGATGTTTTGCATTATGAATGTCTTTTTCAGCTATATAACATCACTTTAAATTCTTAGTTGATACACATCCCAAAAAACATTTCAAAAATTCATTTTGTGGAAATATAAATTTTGATGTTTTATTTTATAATTGGAATGTTAAATATATTGGTTTATGATCAATTCATTAATGTAAACTTGAATTTGAAGTTGCTACAATTGAAATGTTATTGCAGAAATACAAGTATGCATGTGTATGGAACAACGAAGATTTAAAAAGGATACCCTTTCACAATGTTGAACATCAAATCAAATTGGATATGACCATAGGTCATCAATGCATCATGTTCAACGACTAGTAGTGTGTTAGTCCTATGTGTCCATGTAATTACAACTTGTTATAATTGCATATGCAATATAAGAAAGGTTGAACCAAATTCTAGTTGTAAATGCGTTTACAATTTACGACTAGTATGATTTTCATTGAAGATGTAAATGAAAAGTGAATGACCATCCAATTTTGATTGCATTCATCAATTGATAATAATGTAGAACTTTGTTTATGCAACTATAATGATTTTTGTGTAATTGCAATAGTATAACCTACCACAAGTACAAAAAATTATAGACCACACATGACAAACTTTGTTATTTCAATTAGACTATTATCCCTTCAATGTACTGATCCATGGGTTTTCTTTGTAATTATCCATGGGTCATCCATGATATAATATCTAATATTTTATATGTTGCTAAAAAAAAAATTATAACTTAAATGGTATACTAAGTTAGGTCAATTTAATAGGTTATGTTAAACTAAATAAGCCTATATATGTACATTGGTAGCTTAACTTAACTTGCATATTTAGTTAATTGGCCTAAGTTATCTATAGGTAGTAATAGGCTAGTTTACTAAATGTAATTAATATGCCATTAGGTTATGAAGGTTAAAGCTAGTTAGGCTAAAGGTAATTAATTAAGAAGGTAGTTGGTAGGCTAGGTCATTAATTAATTAATAGACTAGGTAGTGGGTGTAATCACAATCCAACGAGCTAAAAATGGTATTGGATTGTAAAGAAAAACAGTTAAAATTGGATAAATATTTATGTTTTACTATTTAAAACCATGGTAATCATGGCAAATTATTGTTTTTTCATTTATATGAATGTCAAGGAATACAAATCAAAAATCCATTTGATGAAATTTTAACTTTAAGTTTTGAATTAGGACCTTTAAAAGTGAACAACAAGTCGAACAAGAGTCAATTTTGCAAAGGACTATTAAAATGACTTATATAGTAAAACATGTTTGATGGGAAAAAAACTAAAAGGATAAAGACCTATTAACCACATTAAGAAAAAATTCATACTCTAAATTATGTGGAATTGTAAAACTTTAAAAATTCAAAGAACTTTCCAAAATTGATCCAAAATTTTAGAACTCCAAAAGTTCTTTACCCCACATAAATGGGGTAAAATATACATTATCTATCAAGAAAAGTTGTAGTTTATTATACAATAAAGCATAAAAATGTAGAAGAGTAAAAATTGGTTATGATTTGAAATTATTATCATTTTTAAAAACAAAACATTGAATTTATAAAGAATTAGGAAAATTTCAAAAATTCATATTTATTCAAAAATGATGATTGAAAAAACATGTCATGTATTTGAATGACTATAAGCATTTATTATAACAAGTTGTCCAAAAAAATGTTCCAAAATTCATTCACATGAAAAAACAAATTTGGGGAAAAAGACATGTAATGTTTTTTTACAATAATCATGTTGGCTCATTGTATCCCATTTGCACCCTAATAGGCAGTAGGCAGGTTAATTAATTAATTATGTGAATATGTGTTCATGTTTTCATATTAATTAATTAATTAAATTAGGTACTTAATCAAATTAAATAGGCTAAGTAGTATGTAATAAATAGGATAAGCATTAATAGGTAATAGGTAGGTTAATTATAACTTAATCACGAACTATTTTATTTTGTGGATATGTCATAGTGTTTTTGTATTAATCAGTTAATTAATTAGCTATGTTAAATAATTAATTTATTAAATGTAGACTAGGTAATTAAGTTATTAAGTAGGCTAGGTAGTAGATAATAGGTATGTAACCTAGGTAATACATGTAATAAATAGGATAGGCATTAGTAGGTAGTAGGTAGGTAGGTTATAAGTTAAACAAAAGGCATTTTATTTTGTGGATATATCTTAGTGTTTTTGTATTAATTGTTAATTAATTAACTATTATTTTATTTAATGTAGGCTATGTAATTAAGTTATTAGGTAGGCTAAGTAGTAGATAATAAGTATGTAGCCTAGGTCATATATGATAAGTAGGATACGTAATAATAAGTAACAAGTAGGTTAGGTAATTAATTTATTAAATGTAGGTTAAATAATAGATAGTAGCTATGTAACTAAGGTAATATTAGTAAGTAAGATAGGTAGTAAAATATAATTAAGGAAAATAGTAAATATTTTATTGTGTGTATATATGATAATGTTTTTGTATTGGGCAAAGGATGTGATAATGTTGTTGTGTTGTAGTGTTTCCCTTTCATTAGAATTTATCCCACATCCTTTATTTACAACTTTAAACATGTAAAGTATATAAGTAGGTAAAAGAATGTACTAAATTCATGGGATGCACTATAAACATAATGCATGTGCCATTTAGGATGAGTCAATCAAAAGGCTTGTCCCTACTAAAATAAATAGGATCCTACGTATTTATTTAGCCTATGTTAAGTAACCTATTCTACCCTACCTTAACCTAGAATATGCTGCCTATTATAGTTTAGCCTAGGATAGATTATAATAATTATCTTATTGTAATATCTAATTGTTGTAATTATAACATTTCATTATTTTCATTATAATATTTAATTATTATAATTATGATATATCTTTATTGAACAAATGGGACATTGCCACGTGTTTGATGGGCATTGGCTCTTTAAATTACCATGTGGTTAAATCCTAACCATTCATCAATGGCACATTTGGTAGCATGGGATTATCCCAAATGTAGTTGTAAATGCAATAATAAATTGGGGTTCCACGTCATACTAAAAATCATCCATGGTAATGGATGATTTTTTTGGCATAGTCGTAAGGTTTGCAACTACACTTTCGACTTCATGGCCATGTCATGTCTTTTGCGACTGATTGTCTTATGGCACTTGTTTATATCGACTAGATTATATTTAGTTGCATGTGTCCATTACAACTACAAATGAGTCACAAATCTAGTCATTGATTTTCAAATTTCATCTAATGAAAACATGTTTGAAATTTGAAAATTCAACCAATTTATAACATATTTTTAATCCATTTTTCTTATACCAAAATTTCTCAAACTTCATGTGTAGCTAACCATAAACTCAATGGAGTGCACCATTATTTCATAATGAAAATTAAAGAAGTTTTGAACATGTTTTTTCATGTTTATGCCATAAATGTGACTCTAACTACATGGTGGATATTTTTTTGGCATACTTTACCATGTTTTCACTCAAAAACCAATGCCATCCTACGGGCAATAGGAATCATTGGAGACTGAAAGATGAAGGAATGTGTGCTTAGGTTAATGGATCCATTGCACTAACAACTAGTGTGTTTTGAGATTAACCTACAAAAGAAATCATGGAAAAATAAATACATCTATAAAGGAACCAATGCCTTTAAAATTTAAAATGTAAAAAAGCTTAAGAATTATATAATGGAGTCTTAACAAACTTCCTATAATGGGAATTATTGCTAAAATAGTTGCAAGTTGCATTGAGGTGGTGGATTTAAAAGTTGGTGCCATGATCCCATGTTTTGCAACCATATTTAATTTCTTTTTTAAATTTGTTGCCTTAGTTGTCGTCCTTTCATCACTAGAACACAATTCGTCTTAGTATGAAAAGGGCACAAACTATTGCTTGTATGGGTTTTTGTGGCATTAAGTTGGTTTTTTGCATTTTCCAACATTTTAATTGTTGTTACTTCACCTTTACACCCATCAGAAAAATAAATTCTTCACATAAACATGGTCAACAATGGATTGATTAAATGATTTTTTACAATTCATTTATGCTAGCTACAATTAAGTCTACAATGACCTTGAATCATGTGTGTAATTAAACAATAAAGATTACTACAAAATTGAAACAACATAACCATTTTGAAGACATTCACTTACCAACATTGATTTATGTAAGATGTTTACAAGACATTTGTAAATTATGCACATGGACATGTTTAGGAAACATGATTAACAATACAACCACTTGTCACTACTTTTATTTACAAATAAACATGTATTGCATTGAATAAACAACTAGACGATAAGGATGGTTTCCAAATTGTAGAATGAATTGGGAACTCATATTGGTGGTTAGTGGTGGATATGTTAAATGCAATATTTTCCAACCAAAACCACACACAATGTTTTTCAAACATGAATAGACTTTATAGGTGTAAATTGTAAACCATGGGTGAAAACACGATCAAAGGAACCAAGGGTGCCAAGGTAAAAGTCCTTTTCTAAGTACTACACATGACATATGTCATTTTTACATTAGTTTATAATTTATAATTTTGTATCTTGGACACCTAGTTTAACATTGCATGTTAGATATAAATATGTTTTGACTAGCAATTGCTTCTATATCATATATATTATGCATTCACGCCTTTTATGACATAAAAATGGACAACTTTTGTTAAGGCCACATTTTCAAAATCCACAATTTTTGGAGTCAGAAGCACGTTTGAACTAAATGTGTTGAAAGTGATTTTTAAAAAAATTCCATTAATTCAAGTCTTTTTTCCCTTATAATCATCAATGTTAAAATCTTCTCCAACTTTTAGAAAGAATGGTGCACATTTGGTAGGAAAAAAAGACATTTGAAAAATATAAGGATTGTCCATTCTCACGATTGGAGTGCTTTGAATATGCAAAAACATTTGTGATATGTGTCAAACTTTGAACATATAAACTTTGCAATTAATGGAAAATAATCCCAAAAAAAATGATAATCCAAACTATTATGCTTCCCCTTTGATCTTTCAAATAAACAAAAATGCATTTAAGGAATGTCCACTCATTTAGGTGGTTCCTTTGATTGTGTGTTTAACCCCTTAATATTTGTCCCCAAGTTTTAAGTCATAATTATAATGTGTTTAAAAAACATGTCCTTCAATACTCCTATGCAATTTAAAAGTATAGTGATATTGGCATAAGAGATCAACCTATTAAAATTAGAAAAGGTCGAACCACAATTAGCATCTACAAATGTCAAATAGTTAAAGTGAGGATCACAACAAGGCCAATAGTCAATAAGAATTTAACCTTTTCTATTATTAGTTGGTTCAAAGGGAACAATGTAATAGTCGCAATATATAAGTTCACAAATGTGATAGGAAGAGAACAACAACTTCAAACCCAACACAATGAAAGTGTGTCATGCCACAAGGTTTGTCCTCCAAGTCAAATGTAATATAGGTTATGGAAAGCCCAATGAATAAAAAAAATCAATGTCCTATGTCCAACATGATGGTTCCACGCTAGAATCTTTGGAATAACAATCACTTCATGAAGATAATTCTTGGCTTGAAGTTTTTGAAACAATTTGGTAATTGAATGTACTTGAGTAAGTTTGAACACTCATGCCTTTATCCTCTTTATTAAAACTTGCATAATACAAAACCCTTTTTCATAGCAAATGAAGTGGGGATTGCAACCATAATTCCCAGAAGGAATATTCAATTTCAACAACAAGGGCACCATAAACTTGTAGGCATTGAAGTAGTCAAAGGAGCTACACAATTCTTGGAAATAATATTCAATGTCAATCTTAAACCCTAAAACAAACTTATAGGCATTAATAAAGAAATGAAGAGTTGTAGCCAAAGTTGGTCCTATGATTATTCAATTCGAATAACCCTAAACAAAAGTTCTTGTGAATATTGGTAAACATTCATGTCCTAAGTTCAACTTTGTCACAAAACTAACTAAAGAAAGTTTATACTACTTTCATTCAAGTTGCAACAAACTTGGTAATGGTAGGTTAAAAATGCAAGACAAAGTACCTTTTATTCACCATACAAGGGATGAAGAAACATGTTTCAACTTGTCAATGTTGAAAGATTTGTAATTACAACCAATGGCATCAGAGGTACCAAAGGAGAATGCAACGGAGCTAGTAAAAGATCTTTTATCCAATGCAAAGGAATTAATCAACATAGCAACACAATTGAAGCACTTTGCAAAAAAACTAATATGCATGGTAATGCAATTGAAGCACCCATGTGATTATCTTCTAATCCGTAGAAATGAACTTGTCCAATTCTCCTTCGATCCTAACAAATGAATTCGTGTATCCAAATTCATTTGTTAGGATTGAAGGAGAATTGGAGTTCTTCATTTCAAAATACTTGCACCTTATTTGATATTTTGTTTCCATTGCCTTTTAGCTTAGGCCTTGGAGAATCCAAAGGTGGTGAATTGGAAAATGAATAGTCATAGGGCTTGTAGGCCCTACTTGGGAATTTCTTGCAACTTGAATCACTAATTTTTTAAAATGAAAACCCTTCCAAAAGTATGTTTTCATTCTATTATGTCATCAAGTATTCAAAAGATACTTTTTTATATGCACATAAATTTTGATTAAAAATTGTAAATTGGTAATGGATACCTTTAATTATTTCCTAATACATACTTGGCTTCGAATTATTGAATTTCAATTCCCAAATGTAGAAATCCAATACTTTAAATAGCAGATGTGACAAGTACACAACTTTTACAAAATATCAAAAATGTACAATAAACATAACATTATACATAATTTAAAACTTTTAAAAATATGCCCATGTCATATTTCATACATCCATATGATTTAATTAATTCAATATCCAAAGATTTGATGTATTTTCAAGCTTGCCTTTCATGGATATCTTATTTTTGCATGTTTAGGACTATTTTTTAAACTTATTTTACCATTCTTGAACCCTAATTTTAGTTGACTAGCTAGAAACCTTCCATCCACAGGTGACCATCAAGCCTTAAAATTCCATTTGAAGATTGAAATGTAGTAATAACATATAATCTACTTACTTAGATTGAAAGATACTTGTTACTTATTTCTATAACCCTTAGAGATTACACATGTGCGTCCATAAGCTCTTAGAATTTTGGAATAATGTTCCTACATAGAAATGACCTCCATTATGCATCTTTTGTTATTAAAATTATTCAATTTACACAATCTGAACCTTTTCAAAAGTATGTTTTCATTACAACAAAAAATAACATGTGTAACATATTTATTCTATGTCAATATAATTTTCATTTCTATTTTTAACTTTGAATTACATGCTTTAAATCATTTTTAAATGAACCATAGGCTCGGTTTCATAAATGGTTACTAGTGTAAAAAAAAAATGGTTACTTATAGGTAATTGTGACAATAATATGGTTTTGGAAAGTATATAACAAGTAGGTATTTTTTAATGTTCATATTAAATCTCTAAACTCAAAAAACTTCTGCATCCCACATTTGGTTGTCTCATATGATTTAAAATTTTAATCTTAATAGTCATCTTTTATTTTAAAAACCTTCTTTTACATAATTTTGGTTTTTTGGCTTCAAGGACTACTTTTTTGGCATACTTTAACATGCTTGGACCCTTTACCAATTTAAAGCCATTGAATGCCACGTGGATGCGTTGGTGACATGGAAGAATATTTGATTATGTTAAAGAATATTCATCCATGTCATCAAAGTATGTTAGAGATTATATTTTTTGATGTGGACAAAATTAATTTAGAATATTCATTTTTGTTCACGAAACATTGCTCATGTTCACTATTCACGTTCACTTATTCACGAAATAACATCCCCCCTAACAATCTAACCCTTATGATTACTAAATCCCTCATGTAATAAGGAGGTTCAAGTAATCAAGAAACAATTGAAAAGTTCATTTGTTAATGTAGATGAAGCCTTTTTTTTCAAGGTTGCCACATTGGAATAACATCATAATCAAAGGAGAAACATTTTCCTTACATTACACGAACCATAAAACTAATCTAGTTGTGTAAGCATTATCCAATCTTCCAATGGTGGCTAGGTTGGAGGATTTGATCCAATCTTTGTATTTTTACTTTTCAAGCTCCCCCAAATGACGTCCGAAATTCATTAAATTTGCCGATATTGTGAAAACAAGAGGATTAAAGATTTTGAAGAATGTCAAGACAAGGTGAATATCAATGTTGGAGCCTTTGAAATGTGTCTTGGCAAAATACAAAACAATGATTGTCAAAATGTCACAAGACAACACTGTAATTTTTCAAGCAAGATTGAATTTTAATTTCCTTTGTGATATCAAAACATTGTTGGCATTGTCTTGTGAGTTGAATTCTTTGATCAAATTTACCCAAGGAAGAGATGTTTTCATTTTAAATCTTGTGGTAATTAAAAAAAATTGTCAAGTAGATTTTATTTTATTTTATGTACATTGACTTTATGAGTAGTTACCAACATGAGTATTTCCAAGTTTTTAGTGATGTGGTGGAAAATATTTTTACCACAATTACCCAAGATTAGGTAATTGATTTCAAAATAGGTACAAAAAACCTTACTTTACACATGGCTAGTCATAACTATCTACTTCACATTTTTTATGAAATTGTTAATGCTAGTTAGTTAGTGTGCAAGGATGTTTTCATAACATCCATCATGGAGTTCAAGTGTTAATGTTCTAATGTAGTAGACATGTTTATCAATGAATTGGAGAAGTGATTCCCAAATTTTGAAGTGCTGAATAGTCTAAGCATTATGTTTTTACAATTTTGGATGCATCATGATGTTGATTCATCTTTTTCCTTGCATCTTTGTGTCATCAAAAAACATTATTGTGAAATAAAGATTGTGAAGCCTTCATTTTTACAAATTACAAAGTCTTTAAATGCCAACATCTTGGACATACAAATGTGTATGTTCAAGTTGACTGAAAATGCAAACAACCAAGGCAATGAATGAACTATTTGACACCAATCCAATGACCAAATTATGATATGTGATTAATAGCAATGCCTTGTTAACTCAAAGACTAAATGGGTATATGAAATTGATTGAAATAGCCATTGTTTTAGTGCTTGAATTCGTAGAAAATGAACAAACTTTCTCCATTTTGGCATTCATGAAAGACAATTGATTAGGGCTACACTTGGACACTATTGTTCGCATGTTTGCACAAGAGTCTTTACTCAAGAGATTGTCCCTTACAAAAATATAATTACAAGTTGGAAAGATCGAAAGGTATGGTTTGAAGCGATAACCTAATTAATTTTGTCCATTTTGTTATTGTTTTTGGATTCTAACATTTTTGTTTTCACCATTAGGATAAGTTTGAGCCTTGGTCCTTGATTACTTGGTGATTATTTAGTTTTCTAACATTTGTGTGGTGAGTGGGATTTTTGAGTTGCATTTGGTAAAGTCTCCGATATTAGACTTGAGTTCAATTTCCTCTCAATGTTTATAATGTTTGCATGTTTGAACTTGTGGCTTTTATGTTTTGCATGAGTTTATGACTTTCATTTGTTTTCAATTATTTTATGAATTGTGCTATTTTCTATGTTGTAGTGTAGCCAATTTCAACTCTTTCAAAATAATCATTGTAGTCACATTTTATATTTATTTATTAGGTGGATGCTAGTTGAACTTGGGTCATGAAATTTTTTATGGCCACTTTGGACCCAATTTCATTGAATGGCCACTTTGATTGAATCAAGGTTGCCAAAAGGGTTGCCAAAATTAGAATCAACAAGTTGCAAAGGAGCCACAATGTGTTCCTATTCCAAACTCACCTCAAAAGCCACTTAGGCATATTTGAAGGTAACCCTGTTGCTACTCGCCCATATTTTATAATTTAAAAAAAACCTCCTACTGTAGTATTTATAAAAAAAAGAAAACAGAAAGAAAAAGCCCATCAAGACATTTCATCCATCCAAAATGACGAAGCCGTCGGTCTGTGTACAGACTGCAGTTGGGAAGGAGCGGGTGTTCGCGGGGGTTTATGGTGTTTTAGGGTTACGTCCGCTGGAGTTATCGAAGTCTCCTGCGCTTTTGTCACTATCCTCACGTCCTTCATCTTCGTCAGAAATGGCGATAGTCGACAACAGCATAGTCGCAGCGATGTTGAACTTCGCATATGGAGAACACCGATTCCAACCTTGCCGATTCCATTGACCAATAAAGAACTCGAATCATAAAGACAAGTAAAAGGACAAGAACAAGAAGGTTTCCATAACTTTCTTGGTGTGTGTTTGGAACCTCCTGGTCTGTGATCTGTTCCTAAGTATATGTGTGTATGTTGTGGGGTTTTATGAATGAGCAAGCAGCCAGCAATCAAGCAAGCAACGGCGAGTGCTGACTTGAGTCCCGCCGTATTGACGAGACGAAAGAGAGTTGTGTTATTTTTGGTGACTCGGGGTTTCGGTGGCCATGGTGGCGGCGGCTCCCCGTACCACTCTGCTTTTCGCCGATTCCTTCCGGCATGAGCGGCTGTGCCAACATGTTGATGAGGTAAATGTTTGGAGTCGTCATTTTTTCTTTCAGCTGTTGTTTTGTGATGCTTGGTAGTAATTTCGCTTTGGTTTCAAGAAGACAGTTATTCGCTCAAGAAGTATAGAATCTCCAACAGACGGGAAGAAAAACCTAATCTTTAATTCCGTGTGTCAAAATACACAAACGGACTGATCCAAGGACAAGCGATTGATTCTACAATTCTTTTAGAGTTTGGAGAGAATGGGTTTATATAAGGTTAAGCCTAGTCCTCTGCAAATTCTAGGGTTTTGGTTTCAGTCTTTTCTTGGCGTTTTTTTTTCTTCAATTGCTAATGGCTTTTCTGGAAGTGCTCAGGCAGATGCTTACAGAGGTTGGCATTGCTCAGAAGTTTGATCTTTCATTGCTTCTTGTCCCTCTCTTACATTGCAAAAAAAAAAGGTTTTATTTTTTGGAGAAGAAGGGCTGAGTTGAGCAGCAATTGTGGACTCCGTTTTTCTTGCAGGTGCGGTTTACAGAACCAGTGGTGATTACTGCATGCGAGGTGGTGGAGCTGCAACAGCAGTCTCTTTGCCCTTCTATCTCACTTACAGGGTGAGTTAGGGAGTGCACCAGATCTATCTCAGAATGCCTATTTCTTTGGTAAAAATGTGGCTGGCTAAAAAGAAAGAAAATATGCTTCTGATCTAATCATTTTGTGTGGGGAAGCATAGTGTTGCTGTAAAGAATTTTGCACCTCACATTGTGTGTATGGACAGTAGTTTAGGTTTACAATGTATGTGTGCAAGCTACCAGATTGTAGACAACTTGGTTTCTGGGCACTATGACTGCAGAGTCTGTCTGTGTTTGAAGTGCTTTGTAGTATGGTGTGTGAATTTGTTGAACCTTGTGGCTTCAAATTGCAGGTGCAGCAACCCAGAGTCATGTGCAGTGGAAATCTTTGTGCGCACGGGTGGAGATGCTCGCTTCCAGCCCTTGGGTCCTGCATTTTTGCACTCTCCTGCTGCAACCTCTTTCTTGGATGTCCAGGTGATGCATCAAGCAGTGTTCTGGTCTGCACAATCTCATTAACCCACCCACTGAAGAAGTTCAACTAGAACTCTCTGGGTCCATGTTACAAGTGTGGTGTGGGTCAGGCATCGTGCCACAAACTGGACCATGTGTGCCTATCACTTTGTCTTAACAATCAGCTTACAAACTGCCTGTTTTTATTTCATGAATGTGCAGGCAGCTGTCACAGAGCATGTTGTCCTGCGAGGCAGTTACAAATCACTTACACTTGTGATTTATGGTAACCTTGCCAGTGAGCTTTCTTCAGATCACAATCTGGACCCTGATGTGTTTTTGTCTGCTGAAGCCACCTCTCTACAACAGCATCTGCAAGACACCGATACAGAGAGTGCAACTGTTCCACAGAGTCTGCATTTGGTGGTGCCTCCAAGTGCAGAGCAGGTGGACCTACTGAAGCGCTTGCTGCAATGTGTGGATCCCAAGGACACCACCCACCAGCTGGTGCCAGCACTCTTGGCTGCTGCAGCTGTCTGGCACTTACCCCAGCAGCATGCAGTTAACAGCAGTGCTCCATGGTATGCTGCTGCTGCAAAGCCTGGCCTCTCTGATGGCCCTACTGCACCTTTGTTTTCTGATGCAAGTTCAGAGCTCGTGGAGCTGCGGGAGTGGGTACAGCAAAGGGAAGATGAGGGCAAGGTGACAACTGGTGACCAAGAAGAGAATGTTCTTCTGGACCTTACACTGCACTGGCTACGAGCTGGTCTAGAGCCATCACCAGTGCTTGACTCTCAGTTATCCACTGTATGTTTTACTTACCATAACTCTCAGGCAGCAGATGTGATAGCTTATATCAAATCCTAAACCCTTGTATGCACTAGCTTTAGGATGTTTTCAAGCTGAGAAATTTACAACCAGAATCAGTGCAGAACTGAGACCCTTGGACTCTGAATGTCATGGGCAAGTTTGCTGCATGTGTTGGTTGTGGCAACACCATTGCCAGAAATCATTTATTCAACATAATAGACATAAATCATTGCACTGCAGGTGGAGATGTTGATAGGGGGCCTGGCTGCAGCACAGCTTCTCTGTGCAAACTATGCAGATGATGTTTCACTGTTTTTAGAGGCAGGTGGAATGGGGCTGCTGCTACAGGTAGTGCAGGAAGTGGCTGGGACCTCTGCACTGCTCTTGTTTGCTCTTACTGCCATAGATTGTGCATGCCGTCATGGGCAGGCGTGTGAGGCTCTGGTCTCACAGGGCAAGGAACCACTGCTTGTGCTATTGGAGCAAAAACAACAACCACCAGTGGGGCAACTTCTCAGGCGTATTCTACGTTGCCTGAGTGTGTACCAGATTGCAACCACTTTTGAGGTATTTTACTTCTCATGTCCCTCTCTTCTCACATGCTGCTTTAGACTCAGTCATATTACATGGTGAATCCCTTCACCCCTGGAAGATGACTCTGACAATGCTTTTGCTCAATGATGCAGTTGACTGTGCAGCAACTGACGAAGGAGTCATCATCAAAGAGAATTACTGCTGAGGAGGCTGTGGCTATTGATGAAGTGACAATTTTGCTGACAGAGCTCTTGGTGAGCCTTGATTTCATCTGGTGCTGGCGGGTAAACAATGGAAAGCTAAGTAGCACCGTGATGAAGGAACCTTAATATGTGCATGATGTCCTTAGCTTTTGAGGGAATGTGGGTGAATCAGGGTGCACTGGGGGTTAAGGGTCTCACAGAGGAGGATGGTGGGGTGTTTCATGATGCTGGTTTTTCCAACATGGGCTTGCTGACCTCATCACTCCCAGGCGGCTCCATCACATCCAAGGCCAGTGTGGCATCAGAGGAAATTGATCCATCAGTGCTGTCCATACTCCAGGTTTTGCTACACTTTCATTGCACCAGCCATGCAAGCCTAGATTCTGTTCAAAACTGATGTTGCTGCTTGTATCTAGCTCTTACCAGTGTTGTCCATCTTGACAGCAGCACCCATTTGTAATCTGAAATTGACAAGGAATTAGTGTATGTATGTAGGAAAGGTGCTTGGTTCCATCACTGGCAGCATTAATATCACATGCCAGGTTATGGATAGTAGATGGGAAGACAACAGCTGCAGGTGTGGAGTTCCTGGCAGCTATTCAGAGACTGTTGCTTCATCTTCTCAGGTGTCGTCCAGGTCTGTATAAAGCATTTAGCTGGATTTTAACCTTGTTACAATCCCATTGTCTTGTGATTAGATGGGATGCTCTAAGTGGATGGTGTTAGTGCCTCTCTTACGTGTGGAAGGTTTTTTGTCAACATTCCAATTGTATCTTTGTTTCTTGATGTAGAAGAAATTTCAACCTTACATCAATCAAGTTACACATGATAGAAGTTTCTGCTGAAGGCAAGTAATGAGATTCTTTGGTTTTTCTGACAGGACTGCTGTTCATTGGTGCCAATAAAAAGGCAGCTACAGCAATAACAGATGGGCTCAGACTTATGCAGAATGTGCAAGAAATGGATGTTGTGCCATTTCATCATGTAGCAGTTTTGACCTCAGTGGGATTATTATGTCGGCCTTGTGATCTGGCAGGGATGCTGCAGAGTAGCATTTCTGTGGTTGGTTTCTCTCTACTGCCTGTTCTTTCCAAATATTAGTGGCTTCTGTTTCTTGCTTTCTGTGCTCATATTTTACTCAGCTGGCAAGGTGAATTTGTTGCAAGCACTTGCATTCACAGACTTGTGTTGGCTATGCAGATGACTGCAATGGATCGCTTGATAGGTGCAGACAAAGGATCAGAAGCTGCATTTGGGTCTCTTTGGGACCTTGCTTCTATAGCAAGGTCTGTCAGAGTGTCCTGTAATTTGTGAATGACAGTGTAATGGATGGGTTGTGGTTCAGCATTGGAGTAGTTTGGGTGAGCAGTGGTTGCCATTGGAGCTTAATTATGCTTAGTTGTACTGGGTGGTGGGATCCAGATCAGAGGCTGGCAGGCAAGCAGTTTTGGCAGTGGTACAATTTCCAGAGGTAATGCAATCTTGCATTCCTTCCTATTGACCTTTTCATTCAAGAGTGTGGGTTGGTTGCATCTGACATTTCACCCACTGGCATTCAGGTTTTGGCAGTCCTAATGGAAAGTCTGAATTCTGCACCACAACAGCCTGCACTAGCACCAGGTGGGTATGCTTCCAGCTAGTCCTTTTTGAAGTTTGGAGAAGGCATGTCTAGGTGGGCTAAGCAAAACTAGGGTGGTGTTTGAGCAGGAGGAGAGGCAGGAATGAATTTGGCTGCAGAGGTGCTTCAGAAGGTGCTTTGGGATGCAGCACCCACAACCCTGCTGGCATGGACAAGGCATGCACCAACTTTGCAGCATCTGTTGCAGGAGGCTTGCAGTAGTGAGGCTTCCATCTTTGGTCAGATCCTTGACTGGGTTGAGCCAGCTGCTGTCTTTGAAAAAAAGGGATCTGTCAGTCTTCTTCGATATGCAGCAGCTTTGATTGGTACACAAAACAGCAGTGCTGGGTCACACATGGATGGTCCCCTGGATGGTGATCCCAGTAACATTCGAGAGCATGCAGCTGACACTGAGCTTCCCACAGTTCTTTCCAGAGGGTTGTCTTCTCCACTGATTTATGAGTCAGCTATGCAACCATTAACCATTTCTCTGAGGCTCCTGGCATCACTTTCTGCTGACCCAGTATGTACTTAATTACACCCTGACTTCCATGTGCTTACATTTAAATTGTTTTTGTGGAGATTTCTCTGCAACTTCATCAAGCTTACATGTAAAGCAAGGAATTTGATTGATGAAGTGTTTCATTGGTTTTTGAAGGGTGTTGCAGCGGAGCTCTATGGAGAGGGTGGAATGGGTGTTGTGAGTGCTGTTCTTGAGCATTCTGTAGCCACTCTGCAAGCCCCTCTGAGTGATTATGGTGAGCCTGCAATCCTTTGTGTACTGTTCGTTCTAACTTTTAATTTGACTAGTTAGTGGAGTGTTAAGGGGAGGTCCTTGGAACTCAGATGAGGAGGAAGGGGAAGGGGAAGAAGAGGACGGGAGGATGGAGCAAAACAAGGAGGGTGCTCTGCTTGTCATGTTGTTGCCTACTCTCTTGTTCCTGCAGACTTTGCTTAAGCGGCTCCAGGTGTGCTCTCTGTTCAATTGTTGTAAGTTGTAGTCTGGGATCAACTTTTACTTAATGTTAGCCTGGAATGACTGTATGTCTATTGTGGCCAAGTATTGTGAAGGTCATAGGATGCAATGGTGGTGCTGTGGTCAGTTTTGTGTACATTTATCTGCATGCAGATTTGCAAGCTGGTCAAGAAGCTAGGAGATATGTTTGTCACATGTGATGTTGGGAGGGAGTTAGGTGGCACTGCTCAGTTCTTTACTCCAGACCTTGTCCTGGAGTAAAGACTGAACATGATGATTGTGTTTTGGAACCTACAGTGCATGTACTGCAAAGTACAATGTTGTGAGCAACTTATATTCAGTGCATGCTCATGTACCTTGGCTTTTTGTGTGACGCCATGTGTAACAGCTGCTTGCTGGCATCAGGCTTGCGATAGCTCCTCGGAAGTTCAATCGTATTGAGTGTGTCCATGAATGCAGGGGGCAGTGCAACAGTATTGCAACTCAAAACTACTGGACATGTTGCTGCGACTTCATTACTGTGTCAGGTAGCTCTTGGCTTGCTATTGGTGCATTACTCAAGGCCTGCTTGAACTGCTATCTTGTCAGATCCAAGGGAGGAATTTTATATGTTTGAGTTTGGCAGTGCAAAACCAGAGGCATATGGAGCAGTTCCACCCTATGCATGGACAGGGGGAGTTTTGGAGGTGGGAGCTGTACGACAGGTGTTGGCATCAATAATAGCCTGCTGGCCCATCTTTGGCTGGACTCCTGCTCTGCTACCACGACTGCTGGGTTCAAACCCAACCTCCTTGCCAGGGGAACCTGTAGAGGCCTGTAGTGCAATCTGCCTTCTGGTGCTTTTCCTCTCTTCCCTCCTCACAGAACATTTGTGTGATCTCAATGAAGAATCCAAGAAACTGAAGTAAGATGTTGTCCATGTGCTATGCTGGTGAAATCTCTTACAAAGGATATGGGTAATGCTGGGTGCAGGAAGAAATGCTGCCTCCTGCACCACCAATTTTGTGTCTGGAAAAAGCTGCAGTTATGGATGTGTACCGGAACTCAGCTGTGGGTCTAATGTCAGGAATAGGGGTAATGGCTGATGTTCAGTGGCATTTCTCATTAGCCAATGCAGAGAAGATGCTGCATGCATTGGGCCCTCATTTGGAGCAGCTTGCACAACTCATATTACGCCTTGCTCCATCTGTATGCTACAACACCCCCTGTAAACCAAACCTGTTTTGCCAGAGTTGTTGACACCTATCAGAATGTTGGTTCTTTGACTAGAATGAACAGATTTCATGCAGGTTGAAATTATGATGTTTGAAAGTCATGCATGTAGGTTGCTGCCTTTGATTTGTTAGCTTCTTTCATGTATGTGGAGTGTATGTGGAGTCTTGTTTCTATTGCCTCTTAGGATTGGTGTATGTTCACTTGACTACCTTGCAGTGTGACTTAAGAATCTGCAAAGTCGCATGCATTTTGTTTTCTAATGTGTGTGGACTACTACCATTTTCTCCAGCTATTTTGTAGGGTTCATAGGGCAGATATTCTGAGTAGCTGTTCATTGGTACTAAGAATGTTTTTTGTCTGCCTAGCACCGGACTGTGATAAGATTACTGCATTTTCTTAGGGTTCAGGAGATTGGAGGCTAAGTGAATCAGGGACCTAAATTGCAGTGGTTGATGCAGGCATGTCTATTGGTACAGGAGAGGCTGACCCACCTGGTTATACGCATGTCCTGTCAAAGTGTGGAACATGCAGCAGTGCTTCTAAATCCTGTCATCTCCACTCTCCAACAGCAGACTGCAGCAGCCACAGTTTCATTACTCTCTGAAATTGATGCACTCCAGGTACTACTTTTGTTGATAGCTGGGTTATCTCTACTCATATATTTCTGGAGTTTTCCTCAAACTCTTGCTTGAATCACAGTTATTCAATATCTGTGACACACCACATTCTCAATAGTTGTGAAAAGCAGGTTAAGGTGTGCTGAAAGAATAATTTCTGTTTAGTCTGATCTCTACTGTCATGGGAATGAAATTGTATTTTGCTGGAAACTTGAGAGAGAAGGTTGTTGATGCCAATGGGTTCATGTGCAGGTGGAGCGCATGCTGCAGTGGATGTCTCACTTGGCATTTCATCCTGCTTCCAAGGTCAGCTACTTCATCATCCTAAGGGTTAGATTCCTTTGGGTAATTATTGTTGGGAGTTGATGAAGCTTTTAGAGGTGGGTGGTTGATGTTTGAATTTTGCTGTTGGAGGTCCCTGGACATGGATATGACTGTCACTGGCATTGAAACTGCTCCTCAGTTCTGTTTTTGGTCACTTGCCCTTAGGGTCAGGTTTCCTCTTGTTCATTCTTGTTGATTGCTTGCTGTTATGTTGTGAGACCTGAGATCTCCATAACTCATCATGGGTTCATCTCAATTCTTTTCAGGTTGACTTGAATAGTAAGTACAGAGAAATTCTCAGTACTTGTGAAGATATTGACAAAGCTTTTTGAGCAAATTTTATATTTAGGATTAAAGGCTGTGGCATATTTCAGGTGGTGCTGCTGCAAGGAGGAGCAGTGCAGTTTTTGGTGCAGGCACTTGTAGTGCCAGCTGATGTCATTAGACTAGGCTGGTTGACTTGGAGCTGTAAAGCATTGATGGCTCTTTGTGACCCTGCAATTTCTTTTTTGCCTATGTCAGTTATTGAAAGGTGGGTCTGTCCGGATGCTTCAAATTTGTCTTCTGAGGGGGATCTTGAGTGTGAATGTGGAAATGAGATTTTCCCTGCTCAATTGCAGTTTCTAATGGTATAATGTAATGTGAGAATCTGTGCTGCCTTTGCATGTATGGGGCTGTGAACTTTATGCTCTATTTTTTTGGACCAAGGAGTGTTTCTCAGATTGTGTGCTGGATTAGCAGGCGCTTGGCAGAAGACTGTGCAAGCTTTGAGGACTGTCGCATCATTGCCGCTGCTCTTTCTTCTTTGTTTGAGGTGAGTAGTAGGTGGGACCAGTGCATGTCTGATAGACATACATATATCACAGTGATGTCTGTGCTGGTTAAGTTTGTAGATGATGAAGGGTTTTCTTTACCAGTAGGGTGATTTGCAGGTTGAGCAGAAGCTTCAAGTGAGTAGGTGTTCATTACATGTTCAACTGGGTAGCTTTAGTGAAAGTGGAGTCTTGGGGTTGTTCTATGGATGAACTTAGGTGAATTCTGTAGCCAAAACTAAGGTTTCTCTGAAGGTAGATTGCATCTGTCTGCACAACAGTTGGTGAAGTGAAACTTCTGTCACATGTGGATGCACAGGTGATGTCTTTGGGAAAGCACAGTCTGGTTCTTGCAGGGGTATGGGAGAAGCTGGCAAACCATGAGCTGGGCCGAGCTGCCCTCGCATCAGTTGCTGTGCAACCCTGTGTGAGCCAGGATCTATCTGATCCAGAGCCTGCACAACCTCCAGATAGAGACAACCCTCCATTGTTAGTTCTTTGGCAAAAAATTTCTGTTGAATTCGAATCCAATAAAACTTTGAGGCCTTCTCTTGTGGAGGTGATTCACCATTTTGCGAGGGGAGCAAATGCCTTGTCTCATCAAGGCCAAAGGTTAGCATGTACTTGGCAATCATCTTCCACCATGTTGCATGTTTCATCACCAATGCCCACATGCTGGTCATCACAATTCTTGACTTAGTGTCATCTTTGTAAGTGAGAACAATCAAAGAAGCCAGTGTATTGGAAAGCCAAGGTCTGCTTTGACACTGTGGAGTTCTTTGCAGTGCTTGTGGTACATGGGCATTGAAGGCTATGTTTGGACTAGACCTGTTACCTGGAACAACAGAAATCAGGGTAGTAGAAGACATTTTGCAACCAGTTTTCAATGTTGCAAGCAGCCTCCAGCAGCTCCTAACTGACAGTGACCAACCAGGAGATGTTGAAGTCCCAAACAACCTTCTGCAAGAGGTATAGTGTTTCCTCCACACTGACCAGGCTAGTACCATGACTTGTAGAACAGATTTCTAAGTACCAGATTTATACTTGTTGAAGGTATGGTTTTGCTGGTGGAGTATCAGTGAGGACTGCAATTGCTAACTGGATCAAGTTGTGAGCAGGCACACATTGCTGTTACTGCCATGCTACATATTCTTGCAGCACCAGCAACTGAATGGAACATAGAGGAGATAAAAGCTGTATTGGGGCAACTGGAAACACCACGACCTGTTGCAGAGCGTAGAGCTGAAGCTATTCCAGGACACTCACCATCAAGATTGCGTATTCTCATACCGGACTTTTTAGGTGATTCAGAGTTGGTCGACTTAGATAGTTACATCGAAGTGCCCACCATTGATTTTAGGGGGACTATTCCATGGGAATGCCCCTCAAAGTTGCAGGAGAAGCCACACATGGCGATCAGCTCATTGAAAAGGAGGCCTATCTCAACAATAGAGTTGGCAGGCAAGCGACAACGAGGGGAAGCTGGAGCTGGCTCACCATCAGTTCGTGCCACTTCTGCAGCAACCCCAAATCGAAGGGACACATTCCGACAGCGCAAGCCTAATACAAGCAGGCCACCATCAATGCATGTTGATGACTATGTGGCCCGTGAAAAAAGCTCCGATGGTCCTACAAGTGGCAGTCCTGCTACTGCTGGCCCATCTTTGCAGCGCACCAACTCTAGTGGAGGGAGACCACCCTCAATTCATGTGGATGAGTTTATGGCTCGCCAGCGTGAACGACAGCAATCTTCTCAGATGGTGGTTCAGACTTCTGTGGAGATTGTTGCAACTAAAACTGGGGTTGATCCAATGGAAGTGGAAGATGATGGTGCAATTCCTGGATTATTGGGACCATCACATCCAGATCAAAAGAATGCAGAACAAGGCAGTGTAACTGTAACCTCACTCTCCACAACTGTCTTCATTCCTCCTATCTCAAACTCCACTGCATCATTTGGTGTAGCTGGTGGAGCACCCATGCATTCTCAAGTGGTCAAGACTCTATCTAACCAGAGCAACATGAGTTCACTGTCAACAGCTTCTGCATCAGACATTAGGAACATGGCCTTAAAACAGTTTGAGGACATCAAACAAGAGCAAATCAACAGGTTGACACATGTTGATAGCAGTAGTGAGCCTTTGGTTACATCTGTTCTTCAGAAAGTGAAAATTGAAATTGAGTCTGCGGAAAACAAGGCAGTGGGTCAGGTACAAGGGCCTTTACGATCATACACCAATTCACACTCCACTGATGTGAGCAGTCCCACAGTCGAGAAGGAGCCGAAGCAGTCACATTGGAGGTCCAAATCAGTTCGAGCATCAGAGGTTCTGGTGAGCCCTGGTTCTAATAAGAGTATGTCACCAATTTCAGGTGAGCACCAACAAAAACTTCAAATGGACACAGATGTCAAGTTGAATCCTCCCCGGCCTCCTGCACCCAGCTGGTCCCACAGACCAGAGCATCCAGTGCATCCACAGCATGTGCCTCTGCTCCCTCCTCCCATGATGTCTACACCCTACAATTTCAGTCCAGGATCTCGCCCACCTGCAGACTTGCAATTGGGAGGAGCTGTGCTACAAGCTCCCAGTGGGTCATGGAGAGAAGCAGCACCTTCCTTCTCTGGGCCACCACCACCACCTGCTCCTCCTCCACAAAGTACCATGCAGCAGGGCCCCTCCTCTCTTCCAGTACCATATGGTTCCATGAGACCATTTGATGGTGTGCAAGCTTACCCACTTCCACCATCTGTATCTTCAAGTGACCACAGATTTGTGAACTTTGCTGCACCTATGCTTGGACAGGGTATACCACCTCCTCCATTTCAACCTCAAATTCCAGTGGGCAGGCCCCCTGTGGCTCAGGTTCCAATTCCTCCAGCCCAACCCCTACACCACCAGCCACTGTTACAGCATCAGCAACAGCCACAGCAGCAGCATCCACAGCATCAGCAGCAACAGCCACAGCAACAGCCGCAGCAGCAGCAGCAGCCACAGCATCAGCAGCATCAAGCAAGCTTCAACTCACAGCAAGAACCAGCAGCATTATTGCAGCAGATGCTTGCATCCCCAGATGCCATTCAAGTATGCCAATTGTCACTTTTCTCTCTCTCTCTCTCTCTAAAGCACTGGTTGATTGTGCACTTATTTGTTGCAATCTTTTTTGATGTGCTTGGATTTGAAACATGGGTGCCATTCTTCTGTGGGTTAGGCTCTTCTGAAAGATCAAAACAAGCTTCGACAGCTTCTGGAGCAGCATCCAAAGTTGATTACTCTTCTACAGGTGCTATATTCTTCTCTCTGCTTCACATTGCATACACTCTAGGTATGCTAGTTTCTAATGTTTTCTGTCAATGACAGAAACAGCTTTTACAGTACAAGTAATCATCAGACAATCTCTCAACAGGCGGATAGTCTCTGATTGGTGCTCTGATCTTGCAGGAAAAAATGAGCTAAGGCCCAATTTAAGAGCAGTGGCATTTAATATCCACAGGAGTTATCACAGGAAATCAGGGCTTTGTGAAATTATTTGTGTTTGATATGTCTTGTTTTATACCCGTACTGCTCTGCTGAGTTCCCAGAATTCTTGTGAAATGCGCCAGCCATTTCACCTAATGCAAGAATGTTCATTTGGTGCCATAGACAATGGAGGCTTCATGTAGTGGAAATAGGCTCTGGTCATCTGAGTAGGTCCTCGTGGGATTAATAAATGGTGGAAAAAATACTTGTTCATTTACATGTTGAACAAAACATGCTTATTAAATGTTGTTCATTTTTCTGAACTCTTTCCTTAAATTTGTGGTTTGAATGTGCTAAAGCCCTAAACCAACTTCTTGCAAATATTCCAGAAAGCAGTTAAAATTTTGTGGGAGGATACAATGTGTGAAATGGAGACCTCTGGCATATTCCTCCATTTGGGCTAAAATTTGTGTAGAGTATGTGCTCTCAATTTTACAATGAACACAGGGGGTAAAATTGTGAAGTCCACAGCTGAGGACTTTACTGAGCACAAAGGAGGCATGCTCTGATTTTTATTCCTTTCACTTTCCCCCCAAGTACCTGCCTTGTATCACAGGGAAAAAAAAGACAAAGCAAAGGTGTGACCTGAAAAATGGAACACACAATCCACATTCTTGGATGATGAGGGTTGGAACAGAAGGATGATATGATTGCATTAGTTCATTTTGGTGATACTGGTACACATTTGTGATTAATATCACTTCATAGATGAATTCAAGGGGGTGAACCAATCAAGATACAAAGGGTCATAATGATATCCATTATATCCCACTAGTATTCTTAGAAGCCAAAATAATGAAAGCTCTAATAAACCAAGAATAGAGGATCACTAGAAAGGTTGTCTAGGAAACCTCCCAAACCTTTGTGCTCGCAAGACATTGGCTTGTCGAATTTTATCACATAGCATAGGGGCAGCATTTAACAGATCTGCAACATGATACAATGCAATCAACCTAATTTCTGTCATCAACATATGGCTTGAAGAGGCCCCCAGACAAGAGTTGTAAGCAAAAGTTTGATGGCACAGTATATGAAAGGAAAGTGCTTATTCTAAGAAGAACAAATCTTGATGTGTGTTCACAGTTTTTCTCAAAGTCTACAGTTAGCCATCACCCAGAAGAACACAGAATCACAGTGAATTTGAGACAAATGCCAGACATGACTTCTTTCATCTGAAGATTCCAGGAGACACTTACCATCCTTAAGACTGTGAGACCGCAGCTGCTCAAAGTCATCATCAAAGGCACTCTTAAAAGTCAAGAGTGTCTCTAATGCCCGCAACTCTGTGCGCTTCTTTGCTGCTTCAGTTTCAGCCTGAAAATGCATGATAGTTTATGTTAGGCAGAGAGAATTCCTGCTTGAATCTACTATAAGAAAAACAAATGATCACAGACCTCAGTTTGCATACTGAAATTTTGGAGGGTAATCACTGAGTGGTAATCACTGAGTGGTTGCACACTTACAGCAGCCTTCCGTGCACGAAGAGAAGCCAGCTCTGCATCCAACTTGGCCTCCTCATCTCCACTCATAATTTGCATTAACTCATGCTGAACCAATGAAACCAAAGTGCTCATGCAAACAAAGTAAATAGATGAGACCATACAACAATTTGCTTTGTTAACTAGTGCAGTGCAGCATTCAGGTCATCCACCTTACAGTACAAGAGGCATAACAGAAAAGCACCAACAAAATTCTCAAAACTACATCTACTAGTTTCCACTATAACAGGTCTACTCATTTTCCTGGATCCATAGCTAGCCTTCCTGTAGCATAGGCTTTGCTTCGTGGATCTGGAGAAACAGATGTGTTTGAGGTACTTGCCTTTTCTGGCAACACAAGGCCATGAGGAATAGTGAAGCTGACTTCATGGCAGTACTTCTCCCACTCAGTAAGGTCATTGTCTATAACCTGAGTTAGAAAATGCTGAGTAACAGCACCCATACCCTGCAGAACTGACAGATGCTTTCTCAGCTAGGAAACAGGAGAGATATTTACAAGTAGGACACCATTTACATACAATATCCCAAACTTTCAGATTTCTGGAAAAGAGATTCAGTGTACAAGATTCTCTTCTTATGCATGTCCCAAAAAGCTGCAAACTTGGAGACAGACAAAAACATGAACCATGTCGATGTTTTTCTAGTCCAGTTCTGAGAAAAGTTGGAGCTTTGCTTTGTCTAAGCTGCAGAAAAACTTTCATTGGAAGTCAGACAGATCAGTAACTTGGAAAGACTTCCCACAGGTTTCTATGTTTATGTGCACTCCACAAGATATCAGCTGCTATAACACTTCTGCCCTAAATGACTCTCCATCGTGAAAAAGGGCTTTGAGCTCACCTGTGCTAATGCAGCTTGAGACTCTTCTGTAGACAGACCAAGAATATGTCTGGAACAGCTGCAAATCAAATCACTGAGTCGCTGAGAACAAAAATCAAAGCAGAATCCTCACCTGCTACCTTGGCAGCAAAGTGAAAACCATCAATATGGATGTGGATGAAACAGGGAACACACCATTATTTCCCACTAACTCTGGGAGAAAATAAGACTGTTTGTTGATTGCAAGGATAGAGTGCCATTACTCTCATGAATTTGAAACTCTACTATTGATGTGGATGAAGAAGGGAAATAACATAATTCTCCACTAATTCTTGGTGAAAAGAAGGTTGTTTTGATGATTGCAAGGATAGAGTGGCATTTTTCTTGTGAATTTGAAACCCTACATCCCAGTATCTGAGGTTTTCCAACTATATGGAGATGTGTATGTAAAGCAGTAAATTATAAATAGCAGAAGACATACTGCTGTAGGTGGAGAGTGTTGAACTTACACTTCCATCTGGTCAAAATACTCCGTGGAAATCTGAATAACCTGAAACACAAAGGAAATACATGCACACGAGATGTTGTCCAATTCAAAGCCTCATAAACCAACGTCTTATGCAAAATAAACTGCCCTTCTTTGTAGAAAGAAAACCTCATGTATTACTCTTCTGCAGTAACTTTGATTGCACAAAAAAAAGTAAAGGAGTTTGTGCTCTGATTCCAGCCTAAGGACTCTCCGCATTCCTAGCTCTCAAAAAGCTTCCAACAAACATCGCCCGACATCTATGTATGTCTCCAATTCTGTAGGCCCGCAAAAACCCTAGCAGCAATCTATCCTGCAAAATGGGAAGAGGAGCAAGGGGTATAACAAAGAGGGCGATGGAGACTTCACTTACGGCATTGATGACATCGTCGATGAAAGCTTGACTGTCGAATGCAAGATAGTGCACAGGGTACAAAGCCGGCAGAGACTCCAGGGAAAGGAGTGTATCAGATTTGGTGCCTCCTTCTCCTCCTACTCCTGCCGCCTCTTGATCTTCCGCGCTCATCACCTTCTCTTGTGCCCTTGTCGCAAAAGAAGAAGACGAAGAAGAAATGATTCTGTCCATTGCGACCACGCCATCACACACAAACACAGACGGAAGCAAACTGCGAGAAAGGCGAGAGGAGGAAGAGGAAGAAGAGGCGGGAAATTTTCGTAAAACACATTATTAACTGAATGGGGACCTTCATGGATGCATCAAGGATGAAAAAGATCCATCCATGAATAGATTTCATATTAATAAAGGGCTCCGTTCTTTCTGGTGTTCAAACAAAACTTGAACCCCTCCTATTGGCATATCAACATTTTAAAAAAATCATCAAAAACGAAACAAATTGAGAAAATTACAGCCCCCCAAAGTAGTGAGGTGAAAACTCCCCCCCAAAAAAAAAAAAACCCAACCAACAATTGCTACAAAGCTACCACCAAAAAAATCCTTTTTATGTTGCTCTGTGGCTATTAGAGTTCAAAGACAATCTATAGAACTCAAGGTGCCACTCCTATAGAACTTAAAATCATTTAGAATGAACAAGAAATAAGAAAGTTAGAAGCTTTAAAAGTAGGAGGGGTCCAAAGAGAAGGAAAAAAACCCAAAAAAATAGATAAATTATATTTTCCTCTCGTTGTTTTTCCATTTGCGCTTCAAAGATGCTTTTCTAGATCTTAAGGTAAACTATCCCATAACATTTTAAATCATTCAAAATGAACTGCAGATGACAAAGATCTAAATAAATGTTTGATGATAGGGTAGTGATCGGTGATGAGTAGTTCGACACTATTTGAACTGAAAAAATCTCCAATGAATTTTGTATTGTATTCAGAGGTGCACTTACAAAGCAACAAAAGCTCATAGAGCATTTCAAAAAGCAAAACGCCCATAGATACTAGCATTTCATCTTTTGAAATAGCTTGTAGTAGTTTTTATTAAAAAAATTCCCATCATACCCAATGGGTACTCGCCGTGTATTATAGGAAAACAAGAAAAATAAAAATATCTGTCCAATATTTACACCATGTAATACCCCCGACCATGTATTGGAATTGGGTCCATTTGGGAGCAAGCGGGCAAGTATGCGTTTGAAATTTTGTTTGATAATTATTTTTGCATATAAGTTTTGATTGAAATGCTTCTAATTGCAAAGTTATAGCACTTTTCAAAATGTTTCCAATGATAGGTCACAAGCTAATATGAAAACAAATATGAAATTATTATAATTGGAAAAAAATTCAAAACATATGTTTCTATGAGGAACTTGGACATTTTTTTTTTAGTGAAAATATGTTGTACCTTGAGGAAGGTGCCCTTCTCCCCCAAGGAACTTGAGTGAAAGGACATTGTGCCTTTCCCCTTGGGAACTTCAGCCTTTCTCCATGAAAAAATTCATAATTCCTTTGGAAAGTTGTGTGTTCTCAAAACAAATTCTTTATTTTATGGGGGTAACTTGCTTGGGACTAGCACTTATTCTTCTTTTCCTTAAAATATTACTTCCCAAGAACAATTAACTTTTAAAAACTATTTAAATGTTCGATAAGAGTTTTTATTCATTTTATTTGTTGAAAAAAGTCAATTAAAAAAAGAATTGAACCTCAAATGTTGAATTGACGAAACGATTCTAACCACTGCATCACATTTTATTTTTTTTGAAATTGTCATGTGAGAAAAATATTTAGAAAATTAATCATTGTGCCAAATACAATAAATTTAAATAATTGAAAAAACTATTGTCTAGCATTGTATTGTAAATATGTCCAACCTGATGCTGCATTTAATAAGAACTAAGAACTAAGAAATCTCCTCATTTCTAGAGTGACACCATCCCTACTACTGATGTTTGGCACTTCTTTGCTGAATATCTATATATATATAATTTTTTAAAAATTTTAAATTTTAAATTTTTACAATACGAAGGTTTGACAATTTCCAATTTATTTTTTTAGAATTTCAGGAAATATTAATAAAGCTCTACTTTGAGCTAGACCTTTTGTGTGTTTTTTTTGTGTCAAATATTGTTCATAGGTACACAATATTCACTTGTGAAAAGAAAATTTCAAATTTGGTCTTTGTATTTGAAACCACACCCGCCAACAAAAACTTCACTTCAAAATTGAAAGGACCTTACAAAAGTGGATGATCTAAAAAATGTGATCTTCCACTCTTGTTTTTCAGATCTTCCACTTTTTGCAGTAAGGGTGCCTCAAATTTTGGATTCTTGTATTTAGGGCAAGGAGCACAGCTTTTTGTTTTTTTTTTGGATTCTTGTTGTGCTCCATGTATGGTGGGAAAAATATATATATTACTCTTTTTTGGCCTTATTCTTGGGACCACCTCCTCAGGTTGTATGGGCCTCAAATTGATGGACCCTGGGCCCAACAAATCCAAGAAGAGTGGAAAAGCTCTCTTGGGTATTGTGCAAGAAAGATAAATAAAATGTTATTCATAGTTCGAGTACAATAACAAAAACAATTTAAACATATATATTTTTTGTCGGGCATTAAAGTTATTCGGAAAGTCAGGAAAAGATCGGGAGCACCAAAACCCCCGTGTAGGGGATGAGATTTCAAAAAGGAGTAAAAAAAGTACACTGGGTTTCAGCAAATTTGGTGCTAAACTGAGGGCGAGACTTTAGATGAGGGTCCAAGGTCCAGGGACCAATGAATTCAAGCAATCTTATTGGTAAAAAAGCTTCAAATTGGTCCCAAGGCCTTTAAAGAAGGGTCCAAGACCAAAGACCCTAAACCTTAAACCTACATGGCACCTGTTTTGGAGAGAAAATCAATTGGTTCGGACCCCCAAAAAAAAAGGAGAGCTCCTGTGTTGGATAACTGTAGCTATGAATGTCCTTCATCCTCGTGCATTTAATCCTGAATCTCGGTATGAAAATCTCAATATTTCATACCATGGTTTAATAAAATTTCATGACAGAAAATTTCTGGCCTCACTGTAAGCACTAAACAACTGCACCGAATTCAAGGTGTCCTTCCCCAATAAGGGACCAGGGCCTACACTGGGGCCCTACACTAGGACCCTACCTCTGGTAATATCTTCACATGCATCTCGTGCGCTCCTTCTTCACATGGAAGGATGGATCTTGTGCAATGTTCTTTGCATTTCTGTTGTTGTTGTTGTCGTCGTTGTTGTTTTTGAGGGGGGAGTAAGAAGAAGCAATGGCTATGGACGAAGAAGAAGTAGAAGAACCCAATCTCGATAGTCGTAGAAATCAGTCCTTCATGGAGATTTGTAGACTAAAGCTGATGGAGCACATCACGGGAACAGGGCTCAAAGCCTTGTTGCTGGGTCAATTCCTTAGCCTCATTATCGCTGGCGGAGGGTTCTCGTCTGCAGTGATGGCAAGAAATGGCATAGATGCACCCACAACCCAATGTTTTCTTTTCTTCCTGCTCCTCACAACAGTTTACGGCTCCATCTTCCTCTACAGAAAGAAGCAGTCCCAGATCTCCGCGTGGGTGTATCTTCTGCTAGCGTTTCTAGAAGTGCAGGCCAATTCCCTCTATATGAAAGCATATCAATACACTTCCATCACCAGTGCCATGCTCTTGGATTGCTGGGCCATCCCTTTGGTGCTCTTTCTCACATGGCTCGCATTGAAAACTAGGTATGCAGCAGGACATTTTGTGGGAGTGGCAATCTGTGTTCTAGGGTTGGTTGTTGTCATCTTCTCCGATGTGCATGCACAGGATAGATCTTCTGGAGGCAGCAATATCATTCTGGGTGATATTCTTGTGCTGCTAGCAGCTACACTTTATGCAATTATGAATGTGAGTGAGGAATTTGTGGTGAAGAGTACAGGGGATCAGGTGGAGTATTTGGCATATATTGGATTTTTTGGTGCTCTCATCAGTGTCGGCCAGATCTATCTGCTGGAATGGGAGGGACTTCAATCTATTCACTGGACGGTGAACTCCATAAGTGCACTTGTAGGATCCGCATTTACAAGTTTTTGGTTTGCCACCTTCCTGCCCTTATTGCTGCGGATGAGTGGTTCCACCATGATGAACCTCTCCCTCTTGACTTCAGACATGTGGGCAGTTGCAATCCAGGCACTGATTTTTGCTCAGGTTGTTGACAACCTCTATTTCATCGCCTTTGGCACAGTGGCTGCTGGCTTGATTGTGTATGCTATTGCTGGAGACCTTTCCAATGATCCCCTTTTAGGAAGAGGAGGCGCTTCATCAGCTCTTGTGCACCATGAAGACTACAAGTACACAAGAATTGAGCAGTTGCAAAGAGAAGTGACTACTGAGCCAGCGGAAGTTGAAGAACCATTGCTTCAAAGCAGATGAGGTCCCTTACCTGCCTCCCAAACCTCACAAACCCACCCTCTATTCTTGATGAAAATGCAACACTGACTGAAGCAAATTTTCCCTGGGTCCTGTTCCATGAATCTGGCTAGAAAAGGAAATGATTCTGGTATCCTCAATCCACTTCCTTTGTCTCTTCTATTCATTAAACTCACACCCTCGACATGCACCAAGCACTCCAAATGGGTCCTGGATTCAAATAGTTATAATCCTTAGAAAGTTAGCAACACTTCCAATTGCAAAATCAGTTCTGTCATAGATGCTATAGATCATGCCAGATCATGCTACAGATGCTCACCCCCAATAGTGGTCAATATGTAAACCAATTCACATGCAAATTTTGTGTTGGGGGTAAGTTAGGGCTTCTGAGCCCGTAGGGGAAGAAGGGAGGGCCAAATTTGCCTTCTTTACTGCCTGGTTGCTTCCACAGTCAGCAGCTTGTTCCTGTCTTCAAACAAGGAGGAACCAACCAAATAAACATAAGGGTGAAGAGATTGGGCAATAGGTTTTTGTGAGAGGAGGAAAACACACAACTTTCTTGAATATATGTGAGATGTGTGGAATGGACTCTAGAAGTGAAATCCATGTAAACTAGTAGAGGGGTCCAGAACTCAAAAAAAAAAAACCATTGAAGGTTACAAAGTTGCTTTCTGGACACCCAAAAAATTCTTTTTATGTTTGCTTTGTTGCTATTAGAGTTCCAAGATGATTTATAGAACTCAAGGTGTTGCTCTTATAGAGCTTTAATGCATTTAGAATGAACAAGAAATAAGAAAGCTGGAAGCTTTAAAAGCAGGAGAGGTCCAGAAAGAAAAAAAACGCATTTGGTGAGTTGGAGAGCCTAACTTTTCCTCTTGCTATTGCTATTTTTTCATTGGCACTTCAAAGATGATTTCTAAAACTTGAGGTAACATTCCCATAACATTTTAAATTATTCAAAATGAAGCACACATGACAAAAGTTTAAATAAATGTTTGATGAGAAGGTAGTGATTGGTGATGAATAGTTCTACACTATTTGAACTGAAAAAATCTCTAATGAATTTTGTATTGTATTCAGAGGTGCTCTTACAGAGCATAAAAGCTCATAGAGCATTTCAAAAAGCGAACTGCCCATAGATGTGGGCATTTTCATCTTTTGAAATGTTTGCAATAGTTTTCTTTTTAAAATTCCCAAGATACCCCACGGGTACTTGCCATGTTTCATAAGAAAACAATAAAAACTAAAAGATCTGTTGAATATTTCCACCAACACCTTCGACCATGATTGGGATTGGGTTCACTTGGGAGCAACCATATTCTCTCAGAGCAAGCATATGTGTTTGAAATTTTGTTTCATCATAACTTTTGCACATAAGTTTTGATTGAAGTGCTTCCACGTACAAAGTTATAGCACTCCTTAAAACCTTTCCAACAATAGGTCACAAGTTAATTCGAAATAGTTGTAATTGCAAAAAGATTCAAAACATATATTTCTTTGAAAAACTTGGACATTTGTATGCATTGTGCCCTTTTTCCTTGAGGAACTTGGGCTTTTCTTGGATGAAAGTACATTATACTTTGGGAAAGTGCTTTTCTCTCCAGAGAACTTGAGCCTTTCTCCATGGAAAAGTTCATTGCTTCTGTAAGAAGTAGTTTGTTTTCAAAAAAAATCTTTATTTCATGGGAAACTTGTTTGGGACTAGCATTTAGTCTTTTCTTTTTTTATTATTATTTCCTAAGCGCAAAAAAAAAAATTAATATTCTATGAATTTTTTTATTCATTCTATTTGTTGAAAAAAAATATTGAACCACACAAACCATTGAGTTGAAATCAGGATTCTAACTATTGCATCACATGGTTTTTTTAAAAAATTATCATGTGAAAAAAAATTTTAAAACATTAATTATTATGCGAATACAATAATAATAATAAACTAATTTTATGTTGGATATTGTATTGTAAATATATCGAACCTGATGTTGCAATTTATACACCCACAGTCAAGAGTCTCATGACCAGAGGAGGCTAAGTAAGTGAAAAAATAGGCAATTAATTTAACCAGCTTTTGGAATTTTTTGCAACTACTAAAGATACGAGGTTCTATTATTTTCACAATGTTGAAATACTTGTGACCACCATTGGTGTAACTTGAAAGAAACTAACCAAAGACTCCATCTCAAAAGTGAGAATCACCCAATACTAATAAGAACTAAGAACTCTCCTCTTTTCTAGAGGGATACCATCCCTACTACTGATGTTTGCTATATATATGTGTGTGTGTGTGTGTGTGTGTGTGTGTGTACGTATTTTACAATACAAGGTTTTACAATTTCCAATCAATTTCCTTCTGCATATAATCGGATGCGTGAAGAAAGGGTGTGAATTTAACCGAAAAAGGTGTGAATTAAAAAATTTCCAATGTTAATCATAGTTTGAGTACAATAACAAAAAAAATTAAACATATATAATTTTATGTCAGGCATTAAAGTTATTCATAAAGTCAGGAAAAGACGTCACCAAAACCCCCTATAGGAGATGAGATTTCAAAAAGCAGGGGGGAAAAGTAGACTGGGCTTCAAACGGGGCATGAAACTCTGTTTAGCAGCAAATTTGGTGCTAAACTGAGGGTGAGACTTTACATGAGGGTCAAAGGTCAAGGGACCAATGAATTCAAGCAATCTTATTGGTCAAAAGCTTCAAATTGGTCCCAAGGCCTTTAGAGAAGGGTCCAAGACCAAAAAGTGGCAAATTGAGGCTAAACCTACATGGCACCTATTTCTGAGGGAAAATCAATTGGTTCGGACAAAAAAAATAAAATGCTAAAAGGAGAGCTCCTGATTTGGAGAACCAAAAATGAGGCTATGAACTCAACTCAAGGAGTCAATTTGCTTCAAATCACTTCAAATTGGTGCCTAGGAAATTGGACCCCGAACCCTCGTTTAAAGTGGGCCTGAGTTTGCCATGTCCTTTGTTTCCTGAACGCTGTCAAGCAATAACTCGGTACGAAAATCTCAAAATTTCTGGCCCCACTGTAAGCGCTAAACAAGTGTAACGAATTAAAGGTATCCTTCCCCAAGAAGCGACCTCAGCCTACACTAGGACCCTACTACCTCTGGTAACATGTTCACATGCATCTGGTAAGCTCCTTGTTCACATGGAAGGATGGATCTTGTGCAAACGTGTTGTGTGTGAAGCCTATAATTAGTTGCACCATTAAGTTGATCAATCAGTTGCACTGTCAAGCTGATCAATCAGTTGCACCGTCAAGGTGATCAATTAGTTGCACCGTTAAGCTGATCAATTAGTTGCACCGTCAAGGGAGTTGGTGAACTTGAAACTTTATAGTTTTTTTCATTGTAAGTATCTACCGTATGTATGAGTGAATTGAGTGCTGGTGCGCTCCATGGACGTAAGCTTTTGTTGAACCACGTAAAAAATCTTATGTCCTTTGTTTTTTAATTTGTTTTCTTTCTTTGTTTGTGTGCATATCCCTTAAGTCGAAGTTATTTTCTTAACAACTGGTATCAGAGCGTAGGTTTCAAGGCTTAAGGTGTATAGGATCCATAGTTGAAGATTCTATAGCACAAGGTTCCAAGAGTTCGGAACAGCAGTTGTGCTACTGACGCGCTGCTGGAGCAACCACCGCCGCCCAGTTGCCACCAACAAGTTGAACGACACCACCAGTAGACTCAGCGTGGTGAAATCTTCCAGATCCGGTTCCTTTGACATTGAAACAGAAAGTTTTGGATTTCAGCCGGATTTTGTCTAGGTTTGATTTTTTTTTCTTTCGTTGACCAGTTCAGATTGCTTGCCGTTCTTAGTTTGAATTAGAGCAATGGGGTCCGAAAAGGATACATACAAGATAGAGAAATTCAACGGGACAAATTTCAGCTTTTGGAAGATGCAGATGGAGGACTATCTATACCAGAAGGACTTGTATTTGTCGATAGTAGAAAAACCGAAGGACATGTCCGATGAAGAATGGGTGGTCGAACGTAAACCAGGAAATATGACTGACGCGCAATGGATGGTTTTGGACCGGAAAGCGCTAGGAGCAATTCGACTTAATTTGTCGAAATCAGTCGCCTTCAACATCAACGGTCAAGAGACAACGATAGATCTCATGAAGGCCCTATCGAATTTATATGAGCAACCTTCTGCGGCAAGGAAGGTCCATCTGATAAAGAAATTAGTAAATCTGAAGATGTCAGAAAATCAGAGCTTCAAAGAGCACCTGAATGTGTTCAACGAGGTAACAGATGGGTTAAATTCGGTTTCAATAGTATTTGATGATGAAGTGTTGGCAGGCATAATTCTAGGCCAGATGTCAGAGCGTTGGAGCACGACATGCCAATCGATCGCAAACTCATTCGAAAAAGAAAAATTAGCCTTCCAACAGGTCGTAGACATGATTATGACCCAAGAAATCAAGATGCGTGAAGAGGGATCAGGGGCATCATCTTCAACACTGAACATGGAAGGTAGAGAAAGGAGAAACAGGAATCGAAACAGGAATCAACAAGGTAGATCAAAGTCAAGAGGAAGATTCAAGTCCAGGAATCATCAAGGCAACAATTCAGGTAATCAGCAGCGAAGCAAGAAAGACATCGAGTGCTGGAATTGTGGCAAGATGGGTCACTACTCTAGTGAATGTAAATATGGAAAGAAGGACGATGGCAAGAGCAATGCAAATTGTGTTTCAGAGGAGGCAGATGATTGCCTTATTTGCGCATTTGAAAGCAAGATGGAATCTTGGGTGTTGGACTCAGGAGCGTCATTCCATGCCACCTCACACATGGATTTGTTCGAGAACTATATCTCTGGAAATTTCGGTAAGGTGTATCTTGGTGACGATCAAGCATGCGACAATACTAGGAAAGGAGACGTGAAGATCTAGCTGAATGGCTCAGTTCGGAAACTTGACAATGTGAGACACGTATCGGACTTGAGAAAGAATTTGATCTCCATTGGGCAGTTAGCATCAGACGGCTATGTGACGACTTTCACAGGAGATAAGTGGAAGATCTCGAATGGAGCAATGAAAATCGCACGAGGAACTAAGAACGGGACTCTATACACAACTAACGATGGGTGTGGTTTGGCCGCAGTGACCGAAAGTAAAGAGGATCCAAATTTGTGGCACCAAAGGTTTGGGCACATGAGTAGTCAGGGATTGAAGTGTATGCAATCGAGAGGTAAACTGCTAGGATTGAAGGCCGTTGAGGTTCATTTCTGTGAGAGTTACATTCTTGGGAAGCAGAAGTGAGTGAGCTTCAAGAAGGTCGGAAGAGCACCGGCAAAGGAGAAGCTGGAACTAGTTCACACCGACGTATGGGGTCTAGCTTCAGTCTCATCAATCGGAGGTAAACAATATTTCGTCACTTTCATCGACGACCATTCCAGGAAGGTATGGGTTTACTTCTTACGACACAAGTCTGATGTGTTTGAAGCTTTCAAGAAATGGAAAGTTATGGTTGAGAATGAGATAGGTTTGAAGCTTTCAAGAAATGGAAAGTTATGGTTGAGAATGAGATAGGTTTGAAGCTTTCAAGAAATGGAAAGTTATGGTTGAGAATGAGATAGGTTTGAAGATCAAGAAGCTGCATTCAGACAATGGTGGAGAGTACGAAGACAACGAGTTCAAGAAGTTTTGCTACCAGAGCGGGATAAAGCTCATAAGGACGGTGCTAGGTACACCGTAGTAGAATGGTATTGCAAAACGTATGAACAGGACATTGACTAAAAAAGCTAAAAGCATGCGCCTACAATCAGGGTTGCTGAAGCAGTTTTGGGCAGAAGCGGTCAGTACAGCAGCATACTTGATCAACAGAGGACCATCAAAGCCTTTGGACCTTGCTATACCAGAAGAGATCTAGAATGGGAAGGAGGTAAAACTTTCTCATTTGAAAGTGTTTGGGTGTGTATCTTATGTACATGTAAGTGATCATGCAAGGAACAAGTTGGATGCCAACTCAGTGAAATGCACCTTGGTGGGTTATGGCAAAGACGAGTTTGGATATAAATTCTGGGACGACCAATACCGCAAGATGATCAGAAGTAGAGATGTTGTCTTCAATGAAAAGGTCATGTACAAGGACAGAAACACAGAGAAGTCTGAGCAGAGAGAACCAAACTATTTTGGGCCAGAAGATGTATCAAGTGGTAGGATCGTGGAACATGGTAATCAAAAAGATGAAGAACGAGTGCAGCCTCAGGTTGAAGAACTTATACCACAAGATGAAATTCTAACACCACATAGTCCGATTGGTCAGAGAATACTAAATCCACAGGTTGGGAATGCTTTGAGAAGATCCCCAACGGTCTAGAGTACATTACGAAAATCCACTCGCCCACATGTACCAAATAGGAGGTACTTGCAACACTTGTTGTTGACAGATGAAGGAGAACCTGAATGTTATGATGAGGCATGTCAGGGAGAAGATGCGAGCAAGTGGGAGCTCGCAATGAAGGAAGAGATGAAGTCGCTTGTATCCAATCAAACTTGGGAGTTAGCCAAGTTGCCTGAAGGAAAGAAAGCCCTACAGAACAAATGGGTGTTTTGAATCAAAGAAGAACATGATGGTTCCAAGAGATACAAGGCGAGACTAGTGGTCAAAGGCTTTCAGCAAAAGGAAGGTATTGATTACACTGAGATTTTTTCTCCTGTTGTTAAATTAACTACAATCCGGATAGTGTTAAACATTGTTGCAACAAAGGGGTTATATCTTGAGCAGTTGGATGTCAAAACTGCATTTCTTCATGGAGATTTGGAGAAAGAGATATACATACAGCAACCAGAAGGGTTTGCGAAAAAGGGCAATGAAGAGCTGGTTTGCAAATTGACGAAGAGCTTGTATGGTTTGAAACAAGCTCCCCGACAGTGGTACAAGAAGTTCGATGGGTTTATGCAAAGGAATGGGTATTTCAGATGCAATGCTGACCATTGCTGCTACTTCAAGAAAGTTAAATCAAGTTTCATAATATTGTTACTTTATGTTGATGACATGTTAGTAGCTGGTGCAAATTTGGAAGAGACTAACAATTTGAAGAAGCAATTGTCAAGTGAATTCGAAATGAAGGATTTGGGTGCAGCAAAGCAAATACTTGGAATGAGGATTAACAGAGACGAATAGGGAGGTACTTTGCAGCTGTCTCAAGCAGAGTACATTCGTAAGGTGTTACAAAGGTTCAACATGGGGGATGTAAAGCCAGTCAGAACACCTTTAGCTAGTCACTTTAGATTGTCCAAGGAACGTGTCCAGAGACAGACGAAGAGAAGAACTTCATGGCTAGAGTACCATATGCCTCAACCATTGGAAGTCTGATGTACACCATGGTTTGCACAAGACCAGACATTTCCCATGTAGTGGGAGTTGTGAGCAGATACATGTCTAATCCAGGTAAGCAACACTGGGAAGCAGTGAAATGGATCCTAAGGTACCTGCGAGGTACGATAGAGAAGTGTCTAACCTTCAGAAAAGATGAGCTCAAGCTGGAAGGTTATGTGGATTCAGATTTTGCTGGAGAGGTGGATCATAGGAGGAGCACCACAGGATATGTGTTCACATTTGGGAGTACAGCTATTAGTTGGGTTTCTCAGTTGCAGAAGATAGTGACAATATCTACAACTGAAACGGAATATGTGGCTATGACTGAAGCTAACAAGGAGCTTATATGGTTACAGGGGTTATTAACAGAGTTAGGATTCGAGCAAGAGATGAATGTGTTGCACAGTGATAGTCAGAGTGCGATACACTTGGCAAATAATTCAGCGTTCCATTCTAGGACCAAGCACATAGACCTGCGTTACCATTTCATTCAGTCGTTGGGATGCACCCACATTTGGATGTACCCACAATCAGTTAATATGAATTGCAAATAGAGTATTGAAATATATAATGTATATACACTTACACACGCATAACAATATTATAGGCATATTTTCTTTCAGATGTTTGGATTCAAAAACACCCTTTATTTTTTCCTTTTTTTCATGATAACCCTCAAGTATCACGGGAAACCAAAAAACAAAAACAAAAAAAAGGGTTTCCACACTAGGTAAAGCCCTCGGCCACATTCTTTATTGGATTAATAGGCCCATGCTCAACACCACTTCTCACACACCATTAGAGCATCTTCAACGGTGCTCAGTATGTGACTCCAGACAGTCAAATTTATTGCAAAAAGTCAAAATGTACCTGTTTAGCTTACGAAATTGGTTTTTCTGCACCAAAATCGTGCAGCTTGCCGTGGCTGGTAAAAGGTACAACACGGTTGTGCACCTCCCAAAAAGAGTATACTAAATTGCACTTGACTGCGGCCTAGTATTTCTGATTGGTCGATCACAATGATTGGTCCAGGTGGTTCGCTATTAGTAGCCCCCATGTATATGCAATTCCAATTTCACTTTTATTGGTGGGGTTGCCAAAAAATAATAATAATAATAAACTTAGACATTTAATTTTACTATCCAGAGTTACATATTGAACACCGTTGGAGATGCTCTTACGCTGGTATATCCTGCGCCTCAAGCGTAAGATATACCAGCAGAAGTGTTGGGCGGTTATTACCCCCTAGGTAATAACCGCCAAACACTCGTTGTATTTATCCCCTTTGGCATGTACCCATTTTTTTTTCCCACCTCAAAACAGGTACTCTCCCTGGGGTAAGGATAAACCTCAAATATGTACTCGGGCAGTTAGGGCAAAGACGTGGTAAATAATATTTACCAGTGATGGTAGCATAATTAAAAAGGTCGCCATAAAATTATTCCAACCAATTAGTTTTATTTCCCCTTTCACACTGAAAAGCTCCATCACAGCCCCGTGAATTGCAGGCCATGAATTCTGTCCAGTAGTCCTTTTTACTCCCTTTTCACACTGAAAACCCCAGCACAGCCCCTTGAAATGCAGGCCACCATTTCTGTCGAGTAGGCCTTTTTCACCCCTTTTTCCACTGAAATCCCAAGCACAGCCCCTTGAATTGCAGGCCATCATTTCTGTCCAGTAGACCTTTTTCACCCCTTTTTACACTGAAAATCCCAGCACAGCCCCTTGAATTGCAGGCCATCATTTCTGTCCAGTAGGCCTTTTACACCCCTTTCTACACTGAAAATCCAAGCACAGTCCCTTGAATTGCAGGCCATCATTTCTGTCCAGTAGGCACCATTCACCCCTTTTACACTGAAAATCCAAGCACAGTCCCTTGAATTGCAGGCCATCATTTCTGTCCAGTAGGCACCATTCACCCCTTTTACACTGAAAATCCAAGCACAGTCCCTTGAATTGCAGGCCATCATTTCTGTCCGGTAGGCCGTTTTCTCTTTCCACACTGCAAGCCCAATCACAGTCGCTTGCAGGCCATGAATTCTGTCCAGTAGGCCGTCTCCCCTTTCACACCGAAGACACCAACCACGCCCATCTTCACCCAAACACAGAGCGAAGAGAGAGAGAGAGAGAGAGAGAGAGAGTGATTGCAAAGTACGAGCGTTTGGGTCGCATTTTATTTGGATTATTATTGTGCGTGGCGGCGGATTTTGCACGAGATTGTCGAGCTTGGATCAGTGCAATAGTGGTAGTTGTACAAAAGCATGGCTGTTGTTGCGTCGTCCTTGCTGTTGCAGCCTTCTTGGGCTTGTAAGCTCTCCACACCTGGTATGGTTTCTCGACGGTGGCATTCGTTGCACCCCTCCGCGTCAAGTGGTGTTTTTTTTTTGGCGGGGGGACGGGAGTGGGGGTGTATTTGCATCTCCCATTGCATGCCAGTAGAATGCTTTAATAAGCTTCGAACAGAATCCATTATAGGTCCTCGTCGTCCTGTGAAATGCTTGGGGAGATTAGGGTTTTTCTTTCTTTCTAACTTCGGAGCTCTTGAATGCTCTTTGGAGCAGCTTGGAGAATATATATGTGCTGCGGTTCTTTAGATGGAAAGGAATGTAGTGAGTGAAGAGAGGAGCAACAGAGGAGGGGCAAATCCTCTGCCTCTCTCGCCACCCTGTTAAACCCTAATTTGTCTGAAGTGGATACTTGAACATAAATCTGACTCTTAATTGTTCTCTGGAGAATTTCTATGTTCTTTAGCACATTGTGGGAGTACTAGATTTCGTGCATTGACATGAGGAGCCACCACGCGCAAGATTCCATCTACTAGCCTGGGTTTTCTAGCTTTGTACATGGGTGGAAATCAAGCTCTCCTCTTAGAGTAGTTCTTCTTGGGGTCTTAATGTGATGTGAGACTGTGGGGAAGGAAGGAGACTGCAGGGCACATGCTTCAAGTCCCCTAATTATTTCCTGCATACTTGTCGTTGACAGGTGTCTCCTTCACTGATTCTTACCAAGAAATGACGGTGAAGATTTCACAAGTGCACACTCTAAGATTAAGTTGTTCCATGCAAGGAAAGGCACTACCGTATAGATCTACTGGTGGTGGCAGCGGTAGTCACCGCGCTGTTGTTGCTGCTGAATACAGGTTGCGTACATTTCAATCCATTAGGTGATTCTCATGCATCTTTTCTGATGAGAATGTGCAATAGAAAACTGGCATTGATACTCCCTGACTTCTATCCTGCAGGCGAGGAGGAGGTGGTGGTGGTGGTGACTTTATGGCTGGTTTCTTGCTGGGTGGGGTTGTATTTGGTGCCCTTGGCTACCTCCTTGCTCCCCAGGTATGTAGTTGCATTGCCAATCCTTCTGATGTTTACTCCAGGACAGCATGCAGGGATGGGTTGCACAGGATGTAAGTATTTGCATACATATACAATATTGTCAGACCAATCAATCTCCAGGAAAAAAAAAGGCTCAAGATATGAGTAAAACCTGTCTGGCCTTTTTGTGCAGATAACTAAGTCCATATCAGAGGAAATAGAGAAACAGGAAGGAGATGAACCACCAAAGAAGCCAACCCAGTTTCTTGAAGATGATGAAGGACTTGAGGTGGGCTTGTACAATCATGCTGACCCCTCAACAAATGTAAGTGAGGTTTAAATACACCAAGGAATCATCTTTACTATTGTCCCTATGCAGACAGCATTCCTCATGTCCAGTATGAATGGTTCAAAACTAGCTTGGCAAAAGTACTGAACGAGGTCACCAACATCTGCAAACAAACTTGTGTTATTGAGATCCTAATGCCCACTTTAGGTGAGCCTAGTCCCTCTTGACCTTTATCCATGGCCACTCTATTTTTCAATATTCAGGAGGCTAGAATCTTGAGAGTCTGGTCATTGACTAGAATTTCTGTTCTGTGCAGAAGACCCGGAAGAATTTGAATGAGAAAATTGCACAGCTGAATGCAGCTATTGATGATGTATCCGCCCAGTTAAGATCTGAGGATGGCTTTGGCATCCCCAATGCAGGCACTGCAGAGCTTGAATCAGCTGTGTAGTGGGTCCCAGGATTCATATCTCCTGCTCACAGCATTTTGGTTCGGAATGCCTCCCTTATATCATCATACTTCAATAACCAGCAGGGAAGCGTTGGCTGTGCCTGATGGAGTCATTTTTTTGTTAGGGGCAGTGTTAATGGGTCTTCTCAGAAAGAGCTGAATCTAACTTTAGAATGAGGACTCAGTTTTTTGAACTACTTGCTTTAACCCTTTGGGTTTTAGAGTTTCTGGCTGTGATTGGACCCCAGTCTCCTCTCCATATGTCTGGTAGAGTTGGGGACCCAACAACTTACTGATATGGCACTGTGTGTGGATAGCCTTAGTATTCATAAAGCTTCCAAATTGTGAAGATCAGGGACATCCAAACTGGAGTTGACATTATTAGGTTATCTGGTAGGGTTTAACCAGTCGGACATGTGAGCATTCAAGGGCTGAGTGTTGTACAAAGGTCCTCCATTTCTATTGAACACAATGAGTGACTTTGTTTGGCTTGTGAACTAAATGGCATCTCCAAACTCAGAGATACTAAAAACTAATCATAGCTGAAGCAGGATGGGAACTTCCTCAAAAGGTGATAAGCCCTATTGCATCTCAATCTATGGCCAACTAAGTAACTAAACAATTCACATTCTCTAATATTTTCAGAAGCAAAAAGTTCCCGGTTTTTGAAATTTTCCATAGAACTGCTGGTTCTCGTGAAAGAACCAGCAAACAACCAGCAGTTTAGGGTAGGTTATTTGGTTTTTTAGAACCTTGGTTAATGATCAAAACCAGTTTCTATGATATTTTAGAACCTCCAGTCAAGGATCAGAACTGGCTCTTTGATTTTTGAGAACCACCTCTCAAGTGAGTTACGTATACACTACCCTTATTGACTACTGGTAAAAAGCATATGTGCATTTTGAAGGCTACATTCTAATCCTCACTGATTGTTTTGGCATTAAAGATAGTTCTTAAAAATGTTTGATGGCTTACACATCCATCACTATGGAGTGAATAGTACCAAGTTTGGCGGAAGCCATGAACCGTGGTCAAATTTCTTAAAACTTTAACCATTGATTTCAATCAGGAAATCCACAAATCGGGTGTTGCAACATGTGTTGTTGGAACATGCTCTTAGAGTTCTATCTTGTAAACCTATTCAAATTTCATTATATACCTATATTGAAGATGATGGTGCTTCTTCAAAAGCACAAGGGTGTACTGCAAAACCCACCAAGAAGATCCATTGGAAACATGAGCATAAATGTGAAGAAAAACCATAAGAAAAAACCCATTAATGTGACTGTAAAAATAGATCGAGGAAAAAAATATTAAACTCCTGCAGCAAAAAATAGCAGGTTTTGATAATTAGATCAAACATATCTGAAAGCTCAGTGATGGACACAGAAGCAATGGAGACATCACTAAGTAACAATGGTTGTGTGGTGGTGAGGAACACAGGCTGCACATTGTGCTCATTGGTGATGGCATTGGTGATGATGTCTCTCCATTGCTTCCTTCTGGGTTCTTCTAGCAAGCTGCTGAGTGTCAAAAGCCATTTCACAATCCAGTGATGCTGGTAAGCTGACAAAACCTGCAGCTGCCAATTCAGTGTCCTCATGCTGTACAAGAGTTCAGATGTTTTGCTACTAACTATCAGCTCATCTGAAACATCTGCCATTTAGCTTCCAGTAAGTAAGTGTCCATGGCAGTAGCTGAGAAACGAAGTATTTGTTGGGGAGTATGCTGTTGCTATCAAGCAAATGCTTGAGACTAGTCTTGGGTATGGTGGAAATGGCAACTACAATGTAGGGGACCCCCAGGTGAACCTGTTGATTCTTAGCACCCCAATTATTTCTTCAGGCAATGGAGGAGCTTCTTCTTGTTTGATTCAGATGTTGTGGATCTACTGTTGTGGAAGCAAATGACTTGTGTGTTTTGCACATGAAGAGACATTGTTTTGCTGGTTGTCAGTTACAATTGGGGTAACTGTTGTAGTGTGCTTGGTGTAACCGTTATGGGTTGTTGCTGCCAAAGGGTTTTGATGGGTGGTAGTAATGGTCCATGTCTGGTTTCCCTTCATCACTGGTTTTCTGCCCTCTGGTACTCACTTAAAACTCTCTCTACTTGTAAGCAACACCACCCACCTCTTTCTCTATCTTACTTGCCAATTTTCCTGCCAGGCTGAAGTGAATCACAAGCTCTCTGTCTCTCTGTCTCTCTCTCTTGCTCATTGGAGATTTAATTGTGTTTTAGCAAGTGCACATCTTTCTTGCAACTTCTGTGTCTTTTTCAGTGTCCAAAGTTTGCACTCACATTATCCTTGTGTTTATGCAACAAAGGTTAGATTTTCTCATGCACAACATACACACCTATAGTGTATTTGGAAGCTGACAAATCATCTCTGTTGTTTCAAGCTCAATCTTCACATTCTACTAACATCTAGGATCTCCATTGCGGCACCAAATCCCAAAATATGCAATTCTTCAAATCCCTTAAGACTTCACTTGTGTTTGCTAATAATATCTTTAGACTCTTTTAGACTTCAGATTTATTTCTTTTCCTTTTTTTTTTCCTTCTTTCTAGAATTTTCAGTCCCTTGAGAGAAAAAGTTCATTCTCTCCACTTACAAGAAGGTTTTGTACATAATTGGAGAGGAAGATCAACAAGTTAGTCAATTATTTCTCTTCTTCTTCTTCTAGACTCCTGATTTCCAAACTGCACAAAAGACTTGACCTCAACCCAAACCTTGAATATTCGTTTTTAAGTGGAATGTGTATTGTTACACAATTGGCATAAATTCTATGTTTTCCGGTGACTCTTGCATTCATTTGGGTGCATATAGAAGCAGCTTTAAAAGAGAACCAAAGGAGCAGATTTTATTATAAGTAGCTGGAATTTGTGACACAAAGTGAGTGAGCATTTTCTTTCGACCTCTTTCATATTGTAGAAGGAGGGTGATGGTTTGTCCAAAATTCTTCTAACTTCCAAAGACTTACTTACTGTTGGATGTTTGCAATGGCATCAATTTCATTCTCAGATGACAGTTTTTGTCATAACAATGTGTTGATGTAAAAAAATCACAATTGTTACATTCAGAACTCAGAGAATTTTTTTTGTGGGCTTTGGGTTGGACTCTCAACATTAGGAACAAACAAAAAAAAAAAAAAAAACAGCTCAAGTCGCCAAAAAAAAGGTGGACATCTATTCTCCCTATAAAGAAGCCATGCTTGTGAAACTCCCTCACCTTAGAAATTTTTTTCAACTTAAATTGGATTTCTTTTTGTACTCAGCTCTCTTGATCAGATTCATCTCCCTAGGTGAGTATGATCTTTTGTGATGCATTTTGAGTCTCGTTGTTGAAACAAAATCATATATATGTTTTCTTTTTTTTATTATTATTTTGGGGGAACCTATAATATTTATCCAGTAGTGCAATAGCAGCTAATTCACATTGGCTAAAAGGTTGCGCACTTTCACAGTTGAAAACAGTCACCACAAGCTGACAAACAATTTTGCTTCTTCAATATTGAAAATGGCAGAAACCCATTGTCAATATTCGACTGCATTTTAAAACAGAAGGCTTGGCAAGCAGATACCTTCAGGGTCATTTCTATTATTGAAGTAACCAGCTGCTGTGAAAGGGAATCAAAGGCTTCAAAAAATCTGTTAACCGGGTATGTGAATTGTTCGACATGAATGGGTGCAAGTTTGAATGAGTTTTTGTCTTCAGATTCATCTCTTTAAAGTCACATCCTCTGACCTGATTAAGAAAAACACTATGACCCAGTTGGACTCGCAATAATGTGGGAATAGTTGCAAATTCATCAGGAGAGAGATCATGTCAACAAGGGCATCATCATCAACCAGGATGACGACACCACGGACGCCTATTCCTCATCATATTGACAGCATTACCAAGAAGACAAAATACATAGATCCAGCACACAGAGAATGTGTGCCAAACTTCCAAGCTGCCTCCTTCACACCCAAATTAAAGAGAGAGAGATATCATGGGCGCACTCACAATTGCATCACCACCTTTAAAATGACAACTGGTGATCTCTTTGCTGTATGCATATTTTCATGCTCATCTTGTGCTTTGCTTTCCATGTTGAATCCGCCAGAGCACTGTGTTTCAACAATGTGTTCTTCCCATATGTTTAGTTAGAGAATTCTCATATACAACTCCTAAATTGTCAAAATCCTTGAAAGATCCAACTATTGGATTTGTCTGATTAATGTAGCTATTGGGTTTGTGTGATGAATCCAATGATTGGGTTTATGTGATTAATCCAACTAATGAGTTGTGTGATGAATCCAACTAGGGATTTGTGTGATTTTTGCATAAAAATTTATGTGGATGTATTGATTATGCATGTGGGGTTTTGTTTAGGTTCCACATCCACAAATTCTTTCAGGGTTTAAGGCCCCAAATGCATATGGTCACACACCTTTGTTTGATGGCATCACGTATGTGCTCTTCAGTAATGACTTGCTCACGTTGTTTCTTTTTTTTTGCTCTTTTCTTCTATTGAAATCTTTTGATCCAAAATATGATCCACAAAAACCCAATTTTGAGTCTTGGTTTCAAGTCCTCTCCAATTGACATATATCTTTATATCTTCCATTCCATGTCTTCCCTGTAAGAGTATTGTTTCCATGGATATAGAGTTTTTGGTTGCTTCCAACCAGTGTTCGTCTGGTATATAGACCTGTGCATGGAATCAACAGAAGGAATTTCTTTTAATTTTGGGTTGACAGGACCAATGCCTACTTCAATGGACAAGTTCAGAAAGTGGGAGAGTACCAAGGTCGCAAAAAGCTTGTGCCTTACAAGCCAAATGCAACCCGCAACATAAGCCATGATAGTAGAAGCATTCAAGTAGGTCTATCTTCCTTCGACCGTCGCAATGCTAGCTACATCAGGTCTTCAATCCCATCCTTCCTTCCTTCCTTCCTTCCTTCATCACTTGCTTGACATTATCCCTCCTTGAATACCCCAAGTAAGGCAACATGTATGTGACAGAATGGATATGAAAACACACAAAAAAAGTTTAACAAACATTCAATTCCGACCAAGTTTTTAGTAAAGCTTGCATTTGCGGTGTAGCTGGCAAAACAAAACCCTTGAGGAACTTTCATTTTCAACAAATGATTAACTTAGCATGAGTCGGTTTAAGGATATATATATATAGTGGTTTCTTAAATCAATGCCTTGTATTTATTTTTCTCATTATTTCCAAGGGCCTTTCAATTGGAAAGCAAGTCTGATGACAAACAATGGTAGGACGCTGCAGATTAGTTAGTGGAAATGCTCGACACTTCAAGACACCTTTGAGTACACATCAAGGATTCTTCATCCACAATAGACCAGAAGTTGGCACAACAAACCCAGGAACTTTTGCACGTAAAATTACTTTTGCTCCCTTTCTCTCTATAAGTATTAAACAACAAAGCATTGAGATTATTTTTCCAGCTTAAAACCACATCTTTAGAATACTATAATATTTCTACATTTCAGCTGTGAAAATTTACATGGTTACCTTGTTTCTCTTTTGGTATTGGTTGCAGGAAAATGCAAGTGGGCACATAAAGTGCAACAGTGCACAGCAGAGTAGGAGGGTTTCAGAAAGCAAGATTAGCTGCAAGCAAGTGGCTTATGTTACCAAACATGCAATATCATTACTAGGACACAATTTTAGAATAATTTGGATTGTCAAACTGGTTGAAATGATTTTGAAATTTCAACTATTGTTTGGCATTTTCAAATAGAAAAATTGAAGTAAAATGGAGGATTTATGATCAACCATTTTCTAGTGAAAAATATGACAACAAAAATTGGCATCTATCATGAGATCAACTTGTAAGCTGAAGTTGTCATTCAACACACAAGCCTGCTTCTACCCTGAATGTTCAGAGTCCCAAACAAAACTGAAGACACAGACTTCCGTATACTTACAGAGATGGAAAAAGAGACCAAGTAAACTATCTGTTACACTAAGTCTACCCTAAAAACTGGTAAGCTGTGCATTACTAACAAAAAAGGTTTCCCATTAATGTGATGACCCATGTTGTCTTTCCAATTGAGACTAGCAACTGCCAATTGTAATATCATTCACAGGGGTTGGAAGCTTATAACGCATTTGCACTAATGGGAAACTCTTGATGGACATTCATTCAAGCTGAATTCATCAAAGTCGTCTAAACAGTAGTCTATACAACCTTCCTCCTTGAGCTAACGCATGAATTTCCCTCTCTGTTGCTACTCCAAGTGGGTTTTCTAATAACCAACCTTCCTGATCACAATCAGCTGAGTTCTTTGTGTGTACACGAGTGAAGACTGTTGTGTTCGCATCAAACTGGTCACGCATATCCACAGCCACTTCCCTCACATCAGATTGCAAAAATATCTGCCCAAATCAACCAGTGAAGAAGTTTGAGAGAAATGGTCTGTGTAGACAATCTACCCAGGTGGGAGTGACAAGGCAACTTCTCAAGTAAGATATACAAATTTCCCCAAAAAAAGTCATATCAGCTCTGTCAATCCATAGAAAGATGATTGCCTAAGCATAGGTCACTTCTGTCTCCTCGTGGACAAGTGAAGAATGTGAAGAGCATTAAGAAAAGCTGACCTGACCACCAGGGGCAAGGTGTTTGGCAAGTGCATCCACTAAGCACTTCTGCACTATCCGCCTCTTTTGGTGCCGTTTCTTAAAATGGGGATCTGGACACTGATGGGAAGCCACAATTTTTGTTACCTACCCATTAAAGCAGGATGCACACTCCCAATATGTATAAGAATCACCTACACTTATGACACATAAAGACACACAACCGTCAAGACATGGCCAGATAGTGTACATGAGGGAACCACCCATGAGACACAGGTTTCAAGTTGCCAGATGCTGATGCCTTACCAGTATTGAAACAAGGCTAACCTTGCCAGGATATGTGGAAAGTATTGCATCCAACCCTATTGTAGCATTGGCCACCATGAAATGTCTGCATACATTTTGCATGGAAGAGGATGAACACATGAAACCATAAGCAGATTCACAATATCACACATTATATTGTCTCATTACCATTATCAATCACTACTTGTAAGGGAAAAGCTTTAGAAACATGGGCATGCATTTTCATGAACATGGTGAAGACATACAAGTTGGTAAGATTAAGCTCCTCTGCCCAGAGTCTTGACCGCTGTAGCAACTGCAGTGGCAAAACACAAAACAATTGGTGTCACCACAACCTGGGCCTCTTTGTGGTCAGATAAATATGGCCACAACAATGATCCAACTACTCCAATTTCTGCCTCTTCTACAATCCAGAGCTTCCACCACACTGAAAGAAGCTTTTGCTGTAACCATTTCTGTAGTTTCAAACAGTGAAAAAGCCCTAAACCTGCTCTCTACCCTCATATCGCTACAGATGGTGCCCAAGTGCTCCATCTTACAGCTTGTGAAGATAGCCACAGTCACAGTTTGGGAAGATATAGTACCAGTCACAGCCACAGTACATATCCTTCCAAGCAAAAGATATTGCACAAGAGATTAATACAGTAACAAAAACAAGAGATTCAAGTACCTTGTCTCGTACGTCCAAGCCCAAGAAGTTGCATGGTGCTGCAGTTCTCTTGGCCAGCAGCATGAGAAATCTGCCACTTCCTATCAATTGATGTCAGCTCCAGCTAATTGCTGCTGAAAAACCAATCTGAAATAGACCTGAGCTCACAAACACACACCTTGCTGTATAATGAGACACTTTTTCTCATGCAAAAGAAACACTGCAACACTTCCCCAGGGAATAAACCCTAAACTTTATGCACGGGGGAGACAAGCATGAATGAACCTCAGAAAGAATGCATTGATGAACAAGAAGAGCACCACCACATGCATGCTTGCTTGAGGAGAAACTATATAAATATTCACATGCATCCATCCAGTGGCAGAAACATAGCAGCGCAGTAGCAACTTTCACAACATGGTGGTTGTTTCCATTTCCACACATTTGCAAGAAAAGGAAACAACACTGTCTGTTCAGAATGTTATATACATACCACAACCAATGTCAATGTGCAGAGGCAATGTTGGATCAGCAAACAAGGTCTCCCATACTGGCGGAGTCACAGGAACCTGATGATGCACAAAAGAAGAAGTACTTGTCACAGCAGCAGCAACCCTGAATCTCCAAGTCCAAATGCTAACATGCATGACTGAAGAATTGGAGAAGAATGCAAAGTATCTTTCTCACTCCAAGCTCTCAAATGTCAAATCAGGACTGTTGCAGATGTTTCAAACCAAAGATTGCTGCAAACATGGGGTACTATTATAGCATACAAAAGAAGAGATTGCTGCTGCTTCCTGCTGCAGTCTTGTGCATTACAATGAGAGATGCTTTGAGAGGATTCACATGCTGCCGAACCCGCACACCTCCCACCTGTGCTTTTCACGAGCATCATCATCATCAGCACCATCCAGTTTTCTTCCAAAACCAGAAACCAAAACAAAGCAAGCTGTCATCACAAGAAGAAACAAAAAACGCAACGATGGTAAAGCTTGCTTTCTTGCTTGCTTCTGGAAATGAATGTCTATGCATGTGTGCTTGACGCAAGGGTTTGCAGAAGGGGATGATGATGATGAAGAGGAGGAGGAGGAGGAGGAGGAGGGAGGTGGGATGGCAACAATAGGTACCTGGTGCTGGATGTTCTTCAGCTGCAGCTCCGCATACGCTTTCTCCACCAATACTGCAGTTTTAATGGGTTCTGCTGTTGTATCTGTTGCACCATTGCCTAATTGGAACCTGGTGCACAGCATCATCGCTGCCGGCGGCAATGGTGGTCCAGGCCGCCATGCTGCGGGCAGCAGCAGCGTACGCCTCGCTCCTAACCACACCGTCGTCCCTACCATTCAAGCGCCCCACCCTCCTCCTCCTCCTCCTTCTTCTTCTTTGCGTCTTTCTTTGAACCCCTTATTAAGCACCTCCTTTCAAGCTCCTTCGAGCTTTCTTTCTTCTTAAAAAATGCTTCGAGACTTCTTTTTTGATTGCCGACGCACGAGCTTCTTTGGCACCGGTACTTGCTACTCACCTTCTAATTCTTGTTGTGTCGTCTCCTTCGTGTGGTTTTTTTAATCTCTGAAACTACTTTGATGTCTGCTTGAATGCATGTCCGTTGCGTGCTAGTTCGCGGATGAGCTCCAAATTCACAAGATTTATGCTGACAAAGGAAGGACTCGCGTGTTCTGTTTTGGTTTCCGTCCAAGCTTCTCGAGTTTTAGGGTTCTTGAGGGCGTCTTGAGTTGAGTGTTTTAGCACAGCACTTGTGCCACTACGTTTGTTTGTTTCTTTGTTTGTTTGTTTGCTTAGTTGAAAAAATCCCTATGGGCAAAAAAAACGAAAAAAACGAAAAAAACCCCATTCCCCCTCTTGCCAAGGGCTTCACAACCCAAAGAAAAATAGTAATTAATTAATTAAATTATGCGACTACTTGCAATGCCAACTATTGCAATTTCCATAACTTGCCCCAATCCAGCAACACAGGAAAAAAAAAAAGTGAAACTTGTAGCATGGCCAATTTACGCATTGTTGACCTTGTTAGATTAGTGCGAGTAAAAATATTTGACCTTCAATCATGGGTTTTTCCATGCAAAATTAGGGAATAAATATTTTTAAACTTATGATGCATATCCCCATTAAAAGTGTTAGGACTATAATTCAATGTCACAACAAGTGGGACAAGATGAAAAACACATATTTTCAAGAGAAGGCAACAAATTTTGTTACAAGTTCAACAACCATTTTATGGGTTTGGTTTGACAAGATGAACCAAACTTTTGAAGGCATGGCTAAAACAAATGTTGTATGAAGATTAAGACATTCATAAAACAATGTATTAAACATGGATTGTAATAAAAAGAAAATGTTTATGACTTTATATATAACTTTCCACATGGATTCTTATTTACTCAAATAAAGGTTTATTCCTTTGAATTACATTGTAACCATGATGCAAATAATGCATCCTACATCTTTTCACCAACTATATTGGCACCTTCACCTTCTTATGACATGAATATGTGCATACTACCAAAACCTGCCATCAAATTTCCTTGTTTTGAATGGCATGTACCATTAGTTCTAACATACTTTGAAATAAACAAAAATTGTGTAAGATGCAACATGTCAAAACAATCATTACCATTTTATCAACTCAAACATTAATTTTTAAAAAAATCTTCCATTGATTTTTCAAAGTTCCAAATGCATTTTCAATTAGACCCTAAACCCTTAAACCTTTCATTCATGGCTCAACTAAACCAAATTTGGTCAATCACATTAGGATTTTGACGTTTGAAACTTCTAAATAGGTTTATTCAAACGGGATATGCAACATTACAAAAAAGGTAGGGTCAAATTTGCACACTTTCAATATCAACAATGGGTTTTTACAAAATCTATATGTTCAAAGTACATAATATAAACTTAACATTTTGACATATCCTTCATCTACAATTCCTTCTGGCTGACTAGCATAAAACATTCCAAAAAAATTGGTCATAATCACAAATTGTTTGCACCACTATCCTATGGTAACATTTCATTTTATAAAATTTGCAATAGAAAACATAACCCATTTGTTTAGTTTTTCACTCAATGGAATGTGCATACTATCAATGACACCACAAATTTGTGGCAAACCTATGATGGCACACAATTGTTCAATGATGTTGAATAACTAGTTTTTGTAGGAATATGAATATAAATTGAAAATAGTTTGTCAACATTAAATAAAACACCACACATTATGTAGGTATCTTTTTTAATTGTAAATTGTCCCACAACATATAAGGCACTCATCATATCAAGAAATAATCCATGTGCTAATCAATACAAAACCATTTTTTACAATTTTCCTAGGTGGTATAAGTGCTTTCACAAATTGAGTTGATATATGTAATTAATTATTGTAATAAAAATTCCAATTCCCAAAAATGTCATCTTATAGGATTGCAAATATTTCCTATTGAACATCTCTCAAATGTATAATGCCAAACATCATCCTCAACAACATCATAATGTATCCTTTGATGAAATTCAACCCACCATATTTTTTCTTGACTTCGTTTCTTTAAGAAAATAACATAAATAATAACATGAAACATTGCAACATTTTTTCCCTATATCCACTACTGGGATAGAAACAATTGTATTGGCTTTAAAGGGCAAGTTTTAGCAAATAGAATCAAAAGAATAGTAAATTCAATCTTTAGCAAAAAAATATGAAAAAACAACATACATGAATTTTGAACTCAAAATACAAAGGACAAAACTTTTAAGCTTCAAACCTTCATCCATTTGCCAAAGGGTAGGGATGAAGTTGTATAAATAATAATAAAAAAATCTTAAACATAGAGGAGGCCACATGTTTTTTTTGACATACGGTGAAAATTGATCTTTAAATGATGTTATTTTTGTGAGGTGTGAATGAAAATTATATGGTGTGGTTGAAATAAATCATTAGCCCAAAAAAAACATAGCTTGTGACCACAAATTAAAAACATGACAAAACACATGACGATAGACTAAAAGGAAGGAAAAAACAAATAACTAAAATGGTCACCCTTGTAATGATGCTTTGATTAATAAATTTTGACCTTTAATTAAAAAAATTATCATACATGATCCTATGTAAAAAATAATGTCATTGAAACAAACAATTAGCCAAAAAAAAACATATTTATAGATGGTCATTTTGTCAAACTTGTAATGGTGTTGTTTATGTGACATTGATTCCAAAACAATTATTGGAAATATCTAGGTGACCCCAAACCCAAAAGTAAGAAAAGTGGCAATGTTGACCCATGTTTAAAAAAACCCAAGGGTTGTCCGTCTCTTCAACCCAATTCAATTTTTGAAAAAAATCAGTAGTTGAATGACAAAAGACAAGGATTAACCATCCATGTTAACCTTGCCACTCAACCCTAAACTATGGGATATTATCATGTTAACTTCAACATATTGCTAACCACCCACCTAACTTTAAACACTAAACCATGCTTAAGGTTTCCCATTTAAGGATGTTAACCCCATCATATCCCATGATGGTTAGGGTTAGGGATATGATAGGCTAATATTGAAACACATTATAACATGAATGAGGCGATTATAAAAGAGAATAATGATGAAATATTTTTTATAACTATTTTTGTCATATCAAAACTCCATATTTAATTCATTTGAAACATCAAATACTAGATTTTAAAACAAAATCCTCTAAACATTATTAAGTTATATAAAACAATTCACGTCCACATTCAAATTACCTTAGCTTAAAAACTATTCAAACACTTCCATTAAATTTTGTTTTCAAAAACATGAATTTAGCGATCTAAATGTATCTTGCAAAATCTTCGCGGGATAGTTCCATAATAGGAAATATATTTACCAAAAAACAATTGACCAAAGTACTATGTGTAAAAGTTTTGGGTACAATTTCCAATTTCATTATAAGTAATAATTCCATAACCATTTGATGTGGACTATGACAACTTGATTCTATTCTAAAATCCACCTTCAATTAAATATAAATTATTTTGGTGTAATTATTCCATATTTGAAAGGACTTGGATTTAAGTTTCATTTAATACTTCAATCCCATTCATCAATTCCTCATAATAAATTTGGGTTTTATGGAACTATACATGTCTAATCTAAAAAAAAACTAAATTCATGACATCCACGAAAGCCCACTACAATGTGTTTTTACTTAGTATGTGTTGGTTGTAGTTTAAAAATCCATATCATTGATCTTAAACCCAATTAAAACAAGTACCTAAACATCTAGACCTTTTTTTCTAACTTAAATTGCATCTATGAATCCCTTTATGGTGTCTAGATCCCACTTTTCATACAAAATTCCATAATATTGTATCCCTTTGAAAAACCAAAAAACATTTTTTATCAATGCTTGCAAATGCATTTTTCTTGGAACATTCATGTATTTACTAACTACATTCATATCAAAGTTCATGGTGTACAATCTTGTGTTAGTCAATTATGTCAATAAAGTTGTAACAATTTGTTTGCATTTATAGGTTCAAGTTCTATTAACTTTTCCTCAAAAGTTAATTTGAAGCCTTTCAACAAATATAAATGAATAAAATTGCATTTTCACATGTTGAACTCTTCAAACACGTATTTCACAAGATTTTGAAAACATTCTTTTAAAGATGCCGCTCCCCATATTTAGGAACTTAATCATACTTGATAATAGTTCATTATGCCAATGTTGATGATGTGAAACTTGCTTCCAATAAGGATATTACTTGAGTTATCACCAATTTTTTATACCTTTTCATTAATAAGTCATCCACATACAAAACACCAATGATAGTTTTCTTTCCATCTACTATATAACAATTGTTGAAATCTACATCATTTCTCTTCAATTGTTGATTTTACAAGAACATTTCAATTTTAGTGTATCGAGTTTAAAAAGTTTGGTGTAAGTCATACAATGCTTGAACAAGTTACATACTTTTTGATTCTTCCCTTTTCTTTTCAAATCCATGTGGTTAAATGATTATATATACCTCTATTGAAGCTCCTTAAACTCAAGAAGGTGGTTTTGACATCAAGATAAAATATGTCTTGTTTATTTTGAATACCCAATACAATGTTGAATGGATCAAACAATGTGAAATTTCAATTCTAATGTCAAGGTTTTTTCAAAATTCACTCCTCATCATTATTGAAAGCCCCTTGTCACTAACCTTACTTTCAATATGTTGTGTTTTTTTGTCTAGGGTTTGTTTAATGTTGTATACCCATTTAACACTAATGAGTTTCTTCCTTGGTGACAATTCCTTTAGTGTCCAAGTTTCTATCTTGTGAGTTGGTTTCATCTTTTATTGCATTGTTTGTTTCCACCCTTCCTAAATGGATGCTTCTTGAAAATTCTTTGGTTCCTATGAGGATCGTGTGATTGCCTTGACATTATCTTCAATTGAGTATATATGTTTACCTATCTTTTGGTGTCATTAACTATAGTGATGTAACCTTGCATCCAAATATGTTAAATTGTGAGATCGTTTTTTTTTTTGGTTGAATGGACAATTTCAACTTTAGTTGCATGTTCCTCCTTGGTCTTAATTGAACATGTATTGGATTTGCAACTCCATTTGAATGAACTATTTGTTGTCAATCTTGGTGTTGATCTCCTTTTGACAATTGGATTGTTTTTCTTTTAGTGTCTTATCTAACATATCAATTGAACAAAATATTGACTCACCTTCATTAAAGTGATGATCTTCCCCACCAATGGGTAAGACCTCCTCTAGGCGATTCGTCTTAAATAATTTTGTAGAAAGATCAATTTGTTGCGCTTCATGTTTTATGGTAGAGAACTCATTAAACTTGACATCTTTGTTGAACACTATTTTCTTCTTCTTCTTCTTAAGATTATAGAATTTGTATGTTATTGAATTTTCATCACATCTTACAAATGTTCCTTCAAATGCTTGAAGGTTTAACTTATTCCTTTCTACCTTTTGAGTGTGAACTAATATTTTACACCCAAATTTTTTAATGTGACTCACATGAACTTCATTCTTGTTAACATTTCCTTAGTTACCATTTGTGGGTTTGAACCATGCTTTTATCTAGTAATGATCTATTCATGTGCTTTGCAACCCCATTTTGTTGTGGGGTTCGAGATTGTGTGAGTTGTTTATGAATTCCAAAGGTCTTCACCATAAACCATGAACTCACATGACAAATACTTTTCCCTTTAATCCCAATGGATTATAATGATCTTCATGCCTATCTCATTTTCAAGTTTGTTCTTAAAACTTTTTTATTTGATGAAGGGAAAAAAAGACAAAATTAATATTTTTCTTACTTTGGTAGTTTGCTTGAAAATTAGACAAAATTTAATGACAAAACTAATCGTGAAATTGCTATATACATAATGTTCTTACATGAATGATCAAAGACAAGATAATTTTTCATTATTATACATTTATTTTCAAAATTTACATTGCAATTTAGTACAAGTTTTCAATGGGTTTTAAATATAAAAATAGTTTAATTTTATTTTTTTTGCAATGTTACATTTTGTAAAGTACATGTTAAATATTTTCTAATAAATAGAAAATAAAATAAAATAAAATATTGATGGGCCTTGAAAAATAAAATGATCTTTATAAATACATATTTCACTGAATATTTTATACTAAAAAGCTTTGTAACCATGAATTTACCCTCTAATACATATATTGTTGATTATTATTGCATCCCCACCCACAAACATGATAAAATGGACAATATAAAATGAGACACTATTTAAATGTGACCACCTGAGCTCATTCTAGTTGGCCAATATATATATATATGTGTATTTATTTTAATTTTAATTTTAATTTTATTTCTGACTTTCACATCTAGTTTGTAGCCAAATTTGGCTAAATTATTTTCTGGGAGATTTATCACTTTGGCTATATTGCAAAAGCCCTAAAAAACACACTACATTCTGGCAATAGTACAGTCTGAGTTTAGGACTCCCCCAAAAGGCCCAAAGTGCAAGGGACGATACAAAGGCCCCCTATCTCTTCTCCTCTTGTGCGAAAGAGAGAGAGAGAGAGAGAGAGAGAGAGAGAGAGTGTGTGTGTGTGTGTGTGTTTGTCTCTCTGTTTTTGAAGATCTGTGTGTGTGAGGAGGAGGAAGGAGGTTGTTTGGAGGGATGGCCGGCATCGTGAAGCACATTGTGATGCTTAAGTTTAAGGCGGAGGTGACGGAAGAGGAGCAGCGGGAGCTGATCGCAAAGTATGCCGCCCTCACCACCACCATCTCGGCAATGAAGACGTTTGAATGGTGTGTGAATCTATATCATCTGTTATGTCTTGCCTCCGCTTCTTTTTCCTCCCTAGTATTCCTCCTCTCTCTCTCTCTCTTTTTCCACCAGCCTGTTGATCTCCGTCCCCTCCTTCAATCATCAAGGTGTCTGTTCTAAAATTCTGTTAGAAACTCTAATGCGTAGCGGCGATGAAGGAAGGTGATAGCTTTGATTTCTGTTTCTAGAACGGTCGTGATTGCATCTGAAAACAGGATGCAGTATAGGATTCAGACGGGTGTTCAAAAGGTTTGCGATAATGTACGGTAATTTCATGCTAGTTGCATACGTTTTCTCAAAAACATCTACAAATCAGGTTCACTTGAAACAGATCGGTTGATCTCCGAAAGAAACAATAGAGAACTTCCAAAACCTTGAAGACCTGTGGAAAGATCCTAGATATTAGGGTTATGATGATTCTTTGCATTTTTCAGTTATGATGATACTTCATAGGGCATCATTATTGGCATGCATTTGGCACTGAGCTTCTGTTGCATTTCAATTAGAAGCAAGAAGAAGAATTACAGATGCAACAGGACACAGATCCCTGGAATTGGCTGGTTCTTTACCCCTGACACTTATTTTAAACTCAGGACACAGATCCCCTGGTTGCTGAATACTTATTTACTGGTAGCCAACAACATGACAGAGTCTTCCCATGGTGTCAGAAATGCCACAGAATTAACTCAGGCTGCAGATCTTTGTATAATGTTTGCCCAATAGTTTGGGCAGATCTTAATTATACACAATATATCTACACCCACTGTCAGGTGGATTAGGAAGTCAGTGGGACATAGTCATGGCAGCTTGGCACTGCTATATATTCATGACTGCACGTGATGGTCTGAAACTTTGTGAGAGACTCTCATAAGGTTACGACTGCAAGCATTTGTCATGTTACCTTGGACAATTGAATTGTTGTTGTGAAGATTTCTCTGCAATTTCATAGATATGATATTGTGTAGAGTGAGTGACCTAGGGTGACTAGGGGTATGGTCTCTTGAGTGCAAGTGAATGTCATGACTGAGTCTTACAGTTGCTCCTGATAACGCAACAGAAAGCAAAATACAGATGTTTCCATACTAGTTTCCTGAAACTTTTGGCAGATTTTTACATGCTTATTGGCACCAATTGTTGTAAGCTGATTAACTCAGAGGGGAGTATGGCAGCCTGTCAGGGGTATTCATGATGAAATTGATGGTCTGACATTCTGTGAGTGTGACACGTACTGTTACAATCACAGTCATTCTTGGTCTTACCTTAAAAGTATTGTTGTGGGATTTTCTCTGGAATCCTGTAGGTGTGTTCCATTTCTCCCATGGAGGTAGATTCTGGAAGTAGTCCAAGATCCAGCAATTTCTTGACCAATGTAAAACACATTAAGTTGGAGGTGCTTGAAAATATGTAGGCAAGGTTTGGCTTGCAGGAAATTATATGCTCTGGTTTTCCCTAGCTTTAAATTCCCATGGAACTGGGTCCTCAAGAGATGTTTGCAGGTGCTTTGTGAGGCAATCCTTCCACAAAATAAGATGAGTGTTATTCTTTTTTCAAAACCTAGACATTACTGCTTCTGGGTGAAATTCTTACCAAGGTTGTCTTTCATGTAATGTGAAAACAAATGAAGGTAGTTTCATCCTGAATTCCAATAAATACAGTACTGGGGGTCTGACAATTAGTCTTTAGTGTCTCCTTTATTCTTCACAGAAGGTTTTGTGTGAAAATAGAGATGCAGAAGTATTTCCTGTTACATGAACTCTTCAACAAACCCATGACATTCTCTAAGGAGGTGCCTTCATCATAATGAGGGGAAGTTTGAGTGTTATATTTGTTAAATTTCTTATGCTCTGCTCTGTGTTTGTGACTGTGTCAAGAGAACCTTGCCCTGGGTGAAAAATGTTTGTCTTGTGTGTGCAGGGGAACAGATGTGAGTGTGGAAAATATGCATGACGGATACACACATGTCTTTGAATCTACTTTTGATTCAAAGGAAGGGCGTAATGAGTATTTGGTACACCCCAACCATGAAGCCTATGCCCAAGAGTTGTTTGCAGCAGCAGAGAAAATTATTGTCTTTGACTACTGTCCAGTGAAAGCACCCTAAAGATACTGTCTTTGCTCCTGGCAGTGTGTATGCATTCTAGGAGTGCTGGATGAACCAAATCTTAATTTGTAAGTCTGGACTCAGAATGTGTTCATGATGGCACTAACTTTTGCACTGGAAATAAAGTGGTTAAGATGACTAGCTTGATGCATAAGGACATCCTTAAGCCTTTTGTTTCTAGTTGGTTGTTCCTGGAGCTGGTCTTCTATGTCAGTTTGCAGATGATTTGGTTCATTCAATGGCTGTGTACCAGTCATATACTGAGGTCCTTGTTGCTGTGAACTATGTGAAGCTGCAGCTTGATACAGTCAGCTACCATATGTGGCTGTACATAAGCCTTGTACATTTGCAACATGCCAATGTACTCAGATATTCCTCCCAATGCCTCAGAAGTCCAGCAAATTGAAGTCTGGAGACAGGTTTGGTCATTTTCTCTCTTGTGGGCTCATTGAGTTTGAGCTTCTGAATTGGCTCCTGTGGGACACCACTGAATTTTCTCACTGGACCCTGATGCAAATCAAGCACTTAGTAATTCAGTCCCTGATCATCCGGGCTTGTGAAAAGAGAAGAATGCTGTTGATCGGACCAATCTCATGTCAGAAGTTTACTCCCATAACCTGCATGGGTGTGAGCTTTCACATGTAGACAAGAGAAAACACAAAGTTGATGCTTCCATCAGTGAATGGGTATCACAAGAGAAAGCATTTTCACAGCTCTCATAGAAAACTAGAAGATGGCACCTCCCACTACTGCCTTAAAAATCATAACTGGATATTGCAACCACTGTTTTTCAAAGAGAGGTGCATCAGTGGTGCAACTGGATGCTTGTTTTTAACCATTTGAAATCCTCTGCAGTAATTGATTTGAAGAGAGCTGGATGTTCATCATCAATGAGCTCAGGAGCAGGCCTGATAACTAAAGAGCTGGCTGGAAACAGACCAGTGGCAATTGTGAGCTGGGACTTGCTTTCATTCACAACAGCCAAATGCATAGCATTCTTGTACAGCCCGTTGCTCAGTATCTGCAGGCATCAGACATCCCAGGGATGTTTACAATCAATCTGTCATTGTACTTTCTCGAAGCATGAATGTGGACAGTATAAAACCAGCACCAAAGCTCATCGGGGAGAAAAGTGTACACTCTGCTCTGTACAAAGAGAAACACCAATGCAGTTTATGGGACTAACTTGGAGATTGACATAAGCCATTAGGTGAAATGCAACCTTAGATTGTGGGGTGCAAGAGTTGCCTGACCATAGCCACTGATGTTGACACAGAAAACATCAGCACGAGGTTTACCTGAAATCCATTGACCATCCTTCTCCACTTGCAAGCCACCAACATCAGCTTGGTGCAGGATGGTCATTACTGTGTCATCTGTGTGTCTAGGCACCGCAATATGCTTTGCTGGCTCAGGATAGGGCTTGTAGAAGTTCAACTGCAGTCCTAATTGGCATTCTGCACACTCTCTGACAAACTCTGGAACCCAAACCTTGTATCATCAGAGCTTCCATCAGCTGCACCATCAACTTCCGGGTGGCTGTCAAAGAATCCTGAAGAGCATCTCTGTGGATTTCAAATCATTTGACAACAAAGCCATGATAGAGTGAGCATTCATTGGAGCTTTCTGGTGCAGGACATTTTGAGCGGTTTTACATGATGTAAATCGCATCTAAAGGTGCACAGCTTGCAAGAGAGGTGCTAGATTTCCTTTTCTATTTTCAGTCACTCTTGTTCAAATTTTGTCTTCAAGATCACTGAGTACCTAGCATCGTTCTCCAAATGTTCCAAAACTTTTGTACAAGATTTGTGTCATGCAGGTGGTTAACTGAATTCAGTATTGCCGTCTGGACCCCAGATTTTGGTGGCATAGTAAGAGGAATTGCCAGGCAGGGCAAAGTCCATGACATAGAAGGCTTCAGACCAAATATCTGTATAGTCGGATTTCATCCCGCTAGATCCAGTCCCATAGCCATGGACGATACCATCACCAAGTCTTTTGACCTTCATCTTCTCTTGGATGGGAAGAGCAAACACAGAAGCTGCGGAAGCTTGGCATCTATCTATAACTGCTTGTGAAACTCCATGGTTGATGATCTGGAACATTCGCCATTCACAACACACAGATGCCATTTGCTCCACAACTTTCTCAGCAAGTAGTGGTACATCCAGAAGATTGTGGCTGCTGCAAGGCTGCAAGATCTATGAGAGGAATTAGGTGGGCATGTTGGAAATCATCAAAAGCTACAGATGAGGGAAGCATACGAATCCGAAATTCTTCTTCTTCATCACTCATCTCACTGATTGAATCTGCTTGAATCCCCATGAATGAAATTGAATTTCTCAACTGTCTGTTTTTTTGTTTTCTGAGACCAAAACTTAAGAAGATATTTTGGTTCCTACCTAGGGATAGCTTAAGTTAGGGTGGACTTAGAGGATGCTTGTGGGGTTAGCTATGGGGCTATCTAGAGGCTAGGTAGGGGTTCTTTTGGTGCTACCTAAAGACTACCTAGGGACCTCTTTTGGGTTTGCTTATAGGGTTACATAGGAGCTACTTAGGATACACCTAGGACACTATTTAGGGATTATTCAAGGGGTTGTACTGGAGGTTTTTTGTGACCATTTTGGGGGCTAATTGGGGCTAACTAGGGGATTATTAAGGAGACTACTTATGGACTTTCTAAATTATGGGATATTTAGGGGTTATCTAAGGGATATTTATAGGGTTACATAGGGGTCTACCTAGGGGTTATTAAGGAGATTGCCTAGGGATTTCCTAAATTAGTGCATACCCTTTGAATATTTATCAGGTTATAGAGGGGGCTACCTAGGGGATATTTAAGAATTAATTAAGGAATTACTTTGGTTGGGTTATAGTGGTGCCATAATCTAATTTCAAATTAAAATTTTGATTTTGAATGTTTAGGTTTGGGGTTTTGGATTATATGATTTGGACTAAAGTTTTAATTTTAGGGTTTAGGGTTAAGGTTTTAGTTTTAGTTTAAACTTTTGATTAACGTTTAGGGTTTGGATTAATGTTATATTTTAGGGTTTAAGGGTTAATGGAGCATGTGTGTTTTCTAGGTGATTATCACATTCAGATAAGCCGTCTTTCAAAATTAAGTTCTCAACAATGCCTTCTACAATTCAATTTGTACATGAAACATGATAATGTTTACATGTATGATATTCTTTATGGAATTGGTAAAAGAGTGCAATTTGTGCTAATGTCATTTTCATTACATTTTGCATCAATGATTATGTGATTAAAGATGAGATCTGATGGCCCACAAAATAAACTTGTGTTGGTCACCACCATACAAAAGTTCCAAGGCTGCATTGGGTTGCACACTCATCAAGATTCGTAAACCTTAGAACAATGCTACATACAAAACTCGATTCAATGGGTGCAAGAAGATCTGCTTAATGAATAACGTTATGGTTGTAAATCATTGAGGTTTATTCATCTACCTAGATTTTAGAATTCCATGATTTTACCATGATGTCACCATATTGCACCAATCTAAGTTGCATCAAAATTGGCATCAAATTTTTGTGCATTATCATGAGTATTTTGAGTATTTTTTGGGGAAACCCCAACTATTTAAGCACAAAGATGTTCATCATGAGGAGGATTGGGAGGCATGAGGTTGTTTCTAATGCTAACCAAGATGTTATCAAGGGTTACAACGCAATGCATGTTGGGTAAAAAGTGATAATGGAATGGGGTATATGTGATTTAAAAAAGAAATGGAGATGATTGATGAAGAAATTTGATTCCATAAAACCAAAGTGCACACACTTATTCAAAGTTGTAACTATTTTGACAACTTTTTTAATAGATGCCAAATGCATTTCACAATTGTTCAACCCTATTAACCATGGACGGGACAAAGATTTTTAATTTTATAGGTTTAAAATTTTCTTAACCTTTGTGTGAAGGGGTGAAATTACAGCCCCCATTCATTATCATATTCTAGGAAATAAGATTGAAGGAATAAGGTCCACACCTTATTAAAAAAAGTAACTACCTTTGCTTGTTCACTTTATTACAACTACTCAAATAATAATTAGGAAATCATGCAAAGGGTAAAATAAAAGCAAGGTTTGTTGTATAAGGAACATTTATCGTATCTTGTATGTAATCTACTCCCGAAATGCCAAGGGAGAAAATATAAAAAGGCAAAATGGGAAATAATCATAACTAGAAAATACTTACTTTCCAAGGTTCTGCAATACCTTCAATGCCCTTAGTTGTTGCCCTAGTGGGTTTGCAAACCTCTTACAATTATTGTCCCACCTCAATAATACCTATTATCCCCCTTAATAACTTTGCTTACCATTTACATCACCTCATAATACCTCCCCACTATTGTCTACCATCCATGACAATACCTCATTGTAAATAACTACATGTTGGTGTTCCCCTTTTTATTACTACCAAGTATTAATTGCTACCTTCTTTGTGGCAATTAGTGATGTACAAGTCTTGAGCCTACCTTTTGGTATGCCTCCTTACTCTTGTTCTAAAAGAAACACAAAACTATCATGACAAGGAATGACATACTTTGTATGACCTCAAACTACTATACTTCCCACACCTCATATTAAAATAAATGCACACCAAACACATAAAAGTTCTTTAACCATTTTCCATTAAGGTCACACACAAATACAAATACATTTCCTCACTACACTTTCCTCCTTAGTATCACAACACACATTTTTCCAAGGGAGTCTTTCATTCCCAACCCACAACTCCAAAGGTATTGAATGCATTAGAAGTCAATTAAACACCTCCTCTAATCCTCTTTTCTCACAAACCACACAAGACCCACATTGACCTTACAAAAATAAGGCCTTTATTTTAATTCTTTCCTAAAAATCTTTTAGATGATTAGAGAGATTATCCCCAATCATTCACTAACATGAACTATTTAATCTCATTAAGTTCATCCCTTGAAAAAGGACAATAAGTCTACCATTAATAACTATTAATTATTAGGAGACCTATAATATTAATTTGTTTAAAGATTTCTACCTTTTAACATTTTGCTTTGGATTCCTCATTAGTTATAATTTATAAATCCCTAGTTGTTTTTATATTATTGATATTAACTTTGTTTGCATGCCAATATTAATTTGCATTTGTGCTTATAAATTGATAAAAAAAATAACGTATGTCGTGGGACCAAAATTGATCAGCAAAATTTACATTTGTGATCTCAATTAAATAGAAACATTAAGGTTAGATGGGATGAATAAAAATTATTAAACCAACATGAAAGCAATCTTCAAAATTGATGAAGATCGACAACAACAACCTTGGATCAAATATGATCAATAGATTTGATATTGGTGATTTGGGTTAAAGTGTTGAACTATAAAGATTTATATGGAATGAACAAGGAGTAGTAGACCAACACCTAAACAATGATGTAAATTGATAAAGAGAAACACCATATGCCTTGGATTAAAATTGATTAACAAAATCTACATTTGTGATTTCAATTAAATAAAAATGTTATGGTTTGGATGAGTAGGAACCATTAGACCAACATGAAGATAACCATAAAAAACAAGGTTAAAATGATCATTAGAATCATTGAGATGGGTGGTTATAAAATTGGATCAAGGAATAATCCGCATGCAACTTGAATAAAATGGTCCTTTTGATTATAGTAATGAAAGAGTGAGGCTTACATGTTAAAGCACCTGACAAGGTACAATTACATTTCTAAAAATCTAGAAAAAAAAATAATCCTTGTTTTAAATACAAATGTTGGGAAGTTTTTATGTCCCAAATGATCAAAACCCTAAGCCCCTTCAAGCTTCTATTACTCACTTTCCATCAATCAAGAAAAACTAATCATTGAACATAGCGAAAAATCTATCCAAACATTGCATTTCAAATTTTATTTAGTCTTTAAAAGAGACTCTATGAGCCATTTACAAGGATCGTTTCCCAATAACTAAAATTATTGGTTTCTTTCAATGGTTTGTGACCTAAACCACCACATTCAAAAGTTTGTAACTCTCCCACCTACATGTAATAAGTTGTCATCTAAATCAATTGCAATGCAAGGAGCCCAACATTCTTCTAATAGAAGCACACATGTCAAAACTCTCACAAGAGCTCACATGAACCCCATAGACCCCCCATGCATGGGAGAAATCTTTGCAAGACAAGTTTTTGCACGATGCAAAACACATGATATTGAACGAAACTAGTTTTATCTTGGGTTTAGGAAAGAAAATGTGTTTCATCTTGCATTATTTTCGCGTCTTTGTGATTTCATTATGACTTTTGTCTTATGTCATCGAATCATCTCATTAGTGACTTTTTCTTAGGTCATCAATTTCACCCAATCCTAGGGTTCTCCTCTTGTGTACACCTATGTCACAAATAACTTTATTGGGTTCAAATATGTTTTTTGACAATAATCTTTCTTCTTTGGGCGATTTCTTAGAATCTTTTCATCCCAAAAGATCATATGGGGAAAAAATGGTGGTTGGAAGTTTTCACTTTGCAACTCGGTCCCACTTCCCTAATTGGCTTCACCATTGGGAAAAGAAAATCAAGCCAAATTCCCAAGGAGAATTGCACATGGGATCATGTTTTTTGTGGGGAGCTTGTTTACACTTTCCTAATGAAAACATCCATCCTTGCACAACTATGTCTCATTCCCTTATGAAGTTGTTAAGGGATGAAAAATGGGTTGAACCTAAATGGGGAATTGGGGCTGTGCTTTCCCTCAACAAGGTGGCTACACTTCCCAAGGAACAACATCCAGCGAAATTTAATGTTTTAGAACTTTTATGGATGAATGTATCATTTCATCTCAACTTTTCATCCTTAATCCTCAACTTTTTATTCATTATATAACTTTCTTAAACAAAATTGGGTTTTGTTAATCTTGGATTAAATTAGTAATTTTCTTTTAAAAGAAAAATCCTAGTGGGTCAAATTTAAAGTAAAACATTGTTAACATCTATTTGTTGGACCATCTAATAAGAAAAAAAAAATTATTAATATTTATTATTGCATCATTTGATGACCTCAAATGAAAAGTTTTTCTTTAATTTCATAACTTTTAAATAATCAATTGTTAATTATGAACTTTTCAAAAGTCCGAAATTAATTATATACATGATATTTGCTTATATTTAATCATTAGTAGCTATTGGATGAAACTCAGTTTACCACCAAAATTGATGCGCTCAGGAGAAAGGAAAGACAGGATGAAACTCAGTTTACCACCAAAATTGATGGTTTTTCTGAGTTTCATCCCCTCCTTGAATGCTTAATGTACTTTTTTGCAGGTTTTTTTTTTGGTTGAATCTCACCGTGTGTATGACCAAACTCATGACCAAACTCAGGGTTCTGGTGCTGTGTTTTTCTTACTTTACAGATAACTCTATTATCTTTAACATTTCTTGAGCAAATTGACATTGTCCACCATTTTAATTTCATACTTTGATAAAAATTTGCTTATGATCAAATGTGCAATTTCCCACATCAAACAAAGAATTGTGCAACTTTATGGTGAAAGTTTTCCTTTGAAAAATGTTGAGCTCCTTAAAACTCTTAAACCCTAAACCCTTATACCCACCACTTTTATTCTAAAGGTGTAGCACTTGAAATGAATAGGTATTCACCACAAACGTATAGGACCAATATACCAATAATTTGTCAAATCCCAAACAACACATTCAAGAGCCACACGAACACATCGCTCCAATTAGTGAATTTTTTGGGGGATGAAACTTCTTGTTTTTTTAAAAGAAAAAAGAGAAAAAAATGGGGAAAATTGTGTTTTTTTCTAGTGTAAATTCTTCTAATTTTGCTAACATTCTGGAAAAATTTGCCAAAATGATTTATCTCAAAAAATTGGAAAAAAAGACTCTGAATCCAATACTTCTCTCCCCATTCTTAAAAACCAAGAGTACTTATGTAATATATACCCTAATCTTTCTTGTGATGGAAAGACCAATGGAAATGGCACCCATCACATTTGAAAAATTATATTAAAAAAAAAAGAGAAAGTGTTGCACATGGAAGATTAGAGGAGGAGGAGTTTATTATAATTTAATTATTAAATGAATTATTTTTATTTTTATTTTTGCAAAAGAATTTTATTTTACTTTATTGTATTTTTTATTTTTTTGAAACTAACTGTAGCCACTAAGTAAACTACCTATACCATGTACTCAAATCCGTATACGACCAGAATACGTATTCCTGCCACCCTTTTCCAACTCTTTTGAAAAGAGTGGCATTGCGAAGGCTCTTGAGGCTAAGAAGGGGAGGGTGGGGATGGACATGGCTGCCTAGCATTTGTCGCGAGCAAGCGCAACGATATCCTCCGGCGCTGCCAAGGTGAAGCATTCTTTGTCAGATCTGTCTTCCACCCAATGCGCAGAATTGTGTGCATACTCTACTAACTTCTTCACATCATTTTGGTCTTTGGTGTTGTTGCATTCACTGTTCTGCTGTTTTAGGTACAGACTTTTGGTCTGTCTTGTTTCCCTCCTCTGCTCTGCTCTGCTCTGCTCTTTTGTTTTTTTCAGGGTCAGTATTGTGTCTCATCACATCTGCAGAGCTTTTTGTAGATTGATTGCGGTATCGGATGCTTTCTTTCTCTGTTTGGTCCATAAGTTTCAGTCTGAGCTTCTTCACACTATTTGGTCTAAGTCTTTGTGTGTGTGGGGGTGGGTGGGTGTTTTTTTCTTCCTTTCCTTTCCGTTTCTTTTCTCTTTTTTTCTCTTCAAGCTGTGAGTCCACTTGATGTGAAGTTTTTGTGATTTATTTTGGAGGATAGAAGGTTTTCTGGATTGGGAACCTGGCAGTTTAGAGCTCGGTGATGTCCAGTGAAACAGGAATTTTTTTCGCTTCTGATCATTTTTGCTCCTTGGAATTGAGTTTGCAATAGGAATTCATCAATGAATCAATCAAAAAAGGTCTATGTATATTGCTTTTCTTGTATCTGCAGAATCTCAAGTGGGAATTCGTAAAAAACTTAGTTTTATTGGATTGATGATCAACCAGCGATCTCTCAATCTCTGTCTGGCATATAGCTCATTGTGTAGAGCTTCCCTTTGCTGGTTCTATTCCAAGTTAGGGCTAAAGTGGTTATACAATTTTGCTGAGCTTTTCACCATCGACTACCTATTTTTTATTTGTACAGAGCATTTACTATTAAGATTGGGGAAAATGTCTACAATTGGGAAAGTCATAACATGCAAAGGTACACAAATGTTGCCACTTTTCCTTTTCAGTTTTTTCCTTTCTCGTGCATTCTAACATTTTCCTCTACTAGGTAGGTATCCATGAAAACCTGCATCCAGAATCAGTTGATGATATAATCTTTTTTAGGTTCATGGCAATAAGTTGGAAGGGTATAATTACCAATATTCCATGATATTTCAATCCAGCAAACACAAACAAGAAATGGGGTTGTCAAAGTTTTGTATTGCAATTGTGCTCTGTAAAGACCCTTGTTATAGCCTTACAATGTGAGATATCCATATTATAGCCACATTGTCAATCAGAGATTGATTCCTGATACATTGTGTCAATTGCATTCATGATATGCAGCTGCCGTTGCATGGGAGGCCCAGAAGCCTCTTATTGTTCAGGATGTTCAAGTGGATCCACCTCAGGCTGGTGAAGTGCGAATCAAGATTACACACACTGCTCTCTGCCACACAGATTCCTACACACTTGATGGAAAGGTCAGCCAGCTCCCAACCCATCTTTTTGTTGCAGCTAGGCTGTTCTTGTCTAGCACTTAAAAAAGCTTAATCTCTTAGGTAGATAATTTCAAGCAGGAAAGGCATTTCTCTCTCCAAAGCCAAAGCATTGTCCTCCTACTAAACTGAGGAAGCAAAATTAGACTACTGAGACTAAAAAAATGGAGTGGGGTCTTTGGGAAATCAGTATATACAGGAACTCTTATAACTTCAGTTCATAAGAAGTTTTGGTGATTGTCTCAAGGAATTTTTTTCTGCTGAAAATAACTTGTTTTCACTTCTATAGAAATTCAACATCTTAGATTAAAGTCTAATCTGGTGGTGCAGGATCCAGAAGGATTGTTTCCCTGCATTTTGGGGCACGAGGCAGCAGGGTAGGCTTCCTCTTAACTGCCCACAAAGCTTTGCATGAGTTGGATTTCAACTCCCTTTCTTTCCTGCAGTCTAATGAGATGATTTTTAAGAATACAATATTTTTTACCTTAAGAGATTGCATTGTGTACCTAAGGTGATTGTACAGATGAAACCAGTGTTTTCTCTGTTTCTGGGTGATCATTCACTGACTGCATACAATGTCCTCATCTGAATAAGTGCTGACCAAAACAAGTGCAGGATAGTGGAGAGTGTGGGTGAAGGAGTCACAGAGGTACAGGCAGGAGATCATGTAATTCCTTGCTACCAGGCAGAGTGCAAGGAGTGCAAATTTTGTAAATCAGGGAAGACCAACCTTTGTGGCAAAATCCGATCAGCCACAGGTGTGGGCGTGATGTTCAATGACCGCAAATCACGGTTTTCTGCAAATGGCAAGACAATATATCACTTCATGGGGACATCAACTTTCAGCGAGTATACAGTTGTGCATGCTATTTCTGTTGCAAAAGTTAATCCTGAAGCTCCTCTGGACAAGATCTGTTTGCTTGGTTGTGGAATCCCCACAGGTAATCACCTTTGTTTTCCTCTTTGTATAGTAGCCTTTTATTGTCTCTGGGAAGAAAATTGTGCAGTGGATTGTCACTACTTGTGTGAGACTGTTTACACTTTGTCAGGTTGAAAATCTGTGACTTCTCTATTGTCAAATATGATTTGGTCATTGTGTAACTTCATGCTAAGAATTTTTGGAGAATGGGTATGTACATCTAGTCAGTTGCAGCATGCCAGTTCTATTACAGGGTGATTTCTTCAGGTTGTTATTAGGGTTTTAGGGTTAAGGGTGTCCATTAAGAGTGACTATTTGAGAAAGGGTACTAATGGAATGCAACCTGTGGCTGACCTTACCGTATTCTGCAATCTTCAATGTTGGACAGGATTGGGTGCGGTTTGGAACACAGCAAAGGTGGAGAAAGGATCAAATGTTGCTATTTTTGGCCTAGGAACAGTTGGCCTTGCGGTAGGGGTCCTCTATAACTAATCACTTGTACAATGTGACTAGAGATCAGCTACTATGAATACAATTGTGCAGCCTGGGTATCTCCACCTTTGCAACTGTTTCTCCTCAAAAGACCAAGGTTGTGTGATATATCGCATTTCATACTTCATTTACTTACATACATACCTTGTGTCTTTGTTTTTCTTGACTGTCATCTTGTTCTGATTTTCTCCAGAGAGATATATGATCTAATTGCAATTGTGCCAGGTTGCAGAGGGTGCAAAGGCTGCAGGTGCATCTCGCATCATTGGTGTTGACATTGATCCTACCAAGTTCAATCAAGGTATAGATCGAAGCTAGTAATTTAAACCCAAAGCTTCAAGTTTATGATCTCAATTTAGCCTTGTGTAACAGTAGTTTTCTCACCCACACTTCTGATTGAGCACTTGTTGTGTGGCATGGCAGCTAAAGAATTTGGTGTGACAGAGTTTATAAATCCCAAAGATCACAAAAAGCCTATTCAGGAGGTGGGTTATCTGAATAGCTTTCTCTACCCTTGTTGGTTTTTGCTAATGAACTTTTTCTCTTTTTCCTCATTCCCTTGTATTCTTTCTGAAGGGAATGTGTATGTATTCATAGGTGATAGTGGAGGCAACAGATGGGGGTGTGGATTATAGCTTTGAGTGCATTGGAAATGTGAGTGTAATGCGCTCAGCCCTTGAGTGCTGCCACAAGGTATTGTAACTTACTATTTTGTCTTTTTCAGTAAACCATACAAACTGTTTGTTGGCCTTTCCAGTATGGATTCATGACTTTGTGATCATTAGCTGGTGGAATGTGCTGTCTTTCTCGTTTGTAATGCAGATCACAGATAGCATGAAAGAATTTCCAGTCTTATTTGGGATTGTTGACTGTAACAGGGATGGGGCACATCAGTCATCATTGGGGTGGCAGCTTCTGGGCAGGAGATATCCACACGACCATTCCAGCTTGTGACAGGGCGAGTATGGAAAGGTACTGCATTTGGTGGATTCAAGAGCCGCTCTGGTGTACCCGAGCTTGTTGAGAAATACCTGAAAAAGGTTCGCCCTCCATCACAACAGCAAAATGCAGTGGGATATTTATTTACTCATAGAAATAGGCTGTTAAACTTCTTGACAAGTCCTTGATAACTGAAGGCATATCAGCGTGATAACCTTAATACTAAGGTTTTCCAATGTGGTTTTTGAAAAGTGTTTGTGTGCATTTTCATATGCAGGAAATTAAAGTGGATGAGTACATTACCCATAATCTCAAGCTTTCAGAAATCAATGATGCATTTGATCTTCTCCACAGTGGCAAGTGCCTGCGCTGTGTACTCCATGTCTCAGATTGAGTCTGTCAGATATGAGAGGAGGCAACTTTCAATGCTATGAAGCTATGAGAATGACGACCTTGAAGCAAGGGTGAAAAGACCATGTCTCCAAAAAGCATAGATAGCTTTGGACATGTGTACACATGTGAGGAGGTTACAAACCAATAATGGGTTTTGATTGAATTCTCCACATGCCCAGATCATAGTGTTTTTCACACAAACTCTTAAGGTTTGGAACAATTTTGTGGAGGTTTGTGGTACCTCTTCGTTTCCCTTTTCCTTTAAAAATCTATTGAACATTTTCTACTCTTTTTTCGGGTATTTTATTCCACTTGTATCTGCATCTTCTAATGCACTAGATAACACACCCTGAGGAGAGGTGCATTCTGGCTCCTAGTGAGTCATTTGAGAGAGGCTGGTATGAAATGACAGAATTGCCCATCAGTGCTGATTCTGCCATTTAAGACACCTGAAAATCCTTCAGAACAGCTACTTGTGGTTTTTCCACACACCCTTTAAGTAATGCTGTAGTTCAAGAATACATGCACTCGAAAAAGTCCCAAGTCCTGTGCTGATTCCTCATGTCATCAATTCATTAGCCTAACTCAAGAAAAAGTAAAGCCCTAAATGTTGAATTTCACTGAAAAATTCCATGTTCAATTGTGGAGTAGACTTTTCCATTATGTAATAAACACAAAGGCAGCAAAGTGCCTAACTTGATAGGCAGGTATGGCAATAATACCTTCATACCCACTAAACAATGTGATTAGGACCTGTTTCTTGTGAAGGAAAAGGTAATGTGCAAATTTGTGTTAGCTATATAGTTGAGGAATGTGCTTGCCAATGTGCCCTAGGGTAAGGTGCATTGGGGCCACAGCTAGTGAACCAGCACCCACCAGCACATCATCCAGTGGATGCCTGTTATAATCAGTTGTGGATGAACTTCAACCGAGGTAATATTTGGTTTTACCTTGGTAACCAATTCTGTAGGAAGTAGGTATCATATGTAGGTATATAGGTATGAAAATAGCTAACTAGTAGGTAAGTAGATGGTTTATACATAGGTAAGGGCTGTTTTTATTACCTACCTACTAACAACCTGCTTGTGGGTTGGCAGTAGGTAGGTAGAAAAAAATAGCAACTGAGCTAACCACCATGGTTAGCTACGGAACTGGAAGCCAACAGAAAACTGTTTCATGACCACTTACCATTCATCCTTCATGGTGCATTCGTGGATGTTGGTTCAACACACAACATCTTGAAGCATGTTCAACATCGATCTAAATTCATATTCATGCATCCATAAATATTATTATATCAAGAAGTGTTTTGAGAATCCTTCCTTCCTATTGCCAAAAACATTCTTGAACAATTGTTGTGAAAATTTGGCACTAGATATTTATAATACAATTCCACAAATAGGTATATAGGTTTGTAGTTGATTAAATGCTGACAAAATCACATCTTCCATATCATTGACAATGCATATTGAGAGAATTGTTTTTATTGAAAGAATCAATGAAAAAGAATTACAATTTAGCTCAGGAGTGATACCGAAATTGACACGGTGTTGCAATAATTTGCACACACTTTGTCGCAAGGGTAGGTCTGCAAGATGAGAATGAGGTGATGGGTACAAATATAGTAGATGACTTTTGAATTCGATCAACATTATTGTTCTTGCAATGATCAATAATTGTTGATTTAAAAACAAAAGACTCACTAAATCCATAACCCATACTAACTCAAAAACATCACATTAATGTTGCAAATCAAACCTTAAATCCGCAAATTAGCTCAGAAAGGATATCGCCCAAAGTGCTCAGCTCATTCTTTGCTGCTGCAGCAGCAGAGAAAAAAACAAGCTGCTGGTCATGATCACTCCCAATGCACCAAAGTTGCAATTTGCAGCTGTTGCAGCAGTTGGATATTCACACCAGCAGCTGAGTGCAAGCATCAGCACTACATTAGCATTTCTAAATGCCAGGACCTTAGCAGTAGCTGCACAGATCAGGTCATGATCAGCAGCAGTGGACAACATTTTCACAAGCTGTAGCTGCAGCAGAAGCTTGCAGTTGGAGATGATCAGTTGCCAGCTACAGCACAAGCATTGAACCTGCAGTTGTGATAAGATCATCTGAATATCACAAGGTGGCCATTGCTGCCAATTGATGATCTCTGCAAGAATACAGTCATAGAATTAAAAAAGAAAAGAAAAGAAAAGAAAAGAAAAGAAAGTCTTGGAGTCAGATCCAAAGATGAACCCTAGCTGATGGATCATAAAAACTTGGAGCAAATTCACAGTGAAAACCGTCTGTAGAAATTCCTAATTGGGAATGATATTCTGCATGAGGTGGGCATTTAGAAGTCTGGTACAAAGTTGATACCTTGAGTGATTGAACCAGCTCGGAAGTTCGAGTCCTGCAGGAGCTGTTGCTGCTGCTGCTGCATGGTCGTAGGTATCATCAGCAGCAGCAGCTTGCAGTGTCCAGCTACAGCATGGACGTCAGTCATGACTATATATATACTGATCAGGTCTGGGACTCTGTACACCACCACCGTTGTCGAGCTCAACAACAAGAACGAACCCAACTCTCATGGATTCGCAGATAATAACAACAATAATAGTATGGAACTAACTAGTTAGCATTCTTGCAGCTGCAGGATGTGCAGGAGGTCTGGTGGCATGATGAGCTACAAAATCTACGAGTGTGTGATCATCGACAATGGGAAGTATGAGCTTATGATCATCTCTGAGACACACACAGGGAGGAAAAATCAAATAAAATTAGCACGTTAGAGCGCTGAGAGCTAGAAGAAGGAACATGAAGAGAAAACAGAGGAGAGAGAGAGAGAGAGAGATGGCAGGCGCAGAGTGCGGAGAGCGAGAAATCCGCAATCGCAAAGCTTGAGAGAAAGAGGAAGAGGATCGGCGGACACTGGCTGAGGAGGCGCATATGAAGGCGGCGCATCTTCCTGGGGCCCGGTCCAGGACTGGCGGTCCACTTACCGGGGACGGGAAATTGTTACTGGACTCTGGGGCCAGGCTGAACCAGCACTTACTTACATTTGGTACACCTTCTTCACCTTCTTAAGTGTGAGGCCCTTTTAGTGGGCCATTTTTCACCCAGGAAGTGTTAAATTGGCCTTATAGTGGCCATTTCCAGCCTCTTTGGTGGGCCATTTTAAACCCAAGAAGTGTTAAATTGACCTAATAGTGGCCATCTCAAGCCTTTTTAGTGGGCCATTTTGCACCCAGGCAGTGTTAAATTGGCCTTATAGTGGCCATATCTAGCCTTTTTAGTGGGCCATTTAAAAACCAGGCAGTGTTAAATTGACCTTATAGTGGCCATTTTCTAGCCTTTTTAGTGGGCCATTTTAAACCCATGCAGTGTTAAATTGACCTTATAGTGGCCATTTCTAGCCCTTTTAGTGGGCCATTTTTAACCCAGGCAGTGTTAAATTGACCTTATAGTGGCCACTTCTAACCTTTTTAGTGGGCCATTTTTAACCCATGCAGTGTCAAATTGGCCTAATAGTGGCCATATCTAGCCTTTTTAGTGGGCCATTTTAAACCCAGGTAGTGTTAAATTGGCCTTATAGTGGCCATATCTAACCCATGAAAAATGTTACATTTGGGACTCACAGACCCTCGTTTAATCTCAGGACAGGATCTATTTACTATGGTTAGAAGCAACTTTTTGAGGTCTTTAGTTTTTTAACCATGGTCCCAGTGTAGGTGCTGGTTATCACCCAAGGCTACTAATAATGCACCTTGCTGTAGCCTTGGGTAGGCGGGTTCTTGCAAAGTGGGTGGGTAAATTGAAAGGGCACTCCCTGAGGAGGTGGCCCTGCTATGCCTAGGGCCCTACCAAAAGGACCATGCTGGGAACAAGGGTCCCACAGGACCCAAATTCCCAGAACCGCCCCAGTCGAGGTCCTTAACACTAAGGGACCCTTGAAATACACTGGAAAATTTCTACTAGTTCTTTATGGGTTTATGGAACAGCTGTCAATGGCTTCTGCCCTGGAGCTCTGCCCGAGGTCCAGGGCAGAAGGCACCAATTTTTTATTTTTTATTTTGGGGGGGGAATTAGTCCTAGTGGGCACTTGTGCATTGCTTGTGGTGATTAAGTGGTTAATAGCCTAAGGTTGTAAGAGTTCCTAAATAACCCCCACTAACACAATTTTTTAAATAAATTCAGCTGCTAGTTAAATTTGTGGGTTGAAGTATGTTGCTCCCACTCTAGTTTTATAGGTGAAAGCATTTGGCTATTATAGGATTGCACTTGTAATTAATTTTGGCAATTGTGCAATTGCACATGTCTATTATTAGGTGAGGTGAAAATTGTTCTTATTTAAAATCTAACACCTATGCATGACATCTAATGAACATTGGGGCAAGTACTAAAAAAATTTCAAGTTGACAATTTGATACACAGTGTAATATCCAACCATTTAGAATACCAAACATACAAAATTAAAAGCATTCATACAAATTTGTGTAATACTTGCAAAATTAAGCACACCATTTACAAAGAATGGACATTCACAACTTTATGTATACCTAAACAATTGAAGACGAGTTGAACCCTTTAAAGCTGACCATTCCAATTCAATTGACCTACAACTTCAAACAAGTTAGCTTACAATGTAAATCAAACAAAGTGCAAATGAAAAATTGTGAGCAAGCATTACAAGGAATTTGCAAATAAATGATTAGATTAATAATTAATTTCTAGTTGTTATTATCACATGTGACTTGTTATAGGGCCTACTCACTTTTAACAAGTTGGATTAAAATTCTAGTTGCTGAAAACAATATGTGGCACCAAGTTCCAATGGTAGTCACATGAAGATGTGACTTACATGAACTTTTGATCCATTCATACTAGTTACATAACATCATCAACATTTTGCAACTAATTTTAGGATTCAACAATGTGATCACATTATTTAAATTTATTTAAATATTATTATTTAGATATTAAAATATTTATATTATTGTTAATTTTATTAAGTTCAACATGTACCATGTTGACATGTATCATTACATAGGTTAAACTTAAGAAGTTAATTTAGGTTGTTAAGTAAGCCACCTATTATTTCAACATAAACTCACTTAATAATCACTGGTTAAGTAGGTAAAGAATATTCGGTCAACATCCCAACATTGACCACAACCCATGTCATTTATGGGAATTGATCCTTGAACCCTAAGGATGGAGATCAATTGCTTTGCCACTAAGCCACCCCACTTGTTGTGGCAAATAAGTAATGTGCATCTTATTTAGTCTTCATTTAAAAAATTACACAAAACATCATTTTTGATCTTTGATATATCATTAAGATTTTGTCCAAATGAAAAAATTAAATTTTAAATTTAAAGTTCTTTCAATAATGTACACAAAAATAAAAAGTCTTCTTTTCCTTTTAATTGAAACTTTTAATTGTATTACATTTGACACATATAGTAATTTAATTTTTATTTAAAATTGTGGTAAAAATTCTATGTAAAAATAAATTATGTTTTTTCACATCTCAATCCTTTATTTGATTGAAAATTTATATAATATATATATTTTATAATAGAACATAATTGTACCAACAAGTGTAATTAATGTATGATATATAATTTATTCACTATGTAATGTTTATAAACATGTCATAAATTACTCTTATTACCTAACCTATTGAATAAATAAATTACACAACCTAATTAATTAATTAAACATAACATTATTTCATTCAACACAATAAGTACCTACTATTAGTTAGCCTACTTATGTACTTACTCATACCTAATACCTACTACTTAGCACATACATATATTTAGCTTTATTTCTACCATTAATGGCCATGGTTCCTTTGAATTTTTCACAAACCCACCAAACCCTACTACACATTTAATGATTAATTCATTGAAAAAAGGTGATGGAAAACAATTAACCATTAAATCCAACAATTTCATTGGCTAACTTTTTTTTTTCAAATTTCATTACATGTGTATTTACAACTAAGATTTACAATTGCAAATCAAGTTGAAAATATGACAAGTGGTGTCCAATGGCCTATGAACCACCTTCCAATTCAAAAAAACAACTGCAATTTCATCTATTTTGGAATGACAATAAAAATGAATGATATAATTGTATTTTTCATTTTCATTTTCATCCAAATTGACATTAGTGCAAGTATAAGTTACATATGCAACTACAAACTTCTTTGTAATCAATTATGCAACTAAATTGTTTTTTTACTAAATGCAAGGGAGGATATTCATATCTATAGTTGTAATAATGGTTGATTTGCACACAAATCACAAATGCATTAGTTGGAATGGACAAGATTCCTTGTAATGAAGGTGTAGAACATGCAAAACATGCCATAATCATGAAACAAAAAGGTTTCCTTGGCATTTAGCCATTGGAATTTGCCATAATCATAAGCAAACCAACAAGCCTCTATTAATACAAAAAATGGCAATGCAAATCCTAGTAGCCACATGACCACAAATGTAAAGAAGTTGCGTACCTCTTTAAAAAACCTCTATGGTTCTGAAAGTTTACCAACTAACCCACTCAAAGGCTAAACATTGACCCTAACCATCATAGTAGTGGCAAACACATTTCCACTATTCAATGCACTTTACATAAGAGGAATCTTGCATAGTATAGAACCATTATGCAAACATGTGCAGAAGAAGGGGCCGATTGGTGGTGAATCTATTGCAAAGCTTGGATTTGATAAAAGCCAAAGTAGAAATTTTTTTTTCATCTCACACATTGCCACAACTTGCATCATAGCCAATTCAACAACTTTCACATATTGATGGAAATTGGTACCAAAATGTGAGAGGTTGTCACAAGGTGCGACATTTTAATTAAAAAATTAGTTTCAAAGGGGGGACATGCATGGTGTTGCATTTGATTTCATTGTCAGTTTGAACATGCCCCATTGGCATTCAAAGTTACTTGTATTTAGGAGTTTAAGCACTTAACCCTCCACCCCCTTTAGAATTTGGGTATTTCCATAGCCAAAACCCATTTTAAGAACTATGAGATGCATGCTAACTGAAGCTTCACAATCTAGCTAGAACATATACAATTTAAAGGGCATCCATGATGGCATTGATTGGAAATATAATGTTTAGTTTATGAATGAGTCCTTTTGCAACCCATACTAAAACACACACATGGGAACTTCATTAAACTCTTAAAGACATAGAATTAGCCAAAAAAATTACACATAAGGAGGATGGCAATATGTGTGCACTCATTCTTCACCAAAGATTGAACAATAAAAATTTAGACCATGATTTGACAATAGTAGTTGCATGAACTTTATTTTTTCATAGGTTTGTATTATCTAGACATAAATTTTGTGTATTGTTTCAACACAAATGACATGTATGTCTAAACAATACAAGTATACATATAACATATATGTTTATAGAATAGGAATAAACATATGACATTCATGTTTATATAGTGCCCATTACATTTGTGTTTCGACAATATGAATAGATGTACAACATTCATTTAAAAACAATATGAACCTATAAAAAATAGATTTTGCACGATTAATATTCTCAAATTTTTGCCCAAGAAGTTCATGACGTTTAGTAACAACATTTAATACTCACCACATCTAGACGCTTTCATGCTTATGTTCAAGCAAAGACTTGAAGGCCCAAAAATTGTTTTTAGTAAACTTTGAGGTGTAATCAACATATAAACATTACCTTGACAACTTAAGAATAACCACCAAGTTACAAACATATATGTCTTACATTTGGGCAAACTTGATGAAGACATGCAAACTTTCTAGCAAGGAAAATTCATGCAAGGTCAAGTGGAATTTAAAGATCACATAGGTTAGTTGAGCATTGCTTCATGACTTATAAAACAATCCATAGCCATTTTCACCAACAAAATTTTGTATTCTACCAACATTTTTGGGGTAGGGCTCAACAAAAAAAAATCCATCTAACCTTTACAATATGAAAAATCTTATGCCCCTTTGTTTTCATGATATTGACAAGTTTTGTGAACTCCAAATAATGTTTAGGGTAATGTGCAAAATAGGCATGTACAGTTTGCAACAAACTCTCAATGTGTTTGACTAAGGGCAAAGTTGATAAAATTTGCACTAAATTTAGATTCATTTTGATGTTTCAAACAATGAATCCCTATGGAATAAGGAGCATGGTCATTGTGAATTTTCTTCGTGACACCAAACTTGGATCCTTAAAACACATCAACACCATTAGCTTCAAAGTTGATGACCTTTTTTGCAACTTAATATCTTGACATAACCCCTCCAATTGTCAATGCTTCTATGATCACCCTAATTAAATTCCTAGATCCTTCCAAAACACAGTCCAAGGATATCAAGATTGGAATACTTACTTAATTTTAGACAACATAATGGACAAACAAAGATGATTTGTTATCAAATGTAAAGACTTTGTTGCAACTGACATAAACATAACAAGTAGCCACCACTTTTGCTTTGGTTGCCTTCATTATTTCGTAATGCATAGACTTAGCCATTTGCCAACCTACATTATTGGTCCAATGTTTTTTGCTATTTTTTGGAATTGTCAAAAATTCAAACAATAGCCTCAAAGTCTCATACTCCAACATGGGACATTGACCTTGTTGCAACAAATGCAACATAGTTGCAAATTACAATACTTTCTTGGTCACACCATTTGCAACTTCTTGGGCAATTGTTTTGATGACTTTGACTAACAAACTTATAATGGTTTTTTGCATATTTATAATTCTTTGTGTAATACCATTCCCCTTTTTTCATAGAACCCAAATCTTTTTTTGTTTTCTAATGACCAATTTGTTTACAAAATGAATCCCAATTAAGAGAAAACATCTAGTCTTTTCCTTCCATAATACTATAAACCCATTTGTGTTTAGACACAACTTTGCCTAGGGCAACTTTTTAGCCCACGATTCTTGAAACTTTTTGCTACAATTATAGTTGCATTGTAAAAAAATTAGGTTAGGTAAGGTGGGAAGTTTTGTTATAAGGTGATTCAAGCTAACAACATCATCATTTACTAACTATTTTTGCTTTTCATTAAGAGCAAAACTAGAAGATGCAACCAAAGCATCATGACAATGGGACAAAGAAGTTGCATTTCAATCAAGCAACACAAGAGGGTTGGGGACAGTTTAGGGTTCCTACTTGAGAAAAAATCTAGAACTTGTAGTACATTGGAAGCTTAATATCCATCACAACTTGTGAGAAAACAAATGTGTGAAAAATAAAGCAAGATAAGGAAGCAAAACCTTTGAATTTAGAAAAAAAACGTTGGTGTGTAACAATGGGTTGCCTTGGTTTTATAATGTGAAAACTTACAAATGAAACACACAAACACGAGTGAAAAGGTTTGAAGCTTACATTTTTTTTATAAAATCTATAATACAAATGCAAAACATTAAATCAATAGCATCAACGATGGCAAAATCAAATCAATAAAATTGGTGATGTTTATCAAATTTGCAAGATGCATCCAAGTTGCAACACATAACCCCTTCATGATGTTATTTGGCAAATTGAAATCTAGATTATAAATTTTTTTGATGAAAAATCATGAAAAATCTACCTTATTTCCTTTTATTCATGTAGCCAAGCCTTTTTTTAGGTTGAAAATTTGTGGTAAAAATTAACAACAATTTTGTCCCTTTCATAACAACCAAGGGACCCTATGAAAAACTTTTGAAATTGTTGAATGAGAGATTCCTTCCATGAAATTTCCCACTCCAAACTAGAACAAGAAATGATTTTATAATGTGTGAATACAAATTTGACCTAATTTTTCTTAAAAGAGGAACCTCACACCATATAATCTTTAACCTAGGTTTCAAAAATTCTTATAACATTCATTCCAAACCTTTTAGTAGATTGAGTAAATGTCAAGTTCAAATGGGGAACACTTTTAAGATATAATGGATTTTTTACATAGGAATAATATTCACATTCAATGATTGATGATATAAATTTTCTCACTTTTTATATTCATATTGTTATTTTAAAATTATAATTTCATTACTCATATCATGAAAACATGTAAATTTGACAATTTGTCCAATATGTACACCATTTTGGTATTAACTTGTTTTTGAAGTTTTATGTATTGTTATCATATTGGTATATATGAGATGAAAAATGGTGAGGGGTGGTAGTTGTGAGTTGTGGTTTGGGTTGATGTACAATTATGGACCATTCCTATTGCTAGATTATTGACAATGTTATTCTTGTAGATGTTGAAATGAGAGACTTGACTTTAAGAGATGGATTGGGTGTCAATGGCTTATAGTTTATATGCCAAGAAGAATGGCAAAAAAACATTGTGATTGTTAGGATGGTGGTGGGGGTGAGGAAAAAAATGTTTTGTAGCTTTTGAAGAGGCAAATAGGTACAATATCATGAATTAATATGTATGTAGGATGATTAATTAATTAATTAAGTTGGAGAAAGTTGCATGAAAGAAAGACCATTAGTTCTTGAAAATTCAAAGAATGTTTTGGTGATTAGGAGATAAAAATTAGAGGTTTTGGAAAGGAGAAAAGATGTCAAATCTTGTGCATTTTGGTGTTTTGTCCTCTTCAAAATATAGTTGTGTGGCTATTTGTTAGGGGATGGCAAAAACTTAACGAGAAGATGCAAAGCGAAACTAAGGTTGGTGGGCAAAGAAGGGGTTAGGGAAGGGTGACAAGTGGTAGGGAATGTTTTGAACATTTGGACAATCTAATTGGTGCATGGGGGTTTTGACCGGGGAGGGGTCTTAAGAATGGATGGGTGTGAAGTTATTTGGATAGGATTGTATTGAAAGGTGATGGGGCCTGAGAGGAATGAAAGAGTACAATAGGAAGGTAGTGTAGTAACATATTAGAGGAAGGGTGGTTGAGTTGAAATAGTTCAAAAGAAAGGAACGTTGGGAAATTATCACACTTAGAGGGTGTTTTGAAGGAATTAGCATAGAGGTAGGTATTAAGGTTTGGATGTCGTTGGTGGGAGAGGGGATTGATGAGAATAGACTAATAGGGATCCACTATGAGGATGGTGAAGGAAGGATTGAAAGGTGGGAACTTGGAAGTCAAAACAAATTGAGTGAGTGAAGAGGACTTTTGGAATTCATTTGAAGGGTAGTGTACAAACCCTCTCCTATTCCATTGGGTGCTAACTTATGACTGAAAGTGTTTGCACCGAAGATGATACTCTGAGGATAAAACCATGGAAAGAAGATGACTAGACAGGCTAGGCATGTGCGGGGTGAGGAACTCCCATTTTACTTTGAGAATTGAGATTGTTGGTGCATTTTCCACACTAGTGTGGAGGGGCTGTGGGCCTCACTGTTGGGAACAGGCATTTCTTACAACAAAGGATGCAAACTGGAAACCGTTACTTTGTCAGAAATGTTCATTGTGTTTGCATGAAATAAAATGTTGTGTATTCCAACATTTTTTTCAAGTCCTTTTGCCTATTTACTTAAAGAAGAAGCATATTGTCAAATACTCCAACATTTTCAAGTCATTTTGCCTACTTACTTAAAGAAGAAGCATATTGTTGAATACTCCAACATTTTCAAGTCCTTTTGCCTACTTACTTAAAGAAGAAGCATATTGTCGAATACATGCAGATCATGCGGATGTACATTCTACTAAATAGATGGGCGACAAGGCATCTGTGGAGCACACAAGCCTGGTCCTCCCACTGTCGGAAAATGGTGTTTTAAACACGAAGCGAATCCAACAGAATCAGCTGCACAATTTGATTCTAGAACCAGTGCATCAGAAAGTACACTATACACACAAAGTGTGGTGTTGAAAATTAGAACCTTCTAGGTGTCCAAATTCAAGGTATCAATCGTTTCTAAACCACCATGGTTAGAACTTCGGATTATGATCCCACCATTGAAAGCCCAATACAACTCAGTTGCGGTTACATGACCCACCCACAAGTGAGTTACTAAGGTGGAACCTTGGTAACCTTTCTTGTAAACCCTCCTTGTTCCAACTCAAACTACCTTTGTAAAATGGGTAAGTATCAAAGGTAAGTAGATAGGTAGTGTAAGTTATTACATATGTTATGTAGGTAAGGCACTTAAGTAGGTAGATAGATGTGAATGGATGAATGAATGAATGGATGGATGGATGGATGGATGGATGGATGTTTCCTGGTTCAGGTTTGCCACATGCTTGCTACAATTGGTTTGGTACTTCTGATGTAGGACCCTTACAAAACAAACTACTAAGGCAAAGTCCAGTCCTCTAATGAAATCATTGTCCAGTAACCAGGAACACTGGCACGCAATTCCTGTCGGGCCTGAAAGCCCTGCAGCTCTGGGACTGTTGTGCAGCTGGGATTCAGTAACAAAATTGTGATGAATGCAAAATGTAAAAGAAAAAGTCTAGCTCAAAGGGTACTATCACCACACCTTGCAGCTAGATAATTGGAATTAGGGACTATTAGAAATGCTCCACAAATTAAGCCTTGGTATATATATATATATATATACTAGTGTGGCCTGTGTGCTGTTGTTGGCCCAAGTGTTACCATGTCCTCAACTGATTTTTCCTTCCAAACCCTGGTTTTTCGGAATTTATTCGAGTTTTCAGCCAGCAGAAATCACTTAAAAATCAATATCTCCCACATTCTGAATCCAAATCTTACCAAATAAATTCCATTAAATCCTATTCATCAAGATCTTTCCAACAACATCAATGGCACATTCCAATTCCTCCGAAATTTTCAGCTCTGATTTAATTTAATTTTCAGTGAAAAAATCATTCAATATTCAAGAGTTTTTTGCACTACAAATCCAACGGTGTCCTGGACCCCATCAGGTAACCTCCACATTTTATAATCTAAATTTTACTTGAACCAAGGACTGCTTTCCAGTACCTTCTTGTTCCTACTATGAGATTTTGTTTTGTCGATTGCTTGCTCCTGGTTACAAATGTAAGGGTTGTCGAATGTATTATTTATTCATTCTGATAGCAATCACATGCAGCAGCAGGGACGAGTGCACTAGTGCAGATACTGGCCAACCCGACATGGTTCTTGTCGTCTTATGAGACATCCGAGACATGCATGTGTGAAATGTGTAGTTTAATTAGCATGGGATCTACAATGATTCGCAAATGATCATGGTACACTAAGTTGCTCCAGTGGTGCTCAGTATGTGACCCTGCACAAATGTTTTTCACATCCAAGTTCAGCTATGTACTCTTTTGCAACCCCACCCATAAAACTGAACTGGGGACAGCAAAAAGGTTGGAGACTACTAATAGCAAACCACATGGACCAATCATTATGATGGGCCAATCAGAAACTCTGATCACCAGGCATGTCTCATTTATTACACTCTTTTTTTTTGCAGGTGTTAGGTGTTAATCGTTTGGATTCACCAGCCACACTGCAAACTCAGCCAAAACTATGTTCCTGAGCCAAATGGGCATTTGTTTTTGGACTTTTCTTCATCCAATTTTACTGTGCAAGATCACACACTGACTTAGAACTACAACTTGCATGATGCTAAAAAAAAGTCTGGAAGCTCCAAGTATGATTGAATTTTTTTTTCAACTCATGATGGTTATCGAGTATAGAGTTTAGGGTTGTTGAAGTGGATGCTAGTTCCAAGTAGGGTAATAAAACCCTTAAAGTGTGGGCATTTTTTAAAATAAGGGGCCTAAGATGATGAGGTAGGAGTCAAGTATGGCCCTGCATTTTTGCAAATGTCCCCCCACCTATGGGTGTCACCCATTGTAAAGCACCAAACAAAGGTTATCGTGACTCTAAACATATGTAGATAAACTTCTATTCAAATCCCATTTGAAATATGCATACACCTTCCTTTCATTTGCACTCACCAAATCATTAACAAAATCTCTTAACAATAGCCCTTATTTCATAAATAACTTAACAATTTAAGTGTTGATCAAACATTGTCCAATTATTTTTGGACCAGTAACATGAAAATAATTATTAATAGTTCTAGTTGCAAATAATAATATTATGGCTTGAGGTAATAGTATGGATAAAAATGGGGAATAAAATAATAAGTTTGATGGGCCTTACAATGAAAATCTTTTGACTAAGGACATAAGGATCAATTATGAATAATTTAAATAACTATTTTGGGTTAGTAATAATGAGAGGTCAAGTCTGTAAACTTGATCAAACCTTACACTCCAAAATGTAAAACCTATCAATAGAAGGATGAAAAGTTATAAATGACACATAGTGATTAACTTAATATGTTTGAGACATGGGGAATAGATGTAAATGAATGTGATTAACTATTCATCCATTTCTTTCCATCTAATATATAAGGGGTAGTGATTGGAACTTTAGGCTCATAATTTTTATTCAATAGTTTTGTGTTGTTAATTATCATGAAGACTTGTAAAAGTATCACATGTGAATAGGAAGTCTTGAAGAAATAAAATGTGAAGACTATTGTGAACACCATTATGAAAACTTTGTAATCTTCGATGAGTGATCCCATAAAGGAAAATCTTTAGATGCATGTGATGAATTCCTTGATGATATAATTCTTACATAAAGATTCAATTTAGGCGTGTGAGTGACCCCTTCCTAAAAAAAAATGTAAAATCTTATTTTAAGAATCATGTGAGTGACAAATATTGTAAGTGTTGTGTTATAGTATGTTTGATAATCTACTTATGTGCTAAAAGGGATTAATAAAAAAATTAATCCTCATAATTCCAACCCCTGCCCCCCCCCAACTGCAAACCCATCCCTCATTTTTAACAATGTAAATAACACAAGTAATTTTCAAAATATCCCAAGACATGGGCAATTGATGAAAACATTTCTTTTGGCTTACCTTGTTTCCATCTCCAATGCATGACAAGTTATGTGGACCCCTTACTCCCACTTGGATACATGACAACACCTCTTATGCTTTGGTCAACACCTAGTACTAAATGGTTAATACATAGATCAACATGAGAAAATCCTATGACACATTTGAGAATTCCTTTTCACCCATCACTCTACTAGATGAGAAAAAACAAAATTGTTAATGATTTTTAGTTTAGTTGATTTCCTATCAATTGCATAGCCTTGGCTAGTTTTGTGTTCTTTTTCCGACCCCAAATGTTATCACCTTGCTTGATTACACCTAGAGATTCTTATTTATGAATGTCAATTAAGGCATTTGTCTCTAAGTACTATAAGTAGATCAAGAGACCATAGGATAGGGACTTGGGAGGCATAAGTTCCTTCCCATTCTTATGAAGCAAGCGTAAAACGCCACCTCTTTTCTAAGAGGGATGGTCTAGAATATAAGGTGCCCTCCAAAATACACTAGGGAATTTTTCCCTTGACACTATATATATATATTATTTACAGAAATGTTGAAATTTTCCAATCTTTTAAAAATAACAAAAAATTGTTAAGAGAAACATTCATTTGTCAAGAATAATATTCTACTTCTCAAAATAATTTTTTTTAATTAATTAATTAATTATTCCATAGACATGTTGTCGAAGCCTTGTCTCCTTCCCTTGTTAGTCACCTTCACCGCCCACATTGCTTGTGGTCCCAAGTTCAAAACTTTCAATTAGAAAAAAAACAAGCAAGCAACTCATGTTTATAAGTAATAGCTATGTTCCTTGTGTGCACAAAGGTCCAAAGTTAAATTAGGAAATGTTTGAACATGAAGTTCCCAAAATATGCTCATCCATCTCTTGGCGAAGTTAACGTCACTTGCCAAGCATTTCTCAAAATGTGTGACCCAATGAAAACTTCATGAGGTTGCAAAATGTGTGTGTGTGTGTGTGTGTGTGTGTGTTTTTTTTTCAATTTTGTGATGTTGCTGAAGTGGTGGTCATCCCTAACTACTGTAGTAACTTGGCTGTTTCAGCACATGTTTGCTGAATAATCAATCAATTAATTAATTTTGAATATTTTATTTCCAAAAAAATCTTCATTTTTGTTCCAAAAAAAATTTGGAGAAAAAAAATTTGTTGAAAATTTCAGCATAAATATATATATATATATAAATCTTAATATAATTTGTGCCAAAGTTGTGAAGGTACCACAATATATTTTTACCCAAATTTGGGAATACTCAAAATATGAAAGTAGAGAATCTTAAGCACAGTGCTTCCATATTGTAAGCAATTGTAGTGATTTTTGGCAATTTTAAAATAAGAATTTGTTGTTAAGTGAATTTGTTTTTCAAAAACAACAAAATTTATGACAGAATCTTAATTTTTCTAAAATATCTTCATAAAATGGTGAAAATTCACCACCAGAAAAAAAATCATTGGTTACATAATCTGGTCATGGGGGCGTTTAAGAGTTTCAAGAACCCCATTTTTCATACTCGGCCTTCATTCTCATCCATAAACAAAACACGAAAACCTCACTTTTCTAGTTGGATGTTGAAAGAAACTTGAAAACAAATCTTTGAAGACCAAGCCAAAATTGTAAAAGTGGGTAGGTAAAGGATTAGTCAGTACTTTTCTCTCTTTTTTGGTGGCAAATTTTCGGGCCATTTTCCTAGAAATAATTTGGAAAAGGAATATAGAATCAAAATTCCCCATTTAAAAAAAATCCCCCCCCCCCCCAAATTTATTTTTTTTCTATTTTTTAAAATTGCAAGAAATCACCAATAAAAAGGTAGCTGTAGACTAAACAGTCAAGACAGAGAGGGTTAGTGTTTTAAGTTCAAAGAGAAAATGCTTTGAGCCTTAGCAATACTCTACTATCACAATAGCCCAAAATGGAACAACAATAACAACATAAGTGTATTAATATTATTACCAAGGGCTATTTTTCCCCCCCAATTTTGTGGTTTCCAAAGTTTGGTGAAAATTTCCAAAACTTTTGCAATTTTTTGTTGAACTTAAAAGCAATAAAAATAGTACTTAATTAATTAATTAATCCCCAAAAAATTCTAAAAGTTTTTGTCACAACAATGCAAAAATTCACTGATTAAAAAAATTGCTGATTGTTACTGAAGAGATTTAGTGTGGGTGTGCAGAGGAACAGCACAATGGGTATTGGCATGGATGCCACCACCAGTTAGGCTAGTTGTCTGGTCCTTGATTTCAAAAGGAACATTGCTCGGAACATGGTTTTTTTCTGTTTTTGATGAAACCTTTGGTCTTGTGTCTTAAGGCAAAAGAAGAAGAATTCTGAAAAAAACTCAAATATATTTCACCATGCAAAACTAGACCTAATCTTCAAAGAAATCCTCTTAAAAAATAAGAAACCAAACATCTTTTTCTTAAGATGGCCTTTACAGATACATACATGGGTATCGAGATTCTCTTCTGGATTAGATCTACCTTAGTGGAAAACAACAAGCAAAAGCAGAAGCCCATGACCCAAATGAATGAATGAATGAATTAAGTAAGAAGAAGAAGATGATGATGATGATGATGAAGAATCTGGAGGAGTTTCAGAGTTGCACTCATGTGCTAGCTACTAGTGGAGTCGCACACTTGCGTTTGTTTATAAATTGTCATATGAATTTGTGTGTAATTTGCTTTGATGTGAATTAGTTATTAGAAAACCTGAGAATCTGAAACCCACCACAATTCTGTATAGGAGAAGAGAAGAAGGTGGGGTAAGCTGGGCCCTTGGTCCCCCCCCCCTCCCCCAAGCTTCCGTGTTTGGAGGTGCCTAGGCATGAGGGTGGTAGCCTGAGTGATGATGGGCATCCAAGGGCCCTACCCTTCTCTTCTCTGGTGTAAAAACCTGCCCACATTTTCAGTTCACAGGATGATATAGTCGTGCACTTCCTTCCACCACAGAAGATTTCTTCCATTTTTGTAATTAGATCCTAGAAGATTTGTCACTGAGTTCTTGCACCTCATAATGGTTGTCTACATTGCACACTACAAAAAAGTAATGCAGGTTTTTTGCATCGACTATAGACCCATTTTCTGCTCACAACTATTGAGAATAACTCCTGGAAACATGCAGATGTACATAAATACAATTTTCAAACACGGACAAAGAACAATGCAACCAACATCAAATCCAAAATTCATATTCAAGTAAGTATGTTGACCACATGTTCAACTTGGTACTAGTCAGGAGGTTCTCCGACCAGGTCCAGGTTAGTGTTGTCTAGGGTCAATTCCAGCTTTAAATCTTCTGAACTCGATCTCTCATTCTGAAAACCTACTTAACAGATCACTGGGTTATTATTATTATATAACTGCAGACTTAAGCTTGCTGGGACCACTGAAAACAAGAGTATGGCAAACAAACAAGATCAAACTATTCAGTGCCATCCAGAGATTAATGTTGCTTATACATACTTGAGAATTCGCTGTACAGTGAGGGACTGAAGAGCCTGCATGTGCGATATATGCTGTCAAGCCCTTTCAAGTCCCGCTAGTGAGACAAATAGAAGGGGCCCATTTGAAAGTATGGGAGGGGGGATGAGTTGGGTACAATGAATTTTGCAGTGTTAGGCTATACATAGCCGAGGGTGTAATTGGGGACCACTTGAAAGCTCAACACCCAACAAATACATTACAGAATCCAGATTGTCTGTGTCTACTTACCATTTTAATCTCCTGGTGTTGGCTGGAAAAATAGTTCATCTGATTTTGTCAACCCCACTCCCATGCCGTGTACATATCGTTGTTCCATACCTGCATCTGACATCATTTCAGCATTCTTCACTTTGGCCCCATCCTGATTCAAGAATTTGATCCTGTGACAGAAGTATTGAAATGATTTCCACCATTGTAGATCATTGAAGTGTGTGTGGGGTTTGTAGTTTGTGCTTCCAGTGTTGGCAGGTTCCAGTTTGGAGTGTTAAACCTTTGTTCAGGTTTTTATGACATGGACCTGAATCGACATCCTTTTCCATGTAATTCAACACAAGAATTGGATTGTGGAGTTTAACTTTTTGCAAGAAATGTTAAACTGGGGGGGTTCAGGTTTAGGTTCCTATGCAATGAACCTGAACCAGCATCCTTTCTGCAGAATTGGCACAAGAATCAAAACTATGCAAGTAGCCTTTTGCTAAAATTAGAATGAAAGATGAAACCTTCAAAAGAAAGGATAGAGCACGGGTTCAGGTTCTTTGCCCATGTTTTTTTAGATGCAAGTTGAACTTTTTGATTTTGAAAAGTTGGTAAGTAACTAAACTTGATGGGTGGTAATTGATCATTTTTTATCAGTTGCAGTAGAACTATAAGACTCTGAGTTTTAATTTGTTGTAAAACTTCTTACTCATACAATATCTAGTCTTGAGGAATGTGTAGTGTGTACATGAAACTAGACCCAATCTTCAAACTGGACCTGAAAGGTTCTTGAATTGACAAAATGTGCCAAAACTGGAACAATTAGGCTTAAGGATTCAAACTCAAACTAGTAGTGCTGTCAAAACATCAGCCATCTCACCTGAAATCACCAACTCAATAAGCATCAGAGCTTCACAGGCTCCAAGAAATGCAGATTGATGGTGGGTGTACATAACCAAGCAAGTCAAGTGAAACTCTTCTTGTTGTTTGTGGGTGGGATGACCAGCAATTTTATGATCTGCCTGAGCATCATCATGGCTAGTTGGTTGTTGAGCCCTCCCAAAGAATTGAATGCCCCATAAGATGAACATTATGTCCCTGCTGCCATCTCATCTTTTACTAAACAATTAATCAATTGCATCCATGCCCATACGACCAAAACCAATTCAGCTCAAGCAAGATTGATTGCACCTTGATCAGACAGACAAACCTGAGCATTTGTGTCTTAAAACTGCTTATACTGCAAACAATAACCAGGCTCCAATGCACCTGTCTCTGGAATCCAGAATAGCAGCTTGTCAACTGTGGATTCATTCTTGCAGAAAGATGTGAACCCATTTATCAATTGGGTGGGTTGGGACAGTGTAAGATTAATTTGATCCAGTAGCCACTTGAGCTTGTCATGGATTTTGTAGCGAAAATGTTTTTGCACAAAGAAATGAAAGCTTTTTTTTGCCTGATGTTGTAATTGCTTCCTTATTTTAGGGTTTGGGATCCAACTCAAGTGAAGTACATTTGAGCAGATAATTGACAGGAATGTGTATATCCGCCTTTCTAAGAAAACACTCAGATCCTGTTTACCTTTGATTATTCAATTTGGTTTGTAATCTGGTCATTATCTTCCATCCTTTTCTGCTTCCCATGGACCTTCAAACCTTCGCCAATTCAGTACTCCTATTATATATACGTATGTCTCTATGACTTTCCATCTCTGTTGTATACATTTGCTTCTTCTTTCTCAACTTGGGAGTTTGAAACATGTTTGAATTTTGTTTTCTTTCAAGTTTTAACCCTTTTCCATGATAATGAAACGAAATTAAATCTTGATAGCTAAATGCATGGCAATTAGATCATGAGCGAGTACCATGAGTAGATGTCAAGTTGCAAGCATGTTTCTTACCAATATTCCTAGTTTTTTATAAGCATATATGCCACAATGCCCAACTTAGCATCAAATGTGTCATATTTGCACACCTGATTTCTAATTTGGATAATATTGAGCGGATATATCCAGAAAGGCTTTGGTTATTAGGATCTAGAAACAACATTGGAACCCTACATTCAGATAGCAAATATCATCATGCATCTTGAATCTCGATACATGTTGAAATATGTTCACAATGTGAGCTCTAAACCACCTTTTGCCAATTGAATGATGAGTTGACATTGATAGTAAATGAAATAAATATTACACGAAAGAGGAGAGCATGCAAAGCCCATGCGTAGATCCCAAATAATTGTGCCTAGACCCAATCACGTAGGGTAATACAACAATCAAACACAAATACATCCCCACCCACCCGCCCTCCCCAATACATGGCACTTGGGTTGTAATGGAGGAAAGACTCCTCAATAGATCAATGTTTGGTTTATGGAAGGGTTGGGTATGACTGGCCAACCCATGGAAGATGTGTGGTGCTACAAAGTGTAGAATCCTTATTGTGCATTTGCATTCCATCAATGCCATTTCTTGATGTCTTCATCTTTATTCATCTAATGGGCAACCCAACATCATTGGGTTGTAATCATTGGAGGTATCATTGAATAGGAGGACTACAATGATTTAGAATTCATCACCCACCACCACTACAAGAAACAATTAACAACACTTGGGTTGAGGTTGTTGATAAACTTCAAAAGGTTTAAATGTCAAGGCCTACTATATTGGTCCTTGATTCAAGTATTTTTATCTTTCTCCAACATTTGGCGGTTAATTATTGTTCTTTGTTGTTCTAATGGTGCAATATGTTACTAAAAAACTAAATAATGACACACATTAAGAAAAAGTTGCAACCCCTAAAACATATTCATGGGATGTAGAAACCACACATGATCCATATATTCCATGTGTTGTTTGTTGTTATAAAAGCTTTAAAAAGAAGGGAAAAGGAAAGAAAAGAAGGTAGCAAAAAAAATGGGAAAAAGGAAAGAAAAAATGATTTAATTTGTGAGCAATACACCAATGCTTGCAAATTGGTGCAAATTGAGATGGGCAAGACTTTATAAGACCATGCAAATTAATTATTATCTTTTAATTGTAAAATGTGAAGGGGATTCGTATTTGTTGTTCAAGTCAAAACCACTCCACAAAATGAAAGTCTCATCCTTTTTTCCCTTTTTCATGTAGTTGAAACATATTCAAAATGTGGATTTTGATTTCAAATTTTACATTATTTAAATATATAATATTCTAGTTAAATCAATTGGATGTTAACCATAAATTACATGTCTTTCAACCTATTATCAATATGCATCACACCAAAGTTTTGAAAACCTGAAAATTCCTTTGTGCATAGAATATTTAAGAATGAATGATTCACACTCAAATGCATTTGTGTTTCATCATTTCATTCAACAATCACATTTTTAGGTGTAATGACATATTAAATAATACATTATTTATGTTGTGAAACATGAATACTAAATTGATATTAAAATTATTGAACTATGCATGCATCGTGATTGCAAATTGTCTTAGATATCTTAAATTTTAAGATTTTGTTTCATATGAAAAGAACATGTTTTGGTCAATGTTTTTATCTCATTTTTGTTGTTGAAGCATCACTAGTAAACATCCCCAAAGAAAATTAGCAATAAAAGGCAAACTCTTCTTATAACTTGCACTAAAAAACCCCTTTTATAGTTTGGCTTCCTAAAATAGCCAAGAATAAAAATCGAGCTACATTGACTTAAAAAATAAATTCTTTTGGTGAGGTTTTAAAAAAAAAATCCCTATCCAAAAAGAACTTTGCAACAATGTGAAATGTTGCACATAAAGAAAAACATTGGTCTTGCCACATTTAAAACCATTAAACCACACTTTATATCCATACATTCCATTATGGATTTGACATTGATTAATATTCATGATGTTCATAATTTCAACAAGTGGTAACACTAAATTTAACATGATGATAACTTTTGGTTTGCATTGAAAACCAACATTATAAATAAAATAATATGAAATTCTATTATAATTTAGGGTGCTTTAGTTCAAGGGTCACCTAGGCTTTGTCAACAACAAAAGCACACTAAAACAACACCAAGGATGCTGAAAGATGACAAACAACTAAATGATTAAAATTTTGATAAAGAATGGGGAAATGATAATAAACAATTTAGTAGAGGTGTCAAAAAGGCATGTTAAAAACACCAATGGCAATAAGTTGGACATGAAAATTTTTCTTTTTGGGCAATAAGGGGGCACCAAGAGGTTGAGAGGGTAGGGGACTTTGGATACAATGTTGGTGGACACCAAGTGCATCAAGAAATACATAATAGACTTTACAAATATTAGGGTAAAATATATTTTATATTTTATATTTTTTCAAATCAAAGATTGTTGGGAAACACGATAGGAATTACATTGAAAGATGTTGGAAAAGCCCACACTATTTTTTGAAAGCAATCAATGACACCACAAAAAAACATCATGGGTGCCATAAATGTTAATGTTTTAGTAGGTGAAAATGAATTTTCATATTTTAGAATTAATGGAAGAGAATTTGATTTCATGGACAATTTATATGATCTTGGATAATGAATGTATGGAAATTAATTATTTTAATAATAATTTAGTTAAGTAACTTTTAAATATATTGATATTTTGACCCTATGTCAATTGATCCTCATTGGTAGTGCAAAGCAGCATGAAGCCCAAATACTTTTTTGGATACTTGCTATTGATTTTCCAATAGAAAATTGAAAAAAAAACATTAATCCAAATCATGGGGGTGGGGAAAATGATTATTGTAATCCTCAAACAAATTTGGCAAATGTTTGCAAAACAATTAATTGTTTAGAATCGTCAACCTTAACACTAGATTTATTTATTTTTTGAAAACTTTAGCATAGACAATATTATTTCCAAGAGACACATAATCCTAACAAGTATATAATAATCCCCAATGTATGTAGACCATGTGTGTGTTGGGCTTTGCTATGAAGGTTGAGGATAAATGAAATTACCTTGGATGAGCTAAATTTCTTTGTTGCCTAAGATCATGTTTGGTTTTGGGTTTCCAATGTGATTGTTTGAATAGGATAATGTAGACCATGCGTGTGTTGGGCTTTGCTATGAAGGTTGAGGATAAATGAAATTACCTTGGATGAACTAAATTTCTTTTTTTGCCTAAGATCATGTTTGGTTTTGGGTTTTCAATGTGATTGTTTGAATAGGATAATGTAGACCATGTGTGTGTTGGGCTTTGCTATGAAGGTTGAGGATAAATGAAATTACCTTGGATGAGCTAAATTTCTTTTTTGCGTAAGATCATGTTTGGTTTTGGGTTTTCAATGTGATTGTTTGAATAGGATAATGTGAATGAAGATCTGGAGTGATGTGATGCAGATCATGCCAGTGGATTGTTGGTTTAGTCTTACGTAAAATTAGTTATTAGCTATGAATCATTGGATTGTAAGGTAGGTTTTGAGATATTATTGAGTAGGAGATGGTGTGATCTTACACATACTTGTACTCTGGTCATGTGTTGCTAATAGACTGTATTTTCATGAGTACCCTCTTTTGAGGTCACAGGGTTGCTAGATTGGAGAATGGAAGGAGAAGGGGTTGTTAGGGTGGCGGGAGAGAAGGGAAAAAGGGTGAGTGAATCTAGAGAGCTGCCATGGAAGCTAGTTATTGGGCTTTAGGGTTTAGGGTTGCAGTGAATCTGGATCTAGCAAGACAGGAGTTGTATGGTATACACTAGCAAAGCCAACCACAGGAATTGGGCAAAGTAGTTAGTGCCCGAGGACATGATCCAATCTATGCAAACAGCTGCATGTGTACACTTGAGATGGATGTCTATACAAGAGAATGTTTGACTGTGTTCTTTGGTAAAACTATGAGTATGCTGTGGTTCTCAAAGTTTCCTTGTGAGCATTCCAAAATGAACAAAGTTTGGGTTTCGTCTTGAAACCTACAGTGGAGTCTGGTCTTTGATAAAACAACAATGAAACTGTGAAACTGATAGCACAATTTAATTTTCCACCAGTTTTATGGAACCCTGATGCTATCTGTGATGATGGTTATGTCTAGACTAGGTTGCAGTCCTTAAAGTCATCCTGGATCAATGGCCACTTTGCAGATGCTGGGTGATCAAATTCTACTGGTAATTTGCAGCCTGGAAGAAGAAATCTCACATGAATGCTAAAATGCTGCTAGGGGAAGTATATCCACACTTTCTCATGGAGATGATTTTGAGATGTTGCAAATATTCTGAACTGTGAAGGAAATCAGACAGCAAAGTGTGCGATGCTACATGCAAGGAGCTGTCAAAACCCTAAACCTAGTGGCATTGATTCAACATTGCTGTTCACTTTGACCTTGATGAGGTTAAGGTACTTCAGGCCAATGATGCACAGTTTCTCCGCTCTGCAAAGGCAGGTCCACAAATAGATGACTCTTATCTGACTGTCAAAGTTGCTGAGTACTTATTTGAGAATTCCTTGAACTGGACTATTGTGCCGCAGCTACTTTCCTTCATTTTCAAGCAGCAGCTGCATCCAGAACACTGTTCCTCTTCACCTGAAGCTCAGACACCTGGGTGTTTTTAAGGTACTTGCCAACACGTGTCATTTGCTCGTTCTATCCCTGTATCTGGATCTCTCTAAGGGTTTCGTGGATCTCAGCATTTAGACAGATCCATGAAACCTTCAGCTCCTCCTGCAACCCAAAAGTGAAAGGAAACCCAAGTACAGACTATGTATAAACTAAGATGTTGTGGACAGTGGTGAACCACAAAGGTCCACATAAATAAAGTCTCATGAAGAACCTAACTTGCAGAGTGTGCATTTGTGTCATTTGACAAGTTGGTAGTGCAGGCAGGGACACAAACACTTCTGAGCGTTCTTAAGGTGCAACAGTAGAGCAGAAGGTCTGAAGGTGAAAGGTGGCTCTGTTGATAAAATTGTAGAAGAAAATTTGGTGATCATCATCCACATCACAAAATGAAAAAGCTGTAACATCAAGTTGCAGATCTTTTGTAGCACAACATGCTTCCAGTTTGTCTTTACAGCCATGAGGATATGTGTGAACTCTGTAAAGACTTCATGGAGTACTGCACAAGGTTAAGCTCACCTGCCATCCTCCCCAATGGCAACAGCCTTCAGAATAAACATCCAAAGAAGAGTTAGCTTATCAGTGCAGACAACAAGACAAAGATACTACATATAAATCCTTTCAGTCTTTGATGATAAACTGAGAGCTTTCTATTTGTGCAGTCTGAAGAGGAAGAATTCTACACCTTGTCCCAATTAAATGCATCATTTGCTACTTGAAGAGATGCCTGGAGCTTTGGTTGTCCCCTGGAAGAAATCAAGGTTTAAATTACTCTGACCTGAAGACACACAACAATACATGTCCAGAGCTCAAACAGTCTGTTTCCTCTTGCGACAGCCAGTTCATCTGGGGCTGGGACTAATTGGAATGCACCATTGGCACCCAAGCATATTAACAGACGCTCACAGCTCTGATCCTCCCCTGCAATCTGGATGGAATCAGGGTGTTTCTATCAAAATCATAGTTGAAGGAAGTAACAACATCACAAGTACCTCCCTCACATGCTCCAATTCTCATCTCCATAATCTCTAGTCAATGCCCAGGGTATTCAGGGTGGCAGAGATGCAAATATGATCAGAAGCACCAACAATTTGGATGAAAGCTTCTTCATGCACAATCACCTTATAAACCCTAAATCTGGACACAGTGCTTAGCATAGACCTAAATGAAAGAGATGGACAGGAGAAGCGGTGAAGAATCACAGGCATGTTGCAATCATAGGGCACCGAAGTTCTTACCATATGTCTTCAAGTTGTGAAATTTGGCTGTCAGGACAATTGACAATTCCATTCCCTTGCTAACTTTCAGGTTCTTGTGACCTCCTTTGTTACAGCATCCACCTCTACCATTTTGCAACATCAACATTTCAGGAGTAGTGAAGAGTATCTGCAAACAGATATGGCATTTGCACTTGACATGGCCTTTGACATGATGCAGAGAGAAAGAAGAATGCTCTGATACTACAAATGTGGCATGCTGCAGCGACAAAACGTAGTTGCACACCTTTGCCCTTGGTGCAAACTAGGAACAGTATAATTAAAAAAAAGAGGGAAATTTTACAGGATCGAATGTTTGGTTGTGCTCTAGAGCAGATCTGGTTCAGTAGAGCTTCTGGTAACAGTCTCAAATTTCTACAATATGAAGAGGACGAACCACCAGACAGAATGTCATTTGCACTGTTCCTCAGCTGTTATCTCCCTGTATATTTCAAGAGATAACCATGCACAGGTGGAACAAAATCCCCCTTATGCAGAATCATGATTATTAGTAACGGCAAAACCATCAAAAAACTAGTGGGGGGAATCCACTGTGCCAAGTTCTTGAGTTCCATAGCCAAGAGCACCTATTAACGTACACACTCCTCAATTCAAAAGGTACTTGGAGGCCATGACATAATGTGAGTGAATAATTTGAAAGCTTAAACTGTTCTTGCTGCTTCTTTGAAGCCCTACACAACCACAACAAAACAGTAAAGAAAAGACTATGCACCAAGACTGGTCTGCTTTGTTGTGATTGTTGTCCTCTATTTTTGCTCACTAGTGTGTTTTACATTCTGAATCTTCCCTTGTTTGCTGGCTACTTGGGTCCTCAGATTCACTACCTGTTCTCTATTGACACCTCTACAAGTTTCACAGCTTCTCCAATCTCAATGTGCACCAAATCTTCTGGAGGCATTGTCTTATAGATATCCTCCTTCTTCCTCCCGGGCTTTGCCACAATTTCAACAGTGGTTGTTGACGTTGTACATCCATCAACATCACCAATTAAAATTGCACCCACATCACCACCACCCTCATCATCAACACCATTTGAAGTTGTACCAGCATAATCAATACCATTTGAGCTCTTGGCAAGTGCCAGGAGAGGCTCTGTCATGCTAACAGCTGGAGATTTGTAAACCACATCAGATGATTGCACACACTCCTCAGGTGCCAAGACAGGTTCTGTGGGACTAATATCTGAGAATTTGCAAACTGCATGAGATGCTTGCTCACACTGCTCAGGTGCCAAGAGAGGCTCTGTGGTGCTAATATCTAAGAATTTGCAAACTGCATGAGATGCTTGCTCACACTGCTCAGGTGCCAAGACAGGTTCTGTGGTGCTAATATTTGAGGATTTGCAAACAGCATCAGATGCCTGCTCACACTGCTCAGGTGCCAGTAGCTCTGTGGTGCTAACATCTGAGGATTTGCAGCCTGCATCAGATGCTTGTTTACACTGCTCAGGTGCCAAGAGAGGCTCTGTTGGTCTAATATCTGAGGATTTGCAGACTACATCAGATGCTTGTTCACACTGTTCAGGTGCCAAAAGAGGTTCCATGCTGCTAATATCTGAGGATTTCCAAACTACATCAGATGCTTGCTCACATTGCTCAAGAACAGCATCAGTGCTGAGATCAGGAGGGTCATCAACAATTCGCTGCTTCTTTAGCACTGTGTCATCCTCAGGTGGCTCTGTGGCAATGTGTTTGCCCAAACCTGAGGCATTTTCAGAGCTGCCACTTGCATTGGGTTTCAATCCATTATTAGCATTTTGTGAACCTAAATCTGCTTCAGACTCCCGTTTGAGAGCATTTCTGCGATGACGCTTACCAACAAGATGCTGTTGCAACATATTAGCTGTTTTGCATTCCAGTTCACACAATTCACACCAACCTGTGCCACCTGGTCCCAGCACTATGACAGGCTTTTTTTTCGGCTTGAATTTCATAGGCACAACATTCCTGGCAGCCAGTGAAGGTGGTGGGGGTCCAGGAATGGTGGGTTGTCTCCTAATGACAGATCCCCGGCCTTGAAATCTCTGCAAAAGGCACCAAATTAGCCCCCTCAGATGTGGTCAATTATTTTCTACAGTGCCACAAAAATCACAACCCTAAAATATGCACTGGGGCTGACCTTGCAGGTACAACACCTCAGTAAGGTAGCAACCAGGAGATTGATCAACTCTCTTTAACCATCTTCAAACTTCCTTTGAAAGCAGTGGACCTGCATTTCACTAATTCCAGGTTGCTCACAAACAAACTCAAATGGTGGAGACACACCTATTTTTGAGTACCTCTTGTCCAAAGAGATGAAGACAAACTTCTAGGAAGACAAGAATATGGCCCAAGAGCATTTATTACCTGGACAATCCCATGATGTGGACATCAAGACAAAGAAAAATGCAGCAGGGAGCAGGCAGAGCAGTCTTTTCAAGGAACTCAACTATAGGGTTGACTCCACCACTACTCTCAATGCAACATGCCTAACCCTAAAACCTCCTTTCAGGACACTGCAATGGGTTGACAATGCAGAAAGAATATACTGACCTCAGTTGCATGGACGTCCCTCTTCCTTCCCTTCTCTCGATCTCTTCCAAAGTCTCTTCCCTTGGGTCGCTCTACAACTACAGCAGCTTGTTCCCTCTCAGCTGGCCATCCAAAGGTAAACCCTGGCGAACTTGGAAACAGCAGAGGAGGATGAGGAGGGCCTGGTCTCTCAGAGTATACGACTGCATGTCCGTTATACATCTGACGCTCTCTGCCCATGTCCATGTAACTGCGATCCTCTACTTGCTCTGCTGCTGCACCATATTGAGTTCGAGTATTCAAATGCATTGCAGAATAAGGCTTTGGGAGTGGGGTGGCTCGACCAACGCCATCCTCTTTTCGTTCCACACCATACAGAGATCGAGCGTTGGAATGCAGAGCAGAATAGGGTTTGGGGAGTAGAGCACCACTACGACCGATTCCATCCTCGTTTTTCTCTGCTGCACTATACTGCTGGAGTGGTGGAGCGTTCAAATGGAGAGCAGAATAGGGTTTGGAAAGCGCCGGAGGACCCACACCCACCATACCTAACCCTCCTCCTCCTCCTCCTCTATTATTCTGCAAAGAAGGAGCCGGAATTCCCGGAGTTGGAAGCATGCTTGCTCCCTGCAGTGACTCCACGGTGTAGAAACCCTGACCTGAAGACAAGGACGGAATTGTCGTTCCGTGAGCCGGCACTCCCTGAAACGCACCACCACCACCACCACCAATCCCGAACGCAGCTGCCCCTTGATTTGCATACTCAACTCGCCGATTTCCAAGCTCCATATATGTATTCATTTGCTGGGGAGGCAGACGGATGAGCGGTTGTTGTTGTTGCTGCTGTTGCGCTACTGCTGCAAAACTCCCTCCCATTCCCATTCCTCCTCCTCCTCCTCCTCCTCGCACGCCTACAATCGCTTGTGGCCTTCTCCCCCCTCCTCCTCCTCCACGACCACCCATCCTACCTCCTCTCTGTCCCTTCCCCCGCGGATCCATCCCCTCCCTCTTCTCTCGGTGTCTTTCCTTCAAAGACCCTTCACAATCGCCAGAAGATTGCTGCAACGCCGACCTAACTCCTCCTAACGTTCCGTCCACACCCAAAAGCACCAAAACGAAAAAAAAAACACACAAAAATGAAGAGTTTTTTTTTGGGGGGGGGGGGGGGGGGGGGTTTCGTTTTTGTTTTTTTGTTTTTTTTTTCTTTGCCATTTTCTGGCTCTAATTATTTTTTTCTTTTTTTCGCTTGTTGGAAACAACCAAATTCAAATTGGGCTGAGTAATATTTATTATTATAATATTTTCTCCAAGTTTTACAATACCATAAACAGGTGTTTTCTTTCCACAACAAAATTTGTCTTTTTTCGACAAAAAAGTTTTTTTTTTTTTTAAGGGAAATTTGGGTTTTTTTTTTCAACTGGAAATTCGACTAATTTTGCTGAAAATTTCTCGAAAATTCTCGAAATCGCAAAATTGAAAACAAAATTGCGTTAAAATAAGATCCAAAAGTTTGCGACACAGAATCATATTTTAATGCAAGTTTTGTTTTTTTTCTTTTTTTTTTCCCAACTTTTGCTAAAGAAAAATAGAAGAGAAAAAAGAAAGTCGATTGCAGCAGTTATAAAACGTTTGATTCTATTTTTGGAATTTTTTCTTTTTCTTTTTTTTTTCCTCACACGTTTCCATTAGGGTTACCCCAAACTGCAGAGCTTGCATTTGCACAAGCGATGGCAGCAGCAACAGCTTTGCCATACTTGTGTGTTTGCTTCTATTGTTGTGTGCACTTTCTTTCTTTGCAGAGAAAGTGGTAGTCCTTGTGGAATTTAAGGGACGTGAGTTGAAAGCTGCGGATGATGTGGTGGAGTTTCCAGCGAAGAGGATATGCTCCCACTGCATGCAATCCGAGATTGGTACTTGTTTCGTACTTCCTTCATTCCTTCTTCCTCACTGTCTCTGTAATGTTTCCACCTTTTTCATCTCTCATGGAATCAATCTATTTTGTTCCTCTTTTGAAATTGCCTCCAATGCTTTTTCCTTGTAGCACTCTGAGGTCAGAATTTCTTTTGTGAACAGCAGCGAGCACAATTTTTTATGAGCTTTTTATACAGCTCTGTGCACAATACAGGCCGCAACTCCAGGTTGATTCTCAGGCAATGATATCAGGAATTGCAGGTTTGAAGAGGACAAGCATATTATTCTCTCAGGGCTCACAGATTCCTCTCCTACAATTCAGTATCAATCTGTCCCCCTTTTTCTTGTGGAATTTTGGAGCATGCTTTTGCAATATGCTATCAATTTGCTCCTCGCAAAGTGGTGAAGAGATAACTTTCAAGTAGAGAAGGATGCTGGAAATTAAAGTGTTAGCTGTGGTGTTCATTCTGGGTTGAGAGCAGTGGTAAGAATTTGAGGATGTAGATATGCACGCAGCAGGCAACAGTTGAGAAATTTGAGATGCTGGCTACAGCATGAATACAGTGAGCTGAATGAGCCATGGAAGACAAGGAATGAGAACGGGGTGTCAATGAATCAGAGAGTCTTATATGGCAAAGGAGAGAGATAGAGAGAGGAAGAGTTGTCTAGAAGGGTTGACATGGAGGTGTGGGTAGAGGAAGGATGGCGCACATGAAGAGAAAGGTGTGGGGTTTTGAGACATTTGGAGGCAATGTTCTTGTTGGCTGTACAACATGGCAAAGACATGTCTTGTTATAAACGCCAGTTCCATGTCAAAGAATTACTGTAACTATATGTCTCATTTTCCTGGTTGTACTACCAAAGAACAGATATCAGCAGGAAGAAGCAATGTATCAAGCTGGCAAGGAAGGATTTGCACTTGTATTGGGGACACGACCAGCAACAGAGGAGGCATGTATGGGGAGGCCACAATCCAGTTGATGCAAGTAAACCTTGTTCTTGTGCCTAGCTCATCTTACTCATGTGCATGAAAGACTTAGTGCAAGTTTCTGAGGTTGGAGGATCTTATCAAAGAAATTTCAGTTTCTCCTTCACTTGGATCTAACATGCTCATATCATGAGTTTGCTGTTCCCTTTAATCTGGGTACCTTATTCCTTAGAGTAAGGATGGCCTCCCTCTTGTGAATTTTCCTTGGTTGCTACATCATTCCTCATGTGCACTTTCTGAACCTCTGCATTCTGGAGTAAAAGACTTTTATCTATATGTGCTTTGGTTGTACAGCACTGGCTTACTTGCATGAAGGTTGGGTTGGTGACAGTGCATCAGAAACTGGCCTAATGGTGGCTGGCAGTATGTGGCATTGGGGAACTGCTGACAAGGCTGAGTAAGGTGCAAAAAGCAAGGAAGATGTATGAAGATGGTTGTCAGGCTGTGTCTGGTGAGAATAACTATATTTGGCAGTTTAGTTTCTTCCACTGTACTGCTGCAGCATTTCCAGAATGTGCATGTGCCATGAGACTTCTTGCAAATTGGAACATCACACATTTGAACAGAAATGGCAGATTTTGACAGCATTCATGGGCTGAGTAACACACATGGGCAGTGCTGGAGGACATGAATGGCAACAACAGCCAAGGCAAGGAATTTTAATAAGGTGCATTCGGATTTATTGCATGGTTGGGGTCTTGGAGGCTTGAGAGGGCAGTACTTACTGCTAAACAAAGGCCAATAAAACTGTGGGTCTACTGAATTTATCTTTCAGACTTGTCTGCATTGAAGTCAAAGCAGCCATGGTTGAGTGGGCACACTCCCTGTTTGACAAGGCTACCTGGACAAATCCAAAGAGTGCAGCTAGCTGGCCAGTAAGATCATTTTACTCAGAATACAAGTATGGTTGTGCAGATGTCATGGATCTGATATGGTCAGCCACTTCCTTGCTTGTTTTGGAGGTAACTGCTACCATCCCAATTTGATTATATTTGCTGGGTGTCCTTTTTGCCATGTATATGCCAATTGAGCCATTTAAAAACATTGATGCTTTCAAATCTTGGGAGAGAAACAAAATCATTGAAAGTTTCACACAACATTTAGCCAATGACTCTTAAATGTGATTTTTTGGGCATATTACTCCCAACTTGGTGTGTCATTTATGACCCTTCTAAAAACATCAAATATTTTTTGCACCATGTTGATTTCCACAAATCTATGGGAAGTTGCATGCACATGACATCCAAGCTTGTATTGAATTGTATCATAGGGCATCAAAACAATGATTTTCCTTGGATACAAGGGGCTTTAGGGTCACCAGATTGATTGGTTGGTGTGGAGATTCATAACCATCGTTGCAAGACATTACATGCATATTGTCGACTTGAAGTGACACGAGTTTTTCAAAAAACAAAATTATGGAACCCATGTCAAAGCAAGTGTTGAATGAGGTGCATTGATCCCCACCACCCATGTTAACCATGAGATTAACAATTTGATTGAATGAACAATGCATGGATGGTGTGAAGGACACATCATCTAGATGTGAGGTATAAGGTCCCACTCCCTTTCACACATTATCCATGTTGTATGTGTGAATGGGCATGGTGTGGAAATTGTGCAAACACCAAGTGGTAGTGTTTTTTACATGTACTTATCTCACACTGAAAATGATCTTCATCATTGTGGGGGATGGTATGGATCCAATTGTGACAATTTTGAAGCAATGTTTGCAAACCCTACATACTTACACCTTTATGACAACAAGTATAATGATTGGAAGCGTCAATGATGCATACAAAGTTGAGCTAAGAACGTTAGGACTTAGTTTAAGGTTTATCCACATGAAGGAATAACTCTAAAATGCAATACCCACATTGATCATATTGAATGGCTAGTGGGTTGATTATAAATGGAAGGTATTAGGTTTATTGCATGCCCCTTGGCCCACTATGAGAATGTATAGGGTTGTGGGTATTGAGTTGACCCTTCTAGGTAAAGATTGTGGATTATGGTTTTAACATGAAGGTAATGCAATCTTCAATGGTTTGGCATTGAAGGTCTCCTTGTGTCCATGTGGGTATTGAACCTCTCATAGATTATGATTGTTATGGCCATTACAATGAAGGTATTGTGAACCCTAATAAGAAGTCAATAATACTTTCAATTTTTTGAATGAAGGTATTAAAAAAATGATGATGAGGGTATTGTCCAACAATTATGATTTTGTTCGTATCATTAAGATATTATGTCATTGTTGGAAAATTACAATGAGAGTTATTGTCTAAAAAATGGGAATATTGCAATACTTTTTGGGTCAACATTGATGGTGTGGGTTTTGGATGAAGATATTTCTCTACCCTTTAATCATCATCAATAATAAAACATGAACATTTCCATCTTAGCATATTATCTTGCAATTTTTTCTTCAAAGGAATGAGCCACTACACTAAGTCATCACATGTTTGATCCAAGTGATAGGGACACTGGATCAATGCGCATCAAACACCATCAATGTGAATAAATGAAATTTAACATCGTTGGTCTCGAAAGTGGCATCCATTAAGATTGCCCCATTTTCACCTATTGAAAACATAGATTGCATTTGTGACAAAGTTTGGATGCCTATTGTGGATGGGATGTGAATCCCATTAACCTCTCCCACATCTTGGAAAATAAAACACATCATTCGAATGATGTAAGACCCATGTGCAGATAGAAATGGCATGGTTTTGGTGTAAAAGCCTTCTCCCTTTTATGTTTACAATCCAAACAAATGATGTCTTATTGCCTAATGAAGTCATTTGGAGTCATCACTTTTCTTGTCTTAATTTTGGCCCACCATATTGCTTTTTGTTTGTCATAAATTTATTTCATAATGTACTCAAAGACTAATTGACCCCAAATGCAATCCTTAAGCGTTTGTGACATTTGTGGGGCAAAAAAATGACCTTGTAATGGAATTAGGGTCATGTTTTCCATGTGTGGGTTTCCCACTAAAAGGAGTGTGGGGTTAGTGGTAGAAAATAATTTCTACCACCTCATGCCTTGTGTATAATCACCTAATCTTATATCTTATATATAAATTCACTACGTCTGTGACGGAGCTCGGGTCTGTCACAGACAGCCGACCGAGCCTGGCGTGACAAAAACGAGAGAAGGGCTGACTGGCTGTGACGGTGGCCGGCAGGGGTGGGCTGGGCACGGGAGAGTCCCTGCAGGTCCTGTGCGTGCTGGGCACGAGAGAGGGGCTGACTGGTTGTGACGGTGGCTAGCACGGGCGGGCTGGGCACGGGAGACTCCCTGCAAGTCCCTCGAAGCCGGACGGACAGTAGAATTTCGGCCAATGGGAAGGCCCAAGGTGCCTTGCTTTTATTCCTTTTAAGTTTGGGGGGGCGGGAAGGATTTTTTTTCCATTTTTCCATGTTTCCCAATGTGTTCACACAGTGTTCCCTCTAAGTTCCTAATGGGTACCCATGACCTTCGGCCATTGTGGAGTCCCCTTCATCCTCCACAACATTTGCCAAAACATATGGGATAAAAGTGAGGTGCTTCTATGCAGAACATGTTGAGGAACGCATTGTGAACTTGTGGAACATATTGGGTGTCCGTCCGTCCTTGACGAAGCTCGGGTGCAAGTCCGACCGACCGGGCCCAGCCCGACACTCCCGGAAGAAGAATCACCAAGACGCAACAAAGGCAGGGAGGGATGCACAGCTGCCGCAGCCGCAGCGCCTGGAGCTCCACCGCCGTGCTCCGACACCGGGTTTCATCCACTTGGTCCCATTCACCCAGTCCACTCCCCAGTCTCATCCACCCGGTCTACTGACCCGTGCTTGGGTCGCAGAGCCTACTGAATCCACGGGATCATCCTAAGTACCTACCACCCTACTATATAGACTAGACTAGACCGGGCCCTGGAGGGTATCGGCGCGTCTCTCGAGAACGGGGCTCGATCCTGCTTGGGTCGCAGAGCCTACTGAATCCACAGGATCATCCTAGGTACCTACCACCTTACCCTATAGACCGGATTAGACCGGGCCCCGGAGGCTATCGACGCGTTTCCCGAGAATGGGCCCAATTACCCCGGCCTCCCTTGCACTTCCCGTTGGAGTCTATCTGTGGTGACAAACAGGGCAGGGCAAGGCAGGGCGGCCAGGGCAGTTTGAAAAAAAAAAAACAAAATAAATAAAAAAGTTAAAATTTTCTAAAAAAAACTAAAATATGAACCAAGTTTAAAGCAACCTGGGGCCTTTGCAGTGTTCGAAGGTCACGGGCACCCACTAGTTGAAAATTAAACTAAACATCTTCACTTTATGGATTGGGTGTTGTTTCCATGATTGTCTCCTAGTTCATACCCACATGCATACTTACAAAGGAGTGGTCAACTGCCAAACCTAGAGTTGTGAAGGGTATGACAAAAATGAAATAACAATGGCATGAGAGTGAAAAGCAAATAAAAAAATACCAAATATGGCCAAGATGGTTTTGGATCCTTGGCATCTTGACATTTGCTTATGGGGCATCCATTTGTAGATGTTCCATTCCACCACCAATTCTCTATGCCCATGTTCACCTTCAAGAAACTCTAGAATTCATTCATGTGGGATGTATGTTTTTTCAACCTCAACCATATGTGCTCCACCATGTTGCACATATTTCCTCCACACCAATTTCATGTTGGTGAAGGTTTTGTTGGGTTTTGCACATCAATGGATTGGGATTTTGGAGCACAAACCATGTTTGGTTATGAATGATGGGTGACAATAAAAGATATGTTAGCCAAATAATTTGTGTTCCCCATGTACAATCACATGTAAAATTACCATAAGATGAAGAATCATAACCTTTATGTAATGGAAATACATGATATAATCTAAAAATTAAAACAAACAAGTGAATGTGGCCTAAATGGTTAGCCAAGATGGGTCTAGCAATAACTTCATGTGTGCTCTAAACCATCATTATTAGCTTGAAAAATTAGGCAATATTTTCATCAATGCAAGGCAAAAAATTAGTTGTCAACCTAGAAGGCATGTAATACCCTCATCAAAGGATTAACCCCTTACTGTAAACAATAATTTCATATCAATACCTTTAGCATTTTTAGAAATCCATGCTGCTAGCCCAAAGAATTGGGCAATACTCTCATCTTTAATTCAATACTTCACATTCAAGGCATATGGATATGCAATACCCTCATTGTCAATGTTGACACTCAATATTATTTGAACAATACTTTCATCCTAAATGGACATCATCATTATCAACCTATAAAACTTGGCAATACTTTCATTTGTAGCCAAAACCTTCGCTATTGGCTATGAAGTTTGGCAATACCTTCATGCTCACCTAGACCTTTCACTTCTAACCTATAGAAGTTGACAATATTGTCATCCTTATTGAAAACCTTCATTATTAACCTAAAAGTTGTGGCAATATTTTCATCCCATATATAAAACCCATGGCCAAGTGCAAAATCCATAGCTTCATAGAGCAATCTGAATTCAATTTAGTGGCCTTGCATTACCCTTTCCATACTGGACTCACGATTGGGAAATATATGTGAATATTAACCCCATTGGAATGAAGGTATTGTAGATACTTAATGATGTTTGTATGCCCAACCCATATACAGTGACCTTGAATGCAAAACCCATATATCAAAAGGGCCAATGGATAACATTGGTAAACATATTTAAAGGATATAAAATATGCCATGAAGGGTGAAAACACACTGGGGGGGAAGGGGGGTTTAGGCAAGAAAATCTACTATTTTTGGGGTATATTGGGGTATATATTGGGGCAATTTTCTTTTGATTTCATCTAGTGTTTTGATAAACATATATAATGGATTTTTGATATAAAAGCCTCTAACACAATTTTTGTCATCTTTCAAATGAAAGTAAAATTTCAACAAATTTTTTTTTAACACACATCTACTCATTTGAATGGAAAACTTGTCCACATGTTTTTTATGAAATCATGTGAATCAAACTTTTCAATCATAATTGAAATGGTACAATCAATTCATGTTCAATATATGATTAAATATTTCATCAAGTTTTGCAATTATTTTAATTATTTCAAATGTATAGTTGCATTTTTTGTATATCATGACAACATTTAAATTCTCACAAATATACTCATTCATAATTTAATATTAATTAAAAAAAAGTCCTTTGATAATTACATTATTTGGCTATTGAACTATTTTATTTTTAGTATAATTTATGAAAACCTCTTTTAATATTAGCTTGGTGGAAGTTGAAAGTTACATAGTTTCGAAAAACAATATTTGTGACAACATTATTTGACCATCATAATGTGCTTTCACCTTAAATAAGGAACAATTTAAAAAAAAAGGAAAATGATTGGCTTCAAAGGGAGTCATAGTACCAAGTACATATAAAGGTGTTGCCATAATTGAAGCAATTGTAGCCTAGCTTGGAAACAGAGCCTAAATCCATCAACGCACATTTCATTACACATATACATTATACCCTTTATAATCCTATTGGAACTAGATGCTATAAAACTTAAAAATTATACAAGTGTATACAAATGCAAAACAAAAGAAATTTACAACAACTAATTATGCACAAGATATCAAATGTCATTGCATGAAAAAATAATTAATGAAAGAATTAGCCCTACTTTTTAAAAATAATTAAATGAAAATGAACTTTAAATGTTAAAAATTCCTAATGATAAATGCCCTGAACCTTAATAACCATATAAAAAATATAAATGCAAGATTAAATTTTTTAATAATAATTAATTGTGGTAGATGCAAGCTATAGTGGCTCAATATTAGCAAAAATTACATTACCTATAAGTCCATACTAGATTCCTTAAAATGGCTGAAATGAATATGGTTGTTATTTTAGAAAACTGCTATTATCATAATCTTTGAATAAAACATGTTCAGTCACCTACAAACCTTCCCAAATCTATGTGAAAACTTATATTTAATGTAATTGATGTCATTTTTAAATTTGGAAGTTTTAAAAGGAAAACCCACAAAGTCCAAAGGGATAATGCCCCATTTAAAACTTTAAAAAAAAATGTTTTGCCGACAAAGAAATTGAAAAACAAACAAAAATTGCAATTCATATGGACTTATGAAAAGATGGTCAAATTTTAAATATTTCAAAAGTCCTTAACTATTAAACAATTAAAGTTTTCAAAAAAATATTCGTCACATGAATTTATCATCTTGTATCACATTACATATTGAATCCCAATAACAAATTTGAATGTGAATTAACCTTAATGTTTCCATTTTCTGATGTTCTAGTTAGATGATTCATATTTTTCACCTTCAAAAGTCCATTATCACCCACAAATGAATTTTTTATCAACAAATAACCACACAATTATCTTCATAATGAATTTATTAGTTTAGTTCCAAGTCTCAATTAATAGATTTAAAAATATATTAATCACCATATGCATTTGAATAAAAATACTCTTGGAAAAAATATCGTTTTGTCACAAAAATGAGCCATTGTAGCTTGCATCTACCCTAAATTATAAAGCTAATTATATAAAAAAAGGTGGGATGTGCATACTTTGTGTATGGAGATGATTCTTTAATCTTTCTCTCCTTCTTTCCCCTTGGAAATTTTTTAAAAACGAAATTTGCTCCATATATCTTTAAAAGAAGATTTCCCTCCAAGATATGTTTTTGAGTTGATTTTAATTAACCTGAAAAGTTGCAAAAATCCTAAGTACTTGTGATTTCCCACAACCTAAATATTATTTGTTTTTCTTAAATATAACACAAAATAAGGACATATTACTCCTAAACGTACATTATAGTTATTAAGTACATCGTACTCATAAATACATCAAAATTTGAAATCTAGTGCCCATTACTTAAGTAAATTAAATAAACTATATAAGGTGGATTATGCATGAAATAGTCCAAAGTGGAGGCGCACTTATAAAACCAAGGTCACTAAGTTCTATGCAATACATGCATTTTATTGTCATCAAGCCTTGACAGGTCCCAACTTTGATCAACTAGACATCGGTGGTGATGCAAAAGCCAAACAAGTTAACTTCAGGCAACAGAAATGGGAATATTTGGCAGTGTTAATTGCAGGAAATGCCAATGTAGAGAGGGGTATGAAGACGTCATCAACTGTGCAAAGAGGCAGAAGCCAAGGAAAAGGCTAAGGCAGCAGAGCTCACACCTGTGGCTGCGACAATCAACAAGCTCAGTAAGGGAAATTCAAATTCTGTGTCGAGTTTTGTGGTTCATACCAACAAGTCTTATCACCCTTCAACTAGCTGCAGACCTGAAGCTCTTCACAAGCAATTCAAGGTAAGCACAAACAATAATCTGTGCTTGCCCCCCCCCACCCTAAAACCCTAAAACCTGTAAGAAATTGGTATAGTGAAGCAGCACAAACCTTGGGAATGACTTTGGCCAAGTATGAAAACTCTTGTGAATGGGTGGTTTACCATTTCATCACATTTGCTTCTCTTAGTATGTTTTGGTTCCTTACCAACAGCATTTCATGTTTCTGCACTTATCACTTGAAAACTTGATCTTGTACAGGGGGTAAAACAACCCTAGCAGGTTCATACCAACCTCCAAACCAACTGAGAACATTATCCAGAAGCAGAACTGATTGCCTGCAAATTGGTTTTGGAGTAGCTGTTACACTGAAGACAATAAGGATTCTGTCAGATCTGATGTCAAATTGGCACAGAAACGTTCTATCCCATTGGGGAGAATGGTCAAATTTCTTTGAAAGTCTCAATGGAAGGGTGAAATATGGCACACACAATGGTGCCACCTACATCTGCACACTATTGCAACGGTACTTTGAAGAAGCAAATGGGAAAAGGTCAGCTGACCTTTCACTTGAAACCCAGCAGAACAGCCCTGAAAAAAGCTGTGGAGAAAGCCATTGCTGGTCTTACTGAAGGTCGAGCATACATTAGAGGAAGATGCAGCAGCCGAGGACAGTGCATCAATTGTGTAGTTGATGAATAGCAGGACACGAAAGGTGTAGCACCCGTAGAGTGATTCTGAGAAAAGAATGCATAAGTGCTGTGTTTCCTCCGCACTGACAGAAATCTTTGATAAAATGATCCAGTTGAATCTGGTAGTGCAAAATCCCAAATCTCCTGAGGAAAAACAAAAGTAAAATTTTGAAGTCAGATGAAGCTTGCTGATAGCCCAAGTTGGGTGACTTGCATGTGAAAATTGCAACAAAATTGAGGAACAGCTCATAGTCCAGCAGCCTACTTCAGAGGATATTCCTCTCCCTCCTAGGCTTGAAGCATAGAGTGTTGCTGGATCCACCTTCTTCCTGAGCTGTGAGCTCCGTTCCCCTTTCTGTCTTTCTACTGGGACTTCTGACATTAACAAGTTGCTCTCAAGTGTCTCCTCTTCTTTATCTTGGCCATTGCTGGCTTCCGCTCCTTGTTTTGTTTGCAATTTAGAAGGAGTTTGATGGAACTTCGGTGTGATTGCTACAGTACTTATTTGCACTGTTACTTCTGCCAGTGCATGATCCTGTGAATCTTTGGTGTCCTCAGCACCTGCAGATAGGCCAGAAATCTCAAATGCTTCAGGGAGGCCACCAGTATTGATGTGTTTGAAGGCTTGATGCTCCACCACTCGACCACGTTTGGCAACTGTCTTTCTGTAGCCAGACCACAAAGATATAGGTTGTTAACTCTCAAAGTGTTCCAGACAAACCCTGTTGAATTTCTCACTGTAGGAAACAAATGAATGGAGAGAAGAAAAGAATTCATCATGCTCCAGTACTTTGAAGTCTTCACTGCTGTGTTCAAATTTTCCAAAACAGCAAGGTCTTCTATCTCTAGAGTGTAGTCCCTCCCTCCAAGTCTTGTCGAGGGTATACAAGCCACTTTTCTCACTGCCACAGTGGGAGGCGGTGGCTGACAAGCTTGGCATGCAAAAACAGCTCTGCACATTACAAAAAAATGTGTGACCTTCTGCAGTCCATGCAACAAATATGGTACACATGGAAGGAATAAATGTAGGTTGTATCATCTTCTGCTAGTTCAACTAATGGCTATGCTCTAGAAATACACACACCCAAGTGACTCAAACTCAGCTTATTTGGACTGCATTATTGCAAATGCCGAGAAAATATTACTTTGCTAACTGAAGCAGAAGTTGGACGTGATCAGTGGGCTGTGACAAAACAGAGATAGTCATAAAAGAACAACACACTAGGGCTGAGGAAAGAAATGGTTTGAGATTTCTTGACCTTTGGTTAATTGTCCACCTAAAAACAATACCACCACACACACCACATTCTTTCTGATTGTAAACAAAGGAACCACTTTGAATTCCACCCCTCACTGTTGGAAGTGGGTTGCCTGCCAATGACAACAGATGGAATTTCACCATTCAGAAATATTTACTTGGGAGACTCAACAGTTATTGGTATCATAATGTATAATGCAGCATTCAAGTGGAAGACTTGGCTTCACAAATTCCTATGTGAATGCTGCACTTCAATTTTTTTCCAGCTACTTTTAATCACCAAAAAACATGGCAACCTAGAAACCTGCAAATCTAGACCAATTAAGAGAGTCATAGAGAGCATGCCTGCATCATCGGTGAGAATTGTGATGATATAGCCTGTTTGGACTCCTATTTCAAATAGCCGTTTTGCCTGCAAATGCACTGCCATTCAGAAAAAGATGAACATGACTGCTGCATTGAAATATGATACTGCCACAGGCTCCACAAAGCATCATAGACAGGCAAAATAAAAATGGGAAACAAGGTCAGGATACCTGGATCCACAGTGACAACTGTATTCAAACATGATATGGTCACAGGCTCAACACATACAATAGCCACACGTATCACAGAAAGGTGAAATAAAGTGGGAAGCAAGGTCATGATACCTGGATCCACAGTGATTCAAAGGAGGAACGAGAAACACTACAAGCAGGGTGGTCTGGATGTATGCCTGCAACAAGCAGGAGTTCTGCCAGCAGAATAATACAGGTGAATTTCCAGTCTCTTCACTTCTAATTGCAGGCAGGAAAAAAAACACATACTTAACATTCCATCCAAAACAAATGGGACAAAAGGACTCACTGACCCCTACCTGACCTGTATATGTTGCCAATCCCTGCAATCCTTGACTGATCCATCAAAAATGCTCCGATAGCCCGCTTGGTTTTCTGCACTCCAGCACAGGTCAGATGTTGCAGAAAAAAACATATTTGACATTGCCCAAAGCATCAAGTGGGTAAGACTCTAAATCCGACATCACCCACAACAGAGCTTCAAACTGAAACAGGCTAGAGTTGTGAGAGGAAACTGCTTGGGGGCCAAACGAAACCATGCTGCACATATGATGAAGCACCAAAGAGCACCAAATCTTTCGTCTTCAATTCCTTCAAACTGCACTCTATGGAACATGAAGACTTCAAGGGAGAGGAGTATATGCCTGCATACTTGACCACACAACCTCCTTGTCAGCATCCTGCCGCAGAGGATCCGGTCCCAACTCAGCAATGCTAATTCTGTTTCACCAGTGGCCACCAGCCCATCACACAAAACTGGTCACCATTGCTCTGACTGCTTACATGTCGGATAGAAGACCAACAGAAATAACATGTCTGATAAAGTTCAAAACATCCCACCATGCTGCAGACATGCTTGAAAGGAGGAAGTGTGCTAAACAAGCAACCACGCAGTGGAATGCTGTACCTATAAGTCTCTAGATTGCAATGCACACACAGTGATGCACTTAAATGTGCCACAAACCCTTCCTCCTTATTCTCCAACCGCAGCCTTGTAGTTGGCCGTGGCTCTGGCCCTGTTGTTAAACCAACAATCATTCTCTGCAAAGTTTGAAAGATCTGAATATGCTTTTTTCTTCTCATGGGCAACAACAACACTTTACATAATCTCCACAGACCCCCCATACCATTGATGTCACTACCAGAATTAATTCTCACTTCTGGTGGTTTAGCAGTCACTGGCAGTGAAGGGACCCTAGCAGGGAATGGAAGGATCGACCATCTCTTCTTATCACAAGTTTGATTGTGCTTCACAATGAGTTTGAAAATTCTGAATTTCTAAGACTGCAAAACCCTTCATAATTTGTTGCAGGGTTTTGCCAACGAAGCTTCTCTCCTCTGAACCCAGAACCTGGAACTTGCACCCTTGCCTGATTGCAGAAGCAACAAGGAATGGAACTTATTACCTGGATAAGGGAAGGTGTGGAAGGTCCCTGCCATGCCGAAGTGGATGTGAACAACAACTGCATCTGGCCCCAATTTCTCCAACAGACCCTCCTCCTCTAGTTTCTTTGGGGTGAAAAACTGATGAGACTCATCAATTCCATAAGAAGCACAGCAGTGTTGTCAGCCCTTGGAACTTCTAACACATTCAAGAAACCACACAAGAACAAGAAGAACAAAAACTTACATAGAAGATGTGTTTCCCATGAGCTTCAATATGTGACAGCACATGTCCATTGATAGCAGCTGCACCATCTGCAAATCGTCCATTTGGTGAATTTGCTTGATAGACCTGGCAATTCAAAGAAGACAAAGAGAGAGTTCATATTCGTCACTACCACTATTCACTTCATCCCTCTCGAACCCTAACCCAAAGCTTTCAGATCACGATGCTTGCAAACAAGAGCTCCAAATTCTTTGAATCCCAGTGCCACCACAATCCCTCCCCTACCCTAATCCAAAACTTTCTGATCATGAAGCTTGGAAAACAAGAGCTCCAAATTCTTTTTTGAATCCCAATGCCACCACAATCCCTCCCCAACCCTAATCCAAAGCTTTCTGATGATGCTTTGCAACAAGAGCTCCAAATTCCTTGAATACCCAATGCCACAATGTTCACTTGGACATCTCACAGTTACCACCCACTTCCACATCTCCATCATCAGCAAGAAAGCATATCAAACTCCTCTCTTCTATGCAATCCCAGCTGGTCTTAGGGTTCCGGAAACAATCTTCGACACAGACAGACAGAGGAGAGCCATCCAAAGAGCTTGAAGACAAGGCTACCCACCCGGCCCTGAAGTATACGACGATGTGCAACAGCAACACGGTGAACACCGGGTCCCTCCACCATTGCTGCGAAGTCCCAACACGTAGTAGTAGTGGAAGAAGTACCCACAGAAGAATTGTTCCAATGTGCAATGTCATGCAGAGGGTTTACAGAGTTTAGTTCGTCCAGACTGCGAGGAAGGAACTGTTTTGTGCAAGAATTCTGTCCAGCTCCCTCAATAATCAGCTACTTGCTAATTAGGTTTAATGGATAGGCATGCGGCTCATCACCTAGCCTCCTGTGCGGCCAAGAATCAAGCTACTTACATGCTCCACCCCTTCTTTCATTTTCAAGAGTTCTTCTCTCGATCCTCTTTTCTCTCTTTTTTGGCTGATCTGCAAACATTCTTCTTCTTCACTTGTATGTTCAAATTCTTCGTCACTTTGTTTTCTGGAATGTTTTTTGCTGCTCTGGGTTCTTGAAAATGAGAGACTTAAGACAAGCAGTCAATAATCTTCCTCTTGAGTGGAATCTGTGAGCACCCACTCTACTGACAATTATATACCCATGTGGAGGAACTCTAGCATGTATGTCCAGCTGATTTAGTTTGCTAAAACCCCATCCCTTTCCCTCATCATGTGAACTCTCATCTGAAAAGCACATCATTCTCTGTGAAGATTTTTAGTACAGGATTTCATTGTACCAGGATGATGTGCGACCTCTCAGAATATTTAACACCACCTTGAAAACATTGTTTCCTTGGAAAAGCTTATGTGACTCTTAGAGCAAAAATAGCATGTGGGTAGAAGCAGAAATAAGCTTTTCAATTCAAATTGACTGGAGGGATCATGGATCACTACTGCTGTCATTGTTCACAACTACATTTCCTACATCATTCATTTTGAAGAATTCAATTGTCCTCCTTCTGGTATGCCATTGCATCTGTAAGAACAAACGTCAAATGGCCAGGTGACCTTGATATTATCCTCCTGAATATGAAACAAACACATGGCCTTATCCCCTTATCAACAACCACGATCATACCACAGAGAGAACAAAGCTCACTTCCAAAAGAGAAAGAAATCAGGAGTAGACTAGCAGTACTTCAGAATTATCCAGCAGCAGACCCCAAAATCAATCACTTTTCACTGGTAGAGTTGAGAGGCATTGAAATTTTGTTCTTCTGCAACAGTCAAGCTATTTGCTCTTCTGCAACAATCAATCTAAAAGCTTAAATCTGCACACCAATCTATCTGCCCTTCTGCTGCAACAACCTATTTGCTCTAATTCTGCAACAATCTACACTCAACTCAGAAATTCACAAACATCCTACCTAAAATTGAACTCCTTTTTCTTTAATGTTGAAAGTAGCAACATCATCATCATCATCATCACCAAGAATGCAATTCATGAACCCCAAGTTGAATCAATAAGTATTAATAATCAATAATGTTGCTCCTTATAAAGTCATTTTTTCCATGAACTAAGTATTCAATCATTGTAAACTTTCATGAACACATGAAGGCAAAAGACAAAGTCACTTCACATCATTCACAAGGTGCTATCCTACTACTGTGAAGCTTAGCAAATTGGACCCATATCACTAAACTTCATCAAAACAAACAAATCAAGAGTCTCTCTCAAATTGATGTTAGGACGTTAATAAGAAGAAGATTGCACAAGAATAGTGAGCCAGCATAAAAAAACATAAACACATGACCCGATGCAAAATTGACATCGACATGGGTCTTCTTGTAAAGAGTGCCAACAAATATTAACTTAATACATGCATAAGTTGATGAAGCTTGTAAAGAATGCCATCAATTGTTTAAAGATGGATTGTACTCCCCCAATAAGAAAGGGGGGAACTTGCCACCCTCAAATCAATACATTCAAGTGATCTAGTCTCACACCATTTAGACACTATTTCCTGAAAGAAATTCTTAATCCTTGTATGTCCGCAACTCTCAAGTTTGCTTAACAAACCCACTATGTGAAACACATGTTATGTTTTATTATGATCAACATAGTGCTTGGTTATGGGAATGACATGGGACTCCTCATTTTTGTGTTCAATTGAATACCCATCATTAAACTATTTTTCTTTCATTCAAAACCCGGGGTTTTATAAATATGCAACCTACTTATTTTTATTGTTTGGTCATGGGAATGAGGTGGGGGCAAGTTTACAAAAGCCCGAGTTTGGTATGGAGAAACAAAGGTTGGTGATGGGGGTTTGTGTCTCATATTAAATAACAAATGACTAATCATAAATGTGAAAACCCTTATTACATAATTTTGCAAAAAATGACACCCCTAATTAAGGGTTGTGAAAATCCCATGAATCTTCGAATTGGCACATTAATGTGGTGAGAACTTCCAAATTCTGACCAATTTTCCACACGTTGCACTTCCAGAGAAATAGTCACACCTATTTTACAAGGCAATTTTAAATGTAGACGAAATTCAACTTTTAAAGTTCTATTCTTCTTTGTTTTTGCAACATGTTGAAGCTCCCAAGTGAGTGAAAATATGATTTGATTATATTACAAGGATAGTCACACTTTCATTTTATTTGACTTATCAAATTTTAATTTTTTTAACAAAAACTTGAATTTTGGTGTTCTTAATCATCTCTTAAACAAAAAATGTTAAGGAAATAATGGTGGTTATGTTCCTAAATTTTTGTGGTTAGGAACATTTTTAGTACATACAAAGGCATTTAAAATGGTATTCTATTCAATTATTTTAATAGGTAAATAATTTGTTAAGCATAATTTAATCATGAATTTCCAAAGTTTAGTTTCATGATTGACTTTGTAGTCTTACTAAACCTTTTATATTAGTTTACAATCCCCATACAACAATTATAACTACAATGCAAATCACATATGGAACTTAGTTGAGTCAAGGATCCAAGTAGGCATGTAGTCTAGTGCTAGGGTTCTAACCACGTGAGAGTCACACTAAGTATGTACAACACAATCCCAAATATAAAGAATCGTTGATTGTCAACTATGTTTAACACAATTAGAAGATCTTTGTTGAGGTTTTATATCATCGAAGGAGAAAAGTTGCATGATGATTGCATACAAAGTTTTGCAAACAAGGAACATATATGGCTACACAAACAAAAGCATAGATGACTAGTTTCCTTTTCAAATAAAGCTTTGTTCTTTTTCAAGAGTTCAATATGAGGTCGAATTTCCCTAACCAAATGTAATTATTGGTTTTAAATGGGCATGGATTTCATGCAACCTTAAAGATAATTAGCAAACACAAGAATTGGGGCTAGATGTGGTCATTTTACCTTAACATACATCTTATTCATTAAACAACCTTTAGATGTGGCTTGCTTCAAACTTTTCAAAACAACTTTCAAGAGAAAGAAAGGGTGCAATGGTTCATAACAATTATTAGGAACTAAATAAGACTACCTTAGGGTGAGTAAACAACTTGCATTAGACCAAATCTTGATCGATAAAAATATAATGTTAGGGTTTAGAATTACATGGATCTAACCTCTTAATCTTAAGACCATGGAAGAGAAAATAAGCCTTAGCAACTTTTATACATGAATCAATTTGAGTAAGGAGGGGATGATACTATCTAAAATGAAAAAGATAAAACCATGTTATGGGAAGAACATTTTCTTTAACAAAATTGATCAATTATACAACAACAAAATAGTCCATTACAGGTCATGAATTAGCTGCAAATGATATGTCTTAGGAATAATCTAGGTATTACGTGGATATGCTTACAATCTTTACAACCACAAACCAAAATGTCACAACAAATTTAACATATTTTGGTTCTGGACATAAATGATGGTACATTTGAAGTGGAAGCAAAAACTAAAAATGTAAGTGCTTAACCAAGCAACATTATCAACCAACAATTTGTTGTCCTTACCCCATCTATTTGCAAAAAAGATGAATAGTAGGGATCCATTAGTTGATTATTCACAAAACCATGTGGTGATTTCAAATCATTACTTTAACATCATGTGACAATTTTTTTTGAAAAAGAAATAATAAAAATAATTAGGCAAAATTGAAAAAAGGAAAGGGAGGAAAAGCAAGTTGCGAAAGTTACAAGATCATTACCATTGATTGATTTTTTATTTTTTTTGAAAAAAACTTAATGAACAATGATGGGTAGATTTCATCTTAATTTAGTCAACCAATGTAATTACAACAAGGCCTAGAGATTTCACAAGAATTTTCAAGTTGGAATGTGAGCTCATCCACTTGGTTATAAAGGGGTGAACCTTGGTTGGACAATAGAATGTCAAATGATGGAAAGACAACAAGCAAAAGGATGCATTGCAACATGCGTACAACAATTTCAAACTTACAATTGACAAATAAAAGAAAGCAAGGGTTTCACTTGGTATTAATAGAATAAAAGGATCATGACCAGAAAACAAAACACAAGAAGGGTCGATTCACAATTATAATACCAAAAAAATGAAAAAGGATTCCAATATTCTTTTTGGGCTATTTTCTACAAATAATATTCACATGAAAAAAAATTAAATAAAAAATTTGAATAGTCCAAGATATAATAATTCATGTCTAGTGGTGATTTTTCACATGTGTACATGGTTGTGCATGAATATTTGGTTTATAAACAGAAACACAAAAGTGCCAAAATTGGTTCTTAAAATGAATATTCAAACATGTTTTTTTGCATGATTATTTCTTGCACATGTGACCTACATCTAGAGTTAATTTTTAAAAACCTAATGAATATTAAAATCTAGCCAAATAATTTAGTAATCATTTCCTTTATAGTCCTATGTCTCAAAATTTCAAGAGTTTGAAGTTTTAATATGAGTTTTTTTTTCATCAAATTGACCCAATGAACATGTAATTGCATAAAAAGAAGCATGTTTTTCTTGTATAATTTTTTTGAAATAAATTGCATCATTTTATGCATTTCATTTATAAAATACTGAAATATACAATTAACCATAAAGTGGTCAAGGACTGAAAAGGATTTTTATACATTGTCCATTCAAGGTTGGGATACACAAAATGAATGCCTTGCCCCAAAATCATTAATTGTATAATTATTTTGAAATGAATTGCATCATTTTATGCATTTCATTTACTGGAATGTACAATTAACCATAAAGTGGTCAAGGACTCAAAAGGATTTTTATACATTGTCCATTCAAGGTTGGGGTACACAAAATGAATGCCTTGCCCCAGAATCATTCTCAAGACATTACTTTGAATGACCATTGCATTTATGAAATAATTTTTTTGGTAATTTTTTTCTTCATTAGATACTCACATACTTTTTTATTAAAATGGTGATGACTTTTTGTGATTTGGATGATTAAAACATGTCTTTAAATGTCTTAAAAGATGGCTTAAGAACCGTGTCCCGTTGCACAATTTTATCAAACATCACTTAACATGAGTAACAATATTTGTTCAAATTGCTCCATATTTTAACCATAAATAAAATTAAATATGTTCTATGTCATAAATTTTTAGTATGATAAATCATCAAGTTTTTTATTTAATGTTAGAATTTTGGATTTTTTTCATAAAACAAATTGGGTTAATAGAGACAATCAAATTAATTTTTTTAATTACAAAATTACATTCCAACTTGATTTAGAAAGAAATATAGGATATATGGTGAAAAAAAGGCATTATTTTATGTTTTTTATAAGGTTTTGGCACTCCAAATGAAAGTATGTCATTTTGGAAATGTCATGTACTCTTGCATTTTTTCAGGGTTTATATTTGAATAAGACATTAAAAATTTATTCAATTGATTTGAATCATTCATAATGATATTTATTGATTGAAAGATCAAACATACATATTCCCCTTTCATTGTTTAACATCTTAAAATGTTGATTTTGCTTTAGGACTTTGGACATAAGACAAAACAATGTCATGGTTTTTATTGTGGTACCCCACCTATGAATGCACGGGCTATAACATCTTATAATTATTGGATTTTTTAAAGTTGAATTTTTCAGCACTTTAATAGTAAGAACATAGTAGTACACCATAATTATGATAGTTGCAAATTATGAAAATCTAAAATTGTCCTCCTTTTTTTAGTTAAACATTGTTTTTTGGATTTTCAACCATGAATCAACCTAGGATCAAAAATAGGACAAATATTACAATTAATAGGATGAGAAGAACAACATGACCATGATCAAGATAAAAAAGGACCAAAATTATAACTAAAAAGATGAAGATTATGATTAATAGGAAGAGGAACAACATGATCATAATTAGGATGAAGGTGATTATAATCACTACTAAGATCACAACTTGGTTGATACTAGGAGCACAATAAGCATGCTTAGGACAAAAGCAATTTTAATCATTATGAATATCACAATTTGTTGATATCGGTGTTGTTCGATTCTTCCTTTTTGAGAGAACCTGTGGTTTAGTTTTGACATTTTAAAATTTATGTGACGGTTCTTTGAGTACGAGTTTGAACCAAGTTATTCCAAAATTTGAACCTTTTGGTTTAAGTTTTATCACATTTTAACAATTCAAGAAAATTCAGACATGATTTTTGAACCTAGGCTAATTCCATGTACACACTACAGATTCCCCAATGCTAAAGATTATGTGAATACAAAGTTTTACAACAAATTAAAATAGGGGTTTATGTAATATAGAGTTGAACAACTAATTATAAAGTTTGGTCTATTTATTAACTTTTGAAAAAGTCAACTTTTTAACATATATATTCTTACCCTATTTAAAATTTTTTTTTTTCACGGTTCTAACAAAACATTTTTTTCATGCCCCAATTTTTGTGCCAGTTCCAACAAGTTGATGTCAATTCAAGTCCAAGTTATGAGAACCTGACCTGTGAACTGTTGGTTTTTACCTTTCAAACCAAATACCTTCACAACATTGGTTGATATTAAGAGCAAGGTCACCATAATCAAGATCAAGGTGATTTTGATTGCTATAAAGATCATGACCTTGTCGATACCAAAAACAAGGTGGTCCTGATCCGGATTAGGACATGATGATCACCATTAGCATGACCATGATCACCACCTACATAAATCATTATGCAACTTTGATCAAACCAACTCTAGCCACCACCAAGGTGACCACATATCACCACTAGAATGACCATGATCACTACCTGCATAAGAGGACCACAAGTTCCATGATTAGGACCAAGGGGATGAACATAATTAAATCATAACAACATGATGCAATGAGGAATTCAACTTTGGTGACAAACATGCATAGTTTGGAACAATATGACATTATTTCAACTTGGTATCAACTAAGAGCAACGTGATGATGATCACAATTGTGAGGTGAAAACACATTATTGTGACCTTATATGGATCTCACATTTGTAGTTTTTCATGTATTTATTAGATATAATAAAATATAAATATAAAATATCAATAAAAGGACTCATTTATGTAAAACTAACACTTTCCAAGAATGCAAAAAAATTTAAAATCATGGATATTAAATAAATAATGAACTTTTGAATTTTGGTGAGAATTTTTTTCACACTCGCAAAACTCATGAATATGGAATTTTATCTTACAATGTAGTATGAATTCATGTGTATTTAAATTAAGTTTGTGATATTGCATGATTAATATTTCAAAATTAAAGATGCATTGAATTAGTGGATTATGATTTTAATTTATTTTAATATGGACTTTTCAAAATGCCAAAATCTACAATTATTTAAAAATTCATTTAAAACATCAAAATGATTATTTTAAAAACTTATTTTTAAGGAAATTAAAAATATATATTTGTAACATCATGAAATGAAATTCGAAATGGAAATTTTTTGTTAATTTTAGGAACATTCAAATCTTCATATTTCAAGTCAATTTCCAAATGCATTGTGATATGGACTTTGAAAGGAAGAGTCCATTGTTGTAAATGAGACACCTTAACTAGAGACTTGATTTGCACATGAAGACCAATGTAATTAGTATCAAGACTAAGGATTTGGTATCAACCAAGAGTAATGTGATGACAATCACAACTAAATGATGGTGAAAACCACCAAGATCACAATATGCACATAAAGACCGTAATCAAGAGCAAGGCAACAAATTGATTATACAAATCATAACAATGTGATGGATTGTTACAAATTGGATCAATGTGACGATGATCACCACTAGGATCATGATTATGATGATATTATGAGCAACATGAACATGATCACCATTAGCATGTGAACAACAATAAGCGAACACTTGTAGTTACAAAGAAACACAACAAATTTCCACAAATCATTACAATTTTAAGGGGCAATGAAGTATTAGTAGAAGTGATCTTGGGATGAACACTCACATTTACCTCAATAGGTAGTAACAATAGGAAGAGAAAAACAACAAGAATCTCAAAATGAAAGGCCAAAAGTTGAGCATAACGTGCAATAGAAAAACAATGAGAGAGCCGTAGTGTCACAACACTTGGGAACCAAGAAAAGAGCTCAAATTCAGCTCCAACCCTAGGAAAAGTGGAAGATGAACAAAGAGGAAAGCAAAGAAGGGTTCGGCATATATTAATGTGTTGCATGGTGGTGTCATTGCCTAAATGTTCAAAAAGTTAGGGATTTAGGAACATACCTTGATCCTATCATTGTCCATGTTTTAATTTTTTTTAAACTAGTAATTTGGTTGGTTGGTTGAATAAAAGTGAGTGTTTTTTCAAAATGAACTTGCTAATTTTGGGGATGAGACAATTTGACGATAACATAGCTTTTGGACATGTGTCAACATTGAAATGTGCATTGATAGGAATTCAATTGCTTGAAAACAAAAAGGTCTTCAAATTTGATGATGAATATTTTTTTAAGGCAACGGCTAGTGTTGGGTGGATATCCAAAATATCCAAATATTAGACTTAGATATCACCCATGATGTTTGTTGGATATCATCTCGGATGATATTCGGGCTGATATTCAGCTTGTCAGATATCACTTATGTGATGTCTTGTTCTTTGATATCCAAGGTTTATGTTAGATATAAGGATCTTGATATTTGGGCCGGATATCAGATCCAAGCTGGGATTAGGATATCAAGTTAGTAATTAGGTGACTAAGTGATTAGGTTAGAAAAAACAAAAAAGGGTAGTTGTAACCCCCATAACCTAACATTTTCCTTGGGAGGGGATAAAAAGGTCACAATTGATTTTTCTAATCTTCATTCATTCTCATTTTTTTTTTGTCCCCACCTTTTATTTATTTATTTAATACCTTCTTTATTTATTTATTTATTTTATTTTATTTTTAAAATATTTTCCTTACTCTACTCTCACACTTTACTTACCCTTTCCTTGTCCTCTTGCAAGTTGTTATGACATTTGAAGTAAATGTTTTCTCCCTGTTTTGTTTCCTTTTTCCTATTTTTTTTGCCCCTTGTTTCTTGAAGTAAAAAATATATTTTTGTTTATTTTTGTGTTTTTGTTTGTTTGGATGTAGGCTTAAAGTTTGAAGAAACAAGACAAATCACATTCTTTTTCAGGAATATATATTTTTCATTACTATGATTGTGTTTTCTTTTCTTTTCTTTTTATTGTGTTTGCTTTTATAAAAACTCTGTTTTTAAATTTTTGTTTTACTATATTTCCCTTTGTTTATTTCATTTGTTTCCATTCCCTTTTTATTATTATTATTTTTTTCACTTTTTAAAAACAATGTTTGTTTCATGTCAAGTTACTTTTTTTTCTATTATTTAATCTGTTTTTATTTTGTTTATATTTTTATGTGTTTTTGTTTCCTATTATTTTCTATTTTCTTTTTCAATTTTCTTTTCAAATATTTAGTATAATAAAATTAAAGTGGTTTTTTAAAGTTTTGTATTTTTGTTTGTTTGGATGTAAGTTTGAAGTTTAGAGAAAGAAGACAAACCTCATTTTTTTTGTTTTCTGTTTTGTTTCTTCATTTTTTGTTATTATTTTTCTTTTTTCTTTTAAAATTATTTTACAGTATTTCCCTTTCCTTCTTTAATTTCATTCCATTCCTTTTTTATAATTATTTTTGGTTTTACTGTTTTTTTTTTCATTTATGTTCGTTTCATGTTTATGTTTTTTTTCTATTCTTATATTATCTGTTTTCATTTTGTTTCTAATATTATGTGTTTTCTGTTTGTTTCCATTTTGTTTCATTTTTTCTTGGTTTTTTAGTATTTAATATAATAAAAATAAAGTGTTTCTTTTCAGCTTTTGCATTTTTGTTTGATTGGAAGTAGGTTTGAAGTTTGGAGAAAGAAGACAAACCTCATTCTTTTGCAAGTATGGTGTTTTTTTCATTATTATAAGTTTTTTTCTTTCTCTTTTGTTCTCTGTTTTGTTTCTTACTTTTTTCTGTCATTTTTTTCCTTTTTTCTTTTAAAATTATTTTACTGTATTTCCCTTTTTTTGTTTCAACTTAAAATTTTTGTTCATCTATTTTCATTTTTTTTTCTTTAAAAACTGTGTTTCTGGTTTTTGTTTCTAATTTTAAAAAGTATTTTGCTGTTTTTAAATTTTTTTCTACTTTTTTTCCCTGTTATTTTATTTTATATTTCCTTTACGTTTTCTTTCCTTTTTTGTTACAATGTTTTTCATTTTATTTTCTTTTAAATAACTTTTCTTTTTCTTTGTGAATTTGAAATTTCTTGTGTTGTTTCTTTTATTTTTTTTTCTCTTGTTTGCCAAGGTCTTTTTCAACTATTTTTATTTTTTTTCAATTATTTAACTTTTTTTTCTCAGGTTGCAAGACTAGAAGGGCTTTATGAGTTTTTCAGCCTTCACATTGTAGGAGATCATTATATTTTTTATTTTGGCTTATCATAGTCTTTTTTTTTTTGATATGAGAGGAGTGAAAAATGAGTGCTCATGTTTTTTATAAATGTTTTGTAAATGTTTTTGCATGTACACACTTTATGCTTGAGGGTTTTTTTCAAACCTTTTGTATAACCTGTTTAAAAGCCAAGTTGTTGATATCCAGAACCAATATCCAACTGATAAATATCAACAGATATCCAATAGATTGATATCCTAAACAAGGTTTTTTCTTTTCAAATAACTCAAGTAGGTGCAATGGCTAGGATCCTTGACATTAATTAGCAGTTAATGGCGATTGTCCTAGTGGACGAGTATATATATTTGGAATCCTGCCTATTTATGGCGACCTACCAGAACACACTATCAAAATATGAGGATTTCTAAAGTTTTTTTTCTTGAGATATGGTGATTTAAATTTTTTCTTTTTCAAAAACCCCTTTGTTGGATTTGCCAGCTCTTTTTTTTTTTTTTGGGTCTCCAGGTTGCGAAAATTCGGCACAAAAAAAACACTGATTCTAGTTGAATAAAAAACCTTGAATATATGATATCCGACCTGGATATGTAAATTGATTACTTTTTTTCTAATATCTGATTGGATAAATAGTTTTGATCGGATATCCTTATCCGGCAGATTATCATAAAAAATGATATCTGCCCAACACTGACAACAATCCCCCTTGCTTTGGAAGCCTGTATTTTGGATGTACCTTATTTAATTCAGGCAATCTAAAAGGTGTTCTAAACACCTAGAAGAGTTATACACAGGCCTCTTTAGATTCGTGCATGGGCCTCTTTTTGCGTGCATCGCACGCATTTAGGAAATCCACAATTCACCTATTTCGTACACATTGAATTCTGTAACAAATTGTAGGATTCGAAATGTCTTGGTAGCCAATTTAATGATTCATTATACTTGCATACTCCGTAACTCCGTAAACTCAATACTTGCATCGTCATTTAGCCTCGGTCCTGGAGTGATCCACCGCTCATTCGTCTGTCGTCTCCCTCCGTCGTCGTTCTTCTTGACTAGAATAGTATCTAGTATCTCGCTGCTGCTACTGTAGTAGTAGTAGTCATCACCACATCAGCTACGCTAGCGGTGCTTTCTGAGATGGCACCGACGAAAAAGAAACGCTTTTATGAGTGGAAGGATTTATATGCGGACGAGTATGGTTTGAAGGTTGTCGCACGGAATGCGACAACTTTGAGAGTGGAAACCGTTTCATGTCGTTTTTGCATAACGTTTGGGCGTGAGGAGAGTATTGATGCATGCGACGGCGCAACAGAGGAGGAGAAGTCGGACAACAATGATATCAGACTGCCTATTAACACCAACAATGTTAACGTGATCAATGAAGTGGTTGATGGTGGCGGTAATAAGAGGAAGCGGCGAAAGCGCACTGCCAACCACAAATAGTGGACAAGACCGAAATTTCGCACAAACAAGTTTACGAAACACCTGCAATAGCAGCACGCAACGCGGTGGGAATAATACAACCAGCTCAAACAAAGTTACATTCAAGAGGTAAACTCCTCCCCGGATTCCTTAGTATTGGAGACGCCTCTTGCCAATCGGTTCAAGAAGTTCTTCAAGACAACCTTCATGTTTGTTTACTTCGAAGCTAACTGATCGGGGAAGCAGTGTGCAGCCATCAACATTGGAAAAGATATTGTCGAAACTGTTGTATTAGGATTGTTGTTCGATGTTGATGCTGACGATGTTGCTTCCGCTTCGAGGGCGAGAGCCATCTTTGAGGAAGTCCTTAACTCCGACAGTGAACCAGTTTCTTTTTACAATATCAGGATAAACAATTTTGACGAGTTGCGGTATGTTCAACATCTCCTTGGTTGTGGACTTTCGTTCGTGTAGTGTGCAAAAGTGGTCTCAGCGTCCCGAGAGGAGCTAGGTCAGGTAGCAAAGATTGGATGTGCGTCGGAGAATGATGTGGCGAGAATCGCATGTATCACTTGTGCGCTCAGCCTAGAAATGTTAAGTGAGATGATGCGCGTCTCATGGGCTTACTCGGTTGGTTTGGATGCTTCGACAGATTCTTTTGGTGTCAGTATGCTTGATCTCAGGATCCGCATTCTAGTGAACGGAGATATCCACAACTTTCACATGCTCGCCGTCCATATGTTTGTTGAACACTCCAGAGAGGAGATGTTCAAACTGATGTCTGACTCACTATCAGCACTGGATCCTGATTGGAAGATGAAGATTGTTGGGATAACTACAGACGGTGCAGCCTCCATGACAAGAGTGCGAAAGGGTATTGTTTCTCGAATCCAAGCAGTTGTGGCGAAAGGTCTCATTCGAGTATGGTGCGGCGCTCACCAACTGGATCTTGCTTTAAAGAAAGCGTTGGCCGTCTTCCAGAAGCGTTCCTGACCACGTTGACAACTATGATCACGTATCTGCGACGCTAACAAAAAATGATCTCCGAAATGAAGAGCAAGAGTCCATATTATATCATGGTTCAATGGTCTTCTCTCTGTCAGGTGGTATCCTGGTACGTCAAGCATCGGGGAAAAGGTCAAGGTGTTCTTAGCTAAAAAGGAGGTAGTGTGGGCATTGTCTGAACAATGGTGGCTTACTCTGCTCATGATTCATAAGATGCTGGATCTGTTTTGGTCAACGAGTGCCTCTTTGGAAGCTTCCACTCTTACGTTGCGATAGCAGACATCCAACTTATCGAGTCTTGTGACTGAATTGAAGACAACTATCGGTGCTACCCATGAAACTAGCACTTCTTTTGATCCAGCATCCGATGCACTTGTTGAAGAAGAACATAATTCCAGCCTTCTTCTTATTAGGTACGCCCCGTTTATGTTGCTGCGAGATCAAGCAGAGTGGCATATCAAGGGAACCAATTTATTAGCGATGTCCATGGCAAATCGACTCCCAGTTGATGATTTGGAAGAGGTCACTAGGGATGTTTCTCGAGTCTATGTTCAAGCTATGTACTCAATTGCCGTTATAGTTGTTGAGCGTGACGCAAGAAATCGAGAAAAGACCGACGCTGCTCCTCCAGTATTGCCACTTGAGATTGCGGGACTTTCAACTATCGAGTTTACGGAGTTACCGTTTGAACACGAGGAGAAGCTAATGCATTCTTTTCCGGGAACTATTGTCGAGGAAGTCGTCAACAATGAGTTTGAGTAGCTTGTGCGATTGATATCCCAAGACTCAAACCTCAAGGTAGCTCTGATGAAAGGAAACGAAGACTCTGATTTTGGGAAAGCATGGTGGCCATTCGGTAGTCGTTTCCCCTACATGCTTCGCTTTGCAGCTGGTTTGGCCAGTGTTATGCCTGGAACAGCGACTGTGGAGGTTGATTTATCGACCATCAACTACGAGAAGGATGATCATCATTCTGCACTCACAAGCTTATCTCTGGAAGGCATATTGCACTCGAGGCAGCTTGAGAAATTGCGACAAACCTTCAACGAAATGGCATTCCAAGAAGGGAATTAGCACCTCGTTGTCTTGTCTTCTTCCTCTTTTGCTGCTGGTTATTAGTTGTTATTAGTTGTAGAAGAAGACTAACTGCCTCTTATTATATCCAGTAGCAGTGGTTAATAATAAGATTGGGGAGAACCTTAACCCATAATGAATATACTAGTGCACGAATCGCACGCCTTTAGGGGCAGCAGGTGCCCGAAAAAACATCGAAATCGTACATTCGTGCGATTTCCGAACTTAAGGAGGCCTAGTTATACATCTTGCCTTTGGACCCCAAAACCATACTATAACTCAATCCAAATCATGGCGATCTTTTGAGTTCTTAAGCGTATTAAGAGTAGCCATGTTACCCTACTTGACTTAATCATCCATATTACACCAACTTGTTGGCCCATAGGAATCTATATATGAAAACTTTTGGGTTGGCGGGGTGAAGCAACCACTAAATCCGTCCCGTCATCCATCCATGGATGAAGCTTCCTCTGAACCCGAACAAATAGTGGCCACGGACAGTAGCTAAAAAAAGGTAGTCTTGGTACATAGTTATGGGCCTCAAAATAGTGACAAAGTCAAAGAACCGGCCAACGAAGTGGCAGATCTTCCACGAAAACCATCAGCTCGACAAGGTTGTTGAAATGAAGGGAACCGACGGTTCTTTTGTTCCTGTTGGGTTCTCAAGAACCGGAACCGAAAGGTTAAAAAAGGAGTGGGAAATGTGAAGGACCAGCCAAGGGGGATCGACGGGTTAAAGAACCGGAGTGGGAAATGTGAAGGACCAGTCGGGGGGGATCGACGGGTTAAAGAACCGGAGTGGGAAATGTGAAGGACCGGGCGGGGGGGCTTGACGGGTTAAAGAACCGAAATGGGAAATGCGAAAGACCGGGCAGGGGGGGTTGATGGGGTAAAGAACCGGAGTGGGAAATGCGAAGGACCGGGCGAGGGGGGGTCGATAGGGTAAAGAACCAGAGTGGGAAATGGGAAGGACCGGGCGAGGGGGCTTGACGGGTTAAAGAACCGGAGTGGGAAATGCGAAGGACCGGGGCAGTGGGCGGGGGGGTGGGGGGGACCAACGATTGTTTGAAAAGAAAAGTTTTAAAAAAAAACCTAAAACATGAACCGAGGAAGTATTTGGTAGACTGTAGTGCGTGCATGTATATGTAATGGACATGTATTTGGTGTAATAAAATGATTACATTATCCTACTTGACTTAATCATCTATATTACACGAACTTGTTGGCCCATAGGAAGAAATATTATGTATACAAATATGGCCTAGTCTTGAAAGGAAATCACAGCCACTTGCAAAGCTACTATGAACCTCAAGATTGGCTAAGACGTCACATTTTTTGCCACATGTTAAGTGTAGGGTAAAGCCCTAGGACCAGGGCTGTACACGGTGTAAAAATCGTTGTCAATTTAAAATAAAAAAAATTCCATGACACCTAGTAGCTACCCATCATATACCAGGTAAGAAAGGCTGGCATGCCTTTATCTCACAACTTTTTACACTTTGTAAGGTATCCATTAGCTACACAAGCAAAAACTGGTCAGGTTTTTTATGTAAGTGATATAATTTTGAGTTATCTGTAAAGTCACACAATTAGGGGGTGAGAACAATATTAAGGCATCAAACGTGAATTTTTTTCAAAATGAAATAAAAGGGGCCCAAATTAGTTTTTTCACCAATTAGTGCTAAACTGAATTATATCTTGTCTTTTCTTTTTCCTTAGCAGCTCATATTGCCGCTACATATATTTTCACTGCTCCTACTTATACAACTTCTATCATTATTCTTGTACCTTGTGCATTAAATGCTAAATTTCAGCAGTTCATATTGAGATGTAATAAAATTTCTTACTTTGCAAATACCACTGAAAAAGGAGATAGCTTATCAAAACTTGCCTTTTCCATATATTTTTGTTTTTACAACACATTGATAATGGGTTCAAGATTAAATATTAATAAATTATTGACATAATATTATTATGAAATTGTAACACAATGTTTGATCATCAGAATGTGTTAAGATGTAATATGACATCGTATCAATGATTGGATAATATTTGATTAACATTTCAATTTAAACACATTGTTAAAATTGTAAAAACACTAAACCTTATATGAAAAAGCTTTCTGATCTTGGGGGCAAAAGCAAGCCCATAAAATGGGTGAAAACAAGGTGACTTTATGAATAACTCTAACAATTGTGAAGCATTTCTTGTTAGAGACGGTCAAAGCAACTTATTTCTGTTTAAACATGAGTATGAGTGGCCACGTTGAATCACACTTACACTGGTACCTTCATCTTCTTGAGTGACACCTCTTTGAAGCTACATTTAATGTGGCAAATTAAAAAACCTTAGATTTATAGAGCCAGATTCAGTCTTTAGATGGCATCACATTGCGATGTTTATAATGTCAAGCAGGAACACAAAAGCAATTGATGTTTTAAAAAGATTTTTACAAATATTTTACAAACCAGTGTAGGTGCTGGTTCACCCAAGGGACATACAAGTTGAGGGATTAAAGAAAGGGTCCCAAGCTTTACAACCCCTTAGCCCTAGGCCCTAATGGATTTTGTTCAAGGCCAACAACCACAACTGAATGTAGAATGTATTCTAGGTAGGAACTTGCACCAGTTAAACAGCGTTGGTTATAAACAGTCCCTTTATATTATAGTCTGGTGAAAATTCTAGAAGTATGCAAAATTTTCCTCTGGGTGGACTTTAGTCTCACACCCTCTCAAAGAAAAAATTGCACAGCAAGAAGGACTTACAATGTGGGCCCTGGGGCTGGACCGGAATCAAGCACGGAACCCCCAATATCTAGTTCACCTACAAATGTTTTTTGGATTAAACCATTGCAAGTTAGTTAGTTAGTTCTGTTTAAACAAAGTGTGTAGCAAGGTGCGAACGGAAGAACAAAGTCTAAGTCAGAAGAGCAAAACCCAAAGCCAGTCCAAGCCAGGAAATATAAAATCAAATTTCCTTCTCTGGAGAAAACGCGTTGGAAAGGACGTAAGATATTTCTCCTCCAAGGGGGGTTAGGTGACCTAACTGATGCCTGGGGTGAACCAGGTTGCTACCGTCATAAAAATGTCACCCTTTTCTTGATTTTTTGTACTCTAAGACTAGAACAACGTTTGTGAACACAAAGTTAACATTTCTCAGTTTGATATTGCCACATTTAGACCATTGGTTCTTACTTTTGCCAGTATATAGCCGGGTTTTAAGAAAAAAATCTAGTTTTCTCTTATGGCCTGTAGACAAATTTGCCTAAGTTCTCTTGTCCCTAATTGCCACTCCACTTACCTCAAAAAATTGGGGGGGCAAAAAAACAAAAAAAACCCCTTGCAAGTTATAGCTGCATAATTTTTTTTTATAAAACCAAAAAAATTAATAAGAAATTAATTTGAAAAGAAAAAGGAAAAAAAACCACACTGACTAAGAACCCCCAATCGAGAATGTGAAAGTCCAGTGAACGTACCGGTTCAGTTTGGCCGGTAACAAAACTTGGTGGACGCTAAGCTACCAGCGAACGCGGATTCTAGTCAAAGGGCTACTAAATGGGCTGTTCCAGTACATAATGACAATTCCTGGGGGGCCCACTTCGCGTACCGGAGATCCGGCTCAGTCGTCGGAACCGGGCACGTCTCTATGACTGCTACATTTGGGCCGACAATTCCAGTTCCACTTTGTTGAATCCAGCCCACATTGCAGAATTCTTCAATTCCCTCTCTGACGTCATGGGCAGTCATCTTCCAGTCCGCCCTTCTTCCTTGGCTGCCGGCACGCAGGCTGCGTCTAAACCCAAACGCACGGGTCCTCGCGTGTGTGCAGACTTTGTGTCGCAGCTGTGACGATGAAGTGTCTGCGGAAATCACACAGACGCCTGCTGCAACGAAACTTGGTGCCAAGCCTCCTCGCTGCTTACAAATTTCAAAACAAAATCACCAGATCAGTTGCTGACGTACCTGCAACGAATATGACCTCACTCCACGCATCCATACTAGCCCCGAGCAGCAACTCAACTTCCTGCAGTGCTCAGGCTGCGCAAAACCCATAATCAATTATTTCTAAGAGCCCAAAGCATTAATTACCTACTGCACCATGCGACCATCACCTACTGAACTTAGTTCGTTTCGATCTCGAAAATAGTTGTTGGAAACTTTTTTTACTTTGGGATTGTAGCAGTCAAACCTTGTGACCATTCGTAGTCCTGGCTCGTATGAATATTCGCGAATTACCTGAAGCCCAAGTTATCTTCAACCGGCTGCCATGAAGCTCCTGATCTCCAGGCATAGGTAGTTCGTGGAAAGATCGAACCCTACTTTTATTTGTAATATAAAGCCAAGTTCAGTTCTTGCACTCTTCATTCAATCATTTCTTACAATCAATTTTGGACTTGAACCAGCTTGTGGTCAAAATAGTTTATAACTGTCAATTGCTAGCTAGCTCTCAATCGCATAGCTTACGATTGGGTTCTGCACTCTCTATACTGGAATTGGCCTCCTCAACTTCCTCAAGCAGCTGCTTCTAGATTGGTACTCAGTTTGCTTCACATTTCTTAGTCTGTAAACTCGTCACCATCATCAGTTGTTTTCTTTAGTGTGCAAGTGATTAACGCATCTTCAGAAGGTAGACTACACACTATCACACTAGAGAAGCTCAACTTAATCACCAATCGCAATGGCCGCGGCAATGCTGAATTTACGCGCTCAAACTGCCGGGAATGTCCTCGCTTGTTCGAATATAGTGAGAGATTTAAGTCAGAACTCTCAGAAGAGGAACGTTGAGGCCGCATGTCTTCAGGTTCAAACCGCTCCTAAACAGCTGCATTCACTAAAGTCCTCTAGTCTTCGGAGCACTAGTTACAAGCAGGATTCGAGCCGGAAACGCAACTCCAGCAGCAGGATCACGAGTGTTCTAGAAGCACAAGGTAGGAGGACGGCGTCCAAGCATGGGGAAATAATAAAGAACCCAGCAGAAGCTTTGATGGAGCACTTTGGAAATCTGCCTTCTTCTGACATCACCCACAGCTCTGTCACGGAATCTGCGGACAGGCTTTTCCTTTGGGAATCAATTCCAAAATTAGGTATGAACAGTTCTCACGTTCCATGGCCAGTCCGATGGTCCCCAAACCTTATCTCTGATGACTTTGAATTCTGTCCACGTCCGGCACAAATTGCCTCTGTCGGTAATTGCTTCCGGCGTTCCTTGCTGCTCCTGAAGTTTTGCGTGTGGATTTTAGAATGATCATAACCCAAAGATTTCATATGGCTTTGCTATTTTATTAATTTTCCCTTTCTGGCTGCAAATCCAGATGGAATTACACATGACCGAGTGACTGACTGAGTTTCACTTAATTGGGATGTGTGTGTGCAGCTGAGGCGCAAACGTTCAGCGTGTACGAGCTGAACGAATTCGATAGGGATAGCCCTGCGTTTCTGGAATTTAGCAGACAGACGGTGAACAAGGTGGATCCCGACACAGGGGCGCATGTTCACGCTCTGGGCGACCAGGTCCCTTTCACTAACAAGGTGCGTTTTAGTTGCAACCAGCATTTGCCGCTCGCAATTTAATATCTAGTCCACACTCATTCGATTCCTTACGGTCTCCACAAGGCACTAGTGAGGTTCCTGACACGAGAATCAGTAGCTTGTTTCTTGAACCTTGATTCCTATCGGTTTAGAAAATTAGAGAAGGCCATGCTCGATCGAAGATGAGCTAGCTGCGTAACAAAAGCGAGCTGTTAGCCTGCACGGAATAGACAAGTTTCGACTCAGTCGCGAGGTGTGTGTTGAAGTGTGTGGTATGGTCGTTTCTGCAGCTGTATGATGGTTCGCTGAAGCTGAGGCTGGGAATCACGGCTGGAATCTGCCTCCTCATGAAACACTACCCCGGAATGGGCACCCCGGAAATGAAGAGGCAACAGTTCTTCTTTCCCGATCGTTACGAGACTTTGATGACATGGTATTTTGGCGATTTCGGTCACATCTCTGGCCAGGTACGTGTGTCCATTTCTGCACTACTTAGGAGGATATATACATAAATGCCGGGCTAACCGGATTTACAGAAACATGGGCATGTTGCTTTTGAAGAATGATTTGATGGTCAGGCGGACCCAAAAAGATCTGTCCATTGTGCCAATTGTGAGCGGATTGAAAGGAGCAGAAAAGTAAGGCCACATGAACATTGAAAACGATAACAGGAAGTGGTTGTAACAGGAGTTTTGAACTTGTGTTGGGTGGGTGCATGCAGGGTCCATTTGTGAATTACCAGGATACATTGATGAGCATCACAGGAGGAGTGGGGTTCTTCAGAGAGGCAAGAGGAGTAGTCCGCCTACACAACATTTCTCCATTCAAATTCTTCTACACGTTCACACTCACTGGCATTCCAGAACTACCGAAGCATCTAACTGCCTCAGTAGTATCGCCCTCCGAATCCGCGGCTGCAATTCCCGAAGCTGTTGCCTGCGATCCCCTGTTCACGCTACCCAATTTCTCGAACTAGAATCTGGCGACTTTGGCACATTTTGTGACCAAAATTCTTTGTATTAGTTTCAGAAACTCAATTTTTTTGGCACCGAGTGGCAAAGAATCGTCGAAAAGATGAAACACAGTAGGTGCTCAAGACTGTGAATCTAACTATAGCTCAAATTGGTGTTGGCCATATTCCCTGTATATTAAAAGAAAATCGCCAAAAAACGATTTTTTATTAAATAGAAAAGCCAAAATTTGATTCAATTGTGGACCATAGTGCAGGTTGCTTCAGATTTTATACTTTCATTTTTTGAATATCACCAAATTTGACTAAACAGACTTCTGCACTATTGCCAGTTGAGCAACATTAGGAAAATCTTGAAAAAAAACCATTGAAGTCACTATGCAGGGAACTCCTTCTTAGAGGGGGGGTGGGGGCTGAGTGGTGTTGGATGAACTTCATTCAATATTGATAAATACATATTTGGAATAAAATTCATTGATTAAGTTCAACACCTTATTTAAACTCTTTTAAAATCTTTACAACTCATGTTTGAAGTCATTTGGCAAATTTGCCACCTTTTAACTTGGAAATTATGTGTGTCAATTGTTTAGTCATTATAGGCTTGCTAACAAAATTGATACATGTGACTTTCTCATTTGTATTTGATATTTAACTTGGATATTTTGTGAAGTTTTGAATTTTGTGAATTTCGATATTAAGGCATACTATGTTATGTTTTTTATAATAAAAAAAACTTCTCAAAACAGTTGCTAGCTCATTTTTGCAAATTTGTTCTCAAATTTTATATCCACATTGGGTATTGAAAGTTGCATTTGGATGAATTTTTTTAATAATAATCTCATGTCATTGAAATGTTGGTCGATTGTTAGCATTTTTCACCAATAGTAAAATTGATGTTTGATCACATTTGCTAGGTTTGATGATAATAATAATAATTGATGGTGTAATGATAAGAGGTCATACCTTTCTTGTGCAAGGTTCGTTGTTTGTTATTGAATATTTTGAATGTCATTAGAATCAATTTCATCATGTGTGCAAAGTTGGCAGAAATATTATTAAAAATGATTTTTTTAACATGTCAGTTTGAATAAGAAATCTTATTTTTAACAATCACAATCATTAAAAAATTGATTACAAATTATGTGTCAATGGAGTTTTGAAACATCAAGTTAGACTTGTAACAAGAAAAGATTATGAATGATGCATGGTGTTGTTGCATACAAGAAACAATAGTTTTACCCCTTTTCATAATTTGTTTCACCCATGCTTCTTGACCCAATCTTCTAATAAATAACAATGGCATGTGTTCAAATCCTTGAGTCTATGGATTGGAATATGAGCGTTCTCCAAAAGTAAGTTGAAGAATTGCCTCACTTGTCATTTAAATTTGTGCATTCAATTTGAGAACTTGCCTAAATTTGGAAAGGCCATCAATGGAAGGACACAAAAGCACACTACTATGTTCAACTTATGCCAATTTTTCAAGGCAGGTAGCTTGTTTTCTGAAATAATTAGGTTTTTCTTAATTATATCCCTTTTCTAATGAGGCAATTTTTTGTAAGATAGATGATCAAAGATATAATAAATATATATATATTTTTTGTTTTTGTTTGAACTGAAATACTTTTTGCATAAGCTTTTAAGTTGTCATTGTTTGCAAATTTCAAACATGTTTTGAAATCTCATGTAGGTGTGTTAATTCATCATAAGATGCTTCAATGTACCCAATGTGGGGCTTGAGCCTTGAGCCTTGGGGTTTAAAACTTTCCAACTTCTTGAACATTTTTTGAATTTTTGAATGTTTGTTTGGATTTGTTCTATGCATTGTGCAATATGCACATGTGTAACTTTGTGCACTATGCACTATGCCACTCTACAACTCTATGATTCATTGTTTGAAGTTGGAATATTCTCGTGATGTGATTGGGGGCTTGGAACTTCAAATTTGGAGTGGGTTGTGATGCAAGTACATTGCTGTTGCATCCAGGCAAAATCTCTTTTGAGACTTGGGTTCAAATCTTTTAGCAGTGCTAGAGCCTTGCAATGTGCATCTGGTATATGTTTGTGTAATTGGTTAGTTTGCTTGATGTTAAATTAAAATTATTATATTGGTGAAATTGTGAAATTTAAATGCTTGAATTTTTTTTACTTTGTGTTGGGTGTTTAATATGAACGATTGTACCTCAATTTTGCACCTTCTATGATACATTGATTGTCAAACACCACAATTTGCATGTGCTTAAGTTGCTAAAATTTTACTCTTTCATTAACATGATAGTCAATTCCATGACCACACAAAAATCTTATTAACCAATTGTATCATCTCCATAATGGCTACAATAGCCACATAATACACTCTGCCCAATTGACTGGAGCCAATCAATGTAGTAGTTACTTTTAAAAAATGAAAAAGAAACACCTATCAGAACACCTTATTCCAAGGCCCAAATGGGTTGTTGGCCAACCAGAGCTGAATGTAGGAGCTTGCACCAGTTAATCAGCAATACACTGAAAACCTGACCAAATTGGTCCACCATGACAGTTGGGGGTTAAGAGCTTCTCATACCCAATATATGGATTTTCTAGAAATATGCAAAACATTCCACAAGGTGGACTTTAATCTCACAACCCCTCAAAGAAAAAGTGTATGGTAAGGATTGAGAAGGGATGGGGCCTTGGGTCAAGCATGGACTCAAGTCCATGGGTATATCTTATTCAGCTACAAATTTTTGTTCAAGCATGGAAATATCAAATTTTCTTTGCATGAAAACATGTCAAAGCTTAGACTCGCAAGTGATTAGGTGACCCAACTCAGGCCTGTGGTGAGCCAGCACCTACTAAATTGGTACCGTGGTAAAGACCATTGCTGGCCATGAATGGACCCCCAAGGTTATCAAGGCGACTCTTAAGATTCATAACCATGGTTCTCAATAAACTCAATTAACCAATTTCGGTATTTGTCAAAAATTTGGAAAATCAAATAACCAGCCAAATGCTGAGGGTTTTTTGTGGAGGTTCTTTAAAATATATTATTGAATATCCTAAAAAACAAAGAACAAAACAAACAAAAGCCACACCAGTGACTAAGGTTAGCTGAAGGTACCAGTGGTAAGTACAGCGAAGGTACTGGTTCACGCTGCCCGGTGCCCGAAATTGGTAATGCAGCGCCCTAGCGGCTAACGTGGGCTTCCAAAAGGACTGGCTGCTACTGGTCCAGTTCGTAAACTTCCTGGGTCCCCCAATACCTCGTCGCCCACTTCATCATTTGCGTGGAACCGGGCCCCAACCTTTGATTGCTAAATTTGGCGCTACTCTCCCAGTCCCACTTCGGTACTTCCCCACATACCGGACGTCTTTTCTCTGCCGGGTGCCCTCTCTGACGACGTAGGGGAACATTCCATTCCAGTCGGTGCTTCTTCCTTCGTTGTACGCACGCAGGCTGCGTCTACCTTGCTCTCGAGGGCGACGCCCACTCGCAATACCCAAACGCACGGGTCCTCGACGTGTGTGCAGACTTTGTGTCGCAGCCTTGAAGTGTCTGCGCACATCACACAGACGTCTGCCTGCTGCAACGAGGCTTGGCACCAGGCTTCCCTGCACACAATTACCAGATTAGTTGCTGAGGTACCTGCAAAGAATATGACCTCACTCCATGCATCAATTAGCCCCAAGCAGCAAGTCAACTTCGTGCAGCAGGCTGCGTAAAACCCATAATTAATTTCTAAGAGCCCAAGCATTTATCTACTGCACCATGCGACGATCACGTACTGAACCTAGTTCAATTCGATCTCCAAAATAGTAGTTCGAATTTTTTAAAGTTTTGGATTGCAGCAGTCAAACTTTGTGACCATTCGTACTCCTGGCTGCTATGATTCGGGAATTACCTGAAGCCCAAGTTAGCTTCCACCAGCTGCCATGAAGCTCCTCATCTCCAGGCATAGGTAGTTCGTGGAAGGATCGAACCCTAGTTTTCTTCGTTACATAAAGGCAAGTTCAGTTCTTGCACTCTTCATCCAATCATTTCTTACAATCAATTTTGGACTTGAACCAGCTCATGATCATATAAACTGTTTTAAACTGTCAACTGCGAGCTAGCTCTCCATCGCATAGCTTGCCATTCGATTCTGCACTCTCTATAGCTGATTTAGCCTCCTCAACTTCCTCAAGCTGCTTCTAGATTGGTACTCAGTTTGCGTCACATTTCTTAGTCTGTAAACTCGTCACCATCATCAATTGTTGTCTTTAGTGTGCAAGTGATTAACGCATCATCAGAAGGTAGACTGCACAGTGTCACACTAGAGAAGCTTAACTTAATTACGAATCGCAATGGCCGCGGCAACGCTGAGTTTACGCGCTCAAACTGCCGGGAATGTCCTCGCTTGTTCGAATGTAGTGAGAGATTTAAGTCAGAACTCTCAGACGAGGGACGTTGAGGCTGCATGTCTTCAAGTTCAAACCGCTCCTAAACAGATTCATTCACTAAAGTCCTCTAGTCTTCGGAGCAGGACTCGAGCCGGAGACGCAACTCCAGCAGCAGGATCACGAGTGTTCTAGAAGCACAGGGTAGGAGGACTGCGTCCAAGCATGGGGAAATAATAAAGAACCCAGCAGAAGCTCTGATGGAGCACTTTGGAAATCTGCCTTCTTCTGACATCACCCACAGCTCTGTCACGGAATCTGCGGACAGGCTTTTCCTTTGGGAATCAATTCCCAAATTAGGTGTGAACAGCTCTCATGTTCCATGGCCAGTCCGATGGTCTCCAAACCTTATCTCTGATGACTTTGAATTCCGTGGTTGGGAAAATAATATTCTGTCCAGGTCCGGCACAAATTGCCTTTGTCGGTAATTGGTTCCGGCGTTCCTTGCAGCTCCTCTAGTTTGGTTTGTGGATTTTGGAATGATCATAAACCCAAGGATTGGATATGGCTTTGCCATTTTATTTATGTTTCCTTTACGGCTGCAAATCCGCTGCATGAGAATTACACATGACCGTCGACTGACCGAGTGTGATGACTTTGGGATCATGTTTGTTTGCAGCTGAGGCGCAGACATTCAGCGTGTACGAGCTGAACGAATTCGATAGGGATAGTCCTGCGTTTCTGGAATTTAGCAGACAGACGGTGAACAAGGTGGATCCCGACACGGGGGCGCATGTTCATGCCCTGGGTGATCAAGTCCCTTTCACTAACAAGGTGGGTTCTAGTTGCAACCACCATTTGCCGCGCGCATATTTATATCTAGTCGACACTCATTCAATTACTCGTGGCCATAGGCACTAGTGAAGTGCCTGACATGAGAATCAGTAGCTTGTTTCTAGAACCTTGATTTCTATCGGTTTAGAAAATTACAGCAGGCCGTGCTCGATCGACGATCTAACTGCGTAACATCTCTGGCCAGGTACGTCTTTTCATTTCTGCAGTACTTAGGAGGATATATACATAAATTCCGGGCGAACCGGATTTACAGAAACATGGGCATGTTGATTTTGAACAATGGTTTGGTGGTCAGGCGGACCCAAAAAAGATCTGTCCATTGTGATGCCTTTTGAGGGGATTGAAAAGAAGCAGGAAATTAAGGCCACATGAACATTGAAAACGATAACAGGAAGTGGTTGTAACAGGAGTTGTGAACTTGTGTTGGGTGGCTGTATATGCAGGTTCCATTTGCAAACAACCAGGGATACGTTCATGAGCATCACAGGAGGAGTGGGTTTCTTTCTTCAGAGAGGCAAGAGGGGTAGTCCGCATACACAACATCTGTCCCTTCAAATTCTTCTACACATTTACACTCATGACTGGCATCCCAGAACTACCGAGGCATCTAACTGCCTTAGTGGTACCGCCCACAGAATCTGCGGCTGCAATTCCCGAAGCCGTTGCTTGCCATTCCCTCTTCACATTACCCAATTAGTTCTCGAACTAAACTAATGAATCCAGGTCACAAATTTTTCCTGTCTCTCATGAAACAATAATAGATAGGTTTTTACAAATTTGGCATAGGCCTACATGATGAACTATAGATCTAAATAGCTCTAGATACATTTAAGTTGGAGCCCAAATTTGTTAGCAAAAACATCATGGTTCTGTGAAAATCATGGACACATGAGGAGATTCAGAGATTATTGTGTAATTTTGAAGTGATGATTGTATAAGTAGTATTATATAAGGAGGATGTTTTTTGTGGGGGAGAGTGCATGGGAAGGCTGTGGGGTGTCATCATAGTCATATGTATCACAACAGGGTGAAGATAATTTTTTATATTGTATTTTTGTATTTTTGAGCATATGAACACAATAATTTGGATTTTGTTTGTTTGTTTTTTTTTCTTTTCAGTAGGCTCTATTATTATGAAATTTTCAATGATAAAAATTGCTGCAAAATTATTGATAAAGTTTTTAAAAATATTTTGCATGTTTAAATCACTCAAAATTCAAGTGGAAATAGTCTTTTGTTTTTTTTAAGTTCTTTTCTAAAATCAAATATGCAACATTGATTTTGAAAATTTGAAAGTATCATATAATTTTGATAGGTTAAAAAAACATCAGAAATTAAAATTGATGAAACTCATTCTTATGAATTTTTTTTAAAAATGTGCCTTGAACAAAAGTTATTCATCCTGAAAATGGTACAAAACATGAATATAAAATGTATATGATATATGATAAGTTGTAGTCAAAACATATTTCTATTTAACACACAATGCTAAATTGGGTATGAAAAATGAAAAAACGAATATGAATCGATATCTGAATGAATGTCTTGTGTCAAATGCAATTCTTGGAAAAAACTTCAACCAAATGTGGCCCTCTTGGCTCCTTTTATTGGGTTTTGACGATAGAGTAATAGACATTCATCAATTTACAAAGTCTTCAAATGCAAAAAGTGTATTTTTAAAAGCCATTTAAGTTGTATTTTTTCCTTTTTTTGGTGACAATTTTTTTTTAAAAAATCCAACAAATGAATTTTTTTGGTGTTTTCAATTGCCAATTCTCAGAAGAAAAATAATATCAAAAAAAAATTTCAAAATGAAGAGTGTTCTTATGCCTACTTAGAGGTGTAAAAGCCCCACCAAGCTCCTACCATCTCATGATCTTCTGATGTTTAATGACGGGCTGACCTGGGTGGTTTATAATGGAATGCTACACAAGACAACAAGCTTTATTTAAGGGTTTTGAAATCTACAATTCTTTTTGAAATAGCAATAAATCAAAGACTTGAAAACATCCTTGATTCATAAAGGAAGATAAATTTACTTGAACCCCTATTCTTCCTCTTTGGCTAGTTGTTAACATCTCTTGCCAAAACATTATACACAACTAGGGTAGTTAAATTGTTGAAAAGCACAACCAATTAAAATGACATAACTCTAAAACTAGGAATGAACACAGAGACATTAATTCCCCCAATTCCTCATCCCCTCACATGTACCCTCACAACAACAAAAAAACAATTTCTCCTTATGTACTAAGATATCGCAATGATCACTTGGAAATTATACAATAATATAATTATTAATACCATCCATCAAATAAAACAAGTGAGACATTAAATATCTTCTAACAAGCTTCGAGTAAAGCTCTACCAAGGCACTTGTCATACTAGATGGCCCTCCATGTTGAACAAGCAAGTCCACCCTTCATCATTGTCCCTAGAGTGTCCACAACACCATAACTAGGTTCCTTATCGTTCAACAACAATTGAAAGCATTGACTCTCATGCACCGCATGTTGGAGAATGTTGCAATCATTCTACAAGCTCAAATTTCAACTAAAAATAGTGTTCTAAAATATAGTAAACCCCTTTTATAATCACGCCCTTGTTCATCACTTTTTTCTTTGACATTAATGAATAATGATTCAATACAAACCTTAACAAAATTGTGATTACAAGCAAAATTTGTTTTGGAAAATAGTACTTTTATATTAGCATATAGATGTCAATTGTTTGAATTTCCTGCAAGGCTTATTCTAAGCTCTACTATGCATCATTAAAGTTGAAGAAAGTTGTGATTTTTAATTAATTTAATATCATGATCTATATTGAGTTTGAACTCCTTGTGTATTTTGTTAACTAGATTATTTTCATTAAACATATGGCTTTCTTGATAAGTTTGCATATCTTTTGTTTGTTTGCAATAGAAAGTTGTTTCTTTCGTTTCCTTCAATTGGATTTATTGTTGTTAATTTGCACATCTTGAACATGAAACAACACTAACATTGTCAAAAGGAATTACAGTTTACAAAACTTTAATATTTGCCCTAAAATTGTCCCATTATAATCACATTCACAAAAGAGTAAACTTTGGAAATGTTTTGTACTACTAATGAGTGTGATGGTAACTCAAAAGAATGGTGTTTCTTAGCAAGATAGATAGTTACCAAAAAATGTGTGACACAAATAAAAACATGACTAAAAATGGGTGTGATTATAAAAGGGGTTTACTTTGTAAAAATCTATACCAACCACAATATTCATAGTTTCATAATGTTGTTCCAATTTTGCACATTGCTTTTTAATTGTGCTCAATTTTTTCGTTCTAATTGTATCTAATCCCTACAATAAATCTTATCATTTTTAATATTTTTTTCTATTGAAATTTTATTCAAAATAAACATGAGAATTTTTTTGGCTCAATAAAAAAAAACTATTCATTTAACTCAACAATTTACTCAACACTTTTGCCATCATCATGCAATTGACCATAATTAAAATTGATAGTGTCTACTTTGACTAAAACATGTCATGTCCATAATGCTTGCTTGTGTGGCAATATATATTCTTATTTTTTTTTAAATATGTATTTTTTAATTCTGAAACAAATGTAATACGATTTTTTATAATTCTTATTTCTTTTGAAAATGGGAAAAATATTATTTCGTTTTATTTGTTAGGTAAGCTTTCCTACACATGGGCTACCCATTAATTCATCATTAACATGTGGTATGTCAACATGACTAACTTTAATCACACCTGTAACATGACTAATTTTAATCACAATTATAGGATGTCAAAAATGTGGCTTGAATCTTCACCTCCATGACCACAAGAGAAGTCTTTAATTGTTGAACCATCCCATCACGTGATGACAAATAGTGTAACCACACCAACACATGTGTATTTTGAATTTTCAGCAATAAAATGTTATTACATAATAATTTGGTTTCATGATTCAATTTAATTTCATGTGTAGGTAATTAGGTTGTTGTTACTTATTGGATAGGTAGATAGATGGTAGGTAGTAGGTGGTATGTATGTAGGTGATAGGTACATATTAGGTCGTAGGTAATAAGTGTAACTCAAAAATAATAATTTAAATTACATCTAGGTTTTTTTTTAATGAACACTTAATTCAAATTTTATAATGTGTCAATTGATCATATAATGAATTTTAGATTTAAATTAAACAATGAAACAAATTCTACACTTCATAATTTGTAATCAATCTCACATATATATGAATTCATAATTACATTTGGATTTTATTTAAAATTGAAGGACAGGGCATTGATTTAAAATGTTTATTTCAAAATTTCCAATGTAATGTCTTTAATCACAATAGAGTAAGCATATAATTTCATGATGAAATTAATTTCAGTTCACATACGAAGTACATAATTATTATAAGCTATCTTTGATTAAAAATTTAGGGGCATTATGTATATTATGCCCATAAAATTGACACAAGTACCATGTTTTAGTCACAACACTCATACATGGTGGTGACAAATCACCATTTTTGTCATTTTTTTATGACTAAATCGAATCATTAGAGTACTAATATGATCTCCACATGGATTTTGCATGGTCCGCATGTCAATAACAATGTATATTTTGATTAAATTTTCTTAAAAACTTATTCAAATCATACATTGTTACTAAATTTGGGTTGGTCAAAATAGACAAAACTAGGTATGTTAGTCATGTTGAAATGATTTTACAATCATTTTAATCATGATTGGGGGGGTGTGGGGGTGGCGGAAATGGAGGGATATGGATATCTTTGACGATACTAATTATGGATTTTCAAAACTTAATAAGCTAATGGTGATGTTGAAATAATTGTCGATGTAATTCTAGCAAGTGGCTTTTTTAGGTTGCACATTTAATTGGACTTTTGCTAATACATTAGGTTGATGACCAAGCATTCCAAATTGGAAAAAAACCCCATGATACATGAAGAGCAATTCTTAGGAGAAGTTTTTGTTTTCTTTCATGCACTTACCATTGTTATAATTTGGTACAAACATACAAAGATAGTAAATGTACATTTAAAAAGATCAAAATTCATAGTTGTTCATCTATTGGTAAAATTTTGAAGCAATTTGTGAAAGTTATGATTTTTGAACAATTTATAGTTGGATTGGGCTTAACGCTATCAAGCCCAATATCATGCATGTATGTGTTAAAACAAATGTTGCACCAATTCCACTAAATGTATGATTTCTAATTAGAAACCATGGGATAATAAAAATTTTATAAAATTTTAAACATTTATCATGAGTCTTTTTAACTTGGGTTTCTTGCATTATTTATATGAATATTGTTAACATCAATTTGTGGTACATACAACATCCTATAAATTGTGTTGGGATCCTTGTAGCTCTAATACCAGGCCTTCTTGCTAATTCAATTCTAAAATGATATTTTGTAGAAAGTCTTTCTTATTGAACAAATGCATAGCATTTTGACAACAAAACACTACCAAAAAATTGAACCTTTTAATTGCAACATTATTTTTATTGGCAAAACATTGCATATTAAACAAGTTTTGCAAATTGTGAACAACCTATAAACTCACTCATTCATTTGTGATTTGAATAAAACATTCTTTGATTTAGGTTCATGTTCCACCTTTTTAGATAATACTTAAGATTATAAATTGAACCTTGCATAAATAGTATATGGTTTGAACATGTAATGTGTTTATGTGTTCAAAATACATTGAGTTCCTTGTATACACCTTTGGGTGCATTTATTTAATTAGGAGCCACAAGCACCAATTTGACAAAATCCTTATGAGGAGGAGTGGATGAAACAATTAGGTTGATGTGGCATAATATGTTTGGTTAATATAAGAGAATATTATTAAAATCATTAAAAATGATTTAGTTCTTATGACCCAAAAAAATGTTGCATTTTTATTATGTGAAAGTTTTATTTTAAAACATTCTCATAAATATGTCATAAATAAAATTTTCAAAACATTTTGAAAGTTCATTAAATAGCAAAAGGATTGGTTACAAACACATTGTTATGTTTTTGCATCCTTTATTCTTATTTTTTTAATCTATTATTCTAGATTCTTACAACATAATACATAATGAAAAGCTCCATGCACAAAAATACAAAATTCGAACAATACATTCATTTTGAAAAAATAAAACCTCGGAATCTGAGCAATGGTTACATCAAAGGTGGTTTCTGAAAGAGAAAATGTACAGTTTACATTAAATGCATACAAATGCAAACTTTCACAAGGAAAAATTAAATCTTGCTCACATACTAATTCACTTGCTTGGACATGTTATATATAATCTATGATTGCATTGTCAAACGGTTGGCATAAGAAACATTATTTTTAATATTATCCCTTTTTCAAGATTTGGAAACACTCATAGAACGTTGAACACTTAATACAATAAGACTCTAGATAGTGATTTGTTTCGTGAAAAATGACTATAAATTCCTTTAGATCTAGCTAACACATAAGTAATTTCTATTTCACAAAATTCACAACACTTTGTTTAGATGAATTTCCTTTATCTTTTGACTAGTTTTTACCAACATCCCAAAGATATGGGTGGCTAATATATATGAACCCTTTTGTATGATATGACCATGTATATATATTTGCAAAAAGAGATGAAATCATTTGAAAACTTTAAAATAAGTAGATTATGTTACAACATTTTTATGTTCATATAGATTTCATACAGTTGTAAGAACTTTTTAGGTTCCAAAATTGGTGAATAGTTGAGAAAGATTATGGCACCCCATTGAAATTTCAACCAACAACAAAATGGATTAAGAGTCACCTTGATAACATTGGGGGTCCATTCATGGCCAACAATGGTCTTTACCACGCTACCAATTTAGTAGGTGCTGGCTCACCACAGGCCTGAGTTAGGTCACCTAATCACTTGCAAGTCTAAGCTTTGACATGTTTTCATGCAAAGAAAATTTGATATTTCCATGCTTGAACAAAAATTTGTAGCTGAATAAGATATACCCATGGACTTGAGTCCATGCTTGACCCAAGGCCCCCTCCTCCCTTCTCAATCCTTACCATACACTTTTTCTTTAAGGAGTTGTGAGATTAAAGTCCACCTAGTGAATGTTTTGCATATTTCTAGAAAATTCATATATTGGGTACGAGAAGCTCTTAACCCCCAACTGTCATGGTGGACCAATTTGGTCGGGTTTTCAGTGTATTGCTGACTAACTGGTGCAAGCTCCTACATTCAGCTCTGGTTGGCCACCAACCCATCTTAGCCTTGGAATAAGGTGTTCTCATAGGTGTTTCTTTTTCAATTTTTTAAAGTAACTACTAGATTGATTGGCTCCAGTCAATTGGGCAGAGTGTATTATGTGGCTTTTGTAGCCATTATGGAGATGATGCAATTGGTTAATAAGACTTTTGTGTGGTCATGGAATTGACTATCATGTTAATGAAAGAGTAAATTTTTTGCAACTTAAGCACATGCAAATTGTGGTGTTTGACAATCAATGTATCATAGAAGGTGCAAAATTGAGGTACAATCCAGAATATCAAACACCCAACACAAAGGAAAACAAATTTCAAGCATTTGAATTTCGCAATCTCACCAAAAATAATAATTTTAATTTAACATCAAACAAACTAACCAATTACACAAACATATACCAGATGCACATTGCAAGGCTCAATCACTGCCAAAAGATTTGAACCCAAGTCTCAAAAGAGATTTGCCTAGATGCAATATCTATGTGCTTGCATCACAACCCACTCCAAATTTAAAGTTCCAAGCCCCCACCACATCAAGAGAATATTCCAACTTCAAACAATGAATCATTCCAACTTAATGATTGTGATTGTTAAAAATAAGATTTCTTATTCAAACCAACATTTTAAAACGTATTTGTGCCAACTTTGCACACATGATGAAATTAATTGTAATGACATTCAAAATATTCAATAACAAACAACCAACCTTCGATGAGAAAGGTATGACCTCTTATCAAAATATTGGAGCAACATGTCTTATCATTACACCATCAAATATTATTATTATCATCAAACCTAGCAATGTGATCAAACATCAATTTTACTACTGGTGAAGAATGCTAACAATCGACCAACATTTCAATGACATGATATTAATATATAAAAAATTCATCCAAATGCAACTTTCAATACCCAATGTGGATATAAAATTTGAGAACAAATTTAAAACAACAAGCTACCAAATGTTTTGAGAGTTTTAATTAAATATTTTTATTTAAAAAAATAATAATGTAATATAGTATGCCTTAATATTAAAATTCACAAAAATCAAAAACTTCGCAAAATATCCGAGTTAAATATCAAAATAAAAATGGGAAAGTCACTTGTATCAATTTTGTTAGCAAGCCTGCGATGACTAAACAATTGACACACATAATTTCCAAGTTAAATGGTGGCAAATTTGCCAAATGATATCAAACATGAATTGTAAAGATCTTAAAAGAGTTTCAATAAGGTATTGAAATTACAATGGATCAATTTGATCCAATATGGATTATTTTATTTTAAATATATATTTATCAATATTGAATGAAATTCATCCAACACCACTCACCACTCACCCCCTCTAAGAAGGAGTTCCCTGCATAGTGACTTCAATGGTTTTTTCTGAAGATTTTCCTAATGTTGCTCAACTGGCAATAGTGCAGAAGTTTATTTAGTCAAATTTGGTGATATTCAAAAAATGAAAGTATAAAATCTGAAGCAACCTGCCCTATAGTCGGCAATTGAAGCAAATTTTGGCTTTTCTATTTAATTAAAAAATCGTTTTTTGGCGATTTTCTTTTAATATACAGGGAATATGGCCAACACCAATTTGAGCTATAGTTAGATTCACAGTCTTGAGCACCTACTGTGTTTCATCTTTTTCGGCGCATTTTTGCCACTTTCGTGTCAACAAAATTGAGTTTCTGAAACTGATACAAAGAATTTTGGTCACAAAAATGTGCCAAAGTCGCCAGATTCTAGTTCGAGAAATTGGGTAGCGTGAACAGGGGATCGCAGGCAACAGCTTCGGGAATTGCAGCCGCGGATTCGGAGGGCGGTACCACTGAGGCAGTTAGATGCTTCGGTAGTTCTGGAATTCCAGTGAGTGTGAACGTGTAGAAGAATTTGAAGGGAGAAATGTTGTGTAGGCGGACTACTCCTCTTGCCTCTCTGAAGAACCCCACTCCTCCTGTGATGCTCATCAATGTATCCTGGTAGTTCACAAATGGACCCTGCATCCACCCACCCAACACAAGTTCACAACTCATGTTACAACCACTTCCTCTTGTCGTTTTCAATGTTCATGTGGCCTCAATTTTCTGCTCCTTTTCAATCCGCTCACAATTGGCACAATGGACAGATCTTTTTGGGTCCGCCTGACCACCAAATCATTCTTCAAAATCAACATGCCCATGTTTCTGTAAATCCGGTTAGCCCGGCATTTATGTATATATCCTCCTAAGTAGTGAAGAAACGGACAGACGTACCTGGCCAGAGATATGACCGAAATCGCCAAAATACCATGTCATCAGAGTCTCGTAACGATCGGGAAAGAAGAACTGTTGCCTCTTCATTTCCGGGGTGCCCATTCCGGGGTAATGTTTCATGAGAAGGCAGATTCCAGCCGTGATTCCCAGCCTCAGCTTCAGCGAACCATCATACAGCTGCAGAAACGACCATACCACACACTTCAACACACACCTCGCGACTGAGTCGAAACCTGTCTATTCCGTGCAGGTAACAGCTCGCTTTTGTTACGCAGCTAGCTCATCTTCGATCGAGCATGGCCTTCTCTAATTTTCTAAACCGATAGGAATCAAGGTTCAAGAAACAAGCTACTGATTCTCGTGTCAGGAACCTCACTAGTGCCTTGTGGAGACCGTAAGGAATCGAATGATTGTGGACTAGATATTAAATTGCGAGCGGCAAATGCTGGTTGCAACTAAAACGCACCTTGTTAGTGAAAGGGACCTGGTCGCCCAGAGCGTGAACATGCGCCCCTGTGTCGGGATCCACCTTGTTCACCGTCTGTCTGCTAAATTCCAGAAACGCAGGGCTATCCCTATCGAATTCGTTCAGCTCGTACACGCTGAACGTTTGCGCCTCAGCTGCACACACACATCCCAATTAAGTGAAACTCAGTCAGTCACTCGGTCATGTGTAATTCCATCTGGATTTGCAGCCAGAAAGGAAAAATAAATAAAATAGCAAAGCCATATGAAATCTTTGGGTTATGATCATTCTAAAATCCACACGCAAAACTACAGGAGCTGCAAGGAACGCCGGAAGCAATTACCGACAGAGGCAATTTGTGCCGGACGTGGACAGAATTCAAAGTCATCAGAGATAAGGTTTGGGGACCATCGGACTGGCCATGGAACGTGAGAACTGTTCATACCTAATTTTGGAATTGATTCCCAAAGAAAAAGCCTGTCCGCAGATTCCGTGACAGAGCTGTGGGTGATGTCAGAAGAAGGTAGATTTCCAAAGTGCTCCATCAAAGCTTCTGCTGGGTTCTTTATTATTTCCCCATGCTTGGACGCCGTCCTCCTACCTTGTGCTTCTAGAACACTAGTGATCCTGCTGCTGGAGTTCCGTTTCCGGCTCGAATCCTGCTTATAACTAGTGCTCCGCATACTAGAGGACTTTAATGAATGAAGCTGTTTCCGAGCGGTTTGAACCTGAAGACATGCGGCCTTAACGTCCCTCTTCTGAGAGTTCTGACTTAAATCTCTCACTATATTCGAACAAGCGAGGACATTCCCGGCAGTTTGAGCGCGTGAATTCAGCATTGCCGCCGCCATTGTGATTCGTATTTAAGTTGAGCTTCTCTAATGTGACACTATGTAGTCTACCTTCTGATGATGCGTTCACTTGCACGCTAAAGACAACAATTGATGAAGGTGATGAGTTTATAGACTAGTAATTGTGAACCAAACTGAGTACCGATCTAAAAGCAGCTTGAGGAAGTTGAGGAGGCTAAATCAGCTATAGAGAGTGCAGAATCCAATTGTAAGCTATGCGACGGAGAGCTAGCTAGCAATTGACAGTTTAAAACAGCTTATATGATCATGAGTTGGTTCAAGTCCAAAATTGATTGTAAGAAATGATTGAATGAAGAGTGCAGGAACTGAACTTGACTTTATATACCGAACAAAACGAGCTGAGGTTGATCCTTCGACGAACTACCTATGCCTGGTGATCAGGAGCTTCATGGCAGCTGTTTGAAGGTAACTTGGGCTTTCAGGTAATTCCCGAATCATAGCAGCCAGGACTAGTACGAATGGTCACAACTAGGGATGACAGCTGCAAATCAAAAGTAAAAGAATTATAACTACCAGTTTCGAGATGTAATCGAACTAGAAGTAGTAGACACATGGAGTGAGGTCATATTGTTTGCAGGTCCCTTATGAGCTCTAGTGGTGATCAATCAGTGTGTGTTTGAAATTTGTGCGCAGCGAAACCTGCTGCCAAGTTTCGTTGCAGCAGGCATCTGTGATCTGCACATGCATGCAGACGCTTCAAGGCTGCGACACAAAAGTCTTTGCACACCATTTGCGCAGACACGAGGCTGCAAACCTTTGCGAGTCATGGCCTGGGCCCTCGAAAGCTAGCTAGACGCTACTTACGTGCGTGGAGCAAGGACGAAGAAGGGCGGGTGGGAAGCTTTGTCGCCCATGTCGTCAGAGAGCGCAGCTGGGCGGGAAGAACTCCCGGGGCAGTTTCCCGCCAAAGTTAGCAGTCAGTCCGGTTCCACTGAGATGATGAAGTGGGATATGACGTAGGGCGGGGCGGACGCACGAGGTCTAGAAAGTTTTGGGTTTTTTTTTTTAATGAACTGGATTCGAGGGCCTGGTAGGCTAGGCAGCCCTTTTAGAACCCGTTTCCGTATCGTCCATGTTTGCTGGTATCGTTGTGCCACAATTGTTCGGTCACCTGGTAACCGGAACCAGTACCTGTACTGTACCTCTATACTGGTACACGCACCTTCTCAAGGGAGGCTTCTAGTGTATTTAAGTCAGTGAGGATTGTTATGTACTCCCCTAAACAGAAACAATTGTACCCACCTCAATTTTACCTTTTCAGTTTATATACACGGGAGTTGAACTTGGGCAAACCATATGGGATAAAACCCAGGTGTTATTGGTAACGTCTTGGGGAACGCATTTGGAACACTTTGGGAACTTGATGGGAATACATTGGGAACAAGGGGAAAAAACAAAAACTCCTTGTCCCCACCCCCCACTCAAAAAGAAAGAAAAAAATTGGATCAATCATGAGGGCATGCTGAGCCTTCGCATTGGCTGCATGAAATTTCTATTTTCAAAACTGTTTGTTTGGCCATTTTTGGCCTGGGCCAATGGCAGGGGCAGAAAATTGGGGACAGAGTGGGAACCTGATGGGAACTCATTTGGGAACGTGAAGAGAACATGTTGGGAACAAAGGGAAAATGAAAAAAATCCTTTCCCCCCCCCCCCCCAAACTTAAGAGAAAAAAAATCAATGCACTTTGAGTGCATGCTAGCCTTCCATTTGACTGCATGAAATTTCGACGTTCCAAAACTGTTCATCACCATTTTTGGCATGGGCTAATACCCCCATCATAAACTGGGGGTACTTATTTATTGATTGTTTTCATTTCTTATTTGAGTCCATTGAAAAATCATCAAGTTTTCAATAAAAAATTTCATGTATGAAATTTGAGTTTTATATTTAATAAAAGTTGTCTTGTGCATGAGCTTGTGTGATGAGTTCTTGTTTTGCAATCAACAGGCCATCCAATTTTTTGTTGTTATTATTATTATTATTTCTCCATTGGAAAAATTTCAAGTTTTCAATAAGTTTTGTCACGGGTGAAGTTTGACATCTGTAAACAAAAGTTGTGTTCCACATGAGGTTGCATGCATGGGTTCTTATTTTGCCATTAACAAGCCATCTAAAAAAATTCTATTCTAGTTGTGTCTCATAGCTTGCATTTTATATTTCGGGCATTGGGTTAATGAAAAAGCTGGGAGGGGTAGGAAAAAAAAGTGCAAGTTGTGGGTTGCACTATTTAATATGAATCACTATGTATATCTTGTGTATAGATTCATTTAAGAATACAAGGAAGAGGTGTGGGGGCACCCATTTCCTTAGCCTCACTTTCTTCTAATAAATAACCCTTCATGTCAATCCAGCTTAATTTCCATTGGACTCTTTTTTGTCTAGTGGAAACCTTTCTACAAGATAGGATTAAAAATTCTTCTTATTATTTTTCATTTACACACATGTCATAATGTCACATCTCTAAGATAGGTGCCTTTTGAGGTAGTTTTTAATATTTACAAAAAATTTGAGCCAATGGATTTTTTTAGGCCCAAATGAGTTATGGTTTCTTTTTCTCTTTATGGGAGATTTTCAATCTGATTTAGACTTGATTTAACTCTTTTTTTTCTTCCTGGTTGTCATGTAATCACATGTCCCATTTTCAAGTTCAATGCCCTTCTTGTATGGTTTTCAAATATTTATTAGAAAAAATATTTTGACCTAAAGGATTTTACTAGATAACAGTTTCACATTCTAAGTCACCTTCATGCTTGCATAGCTTGAATTTAAGGGGCTTCTCATATTTCAAGTATGACCAAACTTTCTATTGGCATGAAACCAACACATCCCTTTCTTCCTTGATTGTATGTGGTCATTAAAGGAGTTTGTGGCATTCATCCATTTGTCAATTTTAAGTATATTCATTTATAAGTCAATGTAACAAATGTTTTCAATGTTTGAAAGTGTTATTTCTTAAAATTACATGTTATGAAAAGTTAAACCGTGTTACCATTACTTCAACCTTTTCCACACATGCGATAAGTCAAAAAATATATATCTTTTGGAATTAACCTTCAACCTTAGCATCTATTTCCTCCAAAATATCCTTTGAGAAAATATGGAACATTCAAATATCTTCCTTTAGTCGGAAGACATTGATATTGGATATCATATCTTTATTTTATTTTTTTGTTTGAAACACGTCATATATGTTGATTATTTCATTGTTATACATCAACATAATATTATTATTTACAACGCATGATCATCTTATGATTATTTTGTTGCACATTGTCAAGTTATTGGGGTTTTATGATATGATTAACGACATGTAAAGTGTTGAAATCAAAGGCTTAATGTGGGCTTTTGTTTCATATTCCATTTTCAATGATGACATTGTACTTTAGAACTAAACTTAAGCCTTAGAAAATTAGAAGTTGAATGCCTCTTTCATAAAGAATTGTGTTGTTGGTTACTTTTGTGATGTTTTTCATCTTTTGTAGTTGTGTTGTTTGTTCTTATCATGCTTGTTTCTTTTCATTTCTTGGAATGTTTTAGTCCCTTATTATAGTTTATTATTGTCCTTTGGTCTCTCATTGTTGTGCTTCAAAGTTCAATCTCATAATGTTGTGCTTTTGTTCCGTACAAGTTTATTGTACTCTATTCAAAGTTGGTTGTTCATGGATTGTTGTTAGCTTTTATCTTTTGGTGTTTTGTTTCAACTTTCAGTCCTCAATAGTCTATTTTTAGATTAGTCATATGTTCAATCTTTGAGTGTAATCAATGGGTCATATCTTCAATTTTAGTATTTGAAGTGTGATATCTCCTTTTTTCAATCAACCTTAAGGTCATATGTTGAACCTTTGTAAAGGATAATTCAGCTAATAATGTTCAAGAGAGGATTGTGTATCATCACCAAAAAAAGCATTTGTGTATGTTGGAGACATTGTCATATTTTAGATTTCCATTATGTCCATGTCACCATCGTTGAAGTAATCATGGACCTTTTGCCAATTATTTGTGATTTTTTTTTGGTGGCACATAACCAAATTTTTATTCTTACACCCTTCAATTAGCCATACACCTCATGCTTCAATAGTTTTAATCTTGTCAAAAGTGCACCTATATTTTTTTAATAAAAATCACTCATTTGATATTCTTTATATATATATATATAAAAGGGATGGTATTAATGTGACATCTAGCTTGCATTGAATCAATATGCACATCAAGTTGACCTAATGTTTAAGATCTAGACTTGAGTCATCTTTTGAATTCTTTGATGGTGTTGGTGAGGATGGAGAGGTTTTAAGTCTAAGTTATGGTAAGAAAACATCCATATCCAAACTCCCCTACATTAGACAACATATTTAAAAACATTATTCACAATTGCCAAGTAAATTGAACTACCTACTCTTTTAGTGGACAAATGAAGGCAAATCCCAATTATTTCGAAATTATTTTTAACACCCACATGGTCTCCAAGTGAATTCTAGTTAAAACAATGATTTCAAAAATTACATAGTTTATAATCAACCTGTTATGAACCGGCTACAAACAAGTGGAGAATTATAAGACAAGACAAGTTTTATTGATCCATCAACTGTTGTTGATCTGTTGAAGAGTTGTTCCCCAAACTATCTCCTTTTATAATCCTGAACCATACTAGTCCCAAAATATCCTAGGCCATGATATTGCCAAAAGTATCCCAAAATATCCTAGGCCATGACATTGTCAAAAGTATCTCAAAATATCCTAGGCCATGATATTACCAAAAGTATCCCAACATATCCTAGGTCATGATATTGCCAAAAGTATCCCAAAATATCCTAGGTCATGATATTATCCTCTCCTCAAGCGACATCTTCCAGATGGAGCTGGTTTGTTAGGATACCGTTGGTGAAACCGATTAATTAAGTCTTGGGCATGAACTAGGTTTCCAGCAGGCTCCCAAGTAGCTTTAGAAGGAGGATAACCTCGCGAAAAGACAAGGTATAGGAGCTTTCCACGAATCTTCTTGGAGTCCAAGACCTCCTGAACTTCAAACTTTTCTTGGCCTTCAATTTCAACTGGCACTGGGGGTTCTCGATGACGTTGTGGGATCGGGTTGTCATGATAGGGCTCAAGTAAGGAGACATGGAAAACATTAAGGATTTTGAACTAGGGTGGAAGCTCTAACTGGCAAGCCACTAGACCAACCAATTTGGCGATTTTGAAAGGTCCGAGGCGTTTGTAATCCAACTTGGCACATGGGCGAGTGGTAGAAATGTTTTTTCTGATAAGCAAGACCTTGTCTCCAACCTTGAAGTTTGGATGGTCCTTGCGTCGGCGGTCTGCTTGCTTCTTTTACCACTCCTGTGTTAGCTTGAGGTCTGCCATAAGGTTCTATTGAACATGTCCAAGCCTCGTGGCCCTTTCTTCAGCCGAGGGGTTTACGGAGTCCCTAGGAATTTCAAGTCTGAACCTGGGATGAAAACTGTAATTGGCAAAGAATGGATTGATCCCGATCGATGCATGCATTGTGTTGTTATAAGCAAACTCTGCTTGAGATAGTAGGTCCAGCCAGTCGTCCTGTTGGTAGTTCACGGTGCAGCGAACGTATTGCTCGATTGTCTGGTTTGTCCGTTCGGTTTGTCCATCTGTCTCAGGGTGAAAAGCTCAAGATAGTCGAATGTCAATTCCAAGAAGCTCGAATAACGAACGCCAGAACTTGGATGCAAACTAAGGACCTCTGTCGGACACAATTTCTTCGAGGAGTCCATGCAATCGGACGATCCTGTCGAGAATTAACTGAGCTGTCTCTTCTGCCGTGATTGACTTGGAACAAGGGGTGAAATGGGCCATTTTGGTGAGTCGATCGACCACAACCAGTATTGAATTCTTAGCTCTGACAGCAGGGAGGTCTGTGATGAAGTCCATTGCAATAAATCCCCAAGGTTGGCTAGGAATCGGCAGGGGCTGTAGGAGTCCAAACGGGCGATGCTTGGGAACCTTAGATTGAGCACATGTATCACAAGACTTGACATACTCCCATAGCAGCTTGTTCATTTTGGGCCACCAATAATTCCTTAACACTAGTTCGTGAGTCCGTGTCATTCCAAAGTGATCCGCCAGGGTGTTGTCATGGCATTCTTTCAAGATTTTTAGGCGTATAGGTCCTTCGGGTACATAAATCAGGTTATTTCGAAGGAGAAGTCCGTCTTGTTGCTCAAACTGATCCAGATCATCACGATTTGGGTTCCTTGGTCGTTCCTAGAGTTCCTTTCTTGATGTTGGTAGCCCAGGTGTCTTCCTCAGTTGCCATCTTGATGTCCCTGACAAGGTATGAGTCTGGGAGGGTGCTGATTGTTGCTGCAACTCGAAATTGCTCGGGGTTGAGTAAAGTCTGGTTCCCTCACACTTTCCTACACTCCTGGGAACATGAGATGTGACTCCCAGGCTTCATTTTTGGCCCACACCTTTGCAAGCCCTTGTTTTGGCTGCGAGCCCAAGGCTAGGGTTACGACATGAAGGATATTATGTGTACTCCTCAAAAGTGAGAAAGTTATTACATTTGAAAGTAAGCATAATACCCCTCTCACTCTTGTGCCTCATGATCTATATAATTTTGGTTCATGATAAATTTTGGTTCATGTTTTATGGTAGGTAAAGCCCATGGGCGGGAGACATTCCCAAAATGGGGGGCTAGAATTGGTTATTGTTTCATACTAGACCCCTTATTTTGAGCATGCCCCTATCTTAGGGCTTTACTTTACACATGAAACTTGGAATGGGGAAATTCTAAAAAGAAAAAATTAAATTAAAAACTCTATCCAAACTCATCACTTTAAGAACTTTTCAAATTTTAAGAACCTTACAAAAGTGGAAAGTCCCTTTCTTAATCAAATTGGCATCTACCCCAAATGGAAATGTTACCTAGATTTAGGAACATGTGACCTAATAGGTTGAAAATGTAAGCAAGTTGTTAAACCAAACATGTTAGTTAACTTGTTATTTAACCTAATGATATTTTTTTGTGTTATGAGTGTACTAATTTTCACTACAATGGCAATTTTTGTGCACAATTAGGTATAGGTGGACTGATTTCACAGTTGAACAAAATGATGATGATGTTTGTGATGATTTTTCTTAATGTCTTCAAATGTGGTAGTTGATTATATCTCTTGGAAAAATAAAGTTGGGCAAAAAATATCCTCCCATTGTTGTGCAAGAATCTTTTACAATATTTATGTATCTTGCGTCCTGGACAGTTGCTTTGTCATTCACTTAGCCCTAGCATGCAAAGATAAGCAAATCGTTTGGCTCATTGGCCTAATTATGAACTTGAAAAATTAATTGTGAAAGAAGTCATGTATCTCTCAGGTGACTAAACCTAGAAGAAGGAAAGGGACGCCCCTAAATTTTACTTTCTAACAACACTTTAAAAAAAAGTTAATTGGTTCTACAGAAAATTTTAAGCAAAACCCAAATGAATCTTTTTAATGAACAATTTTTGACATGACTACAACTTTTGCAAAGTAGGTTAAAACTCACAAACTACATGAAAATTTAAAGCGGTGAATCCACCCACCTAGAAAAATCTTGATTCTTGCCTTCTTTCTCTAAAGGAAATAAAACAAAACAAAGGCTCAAATTCTAGCTCAAGAACTACACGTGAAGAAAATAGTGATAGAAAAAAAATGAAAAAAAATTAGGAATTCATCTTGACACCCAATTAGATCAATTGGTGAATCAATTTCATTCACTCGATGCTGATGATGATCAAGTATCAAGGGTCAAAATCCATAGAAATAGATAGATACCCAAAATCAATGGATACATGGAAAAAAAAAAATCATGAATGCTCAAAGACCTTCTAGAATCTACATGAAACATATTCAAATTTCAAAATATGTAAAATCGGTGCAAGTCTAACATATTGTAGCACAATTATGGGTGCACCTGCATTCAAATTATGTAGATTTCAAGGTCTTGAATATTCTCCTTACTAGTTTGTTGCTTTCAATTAGTGCCAAAATCTCATTAAGGTGGTTAGTCCCCCATAGCTTCCAAGAAAGCAACAAGAAATAAAAAGGCCCAAGTGTATTGGGTGGATGCAAGTTGTTTCGAAGCTCTCTTCGTCTGCCATATCCAAGTCCTTCTTTTTCCTTCTTTTTTTTGGGCTAAATTTAGCCAATTTTATTTTCAAAATAGCTAAAAATATGTGTTGTTTTTCCTTCCCTAGAAGCTAGATTTTGATAATTGTTTTGAAAAATCTCCAAAACTTTCTGTTGGGTTTTAGCATTTAACCGAAAATGTAAAGGAGTCTTGAATTTTTTTACTTTCATACCTAATCTATATCCAAATTTGGCTAAATCTTTTTGCAAATGATTGTCATTTTAGCTACATCACGAAAAACAAAAACCTTGCTTGATGTTCCAACTAGTTCAATTGGTTTCACATTTTGAAGGATGTTGTTTACCCCATGTTAGCAACTCCACTCCCACTATTTGAATTTGGATCAGTGTACACTAATTATCACATTCAACATGATGCACACTTATGTCATGTTAGTGTGATCTCCTTGGTTCATTCTCATTTAAATGTGTGTGTGTGTTAATAGTGTGATTCATATTAATTAGCTCATGGGTGCCCTTACCATTTTTTTTTTAAAAAAATCTTTTGGGGAAGGAGTTGTGATGATTAAATCAACATCGATTTCTTTGGAACACGGGGCACTCCCCAATATAAGCACATGTTTTGACCCCATATTGTAAAATAGGAAAAAATGTGCTCTTTGACTACCCATTTTTTCAATTTATATACATGGGAGTTGAACTTTCAACAAACTATCTGGGATAAAATTGGGATGTTATATGAAACATCTTGGGAGAACATGGGAACTTGTGAAACCTTTTATGAACTTAATGGGAACACATTGAGAACAAGGAAAAAAACCAAAATTCCCTCCCCAAGATCAACGTCTTGTTGCAACTATGCTATCGTTACATCACCTCTTTCTTGCAACTTTTTATTTAATGAAATTTTTTAAAAGTTTAACCTAGCATTGTCAACTAGATCACATCTTCTGTGTTTAAGAAAACTCATTTACAATCCATGAGAATTCAAGTTCAAAAACACATGCTTATTTTTGTTGTGTGTTTTGAAATTCCAAAACAAAAAAAATGAGACTCTAAAACCATGTCATGGGATAACCTTGCCCACACAACCACAACCCCACCCCCCCCCCCCCCCCTCCCCCGCCCCCAAACCAGAACTATCAAAACCTCATTCACACTAAATTGGATTCAAACCACTAATAATAAATTACATGAAACAAATGTCTTGCAAGCAATACTTGACAATGTTAATTATAACCAATTGATTTTTCAATAATTGGCCAACATTGATCAACACTAGTTTGGATTATTGTTGGTACTAGGTTGTTAGTCTATATAATTTAATATTGGTTTTCGTATCAAATAATCAACTAAACTTGTGTAACCTAAGGCAATATCAATCTCTTCCTAGTAGCATTTTTTTTCCTTTTTTTGGTATCAAAATTCGGTGAAATTTAGCAAATAATTTGACAAAACTAGTTGAATTTACATTAAAATAAAAAATCTAATTTCTTTGTTGAAAAATGACAAAAGTTTGCTTCAAATAAAACATTGATCTTAAGCTAAAAATGATGCACCTTTAAGTTTATAAAATGGCATCTAGGTTAAAAACATGCTTTTCAATTTTGTAATAAATTTCAAACCTAAAGTGCATTGCTTAGCTCCCTAGAGAAAAAAAAAAAGGGACAAGAGTTTTAGAATGGGACTAGGACAAATTTACAAATGTTATTTCAAGGTGAGGTTAATTTGCACAAATTGAGAGAAGGCAATTAGTGCAAATTAGAATCAAAATGGTGCATGGACGAAATCACAAGAAACAAATAGTCACATGATTCAACACAACCCAAACTTCAAAAACATCAACATTATCTTTTTAAAATTATATTTTATAAATGATGCTGAGGATTATATTGAAGTGCTTTAAATTGCAAGGATTCCAAAATGGGAGTCTTAATTTTTTTAATTATTAAATTATGAGTCTTCTTCTTTTGTGGGATCATAATTCTTACATATGAATTTAAATTTAAGAACTCTCAAGGGCAAAGTTGTAACCAAAGAAAAGACCTTTGCAATGTCATATTACACATTCCATTTGGAGGTCATTTGAACCTATCTATTGGTTGTTTAAATGGTTTGCTAGTTTGAATAAGAATGGTCATACCTTGTGCTCTAGATGTCAACATTGGAAATGTGAGCTATCTTCGGATATCTAGTTTTCAAAACCTTTCCAAAGATTGTATAATTCAAGGACAACTTTTGATCCTTCAAACCTTGTTTCAAATATTCAAAACACCATGGGATTTCAATTTTAAAATGGGAGTGTTAGGATGAATTCATTCTTGCACATGTGAATGTGTCTAAATCTTAGATTATTCTTTCAACCCAATTTCCTTCTCATACTTTAACCTTAATTGTGAACCCAAGGCTAAGGTCACAACACAATGCATGCATGTTAGTTGGGACATGAAATCAAACTAGCCTTGTAGCAATACCTACTTATAAGGACATGAGGTAATACCAATTTCATACCATGGTTACATCAATTTCAATATTACAAATATACCTATTTCATTTTAACCAAAAATTAACTTCAAACCCTTATACCATAAGCAAGTAGGTATGAAAGTTTTCCAAAAATCCAATACAAATACCAAGTTTGTATGGAAGTTTTTTGAAAGATCTAATACCAATATCAGGATTTTATGAAATTGAAAAGGTCCAATATCAATAATAATCAATATGTACGAAAACTTATACTAACCAAACATTGGTTTGAATTTCATATAAGCAACAAGGCCATTACACAATGAGATGCTTAATTATCCAAGACTTCTACACTTGTCAAGAACACCATTCATTCATTCCTCCAACACACCAATGGTTTTTCTATTTCCATAAAATAATATTTCATTCAATGTCCCATGGTCCTATGTCGACACCTACAACTATCGTTGTCATCAGACATACAACACATAACATAAAAATACCTTAAATTATACACCACATTTAAATCAAAATGTGACTCACTTGTAACAACATAGGAATCCAAACCCAAAACATAATAAAAAAACCATAACATTTTCATGAACATAAGAAAACAGCAAAGTAAAAAACTATGTTTTGAAATTTGAAATCATCAAAAGTCATTTCACATCACACAACTTAGATTATATCCAATGGAAAAATATCTCATACTCTATTCACATTTGAACTAGTTCAAAATAAAACTAATCGATTCAAATAACCTAGTTTATCCTGAACTAAGTGGGACCTAACTAAGCAACTAAACTAACACATCTGACATCAACTTGAATTTCCATCCCCAATATTTCCAACACCATGGAATGTCCAAGAAGTCGTCATTCAAAGTATTTCTGCTTGAATGAAAATCCTACAAAATTGGAACATTACATCCAATTTTTCAACTAAAAATTTACCACCCCACACTATAACAAGCAGGCTTACTTAGTAATTGTTTTGCCCCTACAAGTTCAAACTTCTAACAATTAAAATAGGAAATGTTCCATGAAGTTCCCCAAAGAAAATGAAGGTCGTTGTGTCATGAAGGTCGGTTGTGACTAGGTGTGATTGTGTCTAGTTTCGCTTAGGGGCATCAAATGAAGAAATTTGATCGAACCAATATTTTCTATGGTTGTTATTTTAGGGCCATGAAAGAGCAAGAAGAATGATGATACAAAGTTTGCCAACCAAACATGACATAATGTAGTTGTGACATAGCTTAACTTTTAGACCTCCGACCCCAAGGTTCAGAAATCTAAAGGATGAACTTTAGTCCCATTGTGCCTTTAGGGGAATGAGTCAGTTGGTACTCGTTGTATGCATAATCTGTTTTACTGATGCTACCATGTATGTTATGGATAACTTGAATCATGTGTAGACAATTGGAGAATTGGTTCAAATCACAAAAATCTACACAAAAAGATAGGAGCATCATAAACCCTTGAAATCTAAGACAGGGTCTGGCTTCTCATGCACTTATTTTTCCTTGAAAAACAAGTTAAATTCAATCCAAGTTCAATCTCATTTTTTGAATTAACTAATTAATTAATTATGAACTTTCAAAACATTGTGATAGGGTAGTTGAAAGTTGTCGACTCCAGGAAACATGACTTAAGAACCTCAAATCCTCATAATGAGTACCCAATATGGCCAAACAAAGATATTTGGAACCCGCACTTCTTAACCCCTGCTTTCTACGAAATGCACACATACTTCAATTTGAGAGTAGGCATCAACTGCTGCACTGATGCCTCAATATGAGACAAGGAACCCAAAACCATAAACCCTAAATGCTGTATACTTGACTTTAATGGGTTACAATAGCCTTGAATAGAAAGAATGTAAAGGTTTGGTTGGCCGTTGGCCTCCTCGACTATTAAATCATCTAGTTTTGGTAGAGTTGACAAAATCTGTATGATGGTCAATTTCTTACAATACAGAAACCCTAAACCCTAAACTTGTCCATGGAAAATCTGACAGAAGAACTTGCCATCTACATCAGTACCTTAATATTGTGTGGTGTTGGTGCCTGCCTAGCAGCCTCTTGGACATCGCTTGGGCCAAACTGCCTCCATTTCAAAAATGAGTTGTATCTTTGCAGGGCTGCTATCTTGGGAAGTCTCTGATCCCGAAACTAGTCTCAGCCTAGGATGTTTAACTTCAGAGTTCATCCCAAACGTGTGTCTCCACCCTACTAGCTAGTCCACAACCACTGGCACCTCATTTCATTTCTGGGACATCTTCAATGTTAATGAAGAGGACTGTCAGGCAATTTAGATTCCAGGAAACCTCAAAATGGAACAAAAGTTAAGAATATGTTCTTTGCAAAGCTCTCTCCAAGACGAAAGGGTTTGAACTGATATCTGAGGAGGAATCACGCAGTGAAGCCAAAAGTGAACACTTTCGGACACTTCAGTTTTCATGAGCTGCCACTGATATTGGGCGGATTGGAGATGTTTGGATGAGAGAAAAAACAATCAATGCTGGAACAGTCCATGCAAAGATGGGTGTCATCACAAGTACTGTTGACCCATAAGCTCTCATAAGACTTGATAAAAGCTGTGCCCCCACACATTTCCCCCAGGGAGAATTAGAACCAATACAAAAACACTAGACCATTTGGACTGCAATCACCATCCATGAAGAGAACAAGTTTATTAAAGGGAGTTGACGGAAACCTTACCCGCCAATGAAGAAATGTAATGGCCAAGCACCCAACAAACAGCCCTTTCCGAATGAGCCGGTTACAAACGCTGCAATATTCATTCTGGTGTTCCAGTTTCCTATTGAGAAGTAATGTCTCAAGTTCCCCCTCTGGCTGCGGTTCACACCTCTCCTTCAAAACAACCCCCAACTTTGATGCTGGAACTGACATCATCTCCTTCAATGATGATCCCACACTTGCATCCCCTCTGTATGCTTCACTGGTAGGAAATACCAGGAGCCATTGGGACAATTTTGATCCACTCTGTCGGTGGCATTTTCCAGCCATTCCAATGTGGTGTCTGCATGCAGCTCTCTCAGCTGAAAGAGCAGAGACCATCAAGATCAAAGGGAAAAGCACAGTGTACATGTGAGGAAGAACTATTTCCATGATGTCTGGCACTCCTAATCCTGAAACTTGATTTACAGAAGTTACATTTGAAGGCTTCACGGACCAACCCCAAACAGACATGTGACCAATAGGAAAATCATCCGCAAGCACCCGACCAGAAAACCATGGCAGAAATGTCAAACACATCACATATGCTAATGAACATGCCCAAATACAAGTGTTGCGGGCATTCTCAAATACCACCCAAAACGGAACTTTGATCAATTTGAATATCATGGTTCTGAAATCAGATGCTGGCCTTAAAACTGTCATAACCCACTCGTCACATAAATTAGCCTTTTCTAACTGAAAACTGAACACCTTTGGTACAATCAACATTGAGAAGACAAATGCAACCATTCCCCACAGTAAGAATGGATAGAGTTTCTCCCACCGGAAGCCCATGCCAAGGTACCCTAGCCATGTGAGTCTAAAATTTCCCAGGTGTCCATTTACAGAAAAGGGACGTGGCTCACTGACTGTAATGCCCTTCTCCTTCTCTTCCAAAATGATCTCCAACCAATACCGAGTGGGAGAATCATCAGCATATTCTGCACTGTTCCAAACAGCATCATAGTAATAAGGCCCACTCTCACCTCTAATGCCAGAGTTGTAATCAATGAGCCGCATTGAAATCTCCTCAACTACAGTTAAGGCAAGAGATTTAGCATCAATAATTCTTGCCTTCACCCAGATGGGAGGTGTGTTGGAGAATATGAGCACCCGTATGCGGTCCAAGGGCAAGATTTTGACTGAACCTTGAAGCATGGTTAACGAATTGAGTGGGAAAGTTGGAAGTATAATAGTTGGCATCACAAACTCCTGGTCTGACTTTTCTTTGGGTGGTATCAATTCCACATCCACAAATGAGGTGTGACCATTATCTGTTGCCATTATACGCATCATTCGGCTCACCCGCCAATCCCCCATTTCCCACTCCCAGAATTCACCCACTTGCTTATATTCTGGAAACACCAGCCTGCCAAAATGACAACAATTTTTTGGTACAAATCTCTGCATACTTTTCTTGACTGAAGAACATTCCTCATGACTAAATTGTCAGCACTTAGAAGTGGATGAATAATTCAGAGTTTCCAACAAGAGAAACGGGTTCGAACCAGTGTTGGCCAGTTATTGAGTTTTGACCTCGATATCAAGCCAGTTATTGATTTTCTTGATAACTGCCTGGTGTTGAACTTTCTAATTCTCACAACCTACCTGGATGACCTGAATATCATTCAGGTAAGTTATCAATCTTTAAACACTACCAAAAAAAAATTAAAAAGAACAAAAATCAATTCATTTTAATTTTTTAAAAAGCCCTATAACTGGTGTATAAGCAGCAGGTTTGACCAGCAGTTCTCAGCCAGTTATTTGAAAGCCTACCCTTATGCATAACCAATGGTTATTATCAAATTTCTTGATAACCTACCTGGCACCCAGAAGAATGTTGATACTGATATTGATAACCTGTGTGGTCCCCCAAAAATTGGAAAAACAATAACCTACCTGGCGGTTATTACAATAAAGCAAATAACCAGGCGACACTGGTTCAAATCCAATGTTGTCATTCATCACACACAGTTCCTTGATCTTGACACTGAAATCTTAGGACGGAAAGTCCCAAGTTAATGTAATCAATTAAGCAAAAGAGCTCTGAAGAAAAGACTGTCTATGTAACAAGGTGCAGTACCTGTGATGCTTATAAAGATGCTTCCCAAATTTTGTGTGCAAGTGGCCACAGACGTATGCCGAAATGTTGTGCTTTGCAAAAATTCCTTCTGGGTGTTTCCCTGTCTCTGTTGAGGTTGTGAATGACATGGGAAAATGGCCAAACACAATTTTTGTGACAGGGGCAGAATTATCATGGTCCCATTGGCTGAGTTGTTGGTCAATGTCCACAAGGCTCTGGTCTGTCGGGTGCCCGAAAACATTTGATGGGGCCCGCAGCCCAATCTGCATGGCATCATCAATGCCCACGAAGAGGTGCTTTCGCCCGTCCCCTCCCTTCCAACACACCCCAACAAATGAGATGGTCACGTTCGCAAATTACACGCAATTTTGTTCCAATTGAGGTAGGTCATTCCACATCAAAGTTTGAACTTTGCACAATCTGCAAAGTTCTACACAATTCCCTCCAAAATCCCTCCAGGAACAAACATGTGAAAGAAGTTTCTGATCTACCGTGCTTGATTTGCAACAGATTGATTCCTCAACATAATTTTGCAACACTTCAATATCAAGGTCTCTATGTGCTTTTGACTTGAATACATACCATGGGAGCATCCATCCACTGTAGAAAACTTGATGATACCTGTAAATTCTTGGAAGCTTACCAAGACAGTGATGCTTTGAACAAGGTTAGTGCGATTCAAGTGGCCATTTACACTATATGCAGAGTAGTAGTCCAAAGAGCTGGAAAGCGGAACTCCATACTTGTCGTGGTTTCCTCTCATGTCAAAAAAACGTTCAATGGGGAGACCACTGCCATCTGCAACTTTCTGAATAGAGTCCCAATAGTCAATCCATTCCCCCTCATCCTGCCTTGTTGCTGTCCTCTCCTTGTTTTTTGCATCTGCAAACAAGAGACCCAAAACCTTTCAATTTAGTAGCTAACATGACAGTGAATGAATCATGGGTTTCTCAAGTACCATCTTCATTTCTATGAACTTGACTGACGAAAGTAGTAGTTGCTCTGTGATCTAAGAGCAACTCCACCAATGCTCAGCATGTGACCCTGCAAATTAAAATTGGGTGAAGAGAAGTCAAAGCATGCTGGTTTAGCTCAGCAAAATGGTTTTGGCCCAGCATTTTTGCACAGTTCACTGAGGCTGATAAAAGGCACAGCAAAGCCTAACACCTGCTAGAGAAGAGTGTAATAAATATGATCTGACTGCTGCTCCCTGTTTCTGATTGACCAATCATAACGATTGGTCCAGATGGTTTGCTATTAGTAGTCTCCCATCTATTTGCAGTCCCAGGTTTAGTTTTATGGGTGGGGTTGGGAAAAAGTAAATAACTAAACTTGGATGTGAGAAACAGTTTTGCAGGGTCACATTCTAAGAACAAATACTGAGAACATGGAAATGCTCTAACACAATTGGATAAGCTCTGTTTTCCCCTCTATCACTTGCTGCTCTCATTTAGGGATTAGGGTTTCAGATGCTTTCCAGTTTGCAATGGATCCAAATATCAATTTTGAACACATTTTCTTTCCTTCCGTGCTTTGAATTGAAACCTGATCTCAACAGAATCCAACAGACAAAACCTTGCTCTGTATCCAGAATTGAATCAATCATATTCATGTTTGAGGTATGGATCCTTAACCCTAAGAAACTGTCTGCAGAAAAGATTGAAAGAGGAGGAGAGAAATCAAGCAAACCCACCAGTGAGATCGCCAGTGATCCAAACAAGGGCAGGTTTGATGAATTGCAAGGCATGTCCGAGCGACTTCCTCAGAGCTTTACTCCTCTCTGGGATCCATTTGCTGATGTGTAGATCAGACAATTGCACCACCCATACCACATTTGCAGGTGCATTACGATGATCTGCCTTCACAATATTTTGCATCCTCTCATTCCAACTGTTCTCCTTAGTGGGTGGCGAGGCATTCGCTTGAATCAATAGCATACAGATGAGAATTCCTCCTCCAAGAACCTCCCTCAACTTTCTTGCCTTGAAACCCATTTCGCTTCCTCAAACCCTAATCTTGTCACCTCTTTTGGCTGTGGCTAAGGATTTGCCTTGTAAGCTGTCGGATTCTTCACCCAACCAGACTGTTGCTGCTGTCGTGCCAAGCTTCCAAAAATCTGAGACGACCCATGTACAGAGAAGCTTCGAGAGCTTCCTAGAGTGCCCACGAACTTCCGGAGCTTTTTAGGGTTTACTGTTTTCAGTCGTAGGTGAGGAATAAAAAGCAAGATCATCCAGAGCTGCAAGTTAGGGTTTGCAGATCTTTGGGCAGTTTATTGATTTCATATAGGTACCAGTGTTGTGCTTTCGTTTTTTGTGGTGAGCGTCCAGTAGCTGTTGATGATCAATTGTGTTTGTTTTGTTGTTGCACAGCTGAGGTCTTTGCCCCAACAAAGCGAGTGCAGCGAATTCTTAGCATTCCCAGAGCTTCAAAGACAATAGCAACATTGAAATTGAAAAACTGAAATAAGGCAGTAAAGCCAATCTTCGAGCAGATCGACAATGTGGAGTGTGAGCTTCTTCTTCTTCTGGGTTATAGGGAGATCAGAAATCTGGTTACATTGAGGGAGTGACAAGAAGCACAAGTCAGTCAGGAGTGAAATTCAAGCCAGGGAAAGCACTACTGTCATTGACCTGATGCAATTCTCCCCATTTGTGTGTATATGGAAGTGCAAAAACATTACCTAGTTGCAGAACGGAATTTTTGTTAACAAGTTCTGAAATGAGTTGTTTCCACTCAAATGTACAAAGAAAGGTTCTTAGAAATTCTAATCTGAATGCACTCACACTATTCCAAACCCTAAGGATTGGCAACATGTTGCAGAAAAAGAAGCACAATTATTCTTCTCCCTCACTCCATGAGGTGCCAAGAATACTTTCAAAAAGGTTTTTGATTGCATAGTTTTTTATTTATGCAAAGAACGGAATCTGTGCAAATACAATCACATTAACGGCAAAAGCACACAGTTCTTTCTTTGTCTCTGCATCATCGCTGAAAACACATTCTACAGATATCGATTCCATAGATTTTATTCAGGCAAAGAATTTACTGTACAAAAATATAACTGCTTGCATTGAGTTCACAGCAGCACTGCAGAGATTTCTTTTCCAAACTGACAATAGATGTCACACATGTATGTCCGATGCAGCTGAACCATTTGGCACCCTCTCCCACCTCCCACAAAGCTGAAGGCAAGAACCTGTTAGACAAGAGAGCAAGAGAAACTTGTTCCAGAGAAAGAGAGAGAGATTGAATGTCCATCCACCTTGAACAACCACCAGAACAGAATTTCAAATTAAGATCTGACTTGTTGAACTTTGGAAGCAACAAACAAAAAAGGTAGCTCCAAACAGTAAGTCAGCAGCAGCAGCAGTTTTCATTTTATTTAGTTAGTGTGGCTTGGGGACATGGCCATCCACAGCAAAATTGCGAGTGGCAGCAGGAAGAGCCATGCGCAAGCCATCCAGCTCAGGCTTAGCAATCACTTGGCAACCAAGGCGAGAAGTTTCGGTTAAGCCAAAAGCAAGATCAAGCATGTCATTCTCCTCATCAGAAGGCTCAGGGAGCTTGCCATAGTAGTCATCATCCGTGATGATCACATGACAAGTAGAACACGCCAAAGAACCTTCACATGCACCTTCTAGCTCTATGTCATTCTCATGTGCAGCTTCAAGCATGGACATGCCTACAGGCACTTGAATCTCCTTCTCCTCTCCATCTTTGTTCACAAATGTGACCGAGATTTTCTCCACATCCGGCTTCTCAGATGATGACGCCGCTGTTGCAAATCCTCGCTGCCGTTGTTGTTGTGCTTTCGTTACCCTTGAAGGAAGGGAAGGATGCAACAACAAGGGAAAAGAAACCCCAGTGGAAGTAGATTCCGGAAGCGAAAAAGGAAGCCGACACACCTGCGGCGCTCTTCGACGCAAAACTTCGCGGCACGTTGCCTCCTGTCCCATGTCCGCGAGATCATAATCTTCTCCTCCCACGAAGCTCCCGGAATGGCAAGAACTCGCACCAAAAGAGCTAACCGAAATTGCCGTGGTTCCGGCTTCTCCGGCAAAGCTTTGTTCCAAAAGCTGGGAACCTGCAAACCGATGCAGTCCAAGGAAAAGAGCTTCAAAGCTCCGCCGCAAGCTCCCGGGAGCAGCTGCTCTTCCAATTCGCCTCATCTTAGAAACCCTAGCATAAGAAACTACTATCAAAACTACCAAATTTCAAACCAAATCTTCCGTTCAAATCTCCTCTGCACACATATCTCCGCAAACAGATCTCAAGAAAGTTTCGTTCCCACAAATCTTCGGGAAGACAAATCAAAGCACCAGCTGGTGCTTCTCCGTGTCAGAAACATACCCGATGAAACACACAAGGGCAATGGCAAGATGCAAGCTCTTCTCTGGATCTTCTTACGCAACAAGCATCAATATTAGGGTGCTTAGATCAAGTCCAAGGGGTTTAGGGTTTAACCAATTAGGGTTCCAACTTGAATGTAGGTCTTGCTCAAGTCTAATGGGTTTAGGGTTCCAAGGTTTTTAGGGTTTAGGTATGATTATTCACCTCTTGTCCAAGTACCAGAAGAAAGCAACAAGTTTTCACAACGTTCAGAATTTGTGGCTGCTGCACAAAATAAACCTTGCGTCTTCCTCCTGAAGTCCAAGGGTTTTAGGGTTCAACAAATTAGGGTTCCAAGCTTTTAGGGTTTAGGGGTTATTCACTTCTTGTGGAGTGCCAGGAAAAAGTAACACAAAAGTATTTCACTGCTGCACAAAAATTGCTTGCGTCTTCCTCTATTGTGAGGTATATAGGGTATGACGTATTAGGGTTTCAAAGTTTTTTGGGTTTAGAGTTATTAACTTCTAGTTGAATGCCAGAAAATAAAAAGATTGGAGCTGTGGCTGCTGGGATTCGAGCCCAGGTCTCCACGGCCACAACGTGGAATTCTTACCACTAAACTACAGCCACCCCCACTTGCAAATACTCTAAATATTAAGATAGATATTTAGGTAAAGCTAATAAATCCCTTTTTGTTTCATCTTTTTTTCTGGAGAATTTTTGGGGAAAACATTTTATTAGGGAAGGGGGATTTTGTGTCTATGTAGGGATTTTGATTTAGGAATTCTGTTGTCAGTGAGATGGCTGTTTTATCAGGTTTTTCTGATGGGATATTTGCAGCATGGACATGATCAGATGTTTTAGGTCTTCCTCTGCCAATGTCTACAGATGATTTTTGGGTGTTTTTGGTTTGGAGCATGAGAATCAATTCAAGCTGTATATTTTGATTCCCTGAATTGGCGAATGGGGGGGGGGGTGTTTGTAAGATGTCAATGAAATGTGGGGTTGTAATAGGATGGTTTAATTCTTCCAACCAATCTAGGCAAAGCGAAGGAGGCACAGCAGATGCTCTTCTAAAATTGAGTTTTATACTCCTTTGCACAAAGGAGCACATTCAACTCCAAAGCTTTTTCCTTGATTGTCATACTAATTTCCTACATTATGTGTAAGGTAACACCTGAGGAGCAGGTTGTTCTAGAAGTAAGCAAGCACCCATCCAAGCTGGAGCCAAGGGATGCTTACTTTTGGAACTCCCCCCACTCTGAGGGTCTTACCAAGCATAAGAAATGACAACTTTCTTTATTATCAATTTTTTTTTAAAAATCCTATGATACTCAGCTGGTTGTATCTATCATTGGAAATTTTGAAAAAAATTACAGAGGCCATTTTGAATAAATAAATAAAATGCTTGCTCCAGTGTGAATTTCATTTTTCACCAGCATTTTTTCATTTAAAATGCTCACCTCTTCCGCATGACCTATTACCCTAAACCCTCCAAATACACTACACAAAGTTACAGGGGTTTTGATGTGTGAGTACAAAGAAATCATGAGAGTCATCAGACCAGTGAATGTTATTTTATTTGTGGCAAAAAGACAGCAAACTCTTCAACTTTGCCAAACTTACAACAGAGGATTGGGAAAGCAATTTGCTAAGGGGAAGAAGAAGGGATTAATCAAGACCCACAGGCCCCACACCAAATCACAGAGGAGAGAGAGTTTGAGACGAAATGAACTTTCCTGTTCTATTTATATTCCATTAAATTTTAGAGAATTGAGCTTGGGTTTTGACTCATGGTAAAAATATGAAAAAAAAGAGAAAAATATTTTATTTTATTTTATTTTAGTTTGTTTTTGTGTCATTCGGTTGTTGTATTCAGGTTATTTACTATACATCAAAAAGCCCATCCTGTTTATCTCTGCCCCTCCTGGTAAAAAAATTGTATATTTTCAAATCCAGCCAAGGAGAGGGCCGCCAAGTTTGATGACCCATTTGATGCTTCTTCTTCAACTGTAAGAAGAGATCATCATACTACATATGTTTTCTATCCATGGACTTCCTCCTTTGCTGTGATGATTAATGCTAGAGTGCATTTCAACACCCAGATCTGCAATATGCAGAAGCATTACCGACACCATTATATAATTATAAATTCACAAACTTCTTGAGGCCACCATGTTTCCAGTATATTATTGTGGTGCAGAATTGTTGAAACTAGATTTGTCGACCATGTCTTATTACACATGTTTTGTAAACTGTTTATAATTTAGGGCCTTTTTTTTCTTCTCTTTGTTAATTAAAGCATGCACTTGTTAATTAGAGTATTTTTCCATGCACTTCAAAATGCAAGGAGATGGCCATAATTGCGGATGAGCATAACACTCCATGCATACACTCCCGCACATGCCATTAGCTTCATTTCTTGCAATCGGATTTGTAGACCTGACATGAAATCTCGGATGGGTTGAGGAATGTCCATTGAAGTCAGCAATACAGAATCATCATCATCAAAAAATGTGTTGTTTCGAGACCTAGTGTCTTTGTGTGTCATTGTTGTCACATGCCGACCCGGTAATATTAACCAATTATTCTTGTTGTGCTGCTTGAGTGTCGAGGAGGAGCTCCACTACATTGTCCATCATCCTTACTACAAATATAATTGCCTCAAAAAGGGTAAGAAAAACAATGCTTTTGCTCCACCACATTGTCCATCATCCTACATATAAAATTGCCACAAAATGGGTAAGAAAATAAATTATATTCTTCGCAATGCAAAAGTCCTCACACCCCAATATAATGATGTAGAATCAAAATGGGTGTCTAAGTCCGGATTCTGCTTAATGAAGTTAAGCAATTTGGATTCCAATTAATGAAATCAGTAAGGAGAAAAACACGAAAACTGGATAGAATTTTAGCTCTACTTCGAATGCATCTACATATATGTGTGTGGTTCTTCCTAGTCCCTTCTTTCCACAAATTTCATCACAACTTTCTTTTGTTGTCTACATTCTAACTAGGCTATGCCTGCAAAGGAATCCTGGAAAGGAATTCTTGTGCTTTTGTCTAAGAAAGAAAGAAAGAAAGAAGGAAGGAATGTAGGAAGGAAGAAAAAGGTGACCTCCAACTTGGGTTTTGGCACCGGTTAGCATCCTACCCAACCATTGTGACTCTTGGAGGCTAGGGTGATCACAATACCTACTTGTGCCTGAAGGAAAAAAATTCAAATCAAATCACATTCTGGAAAGTTTCCCAATTATGTTGTAATGGTTTTTGATGTGGCCTTTTTTTGCCTCTCTTTTTGGTCCCCCTTACAAATGCACAATGGTGGGGGTTCCTTTGGGATTTACTAGACCTAACTTGGGCAGGTGCTAAGACCCTTTTATATACAACACCATTCTGCAAAATCCACATGAAACCCATTTATGTAATGGAGTGGGCCGTGTACAATGTGCCCATATTACTGCCCATCCAGAAATTTGGGCGTGTCTTACCCAAATTGCACATGGGCACCTCACTAGGCACAAAGGCCTACTATACCCAACACACTCCATACTACAAAATTAAGATTAGTAACTAGAAATTAACCCTAATTCATCGAGCTGGTTTAGGTAGAGCAGCTTTAGGTTTCATAAGTGAATATGCATTTTGATTCCCAAGTAAGGAGTGAGGAAAAGGTCTCTCTTCAGAATTTTATTTTATTTTTTTTGGTCTTTAACACCATCGTCGCAAGCAGATTTTCAATACCAATTTGCATCCCATTTCTATTCAATTCAAATCATATTGATTTCAATTAAGTTGCACACTGTCATTGAATGTTTTTGTTTATATAAAAGTTCATTTCCACACCTAACTTGACCTAACAAGGCCCTCCATTGTGTCTTGTGAGGTTTAGGTCCTGACCTAACTTGGGCCATATGATTGTTATGTAAATCCACATGACCATTGCACAAATCCATGAAAACCATTGTGCAATGGAGAATGCAACCTTTTCTTAAACAGAGCAACCCCTTGCATAGTATTGCAATTTCTATTCAACACAGAAATTTAACAGACCACCTTATGGGGGTTATGTAAACAATAATGAAGAGCTGTGGCAAAATTTTAATTTGTTTGAAAACCAATTGCCTGTTATGGTAAGGAGTACGGTGGTGGTTGTTTACGACACGAAATAGATGCTAAACAGAAACACTAAACCCACTAATCAACTGCCCACAAATCCTCGTCTTTTAAGGATGTGTTGAAACCAAGAGGCTGAGCTTTTTGGGTAACGAGTTTGCTTGTTCTTGTAGTCCACATAGTAGATGCCAAACCGAACACTGTAACCACTGTCCCACTCAAAATTGTCCAGTAAGGACCATGCAAAGTAGCCTCGTACATCCGATCCATCCCTGCAATAATTCAAGTTTTGAGCAGAGTGTAATGGGTTGAAACCATAAGTACTAGAACCACCCAAGTAGCAAGGAGCAGGCTGGTGATATGTTCCAATGTCAATCGTCAATAACAGAACAACACTCGTTGAAACCAAACATCCGCAAAGACCCATCCAAATATAACTCTCCAAATGAGGTCAAGATTTCTTATTCACGCACTGTTCAAGACTTTTGTTCAAGAACTGTTGTCTATTTTCTTTTTTTTATTTAAATCAACATTGAATTAGTGAAGTAATTCACAACATCTTCATCCTTGCGGAGTCTGAATTTTAAGGATGGACTAATTGGGTAAGCCAAGAACACAGCAATGGTTTAGGGTTTTGGGTTTAGCCTGCATGATGGGGTCATATTTTTACCTCATGGCCAAAAGCATGTTTTGCATGTAATCACGGTGGTACTGAATTCGTTGTAGATCATGTAATTGTTCATTGAGTGGAAGCAAATCCTCACTGTTGGCCTCATCTACACCTGCCAACAAAGATCAAAGTCGAAACCAAATGCTTCAAAAATTGCAAATGTGACCTTTTCAACTATTTTTTCTTTACAAGGATTGGATGTATTTACACATGTTGATATTGGTGTCTGTCAATGGATATGCTGACAACATAATCGGGTTTAGGCCAATTACACCAGGTTTGAGTGGATCTCCTCTAAGGTACCAGAAGCCTAGTAAATGGAGTTTAGATTCTTTCAGAAGTAAGTCTATGCTGCAAATGGTTCAAATGGAATTTTTCACTTGTTTTCATGAAATGTCATTTCCCAGCAATGACACCATTGCATCAGCAACAGCAGCAAGCAAAGAAGAGAACTTTTACCATTTTCAGTGATGTATATAATGGGATTGTTGTAACGCTCTCTGATCCAACCAAGAATCTTGCGCATACCACTTGGCACTACGAAGAGCCAATCAGATGATGTCTGCCAAAATGCCACATTCTGTGAGAAACTTGGGTTTGGCATTAGTGAATTGAAAACCTGGAGCTTCGGGTCTTCTTCTGCAGCTCAATGATCACCAATTACACCCACAACTTCACAGCTAAAATTAGAGAAAAAAATTAGGTTGTTGGGTAAGGACACTGTAGCTGATGTCTTCAACATTACAAAAACATTGATGACAAAAATACATGGAGCTTCTCTCTCACCTTTGGTCCTATAAGAACTCCATTCTTATATGCTGCACATTTCCAGGACCACCCAGAAGACTTTGAGTAAAGCAATGATCTATGAGTGTAAAAGACTTCTACTTGCATATGCAAATCATATTCAAATTAGGTCACTTTGGGCCTTGATTAAGCTTTTGTTTTTAAGTACATTATCACATAGGTATTGTAAGATTTGTGCTTTCAGTGAATGTATCACATTCAACATTCGTGGCCACATCTAGGATTTGCAAATGGTGTATAGATACAAATTACCCATTCTTTCAGTTGTTTCAAACTTTGCACTCAGTACCACACCTACAACTCATTGTTTGGTTACATTCATAATGTGTAGGAAAAGGAGCCCCTTTAAGGGTCTTCCAAGATTTTAAGGGCCCAGCCAAGGCTGATAGTCTGAGGCTGGGCCCGAAAATTCATGAAGACCCAAAAGGAGTAACATCTCCAACATGATGAACTTTTTAATTTCAGGAATCTCACAAAATAGAAGGTACTTGAAATTTGAAATGGGAGGTGCATTGAATTACACAGGCGAAATTTTCAAAAAGGTCATTTTCATTACTGCAAATCGTCCAATAAAAAAAGATTTTTCCCAATAATTTATTTATTTTTCAATCTATGAATCTTCAAATTTGGGGAGTTTGAGAACATACGGGTTATGACAATACTTCCATCACTGTCATTTCGGGTAGCAAATTCCGATGAATAATGATTCAGACCAATAAAATCATATGAGCCTTTGATTGCAGCTGATTGTTTTGCAGTGAAATGGGGCAAACGATTGCCCAGGGAAGCTCGCATAGAGGCTGGATAATCACCAAAAAATATGGGATCCAGAAACCTGCAACAAAAACGTGATCACAAATTGTTATTATATCACACAAAAAAAATTGGTCAGTCTCTTGAAGGTTTTTATTATTGTGAGATTTTATGAGCAAGTCTTCTTACTTGGAAAGGAACAGATCATTAGATGTAAGAACTTACCACCCAATGAAATCTTCAATGCCAAACTGGGCAGCTTCCCTGTCTTGACTGGAATCTGTGAGAGGTTCATACCATGGAGAATCTACAGTGATACCTATCAAACCTTTCTGTTCATCCTGCAGCAGATGTGCCCCACAAAACTGTAAATTACAAGATGGTTTACAGCATATGTCAAGTATAATCCAACAATCAAATTCACTGGAATTCTGTTGATACTGAGCCATATCATGAAGAGGGTTTGGGGTTTAGGGTCTGTGTATCTCCAAAAAAAACATCAATATAGAAAAAGTACCTGGAATTGAGTTTTGTAAATGTTCACAGCTAATGCATGGGCATTTAGGGCATTATGTGCAACAATGTAAGGCTCTGTCAATGAGTTGCCCTGAGTACAATTTCCATAAGGTGCTGAGCATCGACCCGGTGCATTTTTTCCAGAAAAATAACCACCTCCAGCAAAAGAATGAATTTCATTAAATGTAATCCAATGCTTCACTCGATCACCAAACAATTGAAAACAGAGTTGTGCAAACTCTCCGTAAATCTCCCTACAACCCACCACAACTTCAGATGATTTATATGTGATACATAAATAAAATTTGGTGCCAAATTGGACAAGAACTTCAGGCAAAGAGCTTTTCTAGAATAAACCCTAAGGCTTGTCTCAGAGCAAGAAGATAAATGTCCCAAATACACTAAACCCAACCTACAAGAACCATGGTTTGAACTTTGAACCCTACCAATAAAATCTGGTACTCTGCTGCAACTCTATCTGCTCATACAATAGAATGTCATTCAGAAGAGATGCATGATTTCAATTGGAAAGGGACTGCCAATTATGTTTCATTTCCAGACAATTAAATGCCCGGGAACCCTAAACCCATTGGAATTTCACAACGAGTTTTCATAGAAAGCCAAAGATATATGTCTACATACACAATTTCAGAATTTAGCCATCCTCCAATTGATTCCTCAAGCGCCTCTGGCAAGTCCCAATGATATAGTGTAACAAAGGGCACAATGTCTATGATATACCAACACACAAAAACTCCAGTCAGAATTCAATACGTAACATAGTGCTAAAGGTGAGTAATGTTGTTTGTCTGATGCAATCATATTTTCCAACACTTTATGAAGACTATTTGCAGTGTCATCTGAGCTTGAGACTGAGGAACCGAGTAGTGATGGTTTTTCAGACCGTAGATGTATATGAAGCTCATGGGAACTCAGACCAGAAGATTGATTTATGGGTGTCATGATCTTACTTTGCAACAAAAGATAGTCGATAAGCCGGTTATAGTACATCACTCCTGGCCAATTCACACGACCTCTCCCACCTGCATTTTTCCACAACCCAACATGAATATAGGTGGTGGTGCTTGTCAATGTGAACCTCTTATGTGTGGAAGATTGCCAAAACCCAAATTCAGCGGATCACAATCTGAGTTCTCTATTGTGATGGTGATTCTATAAGCGATATTTCTGAAATTCTGCATCCTGACCACTACTAAAATCAGATGTAAGAATTGACTTCTTGTGATGGACCCAACTTGGCAAAATACGAGCCCAGGCTATGGAGAATCGATATGCATCCATATTCAAGTCTTTCAAGAGCCAAACATCTTCCTGCAAAAAAACCCAAGTGTTGGTTAGCTGAGCATCCTCATGCTTTTTACAGTGATGTTTATGGTAGATTTCTCTTTTTTAACATCATCTTGAGATAAATTGAAGAAACACAAAAACATGAGAAGATAATGTATGAACCCACTTAGCTAAATACACATGTACACATTTTTATTTTTGTTTTCTTTGCAAGTTTTTACTGGTATGGGAATTATGCCTCCATCCTATGATACTGGTCGACTGCCACATCTCCAGTTGAATTGTCAATAATGTGTCCTGCAAGCACAGAAATTGTTCAGCATATGAGAACTCTTTTTCCTGAGTCTATATAGTGTTTTTTATATCCATTGCTAAAAGAAAAGGTCCATGCTTCTGTTGCAACTCAAAAGATTGTCACTACTTTGTGAAAGTAGTGACTGGGCACCAAATTGCAATTGAAATCTATAGCCAAGTAAATGCAGCAGTTTTGAGTTGAAGTTTTTTTTTTCAAAACCTGGAATATGTGTGAACACATCCCATATGCTTGGGCCTTTACCACACTCCTTTGCAGCTCCTTCATACTGCAATCAACAGGACCCTTTCACCCCAATGTGTCACAACATCCAACCATAACATTAAAAAGTACTAAAACACCCATTGATGGAAAGATGCATCTGGTTTATCCACAATCCATTGAAACAAGATGAGTACTGCAAAAACCAAAAAAAGTCCACAAAAGTGAGCCACTCATTCATGCATCTACCCAGCAGCAGACTGTCACTTATCAACAACAACCCATCTGGATCTATTAAATTCACACTCAAGTTTGCAATTTGAGACATCACAAAAAAGAGACAAGCTTCTTGCAGCGCGCACTTGATAAGCAGCTGTGGCTGTGCCAAATATGAAGCCCTTAGGAAAACTACTTCTCAGAACAGTGATATTATCAGATGTTGCTGGTGCAAGGATTGTTGTTTCAGCTGACTGTTGTTGTTGGCTCTGAAAATCTTCAAAACTGCCATGAACTAGTTGCCTGCTTGTTGCCACACACAAACTTAAACCAAATAGTGCAAAGAAAGCATGAAAGATAAGCACAGATCTCAACATCTTGTTCCCAAAAAAAAACACACTGGATTCAATCCAAAATTCTGCAGTTTAGTAACAAATGCCAAACAAAAAATTGTAATCAAATGAAAGCCCAACTGGATTCCAATTGTCTTCCCATTTCTCAAACCCACTCTAGTACCACCTCACACCACCACCTGAGCAAAGTTGCAAGCAAACAAGATCTCTTTTATACGTAATTTGTCATCTTGCCACCATCTTCCGCTGTTTTTCATCTGTTTCTCTGCACACTTTTTTTGTGGTGAGACCCACAACCCACGATGGTCCCACCGACATGACTGGTACCTATTGATAGGTTGTTCTAGGGTTTTGGGTTTATCAAGATAGAAACTTAGTCTAATCTTTAAAGCACTAATAAATTGGTAGATAATCACAACTAAATCCTAAACCCAGCTCCTCCTCACTGGTGTTGGATGATGAAATCTATCTTGCTAAATATCATAAGCCATCTTGATCTTTTTCTTTTTCTTTTTTTTAGGTGAGGTGAGCTACTCTCTCAAAGTACTTTTGATAACATCCAAGAACTTAACTCATCCATGTATGCTTCTTTATTGGTGCTTTATTGGTACAGTTCCATGTACTTACTTTGTTGCAAGAAGAAGAAGATATATAGCATGCATGCACCACCCCACCAAATACTACAACTTTTTTGTTCATCAAATTAGTGTGGGTGACCTATAATTGTAACTTGTAAATCAGCCTATGAGTTGTTGTTTGTAAATATGGACATAAAAAGACTGAACAAAACAATGTGTTAGGTGAAGTTTTCTTGGTAACTGCCATTTTGGGTGGCAAGAACAAAGACAAAAGCTCATACCTACTTTGTTGAATAGTCAAGGTACTCGGCAAGCTGGGTATGTTTGAAATTGTAGTCTCAAGGTTTGGAGAATTGTCAATTCAGGCTTTGCCACATAGTTGAAGTGTTCAAAATCAAATTGCTTATGTAGATAGTCCTAAAACTTGACTCACAGTTATTCATATAGTTTCCCTGGCTTTGGGCACCAGTTTTACCCTCTAACCGATGTTTCATCCCCAATTTGAGTGTCTACGTAAAGTTAGCAAAATTGGGTATGAAGTCATGAAACTGGGTAGCAGTTCAACAAGAAGATTTGCAGGATCTTATTCTGACAATCCTTGATGTAATGAAGAATGTGAGCAGCAGTCAATGCACAGGCAAAGGCAAATCCAAACCTAAGGGTCAAAACTCCCATGAGGACCAACTTAGCTGAGAGAACTAGTTTGGTGCACTATTTTCATCCTGACTTCCCATTTTCGACTTGGCGAAACTGGGGCCTAGTAGCCCCATTTTGGGTACTTTATGGACAACTCGGTTGTGTGCATGATAAGCTTGGAAAGTAGTGAGATAAAGATTCTTGGTAGGTGAAGAGTTGGAAACCAAAATGGTCATCTAGATGACTCTAAAAGGTTTCATGTTGTTATTGTGTGCCTAAAGGTTGCTATTTCATGATCAGCTTGGGAAATAGTCAAGACTCTGGGGATTCAAGAAACTTTTGGAACTTAATACAAACAAATGGTACACTATGACTCAACTAGTTGGTCCCTTCTGGGACCATTGCTGCTAGTGAGAACCGGCATGGAGGTTGCAATTCCAAGACAAGTGAGGTGCATATATATCTATGACAATGCAGAGGAAACTCCACTGGTGCATTTGTGCTGTGTCTCTCCATGCGGAGTAAGCAAACAGGTCAGTGCTGAAGTTCAGAAACTTTTTAAAAACGTACCATAAACTGCCCAGTGGACAGTATAATTTTGAGTCACCCAGTGTGACTTGATTTAAGACACATCAGATGAGTATCCTAGGATGGTGAGTCATGTCTGACCATGAAGTTCCACTTTCTTGCAATGCTAGGGTTCATCATATAAATTTACATGCTTTTCAAGGTTTTCAATCAGTCAAAGTGAAAGTAACAAAGATTTCTATATTTGGTTTCCAGTGTGTAGCCCAAATTATAAAATGATGATTAAAGATCTGTACTTCATGTGTGGATTATAGCGAGAATTGGCTACATCTTCTGAGGGATGTATCACAATTTTTTCTACATCTTCTTATGGATGATTGCCATTCTGGCTAGAAACAAAAGTTGCTGAAAGAAACACTACTCCCCCACAGGCTTCCAATGGATGGCACATGAGTGGCTGTTGGTTAATTCTGGCAATTTATATAACTATGATTGGATAATGAATACTCTAGGTTTCAAGGCTTCTGTAAGTACCAGTGAATTTTGTTTTGTTTTGGTTGAGTTTATGAAAACAATTTCACAGCATTATGTCAGGAGGAAACATTACATGATACTGTAGTGCCTAGATTTAGTTTGGTTAATGAAGTCTCTTTTTTTTCAATTTTGTGATGTAGCTGAAATGGCCATCATCCATAAGACAAGTGAGCCAAATCTGGCAATTAAAAAAATGATAGTAAAAACATTAGCCTTCTATATTGCAGGTGTTTAAAATGATGCCAAGTGGCGCCCTGAAAATTCAGATTGCGTTTTGAGGCCTCATGCCTACCTCCACTAACAAATGGCAACTAGTGTCAGATTCACTCTAGTCCAAAATGTTATACTTGGTCACAACATATGGTTTTGTGTGATGGTGGGAATGGGGTTAGGGTTTGGATTTTTGGGATTTTGATGCTCTAAAATGTATTCCGAACATGCTCCCCAAGTTTCAATGCCTTCCCCAATATGTTCCTAATAGCTCCACACTTTGTATCACAAAGTTGACTCTCATAACTTATTTAGGTGGACCAAAGGGAAGCATCCATATTTCTGTAATTGTTTTTTGGGAATGCAAACTTTTATTTGGGGGGATGTCCAAGGTTTCACAATTTCTTCTATGAAGGCCCAATCAACTTGACTCATAACAAGTCAAAATAAATTGAAGTTTTGGTATGCACCTCATATGTTAGTGAGAACCAACAATAGGAACTCAACAATCAAGAATATCCATTGGCATTGTAACTATCTATAATTCAACTTTCAAAATATAAAGATAAAACATATGGCACAAGAGGATGTTTTGATGGTTAATGTTTTGAAGGTATTCAATTTGTAAGGTTAAATCTAAGGGTTTAGGTTCAAATTCTTGGGATGCAAACTTGAGTTGACACTCTTTTGTTAGAAATAGCACAAAAATTGAGGTATGGAATTAGTCTTTGCTAAATTTGAAATTGAAACCATGAAAAAAAAATTGAATATAGGATTGAGAATTTTAAGGAGGAAAGCTGATTTTCTAAAAAGTTGATAAGTAAATTAAAACTATATAAATAATTATTATTTTTAATTAATCGTTGAAAAAGTTAGGTTGAAAAAGTGCAAGTGGTGTTATGAGAATGTTGAGAAGAATGTTAATAAATTGATTTCTTGCAATACAAAAAAAGTGGGATTTTGTGACTAGTCCTTATGATTAATTTTTATCGTAAACAACATATGCTAAAATTCTACTAGTCATGTTGGACAACTCGCATGCAACCATAGTCACATATGACATGATCTTTGGATGAAAAATAAAATTTAACAAAATATATATTCATATTTTAATTAAATGTATACATATTGTTGTTTGTAACTAATTTATGATTGATTTGGTCAACATTAACAATAAATGATGTGTCAACATCCAATAACATCGTTTAAATATCTTATTTAAATTTGAAAAAAATCATATCATCCATTTTAGATGGTTTCAAATCATGAAATGTGACAAATTAAAATTTATTGCATGGCATATTAATTGTGTTCATTTCTAAAGTCAATTATTTGGGGACATGTGACACATTTAAACCACATGACATTTATGTAAATAAGTAAGGATAGTAGGTGTAGGGAGATAAGTAGGTAGGTGTTGGCTATTTAAGTTGGTTTAAAATAATCTTATTTTATTTTTAGTTTAACCTTTAAAGTTGAGCCTCTTTCATTAATTCATCCCTTGAATGACACTTGCATTTTGAATATAATTAATGCATCTAATTATATACTCCACATTAGAAGAATGGAAGATAAATAAATTAATTAAACATTTAGTTGCAAATGTGACCAATTTAGTCACAACCTATTTACAACTATTTCGTAATACATATTTTATACTAACTTAGTTTACCTAATAACTATACTAATTATTATATGCAATAATAACTAAGGTAATAATTTTATGTCATTATTATTATTATTTCTTTTGTGAACTAAGTGTTAAGATAAGAATAAGATATTATATTGCTATGATAATCTCTATATTTATTTTACTATGCATTTTTTTTTTCCTTGTTCATATTGTGACATTCTTCACACCTAAACATTCATTTTTTCAAAAAAATTGGCAAGTACAAGATGTAGATAGTTTTAGGACCTAGGAATTGTAATCACATTTGCTTATTCATTCTTTTATTAAAAAGCATTACAACATACCTAACTATTACATATGGCAATATTGTGATAAAAAAAAAATTTACCAAAAAAAAAAGGAATTAATATCGACCTAGGCAAACTAGTTAGAATGAACATACACACACACAAAACAAACACACCAATCCCCAAAACTCTCTTGGACACAATAACTTCTCAATGTTTCTCAAAGAATTTGTGGTAGACATCACCAATTTCAAAAGAATTTTAAATTCCCCTTCCAACTTGCATGTTTTACATGCTCCTCCCAAAAATAAAATCATAATGAAAAACCCAACAAAAAAGGATAGCTTCACAATTACCTTACATCTCCATCATAAATCCAAAACTCTAACAAAAACATTTATCATTTCCTCAAAACAATGGAAAACAAATCATAGAAAAACTCGAACATCATTACTTGAATTATTCCAGAACATTATAAACAAAATTGCAATATCACATAACTAGCAACCTCTTCACCACAACCACCATATTCATCAAGAGCAAAACAACAAATTCCAACCTTGAAACAACATCTTGTTCTCTTTTTTTTTTATTGAAAACCGACACATTGTTACAAAACCACAAAGCATGTCTATTTTAGGTAGTTTTCATTAATCCAAAACCTTATCATCTTCAATAATCTTCTAAAAATTGATGTTAATTAACCATGCTAGTTTATGATTTTTTTTCAAAGGAGATAATAAAAATTTCCTTCCCTTTCCACACCATGCTTAAAAAATCCTAATCATCATTCCACATCACAATGACAAGACATTTGGTTTGAAACAAGGGCAAAAAAGGAATTAACATTCATTTAATCCTTGTGGCACAAAATGATCAACATGTGAACAACAATAGCAAATTCAAAGGTCAACATAAATTACATTTCATGCAACTTAAACATTCCAAAAACTATCATGGACAGATTTTGGGAATTGGAAAAAATGAGCAAAGTTTGAACTTGGTCACTAACTTGTATGTATTGGTTGAGGCATCCCACTACATGGAGAGACAATGAAACATTGCCTATTTAACAAAAAGTTGCCCTAAACAATTCAACAATTTATATTATGGTATTTTGGTTCATATGGATTGAGATTAAAATTTTAACTTGTAGTAATTATAGGTGGGCAAATAGGAGGCTTGCAATATTGGTGTTTTTAGGCACAGGAATACCACTCACCTAATGTCACAAATGTAGTTTTATTGCACATAAAAACCAAAAGAACTCTCAATTATTGATCAACTATCAAAACATTACAAAAAGTTTATTAAATCAATTAAGTATATACCAATAATTTTTAATTTCTAATTTTTTTATTCTTAGATATCAAAAATTCATAATTACAAAGTCCTTTGTAGGTAAAAGGACTTTTGTCACAATGAAAAAAAGATTACATTAGGACCCCATTTTCACAATTTACATGATTTTTTTGGTTGGAACTTATTGAGTTCACATTATTTATTATAGTTATGCTATTAAAAAAATCACCATGTAAGTTCAATTGTATGCCCAAAATCTAACATAATTCTTAAAGTTCATTAAAAGTCTTTAAAAAAGTTGAATTGAACATTTTAACTTGAAGACACCCAAATGCATATAAGAGGGTGGCATATGAAAATGGTCAAGAATTATAAGAGAAAATGAGGAAATACCTTTTACTAAACGTGGGCTTTTAAAAGATTTTGACAAAACTTAATGCCCCCACCATGTTTTATATGGTAGAGATTATAAGAAAATTAGCCGATCTTATCACATTCTTAAAGGAATGTAATTTCTATGAGTAATGTGGTGTGTTTTTTGTTGGGATTAGGTTTTCCTTAATTGGTGTGTGTTCATTTTTTTTTTACAATGGATTTTGCCCATTTGTGTTGAAATAAAATTCAAAAGTATCAACAAGAAATCATCTCTTATTTATAATGTATAGGGGGTGGCATTCTTGTCAAGGCATTTTTTTCTAAGATCCAAGGGTGGAGCCCAATGTCCAAGCCAAAATGCCTTAACAATAATGATTCCCCTAATGTAAACAAAATAGCTATAATAATGTTCCATTTGATTGATGTTTTTACACTATAATCCCTTCTAACCCATGATCTTACACAAAACTACCCCACCTAGGATACTCTATTTTAGAAGGTGCCTTCCGAATGCAATAAAAAAGATTATGAAATTGTTATGATGTTAATTTGTCTTAAACAACATTTCAATGATTCATATTAAATTTTCATTTCACACTTCTTTATCTTTTGTTTTATTTTCTTGGTGGTTAATATGGCAGGATATTTTGCTCCCCCACCAAATTTCACAAGGCTTGTCACTTTGTGCCTCGCATGGTTTGGAACAAAACTACATGATTCATGTTTTTCTATTATACATAAAACAAACACTGTGAGAAAATTTGTCCGTCAAAACCACACTACCCTACAACTAAAAACTCAAAAAAACCTCATATACAACTATCCCTTGGGTATTGCAACTAATGTGCAACTATCCCCTTAGAGATATAGTGCATTAATAAATAAATTGCCACATTAGAAAATCAGTTAGTTGTATTAAAGTTTTAGGTTAGTTGAAAATGGGTCTCTATACAATAACTTATATACATTATACATACATATGTAGTCAACCATATTTGACTTATTCAAGAGTTGCATTATAATTACATGTGGCAACTACTTGAAAATTATTATAAATGTGTCACTAAAGTAACAACTATGTTGCAATTAGTGTACAATGCACATACATGTGATCTTGTATCAGTATGGCCACTAATGTGCCATTACTAAAATATTAGTGTTCATTATGTTATACTTATAATTTAATAAGGATACATATTCATTAGTTATTTATATTTTCATCATATGTGTTTCATTTTGAGTGATTTAAAATATTATGGGATTGTTACCTCAAGTTTTAGAAATCATCTTTGAAGTGCAAAGGAAAATGAATAATGAAAAATAACAAGAGGAGAAATAAACCTTCCAACTTACAAAATACACACACACACACACACACACACACACACACATATTTCTTTGGACGCTTCCTACTTTCAAACCTTCATAAGTAAATTAGTTTTTATTAATTTTAAATGATTTAAAATGTCATACGAATGCCACTTGAAGTTCTACAAGTCATATTTGAAATTTTAATAGCAATAGAGCAACATACCCAAATAAAATAAAATTTGGTGTTTGGGAACTCGTGTTTTGTAGCATTTGGTGGTTTGTTTTTTTGAGTTATTGACTCCCTCTACTTTAAAAGGCTATAACTTTTGAAATTCTATTTCATTTTTGATGATTTTTGGTGCACTAGATGTGCTAATAGGAAGGTTTCCAAGTTTTGTTTAAACAACAAAAATACTTGAGCCCTCCCCTTGGATCTAGCCTGCCTTGAGCACTTAAATGTTATAGTTGTAACTCAATTTGCAACTAATGAACAACTAAAAGTTTAACCCATATGTTTTGTCTTCGAATCCCATGTTACAAACTGTTAAAAAAGGCTTGTTCTTTTATGTTCACATGTTAAAATACATGTGTCATTTTGGGATGAGCTTAAAAAAATTTAACCGAAAGGCAAAACATAAAACAAAAAACAAAATTTCATGGCTATTTTTTAATGCGCTTAATCTTGTGCTTTCTTACCTCCTTACCAACCTACTTACCTATGGTTATGTATGACCTATTTAGCTATTAAAATAAACAAATAAATTATATATATATATATATATATATCCAAAATATAATCAATATGCCATCTAGCAATTTTTTATTATGCCATGTGTCACAATCTCGCACCATCATTAATAATCGTAATGGATTATGGAAATTAATATTTCGAAAAAAAATTATGTTTTTTCATAATGCCACGTGTTGGATTTTAATAAATAGATGACAATTAATGACATCATGGGTGTAGTTATAATGGAGTTGCATAATAGTTGAAAATGAACTATTTTGATTGAGTTGCAATTGAGTTGCATCATTTATATGGTGAGTTACAATTCTACAATTCATGTAACTTGTCTATTACCACTCACAACATATAAATATAGTGAATTGCAAAGTCTTCTACAACTCAAAAATTGAGTTACAAGGCTAGTTGCAAAAACACATTTTTTCTCATAGTGAATTTTTTTTTTATATGTTTTATAGTTTTTTATAAAGTTTAAACCCACCATTTAAGGAAATAAGATTAATTATTACCATTAACCTGCTTTTGGTTAGTTGAAATGATTACATTTGATTTTATATTTGTTTTTTTTTTTTGGATTATTAGTCAAACCATATTAAAAACTATTCAACATGTTGCAAGCCGTTTTCTAACACCCCCATGTAAAGTTCAATGACGGGTATTAACATTTTATATTCATATGTTTAAATGAATTAATCAATGACCTAATCTAGGGAATTTCGAAAAATAGTCCTTTGAAGGTTTTTGAAACCCGAATTTCTCAGGGTTTGAAGTTTAAAGTAAAAGTGATAGCTTCAAGTAAAAGTCAACGGTTTTGTAGTTGGAGTTTGGGGCACCTCAAAGAAGGACTCTATAAGAAATAAGGAATAAAGACTTTGTGTCAATGACAACACATAAAAAAGAAACGTCGAAAAAAGTGTGAGACAAAAAGAAAAATAGCAACCCTAAAAGGAACTTATAACCTACAACCTTTCACCATGAATTATTTTACCTAATGAGGAGTGGGCACATGCTCCCACCTTGGAAATCACAACAATAAACTTAAAACTTAGAAGAAACAAAAAATTAGAAACTTCCCTAAATTGAACCAAGCAAGAAGCTTTGCAGCATGATTGATTTGTCATTGCATGTTCCTTGCCATTGCTCTCCACTTGCGAAATTAAAAACATTGCTCTGCGACATTTTTCGAATGGTGCTTCTTTAGAATCCGAATGTGCTTCACTTCTTCACGAAATACATGCGAAATTCATTCACCCATCTACCTCAAGAAGCTACAAGATTTCTTCATTGTTGTGTGCTTGGATTGCTACAAAAGACCTTTAGTAACATCAGCGTTCAAGATTCATACTAGAACCAAAAGGAATTTAAGAAAAAAACCTTGTTAGGGTAAAATGGGTGACCCAAAGGGAAGGCTCTATTGTTTTTGGTGTGCAAACAAAACTTGAACCCTTGTTCTTGGTGCATTTGACACACTAACAATCTTTTAAAAATGGCTCAAAAATGAGAAAGTTGCAACCCCCAAAGTAAAAGGGGGTCAAAAACTCGAAAAAAAAGCCACCCAACATTATAAATGGCCGGTTCCCGAACACCCAAAAGATTCTTTGTATGTTGCTATTACAGTTCAAAGATGATTTGTAGAATTTCAAATGGCTTTCTTGGATCACTTTAAATTTTTTATAATGAATAAAAAATAAGAAAGTTACAAGGTTTAAAAATAGGAGTGCTCTAAAGAGAAAAAAAAAACCAGATTTTGTAAGTTGAAAAGCCCTTTTTTTTTTTGGTTGTTTTTTCATTAATCCTTTTCCTTTGCACTTCAAAGATGATTTCTAGAGCTTGAGGTAGTGCTCCCATAACATTTTAAATCACTCAAAATGTAGCACACATGATGAAGATATTTATAAGTGTTCAGTCATAAGTAGGTGAATAGTGATGGGCACCTGTCTACCCTAATCTAAAAACTTGGAAAAAAAAAATGAAAAGAAAATCCTTAAGTTGGAAAATAGGATAATGGTGGGTGATTGTTGTTTTGTGAAAAATGAAAAGAAATTTATGCTGATATGTAATAATTTGTCATTGCTCATAAACAATTTGAATTTGAGGTTTTATCATGGAATTTGTTTTCAATCAAAACCATTAGTTCAAGCAAGGAAAAATCGTGAATTGTTTATTTCTTTTCACTTGTTTTAAGTGTTCTTTTGAAGTTTGAATGTTTTGTTTCAAGAACTTGAAGTCATGTACGTAGTTATGTCATACTTTTGAAATACCTATTTTTTATATACTTCAATTGACTAACCTTAGCCAGATGAGAACTCATATAAAAGATTGGAAAATTAGGATTTTACCTTCTAAGCTTTACTTTTGTTCTACTTCCAAACAATCACATTTTGCACAAAAATTAATCAAGTTGCACCTTTACTACAATTGATAGAATGAACATTGCTCACCAAAAAAAATTAGAAAGTCATATGTGGCACACCTTATATTCTGTTTAGGTATGTTCATCCTGACTTCACAAATGCGTTGAAAATCGTTTATGATGAATGTGGGTTTTCTTTTGTATCTGGGGTTGGTGCATCTCTTATTGTGCAAGACACAAGATGCACACAATCTCAAATAATCTTTTCCAACAATAATCTTTTAACATTGAACTGATTAGGACATCCAACCTTATGATGCCTCACTTTAATTGTTCCTTCTTTGTGAGTAGATGTGAGTAGATGAGGCTATTTTGATTTGGGAGATGTTGGTTTTGCATCGATTTTGGCCATACTGCAAACAACTCCAATGTTGATTCTTGCCACAGCATTTTCACATCTTTCAACTCTCGTGCCATCTCAAAGAAATCTTCAAAGTGTTTTTTTGCAAGTTGTACATCCCCATGGCGCTGATAAAACATGCCTATCTTACATGCTGCTTTTGCCTGTGTAGATAGATAAATGTGACGTGTCAATCGAGTAGGTCTCTTTTGCATGGGAAACAATTATTTTTTAAAAAGTTATCAATTGAGAAAAAAAGGTTTCAAATTGTGCTTCTAACTTAAGATACTATTTGGACAATAAAACATTTTACCACAACACATTGGTTCCATGATGAACCACATATATATGTATGTAGTAGTGTGTAAATGAACCGATGGGTTTCATGAAAGAACCAACAAAGGATTGGTAATTCAAATGAAATTTTCAGAACTATAGTTATGTGTCAACATTTGTTCTTTCATTACTTGAAAACTGCCAGTCAAAGCTCCATTCACTCAACTCTTACCCGCTAGTTTTTCTTTGAAATAGAGAGAACCGCCTAGGCACTGGTCATTACGGGTGTATTAGAGAGATCAAACAAGAAAAGGGGAAAACCCTTGGTCGTAAGGTTGGTATCTTCTGCAACTTTGAGGTAATTTTCCATATGGACTATGGCATCTTCATGCTTGCCAATTAGCTCATATACTTTTGCCATAGTTGCATGAGCTTTACCTTCTCCAACATGCTCCAATCCAATCCAATCAAGTTTGTAATGAATTTTTTTGACTTGAGTTGAGATGAAAAACATCAAATGAAAATAAGTTGACTTGTTGTTTTGGCAAGTTGCCCAATTGTGCTTTAACCCATTACATGTTGGCTTTCTTCAAGATGATTGAAAAGTTAGGATCCATTCTCTTTACTAGGAGCCAAAAGTGCCCTCTAAGGTAGTCCTTGGACCATTCCTCAAGGCTAATATGACAAATTGGGATTCCTCAAGACTGATGTAGTAGATTGGGATTGGCAAATTTGGGACTATTATCATTGCTTAGAAATTGTCCATCATGTAAAGTTAAGCCATGTAAGGAAGACTGCTACCCAAAAGTTTGTTTTCCTTGAACCTTAAAATAAGCTCACCACAACAAATCCCACCATAGTACATACAATTTGTGGTGTTTTGGTTATTAGGTAGTGACATGGGTTGTGATAAATCTCTTGCTTTTGCTTTGGTGTATTGGTAGAAAGGGGAGACAAAAATGACCTGATCATTCACACTGCAACAGAAGTTGAGGTAATCAGTTTGATAGGAGAGAGCAATGTCAGGATGATGAAGACGTGAATGAAGCTTGCCGAGCTGGTATTTGGCCTCCCCTTCACCCACCTTATTCTTTGCTACAATTGCTGACTTTACAGCCTGTTGTGTTTTCCCCCAAACATGTATTGTCTTCATTGATGATCAACCATAGCAAACGCTAAACTCATCATACATTTCAATCACTTATGTGTTGGAAAAGGCATATAAAATGTTTGAAGTTGCAGTGAGATATCTGATTCACCTTGGAAATGGTGAAAGGAAAACACTTTGTTTAGTTTTTCCTACGACCTTTTGTGAGTTAAAGGAGGCAATACCACTTCATATTATAATTATATAAGTGGGTCATGAGCCCAAGGTCCACGGACCATTTGGCAATGCCCTAAAAGAAATGTTGTGGGTTGTTTGGGTACAGCAGCAATCAAAATTCTTGTTTGCTGGTTCCACATTCACATCATTTTTTGGAGTTTCCATTCAAGACATTAGATATGAAGAAGAATACAAAAAGGATTGGAATATACATTTTTATAGCATCCTATACTCTTTGCCAGCTCTCCAGCTTTTTCTGCTTCTTCCCCACATGTTGTGTGCACCTGCACAGTACTACAAAAAACATTTAATTTCATAATCATACCAATTCTTCATGATTTCTACAATGTCATAAGCTCTGTTCCTATAACTTGTTTAAACATAAGCAAAGTTCAACATTGCGTGTACATGTGATAACATCTAGTAGACAACGTAAAAGATGATGACCTCGAGAAGGTTTCCAGCTGCTTGAATGATGCCTTCTTCGTCTCCAAGTCCTTTAGCTATGGCTATGAACAACTCATACCTCTTTATTGATTCGGCACTGTCTAATAATTTCAAAGCCACCTTTCCTAAATAGAAATTCACCTGATCGTACAATATACATAACCCATGAAGTTCAAATCTTGTAATACTATGTAGATTTACAATTATTCAAATACTTGGGTTTGGGGTTGAGGATTCTTGTATGCCACTTTTTGAATGATTCACACACCCTAAAGAAAGACATAAAATAGAAAATGGAATTAGTAACAAGTACTTCAGCCACATATGCTTTCTCACCACTTTTATCAGCTGCAGCAAGGCCTCGCATCAAGTAGAACATAGCCTATGTGAAGTCCTTAATGTCTTCAAACAGCCTACCAATCATCACATATGCATCATACACCTTTTTGTGATCCCCTGCAACCAACAATAACACCACTTGCAATTGCAACCTCTTGTACATACAATTATAAAAACACCTCAATTGCATGAACATGATATTAAGCTTAAATAGGAGGAATTGGAATGGAACCTGTTCTTTCTCCCACCTCTGCATCTTCTAAGTGTTGTGCCAAAGGATAAAGAGATTCTGGATCTATCAACTGCACCACAATCATCAGATCAACACAATATCAAAAGTCTCCTTGTGCCCATTTACTATGAAGAAAGCTTTGCCTAAGATAAGACCCATGACACATAAATTTTTGCACTTCAAGGATTGATAGAAACCTTGACTAGTTTGTGCAAATGATGGGCAAACTTACTTGCTTTTCTCCAATGAGCGAAAGGGGGTCAACATAATCAGGGGATGGGGGAGGAGGTTGTGGTTGGTGAGTTAGCTCAAACAATTCTGTTGTAATTCCCCATCTCCCAAAAGGGTGTTAGAGAAGCCAATACAAAATGGCTCATAGTTGACCCTTCTAATTACAAAGAAAAAACCACAAAAAACCCATACTAGGAAAATAAGGATCCAATGAACATCTTGGTAGTTGTTGCCATATTTTCAACAAGATACAACTCACCATGAATTTCTTGCTCTCACCCAACACACCCAAGTTTATCAACAATTCAAAAACACATGCAAAAAAATGCATTCGGTTACCAATAAATGCTTTGGGATGGCCATTCACAAGCATTTGCACAGCTAGTTGTTGCCACACCAGAACCTTGAGGTCTGTCAACCTAGGATTTGCTTTTGTTGTTGCTTGTTCCAACTACCACAATATAGATCCACTTCAAAAGACAAAAAAATGGAAAGTCTCGGCTCCCAAAGATGAGGATGGTAATGATATATTGCATTAACATTTGAAATTTTTGGCCACAACAAATGAAAATTTCTTATTGTTTGTGATTAGTGTCAAAGCCTGAGGAAATTATCAACTTGATTTGGTGGGTTGATTGACTAAAGACTATGATGATTTTGGGGGTGTTGGCCATGGAGTATTTTGCCTATTCATAGAATCCAGATTGGAAAGCAAGATGATGGCACTTCCACGTTTTATAGTTTCTACCACTTTTGATGGCTTTCGGAGCTACATAAAACCTAATTCATAAGCATAATTCATTAAAAACATGCAATCATTTTTCTTTCCACTAATCATCATCATCATCATCCTCCATTTTGCCATTTTTTGAGGTAATCTAAAACAACTTCACAAAATCACAAATGTTGTTATCACTACCCGCTTCTTCATCTTTGGAAGATTCAAGGCTATCGTGTCAGCCATTGTTTACTCCCCACCAATTGCTAAAATCTTAGCCAAAATCTTCAATCAATGTTTTAAGGAGCAAAATTTTGTTGGTAGGTTTTCTGTTGTTCTTCCAGCATCATTTACATTATTTGTTTTTGCAAGGTACATAAAATGGGTTAGTAATTGTGATTTGTTAAAGTTTAGACACAAATAAAAAGAATCAACAGAATAATCAAAAGATGGAAAAAAACATCAACAAAAAAAAAAGTAAAAAGTTGATAGGTTGAATGAATGTGTGTGTCTCTTCTTCACCCCAAAGCTTCTCTTAAGGAATGACATTTTGCAACTACCTTTAACTATGGCACCATACACACTCAACTCAATACAAACCATGGTCAATTCACTAAAACCATTCATTAGTTGTCTTGGATCCCTCTTCATCCATACATTAACATCTATATATTAAGATATGTGTTTGTTTGTTTGGATGTGATCACACCCTAACCTTCCCAATTTGTGCCCCCTCCCCTTTTTCCTTTTTGATAATGTCGGAAAACCCTTGATGAGGTGGTGTGCATGTTTGTTGATTCACAATTTTCAAACCAACAAAACAAAAAATTGAAGGGGCAGAGGGGTGGGTCACTCTTTGTATTTGTTGGGTACACCCTATGTCTAAAGGGTACTAATGTTTATAAATGAGATTAGTTCATTTATATACCTTATTTATTGATATGGTAATATCTAGTAATTGATAAATTTCTTATTTTATTTATAAATGAAAAATAAATCTTTAATTTCACCCTTACTTTCTTCATAAATGTTAATGAAAATCAATTGTACAAAGTTCATAATTGTATGTATTATATTGAAAGGATTAAAAATTGGCATTGGTTTTGTTTGAAAACAATTAGTAGATCTTGTTAATGGTGTGGCCTTCTAAAGGATTTTTTCAGTTCTCATATTTTAAATTTGTCAAAGGAATGTTCATGAGTTTGTTGATGTGTTCAGATATAATATGTTCTATTACATGATTTAAAAGATGAAAACATGTTGAAATAATCAAAAAAAAAATCATGATATAATATTATTTCAACATCCTCTTTGATTCATGAGATTTCACATATCATGTCAATTAAAGGTGATGGCCCACTAAGGCATTCACAAGGAAGGAGAAAAAAATTAATAAACATTGAACATGACATATGTACATGTATGATGTACATACAGATTATCACACATGTTTATACAATAAAACCCCTTTTATAATCATGCCCTTGTTGACCACTTTTGTATGTACATACTATGTTTGTGACACTAACAAATTGTGGTTCAAACATGTATGTCCTTTTTACTTTTCATGTCAAATGACAACTCATTGCAAATTTGGTAAATTGTCAATCTTTTGATTTGTGAAAAAAAAGCTTGGTACAATTTTGCACTTGGAATTTGAACACAAATTATAATCATAAAGATTAATAGTCTAACCATTTCCAGTGAATTTTCATTTCCATCATGTTTTTTTTTTTACCCAACAAAAATCTTCAAGGAAAAAAAATGACCAATTGTGATATGTGAAACATAAAAAATACCAATCACCAAACATGATATATTCAAAAAAATTTAAATATCATTATACTTGGATGAAAATAATTTTATCAAAATTCAAAATCATTGAATGTAAAGTCTCTTTCTTCAATAACCCAAAAACATTATTTCCATTTGTAAAACAATCCAAACTTTTTTTTCTTTGGATTTGAAAACACATCCCAACATGGAACTAATGTTTTCATCAATTGAAAGGACCTTTCACCATTCATGCAAACCTTTACAAACACTACTATAAAATGCGTCCTAATTCACTTTGGGTTTCACTACATTTTGAATGAATTTGGACATTTTTACCTAGTGCAAGTAGGTTACTCTCAAGTGAAATACAAATTTATCAGACCATTCATTTGTTAGTTAATTAACTAACCAACATGGAAATCAATTAAAATTTAATTATTTAATATATAACATTATTGATAATTTCATGATTTTTTAAACCTATGATTTATGACATGTTTAAAAACCTAGCCTAGGTAAGTATGTAGGCCACATAATCAACCTAAGCACTATTCTAGGAATTCAATAAGAGAATATTCGATCAACATACCATTGTTGACCACACACAACACCACTGATGAGGTTTAATCCCTTGACCTTTGGAATGAAAGCAAACACCATTACCATTAAACTGCCCCACTTGTTGTAGTAATATGATACATTACATTCTATTTATCAAATATTTCATTTTAAACATTATAAAAACATAAACTTTGAAAATTCATATTTTATTGAGATTTTGCTCAAATGAAATGGTAATATTGGAATGTAATCATTACTTTTCAAAAAATTTCAATAATTTACATAATTATATTGATTTCCTTTTGAAAGTTTAAAATCATTTGAACAAAAAAAGTTGAATATCATTATTCAATAACACATTTCAATGACCATTCTTTTAGAAAAAAAAGGTTTAATAAATGGATTTTTTTTGTTAATATAATAATATTACCTATGTTAAGCTATTTTCAATTATTATATTATTACTTTTCATTAATTTAAATTATTTCAACTTACATTATTTACAGTTATTTATGGTTATTCGCAATTATTTTTGGTTATTTTTGCCTATTTCACCTTAGACTATTTTTGGTTATTATAAGTTAATGTTGACTATTTTAACTTATTTCACCTTAGGCTATTTTCAACTATTGTAAGTTTTTTTTGGCTAATCTATGTTATTTCTAGCTATTATAAATTATTTCAATTTAGACTATTTGTAGTTATTATGAATAACTTTTGGTTATTGAAGGTTATTTCACCTTATGTTATTATTGGCAATTCTAAGTAATTATAAGTTATTTCACCTTAAATTACTTTTGTTTATTATAAATTATTTCACTTTAGATTCATTTTGGTAATCCTAAACAATTATAATATATGGCTATTGGTTGTTCTTTTATTAGGGCTATTGGTGGTTATTAATGGTTATTGGTACCTATTTTATTAGTGGCTATTAATGGCTATTAATGGTTATTTTATTAATAATTATTGATGGTTATTCTATTAATGGATATTGATGGTTATTTTATTAATGGCTATTGGTGATTATTAATGTTATTATATTAATGGTTATTGGTGGTTATTTTATTAATGGTTATTAATGGTTATCGTATTATAAGTTATTATTGGTTTTATATGTTATATTATAACTATTGGTGATTATTATATTATAAATTATTGCTGAATATTTTATGTTATAATATCATAATCTATTGGTAGTTATTATATTCTAGGGTATTAAATTTATTTTTTCATAGGTTATTGTTTTCTATATTAAATTATTTTTACCTTAGGTCATTTTATTTAATTTTAGATTATTTTAGATTATTAAATTTAAAATAAAATAATTTAAAATAACATAAATTATAATGACATTGAATAACTTAAAGTATAACTTGAAGTATAACTTGAAATAACACATATTAATTTAAAATAAAATAACCTAAAGTTAGTTGAATAATTTAATTTATAATAACTGAAGTAGTGTAAATTAATAATATAAGGTATATTATAAAGTAACATAAATAAAATATTTTTAAAACATAAAAATAATTTTTTTTTACTATAATAAAATTATAATAGTGAATTATGTTAACTAGTAATGAAACTTGATGTTTACATAATGATATTATAGTGAAATGACTTTCACCAAGGTGAAATCAGTAAAATGCAATGAAATTATTTCACTTTGAAGGTCCCATAATTTAGGCTAGTAAATTGCACCCCACTTTTGTGATAGTGAAATAATATAAAAAACCTACCATAATATAAAAAATCCTTCCATATTTAACACCAAGGAAAGTTTGTTTCCACATGTTTTTTTTTTTTTCCAAGCCTATCCAACGTTTTTTTAAAGAATATTTTAGGTAGCCTAAGTGGTTATGTTTTGTTAATCTTTGGCTAATAAGTGGCAACCTTTTTTTATTTTGGGTTCAAAAATAATTTTACTTGACCATTATTTTTGGAAAAACTAGGTTACTATATGTAATTTATGGTAAATTTTTTTGACTATAAGCTTGATTCCAATATGGAATTTAGAGGTGAACAAATGACAATACAATGTAAAGATTAGAGACCAAATGTAAAACAAAGTTGAAAATGTGGCATCCACATACAAAATTTAGTAAAAATTGTGGCTACAAAAATATTTCCTTTGGGAATTGAAATCCAATCCAAATGGGCCTTGCCCATTGCGATTAAAAATAGGCTTACAAAAACATAGTTACTAATTAATGCATATCAAAAAGTGGAAAGTGCATACATTCTCATCACAATAATGAGATGAATGGAAAATATATGCAATGGAAAATTCATTTGACACATTATAATCCAACAACAAAATCACAAAAAGGACAAAATGTAGGGAGGGTTTAAAAATTGGGTTTATGTTCCTAAAGAAAACTACTTTTCTATTGCCTTTTGAATTTTTTATGATTCCATGCTATGATTGCTATAGCAAATGGCGAGTTTAACAAATTATAAAAAATGTGTGCATACATGTGCACAACCAAATCCAAATGTGTTATGAGTCAATTCCTCAATTTGTCTTTATGAATGACAAAGTAGAAAACACCATTCATCTTCAACACTCCCCAAAACCATGGCCATACAGACAAATCCAACAAGCTTTAGCCATTTAAAAAGCTTATTAAGGATAATTTGGTTGTTGGCTAGCAATGCCCACATCCGTGAGCACATATTATAATTTGTTGATGGTTTCATAATTGTAATCACATTCAACATCATGGTGATTTTGGAAAAAAAAGTTTGTTTATTTAACAAAGCCTCATCAAGAAGTGGAATAATGAAAACACAATTGATCATTATGTGCTCCCCATGGAAATAATGGGACTTGAAAATGTTGATTTAAACCAAAAAGTCATGTTCCACTTTTGGTTACTACCATAATTAGGGGTAGATAATGCCAGTGGCATTCATGATTTCTTATGATGGGAACATTTGATCCAACTCCTCAATTAGCCCTTGGGCAACACTATTGCATTATTTTTTCACCTCTTCCACAACCACAAGTTAATCAACTTTTGAAACCCAATTCAAAGCCCTTGTTAGTGTGTAGTGTTTATATTGCATATAAGTGCAATGTCCAAAACAATAAAAAGCAACATAATCAATCCCATATGTGGGTTCAATAACCCACCCATGATGCAAAATATCATTACAATGTTTTATTGTGTTTAAGAATTGATTGAAATATTTTAGTCCATACCTAGCTTGTTCACTTCAATACATGCAATATAAATCTCCTACACAATTTTTCAAAACAGCGACAAAGTCACAAAGAAAAACATCACAAGTTTGAGCAAACTTGGAGAGATTCTAAACACATTCAAGCATGGGACTGATGCAAGTCAAGCTTAGAAAAACCTCAATATTACATAATAATTCCAAGTTTGCCATGGTAGAATCATGGGCAACATGTTTTTCAAACATTTGTACCACTAAACTTTTGTAATTCGTCAAGATTCTTTGGCAAGAGAAAACATGGAGATCTAGTGCATTTTCACATTGCGAAGAATCTTCAATGCTTTGTGTTTTGGAAATTCATTTTTGACTTGTATCTATCCAATTACCGCTTAGGAGAATTATTGTAGTATGTGTATAGATTGGAACAAAACTTCAATCTTGGACATAATGGCAATTTGCAAAGAGTTTAAATTACAAGATTTGTACAATGGGCAACATAATGCACCCCAAGCATGAAGGCGTCATGGTTTTTTAAAAATTGGGTTATAACACATGTTTTAACACTTTGAAAATTTGAAACCTTGTTTGCACCAAAATTGATCAGCTTAGAAGTTAGGTCAATTTCAGAAAGCCCCTTAAATTGTAGCACATTTGCCATTATAACTTTTGTTAAATTGTTTATAGTACCCCCACTTACCAACTACTGCAATGTCAACAATATAAGGATATGTTTCCATCTTTGGACTACATAAACATGAACACCAATCCTAGATTGGTAATCAATAGTCATCACCTCATTAACACTTATCAAAATGAATTTTGTTGTTTGAATAACAAGACAAGTTTTGCTCTTCACAAGTTCATGCATGCATTTTGCCATGGACCATGCACTTGTGTCATTCCAATGATGTTGCAGAATGTTGAACATTTGGATGAAATAAAACAATTTTTTCATGCTTTCATAATTAATAACTAGGTGCCCATGTTTGAGCAAATGATAGATTGTCATAAATTGTTCAAATTTCTGTTTTTATTCAACATGTAATCCAACCTCCATTTGGTCAAGAACATAAGCTATGCCATGTTTTGAAGCATATTGCCTCTCATGTTAACTCATGGAATTCATGTAGTAATCCCCCACAATTAACCCCAACTTAGTAATAGTCACTTTGTGATGACCATCATGTTTTTGGAGGCCATCAAATTTTGGCACAAGGAGCTGTTCCCAATTTTTACATCAGTGCAAATTTACACTTGAGCATTGTCATCTTCCCATTTGCCTTTAACACTACCTTAGCCCAAGTTAGCTTAGTTACCTAAATATCTTGGAAGATGTGGTTCAATTCCCATTTTGGTTTTTTACGCCTCTTGGGCATTAGAGGACAAATGCTAGGATCTATGGCAACAAACACTTGACAACTTGGCCCTAGATCCATGGTGGGAAACAAATGCCATTTTCCATGCACATCAAATTTTTTCGTGGCACTTGCACTGCTAGAAGATGAAGCATCACATGCCCCTTTGGTGGTGGATCCAATAATAGAAGGTTTAGGGATAGAAAGTTTGGAGATAAATATAGGACCATTTGAAAAAAATTGCCTAGACTTAAAGTTTAGAGGTGATTTCAATGGAAGCATGAAAACTTCAAGATGAAGAAATCTAAAAAGGTTTTGAGGATGGGAAATGAATAACATACTTCCAAGATCGCATACCATTTGAAATGAAAACTTTTAGATGTAGAGTGAGATTCTTGCACTTCATTCAAATGAAAATAAAACCTTATTTTTGCACCATCAAAACATAATTAAACTAGTTCCATTGTAGGATCTTGATGAGTTACATTCACAAGTCACTTAAAAGCTTAAGCACCAACAAAATCCAAACTTGCAAAAGTTTTTAAAAACACATTGTACCTAAGCATGTATGTTTTTGAACTTGCAACAATGTTGAAAATCCATCCTTGACGACGATGACGTCCATTGCCGCTTACACATTACAACACAATGTATGATTTTTTGTCCTAAAGACGAAATCACAAATTTGCAAACTCCAAGATACTAGATTGGCTATAAATTCATGATTTGTTTATTAGCAACTACTCCGAACTTTGGATACCAAGTATTAAAGGTTACAAGATGGTGGCTACATACACTTAAACTTGGCAAATGATAGTGGTGAGAAGCATATAATCAAAGACAATGGTGATGGAATTAGATCAAAAGTTGAAGAAGATGCAAATGTAGGTGAACAAGCATCAAATTGATTCAACCTCCCATCATTAAGGACAAAAATCAACATCCAACGGCCATCACATCTAGTCACAATCAGCCACAAAGGTCACAGCCACAAAGGTCACTTGTTGATGAAATCAACTACTTTCTAGAAGCCACTACTGTAGGAAAAATAAAATAAAAAATCTGCCATAAAATAAAATGAGGAGGTCAAAAAGGCTTGGGGGAGGTAAAATTTATGCAAAATTTGCCATTAGAAACAGTGCTGAGCCTTATCCCCATATGGCAACACCTCCAATTAGGGAAGGCCTTACGGAACAAGCCTTTTCCTATAGTGTAGGGAGATCGACGACCGAGATTGGAGGATTTCTTGCGTTCAGAGAAATTAGGTCAATGATTAGGGTTTGGGGCTCTGCCAGTATTGTGCTGCGTTGTCCCGCTATGGCTCTTTGCCCTCTTCACAGTTTGCTACTTTCTCTCTCTCTTTGTTGCCTCTGGTCGTTGTGATTGTCTTCGTGCCTTCTTCGTCTTCATCATGACGGCATACACGGAGGCCGACCTTGCCGCTGAGCTCGAGCAATCGAAGCTCAACGTACAGCTCTCTGTTCTTCTTCTTTTTTGAGTCTCTTGTGCGAATCCTTGTTGTGTTTCTATTCTGACGATGGCTCGTGGCCTTGGAATCTTAGTCTCGATTTTCGATTTCTCATTTCTGCATCAGTTTTTTGGCACTGCCATGGTTTAATTGTCCGGGAGTCGTCTTGAATTTCTCTTCTGCTGGATGTAAGAATGCTATTTCTAGGTCTGCTAGGGTTTTTATGTACGGGAGTCTTATCGGATTGTCCTTGTGCTGGATGCAAGATTTTTTTTTTACGGGTCTGCTAGGGTTTTATGTCCGGGAGTCTTCTTGGATTTCCCTTCTGCTGGGTGTAAGAATTTTGTTTCTAGGTCTGGTTGTCAGAAAATCCACGAACTGTTACCCTAGCGAGCTTCATATACACAGAACTAAGTTTTGTGCCTGTGATGTGGTAGAAAGAGGATAGGAAGAACTTATAGTCTGAGAATTTTCCTTCTGTCAGGGTGATGGAAGTAAGGCAACTTTACTAGCCATGTTGTCTGTTCTTGTGGGCAATGTGACCATCTTCAAAAATTTAACAGTAACCCTAAGGATGAAGAACCATGACATCTTTCTTCTGCTTCTTTTTTTGTGAAACTGTTTTCCATTGCTGGTATAGGTCTTCTGCCTTGGGGTAACTTGGAGCGTCAAGAATGGATGATCCTCACCTAGCTGCGTATCGTGGTGTGACATGTGCTGTCATCTTTACCTAAATAATCAGCATAAGTGGATTAGGGTTTAGGAAAGGCTGTCATCACTCATTGAGATTAAGATGTCATCTAACACTCAGTATATTGGGAGTGAAAGCTTTTCACAAGGTTGTTGTAATTTGTGTAGACGTCTTTGTCTTGCAGTGCTGTAGAAGTGATTTGTTGGGTGTTTTTTAGTCTTTGTGGATGTTCACTAGTATTGATCAGCTTGACTTTCCAAGCAAACTTATAATGATTATTTTTTTCTGTGGATGTGCAGTCAGATGATCCCATCATAGAAGATGCAAAAGATGATGATGATGACGACATTGATGAGGATGAGGAAGATGATGCTTTGGAGGAGGCCCAAGGGGAAGGTATAGTGATCTTGTCTCCCTTGATGTTTTTTGTATTTATGTCAGCCATTTATGTCCTCTCTTGTCTGCAGATCTCTGGAGGATCTTTTTGTTGAATACTGAGAACAGTGAACATCTGGTGGCTCTGTTTTTGTGGGTGAAGATGGTGTTGCTTTGAATGGAAAGGCAAAGCAAAGCCGCAGTGAGAAGAAGAGCCGTAAGGCTATGCTAAAACTGGGCATGAAGCCTGTCTCTGGTGTCATCCGGGTCACAATCAAGAAAAGCAAGAATGTGAGCAAATCTTTTTTTTGTGTTGTCACAGTTTTTGTTGCAGTGGCTGCTCTGATTTCTATCAGTGTTATGGCTTCTTTTGTCTATTTGTGCATTCTCCCAGTTTATTCATTTACGTATTTTGGAAGTGGTAACAACTGATAATATTTTCTCCATCTTTTAATTTTTGATGTGCTGCATACTGATTCCCATGAGTATTAGTGGTTCTATCTCCTACAGTTTTCCTTCTGAGTATGTGACTTTTTCCTGGTGATTCTATGGTTCTTTATTGGCAGCAGCAAGGAGTTTTGATTATTCAATTTACCTTGGGAGCTTCTAGGTAATTTTGGGACAATTTGTTATGGTGCAGATTCTTTTTGTTATTTCAAAACCTGATGTCTTCACAAGCCCAGCTTCTGATACACACATTATTTTTGGAGAGGCAAAGATTGAGGACTTGAGTTCTCAGCTCCAGTCCCAAGCAGCAGAGCAGTTCACCAAGGCACCAGATTTTGGTCATGCTGAAGTCAAGTCTGAACCATCACCAGCTATTGAGGCAGAGGATGAGGATGTGGATGAAACTGGTGTGGAGCCAAAGGATATTGAGCTTGTTATGACCCAAGCAGGTGTAACCCGGGCGAAGGCTGTGAATGCCCTAAAGGCAACTGATGGAGATATTGTGAGTGCTATTATGGACCTCACATCCTAGGTTGAAACCTTAAATTTAATCCCTTTTTTTTCTCTGCACTTTTGCGATCCATGTACCACTAATATACCTTTTTGAAATAGGTAGTGGTTTGCAAATGTCTCACATAGAGTGCTACTGCCATCTTGGAGTTTTCATTGCCTTTGAGTATCTTTCCTTGTTCTTGTGGTGTTTGTGGAAGCAGTTTTTGGTCTTTTGGTGTACCTCCATGGTTTTGATACCAGACTGAATAGTCCTGCATGTGTTTGAGAAGTTAAAAGAGTATAATCTTTTGTGCAAATAACTGAGATTAGTCTTGATTTGTGATGTGGGGAACTCAGCAAATATGTCCCAATCTGCTACTGCTGTTTTTCTGGTATTTAGTGGAGTCCTCCTGTTGTTAAGTTTGTGTTTGTGGATGCTACCTTTTTCTGTCAATGCATCTATACAGCATGTTCACCATTAAAGTGAAGTGCCACCATTGATGATCTGGGTTTGATCATTTGTTGGAACAGAGTTTGAAAGCTAATGGGTGGTTAAAACTTGCATAGCATGCTAGTATTGTGGCTGCAGTTTGTTTTCACACTGACCCAATAATTAACTCTGTTAATCTTATCAAGCACCATCTGCACCAGACCACTGCAGATCACAATATTGAGACACAATAGGCCTCACTAGACCAGAAAGTTGTTATTCTTTGTCCTCAGGGTTTATACTCAAGGTATGCATGAGGCAGTGATAATGGTCACGTTGTTTAATCTTGTCTTCCCCACTGAAGATGGGCCATAGTTTCTTCAAAATCAATCATCATTTCCTTGGTTATGTCAGCTACAACACACCAATGTCAACATTGGTGCTTGTTATTGAACAAGGAATTCTTATGTGGCTGCACACTTATTTATCAACAGTCAGCTATGTGAAAGAGCAACATTATAGATAACATTTTTTCATTGCAAAAACATACTATTACCAATGTGTGTTGCAATTGCTCTTGCTCTATGGTGAAAGCATGGTGAAGTATACAAAGAAAGTAGTTTGCTCAATGCAAAAATTGGGGTCTTCCATTAAGTGAACTAATTGTCAATTCATTTGAGTACCAGGTAAAGTTTTGTTTTGGTGCACTCTTCTCATCCATTGTAAGTACTATAGTTTAGTTTGAAAATAGATAGTTGTTTTTAAATGGTATGTTTTTAGATTAATGCATTTTGTCTAAACTATTGTCCGTTTCAGGAAAGTTGACTTGGCACAAGTATGTCCATGAAACACTATAGTCAAGGATTTATTTTGTGAAGACCTACATGAGTATGGGGTGCACATAATTACAACCTCATTATAGTGACGTCCAATTTTTTTAGAAGTATCAAGTTTGAAATGCATAAATGAAAATCCATTCAAACATACTTCTACCTACTTTTTGAAGTTAAGTTGGGAAAACCAAATAAGTTTCACAATCGTGAGACCATGTTGGAGGTCCTTGCTATCAAAATTTTGTATAATATTATCCATCAAAAAAAGAAGAAAAAGAACCTACTTTTTAAAATCATGCCAAATCAATTGTTTATCGAAAGGGTCACGAGTGGTTTATTTTATCATGCTTGTACCCACTAATGGTATGTAAAATGTATGTCACATACATGTTCTTTCATGTAACATTGAACCCTAGCCACCCATAATGTTGCATCAAAGTTTTCTTTTTCAGTGATCACTCATAACCTATTCATGAATTTCAAGAGTACACAAAATTGTTTTCTAAGCATCTTGAAATAAGGTCCTCATTTGTCATTATGTGCCTCAATCTAGGGCATGGAATTAGTATTAGTTAGGTAGTGCTCCAAAAGAACATTGTAACCTAAGTTTATCCTTGCCAACAAGCACCTTTTATTGGTACTCTTCTTTCTTTTGGGCAAATATTTCCATGCAATTTAAATGTTGAAAAGCCTACTTGCAAGATGATAGTTCCTTAGACACATCTACTTAGCACAAAAATCCTGAGCTAATTTGAGTGTCAAGAAACATTCAACTATTGTTGATAAAAGCAAATAAATATGGGACGATGATATGATATATGTACCTAGAGGTTTTAAGGCTGATGTCATTATTTATAAAAAATGAGATCATCCTTCTTAAATATTATACCTTACAATAAAAGATCAAAGTACATGAGGTGGCATTCAATGGGGAAAACTTTCAAATCTTAAATATTAATTGCGTTGTCTGTCTGGGACGTGACAATTCTGCTTTTTCATTCTATAGCAGAACCGGCCTCTGCATTTTTTATGGCAGAATCGGCCTGCGGGTCGTGGTGACGTCCGTTTGTGACAAAGCTCGGGTCTGTCACAGAAGGCCGACTGGGCTTAGCCCGGCACTCTCGGACTCTCGGGTTTTCACTGACCGGGTCCGCTATGGGGGCTGCCGAGCCGGGTCCGTCACAGAAGGCTGACAGGGTCTAGAATGATATCTTTTCACTTCAACTATCTGGATTCGCCCAAATTTCAATATTACAATTAAAATCGTTTTTCTCCCGACCCCACAATGTTTTTCCTTGGAAGCCCGCTTTCCAAACGAACGATAAGGATTTGATACATTTCACCACATCCAACGGCTACAAACAATGGTGCTAAGAGAACCGCGCCAAGTAAGAAATTTCAAAAGAGCCCGGTTGCGAAGGTGGGGCCAATTTCCTTAACATATCTTTTCGAAAAAATAAAAATCGATTGGTACGAATGTGTCCAATTTTTAATCTAATGGATAGAAATAAAAGAAGGTAAATATTTTCTTAAAGAGAATTAAACAGCAAGAGTGTCCTACATCAACGTAAACAAGGATGGCAGCAATAGGTACCTATAGTGGCCGAAGGTCACGGGCACCCACTAGTAAAATAAGTTGAAACAAATATCATCTTACACATACATGTTACAAGTATAAGGTAAATCAAAATGTTTTTTGACTCGTGTTATTAACTTGTTGACTAACACATCTTTCTTCTTATTTGTGCGTGTCTTTGGTTGACTTTTATATAATATTGGATTACTTCAAGAAGTGTTTTTGATTTTTTTTACTTTCAAAATGCATGCAAGAAGCTTAGCAAGCAAAAAGTAGAACACAATTCATCACATGGTCTTTTAATTTATCATGAAGAAACTAAAGAAAATGATGCGTTTGGTTCACAATATTTTCAATCATTAGGTGTACACACATAAACTCTTATGTGCATCATCAAGCATAGGCAACATGTAATGTTATATATGACCATTTTACTTTTGTTTCTTTTAGTGTTATACAATATGTACCAAGTACATATATAAACAAATGATGAAAATGCAACGGCAATATTCATCAAATGTGACATATGCTATCAAGATTGGTGTTGTTGAGATTGGTTCTTATTCACATAATTGTTTCTATGCCATTTGCAACAAGTAAAGAAATATTGAATGTTTAAATTTTACTTTGAAACCTATTACATTACATTTTTAAGAAAAAGACCATGACTTAAAATAGTAACCCTTCTACATTAATCTTTTAGTTCTACTAGTAATCTATGCAACAATTCATAGTTAATATCATAACAATAGAGGCTTGCTTATTCCCTCTCATTAATCCCTCTTTGCTCCTTAAAGTTTTTGTGCACTTTGGAAGTGTTGAAATAATGACCTTTACATCTTTGTTAAAAGATTATACACCTATTTTTTAATGTCTTCCTCTAAATCAATGAGAAGAAGAATCATTGGTCTCTTGGTGGATTTGCCATCCTTATTCTTTTTTTTATTACATGATATCATAAACTTTTGCATGTGCTTTGAAATTTTAAAAGCCATTTTTTTCACTTTTCATCAGTAAGATACAATTTCAAAATACCTTTCAGATAACTTTGCTTACAAGCATCGAAAACCAACCTTTTGACATCATTTCACTAGTAGAAAATTTTTCATTTGCAATTGTCATATGAAATTGGTTTTTAATTGCATGCAACACATACAACTGCTAGATCCCATACTTGCATAAGACAAGTTGCACACAACATGCAACAATATGTATGTAAACTATATATACAATATGGATTCATACTTCATCAATTTGTATATTCTATGAAGGTTGCACATGTAACTACCATGGTGATTATTCAAAATTTTAATGACCAATTGTATGGTGACACATGGCATTTAAATCATATTTCAATATTGAATATTATTTTCAATCAATAATATTTAAGCCATCCAATATACTCGGAATTGGATTTTGACACGTGTCCATATGTTAAGGCCAATTGTATGATAACACATGTCAATTCCCAATGATTATTTATTAGGTAGGTCATAAGTAGGTAGGAAGGTAGGTCTTATATGTAGGTTTAAGGTAATCCTATTTTATGTTTAGGTTAAACTTGTTTCATTGGTTCATTGCAAAGGGCCCTTCATACTTGGTTTGTGAAGAAGACTAATGCACCTATTTATATAGTGTACACAATTGGAGTGTACAACAAAACATATGGGATAAAAATCTAATTGCAAACACAATCAACCTAGTTGCATGGTACATGCAACTACTACAATGCACCTATGCAATATTAACCTAATTTACCAACTGCCAACTATATTTCTATTGTAAGTAATAATAATATTATTAACAACAAATGATAACAACAATAATAATAATACTTAATAAAATTTGCTATTAATATTAATTTTATTAGTAATATTATTACCTAGTTTAAACTAATAGCTAATTTACATTGTGATACTTATATGCTAGTTTGTTAATGTAGCATACTAAACATAGCTAGCATAATTAATTATTGGAGAACAAAATTCATTATTAATTAATATTCTTAGGGTATATATATATATATATATACACACAATTACTTATAATGATTAACAATCAATACTATCATAATATTATTAATTTTAAGTTATGAGTTAGCTTATAAGTTAAGTAATGTAACCTACCAACCATAGGTATATTAGCATGTAATTATTACTAATTATGCAATCAAATATGATATTAGGTATGGATAAATTAATTTTAAAATTAAATTAACTATGGAAGAACTAAAAAGGTTAAATTAATGATGGTTAAGCTAAATAAGCAATGAAATTAAAAAATGGGTAAATTATTTTTGGTTTAATTAAACATGGTAAAAATAATCATGATTAAATTATTCATAGTTAAATTAACTAGAAGGCTAAATTAGCTGGTTTAACCATTATTACTTGACCCATGGTTAGTTTAACCTTATAGTTACATGGGTTTAAGCTTTATACTAAAGCTATAATATTAATATGCATAACTTAGGTAGATGTATTGGGTGCATTAACATAAATATGTAATAGGTTAGCCCATGATTTTTATAGCGCGTGCATTTTTTGCATTACTAGTTGCATACTAATTGCACACACAATTATATGTCAAAAATTGTACAATATTAATTTTATGGTTGCAAGCACAATTAATTTAGTTGCAAACGACATTTAGCTGCACATGACAACCCAACGATTGGTTGCAAATGATAGGATTTCTACTAGTATGTCTAGTTTACAATGCACACAAATTCACAAGTATCATCCATGACCCAATTGCCCTTAAGGAGAAGCTTGGTGTATCTCATCATACAAGTCCATCATTTATTATAACATTAAATACATTCAAGGAACATTCAAGCATATTGATTTTGACATTCATGGCAATTGGTCTAAGTTGTCCATTTTATGAAAAATAGGCACATGTGGACCATAGTGTTGTCAATGAGAAATAAAATTCTCACCAATATTCACATAATAAAAAAGTACATGTAAAGCACATGACAAGTGGGACAACAACTTGCATCACATGTGATCACATGTTGTACAAGATTCCACATAAAGTGTTAGGACACACATATTTTCAACAAGACTTTATGCATTGTTTAGGTAGTTTTGTTAAATAGTATTCAACTACATATGAAACCATGACCATAGGATTCGAAAGAAATTTCATAAAAACACCATGTGCTAAGGAAATTTTATTCCTAAAAAAAAACCATTCAAACCCAACAAATATCTTCCCTACTCAAGGTCTCCCATACGGCATTGTTAACACACTTGGAAGAACTTGACTTAAGTACAGTATCCGTTCACTAATCAATTATCACCTTGCTAAACCCTAAATTATCACATTAAAATGAACCAACCATGATTGAACATAAAACCCATAAAATAGAAAACACTAAATGCATAAGAAAACATTATGGTTTACATGGGTATTTACTTCACAAATCTTTCAAAGAAATAAATATGTTGAGGCATTTACAAAATTTGATTTTTTGTGATATGGACAATAGAAATGTGTTTTTTGAAATCAACTGGTTGAAGTCTTCATTTCACCTTTGATGCGGCTAGTTTTAAACATCCATCTCCATGCAATGCATGTAATTCAAATGTGCAAATTAACTTGCAAACAAAAGCTTAGGCATACTACCAAGAAGGAAGGCATGTCGTAGAGAAGGCAACACTTCAAATAATGTTGTTTCTTCAAATTAGTTCTACAACAACAAAACATGTCTTAAAGAAAGGGAATTATATCTTGAACATATGATTTTAAAAGAGTTGCAAATGGATGGGTAGTAGCACCACAATGTTGCAAGAGCAAATATCGACAAAACTTGGAGGAGCTACATATAGTAGTTAGAAGGAGCTAGCCCTTCTTTGAGGATCTATTGTAAATAGTAGATTTTTCATGGTTTTTGTATAGACCATATATACCTATCTATGCCAACCTTTGTGTTGAATTGAAGTTCACCAATTTCACATCCACAACTTGTTGAACTTCAATCTAAACATGTCACAAAAAACAATGAATCATATAAGTCTAAAATTTGTATGAACAAATTCGTTTTTCCAAAACAATTACAAATTTTCACTTTCCAATGGAAAGTATTATTCCTACAATAGTAATTTCAATCATTTTCCATTACCTTGTTGTCATTATAAAAAATGTTTCTCATGAAAAATTGCAATGACAAGGTAATGGATGGAGACCCAAGGACCCTTCAATCACTACAAGGGAATGTGGGTTTTTTCACATATGAGGCCACATCTCATGACACATGTGTGAAATAAACTTTGTGGTTCCATCCATATAATATATAATTTGTGGTGTTTATTGTGGCATATATTACATTAAAATGGAAAAATTCCATTAAGTTATGGCACATATGGCACGCAAAAATAAAATTGTAAAGATGTTTTTGGCAATGTAAAAGAAATGAAAGGGAAAAAAAAAGTGAAAAAGTAACTTTCAAAATAGGGAAGGCATTTTCCCAACCTATTTGGAATTTTCCCATGATTGTAAGTCCCATGCATGCATTTTAAGAATACATTTTTCAAACCTAGCATTAAAAGGGCACTTGGCCATATGGAACACTTTTCACATTATTTGTCAAAGTAAGATGTTTAAAAAGCAAATATATAATAACAAAGGAATGTTTGTTGGCTCTATCCTTCAAGGTAAAAACATTATGATGCACCCAAAAAAAGCCAAATTTTGTTATCCCTACATTCTTGGGTCACATGGAATCCACTATAGAAACATTTCCAACATGGTGAATGCATGGTTGAATGGCCCAAAAACAATGGAAGGTGCATTCCATTCAAAGTTGATGTTTCATAAAACATCTTCAAATGGACATGGTTGTTATTTCTAAATGTCATTTTTGTAATCTTTGGCTAATAAATTTTTGTTCACCTACAAACCCTTTCAAAACTAGTTCAAAACTTACATCAAAAGATACATTGATGCAAACCTTTATGATAGATGCAATTTAGAAATCCTAAAAGGAAAACTTGTATAGTCCAAATGAATAAAACCCAATGTAAATTTCTCAAAAAATATGTTGTTTGTTCCAATGTTGGTGCCTACAACCATTGCTATCTACATACATAAACTAAATGACATAAAACATCATAAATCTAATGCATCCCATTCAAACCCAAAGCTCTACTCGCTTGCACAAAAACACACTACCCAACACAATTGTAGGAATTTAAGTACCATACATCTTGCAAGACAAAACAAAATCAAAACATAAACTTCCTTGCAAACCAAATACAACACACAACACAAAAAGATCCAAAACTAGATTTTGATCACCCAAATCCTAACTTATCTTAGCTTAAACATGAAAAGTTTAGAACCACATTCACACTTGAATGATTTCCAACCCTACTTATTCTAAGTTACCTAGATGGTAATTAGGATTAAAATTTTTTTATCATAAAAATCTTTTAAAATATGTTTTTGGGGAAATGTTTTGAAAAATAAACAAAATCAATACATATGGATTAATGAAAATATGGTCCAACTTTAACCATTCAAAGGCCCATAACTATCAAGTGGCTAAGGTTTTCAAAGAAAGAATTCTTCATATGAGTTCATTTCATATTACATCAACACTTATTGAGTCATTATAACAAATTTTGGATGAAAATTAATACTAATTTCTCCATTTTGTCTTGTTTAAATAAAATGACCAATCCATATTTTTGGACTACAAAAGTCCATTATTACTAATGGATGAACCTTTTATCAATAAAAAAACTACACAAATCTTTTCACAATAAAGTTATTAAACTAGATTCAATTATCAATAAATATATTTAAGGATATAATAATCACCATATGCATTTGAATAAAGGGTATTTAGTAAGAAACATCATTGTGATTCCAAAAGTGAGCCATTCAAACGTACATTCATTCAACAAGATTGAAGGATTCACTATGCTTCATCATGTTAACTACCATGTGTTTCCAATTTACATGTTGATGAATATTTATCATCCATGTGAATGTCGTAAATAAAATTTTGAGCCATTAGGGTGCGGTGACAATCAAAGAACCAACATGATTACTTTGCAAAAGGATTATTGCCCTAATTTTAGTCTTCATGGCTTTTGCATATAAAGGAAATTTTAAATGAAATATTTATAACTTGTTACAAAAAATACTTAAAGTTTCTCTAGTACATCACATTTCTTATGTTAATCTATTTCAAATTACTATGATTTTTTAAAAAGTGTAAAACTTTTGCTAGGTTCTGCATTTCATTTTGAAAAATAATTTCAATTCCCAATACATGTTAAGTCTTTGGGTTTTATTGTTTTATATCATAAGCTATAACTTTCTTTTGTATGTCATGTGTATTACACAACATTTGCATGTTGTAAAAAACTTTTGAAAATTTGAGATTATAAAAACATACATTGAATTTTAGTCAAATTCAAATTTCACAAAATTTTAATTATGAGTGTTTTCTTCAGTGTGGGAATATAGTATTATCATGTAAGTTTTTTCATCATAAAAAATTCTTTATTAAAAAAGTCCTTGGCATTGTCCTTTGTAAAATGTATTACTTTTGATGTAACTGTTTTTCAAGTTCAAAAGTTTTTTATTAAATTGAAACCCAAATTAAATTAAATGAATTTTTCATTTAATTCCTAATCATTCATATTGCTCATTTAACACAACTTCCCATGATTAAGATGACATTAAAGTGGCACCACATAAACATTTGTAACAAAATTGCAATTTTTTTGGGTCATTTAATGAGCTTTTTGGGTTGTTTGACTGTAATTGCGCCCATTATGCAATCCAACCACTCTTTCATTGTGTAACCGCCATGACCTTTTAAGAAATAAAGTGCATTAATTCATTCAAGCATTAAAGGCAAAACCCATCCTTGGGTGGTACCAATAGGAGCCACCTCAAGGAATGGTTAGGGAACTAAAATAAACCGAAACATTTTGCTAGGCCTTTTTGGTTAAATGTTTTCACAACTATAAATTAATATTTTTTCATGTTAATCAACTACATGCTTCAATATATGGCTTCAAATTTATTTGTCAATATAAAAAGTGAAAAAGTTTCAAATTTTATATTTCTAAACAAAAAGGCCCCCTCAAAAAATCAATAGCCTCAACTTTGGAAATTTATAACTAAATCATATTTAATCAATTAATTGCCAAATAAAAACCTAAGAATAAAATGACCTCCAAGTTACCTTAAGAAAAAAATTCATTAAAAAATTCATAAATCATGTTTTAAATTTGAGTTCATGACCAAAAAGTTCAAGGGAAAAAACAAGCATTACTTTCCTAAATTTAAAAAATAATGCAATGATTAAGAAAATCAAAATAAAAAAATTATTAATATTATTGAGATTTACAAATATATGGAACCTAAAAAATGTATTCTAAGTTTTGTTTATGAAAATGTTTGTTCAAGTGTTTACTATGATTTTTCAAAGTTCAATGGGTCTAAGGAGATCAAGGTGTGACATTCTTGGTGATACCACTCGAGGATGGGCTTGCCCTAAAGCAAGTCCTTTTTGACACATAAAGGGTGGGGGTTTTTACCAATTTTTATCTTTAGTTGTTAAAATTGTTGATTCTTAAGGAGGCACTTGTGATTTCGTGAGGTCTTTCATGTGATGTAATTTACCAAAATGTTCAAAATAAAAGGATATCAACAAATTGAAAGTGATGCATTTTCAAAACTTAATGTATTGCACCATAATGCAAAGCCAATTCAATGCATTAAACGGCCCATCTTTTATGGATCCTGTTCATCACATATGATCTTAGATCTCAGGTCTTGGAACCACTGTCCAAATGTTCAAATGGATCAAGTTGTCATCCAGCCGAAAAACTTTTGAACCTAGTACAAGAACAAGGAACTATTATGTCATGATAATAGTAATTTATGCAACTGACATTCCAACCCTGTGTTGTGTTTGTAGGGCTAACCGAGAGCTGTTCGAGAAGCTCGCAGAAAGACAAGAACCAAAGGTGGAATTATGATTTCCTCTCCTATAGTAGCCCCAATCTTTGATGACTCCTCTTCTTCTGGTGATGTAAATAGGAGTAGTAAGTGCCCACATTTTCAGAAATTCCAGTTAGATGAGCTTGCATTCTGGTCGAAATTGTCACTACAAAATGGAGTTGACCTGACATAGTTTTAATCAGCTTCTTATTACTACACTGACAGGATCCTTTGCGAAGAATTTTACAATTAACAAAGGAGTAGTGTGGCACTCGAGATTAGGAAGACTTTCATGTCAGTTATAAACAATTACATAAGTTAAATATGCAATGATCATAGTTGAATCTTTGCAGGTGATGCTGATCACATGCATCGACTCTCGCTGTAACCCAACAATGCTCTTTGGACTTGAAGCTGGGGAAGCTTTCGTTGTTCGTAATGTTGCCAACTTTGTTCACCCCTACGAAGGACAGGTCCATGTATACCCATCATTCCTCTTTCGCTTAATATAATGGATTGTGTTGAAGTACTTAATGAGCTATCGCTGCAATGACAAGGTTATTAATTGACTTTAGTGAATCATGAATGCTTGCAGCTTTTTCGATTCATGCTTACGTGCTTGATTCCCATTTCCTAGGCATCGCACTGTCTACAACATGCCGATAGTTGGTCTACGATGTGCTTCCAATGTGTCTAATGTTTTTGCCATATGCGCTATGGCTCTCACTGCAGCATGTGGCACATGAGAATGCAGCTGTAGGAGCCGCCATTGAGTTTGCTGTCACTGTTATGCATGTAAGTTTCTAAGAAGCTCATGGGTACGGCCAACACAAGTTTAAATTCGTGACTAAACTCCACATTGTGTATCAATCGACCTTCTTCCAACTTTAATATTTTCTTCTGTGGAATCTATAAATCATCTCAACTATATGCAGCAGTTTTCTGCTATCCATAAGAGACCATTTTGACTATCCTTGATTACAGGTCAAACATATCGTGGTGGTGGGACACAGTGACTGTGGTGGTATTAAGGCTCTTATGGAACTTGACGATTCCACACCGTACCTTTCTTCACAGGACTGATATCTTTCAAGATTTCCTTTTCCAATGCAAGCTTTATTTGACAGCACGATAATGTGTTTTTTAGTTTGGGGTGTGACATCTTGGTTGGAAGATAATGGATCTTTATTAATGCACTTGTACACTCTGATGGCAGCAGCCTTGTGGGAAACTGGGTGAAAGTTGGACTTCCAGCCAAGGAGAAAAAGAGCTCTACCCCGAATTACCATTTGCTGAACAAGTGAGCTTGTGCGAGAAGGTGCCAATCCTTTCCCTCCTATACCAGAGTACTCTATAGCATAAAGAACAATTTGTGAACCTTGGACCTGTGGTTTTCAATATTAAACCTATTCATGTCCTGTAACCCTTCAAACATTTAAAGATAATCCACGAGTTCTGAAATGTTGAAGTGCCAACACATAAGGATCTTGAAGCAACTGGCAAAGATGTATAATGTACCTCGATGGAAGTAGTGAAGCGAGTTGAATACTGAAGATCCCAGGTCCGATCCAAATTTTGTTTGTGTAGCCTTAATGTTTGTTGCCTACACAGGAAGCCGTGAATGTTTCACTGAAGAACTTGCTGACTTACCCATACGTTAAGGAGGGTGTCAAGGACGGCGGTCTCCATATCCGTGGTATGCACTACAATCTCCGCCATGGGAGATTGACTAGCTGGGATATTGTGCGCAAGTAAGCAGTTGTGCAGAGAGGTTTCTACCTAGTTGTGGTACTTTTTAATGTATTGTATTTGGTAATATGTCCCAACTCAGTGCGAAGGTTAACATGTTCATGATAGCGAGGATCATAGTAAATGAAATTTGCTCAGATTTCAACTTTCGCGACGCACTGAAATCCTTGTCAAGAAGTTATTCTTCTTATCTTTCTATCAACCAAGAGACCGCCAAGCGCTTTGTAGCACATCCTGCAATAAATAAATTCAAACAACTTGTTGTCTACCCACTATCTTTGGCGTGCTAGAGGGATCTACTTAATCACTTGTCAGATAGTACCCTTTTTTGATGTTTTGCTTATAAGTTTGATCTACCTTCATGCTTCACAAAAACCCTGGACCTGCAAGTCAGCAAGTTGATCTTCCGCTTCCGAAAACCCTAAACTTTGCGATATCCCAACCTTCCCTGCTGCAGTCTTTTGGTAACCGATTCAATTGCATAGGCGTCTGTAGCTGGCCATTAAGAGCGTGCCAGTTTGCTGATTGAACCTCTCAACGACCTTTATCGGAAAGAATGTGACGTCTTGTGCACTATGGCATTTCTAAAGTGAAACTGAATCATAGAGGAATGTTCCCCAATCTATGGCCGGTCTTATTTTCTATTTCAGGTCTAGTTTTTGTTGTGAAACGAAACCAATAACCGGTTGCTTCGCATTACATAAAGCACTGCCTGGATTTTTCCTTTGTGTTTTCAGCTCCCTTACCTGCCTGAAGAAACCTGTATTCAGCAAACGGGATCTTCTGTGGCGGAAGGTACCAGCCAGCCTGTCACTGTTTCTAAAAAGTGAAAAAATCCCAGCTCTGAAAAGGACCTGAGTACAGGCCCTTCCGTGATTTTCGACCTGTTCCCACCGCTTACCGTCTGAGTTCCGGCCTCGGGCACAGATCTCAAATCACTGAAGCGTCTATATTCAGGCCTTTCTGTACTGAAGTTTGTCTTAGCAGATATCAATTTTAGAGATCAATCTGCTTCCTTGAATTGCACACCACATTCAAACATTCCTTCGTCATTGAGCAACACTATTTTTTGGGTGGATATGGCAAGAAGAGAGAAGAATGTGCTGTTGATTTTAGAGAACGTAGTGCTAGGTGTGGGAAAATGCATTTCACGTGACAATTCTGCATAATTCCAGATTCTTCTAACAAAATGATAGAATACGCACAAGTTGAAGCCCATCCTTTTTGTTGGAGCTAACGATAGGAAAACGCAGAGGACTTCCAAAGGTCTATTAAGCACATTGTGGTCCGGTTAGACAGGATAGTTTACATAATTGTGTAGCCCCTCCCTGCCTTTTCTTTTAGTCCCGTGTGCTCCTCTGGACTTATTGTTTTATGGGAGTAAAGTCACACAGGTTTATTTCATCAACATCTCCAGGACAAAGTCAAGTTTCATACTTTATACCAAAAGTTAAACCAGAGGTACAACAGTGGTTTAACTTTTGTTCAAGTTTATACCAAAGGTAGGCGCCAATGCTCGAGTTGCTTATTAAGCATTCTAACGTTTGAAGAATCTTTTCTCCAACATGTCATGTAAATATGTGGTAAATTGGTTCAATAAACTGATAATTAAGCGGTCAAAAAACACCTCCAATGTTTGCAATGTAAGAAGTATAATGAAATAGAAACACAAAAAAAACAAGGGAAGAGTAGATCTATTCCAGGGATCTAATAATTACTAAGTCCATAGATAGGTGGTGATAACAGGGTCCAGTGTTTTTTTTTTCAACTTTCCCATATTGCCTCATATGTGAGTGTCTAGCAATAAATGGCCATGGGTTTGTAGAACCTGTACAAAATGTAAAATGTTGGTTATCCCCCACCTCTCCAAATCCAAGTGGAAACGTGGCGTTTTAAAATAAAAAAACAACTATTTCCCCCCAAAAAAGGGAATATCTGACACAATATTCCGTTCTCATTTTTGTTTTTCACATTTGTGTGAAATTTTGTACCCAAAAAGAACGCTGACTGAGTTAGCTATGAGCACTTTGAGAAAAGCAGATTTGACAAATTTAGTAAGAGTTAAAAAGGTGGTGGCGCAATGCTTTTTTTCCTTTTTTCCCAATTTCTTCATGCAGCCAAAGTGGCAATCATCCAGTAAAAGCTTAGCCAAATTTGGCTATATACCAGATATAAACAATTTTTTAAAAAAAATCTACTATATTCTTGGCTACCTACTGGAACATATCATAAAGAATTGGCAATTTACTTATTTATAATCTTGAAATCTTTTGAATTTTGGCCATTTTTTGCATGACAAATCCTTTGCATATGTCAAAATCATATCCTTCAGGCCAAAATTCGGTGAAAATTTGCCAGTAATGCATGGCTAAGGTTGTTTGCAAACAACAAAACACTAAGAATTTGGAGTCCCTTCCATCCACTGCACTGAGATTTAATACCAAATTCCTACCTGCAAGGTGGTAATCTGGCATTTTCCTCAACTTAAAAATATGGAATCTTCTAGCTTGCAAGATTACATGATTCTCTCCCTTCCCATTCCTACAAAATGCACAAAGACGAAGAGGTATAGAACCAGAGTATTTTTCATTCGCCGAGGTCTCAAAGTTGGCTATACATCTTGAAGGCAGTGTTGGCATCTATTTTACACTTTTTATAAGTGCAGTTGGTAATTTGCAACAGGTGTAAGGAAGAATATGGAATCCAATAAAAATTTTAAGTAGCAATTAGTTGTGACGAAGAGAATTTTCAAGTGTGGCAAATTGGCTACATGGGCACAAGTACAAAGTTTGGCAACCTTTCCAAAAACATCTAAGTCAATTGGTGAGCATTTCAAATATTACATCCAAAATGCAATAATCAATTTTTTTTCTAATGCAAAAACTGAAGGCATGAGGAGGGATTGAACCCTGATCTTCTTGGATCCTGCCCATTGTAGCCTAGGTCAGATTTGCACAAGCAACACCTGTCAAAACCTTCCTTGCATTCCCACTTTAATTCAAGCAAAGAATAAAAAATGCAAGAAGTGTTTTTCGACACAAAAACAACGAGGTGCATATTATTAGTTTGAAACAAAAATCAAAAGCACATAATAAAAAAACCAATCATATTGAAACAAAAAACCAACAAGGTTATAGACACATACATAATGAACTTACAAACTTGAGTCTTGTAGATTTATGTATAGATCCAAATCACACGGATAAAAACATGGTAAAAGAGTTGGGAAAAAAATTAACTACAAACTTTACAAATCAAAACTTGCCTTCAATATTTCTTACTATGCAAACCAAAAGCAACCTACAACATTAAAGTTGTAGAAAATAATAAGCAACAACTACATAGCTTTGCTTCCTATCCTACCAAGCCTTGATTGCATCTCCAAATGGAAAAGTATCAATAGAATATTGATCTTGAACAAACATCTTGACAACCAACTCAAAATTATTTGTTAATGTGTTTCTCAACATAAATGTCATGAAAGATACAATGGAAAAACACCATTCATCCTCCATGTTGTTTAGAACCATCACAATAGAAATTTCCACGAACTTGAAAGGTTCAAACAATGGATGTTTTAAGACAACATTGGAAGACAAATCAAGCCATAACTTAATAATAAGATTACATGTCAAAGGAGGTTCCAAAGCATGCTAATTATTTTCTTACATAATCAACTTGAAAAGGGTAGCTCCCATGTCCACCTTCTATGCATTGAAATAAGCAAGTACTACTAGGCCTTCATCACCAAATTCATTTTCAAAACAATAGTGTGCCTTCAACAAGGTTAGTTGGCCAAAGAATGTAATCTTTGCATCAAAGTTCAACTAATATTAGGGATAAATAATTCCAACAACATTCATGAACTTTTGGTTAGGAAAGCTTCATGGAAATTCATCAATGAAGCAGACAATTGCAACTGACATTGCATTTTCACTACCATGACAACAACATCATGGGTGCACAATGTGGAAAAGACCTTTGTCGAAGGGCACTTACAATGGACCTAATAGTAGTGACCCTAAAAGTAGAAAATGGCATACTATATATTGGTGGATGGATCAATCCACCAAGTTGTTAGCAACCCATCATTTGTGCAATCCACCAAACTTTAAAATTCTTGAACAGTAAACTAGTAAACCAATATATCTTTTCTTTGGATCACAATACAAGGTGTACAAATCTACACAACACATCTTTAGAACCCACCCCCACAAAGTTACAAACAAAACTAGCACAACTTCAAGCAAATTTGATAAGTTGATGGACTATCTCCAACATGGGCATGATGCATCTGAAACCCATGACAACTTCAACATGACACAAAAACTCGAGAGTTTTTTTTGCAAGTGGGATAACACATGAACGTCATTGTTCATTTTCATAATCAATGGCCTGTATTCTTCAAGAACCCTTTTGGTAGGAAACAACATAGACATCCACCTAGTCTTTAGGTTGTGTAACAACTTGGCAAATTTGCACTGATCAAGGTACTTCTTGGGTGAAAAAGATAAATAAATGTATATGGAATTGAAAGAACCCTTCACTTTCTACACTGAGGTCTACTTTGAAATTTTTTACATAGCTAATTTAGTCCTGTATGTGCAACATATTGGACAAAGGTCTAACATGAAAGGCGTTTCCTTTTTACAAATCTTTGTGATCACACGCCTATGGGCACCAATGAAAATAACAACACCAATTGACCCAAAATATATCAACTTGTTGATCTCTCCCATAGTTAGCCCACCATAAACTAATAAGAATTGAGGATCACATTGGCCATGTTACTAGTTGTGCCACCACCAATCAACCTTTTCAAATTCAACAAAACATGGATGTGTTTAAATCCGTCCACAAGGTAAACATGAAAATTGACCCAAGATTTATTGTCAATCGTTGTCACTTCATCACCACTAACAACAATGTACCTTGTTACATGGATAATTTCTTTTGTTGCATTGATGACAATAAAATGCATAACTTTTGCAATTTCCCATCCAACATTGTCATTCCAGTGTTTTTGGGGAATGTGTTTAACCTTTAAGAACTAAAATAAAACCTTCATGGCTTCAAAATCAATGAAAGGATGACCTTGCTATAGAAATTAAAAAGAAATAACAAATTATAAATATTTCCTTTTCCTATCTCCAACCAAATCCCTTACAACCATTATATTTACCATTGGAGTCAAAACGACTTCAAATGAACCAAAAACCATGTCAAATCATATCATTTTTTAGCAATCTTTGTTATGTATACCTATGTTTTGCCACTTTAATGATATGTAAATCATGGAAAATTGTGTCTAATGAATAATATGGTTGTTCAAAAATCTAATTTAAACTATAAAATGTTACAATGTTGAGTTTAACACTACTACATATATGTGTTTTTAAGCTAGTTTTTTATACTAATTTTTGTCATATTTTTAATCATGTTAAACAATGGACAAAATTGGTTGTAGTCATAATAGGTTGAAAGCACACAAGGGTGGTTAAGTTTTGATGAATTAAAGATTATTTTCAAACTCCTTTTATAGTGTAATTGAAAACTATTAAAATATGAATATTTAAATTACATTGAAAGTATAATTTTTTCCATTTCAAATTTCAAGTCATGATGTTACAAAACATATTTAAAAAATCACAAAAAAACATTATTTGAAATATTATTAATTTTTATTTTTAAAATGTTTAAATAATTATAGCTTTTGGGATTTTGAAATGTCCATAACATAATAAATTAAAATCACATTCCAAACATTCAATGGATCTTTAGTTTCTTAAACATAATTCCTTTAATACCTCAAAGTTTCAAACACAAGACTAACACATTGTAAGATAAATGTTCATATCCATGAGTTTTACAAGGTGTGACAAAATTTGTTCCCAAGATTCAAAAGTTCATTACTCATTAAATATTTATGATTTTGATATGTTTTCTGCATTTTAAAATGCCACCTCTATTAACATTACATATGTGAGTTCCTTTCTTGATATATCGATGAAAATATTAATGTTTTATATTTAAGTTTCAAAGAGATGCAAGAAAAACTACAAATGCAACACTTAAAAAAGATTGCATAGTGTGCTTTCACCCAACAAACCAATCATTTTTGACACAAATGTGTCTAAAAATATATTACTAACATGACTAAACATGCTTGTCCAAATTGAGTAAAAGGATTAAGGTTGTTAGTTGACATGACATTATAAATTTGATTGTAAATTAAAAGTTATATTATTTATATGCATATATAATGACATTATGGAACTTTAGTAATTTTGAACTATAGATGAATTTAAAATGCTACCAACTTTGATTTGTGATTCAATTCCTCAATGTAAAATGTTTACTATTTACAGGTGGGGAAGGAAAAACTCTTAACACAAAATTTGGCTGTGAAAACATGCCGTGCAGGCCAATTTCCAGTGAACCGCTGGAAATGCTCTTACCCGCAAAAGATAAAATTAGGACAGGCTTTTATGTGTAGGGTGCCACGAGCATTAGTGAATTCAGGGCCATACAAGGTGGAGCACAGGCATGCCCAATTTTGGTAATGCCCTAGGCCGAGGGCATTACACAATGTAAAAATTGACACATCATTTTTAATTTATTTGTATTGTGATACCATCCAGGAACCTATAGGGTATCATGGGTATTTCGAATTGCCTGCTCACAAGTGGCTCATATAAGGGGTCCTCAATTTACATGACCACAAAGTGTGGAGGTTTTTAGGGGGAGTAAAGGCCATGAATGAGGGATAATTGAGCCCATATTGCTATTTTGGGATATGTATATGTGACAATTGTACACGTTTGAAAAGTTTTGGATCATGAGTGGGACAAAAATTGTCAACGTTTGCACACTTTTGGACAGATGCATTTGCCGTCTCAAAGAGACTTTCATCTTGCCAGAGACTTTCATCTTGCCACATGTGGACACATGGCCGTGGACCTTGACACTCCTAAATTTAAATTTAAGGTGTCAAGATTTGTCACAATTTATGTGAACTTTTGAACTATTTGATTCTAACATGTAGTGGAAAAGGTACATTACCTGAATAAGTTCACACACAAAAAAGGACAAGGAAAACCCAGGGTTTTTTTAAGCTTTTGCATTTTGAATTCAGATGGTTATTAGACATGTACTATACAAATATATGTGGCTAAGGTTAAAATTTTAAGGTCAGACAAATAGGTTAATATGATAAATCTGGCTACAACATAATAAAATAAAATAGTTCAAACCTGAAAAATTTGTCCAATTTTTAGGAGCTTTTGTTGGCTACAATTATCCAAATTACACAAATATTTGATCAAAGGTCCCTTACATTGAATAGCCTCCATGCTACGTAAATAAAAAAACCTGAAGCAAAATTGTAACTCATAAGTGGTTCCTTAGATTTAGCATTGGAGTTGTCAACCATTCATAGAGTTACAATGTGCCATGACAACCAAAATATTCAAAACACATCAATACACTATGCTTGGCAGTGCCATGTATCCATGAAAGGTTGCAACTCACAATTAGTGCTAATTAAACAATGATTGTGAAGTGATTGCTAGCGATGAAAAATGCGAATTTTAGTGGCAATGTTGGCGATGAAATATGGATGTGTGTATGAGGGCTAGCAATCCTCCTTATAGGATGGAAGCAAGTTAGGAATAAACCTAAATGTTTGCAGTCAGTCCAGATGTAACCACCTTGCAACATATGAAAAATCTCATTATTTTTACTTGCCTACGGACTTCATCTATCAAATAGTATAAAAGCTAACATTGCCGGTCACCATTTGATTTTTAGGCTAATATTTTGTACTTACACTTTTCATTTAACAATAGGTCCTTAGCTAGGCATAGTTTTCTATAGCAATTTGACAAATTTTAACTCATAAAAAAACCTAGGAAAACCTCACATGGTGCAATGAGTAATTTTACTGAGGGCCCACTGCTTCACGTTTGTCACATCCTTGTGTTTTGAGCATTGGGAAATATTACATCACATGTGAGAGCTCAGGCCTTGATCAAATATGTGAACTATATTTGAGCAACTCTAGTTAAGGGTAGGGCAAGGCCCAAGGGTGAGAGCATTCCCACATAAGGGCCTTGAGCAAGGGGTAACCAAAAATAGCCTCATATTTTCAGAATGCCCTGGCTTGTGGCCTTACCCACCTTAAAGCACAAGGCTATTGATGGGCTACATTGAGGTTGATATGTTAAGAAAAGAGTGACATGAGCATTTTTTATGTGGGGGTCATGTTAAGTTTTAAGTTTTTAACTTACTATTTAACTTGCACCCCGCATTGATGGTACTCCTTACAAAGCATAAGGTGCCTCCTGAGTCCTCACCTCGAAGAGGCAACCTTACATAACTGAAGGTAACCTTCTATAACACTGAAAGAACTTGGGGATTTTTAAAAAAGGGTAGTTAAAGTTGGTTATCTGGCCTAACATTGCATGGTCCGGTAGAAAACTCACAAGATCCTGCTTGCACTACTTGAAGGAATGTACTTCTTTTCATGTAAATTCTAGAAAGAACAGAAATGACACAAGAAATGGATTAAGAAAATCTAGTTTCTTTACAGAGGGGAAGGGTCTAAAGATAAACACCCTTTCCATGCATTAAACAAGGTGTGTTATATACAATGGCCCTATGATTAATTTAATATCAACAATTGATATTGTATGATAAATTAAGAGAATTTTTTTAAAAATCTACTTAAATGTATATCATCATGATGTTTTAAAAGAAAAATTGTCATGATTTTTTTTTTTTCATTTGTTAACATCACATTAGTTGTATGGAACCCAAAAGGAATCTCATATTAAATAATGACATGCTCTAGGAACTCGTTTCAACATTTAAAAAATTGTTATCAAACCAAAACTAAGAGGGAAATGTTGCAACATGATTTTCATTTTTTTAAATATAATGATTTTTTCCTCCCAAAACAAAAGTATCAAATATATTTCTTTTTCATATTTATTTTTCAAACAAAAAAAAGAAGATTCGTCATGACATGTGTATTTGAATGTTTTCAATCACATTGCCACATTTTGCAAGAATTACATGAATTTTTTATTATAATGAGCGCCATAGCCATGTTTGGAAAAAAGTAGTTTCATATTTAATTTTGTGGGTTATGGATATGGATTGGTGACAAAGTTACTTGAGGTTGGTGCACATTTGAGGAGGTGGCAGAAAAAACAAAATGTCAAAACATGAAAGTGAATCTTTTTACAACCAAATTAGGATGAATCATCTCATCTACTTTCTAGGGGACAAAATCCATTATGTAATGATTCTCGAGACAATATCCCTGCCTTACGAGGCTGGGCTAACAACAAACAGCCAAGCGACTCAAAACTGATTCCACAAAGTCAAAATGTATATTCCTATGTTGTAAAAGTTCTGGGTATAGAGAACTCACGACGTCATAAGTGCTAGTGTCATAATGCCTCATAAAAAAGCATAGGCCAATAACTAGCGTTACGGTGTCTTAGAAGTGGTCACCAAAATAAAACTAAAAAGTGGCCAGAGTTACCACAACACAACAAAACTAAAAAACAATTATTTACAATCTTGAATGTTTTGATGGCGGGCAAGCAGCGAGACTAAATAGCAGCCACGAAATAAATGCGCCACTAGTTCCACACTGCTGCATGAAAAAATGCCCAATTAAAAAGTGTTTCCTCCCTATAAAAAATAATTGTACCCCAATTATTATAAACCTTCTTATGGTGCATTTACTCTTGGTGTTAAGGACTCTAGTATCAATTCCCCTAACACTTTTCGAGAAAAAAAGGATATTTTCGCCAGAAATTTGAGACGGTATCGCCAGTTGGTGATTTTTTGCCAAAAAAGAAGGAGACAGGTGTCAATGTGGCATTGTGCATACTTGTAGTTAGTTGGGCAATTGCTCCACAAAGAAAAACACATGTTTACATTATATTGTAGAAAAAATAATTCAATATTTATGTTATGTTGCAAGGTGTTAAATTCAAGCATGGCATCACATTGGTGCAGTAGCAATTATTTACCAGTAGTCTACTTCCAAGCACCATATTGTGATTTTTGTCATTATACCAAAACATGACCTCACTTTATAATGTATTTCACTTAAATTATGTCCAACATTTACTGGATATATATATATATATAGAATAAAATGTGAGTGGAATGTGTAATGGAATGGGAATATGTTTTGTAACTTTTTTTTTTAATATTGAAAACCTCAAGTCAACCCTATGATAGAATCATGCGGGCGCCATGTAGGGATTTTCTTTTGACCCCATGAAATTTGATAGGATGCTTAGTTTTTTTATGAACGCTTGCGATGCAATGGCTAAAATCAATTATTTAAGCAATAAATTTTGAATTCAAAACATTTTCCCCAACAACCATCTTCTTCCCGAAATGAACTTTTTTCCAACTCTTTGATCTGTGGCAATCATCAAGGGAAGAAGATGGCTCTTGGGATGCATTCTTTGTGCAACTTATCATCACTTTCCCAATCAAGTTGCCCAAGGAAGAAAAAAAAGAGGTCAAACAAGTTTTTGAAAAAGTAAAGAAATTGGGGCCACACGTTCCTTAAGGGACCTTGGTTACATTTTCACAAGGAAAACATCCATGGAAGTTGCATTTTAGGAGTTGCACAATTGATGAATGTGTCAGTTCTTTTTTCAATTTTTCATTCTTCATCTTTAACTTTTTGTTCATTGTTTAAACTTCAACTTTTCATCCATATGAACAATTGAATAAACTTTTTATGCATTTTGTAATTTTTTGCTTTCGCAATTAATCCATGGTGCAACTTTAATTCCCAAATTTTCATCCATTGCGTAAGTTTTCTTTTCATTTTTTCATCCATTATGCAAACTTCCTCCATTTCGCTTAACTGGCCACATCATTTCAAGGACTCAAAAAACTGCAATCAGTAGACATAAATATGCCAACACTTTCCCCAAAAAACCCGGTATCTGTCATGCCTTTTACGCGACTGTTTTCCAAGAAAGGGAATTTGAGACAAAATATTCCAAGAAATCTGTGGCTCCTCTTGGCGATGTTGGCCCCCCAAAATATCAGTGATGGGGGCCCCAATGTAAAATGTCAAGTCACATAGCAGCTGGCAGCACTTATGTCACACAATTACCCAAAGGGATTAGAGTTCAATTTTCAGTCTATTTCAATCGGAGGGATGCATTCATTCCACAAGTCTTGTGATCATTTGAATTGCAGTGGGAGGGGGGCACTTATGCTCTGCATAACACCTCAAGCATTCTTGGTTCTTGTGTATGTATGATCCGAGCCCCCAAGGGAATAATGAGAAGTGCACTCAATTCACAAGTCTTGTTACTGACGAGATATCAATTTGTTCCAGCTGGTGGACAAGTGAGCCAAATAAAGCTTCCTGGAAACAACCTCATCGAAATACGATATTGGACGTCCATCAATCCGAACAGCACGTGAGTCTGCATCTCACTGAGCACATACCGTTATGATGGATGTTCTTGTTTAAGAGAATAGTGTGCTACAGTTCTTGTTGTTCACTTGTCTACTGGTTGCTAGCTTCATGTTTGATTCCCACATTTGTGATTTGCCTCTGTCTTATGTTCATGGTTTACTCAGTTAAGCTCTTTCCTTTGAAGAAATTGAATTCGAAATCAGAACCCAACATCATGTCCATCACCATCAGTATTTTTCTTTTGCAGTGAAATTTTGCACTGTGGCAACACACCAAGTGGCCAACAAACCAACAGCTGCCACCCAATCTGTTTAGCGTGATTGACGTTAGCTGCTTCCTTTGATGATAGTCCCACATTTATACATCCCAAAAGCTAACAGAGGAGATATCAGCTTGATGTTGAAGGTTTATGTACATTAGAAATCATTTCAATCATATTCTTGGTCCCAATGCTGTACTCAAACTACTCTGTCATGTTACAGGATGGAAGATCACACTCTTAATGCAAAAACTATATCGTTATTGTTTTTATGCTTCAGCTGCAAGTTTGTGATGGCATTCAAAGGTTCTGATGAGCCTCAGGTACACTGGACATATTATCTGAGTGTAATCTCTTAGGCCATCTCCATGTAGGTATTCATTGTCAAATACACCAGCCCAATAGGTATCATCCCCATTCCCTTCATGTGTTTGAATTGTGTATCTCACGTATATATTTGATAACTTAATTCGCAACCATTTATGAGTGTCCAAGGGACACCTACTTATGGGCCATTACTAAGGTGTCAAGACCCTCAAGTTCATTTCATGGTTTGGGGGTGTTAACATATCTTTCTTACCACTAGATATAAGAATTTCAAAACTGGTAGTGAAAAGAAGTAATAGACGCACTAAACTCTAATTTGGGCTATGCAAGCGAAGGAGGTTTATTGTTTATTTCCCAAATATTGAAGATGTCCAATTTTACAACAAAAATTGGATATGTTTTAGAAACATGATATTCCACAAACGAGCAAAATTGGCATTGTGTTTCAAAATGGCAATATGATTGTCCTGAGACCTTTTCAAATTTGTAAAAAAAGAGAACAAAACAAAAATGTTGATGAACATTGACTTATTTTCAGTGTGATGGCCTCACAATATTTACTTGTGATATTGTTTCAGTGGCCATTTCATGGCGGTGGCATTCAAAATAGACACGAAGCTTTTTATGAAAGGAAAATAAATCCCAAAGTGGTTTCTAAACTTACAAAGAAGTGGCAATTTGTGATGGGGTATAATGTCACAGCTACACCATCTGTATCATCTGATGGGGTAGTGTATTTTCCAAGTTCCAATGGCTTTTTGTATGCAGTTTGCGCAAAAACAGGGGATGCTATATGGCAAAAGAATTTGACAAAACTCACTCAGAGCCCAACGACAGTATTTCAAGAACAACACCTGTTATTACAATGGATTTACTATTGGTTCCCATATATGGTCCTGCCCTAATGCTTGCTATGGATCGAAATACTGGTGACATTGTTTGGTCCACTTTGTTGGACTCACATATACTTGCTCTGCTCACAATGTCTGGCACTGTTTATGAAAGGTACCGGAACTTTCCCCATGTAATCCTTTAATTGTGAATTTGTTAGAATCCTATTTTTGTAATATATGTTTGGTGTATTTAACTTGAAAATAAATTTGATACAAAAAAAAAAAGACTTTATTAAGACTTATCGGATTTTTTTAAAAAAACTTCTGAAATGTATTTGTAACCTTTGTTTCTCAAGTCCATGAAAGGGAAGAAAGTGGAAAAAGTTAACAAACTTAAAAGATCCTGCACAAGAACGTTTATTTTTACATCTTATATTTTTAGGAAGGGGGATATGTAGAGGAAGGGAGCAATGAAATGACGTTTCTCCAAATAATAACTAGGGTGGGTCAATTTGAAAAGGTAACATGCCTTAAGTTGATAGATAGAACATGACAAAGTTTATGCCAAATGTTTTTGATCTTGGATCAAAGAATATCATTGACCCTTTTCTATATACAACCTATACATGAATTTTGAGCTAATATTGAGAAGTTCCTGGGGGTATGTCCAACGTTCGCCCTCAACCTAGTCCTCCATCTTCAAAGGGCATCTGAAAAAGAACCATTTGTTTGATACAATTGAAATTAGATATTGCAAGGTGAATGAAAAAAGTTCTACACTTTGCAACTTAAGCTTGGTTATTTGCGATATGTGTTGAAACAGTTTAGAGGGTTTGATCTATCAAAATATATGGGATGGCTCTAGGCAATTGTAGGTTGAACATTCTGTTGTGAAATCCTAATTTTTCACCTTGTTGCAGCTCGTTTTTTGTAGGCACATCATCTTTGGAGGAAAATTTGGGAATCACTGATCCAAATTGCTGCAATTTTCAAGGAAGTTTTGTGAAAATTGATCTTAGAACAGGTGTAATCAAATGGCGAACCATTGTGTTACCTGATAATCATGGTGATAAAAAGTTATACTCAGGGGCTGGAATATGGGGAAGTAGCCCCCCCATTGATGTACATCACAAGATTTGTTTATTTTGCCACTGGAAACCTTTACACAGTGCCTTCTGACATAGAACAATGCGAAACAAATCGATTGAAACAGAAGAATCCTGTTGTCCCTGACCCATGTATTAAACCTGATGATCACACTCCGAATCCATTCTTGCTCTAGACCTGGATAATGGCACAATAATATGGAGTCATCATTTGGGGGCCTATGATACTTGGAATGTATATTGTGCATTAGTTAAACAGCCAAGTCCAAATTGTCCTCCAATACCAGGGCCTGATGCAGACTTTGGAGAAGCCCCATTACTGCATACCATTTTGGATGATAATGTGCATCCAGGGTCAACACAAGACGTAGTTATTGCTGGACAAAAAAATGGAATTGTATGGGCCCTTGATCGCGATGATGGACACATTGTGTGGGCAATGGTAAAATCCATTCCATACATATACATAATACCCATGTTACAAGTTAATGTTTCATGCCATTCATGGCAAAACCACTTTGAAAAACATCGATCATGCATCCTATGTAAACATCCATAGTAGCCTGGCTTAAAGGTCATGAAACTGTCTACATGGAACTGGTAGTTTTTTCACAATTTCTTTCTTTCTTTCTTTCCCACTTGGGCACTAAGTTGATTCTCCTACATCATGCACAAATTTTGATTTGGCATGATGCATGGGGTTTCTAAAGGATCTGTTTATCATCTGAACAGGTTGCAGGAACTGGGGGTTCTACTGGAGGAGCAAGTTGGGGTTCAGCGACTGATGGCCAACTGGTTTACACAAATATTGTCAACAGCGACAGGCTCAATTTTACACTTCTTCCATCTCATGAAGTTACTATTGGGGGTGGGTGGGTAGCTCTTGATGCGAACAGTGGCTCCATTTTATGGTCAACTGCTGCACCCAACAGTAGCATTGCATATGGGCCCGTGACTGTTGCCAATGGAGTTGTTTTTGTAACTGCGTATGGTGTTCCATGTGGTGCACTTTTGGCATTAGAAGCAACATCAGGGGAAGTGCTTTGGCAATACAACACAAGTAGTAGCCTAGCAGGAGGAGTTTCTGTGGTGAATGGTTGTGTATATTTGGGTGAAGGCTCTACTGAGACTGGTAAACTATCTGCTCCAATTAGTGTTGGAGGTTCACATGCTGATGCATTTTGTGTGTAATTTCATCACTAGCAAGCTGTCTAGACTCTGGAATTGGACATATATATATATATATATATACAATGAATACCATGACATCTCTATCACATTGGACATTCTCTAGGCGTTGAATAAAATGATGTAGATTCCTTTATGCTAAACATCAACCTTGGAATGACAAAATGAGTTCATTTTGGTTTGCACAAGAACCTAAAATGAATTATGATGGAAGTCATTATAGAAATAAGTAAGCTCTAGATTTTCTAGATTTGCCTAGATAATATATCTTTATGTGTTTGTAACAAATTTGAATAATTACTTTTCACAACTTGCATAAATGTCACCATTGAAACCTTTGATAAATGTTGCATCTTTGGAAACTTAGTGATATGGTCAGCAAGGTAATTTGGAATGCATGTCACTCCATTCCCACCTGTTTCCAAAACTATGGTATACCAAAGCTAAAATGACACAACAGTACTCCCCAACTGGAAATTTTTGAAAGTAATGCTTTTAGTTGCATTTGTGATAGGTTAGTGAAATTCAGTCCCGTTTCCACTCAAATTCCATAATGAGATGAGACCCTCCTGTTTGTGAAAATTACCACCAAACACAATCACATTTTTGATCTCTAAGTGCATAATCAAATGTTTTCAAAGAATATTCAGATAGTGGCAACCCTTACTCCTCATCAGGTGTCATCCAAGCATGTTACTGAGTTGCATGTCAATCAAAGATTGTGAACTATTCAAGATGGATATACATCTGCATGTATATTTATATACATATTTTAAATATCCTTGCAAAGAGAAGTAGACACATACCACACAAACCTATCAAAAATATAACCAAACCAAATTACTTGAAATAAATTGTTAAAAAAACCATAGTTAAGGCTTAAGATGAAGGTTTATTTAGCTATAACATATATAACAATCATGGTATTCAAAACCCCTTGTATCATCAATGTACTATACATAATTTAAGTGTTCATTGAGATATGTGCCATCATTAAACAGAATCAGGTTAGTGGACAACACAAGGCTTGGAGGAATATTTTGCTCAAATCTTATACTTAAAATTTTACAGATTTGGGGGGTTTGAATTAGCATTTCTTTCCTAATGATCTCATGTCAGATTTCACACTTCAATTTTGACATGCAATCATTGACAAAGTGGAATGTGTAGGCTAAACAACAACGGTAATGATGATGGATGTTACGATATCACTTTTCGTTCATCCATCATTTTCACCCATTCGTGATGTGACTATCATGATGTTCCTTTCGCAAAGTAACACCTTCAACCCTAAACCTTGTTACATGTTTCACTTCCCTGATTAGGATTTAGAGGCTAGAAAGCAACTCCAAACTTGCAACTATTGCCTCCAATTTGTTGCAAAGGGTACAAGCTCGATGCCAAAAAGTGTGTCCATGATCAAGGTAAAATTGCCATATTTATACTTGTGTTTGGAAATTGTTGCCAACTTGAAGATGGGGGCTAGGGTTAAGGCATTTGCTTGAGAGTTTAACGGTATTAAAGATTTTGTTGGTGGAAAAAGGTTTTTCAAATTCGAAATACAATTTGGAGAATTAGAGCTTCAAGAGTGATTGTGGTGTAGGCACATGCTCAACGGTGGCACCATGCAATTCTTCAACAGCTCAATGATCAAATCCTCAAATAAGATTTTGACTATGAATGTGCTACAAATTTTCAAAATCCAAAATCTTCTATCAGATTTTTTTTAAAGTTTTGAAGGAGTTCGTTATAGTGAGTTTTATTTCACGAATTCTTTGTGTATGACAATTCTTCTATGGATCTCTTTCATCTCTACATGCTATGTCCATGTGATTTATTCTTCATCTTTTCACGAATGATTTTGTGTGTACCTTTCTGCAACTTATTCTTCATCTTCTCTTGAACACATATGCATGTATTTTATCTTTTGTCAACAGAAATCATATATGTTAATACCCAAAAATTCCAAATTGAATGCGCAACCAAGGTGCCATGGGCAGAAGGTATAATGTGTAAAGATGGCATGATAAATTTGGTGAAATGCCCAAAAATTCCAAATTGAATGCACAACCAAGGTGCCATGGGCACAAGGTATAATGTGTAAAGATGGCATAATAAATTTGGTGAAATGTAGAATCTATTGTTTAATTGAAAAAAAGGAAAAAAATCATGGGTTATAAATGGGATACCTTAACTAAACATTAAAGTTGCCACATTGTTTCTATCACAACCTTAGCCTTGGGCTTGTGACCAAGGCAAGGGGTTGCAATGTAGCGGGCCAAGACGAAGCCTTGGAGCGAAGGAAAGTGTGAGGGAACAGACTTTCACACTCCCAAAAGAACTCCCACTTTGGGGAATTGGAGTCCCGGTGGACTCCTGAATCTTTAGAGGGGGATTTCAAGGGTCAAAACTCCATGGATTGAAAAGTTCCTTATATCATAGGAAAGCTCTTGGAACGTAAATGTATAAAATGGGCTCACATCACCCATTTGGACATCTGAAACACAAGTTATGGCCAAAAGAAGGGGTGAGAGTCAAATTGCCAATTTGACTCCCGACCATGAAAAGTCAACAATCGACCCAATTTCATTGCGTACAGGTGGCATGCGACATATTATTAAAAAGCTCTCAACGAGATTTACAACTTTGCTTTAGACCTCATTTGAATCAGAGGTTTTCACGCAAAGTTATGGCGCCCCAAAGTTGCGAGAGTCCGAACTTTAGCAATTTCGAGACTCCCAAATGGGAGTCCCGGGACAAAATGCCATCTGGATGTGGGCCCCATGGGCAACCATAGAATATACTATAAGGGGGAAGGTGGTGACTTCCCCCAAGTCTGTGCCATGGTGAGTCTTGTGAATCCGAATTTGCCCATGGCTCGTCTTAGCACCAAAGGTGCTCCAACTATGCATTAACCACCTTGTGTTGGTTTTGTGCAGGTCCGTGTGAGTAGTTGAAGCTTGTCAATTCTTCCTAGTCCCATCCCGGAGCTCCAGCAGGCCCCTCTACCCTTTCAAAGTGCTACAAGCCAAGGAACGTGCCCTGACTCCTTACTCTTCCGTAATTTTTTGTTTGGGACTCACATTTGAGTCCCTCAAATAGTTGGGAACGCGTCAGTTTCTCAACATGTGCCAAGTTTGGGGGTGAAAAAAGGTGGGGAATATATTACAAAAAATTCTGCACATACGAAGAATGTGATATTATATGTGTAGAGGGGTTCCAAGTTTGCTTTGGCTCAAATAAATAGATTTATAGGGGAAGGGAATAGAAAAGTTGTCCAAGTGAAATGTATCTTTCATGTCTTATTTCATGGTCGTCCTATGCTAGAGTTTAAATCATTTTATGAGATTTTTGAAATCTAAATGTCCCAAACAATCCATCCATGCATTAGTCTAATAATGATGGTTGAACCCTTGTTGAATTCATGCATATGTAAATCCAAGAAATCATTGTCAACGTTATTCAAGTTGCCTAGTTCATAGTATTGTCATGTGATGTAGTCACAAGTACTGTTACAATGGTTCTTCGATTCGCATTCATGTATACGTTGTTCAGTTGTGGGTTAGAGTTCCCATTTTGTTTCAAGTTGACCGAATTGTAGATGGGTTGGGCAGCAACAATTTAACTGAAGTTATCATTGTTGCTTTGATGAGGTGTGGGGGTTTAACAAAAGAAGATGTGTCAAAATAACTCTTATGCTTTGGTGCAAAGGGCGCTTTTATTTTTCAAGGGGGGACAAACAAATGTTACAAGGGAAATCAAAGATGTTCGGGCACCATTTTCAATGGGTGTTCATTGTGAAGCTCCTAGGACAAACCTTGTAATAAAGTCCTTGTCCAATCTAACTTTTTTTCTCATTTCAATGTGTTCATGACAAATCTACACTCCCCCAAATGCCACTTAAAGTTTTAGAAACTTGCTACAATCATGGAAACCAAAGGCAATAAAATATTGAAAAATGTGAAAATATGATGGATGTCAATGTTGGATCCTTTGAAGATAATCATGGTAGAATACAAGCCATTTCTTGCAATTATGCAACCAATCAAAATTCCATACCAATGGCAAAGGTGAATGATATGCCACATGTTCAAACTATTCTTTATGATTTTCTGAAACTTGTCAATTATTCCTTTCTAATCTGATTAAATCAAAAAAGATTTAAACAATATTCCACAATTTTTTTCTAATGGGATTAGATTTTTTTTCCAAGTATTTAAATTGTTTTCATGGTAATCTCACATGGATGTACATGTGGTTAGACATGTGATTATTGCCAATACTAAGAAAATAAATCTACAAATTTAGCTAGTATCTAATGTCACATGTTACTACTAAATCAATAGCTAGGATTTTGATTTTTCAAATGGGATTTGCCATCTTCCATGAACTCCGTAAGTGATGTAATCTAATGTGATTATACTAATCTTGATTTAATTCATTGGGTCGCAAAACTTTGCTTTGACCTAATTTCTCTCTTGGTCAATTTTGATTTATTTTGATCAATTTGTATATTTTGATCAACTTTGTGCATTTTTAAACAATTTAATTTCTTGTCTATGACTCACTTATGTAATCCTTGATTTAGATACTTGTCTACTCTTAAATTATTGATAAAAAATTCTTTCTAGTTTAACCTTGGTCAATTATTTTTTATTTTTTGAAAAAGCTCATTTCTTTTTTAATCAATTTTATCAAAGAAATTGATGACACAATTGTCTAATTTTTCATTTTGATGTTAGTCTAATGATTTCATTTTTTATCATTAAAACCTTTTAGTTTGGACTATGTAGCATTGGGTTAATATCACTAACACCTAATTTGATTCAATTAGTCATATAAGTATATTCATATCGATTGGTCACTTTGATCAACTTTGATCAATTATGTACACAATTTGAATATTTGATGTTGGTCCAATCATTTCAATTTTGATCAAGTGAAACCTTCCAATGAAAATTGTTAGGATCCAATGTTCTATTTTTTTATGGTTCAAAATGGTCTACTTCTTAAGCCTTTACAAGATTTAATAGCCACATATATTTTGTTCTTACTATCTAAGGACTTTCCACTTTCAAGTTGTCTAATGTGGCAATTGATTGGAATGTTGTTATTGCAGGTCAAGTTGGGCCTCTTCACAAAGTTGCATTTACTCCTTGGACTTGATATCGTGCTTCCATTGATGGAAGCAATTGATTCATTGTTGAAGTTTGCTCAAAGACAGGATATCTCTATTTGCAAATTCATTCCAAATGTGAAGGCCTGCCAAGACCAACTTTGTAGGTTGTATTCTAACAACATTACATTCACTAGTGATGAATTTCGGTCATTGAATGGTTTGATGGTATGTGACCATCAACAAATCCACTTAAAATGGGTCACAAATTACAATTCTGATGTTGTTGAACACTTTACTTTTGTGTTGAATGGTGAAAAAGATGGGCTCATTTGGGTGTTGTCTATTGATAGATAGGAATGATGCTTTTAGTGACACAAAAGACAATTTCTCATATACTATAACTTGTAAAAGTTGATTATGAGCATAAGATTCTAAACCAAATCCTTTTTCATATGATTATTGTTTGCTATTTTGTTTGTTTCATATTGCAGGACTTCTAGGTGAATTCATTTTAGATTGCAATATCTTTTAACTAATGCAAAAAATTGGGCCATTGGTTGAGGCTAGAACTAACAAAAACTACTATAGGTTTGATTGAAGAATTGGATGTTCGGTTTCCCGAACAAATAGTATATGATGCCATGGGAATAGTTTATCCCCAATACTAGTTATTGGCATATGTAAACAAGACTTTTCAAAAACATTTGAAGGTGTTGAAAAAGTTTTATGGCAATCCAAGTGCATGTGGAGTTGCAATAGGTGACAAATCACAATGAATGGTCCTTGCCATTCTTTTCGAGTGGGATTTGGATGCTCAACAAGGATTGTTCAAGTTAATGATGAAGTCTAATGTAGCTCAAGCAATGGCAAAGGTATCAACATTATTTATTAATAAGGTGAAACCTTAGATTGTTAACAAGGTGATCCCCTTACCTGTTTATGAAAAATCATTAATGTTTTTGAAGTTCTATCCCATATATTTCCAGAATACCTAAGGTTAACATAGATCACCATAACTCATTTTTTGGTTTGGTTGAAGATGAGAGGTGTTTTAATTGTGTCATTTTTGAAAAGCAAATTTTGGAATCAATTGAACCCTCATCTACAACTTCTTGTTACTATGTATGCACAATTTTTTTGCATTATGAATTCATATGGAACTACATTTGATAACTAGGCTAATGTGATGACAACAAATGGGCAAGGCCAATATGAATAATGTTTTGTCTTTAGTTTCCATGATTACAACAAGTTTTTGGTCAACCCATTTTTATTTTGATAAATGGGTGTTATTTTGTAATCCCCTTAATCATTTTTTTGCCATATGACTAAGGATAGGAACAATGTAGATAGCCAAAGAGGGAGGGATGCAAATATTTGGTAGCTAGATTTATACACCAAGCAAAAAGAACCAAGTGCTAGCTCTTGCAATCTATATGGTTATAACATTGCCCAAGGGCACTTATAATACAATGGTTGAAGCCAATGTTTTTTGCCATAAAGCTAAAATTATTGCCACATGTGAATCCACACTCTACTTCTTGTTACCACCCATGCCATGGTCCAAAAATGAAAAAGAAAATGTTGGTTTGAATATGGGTTGTAAATGCACCACCCCCTCACCCCAACACTTGCAATTTTGAGCCAACAAAAGTTGTGAGATCACATAGTCTTTATTGATACATGACTTTTGTTGGCTTTTAATTGAATTTTCTCCACAAACAATGAGTTAAATTATATGGATATCATAATTCTATTATAATGTGTTTAATGACCTATGTTAAGGGTTTGTAATTTGATGTGATGACCAAGTTGCCTTGGACTTGTGATTAAGGTTAAAACAATACAAAATAAGTTCAGTTAAAACTAAGCCCCAGGTGTGGCATTACAATTGAAATTCGGTCCTCAGAAAAAGTGAAAGAGGTGTGAAAATCAAGGGGAAAGACTCCCAAGATCTCAAATTGCATTATATTTTGGGGGTTAGGATTTTCAAGGAGTTTCAATTTTTCAAATTGAAATTTGAAGTGTCAAATATGTGCAAAAGAAGTGATGTTTACATTATTGGAAATGTGTCAATGTGAGATACAACATAAAGGGTCCACGTTGCCAAAGAAAAGGTGGTTTTGAAAAGTTAAGATTGTTTAATTAGGTGAAGACCAAAATGTGATTTTGGGCCATTTGCAGGAGGTTTTGGATGAGGGACATGACATAATGTATTTGTACCTTCATGATAAATACATTTCCTAGGAATTTTGAACCTCCAAAATCACATGACAACAAAATGTCTTGATTTTGGTAGAGGGGCTTTAAAGAATTTGAAGAAATGTCATTTGGATGTATTCCCATGGAGAATTAAAACTTATATTATAGGGAAACTAATGTTTGCTTTAGGAGATTGTGTGATCTTGTGATTAGGGGACAAAGTTACTTTTGGAATTGGAAAATTACATGAGTAAAAGTATGGGGTCTAATATATTGGCTATTGGGAATAATATATAATTAATCAGTTCTATCATAGGGTTTTGCCTATTTTCAAAATCAAAATATAATTAATATAAGGTACATGATTAATCCTAAGTATTAGAATTTTAAAAATAATAATAACATATGTACAATGGATTTAAGGTATTACTTGTTAGTAGGTTCAATTAGTAAATTAGTTTGTGAACTATATATTCTCATACAATTGATAATTAGGAATTTTTTGTAAGAAAATGTTTTTTGAAAAAGAAATGTCTAATAGACCTATCTAACAAAATTTGAATATTTTTCAACATTTATAAATAATACAATATATATTGTATTATTATTCGGATGTTTTAATGGTTTGGGTTGTCCCTTACATGGGTCCAAGGAAAGGTATTAAATTCAATTCCCTTAAATTTCAAAAATGAAATGTATTCAAGGTTTTTTGATGGGCCATTTTCATAATTAATTAATACCAAACATCAATGGTCCTCCAATGTAACATTTGGAGAACATTGTAAATAACATGTTGAATGGAAAGTTTAAACATTCCCGCACATTTTGCAACAATTTTTAAAGACCTTAAATCTATCAACATATCTCCATTTGAAAATTGAAAGCCTCGTATATGACCATTCTCAAGTCCAACCATTTTCAAGCCCTCAATTTGGCATAAACTAAATTATTTTTCATCCTCAAGGCAATTATTATTCATTAGTGGCAAGTAAACTAGCTACTCCTCTAAATGATTAATGCACCAAACTTAGTAATTGAAACACCATAATCTACAAAGCAAACAAAAATTGTTATGGACATGATACTTTTTCTAGGTAATTTTTTATGTGATATCTTTCTAGGACATCATTCTTTGATCTAGGTTGAAAATGTTACCATATGTTTTTGTGAACTGGTGATAGGTCTTATTCAACAAGTGTTGACAAAACAAGTGGTTTTTATTGGTCATTTATTTTGAATTTTTTATTGTGTATACTAGCAAGTTATTTTTTAATAACCTAATTAAAACATTTGGGTTTGAAATCAATATATAGAAGAAAGATGGTACGCAAAGATAAGAACTACTACAACTATTGTTCTTCTTTCAAATTTTGAGATTTTGCAACTTGAGAGTACATTTCATTTTAAGCTTTAATTTATATATTGAAGTTTGGGTTTCTTTGGAGTACGCATGTTGCTATAATTTGAACTCGTTTTTTAAGATACGAAAAAGATGAATTTAAGTGAAAAATAGCAAAATATCTCATTAACATTTTATGACCATGTAGTGGATTAGAATTGTAAACATGAATGCTTACAATATTGGATTTTATAAAATAAAGTTGTAGATATAACATTAATTTGTGTTTTGCAATTTATGATCTCTTTTGTATAATTGGTTGTAAAATTCCTAAATATTTCACTAGAAAAAATCTTGCCATATGCAACCCATCATTTTGCAATTGGATGCAACTAGTTATCATTTGCAACCATGAAATTGACATTGTATATTATATGGGTTGTACAATTATGTGTGCAACTAAGATGCAACTACTAATGTACAAAATGGACACATGTTAAACAAAGAGAATGGCCTAAGATATATACATACTTAATGTTAGTGTACTTGATATAGTATATTGTTTATGATACCTAAGCCTACACGAATGTACATTATAACCTAGGTAAATATAACAAAAATATTATGTATATATCTATATATAATATTAGCATAGCCTAAGCTAGTAAGTAATTACTATAGGTAGTCTAAGTTAATATACTTATATATCTTATTTAAATGTATGTTAGTATAAGTTAGTTTAAGCTAGGTCACATAATTAATTAGATTAAATTAATATTATAGTTAAGTTAGCTATTATAAATAAATTATTAACTATATATGCTAATATACATGGGGCTGACATTATCTATAATATTATATACTAAATAATTAAATTTTAATTGATTTCCATGATGGTTAGTTGATTAACTAGCAAGTGAATGGTTTGGTAAATTTGTATTTCATTTCAAAATAACCTTGTTTCATTAGGTACTAGTGAAACAATTCATTGTTTGTAGCAATTGCTCCCCATTCACTAAGGGGTTAAACAATTTCACCAAGTAAAAATGTCCAAATTCATTCAAAATCTAGTGAAATTTAGAGTGAATTAAGATGCATTTTGTAGTAGTGCACACATAGTTGCATATGCAATTTGTTGTAAGAATACATATTGATGAAAATATATATACATATCACATATACATATCAAATACCTTATGCCACGTGTAATTGCAAGTTGGCTACAACTTTTTCTACTCAATTGTGCCAAATGTAGTTGCATATGGTGTGTGCAATAGAATTTAAAATTGCAAATACCAATTGCAAAATTGGGATTTTCTTCTAGTGTCTTGATTATTGAATTTGACAATAGTTTAAACCATGTCATTGTTAGGAACTTTAAACTTTTTAGATTTGAAATTTTTGTTTGTAAAAGTGGTTGAATAAGTTTCAAATAATTAAAATAAATAAATTTGTTGATCAAAAAGTTATAAGGAAAACCAACTTCTATTAAGTTTTAAAGATGACAAAGGTCACTACGAAAGGTTTTAAAAGACAAATGGAATAGGTTTGCAACTATAACTTATAATTGAAGCGATATAATTGCAAGAACAATCACATCCTCAACTTGAGGATATTGAACATGTTGATGTTCCCAACATTGAACCACAAAAGCTAATATTAGTTAATTTGCATCTTCATTGGGTAGTAGCAAAATAGGAAGCATGAAAGGAATGACAGGTTATTTTGGTCAAACACCATTGACACCACAAAACTCATTTCAACAATAGAGAACACGCATTTAAAATAGAAGAAATTAGACCACACTTGTTTAAAATATTGATGAAGTTACTTTTGTAAACTAAAGATGGCAATTTGCAACTCTTGGGTATTTCATTCCTAGAATTTATGTATCATTACAACTAATTCATGTTACTAAATTTCAAACTACATAACAAGTTTGTATTATGGATCCTACAACAATAGATTCATAGTTGGAATATAACCAATAAATGAACCAATTAGAACAATTGTGCAACTTAGAATGAAGACTTTTTTATCATTCAATTCTTTTGCCTTGTGTAAATTAGTGGAAGCATCAACAATACCTATTACTATGTGACAAGGGCAACCACCTAATCAACATGTTTGGCATGCTATGCCAATTTTTGGGCAAATTGAATGACCACATGTTCTTATAATCCCACCATTTCAAGTTGATATAATCTTATTGTTTAAATGGTAACCTATTCATTTGAACCCATAGGTTGGACATGAATTCAAATATTTTCCCTTTGTGGATGATAAACTTAGACAATTTTTGAGAGAAAAGGTCATAACTACTTTACGTCCTATTGTTCCAAACACTCCAACAAGATTTCACAATTCACATGTGTAAGAAATTCAAACTCAATTGGCTTTTAACAACAAGGTAATACCAAATAATAATCAACAAATTTAACGACTACTTGTTACCCCCATTATACTAAATCAACTTAATGTTGTACCTTTTTCCACTTACCCAATGCAGTACAATGTAGTACCACCATACATACCTTTGGATCCTAACTTATATCCAAAATATTTTCTTAGATCAAAGGATTTGAACTTTTAATTACAAGGCATAAAACATGTAAATGTTTAGCAAGCAATAATCTACCAATGCCAAAACAACATGTAGTGTATTCAAACATAGTACATTATGCATAGATATAATCTAGAATTGTTTTATGCCTACTAACAAAACAATATAATCATATTCTCAAAAGTACTAAAAAATTTCACAATTTGTGGTTTTATTCATTATGATTTCTCTATAGACTTTCTTTACACAATTTTTTCATTATATATTTTTTTTCCCAAATTTTTTATTATCATTAATAATAAAAATTTGTGGTTAGGTCTCACAATTTTAGAAAAGCACAACAATTTAAAATAGTTTCACTATTTCCTCATCAATATCCTCTTTTTTATTATTCAAAATTGAATATATCAAATTGTGAACCATATTGACATAACCATGGCAAGTAGTCTCAATTTTGAAGAGTTGCATTAGGGGTATTCGAGTGTGGTGAGGTTTTTTGTGGTGAGGTTTTTAGGGGCTTTTAACAACTTCATGTTAGAATAGGGTTGATGAATGTGCACGGTTGTGTGAGGGGTTGTTTTCTATTTTAAAATATGGTATTGGTTGGGTTAGTTTTTTCTTCAACAAAAAGCTAGTAAACCATAATTTTAGAATCTTAGTGGCGTAATTAGGGGTGAGAAATCTCTAGAAGGTTGGCGGTAGAGACAAACATCAAAATTCATGGTGTGCAACAAAATATTAGTCTTATTCTAGTATTTGGTGAGTACCAAGGATGTTGGGGATTTATGAAGTAGGTGAAAAAGGGTCGATGAAAGGTCCAATATAAATAGAATAATCTTCAAGCTTCATAAGCATATGATTAATTCAAAATAATTTAACGAGTAAATAAACAGGGGGGATAAGGTGGTAATGGCAACTTGAGTTTCATGATGAATGGAACATTTATTTAGATTATGGTTAAGCTCAACAAGGAGTTGCAATTACATGTGAAGTCTTAGTTTATGCCGCAATGATAGTTCATAACTACAGGAAATCTAAGATGCGTCGAATGATGTGAATTAAATAGTGTGCCTTATTATTAAGAGGCATTTGACAAATTGAACCGCACAACCAACGATAATGTCCAACACTTAGAATTGAAAACCATGCAAAGATGGAGGTGTTTTCAATCTTCTAATAACCTTCGCAGAAGTTTCGAGTTCATCACCAGAAACGAGGTTGACTTGCAACAAAATCACCAGGGTGCGAAAGTGTGGGGAAATGTGGTAGTACCAAGCTCGAAGGGGATGGACTTCAAAACAAACGCACACCTTTTGCAGTTCGAGGCTTTCATCAGGAAGATGTTACGTCAATGTCAAATCTAAGGATGATTATGGGGCCGACCTTTCATTCACTTACGCAACTTGAAGCCCATAAGACATGGTCATATCCGACACCATAATTTCAACGAAAAGAGAAGATATCTTCAACCAAATCAAATCAACGATGAATGTGTGGGGGACTTATGACATCAAAATGCGCGATCATAATTTATAAGCTAAAGAAAAAGGAAGAAATGTGTAAATAACAGCTTAGAACCATGGTAAAGTAAAACTTTAATATCAAAGGAAAATGACGAAAGTTTAAATAAAGTTGCTTGGGGGAAAAGTGGGAAGAGGTGAAAAAGAACCTTCTCCTTCTCCTTCTAGTGGCCTCCGAGCATAAGAACCTTCTCCTTTTCCTTCCATTGGTCTCCGAGCATAAGAACCTTCTCCTTTTCCTTCCATTGGCCTCTGAGCATTAAAACCTTCTCTTTCTATTTCCATTGGCCTCCGAACATTAAAACCTTCTCTTTCTCCTTCCATTAGCCTCCGAACATTAAAACCTTCTCTTTTTCCTTCCATTGGCCTCCGAGCATTAGAAACTTCTCTTTCTCCTTCCATTGGCCTCTGAGCATTAAAACCTTTTCTTTTCCCTTCCATTGGCCTCCGAGCATTAGAGCCTTCTCCTTCTCCTTCCATTGGCCACCAAGTGGGAATTTCCTCCACCTCCTTCCTTTTTTTTAAAAGGGCGAAGTTAGATCATTTAGGGCTCTCTTTTTCAGACATTATTTTCAACTCAAATCTTGAGAAAACTTGCTCCAACCTTCTTGGGGAAGAGAAGAATGAGTAGTCCTTGGTAGGTGGTAGAAAAAAGGAGAGTAGATTAAAGGGTTGTAGTAATTTGGAAAGAATGGAAGTAGGTAGGGATAATGTTGGGAGCTTGAAATCTTAGAAAAACTTTATAAATATTCTCGGGTTTAGTAGCATAACTTACTACCAGTTTAATTACAGAGCTTAAGATTTGGTAAAAAGGTGTGCCTCATAGTTAGTTTTCTGAGGAACCAAGGCAAGCCAGATTTGGACAACATATGTGTTAAAAATAATTTTTGAAGTGACTGGTGGTCTGTAATCAAGTTAAACTTCCTACCTTCGCAAAACCCTCTCAGGTTTGGTAGCATAACTTACTACAAGCTTAGCTATAGAGCTTAAGACTTGGTAGAAAGGTGCGCCTCGTAGTTAGTTTTTTAAAGAACTAAGGCAAGCCAAATTTGGCTAACATATGTGTTAAAAATAATGTTTTAAATGACTGCTGGTTTATAGCCAAGTTGAACACAGTGTTAAACCTTCAAAAGTTGGTTTAAATGAATGACAATTTAACATAAAATTATAAGATTTGGCATGTTGAGCTTGAAAAATGTATCTGTCAGTTCTAAATTGTGATTGATGCATAGGAGGCAAGCTACTTGGTTTCAACTACAAATGCAATTTAACATCTAAAATACACTTGCATTTTTCTTTCACCAGTAGCATATGTACTTTCAAGTATAGTCACTTCATAGAATTGGGAATAGAGGGACAGAGTGGTTGCCTCACACAAACATGCGGGTGAAAGCATGCTAAAATATATCCAAAAGTAGTCCTTTCGGGTAAAAAAACACAAATTTGTGACAAGTAGATTAGAAAGTAAGTGATGCTTTAAGAAATTATCCTTTTGAACTACATGAGGGCATCAAATGTGATATGTCAAAAAATTTTAAAGTTTCAAAAATTGTATCAAGCTTTTTAAAAACCTACTTTCAATCACTATAACAAAGGGTGTCCCTATACGCTAAATGATTTCACTAGATTTTGAATGAATTCACTAGTTGTAGTGAATGTGGACTAGTGAAGAAGTAATGAATTCAATGGTCTACTTAACGAGGACTAATGAACTGCACCCAAATTTTGTAGTAGTGAATCTACTTTGTAAAATTTGCCAATTTGTCATGTTGTGAGAAAGTATATTAAAAATAAATCAAAAAACATTAATATGAAAAATTTCATTGATATGTCGCATTTTGAAAGGGTTTGAGGTGTGATTCAATGAATCAAACACATGCAATGCACTTTAGTATCATATCAAAAAACATGTTTTGCATGCCAAATTTGAGTTTATGGAAAATTTATTTTTGAAGGGCTTCACATTGCCATAATCCAAAAATTCGAATTCAAAAAATGTGTATCAAGGTGCATAATGGCTCAAACATTTGTAACACATCATTTGAATTGTATGATTTGGAAAATGTGCAATATCAACTACAGTAATAAAATTTCAATGAATAAATAAATTAGCGAGAGTAATAATATGTATTAAAAATGATCGCATGTGGTTTATTTAATATGATAAGTACACCCCAAAATTTATGGCATGACTAAAATGCCTATAATGCAAAAGATTCCAAATCTATATTTATTTGTTGGTAGGGATCACCAATTGGTATACTTTACTATGCTTTCACCCATGTATAGTATCAAGTGTAGAAATCCAAAATGGAAAGATGAATTTCTTTGGTTTGAAACCCAACAAAACTTTAAAATTTCACTATTTCTATTCCAATATCTAGCAATTGTTTTGGTTTCATTGTGTAAAAAAATAATTTCTTAAAAATCCTCAACCTCTAGAACTACATCTACAATTTTTTCCCTCCAAAAGTAATTTGAATCTTCAACTAATGAAATGCTCCCTACTACCAATTCACTAACAATCTACATTTTGCTTTGTTTAATCCCTACCATTCTCCTAATTTTATTCTACCTTGTTGCATCATTACCATACATTGGGCAACATTACCTTCCCTCCATTGTGGATTTCATCCTCGAAATCCTTGCTAAGAAAATTTATCTTGTTCAACTGATTATGTTAGCCATCTATGGCTTACCTTCTTCAACTTGAAATGTTGATATTACTATATGCACTTCAGTTGGTGCTCCTATGGCATCCTCAATGGTTACACTTACTTGAAGCACTAAATTGTAAGCAATATTTTTGTTGTACCTTACATTATTTTTGTTCCATGGCCTGGTTTGTATTTCCATTTTTTTCCATTTGTGCTATTAATGTCATTAATTGTGCTATGTGCTCTTAATACAAAAAATTTTTACGCATGTTCCTCCTTCTCCTCATTCTAAAAATCATGTCCTCCTCCTTAAGGGTCATGTGGTACCTCTTCCTATTGTCATGTTTTGTTCCACTTTCCTCAATTTTGTCTACTTCATTCATTAGATTCAATAGGTCTAGGCTATTTGGACTCTTGTATAAGAAGTTTAGAAATGCCTTCTTAAAAGTAGACATATGTCGCCTTTACTTGTCTTCATCCTTCTTATGTGTAGCCAAATTTTTTGTCATTTTTTCATAGTAGTGACATACGAAATACAAGTATTTTTCGAAGGTGCTCAAAAAGAAGTATTTTCAAGTATTTTTACAAAAGCATTATAAAAATACAAAGGCTTGAAAATTGGCCTTTGTATCAAGTAATTTCAAGTATTTTTTAAAAAGCCCAAAAAAACGTATAATACGCGTATGTTTGAATCGAATTGAGAGTATGTCACTACTATGCATTTTTTCCTTAAATTGAACCTTTGCCAACTCCCACCATTCATTCAGTTCAACACTAGAGTCTTCCATTTGGGTCAAAACATAGTTGAAGGAGCCAGAAAGGGTGTGAGATGTAACATTATGTCATAAAAAAAAATATGTATATTTAATTTTTGCCACTTGAAACATAAGGACCAAAGGTCGTAACATGACAAAAGGCATGATTATTACTTTCCACTATTAAAATTCAATTGTTCTTGGTTCAAAGTGCCTAAGTCACAACTAATTTTTGGTCATTGACCTTTATCTAGTTGGCGTTCAAAAACTCATTGCATCTAGATAGGGTCCAATGACTAAAATCACCCACAAGCTAGAAAAGCTCAAACTCACCATTTAGATAAGGTCCATGGTCCAACAATCCAAATTGTTAGATTGGGTTCAATTTAGTTGGCAACTAAAATTATTGGATTGGTTTCAATCCAATTAACAATTGACTTTTGGTTGCTATATCCTAGGCCTTTCTCAAATGGTAAGGCCAACACTGTCCAAATGGTGATCTCAACCTTGTCCAATTAACCATTAAAGTTTGGTCGTTGGACCTTGGACCCTAAACCTTCCAAATGACCACCTTTTTCAGTCACTAGACCCTATCTAAATGTGACAAGTTTTTGGTTGAAAACCATCTCCAACTTCCAAGCTCCCAGTGTATGTGGTATCCCCCTAAATTTGTGAATAATACTTGATCACAAGCCCATGTCCATCCTATGTCAACAAAAGTTATCTTTTAAGTTGTTTTTTATGACTGAGTTTTAGTCATAAAAGACAATCGGACAAGATGACACTATAGTCAAAGCAAACCAATCATTTTAGACATGTAAAAAATAGTAGTTAAATCAAATTAGACACAACAAAATACTTAGTTATGTTCAGCATGGCATGTTTAATTTGACAAAAAAATAGTATAGTGCTACATGACATGGTGATTAGGTGGTGTGTTTGATGTGATTAAAATCTAACGTAATGTTATTTGACATGGCTACAAGTGTTGTGTCAATTGTGACGATATTGTCTATAATGCTAGCCAATGTGAAGGACAATTCTCTGTCTATTTTGATGAAATTGTTGTTAAATTTGGTTGACATGGGCAAGTATTTTATTTTATTTTATGATTAATCTACTAGTAGTCCTTGCTAACATTGATAGATGTGTAACATTTTTTTTTGGCTAATTTTTTTTATGTGGCATGTCTTATATGTTGGGTATGTGGTATGAAACATTTGTTGCATTTTGCCCAATTTAACATTTAAGATTCTACAATATCCAATTATGTTATGTGTGTTGGTGTAGATGTTGGTTGAATGTGTGATATACATACACATATAACACATGTAATTAGTAGATCTAGATGTTTAAATGTTAAACCATATAAGATGCACTAAGCTAAATTGATTCATTAGTTTAAACACAAGATTCAACATACTATACAACAACAAATAAACAAACAACACATGAGAATGCACCTATAACAAAGTAATGTGGCAACAAATGCAAGAACTTGTGGCACATCAGAGTAAATATGTTGCATACATAACTACAACCCCCTAGAAAATTGGAATTGTAGCTTGACGGTCTAAATGTATGAAATCTATCCCTTACACACATATATAGATCATAATTTACATGGAAAAACATGTCAAATTCCAAGGCCACAATATTACATATCCTATGGCATCACCTATAGTGTGTAGTGGAGTTTCATGGTCAAGATTTAGAAAGGGCAAAGATGAACTCATAACTACATTTAAGGTGTTTGCCGACATTGCTTTATTGTGATGAAGAGCAGACCCACCTCCAAACTTCACAAAATTGCCATATGTGCCAATAACATTAGACAACTCTATAAACATACAATCTATGTCAAGCTAACCATGTTGAATTCACAACATATTAATGCTTGAAATGTGGGACCAATCATGTTAACCAAATAAGTTGATAAGTCCCACTTACAATCTAAGCATGAATATTAAATGATGCATGGTCCAAATGTAAATAAATTAGTGTGTTTGGATCTAGTAAGGTTATTATATTTAAAATCTTCATCTCGAACAATTGTTCCCACTACATTCACATAGTGTAAAAGATGGCTTGCTTTTGGGTGAATATCCTAAACTATGAAAGTAACCTCTTTTGTTTGATTTAATACAACCGCATGAATATTTCATGTGGGGTTCCTTGTACCCAAAATTGTTGCCCTTTTTGCCAAAATAGAATTCCTAGCCTTTGACAATGCTTCGACATGTAAATTTACAAATGCATGTAAAAAAACGGAATGTATGCTTGTAGCTATGAATTGTAAGATAGTAGTAGAACATAAGGAGGAAAAAAAATCACAAGAAATCCAAATCTGCCTGAGTTTAAAGGGCACTATGAATCACCTAGGTAAAAAGCAACCATGCATAAGTCTTTAGAGACTTCCAATGGGGATTTTTCCTAGAAACCTTTTTCTACTCGTGTGGGTGTGAACTAACACAAGTTGAGGTGTTGGAAGCCTCAAAAAGTCCAACCATGTAAGGCCACAATGTGTCCAACAAATAATTTTTGTCATCTACCTCACTATTGAAAGGGTGAAGCAAAATATAAAAATAGGGCACATTACCTATACACTTATATGGGCAATCATCTATCAGCAAAGTATTATGATATGTCAACTCCCTAAACCCTAGACTTATATCCTAAAACACCCTCTCCATGATTTTTTAACGTTGACGGTCATTTTTTATTTAAGGGATGACAAACACAAATGTTTTCATATTTCTCACCACCCCACACAAACACAAGCTTCATTTCTAACCCTTGTCCTAGAAGTAATTCAACCATATTAATCAAATTGGTTTGAGTCGTTCATAACCAATCCCAATGTCAAACCTTAATGCACATAAGGTTAGAAATTGAGAGTATATTAGTTGTGGGCAAACCAACTTGTTCCCACATTGAACTATATGAACAAATGGCCCCCACTTATGTCGTGATAGAACATGTTAGGTAGTACATAGTAAACCATTGACTTCTAAAACCAAAAAATATTGTACCATACTAATAGTTTTATCTGGTGGGGGAATGTAAGTTGCTATTGTTAACTCCAAGTTCACTTCTTTAGGGGTAGAGGTATTGCCAAAAAAAATTTGATTTGAAACACCTTGAATATGCTTCACATGATGTGATCAGACCTTCCCATCAACCCCCAAATCTACCTTCCCTCATGCATGTGACCATGTGCACCTCTCTATATTATTCAATTTCATATAATCATTGGCACCAGCCCTTAAAGATTGAATCACATGCTTGTTCACCTCCTTGGAAACTACCAAGTCCTTTGTAATTGGATTAGTTGTACCAGTCGTGTAGTAGAAGGATCTAGTTTTTGTGTATTATCATCATGTGGCATATTCACTCTTTCTAGCAATGAAGTAAGCACACCCCCTATTTCCCACCCACCCAATTCATGGCCATCAACCCATTAATTTACCTCATTCATAATTACAAATCATTAACTTATAGAATTCCAATTGTTATAGCTCCCTCACAAAGGACCATTGAAATCCAATATTTGAGTGTCTTATGCAAATTATGACTTTAAAATGATTATATATCTGCCACAAATATTATACCACTCACTATTTATGTAATTAAGATAGTTACATACCTTAATTAGAATTATAATAAAGACTAAACTTGAAACTTACCACTCCCATACTCCCTTCTACTCTTATTCACAAAATGTTGGCATCTTTCATGGCCTATGAGTTAGTGCCTCCTACTTGTGTGCTAAATGACAATCTCATACACCCAAAAAGTTCCTCCATGATGGTTGACATACATTCTTGTCCTTTTACCAAAACATTCATGGTGGTTTTCAACTCATTTGTTATGGTTTTCAAATCCTTGTTTATCTTGCATAACTCTTCATTGGTGGCCTTCATTGATTTAAGACAAACCGTTAGTTCACATATGTGTCCTTGTCCATTTTTCTGTAACTTCCCATCCGAATTTGCCATATTTCTTTGTAAATAAAACCACACATTTAAACACAATGCCTTGAAAACTTTACAAAACCATTATGAAACCAAACTTGATTTCTTTGGTGGAAGGCAAACAATAGTAATAAAAAATGACATTAGTGACAATAATTTGCAATAACACAATGCATACATTAATCTAATTTCACACAAGACATTCCATGGAAACCTAACATATTCAAAAATTGTAGTCACATGTATAATCTTTTTGTAATTACATTTTTTGGTAATATATGAACATCACATTTTGGATTATTTTTGTTTGTTTTAAGTATATATGATTAGCATTAGACTTAATCTAATAAATTACTTTGAAAAGTCCAACAAACATTGAAAAACTTGAATGTATGGAGTATATTTGTGAAAAAATAATATTCGCCACATAATTTGAAAATTTGAATATACATTTCAAAACTAGGGTTGTGGATGGAATTATTGGGTGAATTTTTTTATCGTGTATGATATGTATATACATTATTTTTTTATAAAAAAAATTAGAAGCTAAAAATGTTTTTGGATAAAGTTCCATTCAAAAAAGTGTTTTTTTGCATTTATTGAACAATGAATGCATAATAATATCTTCTTTTTAGAAAAACAATCACTACCGTATTACAAACTAGGAGATTATATAGATGTGCATTGCATTATTTTTTCAAATTTTTTTTATTGGTAATGTTTTATGAACCACAAACATGAGACCCTATAGTTGTTGTAAAACCTATAAATAATATATTCTATGTAGATTGATTTTGATCCAATCCTCTTCATCTAACCGTTGGATCAAGATTAATTTTGACTCAAAATGAACTTTGAGTTTCAAAATGTTGTTGTGCAAATTCTAAAGTTTTTTGCTTGTGTTTAAGATAGCCAAAGGATGTTATCAAGATTTTAACTTATTGCATACTATAATACTTGTTGTACATCACCTTTTTTGAACAAAAGTGGTTCATGCTTAATACGTTTTCACCCACCTTCACCCTTTTCAATCTTCTTCTTTGACCACCCAAGCTTACTTTTCAAAACAATTACAACTTAGTCCTTGACAAACTTATAAGTTAAAAGATAATTTACGTAATGAAATTGTTGGTCCAAAGAATCTATAATTACTTTCATTTCATTGTTGGGTGCCTTTGAATACCATCAATAACAAGATTCAACTTTAGGGCATAGCGTCTAAGAGATGATTAACAAACAACATTACCACCACCACATGGTCTCCTAGATGCATCACAACACACAACATGCATAGGATTTTGTCCTTCAAATGTGAGTTTAATGCCTAAGGAGATAGATTGTTAGTGGTCATATTTTAAACCCTTTTAGCGTTGAGATGGACAACCTAGATTAATTCATCGAAATACATGAACATGTTTGATCCATTACCACCTTTTTAAACCTACATCCAATTCCTAGATCCTTACATCCAAATGGTAGATTTCATCCAAATATATGTTTTCATCTTGGACCTTCTAATATTTTCCCCCCATTTGTAACTAATAAATAAAGCCATATTAGTAGACTAACTAACCGAAATTAGTAGATGGTCTACCCACATGGCTTATCAAATGACTAAAATTAGTCATCTTACCTATTCACATGGTATTATTATGAATTAATCAATTGAAAATTAGAATTGGAAGATCTAGATTTAATTAAATTCATGAACAAATGATCCACAAATTTATTAAATATTTAGTAAAAGATCTCTAATTAAATTAATATATTTCAAATAAAAACCTACATTGCATTTTCTAATGAAGAAATGTGCAAAAACCGGTATTTTTTATGATAAATTGCAACAAATTTACAATTTTACAATTTTGTTGTAAATTGACAAACAAATTACAACAGAAAAAACATGGAATGGTAAAACTTTGGCATAGATAAACATTGAAGCATGTTTAGTAGGCTCATTAATTTGTAGAAGAGGTTTTTTCATCTAAGTTAGAAAAATGTGAGAAGAGAATACTTGCTAATCATATGTTGCACCAAGAAACTCTTGAAGCTTTGCTTGGTTTTTTACAATATTTTGTTGTCATAAAGCTTCATATTCTTTTCTAGGGTTGATAGCAAGCTAGACTAGTTCTTCATTTGCTTTTGCAAGCTTGACAAGGCTGCATTATCTCCATAATAGTTTGGATTGCATGCAACACTACATGAGGTATGCAACAACCTTCCTCCCACATCACAATGCTCTACCACCCTCCATCTTGACCTTGTAAAAACAATTGACTTTGGCACTTTAGAAGAACATTGCTTCCTTTGCAATTTTCATTACACTAACAAGAATAATCCTCCATATCTATTGTCTTTTTCTCCTAAGGTTTGTAACATAATCTAGTTTGCAACCTCTTCCATTATGTGCACTAGTGGGCCGCTTGTTCTTCAACTTCTACCACACTCGTGGAGCAAAACCTTAATGAGTAAAGCTTAGAAACTCAATTGACCTAGCTCCCAAATGATTCATGGGCCACATAATATTAATGGCTACAAGTTATAAGCAAGTCTTATCTCATTATAATATCATTATTATGGCTATAATTATAGGAGTAAAAAAGGTGACATAGAAGGCAAAACCTTGTACAGGTTTGTTGTAGAGGAAGCTTTGGGAACACAATCAAATCTTCAAGGTGAGGAGGAACATAGGAAGGAAAGAAATAGAAATTAAAAGTGGGAGTCTCAAGCATGATTGGCTATTATTGATGGAAATGTCAAAAGTGTGTTACTTCCAAGGTTTGGATCAACACAATCAACAATAAGTGCTAAATGTCATTTCATATGCAGTAACAAAGGGGAGACAAAATTGATTTCAATGAAAGCTCAAAGTTGTGCTTTGCAACTAGTGGATTCATTACATGGTTATGATGTGGGATTTCAATCGAAGGTGGTTGAGAAGATGTTTGTCCGTGATGTAATGAGACCACTGATGCCAAAATGCTTGTCCAACCAACAAGATTCAATAAATAGTCAACTAATTATTGAGAGTATCAAGGATGGTGTTTCAACACACATGACAAGGGGATGTATAGCTAAACATGTTGCAGCCAAAAAGCTTTTAGGCACTTTGGTAGCATCTACATGGACAAGTGGCAAAAAGGTTTCCCAACACCTTGGGTTATCTCGAAGGTGTGTTCTAAATTGCAAATAGTGGCCTCTTCCTATAGAAAATGATGATTTGGATATTGGTCAGGACAACCAAAAGGCAATGGTCATATGCACTATCACCAAAGGTAAGAGCTCTTGTGCTAGAATGGTGGATCATAGAGAATACCTTATTTCTTGATTGAATGAAGGTTTGCAAAAAAAGATTGGGGGTACAACAAATTGTGGAACATCCCACCCATTTCTTGCAAGTCTCTCAAGCCACTCATTAAGTTTTTTAACATACTTAAAATGATCCTTTCTTGTGCAAATTACATTGTTATTGAATGTTTAGTATTTATTTCCAATTAATGAATAAAAACTCATGAATGTAGTTGGTAATCTTTCAATTATTTTTAAGTGCTCACATGCAATTCTATCTTGAAATCCATTACATTCAAGGAGAAACATCCCAATATGTTGATCCAATTCACAACCTTCTCTAATTTGAAACCGTGGTTTGTGTGATGCATAGAAAAATGGAACACATGTTGTCGCTACCACACAAAACTTGTGGAACTACATGTGAGCCATGGATTATAACTCAATAAGTAGTTAAGCTTTAGTTCCTTAAATTTCCTTAGCACTTATGATTTGAATGCTTATAAGCCTCCAAGTAGTGATTATTAATAGTTCAATTAGCTTTTGTGATATTTCTAGGTATAGACTACTCTTCATTTCAGTTGATGTAACGCTTAATTAGTTTAGGACCTAGTAAACTTTTTAAAAGTGCTTTATCCTTTTATTGTTGTAGAGAAGGGAAAGGGATGTAAATTTAGATGGGATTTATTGATATATTGGGAATACACGCCCACAATTAACATAAACATTTCATCATGACAATGATAAGTTAGTCTATAGAATAATCCTTAAGCACTAATGACATACTTATAAGATTTCTAAGATGCAGTCCTGATACATCTTTAGTTACTTTTCACTTCTATTAGACTCTTAAGAAAATAAAATCCAAATCAAGTTTAATTATTAACAGTTCTGCCAAAGTAGCCTAAGGTGAATTACAACTGAATAACTGACTTAAAGGATAGATCACAGTTGTAAAAAATCTAGGATGCGACGAATGATGCGAGCGAGGTACTCGGCTCGATGCTCGAGGGGAAGTGGGTTTATCGGACCTCGTAGCCAACGATAATGGCCATCACTAGGAACCCACGTTCGACAATGGAGACGGACATCATCATCTTTGCACTAGCACTCTTCAAACCTTTCTGGCGCGGCTCCACGAGCAGGAACAAACTCTAAATAAGTTGCTAAAGCATGTGGGTTAGGTGACAATCAACGATCCCATACCGAACGATCTACTTGAGTGTGCACCACTCTCTTGGGCGGTTCTTCTTCGCGCGGCCGTTGAGAAACATTCAAATCGAGCAGTGCTTCTTTAAGCTCTTCTTGTTGTACAAGTGCGACTGGAGGATTTGGAAGCGTAGCGCCATCATCCACCATGACTCGTTCTCACTTGCACAACAAAAATCAAGAGGGTACTAGAAACAATGCGATACTTCCATTCGGAAGGGTCAAGGCTTTTTATTTAACAAATTAGGGTAGGCGAAGGTGTGGAATTGATGGCGGAACCTCATGAAAACTCGAACACCCTAGATTTAATGGATTCATCAAACCCTAAATTCAACGGTGGATCTATAAGTATGTGGAAGTTATTTCTATGATGCAAATTGTAATTCCAATTTACTATGTGCTACATAGTTAATTAGTGCATAGTAAAGTAAATAGGTAGGGAATATCAAGGAGTAAATGGTACACGAGAATGTTACTTCAACCATTGAATTAGTCAAGTAAGAACTCAAGGACTTATTGTTGTTACTATCGATAAACTATCATAGTAATTAGGATGAAGAAGTAAGATGTGAGGGTCAACGAACGGAAAAGTTAAAGATCAAGCTCAAGAGACCTCATCAAGATATCCAAGATGGGGGGGAGGATGGATCCTCCACTCCCATTAGTCATGAAGATTGTCATCCTCTTTGATTGGAGGATGGAATATCTCTTCTGTTTCATTGGGCCAAAGGATTCTCATATTAATTTCAATTGGATGGCAATTCATTTTCAAATTCTCATTGGTTCAAGGAAGGATGAGGAGGCCATCGATTGGAGCAAGGGATTTGGAAGCTTTCATTGGACAAAGGAAACAAGCTCAAGGGGGTCATGGAGGCTTACGAAAGGAGAGAGGTTTTTTGGGGGTATGGAAGAAGAAAAAAAGGAGGAGGAGGAAGTGTGAGGATTTTGGTTAGTTCTTATGTGTGCAAGAATCAAGCATGGAGTTGTGTGTGGCAAGATTTCCATGGGGAAGCCTCTAGACCTTTGGTTTAATTAATTGTTTCTCTCAAATCCACCGTTGGATTTGTGTCAAAACTAGATCAGTTTTAGTTTGCAAGGTGTAAAAGCTCCTCACAAAAATTCAACGTCATCGGTTTTGCTGTGAAGGAGTTGCATTTGTTGAAAGTAGAGGAGGTTGAGTTGTTTTTTTTCCTCAATCTAAGCAAGTGGTTTTTAGTTTCGGCTTAACTTTTGGTCAAAGACATAAATAAATAATAATAATAAATCATGAGATTTGGACACAACGCATTAGATCTTTCGTGAAATTCATTATTTATTTTGGACCATTTACTTGTTAGACTACAATTACATAGTAGTTCCACTTCCAACCGGTTTTTATGTGAGTGCATATCTTAGTGGCGAAGGTGTGCAATAAATTCCTCACACTACACATTGGCCTAAACAATATGTGCTCCAAAAGTGGGGGTTTTCGTGGCCATTGTTCTTGTAGGTGCATAGACATTTGTAGCCCACTTGTCACTCAAAATGTGGGGCAATGTTTTGCCCATCAAACCTCATTTTCACAACTATCTAATTTGTGGAATTATATTTTATGTGAAAAACTAGATGGAGAGGAATGGCACAGAAGAACTTGCTTATAATTAATGGGTGATTGCATTTCATGTGGAATAGAGACTTTGAATATCAAGACTGTCCAATGGCAACAATATGCTAAAGTGATGATTAGACAAAAGGACAATGGAAAAGATTGGAAAGCTACACAATTACAATACGTGGATACACCAACCCTGGAGTTATTGGAATACCTTTGTCCTAGACTAAAGGACTATGTGACCCATAATTTTGTTGCCAAGTGGCAGGACAACCTCAAAACACATCCTAAATTTATTTTCATGTAACCTAGCTTTAAATTATAAGGCATTATATTGCCTTCTACTATAAGGTCTTTTGTTGTCCTTCCTTGGAACATTGAGTCATTTTTACTTCTTTTATAGAAGCCAAACTAAATTATGTGGACATGAATTTTTTTCTTTATACCTTCCAGTCCTTTGCATCTAGCCATTAATAGTCCATTAATTGCTTTTATTGAAATTGGCCACTCCTTGATAGGTCATATGCATGTTGAAATATTATTTTATTTTTGGTCCTTTGGGTCCATTTCTATCTAGGTCTTTAATTGGTTGCAATTTTGTGGTGGTACTTTGGTCCCATTTTTTTTTAAAGTTTTTAAATGGGTTTAGTTTTTTTGAGGTCCTTTGGGTGCACCCCTTTCCACGTATTTTTGGTCCATCCCTATCCATGTTATTTTGATTTTCATGGCTTTATATTACAACTTCAAAACAAAATTTCCTTTGATGTAGGCTCCATTGTATTCCTCTCCTAGAAGATTAAGTCCTTTGTGGTTCTTTATTAGAAGCCAAGCTCCTTTGTGTGGACATGGAGTTGCTTATAACACCTTCAAGTCCTTTGGGTCTAGTCCTTAATAGTCTTTTAATTCTCTTGTTTCAAAAAAACTTCCTTGATGGGTTTTGTGTGTAGTTAAATAGGTCAACATATGGGCCAATTTCTTTGTAGGTCTTTTTCATGAATTAATGGTGTCATGTTCTTTGTCCATAAAAGTTTGCATATATGATTAGATGTAGGTGCATTATATTTATTTTTCGTATCTTTTCTTTCCTCTTTGCTTAATTGGCTCTAAGAAACTTGGTCAAATCTTGTCCCCCCTCCCCATCCCAATTTATCATCGAAGATGATAAATTGGACACAATTTGAAGGTTCAAATTGTGGAATTATTTAATTTATTAGTAGAAGGTTTGACTACCTTACAAACAAATTGACTAGGATTAAATTGGCTAGAATGAAATGACTGAAGGAAATGATAATAAACAACAATTAACCAATTTTAATCTGCAAATTATTATGAATTGTGCATATGTGTTTTTATGTTCGTTGATTGTTGTTTGGTTCAATGAGAGTTCAAGGGAATTTTGAAAAACATTGGAGATGGTTGTATCCTATCCTACACTGATATTTTAGAGAGCTACGTTTTCAAAACACAAAATGAGGTTCAAGACATGCACTGGTACAATTTCTAAATCAACATCCTAGTCCACATCACCTAGCATGCCTTGACTTGGGAGTATTTGAAATGTAAAGATGTTATCTTGAAGAACACATCGTATGGAAAGATTGTTGATTTGCACAATTAAAAAGTGCATGAGCATGGTACTATGTTGCTAGGTATTTGCAATTTATGGTTTGTGAGCAGAGGCTTGAAGGGGTGCAAATGTGTTGGAATTTTTTTGCATTTGGCCATGGGAAGGCTAAGGTTGAGGGTGCATGTGCATTCTTGAAACGGGAGATTCGCAAGGAATAAATCAAACCACGTGCAATGAGGCTACAAAATGCACATGATGTCACTTTTTGCTAGCAACGAGCAAGTATGGTAGCTCAACTTTATTTTTTACATTTAAGTTGATGATCTGTCCTACTCTTTGTCCATAAGATTCTACATTTGTTCATAAATTCTCCTTTCCAAGCACTATTCACTAATGTTTAGATAGAAGGCATCAAATTCTCCTATAATGGCCTATTGTCAAATTACAAAACTATAGAATGTAAAAACCATTCAGTGTTGTGGCAAGATATACAAGATAAAAGTGTGGTTAAGATGCATATAAACATTTTTTTCATTATGAGCCTATTAGGACTAATGGTCATGGGCTAATAACATTGATTATATGACTACAACCATGTGAACATATTGCATTACAACTTCATGATATAGGTTGTTTAACATCCCAATAGATTGAACTAGCTACAAATTACAATTTGAACTAACCATATTATATCAAATTTGAATGAATTTGGCAACGTATTATGTAAGTAGACATACTTGGTTCTTGCTTAATTTGACTTCTTGGCCTTTTGTCATTGTGAAATTACAAAGTTTGAAAATGAATGTATTGTCACAAGACATACAAAACAAAAGTTGGTAGGAGTAACCAAGATATGAGTGATTTTTTACAAAGTTTAGGTTGATCTTTTAGGTCAAGTGTTCTTGTAATATTCCCAAATCACCTCAAGGAGTTGACCCCTTTCTCCACATGGGTAAGGAATGATGTTGTTTCAACTATGAAAGAAGGGGAGACCATTGATAAATATATACCACACATGTCCATACGACCAACACTTGAAGCTAGGTCGTACCAACTAATGTTTGCATTTGGCAACCACATTTGTGTTTCAAATGTTGAAAAACATTTGACAACATTTGATGGTGGTGTGGCAGCCACTTTTGAATGGGAATGCAAATTAGGACCAAATGATTGGAGACCTATTCTTGGAAAATTGGAGTATGTAGGGTGGGTTGAAAAAATCTTGGAGTTAAACTATGGTGTCTTGAAGACTATGGTTCTATTATGCAATTGGGTCAAAACAAATTATAAGGGGAATAGAACAGCAATAAAGAGAAATGAGTATGGCTTTACACTTGTAGATTTCACATCCCTCATCCCAATTTCAAATCGATATTTTGTTCTCACAAGACATGTGGAACAAGTTTTTTTTTTCAAAAAACCCAAAAGAAAAAAGTTGGAAGGTAATTCTAAGGAAGGATCCTCATGGGAGATGCATCACATAAAAAGTTCAGACATATCCTATAGATCTTGATATGTTCAAACTTGAAATTTTAGATGAATGTGGGTTTACAAGCTCCTATTTCTATAGATGAGTCTATTCATCCAACAATTATTTTAGGGGGTTTTATAATCAGTGCTACTGATGTCATTGTAGATGCCCTTGATGGAGAAGAAAAACATGGAACTAACAATTTAGAGGAGTTTGACTCAAGTTTCAATAATGAAAATTCATGCATTTGTTATAGCAATTAGATGGATAATAGTTTTTTTGGTTCAGTTCAAAGTTTTAAAAAACAAGTCATGTGAATTGTAATATCTTCAAACTTTGTGGTTTTAATTTGGAAAATATTGTAATGTTATTTGAATCTTGTACAAAAATAAAAGGTATATTAATATGGCCAAAGTTTTAATTCTGCACAATTTTCCTATTAATGTACAAGGTCTTAATCCAATAATGACAACTATGTTGGAGTTTTTTCATTTTCAATGATGCTTGAAGAGGTGATTTAAGTATGAAGTCACATTGAAATGTACATAATCCTATATATTAAAGCAACAATGGTGTCTGTCTGTGTGGGCAGTGCCTGGAAGATTCTTCCAGTCACTACTCGTTCCCTGTGGAGCTAGTCTGTAGTAGATGTGTATGGTGTGCTTTGTTGAAGGGGGGGGGGGGGGGGCGGGTAAGTTGAGGAATTTCTTGATTTGGGAATTTAATTAATATGAATCACACTATGACATTCCTAAAAACACCCTAGCTATTCACCCCGTTTATTTATTAGGTGAGGTGCCTCCCAATTTTGTTGTTTTTTTTTTCACAATGAACCAATTTGATTGGCCCATCACACAAAAAAATGAAACTATGGAGGCTCCCCAAGATAGAAGATTCTTCAACTATTTTGAAGTATTGAGTTCCTCCCCTTTGGCCCACCCATATGGGTGAAAGGAGGATAACAATTTGCCAAAACATATGGGATTAAAATGAGATGCTATGGAGAATATGTTGGGGAATACATTGGGAACTTGGGCAACATATTGGGAACCCATTGAAAACTTAAGGGAACACATTGGGAATGAGAGAAAAATGAAAAAAAAAATCCTTCTAGCTTCCAGCAAAGCCTTGGGTGAGCACCTAATAGCAATTTAATTCAATTTCCATGGCCACAAGACATTTCACTCCTTCAAAATGATCCATTTTGTGAAGCAGAAGGCCCCATGCCAGATTTTGCTGGACTCCACAGCGGGGTGTAACCCCAAGGTAAGTGGGTAACTGAAGCACTTAGGTGGCACACACCTGTGCTTTAGGCACGGGGCACACACTAGTTGTATAAATGTGTTGAAATTATTGGCATTATATTAAATTGGAAATGGTAATGTTTTATGAAAAAATGAAAAGCTCATTTAAAACATAATAATACCTTAATTTTCATGTTGTTTCCATGCTCACAAGAAAAATAAAATAAAATCCATGTACATATACACTTGGCACATTAAGTTTTTAAAATAACATTGTTTGTGACTTAAAACTAGCACATGTGAAAAGTCAGATGCCACATTGGAAATTGAGTGATTAAATTAGTCACAATACTATTTATTGGGAAGATTTTTTGGTTTCCTACATGCCCCCCCCAAAGTTTAGATTACAACTACTTATCTTTTCTACTTTCATATTTTGAGTACAAAATTTGAAATTTGGGGAAAAAACAAGTCCAAGTTTCCTATTTAGCCTACAGCTAAAATTTGGTTTTTAACCCCCATTTTAAGTTCTTGTTCACTTCTAGTGTGGTGATTAAAGATATGATCATGTGAAAAAAATAGCCATCATGCCTTAGAATACTTAATTGAATCTAGTAGGGCTAGAGATGACAACCAATTATTTTAATATTGTGGGCAACACATTGAGAATGGAACAAAATAATTTAACAATTATTATTATTTTGGTCCAAATTTTGGTAATTGAAAGTGCTAATCATTTTCAATTTTTTTTTTTTGCTTGGATTTTAGAAAATGTTTTTTGAAAAAACAAGTTGGGTGACTTGGGTTGTTTATCCATGTTAAAACCCATCAACAATATTACTAAAATTTGAAAATTAAAATGATATCAAGAAAGAAAACTACAAAACCTAAACACAATAATGAATATTATAAAAACAAGATGTAGTTCATATAATGTTACAAGAATGAGACAAAAAACCAAGCCCATTAAAATTGAAAAAAAATGTTAATTCAAAACTTGATTTTGGAGTGAGGGCATGCCACTTCGATTATCCAGGGAGATTTTATGAACCTTTTTTCTCCATCTAAGTGTAAAATAGCTTAGGCGCCACCCACCATCAAAACTATCATTTTTTTTGGTTTTTTTTTGTTACAAATCGATATGGGGATGGGTTATCCTTTCCCAACCTCCTTTAATCACACGCCCCAATGCATATATGTGAAAGGTTGTTTGGTGAAAAATCTAACATGATGTTGCCTTGTGACAAATCATTATGCAATGTCCTAGATTGTTGGATTGTATTCATGCTACACAAGAATGCCCAAGCCAATTTCACCCATGTTTGTTTAAATGTCATGAAACATTTGTGAGACTTGAAATCCGACCCTTCATATAAGCTCCCAATTATTGAGGAACCCGTTTTGCTTATCGTGGTGTTTCAACTCCCCCTAAGTATGGCCCCATTCCACCACAATTGGTATGTTGCATGGTCTTTGCATGGATGGCATAAACTTTTATGACATTCAAATGGTTAGTGGAACGAACCAATGCCTCCACAAAAAATCGATGCCTAGCTTCATAATTATCCTTCCTTTTCAACTTTTTCTAACAAACTTATGTATGAAGGCACTTGTTCAAAGTTTTCAATTTCCACATTTTGCAAATTTTGCCATGTCCATCTTGCCAACTTGGACCATTCGAAATAGGCATAAGATTGGCTGATATTGACATCCAAATGACCCCTCGTCCTTATGTTTGGATCAAGTTTGCGTTCTACCCCTTCTCCACCAATGAAAGAATTCTTGTTTTACTTTTCGCAAAATTTTTGGACCACCCCATCCACTATTTCACCTTCTCATGCAACAAACAAATTTTAATTGAAAAACACTCCTTCAATAAGTACATTATTGACACCCATTGGACCAAGTTGAATGTAGCATCTTTTAGCTTCAAATCCTCCCATCTTGATTTTAGTCTTTGCAATTATGATCTTCTTAAACTTTGGGGCTTCCAAAGCTTCTTGAAATTTATTTTACATGGTGATCATGTATCAATCAATCGCTTTCGATTACATATTAACATGCAACACCTAGGTTAAGGTGGCTATATCTTTCTATATGCTTTTGAAAGAAGAAGTCCATCACAAATTTTTGCAGTACTATGGTGGCCTTTTGACTAGGCTAGTTTTGCTTTGGGACCTTCAATTTCTTTTGCAAGGATCCTTCAAAAGTTGACGCAATTCAAAATTCTTTTTCTATTGGAAAATCTTTTGGAAGGCAGTTGGACATAAGGTCTTGAAAAGAATCCCTTATAACAAGTTTGGACATTAAGTTAGACATGTTGCCCACACACTTTGGCTCCCTTAACCACCACCTTCACCTCCTGGAAACAAAAATTACTAGAAACAATCACATTATTGCGAGGTTAAAATAATAATAAAAACCTCAAACCCCATAATATGTATAGTGCTCACGCTTCTTTCTAACCTTTTGTATTCCATGGAAGTTCCTTACACTAATTGCAAAGAGCAACAAAAGACTAATAACCCACTATGGCATAGAGAGAAAGGTTGAAAAGATGAGAAAATAAAATGGCAATGGTTTATTTAGTTGATGTATAAAAGTTTAAGCTAATCATGACAATGTTTCGCATCATTTCAACACAACTGAAATTTAGTTGGCACCTCTCTAGAAAGGAACTTGGACATGCACGGTTTCTTATTGAAGTGAATAAAATTTGGTCGTGCTTCTTACATGGGTGATTACTACTTGGACAAGGTTGAACAAAGGCAATCACTCCTTTAATTGGGGCAACCACAATTCAAATGATCCATGGACAACATTAAATAATATTGTCACTAAGTTTCAGCAATAATCTAGATGGGTGAGATTATTTGCATGATTTCACGAATTGTTGAAATGATGTAATTGGTTAAATGGACGGATGATATTTCTTTTTTTTTGAAAAAAATCCAGCATATATTTTTTCCTACAACATTTAATGTTTTCTTAAATGTTCAACCAAGAAGGCATGTGTTGGGTCCCATGGTAATTGTTTTATATAATCTATAGGTGTTGTGTTCACATGGGTAACCATTTTACCCTTGATACAAAAAATTTATATTCAACATAGATTGATCTTAGGTTGACCTTAAATCGACGTGATGCAAGGTTACATCAACATCCAAATATTTGTGACCAATGTGACGTGACAAGGTTGATATTGATAACTCTAGTTACAAAATAGTCAAAAAGTAGATGTTTAGTAAATGAAACTTAAACTGAAAAACATTTGGTCTTAAATAATATTTTTAGCACTATGCAACATCCTTTCATTTGAAAAATGTTAAGAGAATCTTTTGATTAAAAGTTTGTGCATGTTATTGGTTTTAGCTTTAAAGCCATTTGAACAAAAGAACTTGAAATTAAAAACATCATCTCTATTATTACATGTGGAAAGTTATAACTTGTGGCTAGGACATTATTTTCCCTATGGGAGGTCTTGGGTTCAACATTCAATAAGTTTGAAAATTGAATAATTGGAACCAATAGTGAACTCTTAAACAACTGAAAACCACCCAACACTAGAGAATACCCTCGGTTCATTTTCCTCCTTCAAACAATGGAGCAACAAATTTTTTTTCAAAATTTTAATTACTTTTTTTATTGCATAATCATATAAATAGTTTAATTAAGCATTTAATTGGAAGGGTTTAGGGTTTAGGGCTAAAGTGGCACAACCCATCACCATTATAACCACATTTGTTGATTACCTCACAATTATAAACCATCGTAATTATAGACATTCAATAAGAACCAATTTTGTTATAAAGGTGTATTAATCCAAGCTCAAAGTGGTGACAAAAAAATATGCAAACAAAAAATTCAAGGAGACAATGAAACCCAACCCAACATTTATTTAAAGTTGCAATTTTGTAAACATATACCAAAGTAATTGAAACCATTATTTAATTTGTGTATCCAAGATTTTAAAGAAAACTACCTAAAAATGGAATTGTTTTATACAACATTCTTTTCAATACATTGATATACATATTTGAAAAATGACCTAATGGGATCATGATTGAGTGCTTGCACCCCTTAGGAGGGATTATATTTTATCTTATTTGGGGGGGGGGGGGACATAATTAGCAGTCCCAATTATGTTCCCTATGTGTTCCCCAAAAGGTTCTAATAACATCACACTTTATTCCATTATTTTGCACTAGAAGTCATAATTTGATAACCTCTCAAGGTGGGCAAGTGGGAAGCACCTCTATACTTCCATTTTGGGGAGTACCCAATTTTCAAGAAATGTTTTTGGATGGGCCAATCAAAGTGGCTCTTGTAGGGGAAAAAAAAGGCACTTGACCCAACTAAATAATAGAACTAACAATAGGCACCACAATTTTATAAGCACTAAATAAGTACTCCCTACTCCCTACTCCCTATTCACCTTTCAAAAAAATGATATTAGTCAGCCCAAAAATAGTGATGAACAATTTGGGAATAAAAATTTGATGCAGCCAATGGGACAACTCAACATATAATGAAGAGGGCCCAATTGTTTTCCTCTTGTTGGGAGGAAAGGGTGGAGTAGGATTGTTTGAGATAATTTTTCCATTTGGTGTTCCCACCAAGTTCGTAGTTACTCCCAGTGATGTTCCTAGTGTGTTTCGCAATTCCAGTGATGTTCCTAGTGTGTTACTCCCAGTGATGTTCCTAGTGTGTTTCGCAATTCCAGTGATGTTCCTAGTGTGTTACTCCCAGTGATGTTCCTAGTGTGTTTCGCAATTCCAGTGATGTTCCTAGTGTGTTACTCCCAGTGATGTTCCTAGTGTGTTTCACAATTCCAGTGATGTTCCTAGTGTGTTTCGCAAGCGTTTTGTAAATTGTTTACAATAGTAGCACACTTTATCCCACATCATTTGGCCAAATTCTACCCTTGTACCTATCTATCTAGACAAAAGAGAAAAGCTACATATTCTTTTATTTTGGGAGTGTCCATGGTACATACTAACTCCAAAATGTGAATGCTCTTTTGAATAGAGGCTGGAGATGCTCTTAACCGCATAGATAAAATTAGGACAGGTTTTTATGTGTAGGGTGCCACAGGCATTAGTGAATTCAGGGCCATACAAGGTGGAGCACAGGCATGCCCAATTTTGGTAATGCCCTAGGCCGAGGGCCTTACACAATGTAAAAATTGACACATCATTTTAAATTTATTTTTATTGTGATACCAGCCAGGAACCTACTGGGTATAACAGAAAAAAAATTAAGAAATGGTAACATGGGTATTTCGAATTGCCCGCTCGCTGCTAAGCAGAAGTGTGTCGTATAAGGGGTCCTTGATTTACATGACCACAAAGTGTGGAAGTTTTTAGGGGGAGTAAAGGCCATGAATGAGGGATAATTGAACCCATATTGGTGTCTTGGGATATGTATGTGTCATATTGTCTACGTTTGAAAAGTTTTGGATCATGAGTGGGACAAAAATTGTCAACGTTTGCACACTTTTGGACAGATGCATTTGCCCTGTCAAAGAGACTTTCATCTTGCCACATGTGGACACATGGCCTTGGACCTTGACACTCATAAATCTAAATTTAAGGTGTCAAGATTTGTCACAATTTATGAACTTTTGAACTATTTGATTCTAACATGTAGTGGAAAAGGTACATTAGCTGCTGCCTTTTAATACCATTAATCGGCTTCACAGCCAAAAAATGAAGGAAAACCCAGGGTTTTTGAAATCTTTTACTTATTTAGTTCAGATGGTTATTATACATGTACTATACTAATATATGAGGTTAAGGTTTAAATATTAAGGTTGCACAAATATGTTAATATGATAAATCTGGCTACAACATAATAAAATAAAATAGTTCAAACCTACAGCAAAATTGTAACTCGTAAGTGGTTCCTTAGATTTAGCCTTGGAGTTGTCAACCATTCATAGAGTTACAATGTGCCATCACAACCAAAACTATTCAAAACACAACAATACACAATGCTTGGCAGTGTCATGTATCCATGAAAAGTTGCAACTCACATTTAGTGCTCATTAAACTATGATTGTGAAGTGATTGCTAGTGATGAAAATTGCAAATTTTAGTGGCAATGTTGGCCATGAAATATGAATGTGTGTATGAGGGCTAGCAATCCTCATTAGAGAATGGAAGCAAGTTAGGGATAAACCTAAATGTTTCCAGTCTCGATGTAACCACTTTGCAACATAGGAAAAATCTCATTATTTTTACTCACGTACAGACTTCATCTATCAAATAGTATAAGCTAACATTGCCAGTCACCATTTGGTTTTTAGGCTAATATTTTGTACTTACACCTTTCATTTTACAATAGATCCTTAGCTAGGCACAGATTTCTATAGCAATTTGGCAAATTTTAACTCATAAAAAAACCTAGGAAAACCTCACATGGTGCAATGAGTAATTTTACTGAGGTTCCACTGCTTCTCGTTTGTCACATGCTTGTGTTTTGAGCATTGGGAAATATTACATCACATGTGAGAGCTCAGGCCTTAATCAAATATGTGAACTATATTTGAGCAACTCTAGTTAAGGGTAGGGCAAGGCCCAAGGGTGAGAGCATTCCCACATAAGAAGGAAACCCACAAGATCTTGCTAGCACTACTTGAAGGAATGTACTTCTTTTCATGCGAATTCTAGAAAGAAGAGAAATGACACAAGAAATGGATTAAAAAAATCTAGTTTCTTTACAGAGGGGAACGGTCTAAAGATAAACCCCCTTTTCATGCATTAAACAAGGTGTGTTATATACAATGACCCTGCCATTAATTTAATATCAACAATTGATATTGTACGATAAATTGAGAGAACTTTTTTTTTTTAAATTTAAAATGTATTTCATCATGTTGTTTTAAAAGAAAATTTGTCACAATTTTATTTTTTGCATTTATTAAATCATATTAGTTGTATGGAACCCAAAAGGAAGCTCACATTAATTAATGACATGTTCTAGGAACTTATTTAAACATTTAAAACATTGTTACCAAACCAAAATTAATAGGGAATGTTGCAACATGATTTTCATTTTTATTTTTTAAATGACTTTTTTCTCCCAAAAATAAGTATCAAATATTTCCCTTTTTCATATTTATTTTTCAAACAAAAAAAAGAAGATTTGTCATGACATGTGTATTTGCATGTTTTCAATCACATCGTCACATTTTGCAAGAATTACATGAATTTTTGAGTATAATGAGTGCCATAACCATGTTTCGAAAAAGTAATTTCATATTAAATTTTGTGGGTTATGGATATGGATTGATGACAAAGTCACTAGAGGTTGGGTGCACATTTGAGGAGGTGGCAGAAAAAACAAAATGTCAAAACACGAAAGTGAATCTTTTTACAACCAAATTAGGATGAATCATCTCATCTGCTTTCTAGGGGGCAAATTCCCTCAACCTACTATACTCTAATGATTATCAAGACAATATCCCTCCATGACGAGGGTACGCCAACAACAAACAGCCAAGCGACTCAAAACTGATTCGACAAAGTCAAAATGAGAAACCATTATCTAATGTCAAATCTCACTACATTCGAAGAGCTTGATTTCACCTTTTTTCAATATATTTATATATTCTTGGAATCACCCACCCATAGTTGTATACTCCTATGTTGTAACAGTTCTGGGTGTAGAGAACTCACGACGTCATAAGTGCTAATGTCATAATGCCTTATAAAAAAGCATAGGCCAGTAACTAGCGTTACGGTGTCTTAGAAGTGGTCACCAAAATAAAACTAAAAAGTGGCCAGAATTACCACAACACAACAAAACTAAAAACAATTATTTATAGGCTTGAATGTTTTGATGGCGGGCAGGCAGCGAGACTAAATAGCAACCACGAAATAAATGCGCCACCCTGCATGAAAAAATGCCCAATTAAAAAGTGTTTCCTCCATATAAAAAATATTGTACCCCAATTATTATAGACCTTCTTATGGTGTATTCACTCTTGATTCTAGTATTAATTCCCCTAACACTTTTTGAGAAAAAAAGATATTTTCGCCAGAAATTTGAGACAGTATCGCCAGTTGGTGATTTTTTTGCCAAAAAAGAAGAAGATGGGTGTCAATGTGGCATTGTGCATAGTTGGGCAATTGCTCTACCAAAAACAACGCATGTTTACATTATATTGTAGAAAAAAAATTCAATATTTATGTTATGTTGCAAGGTGTTAAATTCAAGCATGGCATCACATTGGTGCAGTAGCAATTATTTACCAGTAGTCTACTTCCAAGCACCATATTGCAATTTTTGTCATTATAACAAAACATGTCCCCACTTTATTATGTATTTCACTTCTATTACGTCCAACATTTATTGGATATATATATATATATAGGATAAAATGTGAGTGCCATGCAGGGATTTGTTTCAACCCCATGAAATTTGATAGGATGCTTAGGTTTTTGGTGAAGGCTTGTGACGCAATGTTTAAAATCAATTATTTAAGCAATAAATTTTGAATTCAAAAATATTTTTCCCAACAACCATATTCTTCCCCAAATGCCTTCCCCAAATGAACTTTTTTTTCATCTCTTTATCTGTGGAAATCTTCAAGGGAAGAAGGTGGCTCTTGGGATGCATTCTTTGTGCAACTTATTGGTACTTTCCCGATCAAGTTGCTCAAGGAAGGAGTTGCACAATCAAAGATTGAGCTGCAGTTAATTTGTCGATATTGTCTAATGCTTGATGTTTGATGGAATGTGGTTTCACTTTTTAAAATTCAAAAATGAATAATTGAATGACCTGTTGGTAGATCATCATGTCATATGATGTTCCAGGTGAGCTAGGGGCATTTTTGGTGTAAAGGGTAGTCCAATGATGAACTAATGTCAAGGACTCCTTAGGGTAAATTGACCCATCACCAATCATGTGCTTATGATCGAACATTTTGGCAAATCTTTCTCAATTCTTTTCCATTTTGAGTGATTTCAACTGTTATAAGAACACCTTCTCAAGCTCTACAAATCATCTTTGAAATGCAAAGTAAGAGACTGACCGAAAAAGGGCTCTAAAGAAAACATGTTTTTTCAAATTGCAAATTTATTTTTTTTCATTTTTCTTCATTTTGACCCCTCTTACTTTCAAACCTCATAACTTTTTTATTCATTTTAAACAATTTAAAATGCTACACAAGCACCACCTGAAGTTTTACAAATCATTTTTGAACTTTAAGAGCAACAAAACAACATACGAGGATTTGTTTGAGGTTTGGGAATCAGCCTTTGTAACATTCAATGCTTTATTTTTTTTTTGAGTTCTTGACCCCCTCTACGTTAGGGGGACTAACTTTGTCAATTCTTTTCCATTATCGAGGATTTTTAATGTGCCACATGCTCCAATATGAGGGCTTCAAGTTTTGTTTAGACACCAGAAACAACTGAGCCCTCCCCTTGGATCTGGCCTCCCCCCAACACTTAAGTGTTTGATCACTGACCAGTTTACCCTATTATAATTTAAAGTTGCTTAAAATCCAAAATTGGAAAATTGAACGACCCATGGGTAGATCACGGAATGATGTTCGATGTGAGCTAAGGGCATTTGTGGTGTTAACGCTAGTTAGTTTGATGCCAGACTAAAATCTATTACATTTAGGGTCACTCTCTTTTTAACTACGAGAAGGAATGTGATGCATTGTTCAATTTACCTATCCCTAGAGTTGGACCATTCCGTGCATGGCACAAAGCAGGCGTTTCATGTTTTGGCAGTGGGGTCCAGTGCCTTTTTCCCCCAATTTTCTGATGGAACCAGGGTGGCGAGCATCCCCATGCAGATTTCGACGTGACTGGCGACATTATTTCAAGGACTCTTAAAACTGCAGTCAGTAAACAAAAATATAGCAACACTTACCCCAAAAAACCCGTTATCTGTCACGCCTTTCAAGTGATTGAGACAAAATATTCCAAGAAATCTGTGTCGCCTTTTGGCGATGTTGGCCCCCAAAAATATCAGTGATGGGGCCCCAATCCAAATTGTCAAAGTGCCTGTGGAGGGGAATGGGGATGCCGTAATCGTGGCCCCCAGTAGTGGTATTACTATATTCTCTGACCCAATCCGCACTGCCTCGGTAATTTTATATATAAATTCATTACGTCTATCTGTCTGTGACGGAGCTCGGGTTTGTCACGGACAGCTGACCAGACTCGGCTCGACACTCTCGAAAGAGAAAAGTTTAATTCGCTGCACAGAATCACGAAGACACAACAAAGGTAGAAATGTTGCAGCCGCAGCGCCCGAAGTATCACCGCTGTGCTCCAACACCGGGTTTCATCCACCTGATCTCATTCACTTGGTCCACTCCCCGGTCTCATCCACCCGATCTACTGACCCGTGCTTGGGTCGCAGAGCTTACTGAATCCATGGGATCATCCTAAGTACCTACCACCCGACCTTGTAGAACGAACCAAAGCAAGCCCCTGAGGTTACGGCGTGTCTCTCGAGAACGATGCCCGATCCTACTTGGGTCGCAGAGCCTACTGAATCCACGAGATCATCCTAGGTACCTACCACCGTACCCCCTAGACCAGACCGGACCAGACCAGGCCCCAGAGGCTATTGATGTGTCTCCCAAGAACGACACCCGGCCTCGCTTGCACTTCCGGTGTTGGAGTCTGTCTGTGGTGACAAACAGAAGAAAAAGAAAATAGAAACAAATTAAATAAAAAAATTAAAAGTTTTTTTTAAAAAACTAAAATATGAACCAAGTTTAAAGAAAGGGGGGGACTTCACAGTGGCCGAAGGTCACCGGTACGCACTAATAATGTGCATCAACGTCAATCAGACTGCAGTAGCATAGCAGCTGGCAGGCACTTATGTCACACAATCACCTGAAGAGTTCTCTTATCAGATTTACCACCCAATGGGACTAGAGTTCAATCTTCAGTCTATTTCAACAGGAGGGATGCATTCATTCCACAAGTCTTGTCATCATTTGAATTGCAGCGGGAGGGGGGCACTTATGCTCTCTGCATAACACCTCAAGCATTCTTGGTTCTTGTGTATATATGGTCCCAGCCCCCAAGGGAATCGTGCAATTGACAAGTCTTGTTACTGACGAGATATCCATTTGTTGCAGTTGGTGGACAAGTGACCCAAACAAAGCTTCCAGGACAGAACCTCATCGAAATACGATATTGGACATCCATCAATCCGAACAGGACGTGAGTCTCCATCTCACTGAGCACATACCCTTACGATGTATGTTCTTGTTTAAGGGAATAGTGTGCTACAGTTCTTCTTGTTCATTTGTCTACTGGTTGCTAGCTTGATGTTTGATTCCCACATATGTGATTTGCCTCTGTCTTATGTTCATGATTTACTCAGTTAAGCTCTTTCCTTTGAAGAAATTGAATTCGTCTTCACACCCAAGATCATGTCCATCACCATCAGTGTTTTTCTTTTGTGGTGAAATTTTGCACTGTGGCAACATCCCAAAAAAAAAAAACTGAAATATTTTGCCACATTATTTTACCAAAAGAACTAAGGAATAGTTGGTTTTTTGAAGAAATGTTGTCACGTTTTCATTGCCCTCATGAGTCACTCACCACCTTTTTTTCTGTTTGGATACAAAATTGAGAAATTTTCTAAAATTTGTTGCCCATAAAAAATGCTAACTCGACCTTGGGTGATGGCTGCATGCTCCTACTTCAGAAAGTAGAAAACTAGTATATTAAAAACAGTGATCACCATAGGAATAACTTTATTGTTGGGAGAAAATTGCTTTGATTTCACCCAATCAAGATGTCATGTAGGTGGCTTGGAAAATGAGTACGAGTCAAGAGACAGTCATGTTAGAAATGTTGATGATGATCTACATTTGCATCCTTCACTTCTTCTATGATCTATTTATGTTGGTCATTTAGTTTCTTAAAATGTTAGTGGAAACAAATGGTGCAATTTATTCTCAACTAAGTGGTTGCAATTCAAGTCCCTTTTGGACGTTTTGTGTTTTATTCTCCACTAGGCCATGTCAAATGTTGAGCCAAGAGCCAACCTCGGTCACCAAGAACCCAGTCACCAATAAGACTTCCGTGTAAGTAGGGTTCAAACTTTGGGGGAAGATTGGATTGCAATTCAAACAGTTGTAGCCCTATACACAATCAAACACACCACAAATCCAACTGTTTTCCTTCCCAAATCTGCAAATCACACACATTCTTCCCACCTCTGTAACCCTTTTTTGAGTCTTCTTTCCTAGTTAATGCAAGTGACCCAAGTGGCCAACAAACCAACACCTGCCACCCAATATGTTTAGCGTGATTGAGGTTAGCTGCTTCCTTTGATGATAATCCCACATTCATACATCCCAAAAGCTAAAAGCAGAGATATCAGCTTGATGTTGAATGTTTATGTACATTAGAAATGATTTCAATCATATTCTTGGTCCCAATGGTGTACTCAAACTACTTCGTCATGTTACAGGATGGAAGATCACAATCTTGTTGCAAAAACTATATGGTTGTTGTTTTTATGCTTCAGCTGCAAAATTGTGATGGCATTCAAAGGTTTTGATGAGCCTCAGGTACACTGGACATATTACCTGAGTGTAATCTCTTCCCCAATCTCCACGTAGGTAGTAGACATTGTCGAATACACCAGCCCAATAGGTATCATCCCCATTCATGTGTTTGAATTGTGTATCTGACGTAGATATTTAATAACTTAATTTGCAACCATGTATGAGTGTCCAACATAAAGGGACACCTACTTATGGGCCATTACTAAGGTGTCAAGACCCTCAAGTTCATTTCATGGTTTGAGGGTGTTAACATAACTTTCTTACCACTAGATATAAGAAATTCAAAGCTGGTAGTGAAAAGAAGTAATAGAACCACTAAACTCTAATTTGGGCTAAGCAAGTGAAGGACGTTTATTGTTTATTTCCCAAATATTGAAGATGTCTAATTTTCCGATGAAAAATGGACTATGTTTTAGAAACATGATATTCCACAAATGAGCAAAATTGGCATTTTGTTTCAAAATGACAATATGATTGTCCTATGAACCTTTCAAATTTGTAAAAAAAGAGAACAAAACAAAGATGTTGATGAATATTGACTTATTTTCATTGTGATGGCCTCACAATGTTTACTTGTGATATTGATTCAGTGGCCAAATCATGGCGGTGGCATTCAAAATAGACGTGAAGCTTTTTATGAAAGGAAAATAAATCCCAAAGTGGTTTCTAAACTTGCGAAGAAGTGGCAATTTGTGACGGGGCATAATGTAACAGCTACACCATCTGTATCATCTGATGGGGTAGTGTATTTTCCAAGTTCCAATGGCTTTTTGTATGCAGTTTGCGCAAAAACAGGTGATGCTATATGGCAAAAGAATTTGACAAAACTCACTCAGAGCCCAGCAACAGTATTTTCAAGAACAACACCTGTTATTACAAAGGATTTACTATTGGTTCCCATATATGGTCCTGCCCTAATGCTTGCTCTGGATCGAAATACTGGTGACATTGTTTGGTCCACTTTGTTGGACTCACATATACTTGCTCTGCTCACAATGTCTGGCACTGTTTATGAAAGGTACTGGAACTTTCCCCATGTAATCCTTTAATTGTGAATTTGTTAGAATCCTATTTTTGTAATATATGTTTGGTGTATTTAACTTGAAAATAAATTTAATATCAGAAAAATTAAGACTTCATGAACACTTATTGGATTAAAATAAACAAAAACTTGTGAAATGTATTTGTACCTTTGTTTTTCAAGTCCATGAAAGAGAACAAAGTGAAAAAGTTAACAAACTTTAAAGATCATGCACCAGAACATTTATTTTTACATCTTATATTTTAGGGAGGGTGATGTGTAGAGGGAGGTAGCAATGAAATGAATTTTCTCCAAATAATAACTAGGGTGGGTCAATTTGAAAAGATAACATGCTTTAAGTTGATAGATAGAACATGACAAAGCTTATACCAAATGTTTTTTATCTTGGATCAAAGAATATCATTGACCCTTTTCTATATACAACCTATATATGAATTTTGAGCTAATATTGAGAAGTTCCAGGGGTATGTCCCATCTTCACCCTCAACCTAGTCCTCCATCTTCAAAGGGCATCTGAAAAGGAACCATTGTTCTATACAATTGAAATTAGATATCACAAGGTGAATGAAAAAAGTTCTACACTTTGTAACTTAAGCTTGGTTATTTGTGTGATGTGTTTAACCAGTTTAGAGTGTTCAATCTATCAAAATATATGGGATGGCTCTAGGCAATTGTGGTTTGAACATCTTGTTGTGAAATCCTAATTTTTCACCTTGTTGCAGCTCGTTTTTTGTAGGCACATCATCTTTGGAGGAAGATTTGGGAATCAATGATCCAAATTGCTGCAATTTTCAAGGAAGTTTTGTGAAAATTGATCTTAGAACAGGTGTAATCAAATGGCGAACCATTGTGTTACCTAATAATCATGGTAATAAAAAGTTATACTCAGGGGCTGGTATATGGGGAAGCAGCCCCCCCATTGATGTACATCGCAAGCTTGTTTATTTTGCCACTGGAAACCTCTACACAGTGCCTTCTGACATAGAACAATGCGAAACAAATCGATTAAAACAGAAGAATCCAGTTGTCCCTGACCCATGTATTAAACCTGATGATCACTCTGAATCCATTCTTGCTCTAGACCTGGATAATGGCACAATAATATGGAGTCATCATTTGGGGGCCTACGATACTTGGAATGCATATTGTCTGGTTAAACAACCAAATCCAAATTGTCCACCAATTCCAGGGCCTGATGCAGACTTTGGGGAAGCCCCACTACTGCATACCATTTTGGATGATAATGTGCATCCAGGGTCAACACAAGACGTAGTTATTGCTGGACAAAAAAATGGAATCGTATGGGCCCTTGATCGCGATGATGGACACATTGTGTGGGCAACGGTAAATCCATTCCATACATATATATAATATGCATGTTACAAGTTAACGTTTCACACCATTCATGGCAAAACCACTTTGAAAAACATCAATCATGCATCCTATGTAAACATCCATAGTAGCTGGGCTTAAAGGTCATGAAACTTTCTACATGGAACTGGTAGTTTTTCACAATTTCTTTTTTTCCCACTTGGGCACTAAGTTGATTCTCCTACATCACACACAACTTTTGGTTTTGCATGATGCATGGGGTTTCTAAAGGATCTATTTATCATCTGACCAGGTTGCAGGTCCTGGGGGTGCTGCTGGAGGAGCAAGTTGGGGTTTAGCAACTGATGGTCAACGGGTTTACACAAATATTATCAACAACGACAGGCTCAATTTTACACTTCTTCCATCTCATGAAGTTACTATAGGGGGTGGGTGGGTAGCTTTTGATGCAAACAATGGCTCCATTTTATGGTCAACTGCTGCACCCAACAGTAGCCTTGCATATGGGCCCGTGACTGTTGCCAATGGAGTTGTTTTTGTAACTGCGTATGGTGTTCCATATGGTGCACTTTTGGCATTAGAAGCAACATCAGGGGAAGTACTTTGGCAATACAACGCAAGTAGTAGCCTAGCAGGAGGAGTTTCTGTGGTGAATGGTTGTGTATATTTGGGTGAAGGCTCTACTGAGATTGGTGAACTATCTGCTCCAATTAGTGTTGGAGGTTCACATGCTGATGCATTTTGTGTGCAATTTCATCACTAGCTATCTGTCAGGACTTTGGAACTGGACATATATATATATATATATATATATATATATATATATACACAATGAATACCATGACATGTCTCTCACATTGGACATTCTCTAGGTGTTAAATAAAATCATGTGGATTCCTTTGTGCTAAATATCAACCTTGGAATGACAAAATGAGTTCATTTTGGTTTGCACAAGAACCTAAAATGAATTATGATGGAAGTCATTATAGAAATAAGTAAGCTCTAGATTTTGTGGATTTGCCTAGATAATATGTCTTTATGTGTTTGTAACAAATTTGAATAATTACTTTTCACAACTTGCATAACTGTCATCATTGACCTTTGCTAAACATTGCATCTTTGGAAACTTAAGATATGGGCAGCAGGGTAATTTGGAATGCATGGCACTCCATTCCCACCTGTTTCCCGAATAATGGTATACCAAAGCTAGCTAAAATGACACAATAGTACTCCCCAAAAATTGGAATTTGGGATTTTTTTTTAAATATTTCTTTTAGTTGCATTTGTGATAGTTTAGTGAAATTCAGTTCTGTTTCTATTCAAATTCCATAATGAGATGAGACCCTCCTATTTGTGAAAATTACCACCAAACATAATCACATTTTTCATCTCTAATTGGATAATCAAATGTTTCATAGAATATTCAGATAGTGGCAACCCTTACTCCCCATCAGGTGTCATCCAAGCATGTTACAGAGTTGCATGTAATTCAAAGATTGTGAACAATTCAAAATGGATATACATCTACATGTGTATATATATATTTATATATATTTTTTAAAAATAACCTTGCGAAGAGAAGTAGACACATACCACAAAAACCTATCAAAAATATAACCAAACCAAATTACTTGAAATAAATTGTTAAAAAAACGATAGTTAAGGCTTAAGATGAAGCTTTATTTAGGTATAACATATATAATAATCATGTTATTCAAAACTCCTTGTATCATCAATGTAATATACATAATTTTAGTGTTCATTGGGATTATGTGCGATCGTAAAACATAATCAGGTTAGTGAACAACACAAGGTTTGGGGCAATATTTTGCTCAAATCTTATACTTAAAATTTACAAATTTGGGGGGTTTGAATTAACGTTTTTTTCCTAGTGATCTCATGCTAGATTTCACTCTTCAATTTTGGCATGCAATCACTAACAAAGTGGAATGTGTAGGCTATCTGCTAGACAACAATCGTAATGAAGATGGATGTTGCCATATCACTTTTCATTCATCCATCATTTTCACCAGGGTTTAGAAGCTAGAAAACAATTTGAACCTTACAACTATTGCCTCCAATTTTTTGTGAAGGGTGCAAGCTCAATGCCAGAAAGTGCGTCCATGATCAAGGTAAAATTGCCATATCTATACTTTTGTTTGGAAATTGTTGCCAACTTGAAGATGGGGGCTAGGGTAAATGCATTTCATCAATAGTTTAATGGTATTGAAGATTTTGTTGGTGGAAAATGGTTTTTCAAATTTAAAACATGATTTGGAGAATCAACACTTGAAGAGTGATTGTGGTGTAGGCACATGCTTAATGGTGGCACCATGCAATTCTTCAAGAGCTCCATGATGAAATTCTCAAATAAGATTTTGACTATTAATTTGCTACAAATTTTCAAGCTTTTAAAAATCCAAAGTCTTTCGTCAAATTCTTTTTTTAAGCTTTGAAGGAGTTTGTTATAGTGTGTTTTATTTCACAAATTCTTTGTGTATGTCGATTCTCTTCTCATAAATTATTCTATGGATCTCTTCTCATCTCTACGCACTATGTCCATGCGATTTATTCTTCATCTTTTCACAAATGATTTTGTGTGTATTTTATTTTTTGTCAATGGAAATCATATATGATAATACCCAAAAATACCAAATTGAATGGGCAACCAAGGTGCCGTGGGCAGATGGTATAATGTGCAAAGATGGCATGATAAATTTGGTGACATGCAAAATCTTTTTTCGAATTGAGAATAAGGGAAAAATCATGGGCTGTAAATGGGATAACCTTAACTAAACATTAGGGTCATCACATTCTTTCTCAAGATATGCCAAGTTTGGGGGTGACAAAGGGTGGGGAATATATTGTAAAAATTTGGGGGTGCACATATGAAGAATATGATATTATATGTGTAGAGGGGTTCCAAGTTTGTTTTGGCTCAAATAAATAGACTTATAACAAAAGGCAATAGAAAAGTTTTCCAAGTGAAATGTATCTTTCATGTCTTGCTTCATGGTCATCCCATGCTAGAATTTGAGTCATTTTATGAAGTTTTTAGAAGTCTAAATGTCCCAAACAATCCACCCATGTTTTAGTCTAATAATGATGGTTGAACCCTTGCTGAATTCATGCATATGTAAGTCCAAGAAGTCATTGTCAATGTTATTCAAGCTACCTAATTCATAGTAGTGTCATGTGATGAAATCACAAGTACTATTGACAATGGTTCTTGGATTTGCATTCATGCATACGTTGTTTAGTTGTGGGTCAAAGTTCCCATTTTGTTTCAAGTTGAATGAATTGTGGATGGGCTAGGCAACAACAATTTGACTAAAGTTATCATTGTTGTTTTGATGAGGTGTGGGGGTTTAACAAGGGAGGATGTGTCAAAGAAACTGTTATGTTTTGGTGCAAATAGTGCTTTTATTTTTCAAGGGGGGAAAACAAATGTTACAAGGGAAATCAAAGATGTTTGGGCACCCTTTTCAATGGGTGTTCATTGTGAAGCTCATAGAACAAACCTTGCGATAAAGTCCTTGTCCAATCTAACTTTTTTTTTTCGTCTCAACATGTTCATGACAAATCTGCATTCCCCCAAATGCCACTTAAAGTTCTAGAAACTTGCTACAATCATGGAAACCAAAGGCAATAAAATATTGAAAAATGTGAAAACACGATGGATGTCAATGTTGGATCCTTTGAAGGGAATCATGGTAAAATACAAGCCGTTGCTTGCAATTATGCAAACCAATCAAAATTCCATACAAATGGCAAAGGCGAGTGAAATGCCACATGTTCAAACTATTTTTTATGATTCTCAAATTTTTGAAACCTATCAATTATTCCTCTCTAATTTGATTAAATCAAATAAGATTTAAACAATATTCCATAGTTCTTTTCAAATGTGACTAGATTTTTTTCCAAGTATCTAAATTGTTTTCATGGTAGTCTTGTGTGGACGAACATGTGGTTGTTACAAGTACTAGAAAAATAAATCTACAAAATATTGTTGGATTTTTCAACACTCTAGTTAATAACTAATGCCACTATTGCTACTAAATCAATAAATAGGATTTTGATTTTTCAAATGGGATTTGTCATCTTTCATGAACTCCATAAGTGATGTAGTCTAAGTCTAATGTGATTAAGTTGATTTACCAATCTTGATTTAATTCATTGGGTCACAAAACTTTGCTTTGACCTAATTTTTCTCCTAGTCAATTGATTAATTTTGATCAATTTCTATATTTTGATCAACTTTGTGCATTTTTTAATAGTTTAATTTATTGTCTATGACTCACTTATGTAATCCTTGATTTAGATACTTGTCCACTCTTAAAGTTTTGATTAAAAAAGTCTTTCTAGTTTAACCTTGGTTGATTTTTATTTCTTTTGAAAAAGCTCACTTCTTTTTTGATCAATTTGATCAAATTTTTGGATGACACAATTTTTTAATTTTCATTATGATGCTAGTCTAATTCTTTCATTTTTTATCCCTAAAACCTTTTAGTTTGGATTTTGTAGCAGTGGGTTAATATCACTAAAAACCTAATTTAAGTCAACTAGTCATAGAAGTTTATTCATATCAATTGGTCACTTTGATCAACTTTCATCGATTCTATACATAGTCTAAATATTTGATGTTGGTCTAATCATTTCAATTTTGATCAAATGAAACCTTCCAATGAGAAATGTTAGGACCCAATGTTCTAACTTCTTATGGTTTAAAATGGTCTACTTCTTAGACCTTTTTAAGATCTAATAGCCACATATGTTTTGTTGTGACTATGTGAGGACTTTCCACTTTCAAGTTGTCTAATGTGGCAATCTATTGGAATGTTGTTATTGTAAGTCAAATTAGGCCTCCTCATAGACCTACGTTTACTCCTTGGACTTGTTGTTGTGCTTCCATTCATGGAAGCAATTGGTTCATTGTTGAAGTTTGTTCAAAGATAGGATGTCTCTATTCGTAACTTCATTACAACTATGAAGGTTTGCCAAGACCAACTTTATAGATTGTATTCTAACAACACTACATTCACTAGTGATGAAATCTGGTCATTGAATGGTTTGATAGTATGTGACCATCAATAGATCCACTTAAAGTGGGTCACAAATTACAACTGTGATGTTGTTGAACACTTTACATTTGTGTTGAATGGTGAGAAAATATGGGCTCGTTTGGGTGTTGTCTACTCATAGATAGGAATGATGCTTCCAACGACATAAAAGACAATTTCTCATGTACTACAACTTGTAAAAGTTGATTATAAACATAAGATTCCAAACCAAAATCCATTTTCATATGATTGTTGTTTGTTATTTTGTTTGTTCCATATTGTAAGACTTCTAGGTTAATTCATTTTAGATTGGAGTATTTCTAACTAATGAAAAAAATTGGGTCATTGGTTGAAACTAGAACTAATAGAAGTTGCTATAGGTTTGATTGAAGAGTTAGATATTCGATTTCCCGAACAAATAGCATATGATGCCATGGGAATAGTTTGATGCCATGGGAATAGTTTATCTCTAGTACTAGCTATAGGCAGATGTAAACAAAACTTTTCTAAAGCATTTGAGGTGTTGAATTTTTTTTATGGCAATCCACATGCATGTGGAGTTGCAATAGGTGACAAATTGTAATGAATGGTGCTTGCCATTCTTTTCAAATGGGATTTGGATGCTCAACAAAGATTGTTCAAGTTAATGATGAAGTCTAATGTAACTCAAGCAATGGAAAAGGTATCAACATTAATTATTAACAAGGTGAAACCCTAGATTGTTAATAAGGTGATCCCCTCACCCATTTATGAAAAATCATTAATGTTTTCAGGTTTTATCCCATATATTTCCAAAATACTTAAAGTTCGGATAGATCACCATAACTCATTTTTTGGTTTGATAGAAAATGAAAGGTGTTTTAATTATGTTTCATTTTTTAAAAGAAAATTGTGGAATCAATTGAACCCTCATTTGCAACTTCTTGTTATTATGTATGCACAAATGTATTTCATTCTAAAATTGTTTCCATATGCAACTACATTTGAGAATTAGGCTAATGTGATGACAACAAATGGGCAAGGCCAGTATGAATAATGTTTCGTCTTTAGTTTCCATGACTACAAGTTTTGGGTCAGCCCGTTTTTATTTTGATAAATGGGTGTCATTTTGTAATCCCCTTAGTCAAATTTTTGCCATATTATTAGGATAGGAATAATGTAAATAGCCAAAAAGTGAGGGATGCAAAGATTTGGTAGCCATATTTATGCACCAAACAAAAAGAAGCAAGTGCTAGCTCTCGCAATCTATATGATTATAACATTGCCCAAGGGCACTTATAATACAAAGGTTGAAGCCAATATTTTTGCCATAAAGCTAAAATTATTGCCACATGTGAATCCACACTCTACTTCTTGTTACCACCCATGCCATGGTCCAAATATGAAAAAAAAAATGTTGATTTGAATATGGGTTGTAAATGCCCCACCCCCTTACCCCAACACTTGTAATTTTGAGCCAACAAAAGTTGAGAGATCACATAGTCTTTATTGATACATGACTTTTGTTGGTGTTTAAATGGATTTTCTCCACAAATAACAAGTTAAATTATATGGGATATTATAATTCTATTATAAACATCATAGTGTGTTTAGTGACCTATGTTTAGGGTTGTAATTTGATGTGATGGCCAAGTTGCCTTGGACTTGTGATTAAGGTTAAAACAATACAAAATAAGTTTGGCTAAAAGTAAGCCCAAGGTGTGGCATAACAATTGAAATTTGGTCCCCACAAAAAGTGAAAGAGGTGTGAGAATCAAGGGGAAAGACTCCCAAAATCTCAAATTGCATTATATTTTGGGGGCTTGGATTTTCAAGGAGTTTCAATTTTTCAAAGTCAGATTTGAAGGGTTAAGATATGTGCAAAAGAAGTGATGTTTGGATTATTGGAAAGGTTTCAATGTGAGTTACAACATAAAGCATCCATGTTGCCAAAGAAAAGGTGGTTTTGAAAAGTTAAAATTATTTAATTAAGGTGAAGACCAAAATTGCCAATGTGATTTTGGGGCATTTGATGGAGGTTTTTGATAAGGGATATAACATATTGCGTTGTATTTTCATGATAGATACATTTCCTAGGAATTTTGAACTGCCAAAATCACATGACAACAAAACGTCTTGCTTTTGGTAGAAGGGCTTTAAAGAGTTTGAAAAAATGTCATTTGGATGTACTCCCATGGAGAATTACAATTTATATTATAGGGAGACTAATGTTTGTTTTAGTAGATTGTGTGATTTTGTGATTAGGGGACAAAGTTCTTTTTGGAATTGGAAAATTACATGAGTAAAAATATAGGGTCCAATATATTGGTTATTGGGAATAACATATAATTACTTAGTTCTATCCTAGGGTTTTGCCAATTTTCAAAATCAAAATATAATTAATATAAGGTACATGATTAATCATAAGTATTATTATTTTTCAAATAATAATAACATATGTACAATGGATTTAAGGTATTACTTGTTAGTAGGTTCAATTAGTAAATTAATATGTGAACTACATATTATCATACAATTGATAATTGGCAATTTTTTGTAAAAACAATGTTTTTTGAAGGAGAAAAGTCCAATAGACCCACTCTAAAAAAAATCATATATATTTCAAGATTTATGAATAAGTAAAAAATATTTAATTTTATGATTCGAATGTTTTAATGGTTTGGGTTGTCCCTTACATGGGTCCAAGGAAAGGTATTAAATTCAATTCCCTTAAATTTCAACAATGAAATGTATTCCAAGTTTTTTGATGGGCCATTTTCATAATTAATTAATACCAAACATCAATGGTCCTACATTATAACATTTGGAGAACATTGTAAATAACATGTTGAATGGAAAGTTTAAACATTCCCACACATCTTGCAACAATTTTTAAAGACCTTAAAATTGTCAACATATCTCCATTTGAAAATTGAAAGCTTTGTATAGGACCATTCTAAAGTCCAACCATTTCTAGGCCATCATGTTTGGCATAAACTAAATTATTTTTTATCCTCAAGGCTTGATTCATGAGTGGCAAATAGATTAGGTACTCCTCTAAAATGACTAATGCACCAAACTTAGTAATTGAAACACCATCATCTACAAAGCAAACAAAAATTGTTATGGACATGATAGTTTTTCTAGGTAAATATTTTATGTGATATCTTTCTAGGACATCAATCTTCGATCTAGGTTGAAAATGTTACCATATTTTTTTTTGAACTCATGTTCATTGATTGTTGTTTGTTTCAATAGGAGTTCAAGGGAATTTTGAAAGACATTCCAAATGGTTGTATCTTGTCCCACATTGACTTTCTAAAAAATTATGTTTTCAAAACAAAAAATGAGGTTCAAGACATGCATTGGTACAATTTCTAGATCAACATCCTAATCCACATCACCTATAGGAAAAACCCAAACTTTAACAGCACAACTCTCAATCAGAATCCATTACTCTTGAAAGAAAGGTTCATTATTACATATCAGATGATAAAACCCATGACTATTTATTTGTCCAACATGCCTTGACCCTACATTGGGAGTATTTGAAAGGTACAGGATGTTATCTTGAAGAGCACATCATATGGAACGATAGTTCTTTTGCACAATTCAAAAGTGCATGAACATGGTACTATGTTGCCACGTATCCGCAATTTATGCTTTGTGAGCAAAGGCTTGAAGGGCTGCAAATGTGGAGGAATATTTTTGCATCTAACCATGGGAAGGGCGAGGTTGACGGTGCAAGTGTGCTCTTGAAATAGGAGATTCGCAAGTAGCAAATCAAACCACATGCAATGAGGCTACAAAATGCACACAATGTTGTCACTTTCTGTTAGCAACGAGGAAGTATGGTAGTTCAACTCTATTGTTTACATTTAGGTTGATGATCTATCCTACTCTTTGTCTATAAGATTATGCATTTGTTCATAAATTCTCCTTTCCAAGCACTATTCACTGATATTTAGGTACAAGTCATCAAATTTTCCTCTAGTGTAGGTTGATGTATTGTCCTACCTTGGAATATTTGACTTTCAAAATCCTTTGTAGTTCTTTCTTTGAAGAAAAACATATGATGTGTCCTTTTTAAATCCTTATGGTCCAGTCCTTAACATAACACTAAATGTCCATGTTTAAACATGTAGTCCAATGTGTGTTTAAATAGGAAGTCATTTTTAGGTCATTTGGCCTTGTTTTAGGTCCTTTTTAGCTTGATGATGTGTTGTTCCTTGCCCACAATATTACACGTCTCCATTTCAAACACTATCCAATGATGTCTAGGTATAAGGTGCATTGTGTCTACTTAAATCCTTTATTGATCATGCCAATTCACTACTCTTAACTAAGTCTCATATTTTCATTCAGAAATATGGGGAAACTTGGAAAACCTTTGTTAAGCATTTTGTATAAGGGTGAAGCATGTCCACGAATTTTCAATTGTAGTTATTTGTGCAAGCACGACACATGTAACTCACCCAAATATTCAGAGAATTATCAATAAGGTATTTTGGGAAATTGGTGTAGATGATGTGAAAAAATCTCACACTTATGGTTATTCCACAATGTTGGGAGTAGAGGGATGCACCATGTGAAATGATCTACTTTGAATGTTTTTATGTTCCAAATTATTTTAGAGGCTATTAGCTAGTTGTACATAATATATTTTACATTTTGATGTCTTGCCATTGCTAATTTATGTTCACACTTGTGCCCATATCAAAAGTGTGTGAAGTCAAGATTCCACATTGATTTGCTTTTGTCATCTATCCTATTTTTGTCACATTTGTAGTGGCAAAACTTCCAACAAAGAATGCGATTAGGAATCACATGTGACACCTTGGGAAATGTTCAAACTAAATGTTTTTGATAAACTAGTTGTTTATCAAGCCTAGTTAGGATTAGAGGAAGAAATAGAGTATGGATTAGGGGAGAATTCATTTTTGACAAGGTTTTTATTGGTGATAACCTTGTTGTCCCATGTGAAAGTGATAATGGAAACATATTTTGGTTGCTACTTTGTGATAAACCAAAGCACATTGTGAAAGACACCTTCAATAATGCCTACAAAAACACATATTATGAAAGGGATGAAGTCATTTGGGGTTGCTCATATGACTTACTTCAACCAAGGAGCAAGAGATCTCTTTTCAATGATGATTCAAAACCTACTTATATATATACTCACATTTGGTGTGTGTGTCAAAGTTTGCAATGCCACCTACTTCACACAACATTAAAGGCAGTCTTTCGAGCTTTGAACTATTGGTTGAAGCTCTTCAATTGATTGAAGAAACACTTGAAGATCTAAGGTTGTTGGATGGGGATCTTCCTATCTAGGTTGAATTGGAAAAGTTGGTTAATCATGTCTAGTATAGGGCAATGTTTACCATGGTTTGGAGTAGGAAGGGGTTATGTCTTTAAATATATTTGGAGTAAAAGTAGTTATTCCTTGGCATAGCATGAATAGCTCTTTGAGTGGTTGAAAGCATAATATGTTGTGACTACTAATATGGTGGGTGGATGCCCTTTTACACCTTTATTTGTTGTTTTTTGGGGTAGAGATATAGCTATTTTTTGGTTTGTTGTTTCTATACTTATTTCTCGAGATTTACTATGTGCATATATTCATGTATCAAACAATGGATGATGGAAGATGGTGTTCACACCTTTAAACTGCCCATGATCTATGAGGATTTTGGGACAAGGAAGGGAATGAGGCTAAACTTATATTACTTTTGATCATGATGTGTGCAATTTGGAAGCTCTATAAACTTTGCAAAGTGAAGTATGAACTTCAAGTTTGTCATATGGTCTATATGTGTGCATTGTTAGGTAGTTATTATTTGTCCTTAACTAAAAAGTTGTTTGTAGGTCAATTGAAGTTTTTAGTTAGTTCAATAATTAAAATGTTATGTTCAACAACACCTATTTGTTGGTGGTTTTTAACACACAACAATTTCAAATTCTAATTATAAATTACACATAAATGTATACATGTGCTTTTGTACAACATTAAGATCAAAATGTTTTATCATGGATGTAATGATGGTCTCCTTGAATGGTTCCTATAATATGGTTTTGAAACAACATAAATCTACACAAGGAAATATAAAAAATTAGATAAATGACAAATAAGACTTACAAATTACATGTGTCCCATATGTTACTTATGTTTCAAAAATATAAACACATGGCAATTTGACATTTCATTTTCAAGAATGGATAAAATTTGTCAATGCAAACAAGTGATATTATATTGCATTTCAATGTAATGCCACAACTTTGAGATGAACTTCTAGCATAAGACAACAATGACAAATGAGACCTTCAACTAATACAAATAACAAAGATGTATGCATGATCACGCATTGGAAAATATGTACTTAAATATGCAATTCCAAATCAACACACAAAGTCATGCAAATATGTTTGCATTTAAAAAACAAACCATCCCATACATTGTATTTCTATGCATTAACCAATCTACCAACATGTGGGATTTGCAATTTTGACATATGGAGGTTGTAACATTAGATTTTGCAAGACATTGTATCTTAAACTCTAATATTACATCTCCCACTTTGAGCAAGAACCACAAAAAAAATAGCATTCCCCTAGACCTAAACATTAACATCTTGAGACAAAACAATTACATCACAATTTAGTAGACAATTGGATTTGAAAGGTGTATATAATGAGAGATTCAATCCTTAGACTTGCTTTACTATGACTCACAAAGTACAAATTCTGATAAGAAAAACAAGTTTCATGGATTAACTTTGATTTTGAATACTTGAAAACAATGGTTGTAATGAAAAGCTTATGCAAATCATTGGGACATTGCAATTGTCAAAACTATAATGGAAGTTATTCGTAACTTATCATCTACATGTAGACGCTCTAATATTTGTAGAATTAACTTGCGCTCCGACTATGTATGCAACAAAAATCAAAATGAACATTCCTCGTTAGATTTCAACAAAGAACCTACCTTCCTTGCAATATTTTTGAAAAAATTGCATGTTAGGGAAATAAGAGTTTTATTGCAAACCGCCTACTAAAGATTTCCCACTACCGTAGGTCTTCACACCCTTCCCCACAGTCCTAATTACCTTCTTTTCTTTCATTTTTTCAAGCACCTTCCCCAATACTTTTGGTTGAAACTTGGATGTGTTGTTTGAATCCTTTAAATCCTCATTTAAATTATTTGAATCCACCTTCACAACCAACTTCATCTTCTTCTTGGATGGTTGTTCTTCATTTGTGGGACCAAGGCTGAAATGTCTTTCTATGGGCACATTTTTGGGCTCTTTTAGGTTGGCTCTTTTGCTTCATCATTGAGTTTTGGTTTGCATCACCTTTTTGAGCTTTTGGCATGATATCCTTGCTTGGGGTGGCTTTGGTTTCTTCTAGAACATTGCCCTTGCATGGGGTGGTTTTCTTGGCACTAAGACATTCATCCTTGGATGGGGTGCTTTTGTTGGCTTTTTCTCCTTTCTCCTTGGATTGGCTGCTTTTGGTGGCTTATGTTCCTTTCTCATTAAAGAGGGTGCTTCTAGTGACCAATGGTCCTTTTTCTTTGGATGGGTGGTTTTTTTCTAGATCATGGTTTGTCCTTGGACAAGGTGTTTTTGGTAGCTTCTATCCCCTTATCATTAGATGGGGTGGTTTTGATGGCATGACCTTTGTCCTTGGATGGAATGGTTTTCTTGGCAAGCCCTTTGTCCTTGGATGGGGTGCTTTTGGCAACATGGGTTGGGAAGAAATTCACTTGTTGAACCAAGCCCAATTTGCCTTGGTTTTGTGTAATCCTCTTATGCTACAATTCAACAATGGTAATTATTCGAACATATGGGACTTGCCATGGACAAAATACAAAAAAAACATGAAACCATGTTGAATGGTAAATTCGCAAGCTACAAATTTAAGGCCAACTCATATATTAACTTGGGAAATGCTGACCCCTTGTTTCTATTGAGACTTTGAGTTTATTCAATAGCCAAACTCATTACTCCTCAAGTCCCATCTCCTATGTTGCAAACTTCATTTCATCATCAAGAGGTCTAAAGCCCCAACTACACCACCAATTAGTGTGCAATCTTTTATTGTATACCTTGCACTTGTTGTTAGTTTTCAAGTGTTCACCAAGACATGCTGGATGAAATGTGTGTAAGCAACATGTCACAACAATATCACTGCAATGGTACCATTGCCCACATAGACCATGTGCTTTGATGATAATCATACTTGTTTTTATTATTAATAAGTCTATTAGGGTGTAAGATAAGTTTAGGCCAAAAAATACATTCTTCCACCTTTTCACATTTTAGCCAATTATTTGATCTTTCTCTAGATCATTCAATTTTAGCTATGCAAGTGCAATTGACTCCTCCAAAAACTAGGATTCACCTTGTGCCTAATTGTATGTTGCCTCCCATAAACTAGCTCGTTTCACTTTATCTTCAAATAGAGTTTGCATAATCTCAAGCTGTCACTCCTAGTAACCAATAATCACATTTATCATACTAATAGGTCGATTATAATTTTAAATGGAACTTGCATATAAATATTGTTCCTAAACTAGTACAGAAAGCTTGCCACATTCCCAAAACTTTAGCCGCAAAGGAAAAAAAACCAAAATGCACATATCAATTCATGAAGATTTAGGAAATCACAAATCACATCTTTGACATTCCTAAATTTATCTTACAAGGTTGATATGGCATGCTTTGCTTCTATTAAGTCTACTTCAACCTCCTCCTTAACTTTCCTCCTATCTTCCATGTTAAATTTCATGCCCAATGTTTTGTTTTGGGCAACTCCTAGATCCAACTTCAAACCTTTGATCTTGGACTTGTAACAAATTTGAAGCTCCTTTTTCAACTCCAAGAGGTTTGTGACCTTAATATACTCATACACAACCCTATAAGGACATTTGGTTTGGACAACAATGATGAATCTACTATGTTTTCTCCATGAGTAGCCACTATTTTGTTCTTTCCATCAATAGCCACCCCATCGTATTGTAAATCCAAATTTGTTGGTTGCAAAGATGACTACATAAGGTTTAGGGTTTATGGATGATTAAACCCTAAACCCTACCAAGATTAGTGGTCATGGGCTAATAACATTGATGATAGGATTGCAACCATTTGAACATGTTGCATTACAAGTTCACGATCTAGGTTGTTTAACATCCCAATAGATTGAACCTAACTACAAATTGCAATTTGACCTAACCATATTACATTGCCAAATTTATTAAAATTTGGCAATGTATTATGTAAGTAGATAGATTTGGTTCTTTTTTAATTGGATTTCTTGGCCTCTTGTCATTGTGAAATTACAAAGTTTGAGAACTAATGTATTGTTACAAGACAAACAAGACAAAAGTTGGTAGACGTAACTAGGAGAGAGGTGATTTTTTACAAAGTTTAGGTTGATTTTGTGGGTCAAGGGTTCATGTAATATTCCCAAATCACCTCAAGGAGTTTACCCCTTTCTCCACATGGGTAATGAATGACGTTGTTTCAACTATGAAGGAAGGGGAGACCATTGATAAATATACATTACATGTGTCCATGCCACCAACACTTGAAGCTAGGTCGTATCGAACAATGTTTGCATTTGGCAACCATTTTCATGTTTCAAATGTTGAAGAGCATTTGACAACACTTGATAGTGGTGTGGTAGCCACTTTTGAACATGAATGCAGATCAAGACCAAATGATCAAAGACCTATTCTTGCAAAATTGGAGTATGTAGGGTGGGTTGAAGAAATTTTGGAATTAAACTATGGTGCCTTGAAGACTATGGTTCTATTATGCGATTGGGTCAAAACAATTATAATGGGAGTAAAACAACAATCAAAAGAGATGAATATGGATTTACACTTGTAGATTTCACATCCTTCATCCCAATTTCAAACCAATTTTTCGCTTTCACAATACATGTGGAACAAGTTTTTTTTTCCAAAAGACACAAAGGAAAGAAGTTGGAAGGTAATTCTATGGAAGGATCCTCGCGGGAGATGCATCACAAAAAAGGTTCAGATAGATCCTATGATCTTGATATGTTCAAACTTGAAAGTTTAGGTGAATATGTTGGTTTACAAGCTCCTATTTCTATAGATGAATATATTCATCCAACGATTGTTTTAGGGGGTTCTATAGTCAATGTTGTTGATGTGGTTGTAGATGCCATTGATGGAGAAGAAATTGATGGAAATAACAGTTTAGAGGAGTTTGACTCAAGCTTCAATAATGAAAATAAATGCATTGGTTATAATAATTAGATGGACGATAGATTTTTTGGTTGAGTTCAAATTTTTTTATAAAAAATCATGTGAATTCTAAGATATTCATAGTATCTTCAAACTTTGTGGCTTCAATGTGGCAAATATTGTAATGTTATTAGAAACTTGAACAAAAAAAAAGGTATAGTAGTAGTATGGCCAAAGTTTTCATTCTGCACAATTTTCTTACTAATGTACAAGGTCTTAATCCAATAATGAGAACTATGTTGGAGTTTTTCTTTTTCAACAATGCTTCAAAAGGTGATTTTTAAGTATGAAGTCACATTGAAATGTACATAATTGTATAAATATGTTGAAATTTTTGGCATTATATTAAACTTGATACGGTAATGTTCTCTAAAAAACTTAAGAGTTCATTTAAAGCATAATAATACCCTAATTTTCATATTGTTTCCATGCTCATTAGAAAAAAATAAAAATAAAAATCCATGTACTTATACACTTGGCACATTAAGTATTTAAAGTAGCATTGTTTGTGACTTAAAACTAGCACATGTGACAAGTCAAATACCACGTTGGAAATTGAATGACAAAAATTAGTCACATTACTATTTATGTTGCCATCACAAAAGCTTAAAATAGTCCACTTATAAGTGGCATTGTCTAATATGACTAGAATAGGGTGCACATTTAGTCATATCAGACATACTTAATTTTTAGTGGGGGGCAAAATAGACACAAAGTTCCCCCTTTAATCATTTCAAACAAGTAGTTTAGTCAAGTTACTCATTGTAATCAAAATTATAGGGGTATAAAAGACATGGTTTTGTTGTAGTGTATATAAATGAAATTAGGTTGCCAACCCACTATTATTTTGGGTTGTCATCCCCCTATCTAGTTGTAACCCCCTTTTCATTCTTCAACCAAAATTAGGTCACCATCCCCCTATCCAATTTGTGAAGATTTTTTGGTTTCCCCACCTCTCCCACCCCCCCAAGTTTAAATTACAACTACTTATCCCTTCTACTTTCATATTTTGAATACAAAATTTGAAATTTGGGGAAAAAAAAGGTCCAAGCTTCTTATCTAGCCTATGACTAAAATTTGGTTGTTAGCCTCTAGTCTAGCTTTTGTTCACTTCTAGTGTTGTGATTAAAGATATGATGATGTAGAAAAAATAGTTATCATGCCTTAAAATATTTAATTGAATTTAGTAGGGCTAGAGATGATAGCCAACTATTTTTATATTTTGGGCAACACATTGAAAATGAAATATAATAATTTAGCAAAATTTATTATTTTTGTCCAAATTTTGGTAATTGAATGTGCTATTCATTTTCAATTAAATTCTTTTTCTTGGATGTTAAAATATATATATATATTAAAACAACTTTGGGTGACTTTTGTCCCCTATCCACGTTAAAACCCATCAACAATATTATTGAAATTTGAATTAAAAAAATGATGTCAAGAAAGAAAACTACAAAATCTAAACACAATAATAAATATTATAAAAACAAGATGTAGTTCAAATAATGCTGCAAAAATGAAACCAAGCCCATTAAAATTGAAAAAAATGCCAATTCAAAATTCGATTTTGGAGTTGGAGGATGTGCCACTCCCATTTTCCAAGGAGATTTGACGGACCTTCTTTCTCCATCTAGGTATAAAATAGTTTAGGTGCCACCCACCATCAAAACTATCATTATTTTTTGGTTTTTTTTTGTCACAAATCCATATGGGGATGGGTTGTCCTTTCCCAACCTCCCCCCAATCACACACCCCAATGTATATATGTGAAAGGTTGTTTGGCGAAAAATCTAACATGATGTTGTCTTGTGATAAATCATTATGCAATGTCCTAGATTGTTGGATTGCATTGATGGTGCACAAGAATACCTAAGCTAATTTCACCCATGTTTGTCTAAATGTCATGAAACATTGGTGAGACTTGAAATCCAACCCCTTGCAAAAAACTCCCAATTATTGAGAGATTGGTTTTGGTTATTGTGGTGTTTCAACTCTCCCTAAGCATGCCCCCATTCCACCACAATTGGTATGCCTTCGTGGTCTTTGCATGGATGGCATAAAACTTTATGATATTTAGATGATTAGCGAAATGAACCAATGCCTCCACATAAAGTCGATGCCTGGCTTCATAATTATCCTTCCTTTTCAAATTTTTTAGCGAACTCAATGTGTGAAGGCACTTGTTCAAAGTTTTCAATTTTTGCACTTTGCAAATTTTTCCATGTCCATGTTGCCAACTTGGACCATTCAAAACATGCACAATGTTGGCCAATGATGACATCCAAATGACCCCTCGTCCTTATGTTTGGCTCAAGTTTGTGTTTTGCCCCTTCTCCACCCATGAATGAATTCTTGTTTTACTTTTGGCAAAACAATTGGACCAACCCATTCACCATTTCACCTTCTCATGCAACAAACAAATTTCAATTGAAAAATCCTCTTTCAATAAGTACATTATTGACACCCATTGGACCAAGTTGAATGTAACATCTTTTAGCTTCAAATCTTCCCATCCTGAATTTAGTATTTGCAATTATGATCTTCTTTAAACTTGGGGGCCTCCAAATCTTCTTGAAATTTCTTTTACATGGTGTTCATGTATTGATAAATCCCTTTTGATTAAAGATTAACATACAACAATTGGGTCAAGATGGCTATATCTTTCTATATGGTTTTTGTAAAAAGAAGTCCATCACAATTTTTTGCAGTACTATGGTGGCCTTTGGACCGGGCTAGTTTTCCTTTAGGACCTTCAATTTCTTTTGTGAGGATCCTTCAAAAGTTGACCTAGTTCTAAATTCATTTTCTATTGAAGATTTTTCTCAAAGGCATTTGGACATAAGGTTTCAAGAATAATCTTTTATAACATGTTAGGACATAAAGTTAGACATGTTGCCCACACACTTTGGCTCCTTCATCCACCAATTTGCTTGAAAACAATAATTACTAGAAGCAATCACATTATTGCAAGGTTAAAATAATCAAACAACCTAGAACAGCATAATATGTACAGTGCTCACCCTTCTTTTTAACCTTTTGCATTCCACTGAAGTTTTTCACATTGATTGCAAAGAGCAACGAAAGACTAATAAACTAGTATGGCATATAGAGAAAGGTTGAGAAAATGAGAAAATAAAATGGCAATGGTCAATTTAGTTGATGAATAAAAATTTAAGCTAATCACAACAACATTTTCCATCATTTGAGTGCACCATTGAAATTTAGTTGGCACCTCTCTAGAAAGCAACTTGGACATGCACGATTTCTTGTTGAAGTGAATAAAAATTAGTCACACTTCTTGGACATGGGTGGTTATTACTTGGATAGAGGTGAACAAGGGCAATCATTCCTTTGATTAGGGGGCAACCACAATTCAAACAATCCATGGACAAGGTTAAATAATATTGTGACTAAGTTTTTATCATAATCTAAATGGTTGAGATTATTTGCATGATTTCAGGAATTGTTGAAATTGATGTAATTGGTTAAATGGACAATTACTATTTTTTTTTTCTTTTTTAAATCCAAAAATTTATTTTTCCTAAAACATTTAATGTTTTCTTACATGTTCAACCAAGAATGCATTTGTTGGGTCCCCGTGGTATTTTTTTTACATAGTCCATAGGTGTTGTGTTCACATGGGTAACCATTTTACCCTTGATGCAAAAATCATTATACTCAACATAAGTTAACCTTAAATTGACATGATGTAAGGTTACATCAACATCAAAATAGATGTGACCAACATGACGTGACAAGGTTGATGTTGATGACCTTGGTTACAAAAAGGTCAAAAAGTAAATGTTTAATAAATGAAACTTAAACTAAAAAAAAATTTGGTTTTAAATAATATATTTAGCACTATGCAACATCCTTTCATTTGAAAAATGTTAAGAAAATCTTTTGAGAAAAAGTTTATGCATGTTAACGGCTTTAGCTTTAAAGCCATTTGAACAAAAGAACTTTAAATAAAAACAATCATCTTTATTATTACATGTGAAAAGTTATGACTTGTGGCTAGAACATTACTTTCCATATGGGAGGTCTTGAGTTTAACATTCAATAAGTTTGAAAATAGATTTTGAAGGAAAATTGACAGATTTTTCTTTTGCAAAACATTCTAGAAACCAAGGTGGGTATGGAAATTGAAATAATTGGAACCAATAATGAACTCTTATACAAGTGAAAACCACCCAACACTAGTGATATCCTCCTTTAGTTCATTTTCCTCCTTCAAACAATGGAACAACAATATTTTTTCAATTTTCAATTTTTAATTTTTTGCACAAAGCACATAAAGCTTTTAAATTAAGCATTTAATTGGAAGCTAAAGTGGCACAACCCATCACCATTTAAACCATGTTTGTTGATTACCTCACAATTATAAACCATGTTAATTATAAACATTCAATAAGTACCAATTTTTTTAAGAAGGTGCCCAAGTTCAAAATGGTGACAGAAATTTATACAAATAAAAAATTCATGGAGACAATGAAATCCAACTCAACATGTATTTAAGGTGCAATTTGTAAACACATACCAAAGTAGTTGAAACCATTATTTAATTTGTGTGTCCAACATTTTAGAGAAAAAAACCTAAAAATGGATTTTTAAAAATACAACATTCTTTTCAATACATTGACATACATATCTTGAAAATTTTAAACCAACATAATGAATAAAAAGACTTGAAAGTAATTCAAAAATTGTTGTAACCATTGCTTTCACTACTAGGAAAGTGTGGTGTAGTTCATTAGACTAATTCACTGTGGAACCTTAAAAGTGAATCAAGTTCACTATAATTTCAGTGCCCTTACCTTCATTGGTGAAAATGGTTCACTATATGGTATACATGTTTACTAAGGGTGAAGTTTGTTTACTAGGTTTGTTTCTTTAACGTTAGATTGTTTATCACATTTCAAACCCAAAACTTGTCTGGTGAAAACATAGCATTATTTCCAAACATCATTAACCAGTCTACTTCAATTGTGCCCAAATTCAAACTCCAATTGAGCTTCACAATCTGGTTGGTTCAAAGTGGGGTACACGGGCATAGGGAACATGGAAATCATTTGCATTAGAACGTAGAGAACGGCCAGCACGAGGAGGGTTTTTCCTGCGCACGTACGTAGTGGTGGGAATTTCATTAGCTTAGAGTGCATCGGGAACGTGGCCTTCATCTTTAGGGCGATAGAAGCAGCGCGCGCAGAGTCCATTCTTCTTCCTCTTCAAGCTCTTTCCGCCACTTCGCTCGTGTTTCATGTTGTTTTCTCCGAGAGGTTCTGTGTTTTGGGGTTGCGTTCACAGGTTTGTGACTGAATTGTAGTTATTGAAAATTGGAACAGAGTAAACGGACTGAGCAGGAGGAGGAGGAGGAGGAGGAGGAGCAATGGGTCAAGGATAGTCGGGTGGGTTGACGAGCAAGCAAGGAGGTACAGGGCATCGGAAAGGCGATGTTAACAATAAGAAGGAGAAGAAGTACGAGCCTGCGGCACCGCCGACTCGCGTCGGCAAGAAGCAACGGAAGCAGAAGGGATCCAAAGCAACCGTTCACTTGCCCGTGGTTCACACCTGCCACTAAGTGCAAGCTTTGGTTTCCGAAGCTGGATTGCGTGAAGGATTACCTACTGATGGAGGAGGAGTTTGTGGCGGGTCAGGAGCGTTTGAAGCCGCAGGAAGATAAAAACGAAGAGGATCAGTCCAAGGTGGACAACCTGAGAGGATCTCCCATGAGCGTGGGCAATTTGGAGGAAATAATTGACGAGAATCATGCCATTATGTCCTCGTCGGTGGGGTCTGAGTACTATGTCAACGTCCTATCGTTCGTGGACAAGGACCAACTGGAGCGAGGTTGTGCTATTATGATGCACAACAAGGTATTCTTCTCCTTTTATCTGGTTCACATAGCTTTCGAAAAGGAGCAATGGTGGCCTGACATGTTTGCACGCACGTTTCTATCTTTGCCTTTCTGCTGTTGCAATTGTGCTAGCTCCTGTCCACATGACGGGCAACCTAAGCACTTGGGCGCTATGGAATCCAATATTTCTGGTGCTATAAGCTCATCTTTTCCTATTGAAGGGGGGGAATTATCTAGGATGTTATTTACTGGAAGCTAGGGGCCAATGGACATTTTAGGGTTCAAGCCTAGGGTACTGAAGAACCTGGAAGTCAGTCCATTATGTTGCGAGATTCTCAATAATAGGGTTTGGCAAGCCAAGAAGGAGTTGCAGCTGTGGATGAATTGTTCAAGTTGTACCTTGATATTGAAGTGTGGAGATTAAGCAGTTGCTTGCCCGGGTGAAACATGAACCCCTCCTCATCCTGGGCTTAGTCAATGAACCTCTAACCTCTGATTGTGGTGGCATTTGATGGCAAGGATCAATGACTGGAAAGTCATTTCTACTCCTTGTTCATACAAATTATTATTCTTTCCTTCCAGTTTTGTTTCTCTGCACATTTTCTGCAGTTCCCCTCTCTACTAGAAGCTAATCGAGTGCTGCATATGACCTCCAACCAACCCTCTGTAATAATGAAGATAAACCAAACTCCATCTTTGACATGGAACTAGCAGTTTAGAGGAGGGAAGTGTCAGCATCTTCAGGGCAGAAAGTTCTATGACCTCAGTCTATCACCATGCATATATGTAGCATCGTTTCTTGAGATACGTATGGTCTAAGCCATCATAAATGGCCAAGTGACACTTAAATAAGTGATTTCTTGTTGTATTCCGGGTGCTGTCAGTGGTAGGACTGTTGCAAGATGAGGTGGACCCCATGGTATCTGTTATGAAGGTGGAGAAGGCCCCTTTGGAGTCATATGTAGATATCAGAGGTCTGGATTCACAGATTCAAGAGATTAAGGAGGCAGTGGAGCTGCCTCTCACACATCCAGAGCTTTTATGAGAACATTGGTATCAAGCCTCCTAAGGGTGTTATCCTTTATGGGGAACCTGGGACTTGAAAGACATTGCTTGCCAAGGTGAGCTTTGTGAATGCAGGACAGACTGCTCAGGATTGAGGGATTTTGTTGTTTTGGGTTGTTATTGGCACCAATGCATGAGGTGCAATCTAAAAGTAAAGACCTGGGGTTGGAATTTGGAGCAGGTAGTGGCGAATTCCAGATTGGCAACATTTTTGCGGGTGGTTGGAAGTGAATTGATACAAAAGTATTTGGGGGATGGTCCCTAGTTGGTGCGAGAGCTCTTTTGTGTTGTTGATGAGCTTTCCCCATCCATTGTCTTTATCGACGAAATTGATGCCATTGGGACAAAGAGGTAGGGTTTCCTCTTGCACAACATTGGATAGAACAATCCAGTTCTTCCTCCACAGGTACACTTCTGATAGTTCAAACTTGAGGGATGTGTTGTAGAGTGGGTCTTTGAGGTTCCTGCACTACTTGGCAGATACGATGCACACTCAAGGGGAGAACGAGAGATTCAAAGAACTATGCTGGAGTTGTTGAACCAGTTGGATGGATTTGATGCACGTGCTGATGTGAAAGTAATTTTCGCTACCAATCGCATTGAGAGTTTAGATCCAACTCTGCTGCGGCCCTTAGGGCTTGCATGTTTGTAATATTGGGTTTGGAAATTTGTTCCTAGTGTGGTTTTTTGGCAATGGCAGATGTAAAAGATAGAGATATGGAACTAGCAATCTGGAAAAGGGTTTGGTAGATTTGATTTAGGGGTGGGAGAAGTTTTGCTTCTATGTTTTTTTGTTTACAGGGAGCTGGCAGTAGCACTCAAGTGATGGAATCATTGCTTCTAAGAGCCCTTCACCAAATTTGTTCATAAATTTATTGATGTGGTGTGTCTAGGTAGTCTAGGGCAACAAAATATCATCCAAGGGTACTAATGACTCTTCATTTGTATAAACTAGTGGGTGCCGTGACCTTCGGCCACTATAGGTACTTGGTCATGTTTTGAGGACCTCGACTTTTAAGACCTACGATCCTGGGTCCAGATGAACTTTTTGAGGACCTGGATTAGGACAGGCCCCAAGGGCCCTTTTAGTTCGCAGAGATTTGAGGATCTCGATTTCTAATACCTGGGATCCTGGATGCTCGGATGGCAGATGATGTTTCTGAGGACCTGGAATTCTACCTTCGACGGATGAGTGCAGCGAGCTTTTTGCTTCAGTGGCGATGGCGCATATCCTACTTAAAGTGAAGGCACATGAAGACCATGTAAGCTGAAGGAGTTTACATGGTCTTCATCTGCCTTCACTTTAAGGAATGTGCTTCATTCAAGGACATTATCCAGTAGGAGAATACATCTTACATGGTAATTAGCTCCCCAAGAAGTATTCAAGAAGTCCTTCATGCAGGCTTGCTCTGCACGCTGGCGCCCAATTTCCATGCCCACAAATGATGCCACTGCCATCCATCCAGCTTAGTTTCACTTTCTGTCGAAGTTGACCAGTAGGATAATCTGGCTACAAATAGTATGCATTGACAATGAAGGCAGTGAGACTTAGCAGCATGGCATCAAGTAAAAATAGTCTATAACTTTACAATAAATTCTCCCCAACATTTTATCTTCACTTGAGGTAAACAAATGTAACTTCAATTTGCAAAACCAACTGTAGTTTGGGCCTGCAACCATGTTTAAGTTAGTCATGAAATGGCAGGAGCTGCAGGATCTCCATAACCAAATTACGCTCAATTTTACAAAATAGAAAAAACGGAGAATTCGCATTAAGAGGCTCATGGGTACCTGCTGTTAAGAAGATCGATTGAAAAACTTCAGCCGGTAACTCACTGGACAAGTAAAAGAAAGTGCCGATGTTAGTTCAAACCACAAAAATAGATGGCCACCAAAGGTGCCGATTGCATAGAATCAAAAACTTTTAAGCTATGGAGACCATTATAGACTTGCAAATTCATAAAATTTTGCATTCGCAACAAACCATGTTTCCATGAGGTCTGGCATCTTAGATGTCTAATTAAGATGGCGCACTATCGCCTGTCCTGGTTGTAGTGCATGCAGTAGTGGTGCGCCTCCACTTGCCTGCTCATGTGATACATGTAAAAATGGAAAGCACATAGATGGCAATGGATCCTGTTGATGGGCTTGAAGCTCTGAAGTTGCAACTGCAGAGCTCAGATTAGTAGATGCATCCAAATCCTGTTTTTGTCAGGCCGGGCCCGATCGGCTTGAACGTTGACCTCTGTCATAGTGCCGTGCCGGGCTGGGGTTTGTTGAAATTCGAATCCCGTTTTTGCCGGGCCGGGCCCGGTTGTCCATCTATGACGGACCTGAGTTCCGTCACGGACGGACGGACATAGTAGTTCCATTCGTACTTACCGGACCACCACCGCATTTGCCATAAAAAATTCAGCACCCGATTCTGCCGGTGAATTAAAATGCAAAATTGTTGTGTCAGACAGACAGACGCACGCACAAACTACGTGAATTTATATATATGATTGTAAGCACGCTAAAAGTTCAAACAAGGACCATCAAACATTACAAGTTTCTATGCATGATTCTATACTTGTCATCTTGAGTTCTTAGATGGACACATGGAAATTACAAGATGAAAATACTATGGAGTTAATTACCCATATTTAATGGTTAATAGATGGAAAAGTTTCCATAAATCAACCAACCATAATTTGTGAAAAAACTCTCCTAAATTAACTAGACGCAATATGAAAAAACAATGTAAATTAATTAATCACACTAGGTGAAAAAATGTTCTTAATTGACTAGTGTTATAGGTTGATTTAACTAATAGGTGTATTTTCCACCTGAATTTGGGTAATCACTTATTACCATCTTGTTTCACTAGCTTAATTAACCTGTCTGTAGCGACTGGTCCCCGGTCACTAGGGGGTTAACATGTTTTACCATGATTTCCTATAGTGAATCTGTCACAATTCACTCAAATCTTAGTGAAATACAAGGTGAACTTGGCCACATCTCCTAATAGTGTTTTGCAATGTAAAATGATTTATACCTAGCTTTTTTATCTAAATTTTTATATTTACCTACGTATTTATTTTTGAACTTTTTAATACAAAGATTAACACATAACATAATGAACATCTTTAAAAGATTCCAAGAGATTTTATACATATTTTAAAAATGACATAATGGGTTCACAATTGAGTGTTTGCACCCCTTAGGAGGGATTAGATTTTATCTTGTTGGGTGGGGTGGTGATTTTGAGATTTTTTTTGGATTTTAATTAACGCTACCAACTATGTTCGCTATGTGTTCCCCAAAAGGTTCCTAATAACACCACACTTTATTCCATTGTTTTGCACTAGAAGTCATAATTTGATAACCTATCAAGGTGGGCAAGTGGGAAGCACCTCTATATTTTTATTTTGGGGAGTGCCCAATTTTCAACAATTTTTTTTGGATGGGCTAATCAAAATGGCTCCTTGTGAAAGAAAAACACTCAACCAAACTAAATAATAGAACTAACAATAGGCACCACAATTTAATGGGCACTAAATAAGTACTCCTTACTCCCTATTCACCTTTTAAAAAATGGTATCAGCCCAGCCCAAAAATAGTGATGAACAATTTGGGAATAAAAATTTGATGCAACCAATGAAACAATTCAACATATAATGAAGAGGGCCTAATTGTTTTCCTCTTGTTGGGAGGAAGGGTGGGGTAGGATTGTTTGAGATATTTTTTCCATTTAGTGTTCCCACCAAGTTCGTAGTTACTCCCAGTGATGTTCTTAATGTGTTTCCTAAGCGTTTTGTAAATTGTTTACAATAGTACCACACTTCATCCCATATCATTTGGCCACAATTCTACCATGTACCTATCTATCGAGATAAAAGAAAAAAATTACATATTCTTTTATTTTGGGAATGTCCATGGTATGTACTGACTCCAAAATGTGAATGTTCTTTTGTATGGTGGACTAATCAAATGGGTCTGACACTATAACTTGATGTGTAACTTGATATAATTACATAATTACTTAGGTAATTGTCTAAAGGGGTAAGTTGATTGGTAGGGTTCCATAATTTGATTATGGTGCATTGACTTTCACATATTAATTTATGTGGAAGTCATATGCACCATGTGATTATGTTTCCTTGTGATTAATTGTGGAATCACTTGGGGGATCATGTGATTATGTTCCCTTGTGATTAATTGTGGAATCACTTGGGGGACCATGTGATTATGTTCCCTTGTGATTAATTATGGAATCACTTAGGGAACCATGTGGTAGATAAACTTTAGGAAGTTTTTTGACTAGTTTCTTTTTGGTTGGTATATAAGTGGATGTTTGTAACCTCAAGAAACACCTTCACTTGTACAAAGTTACTGTATGAATGCAAAGTTTGTTAGAATTGAAGTTTTGGTTTTTAAAAGGCTTTTGGTTTGGAATGGTTTTTCTGTTGTTTGTGTTTAATTCATGATAAAGAAAATGGTGAAACTTGCATAGACAATTGAAGGGTGAGAGAATAATTTTACAACCAAGAACATAAATTTCATAACAATGTAGTAATCATACATAGTTTCGATTCCAAACCCATTCGTGTTGTATAACACCACCACCCCCCCCCCCCCCCCCCCACGCCCCCAAAAGTTAATAATAAATCACTTTGGATGCACCTCACAACTAATCATTATTAATTAATAATAAATACTTAACATGTATAAGTACTAGTCATTTGTGACTGTAATAGTTGCAAACAATTGGTTTTTCTTCTAGGAAAGTTGATATTCACAATAACCAAAGACATTTTATTATACTTTGTTTATAAAGGATTCATCCTGAACATGAATTGATCCAATTTTGTTTCAACATAAGAATCATGTCATGGTACTAAATATATGTAACTTAATATTAAGAACTTATAACTTAGTGCTTTTTACATGTCTAGACACAAAATGCATCACACATAAACCTCCAATACTAAATGGAACGCAACTTTAGAAGCTTCAGTAGGGCCTTCACCCATGTATACACATCCTTTGACCACAGAAACTCCTCCTGCTATACTACTATTTGCCTTGTATTGCCAAAGTATTTTCCCTGATGTAGCTTCTAATGCCAAAAGTGCACCGTATGGTGCTCCATATGACGTGCCAAACACAACTCCATTGGCAACAGTCACAGGTCCAATTGCAACGCCATCATTTGGTACAGCGATGGACCATAAAATGCTGCCGTTATGTGCATCCATAGCTACCCATCCACCTCCAGTTGTAACCCCATTGGATGGAAGAAGTGTAATTTTTTAAAAACTACTGTTAACAATGTTTGTGTAAACTGGTTGGCCATCAGTAGCCAAACCCCAAATTGCTCCTCCGCCAGCTCCTCCAGGCCCTGCAGCCTTTTTTAAAAATATAAAGACATATCAAGCCCAATTGTTCATAAAAAGTCCAAATCAAAACCTCCATATAGGAAGAGCACCAAGTTTTTATCAAAAGAAAATTAAGAAAATTCATGAAAAAATTGGATTGTTTGAAACAAGTTTCATGTCAAGAGTTTGATGGAGGTTTCATTTCACCAATATGCACTACTATGTGGGTTGCATGGTCAACACTTTAAAAAATTGTGTTGTCATGAAAGAATAGAAAACATGTAATGCTAATAAAATAAGGAATGGAATTTACTGTTGCCCACACAATGTGGCCATCATTGCAATCAAGGGCCCATACAATTCCATTCTTTTGTCCAACAATTGCCACATCTTGCCTGGAAAGTGGATGCACATTGTCATCCAAAATGGTATGTAATAATGGGGCTTCACCAAAGTCTGAATCAGACCCTGGGATTGGTGGACAATTTGGATTATGAGGTTGGAAACAATAGATATTCCAAGTATCATAAGCCCCCAATTGATGACTCCATATTATTGTGCCATTCTCCAAGTCTAATGCAAGGACAGATTCAGAGTGGTCATCTGATTTAATGCATGGGTCAGGGACAACAGGATGCTTTTCTTTTCATCGATTTTGTTCCCATTGTGTTATGTCTGGAGGCGTGGTATAGAGGTTTCCAGTGGCCAATAGAACAAGGTTTCTACCTATGTCAATAGGGGGGCTATTGCGGCCCCTGAGTACAAGTTTTGTTTGCCATGATTATCAGGTATCATTAGGGTCCTCCATTTTATATCACCTTTTAGTAAATCAAGTCTCAAAAAACTTCCTTGAAAATAACAACAATCTGTAATATTGGTTTCCTCTCGAGATGATGTACCTACAAAAAACGAGCTGCAAAAAGGTGGAAATAAGCATTGTACAATGTACTGTTAAACCCTTAAAAGCCTAGAGCCACCTTATGTCATTTGAGAAAAAACAATTACTTATTGACCTTATATTATAAATGAAGTCAAAATTACAAGTTGTAGAATGTATTTCATCAACAATTAAACATTTAAAAAATTACAATTGAAAATGTGATAGGAAAAAATATTTACCTTTTGTAAACTGTGCCAGACATTGTGAGCACAGCACGTGGATGTGAGTCCAATAACTTGGACCAAACAATGTCGCCTGTATTTCGATGCATGGCAAGCATCAAGGCAGGACTGTATATGGCAACTAATAATAAATCCTTGGTAATAACAGGTGTTGTGCTTGAATATACAGTTGTTGAACTTTTTGTGAGTTCAGTAAAATTCTTCTTCCATATACCATATCCTGTTGTTGCACAAATTGCATACAAATAACCATTCGAATCTGGAAAATATACTATCCCATCTGATGATACAGATGGTGTAGCTGTGACATTATGCCCTGTCACAAATTGCCATTTTGTCTTAAGTTTGGCAACCACTTTGGGGTTTATTTTCTTTTCATAATAAGCTTCACATCGATTTAAAATGCCCCCACCATGATTTGGCCACTGAAACAATGCCACGAGTATAGATTGTGAGATATCACAAGAATTATAACTCAATGTTTAATCAATGTGTTTTTTTTCTCTTTCATGACAAGTTTGTGAAATATCATGTTTCAATAAACATAGTCCACTTTCCATTGGTATGTGGGCTTGGAAAGCATTCTTTTATAAATGGAACTCCACCCAAAAAGAAAAATGCACTTGAATTTTTGAAAAGGTAGGTCCAGTGATGAGAGTCTCAATAATGCAACCTCATCATTTACACATGCAAATATTAGTGTTGTCGTAAAATTTAAACATCACTCTAACGATTAGAAATTCTTTGATCTAGCCATGTTATGAAGTGGATATCATATATTTCAAGATTTGTTGTCATGAATTTCCAATTAATTTTCTCTGTGTAGATTTGTAGTTTCGTGCAATGTGTGAAGCATTGGCACCAAAATCCTTGCAAATTCATTTCTTAGAGGTATTAATTTTGGTTCGCATTAACTTAAACGTTTGGAAGCTGGGACATGATAAACAATGATAGTTTAACAATGTTGACAAGAAGGATGATGTCGTAAAAGGACAAGCAATGTTCATTTTTCTAGCTAAATTTAGCCAGTTGGTTATTTGTTTCAAAATTGTTTAAATATGTTTTTTTTTTTCACCAAATCTCAACAAAATTTATTGAAAAATTACTAGATTTCTCTATTGTGTTCTAGCATGTAGCAAAAAAAGAAGTGAAGGATGCTTAAACTTTTTACTTTCATTTCATGTTTACAGCCAAATATGGTTAAAATAACTTAGGGATGGTCACCAATTTTGCTACATCCCAAAAATGGACTTAATTTATTGAGCTACATCCCCCGAAAAATTTATGTTGCAAGACAACATAAAATGTTTTTGCCTAGCAGAAGAAGTAAAACCTACAAGGCCCAAAAAGGGCGGAAGAAGACAAGTACGTATGGAGTTAGTAACTATTTGATCATCCATAACAATTGTACAAAGCAACTCCAATATATTTTAAACATGGAAAGCATGGATTTACCATTTTCAAATAACAGATTTTAACCTTTTGATGATTAATAACTCATTAGCTACTCAGAAGGTCATATAGCTAAGTACCCCTCATTGATTATAATGGGATTCTAACAGTCCACCATAGTGCAAGTGGTCTCAGACTTCAAACATCAATAACTTTCAAAATGTTCACTTTGTCCAATTAAAAACATGGAGGAACATATTTGAGGCACATTGGTTGAATTTTAAGTGTAGACAAAGAATTAGAGACCCTGGGTTCTTGAACTAGATAAAAGACTGACTAGGTAGAGATTGTTGTCCTTTAAAAGATTGACACACAATTATATGATAATTACATGATTCAATGTAGATTTTGGGTGCCTTTGGACCATCAGTCAAGCACAAGACAATCCTAGGAGAACTTTAACAATATCTAAATGAGGACTCAAGAACTTTTAATTGCTTCTTCCTTCATTTCTATACATATGGCTTTTTTTTCCCTTCTTCTTCTTCCCATAATTACACAAAATTATCCAAATGCAATCCTAACATTTCATTGAAGGTAAAATATCATCATGAAATACAGACGGGTATTGATATTGGTTTGTATCAAATTTCAAAATCACAACTACGGGTATTAGCAAGTATGACAACAACAGTCCAAATATTTATACCAACTTGGTATTTAATCTGAAAATTTCTCAACCTACCAAGACCTGGCTAGTACTAGATCCCTGAAAAATTTAGATACTTGAAACCAGAAGGTCCTTTTAGAACATGGTACCCTAGTTAACACTAGTTAGCACTGCTTAACCATGAAAGATGAATGAAGTTGGGATCTTGGCACCTTCTTAGTAGTTACTATCACATGAGTGTGTGTCCATTAATTTTGAGCCAATAGTTGCCAATTATAAATATTCTAGTTCAACTGCCTCAAGGGATGATTAGTGAATTTAACCATGTCCTCACTGCACAAAGATTTTTTGAAAGATGGAAGATATATAATATGTAGAACTTACCTGAGCCCCATCAAGTCCTTCAAATGCCATCACAAATTCACAGCTGAAGAAGCATAATAACGATAACCATATAGTTTTTGCAAGCATTGTGCGATCCTCCATCCTGCAACGTTAAACAATAGCTTGAGTATATAGCTTAGTTCAATAACATGATTTTAATTTTCAATGAACATTGACTATCAAGCCAAGAGCTCATGTACTTGCAATTCAAGGTCATCTTGTGAGTTGTTGTAACTTGTGGGAATTGTCCACTAGGCCATGCTAGAGTTACTTTCATTAGCCAAGAGCCAAATGGGTCCCCAATAACCAAATGATCACTTAAGAAATATGGATAAAATGTTCAAATTTTGGATGACCATATTGCTACTATTATGGCAGTTAAACAGAGGAAGGTAGTTGAAAACATAATTGGAAGAAAAATTGGGCCACATGTTTTCATAAACATTTTAGAAAACTTAAGAAGAACATACATAATGGATTCATAGAAGAAGTGAATGGTGTTAGTTTAGATAATCATCATCACTATCAAACGTGATTATCTTTTCCATGCACTCATTTTCCAAACTACATACATGACATCTTTGATTGGATGAAATTAAACCAAATAACTCCCAACAGTGAGATTACTTAGATGAGATCATGAACATAAGACAAACCACAAATGCAATGTAACACATATATGGGAATCAAGCATCAAGCTAAGATTCAGTGATCAATGGAATTCATCCATAACCCTTGCTCAAATTTAAAGATTGATCTGTAGAACTATTTACCTTCAATGGAGCATCCATCATAAGGGTATGAGATGCATACTAACCTCTTGCTCAACCTGAAGGATTTCTCTGTATTTTGATAAGTTTGCTATCATCTAATGCTGTATTTGTTGCGACCTAGCTTCTTCACATCCCATGAGTTCCTGCAACTCACCTCACATCACAACAACACGTCGTAGATAGCGCAAATTATCCTGTTGAATTGATTATTGCACGGCTCCTTTTTGCGGCACGTACATATGACGTATTGTCACCAGTGTTCAGATAACAAGATTTTTTGTCATTGTCATTCCACAATGCACATTGCTCCCAGGGTCAAAAACATATACTAGGAGCCCAGAGGAATGAGTAGCAATCTTTGTTTTTCTGGCAAACTGGGGCAAAATTTCGCCTCCCTCCTCTGGGAGGTGCAATCACAACAACAGGAGTTTTTAACTCCAATTCGCCAGACATTTGTCCTGGATGAGGTTTAGGCTGACAGGTTGCATCCTGTCACAACAAATTTTAACTGTTTAGGGAAGTTTTTTCTGCTAGTTTTCTACTGTTTTGACAGTTCTCTCAAATCTTTTCGCCAGTAAAGCTAAATCTTTTGTGGAATCATCATCACTCAAGCCAAATCTATTGTGGGATGATCCTCACCCATGGCACATCACAAAAATGAAACAAAGAAAACACCGCTGAGTAGTTGCCCAGGGCCGTACCCAGCAATGGACCCCTGAAAGATGGCGTGACATTTGGCATTCTGAGACACTGTCAAAGTAAGCAAATCCTTGCTTGCATCATAGGGTGGTCAGCGGCATAACTATTGAGAATTTCTCCGGCACCAAAACGTCAGAAACATCATTGCACATGTTCCGTCTCTCACAGTAAATTGTTAAGAAATTTTATTGCAATTGAATTAGGGAGCTAGGCTTCATGGGATTCTAGAAGGCCGAATTTGGATGTTCCTGGAGAGATACCCTCACAAGAGAAGTGTGCAGGGTGTATTAGGCCAGGTGAGGTCAGATGGCGCAATGGTATGGCATGCATTTTGCTCCTTCCTTTTGTCAACTTGACGATTCTTGTTTGTCAGTTTCCAATTTGCCAAAGCACTAATGGTACGGATGGTACGGTTCGGCATCTTACACCGAGCCATTTCCAAAGAACAATTAATTTGGTCAAATTTAGTGCAAAGGGGTTTCTATGTTCACATCACTATTTCTCAAGCTCCTCTGGAAGAACCCACACCTGGCAATTGCATTTGTAGAGAGTTAATGCCACCCAGACCAAGTCAGAATAATTTTGCGCTTGTACAATCCGTTTTTGAGGTAATGTGACTGACATTTGTTGGTCTGGTGGCTATCTCCAGATTTGGGGGCGGGGCACCCGCCAGAAGAGTTGTAGGAAATTGCTATTTAACAGTGGACCAGTGTCTCAACATTTTAGATTAAAAACCCCGACTATTTGAGTGCGAGGTAATACAAATAATGCATGTGTTGGAGATCTTCGAAACTGACCCCAAGTCTACATCCCCTTTGCCAAGTTGCAGACTGTCTTCATGCTTTTCAAATTGCTGGTTTTCTTTTTTGGGGCAGAAGTTTGGGCAAAAAAGAATGAATTTGTAAATTGGGCAGCTTGTAAATTCTTTTATTTTTGTGCAATTTGAGAAGCATTTGGATAGTCCACAAGTTGACTTGACAATGTAGCATTGGTGATGTGAAGTTGGTGATTTGGCAAAAGTGGGTTCTTTCAAAACATAGTTAATGATTTGGAGATGTGGAGTTGATCTGGCATAGTGGTGTAGTGGATGTGGACTTAGCAGTTTGATGAAGTGGAATTCACAAACAAGAAACTTCGAGTTTGCAATACAGAAAACATCACAATAATCAAATTGACAAAATAACCAAGCAAAGGGTATTCCATAGAATGGTCCGAACTATTCCCTTAAACAAGAATATCCGTGCTAAGGGGTATGTGGAACTGTAGAACTATTGCCATAAACAAGAGCATCCATCATAGGGTACGCTCACCTGTTGCTCGAACTGAAGGATTTATCTGTATTTCGATAAGTTCTGGTCCTCAAAGTGTATTTCTTGCCATCTGGCGTCTTCACATGCCCAATATCAATTGCTCCAACTCATCTCAAATCACAAACAACGCTTTGTAGAGTGCCTGAATTATGTTTCCTATTGAATTGATTATTGCACTACTGCAATTTTGTAGCATGTACATATTGTGCAGCAAAAGTGCAGACAGAGATCTCATCGACTTTGTGTTCAATGTCATTCCACACAATGCACAATATTGCGATAGCTTTGCCCGCATCTGGCTCCCAGGGTCTCTGGAGGGGTGAGTAGTTTCCCCCACAAAGTTCAATGGGTGTGTTTGACGTTCTGTGTTTCCCAGGGTCGTACTGACCACTTGCCACGGCCAGCATCCCCTGAAACGGGGGTTGAAATTGTGGCGTAATGAGTTGACTGCCAACACAGCCTTGCTTACATCATACATCCATAGGAAGATGAAGAAAAGGTGGCGATCCTCTCTGATAATATTTAGCCAAATCTGGCTATAAACCAAATATGAAATACAAATCCTTAATCATCTTTCTATGTTTTTGCTACATGTTAAAAACCAAGTATAGAAATCTGGCGATTTATACCTCCTTTTTTTTCCTCACTTCTGACGATTGGAAAACTCCAAAATGACTTGATTTTTAAATTTCGAATTTTGAATTTCACTTTTTGACGAAATTTTGCCAATTTCGAAAAAAAGGCTGGTCAGCATGTTAACTTTTGAGAATTTTCGCAGTATCAAAATGTGAGAAACATCATTGCATATGTTGCAACATGTAATGGAATGTTAAAAGCTTTCATTGAAATCGGAAACGTTAGCTAGGATTCATTGGTTTCGGAATTGGGGTGTTCGTGGAGAGATGGACTGTACTTTGCACCAGGTGAGGGCCTACTTGTAAGGGGAATGCGCCTCCTTGAAAGATGGAGTTATTTTTGTTTTCTCCTTTTCAAGTTTTGGGGAAACTCTCTGGGAATGTGGGTGGTGACCTTTTATTCAGGGAGATTCGCCCAAGGTCCGTCAATCAAATTGACATTTGGTCATGAAAATCAAGAAAGGTTAGGCTGGGACCATTGTTTTTTCTTTTTCATATTCCCCATGTCGCCCACTTGGCTAGTGGACCCATTGATCAGCAATTTGACTACATAAAGTTAAGAGTTGTCAAAATGTTTGGCTAGTTGCAAAATAAGAAGAATTTCACCACTTGCCACAGCCAGCATCCCACCCCCAAAGTGTTTGGCTACTTGCAACATTAAGTGATTGCCCCCCCCCTTTTTTTAGCTCTATATATTAGCAACTTGACCTTAATTTCAGTAGATGTATGTGCAAAAATAAATACCTAATAGTTCTTTCATTAGCGAGATTACATTTTTTCTTCTCAGACATATGAACGACTTGATTTTTTTTATCTTTAAAAATCACCCAAGAGAATTCAACCTTGACCAATTTAGTCCTGGCCACTGCAACACATGAACCTACACATACAAGGAACATTAGTAGATAACACAAATAACAAGCTTAGTACTAAGTAGTTTCTATAAGCTCCAAAAGTTAAGATTCAGGCCTTGTTATAAAAATGTCAAGGCCAAATCTTCAACATTGAAATCTGAAATATTAGTTGTAGAATTGAATAGTGGCAGCTGGTAGCTTAGTGCTTTAGAAGCTACTAAGTGGTAAGCCCCATTACTATTTGTCTTAGAAGAAATGTATAAATATTATTTCAAGGTTTCAAGGAAACATCTTACTTATACAAAATAAATTATTCTACCTTTCACACTTTAAAAAAATAACAATCCAACATAAGAAACTTGAGTTCTTCAATCATTTTTCATTAAAATCGCACCCCAAGTACATACATATTTCTCATTCTTCAAATTCTTGTCAATGAGAGTCCTATATCCTTAATGTCCCACTTCCAAAAGTCTTGAATTTTTCAATTAAAAATCTCTTCACACTTCCTTTAGGCCTTCATACCACACAAGGCCCACATTGACCGTTAGAAAATATAAATGTAAGTGTACAAAAGTTAGACATGTAAATGTAAATGATTTACACAAGATTTACATGCCATATATCCAACTAGTGACAATTCCATGAACAACATTGGTTTAGATTAAAAACACTCATTCAAGAACAACACTGCACTGTCAATATATAAAAGGAGTTACCATAGTATGCTTTCAACCCATCCACCTATGTGGTGATGACATGGCACATTTTCACACCTAAGTGATAAATGATGTAAAACAAGTTTTTTTTTGTTTTTTCTCAAGCAATAATTAAAAACTTTTCATGGTATTACCACAACCCAATATCACAAATTTTGTAATATTGCGTCATCACAATACCCAAAAAACAGTTATCATCCCTGGCGATCCTTGTCGTCCCCTGAGCCTGGACAAAATTGCCAAAAGAAAAAAAAACACTAATCCCATCAGGGTCTCAAAGTTAAATTTTAATTTTATTTCCAAAGGTCAAATATAGCAACTAAAAGGCCCACGGACACAGTTTTAACGATCATGTGCAGACAGGACGTTTTCACTGTTTTCAAGAGGGGTCACTTGTGGTCGCTGTTCTAACTTTCTTGATTCTCTTGACCAACTTTCACTCTGGTCAGCGGACCCTGTGAGAATCTCCTTGGGTAAGATCACCCCCACGTTACTAGAGAGTTTCCCCAAAGCTCAAAAAGGAGAAAATAAAATAATTTTTCACCTTATAGGGTAGAATCGCTCATCATCAAACACATACTTATCACCAAACACTTTCCATTAATTTAATTCCTCCCTTAACCAAATTGAGCGATTTTTGTGTCATTGGACATGCAAACTGAAGGGTTACAGATGTTCATTGAGCAGGAGCAACTTTGAGAACACAGGAAGAGAATGTGTGATAGTTTGTTTCAAGTTTTTTGAAAAAATAACTCTTGATCCCTCTCTAGTTCCACCCTTGTAACTTCCTCATTTTTAGTCTGTTTTGAATGAATCAAAACTTGATGGGTGCGCCAACTAAGGCTTTACAGAACTTCCTTGTATTTCAAAGGCAAATATGCAACGACAAAAAATTTGAGCTCCAAATCTTAATTTGTTTGAATTCACCCATCACCAAACACTAACCCCCTTCACACCAAACACCCTGTAACTTCCACATTCCTTTATCAAATTGAGTAATTTTTGTGGTGTTGGAAGCGCTAGGTGGAGGGCTACAAATGTTCTTTGAGTTTCAGAAGCAGAGGAAAAAGTGTATAAGGATTCAACTTTCCTATGAGTTCTTTAGTGTTCGCTCACCAACCTATCTACCCTAAATAGGACCATTCTATGGAATACCCTTTGCTTGGTTATTTTGTCAATTTGATTATTGTGATGATTGCTATATTGCAAACTCGAGGTTTCTTGTTTGTGAATTCCACTTCATCAAACTGCTAAGTCCACATCCACTACACCACTATGCCAGATCAACTCCACATCTCCAAATCATTAACTATGTTTTGAAAGAACCCACTTTTGCCAAATCACCAACTTCACATCACCAATGCTACATTGTCAAGTCAACTTGTGGACTATCCAAATGCTTCTCAAATTGCACAAAAATAAAAGAATTTACAAGCTGCCCAATTTACAAATTCATTCTTTTTTGCCCAAACTTCTGCCCCAAAAAAGAAAACCAGCAATTTGAAAAGCCTGAAGACAGTCTGCAACTTGGCAAAGGGGATGTAAACTTGGGGTCAGTTTCGAAGATCTCCCACACATGCATTATTTGTATTACCTCGCACTCAAATTGTAGGGGTTTTTATCTAAAATGTTGAGACACTGGCCCACTATTAAATAGCAGTTTCCTACAACTCTTCTGGCGGGTGCCCCGCCCCCAAATCTGGAGATAGCCACCAGACCAACAAATGTCAGTCACATTACCTCAAAAACGGATTGTACAAGTGCAAAATTATTCTGACTTGGTCTGGGTGGCATTAACTCTCTACAAATGGAATTGCCAGGTGTGGGTTCTTTCAGAGGAGCTTGAGAAATAGTGATGTGAACATAGAAACCCTTTTGCACTAAATTTGACCAAATAAATTGTTGTTCGAAAATGGCTGGGTGGAAGATGCCAAACCATGCCCTTAGTGTTTTGGCAAATTGGAAACTGACAAACAAGAATCGTCAAGTAGACAAAAGGAAGGAGCAAAATGCATGTCATACCGTTGCGCCATCTGACCTCAACTGGCCTAATACACCCTGCACACTTCTCTTGTGAGGGTATATCTCCACGAACATCCAAATTCCGGCATTCTAGAATCCCATGAAGCCTAGCTCCCTAATTCAATTGCAATAAAATTTCTTAACAATTTACTGTGAGAGACGGAATGTGTGCAATGATGTTTCGGACGTTTTGGTGCCCGAGAAATTCTCAATAGTTATGCTGCTGACCACCCTATGATGCAAGCAAGGATTTGCTTTCTTTGACAGTGTTTCAGAATGCCAAATGTGACGTCATCTTTCAGGGGTCCGATGCTGGGTACGGCCCTGGGCAACTACTCAGCGGTGTTTTCTTTGTTTCATTTTTGTGATGTGCCATGGGTGAGGATCGTCCCACAATAGATTTGGCTTGTGACAGGATGCAACCTGTCAGCCTAAACCTCATCCAGGACAAATGTCTGGCGAATTGGAGTTAAAAACTCCTGTTGTGGTAATTGCCTGAGGAGGGCGAAATTTTGCCCCAGTTTGCCAGAAAAACAAAGATTTTGCTACTCATTCCTCTGGGCTCCTAGTACAGTAACCTCCCACCTAAGTATGCACCCATTTAAGTTCGCATCCTGGTAAAGTACGTATTATTTTCCTGAAAAAATAGGGTTTAAATTTATTTTGTTCAACATGTCATCGATTATCATTTGGCGCAAGTTTTGAAGATTCTTGTGTTTGGCTTTCAAGATGACAACTCGAACCTTACTTTGAAATGATTCAAACAACTTTCTAAGATCATTGAATGTTTCCTCAACCTCTTCTCAAACTTCGGAGCAGAGCAACGGATGCTCTATATCAACAACTTGCTTCTAAAGTGACTCTAATCCCTTAAATACAACGGTGTTTCCTAAACCCAAATTTGACGCTAAAGAGGTAAGAATGTCATCATTATTGTCATCGTCCAGATTCTTTTCAGCAATTTTCATTGTCTCCAAAAACTTTTCAACGTTTTCCAAAATTGCAATTGTGAATTTTTATTGTTTTCATTGTCAACATGAACAAATTCTTCAAGCTCGTCTTGCCCAACAAAAAGATTTAAACTACGATAACTTGTGCAACTTTGGTCCTTAAATCTTCGATCTCGTTCACTACTTCCTGATTGGCTTCTAATGTCATCATTTCCACCTTGATAAATGCATTTTGGATAGAGTTTGGTGACACAGATTGCCAAGCTTGACGCACTCCCAAGTTCCGAGGTGAACCCACTTGAGGGTTCACCAAAGTGTAGTTGCGGAAAAAGGGACTCGGAAGGGCGCTCCCGACTTCTAGCACTATAAAGGGGTAGAGGGGCATGCTAGAAGTCCCGGGATTAGACTAGGAAGAGGGTTTAGTAGATCAAGCTTGAATCTGCATCAAAAACACACCACAAAGTGATTAGTTCACATTCCGGGACACCCTTGGGTGTTGGGACAAGCCACGGGCACTTTGGACCACAAGACACACCACGGCCCGGACTCGGGGGAAGCCACCACCTTCCCCTATATAGTATTTACTGTGCCACTCCGCCGAGACTACATCCAAGTGGCTCTTTTTCCCGAGACTCCCAAGTTGGAGTCCCGAAATCGTCCCGAAACTGTCCCGATTGGAGTCTCGGGACTTTGGGAGCTCATAACTCCCGACTACGAAATCTAATCGCGACGAGGTCTGAACCAAACTTGTAGCCCTCGTTGAGATCTTTCCAAAATTGCACCCTCAATTTGGAGGTCGGGAAGAGGCCAATTCCCGACTTTTAGTGGTCGGGAGTCAAACTGCCAGTTTGACTCTCGGCCCTTCTTTTGCCCATAACTTAGGCTGCAGATGTCCAAATGACCAATGCGATGCCATTTTCGATATCTACGCTTCAAGAACTTTTCAATGACACCAAGAACACATCAATGCAAGGTGTTTTGGGCCTTGTTGTTGAACTCTAAACATTCGAGAGTCCCGAAGGACTCCAAATCCCCAACTTTGGGAGTGTTGGGCTTCACCCCCACACTTGGCCAAAGTGGGGTTGCGACAAAGCTTCTTTGACATAACTCGTAGCATCAAGCAGGTGAGTTGGATTTTTATATGCAACTCCTGCAGCACCACATCGTAATCTCTACCCCTACATTTTCTTTCCAAGTTTCACCTCCTCATGCAATTCATAGAAGTCAAGAACAACCTTGAGATAGAGATATTTGAACCTGTTCTTCAGAACTCCGATTATGCCCATATCGCAGGGCTGTTTCCAACTTGTGCAATTTGGGGGAAAGAAGACGATCCTAACATTGTCGCATTCAAAAGCCTCAAAGTGTCTGGGGGCATTGTCCAACAGCAAAAAAACTCAACGTTCGGTTCTTTTTTCACTTATGGAAGAAACACTTCGTTGAACCACTTCCAGCATGTTTCCACGTCCATCCAAGCTTTAGCGTGATTTAAATATGGAACATGCCATTGGCGGTCCTTGATACGGGCTTTCGGTTTACCAATTAATGTGCAAGGAATTTTGTGAGTTCCCACAGCCTTGATGCACATGATAGAAAAACCCAATCTTTGGATTTTTTCTTCCCTCTAATGGTTGATATGTCCTCATCTAGCATTAGAAGGTTGTATCTCGGTAATAGGGAAAAAAACAGGTCGATCTCATCCATATTGTAGACGTTTTCAGGATCATATTGGGCAATAATCGCATAGAGGTCGTCTAAAGCTACCAGTAATCCAGGATCGGATTATTTGACTTCAGCTCCCTCTCCGTGAAGCAGCATCTTTTGCAACCCTCAACGCACTCTAAATCGACTTAACCATTGCCAAGATGCCTTGAAATCCATTTCCGGAATCGATAAACTCAGCGCAATACTTTTTGCTTTAACGATCGCAAAAGATGGCAGAATAGGAAGAGATGGCACAACGCATGTTGTCAATCCAGATATAAAGCATGTCTTCAAGCTTGGTGAAATGACCAATAGAAGATTGAAAAGTCTCCTCTTTAGCTTCATTAGACATTAATGCATATCGCTCTAGGAATTGTTCCCGCTTGTCCCACACTTTTTTAATAGCTCCTTCATTAACATCGTATTCGCGCGCTATAGCCTTTTTACTGGGAGCATCCGTCTTGCTCAGCGTCGCTATGATCTCGCATCGTTGGGTCTCATTGAGGCGTTTCCTATTTGGTTTTTTCAACATTGTAGCCGAATCAAGTGATTAGGAAGTGATTCGTCTAAAGTGCGCACCTACCAGCTAAGTACGCACAATCCTCCCAGGTTCAAGTTGCATACTTAGGCGGGAGGCTACTATATATGTTTTTGACCCTAGGAGCAATGTGCATTGTGGAAGACATTGACAAAAAATCTTGTTATCTGAACATTATTGACAACCTGTCATATGTACGTGTTGCAAAAAAGAGCCGTTCAATAATCAATTCAACATGATAATTGCTCTATCTACGAAGTGTTGTTATGATGTGAGGTGAGTTGCAGGAACTCATGGGATGTGAAGAAGCCAGGTTGCAACAAATGCAGCATTAGATGATAGCAAACTTATCAAAATACAGAGAAATCCTTCAGGTTGAGCAAGAGGTTAGTATGCATTTCATTGATCACATACCCTTATGATGGATGCTCCATTGAAGGGAAATAGTTCTACAAATCAATCTTCAAATTTGAGCAAGGGTTATGGATGAATGCCATTGATCATTGAATCTTAGCTTGATGTTTGATTCCCATATATGTGTTACATTGCATTTGTGGTTTGTCTTATGTTCATGATCTCATCTAAATAATCTTACTGTTGGGAGTTATTTGGTTTAATTTCATCCAATCAAAGATGTCATGTATGTAGCTTGGAAAATGAGTACATGGAAAAGATAATTACGTTTGATAGTGATGATGATTATCTAAACTAACATCATTCATTTCTTCTATGAATCCATTATGTATGTTCTTAAGTTTTCTAAAATGTTTATGAAAACATGTGGCCCAATTTTTCTTCCAATTATTGTTTCAACTACCTTCCTCTGTTTAACTGCCATAATAGTAGCAATATGGTCATCCAAAATTTGAACATTTTTATCCATTTTTAATTGATCATTTGGTTATTGGGGACCCATTTGGCTCTTGCCTAATGAAAGTAACTCTAGCATGGCCTAGTGGACAATTCCCACAAGTTACAACAACTCACAAGATGACCTTGAATTGCAAGTACATGAGCTCTTGGCTTGATAGTCAATGTTCATTGAAAGTTAAAAACATGTTATTGAACTAAGCTATATACTCAAGCTATTGTTTAACGTTGCAGGATGGAAGATCGCACAATGCTTGCAAAAACTATATGGTTATTGTTATTATGCTTCTTCAGCTGTGAATTTGTGATGGCATTTGAAGGATTTGATGGGGCTCAGGTAAGTTCTACATATTATATATTTTCCATCTTTCAACAAATTTTTGTGCAGTGAGGACATGGTTAAATTCACTAATAATACCTTGAGGCAGTTGAACTAGAATATTTATAATTGGCAACTATTGGCTCAAAATTAATGGACACACATTCATGTGGTAGTAACTACTAACAAGGTGCCAAGATCCAAACTTCATTGATCATCCATGGTTAAGCAGTGCTAACTAGTGTTGGGTGGGTACCATATTCTAAAGGGACCTTCAGGGTGTTCAAGTATCTAAATTTTTCAGGGATCTAGTCCTAGGCAAGTCTTGGTAGGTTGAGAAATTTTCAAATTAATACCAAGTTGGTATAAATATTGGGATTGTTGTTGTCATACTTGCTAATATCGGTAGTTGTGATTTTGAAATTGGATACAAACCAATATCAATGCCCATCTGTATTTCATGATGATATTTTACCTTCAATAAAATGGTAGGATTGCATTTGAATAATTTTGTGTAATTATGGGAAGAAGACGAAGGGGAAAAAAAGCCATATGTATAGAAATGAAGGAAGAAGCAATTAAAAGTTCTTGAGTCCTCATTTAGATATTGTTAAAGTTCTCCTAGGATTGTCTTGTGCTTGACTAGATGGTCCAAAGGCACCCAAAATCTACATTGAATCATGTAATTCTCATATAATTGTGTGTCAATCTTTTCAAGGCCAACAATTTCTACCTAGTCAGGCTTTTATCTAGTTCAAGAACCCATGTTCTCTAATTCTTTGTCTACACTTAAAATTCAACCAATGTGCCTCAAATATGTTCCTCCATGTTTTTAATTGGACAAAGTGAACATTTTGAAAGTTATTGATGTTTGAAGTCTGAGACCACTTGCACTATGGTGGACTCTCAGAATCCCATGACAATCAATGAGGGGTAATTAGCTATATGACCTTTTCAGTAGGTAATGAGTTATTAATCATCAAAAGGTTAAAATCTGTCATTTGAAAATGGTAAATCCATGCTTTCCATGTTTAAAACATAGTGGAGTTGCTTCGTACCATTATTATGGATGATCAAATACTTACTAACTCCATATGTACTTGTCTAATTGCGCTCTTTTTGGGCCTTTTAGGTCTAGGTAAAAACATTTTATGTTGTCTTGCAACATAAATTTTTCAAGGGATGTAGCTCAATAAAATAAATTCCATTTTTGGGATGTAGCAACATTGGTGACCATCCCTAAGTTATTTTAACTATATTTGGCTGTAAACAAGAAATGAAAGTAAAAATTTTAAGCATCCTTCACTTCTTTTTTTTGCTACATGCTAGAGCACAATAGAGAAATCTAGTGATTTTTCAATAAATTTTGTTGAAATTTGATGAAAAAAACAAACATATTAAACCATTTTGAAACAAATAACCAAATGGCTAAATTTAGCTAGAAAAATAAACATTGCTTGTCCTTTTATGACATCATCCTTCTTGTCAACATTGTTAAACTATCATTGTTTATCATGTCCTAGCTTCCAAACGTTTAAGTTAATGTGAACCAAAATTAATACCTCTAAGAAATGAATTTGCAAGGATTTTGGTGCCAATGCTTCACACATTGCATGGAACTACAAATCTAAACACAGATCACTAATTAGAAATTCATGACAACAAATCTTGAAACAAGTATATGATATCCACTTCATAACATGGCTCGATCAAATAATTTATAATCGTTAGAGTGATGTTTAAATTTTATGATAACATTAATATTTGCAGGTGTAAATGATGAGGTTGCATTATTGAGACTCTCATCACTAGACCCACCTTTTCAAAAATTCAAGGGCATTTTCCTTTTTTGGTGGAGTTCCATTTATGAAAGAATGCTTTCCAAGCCCACATAGTATAGTTAATGGAAAATGGACTATGTTAATTGAAACATGATATTTCACAAACTTGTCATGAAAGAGAAAAAAAAAAACATTGATTAAACATTGAGTTATAATACTTGTGATATCTCACAATGTATACTCGTGGCATTGGTCAGTGGCCAAATCATGGTGGGGCGTTTTAAATCGACAAGTCATAACTTTTCACATGTAATAATAAAGATGATTGTTTTTATTTAAAGTTCTTTTGTTCAAATGCCTTTAAAGCTAAAGCCATTAACATGCATAAACTTTTGATCAAAAGATTCTCTTAACATTTTTCAAATGAAAGGATGTTGCATAGTGCTAAAAATATTATTTAAGACCAAATTTTTTTTAGTTTAAGTTTCATTAACTAAACATTTACTTTTTGACCTTTTTTTAACCAAGGTCATCAACATCAACCTTGTCACGTCACGTTGGTCACATCTATTTTGATGTTGATGTAACCTTGCATCATGTCAATTTAAGGTCAACTTATGTTGAGTATAATGATTTTTGCATCAAGGGTAAAATGGTTACCCATGTGAACACAACACCTATCGACTATGTAAAAAAAATACCATAGGGACCCAACAAATGCATTCTTGGTTGAACATTTAAGAAAACATTAAATGTTGTAGGAAAAATAAATTTTTGGATTTATATATATATATATCAACCATCCACTTAACCAATTACATCAATTTCAACAATTCATGAAATCGTGCAAATAATCTGAACCTTCTAGATTATGATAGAAATTTAGTCACAATATTATTCAACCTTGTCCATGGATTGTTTGAATTATGGTTGCCCCCTAATCAAAGGAATGATTGCCCTTGTTCACCCCTATCCAAGTAATGATCACCCATGTCCAAAAAATGCAACCAAGTTGCTTTCTAGAGAGGTGCCAACAAAATTTCTGTGGTGCACTCAAATGATGGAAAGTGTTGTTGTGATTAGCTTAAACTTTTATGCATCAACTAAATTGACCATTGCCATTTTATTTTCTCATTTCTTCAACCTTTCTATATACGCCATAATGGTTTATTAGTCTTTTGTTGCTCTTTGCAATCAGTGTGAGCAACTTCAGTGGAATGCAAAAGGTTAGAAAGAAGGGTGAGCACTATACATATTATGGGGTTCCAAGTTGTTTGATTATTTCAACCCTGCAATAATGTGATTGCTTATAGTAATTATTGTTTCCAAGCAAATTGGTGGATAAAGGAGCCAAAGTGTGGGGGCAACATGTCTAACTTTATGTCCTAACATGTTATAAAAGATTATTCTTGAAACCTTATGTCCAAATGCCTTTGAGAAGAATCTTCAATAGAAAATGAACTTAGAACTGGGTCGACTTCTGAAGGATCCTCACAAAAGAAATTGAAGGTCCCAAAGGAAAACTAGCCCGGTCCAAAGGCCACCATGGTATTGCAAAAAAATTTGATGGACTTCTTCTTACAAAAACATACAGAAAGATATAACCATAATGACCAATTGTTGTATGTTAATTTTTAATCAAAAGGGATTGATCAATACATGATCACCATGTAAAAGAAATTTCAAGAAGCTTTGGAAGCCCCCAAGTTTAAAGAAGATCACAATTGCAAATACTAAATTCAGGATGGGAGGATTTGAAGCTAAAAGATGTTACATTCAACTTGGTCCAATGGGTGTCAATAATGTACTTATTGAAGGAGGATTTTTCAATTGAAATTTGTTTGTTGCATGAGAAGTTGAAATGGTGAATGGGATGGTCCAATTTTTTTGCAAAAAGTAAAACAAGAATTCATTCATGGGTGGAGAAGGGGAAAAACACAAACTTGAGCCAAACATAAGGACGAGGGGGCATTTGGATGTTATCATCAGCCAACATTGTGCCTGTTTTGAATGGTCCAAGTTGGGAACATGGACATGGAAAAATTTGCAAAGTGAAAAAATTGAAAACTTTGAACAAGTGCCTTCATACATTGAGTTTGCTAGAAAAAGTTGAAAAGGAAGGATAATTATGAAGCTAGGCATCAACTTTATGTGGAGGCATTGGCTCATTCTGCTAATCATCTACATATCACAAAGTTTTATGCCATCCATGCAAAGACCACGAAGGCATACCAATTGTGGTGGAATGGGGGCATGCTCAGGGAGAGTTGAAACACCACAATAACCAAAACCAATTTCTCAATAATGGGGAGCTTTTGCGAAGGGTTGGATTTCAAGTCTCACCAATGTTTCATGACATTCAAACGAACATGGGTGAAATTGGCTTAGGCATTTTTGTGCACCATGAATGCAATCCAACAATCTAGGACATTGCATAATGATTTGTCACGAGACAACATCATGTTAGATTTGTCACCAAACAACCTTTCACATGTATACATTGGGGTGTGTGATTGGGGGGAGGTTGGGAAAGGATAACCCATCCCCATATGGATTTCTGACCAAAAAAAAACCAAAAAATAATGATAGTTTTGATGGTGGGTGGCACCTAAACTATTTCATACCTAGATGGAGAAAGAAGGTCTGTTAAATCTCCTTGGAAAATGGGAGTGGCACATCCTCCAACTCCAAAATCGCGTTTTGAATTGGCATTTTTTTCAATTTTAATGGGCTTGGTTTCTTGTCTCGTTCGTGTAACATTATTTGAACTACATCTTGTTTTTATAATATTCATTATTGTGTTTAGGTTTTGTAGTTTTCTTTCTTGACATCATTTTTTAATTCAAATTTCAGTAATATTGTTGATGGGTTTTAACATGAATAGGGGACAAAAAGTCACCCAAAGTTGTTTTAATAACATTTTTTGTTCACCTCCAAGAAAAAAAAAATTGAAAATGAGTAGCACATTCAATTACCAAAATTTGGACAAAAAGAATAAAAATTGCTAAATTATTATATTTCATTCTCAATGTGTTGCCCAAAATATAAAAATAATTGGCTATCATCTCTAGCCCTACTAGATTCAATTAAATATTTTAAGGCATGATGACTATGTTTTCTACATCATCATATCTTTAATCACAACACTAGAAGTGAACAAAAACTAAACTAGAGGCTAACAACCAAATTTTAGTCGTAGCCTAGATAGGAGGCTTGGACCGTTTTTTTCCCCAAATTTCAAATTTTGTATTCAAAATAAGAAAGTAGAAGGGATAAGTAGTTGTAATTTAAACTTTGGGGGGGGGGGGGGGGGGGATGGGGGAGGTGGGGAAACCAAAAAATCTTCACAAATTGGATAGGGGGATGGTGACCCGAAGTAAACAATTCATTGGTGACCTAATTTTGGTTGAAGAATGAAACGGGGGTTACAACTAGACATGGGGATGACAACCCAAAATAATAGTGGGTTGGCAACCTAATTTCAATTATATACCCTACAACAAAACCATGTCTTTTATACCCCTATAATTGTGATTACAATGAGTAACTTGACTAAACTAGTTGTCTGAAATGATTAAAGGGGGAACTTTGTGTCTATTTTGCCCCCCACTAAAAATTAAATATGTCTTATATGGCTAAATGTGCACCCTTTTCTAGTCATATTGGACAAAATAACTTATAAGTGGACTATTTTAAGCTTTTGCGATGGCAACATAAATAATTGTGACTAATTTTAGTCACTCAATTTCCAACATGGCATTTGACTTGTCATATGTGCTAGTTTTAAATCACAAATAATGCTATTTTAAATATTTAATGCAACAAGTGTATAAGTACATGGATTTTTGTTTTGATTTTTTCTAATGGGCATGGAAACAACATGAAAATTAGGGCATTATTATGCTTTAAATGAGCTCTTAAGTTTTTTAGAGAACATTACCATATCAAGTTTAATATAATGCCAAAAATTTCAACACATTTATACAATTATGTACATTTCAATGTGACTTCATACTTTAAAATCACCTCTTGAAGCATTGTTGAAAAAGAAAAACTCCAAGATAGTTGTCATTATTGGATTATGACCTTGTACATTAGTAAGAAATTGTGCATAATGAAAACTTTGGCCATACTACTACTATACCTTTTATTTTTGTACAAGTTTCTAAGAAGATTACAATATTTGCCAAATTGAAGCCACAAAGTTTGAAGATATTTTGAATATCTTAAAATTCACATGATTTTTTAAAAAAAACTTTGAACTCAACCAAAAAGCTATCATCCATCTAATTATTATAACCAATGCATTAATTTTCATTATCAAAGCTTGAGTTAAATTCCTCTAAACTATTAGTTCCATCATTTTCTTCTCCATCAATGGCATCTACAACCACATCAACAACATTGACTATAGAACCCCTTAAAACAATTGTTGGATGAATATACTCATCTATAGAAATAGGAGCTTGTAAACCAACATATTCACCTAAACTTTCAAGTTTGAACATATCAAGATCTATAAGATCTATCTGAACCTTTTTTGTGATGCATCTCCTGCGAGGATCCTTCCATAGAATTACCTTCCAACTTCTTTCCTTTGTGTCTTTTGGAAAAGAAAACTTGTTCCACATGTATTGTGAAAGCGAAAGATTGGTTTGAAATTGGGATGAAGGATGTGAAATCTACAAGTGTAAAGCCATATTCATTTCTTTTGATTGTTGTTTTACTCCCATTATAATTTGCTTTGACCCAATTGCATAATAGAACCATAGTTATCAAGACACCATTGTTTAATTCCAAAATTTCTTCAACCCACCCTACATACTCCAATTTTGCAAGAATACGTCTTTGATCATTTGGTCTTGATTTGCATTCATGTTCAAAAGTGGCTAACATACCACTATCAAATGTTGTCAAATCCTTTTCAACATTTGAAACATGAAAACGGTTTCCAAATGCAAACATTGTTCGATACGACCTAGCTTCAAGTGTTGGTGGCATGGACACATGTAATGTATATTTATCAATGGTCTCGCCTTCCTTCATAGTTGAAACAACATCATTCATTACCCATGCGGAGAAAGGGGTAAACTCCTTGAGGTGATTTGGGAATATTACATGAACCCTTGACCCACAAAATCGACCTAAACTTTGTAAAAAATCACTCCTCTCCTAGTTACGTCTACCAAATTTGTCTTGTATGTCTTGTAACAATACATTAATTTTCAAACTTTGTAATTTCACAATGACAAGAGGCCAAGAAATCAAATTAAAAAAGAACCAAATCTATCTACTTAAATAATACATTGCCAAATTTATTCAAACGGTAATGTAATATGGTTAGGTCAAACTGCAATTTGTAGTTAGGTTCAATCTATTGGGATCTTAAACAACCTAGATCATGAACTTGTAATGCAACATGTTCACATGGTTGCAGTCATATCATCAATGTTATTAGCCCATGACCACTAATCTTGGTAGGGTTTAGGGTTTAGTCATTCGTAACCCTAAACCCTATGTAGTCATCTTTGCAACCAACAAATTTGGAATTACAATATGATGGGGTGGCTATTCATGGAAAGAACAAAATAATGGCTACTCATGGAGAAAACATAGTAGATTCATCATTGTTTGTCCAAACCAATGTCCTTATAGGGTTGTGTACGAGGATATTAAGGTCACAAACCTCTTGGAGTTGAAAAAGGAGCTTCATCTTTGCTACAAGTCCAAGATCAAAGGTTTGAAGTTGGATCTAGGAGTTGCCCAAAACAAAACATTGGGCATGAAATTTAACATGGAAAATAGGAGGAAAGTTAAGGAGGAGGCTGAAATAGACCTAACAGAAGCAAAGCATGCCAGATCAACCTTGCAAGATAAATTTAAGAAATTCCCTTGAACTCCTATTGAAACAAACAACAATCAATGAACATGAGTTCACAAATATATATGGTAACATTTTCAACCTAGATCAGAGATTAATGTCCTAGAAAGATATCACATAAAATATTTACTTAGAACAACTATCATGTCCATAACAATTTTTGTTTGCTTTGCAGATGATGGTGTTTCAATTACTAAGTTTGGTGAATTAGTCATTTTAGAGGAGTACCTAGTCTACTTGCCACTCATGAATCAAGCCTTGAGGATGAAAAATAATTTAGTTTATGCCAAACATGATGGCCTGGAAATGCTTGGACGTTAGAATGGTCGTATACAAAGCTTTCAATTTTCAAATGAAGATGTGTTGACAAATTTAAGGTCTTTAAAGATTGTTGCAAGATGTTTGGGAATGTTTAAACTTTCCGTTCAACATGTTATTTACAATGTTCTCCAAATGTTATATTGTAGGACCATTGATGTTTGGTATTAATTAATTATGAAAATGGCCCATCAAAAAACTTGGAATACATTTCATTGTTGAAATTTAAGGGAATTGAATTTAATACCTTTCCTTGGACCCATGTAAGGGACAACCCAAACCATAAAAACATTTGAATCATAAAAACCAAATTATTTTACTTATTCATAAATGTTGAAATATGTACGAATTTTTTTAGAGTGGGTCTATTGGACTTTTCTCATTCAAAAAACATTGTTTTTACAAAAGATTGCAAATTATCAATTGTATGATAATATGTAGTTCACATATTAATTTACTAATTGAACCTAATAACAAGTAATACCTTAAATCCATTGTACATATAAAATAATAATAACACTTATGATTAATCATGTACCTTATATTAATTATATTTTGATTTTGAAAATTGGCAAAACCCTATAATATAACTAATTAATTATATGTTATTCCCAATAACAAATATATTGGACCTTATATTTTTACTCATGTAATTCTCCAATTCCAAAAAGAAAATTTTCCCCTAATCACAAGATCACACAATCTACTAAAACAAACATTACTCTCCCTATAATATAAATTGTAATTCTCCATGGGAGTACATCCAAATGACATTTTCTCAAACTCTTTAAAGCCCCTTTACCAAAATCAAGACATTTTGTTGTCGTGTGATTTTGGAGGTTCAAAATTCCTAGGAAATGTATATATCATGAAAGTGCAATGCAATATGTTATATCCCTTATCAAAAACCTCCATCAAATGGCCCAAAATCACATTGGCAATTTTGGTCTTCACCTTAATTAAACAATTTTAACTTTTCAAAACCACCTTTTCTTTGGCAACATGGATGCTTTATGTTGTAACACACATTGACACCTTTCCAATCTTATATATTAATTCACTAAGTCAGTCAGTCAGTCAGTCTGTCAGTCTGTCGAGGTCTTAAAACCCACAACAACAAGTCCAAGGAGTAAATGTAGGTCTATGAGGAGGCCCAACTTGACTTGCAATAACAATATTCCAATAGATTGCCACATTAGACAACTTGAAAGTGGAAAGTCCTCACATAGTCAGAACAAAATATATGTGGCTATTAGATCTTATAAAGGCCTAATAAGTAGACCATTTTAAACCATAAGAAGTTAGAACATTAGATCCTAACATTTGTCATTGGAAGGTTTCATTTGATTAGAATTGAAATGATTGGGCCAACATCAAATATTCAAACTGTGTATAGAATCGATGAAAGTTGATCAAAATGACCAATTGATATGAATAGACTTCTATGACTAGTTGACTCAAATTAGGTTTTAGTGATATTAACCCAATGCTACAAAGTCTAAACTAAAAGGTTTTAGGGATAAAAAATGAAAGAATTAAACTAGCATCATAATGAAAGATTAAAGAATTGTATCATCAAAATTTTTGATCAAATTGATAAAAAAAGAAGTGAGTTTTTTCAAAAATAAAATAAAATCAACCAAGGCTAAACTAAAAGGATTTTTTTAATCAAAACTTTAAAAGTGGACAAGTATCTAAATCAAGGATTACATAAGTGAGTCATGGACAATAAATTAAACTATTTAAAAATGCACAAAGTTGATCAAAATATAAAAATTGATCAAAATTAATCCATTGACTAGGAGAAAAATTAGGTCAAAGCAAAGTTTTGTGACCCAGTGAATTAAATCAAGATTGGTAAATCAACTTAATCACATTAGACTACATCACTTATGGAGTTCATGGAAGATGACAAATCCCACTTGAAAATCAAAATCCTATCTATTGATTTAGTAGCAATAGTGACATTAGTTATTAACTGGAATGTTGAAAAATGCAACAATATTTTGTAGATTTGTTTTTCTAGTACTTGCAACAACCACATGTTCATCCACGCGAGACTACCATGAAAACAATTTAAATTCTTGGAAACAAATCTAATCCCATTAGAAAAAAATTGTGGAATATTGTCTAAATCTTATTTGATTTAATCAAATTAGAGAGGAATAATTGATAGGTTTCAAAAATTTGAGAATCATAAAGAATAGTTTGAACATGTGGCATTTCACTCGCCTTTGCCATTTGTATGGAATTTTGATTGGTTTGCATAATTGCAAGCAATGGCTTGTATTCTACCATGATTCCCTTCAAAGGATCCAACATTGACATCCATTGTGTTTTCACTTTTTTCAATATTTCATTGCCTTTGGTTTCCATGATTGTAGCAAGTTTCTAGAACTTTAAATGGCATTTGGGGGAGTGCAGATTTGTCATGAACACGTCGAGACAAGAAAAAAAAGTTAGATTGGACAAGGATTTTATCACAAGGTTTGTTCTATGAGCTTCACAATGAACACCCATTGAAAAGGGTGCCCAAACATCTTTGATTTCCCTTGTAACATTTGTTTTCCCCCCTTGAAAAATAAAAGCACCATTTGCACCAAAACATAACAATTTCTTTGACACATCCTCCCTTGTTAAACCCCCACACCTCATCAAAGCAACAATGATAACTTTAGTCAAATTGTTGTTGCCCAACCCATCCACAATTCATTCAACTTGAAACAAAATGGGAACTTTGACCCACAATTGAACAACATACACATGAATGCAAATCCAAGAACCTTTGTCAACATTAATTGTGACTTCATCACATGACACTACTATGAATTGGGTAGCTTGAATAACATTGACAATGACTTCTTGGACTTACATATGCATGAATTCAACAAGGGTTCAACCATCATTATTAGACTAAAGCATGGGTGGATTTGTTTGGGACATTTAGACTTCTAAAAATTTCATAAAATGACTCAAACTCTAGCATGGGACGACCATGAAACAAAACATGAAAGATACATTTCACTTGGAAAACTTTTCTATTCCCTTTCCCTATAAATCTATTGATTTGAGCCAAAACAAACTTGGAACCCCTCTACACATATAATATCATATTTTTCATATGTGCACCCCCAAATTTTTACAATATATTCCCCACCTTTTGTCACCCCCAAACTTGGCATATCTTGAGAAACAATGTGATGACCTTAATGTTTTGTTAAGGTATCCCATTTACAACCCATGATTTTTTTCCTTTTTCTCAATTAGAAAATGGACTTTGCATTTCACCAAATTTATCATGCCATTTTTACACATTATACCATCTACCCACAGCACCTTGGTTGCCCATTCAATTTGGAATTTTTGGGTATTATCATATATGATTTCTATTGACAAAAGATAAAATACACACATATTTGTTCAAGAAAAGATGAAGAATAAGTTGTTGAAAGATACACACAAAATCATTTGTGAAAAGATGAAGAATAAATCACATGAAGACATAGTGTGTAGAGATGAGAAGAGATCCATAGAATAATTTATGAGAAGAGAATTGAGATACATAAAAAATTTGTGAAATAAAACACACTATAATGAACTCCTTCAAAGCTTAAAAAAAAATTTGACAAAAGACTTTGGATTTTTAAAAACTTGAAAATTTGTAGCAAATTGATAGTCAAAATCTTATTTGAGAATTTCATCATGGAGCTCTTGAAGAATTGCATGGTGCCACCATTAAGCATGTGCCTACAGCACAATCACTCTTCAAGCTTTGATTCTCCAAATCATGTTTTTAATTTGAAAAACCATTTTCCACCAACAAAATCTTCAATATCATTAAACTATTGATGAAATGCATTTACCCTAGCCCCCATCTTCAAGTTGGCAACAATTTCCAAACAAAAGTATAGATATGGCAATTTTACCTTGATTATGGACGCACTTTTTGGCACTGAGCTTGCACCCTTCACAAAAAATTGGAGGCAACAGTTGCAAGGTTCAAATTGTTTTCTAGCCTCTAAACCCTAATCGGGGAAGTGAAACATGTAACAAGGTTTAGGGTTGAAGGTGTTACTTGGCGAAAGGAGCATCATCATCGTTGCATCACAAATGGGTGAAAATGATGGATGAACGAAAAGTGATATGGCAACATCCATCTTCATTATGATTGTTGTTTAGCAAATAGCCTACACTTCCACTTTGTTAGTGATTGCATGCCAAACTTGAAGAGTGAAATCTAGCATGAGATCACTAGGGGAAAAATGTTAATTCAAACCCCCCAAATTTGTAAAATTTTAAGTATAAGGTTTGAGCAAAATATTCCCCCAAACCTTGTGTTGTCCACTAACCTGATTATGTTCTTTGATCGCACATAATCCCAACGAACACTAAAATTATGTATAGTACATTGATGATACAAGGGGTTTTGAATAACATGATTGTTATATATGTTAGACCTAAATAAAGCTTCATCTTAAGCCTTGACTATGGTTTTTTTAACAATTTATTTCAAGTAATTTGGTTTGGTTATATTTTTGATAGGTTTTTGTGGTATGTGTCTACTTCTCTTCGCAAGGTTATTTTAAATATGTATATAAATATACATGTAGATGTATATCCATTTAGAATTGTTCACAATCTTTGAATTACATGCAACTCTGTAACATGATTTGATGACCCCTGATGGGGAGTAAGGGTTGCCACTGGCTCAATATTCTTTGAAACATTTGATTATGCACTTAGAGATCAAAAATGTGATTACATTTGGTGGTAATTTTCACAAATAGGAGGGTCTCATCTCATTATGGAATTTGAATAGAAACGGAACTGAATTTCACTAAACTATCACAAATGCAACTAAAAGCAATATTTTCAAAAATTTCCCAAATTCCAATTTTTGGGGAGTACTGTTGTGTCATTTTAGCTTTGGTATACCATAGTTTTGGAAACAGATGGGAATGGAGTGACATGCATTCCAAATTACCTTGCTGACCATATCACTAAGTTTCCAAAGATGCAACATTTATCAAAGGTTTCAATGGTGACATTTATGCAAGTTGTGAAAAGTAATTATTCAAATTTGTTACAAACACATAAAGATATATTATCTAGGCAAATCTAGAAAATCTAGAGCTTACTTATTTCTATAATGACTTCCATCATAATTCATTTTAGGTTCTTGTGCAAACCAAAATGAACTCATTTTGTCATTCCAAGGTTGATGTTTAGCATAAAGGAATCTACATCATTTTTATTCAACGCCTAGAGAATGTCCAATGTGATAGAGATGTCATGGTATTCATTGTATATATATATATATATATATCCAATTCCAAAGTCCTGACAGATAGCTAGTGATGAAATTGCACACAAAATGCATCAGCATGTGAACCTCCAACACTAATTGGAGCAGATAGTTCACCAATCTCAGTAGAGCCTTCACCCAAATATACACAACCATTCACCACAGAAACTCCTCCTGCTAGGCTACTACTTGCGTTGTATTGCCAAAGTACTTCCCCTGATGTTGCTTCTAATGCCAAAAGTGCACCATATGGAACACCATACGCAGTTACAAAAACAACTCCATTGGCAACAGTCACGGGCCCATATGCAATGCTACTGTTGGGTGCAGCAGTTGACCATAAAATGGAGCCATTGTTCCCATCAAGAGCTACCCACCCACCCCCTATAGTAACTTCATGAGATGGAAGAAGTGTAAAATTGAGCCTGTTGCTGTTGACAATATTTGTGTAAACCCGTTGACCATCAGTTGCTAAACCCCAACTTGCTCCTCCAGAAGAACCCCCAGGACCTGCAACCTGGTCAGATGATAAATAGATCCTTTAGAAACCCCATGCATCATGCAAAATCAAAAGTTGTGAGTGATGTAGGAGAATCAACTTAGTGCCCAAGTGGGAAAGAAAGAAGGAAAGAAATTGTGAAAAAACTACCAGTTCCATGTAGAAAGTTTCATGACCTTTAAGCCCAACTACTACGGATGTTTACATAGGATGCATGATTGATGTTTTTCAAAGTGGTTTTGCCATGAATGGCGTGAAACGTTAACTTGTAACATGGGTATTATATATATGTATGGAATGGATTTTACCGTTGCCCACACAATGTGTCCATCATCGCGATCAAGGGCCCATACGATTCCATTTTTTTGTCCAGCAATAACTACGTCTTGTGTTGACCCTGGATGCACATTATCATCCAAAATGGTATGCAGTAATGGGGCTTCTCCAAAGTCTGCATCAGGCCCTGGTATTGGAGGACAATTTGGACTTGGCTGTTTAACCAATACACAATATACATTCCAAGTATCATAGGCCCCCAAATGATGACTCCATATTATAGTGCCATTATCCAGGTCTAGAGCAAGAATGGATTCGGAGTGATCATCAGGTTTGATACATGGGTCAGGGACAACTGGATTCTTCTGTTTCAATCGATTTGTTTCGCATTGTTCTATGTCAGAAGGCACTGTGTAGAGGTTTCCAGTGGCAAAATAAACAAGCTTGCGATGTACATCAATGGGGGGGCTACTTCCCCATATTCCAGCCCCTGAGTATAACTTTTTATTACCATGATTATTAGGTAACACAATGGTTCGCCATTTGATTACACCTGTTCTAAGATCAATTTTCACAAAACTTCCTTGAAAATTGCAGCAATTTGGATCAGTGATTCCCAAATCTTCCTCCAAAGATGATGTGCCTACAAAAAACGAGCTGCAACAAGGTGAAAAATTAGGATTTCACAACAAGATGTTCAAACCACAATTGCCTAGAGCCATCACATATATTTTGATAGATCGAACACTCTAAACTGTTTAAACACATCACACAAATAACCAAGCTTAAGTTACAAAGTGTAGAACTTTTTTCATTCACCTTGTGATATCTAATTTGAATTGTATCGAACAATGGTTCTTTTTCAGATGCCCTTTGAAGATGGAGGACTAGGTTGAGGGCGAAGATTGGACATACCCCTGGAACTTCTCAATATTAGCTCAAAATTCATGTATAGGTTGTATATAGAAAAGGGTCAATGATATTCTTTGATCCAAGATCAAAAACATTTGGTATAAGCTTTGTCATGTTCTATCGATCAACTTAAAGCATGTTATCTTTTCAAATTGACCCACCCTAGTTATTATTTGGAGAAACTTCATTTCATTGCTCCCTCCCTCTACACATCCCCCTCCCTAAAATATAAGATGGAAAAATAAATGTTCTGGTGCATGATCTTTTAAGTTTGTTAACTTTTTCCACTTTGTTCCCTTTCACGGACTTGAAAAACAAAGGTTACAAATACATTTCACAAGTTTTTGTTTATTTTAATCTGATAAGTGTTCATGAAGTCTTAATTTTTTTGATATTAAATTGATTTTCAAGTTAAATACACCAAACGTATATTACAAAAATAGGATTCTATAACATAAACAAGTTCACAATTAAAGGATTACATGGGGAAAGTTCCAGTACCTTTCATAAACAGTGCCAGACATTGTGAGCACAGCAAGTATATGTGAGTCCAACAATGTGGACCAAACAATGTCACCAGTATTTCGATCCAGAGCAAGCATTAGGGCAGGACCATATATGGGAACCAATAGTAAATCCTTTGTAATAACAGGTGTTGTTCTGGAAAATACTACTGTTGGGTTCTGAGTGAGTTTAGTCAAATTCTTTTGCCATATAGCATCACCTGTTTTTGCGCAAACTGCATACAAAAAGCCATTGGAACTTGGAAAATATACTACCCCATCAGATGATACAGATGGTGTAGCTGTTACATTATGCCCCGTCACAAATTGCCACTTCTTCGCAAGTTTAGAAACCACTTTGGGATTTATTTTCCTTTCATAAAAAGCTTCACGTCTATTTTGAATGCCACCGCCATGATTTGGCCACTGAAACAATATCACAAGTAATTATTGTGAGGCCATCACAATGAAAATAAGTCAATATTCATCAACATTTTTGTTTTGTTCCCTTTTTTTACAAATTTGAAAGGGTCGAAGGACAATCATATTGTCATTTTGAAACAAAATGCCAATTTTGCTCATTTGTGGAATATCATGTTTCTAAAACATAGTCCATTTTTCATTGTAAAATTAGACATCTTCAATATTTGGGAAATAAACAATAAACCTCCTTCACTTGCTTAGCCCAAATTAGAGTTTAGTGGTTCTATTACTTCTTTTCACTACCAGCTTTGAATTTCTTACATCTAGTGGTAAGAAAGTTATGTTAACACCCTCAAACCATGAAATGAACTTGAGGGTCTTGACACCTTAGTAATGGCCCATAAGTAGGTGTCCCTTTATGTTGGACACTCATACATGGTTGCAAATTAAGTTATTAAATATCTACGTCAGATACACAATTCAGACACATGAATGGGGATGATACCTATTGGGCTGGTGTATTTGACAATGTCTACCTACATGGAGATTGCGGAAGAGATTACACTCAGGTAATATGTCCAGTGTACCTGAGGCTCATCAAAACCTTTGAATGCCATCACAATTTTGCAGCTGAAGCATAAAAACAATAACCATATAGTTTTTGCAACGAGATTGTGATCTTCCATCCTGTAACATGACGAAGTAGTTTGAGTACACCATTGGGACCAAGAATATGATTGAAATCATTTCTATTGTACATAAACATTCAACATCAAGCTGATATCTCTGCTTTTAGCTTTTGGGATGTATGAATGTGGGATTATCATCAAAGGAAGCAGCTAACCTCAATCACGCTAAACATATGGGGTGGCAGGTGTTGGTTTGTTGGCCACTTGGGTCACTTGCATTAACTAGGAAAGAAGACTCAAAAAAGGGTTACAGAGGTGGGAAGAATGTGTGTGATTTGCAGATTTGGGAAGGAAAACAGTTGGAATTGTGGTGTGTTTGATTGTGTATGGGGCTACAACTGTTTGAATTGCAATCCAATCTTCCCCCAAAGTTTGAACCCTACTTACACAGAAGTCTTATTGGTGACTGGGTTCTTGGTGACCGAGGTTGGCTCTTGGCTCAACATTTGACATGGCCTAGTGGAGAATAATACACAAAACGTCCAAAAGGGACTTGAATTGCAACCACTTAGTTGAGAATAAATTGCACCATTTGTTTCCACTAACATTTTAAGAAACTAAACGACCAACATAAATAGATCATAGAAGAAGTGAAGGATGCAAATTTAGATCATCATCAACATTTCTAACATGACTGTCTCTTGACTTGTACTCATTTTCCAAGCCACATACATGACATCTTGATTGGGTGAAATCAAAGCAAATTTCTCCGAACAATAAAGTTATTCCTATGGTGATCACTGTTTTTAATATACTAGTTTTCTATTTTCTGAAGTAGGAGCATGCAGCCATCACCCAAGGTGGACTTAGCATTTTTTATAGGCAATTTTTTAAAGAAAATTGCTCAATTTTTTATCCAAACAGAAAAAAAGGTGGTGAGTGACTCATGAGCGCAATGAAAACGTGACAACATTTCTTCAAAAAACCAACTATTCCTTAGTTCTTTTGGTAAAATAATGTGACAGAATATTTCAGTTTTTTTTTTTTTGGGATGTTGCCACAGTGCAAAATTTCACCACAAAAGAAAAACACTGATGGTGATGGACATGATCTTGGGTGTGAAGACGAATTCAATTTCTTCAAAGGAAAGAGCTTAACTGAGTAAATCATGAACATAAGACAGAGGCAAATCACATATGTGGGAATCAAACATCAAGCTAGCAACCAGTAGACAAGTGAACAACAAGAACTGTAGCACACTATTCCCTTAAACAAGAACATCCATCGTAAGGGTATGTGCTCAGTGAGATGGAGACTCACGTGCTGTTCGGATTGATGGATGTCCAATATCGTATTTCGATGAGGTTCTGTCCTGGTAGCTTTATTTGGGTCACTTGTCCACCAACTGCAACAAATGGATATCTCGTCAGTAACAAGACTTGTCAATTGCACGATTCCCTTGGGGGCTGGGACCATATATACACAAGAACCAAGAATGCTTGAGGTGTTATGCAGAGAGCATAAGTGCCCCCCTCCCGCTGCAATTCAAATGATGACAAGACTTGTGGAATGAATGCATCCCTCCTGTTGAAATAGACTGAAGATTGAACTCTAGTCCCACTGGGTGATAAATCTGATAAGAGAACTCTTCAGGTGATTGTGTGACATAAGTGCCTGCCAGCTGCTATGCTACTGCAGTCTGATTGACCTCGATGCAAGTTTGTCCGAAGTGGGACAGTCTGCCCACATGGGCTGCATGTCCAAAAGTTGAGGATTGTCTATTATTACCGGGGCAGTGCGGATTGGGTCAGAAAATACAGCAATACCACTACCAGGGGCCGCGGTTGCGGCATCCCCATTCCCCTCCACAGGAAATTTGACAATTTGGATTGCGGCTCCATCACTGGTATTTTAGGGGGCCAACATCGCCAAATGGCGACACAGATTTCTTGGAATATTTTGTCTCAGAAGCCTTTTATTGGAAAACAATCGCTTGAAAGGCGTGACAGATAACGGGTTTTTTGGGGTAAGTGTTGCTATATTTATGTTTACTGATTACTGTTTTAAGAGTCTTTGAAATAAGTCCAAATCTGCATGGGATGCTCGCCACCCTGGTTCCATCAGAAAATTGGGGGAAAAAGGCCCTGGACCCCACTGCCAAAACATGAAACGCCTGCTTTGTGCCATGCACGGAATGGTCCAACTCTAGGGATAGGTAAATTGAACAATGCATCACATTCCTTCTAGTAGTTAAAAGAGAGTGACCCTAAATGTAATAGATTTTAGTCTGGCATCAAACTAACTAGCGTTAACACCACAAATGCCCTTAGCTCACATCGAACATCATTCCGTGATCTACCCATGGGTCGTTCAATTTTCCAATTTTGGATTTTAAGCAACTTTAAATTTAATAGGGTAAACTGGTCAGTGATCAAACACTTAAGTGTTGGGGGAGGCCAGATCCAAGGGGAGGGCTCAGTTGTTTCTGGTGTCCAAACAAAACTTGAAGCCCTCATATTGGAGCATTTGGCACATTGAAAATCCTCAATAATGGAAAAGAATTGAGAAAGTTACAGTCCTCCTAAAGTAGAGGGGGTCAAGAACTCCAAAAAAAAAAAAAAAGCATTGAATGTTACAAAGGCTGATTCCCAAACCTCAAACGAATCCTCGTATGTTGTTTTGTTGCTCTTAAAGTTCAGAAATGATTTGTAAAACTTCAGGTGGTGCTTGTGTAGCATTTTAAATTGTTTAAAATGAATAAAAAAGTTATGAGGTTTGAAAGTAAGAGGGGTCAAAATGAAAAAAAATGAAAAAAATAATAATTTGCAATTTGAAAAAACATGTTTTCTTTAGAGCCCTTTTTTGGCCAGTCTCTTACTGTGCATTTTAAAGATGATTTGTAGAGCTTGAGAAGGTGTTCTTATAACATTTGAAATCACTCAAAATGGAAAAGAATTGAGAAAGATTTGCCAAAATGTTCAATCATAAGCACATGATTGGTGATGGGTCAATTTACCCTAAGGAGTCCTTGACATTAGTTCATCATTGATACCCTTTACACCAAAAATGCCCCTAGCTCACCTGGAGCATCATATGACATGATGATCTACCAACAGGTCATTCAATTTTTCATTTTTGAATTTTAAAAAGTGAAACCACATTCCATCAAACATCAAGCATTAGCCCTGCATGGCACTCACATGATTCTATCATAGGGTTGACTTGAGGTTTTCATTAAAAAAAAGACATTGTTACAAAACATATTCCCATTCCACTACACATTCCACTCACATTTTATCCTATATATATATATATATATATATATGTTGGACATAATACAAGTGAAATACATAATAAAGTGGGGACATGTTTTGTTATAATGACAAAAATTGCAATATGATGCTTGGAAGTAGACTACTGGTAAGAAATTGCTACTGCACCAATGTGATGCCATGCTTGAATTTAACACCTTGCAACATAACATAAATATTGATTTTTTTTTTCTACAATATAATGTAAACATGCGTTGTTTTTGGTAGAGCAATTGCCCAACTATGCACAATGCCACATTGACACCCGTCTTCTTTTTTTTTGGCAAAAAAATCACCAACTGGCGATACTGTCTCAAATTCTGGCGAAAATATCTTTTTTTCTCAAAAAGTGTTAGGGGAATTAATACTAGAGTCAAGAGTGAATGCACCATAAGAAGGTCTATAATGATTGGGGTACAATTATTTTTTATATGGAGGAAACACTTTTTAATTGGGCATTTTTTCATGCAGGGTGGCGCATTTATTTCGTGGTTGCTATTTAGTCTCGCTGCCTGCCCGCCATCAAAACATTCAAGCTTGTAAATAATTGTTTTTAGTTTTGTTGTGTTGTGGTAACTCTGGCAACTTTGTAGTTTTATTTTGGTGACCACTTCTAAGACACCGTAACGCTATTTATTGGCCTATGCTTTTTTATAAGGCATTATGACATTAGCACTTATGACGTCGTGAGTTCTCTACACCCAGAACTTTTACAACATAGGAGTATCCAACGATGGGTGGATGATTCCAAGAATATATAAATATATTGAGAAAAGGTGAAATCAAGCTCCTTGAATGTAGTGAGATTTGACATTAGCTAATGGTTTCTCATTTTGACTTGTGGAGTCACTTTTGAGTCGCGTGGCTGTTTCTTGTTGGCCTACCCTCGTAATGCAGGGATATTGTCTTGAGAATCATTACAGTATAGAAGGTTGAGGGAATTTGCCCCCTAGAAAGCAAATGAGATGATTCATCCTAATTTGGTTGTAAAAAGATTCACTTTCATGTTTTGACATTTTATTTTTTCTGCCACCTCCTCAAATGTGCACCCAACCACTAGTGACTTTGTCATCAATCCATATCCATAACCCACAAAATTTAATATGAAATTACTTTTCCAAAACATGGTTATGGCACTCATTATACTCAAAAATTCATGTAATTCTTGCAAAATGTGACGATGTGATTGAAAACATTCAAATACACATGTCATGATGAATCTTTTTTTTTTGTTTGAAAAATAAATTTGAAAAAGGGAAATATTTGATACTTGTTTTTGGGAGAAAAAAGTCATTATTTTTTTTAAAATGAAAATCATGTTGCAACATTCCCCTATTAGTTTTTGTTTGGTAATAATGTTTTAAATGTTTAAATAAGTTCCTAGAACATGTCATTAATTAATGTGAGATCCTTTTGGGTTCCATACAACTAATATGATTTAATAAATGCAAAAAATAAAATTGTGACAATTTTTCTTTTAAAACAACATGATGATATACATTTTTAAAAATTAAAAAAAAAGTTCTCTCAATTTATCGTACAATTTCAATTGTTGATATTAAATTAATGGCAGGGCCATTGTATATCACACACCTTGTTTAATGCGTGAAAAGGGGGTTTATCTTTAGACCCTTCCCCTCTGTAAAGAAACTAGATTTTTTAATCCATTTCTTGTGTCGTTTCTGTTCTTTCTAGAATTGACATGAAAAGAAGTACATTCCTTCAAGTAGTGCTAGCAAGATCTTGTGAGTTTCCTTCTTATGTGGGAATGCTCTCACCCTTGGGCCTTGCCCTACCCTTAACTAGAGTTGCTCAAATATAGTTCACATATTTGATCAAGGCCTGAGCTCTCACATGTGATGTAATATTTCCCAATGCTCAAAACACAAGCATGTGACAAACGTGAAGCAGTGGACCCTCAGTAAAATTACTCATTGCACCATGTGAGGTTTTCCTAGGTTTTTTTATGAGTTAAAATTTGTCAAATTGCTATAGAAATCTATGCCTAGCTAAGGACCTATTGTAAAATGAAAGGTGTAAGTACAAAATATTAGCCTAAAAACCAAATGGTGACTGGCAATGTTAGCTTATACTATTTGATATATGAAGTCTGTACGCAAGTAAAAATAACGAGATTTTTCCTATGTTGCAAAGTGGTCACATCGAGACTGGAAACATTTAGGTTTATCCCTAACTTGCTTCCATTCTATAATGAGGATCGCTAGCCCTCATACACACATTCACATTTCATGGCCAACATTGCCACTAAAATTTGCAATTTTCATCACTAGCAATCACTTCACAATCATAGTTTAATTAGCACTAAATGTGAGTTGCAACTTCTCATGGATACATGACACTGCCAAGCATTGTGTATTGTTGTGTTTTGAATAGTTTTGGTTGTGATGGCACATTGTAACTCTATGAATGGTTGACAACTCCAAGGCTAAATCTAAGGAACCACTTACGAGTTACAATTTTGCTGTAGGTTTGAACTATTTTATTGTATTACATTGTAGCCAGATTTATCATATTGACATATTTGTGCAACCTTAATATTTAAACCTTAACCACATATATTAGTATAGTACATGTATAATAACCATCTGAACTAAACAAGTAAAAGATTAAAAAAAACCCTGGGTTTTCCTTCATTTTTGGGGTGTGAAGCCTATTCATGGTATTAAAAGGCCGCAGCTAATGTATCTTTTCCACTACATGTTAGAATCAAATAGTTCAAAAGTTCACATAAGTTCTGACAAATCTTGACACATTATATTTAAATTTAGGAGTGTCAAGGTCCAAGGAGATGTGTCCACATGTGGCAAGCTGAACGTCTCTTTGACACGGCAAATGCATCTGTTCAAAAGTGTGTGGGCAACATATCTAACTTAATGACCAAACATGTTATAAAGGATTCTTTTCAAGACCTTATGTCCAAATGCCTTCCAAAAGATTTTCCAATAGAAAACGAATTTCAAATTGGGTCAACTTTTGAAGGATCCTTGCAAAAGAAATTGAAGGTCCCAAAGCAAAACTAGCCTAGTCAAAAGGCCACCATAGTACTGCAAAAATTTGTGATGGACTTCTTCTTTCAAAAGCATATAGAAAGATATAGCCACCTTAACCCAGGTGTTGCATGTTGAAAGCGATTGATTGATACATGAAATTTCAAGAAGCTTTGGAAGCCCCAAAGTTTAAAGAAGATCATAATTGCGAAGACTAAAATCAAGATGGGAGGATTTGAAGCCAAAAGATGCTACATTCAACTTGGTCCAATGGGTGTCAATAATGTACTTGTTGAAGGAGGGGTTTTCAATTAAAATTTGTTTGTTGCATGAGAAGGGGAAATAGTGGATGGGGTGGTCCAAAAATTTTGTGAAAAGTAAAACAAGAATTCTTTCATGGGTGGAGAAGGGGTAGAACGCAAACTTGAGCCAAACATAAGGACGAGGGGTCATTTGGATGTCAATATCAGCCAATCTTATGCCTATTTCGAATGGTCCAAGTTGGCAAGATGGACATGGAAAAATTTGCAAAATGTGGAAATTGAAAACTTTGAACAAGTGCCTTCATACATTAATTCTGTTAGAAAAAGTTGAAAAGGAAGGATAATTATGAAGCTAGGCATCGATTTTTTGTCGAAACATTGGTTCGTTCCACTAACCATCCATGCAAAGACCATCCAGGCATACCAATTGTGGTGGAATGGGGCCATCCTTAGGGGGGGTTGAAACACCACAATACCCAAAATGGGTCTCTCAATAATTGGGAGCTTATATGAAGGGTCGGATTTCAAGTCTCACAAATGTTTCATGACATTTAAACGAACATGGGTGAAATTGGCTTGGGCATTCTTGTGCACCATGAATACAATCCAACAATCTAGGACATAATGATTTGTCACAAGGCAACATCATGTTAAACCTAAACCCTAAACCCTAAACCCTAAACTATTTTACACCTAGATGGAGAAAAAAGGTCCATCAAATCTCCTGGAGAATCGAAGTGGCATGCCCTCCAACTCCAAAATCAAGTTTTGAATTAACATTTTTTTTCAATTTTAATGGGCTTGGTTTTTTGCCTCATTCTTGTAACATTATTTGAACTATATCTTGTTTTTATAATATTCATTATTGTGTTTAAGTTTTGTAGTTTTCTTTCTTGATATCATTTTTTTAATTCAAATTTTCATAATGATGTTGATGGGTTTTAACATGGATAAACGACCCAAGTCACCCAACTTGTTTTTTCAGAAAAACATTTTCTAACATCCAACAAAATTGAAAATGATTAACACTTTCAATTATCAAAATTTGCACCAAATTAATAATAATTGCTAAATTATTATGTTTCATTCTCAATGTGTTGCCCAAAATATTAAAATATTTGGTTGTCATCTCTAGCCTTACTAGATTTGATTAAATATTCTAAGGCATGATGGCTATTTTTTCTACATGATCATATCTTTAATCACCACACTAGAAGTGAACAAGAACTTAAAATGGGGGCTAAAAACCAAATTTTAGTTGTAGGCTAAATAGGAGGCTTGGACCTGTTTTTTCCCCAAATTTCAAATTTTGTACTCAAAATATGAAAGTAGAAAGGATAAGCCGCTGTAATCTAAACTTTGGGGGGGGGGGGGGGGGGATGTAGGAAACCAAAAAATCTTCACAATAAATAGTAATGTGACTAATTTAATCACTCAATTTCCAGTGTGGCATCTAACTTTTCACATTGTGCTAGTTTTAAGTCACAAACAATGTTATTTTAAAAACTTAATGTGCCAAGTGTATATGTACATGGATTTTATTTTATTTTTCTTGTGAGCATGGAAACAACAGGAAAATTATCATATTATCATGTTTTAAATGAGTTTTTCATTTTTTCATAAAACATTACCATTTCAAGTTTAATATAATGCCAATAATTTCAACACATTTATACAATTATGTACATTTCAATGTGATTTCATACTTAAATCACCTCTTCAACCATCATTGAAAATGAAAAAACTCCAACATAGTTGTCATTATTGGATTAAGACCTTGTACATTAATAGGAAAATTATGTAGAATTAAAACACTGATATAAATATAAATATTATTTTTGTACAACTATCAAATAACATTACAATATTTTCCAAATTAAAACCACAAAGTTTAAAGATATTTTAAATATATTACAATTCACATGACTTGTTTTTTAAAACTTTGAATTGAACCAAAAAATCTATTATCCATCTAAATACTCTAACAAATGCATGAATTTTCATTATGGAAACTTGAGTCAAACTCCTCTAAATTGTTAGTTCCATGATTTTCTTTTCCATCAAGGGCATCTACAACGACATCAGTAGCATTGATTATAGAACCCCTTAAAACAATTATTGGATGAATAGACTCATCTATAGAAATTGGAGCTTGTAAACCCACATTCATCTAAAATTTCAAGTTTGAACATATCAAGATCTATAGGATATGTCTAAACCTTTTATGTGATGCATCTCCCATGAGGATCCTTCCCGAGAATTACCTTCCAACTTCTTTCTTTTGGGTCTTTTGAAAAAAAAACTTGTTTCACATGTATTGTGAGAACAAAATATTGATTTGAAATTGGGATGAGGGATGTGAAATCTACAAGTGTAAAGCCATACTCATCTCTCTTTATTGTTGTTCTACTCCCCTTATAATTTGTTTTGACCCAATTGCATAATAGAACCATAGTCTTCAAGACACAATCTTGGAATATGTAATATGGTTAGTTCAAATTGTAATTTGTAGCTAGGTTCAATCTATTGGGATGTTAAACAACCTAGATCATGAAGTTGTAATGCAATATGTTCACATGGTTGTAATCATATTATCAATGTTATTAGCCCATGACCATTAGTCCTAATAGGCTCATATTGAAAAAAATGTTTATATGCATCTTAACCACACTTTTATCTTGTATATCTTGCCACAACACTGAATGGTTTTTACATTCTATAGTTTCGTAATTTGATAATAGGCCATAGAGGAGAATTTGATGCCTTCTACCTAAACATTAATGAATAGTGCTTGGAAAGGAGAATTTATGAACAAATGCAAAATCTTATGGACAAAGAGTAAGACAGATCATCAACCTAAATGTAAAAAATAAAGTTGAGCTACCATACTTGCTCGTTGCTAGCAAAAAGTGACAACATCATGTGCATTTTGTAGCCTCATTGCATGTGGTTTGATTTATTCCTTGCGAATCTCCCGTTTCAAGAGTGCACATGCCCCCTCAACTTCACCCTTCCCATGGCCAAATGCAAAAAAATTCCAACACATTTGCACCCCTTCAAGCCTTTGCTCACAAACCATCGGATACATGGCAACATAGTACCATGTTCATTCACTTTTGAATTGTGCAAAACAACCATCGTTCCATATGATGTGCTCTTCAAGATTACATCCCTTACCTTTCAAATACTCCCAATGTAGGGTCAAGGCATGTTGGACAAATAAATTGTCATGGGTTTTATCATTTGATATGTAATAATGAACCTTTCTCTCAAAAGTAATGGATTCTGATCAAGAGTTGTGATGTTAAAATTTGGGTTTTTCCTATAGGTGATGTGGATTAGGATGTTGATCTAGAAATTGTACCAATGCATGTTTTGAACCTCATTTTTTGGTTTGAAAACGTAATTCTCTAGAAAGTCAATGTGGGACAAGATACAACCATTTGGAATGTCTTCCAAAATTCCCGTGAACTCCTATTGAAACAAACAACAATCAATGAACATGAGTTTACAAAATAATATGGTAACATTTTCAGCCTAGATCAAAGATTGATGTCCTATAAAGATATCACATAAAATATTTACCTAGAAAAACTATCATGTCCATTGAATTATCTAATGAATCTAAGTGTAACAATGTTTAATGAATGTCCGTAGATTGAATAATGGGGCAGTAATATGCAAATTAAGTAGATAAGTTTTCAACCTCGGACCTAAATAACATTAAAAACAAATTATATGGTGCCAATGCCCAACATCAAGTAAATAATTTTAGGAAGAAATGACTTGTTATACTTCTTAAAAGCTTGGTCCTAGGTACTTAACTTGAAATCCTCGAGTAGGAACAAGGCAAAATTTGGCATGGCACACTGTAAAGCATAATGTGGGAGTGTCAAAAAGGTCTTGAGGAGACTTGGAATGAATTTTAGCACCATACCCAAAGTTTGATACCTCAAATACATATAAATTCCAGTATCACAATTGGGCCATTTAAGGTGTGTAATTAAAGCAATTACTTAGATAGAATGTTGAAGATTCCAATGGAAAGTTATAGGTGACATGGTGCTTAAAGAGTTTTTTAATTTTTGAGGGAGAGAACATAGTCTTCAATCATTCCAAGGTTGAAAGACAAGCAAGGCATCTTGAGATGAGATAAAAGACCTAAAATTTACTTGCATTAAGCTTTATGCTAATTTGAAACAAAATAATCTTTGTGCAATTATTGTTCAAATTCATGCATTTTATACATATTTTAGATAGCTTTTAACAAAGTTTGAAGATGATTTGTTATTGTTGTAAAATACACATTAAAAGCAAAACCCTTATTCTAGACCAGATAATTATAAAGTTTTACATTATGATTTTCAAGGTTGTAAAAGAAGCTTGTCACAAATTTGATATATGAAGTGATCAATAAAAATCACCTCTTGAATAACATGGTACAAATGGTTTCATCAATTTGTTTCATAAAGTTGGGACCAAAGAGGAGCTAGCCAACTGGTGTCCCATCACAATCCTTAATGTGTCCCACAAGTATTTGCTAACACTATTCAAAAGAGACTCCATATATCTTAGTGGAAGTGATAGATAATGACCAAACGACATTTCTTCCAATGATGTGCATTTTTTACAATGGTTTCCTGATCCATAAATTGACTTAATGGAATAAACTTTCAAAATATCCAACTCTCTTTGTGAAGTTCTTTTTTAAGGTTTGCAATTTGTATATCAATTCATTCATGTTTGCTACAAGGTGCTTCAATGAAACTCCCTCATTTACATAAGGGTAAGATAGGATTGCCCATATGTTCTCTATCTTTTGCACATTGCAAGGGATTGGGGTCCAAAACTAATCATCAGGAAAGTTGACCAAGAACAATAAATTATAGAACTTTGGATGCCAAAGTGACAAAGTTAACAAATCATCTCTGATACAAAAACTTCACCATTAAGGGCAAGGGTGATGTGGTTCACAATTTGATGTCCAAAACAAAATTAGTTTAATGAAACATCAAATTTTGAAATCATGTGAATGAAAAGCTTAGTGTATTGCCATGGGAACAAAGAAGGTCCTCTAGTTTGGATATGGACCTTGGGATGGTAGTGGGTGAAGGACAAGAATTCATCCAAATTATTCTAAGCATTTGCTATGGGCTTGATTTTGATGTCAAAGATTTTTATAAGATCCTCATTATTGAAATTTGTAAAAAGATTACATACTAGAGGTGAAACCTTCATTCATATTGCAAAATGCAATGATAGTGAAATGAATCCTCATGCTCACTCTTTGGTTCTTGGTATCTTTTCAGTGAGGGTCTTCCAAAGCTTTAAAAAGATTATGACCCTATTGTGCAACTCTTTGTGGGGGTGGCAATCACTTGCATCAAGAGAAAGGGGGTGATTGGAAGAGACTATCGTTTTAAACAAATTCAGGGTGAACTATTAAGGTTAATCAATTTTGAACATATTATTACTTGGTGAACCTATACAAGTGGATTTCCACATAGTTTGAACTTGGAAACAACACTTAAGTCAAAAATAATATGATTCTTTCATCCATGCACAAATTTATCATAGATTGCAAAATTAAATTGCAACTTTGTTGAGGATCAGCAACCTTCAAAGGTATTTCAAACTTGGAACGAGATTCGTTACACTTGGAAACGTATGATCAATGAAGCATAGTTTATTGGATCATAGGGAGGTCATAAATACCACTATTAAATGGGAAGGAAAAAATTAGGGGATGAGAGGTAAGCTCATTAATCGAGAGGGCCAAATAACTCCATAGATTGGAATTAAGAAGAATTGAAGATGTCTAGAAAACTTCCACTAACTCACCTCTAAACTAGACATAAAGAAGCAAGTTTAGAATACAGAATATCGGCACTTGAAGTCAATATTAAAATCATTTCTATATTGACAAATGGTACCAATTTTTCATTTATTTTAAAGAGTATGAAATAAAAGTCATATTCTAAAAAATTAGTGCAATGAAGAATATATAGTTAGTCTCCACAACTTAAACCAATTCCACCACAATCAAGTGTATTGTAAAATATGCAAATGCACAAGTTGTAACATACTTTTTGCACATTCCCTCTTTTCACCCACAACAAAAGAATTGCCCACCCCTAGATAATAGCAAACATTAAATATATTCTATATAATGAATATAACTTATCATGGTGTTCATACATGAGTATTCATAGGAGAAAAGCCTAACCTTTTTGGCACTAGTTAACACTAGTGTTGGGTAGGTAGATCAAAGTGATGCTACCTTTGGTGTATTTTTAAACTCAGATTAAAACTCAAAGTTCATTTCTTTTTCCTTGACTTCTATGTATGGTTTTGTCTTTCATTATTTTTCCTCCAATAACTAGATAAATGTGGTCTACCATTTCAAGGAAGGTAAAATTATGAACATGAAATACCATACCAATATTGGTATTGGCTGGTATTAAAATTTTATAAACCACAACTATTGTGGCTAACAAGTATAATACCAATAGTCAAAAAATATATATCAGCTGATATACACTCTGAAAAATGCTTCATCTACTGACTGGTAGAAAATCCCTGGAGAATTTAGGTACATGAACTCAACTGGTCTTTTTCTAAATATGATACCCACCTGACACTAGTTAACAACCCTTAACCGTGAATTATGATGAACTTGGGGTCTTGGCATCTTATAGTACACTTAATATAAGTGCGTGTTCTTAAGGGTTGATTAGTGAATTTTACCATGTCCTAGGTACACAAATATTTGTTGAAAGATGGAAGATATGTAAGATGTCCAACATACCTGAGTTTCCTCAAATCCTTCAAATGCCATCACAAGTTTGCAGCTGAAGCACAATAATAATAACCATATGGTTTTTGCAACCATGTTGTGATCCACCATCCTGCAACATTGATCAATAGCCTGAGATCGATAGTTCTTGTTTGGGTTAATGATTGTAACAACTTCCAATAAACATTGTGTTTCAAGCCAGGAGCCCAAGTACTTGCAATTCAAGGCCATCTTGCAAGTTGTTGTAACTTGTGGGTAATTCTCCAATAGGCCATGCCAGAGTTACTTCCCAAAAGCCAAAATGGATATACATATGGGTTCCCAATAAACAAATGATCAATGAGAAATAGGTAAAAAAGATTAAATTTTGGGGGAAACTTAAATGACCATATTGCTGCTTATTATGACAATTTTCTGAAGGAAAGGTTAAAAAAAAATTGGAAAAAAAGATTGTAGCACATGTTTCCATAACATTTTTAAAAACTAAAAAACTCACATAATGGAGTCATAAAAAAAGTGAATGATGTTAGTTTAGATGATGATGATCAATCATCATCAAACCTGACTATCTTTTACTTATATTTAGATCATCATCACTTATCTTTGATTGGCTCAAATCTTACCAAATAACTCCCAAGAGCAAGATTACTTAGATCAGATGATGAACATAAGACAAACCGCAGGTGCAAAAAAACACATATGGGACTCATACAGCAAGCTAAGGAGAACAACTGTAAATCTCTTCCGTTATACAAGAACATCCATCACAAGGGTATGTGATCAATGACATGCATACATAACTCTCTCAAATTGAAAGATCATTCAGCATAGATAGGTTGGTGAGCGAACACTAAAGAACTCATAGAAAAGTTGAATCCTTATACACTTTTTCCTCTGCTTCTGAAACTCAAAGAACATTTGTAGCCCTCCACCTAGCGCTTCCAACACCACAAAAATTACTCAATTTGATAAAGGAATGTGGAAGTTACGGGGTGTTTGGTGTGAAGGGGGTTAGTGTTTGGTGATGGGTGAATTCAAACAAATTAAGATTTGGAGCTCAAATTTTTTGTCGTTGCATATTTGCCTTTGAAATACAAGGAAGTTCTGTAAAGCCTTAGTTGGCGCACCCATCAAGTTTTGATTCATTCAAAACAGACTAAAAATGAGGAAGTTACAAGGGTGGAACTAGAGAGGGATCAAGAGTTATTTTTTCAAAAAACTTGAAACAAACTATCACACATTCTCTTCCTGTGTTCTCAAAGTTGCTCCTGCTCAATGAACATCTGTAACCCTTCAGTTTGCATGTCCAATGACACAAAAATCGCTCAATTTGGTTAAGGGAGGAATTAAATTAATGGAAAGTGTTTGGTGATAAGTATGTGTTTGATGATGAGCGATTCTACCCTATAAGGTGAAAAATTATTTTATTTTCTCCTTTTTGAGCTTTGGGGAAACTCTCTAGTAACGTGGGGGTGATCTTACCCAAGGAGATTCTCACAGGGTCCGCTGACCAGAGTGAAAGTTGGTCAAGAGAATCAAGAAAGTTAGAACAGCGACCACAAGTGACCCCTCTTGAAAACAGTGAAAACGTCCTGTCTGCACATGATCGTTAAAACTGTGTCCGTGGGCCTTTTAGTTGCTATATTTGACCTTTGGAAATAAAATTAAAATTTAACTTTGAGACCCTGATGGGATTAGTGTTTTTTTTTCTTTTGGCAATTTTGTCCAGGCTCAGGGGACGACAAGGATCGCCAGGGATGATAACTGTTTTTTGGGTATTGTGATGACGCAATATTACAAAATTTGTGATATTGGGTTGTGGTAATACCATGAAAAGTTTTTAATTATTGCTTGAGAAAAAACAAAAAAAAACTTGTTTTACATCATTTATCACTTAGGTGTGAAAATGTGCCATGTCATCACCACATAGGTGGATGGGTTGAAAGCATACTATGGTAACTCCTTTTATATATTGACAGTGCAGTGTTGTTCTTGAATGAGTGTTTTTAATCTAAACCAATGTTGTTCATGGAATTGTCACTAGTTGGATATATGGCATGTAAATCTTGTGTAAATCATTTACATTTACATGTCTAACTTTTGTACACTTACATTTATATTTTCTAACGGTCAATGTGGGCCTTGTGTGGTATGAAGGCCTAAAGGAAGTGTGAAGAGATTTTTAATTGAAAAATTCAAGACTTTTGGAAGTGGGACATTAAGGATATAGGACTCTCATTGACAAGAATTTGAAGAATGAGAAATATGTATGTACTTGGGGTGCGATTTTAATGAAAAATGATTGAAGAACTCAAGTTTCTTGTGTTGGATTGTTATTTTTTTAAAGTGTGAAAGGTAGAATAATTTATTTTGTATAAGTAAGATGTTTCCTTGAAACCTTGAAATAATATTTATACATTTCTTCTAAGACAAATAGTAATGGGGCTTACCACTTAGTAGCTTCTAAAGCACTAAGCTACCAGCTGCCACTATTCAATTCTACAACTAATATTTCAGATTTCAATGTTGAAGATTTGGCCTTGACATTTTTATAACAAGGCCTGAATCTTAACTTTTGGAGCTTATAGAAACTACTTAGTACTAAGCTTGTTATTTGTGTTATCTACTAATGTTCCTTGTATGTGTAGGTTCATGTGTTGCAGTGGCCAGGACTAAATTGGTCAAGGTTGAATTCTCTTGGGTGATTTTTAAAGATAAAAAAAATCAAGTCGTTCATATGTCTGAGAAGAAAAAATGTAATCTCGCTAATGAAAGAACTATTAGGTATTTATTTTTGCACATACATCTACTGAAATTAAGGTCAAGTTGCTAATATATAGAGCTAAAAAAAGGGGGGGGGCAATCACTTAATGTTGCAAGTAGCCAAACACTTTGGGGGTGGGATGCTGGCTGTGGCAAGTGGTGAAATTCTTCTTATTTTGCAACTAGCCAAACATTTTGACAACTCTTAACTTTATGTAGTCAAATTGCTGATCAATGGGTCCACTAGCCAAGTGGGCGACATGGGGAATATGAAAAAGAAAAAACAATGGTCCCAGCCTAACCTTTCTTGATTTTCATGACCAAATGTCAATTTGATTGACGGACCTTGGGCGAATCTCCCTGAATAAAAGGTCACCACCCACATTCCCAGAGAGTTTCCCCAAAACTTGAAAAGGAGAAAACAAAAATAACTCCATCTTTCAAGGAGGCGCATTCCCCTTACAAGTAGGCCCTCACCTGGTGCAAAGTACAGTCCATCTCTCCACGAACAACCCAATTCCGAAACCAATGAATCCTAGCTAACGTTTCCGATTTCAATGAAAGCTTTTAACATTCCATTACATGTTGCAACATATGCAATGATGTTTCTCACATTTTGGTACTGCGAAAATTCTCAAAAGTTAACCTGCTGACCAGCCTTTTTTTCGAAATTGGCAAAATTTCGTCAAAAAGTGAAATTCAAAATTCGAAATTTAAAAATCAAGTCATTTTGGAGTTTTCCAATCGTCAGAAGTGAGGACAAAAAAGGAGGTATAAATCGCCAGATTTCTATACTTGGTTTTTAACATGTAGCAAAAACATAGAAAGATGATTAAGGATTTGTATTTCATATTTGGTTTATTGCCAGATTTGGCTAAATATTATCAGAGAGGATCGCCACCTTTTCTTCATCTTCCTATGGATGTAGGTGGGTATCATATTTAGAAAAGGACCAGTTGAGTTCATGTACCTAAATTCTCCAGGGATTTTCTACCAGTCAGTAGATGAAGCATTTTTCAGAGTGTATATCAGATGATATAAATATTTTGACTATTGGTACAATACTTGTTAGCCACAATAGTTGTGGTTTATAAAATTTTAATACCAGCCAATACCAATATTGGTATGGTATTTCATGTTCATAATTTTACCTTCCTTGAAATGGGAGTTTTAATCTCAGTTTTCAAATACACCAGAGGTAGCATCACTTTGATCTACCTACCCAACACTAGTGTTAACTAGTGCCAAAAAGGTTAGGCTTTTCTCCTATGAATACTCATGTATGAACACCATGATAAGTTATATTCATTATATAGAATATATTTGATGTTTGCTATTATCTAGGGGTGGGCAATTCTTTTGTTGTGGGTGAAAAGAGGGAATGTGCAAGAAGTATGTTACAACTTGTGCATTTGCATATTTTACAATACACTTGACTGTGGTGGAATTGGTTTAAGTTGTGAAGACTAACTATATATTCTTCATTGCTCTATTTTTTTAGAATAAGACTTTTATTTCATAATCTTTAAAATAAATGAAAAATTGCTACCATTTGTCAATATAGAAATGACTTTAATATTAACTTTCAAGTGCCGATCTTCTGTATTCTAAACTTGCTTCTTTCTGTCTAGGTTAGAGGTGAGTTAGTGGAAATTTTCTAGACATCTTCAATTCTTCTTAACTCCAATCTATGGATTTATTTGGCCCTCTCGATTAAGGAGCTTACCTCTCATCCCCTAGTTTTTCCTTACCATTTAATAGTTGTATTTATAACCTTACTATGATCCAATAAACTATGCTTCATTGATCATATGTTTCCAAGTGTAACCAATCTCGTTCCAAGTTTGAGATACCTTTGAAGGTCTCTGATCCTCAACCAAGGTGCAATTTAATTTTGGAATCTATAATAAATTTGTGCATGGATGAAAGAATCATATTAATTTTTTACTTAAATGTTGTTTCCAAGTTCAAACTATGTGGAAATCCACTTGTATAGGTTTACCAACTAATAATATGTTCAAAATTGATTAACCTTAATAGTTCACCCTGAATTTGTTTAAAACGATAGTCTCTTCCAATCACCCCTTTTCTCTTGATGCAAGTGATTGCCACCCCCACAAAGAGTTGCACAATAGGGTCATAATCTTTTTAGAGCTTTGGTAGACCCTCACCAAAGAGATACCAAGAACCAAAGAGCTAGCACGAGGATTCATGTCACAATCATTGCATTTTGCAATAATGAATGAAGGTTTCACCTCTAGTATGTAATCTTTGACATCAAAATCAAGCCCATAGTAGATGCCTAGAATAATTTGGATGAATTCTTGTCCTTCACCCACTACCATCCCAAGGTCCTGATCCAAACTAGAGGACCTTCCTTGTTCCCATGGCAATACACTAAGCTTTTCATTCACATGACTTCAAAATTTGATGTTTCATTAAACTAATTTTGTTTTGGACATCAAATTGTGAACCACATCACCCTTGCCCTTATTGGTGAAGTTTGTGTATCAAAAATGATTTGTTGCCTTTGCCACTTTGGCATCCAAAGTTTTATAATTTATTGTTCTTGGTCAACTTTCCTAATGATTAGTTTTGGACCCTAATCCCTTGCAATGTGCAAAAGATAGAGCACATATGGGCAATCCTATCTTTACCCTTATGTACATGAGGGAGTTTCATTGAAGCACCTTGTAGCAAACATGAATGAATTGATTTGCAAATTGCAAACCTTAAAAAAGAACTTCACAAAGAGAGTTGGATATTGAAATCTTATTCCATTTAAGTCAATTTATGGATCAGGAAACCATTGTAAAAAATGCACATCATTGGAAGAAATGTTGTTTGGTCATTATCTATCACTTCCATTAAGATATATGGAGTCTCATTTGAATAGTGTTAGCAAATATTTGTGGGACACATTAAGGATTGTGATGGGACACCAGTTGGCTAGCTCCTCTTTGGTCCCAACTTTATGAAACAAATTGATGAAACCAATTGTACCATGTTATTCAAGAGGTGATTTTTATTGATCACTTCATATATCAAATTTGTGACAAGCTTCTTTTACAACCTTGAAAATCATAATGTAAAACTTTATAATTATCTCGTCTAGAATAAGGGTTTTTCTTTTAACGTGTATTTTACAACAATAACAAATCATCTTCAAACTTTCCTAAAAGCTATCTAAAATATGTTTAACATGCAAGAATTTGAGCAATAATTGGACAAAGATTATTTTGTTTCAAATTAGCATAAAACTTAATGCAAATAAATTTTAGGTCTTTTATCTCATCTCAAGATACCTTGCTTGTCTTTCAACCTTGGAATGATTGAAGACTATGTCCTCTTCCTCACAAATTAAAAAACTCTTTAAGCACCATGTCACATATAACTTTCCATTGAAATCTTCAACATTCTATCTAACTAGTTGTTTTAATTACACACCTTAAATGGCCCAATTGTGATACCAGGATTTATAGTTTTATTTGAGGCATCAAACTTTGGGTATGGTGCTAAAATTCACTCCAAGTCTCCTCAAGACCTTTTTGACACTCCCACTTTTATACTTTACATTTTGCCATGCCAAATTTTGCCTTGTTCCTACTTGAGGATTTCAAGCTAAGTACCTAGGACAAAGCTTTTAAGAAATATAACAAGTCATTTCTTCCTTAAATTATTTACTTGATGTTTGGGTATTGGCAGCATATAATTTGTTTTAATGTTATTTAGGTTTGAGGTTGAAAATTTATCTACTTAATTTGCATATTAGTACCCCATTATTCAATCTATGGACAATTATTAAACATTGTTACATTTAGATTCATTAAATAATTATGATGTTATGAAAAGGTTTTCTTCCCCAACGTCTCCGTTCTTGTCTTGTTCCCCTTTTGGTTTTTGAGTGTTCCACAAATCATTAAAAAAATCATAAATGGGTTGTTTGCCATAGTTACAATCTTTTGGTATGGTTTGCCTATTTATAGCAAGCAATTTGAAGCTTTGAATGCTACAGATCCTAACCTTTCAATTGGTTGCTAGAGAGGCATTAATTGCCCCAACTAATTATTTCTTACAACCAAAACATATTGACATATCTAGAAGGAGATTGTACAAACTTTTTGGATTAAAGATAACTTGGTGTACAAGGTCATTACACTAATGCATGGGAGCCTCCTTGTTACATTGAACATCTAGTTACATAGGTGAAAATAGATATTGTTGTGTGTCCACAAAATCTTTTATGTCCTAATTTCCTTTGACTCATTATGACCATTGGGAAGTCATTGATCTATGCCCTTGTTAATCAAACATTGTGGTCTTATGGTTGGCTTCTCTTCTTGTCTTCATGTAGCATGTAGAGGCTGGAATTGGTTTCCTTGCAATGTCAATTGACATACCTTGATTTCCTTATTAACTTTGAGAATGTTCACTTGGAGAATTTTGATGTCTCATGAATATTTTCTCTATAGTTTTCTTGGAAGCCAACAATTCATGCATGAAGGTGGAAGTGGTTTCAAGTTGCACATAAAATAGATTTGGTGATTCCCTTTTTTCACATGTGAGGTAATTAAATTATTGGGGGCTATTTTTTTGTTGGGCATTTTATCCTATTGTTTGGTTTATTTATTAGCTTCATGATGTTTTAGAATCTTAAGACCCATGACTTTTGTCAACCTCCTATATACTAGTATTAAAATGCTTCTCATTTTGTATCTTGGGTGCCCAATATATGAACCTTTACATTGTTATAATCCTTAGCAACTACTTTCCTCCCATAGGTTGGTCCTTCCTCCCACACTTCTTATGATTGGCATTAATGAAATTGTCAATTCATCTTCATGGTTCTTAAAATTATACATTGAAATTTTCCCAACAACAACTGCATGTTTTACCATGGTTATAAACTCTCACTTCCCTTGACTTTTTCGCTTTTAATGCATGTTCCCAATTTAGGCAAAAGTTAATTGAAAGGAGCAAATGGGGCGTTGGGTTTTAATTTTCATAAAAACCATGAGAATCATGGCAAGTTGTGTTAAAAGGATTTAAATGAATGCTAGGATATTCAGATGAATATTGTATTTGATATTTTAATTAAAATGAAAGACTTTTGAAATTGAAATCATTTTTTGTCAAAGAAGGACACTTTTGCAAAGGACACTCTTATTTTTTATAAAAGTGAAATTGATGTTAGGAACCTACTAGCCACATTCAAAAATCATTCACATTTAGAAAATATGAAATTTTAGAAGTTCAAAATATATGTCATAATACTAAATTTTCAATAGTCCTTAGGTCACAAGTAAATGGGGTATAATGTACATGATGCAAAGAAAGCAAGTTGTAGCTTATAATAACATAGGTGAACCCTCAAATAATGAATGTAATTTGGTATGATTTGAAATTGCGATTGTTTTTTAAGAAAAACATAAATTTGCACCTTGATAAAAATTCATATTAATCTAACAATCATTAAAACAAAAAATATGATGTATTGGGACAACTATAAATGTACTATTAATAAGTTGCCAAAATAATTCATTCAAAAATATGATTTTATTGAAAGCAATTTGAGCAAAAGGGATGCATATTCTTTTAAAAAAGTAATCTCATTAGCTCCTTCGAGTGCATTTGGACATTGAATCTTCATCCCATGGACATGTGGATAGTGAACTTGATTTGTAGGCAAGCATGATCTTCATAAAATCATGTAATGGTTATATTCAATCATGATTGTGTGTCAATCTTGTCAAGGCCCAAGATTTCCAACTAGTCTACCCATTGTATTTTTAGTTTTGATGCCATCAAGAACCAATGATCTCCCATTTTTTTCATTCCTTTTGTCTATGCTGAAGTTTGAGACTACCAGTGTGATATTGAAACATTTGAGTCCACTCTAGATACAAATAGTGTTCCATGGTAATCAACAAGAGGTAATTAGCTATAGGACCTTCATAATATGTATTGGGTTATTAGTTCTCAAACATACTATTATGCTTGCATCTGTTTAAAACCATGACCAAGTTGTTTTCTTCCATTGTTGTGGCATTCAGAGTTTGAATTAGTGTGACCTTGTGGTTTCCCTCAAAAAAAATTGACAATGGTCCTTAAGATATTGGATTTTATTGGCAAAGGCATATAAGTAATGTCATAACCCCAAACAACTTCTTCTTGATTTCAAGACATTCATCTTGGAAGTACCTCACTGTTCATTGATTTGGAAGCAGATCATTGTTCATTTTCCCAACTTTCCTGGAGTCTAGTATCCACCACGGACATGAAACTTCCACCATAATGTTGCATTTTTATCAACCCAGTTTAACTATGGCACCACTTGGAACGCATCCTTGTACAACATCATCCTACTTGCCGCAAGTTGTTAAACCTACTTTTTTTCTTATATCCCAAATTCAAAGTGCTTAAGCTAATTTGGACCAAAGTTAATATTTTATACTTCTAAGAAACGAATCTACAAGTACTCAGGCCATCAAGGTTTAGAAATTCCACCAAAGTATAATTTTGACCCCACATCACCCTAACCTGATTGAAAATTCTATGACAACAAGCATATGATATTCACTTTATAACATGGCTAGAACAAAAAGTTTTAAATCATGAGCTGATGTTTGCATTCTATCACAAAACTAATATTTGTAGACTCTTGTGATTATGCTGCACTATAAAGATTCTCACCACTTTACTCCTTTTCAAAAATTTGGGTGTTTTCAATTATTGGTTAAGTTCCCACTAATAAAACCATGGAAAGTGGTACATGTTTTAAGAAACATGTTATTTCACAAACTTGTCACAAAAGAGAAGAAAAGGACCGTAGTGGTTAAACATTGAATTATTTAATTGTGATAGCTCACAATGTTTATTTGTGGCATTGTTTCAGTGGCCAAATCATGGTGGGGGTATTCTAAACAGACGTGAAGCTGTATATGAAAGGCAAATAAGTCCCAAAGTGGTTGCCAAACTTACAAAACGTTGGCAATTTATAACTGGGGATGATGTCACAGCTACACCAGCTATAGCAGATGGAGTAGTATACTTTCCAAGTTCCAATGGTTTTTTGTATGCAGTTTGTGCAACAACAGGGGATGCTATATGGCAGACGAATTTGACAAAACTCACAAAGAGTCCAACGACAATATTTTCAAGAACAACACCTGTTGTTACCAAGGATTTACTATTAATTGCCATATTTGGTCCAGCCCTAATGCTTGCTGTGTACCGAAGTACGGGTGACATTGTTTGGTCCACTTTACTAGACCCACATCCACTTGGCCTGGTCACAATGTCTGGCACAGCTTATAAAAGGCGATTGAATGTTTTTCATCAAATTCCTGATTGTAATACTTTTATGTTATACAAAACCATGGATGGAAAACATTGTACACCTTTTAATTAATTATTTTTCTTTTCCATTTTTGATATAAGGTTAAAAAATGGCCGGGGTTGAAGATTGTCAAATTGCGTAAGCAGAAGGCTCTATGCATCTAGGGGCTTAACATTATGTTGTGTGATACTAATTTCCACCTTATTGCAGTTCATTTTTTGTAGGTACATCATCGGCAGAGGAAACTTTGGGCAGCAATTCTGTGAATTGTTGTTATTTTCAAGCAAGTTTTTTGAAAATTGATCTTATGACAGGTGATATCAAATGGAGGACCCATATGTTACCAAATAATCATGGCCATAAAAACTTGTACTCAGGGGCTGCAATATGGGGAAGTAGCCCACCCATTGACATACTTCGGAATCTTGTATATATTGCCACTGGAAACCTTTACACAGTCCCTTTTGACATAGAACAATGTGAAGAAAACCGGTTGAAAGAGAAACATCCTATTGTCCCTGACCCATGCATTCGACCCGATGATCATTCTGAATCTGTCCTTGCTCTAGACTTGGAGAATGGCACAATAAAATGGAGTCATCACTTGGGCGCTTACGATACTTGGAATGTCTATTGTGCCCTGCCTCAAAATTCAAATTGTCCGCCAATTCCAGGGGTTGATGCAGATTTTGGCGAAGCCCCATTGCTACACATTATTAAGAATGACAATGCGCATCCACATTCAAAGCAAGATGTGGCAATTGTTGGACAAAAAAATGGATTTGTTTGGGCTCTAGATCGTGACAATGGCCATATTGTTTGGGCAACAGTAAAATCCATTCCTTAAACACATTACAAGTGAATTCCTTGAGTCAAATTGAGGGTGTTTTTTCCCATCAATACAGATCATGCTACCCATGAAATAATGCATATTGGTTAGTCTAAAAGTGATTGAAATCTTGACATGGAACTTGCATTAAAAAAATCCTCCTCTTTGAGAATGACCATGCAAATTCTTTCAATATATGTTATTTCTTGAGACATGAAGTTAGTTTTCCTCTACTATATGAAAATTTGCACTTCTTTGACAATGAACATTCAAATTATTTCATAAACTGATTTTCCTTGTTTAGACACCAAGTTAGTTCTCCTCTATTACATGGAAATTTCATGAACAAGGGGCAAAATGTTTGATGAAAATTCTCTGTGATATGAACAGGTTGCAGGCCCAGGAGGAACTGCTGGAGGAGCAATATGGGGTTTAGCAACTGATGGCCAACGAGTTTACACAAACATTGCTAACAATGAATTTAAAAATTTTACACTCCTTCCATCAAGCCAAGTCACAAATGGAGGTGGGTGGGTAGCTATGGATGCGCACAATGGCACTATCTTATGGTCCATAGCTGCACCAAATAGTAGCATGGCATATGGACCTGTGACTGTTGCCAATGGAGTTGTGTTTGTCACTACTTATGGTGTTCCATATGGTACACTTTTGGCATTAGAAGCTACATCAGGGAAAATACTTTGGCAATACAATGCAAGTAGTAGCTTAGCAGGAGGAGTTTCAGTGGTGAATGGTTGTGTGTACATGGGTGAAGGCGTTACTGTAGTTAGTGTAACTGTTGTTCCATATCCAAGTGTTGGAGGTTCACGTGTTGATGCATTTTGTCTCTAGATTCATGAATAAGTGCCTAGTTGTGATTTACACATGTACTTAATAGCATGACATGCCTATGTTAAACAAAATTTACATGACTTCATGTAGAACATTAAGTCTTGAATGAGCAACAAATAAAGATAAAATACCTTTAGCTGATCTGAAAACCAACTTGACTCACCATAGGGTATTTATTGAACTGTTTTATTTGGGTTGGTATGGATGATAAGAAAATATTCACAATATGAATGTTCCCAAATGATAAGATTATGTAGCGTCTCCCTTTGGTCTAGCTAGATAGGTTACAATGACGTAGAATATTGGGCAAAGGATAGGGGAGAGAGTGTGATGCTATTTTGAACATCTAATAAAATACATGGAAACTGGAGGAACATACCAAAAGTATGTTTCATTCCATGTGACCTACCTTGATAGGTTATGCAAGTTCAACTTTGGCCAAAAATCATGGGATGAAGTGTAATGCTATTGAGAACATATTGGGGAACACGTTGGGAACTTCTGAGGAGCCAAATCTAGGAAAATCAAACCCTCCCACACCACCACCCTTCTCACAAGCTAAACTTTGAAAGGTGGGTATCAACCAGTGTTGTGCATGTAAATGGTTTGGGACTTACACTAAGTGTAAGCGCAAAAATAAATTTATTTATATAGTTTTAGGCAGTTTGATAAAACAATGTAAATGTAAAATATATATTTTTATGTGATTTTACATGGCTCTATAAAACAATGTAAATGCATAACAATATTAAAAATATGATTTTTACTTGAGAAGATTCAAAAAAAAAAAAAACATTAGCATTCAAGGGTGGAGGGACCTCAGTTTTTGTGGTGAACTGGGTTTCACCCTGTCTCTCCTTTTTCTTAGCGCCTCCATTACTGTTACTACTTGTAGAGCCACTATAAGTCTTGAACCTTGTGCATTAAATGGTGATTTTCAGCATTTCATTCCCAGATCTAATAAATTTCATTACTTTGTGGATACCCCTGCAAGAAGGGTTTGGGGTGAAGAAAGGAGGCCCAAAGACAGGGTGACTTTACAATTATTTTTAGTATTTACACTTACAGTTACACATCCCAAAACAGTTACACTGGGCTGTGTAAGTGTCCGTGACAAATATTTACACTGGCCTCGTGTAAGTGTTGAAAATTTGGACATGTAAGTTTAAATGATTACGTGCCGTACATATTCCTATTGACACTTACACGCACAACACTGGTATCAACCAGTGTTGCCCAGATGTATTGAAAATTCTGGATATGAACCCGGATAGTACTCGGATATGCATATAGTCATATCCGGAATTTGGTTTCTTTCAAAAATTCATCTTTGTACATATCCGGCCTAAAACAATCATGCAATAACTGGTGCTCATCCTTGTCTGGGCGAAAATTGCTTGTACCAGCATGCACATCCGGGCATTCATGGATGAATATGCCCGGATATGCATAATATGAGTATGCATATGCATATCTGATGCATAACTTGTGCATTTTGGCATATGATTGGTTAGGGATTAGGGTTAATGTTAGATCAAAATGGAGCTCATAGCATTTAGGGTTTAATGATCCAGCTTCATTATCCTTGTATGGCTTCTCATCTAATGTTCCCAAGGTTGAGGTAGCACGATCCTTGATTTGACCAACCTTTATTTTTGGTAGCTTGAATTGTTTTAAACACCTTCTGAGCAACAATGTCCTTTGCTTCACTTGCCTTGTCCTTTGTTGCTCTCTATGAAGTCGGAGGTCTCAAGTCGAGGTGTGAGATTGAAGTTTGAAAATTTGAGGTTTGAGGTCACTGTGTCAAGTCAAAGGTTTGACGAAGTTGAAGGTATGAGCTCTAAATGTCTAAGTGCTCTCTTTGTGAGGTCAAAGGTTTAAGGTTAGAATGTTCTTTCCTTTGGCTTTGTTGTTTTCTTTGGTTTGTAGTTATTTTTTGGAATAAATGTATGCAATTGTGGCAACAATGGATTTGTACGAGGATTTCATGCCCTAAAATCAAAGTTCACACATTTTGTGGCATACATGATGATGATGATCAAGTTCTTCTTGATGCAAATATTAAGTTTGATATATCTCGCATGTGCAACTAGCTGAAGCCACCAAACATGATCAAGGTAAATTGTGCACAATTTAAAAAACACCAGAGAGGTGTAGAGAGTTTGTTTGGGATAATGTGAATCTTCAAAGGATATGATGTAAAAAACTCAATGTAGTCAAAGTATTTTTTTGTATCTTAACAATTTATACTCTCCCAACCACTAATCCATCATTAGTGGGATTGAGATCAAACCTTGTTTTGTTGCTATATATGGCATTTTATCATGTTGTTAAAGGATGCAACCACTCCCACTCCTTGGGAATTTTCAACTTTGTTATAATTCTTTATAGTAAAGCAAGATGATCCAAATTCAAATGAAATGGGTAGCTAAACTACTATTTGTTGATTTTTACTTATTTGTTTCCCATGTTGTGAAGCTTGGAACCAACAACAAATGAGCCTTAGTTTTCTTATCCTTGTTTATTTTTATTATTTGTTTCCTTTTATTGTTCCCTCTGTTATGTGGTTTGACACCATTTGCACACAATAACATCACAATGCTCCATTGTGTGCCACATAGCACTACAATTGCACATATTCCATGTCATCTTCACATATTGGAATGGTCTATGCGCTTCCAATTACATTTTTCTATAAAATTTGTTTTGGAGTTCTTATGAAGAATTAAATAAAAAAGTGTGTATAAGACAATGTGTGATATGTGAATGAGATCTACTCTTGGTTACATTAGTAAAGATAATGTAATTTTTGTTTTCACAAAGATGTGGAATGAGCCAAGAATGTGAGGTTGAAACTTGAAACCTTCATGTATTCAATGAGGTACAAAGGAATGGCAAATAGCTAAGTAAAGTAGAGGTAGGAAGTGAGTAGTGATGAGAAGGTATAGCTAAAAGTCTCTACAATATGGCTTACAATATGGCTTAAAGATGATGTAAAAATCAAGAACATGCAAGGCAATCTATGGATAATGAAGGGATGGTGAAGATATGCACTTTTGGTTGCCTCATATTTCATGATAGTTGTTCAGTTCTATGTTCATTTCAATCAATCAGTTGTAGTAAATTTCAAAACTGGAAATGGATGAAAACATAGTATAATGAGCCAATTGAACCAAGTTTGTAGTCCTTTTTAAAGGACTGCAATATTGGACACATGGCATTCCTATGTTGGTCTATTACTTTAAAAATTGCATTTTTCATACCCAATTTACAACTATGTGGTAGATTAAAATATTTTTGGCTACGTCTTGATATTATATCATATATATTATGCATCCATGTTTTTATCACCTAAAAATGAATAACTTTTGTTCAAAACACATTCTCAAAATTCATATTTTTCAAGGCTTAAAATATTTTTAAACCAAAAGCACCAAAATGTGTTAAAAACATGAATTCCACCAATTTCAAATTATGTTGTGCATTCAATGATCATTATGAGGATCCTCTCAATTTTTTTAAAGAAATGGTGTACAATTAATATGGAACAAGGATGTTTGAAAAAAAAAATTTGTCGACAAGCAAGTTTTGAATGCTTTAAACATGGAAAAGGACTTTTCAAACATCATCAATTTTTTTCTATCTTTGATCATTGAAACTTTGCAATTAATGGAACCTATTCCAGAAGGTTTTGACAATCCAAATTTTTGTGCTTCACTTATGATTTTTCAATAATTAAATAATATAATTTTAAGCACTATCCACACCCTGTAATGGTTCCTTTTATTGTGTTTTTACCCAAGTGCTAACATTGTAAGAGATGACGTGTTTTGTTGATGCATCAATAAGTATAAGTGGTTAGCTTCATCCTTATTTCAGATCAATCCAACATGGTTTGAACTTCAAAATATAATACAATTTTGTGAAGTTAAGAGTGGGTTGGATAGAGATCAACCAGGCAATGAATAGATATGGCCTTCTAAAGTTTTGTTTTTAATGTTAAGTTGTTTTCAAATGTACATGTTAATTTGATTTCATGTTTATAGTGTGAGGTGAAGAATTTAATCATGACTATTGTCTTTGGATGGTGTAATTTTTTTTGTCACAATGTGCAAATTCCTAGAAATTGAATCCATATATTTGAATATGCCAAACATCGATTTCCTTCCTATAAATATTCCGAATGTGGGGGTCAAGGTTAAGCTCAACTTCTACCACAATGATTTGTCTTGCATTAGTTGAGATCTACCAATGACAACCAGAGGTTCTATATCTAATGTTGCATCATAAGTCAAAGTAGTGCTTATCTACAATTTTTCTCATGTGGAGGCAAGATTTTGAAATATGGTTGTCAACCTGAAAGGCTTACTTGTGTTTTCTTATGTTTTGTTGTTCAATTGGGAAATGATGTTTTCATTCCAACTGATGAGCCCCATGGTTCAATTGAAGCATGATTAAACAAGAAACCCATCTAATTTCCAATTTCTGAAATGCTACCAAGGCATATGTGATACTTGTCTCCAACTTCAGAATGATGACATATTACACTTCAAGTTGTTGGCATATTAGAAATAGTAGTAGTTATTTTATTATTTGATTTAGTTAAAGCATATCTTGGTATTGTTTTGTGATGATAGTAGCATGACAAGCAATGAACATGGACTTTGTGTTCGAGAGGCATTTAAAAAAGATATTATCATTCACGACAATTGTTTTAAGTTATTTGGTTCATGGATACTTCAGCATATTGATTAATTTTTGTTGGTAATTTGCAGAAACCAATGGTTAGGTTGAGACCTACATAGCTTCTTCAAATTCCATCACTATTGTGGTTTTTTATGAACATTTGTTACTCTAGCACCAAGCTGGAATATATCTCCACATAAATTGTTGGACATCTTTTGAGGGTTTTTTTTTGGTTTTATATGTCATCCATCATTCCTCCAAGTCTTTACACATATATGCCCTAAACCTATAAAAAATACAAAGTATACAAATTATATAATGTAGAACATTTTTTTATAAAAAACAAACAAAAAAAATTTTTAAAAAAATTTAAACTTTTAAACTACAAAGATTTATTGATCGAACAAAAAAACCTTAATCTTAAAAAAAAATCAAATATATTTTGTAAAAAACCAAAAGAAAATATGTCTTTTACCTTTGTGTGATCTCTCCAAAGTAAATTTTTCCACTCTTTTTGAAACAAATATAGAATGAAATTGTATTACTTCACATATGTTTAAACCCTAAAATTCTCCCCTCCCAAATTTAGCCTAGTTTAAGTTAATTATTATATATTTGTGAAAAACTTACTAACTAGTTTATGTGTCCCAACCTTAAATTTAAATTACAATCCAATATACATATTTATAATAATTACATGAAAAGATGGATTGTAATGCCCATTCCATAAATAAATTAGGTAAACAAGATTTAATAAAATATGCATTAACTAAATCAAAATGGCTACAACTATGACACCACTATAAATTGTTTAAAATACCTACATATGGGGGACCTATGTTCATCATCCATGAACTAGGACGAACCTTAATAAATTGATATGTAGGATTGGGGGGCTAGGGGTGGGAAAAGTGAGGAAGTAATTAGTTAGGTATTTAGTTATGTAAAAAACATAGGTAGGTAGGTGAACATAGTGGTAGGTAGGAAGGTGGGTGCATAGGTAGGTAAGTAGGTATATAGGTAGGTAGTTGAGTTAGTAAGCAAGTTAGTAAGTAGAAATGAAGTTCAAGGAACAAAATAGATAGATTACTAGCGTCGATAGACATGTAGGTAGACAAGTTAATAGGTAGGAAGAAAGTTACATTAGCAAGGTAGCTAGGTAGATAGACAATTTAGTATGTAAGAAACAAGTTACCTTATCAGGTGACTAGGTTTGTTGAACATTTATGTGAATAGGGTAGGTAGTTAGTACAATGGTTAGGTCAATAAGGAAGTTAAGTTGGTAGGTATGTAGTTAATAGGGTAGTTAGGTTAGTAGGGTAGATAGTTAATATAGTAGTTAGGTAAGTAAAATAACTAGTTATTAAAGTAGCAATGCCAATAATTAGTAAGGTATCAACGTTGGTGCAATATTATGAAGGTAGGAAGGTGAGTAGGGTAGCTATGTGTGTGGTCCGGTCTAGCGAAAAAACAATCAAGAACAAACTTAAAAAAGAGTGAAAAGAAATGGAGTGCGATGAACCCCATCTAATGTTGAATGAAAAAACGCAGCCCATCCAGTGCATACAACGGCCAACTGGTGCATTGGTGGCTGTCAGTTCACTCTGGCCACCCTGGTTTCAATTTAACAAGATCAAGCATTGTTAAATTGTTTAAGGGATGTTGGTTTCCATTCCATTTCATTTATACAAAAATTGAAAAGAAGTTGAGAGGTAATCTGATATTCCTTGGCATGTCATTTTCATTTGTGGTAATTTGAATAGTTTCGATGCAGGGTTCTTTTTTTGGCGAATTTTCACCACTTGGTAAAAAACAAAGGAGAAAGGGGAGGGGAGGCCGCTCTTGTGAACTGTCCAAACATTTTTTTTGGAAAAAAGGCCCAAAGTTATCACATTTCAAGGAAAAAAAAGTATAACTCGCCATATTTAGAGCGCAGTATAAAAAAGGCTGGTAGCAATACATATGGCCACCACTCTAACATCCCTGTGGACACAATAGGTGGAGGTTATTGTCAATTTTAACCCAACACTTTCTGTCAGAAGACAGGTAGTAGTAGGAAAACTTAGCCATGATGTTGACGAGCTTGACAGGAACCAAATGAGAAGCAGACAAAGAACCCCAACATAGAGGAGCACAAAGAGAAAAGAAAAATCAAAAAGGAAAAAGGAAAGAACTGGAACAACACAAAACACATAGCAGGAAGAAAGCTGTGAAAAGTGAGAACTTCGGGGGCAAGAACTTTAGAGGATAAAGAACTTCTGTAGTATCTTATATATTAAAGCTACAGTGGTGTCTGTTCGTCTGTTCGATAGGTCCTGAAACCCATATCCCAAAAAAAACACTGCCCGTTCCCTGTGTAACTTCCTCCTCCTATCCCTGGAGGCAAAAGGAAAAAAAGTTCCCTCCTCCTCCTATCCCTGGCAGTAAAAGGAAAAAAAAATACTACCCATTCCCTGTGCAACTTCCTCCTCCTGTCCCTGGCAACAAAAGGAAAATTCGAGACAAGGCAGGGGCAGGGCAGGGCAGGGCAGGGCAAGGGCAGGGCAGGGTAAGGGCAGGGGCAGGGCAGTAAAAAAATAAAGAGTAAATTTTTTTTAAAAATAAAAAACAGTGGCCGAAGGTTACAAGCACCCATGGGGGACTTCACAGTGGCCTTTGGCCATCGGCACCCACTAGTACCTTAGAAAGGAAAACTGGACAAGAATTAGGCATAATAAGATGATCCAAACTGTTTAACATCACCACTTTGTTTCTGCCCAGACAAGATCATGCTACTGCCTCACATGCAAATACTTGGCACCAAAACTACTTCCATACTGCCCAAAGACAATATGGTCAGAGAATTACTTTTTGGCCATAGCCCAGATCTGGGCTACTTGTGGGCTCTGAAGACAGATTAAACACAAGGATGTTGCCTAGTATGTCCAGCCACCCCAAAACACCACATCCACATCTTTAGGTGTATACTTTGCACATTCCATTTCCCACACCCATAATTACTATTGTATCCTAATTCCTATCCTCAGCTTGTTTTCTCACTGATTCTACTCCCATTTCCCCCAACCTCTAGGATCTGACATCATGGTTCAAAAGTTTTCTTTTTCTTCCTTTTCTCACCCCTATCCTCCACCCCAACCTCTGATGCTATGGTCCCCACCTTGTCTTTGTTCTTATTGTTCTCAGTTCTATCACCCATCCTGCCCTCTGATATTGTGGCTGCCACCTTCGCCTTTTTCTTCCTTTTCTCAATGTTATCTCCCATCCCACCTTCTGAGGTTGAGGTGGTTGCCCTGTCTTTTTTCTTCCTTTCCTCATTGCCCTCTTGCAACCCACCATCTGAAGTCTTCTGCTTCTTGCGTGAAACATCTCCTGATTCTGTAGCTTTGGTGGTGGCTGGAGCTGCCAAATAAGCTTCCACCCCTTTTTGTTGCTCCCCCACCTGGGAGTTTCCCAGGTTTTTCACCTTCTTCTGCAGATTCACCACAAACTCAGCAGTGAACAATTACTCATGCTAATTTAAGTGAAGTTGCTACCAAGGCTTCTCACATTCCTCTCTTCTGAATTTATTTTTTCTTAGACCTCTACAATTGCTGTGCAAACTTTTGTGGCAGTTTTTCTTCACCAAAACTTTCAAATTTAGCAAATCCCACTGATGAGCATACAATCCATTCAGGGACAAATAATCTAATTTAGTTGGACACAGTATTGGACAGAGCATCAACCTTTGCAAACTGCTGACCCCTTCTAAGTCTTAATACACACATCTCTACTCATACACTTCTACTTCCTCCCACAAAAAGCCATCTACATTGTAGAGTTTAAAAATTCTGAAGTTTGTATGTCCAGGACAAAATGTGACCTTCAATGAAGCTGTCATCGAAGCCACCTCTGACTTGGAAATGCCCTTCTCTGCATTCCTAGATCCCTCCATAATAGTAACACCTGTACTTCTGCTAGGTTCCTGCAACAACAAATGATTAAGCTACATCAGTCACAGTTCTCTGAAACTTTGCACAAATGTTGAATTTTGCAGACCTTCATAGATTTCCCTGCAACAATTGTGATAATTGAGGTTGTGAATTAAATTGGAGCTAAAGACAAAGTTACAGATTTTCTAAAACAAGGATATGACAACAAGGAGCTGTGCCCTTGGTGTGATTGGACTCCTAGGAGCAACTCCTTAACTTTGCAGTGATTCTCAACTTTTTCAACCTTCCACTCAAAAGATCAATGGATAACCAAGAGCCTGTCCATACTGCCCCCATAGAGGGATTGAAAAAGTGCTACCTCAGGTGGCACAAATGCAGCTTCTCGTTTGCGCTTGTTTTCAACTGCCTTCTCAGCCTGCTTTTCCTTCTTGGCCTCCCATTTTTTTGCTGCCTTAAGTTCAGCACTCAAAAAGTACTCTCCACTTTCCAGTTGCAAGTCAATCTAGCACAAAGAATGCAAACAATGGGATGGTTGGCTCCAAGATAGGATAGTGTGCAACAGAAAAAACTTTGAGAGCAGATTTTGCATAAATTGTTTGTGCACCTTGATGCTGGTAATGTTGCCAAGAAACTGCTGCAGATTGTTATGATGCAGCCAAGTCAATGAAAATCTCTAAGATGTGACAGGAGAGGGTTTTCCAAACCTTGCTGGGTTGCTGAGGCGGTGGAAAGGGAGTATATGTCTTCTTCTCCTTCACATTGCTCTTCCTTTGCTTCACATTCCTCCTGAGATGAGTGAAAAATGCAACCAATATCATGAGCCATGGATATCACACTGTATCATTCACATCAAAGCAAACTTCCAACATGGAAGCCAGGTCATCATTTTGGTGCACCCATGATCTAGCACTAAATGGTTCTTCTCACAGGATCTGTACTAAGATTTTCTGGCAACCAAAAAAATGTTCAATTCAACAAGATTCCTGTTGCAATCTGTACATGTAGCAGTACAACAGTAGCAACATGTGGTCCTAACTGAAAGAACCCGTGAAAGATTATACAAATTCAAGATGTCCTTTTTCACTTCAGATTGTAGTCTTCATGAGAGAGCACTAGTCATATGGATCTGTATCAAGCAAAACAACTGAATGCTTACTTCTTGAATTTTGGTAAAAATCTGTCCCAATTTTGCTCTTTCAGCTCTGGATCTTTTGCAAGCTCTCGCTTTATCATTAATGCCTGGAAACAAACTCATAGGAGAGACAAAGTCATGAAATTGGTGAAGTAAAGCTGCCAAATCTCTTGCACAAACACAAACAGTAGTGTGGAACAGGACATGCTCTGGATCTCTTGACACTGAAGTCCTTGGAAGAAAAAGCCAATGGTTATGACATGCCCATATAACTAGCAAATGAGACCTACTTGAAACTTCTAAGAAAATCATCCCTACAGATAAACAGACTCAAACCCCATCACAATGCCAAAATGTGGGTTTTAAACACCTTGATGTGGTAAATGGGATGCACATTCTTAATACAGTCCTCTACAATTCGTCGAATCGCCTTCAAACCCTTCCAAGGCCCCATTGCAGACACAGTGTTCCCCTACATTCCCAACAGGAAACATAGTAATTAGTAATGAGAAGGTGCCAGGACAGCTCACACCAAAAAAAAAGTAAAGATCAAATTCTGTTCATCTGTTGACTTTCAAAACCAAGAAGTTCAACCAATGCACACCTGGACAAGCATGTAACACCCTGTCAAGAGCTCAATTGCCTGCATACTTTCCACAAAAACATTCTCACTTAGTAGGATTCCAGAGAAACAGGAAAAGAGATCAAGTTCAAAGAGCAGTAAAGGAGGATTCCAGACTACCATGAAACATAGCACACTTCAAATCACTACTTGTAAACACCAGAACCTTGTAAGACACAAATCCTCAATGAAATATATCTTGAACAGTTCAAAGTAGCAACAAGGAGTGTCATAAGAAAATGAATCCATCCCACAAAAATATGAGGCCTGGGTAGGTTTGGTTGCCAACCAGTGATTGGTTCACAAGGTCAACATGAACAGGAGAAGAGAGAATGCACCTTCAATGTGGCACCATTTGGACCTAGAAGGCGCTGTCGACGTTTAACAAAGCGCTCCTGCAGGTTAATCCAACAGCCACCATCAATTAAGGATGTCAATGTACAAACTTCACCACAGAGATACGGGTACTGGTATAAATATGAGATTGTAGAGAAAACTCTACAATAACAGCTTTAAAACAAATGATGAGTACAGTCATAACTTCATGAGAATCACTCCTAATGTGTCAGACCTTCATTGTGAATAGCACCAATGGGATGCCACAACTTTCCACTAACTTCATCACCTCTCAACAGTGGACATCGATAAGTATACAAGTATCCACCCAAAGTTTTCAGCAAACCATTATACAAACATCTGCTTCCTGAGTTTCTGTCACATTTAATACTCAGTCATAATGTTGGCTAGCACTCAAGAGACATAGCAAGTAAAAAAGGCTATATCCTCATTCAAGCTGTGTTGGAGACTACTACACAAAACTAAAGACATGATTCTGAAGCTGGCTAGACTAGTTATATGAATCACAACCTGAAGTGTGCCAGATCAACCAACCTTGTTACGTATAATGTTGCCAATCTTGATTATGTCACATTGCATGTCATCCTCCAGAATTTTTAAAGCCTGCAGAAGTTTCCACAGCACAGAAAGAAAGAAATTAGCTACTGAATATTCATTTCTATGAATTTAAAGAGAATTACCCACAAGAACACATTGAATGATATATGACAATGAGTGCAGCCATAACCTTGTGAGAGTTGCTCACAAAGTGTCAGTCAGACCGTCACCTCCATCATTAATGGCAGTGACAAGCTACCATGACTACCCACTGACTTCATCACCTCTGGATGGTGAGTGCAAATAAGTATACAATGACCCACCTGAGAGTTGGGCAAACCATTATACAGAATCTGAGTCTCTAGTTTCAGTCACATTTCTGGACGCAAAAGAAAGAATCAATCATGATATTGACTAGAATTCAAGAGAAAGAAACAGCTAACAAAAAAGTCAATAGTATCTTCATTCAAGCTGCAACAGGCTTGTGAAGATAAGATTTATTTCATTTTAACTTGTCCCTGTACAATATACTGAATTTTCACTATACTAAATCTTAAGAGATATATGGAAGAAATTATAAGAAATATAAGGAAGAATGCATAAAAAGTGCAGGGAGTATGCTCAAGATTCAACCTTGAAACAATACACCTGTTATCAGTGTCCAGTGTGACATGACATACCTGAGGAGCAGGAACGCTCCTTGAAAGCAGCTTCATGAGGTCACGGGCTTTAATGATAATAAAAGGGTCCCTGGTCTTCCGTGTTGTGGCCACTGTCATTGACCCCTCCACCTGTCCGTCCACCACCAGTGATAGTGTAAACCCACTGAGTCCATCCTCACTATGATAGAGTGTGCACAATGTGCTTGAAATCTTCGACTATTCTGCATATGGAATACATGAAGCCCCACAAACATCCTGTCATTGAAGGAAAGAGAAAGAACAGAACTTACTAGGTTCAGCTCACAGGAAATCCCATGCTCTTTCAAGGCCCGTGTAACAACAGGCCATGTCTCTCGCAAATATTTTTCTGCAAGCCCATGAGCCATTTAACAATCCTGTGAATCCACTGCCCTAAATTGAACAAAAATTGACCAAATTCCATCTCATGTAGATCAAGGGTTATATGGGGAGTATTGTGGTGAAGGTGAAGCTTCCTTAACAAACATGCTGGTGATGTGTTGTATAACAGCAATAGCTGCTCAACGAATACATTTTCTGCACAAAATCTTCTACACAGCTAAAGATAAGGGGTTACATTTTCCTTTGCAAAAAACTGGAATTAAAAGATGTGAATCAAAGTTCCAGTGGTCAACATGCATTTCATTGAAGAAATAGGGTAATCAAAGTAACTATACTAGAACAGAGAACATCAATTTGATGTAGGAGTTACATAGAATTCCTGCTTTGGTATGTCAAGTCAGCAAATGCTTACTTGACGTCATTCTGATGATCACAAAGAGTACATACAATTGAAATACCCACATTGGAATACTAATAACGATCTCTGCTTTGTCGCAAATAATTTCATAAAAAAATTCTTGCTTCAATCCCCTAGCACAGAAACAAAACTCATTCAAAGCTCACATTGCACCTACTGAAGAATACATATCCAGCAATATCGATTTTAGAATCTGGGAGAGATATAATATTTCTTTCACTGGTTTTCTGGCTATGGTTGGCGTTCTAAGTTCCGATCAAGACAAGGCAACGGACTCTCGAAGTCGTAGTGAGAACTAGGGCCAATACATTGCAATTCTTGAGGAAAAGAGGCACGATCCAGAAGGCATAGAGCTCCCTAGTCTGCCAATTTCCACCACACGGCACCCCCGAACACAGGAGAGAGAGAGAGAGAGAGAGAACCTCTGTACTGTGGGAACAAAGTTGAGAAGGAGCTTTCTTCGAGCATTCCACCCTCATTCCAGCTGGGATCAAAGCGCTCCAGCTTCCAGTGGTCAATGTCAGGCGTGTCCCAGGGCTTTGGCTTGTCGTGCTTCCCCTTCTTCTTCCCTTGCGCGTTATACTGTACCTCTTCTCCGGCATCATTCTCCACTGCCGCCCCAACCTCGCCATCTTCACGAGTTGTCACGGATGCCATTGAAAAAAAATTATTTCACAAAGTGACCAAAAACACCGTGCTCAGAATCAAACAACAGCCCAAGACCACCTCGATGGAGCAGGATTCTCTCTCTTTCCCGCTCTCTCAACCTCCCTTGCTCCTCGAATGACCAACAGTCATTCTGTCATTAGGTTTAGGGTTTTGGACCTGGAGACATGTTGAGTACCATAGAATGGGCCCGGTCCACTTAGGAACGTGGTGAGCCTGGCAGGGCGAGCTGCCGTCCCATGAGATGATAACCGGTTCTTCCGGGCCCTGGTTTTCTGGTCGATTCATAGATATTTCAATTGTATTGAGGGTGTCTAGTGTGATTGATACTAATTATTGGGGGTGCATAACAAGTCCAACTTTTTCTTTTTTTTTGCAATGAGTTATTTTGATTGGGCCATCGCAAAAAAAAGTTGAAACTATGGAGGCTCCCAAAATAGAAGATTCTATTGAAAGATAGAGTGCCTCCCCTTTTGCCCACCTATATAGGTGAGAAGGTGAGGACTTTGGGCAAAACAAAGCGAGACTCTTGGGAACACCCTTGGGGAACAAATTGAGAACTTAGGGAACATCTTCAGAACCTCATGGGAACTCATTGAGAACTTGAAGGGAACATATAGGGAACAAAGGAAAAATGAAAAAAATCCTCCCCCCACGCCCCCCCCCCCTGTATTTTTGGTTTCCAAAACTGTTGGTCACCATTTTTGGCCTCGGCTAATGGCGTGGGCAGCGATTGAACAAGGAAGAAAAACAAAAAACAACTCCCCTTGCCCCCGCCCCCCCCCCCAAAGAAAAAACCAGGGCCCATCATGAGTGCGAGCTGAGCCTTCCCATTGGCTGCATGAAATTTCTATTTCCAAAATTGTTCGTCACCATTTTTGACCTGGGCTAATGGCTGGGTCAGTGATTTGGGGACATAGTAAGGGAAAGACAGCATCAGAACCCTGAGTTTGGTCTTAAACGGGGTGATATTATAAGAAAACCAGCAAAAAAGTACATTAGCATTAAATGGAGGGGGGGGGGCCTCTGAAAATACCATCAATTTTGGTGGTAGTGTAAACAGGCCGGTGACTGAACACTTAGTGTCTCAGTCACCTCCATCTCACTCAAAACGCCTCCTTTCCACGTAGGGTCTGAAGATAAAATCTTTATGAGTAGAAAGTGCACCCATGCCCGTTTGAATCACTCAAAATGGGTGAAAGATGAGTAAGATACATTCCTTCAAAGTTTGGGGGGTTAAAAACTGTAAAAAAAAAGTGGGTCGTACACATGGCAGCCCATGACAGTTTGTTTACTCACCTAAAACCAAACAGTCACTACCCCACATCTGAACACTACCTACTCCCATAATCAAACTAAATGAAGATCAGGATTATCAACATCTTCAAAATAAGCATTCATTTTTCAACCTAGGGTGAGTCCCATGAAATCTAGGGCTAACAAAGAGACGGTAATAGGGTCTCAATAATTTGTACACCAAAATGGTCGCGCTCACTCCGAATGTTTGTGGGCATGGTTTTCTATACCTCATGGGCATCCGACAGTTGATCCATCCTCCCCATGTGACATCCAGTTACACTTTCTGAGCTTTTGATGTACCTTCTCTTCCTCAATTTGATCATTCCTCCTTCTCTTGGTCAATCGTCATCCTCCTCTTTGTGTAAATTTGAAAAATCAAGAGAGCTTGATTCTATTTCATGTCGTGAGCTTTTGGTTGAAACTAATAGATGTTGATTCCATCTCTAATGTTGTGAGCTCATGGGTGAAGGTCTCATGTGTAGGTAAGTAAATGTTAATTCCCTTTAGTGTTGTGAACTCTAGGTGATGGTTTTGTGTTTAAGGTGCTCTTGCTATTGCGTGTGTATATAAGTGATTACGTTATGGGAGTTCTTGAGCTTTTGGTGGTTTTTTTGGAAAGTAGGCACATAGTCCCATGTTGTGAGCTCTTTTCTTTTCGCACCTTTTCCTTTCTCTCAATGCCTAATCCATCTCTTCTCATTTGTTCACAGTCTTCCATCTCCTCTCACTCACATTCGGTCCTCTCAATCATTTCACTGCCATGTGCTTTCAATCCTTTTCATGCACTTTTTATGCACACTAAATGTTTTCGATCCTCATTGCACACGCTTTCGATCCTTTTTGTGCGTTTTCTATGCACATTAGGCGATTTTGATCCTCATTACACGCGCTCTATGTACACTTTTATGTACCTTAGGTGTTATCAATCTTCATCAGGTGCATTTTATGCACGCTTCTATGCATGCTAGGTGCTTCAATCCTTGCTACATGCGTTTTATGTGTGTTAGGTGCTATCAATCCTTGCTATGCACTTTTTATGTGCACCTAATGTTGTCCATCCTTGATACGCGCACTCTATGTCCACTAGGTATTATTGATCCTTGTTGCGCACTCTTCGCATGTGCCTAGTGCTTTTGATCCTCACTACATGCACTTTGAGCGTGCTAGGTGTTGTCCATCCTTGGTACATGCTCTCAACGAACACCTAATGCTTTTGATCTTCTTGGTGTGTTTTCCATGCGCACTTGGTGTTTTCGATCCTCTTCCTAGGTGCCTAGTGTTCTTGATCCTCTTTGCATGCTCTTTACATGTGTTCAGTGCTCTCAATCCTCTCTACAAACACCTAGTCCTCTCTCTTTTTCTCTCTTTTTCAATCCTTTCATGTTTAGTCTTCTTTCAAGTCTTGGTCCTTTGAACCTGGTTTTTTCCATTTGATCCTCTCCATGCTTAATCCTCCCTCTCCTCTCCCGGTGCCTAGTCATTTCTCCTTAATTAGCCTATGGTCATGTTTTTTTATAATTAACCTCAAGTCATTTCTCTTCTTTTTTAATCCTAGCTAACTATTGTAATTTTTGTCTATTTCAATATTCTCAAGTGCTACAATTGGTCCTCTTTGGTTGATCAATCCTCTTTGTTGTCATTGTTGGTCTTCTTTCCTTTGACTGATCCTATTTCCTACTATAGTTTATCCTCTTGAGGTTGTTCTACTTACTTTTGGTATTGGTCATTTATATGATTATATCCTTATGTTGGTCCTAGTGCTAACCAATTCTTTGTTTCTTCCTCAGTCATTAGAGGGTTACAGCCTTGCTATAAGGCGGCCTCTTGTTAATTACCTAGCTCATGCCTACAACCTTGCATGTTGTTGAATCCATGTTGTGTAGCCAACCAAGGAAAACCCCCTATTGTCATGAACACAAAAATCTACAGAAATAGGAATTAAACCAATGACATAGTAAGGAAAAAAATCACAAGAAATGCAACCTTAAGTTTAATTCAAGATTATAAACACATACATAAAACAAAAACACAAAATATGCTAGAAGATGATTCAAATAAAAATTTATTCTAATAACATATGAAAACTAAGGTTGTGACAAGAAAATGTACCCAAAATTGGTGTTGAACGAACTAAAGGTAATGGGAGGTTCTACCCTTACTTATACCCCATTGGGGACCTAATTCAAGGAAGCTTCCATAGAGGCTTTCATTGCTTGTAATGATTTTGTGAATACCAAACACAATTTTCATCCTTTGAAATGTGATTTGATATTGTAATGTTAATTTGTTAATATGTTTGAAAAAGTAAATTTGAACATTTCATGCATGATGTTTTTTAAATCACACATAATCACAACCTTCCTTCGTCACTTTTCACAATTTCAACTAACACTACAAAACCAAAATTAAATATATGGTGCCAAGATTAATGCAAACATAAAATTTAATTAATTTAAAGGTGTTTTAAATATATGTATATTAGAAATTTAGATAATAATAAGGTGACAAATTTTTTATTTTTTTTCCCATAATACTCCCCAAATAATACAACTTTTGATCAGTAGGAAAAAAACCAAGGTTTTGCAACTAGCCTTGGAATTGGATTCTTTAATTATAATAATAATTACAACTAGCCTTATTTTCAATGTAAGATGCAATGTGCACGTTGCATTAGTCACAATGCACACAACATGGCATAATAGGTAGTGCCATGTAAAGTTCAATGAAATTGAAACCTTGCAATTTAATTATATCTAAATGTTAAAGGTAAAAGGTTTGGTGCCATGTCAACTTGGTGGGAAAATTTGGGTCCATATCAACATGTCATTTACATGGATTATTATTCATTGACATTATAAATGAAATGTTAAGATTGTAAACCAACCAAGCTATAATTTAAAAAGCCATTCATGATACTAACTTGCAATGATTTGTGATTAGAAATGGATAATTATACAACTAACAAAATATTATTTTGTGATTAAAATTATTAATTTTGAATAAAATTTGAAACTTTTTAACAATTAAGGATTTGATAACATTTGATATTATTTTGCAAAGTTTACAATGGAATGACAATACAATGTTTGTGGAATGCAACTTATATAAACCTATAATGATTTTCTAATAGCTTTGTAGGTATTGTGATGCTATGTCAAGATTTGTTACCATTATGTTTAATAGACTTTACACACACACATTATAGTTATCCAAATTTTGATCATAATGCATAAGCTCATTCCATTATCATTGATAAACAACATGAAATTGACTTGAAATTGAATGAATTGATATTCAAGGTTGGAAAATATATTAGAAAAACATTTAAAAATATGTTCTTTCTTATTGAATACAAATTGAATAAGAAAAAAAAAATGTGGCCCAAACTATTTATAGCAATTTTTTTTCTTTCCATACAACGGGTCATTACAAAAATGAAAAACCCAACAATCAAACATTGTCATTTAGAACATTCAAATTGTATTTCCATTTTGTGAGATTTTTTTCATTTTGTTGAAATGGAACAAGCCATGTTTTCTTCGTTCCATCATGTTTTTAAAATATACATTTAATGTCACATGTGAAATGAAGTTAATAACATATAAATAGCCTTGTAATACAAAAGATATATGCATGTTTATAATTTCAACCTAAGTAAGATTATTTTACAACTATAATGCAATTAATTTCATTAACAAATGTAAGATACACAAACTGACATAATTAACTTATCAATAAAATAAAGTTCCCAAATCACAATGTTTGTAATTGGGTATAATCCTAAGTATAACTTACATGTAATGATGGTTTTCAAATCAAAATGTATTGAATAGTTGAAATAATGAAACTAATTTCATTATATAATCTGGTTTCTTACCATATTTTCTAGGATCCAACTTGTTTAGTTTTGAAAATCACTTAAATTGTAATATGACGTCACATATGAATTGAACACAATAACACATGTAAATAACTTTATAGTCTACAACAAACATTTGGATGTCCACACTTTCAACCTAAATAAAATTATTTTATAATTGAAATGTCACTATTTTTGTTCTAGCAAACAACATACATAAATCATTATCACTAATTTATCACTAAAATACAACATAATTAAATTCTTTTGACTTGATACTAATTAAACTACAATTTACATTTGCATATTATGGAAATTTTTAGAACAAGATGTATCAAATAATTGGAATATTGATATTAACTCTCATCATATTTAATATTTTTTTCTTTTATTGTTTTAACATTTTTATTTTTGCATGTCTTGGTTTGATTTATCACACATCAAAACAAGAATGTATTTAATGACATAATTATTTTTAAAAATAAAAATAAAATTATAACATCACATGCATTTTCTTCTAAAATTATATTCTTCAAACACAATAATCAGTTTATTTTTTAAACAACCTTACATTGTATCAACAACTTTGATTTTGATGGACTCAAACATTATCAAATAGATCATATAGCATAAGAACATTGAAATTTTATCACAAATGTGCAAAATAATGTGTGTGTTTAAACAAATTAATTTACTTTCACTTTTTTTTTTCCACCACAAAATTTAAATGTTCAAACACATGAACAAAATATCAAAATATGTTTGTTATCACCAATATTTCACCCCTCCCAAGTTCCACATCATTATAAGCAACATATGACAAATTGATTTCTAGAAAATACATAAATAAATTATTCAAACCATTTTTTTTTGATAGAAGTAAACATTAACAATATTCATGGATGTTCAAGCCTCCATGTTTTCTCATGAACAATAAGACTTGAAACAACCTATCATATTTGGTTCTAAATTGAAAGCCAATTTTTTTTAAATAATAGATATCAATAATATAACACCTATGCTTTAATTGCATCACCAAAAGATCAAAAAGTGCATAAAATGTCTTTTAAAAAAAAACAAAAAAAAAACTATCTCCTTTTTAGTTCATTTTGAATTTCTTGAGAACAAGCACATGTACATGAAGGTCATTGATGTAAAGGGGGAGATTATTAATTTATTATTGTGTGCCATTTACTTTTGGATATATAAAAAAAATATTCAAAAAAAATATTTTAAAATTGAAATTGAAATTTAGTTGCATGTTAAGTGTTCACAATGACATGTGAAGACCATTTAATTGATGTTTGTTTTTCACTTCAAGGCAAATTGAAATGGTCTTTGCAAGCATGAAATTTACATGTGTTGGTTTAAAATAAGGGTTGCAAACAGAAACACAATATTTCGAAACAAGTCACAATTGATGACCTAACAAACAAATGTGATGTATTGAGAATTTAAAGAATATGTCATAGTAAAACATAAAACTTTGACATAATTATTTTTGGAATGCAATAATGAAAGGCTTGTTATAAGCAACATCACTATCATCTTTATCCTCGTCAATACTTGTGTTAATGTCCTTGTCTATATTTGAATCTTCAATTTCATCTAAATATTTTATTTCAACAATTTGAACTTCCAAAATGTCATGATTGTGAAGTTTGAAATTTTCACAAACCTTTTGAATTTGGGCATTTTATGTCATAACCTTGGTTTCTTACATGACAAACATGGAGTCCACAATTTGGACTTGACATGAATGGTCTTTTCCCAAGGCTCAACCATTCAAAGTTCTTAAAAAAATCAAAATTAATAAAGAAGCATAACTTTTAGAGACAATAAATATTACAAAAATACAATTGCATTAGGATGAACTTGCAAACACAAGGAGCATGTGCTCCTTGCATTTCTTCCATTGTGTGATCTTTTGTATCAAGATTGTCATAATCATCTTTAATCATATAAACCCACGTCAATTTCCAAACCTTTATTTTGGTTTTCTTTTTCTTGACCTTCAACAATTTTTGAAAAATATTATTATCGTTGAGCTTTTTAAAGAGTTTGGAATCACCTTATCAAAATTTTAAATTCTAAGGAATTTCATCGACTTTGTCACAAAAAGGCTTGGACATGTCACCAAATAATACATTAGCTTTGCTGAATTTGTTTAATTATAGCATGATCTCATTTTCCCACTTTCTCTTTGCATTTTTGAATTGCTTATGCTTCCTATGCATTTGATTGGCCATGATGATCATGTTATATTTGTGGGCATTCAATGGCCTTTGGTGGCATAAGGCTTGTTGGTAAATGTTCAATTTTGTGTTATTCCATAAACAAACCATGTTTTTTAAAGAGGAATTAGAGGTGGTTTCGATGTTTATAAGGCCACTTTTACAGAACTTCAAAATGCATTTATACATGTTGGCATTAGTTTGGACCTTTCATTGGAGATTTTGTCGCAACCCTACTTTGGCCATGTGGGGGTGAAGCCCAACACTTGGAAAAAGTGAGGACTTGGAGTCCTCCGGGACTCCTAAATGTTCAGAGCTCGATAGTAGGACTCAAAACACCTTGCATTGAGGTGTTCTTGGTGTCATTGGAAAGTTCTTGAAGCGTAGATATCGAAAATGGCCTCGAATTGGCCATTTGGACATCTGTTGCCCAAGTTATGGGCAAAAAAAGGGCCGGGAGTCAAATTGGCAGTTTGACTCCCGACCACAAAAAGTCGGAAAACGATATTTTTCTCACCTTCGAATTGAGAGTGCAATACGTCATTGAAAAGATCTTGACGAGGGCTACAAGTTTGGTTTAGACCTCATTGCGATCAGACCTTGCAGTCGGGAGTTATGAGCTCCCAAAGTCCCAGGACTCGAACCGGGACCATTTCGGGACAATTTCGGGACTCCAACGTGGGAGTCCCGGGAAAAAGAGCCATTTTGATGTTGTTTCGGCCGGGCGTCGTAGAGAATACTATATGGGGGAAGGTGGTGGCTTCCCCCGAGTCCGGGCCGTGGTGTGTCTTGTGGTCCAAAGTGCCCGTGGCTTGTCCCAATACCCAAGGGTGTCCCGGAAACGTGAACTAACCACTTTGTGGTTTGTTTTGATGCAGATTCAAGCTTTGATCAACTATTGTACCGACATTTGCTTTCGGCACATTTGATGCTGAATAATTAATTACAAGGTTTTTTACCTTTCAGCGAAACCCTCGTCGAATTTTCGGGGTTTTTTGCCAACTGAAAAACGAATTTCTGAACAATTTAGCGAGCTCGCTGCCTGACACCATTTTTGACATTTCGGCTGTACGTATATCTGACGGACAAAAATGCTCAAAAGCATTGCAGACCATCCGATCAAAAAAATCTGGTAACTTGCCAAACTCGCGCGCGCTTTCAGTAGTCAAGCTTTGTTTTCATTGGTCGAGCCTGTAAACCCGGATATCTGACCAATGCGCAATCAGGAAGGTGTTGGCTCGACCACGGTCCACAGGTACGAGTTTTATGACGAGCTCTCACTTCTAGGTACCCAAGAGAAGGCTCGCAGCTTGTCACATACCGTAGCAGAGTGAGGATGGCGACTCAAGCTGGTGGTGGCTACATGACCGTCTTGTCTATGGGATTTGCAAAACCTTGTTCTCCAGGAACGACAGCCCGTTGATTCAAAGTAGATCTTGAGGAGACCAGCAGGCGTATGCGTGCTGCGGAGCGGCAAAGGCTGCAAACAAAGCTTTGCAGGAAAAACCGAGAAGAAGGCCTGGACGTCTAAGAAAGAGTCATATTGAGCAACGTCCTGGGCTTTGGAGCAGGTTCCGGGACTGATAACGCTGTTGCAGCAAAAGGTGGCAACATCGTTATCTTTGATCCTGAATTAGCGAGTGGTGAGAGAGGTGACCCCATTGAGCTGGACGGGGAGAATCAGGACGGTCAGCTTAGGGTGGAGGATCCAACACTTGAAGCTGGGGGAGGTGGTAAAGATGGCTCAGCTGGGGGGGGTGACAAAGATGGGCCTCGCCACTCTGGGGCAAATAGGATGAACCTCCTCAGAAAAAGGTGCGACGGCAGCCTTATGTCAACTGGTTCACCAAAGACTTGTGGCCAGCCATTGAGAAGACGTTGAAGGAAACCAACTTCCACACGGGGGAGACGGTGAAGCTTCTAAGAATGAGACACCCCAACCCAAATCCTGGGCAGCAGTGCAGTGGGGGTGTTTACGTAAAGCTTTCTAGGCAGACGGTGGACAACTGGCTGACAACAATGGTGTTGGGGAGAAAGATGCTGAAGGAAGATGTCATCAAAATCGTCCGGGAGATGAGGGAGTTTCAGGGAGACTCGGCATAGTTCAAAGGTAGAATGTCGCTGAATCGGGGAGCCGAACGGGTTCTCAAGGGGCACGAAGAGCTGGAAGAAAGCCTCATCAATCTGGTGAAAGGAATGCGGGGTGGCGGACAGCCATTGAATGCTCCGATGCTGCGTGCGGTGTTGGAGGGGGTTGTGGAAGTCAAAGCTCCACAATTGTTGCGGAGCAATGGAGGACCATGGGGTTTGTCAGAGAACTGGATGAAAGAATGGATTCCCTCAAAGCTGGGATGGTCTTTTCGAGTGGCCACAACTGCTGCTCAAAAGCTCCCCAAGGACTGGGAGCACCAGCTTGACATGATGGCATATCGGGCAGCGTTTGAAGTGCTTACGCATGGAGTGCCCGTTGAGTTGATGGTCAACATGGACTAGACGACGATGCACCTTGTTTCGTCGGGGGGGAGCCGAAAGCACGACAAGCGGGGCAAGAAGGAGATCGTAGTGATGGGAGTTGAAGACAAGCGTCAGATTACCATTTGCGTGAGCTCAGCTGCAAACGGAACAACGCTTCCTCCTCGGTTAATCTTCTAGGGAAAGAACTCTCGCAGCCTTCCAAGTGGCCCCACGGTGAGGGAGTTGCATCATGGCGAGGGTTGGCGGTTCAAGTACACACAAAATCATTGGAGCACGCTTGGCACCACAAAAGAGTGGGTGGAAGAAAACCTGCTTCCCTACTATAAGAAGGTAAGGCACATTCGAACCAATCAGCTTGCATCAGACTTCAATCATCTACCTGGTAATTCAAGTCAACTAGGTGCATCAGACTTGGATCAGACAAGTTGCATCAGATTTGAATCAGATAAGTTGCATCTTGAAGCTCAATTGAATCAGACAACTTATTGCATCAGATTCAAGTTGAACCATACAAGTTGAATCAAGCTTGGATCAGATTTGTATCAGACTCGAATTAGACTTGCATCAGACTCGAATCAAACTTGCAACAAACTCGAAGTGAACTTGCACTGCAGACTGGAAGTGAAGTTGCATCAGATTGCAAGCGAACTTGCTTCAGATAGGAAGCAGACTTGCATCAAACTGGAAGCAAAGTTGCAGTCTGCTTAACATGAAAGTTTTCATTCGAAGTTTGCCCACCAGAGAACTTGGAAGAATGGGCAGCAGAGCTGTATCATTGGGGCGGTGGGACTAGGTTAAAAGCTTCCGGATGCCTGAGTGTGTTTCGAAAACTGGCAGCTAAAACAACTCTAACATCTGACATCTGACAAGAAAAAACTTTAAGAGCTCATTTTGTGTTTTTCACGACAGGTGTGCAAGGACATGAACCTACCAGAGGGTCAGCGGATGATCCTTTTCATCGACTGCTGGTTCGTGCACAAGAGCGAAGAATTTCGATGCTGGATGGTGGATGTGCACCCCTTCATCAAGCTCCTCTATGTTGCGGCGGGTTGCACTTCCAAAGGTCAGCCTGTCGACGTCATCCAACAGAAACTCCTCAAAGCGGGCATCAAGCGGGGCTTTGATCTCTACACGGCGGGACAAGGCGCGAAGCAGATTGCGGATGGTGTGCCACCAAGCGAGGTGCAGCTAGACCTGAGGATGGGAACGCTGCGGGAAGAGATCGTTAAGTGGGCCAAGGAGAGCTTCCACTTTCTCATGGGACGGCAGGACATGGTCCGCAAAGGGTGGAAAAGGTGTGGATTGTTACGTGCGTTCGACCTCGAGTTCCAGAAGGAGGCTTTGAAGTTGGTTGCTGATGGGACCATCGCCAAACCGGGGGCGATCGAGGTGATGTTTGGGGAAGAACCTGAGGGTATGCCAGCTGAGGAGGTCATTGAAGGTGTTCCAATGGAGGGAGCACCGGACACTTTGGTGGACAGGGTGTTAGGAGCGTGCCTTAAGGATTTGCCCATTGGCCAGTGGCCAACGAGTGGCGAGGCGGGCCCTTCTGGACCTGCTATGTAGTGAAGCATCCGAGAGTATGACTGATGCAGAGGTAGATGATGGTGCAAAGCGGGGCGGTATAAATAGCTTGGCCTGATGCCTTTGCCTCATGTTGACAGGAAGTAACCTATAGACCCAATTTAGCCCCATGCCCATAGCTCAAATGGAAGAGCTTGAACAACTTGTTTCAGAGATTTGAGTTCGAATCTCAATGGGCATTTAAGAACTTGACCTCAAAAAGACACAAATTTTTTTTTATACTTGAGTTAGCCGTCCAGATGATATCGGAATAACGATCTCAACTTGATTGTGGCACATGAATGAAGTCGCCTCAAAAATTAAAGACATGCTTAATTGAGCTCATTTGTCAGCTATTTGTTAGATTTGTTAGCTTTTTAACTTATCAGAGCGGTCTTTTGAGCCGTACTTACATGGCATTAGAGGCTAGTAAGCTCAATGATCAGAATGCAGAAGCTCGAAGCACTTATGGAAGCAGTTGAAGGAGCTTATTTCGTGCAATCAGACCAGGTGGCTTCGGGCCGGGCCGGCTGAGCTGAGCAACGTGGCGACTGTCTAGCGCAGCCACTGTCTAGCGTAGCCGCGCGCGGTGGCTGGCACGCCGTCGCGGGATGCGGCTGGGCCGTCGGCCAACATTTAAATACCAAATTTCTCATTTCAGCAACCGAATTTATTGACATTTCAACGGCCAGGGTCCGTATTTTTTGACCATTTCTACAGACGGGTCAAATAATATCCTGAAATTTTCTGCCGGTAGAATATTTATTTATTTTTTGCCGAAAGCAAATGTTGGTACGGTAATACCTCTTCATAGTCTATCCCAGGGCTCCCAACTCGACCCTCTACCCCTTTCTAGAGTTGGAAGCCGAGAGCGCCTTTCGAGTCCCAACTTTCCGCAACTACACTTTGGTGAACCCTCAAGTGGGTTCACCCCGGGACTTGGGAGTGCGTCAGATTTGTTTTTGAATGAATGGAAAATTATTGACATAATTCCTTAATTTTGAAAGCAAATAAACATGTAATGGTTGTTAAACCCAAAAATAAACTTAAGTAACACATTAAAAAATTATGATTTATTTTGCAATAATAACATAATAAAAATATAACAAATTTTTTATATGATAAGTATTACAACCATTATTGTGATATGTATAACAAGTACAATCAATTGATAATTATTATAAATAAAATTACATGATAATTTTTTTTAAAAAAAAGATGATACTACTCTCAATTTTGTTTTTCTTTGAACAAAAAAAAACTATGTGTTCTTTAATAGGAGTGCATGCATTATTAAAAGTTGGAACACACATTAATAGTTGAACACACAAGGTGTCATGACAACACAAAAGTAGGGACTAGTAGTGCTGCAATGTCTTAGTGTTGCAGCATGCAACAGTGCAGACCTGGCAGTGTTGCAGCATACAGCAATGCAGATGACGCGCTCCCAAGTCACGGGGTGAAACCAACTTGAGGGTTTCACAAAGTCAAGTTGCGGAAGTTGAGACTTGGAGGCACGCTCCCGGCTTCCAACTCTAGAAAGGGGTAGAGGGTCGAGTTGGAAGCCCAGGGATTAAACTAGGAAGAGGTATTAGTTGATCAAGCTTGAATCTGCATCAAAACAAACCACCCAAGTGGTTAGTTCACTTTCCAGGACACCCTTTGGTGTTGGGACAAGCCACGGGCACTTCGGACCACAAGACTCCCCACGGCCCGGACTCGGGGGATGCCACCACCATCCCCCATATAGTATACTCTGCGACGCTGCGCCGCACCTACATCCAAGTGGCTCTTTTTCCCGGGACTCCCAAGTTGGAGTCCCGAAATCCAACCAAGTGTCCCAGTTTTGGACTCTTGGGACTTTGAGAGGTCATATCTCCTTGCCCTGACCTGAGATTGCAACGAGGGCTAATTGAAATTGTAGCCCTTGTCAAGATCTTTTCAACTATGTATTGCACTCCTAAATCGGACATCAGGAGCTGGTTGATTCCCGACTTTTAGTGGTCGGGAGTCAAACTGCCAGTTTGACTCCCGGCCCTTCTTTTGCCCATAACTTGGGCTACAAATGTCCAAATCGAGAATGCGAGGGCATTTTTGATATCTACGTTTCAAGACCTTTTCAACGACATTAAAAACACCTCAATGCAAGTTGTTTTGACCTTTGCTATCGAGCTTTGAACATTCAGGAGTCCCAGAGGACTCCAAATCCCCACTTTTTCCAAGTGTTGGGCTTCACCCCCACACTTGGCCAAAGTAGGGTTGCGATAGCAGACCTGGTAGTGTTGCAGCATGCAGCAGTGCTATAGTGCAACCACGTCTTGGCATCTCAAGATGAGATGGTTCAGGGTTATAAAAGGATATGGTCTGGGGGATAGCCCTTCAACACACCAACACCAGTTGATGGATCAATAAAGCTCTCAATTCTCCAGTATTGTCATATTTTATCTTGTCTTGTCTTGTAATCCTCCACTTGGTTGTAGCCATGTTTCCTTGCCTTGCCTCACACTAGTCTGGTTCATAACAGTTTGGTCTGCTCCTTCTTCTGTTCGGAATTAGTAGCCCCGTTGTCATTGTCATCACTAGCAGCAATAGGATCTATAGCAGTTTTATTTTGGTTTGTTTATTTGTTTGTTTGTTTCAAAAAGTAGCTAGAGGTTACTTCTCTGGAATGAATGATTTGCTAGGTAGAGAAGGAAAAATAAATCGCTGGGTGTTGTTGTTGTGCTATTTTTAATCAAGAAAAATGACAGTAGAGTTCTGATATCAGTAGTTTTGATCTTAGTTGTGCTTTCGAAGTTTTTGTTTTGGTGAAGTGACGAGTGGGTTGTCGTTGTTGTTGTGGAGTTTTTTTTTTTTTTCTTCTTCTTCTTTTGGAGAATTTGGTTATGAGAAGTCTTGTGCTGTGTTGAAGAAGAAACTGCTTTTGGTTTGTTGGTTGGTTTGTTTGCTTGTTGGGATCTTACTTGAATCCAAATAGATTTCTCAAGGCTTCCTCCTCCTCAAGTTTTTAACAAGCTTGTTTCTTTTTCTCTGTTTTTTTTTGGTTTTGGGAAACTTGTGTTGGAAACTGAGACAAGTTTTCTCCACCTATCTTTTCAAAGAAGTTAAGTTTTTGCTGTTGTTGTCGCTGTTGTTGCTGCTGTTCAGTCTCGCATGTAAAAAGATCTGCAAAATAAATAAATAAATAAATAAAAATAAATTCGAGAAAGTGTGTGTTTGCAACTCATCAGCAGATTTGTCTTTGAAGAGCCAACCTTTTTGGGAGTAGGGGGAGGACCCAGAAGTCTAGACACAGACCAAGACCAAGACAGAGAGGTTCTTTCAACATTTTCTGAGTAGACATCAAGCTAAAGGAGGAAACATGAGCTGGGTGGGTGGAAAACATACATGAGTTTGGTCCATTGGAGTTGCTGTAGCTATTGTGTGAGGCGTTGAGAGAGATTACGGGAAGATTAAACTTGTTCACTACTCCTCCATCGATTTTTCTTGCAACCTTCAATTTCATCGTTATCATTGATAACTACCACCATGGACAACTCGAAATCAAACAACAACCTCAATCAAATCCTCGCCACCCTTCAGCACCTTCAACAAAAAAATGTCGCGCTTAGAGACTCAGTGACCCGCATGCAGGATCAGCCACAACCTCTTGCCCCAGTACCCGCTGCCCTTGCAATGGTTGCCCCAGAGCCCAAGATCAACCTGCCAGACAAGTTTGATGAAACGCGCCCAACATTTCGAGGCTTTGTTAGCCAAGTACGCCTGATCATGCAACTACACCCCCGTCGTTATTTGGATGACACCACTCGTGTAGGATTCATTGGAACCCTACTCACTGGGACAACTGCAACATGGTTTACTCCCATCCTAGAAACATCATCCCCTCTCCTACAAGATTTCAATGCCTTTATGGCGGAATTTGAAGTAATGTGTGGGGACAGTGACAAGGCCAGGACTTCAGCCAACAAGCTGCGTCGGTTCCAGCAAGGGACACATTCGGCCATTATCTATGCCTGAGAATTCAGGCAGCTTGCCTGCGACGTCAATTGGGGAGAAGCTGCTTTGATTGATCAGTTTCGCTATGGGCTTCGTGATGATGTTCAAGATCTTTTGCTGACACTCGTACACCCTTTTTCCTTCAGTGAAACCATCATTCAGGCAATTCGGTGCGATAATCGTTTGTTCAAACGCCGCCAGGAAAAGAAAGTCACCTCCAACGCCCAGCTTTGGAACAGTCGCCCTACTACGCTTCCCTTAGTTCCCCAAACAACACCAGTTGCCCGACCTGCCTCTTTTGGACCTGCCCCGATGTAGATCGACGTAGCTAAGTTCAAACCTTTGACAGAGGCCGAGAAACTTCGTCGAAGGACAAACAACCTGTGCTTCTAGTGTGGCAACCCAGGGCACATAGCTCGCCAGTGCCCTCAAAAGCTTGTCAAACTTCAAGTGCAAGTTGTGGAAACTCCCCAAGAATTGGAAAATAAGAACATCCAGTCACAGTAGGAGCCTTGCAACTGGATCTCATCCAGCACCACCTTTGCAAAGGCTCCTGTTTAGCTGTTGGTCCCAATCCCAACTTCACTCAGCATGTGGACATCATTCGTATTCCAAGAGAAATATCACAAGTGTCAACATTGGTGGACTCCGATGCCACCTCTTCTTTCATCGACCAAACATTTGTCGCCCAACACAACATCCCTGTGGTCAAGAAGTTAACCCATGTTCCGATAAAGGTTATTGATGGGGGAACCATGCTTCTGGTGCAATCACACATGAGACAACCCTTCTAGAACTCTGTATCGGCAAGCATGCGAAAAAGATTATTCTCAACATCATCTCCACCCCTCACCATCCCGTCATCCTTGGTTTGCCTTGGCTAGAAGCGCACAACCCTATCATCGATTGGCGATCTAGAACTCTCACCTTCAGCACACAACGGTGCACCTCTCAAGAACCCCAAGCTCAGAAAAACACTTTGTCAAGTCCTGCCAAAAACCTTGTGGTCAAGAACCCAAAGAGGGTCGGAATCAATTCCAGTCTTGTCAAGTCTGTTATGTCAAGTCCTGTAGTCAAGAACCCTTTGGTGGCCAGAAGTAAACCTTGTCCTATCAAGAATCTTGTCGAGAATCCTGCCTAGAAAATCAACCCTGTCCGGATCTTCATTGATGGAACTGTACCTTTCTATTGGGCTGCTAAGAATCTTGAAGTCTTCGCCATCCATGTCAACCCAGCCAACAACAAAAACCCCGAATCAGAACCAAAACCTATCAAACTTCCCGAAAAGTACAAGGACTTTGTTGATGTTTTTGAAAAGAATAAGGTCGATCAACTCCCCGAACATCGTCCATATGACTACCTGATTGATCTAGAGGAAGGACACTCACCACCCTTTGGTCCTATCTATGGCCTATCGAAACCGGAACTCCAAGCCCTGCGTGATTACCCTACTGAAAACCTTACCAAGGGGTTCATCCAGCATTCCAAGTCTCCAGCCAGCGCCCCAATTCTGTTTGTCAAGAAGAAGGATGGTTCTCTTCGACTATGTGTAGATTATCGTGGACTCAACAAGATAACCAAAAAGAATCAATATCCCTTGCCCTTGATTTCAGGCCTCCTGGATCGGCTACGTACCGGGAAGATTTTCACCAAGCTTGACCTCCGTGGAGCCTACAACTTGCTCAGGATTCACCCTGGTGATGAGTGGAAGACAACCTTCCGCACATGCTACGGCCACTTCGAATACACGGTCATGCCCTTCGGCCTCACTAACACACCTGCAGTCTTTCAGCATCTGTTGAATGATATCTTCTAGGAATACATGGACGAATTTGTCGTGGTCTATTTGGATGACATTTTAATCTTTTCCGAAAACCAGGAAAACCATGACAAACACGTACGATTGGTGTTTGCAACGCTCCGAGAGCATGGCTTATACGCTAAGCTGGAAAAATGTGAATTCGACAAATCTTCAGTGGTGTTTCTCGGTTACGTAATATTTCCAAATGGCATTTTCATGGACAAGTCAAAGGTCGAGACCATCTAGTGTTGGGCTACCCCATCCTCGGTCAAGGATGTTCAACGCTTCTCGGGGTTTGCCAACTTCTATTGTCGGTTTATCAAAGGTTACTCCAAGGTCACAACACCGTTAACAACCCTGACTTGCAAGGATAAGCCCTTCTCGTGGAATCCAATGGCCCAGGCTGCTTTTAGTACTCTCAAGATGACATTCACTTCTGCACCAATTTTGATACATCCCGACCCTACCAAGCCATTCATTGTGGAAACGGACGCTTCGGATTTTGCCTTGGGAGTTATCCTATCTCAATTTGGAATAGATGGGTTGTTGCATCCAGTTACTTTCTATTCACGGAAGCTAACCAGTGCCGAAATCAACTACCAGGTCTACGATAAGGAACTCATGGCAATCATCACGGCATTCGAACAGTGGAGACCGTATCTTGCCGGAGCTTAACATCGAATCCAAGTGCTGACAGATCACAAGAATCTCCTCTATTTCATAACTACTCGGACCTTGAATCGTCGCCAGGCACGCTGATCTATTTTCCTAGCTGATTTTGACTTTGAGATTCAGTATTAGCCCGGCGCCCAGCAAGGGAAAGCTCACGCGCTATCTCGCCACTCAGAGTATGAACTTTGAACGGGGGATGAAGCTTACGCCCAGCAGACCCAGACTTTATTCAAGCCCGAGCAATTTCGAGTTGTAGCAACAATCAACACCCTCCCAGATTCATACCTTGTCAGGGACATCAAGATGGCAACTGAGGAAGACACCTGGGCTACCAACATCAAGAAGGAACTCCAGGAACGACCAACGAATCCAAATCGTGATGATCTGGATCAATTTGAGCAGCAAGACGGACTTCTCCTTCGAAATAACCTGTTTTATGTACCCGAAGGACCTATACGCCTAAAAATCCTAGGAGAATGCCACGACAACACCATGGCCGGTCACTTCAGAATAGCACGGACTCACGAACTAGTGTCAAGGAATTATTGGTGGCCCAAGATGAACAAGCTGCTATGAGAGTATGTCAAGTCTTGTGATACATGTGGTCGATCCAAGGCTCCCACTCAGGCATCGCCCGTTTAGACTCCTATGGCCCCTGCCGATTCCTAGCCGACCTTGGGGATTTATTGCAATGGACTTCATCATGGACCTCCACACTGTCAAAGCCAAGAATTCAATACTGGTTGTGGTCGATCGTCTCACCAAAATGGCCCATTTCACCCCTTGTTTCAAGTCAATCATGGCAGAAGAAATAGCTCAGTCAATTCTAGACGGGATTGTCCGACTACATGGACTCCCCGAGGAAATTATGTCCGACAGAGGTCCTTAGTTTGCATCCAAGTTCTGGCGGCACCTATTCGAGCTCCTTAGAGTTGACATTTGGTTATCCTTAGCTTTCCACCTCGAGACAGATGGACAAACCAAACGGACAAACTAGACACTCGAGCAATACCTTCGCTGCACTGTGAGCTATCAACAGGACAACTGGCTGGCCCTACTATCTCAAGCAAAATTTACTTATAACAACACAACGCATGCATCGACCAGTATCAGTCCGTTCTTTGCCAATTACGGCTTTCATCCTAGGTTCAGCCTTGAAATTCCTGGGGACTCGGTAAATCCCTCGGCTGAAGAAAGGGCCACAAGGCTTGGACAAGTTTAACAGAACCTTATGGCAGAATTCAAGCTAACACAGGAGTGGCAAAAGAAGCAAGTAGACTGCCGACGCAAGGACCATGTGCCAAGTTGGATTTCAAGCGCTTCGGACCTTTCAAAATCGCCAAACTTGTTGGTCTAGTGGCTTGCCAGTTGGAGCTTCCACCCCAATTCAAAATCCACAATGTTTTTCATGTCTCCTTGCTTGAGCCCTATCATGAAAACTAGATCCCAGAACGTCATCAAGAAACCCCAGCTCTAATCGAAATTGAAGGCCAAGAAGAGTTTGAAGTTTAAGAGGTCCTGGACTCCAAGAAGATTCGTGGAAAGCTCATGTACCTTATCTTTTGGCGAGGCTATCCTCCTTCTGAAGCTACTTGGGAGCTTGCTGAAAACCTAGTTCATGCCCAAGACTTAGTTAATCGATTCCACCAACAGTATTCTAACGAACCAACTTCATCTGGAAGATATCGCTTGAGGAGGGGATAATGTCATGACAACACAAAAGTAGGGACTAGTAGTGCTGCCATGTTTCAGTGTTGCAGCATGCAGCAGTGCAGACCTGGCAGTGTTGCAGCATACAACAATGCAAACCTGGCAGCGTTGCAGCATGCAGCAGTGCTACAGTGCAACCATGTCTTGGCATCTCAAGATGGGATGGTTCAGGGTTATAAAAGGAGATGGTCTGGGGGATAGCCCTTCAGCAGACCAACACTAGTTGATGGATCAATAAAGCTCTCAATTCTCCAGTATTGTCATATTTTCTCTTGTCTTGTTTTGTAATCTTCCACTTGGTTGTAGCCATGTTTCCTTGCCTTGCCTCACACTAGTCCGGTTCAGAACGCAAGGCAAATGATGTGCACATTGACAATCAAAACATTCATCGAAAAAACACACAACATAAACAATTATTGATTGACATGTTTAAGTTTTTAAAAAAAAAAATCTTCACACTTTCAATGCATAATTAAAACATTATGTTCAATTGTTTTCAATGCAACTAAAACTTAAAGTCCTTGAATTATACTATTATAAGTTCTTGATGTTGATTTACATTAATCCAACCAAATGCAAACTTTTGAAATGGGTGTGATGACAACAAGGGAAAGGTCAATTGTGTTGAAAGAAGAAAACTGAAGTAAACCAATTATGGTCATTTGACCAAAGAAAAAGGAGGCAAACAAACTATGGTTTTTTTATTGAAGAAAAAGAAGAAGAAAACCAAAAACTTCAAATCAGCTAAAATTCTCAAAATTTAAAAAGAATTCAATATTTTAATTTTTTTTGTGAAAGTCACAAAAATTATTTGAGACTCAAAGGTTTGCAAGCTCATAACTCATGCATGCAAGGTTTGATTACAAAGCTTGAATGAAACAATATGTAGCTTTCAAAACATCTTCCAACATTACATTGCATGCTTAATTCACATGTTATTTCACCATTCTTTTGTAGGTTTTAGTGGTTAATAATCAAATTGCTACTTTAATTTGAACGTTAACCAATCTTTTGGTCTTAACTTCTAATTCATAACTCCAAATGAAAAGTATGATCTGTTTCAACAGATTTTCAACAATAAAGAACTCTTGATTTGTACACAATTTGTCTTTGGCAATTTTGTTTAAAAGATTTGAAAGATTCAAAAACTCCAATTTACAAGGTGATTCATATTTGAGAGTGCTTAAAACTCACATCCTTTTACACTCTGCCACCCTTGTGGGAGTGTGCATGAGTCACAAAACACTCTTTCAATCCACATCCTCAACCATGATGACCACGACAAGAAGACCACAAATAGAACACAACAGCCATGGGAAGCTCTTGTAACTATGACATTATTGAGCAAACTTTGTACAATTAAATCCACAGCTCCTAAAAAAAAAACCCCTAACATTTCCTGGGGGTCACAAAGGAACACAAACAATGACAGTGAAGCTTGATGAAATAGAAGTTGTTTGGAACATGGCTGCAAAGGCCTCAAAAAATTGCAATGTACCTCAAATACAAAAAATGAAAAAAACACCACAAAATGCCACAATTTCCAAAACCCAAATTAGAATGAAAAGCTCCTATTTAAAGCCCAAACCCAAGATTTGCTGCAAAACATGGAACAACCTCAAAACACTAGGAGCAATGAAGAAGAAGAAGAAGTAGCACTACACACCCACCCAGCTTGCAACTTAAAAAGAAATTGAATAAACACCCAACACATAGAATTTAGCACTGAAAAAGGAAGAAACTCAACCATACAAAACAAAAGCTCTACAAACCAAACAAAGACAACCAGAAGATCACTAAAACAGTTACAAAAAGCAACAAATTGCATGTGGAGAGAAGACTTTCAAATGTGATAAGAGCCAAAGACACAAGGCAATGAACAACAGGAGCACAAGGCATGGTTGTTTTTTGCAGGAGCTTTGGAGTTGGAGCTTGGTGATGGCAGTGGCAAGCAGACAATGATGGAAATGGAAGCTGGATATGCGAAAATGCAAATACAAAATTGGCTCTGCAGTGGACCCTACCCCATATGACAATTGATCCTAGGTAGCCTGGAATTGTAGATTATAGCCTCTAGTGTAATGCTGTAGACAATGACACCTAGCCTAAGCTACGCCTTGGTCTTCATCCACCTTGAGGTGCTTCACAGGTTCATCCTCTGCTGGTACCAGTGTAGGTTTCTGGCTCACCAAAGGCAGTAGGATAATAGGTGACTACAAGTAGATGAAAGTTGCACCTTGGTCACATTTCTCATACTGTAGCTTTCTCTGGAGTCAACTAAACAAACAAACCTCAATTTCAAATGATTGAACATACTGAGTTGACATATCAGTGAGTTGTTGCCTGTCAGGTCAGAAAGGTACAGAATGTACTGCAAGCTGGGCCATGGTACAAATACATGCAGCAGCATTCAGATCAGCCAGTAGACACATTGGCTATACTTCAAATCCCAGGTGATCCAAAACATGGGTGCCATCTCCAACAGCAGCTTGTGATGCCAGCCTCTTGACCATGGATAGTCTGTGATCACAACTCTTCAGACTATGAGCCGAGCACTGCTATTTGCCAAGTCAAACTTGAAAGCCCCCAATAAAAGAAAGGGCCTCCTGGTCTTTTATGAATCATCATCCACTAAAGTTAAATTCAGTAAGAAGTCCTCATTGTCCATATGCTCGTGCACCATGTCCAAATTTTCTTGAATTGGGTCAAGGCTGGCAATAGCAGACTTGATATCCAATGGGTCTTTGCTACCCTGCAGTGGGAATGACTGTCAGTGGCTAAAACTCATTGCTTTACTGTGCATTGAATGATAGAATTGGCCATACCAGAATGAACTGTCTAGCAACAATCAAAGACTTGCAACCTGACCTTGTCAACACATCCCTAACCAGACCCTGTTTCACACTATCTGAAATCCATATAGTAGAGCAAGCTTATGGCACTGGCTCTCAAGCACTGCAAAACCAGTAAACCTCTGTTGTTATTAAATCAACACACTACACACAAAGTCCAAGGTCTTAAATTACCAAATATTTTGGAGGTGCCATTCAAATCAAAACTGCCTGCAGATGGAGTCCAATGTTTTTGTAAATTTGACTTGAGCTTCATACCTTGTGTAAATAGTAGAAGAAATAATGGAATCCATTGCCAAAAGTTGCATATTGCATTGTCCATGTAAATCCCTCTGCCTCAAACATGGGTCGCCTAAAGTGTGGCTGCCACATCAAGACAGAATCCAGGCTAAAGAAAAATGGACTTGATATCCATACATCATCAAAGGGATGCAAATTTCATCTTGCACATGCAAATTTGGGTTGTAAGAATTAAAAAGGCTTAAGAAATTTTCATGGTCACAATGTTCATATAATAGTCAAAAAGTGGCATATTTGTTGGGTCTATTTTTCAAGCTCCACTATCGCAAATTTAGGGATTAAGGTGAGATCTATACCTGGCCAAAAGCAATGGAGATGAAGAGACCATTGGAGGTCAGCACACGGTGTGTTTCAGCAAGCATGGAGTGTACACTATCAGTCACCTCCTGTTTTGGACTCCATGGATCTCCACTGTCCACAAAAAGTACATCCTGAGATAGCAGGGTCAACTATAAAACAAGGAGAATACACCTCACAGAAAGAAAAAATCATTCATGCTTCAATACTTGTGACAACCTGCAGAAGATATGATTACTAAGAAATAACCTCAATGCCAAATATTGATTTTGACTTTCTTAGCTCTCTAACTTTCTTCAATATTCTTCTGCATCTGGATTAACTGCATAATTGAAACAGAGGTATTTGTAAGACCTAAATATATTTCATTTTTCTTCAAGGAATATTTACGGATTCAAAGAACTCAGAAAAGTTTGAGGGAGAACCCTGTAAATTAGAGAGAGCAAGAAGAGCCCCTCATGAAGGAGAAAATTTCTGGATGAAGGGATTCTGAAATTGGCTATGAAATATTGGCCTGTAGCAGGTTAGTGATAGAACAAGCAGAGCTGTACTCTTGGCTTGGACACACTGATTCTCATATTATACATAATAACCCTTTAGGAGATTCATAATAATCCACTGGGAAATGGTAGCAAGGACAACAAACACTTTGAGGGTTCAGAAGCTCCTCACACTTTAGAAATTGAGAGCAAAAGCAATATCTTCATTAGGACCAAGAACTTCTCTATACTTGAATAGAACTGAAAGATAACCCAAACATAAAGTCATGAACTTTCAAATCCAACAACATACCAGCTTGACAGGAAAAAGAGGAAACCTAATCCTAAAGAACAGAGGAAACGAAGACAAAAGTGAAACCAAAAACTGAGGAGCAATTTGAACAACAGCAATGGTCACACACATGTTCAGAGACCTTCAACAGTAACATCTATGGTACTGACCACCAAACATCAAATCCCCACTGACTTCATCAGCTCCTAAAAGTGGGTGTAGGTCAATGTCAAACATTAACCGATGTTCTGAGTTTCTGTCACAAGACTGACAGTAACAGAAAACTCAACCATGATGCGGGCTAGCTCAACAAAACCTAAATGAGAAGGTGAAGATCAAATAACCAAAGAACAAAAAAAATTACAAAAAAGCAAAAGCAAGAGAAATAAAACAAAGAACCGAAACAACAGATCATGAGAAGAGAGAGAAACAAGACAGAGAATTTTATGAGCATGGCCTTTTGAGGACAAGGCAGGCTTGAAAGGCTCCCCACTTGAAAGGCTCCCCACAAAGCCCTTGAAATATTCATTTTTGAAAAATCCAAAGGTGGAAACATGAGACAGAAATCTTTCTTTGTTGAGAGAACTTGTGATCTGGTTCATTATAAACTCTGGAGAAGAGAGGTGGAGTTACCCACCATTGCACCCTTCTCAATTACCACATCAAAGCTTTGATCGTCAAATGGCAAATTGAGCATGTTTGCCTCTGCTGCCACCATACCTTCACATCATCAACACACCTGAAAGTCAAACCAAGTAGCTAAATGAAAAACTAGTTTACCAAAGAAATGGATCTTGGGCAATTCAGCAAGATGGAGATCAGCTAAACAAGGAAAAAACCCTGCACCATTTCTGCTACAGAAGTTCACAAGAGGTGCACATTTCAAAATACTTCCAATCATGATCTATTGCTACATGTATGAGACTGTTCCTGGATCATATCCATAACGATTCAAACATCCAATGTCCTTCAAAGAACAAGATTAAGATCTATCATAAGCCCAAATATCTATAAAATTGCTGAGAAATCTCCACAAATTGACAATTTGAAGGTGGTACAGTCATAACCCTTCTGAGAGTCCTTGGTCACAAAGTGTTGAACTGTCTTCACCTTCTTCATCACAAATGGCACTGACAAGCTGTGCCATGACTACCCAACAGTAGGCGTAAAATGCTCCAAAACTCTCAGTAGGTGTAAGATAAAGTACTTGCTAGATTGAGTTCAGGGTTAGCATTGAAGGATTTTGCTACTGAGCACACTGACCTAGAAACTCTTGAAACCATGTGCACAATTGTGAGATCAAGTTCAGAGCTACAGCATTGAAGGAGATTGCTACTGAGCACACTGACCTGGAAACTCTTGAAACCGTGTGTGCATCCGCTTCACAGCAACAGGTGACAGATCAGTGCAAGTGATGTTAGTGATGCCATCTCTGTACATTTCTTCACTTAGATGTGAATTCCCTGCCCCGACTTCAAGCACCTGAAGAAAAATCAGCACGCACACACACACGAGGACTTATTGTCCTCAGATGTTGGAGAGATGTACTCGAAAAGGAAGTTGAGATTTGATTTCTGCAACAAGAGGAAACGGGCCGCTACAAGGCGCGCCACGTACCCGATCTGTTGGCTTGACATGCGACAATAGAAGGTCTCGAAAATGCGAGTAGTCCTTGAGCCACTCGTAATGCTCCTCCTCTTCAAAGCGCTCATCCCTGTCACAGATACGAGACTTCTCCTACTTCTGTAATCCTTGTCTCGACAACGGTCCTCTCAAGTTGAGAGAAAGAGAGAGAGAGAGAGCACGACAAGACCTTACCAGTATTCGGGTGCAAGGTACACCAACGCGTTGGAAGGCGGATCTTGACGACGAACCCCGGCAGAAGAGTGTAAGCTCGAGCTGAGTCCCTTTCCAAGAGGCTTGAACTCTTCCTCCGTCGCCATCGCCTTCGATTCTCTGCAACTAAAACATCTCCGCAATCGAAAAACACGACGCACAAATCCTCTCGACAAAACGGAGGAGTCAGTCCCCTCGAATCCTCCCACCAAGCCCTAACGCCAATTCCCTAGCACGCAAAACAACAGAAGTCTTCCGGATCGTCAAGGTCTTAACCCTAATCTCGCTCTTTCCTCTCCCTCTCTCCCGTGGAACAGGAACCTAGCTACGCCATTATTGCTGCTCTCGCTCATTGATGCAAGGCGGTCGATGAATCAGAACCATTTTCGTAACGCGTGAAGTGGTGGTGCTGTGGAGCTCGTTGTAGGTTTTCGGAAGAACCCTCTCCTGTCTTTCTTTTCTGAGAAGGGGCCGCGACAGAGGAGAGAGAGAGAAAAGAGAGCGAGGAGCAAGGATGACTGTCATCATGGAGGAGGATTCGACAGCGCCGATGGAGCGAAGCAAAAAAGGTGGCATCGATTGTGAAGCTCTTGACAGGGATATCGAGAAGCAGCGCGCTGTGGCCTTGGAGGTAATGTGCTAAACTCCGTGAAAGAAAGAAAGATCGCACTTTGTCTCCTTCCGAAAGCTAGATGTGCGAGGTTTTTTGCCATCGCAGTTTGAGCCTCTCGGAATTCTTCGTATGAGCATGCGTCCATTTTTTGTCTCAGAAGAAGCGAACCAGAAAATCTGTCTTCTGATAACCGGATCGCTACAACTGCGTTGCATCCCGGAGTTGGAAACTTTCTTTGTGCAGACAAACAAGTGTATGGAGCTTTGACCTGCACGTGTAGCAACGAGTGTGTGTGTGTGTGAGTAGCTAAGTTTGGTGGGAGTACTGGGGATTCTTGGAGCAGGGAAAGAAGTTGGATGTGGCGATCGAAGCATTGTTGAATTTGGAGAAGCAGGCGCGTCTTGCAGCTGATATTACTGGGACTAGAAAGGTGGTCATCGCCATAATGCAGCTGTGTTATGAAGCACGCGCCTGGAAGACCCTCATAGAACAGATTTTGGTTCTCTCCAAGCGCAGATCTCAACTCAAACAAGTGAGTTTCTTATCCCTATTTTTTTTTCCTGAGCTGAACTGACTTCTGAGAGACGAAGAGAGAGAGAGAGAGGATATTGCGATTTGAAGTACCATTGAGAAAATGGTCTTTGAGCATCCGAATTCACATGTGTACTTTCCAGAGACCACCCAGAGATGGGGTTTTTCTGTCAGACTAGGTGACAATTGCTGTAACATTCAAAAGACACTCAAATCAGGATTGTCAGTAGACACATTTCTTCTGTGCATTTCATTAGTTTTCTGCAGAAGAATGTATTGAAATCTGCTCTTGGAGTAGCTGGAACCAAAACCATGCAACATGAGTACACACATGCCACTCTCTGCTGCATGCTATCCTTGGCATTTATGGCTTTGTATGGTTGTCTTATCAGTTGCACCATTTGTGTTCTTTTATGGCTTAATATGGACTTCTTACCACTTGCACCATCACTGTTCTTTTATGGCATCATATGGACTTCTTATCAGTTGTGCCTTTGGGTGTCCTGATACTTTGCTCTTGTCATTGGTTTTGCCTATGAGGTGTATCCAGGCAGTGTCAGCACTGGTGCAGCATGCCATGCAGTACATTAATGATACTCCAGACCTTGAGACACGCATTGAGCTCATTGAGACTCTCAGCAATGTCTCAGCTGGCAAGGTATGTGTTTTGGATCCATAGCTGACATTGATCTTCAGTGTGTAGTTGAGTGGGTTTTGACGCAGCAGGAGCTATATCTAAGTGGCAACCAGCAACATCCAGATTCCAAGGTTTTTTGTCTGAAGATTCTTCCTATATCCATGTGTGGCAGATTTATGTGGAAATAGAGAGAGCTCGCCTGATTAGGAAGCTGGCAAAAATCAAGGAAGAGCAAGGGCAGATTGCAGAAGCAGCCGAACTCATGCAAGAAGTTGCTGTATGTGAACTGCCTTCCTACTTCTACCACCCTTCCTGATTCTGATCAATGCAGGTGCTCTGAGAAACTTCTTGAAAACTCTGCACATTTTGTTGGTTGGTCAGATATGTCCTAAGAAACAGTATTGGTGAGTGGATGGTGACTGCAATTCTGGTTTGAGTTTCTCTCTGGCGTACAACTGTAGCAATAATGCATGAAAAATTTGCACTGGTTGCAGTTCATTTCTGTCTGTGGACACACATTTGTGGATGTGTTGATTCCATTTGTTGTCTTACCTTCAATGTGTTGTTTTAGAGCTTCTATGCAATCTTATAGATATGTGCTAGTTCCTTTTAATTTATTTTTGCTTTTGGGGGTTGGCAGGTTGAAACTTTTGGTGCAATGGCAAAGACAGAGAAAATTGCATTCATTCTTGAACAGGTACAGTCGAACCTTGCAGCCTTATTTTTCTTCATCTTTTGAAAGGTTTGGTGTTAGCTCAATCACATCATGAGGTGATCAGGCAGATCCATGGAACCTCGTATTGTGGAAAGTTATGCTGCATCTTACTCTGTTGTGTTTTGTTAGGGTAGAATCAGAGTCTAGAAAATGCTCTGGAGATAGATGCTCTTAGGGCCTGCTAGTACACACATAACTTCTGAGGAGACAAATAGGATTTTGGATATGTAGTATATGGGTATGTTGCTAACAGGTAACTACAAAACACTGTGGCAGGTACGACTATGTTTGGATCGCAAGGACTATATGCGTGCACAGATACTGTCAAGGAAAATAAGTCCTCGTGCCTTCAATCCTGAGGCCGACAAAGACAAGAAAAAGCCAAAGGAGGGAGAGAATATGGTGGAGGCACCAGGCCCTGATGTACCCTCTTTGCCTGAGTTGAAACGCATCTACTATGAGCTGCTCATCAGGTAGCTCTATGTTGTAACCTGAGTCTAACAAGTCAGATTCGAAAAGACTTCAGAATATCATTGTAGAACTATTGTCTTTTTCCAGTTAGAGATGAGGCTATTGTAACAGGCTACAATACCTTTGATCATTGGGAGTGCAATTTTCTCACAAATGTCCCATCTGAGTCATACAGTGATAGTGTAGTGAAGGGAGACAAGTCGCTGTGTGGGTTTGATTATCACACTGCATGATACGTAAGTGAGGGTTATCTTGTGAAACTGTTATGGGGAATGAGGTTCTACAGAAGGCAAAGCCTGGTTTTTCAGATGCTCAATTACATGGGTGCATGTTTGTATTGAGCAGGTACTACTCACATAAACAGGACTACTTGGAGATATGTCGGAGTTACCAGGCCATATATGAAACAGCATCGGTGAAGGAAGATGCATCTCAATGGATTCCTGTAAACTCATTCACCTGACCTTTCTGTTCTCACCTCATGGTCATGGCAATGGTCCTTTCTTTTGTATGTTGCCTTCTTAAAGATTCTGGCTTTTCCCACTGCTGAGATCATGGTTCCATAAAATGGTAGCCTAAATTTGGCAAACCTTTGATAACTCCTGTGCTGTATGGGGTTTTTGATTGGGGTGTCCAGGTCTTGAGAAAGATTTGTTGGAACTTAGTACTGGCCCCACATGAAAGTATGCAGTCCAGCTTGCTGAGTAGCACCTTGGAGGACAAGAGGCTGTCAGAGCTTCCCAAGTTCCGGTATGTATGGGCCAGGCTGAGTATTTGAGAGTGGTGCAACCTTGAATTGGGAGTTTCACACACAACCCTGAAGTTTTCAGGTTGAGATATTTGAACAATTGGATTGTGCAATGGTTCTGTTGTCAGTTTCAAGCAGGTCTGCACAAGCTGTGAGAGACATAACAAGCAGCTGAATCAAATGTCTGGATATTGAATTGGAACATAAGGAAAAATCAGTGGTATTTTGGATTTAAAATGAGTAAACAAGTTGCAACATACTTTGAGGGCTCCTGAACTTTTGTGACAAACTGGTGAGATGACAATGTTGATTTAGAGGGTAGTGTGTTGGTGGGTACAGGGCTTTACTGAAGCACTTTGTGACAATGGAAGTGATAAGGTGGACTGACTTCTTGGAGGAGTATAAGGATGAACTTGAGCAGGAGACAAAGTCACCTGGTGAAAGTCATGGGAACCGTGCCATGGAGGATCTTTTCTTGCGTGTCATTGAACATGTATGTTGTGTTGTTTCACATTCACTTTTCACTTACAATAGTTCTAGCATGGTTTCTTCCCCTGGCCTCAAAGTGGTCACACTGTGGCATCTTCCATGGGATAGGAGGTCTTCGAGTTCACAGTTTCAGGTTAAAAATTTCTGAGCATTGCTTGTCCAGATGTGCCGCAAGGAACATTGAGCAGTTTTTTCACTTAAGAATGTGTAGGTCTTCACTGTCCAGAATTAAGAACAAGTGCAGAGAACACTTCTATGTTATAACCCACATTGAAGTTCAAAATCTGTTAGACAAGTGTCAAGGTCAATTATATGTTTGGTCTCCGAAAGTGATGTAAGTTCTACTTTGTGAAGTTGAACCTCTGGACTTTGAGGGATTAGGATATCGTTGTTTTATGCAGTCAATCATGGCTTAGTGCAGTAGAAGACAGCCTTCAATGACCAGTGTCAAGGTTTTGAATGCAGAATATTTTGGTGGTCTCCAAATATTACTCAAGAATCACATTAAAGCGACTTTCTGAACTTCTGTGTCTGACTTTTCAGGTATCATTGTCATGTTCTTTTCCTTCATGTGGTTTGTAACATCTGTTTTTCCTTCTGTCTTATTACCCTGTATTACTACTTTGAAATAAACATTAGACTAAACAATCTGTCTTTAAAGTGGCAGACAATTGAGTTTCTGAGTTCAAAGGCTGCGGCAACACAAAACACAAAATGCATATGCATCATTTAAAAAAGTTTCCCCTTGGCCAGTCTTGCTTTATTTGTGGAGTCTAGGACTATTGCATCACCTGTGCAAGCAGGGTCCAACCAAGGTTTTGTTGTGAAGTACCTCTGGTTTGACACTTTTCAAGGTTATATGATTTCTCTCTGTGTCTTTGACAACCACTGGGCTCACCTGTGGTAATTCTTATCTTGCAGGAGACTGAGAAGCACCTCTCAGACATGGTTGTGTCAAAGGCTCTCAAAGCAAAAGTTGACAGGCCAGCTGCAGTTGTATCCTTCCAGAGCAAACAGGACAGTCATGATGTGCTCAACTCATGGGCTGTGAGCATAGAGAAGCTGTTGGAGCTTGTGGAGAAGAGCTGTCACCAGATTCACAAGGAGACTATGGTGCATAAAGTCGCTTTGAAGGTACAGTAGTGACATGGCCTTCAATAGTAGATACTTGTGAGGACAGTACTTTGCTTTTGGAGATGGAGTCCTGTCTGGTGTCATTTCTGGATACTGAAACTTTCCCTCTTTCATCTTGATCCATTATAACTTTGGGTCCACAATTTCAATGTTCATTTTGTCAATTGACCTATTTCAATTTCTTGCCCATTTTTGTGGACTATGTATTTCTTTTGCACTAGATCCAGTTTCTTTGTGTTTGTATTCCTCAAATACAGATATAAATCTTTAAAGATAATGTTGGGTCAGAGTGTGAGATCCTAGTCAGGATTAATGTCACCATCTGTACAGCCCAACAGATGGTATTAATCTTTATACATCTTTATCCAGTGCTGTTTTGATTGCGGTTGTGATACCATAACAGGCCTGTAGGTACAGTTGGGGTCAATTTCATGTACCAAATTTGTCTACTTGTTTTCACAAAATTCACCCATTGACTTTCATCCCATTTGTTGCCAGCACATTTCTTCATCAAAGTTGACTTTCATGTTGTTAGCTCAATTTCATTCAAGTCTGTCCACTCCAGCATTTTCAAAGTTTTCATTGGTTGACTTTCATTTACTCCTCAAAATGAATTTCATGTGATTGGGCTAATTTCATTATCCAAACTCATCCCACCCATTCCATAAGCTTTTGTTGATGAACTTCTTTCATAGTCAGAATTGGAAGTTGATGCTATTGTTCCACAATCACCTAATCAATTTCATTTCGTGTAGTTGGATAAATATTAACAATCAAAGTTCATCATTGTTTGGATAGCACTCATCAACAAATTCCCATTTCATCTTGGGGGTGCACACTTGCTCAAATCATTCAAAAGAGCCTGCACAGAAATGGGACAAATAAAAGCTCAAGCTCCTTCAGATTATTTCCAAATTTTGACTTTAAAAAGATTACGAAGGATGTGGAAGTTTCCCTTAAACTTGAGAGAGTTGTCTCCAAAACATTTGAAACTTGGGCATTAGGCTCCAAACTGGCCATTTCAGAGAAACTGAACATTGCACAATATGACTGTGGGTCCAAACCTGGAAGTCCAGTCCAGAGCAGGGAAGTCCAATCAGCAGATGAGTAAAAAGACCCTACAACTACAGGTGTAGTATTAGTGCATAAAGTGCTGGCTGTTATTCACTAGCATTAATCACTATTTGAGTGGAAAAATGTTCAAACTACAGGACTGATATTAGTGTGTAAAGTGCTGGCTGTTTTTCTTTGGTGTTACAGAGAGCACCATACTGCTTCCTCTCGATGTGGGGTTGCTTTGTACCACTATTATTGGATGAGTAAGTGCCCAAGTGACGAGGTTTATAATCTTAACCATCTGAAGCACCCCCAAGAGACTGAAATCCGAACTGCATGAGCCTGGTGAAGAAGCTGACCAGAACAGGATACAGCAATGAAGTATGGATGTTGACTTAAACCTCATGCCTCTGAGCATTACAAACAGCAAACTACCTAATTCGTAGACAAAGCAGCCTTTCTTCTTTCATCACGAATCATACTCTCCACAAAGAATTCGCCTGCTCGGTATGATGACCGGACCTGCATGACCCAACAGTAATCTAATAAGTCCAAATGATTTGCCTGTGACAAAAATGATCTTGATCATGGATTGCCTTAAATGGTCTCATTCCATTACAAAGTCGAAGGGATAAGAACATGACTGATGTTTGAGAGAGATTTCAAGCAGCAATAGCCACACTGATGCAACTTGGTGCCAAATACAGGGTCAGGTGAATTTCCAGACTGCAATATGGTCCTGCAGCCAAACTTGAATGGCTCCCATTTAAAAAATGAGAAACCAAAGACAATCAGTCATATCACTATTTATTCCTCATCTGCAGAGATATCTAAATTAATAAGGAAAAGTCTATTTGGTGCCATTCAAGGCTCCAATCTCTGTCTACCTGAATCAGATCCTGTGTTTGGAGAAAAGAGCATGGAATGGCATACCAAGGGCCCGCTGGCAACATATCTGAATCCAATCGACTCTCCATATTCTCTCCAGAAATTAAACTTCTCAGGTGTCACATATTCCTTCACAGTTAAGTGGAGTGGAGTAGGCTGCAACATTAGTTATATCTTGCAGTGTCAAGGAAAAGCAATCCACTCCTTCAAATGGACAATCAAACACTTCGCAAAGTACAAGTTCATGTGGACCAAACTGAGCAAAATACATGCAACAGAAATGGTCAAAGTCTTCAAAAGAGCAACCCATATTTTATCAACAAAACATTGGTAATTTCACAGATGGAACCTGCAAGTATTGACCAAGAGTGCAAATGTCGACTCCAACATTACGCAGGTCCTGCATGGTTTCCTTTACTTCATCATCTGACTCCCCCAAACCCAGCATGATGGATGACTTTGTCACCATGCAATTCACACTCTTGGCGTGCTTTAAGACTGCCATACTCTGCTCATACCTTCCATCCAAATTCCCCACAATTTTCTCACAATCACATCATGTGTTCTTGGTTCATGGTGAGTTGAAGTGAACACTAAATCCCTGGAGGATCACCCTGATCCCCAGCTCAAAACCCTAAGCCATCCAACTGTGCAGATTTCTCAGGTTATCCACTACTCACCCTTCAATCAGAATTTGAGGTGATTTTTTCAAATGGTTAGGTATACACAGTGCATGAGAAGCTTGCAGGCATTCCAAATTGGAGACAGTGAAAGAGATATAGCACCCAGTGTCCTACCCAGCACGAGGGTCTCGTACAATACGCTGCAATCGTCTTACAGTCTCAATATTGTGGGCAAATACATCCAGACCTGAGTTGGCAACATGCAAGACAGCTGTCAAGTCCCCCCGGAAGTCTGATACCAAGCACTCTACAAGTATCTCCGGCTTCAATGCCTGCAAAAGACACACCAAACTTTCATTTTTAAGATGCTAGACCTTTCATTCATCTCTTTCTTCAGCTATAGCTCAGATTTCTTTTCATGACTAGTAGCTTGCATGCACCATAAGAATGTCACTCCATATCTTATGACTCAGGTTCTGAAGCGTGGTGATAACCTCAGGATTGACACTCACACTATTAGAACTGTTCTCAGATCAAAATAAATATGCTCCTGAGTACTGAGAATTTCTCCATACTTAACAATTTAAACCAAACTGAAAGAATAAATAAGGTCCTAGGTATTTCATATCTGAGGAACCAATCAACAAGCATGAAAAAGTGGAAACAAAAACCTAAAGAAAAAGATCAAAAACAAAACTGAGGAGCACTGTGAACAACGATGATGGTCGTGCACAAGTTCAGGGACATTCAACAGCAGAATGTTTGGTATTGACCACCTACCACAACATTCCCACTCGCATCATCAGCTCCCAGCAAGGAGTGGAGATTAATGTCAACCAGTACATTAACAACACCAATAGGAATGGAAAATCTTTGCCATGGTGCTGCTAGTTCAAGAAAACCTAAAAGAGGGAGAGAAGACAAAACAAGAAGAGAAAGGGAAACACCAAAAGAAAAGTAATAATAATAATAATAATAATAACAAAAAAAGAAACAGAAACAGAACAAGGACAAGGAAAAGGAGAAATCCAAAAAAGAAACAAGAAAGAAAGCAGAGAGGAATGAGGTGGAGAACTCTCTAAGAGCAAAGTCTCAGATCAAAATTCTTCATAAGTATTGAGTACTTCTCTACGATGACAATTCAAGTCAACCTGAATTGATTTGGGAGCTGACCTGCTAATCATGTTAAAAGAGACTCCAGACCCAACAACATAATAGGAAACATGAAAAAGAGGAGACCAACCAACAATTGATGAGCGGCTTGAACAATAGTGATTGTCATGCACATATCATTGACCTTCAACAGTACCATTCGGTAGTGACCAGATACCACAAGATCCCCACTGATTTCTTCAGCTCCCAGCAGTGGTTGGAGGTCAACATCATTCATTAACCAACCTACTGAGTTTCTGTCAGACCAGCAGTGAGAGGAAGCCTGGAAGTCACAGGAAACTTCAGCCATGATGCTGGCTAGCTCAACAAAACATGAAGGAGCTGATCATGGAAACCAAGAATACAGCAGAGTGCAAAAAGGACAGAAATGAAATAAAAACCAAACAATAAAAGAGGCAGACAGGAGAGAATCCACATAGAGTACTTCATCAGGCTGATCTTTTGCATGAAAAATGGGCTTTGAAAAGCTACCCCCTCTCAGGATTTAGAGGATTCAGTTGAGATTGCAAATCAGGACCTTCATGGACAAGTGGACGAATGTATGACTTAGACATTACCATGAACTCAGAACCATCCTAAAGAAGGATACCTGCATTTGAAACTCTGGCAAGACTTCAAAACTGTAAGCACTGGCGTAGACTTGGAAGTAGTAGCAGTTCTTCTATAAGATTTCCCCAAATCATGAAAAACTCTTTGGGGGTTTTGGAATTCTTTGCATAAGCATGGATCAATTTTTGTGGAGTTAAGCAATGTGAGATTCTAGCCTGAATTGATAATCAGACATGGTTATAATGTCCATCACTGACTCATGACAGTAATTGAAAGAGAGTATACTGTATAGGATTCATCAAAAGACCTTGAGAGCTTTCACAGTGCGGGCAAAGTGATCACTGCCACCGTCCGGCATATCATCTCTGTCCACACTTGTGAGGACCACATATCCAACCCTGCAAAACCCTCATCCCCAGCAGAACATCATTGAACAAGAACAAACTCTCCTCATCAATGCTCTGCCCTCACTGGGAGGGAACAAATCATGAACAAGAGAAAGAAGAGCAGAGGTCCTTAGGGTTAGGGCTCACACCCCCAGCTTGCAATTGCCTTGGCCGTGTTCTCAGGCTCTGAAGGGTCAGGTGGGGCAGGGTTTCTGCTCGTTGCAACAGCACAGAAGCGACAACCACGAGTACATGTGTCACCTAATAACATAATGGTTGCAGTACCAATACCATCTCCCTCCCCTCCTGCTCCCCCTCCTCCATTCCAGCACTGCCTCCACAAACCATTGATACCCGTAATAGAGAAACAAACCGAGAATCTTAGAAGTACATCATCATATCAAAAGCTTCAAATCAATCTCCCTCAATTCCAGGCATTCGAATCTGCATTCAAAAGAATCTCAATGCCACGGTTCCCTCAACCACATTACCTGGAAAACTCGATCTCTATGCATAGACATTCCCCATATAGACAAAAACCCTAAACCTTCCCCTCCCCGAAAACATAAATTTCCAAAAGATTACCTCTCCAATGTTAGGACATTGAGCTTCTTCGCAGACTGTGTTCAACTTCAATGAAGAAAGCGATTCTTTAAGCTCAGCGTATCTCTCCCCCTGGGGTGCTCGCTGTCGCAGCCATCCCGGTTTTTTCACACTAGGATCCCGACCTGTATATGGTCCCATAGCACCCGGGGAAGAAGGATGGGACAATTTCTTCGCCCCATCGGATTCCACCAGCACTTCTCCTCCAAGACATCTGCAGTGGGAAATCTGGTGGCAGGCGAAAGATGGAGAGCGGGAGAAGAAGCCTAGTGCCAAGGTCCGTTCCATGGCAGACTAGAAGAAAGATGCCATTGCTCTCAGCATCAGACCCTAATGACGCAAAACCCTAATTGGGTAAATCTCGTGCTTGTGCCCTGTCTTTGACAATGCTGGTAATTTTTGCTGCTGTTGTTCTTTCAACAGCTCCTCAAATTATTATTTGCCCTGTTTTCTCCGGTTTATAGCATTTTGTTTGCTGTTGTTATTGTTTCAACAGCTCCTCAGTTTTGTTTTTCTGACTTTCGATACAATTGGATTTCCTGTTTGCTGATATGTTGTCAGATTTTAAATCTCCACAACTTCAGTCTATCCTTCATGACAAAGTATCAACATGATGCTAGGATTTGCACTTGCCCCTTATTGTCATGAAGAATCAGTGGGAGAGTTGGTGCCTAATTGGCAAGATGCTGATTTTGTTTGTGAAGGCCACCAATTAGAGAATGTGGTTGGACACCCAAACAATTCATCAGGACTGGACAAAAAGGCCTTTCTGTCATCATCCACACAGGGTTTAACACGCAGTGATGATGGTGGAGGTATACTACTTATGCAGGAATGTCAAGGAGCTGAATGTGATCAGCTTATAGTCAAGCTTGCACATGAAGCCTTGGGGTTCAGCAAGCAAACAAGGTAAGTAGGGTATGGCTACTTTATGAACCTTGGGGATGTTCATGTTGATTTAAAGGTGTTAGAGCAAGAGGCTGGGAAACATCAGGTCTATGAGAAATCTGTTGAGGACAGTTGCCACCTGGGGTTTGCAAGTATTTGAGTAGTGCAGAGGGCCTTGACTTCAAGCAGATAATTGCAGGATTGGAAGGTGCCAACTACTCTCTTGCAAATGCAACAGATTGTGTAGCATCATGCATGTAGAGGGAGAAAATGAGAGTCAGCATTGCTGACAGACACATTCGATAGTTTTGCAATTTTAAATTCTTGGTGTCCGTCTTCTGAGGTATACATGGCTTACGTAAAGAGGTTGATGAGTGGAAATTAGGTGCAAGAGTATTGTGCAGGTGCCAACATCTGACAATAGAGCAGATGACATATTGTAGTTTACAGGATAGGTACATTGATGTTGAGAGCCATGGCATTGACCTAGACCCCAGAAGCAACAACCAAAAACTAGATGCACTTGGAATGTACTTGCAAGCTCTTGAGATTGCAACTGATGGAATGGCAGACAACAAATTATGACAGTCACCAGGTGATCCTGTAGAATGGGTGGATGCAAAGAATGACGAGGAAAGAGGGAAGAAGTTTCTGAACAAATGTTCAAAAGCAAGTGCTGTAAAGATTAAGCATGTTTGCACATCAGTGACAGGTTCCACTGCACATTGATGTGCTGAAGCTGCTAGAAACCACACAACTGGGGCTGCTGCCATGATACATGGGAGTGTTGCACGTCACGTGGAGTTGGGGGAGCCTGATGGAGGAGAAATGGAGGAACATGGAAGGAGGGTTGGCAAGAGTACAACTTCATCTTCTAATGTCTCAATTAGATCAGCTTCTAAGTTTACAAACTCCTGCATGGTATGAAGCCACAAATTCAACAAACCAGGCTTAGGGATCACATTTTAGACATGTTAGGTGGACTATATAATTGGGTCCAATACACAAGAAGAATAACCTATCTACTTGGTATACACCCCAAGCTACTTGCCTACCTACTTTAAACGACCTATTATTTCCCCCACTTCCTTGTCTACTTATCTACCTACCCATTCACCTACTCACCTCTCTCTCTACCAACCTAAGACAAGCTAACTATGTCCCCTCCTACCTACCTACCTACCTAGTTACTACCCACCTATCTACATACTTAGCCCCACCTACTTGCTTGCGTGTTGCTCCAACTTGGCCTACATCATAGCTATTGAAGATGATGTAGAGGTGAAACCACATGTAGGTATCACAAAGAACTTTTCATTAGCTTCTTAAGCAATATTTAGCACCCAAATGAAAATATAAAACAAACCTTTGATGATTGTTTTTATAGTCAATTATACTAGCATGATTTCCAATAGGTTCATTTTGACTTTGGTCCATTTAGTGTGCAATGTACAATTAGGGATTTGTTTCAATTACACATATATAAAGCAAGCTCTATTTTTATTTTTCTCTTTTGAAGGAGATTAGAAACAAATTTGAATATATATAATTACTAATACTTCCTTTTTATCTCATTTAGGGTTTTTAATTTCATTAAGGTTTCAATGTTTTTCAATTAGTTCTTCATAGAATTGTTTTTTGTTTTGGCAATTGTTGATAATTGCTTGTTTACTAAATCATAACAATGCATATACCATTTGTAGGTTTTTAATTATTTAATGGTATGGAATATTAGGGTTTGTAAATAAGTGAATGTTACGAATGTTTGACCACGTTGAATTTTTAGATTTAAAGTAGGGGTTTTTACATTAAATTCATAATGATTGGGTGTCATTAGGAAAGGTTAAGCATTACACTTAAAGTTTGAAGATACATGTTGTAGATTGGATTTTTGTGAAAGAGAGTGGAGACAATTTTCGATATAAAGAGTAATTGTAATATTTCCTTTTTCCTTCGTTAAAGGTTTTTCTTTCATTAAGTTTCATTTTTTTCCATCGATAGTTCCTCATGATGTTGAATGTATATATGGCATTTGCACATGATCAATTGTTTATTAAATTAATTGTGGTTTGATGCATATATTCTTGTAGGGTTTAGGTTGTGTATTCATCCAGAAGATTAGGGTTTTTAAACATTTGAAGGTAATGTATGTCTCATCATGTTTGAATTTTAACATAAAAAATTTTTTTCTTGCAAGGGGATATTTTGGAAGGTCATAATAATGGCGCCAACTCCCAAATCCTTAAATGTATAGGGTAAACAGGTCGGTCATAGTACACTTAAAAAGTCAAAGGAAATTGGTGATCTCTTACAACATTGGTTGTAAAGGAGCTTTGGGTGCACATGTTGCCCTTTAAATTGTTAGATTTGGACAAGGGATGCAAACGTTATGGCTTCCCAAAGGTCTAGGCTTCATTGCATAGAAAAAGCTTTGACCAAACAATTTTTGCCCTTATCAATGAGGGATCTAACATCTATTAACACGCATATCATATCTAACACATTTCCAACATCAAAAATATCATCAAACAATCTCCTACCCAAATGTACACCGTCCATTGGAAATAACAAACATGATTATTCAATTGTCGAAATTAAAATTCAAAATTGGGCAAAAACATGTTTGGTGATCAATGCCTTAATGTGTAGCTAAACCTTAATTTTTAAACCTTTTCTAGTGCAACACCGCTTTAGAACCCACCACCCAACACTTAGCCCCTTTTTGCTCGCCCCATCCATTCTAAATCCTTTTTGTTCATGGCCTTCTCATTGCTATTGAAAGCTATGTAGATTTTTGTGATTGTTCTCATGGTGTTCATCATACACTCAAAGCATTCTCCTGAGGTACAAGTAGTTGCAACTTCCCAACTTTTCTCCTAGATGTTTAATAACATTTGTGGGGTGCAAATGTTGGAGTGGCTTGGAAAGGTGTGTTTGTTCTTCATGCAAAATCTTCTCTTGATCTTTGAGCATGTGTTCTTCATCGCCCATGTGTTTTTTGCATTTTTCTCTTATTGCTCTGAAAATATGTGTTTCAGTTATTTTTCATAATGTTGTTTGTCTAAACTTAATCATCATTTTGAACTTTGAACTAAATCATCCTCTTGAGCTTGATCAGATGTGGCTCCTCCTAATCTTTGGTTCCTCCTAATCTTTGAACTTGATCAGGTGCCATTCCTCTTGAGCTTTGAAGTTGATCAAGTATTACTCCTTTTCACTTGAACGATTATTGCTCCTCTTGAGCTTTGAACCTCAACTACTATTTTTTTTGGACTTGGATGTTGATTAGTTACTACTCCTTTTGAGCTCTTGAGCTTTGAACTTGATTGGTTGTCCTTCCTCTTGAGTTTTGAACCTCAACTATTGCTCCTCTTGAACTTGGATGTTTGATCAACTACTATCCCTCTTGAATTTTGAATTTGATCGGTTGCTCTTTTTGAGCTTTGAACCTCAACTGTTGTTCCTTTTGAACTTGGATGTTCATCAGCTACTACTCCTCTTGAGCCTTGAACCTTAATTGTTGTTCCTCTAGTGCCATTAGAACCTTAACTATTGTTCTTTTTGAACTTGGAACTTGATTAACTATCATTCCTCCTTAGCTTGGAACTTCAATTGTTACTCCTTTTGAATTTGGAAACTAACCTCTGGTGCCATTGGAACCTTAGCTATTGCTCCTCTTCAATTTGGAACTTGATCAACTATCACCTTCCTTAGCTTGGAACATTAATTACTGCTCCTCTTGAGCTTGGAACCTAATCACCTAATACTCCTCTTGAATTTCAAACCTCAACTTCTATTCCTTGAGCTTGGAACTTGATTAGCTACCGCTCCTCTTGAGTTTAAAACTTGATCAATTGTCATTCCTCTTGAGCCTAGAACCTAATCACCTACTACTCCTCTTAAACTTCAATTCTAACCTACAACTTTGATGTTCTTAATGATTTGGCTTTCACATTGTTGTGAAAAATTTGCAAACCTTCATTACTATTGTTTTTTTTCTCTGTCCCAAGCTCATTATTTTTTGTCATCATTGTTTGTTTCATGGAATAACAAACCTCACTCCCTCCCCAGTCTTATTAATTTCAATTGTTTATATGAATGTGTTGTAGGGATGCTGCAATGGTTCTTCTCAATTGTATTTGAACCCTAGCTCACTACTGGGCTTGTTTCTAAGCATTTGTTGTTTCACCTAAATTAACACCCTTATATCCAGCAAGGTGAGCTTTCATCCCTTGCTTGAAGTTATGGTAAAATTTATCCCATGCTTTTCTAATTGGTGTGAATGACCAAGCTAAAATGAAATTTGCTTGATGTTGTTTTACAAGTTCCCTTTGACGTATTCTTTCAACTACAATCGCTAATGTAAAAACTTTTATAACTTGTTTTTCTTACCTTTTTTTCTTTCAATTTTCTTTATTTAATTTGTTACCTCCCTCTCCTTTTTTTTTGTTGCATAACTTTCAGATATTCTTATAAAGTCAAAACATGGCTTTGGGAATAATCCACTAAAGATTCTCATCCATGGGTCCTTGCAAGTAGTTGTGGCAATGATAACAAACTCCTCTTTGCTAATGCTTCTTGATTTGAGTGTTCTAGGTTTTTGACTATTGTTTCCACGTCTAATGAAACATGCGCCAAATCTTCAATTAAAGTTGAAAATGTTGTTGCAAATTTGTGGTTATTGATTATTGAAGGCCTAGGCATATTTACATAATGCCTAGGCTAATCTTGAGTTAGATCATCAACTATTTCTTCATAAGGGTAGATTATGTTGTTATGTTGATCAACTCTTCTACAACAACATTTTCTACCCATTTGCATTTCACCATCATCATTTTCATTTGAGTGGTAACTATCATCTTTTTTCTTCTTTGGTCTAATTTTGTAATGTGTAGAATCTATTAGGGCTTGTTTTATGATCCATGGGCCTAGGGTCAAGTGGTCAAATCCTTGTAATTATGCAAGTGTTTGGTCTAGGGCTTTATCTACCCACCCTCCCAATGTTATCTTGTTTAGTCCAATGTAATTCCTTGTGACCCTTACTGTGTCTCTTTCTCTTCTGAAAGTAGTCTTAAAAGGTTTGATGCAAGCCACATCCAAAGGTTGAAATGCATGAAATGTATGTGAAGGTAAAATCATCGTATCTAGCCCAAATTATCTTGCTTGTTCAATTACTTCCAAGGTGACATGGGATCCATGTCCATCCAAGATCAACAAATGTCTATTGCTTATGCATGTTCCACTTGGTACTAACCTTTTTCAAAAAAAAAAAAAAATTGTTTTAAAAGGAGGGTTGTCATCCATGCCTTTGATTACAAGGCCATACAAATACTTAGTTTGCAAAGTTGTATATAATCATCAAGTATCATCTTTCCTTTGAAGATGTAGAACCCTAATAGTGATCTTTTAGTTGCATTGACATCACAATTAATAGTCAATCATTCCCTGGACTTAAAAATGGTGTTATACATCTGGTGTGAACTTCGTTTGACCAAAACCCTTGCTCTTAATTGGCTTCATTATTACAAAATGTGTCCTAATTCACTATGGGTTTCAGTAGATTTTGAGGAAATCTGGACATTTTTACCTAGTGAAATTGTTTAACCCCTTAGTGAATAGGGACCAGTTGCTACGGACAATGAATTGTTTCATTAGTACCTAGTGAAACAAGGCTATTTTCAAATGAAATAAAAATTTATCAAACCATTCATTTTTTAGTTAATTAACTAACCAGCATGAAAATCAATTAAAATTTAATTATTTAATATATAATATTATTGATAATTTGTAAACCTATGATTTTTTGACACATAATATTATTTATGCTAAGTTACTTTCAATTATTATATGACTATTTTTCGTTAATTTAAATTATCTTACCTTACATTATTTATGATTATTCATGGCTATTATTTTTATTATTTATTATTTTTTGTTATTTCACCTTATGTTATTTTTGGTTAATCTAAGTTACTTGGCTATTTTAACTTATTTCACCTTGGGCTATTTTCAGCTATTATAAGTTTTTTGGTTTTTTTTTTTTTTTTTCCATTGTAAATTATTTCTGTTTAGGTTACTTGCAACTATTATAAGTTTTTTTTTGCTATTGAAAATTATTTCACCTTATGTTATTATTGGAAATTATAGGTTACTACATGTTATTTCACCTAAATTATTTTTGTTTATAATAAATTATTTCATCTAGGATTTTTTTTAATAATCTTAAGCAACTTTAATATATGGTTATTGGTTATTCTTTTATTAGGGCTATTGGTGGTTATTCTATTAATGGTATTGGTGGTTGTTATATTGATGGCTATTGGCGGTTGTTCTATTAATGGCTATTCGTGGTTGTTCTATTAATGGTTATTCGTGGTTGTTCTATTAATGGTTATTCGTGGTTGTTATATTAATGGTTATTCGTGGTTGTTATATTAATGGTTATTCGTGGTTGTTCTATTAATGGTTATTCGTGGTTAATCTATTAATGACTGTTAGTGTCTTTTATATTAATGGTTATTGGTGTCTTTTTTATTAATCATTAATAGTTATTGGTGGCTATTTTATTTATGGTTATTGGTTGTTACTCTATAAATGATTATTGGTGGTTATTTATTAATGATTAATAGTGGTTATTCTATTGATGGATATTGGTGCTTATTAATGGCTATTGGTGGATATTGATGGTTATTAATTAGTATTATATTAGTGGCTATTGGTGGATTTTTTAATATTGGATATTAGTGGTTATTAATGGTTATTATACTAGTGATTATTAATGGTTATTCTATTAATGGCTATTGGTGGTTATTAATAGTTATTTTATTAATGGTTATTGTATTATAAATTATTGTTGGATATTTTATGTTATAATATCAAAAGCTATTGATAATTATTTTATTATAGGGTATTATAAAATCATTTTTCACAAGTTATTATTTTCTATTTTAAATTATTTTTATCTTAGGTCATTATATTACATTATATATTATTCTAAGTTATTATACTTAGGATAAAATAATTTATAATAACATAAAGTAGAAGGACCTTGAATAACTTAATATAATTTGAAATAACATATATTAATTTAAAATAAAATAACCTAAGGCATAGCTTAAAATTAGTTGAATAATTTAATTTAAAATAAATTTAAAAGCTTATAATAAATTAGTTAAAATACCTTAAAGTAAAATAACATATAATAGTTTAGAGTACAATAATTTATAATAGCCTACAATAACATAAAATATAAGTTAAAATAACTAAAACAACTTTAAATAATATAGGGTATAACATAAAGTAGCATAAATAGAATTTTTTTAAAACATATAAATCAACTTATTTACTATAGTAAATTATAATAGTGAATTATGTTAATTAGTAATGAAACATGATGTTTACATAGTGATATTATAATGAAATAACTTTCACTAGGGTGAATCAATAAAATGCAATGAAGTTATTTCACTTTTAAAGTCCCATAATGATTTAGGTTAGTAAATTACACCCCATTTTTTTAATAGTGCTTCCTACTTGGATGCATGTTTCATTAAAATTCCAAATGTGATTTACAACATAGTTGTGTTTATTATACAAGGATTTTAAGTTGTGGTAAAAATTATAGCATGATTAGGTTATCGATCCTTGTGTTTAGTTGATGTCTAAACCCTCAACTTAACAAATGTTGGGCTTAGGATCTCTTTACTTGAAATAGTACCACTAGGAATTCCTTAGTATTCTTCCCCATAAAAGTGTCGGTTTAGTTTGAATTAATTCCGCCACTTTCATCTTTAACTTTAGCTGTTGCAAGTTAATTAACAATCCAACTTCCTGCATTACCAAAACCCAAACGATCACATCATGATTTTCTTCCTCTATTGGCCCAAGTTTCCTAAATGTTGTTCTACCATACGAATGATTAAACGATGAGGTAAGTGGTATATTCTAATGCCTACTTGCTTTCCTCAATGAAATTACCTCACACAATCACATCCATGGCCTCTTCTAGTGTTTTTCTAATCTTTTTGCCTTTGGTCTTGTCAATAATGTTACATCTATTAAGTCTTATTTGTTTCCTTGTTGGCTTTTGTGCAAAAGTTGGTGGGACATTATCTTTGTCTTTGTTTATTATTGTTTTCCACTTCAACTTTTCAAAGGCACATTCAACATCATGATTTAAATTACCCTAGCCCCAATTCCTAGTAAGTTGGAGGTGTGTGTTCTAGCCCTACAAGAAATACATGTTTGAATTTCCTATGTTTGTCCCAATTTTCAAGAAAATATGCAAGGTCAAGGTATGTGTGAAATGCATATAATTCTTGGGAAGACATAATAAGTACATAAAATTGTTCAAAGTCACTCCAAACTAAATTTTAGTCTATTATTTATGTGCAAGTTGTAGGTGTATAAACCAAACTACGATTTCTTGGAACTTGAACAAATTTGGCTCTTTTTTTACTACTTATATTATAACCAGAATTATAGATCTTTACACCCAATGTAATATTTTATTTTTTTTGAATTTTTCATTGTAAATATCATCTATTGTAATATTTCCTATTTGTCCCCCTACATTGAATCTTGGCTTTTTGTCTTTGCTTTGACTACTATAAGATCTAATTCTTGATGTTCAAGCTTTTCGTTTTCCTCTCTAGTTATTATAATGTTTACTTTTTATTCTTCTACCTCTTGTGGTTCATGTTTGACTACTCCAAGGTTTATTACTTGCACTTCAAGATTTCTTAAGACAACTTCATATATTTCTAATCCTATTTTGTTGCATGCATGTTATTGATCAAGCCCATGTGTTTTCAAAATTCTAATGAAGGACTTGAGGCTCTTATCACTACTTGGAAGTTCTAACATGTTGAAAAATGTTGTAATGTTGTTTGATTTCTTGATTTGTAACATAGCCTTGTGTTTTTTGATTTGGTGATGTTATTTTCGCAAGAATGGGGTGCACAAAATTGGGTGGAAATTATAAACTTTTCCCAAATTAATATATTGATTTTATTATCCATTGGATTTTAGTGATGCTTTGATCCTGGTTATGTGTTATTTAACATGACCTACACACCCCCATCGCCAAACTAATGTTTTGGATTTCTAAACTTTGATTTTTGTACAGGTGTTCCAATTTATTCTCTAAACCAAATGTTAAATATAAATCTTGTTCTGCCCCTTGTGTATTGATGTTATGTTTTTACCATTTTAGTGTTCAATTTTATGCCCAACACCAATTTATCTTTTCCATCCCAAACATTGGGTCCTTGTAAATATGGTTTCTTTTTCTTCCTTCACCAAACATTACTAATACCTCCCATGTTCTCCCCCTTGCATATTGAAGTTCAACTCACCACCCACCACCAAACATTATTACACCAAAAAAACTGCATAAATTATGTAAATATGCGTAGTTCAAGCCCTATGATTAAACCATCAAATTTATGGCCAGTCAAAATGGTGAAAAAGTTAAACATTAATGTCTATCACCAAATGTTTGGTGATAGGCTAACGTGACAACACCCATAAAGTTGGTTTTGATCAAACATAGGCCAACTATATGGGTGCTCAGTAATATGCTTGTGTTTAATGATGGGCGTGCTTACCATGGTACCAAAAAATTTTAAAATCATGATTTTCAAATGCATATTTGTTATGGAAGAAAGGTGAACAACATGAAGGACAGACAAGATCTTTATCAATGTTACATGTATATCACATGCACATGTTTAAAAGTTCTTAGAAGGTGAATGATGTGATGTATGCACATTGGTGTATTTAAACATACACAAAAATGTGCCTACTTAAAAAGATATAAAAAAATCAACTAGGCATCAATTTGGGCATACTTGGTAAGTGTCACATTCCATGCCATTTACTTCTTTTTAAATTTTTCCAAGTTAACCATAATTACCTTCAAAGAACATTACAATTTTTTATACCATTTCATTAATTGCCATTTCACTTATATATAAAAATGCACACAAATCTATTTTTGCATACCTCAATTGTAGTTCATACACAAAATCATACAACATTCATGTATTTCCCAAGTTTTGCACCAAAATGTATCATAAATACATATTTCCAAATTTTACTTTTAAAAGTGACAAAAAAAAAGCCAAAAATGTTCCCTTTAAATAAATGGAAAAATGCCTTCCATCTTTCCCTATTTCCTCCAAAGATAATGACAACTTGTCCTTACCTTTGTCCAAACATATCTTTCCAAATCAATTTGAATAAATGGTTATATCATAATTCATTGTTATTTTTAAAACCCAAGGAAATATTTTGAACACAATGGAAGTATTTTCAAAATCAACTTATTTTTATTTCAATCACTTATTCACCTTCTAAAACTTTCACTAAAACTACCCTAAAATAGGGAAATTAACCCCATGTACTTTTTAAAAGAGTAGTGGTAATTATTTCCATAGTAAAAGATAAAATTCAACTAGTTAATTTTTTTCTGTAACATTGTCCTCCATTATATTTTGGACAAACATATGAAGATTTGGTGAAATAATTAATTCTTAAAGGGTAAAGTTTTTATTACACATTCGAATGAAAACCATCTTGTTTCATTGTTGATGAGGCCCCACAAGCAATATAATCATATTTTTATCTCCATCACTTTCAATTTATTTTCAACTTGTTTATGTTTACATATTAACGTCTTTGGATGTGAATGTTTTTTAATCTGAGAATTGTTTACATATATAAGATTATGTGGGGCCATGATAATGTGTTCATTTGCTTATGGTATGGTGTTTATGGTGAATGAAAAAAATTCAAAAATATAGAGGTGCAAAATGAAATATTTGATAACATCCATGAGTTCAAATATATGTCCATCAATCATGATGAAACCATTGAATCTTTCAAAGGATGGAAAGTAAAATCATGAGAATTTGCAACGTATGCCCAACAATTCATGAATTCATGAATTCGATGTGTTTGAACTTACTATTGCCAATTTGATATATAGGCTCATTTTCAATATAAGGTTGTAATTATTCACAATCATGCACATTTAACTTTCTAGCTTTATAAATAATTCCAAACATATCACAACCTTTTTTTTTTAATGCATTATGTATGTTATTGTACACTTGAGTGAAAACATGATTATGTAACTCAAAAGTGGCATATGAAAGTTCAAATTTTACACTAGGTAAAATTGTCACATTGTGACATGTAATAAATTATGTTATCTAATGTGCATACCCCTATGTTTATAATTAAAAATAATGGTAAACCACCCTATATAGATATTTGTAAAGATTTGATAGGTCAAAAATCCATGTGAAAACTTGAATTTTGAACTTGTGAGATGAACTTTCAATGAATAAAGTGAATTTTTTTTTTGTAAATTGTATTTCAAATCATCTTTTCTTATATTGGGAAATTTTCATTGTATTTTATTTTTATACACTTCATTTATTTGAGACTATTTTTTAATATGACTTTCACTAAATTCTATTACAACATGAATAACTGAAATTTTGATTATGTTGGTGTTGAATATGGTTTTACATTTAAAGTCCATATACAATCTAAACAAATTATGATTGTGATAGTCCAAACTATTTGTTTATTTATGTTTTCACCCAATTATGGAAAGTATATATGTTTTTATGAGTGCCACATTTCACAAGATATATAAATAAACATTAGATTTTATCATAGAACATTGAAACAATGATTATCCTTTGAAATGAAGGGACTTATAAGATGTTGCATCAATTAGCTAATGTGATTGTTAATCACAATAGTTACACAATATTATATGCATAAACAAAAATGAGATTGTATAAAAAACAAGGTTGTGAAACACATTGTCATGGCAAACATGAAAAAGGTAACGTTAATTTTACACATTCATGTTTTTCAACCCACCTTTCAAAGTGATAAAAATAACATTGCTTGGTTGATACAAAAATAATGACATACCAAAGTCATTTTCAAAGTTCATAACCTATTTACCACATATGCATGTTGCACATGTGAATGAACATTGCATGAAATTTCATGTTTTTGTTCTTCTAACATGCATAGATCTTATTAAGGAGGATTTCATATAATATTGCAAAATATGGTATATAATTAATTGTGAAGGTTTCCAAGTCATGTTTGGGAACTTAATTTATTTGCAATTAATGAAGAAACTTTGAATGATGAGGAGAATCAAAATGTTCAATTCAAATAGTTGAAGAACATTGACATTAGCGGGTTCATGAATGCCATGACATACCATATTGATGACAATGGGCATTCTTGACATGAATAATGTTCACTAGTGTGTAACCTTCTTAAGGGTTTAAAATTTATATGTATAAAAGGTAAGTGTTTGAACATTGCTTTCATTTTTATCAAGATGAAATGTGAGAGGAGGTTGAAGGTTGTGCATTTTTTAAAAAGGTTTATGAAATGTGTTTTTTGTTAAACCTTTTATATAATTACAACTAGTCCTACTTGACAACAAAATATGTGAATAACACTTCAAAAAATAAAAATGTTCAATGGATTTTAAAAAAATTATCATGGATGTTAGATTAAATTTTTTTCATTTTGTATGAAGACATTTGTACATTATAATGTTTGTGTGTGCACATTGTTAACAAGTTGGTTTTTCTTGCAAAATGGAGTTACATGACATGACCATGAATGTCATTGTCCTTGATGTGAATGATTGTGTTTTGGATGGACACCCTTCACTAAGTTCCTCCTCATTAATTGAATGTGTTTGTTGGTAATCAATTGTACAATTCAAATCATTGAATGTGCATGATGTGCCATGTACATGGCATAAATATTCAAAATGAAAAAGATGCATTTACTATAAATTCATCTTTAATGGTACCATGAATCTTACACCATGCAACTCAAAATTTGTTTTTGCAAATAAGACGAAAGCCCAAATTTGAACAATATATTAATTGCAATAAAATTATAAACTTACTAACCATGAATCATTTTAAATTCATGATGAAATGCAATTGTTTACATCCCCTTCTTTATCTCAATTTTGAAGGGACTATGGTTTTCATGCTTGGGGTCCTATGCCACATGCACATCTTTTGCATAAACAACCTTGTTAAATTTAATGAATAGACTATGAGAAAATAAGTGTTTTGCAACTAGATTTTTGAGTTGCAATGACCACAAGTACAACTCATTGTATATTTACATCACAAGTGCTATTGAACAAGTTGCAATATTTGTAATGGACATTTGTGCAATTATGTTCTAACTAGATCATTGCAATTATTATGTCATTACGTTGTAACTATTGTGCAAGTACATAAACAATAATGTGTTGATGTGGCACTGATGTGTTGACAAATCATCAATGGACAAAGTTTATTTTGATATATAATATATGTATTTTAATTCAAATAATACAACTAAAGGCCAATAATATGTTGACATGTGGCATTTAAGTAAGTAGGTAGGTAGGTTGTTAAGCCTGGGTAGATAAATAGGTAGGCTTAGGTTAGGTAAATAGGTAATTTGGGATTATTTTGTAATTTTGATTTAACTTTTAAGGCCAAATTTTTTTTTAAAAAATTTATTCCAAATGTCAATCTTTTTACAAAAAATTCCTAGAGCACTTAATTACATTTTTACAAAAAGGAAAAACAAATAATATGGAATAAAAAAATAATTGCATCCTAATTGCAACTTACTTGCAACTACTACAAAATAGGTTGTGAACAAACACTTAAATTTTCAAAGAACTTTAGACCTTTAAACATTATCCTTTTAACTTTCAAATGCAATTTTTTTATAATATTTTGACTTAACACACCCATAGCCATTTAGACTGCTCAAAAAATACACAAATTGAGGAAGAAGTGGTTGGTTAAAAATGAATGGGGTTAATATTTGATCATTTGCTTGATTCACATTTAAAAATTTGACATTTTTTTTTTCATGGCTTTTTATGCTCCTTTATTTCTAAAGCTTGAATAATTAATGTAGATCTTATCTTGGTGCACCCACAAACACTTTAAATCACTAAAAATGGAAAAAAAATAAGGAAAATATATAATCTAAAATAAATAGTCATTTAAAAAAAAAGCATAGTATGCAATTTCAACATGTTTGTGCTTCTTTTGTGTTGTACTTTTGCCTTTGGAGTTGAAATCGATAATGTAAAGCTTACCTTCGTATTCCCATGATTTTTTACATTGCATAAAAAAATTAAAAAAATCCAAATTTGGTTAATCTTCAACCAATAATCAGTGATGGGTGGTTTTCTCCTAACATAATCTATCTATTAGAAATACTAACTTCTATAGTTCAGAATAATTTTAAAATAATAATATTAACTATTAATTTTGAATCTAAATGATAATAATAATAATCATCATCATATTAAATAATATCCTATACTAGTTATTACCAACTTTTTGTTATATTAGGTTACAATAGCTTGGCCTAAAATAATAATAATAATAATATTTTTGTATGCATAGCTAAATATATGATATGTTAATTAACCATAATATTGTTATTATCACTAATTAATAATATCATAGGTTAACTAATATTAATTTAAGTTAAGTTAGGTTAGACTAGGCTTATTATTATTATTATTACCATTATTGTAGTTAATAGTTGGGTAATTACATGAAAATCCAATATAATAGTTGTAAAGTTGTTACAAAAAATGTTGTTAATGGATGTTTCATCTATTCAAGTTGTATTGTAATTGTCATATGTGACTTTCATGCAAGTTGTTAACAAAGTCAAACAAGGTCGACCAAAACCATATATACAATGTGTATGTTCATATGTATATGGGTCCATCTTGGGACCAACATATAAGTATAATAGAATTCCACAAATTTCTAACATGGCATTTTTTTATAATTCCCCATATTTCCATGGGATAATTGTAGTGTAGTTACAAATTAGTTATTTCGAAGTTTTAGTTGCAAGGTACCGATGTTTTCGCAAACACAATTTCTCATAATTATATAACAAGATCATCATCTTTTTCCATTTTGGAGAAAAATCATGTTTGCCCATAACCTCACCCCCAATTCAAAAACTTTAAATATTTTACCCAACATGGAATTGATGAACCTCACAAGAATTAATTTGCATACCTTTGGCACACTTTGTGCCTCCATTTATAATTTGTCAAATTTTATTTTGCCATGTTTCTCTCCATGATCCACTACCTTGCTTTCACTCTACTTTTAACATGTAACAACATTACTCAAGAAGTAGGCATTATTACATCATGGTTTTGACATTTTGGATCACTCCCAATTGTTTTTGTTCATTATTAATTCATAGTTCATTCATATTTAACTCAATGTTCATTGTTGGTTCATTCTTAGTTAATTCATAGTTCAATGCATTTTGGAAGATTCTCAATGAGGTTCCTTGGTCGGTGGGCATGTGGAAACCTTCATAGAAGTTGTCATGAACTAGTTTTTAAAAAGGTATAAAAAAATGTATAACCTTCCATTATGTTTGGTTGTTCGACATCAATTTGAAGTACGATCATGTTCCATAACTTTGCTTGTTCCTTTTTGTGTTTATGTTTTTATATTTTATCATAATGAAAAATTGTTTACACTTTTGTTTTGTACATTTTGTATTCTTATTTTCAGCCTTTTGTGATTTTTTTTCATTTGTATGCTTTATGTTTGGATTTAGATTTAGGTCTTTCTTTTCATCATTTGTTTTCATAGTTATCATTCCTAAGATATTGAAATGATTACGAAGTCCTAATTAAAAATCCATGTGAATAAAATCCATTTATTATGTGATCACGTTTGATGTTGGTATTTAAAGCCATTCTTTTCACATTGTTAGCAATTCAACCCATTTTCCCAACTTGAATCTTGTTTAATCCATAAACACGTGTAATTCATTTCCAATTGAGACCACTCGACTAATCTCATATACTTGCAATTTAATGTAGTAATTGGTAATTTTTCGTTTTAATAATGTAAATAGTCTTGCTCCAACCAATTTATTTCCAGTCAATTTGTTCGTAAAATAATCAAACATTTTACTAATAAATTAAATAATTCCACAATTTGAACCTTCCAATTGTGCCCAATTTATTATTGAAGATGATAAATTGGGGCATGGAGAGGGGAGGGGATTTGACTAAGTTTCTTAAAGCCAATAAAACAAAAAGGGAAGAAAATATACGATTTTTTTTTTTTTTTGGGCATATCAAAAATATTTGGGGGGATTGGCACATTTTGTTTATTTGATTTTCCTTACTTTTCCCGTCTTTGTCAAGCCAATAAAGTAGCAAAAACCTTATTATCACTCCCATCACTCAAGTGTAGTGTCTTCACAAAAGGTCAACATTCTTGTTGTTTCAGCTTGAAAAGATTGAATTTGGTTTGAACAAGCAAAACAAATTATTTGGCATGTGTAAAAATGAACTAAACATGTAATTACTATACTACAAAATTGCATATTTTCAAGATGACTATTAACAATTTTTACTTACTTGATTTGTCATTACGCAACATTTATTCCCAAGGATTAGTAAAATCAAAATAGCAAATTTTAAAAATCATCTTCATAGGTTCAGACCACACATTTCTTTGAATCATCATAACATATTTCCACATATCCGTTTAAAGGAAAGTCTTTTCGTAATGGATGACTTTCAAAATCGTAATCTATTAATATACGGTGTAAATCGGGTGGTTGAAAAAATAAACACCAAACATATCCCACACTTATTGCTCCCACTAGCTAGTTTATAAAAATATATTGACTATCAACAAATTGGAGTTATTTCCTCTACATTGTTTCGTACACAAATACGTGAATTATATTAAATACATAGAGTCGAAAATTCCATTGCAAAGCCATTGTTTTCATATGCATTCTTACAATATAATAAAGTGTTCTTCGAATTGTGCAAGATGGTTACCCATCACATGGTTCTTCAACTCAAGTTTATTTAAGGTTGTTTGCAATCATATGTTTTTTATTGTGTGTTTTTCTATGACAGTTTTGAGGGGGGGGGGGGGGGGGGGGGATAGGAAAAAAAAATAATACATATATTTTCCCACAATACATGGAGCACCCACAACCTTACATTATAGCCAAAACTATAACAATGGTTGAGCTATTGTGCTTTTATATTATTTTTCACGGTCATTTTTGCGGGAAAATAAGTTATGCAATTCAAGTGGGCTTTGCCCTTTGTGACTATCAACTTTTGACTAACAGTTTGATGTCGAGTAATAGTTGAGTAGTAGTTGCAATGCCTAGTTTGAATTTGCCCGCACATGTTTTGGCCAATAAAGTACATAGTATGTAACTTAAGCACATTATACATTAGTGTTTAAGGTTTATGAGATGATAATAGTTGACAATGTCATGGCAAGGGGAATGAAGACTATGTGAACTACCAAGTAGGTTTGAGGATCTTGAAATATTCTACAATTCAGGAATAGTCAAGACTACTTGCTAATAGTTACTCACTGAATGTCATTTGCACTTGACATGCTAGCCTTCAACACAATCATGAGTGCAAGAAGAATATTCCATTACAACAAATGGACAAGGAATCCTAGTTTCAAATGTGGCAAGCTGCAGTAACAACCGCAGTTAGTTGCACACCTTTGCCCTTGATAGGAACACTATGATCAGAAAAAGGAGAAAAACTAAGGGATTGGATGTTTCTTTCATTGTGCTCTAGAGCAGATCTTCTTCAGCAGAGCTTCTGATACCAAGAGTCCGAAATATGACCAAAGTGAACCAACAGACAGGATGCCATTTACATTGTTCTCTCAGCTGTTATCTTCCAAGAGATAAACCATGCACAGGCAGAAAAAAATCCCCCTTATGGAGAATCATTAGTAACCAAGAAACCTGCAAAAGACTAGTGGGGAGAAGGAATTCACTGTGCCTTGTTTGAGTTTCACAGCCAAGAGCACACATCAATGTACACACACTCATCCATTCAAAAGGATACTGGGAAGAAAACTTGTTTCTCATTTTTTTCAGGTCCAACCGCACTTTCTCAAAGGTGTATTAAAGGTTCCACCAAGGGTGACAAATGTTTTTGGCACTTATGCCACTGTAATCAAAGTGGTTGTGCCTTTTGGTGGTCCTGTCTTCTTCTGGGGAGGAGGGGGAGGACGTCCTTGAAAGTCCTCCTGCAATAAGAGAAAATATCACTTTACAAGCTTCAGAAAAACCCCCAACACTAACCCAACCCCCAATTGTAAAAATAGGTCTGAACAGAAAAAAAAACCATCACAGTACTCTCTAGCTATTAGTCCATGAGTTTAGGATTTAGGGTTTAGTGCTATGAAGATTTCAATTAGGGTCTGCTCTTGATTACCAGGTTGTAGATAACTGTGATGTACAGAGAACAGCTTGGGCTGCGTGCAATTTCCTGTCCCATCTTTAGATTCTTCTGCAGAAGACAATCACAAAACTCGAACTCAAAAAACTCTGCCTTGGGTTTTAGGTTTAAACCCTAAATCCTTAACCTTGGCTAGAGAAAATTTCAATTCCACAGTGGCTCTTTGAAGAATAACAAAGCAAAGCGTGCGGTAATAGTAAACACATGGCTGATGCTCTGATCTCGTATTGACAATTCACGAACAAGAGGAGGTGGAGAGGAGGCCTCGACCTTGATAATCTGGAAGAGGTCGCCGCAAGGACATGGGTACGTGAAAGCTTGCATCTCCTCGTTCCATTCCATATCTTCAATCTCCACATCGTCGTACGACATCTTGATCTCTGTTTGTTTCTTGTCTCTTTTGTCTCTCTGGAACACATTCCATTATCAATGTATGGTATCTTGCCTCTCTCTCTCTCTCTACACGACCGCCAACCTCCAGAAGAACATCACCATCCCCTGGTGTATCTTCCTCAACTCTGCTCTTGAACCATGTTGAGTCATCTCCCACACTTCCAGAAACTAAATTTGCTGAGGTCTCACAGGGCAAAAAAAATGAAACAAGAAGCGAAATACGAGAGACGATGTTTTACCAAACCAAAAGGAAATGAATGGTGTTAGGGAAACGCACGCTCACTCACATATTCCTCTTCTTCTTAGCGCCGCCCGTCACCTTTGCAGTGCTCCTGCATCCCGTCACCTTTTTTGCAACTGATGAGACAACAACAATCTGAGCGATCCATTCTCTTTACAACAACGCCCAGTGAATCCCTTCGCTGCTGCTGCCTTCCGACTCTTCCTCTAAACCCTCTGCGTTGAGTACCACAACCATATCTATCGGTTCGAGTCGAATTGCAATCTGTAAAACCTAGCAAACAGCACCTTGCTTGTCAAGCTCGGTGAAGCAGCCCCCGAAAACCTGGAAACTTCGAGGTTTTCTACCGAGGGCGCATGTTCTCGTGTTGGCGTTCTAGGATGAGGATTCTTCTGTTTCCGCATATTTCCAGCCTTACAAGCCATTCGTTCCTGCGAAAACAGAACCCGAGGCTGAGCAAGATTCGGGCCAACAGGTTGTTTGATTATTCTTCCTTACTATTCGCTTTGCTTTTTGTGACTATGCTGCTGCTGCAGCTGCTGCAGCAATGGCAGGCATAATGATCGTTGCAGGCGAGCAAGGTCTTCTTGGAAGCGGACGGAAAATCTCTGGAAAAAATGTGCCATCTGAGCTTCGTCTTGGGCTGGCAGAGGATCAATCGCTCCGAAATGCTTGCCTTGCTGTTAGTTGGAAAGAAGATCTAAAATCTCATGGAAAGAGAGGAAATGACGCGAATACATGGAGGAATCTTATTCGGTTCCTTGGTGTACTGCGATTTACACGAAGGCAAGAATTACTAGGCTTTGCATCTGGAGTAGAGTGGTGCCACAGGGTTTAGAAATGCAAAGGAAGAAGCGAAGGGGGATGAGGACCCAACCATGGCGTTCAAGCTCAGCCTTCGCCTTCTCAATTCTGTCAACCGGGTGCTCTTTTTTCATTTGCGTCACTCCCGTTTTAATTTTTTCTTTTAAGTATTCCCGTCTGTCAATAGTAGATCCAAGTCCTGGTTCATGGAGTTGGGATCTTCTATTTTGTTTTTTGGCATCCGCATCTTTGCAATTTTGGTATTGGGAAGTTCTCCAATGTGTGACCATTTATGCCCTAGGGGCGAGTGAAGCACAGTTTTTAGGAGAGTTGATGTGCAGTTGGAGAGGTTGGTGTTTGGAAGTGGCAACAAAATTTCATCAGTTCTCAACCCCCCATACCATGGGGTTGATTCAATGGAAGTGATATTGCTTCTTTTCAATGTAGCTGATTAGCAATGACCAGAAAGTGACCTAGGAACACAAGATCCAATTGGTGTTGCAGGGAAATCCTGGTTGGCAAACTATGCTTGCATCCATCATCATGCCACAATCAAATGCATGTGGCAACAATTATGTTACAGCAGATGTCAAGTATATGTTGTTTGGACGTTCAACTGGCACTCAGATGTGTTCCCTTTTATGGTTGTTGGGGTCTTTGTTTTGTGCATAAAGAGTTCTTGTACTCTTCTTCTGTTGTATTCATACTCTATAGATCCTCATTTCTGTGACATGCTGCATGCTGGTGTAAGTACCTATCTCTAGCAATGGCCATAACAACATTGAGGTACTTATGTTGGGAGACACAACTTGCTTTGTTTATAACCAGATGCAGGTACTCAGATTTCAGGCTGTCATCACATATTGAATTGTTATGGTTGATCCTCTCATATACTTTGGCTGTCTGCAGCCTAGCTGCAGGGCAGAAAGTGTGTTTCCTCATATTTCTCAACAGGAATATTCACTGCAAACATTGAGTATGTTGCCTCCCACCAACCCATTTTTTGGCTGCTCTCTAAGCATATCAAGTGCCAATAGATAGTTTGCAAGGGCTTCATTGTATCAGTCCAGATGCTGAGCCATTTGTAGTTTTTGATACAGACTCTGGCTTGACCTAATGTCTGTTTTGAGAATTGTGTCAAGTTTGACTAAGAGGTGAAAGAACTAAGGCTGGTTGAAGAGAAGTTGCTCTATAGGTTGATTCCTTCCTATTAATTTTTGAGATTGCCTGAAAGTTGCAAGTATATGGCTGTCATGTGCTGCCGCTGAATGATTGTATTCTTAATGACAATGCTGATCAGTTGTACAGTCTTGGTTGTGATAGGGTCAACTAAATATGGTGTGCATCCTTCTGAATTTCCCATCCATTGGCTTTGGAACAGGTTTTAAGAGTCCCACTTGAAATTCTATCATCTTCATTGTCTTCCCCCAAATCTTGAAACCTTGCTGCATGATGTAGCTGGCACCTGTGACTCCAACCAGTTCTATTGTAATGTCTAGTCACATGGCTGGTAGACTGCCCCTCAGCAGTCCTCTAATTGCAGACCCAACTGCACACCACCCTTCTCTTGATTCCACTGGAAGTAGTGGGTCACTAGCAAGTCTCTATACTGCTGTACTTGCTGGTGTTCATTTGGGAGCATGAATTTGTCTAAATGAGTCTCAAAGGATTCTATTGTGGTTGTGGGCATTCAAAGCCAAAGGGTGGCCTCACAAAACAGTTGGAATATGGGAAGAAATGGAGAGAATGTCATTGCTGGTCCCTGCAACATGAGCTTTCTGGCTTCCCAAACTTCAGATGAGATTAACAGCTACAGCAGCAGCAGGTTTGAAGCTTTCAAATGGAAATTTATTGCAGCCCTTGGATATATTGTTTCATGATGCAGGATTTGATGTATTCATCAAGCAACCACAGCCAGTTCTAACAAACAGCATAGTGGATATTATTGCACATCCAAAGATCTGGATAGACGCTTGAGGGTGTCACAAAATGAGTACATTCACATGCCTCAGGGCATTGCTGCAAAGCTCAAGAATTGCATGTATTACCTAATAATTGTTGAGTGAAGTTGCTGAACAGTTTGACATTGAAATGTTTGACGGTCCAAAAAGGAAGGTTTTGTTTGAGATTTGCAGCTTACAGTTTTGATATGGCACACAATTTTCTTGTCTTTCGTGAAGATTCTACTGTAGGGCATGGAACTGTTGTTGCATGGTGGAATTCCTCAGGAATTGTTGTCTAAATTGTGGTAAATTTTAATTTTATCAAAATGGTGTGTAGAATCTTATGGAGCAGAATTCAGCTTTCCTGAAGGACTTGTTGGAAAAATTGCTTGAGGGGATCAGGGATTGGGAGTGAAAGCTGAGGATGATGATGTTGGCAATTGTGTTAGTTTCAACATTTGAAGAAATCAGTGTTCTAACTCCATTGGAGCCACTTAGCAGATTCTGTGAATTCTACAGAATTTCTCCCCCTCATATTGGGTGCATTTGTGTTGAATGATGCCAGAGCGATTGATAACAAAGCAGTGTCAATAGTGGTCCTAACTGCTGTTTGTAACAGGGAGTTTCCAAGGTGAAATCAGGTAAGATATAGCAATGTACTGCAATTTGCATTGAAGGGTAGATGAGAAACAAAGTGTTCACTGACCTTGGTCAAGAAATCAGGACAGATTTGAGTTTTGGGTGGAGGCTGTTGGGTTTTGATGAAGCATGGCAAAGCCTTGGACAACATTTAGCTAATTCATACAATTCAATGCAAATCCTCTTACAGTACAAAGCTATCTAACTGATCAGCCTTGGTTCAGAATATTTTAAACTGGTCTGCCAAAAATCTTGTAGGGTCATTGATTTTGCCTCACTCAAAAGGTGAAGGGCTGACTTTTATTTTGCTCTTTCAGAATCCCTTTTAAAAATACAATAAAGGGCAGACTTTTATTTTGCTCTTTCAGAATCCCTTTTTAAAATACAATAAAGGGCAGACTTTTGGCTGATGGGAAAGCAAGAGATAAGAGGACAGCTCTAAGGCATGTCCTAGCTGATTGGAACCTTTATCTTTTGCTTTGTGAGAAGTGGGCCAGTTCTCTGTCTGTCATCACCACCACAGTTCTTTTGATTTGGTGCACTTAACCCCTTTACTGCCAGAAACAAGATTTGAACCCCTAATTGCAGGCCTCAAAACGTTTAAGTTTAATACTAGGATTATATAGTACACATTCTTAAGTTTCCCTCTTGTTTCTAATTGAATGGTCTTTCTCTTTTGTCATTTGGAGTACAAATTTACCTCCATCTGGAGGGAAGCTAATTGCAAAGAGACTCCAACCACTACAGGTCAAAAGAACACATGTGTCATTTGTCTTTGTTTTCTGCATGTACCTTGCCTATTATAATGCACAATCCTTTGTTGCCAAACATCAGTTTGGGTCATCAGAACTTCAGGTCAAGGACTACATGGGCCTAGTTGTGGTTAGCCTTCATTTTTTGGGTGCAGGCCTTTCATATCAGAGTCCTCATCTCCTTATGGCCAACTATCATTTTAGGTCAGGAGTTTTTATTGTAATGCAGGGTACAAGGTAGAGTATTTCATTATGCTTCATGGGGTTACAAGTTATAGGACAACCATAATCTTAAAGCAGAGCTGGTATAAGGGATTTGTTCATTTCAGCTGCTTTAGTGGGATGTAAGAACTGTCCAAAGATTGATCATTTTGGCACCAGCAGGTTTTGTAGTACTACTTTCACGAATGGACAATTATACACTTGATTATCACTGTCCAAAAAACTGCTCCCTTTCTTATCACAAAATTTCATATCTTTGGATGCAGACATGTACAATATAACACATGATTATAACTTTTTTCTGGACAATCCAAGAGTCTTTGTTGAGAACATACCCATAATGAAGAATCTGGGGGGGCCCATAGTCGCACTTGCTACAAAAAAGATTGTGGAGCATTTGTTGCAATTGCTGAAAAGATAAACACCAAGTTCCTGAAGCTAAACAAAACTTCCTTTACGAAAGACATGGATTTAAAATAACATTCAAACAAGGATCTCTGCAAAATTGCAAATCAGATAAAGTGGAAGTGAGTCCATAGATTGATCTCCTCACAGACATGTTAGACTTATTGAATCACTTAGGTCGATGTATGATTTATGAAGCTCAAATATTTGGTATTAAAAAGATATCATCCAATATAGGAAGTTGTTTTAGCATCTGTTTGTCCGTCACAATTTTTCATCCTGATCATCTTGCTTGTCTGTTTCCAATATGTTTTTGTGCATCCATGGAGAAAAATGCCCTTTGATGTTAGTTGAAGCTTGCAGTTCATTGAATCCCTTTTCCTTCAGCCATAACCTCTTCATGTAGTGTGTTGTTGCATATAATTGCTGTAGCTACACAATATGTGTATATATTTCAAAATTGTTGAAAATCTGTTTATTATCCCAATTATTGGGTTACTATTACAACTACACAATACAAGGTGTACTTTGCATACTTATTGTTCAATTGTTGAAATCCTGAAAAATTAAATTTGAAACTATGAAACTTCATTTTGAAAATAAAATAAATATTCAGCAAAGAAGTGCTGATGATCAGGCATAGGCCCAGTACATAGTTGCAAGACCAATCGGTCACTCATTCCAATATGTAAAGAACTGGCAGAAGTTTTCTACTGAAATTGAAGAGCGCCTTATCCTCAATACAAATTTCTGCCTCAAACTAGGATGCACCAAAATGAGGAGTCTCACGCATCAGGTTCCTCCTCTCCTATCATACTCAATTTCGTCTTTCCATGATAAAGTTATCTTCCCAATAAACATCAAAACATGTATTACATTTAAATGTTACGAATAAAATATATGAATACTATATAGCAAATATGGGCATGAGCAAATTTGGTTAGATACGGAGTCAACCAAGTCCTCACATAAGATCACACAAATCTGAGAGACTAGTTGAATAGAGTAGAAATAAATGTAAGAGGCAACAACAGCAAATCACTCAATGCTACATCCTGCTTGTGTCTCTGATCAAAGAAAGAAAAAAAACCACCAAACTCCACATAATAGTATAAGCTTGTGGCACTCAGATGAATCACAGGTGTAAAAGAAAATTTCCTCATTTCTTTTCGCCCAGGTAAGTACCTCAAAGAGGACCGTTCTGGGAGTTGGGGGCCTACACTCATCTCCCATCTCACGCCGGGCCCTTATTTCCAGAACATTGTAGAGTGTCCTTGCTCTGTACAGAAGATCCTACTTTAACCTTTTTGTGGATTTGGTGTGAGAACTGAGAACTTCAATTTACACCAGAACTTTCCATCAGCCAACACAAAAAAGTATACTCAAAACCTACACAACCTACCTTCCATGCCTCCCTTGCATTCCCAAGTCATTCACTCTCAATCTTATCAAGCCTAATTGCCATTGGGGCCATCGTTGCAAACTTGCAAGTTTTAAAAAGCATCAAAGGCAAATATCTCAAAAGACTTTTTGAAGAAAGGACCGTAGCGTGAGGCATCATCAACTTTCACCCTTGCTAGGGCCCTTTCTTTATCTACCCTACACATCTCATTCAGGGAAAACTATAGTGAAAGTCCTCATCCCGTAGGACTTTTGGGAATGAGGTCACCCACTAGGGAGGCTGGTCCTGAGTAGGTGGGGCCAAATTCCAGGAAGTCCCACCGGATGAGGACTTCCCCTGGCGTGAAAACCACGGAAATTTTATTTTTCTTGGAATTTGGACCTTAGGGCAAGTCCCATAGATCTAATTCCAAATCCCAGGGACCTTAAGGTGCTCCCAAGGGTGTAAGCCACGGTGGGCGCTAATTCTGCATCAAAACCCACACTAGAAATAATACCCTAATTGGGTGTTCCATTCCTATTCAAAATGTGTGAACACCAAAGCTCGAAAAAAATTCCAAGGTTTTTAGCTAATTGGGTGTTCCACTCCTATTCAAAATGTGTGAACACCAAAGCTCAGTTGTTTCAGAAGTACATGTTTCAAAAGCAGCCTTCATGGCCAGGCAAGCACATACATACCTACCTGCAGAGTATCACAAAACCAACACTAGTTAAACAAGGGATGTGTCACACTGCAGCCTTGCCATTTACATTAAAAAGTATCTTGAGGCAAAAGAAGAATTATGGAAACTCAATTATTTCACCATGCAAAAATATTATTAATCTTCAAAAAAATCCTCTAAAAAAAGAAACCAAAATCCTTCGAGAGAATATTATAACTCTATTATAACTAATCTCAAGTTTCAACACAAGCCAAAATATCATTTTTCAAAAAATCCTCGTATAGAAATAGACCTATTACCTAGGTGCCAAAATCCCTTAAGCTACTGTGTACTCTATAATCAATCTAAACACAATATCCTTGCCTAGGTACACGCAAGGCCAAAAATAGTAGGTACACACTAACTATTGGCCTAATAAACTATTGATGAGAGTGGTTTTTTGCCTACTTATTTTGAAATTTGTTTTTTCAGAGTATTTACCGTTTAACGACTCATATTCACACGAACCAAGTTACTGGTCCATTAGATTGTAATAATGGTCTAGAGTACGCAATAACGTGACTAATGCACAACTAATAAGGTTTTAACATACTTGATAAATTCACCGTACCTTGTACCTTAATGCTAAATTTGTTTTTGGCAAACCCTAGGCGATCATCATCTGACTAGGGGGTTTAATAATGAGTAGGTATCCTTTTTGCAGGGCTAGGTTTTTCGTACAACTAACTACACATCGTAGCCCTGTACACTGTCGGGTCCAACTGGCGGGAACCGAGTAGCACCGAGCGGAGTTCATTGTAACAGCCACGAAAGTTCCAAACACAGCAAAGCTGTAAGGAAAAAAACACAGAGTTCGTTCGTTTGTTGGTTGGTTTAAACCGGTGGTGGGTAGGTAGGTAGGTGGGTTGCAGAGGGGGGAGGGGTAGCTAGGGCAGGTCTCCGAAAACCCGGGCAGAGTAGACATGATGAGGAAAAACCGTATCCGAGACAAAGGGAGGAGGGGGTGGGGAGGGGGGGGGGCGGGCAAAAAAAGAAATTAAAAAATTTGGGGCAGAGTCGTGGCACGTAGCGGAAAAATTGCCGCCGGAGCCGCTAATGCGGTCTGTCGGCTATAATAAAGAATCCCCGGAAATGATTACTTTTAAGCCCCAAACGTCTCCGACTTCCCCTTCCGTCGTGGAATGTTTTCTGGGGCCCGGATTTTGCTGTCCAGACGCTTTGTTCCTCCCTCCCTCCCTCGCTCCCGACCCCGCAACCCCTGGACTTGCCTCGCCTCCTCCCATCTTTAGTGCAACTGCAATAATTAAAGTTGCAATAGGAAATCGTACATGTGTCCAAAATCTGATCCACTTGAGTTAATGCTCCCACCCGTCGCTACTTGTAACTTGTCGCTTATATGTTACCCCATAATTATAAATAGTTGCTGCCAGGACACACTCAAAAGAACTCCCTGTTTGCTGAAAGCGCCAGACGTTCGCCTGTCACCTGGCCTGCCCCCAGCTCAGTGTGTTTTTTTTTTTTTTTTTGAAAATTATTTTAAAACTTTTTGGGGGGAGGGGGGGGGGGGGGGGGGTGTCAATTTTGTGATGTCTCCAAAGTGTGGCGATGACCCACTGGAAGATTTAGCCAAATTTGGTTACAAGATAAATACGAAAGCATTTTTAAATGTATCCTGAGTCTATATTTTTTTGGCTACTTACTTTAACATCTATAGAAATCTGGCTATTTTTCATTGAATTTTTCTCCAATTTTCTGGCTACTAAAAATCTCTAAAAGTCATTTATTTTAGCACTTTTTTAAAAAAAAATTAATATAACTTTCTGGTTACATATAGCCAGTAAAGAAAAGGCTTCTCCAGCTATGTGATACTAGTCCATTCCCATTCAGTGTTTTCCTTTTGACGACTTTTCTCAACTGTGGCCCCAACAAAAAAAACCCAGTTCGAATTGTAAAAACGTTTTTTGGAAATTTTTAATATGTTTAAATGAAAAATTCGCCATATTTGAAGGAGAGAGAGAGGGGGGGGGGGGGGGGGAATCACATGTCGCCATATTTAGACAATGAGTTCCTATAAGTCGCTCGAACTAGGCAGGATTTTTTAGGAAAAATCTACTTTATCATCTAACCTCTAGCCAAATTTGGTTCATTCCTCTTGTGGATGGAGCACCAGTCCACACCCACTTGACAAAATTGACAAAGAAGAAAACCAAAAAGAGAAATTAAAAATTTGGAAAATGAAGTGATTTCAAAGGGTTTCAATAGCCAAAAAGTAAGGGGGAAAAAAACACCAGTTTTCTATATTTGTTCGGTATGTAGCCATAAACATAGAATCATTATTTTAAACATTTGTACTTCATATCCGGTTCCTGAGGATGATGGCCATTTTTGCTATGAAGGATCGCCACTTAGGCTACATAAAAAATTCCTAAAGAAAAAAACAGTGGTTGGGATCTCCTTTATGCAGATAGCACCTGATTCGAGCTGAACCCAAATTTTGTGAAATGGTCATTTTTTCTTTAAAACCCTCCCTGGATGTTTTAGTTTTTAGATCAAACTATTTGGGCTTGGAGTATCCTAAGTGTATAAGTTAATGTATGAAGTATGAACCAATAATTGTTTGTTGGCTCTTTCCCTGGGTGAGAGAGAGACACACTACAGAACAATGCAAAGTTCATTTGGTCCCACCTAATTTTTAGAAACATTATTTTCCTTTTGAACTCTGTGTTGGACGGAACTGCCAGTTCAGTTGCCAAAAAATCAAGTTGTCTTCTCATGCATCAACAAGGGGTGTGTCACACTGTTGTGGCCTTGCCATTTACATTAAAAAGTATCTCTCAAGGCAAAAAGAAGAATTATGGAAACTCTAATATTTCGCCATGCAAAAATATATTCTTCACAAAAACCTCTAAAAGCAACCAAAATCCTTCAAGATTTTATAACTCTATAACTAATTTCAAGTTTCATCACAAGCCAAAATATCATCTTTCAAAAATCCTCATATGAAAATAGACCTAGAGGCCAAAATCCCTTAAACTACTATATAATGAATCTAAACACAATATCCTTGCCTTGGTAGGTAAGGCCAAAAAGCAATGAGTGTTCACATGGGCCAGAGACATTACACAATTAGCTTTTCTTGTTTTGATTTGGCTTATTTGGAAATTTGCAACTTCATGAAATTTTGGTTCTTGTCCCATCTCTAAACTTTTGGGTTTGATAGGCCATTTTCACTCCATGGCCATATGGCTGGATGCGCATCCAGCTACTTGCCAAATAGGGCCAACTGCCCAAAGCTCAAATCATGTTGTCGAGTTGTATGCACAACAGCACCTTCAAGACTACAATCCAATCAAATTTTTTTAAGGTACCCCCACCCACAACTAGAGGCGAGCATCAATTGCGTGGGTCACCCTCACCCTACCTTGAGGTATTGTGACAAAGTGACCCTCGTTGTAGCGCTTGGATTCATTCTTTTCTATCTTGATCTTTTTCGGGGGAGGGGCGCACAAAGGTCCAAGACTTTTATATTATCCAATCAGCTCCCATGCATCACCTTCTCATGTAAGTTACCACCAAGGAGGTCATTCATCCCTTTTCCATCATAAACCCCTTGGCCTTCTCACTTCAATTTCAGGGACTCATCTTTCCTCTCTACGTATTTATTACATCTTCCCCTTCTCATAACTTTGCTTTGTTCAAATTTGCATCACAATCATTTCCTAGGAAAATTTGCAATTGCTGCATGGATTTTACATGCATTGAATGTTTATGTTGCATCATGTGATCATGGACTTTATTATCTTTTCTTTTGTCTAAATCAATTGTGGGCTTGTAATGTAGGTTTACTTGTGTGCATCAAAAATTGTGAAAATTTATATTTGTCCCTGAATAATGGTAGCATTCTTGTACATAAGCACCATTGTGCCTTCACCTGCCCCCACCCTCCCAATTTTACATAACCTTCATTATCTCCCACCATGTATTCACTGATGTTTTAATTGCTGTTGTTGAATTGTGTGTCTCTAAATTATCAATTGATTTTGTGTTGACCATGGAGATTATGTGTAGACTCTATTCCCTTTATGTGATTGTGTGCAATCGAATCTCGGGGTGAACAAATCACAAATAATATGATGAAGACAAATATTCTCAGCTTGTGAACTCCTTATTGGGCTTAAGATTTGACTTGATGCCCTTGGATAAATGAAATACTTCATACATTGATGATGCTACATGAACATGTAACCCCTTCACCAAGGACCTCTCATGTATCTTTACTAGGTAAAATTAAAAAGTTGGTGATCATGTTTATTTCAATTGAAGTTTAAAACTCAAATACTGTATTTTTTTCACCTCCTGTTACTATGTTTGCACCCATTTGTCCCAGGAAGAAATGACTAGTTCAAGTGCAAGTTGATGGTCGTGAGCTGAATTAGATCCCCATGAACAATAAATAAATGAACTATACTTTTGATTCCAAGGTTTCATTTATCAAATGGGCCATGCCAAGCTGTACTCCAAAATCAACCTTTGGAAGGTTGACAATTTCATGTGTATCCTACATGAGAGCAATTCTAAGATAAGTTTCCAAAGGTTCCAGTAATGACATGTTATTTTGCGGAAGGTTTTGGAGGATTCATTTTCACACCCATCAAGACAAAGATTTTGAGTATGTCAAGTGAGTCATGATGCCTTTGGATTATGTGACCCAGCACCTACCAGTGCAGCATCCATAGGTAACACATGATGGCTCAATTGTGGATCAACCACAAATGAGTAACCTATCCCAAAAACCCTCCTACTTCCATCTCACATCACCTAAGCAACTACCTATGTAATTGGGTAAGTCTCATAGGTATAATATAAGTGGTTATGACATATGTAGGTAAGTAGGCAAGGCACTAGATTCATTGCTACTAGATAGGTAGATACACGTGGATGGTCAGTACATAGCTAACCAGGATGGTTAATTATGAGACAATTTTAACACAACAACAAAATTCTTGTCCATATCCTATTCATCCTACATGATGCAATAAGGAATGTGGACCATGCCTTTTGGCTTCACAAATGCAGGCTCTATCTTCCAACATTTGATGATTAATGTTTATGAATATATTCTCTAGTTTATTATTCATCTAAATTAGAGAACCCATGTTAGTTTTCATCAATATTAAAAATAGATAATGTTGAATTAGGTGCATTTGACACATTAATAAGGGATAAGATGTAGCACTTACAAGTTTAAAATTTTCACCAATTTTTCAAAATAAATGTGAAATGAAGACCTTCAAAACTGAAAATATTGTCCATAAAGGGCGATAAAGTTTGATTTTTGAATGCACCCAATAGATAAAATGAAAGGATTGTTGGAGGTTAGGAAGTATTTGGTCTTTCTAGACCTTTGTTTGAAATGCCATAATGCCCACTAGATAGAAAGTTAAAGAGATAGGAAGAGGGCAAGATATGTTGTACAAGGCATGATACACAAAAGCAAAAGGTATACATATTTTTTTCCTGACTTTATTTCTAAAAGTGAGGGTCCCAAATCAAACTATAAGGAAATTTTGAACTGAACCCACCATGCCAAAAAATTAGAGAACGTTCATGTCAACACAATAAAGTGATAATATGAACTTATGGTGGTTTCCCTTTTCTTTGTGCAAGGGATTCAACCCATTTGTTCCCCCCCTCCTCCAACCCAAAAGGTCATTTAACCATATGAATATTTACATTCAGGGTTTAAAGATAAATAGAATCATAAAAGTGAAACAAGATGATCCTGGTAGCGTACTTGCTGAACCTTCCTAAAGGAATGGATATTGTTCTCCACACATGGAATGATCATTTACATAAAGTTGGCAAGGGCTTGACACCATGTACAAGAACACAACCCCCCCCCCCCCCCCCCCGCCTTTTCGTCTTTGAATGGATACAAAATTAAAGCCTGTGTAATCAAAAATCCAAAGCACAAGGAATCTATCTACTCCTTGTGGAAATAAAGGGTGTGTCACACTGTGGCCTTGCCATTTACATTAAAAAATAATTAAAGGCAAAATAAGAATTATTGAAACTCAAATATCTCATCACACAAATTATAATCTTCAAAAAATCTTTTAATAGAAACCGAAGTCCTTCAAGATATTGTAACTCTACAACTAATCTCAAGTTTCAACACAAGCCAAATTATCATTTTTCAAAAATCCTCATATGTATGAAAATAGACCAATTATTATCACCTATGGGCCAAAATCCCCCGAGCTACTATACTCTATAGTGAATCTAAACACAAGATCCTTGCCTCCGTAGGCAATGCCAACAAAACAACGAAGTATGCAATTGACACAGATGCTTCAGGGAATTGCAAACTGTGAACATTTCCCTACAGTGACCCACATTTTCCATTTCCTTTGATTCTTTGGAGGCCTTTTGAAAGATGATAACCATTGGGTACCACCCTCATGGCAATGACTCAAAGCAACGCCATCCTCCGAGGCAGGGTGGCCATGCTCACCCTACGCCCAAGAAATTCTTGCCTGGCAACAAGTGGAGTTCCACACCTAGCTAGTGGCAAACAAGGCCGACCCAATGAATGGCCTGCCGAACATGGCACCATGACAGACTAAACCCTTTCTTATTGGGTATTGCTTGATTCCTGGTTTGATCCACATGCTTTCATGTGGATGCATCACCAGTGTGCACACCCACACACACACACACACACACACTCTCTCTCTCTCTCTCTCTCTCTCTTTAACATAAAAAAACACTACAAAGTTTCCTAGTGTATTTAGAGGCCGCCTTGTATCTCTCAAAATATGTCATTGCAAAGAGGAGAAATCTTATGCCTACTTATAGGTGTAATATATGCCTTGCTCTAAAGGAGAAAACTTAGGAACCCTCCCCTTGTATGTCTCATGATCTATTCTGAGCATGGCTAGATTCATGATAGATAACTTTCCATGTTCACCGGGGGTGGGGGGGCTTTTACGGTTTCCAATGACTACAACCCATGGGTGAGGGACATTCCTAAAATGTGTGGGCTGGACTCAGGTACTACCAGAGCCCTTATTTTGGGAATGCCACTGGGGCTTTTACCTACATGTAAGAAGACCTAAGAACCTTTGTACACTTTGTGAGAGTGTAAAATGGAGGATGCCTTATAATAATATGCTGTAATCGGGCCTCAGTAGTGAATGGGCATTTCAACAAGTGAAAAAAACATCCATCCACAAAGGTGACAAAGGTGAGATTTCACTTTTTGAAATGCCTACATGTTACATGGTGGGGTACCTAGCCTGGTAACCTCCGGGTATCATGGTCTAAAAAATAAATCAAAGATGACACATCAATTTTTATGTCATATAACACGCTCTTAACTGTGGACATTGCGGGAACTGGACCGACCTCAGCTTCACCTTGTGCAGGCCCTTATTCTGATAATTCCCACAACCTACCCATAGAACATACATTCTCTCTCTCTCTAGCTTAGCTGCATATTCAACCTAACCTGAGTTCCATCATGAGATTTGTCTGAGTAGAAAAGGTTGTTTGCCTCTCCCTTGTTCTCTCTCTCTCTCTCTCTCTCTCTCTCTCTAGCTTAGCTACTTTTGGAGTCTGGACTAGCTTACCAACTATTATTATAATATGTATGCTTTATTTATTGCCCTCTTTATAGGTGGGACATTTTATCCCCTGCTTACCTTTTACATCAGGTTTGTGACATCATCAATCAATACAGTGTATGTGTTACTTTTATTACCCTCAGAGCATCTCTAGCAGATGCACAAAACCTCTCATAAATGGTAACTAGGGTAAAATCACCTATAACCAAACATCCACCCTTGACCAAACACTTTTGGAGTTCACTAGTAAGTTGGTGAGCATCGCACACCCTAGCACCAAACATTTGGTGAGTCCAACATTCAAGGATAGAAGTCAATTTGTTTGATGATGGGGAATAATTGTGAAATTTCATAGCAAAACTTATATATGAATATGAAAATCAACACATTGTGGGAAATAAAGGTGTTTGGTAAAGGTCCTATTTGGACAAAATTTATAATTTTTTTTCAGTTTCCATGCGAGGTCATTGTTTGGAATTGAGCTTGTATATGTCACAATCCAATGTACACAAAAGATTACATGACCACCAAGAATATATCAAAAGGAGGCTTTAACTATTGGGTTTAAGGTTATGATTAGGGCATATCTACAAAGCTTGCAATTCGTTAACTAAGGATCTTGTTGTAATATGAAAGGGCATCTAGTACATTGATAGCAATAAAATAACACCCTAAATTGCAAACCCTTAGAACATTTGTCATGCAAAATCAAATCACAGCCCATGGATCCTATGCTCCCTATAAATTTTCTTGTCAAAACCAAGCATCACAAACTACTCAAATCCATAATGCACAAATCCACTTTTTCAACAAGTCATTCAACTTTCTTTGCAATAATTAAACATGTTCAAGTTCATAAAGGAACTAGAAGATGAATTCCAAGACCTCCATGAGATTATGTTTTCTAGTGCAAAATCAAAAGTACAATAAAAAGTACAAGATGAGCAAATATAAGTGAAAGTAGAATAACAATTTTTTGAATGCAAAATTCAATTCATAAACAGGATTTACAAGGAAAGGTTAATAAATATTTATACTTTCATTGGATAACTAAACATGTAGTCTCACAACCAACACAAAGTGCAAGTAGAGGTCAAAGACATAGGCTTCAACATGTTCCAACCCATCATAACTTAACATTTACACCTACAACTTGCACAAAAACAACAAGTTGTCTTTTAGTAGTTGGATGCCCTAATTTTTGGAATGTTCTGAATTTGATTTGAGAATCAAAGATCTAAGTTGGGAAGACTTTATAAACTTAGTTGAACTTATTTTTGGTAAACATAACAACATGCACATGAAATTTATCTTGAACTAATTGAATTCTTGTGGTCTTAACCTAGTTTTAAGAAAAACAAAATAATATTTCTTGTGTGGCATCAATGCATTCCCCTTGTGTTTTGGAGGATAGGCCCAAGAAGATCAAAATGAGATGATGTTCAATGTACCCCATAGACAATGGAATACTTTGTTAGATTAGTTAGTTCAAGTCAGATAAACCAACATCCAATTTGATCCAACTCAAGACAAGGAAAACATCCCACTTGAACATGCAAAAAATAAATAAAAATACAAACACTCCTTGTTAGTAAAAAGAAGTAAACGAGCTTTAAAATAATTATAAAATGCCATGGATGTTGTGGAAAGACGCATAACATCTTTCAAGAAAGCTAGTCGACTTTTCAACTTTCCCTTGACCTCATTGTGTAACCCTCTAAATGGCAAGACTAGGTTTTAAAAAGTTGGCCCACTTGGTGTGTTGTCAAATGAAAAGGAAATTATTGTTGATTGGATTCTAGGAATGCAAGGATGGAGACTTTCAATCACACTGCAACAACTCAAATTCAAAATGGTAGAATTCACCTATACTAGAACTACTTCATTTCAAAATGGGGTAAGGGTACCCAAGTACTTTGGGCGGCACTAATTTAAGCATAGACATCTAGATGTGTCAATCAAACTTGTAAAAGGAGGTCTATATAAAGCAAAAGGTTTGATTAGTAAGGCATGCAACTCATTCTACCAAAATCTTGTAACATTGTACACTTAGCACAAACATACAACAAATCACATATGGAATTCATTGAGATAGGAATTCTAGCACAACAAAAATTAGGCATAAAGTTTTAGCAAAAAAAGGTTTAGAACAAATGTGCATCACCATTCCCATATCCAAGGAATGGTTGATTATAAATTGTGGATAATCAATGCAACTAGAGGTTTTTTTAATAAGGTTCATCATGTTTAAAGGTGAGAAGATAAAAAATGATTATATCAAAAACGACGAACCAAGTACATGTTTAGTAATGCAATATAAATCATAGATGACATCTTTCCTTTTCAATATTTTTTTGTCATTTTTCACAAAGTCAATTCATAAAGGCATTTTTCAAACTAATAGGTATCTATTAATCCTAAATGGGCATGGTTCACATGTAACCATAAAAGCAATAAAACAAGTGCAAACATTTTGCTTAAACATGGTGATTTTACCTTCACACACATCTCATGCATTACAACCATTAGATGTGAGTTGTTTCAAACTTTCCAAGACTACATTTAGAAAGAAAATAATCAACATGGTTAAATTCAATTATTAGGAACCAGACAAATCAACTTCTAATAATTGGGTTATCAAAACATTGGACATTTTGCTATCAAAATGGAACATCAAAAGTGGTTCAAAGTTACAAAAGTCTAACCTTTGAATACAATAGCCATGGACAATGAGACTAAGCCTAGTGAAATGTACACAATTGTATTGACATGAACATGTCAAATTAAAAACATTCAAAACTTAAATGAAAAAGGCATTGAGTATTAAGTTTGGGGAAAAGATGGAGATGTTGAAGAGCTCATAAACATATCAAGTGCGAAAGAGTTTTTTTAATTGGGGTATAGTGTTAAAAGCTTTCAATAGCCCAATGACCTAAAATACTATGCGGAACAACCTAGAAATAGAGTTGTTGTAGAGGAGATAAGGCTAACAAATCAAAGCAATGAACCAATAGTACATTTAAAACAACCTACGCATGAACCTCAATTTGAAGTAAAAAGTTTTAGTAGTCAAATTCCAAAAGTGTTTCAATTTGCAAATTTGTTGTCATTGCCCCATTTGCTTACAAGGACATAAGGAACATAACTATTAATTGATTATATCAAATCACATGTTGTGACATCTAATGAATATTTGGAGATTTTGCAACAAAAAGCTTTAGATACAAAGGCAACTTAACACATCAAAAGGCAAACAAGGAAAGAAAGTAGTTGAATCTTTAACCTAGTTGAACAAACAATTGTGCATATGGTTGAGAGATGAGAAAAAACAAATTTCAAGAAGGCTTGGTTTCTAGTAGCTATTAGAAAAGTAAGGGACAAATTTCATTGCAAATTTCAAGCTAGCTTCAAAGCTCATCCATTTGAATACAAAGGTGTAAACTTGGGTTTTACAACAACAAATCAAATAAAAGTTAAGGATAGGGCTATAAATAGGGCATGTGCAAAAGTCATGTTGCAAGACAAAGACCCACCAGAAGAAGGTGGGGGGGTGAAAGATTGGGGGAATCAAGACAAAAAAAAAAGGAAGAGAAAATAAACCAATAGGACATGAAAGAGGGCAAAAGGACAAATGAGGGATGAAGGACATGAAAAGAGGGGGTTCGGACAAAGGAGAAGAGGATGAAAATGGACAAAATTAAGATGACTAATAGGGTAGGATGAAAGGAAAATTAGGGCAAGCAAAAAAGGAGGATGAAGGAGGGGATTGGGATGAAAAGTGGAAAAAAACCAAAGGAGGATTCAAACGATAACAAAAAGGAGGATGAAATAGATGTTTAAGATGAAGAAGGAAAGACGAAAGGGCCCATGTGCATTAGGAAGGCAAGGAAAGCTATAGATTTTTAAAGGTGACAATTCAAGCCTACAATAACAAGGTTCTAAAAAACTTTTTAAAATGAAGGATGAAGGTGACAAAAAGAGCATGCATGGTCTTTATTTGAACTACCAACTTATTTGGTGATGATGAAAACTTGCAACAAAAACCAACAAAACAACTAAAATAACATGTTAGGAAGGGACATGGCATGGCAACCCAAAAAATAAATCAAAAGGTTTAATTAAAACCATGGAATCATGCACAAACAGGAAATGCACAAATCTAATAACATCCATACTTATAGAAAAAACAAACAGTAGGGCCCAAGTGGGAACCCACTAAACATTGCATGACAACCATTAAGAACTAATAAGGAAAGGAAGATGTGTGAAAAAACTCAATAACAAATAATTCAACAATTAATAAAAACTAAGAAGGAAAAAATGATGTTAAAAGAAATTATCGGTCCTAAGTAAAGACCCATTAAATAGTTAACAACAACCATTGGGAATTAGGATGGAGAGAAAGATGCATGATGAAATTTGACAACCCCATGAATTTGATAAGGTTTCACAACTAAGAATTCAATGACCAAAAACTTTGAAAAGGTTGCAACAACAAAAAAAATGTTCATCCAAAGTTGAAATCCGAAAGAAAAGCCTTTCCCCTAAAATACAATTGAAACTCCATACAATTCCTAGTTTGCCCAACTTTGAAGTATTTACAAGCAATGATGCTACACATAAGCACTTGAACTAGGAGGAGAATAAGAACACTAAAGTGTCATTGTTGGTTTGAGGTGGGAACACTAATGCAAAACCTAGTAATTTAGCTTAATGGTGGTGCTTCCAATCGATCAAAATTTTAAGGTTAAACAAACCCATTGCTACCCATAACCATAGATCTACAACCATTTTCCATTTTTTTTATCTCACCCATTGATGTAGGATGATTTTTTTTTACATGCATCCAATTTGATCAAGAGTAAAATTGTACCTTATGTCAAATGAACATTGTTTGTGCAAAAAAAATTGAATGTTTGTTCAAAAATGGTCTATGTGTTTACTTGAAAAAAATTCCAACATAAACTTGAGGTTGCTTACATTGGGTGGGCACATATGACCAACTCGAATGATGAAAAACCCAATAGGTGCGCCTAGAAATGGGACACATGTTCTTTTCAAAGACATCAAAATTGAACCAACAACATGTTAGGAACTAAAAGGGATTGAATCCTAATATGTTTATTCATAGGCCATTCTATTTGAACAATAATTTAACACTTCTAACCATTTTACATCCCCAATGTTCACTTTAGCTTCTAAAAACCAACCTTGCCTTAATGAATTTTTTTCTTTTCTTTGGCATATGGTTCAACAATATAAAAACAAGTCAACTATTACACACATGGCCCCCACACAAGTAATCATGGCACCTTCAACAATTCTATAAATATTTTCACAAGCTTCTAAAATGAAGGGGAAAAAAATTGCCACTAAGAAAAAAAAAACTTGTAATATTTTGTACATTGGCTAAGACCCAAAGACATGGAATGGTAAAAAAACAAAACATTCTAGGATCAAGTGTGTGAAGACTACAACAAAAATTGAGTTACTATATTTGCAAATAAACATGCAATATCATTGGAAACAAAATGGGGAGTGATAAAACATGATGTTACATTTTTTTGCAATTTTTACAAGTCTATGGTTACATTGAATGAGTATGGGAATTCCCAAGAAAACATTTTACAAAAATTGTGGAGCTTTGCAAATTGAAGCACCCAAAGCACACTAGCTTCGCCTTCATCCATTGTTGGCTTGCAATGAAGGATGCACCGAGGTGGGTAGACATGTGAGATGATCTTAAAAACCCCCACCGACAAATAAATGCATAAATGATGTTGAATGGCAAAACAAAGAGCATTATGTTCCCTTGAATGAAAACAACCAAGAGGTTAAAATTGTGAACATTGTGGTCAACACACTTACAAAATGATCACAAGGGGGAAAAAAAAGGAAAAAATAGCAAATAAAATGAACAAATTGAATGCAAACATGCAAGCTCAAGCATGTGCAACACATGATATGGTTACTACAACTTTCAAAAACAGAATGATTTTGAAAAAGACAAACAATTTGTTTCATATGAAGCAAAAAAATGTTTTTAATTGCATCATAATAAAGAATTACATAAATAATGAACACATCTCACCCCTTTGGTGTATGTTGCATTACAAATGATTCCGCCTAAAACTCCACTACAATAGTGACAATTCCACATACATCAACAACTTTAATTCAAAGAAAGACCAAGCCCAACCACTTAAAGGATAACCACCAACCAAGGATGAAACATTTTGAAATTATGCTTGTGACAAATTGATGGACTAGAGAAGAAAACAAACATCATTTGCATTCCAAAAAGGGCAATTGAGAAAACAACTTTTTTATTTTCATGTATGGTTGTTGCCTTTGAGTGGACATTAGTGTTTCATGACATCATTCGTCAATTGATAATGCAATTTTGTGTTTTTTATGTGTTATGTACCTTGCTTAATATTAGCAAAAGATAATCTACATCTTATTTGAATGTCTTTACTAGGTTCAAATATCTTTAAATCTTCATTATGCTCATCCTCTAATATCATGTTGTGAAACAACATGGTTGCCATGAAGATGTCTGAGATGATCTCTTGGTCCCATAACCAAGATGGATTTGCAATGATGTGAAAATGAACTTGCATCACCCCAAAAACATGTTTCACATCCTGCTTGCAAGATTCATGTGTACCAACAAAGTGTGATATTTTTTCCTCTTGGGGTTTGGTGAATGGTTTGCACAAAAATGGACCAATGTGGATATATTCCATCAACAAGGAAATAATTTTGAATATATTCAATGCCATTAACTATGAATGTGACATCCAACCTAACATCTTGCAAGAAATTAACAATAAGAGGACTACAATCATGTACATTCAAACTTTATTCCCCCTAGAAAGACCAAAATGTGCATGCCAAAACCATAAACTCTAGTATGTAATTGCTTCAAGGATTACGTTGTTATTATTTTTGTCATCAAATTAATTCTACCAAGAAACTAGACAAATTTTTCACACATAGTGCATACAATCTAGGCTAGCAAACATCTTGAAAAAGCCACAACCATGATTGATTTGTAGTTGTTTTTCAATATTCACCTTGTTTGGTTGTTGAAGGTATTTCAACTCAAAGCACAACTTGATAAAATTTCTACAACACTTCAATTGTAATTGATTTTCACAATGCAATACTCATTGCACCCATCAACATCTACACTATAAATGAACATCCTCATTGAAGAAGTGCATTTTTTAATTAAAGAAAACCCAAGATGTCACAAGAATTAAATTTTTGTTGAGAATAATAATCATGTGCAACATTAAAACCCATAATGCATTAAAACGAGCTACGCCTTATTTTATAATGTTGCTTGAAAAAGTGGTCATCATAAACTTGTTCGTTGCAAAAATGATCTTGCCATATGCAATCATGGCCATGTTCTCATTCTCTTAAAATGTTTGCACTATGGCCTATGTGGCCACCTTCAAGCTTGCCTCTCCCTTTGAATTGAATTAAAAGTGCAACATAAAAAGGAGATGTTCATCTTCATTAACTTCAAAGATCAGCTTGCATTAGACCATGGAGGTCCTTTCATCGTTATTCCATAACTACATGAGAAAATTCAAGCAATACAATGGACAATGCGTAAACATAACAATGCAAAGTTTTGACAAAAGAAACAAAGAATGAAACAACGATAATCTCTACAAGGAATATGCATGCAGGTGACATTAAAGGGGCTATAGGTGAAATAGCTTCCTACCATGAAAGGGACTAGCTCTCTCCATTCTTTGGTTCCTATAGGTTGTGTGTCTTCTTGGCCTTTCTTCGGCCTTACCTTTTGTCTTTTGTGTGATGGTTCCAGCCGTCGAGTTTTTTATTGGATTTTTTGCTCACTTATAAGAAATATGGACACACAAACACATTGGATTCATTTTTCAGCCTTGAAGGGAGAGAGACAATGTGTAGTCCTTCAAGTGATTGTGAAAGAATGAGGGTAATGCAAAGTTTTGCCATTACATTATGCAACATCTCCTCCAAAAGTGCCGGCACTACTAATGTAAATGGATGGTTGGCCAACTAATGTTGGAGATGTTCTTAATACCTAGGCTAGCTAGGCTTTAATTAATTAATCTTGGATTTGCCAAAAATTCTGAATAAATATTTATCTGCCATGTCAAAAATCTGAAAACTCTCAAACACATTATTTAGTATTCACCTGATTCTAATTTTCATTTTTTTCTGCTAAAAGTAAATGAGCATTTTATTATTGTTATTAGGCACCTTGTTATGGAACCAGCCCAGGTACTATAGTATTTGCACTAGCCTGGTATTTCCTAATTGTAGGTAGCAAATACTTACAACTAGATTAGGAAATACCTCTGCTTTGTCGTAGACAATGTCAATTTTTTTATTCAGCCAAATTGGTGATCCATCCATTAAAAATATTAGCCAAATTTGGCTACAATCTATATATATAATGATTAAAAAAAAATTCTTTCAATATTTCTAGCTACTTACGTGAACCATGTATAGAAATTTGGCAAATTTTATCTTTTTAAAACAAAATTCTGGCTATTGAAAATCTTTAAAAGCACTTGACTTAAGAACTTTTTAATTTTTAATTTGACTTTTTGATTATTTATAGCCAGCAATTAAAAAAGGCCAATTGTACGCAGGAGAACCCATTATGGGCGGGTGCTCTTCTTTCTTTTTCTCCTTGCAAGGAAGGATGAACGGATCACCCTATTGGATGAGTCTCTACTCTGGACCCCCTAACATTACATATGCTCATAGTTGCTAATGGCAATACTCATAGGTGTGCAGTTATCTGTGTGTATACTTAATAACCCAAAACCCAGTCCCAAAATTGCACAGCCATGGAAACATATATACAAACCAATTAGACTAGCTATACACTCATCATCATCATCATCATCATCATTTTGCAACCTCTGTATGTAACAACATGATGGTTGCAAAAATTGCTTGCAAAAACCATTGGAATGTACCAACAACATGGTTGCAAAAATTGCTTGCAAAAACCATTGGAATGTACCAACAACATGGTTGCAAAAATTGCTTGCAAAAACCATTGGAATGTACCAACAACATGGTTGCAAAAATTGCTTGCAAAAACCATTGGAATGTACCAACTATCAACAACCTACAATTGGGTTCATCACAGGATGTGGCTGGTGTTTGTCACAGGTTCGAGGATAATTGGTGACAGACAGAGGGGGAGTGGGGTGACGAAGGTGATAGATAGTTGAGTTCTTCACCAACTTTGAACTTTTGGAATGACTGAAAGAATAATAGAGTTATCTGCAAAGTAAAGACATTTTAATAATTGTGGAGTCTTTGCCATGAACTTCATACCATAGACATCTGTACCCCTCCTCTTGGCCCCAAAATTATGGTACATTCTTACATCCCCTCTATGACAACCTGCACTTGGATTCCCGGGGGTTTGTCAGAGTACAGTAAGTACATGAACATGAACAATTTCGGCTTAATTAAATTTTATTTTACTTTGTTTTGCCAATTTTTTGAAAAAAATATTTCATTACTTTGTGCCAATTTTTTGTAATTATTATATTATTAAGATTATGCATGTTCTTCGAATGTTGGGTTTAAACAGACCTTAAAGCTCAAGAATTTAAGACCAAAACAGTCTAGACACACTAAACTGTCCCATAAACATAATAAGAATGTGTTTATTATTTTTGATAGCCATTAACTGTTGAAATTTTCAGAATTAAAAAACCAAGTGCGGAATTTAAGATTTAAGAATTAATTAATTATTCGACAGTTTGTTGTTGAATCTGATCAGGGAGTACAGTATCAGTTTTGCCACCAAGTTTATGATACTGGCTATTTCTCTGAGCATGTGGGTTGAACAATGTATATCTAAAAGTCTGACGATTTTTCTTAAAATTTTGGTCAAATTCTGGCTATTGAAAATCTCGAAAAGCACATGATCTCTAGCACCTTTTTGTTTTTAAATAGCATTTTGGTTATATATAGCCAGCAAAAAAAAGCCTGGTCATTCCTGGGTATGTTTACCTTGGGGCATGCCTATGTTTAACAATGGGGGCACACCTAAGTTATGGGATGCTTAAAGATTACTTAAGGAATTACACAAAGCTTACATAAGGGGTTAGCTAGAAATTTCTTAGTTTAGGAATATCTACAGATTACTTCGAGGACTATCGAGGGCCAATTTGTAGTGCAAGAAAGGCTATCTATGATAGGGGCAACCAAAAGCTTACATAGGTGTCCTACATAAAGCTTACCTAGAGGGTTACCCAGGGAAACACATAGGGTTTACCTAGGTTATGGGATATTTAAAGTCTATTTAGAGGACTACATAGGACCTACCCAATTACTACCAAATCCCTTGATAGGTAAGTCTATCCCTTGGTGTCCCTCAGTAGATTTATGTGGTGCTAAGGTAGAATTTAGTGTAATTAGAATAGAAACTATGGTGACCACTTAGGGGTGATCATCTTTAGTTTTGAAGAATGATACTCATGTTGATGGAGTTTACGGATAGTTTGATAGTGAAGATGAATGAGTAGAGTAAGGTTTGAAGTGTGGCCCAACATGAAGACTATTTTATGGATAACTTTAATGTCTTTGTGAAATTTATTGGTCTCTAGTACACTTGTATAGATAACCAACTATTGTTTCTTGTCACTTTGCCTATCCAAGCATATTAAGCCCATTATCAACATCCTTGGAGATTATTATGACAATTTGCATGTTATGCATAACTATCATGTTAATAAACCCCATTTCTATTTTATTCAAACCTTTCATTTTGATTGCCTTTAAGTTCTCATCCCAACTTTTCTTGTCACCAAGTTCACATCAACCTCTTCAAGCTCTTTCCAAACTTTTATTGCCACAAAGTTCACATCTTAACAACTCTCCTTCTATTGCCCTCTATCAAAATATTAACCACAATGTGACAAAAAACATTAAAACAATCTCACAATACTAGTCACATTATAACATAATGCACTTGGGTCCACCCATGCCAACATGTACCAACCATGGAACCATTACTTAATATTTCATATTTTTAAATGGTAATTTAAGGCAGTGTTGAATTTCTTGGATATATTTATATAACAGTTTTATAATATATATTATGAAAATATGTGAATAAATTTGATACTAATCTAATGAATAAAAAGTGCCTAGATAATTTTTTAAAAACAACTATCACTAGTGTTTTTGTTGTTTAAAAAACTTGTAAAAAGACTTGAAAATATTTTTAAAGAATATTTTAATACAGACCTTCACATAATGTTATATTGAATTTTTTAATTACATATTTTACAAAATATTCCATAAATGTTTCAAATTAAGCAATCATTGCTTAAAGGAACTATTGTTAGCATGGGTGGACCCACTTGTTCCATAAAACATTAACATAAAACATCATTGGTCTCACAATATTAATCATTGTGACATAAACACTAACTACACATGTGTTAGGTGTAATTTAATGTGTTAATTCACCTTCCTTATGGGTTATCCTACCACCACATTGAAAACATGTTTGGGTGATTGTCACAAGCAATTCCCTAAACAATCATATTTGTGCAATTATTGTTTTGCCCACAATTAGTTAAGGGGATATCTTTATTTGGGATGCCCTTTAGTCTTTCCCAATTGACATAATCCACTTTAAGGCACCCATTGTCCCTCCCTTTATTGGTAAAATGATTGTCCTCTTTTTTAACCTCCTAATTGCCCCTCCCCTTAAATCAACATTAGACTAGACTATAATGACAAAAAATAAAAATCCCTAAAGCAAGTGGTATGAATATGGGTGGGAGATTTTTTTAGTCAATTGTGGTTAGGGTTTCCATGACCTTTAACTTTCCTACAAGTTGTCACCATATCCAAGTTTAAAATATCGGTCAAACATCAAAGCAAATATCATATTAGTTTTTTAATCATTGAAAATAATTGGAAATGACAAAAATAAAACAAACATTACAATAACTTCTTTGATCATGCATATGCACAAAGATTGTAGTTCACAATTAAAAGCCCCTTTTATAAAATCAATGAAATTGGGGTGCAATATCTAACTCTAAGTGTTGCATAGACTTATTAAAAAGGTACATTTTAAGGCATTAGAGCATAATTAGTTATCTTTGGCTTCAATCAAATATTTTGTTTCAACACATGAAACATATTATTAACAAAATGGCTTTACAAATTGCTCATGTGTGTGCATATGATATATTGCAAGCTTGTAAGTATTGGATTTCCTATTTTCATAGCATAAGTTGATGACATATTTGTCGCAACCCTAGCCTTGGGCTCACAACCAAAGCAAGGGCTTGCGAAGGTGCGAGCCAAGTGTGAAGGCTGGGAGTCACATTTCATGCTCCTGCGAGTGTGGGAAAGTGTGAGAGAATGAACCTCCACACTCCCAAGTGATCTCCCACTTTGAAAGTTAGAGTCCAATGAATTCCCAAATTTTCACAGAGCAATTGCAAAAGTCAAAACCCATTGGATTAAAGAATTCCTTATTTTATTGGAAAGCTCTTGGAACTTTAATGTTTAAAATGGGCTCACATGATCCATTTGGACATTTCGAGTACAACTTATGGCCAAAATAAGGGTTAGGAGTAATTTTGGCAATTTGACTCCCGACCACTAAAAATCAAGAATTGCTTCGATTTCCTTATGTGCAGGTGGCGTGTGACATATCGTTGAAAAGCTCTGACTAGGGCTACAACTTTTCTTCAAACCTCATCTCAATCAAAAGTCTACACACAAAATTATGGGCCCCCAAAGTTGCGGGAGTCCCAATTATGAAAATTTGAGGACTCCCACTTGGGATTCTCGGGACAAAATGACATTTGGGTGCTAGTCCCATGGCCATGCACAAAATATACTATAAAAGGGAAGGTGGTGGCTTCCCCCAAGTCCGGGCCGTGGTGAGTCTTGTGTGTCTATGTTTGCCCATGGTTCATTCGTGCACCAAAGTGCTCCAACTATGTACTAACCAACTTGTTGTTTAATTTGTGCAGGTCTATGTGAGTCAGTAAATTCCTTATCAACCTTCCTAGTCCCATCCCAAAGCTCTAGCACACCCCGCTACCCCCAAAATGTTGCAAGCCAGGGAACGTGCCACAACTCCTTATTCTTTCGATGTTTTCATCTCATACTCACATTTGAATCTATCAAGGAGCTTGGGAACGCATCATATTGATATTTGAAGCTTTCCTATAATGTAATTATATTATTGGAAAACCTCATCTTCCCTAGGTTCTTTTGCTTATGATGGCAAAACCTTACGTCCAAACATGCATTTTTCCTTTTTATGCATCCCTTGTTTGATTTCTTGTCCATTTGGTTGATTTTTGCAAAACAAATTGTGTATTCTTGAAGTTGACCTTATGAAACCCACGTCAAACTTCAAGATTGTTGCAAGAATATTAGTGTGTTTGGTTGAATGTCTACCAAAAAAAAGTTCCTTAACAAGGAGTCAAAAGGCCCAAATCCAAATGTTGACATATAACTACAAATGTTTGAACTTTTGCAAGGGTCAATAAGTTTTTCACTTCATCTTTCATGTTATAAACAACCACTTTTTTGAATGAAATAAAAAGAAACTAAAAGGTCTTTTACTTATGCTACTACTATAATTTATTGATTCAAACAAGCCCATAGTTATATGACTAAAAACCCTTGCTACAAGTCGATGAAATTAACCATAAGTGCAAATGCATCATGTCCACATCTATAATGCAAATTACCAATGCAAGTGTGGCATACCTTTCCATAGTTATGGCAACTAATTAAGAATAGTATGTTGAATTCATAATTTTAAATTAAGAAATACCATGTGCAAACATTACACAATACTAAATATTACAACCAATGATTTTCAACACTATTGCATTTGTAACTTCAAACAAGCCCATAATTATATGAATGGGAACTCATATTACAAGTTGATAAAACTAACCACAAGTGAAGATGTGTCATGTCCACATCTATAATGGTATATTGCACAGGGGTGTCCTAACACAATAACAAACACCGTATCCAATCATTTTTTATAATACAAATTAACATACATAACCTTTGGCAACATATTTACACCAAAGGTCTTCCATAAACTTCAACATCTTCAATCTTGTAAGGAGTGGTGTTTCCTAAAATTTCTATATCATACATACTAGGTTGGGAGGTCTTTTATCTAGTGTTTAGCCAATTTTGGACCATACATGTAGGTTTTAATCAAAATTACCCTTGGCCTTAGTTGTAACTTGCCATTTTCCCAATAACCAACCAACATTAGACTAACTCTTTGAGGCACATCTACATTTCCTTGAATGGTCAAATGAATATTTATGGGAATTCCCCTTTAAAGAAAGAAGTTTTTACATAAAGGTCTTCCCAACAATAGAGGGCTTACATTTAAACTTATTTAATTATTGATCATGATAATTCAAGACCAATTAACTCCAATTTTAGAATGAGATGAAATAAATCTAAGATGTTGAGGGGAACAATGGCAACTTGTATCTACAAGCGAGCTTATGTAATCCTTCTAAGAGTTCATGGTTATTACCTTGTGATGGATGGACCAAATGAATCCATATTCCTTTTTCAAATTTTTTTGGTACAAACTACCTTCCAATCAAGTAAGGAGGATAGGAGTGTATCAACCCATTTGGCTCCCATTAATTTGGACAAGGTATTTCTTTTCCAAATAAGTTTCCTTTTGACTTTGACAATATATTCAAAAAACCTAGTGTTAGGGCCTCATTACCAATAGTTCAAACCAAAGGAAAGTGAAACAATTGGGCTTGTGTATAATCATTTAATCTTTTATTCGAAAGCCCTTTGGAAACCTTAACAACCTTAATTGTTCTCCAACATCCATCAATTGTGTTGGGATCACCTTTAAACAAGTCACTTGGATCATCATGTGTGACTATTGGCATGCAATAAAGGTGATCATGTTTAAGAGTATTGAAATAATACTCCCACCTCATGTGTAAGGGGGCATGAAATTATTTACAATCTTAAAAAAGGTGGGCCATTCCTCCCTTGTAGTGAAAACCCACCCATCTCCCAACTTGCACAAATAACACCATTGTTGTAAAAATTGGTTTCATTTACATTTATTTTTTCCACTAAGTAGTTGTAATAGATTGTTCAACCAATTCCATAACAAACTTGTTTCATGGCAAAAAAACACATTCAAATCCAAAATACCTTCAAGTTCCTTCATATCATATTCGTATGGTTTCTTGCACCTTTCAATCAACCATTCATAACTCCCTCCAAATTAATTTGTTCATTAAAAACAAAGTTTGAAGATATACAATTGAGAGGCTCCACAAACATAATATTATTGAAAGTTCTTTCCAAAGACTTGGTAATTATATGCCTAGGGAATGTCTGTCCCATAATGGAACTTTATTAAATATTAAGGTGTCATATTTAATTGTGTTTAAATGGTCAAGCCTATGAGATTTGAAAGAAAGAAAAAGAACTCTTATACCACTTCAACCATCCACATGTGTCTTCCTCTCCTCGGGTTTTATCGATAGGTTGAAAATTTGGCATCATTGATTTTAAAGTCTAGAACTCACTTTAAACATTTGGAGAATGTTGATTAAATTAGTGACTATATTTCACTCACCTTTGGTGGGGTATAAAGTATCATTTGCATACAAAGATATTAATTGTTGTCTTAAACCATTCAAAAGTTAGATTCCTCCACAAACTTGTTGATTGATAAGTACTACAATTCACTTCATATTTGGGCTCTTGAATAAGATTTTATAATTCAACTCTAAAACCACACATCTACTTGAAATTTGATTACATACACTTACAAGAAATCCTAGGAAATATTATTCTTGCATGTATTATTTTTGCAACACAAATTCTACATGTATTTACATTAATATAGAAAACAAATACAACCAAATACGAATCCACATACGAATTCATACTACAAACTCCAAGAAATTGCAAAGTTCAAAAGAATGGATTACCAATTGAATGTCAATAATCAGGAAAGGGTGGGACAAAATAGTCCAAAAACTTTCCTCCAAAACATAATTAAAAAAACTTGAGTCATTAATTTTCTAAGAAACCAACTACTACATCTTTCTACCATACTACACTACTTCATCCCTTAAACATTGGTTGCTCCTTGTTTGGTCACGAGATTGTGCATTTCTTTGACTAGGCTGAATAGACCCACAATGATAATGGATATTTGAATACCCTTTTGGATGGGGAAGAAAAAGCTAAGGGTTTTGTTCATATTGACCTTGGCTTCCACTTCTTCAAAAGTAATGAGATCATATTAATGAAATGCCAAATATTTTCAAGAGTGCATAGAAAAAGAAAATGTTAACGCAAGCTAGGGTCACCCTTTTGGTGTCACGATGGTTATTTGTGTGATGTGAGTGTAAATGTGATTTGTATTTTACATTTAAAAATATTTTAATTGGGACTTAATTTGAGATTATTATTATTTGGAAGCATGCCATGATGATGCAAGTAGTTACTATGCATAAATTACAAGGTAAATGTGGCTAGTTTTTGGAATCACAATGTCCATTTCTTTTGTTCTATGGACACGTACAACATGTAATTTTTTTCAATTAACAATTGGTTCTATAATAACAACTTGGTTACGAAAGCACATATGTAATTAACTTTAATAAAAGTACACTCATTTTTAAGAATGGGCCTTTTGAAGTCCAAGAATATTGATTATTCCATTAAAAATGGTAGAAAATTGAAATATTCACATTGAATTTCATTCCAAATTATTAATAACTCAATATGTGGTGTAACAAGAAATAATGAACTTTTATGTCGAATATTTCCTTTAAAATGATTGTCAAATTCTAGTTCTAGGAAATTTTTAATGGAAAAATTGAACCATATTTTCATCATTCCTTAAAGTGGTCATACGTATTTCAAAAACTGATTTATAGTGCATATTTTTGGAAACCCTCTCAAGCTCCTTTAATATGCTTTTTTTTTTTTGACACATGGAATTTATTACTATTTTACCATATCACCAAAAAAAAAAAAAAAAAACCCCATGTAAAATGAACTTGTGTGGGATTTTATTGTTTTTCAAAACTTGAGCCAACTTATAGTGCGTTAACCTTATAAATTAAAAGGTCTATGGACTTGTAAAATGAAACTATGAAATTTCATCACTAATAACAATTTTCATATATGGAGTTCAAATTGGTCATATGATTAATATTATGATATGCATTGAGTTAAGCCACATTAGATGGTAGGAGGCCCAACCTTGTGCACATTGCTAGATAGCGAAAAAAAACTGATATTTTTTTTCATTTGTTTTTTTGTAGGGGAGGATGTGATAATCTTTACTTCTTTTCTTCCTCTTTGCTAACAATGAAGATGTTGAAATTTTATATGAAGATTAGATTAAACTCTAATGACCTAATCCCTCCCCCAAAAGTTTTAGTGGGTTTAAAGGGTTTTCACAGTGACCCATCACCCACCAATGCACCATGAAGGATGAATGTTAAATGGGTCAATAAACATTTTTTCTATTGGGTTCCAATTTTTTAACTAACCATGATGATTAGCTCAATTACTTCTTTTTTCCCCTACCTACTTACCTACTAACAACTCGCAAGCAGGTTGTTAGTAGGAAGCTAGTAAAAATAGGCCTTACCTATGTATAAACCATCTACTCGCCTAGAAGTTGCCTATTTTCCTACCTATCTGCCTATATATGAAACCCATTTCCTACAAAATTGGTTATGAAGGCAAAACCAAATATTACCACAATTGAGGTTCATCCACAACTTAGTAGTGGTGGACATCCAATGGACGGTGTGCTAATGGGTGTTAGTTCATTGTGGTTATTTTTCAAGTACTTAAAGCTTTTCCTAGGTGGGGGTAATAGGTGACCATCTACAAGTTCCACTTTTTTGTTATTGCCCAACCCTTGGAATAGACCCTACCGATTTGTTCCATAGTGTCTTAAAGAACTAATAGAAAAGTTCTAGTGTATGTGGAGGGTGCCCTATACTCAAATTTCTTGCTCAGCAAATAATGGAACCTTTTCAAGTTCCAACATCCAAACCCAATGTCATACCAATATCCAAACCTTTCATTTATTTTGTGAATTTACCATGTGTCCCTGAACAAATTCCAAGCAATTGATTCCATTTATTTCAACATCCAACCAACAAACCATTTAACCAACAACCCATTTGTTCCACTATCATTCACATTGGACAAGTTATGCTCATACTAATTTAGGGTTTTCTAAACTCATTGTTTGAATTTTGAAAACATGTGATAAAAAATGACTATTTTGAAATTTGTGTATGTTCATCACTTGCCCAACAACATTGATGTGTGAGGGCTACTAAAAGAAGCAAGCTTCTTCATTTGACCTTTATTTGTGACCCTTTTTCTCCACACACCCACCTTTCCCAAGTTATTCATCTTCCTATCATGTCTTGACTTTGGTGATACTAATGGTTTAAAGGATTTTTTAAAATACAAAGGGATTTATTTTCCCTTCTCCATTTTGCAAAAGGACCCCTAGGTTTTTACAATTTCATGATGATGAAAACAATGATAGGCCACATGTTGCTTTCTCACCCCCCACCACCCCACCTTGAGAAAGTGACAATTCATGTAACCCTTACCTAGGATCAATGTGGATCATCAATCCTTAAGCTTATAATTCATTAATTTCACAACCCTAACATTAAGTTGAAATCCCATTTCGCCATGCATGGACTTTTATAACTATTAACTACTAACAATGTGCATTTTATTTTATGGATCTTGAAGCTTTCAAAGGCATAAATGAAAAGGAGGGCTGATGTTTGGGATTTTTGTTTGTTTTCATGGTTTATGACTTGTGAAAGTAGTTCATCTTGAGACTTTGTTGTTAGAACTAAACGATGAGCCATTGAGTATAAGTATTGCAATTGGCACACAACAAATTGAAGTTGTTGTTTTTTGAGAAACATTGGAGGCTAAAACAATGAGCTAAGATCTTTCAGCTTGGTGCAAGCTTTGCAAGTAGGTGCAAATTGGTACAATCTAGAATCTAGACTTTAGGCTATAAATTTAAAAAGTTCTTGAACCTTTAAATTTCAAGTGCACTTATGCTTTTCATCTCATTTTTTGTGTAACTTGTGTTCAAGTGACTTGTTTGTTCCTTGATGTCTTGATGTTTATGTTCATTGCTTACACATGTGTTTGTTTGCATTGTGATTATGTGTGCAATGTACATTATGTGTACATTGTGATAGTTGCAATGTCCATCGTGATGCTGGTGTTCGAGACTTGGTTCGTCATGACTAGTGTGATTATTCATTTAGTTGTAACATCAATTGTGATGTTGGTGATTTTAGGACTTGTTTCATCACGATTGGCGTGATTATTTAGATAGTTGCAATGTCCATCATGGTGTTGGTAATTTTGGGATTTGTTTCATTGCATTGGTGCAATTATTTCGATTTGCGTATGAACTAATTTTCAATGTGCCATTATTGTGTGTTGGTCATAATATAGGTGTAAGCATTTTGGTCTTGACTCATAATCAATAAAAAAAAATGAAAGGTTTTTGAATTAAGGTTTTGCTATGACAATTTTTGAATTTGTTGGTCTTTTTCAAAAGATGAATCCCCAAGTGTTACCAAATAATTTCAAGTTTAAGTACTTATTTTGGTGTTCAAATCCCAACAAAGAATCTCATACCCCCTAGCCCTATTTCTTACAATGTGCTTGAATCGAACAACACTAGTGAACAAAAAAACCGTCCTCATGCTTGTAAATTGCAATCTTCTTCACATGAGATATTTGATGTGGATTTAGATGTTATGCTTGCAACTATTGTTATAGATGTTGATGATGAATGTGTTCCTCCTCCCAAAAAACCTAAAAGGTTTTTGTTGAATTTAACCACAAATTTCAAGAGTTATTGGTTATGAAAATGCCATGGGCAAAGCCCATTTTTAATGAGGTTGGGATGGTTTCTACTATGAAATGTAGTGTTTTTACCAAAATTGAAAAGAACAAGAAAAATTTGGTTGCTAAGTGGGACACTATTGAAGATTATGCAAATAAGTGGAAAGGTTTTGATGGTAAGTGGATCATGGATCCAAAATGTATGCACATTAAGAATGAGATTTCTTATTTTCGATGTTTTAAAACCATTATCCTCCAATAGTTGAATAGTGGTCAAATAGTGGAAAACAAGCAGACCCTTATTCAATATGCAACTATTTCAACCTATTGAGTAAAAGTAAACCAATGATTGACTATAAGGATTTCCAACCCTTGTATGAGTTTTTGAAGTTTCGATTTAATTACAAAAAAGACTAATTTGATGGGGTTAATTGGGAAATTGTAGAACTCATACAAAATGAAGTTCTAAAGGCTGCCAAATTTACTATCCAAAATTCCATCTTCGTTTATCATACATGTGATGAGGTCATAACTATGGATAATGCAAGTTAGGCAAGTGTGCATGGCTACATTGTGTAAGATTGGTGTTAGATACCATTATTGTTGACTGTGTAGCAAGTGTTTTTTAAATCTAGTGTTGATAGCTTAATTGTATTGATCATGAACTCCATGATGACACAAGGAGATTTGAAGTTAATAAGACTTAAATTTAAAGTTAATGTGTTTTGATGTTAATGGGGTTAACACCTTCCAAGGCCTTAGATAAAGAATCACAATCCAAATCCAATGTCAATATGTTCCATTTGTTGTTGATGTGCATTGTGTGGCACATCAAACCAATATTGTAATACAAACCCTTTCAAACCTACCTTTGGTTTTTTGCATTGAAAATTTGTTATAATGCTTGTATGGTTATTTCAATCATAACCCTAAAAGGCATTTACAGTTCACCAAATTGGCGAGTGAATGCAAGGTATGGTGGTTCACTTTTGGAATTAGAACAACAATTTTTATAAGGTGCTTTGTGTTTAAATGCTTATGGAAAATAATTTAATTTTAAATACATTAAATGATAATTCGTTCTAGATTAACAACTTCATTATGAAAGCATTTGAAATTTTATTTCTTGAAAATAATGCATTCATTATGAATAGTGGACTTTTGAAATCAAATATATGGATTAATTAATTGAATGGATTTCAAGAATTCATATTGAATTCTACTCCAAATTGTTTGTAATGAGTAAACATGGGTTGAAAAATGAAATCATGAAGTTAAATGTGATTTGTTTTTGGTGAAATCTTAACCAAACGATAGTTACGAATTTTTGAAAGGTCAAAATTGAAACTTTTTAAAAAAGTCCTTTATAATTTCTATTTTTTTTCATTTATCAAAAATGTTGTGCAATGGGTACATAATTGAAATATTTAAATGGGCTTTTATTCTTATGGACTTTATGGGTTTTTCTTTTAGGATTTTCAAAGTGATTTCACCATACCTCCTCACAACAACATTTTTCAATACAAATTTTGACCTAGTTTTAAAAGGTTTTGTAAAGGACTAAAACTTTAATAGTCAAAAATTGCACTAATGAAATTTTAGAATTTAAAACTACATCCATATGAATCATTTACAAATACTTTCTTGTAACTTTTGTAAGTGTTGTATTTCCTTAAAATGAGCCACTAGACAATGCGTACACCTTGGCAAAGATCATGGAAATGAAGGGTAACAAAATTTTGTGGAACATTAAGAAAAGATGGATATCTATGATCTTGTTGTTGTGCAATTAATTGGTGTTGTTGAAGATGAACATTATTTTCCTATGTTAACCTCCATGTAAACAAAAATTAAGAAATTGATTAACCATGCATATGGAACTTGTCATTTGCATGTTTACCCATAAGTTCTTCACTTTGAAGAACTTTCCTTTAGGAATAGTTATTCAAAATGGGAAGGACAACAAAATTTAGTACATGTAGAAAGATGAGGCTTGAACTACTACCAACTTGCAAGCTATTTTTTCCTTTGTATCCTTCTTAATACCTATTTCTTTTCTTATTTATGAAATTTGTTTGACATTTGGATTCTTGGATAATGGATAGTAACATTGGCATTGGGTGTTGTTTTGATGATTTGGAATTTAGATCTAGCATGTAGGCAACAACAACTAGTTGAATTCCAATGGGAAAAATGAAAATATTGCCATTTATTTCCATGGTCTATGGTTTTTTGGAATTTACATCCAACACCCTTCTTTGGTCTTCTAAGGATTTTTCTTTGTATTCTATATAATTGCTAACTAATGAGGTTTTCTTTGTAGGCTAGGTTTTATGTTGCAATGGGCAAGGCTTTTTTTGGTCGAGATTCAATTACCCCATATATAATGTTGATATGAATTATGTTTAAAATAACATTCATTAAAAAAAATTTAAGGATGATGAAATGTAACCACAAATTTGATTCAAAATAATTCCTAGTAGCAAATTATAATTGATTGTTTTATTTCCTTTGTCTACAAAAAATTACATATGTCCCCACCATGTAGTTGGACAAATAGACACTCAATGTGTCCATGTGGCAATTTAAACTCCACCAAATACTATCATGTAGCAAATTCAACTAAAATTAAAACTAAAAAAAACACTAATTATACCCCCCCCCCCCCCAAATGTTCAGTTCTCACTTAAACATTAAGTTTGTGTTAGGCATAGGATTCAATTCAAGCCCTTTTTTGGGTTTTTTTGCTTTCTTGCTTGTGTGTTTTTGTTTATTTGTGCTTATTTATTGTTAATGTCCATGATTGCCTTGTTACTTTTTGTTGTTAGCTTGTAGTTGTGCATTATTACCTTATCTATTGATGTTGTTGTCACCTCGTTTTTTTGTTTATCTTCATTACCTTGCAATTACTTGTTGTCTTGTTACTTGTCATACCTTGCAACTACTTGTGACAACCTTGAAATTGGTATTGTTGTCACCTTGCTATTGTCATCATAACCTTGTAGTTGTTCCTTGTCGATCGCTTTACACTTGTTATTGTCATCATTGCCTTACTCTTACTCTCATCACCTCGCTCTTATTCATCTAAGTATCAACACTAATCCTACTTGCCAATGTTTTATTGTTGTTCGTTATTGGATTCCTCATGTTCATTTGAGTATCAACACCATTTTTGCTTGTCACCTTATTGTTGTCTGTTGTTATTTTCTTACTCATCTCACCTTGCCTTTATTGTGGCGATGGTACTTTCCTCCTACCTTCAATGTGTAGGTTGTTGGTTGTTGGCTATTAGTAGATTGTGCATTATGGAGGTTGTAACAATGGCAACCTTTACACTTAAAAAAGTTGAGTTTTTCATCCTTTTGGTTTTTGGTTTTGTTTTTGTTGCATGGTTTGTGTGATTTTTTTATTCATTTAAAGGTACTTTTTGCAAGGTTTTATTTATACAAGTTTTGTTTATTTTAGGTTTGTGGAGTTTTGTTTATGTTTTTGTTGTGTAGGATTATCAATTACAAATTGCACCTTGATTTGAAGTGAAAGAGGGAATTGTTTTGACTTGTATTCTTTAAGCCCGTCTTTATAAACAAGGATAACATTTGACACTTGACTTCATTTGAACTTGCATATCTTCAACATTGTTTTTTGCATTATGCATCATCTTGAAAAAAATGAGTGATGAACACGTAAATGTTTGTAATTGCTTCCATTGTTTGCACGTACATGGTTTATTGATACTAAATAATCATAACTACCAAAACTAGAATAACATTAAATTATTTGGCTTTCTTAGCCTTGATACATTGACAAATCTTGAAAATATGGAACCAATCCATGTGGAAGAAAGTTTTGAGATTGTCATGAATGAAAGAAAAATTCCATTGGAGGTAGAAAATGAAGATGAAAGGTCCAGGAGGTCTATGATGTTGCCAAGTTCATAATCAAATAATGATGAGACATTGCATTTAATTTTAAATGAATTGCATGAACAAAGAATCAATAAAAAACTTCCTAGTAGGAATTATGTATGTTAGGCATTTTAATGTGTTAACAATGGGTCAAAAGTGGAAGCGAATGCCCCACAACAATGCATTGTATGGTGTGTTCAATCAATCTAGTGTATTCTATAGTTTTCAACCAAAGGACAAGGTTGAGAAAGGGTCTAACATTTTATTTCTAGAATAGCGGTATACTTACATTGAGGAAACATGTGAATGATAACCATGGATTAATAGCAATTTAAAAAGAAGAATAAATGATCAACATGAATTTTTTTTGGAAAAACAACACATAAAGAAACAATGAGTGCTATCAAGCTAACTCTTCTCTAGGGCCATGGATCCTTTAAAAAAAATAGTGTGCACCAAAAAGAGTTTTTTATGAGAACTTAGGTCTTCTTGTTGTCAAAAATCATTTGCCTGTTTAGTTTATTAAGAGCCTTTGGCCAACACATTTGGTAATGCAATCATGCCTTCTTGTTGTTTTCCCCTCCAAAAACACCTTTAGTCAAGAAATGTTATTGAACCCATTTAAGAATATAAAACAAACATTTTTTTTACCAATTTTGGCAAATTTTGTTTCTATTATTACAAGTTTTGATATTTGAATGTTTAAAGAACCACATTATGTTTTTGCACTAGTTGTGAATTTTTTAGGAGAGGATTGGGCCCCAAAAAAATTATAATTAGCTGGTTTTAAACATTTAAAACTTTAAGTCAAACATTAGTAAGAATTTTTTGGAAATCATTTTAGGCATGTATGGATTAACAAATAAGATCTTTGCTTGTGTGAAGGATGAAGGGCCCAAATTTAATACCGTGATAGTTGCATTGAAGTAAGTAGTTAGTTGACACTTTGGGTGTGGTTGAAAGTATAATTTGAAGGGCACATGTTTTGGACACGACTTTTTAAAAATTTGTCCTATGAAATTATTGAAAAAATATTGTGTAAAGGTGTGAGATATGTTTCCATCAAATATGCTCATATAGATTCATAGAAATTCATAACATGGCCAAAAAAGTTGGGGAAAGGAAAACAAGAATGGATGAAATATTGTATTATTTTAGGTCTTAAACCCTAAAATTGAATGCACCAATCAAAGTAAGATGCTGTGAAAGTTGTCTTATTTTAAGTTGTTGGCTGCTCTATTATTTTCAATCTTGTTGTTATATATTTTTGCATTATGATTGGAGATCTGATTTATGAAAATTTGCAAGCAAACTGATCACATTTTAAGGAACTTTTCAATTTCAAGAAGCCATTGTCCTTTGTTACAACAAGCAAACTAGTGCTACAGTCACTAGTTGAGTGATGCCTTGAATGTAGCCATATCCATCAACCTTAAATTAAAAGAAAAATTGAATCATCCTCTTATTTTGGATATATTGATTAACCATGATTTAAGCTTGGATATTGAGTCAAGGGGACCTTACAACGAAAGTGAAGAAGTTTGTGAAATCATTGATTCTTTCTTTTCTTTCTTGACAAAATATGGTGAGGAGAATTCACAATATGTTATCCCTCATGTTAAATCCTAGATTTAAAAGTTTCAGATTAAAAATAAATAAATAAAGACGTGAATAAGGGGTTGCCATAATTTAAAATTATGATAGGAGATCCTTGTTTCATCACAAATTTATTGGTGGTTGAAAATATTTCATCCTTCTTTTACATGCATCATATGTGTTTTAGATGCATGATCTTTTGAACCTATATCAAATGGATGTGAAAAACATCCATTGTCTTTTGGAGTGGTGAAAGAAACATGAATATATGTTCCCAACTCTTGGTTTTTTGGTTATATACGAGGGATTGTAATTGAAAGAATTTTATCCCAATTAAGCTTATTGGTATATTCATTAATTTGAAAAGATGTTGCTTGTAATTAGATAACTTTAAAAAATTAATCTTTGTGAATATGATTGACCAAATGATGTAAGAGTTGGTTGCAAGGCTCCTTTTAATTTGGTGTAATTGGCAATTATGTAGACTTAGAGAAGGAATTAAATGAATTTGAAGGTTCACTTAACCAAGATGAATTGAAAGAAGACCAATTTTTTATTTATTTATTCTTTGAATTGGTTATATTTCAAAAGTGTGATCTCATGTGATATTAAATCTTTGTAACATAGCCTAATGGTTTTTTTCTTGGACCATGAAAAAATACAAAATGTTTTTATAGTAAGTCAAAAATATCAAAATGATGTTAAAAAACCATAAAAAATATAACTGATTAGTTTGAATGAAGTAAAAATAATTGAAAAAAGACCTTTCATAAGGGAAATAAAAACCATGAAGGATATTAAAATTGGGATTAAAAAAAAACCATATAGGTTATTAAAACAAAGGTTTTAAAAAAACCATATATGTTATTTGATTATAACATTTAAAAAACTAGATCAATTGACTATTGAAAAAAGTTAATTACCATTAACATTGGAATTAACCATATAATAAATGGGAATTTTTATGCTTACATACAAAAGTTTATTGCTTAAAATTTTTTTGGAAGTAAATTCTTACAAGTAATTGAGCAAAAAAAAAAGGTTTTGTGTCATATTCCCACTCATTTTGATATTATTTTGTAATTTCATATGCATGATACAAGATAAAAATGGATAACCATACTACCATGATTGCAATCCAAATCTATAATCATTAAAATCCATCACATACATGCATTCCATCATTCACATTCGGATATGTGTTGTGCATTACACAACATTTGGTTACATGGTAGCAAAAATTGCATTAGACAACAACCAATATGTTTGAGCATAAATTTAACACACACCTCTAGGTAGACACAATATCTGCTTAACATCCAAGGTTCTTTTTTCTTAGATTGATAGCTAAAAGGATATCAACATGAATATTCAACTATGATTTGTCCATACATATAAGGGGAAATGAAGTACCTTTTTGTATATTCACTATACAAAAAGGGGGAAAATATTTTATTACATGAAGTTAGGAAAGTCTTTAGTGTTTATTGGACACATAACATGGTCACCAAACCACAATAGGCCATTCATGGCTTATGTGGGGAGGTGGCATGCGTGGGGCCAATTTGAAAGTTAAAAGAATGAATATTCTATGACACAAGATTTTAAATACAAAACGTGCTAATCATGGGTTATTTAAATACACAATTACACAAGATTTACTTAGGATTTAGGTCATGGATGGAAATGCACATTGTGCGTTAAAAAGGACCATGACTTGTATTATTGGCATTATATAACTAGGTTGACATCTTGCATAAGCATGGAGCCAATTGTGAACCAAAAATTATAAAAGAGTAATGAAACCTTCCAATCTTTATCCATGTTGGGTTTCTCCACTTTATGGTGGATTATTGTGAATATGACATGGGACTTGTTTGAATCATTTAGTCTAAGCTTTTCCACATATTTATATGTAAAAAATATTACAATGTTTATATTAAATAAAAACATAGTCATCCATGCATTTTCATCCAATCATCCATCCAACTTTGATTGCATTGGTGACACATGGGAAAATGGCCACATCATTGCCTAGTCATACATGTCAATGCCATGTCATTTGATACATGGTTGTAGTAACCTGATTTACTACACCCTAAATGGGAAAATAAAGTGCATAATGCTTACTATTTGATGAAAATAAGGTACATGCACTCTACTTTCAGATGTTGGGGTGCATGCACATGGGTGCTAGAACTATGCACCTTCAAATAGTTAGACTATTTTTTTCACCCATGATAGAATCTAGATATAATTCAAGTATTTGACTACATGCAAGGTAAAATTTTTTAATATATTAACATGTAAACATGACCATGAATGCCACATAATTTTACTTTTGTACTTTCATTTCTTCTTCCACCCATTTCTTGAGTTACATTCCTTGGAAACCTAGTTATGTATGTGACTAACTGAAAACCAATTGTCAAAATGGAAAAAATTGAAGATTTGGTTTGTTCCTTCAAGTCAGGTTTACATTTATATGGTTTTAAGTTTCAATTCCTTATCCTTCCAATTACTCACAAGCCTTATAGTCCTAATATCTACCATAACAATTTGGTTTCTTCCTTGACCCCTACACTAACCTATGATGTTTAATCAACTCTTACATGTTACTACAACAACAAGAAAAAGAGCTTTAGATTGTTGTACTAATCTATGGATTCCAAATATCCACAAATTATGCCTTGGGTCTTAAGGTATGCCCACAAAATAGTTATTAATAAATTTAGTTTTTAAAAAACATCTTTTCAACATAAACATAAAAGAAGATATCCAAAACCTTTCTAAGTTATATTTTGAAGCCATTAGGTGTTCCATTGAGTTTATAGTAAGTTGAACATAAAGTTTGAAAAAGTTGTATATAAGAAAAGTGGATGAAAAAAATGTTATAAATTGGGTGGTTTTTCAAGATTTCCAAAATATGTTTACATTAGATCTTTATTAGATTATGATCATAATATGAAAACATGAAACCATATAAATACATATTAGCCCTCTATCAACTTGAAAGTATACAAATTCTAATTAAATTTGTATTTCCATATACTTGTAACTTTATTTTATGACAAGTTTTCTTATGCTTGCGTCTCTAAAAATGTACATAAATGCATATTAAAATATCTAATTTTTCAATATTGTGCAATGAAGTCAAAAAAAATTTCATATTGATCATTGAAATAAATAATAATCATAAGTTCAATATATTAATGCTACTTTATGGATATTTTCCGAAAAATAGCAAGTGTCTTTAAGTGGCATGCTTTAATGTGCTTGAAATCCTTCCCCATACTTTACTTTCCTAGTAACAAGGTCTAGATGTTCTAATGAGCTCTATAAAAGGTTTAGATAGAAGGTCCTACATATCACCATACCCTCATTGTTCCTCTACTCCCCTTCCTAACCCCATCCTACCTTCTTAGTTCCTATCCCTTTCTATAGTTTGCTTGTGTCCTAGGTAGGTCTATGGCCCATACCATTACATGGTATAGTTGGCATATTTCCCTTAATCACTAACTGGGTTTTACCAACAACATTATTTGCTAGGAGCCAAATATTGGTTATTAAAATATCAATAAATTGTATAGTCCAATTCTTGATCAATACTTTAATAATTTTATTAGTTGAATGTCAATACTGATTATTAAGGGTAAAGAAGAAAACTAATTGAAGTACTATCACAACTAGGTAATTAAAGAATTACCTAGGTAGGGTTGACTTGCATACTTATTTCCATTTTATTTAGGAGGGTATTATTGTGGCAGCTAGCAAATAAATGAAAATGCAACATAATAGGATCTACCCCTTAGGTAGCCACCACCCATGTCAACATAGGCTAGTTGTTAAAGACAAGACAAAAAAATATAATTTGAAAAAAACTATATGCACTTGATAAACGAATAATTCAACAATGAACAAGAATTAAATTAAATTATTACTTTAACCAAGCCTAATGTAACATAAACATGCAATGTATTAAAAATACAAAAGCGATGACTTGTGTTAATCAAATTGAGAGGTGATGCCCTTGAGACCTTTACTCCTACTATAGATTGAAACTTTAAAAAAGTTCATCAACTTTTTAGAATTTTTATATCATCAAATATTCAAGGACTTGTTCTTGAAAAAGGTCCAATCTTTTTAAAGCCATTCCAAAGTTGAAAAAATCAACCACGGAAACATCAATTAACGTTTCCTCATTTTAGACGTCTGTTGAACATCAACTGTTACAATAATAATAACTCATTAGTTTTGTATATGTTCCCTACAAAATGTTTTGAACCCACATGTCTATTCATGATAGTTATGCCATGGTCTTTGTTACACATAACTAACCAATTTTCTTAATGTTGTGTACAATTTTGTCCAACCTCTTCTTGTTGGACAATATGGCACATAATGCATTTGATTTGTTGAGACTTAGAGGATTCCAAGTAGGCCTTGTGGTCATTGTGTTTTTAATTTGACTCAAGTACTTATTGTTATATTGAAGGGAAGTCAATTTTTTTTGGCTCAAAACTACAATTGGATGAGTTACTATTGTTACACCTCTATTTCATCTTATAAAATCTATTCACCTTCCTCGCCCAATCTTCTATCACTACCTCTATGCATACCAACTCTTCTCATTTTAGTTTTTTGAACACCTTATGCAATCAAAGGAAGTTGGTTTTGATAGCAAATTCAAAAGACATGATCTAGTGATTTGAATATTCTGCCATTGCACAAGATCTTTGATTACCAAAAGGTGCAACATGGTAGGATGTTATACTGCCTCATTGAATTTCATGGGACTTGTCTTTTTTCTTTTTTTCTTTTGCCTTGCATGGTATTGTAGTTATACTCCCCCATTGATTTTCATGGGACTTGTCATTTTATTTTATTTTGCGTTGCATGGGTTTGTAAGGAATTGTGCAAGTCATGTTATGATGTTCTAATAAAAATAAAAATATTGATACATTCTGTAATTCTTGATTGGATTTGATTGAACCCACTACGATTATCGGACTTAGTTATTACCACTAGCTTACTTTCTATTGTTTGAAACAATTGCGTCCAACTTGTATTTATTTTTCACTTTTCAACTTACTAGTAAAAGAATTACATGTTCACTTAGTTGCTTTTTTTTTTTACCACTTACTTATTAATAAGTGCAAGGTTGTTAGTAAGAAGGCAAGTGAATTGTTAGTAGGTAGGTAGCCAAAACAACCCTCACCTATGGATAAGCCATCTATTGACCTAATAATAAATAGTGACCTATTTTTCTACTTATCTACCTACATGCAGGACGTACTTCTTACAAAATGGGTTTCCAAGGTAAAACGAGATATTAACTCGGTCAAAGTTCCTCCACAGGCTGAGTGATGTTATGGTGCACTTGTGAGTGGGGGACAAGTTCATCGTACATGAACCATGACTGAGTTACCAAGTTGGAAGCACGATAGCCTACCTTGTAAACCCTCCTACCTTCACCTCACACTACCTACACAGCTTCCGATGATGTAAATAGGTAAATTTCATAAGGTACGTAGGTAAGAAATGTAAGTGATTACTATGCAAAGTAGGTATAGCATTTTGAAGGCCACCTACATAAGGTAGATAGATACACACTTTCACGGTTCATATGTAACTAACCAGTGTGGTTAACTTTGGGACAGGAGTACAGTCCACATACAATAGAGTTATCCATAAAGTCACCCTCTCTTTCACCCCCTATCTCCTCCTCTGCTTTCGCCTCCTATCCCCTCTTTCAGTGGTATCCGCAAAGTGAGGAAATTTTTATTAAATGTGGGTATGAAATGCTGAGAGTTTCAGCATTGAAATGCACAAGGTTCGAGAGTAATTATAGTAGTTGTACGCGTTAGGAGCAGTAAAAATATATGTAGCAGTGTAGTGCAGGCGCTCAGGAAAAAGGAAACACCGGATGAAACTCAGTTTGAAAAACTAGTTTGTTTGGGTCCCAGTTAATTTCCTTTTGTAAAATTTCATTCCCGAGTTACGTGTTTGATGCCCTATTATGCCGAAACTGACCGTTCTCACACCCTAATCACCTGACTTTACGGATAACTCTAGTCCATCCGGAATTGTTAGTTTGCTGGTGTGTGTTCACTCTGGCCCCGGAAGAAGTGGTCATAAAGTGAACTACTACGTTGGGGAAGGAAATCACCGGGTCAGCTTTTTATCCGGGACTAACTTGAAAACTCATTTGGGAAAAATTGAGCTGTGGACCAGTTTTTGTGCAGTGTAACAAGGATACAACCGGCCAGCCCTCCCTCCGTCCCCGGCGGCCGGATGGGAGGTCCCATCCAACTGCTTCAGACCCTTTTTCATGCTCGAGCAAACAACATCATAAGCATATATGGCCCACACTTGTCGGCTCAAAAAGACATCCCGACAACTGTCATACCACTTTGCAACTTGCAAAACCTTATCTAGTAAGAAGAAGAAGAAGAAGAAGTTGTTGTTCCGACAAAGAAGAAAAAAGAAGTTCCTTCCGTCTTTGATCAAAGCAGTGAATTATTTTTTCTTAAGATGTACTGTAACAAGCTAACAAAATGCCTCTTGAAAATGATCAAAATTGAAAAAAATTATTTCCCCATTGTCCGGTATCAACTCTGAAACTACACAATGCCGCACCCATTGAGACAAGACTAGACTACCCCTATACATTATTGACATCTCACAAAATAATGACTCATCCGGCCGGCCCAGCCGATTCTTCCTCTTAAGTTAAGGCAAGTTCGAGCCAACAACAACAGTTAAAATAGGAAATGTTTCATGAACTTTCCTCGAACGAAAAATCAACTCACAGTTAGTGAATGTAGTAACGCGCACTTTAAAATTTCATAACCTCCCCCAGCAGAATTTCCCTCTTTGACACACTATCTTCAATGTCGGGCATCTTTAGCTTTTAGTAAAGTAAATGAAATTGAGGTTCCAATTTTTTAAAAAGTGCTTTAAGACGATGGGGGAGGGTGGGGGGGGGGCAGGCACTTTCCGGAGAAGGTCATTCCAGGATTTTGGGCCCACCCTCCGAATCCTTGGGTGGACATTCAAAATCCAGGAATGGCCCCAGGATACTACTGCCTACGGGCCAAAATCCCTTAATTTACCATACTCTATAATGAATCTAAACACAATATCCTTGCCTTCTTGGTAGGCAAGGCCAACAAACTAGATTGTTCGTACTTGGGTAGAGGCCCCAGATACAGTTCATTCTAGTGTTGGGTGGTTAACAAAAAACAAGCAAGCGGATAGATAATAGGAGGTCCTCATGCCAGTTCTCAAAGCTACATATTTGAGGTTCTCTAAAATCAAATAACGGGTTCCGACATATACCTAAGTGCACTTGTCAAAAAAATAAATCCAAGAACAAATTCTGATATGTAATTTTGGCTCTCCCAAAATAAAACTAAGAAGCCATCAAATACCTTTTTACAAAACTTCCGGTTATTTGATAAACCCACCGGTTCTTTCATCCAGGTAGGTTACCAATCTTTATACACATGTAAAAATATTGGATCAAGAAATTACAACCGGATAGCAACTGACAGGAGAACAGGAGGTTATCATCCGGGTATCTGACAACCCCCCACCCTGGTTCGTGATCAAACGGTTATTTGAAGAAAGAAAAACAGAGGGGGGAGAGATAACCGGCCGACACTGGCTCTTACCTGTCCTAGGTACTACACTGGTGTTTTTACGTACTAAACAAAAAATTACTACCTACCTACCGAACCCAGTGACCACCTCATCCAATACGGCCAAACACGCTCGTCAATGCCCATCCATTTTCTGCCGCTCATTTAATAAGGGGCCTTGGACGACCATCGTGTCGGTGCAGGAGCAGGTCTCACGGGATTTAGGGTTGCACTTGTTTTTTTACCTAGTGTGACTAGGTAGGTACTTTTAAACAACCTTTTTATAGTACCAATGCCTGCTTCCCCCCCTAACGTTGAGTAGGTAGACTCTAGACTCTAGGGTAACGAAACGCACGCTACTTACCTACCTACCTACCCTCAAAGTTTTTTTTAATTAAAAAAATATTGACGTGGGAAAATGATATTCATGAATAAAAGGAGGAATTTATTTTTTTTAAAGGCATTTTCTTCATTGTTGCGGCAGCGGAGCGATATACCCTCGCACACTAGAAAAGGGTATTAAATTTTAGCCCTTGTTTTTTACTAACAAATTGTCATTTCTTGACAATTTCAATCATTCATAAGCAGAAGGGTTTTTTTTTAAAAATAATTTATAGGTGGTGTGGCTTTTTTTTTACCAAAGAAAACTGATATATTCTGTGCCAGATGCCTAGTTTGCATACACAAAATTCGAAAAAAGAAAAAACAAAAAAAACAATTCTTTTTGAAGAAATGTTGCCAGTTTTTCTGTGGCCCCCCAAAATGTTTGTTGTCACTTTGCTGCTGTTTGGATTTGACGGTTTAAAAAAAACTTTGATTAATAAATACTAAATCTACCTTGGAATGCTCGTCAGCTAACTTTACTTCTTTTTTTTAAAAAAAATTTGAAATTTCCCCTAAAAATTTGTAGTAGCCTACGTAGCCAAAAAACTATAAAAGGATGATTAAAAATAAATATGTGTATTTCCATTAATGTGATTTTATAACCAGATTTGGCTAAAAGGATCTTCTTCTTACTACTAAAAGGATGAAAGCTACTTTGGCTACATCACAAAGTTCATTTAAATTTTTTTTTGAAAAAAACAATGGGACTAGTTCAACTTTGGCCTCTTCCTTTGAAGAAACTTGAAAAAGGAGGATTAACTCATTAACCTTCCAACACACACACACACATGCTTGGGATTGATCTTTAGTTTTGAATTACAAAATTACAAAAGCCAAGGGGACAGACAGACCTTGTCTTAACTTTGGTTACCACATAAGTGCATTATACTTGACCCTAAGGTCAGTTTTGTCATTCAATAATCCTCAAGATAGTGAAATTAAAATTTGTGAAAAACATGAAGTTGACATGTTGAAAATCATTATAATTAGGCTGCACTCTTAATAATTTCACTACTCATATCACAATATTATAGTAGAAGATGATATTTATTTATTTTCAAGTTTTCATAAAAGTAATTCAATTTTTAATAAAAATTATTCACTTTGTCAATGTGGAAACTGACCCTAGGCTATGGTAGCTCAAATGAGAGGGGGTAGAATAAAGAAGAGGAAATGATTACGGTCGTGAAATAAGGGGTGTGTCACACTATGGCCTTACCATTTACATTAAAAAGGATCTTAAGGCGAAAGAAGAATTATGGGAACTCAAATATTTCACCATTCCAAAATATAACCTTCAAACAATCCTCTAAGAGAAACCAAATTCCTTCAAGATATTATAACTCTGTAACTAATCTCAAGTTTCAACACAAGCCAAAATATCATCTTTCAAAAGTCCTCGAATGAAAATAGACCTATTATGATTACCTAGGAGCCAAAATCCATTAAGCTACTATACTCTATAATGAATCTAAACACAATATCCTTGCCTTGGTAGGCAAGGCCAACAAATTAGAAAGGGATGTTGGACTCATCCAAAAACACTCAACAAAGTTCTTGTTGAGTGTTTGTTTGTCTTGGGAAATAAACCTTTCAGATGGGAAAGTGATGGCAGCACGACTACATTGGTCATATTTTGATGTGATAGGCTTCTGCCAATTTTCAACTGGAATGTTGAACCCAATCAATCTCGAGGCTCCCATATATGTGAGGCTTGAGCTTTTTCCAGAAAAAAATCAAGATTCTTTCACTTGCCAAGTTCCTGAACTATTTGCTTTGCTTGCATAAATGCATCAACATGAAGACCATCTTGCCATCTAATAATGGGTGTGGTAAAGAGGAGAGTTGCATTACAACACCATTTTTGTGCAATTCTATTTTGAAATAGTTGAACCCAACAAATCATTGCCTAATAAATTATCAAGTCATGTGATGCAATGTGACCCAATGAGTTAGTTATTCACCATCAAGAGCTGACAACTGGGAGGAACTCACTTCAGATTCATGGGATGGATGGCCAAATGTAGGGTAAGGCTCCAAAGCAAGGGCATTCTCAAATTAAGGAACTGCGACAAGGCAGTAGCCAAGTCCAGCCCTGCATTTGCGTGAATGTCTGGCACATGTAGGTGGGCAATGCCCATCATAAAGCCAATCATGGGGTGAAGGTCATGATGAGCCTAAACATACATTGATCACAAAGTGGTAGTATGAAAGGAAGGCACCTTACACCCTAGAAGAGACCTCTTAGAAGCATAAAGTGCCTCTTGTAGGGGGTAAGGAGCATTCATTATTCACAATTGTAAGGTATCCTCCAAATACAATATGAAATTCCTAGGAGTGGATTATTACACAAGGCTAGACTTGCACCCATTGCCCCTCCATGCATCTAGTGTGGCAAATCATGGCAAGCAGTTATTTAATGGCTAACAAGGGTGGTGTCACACTGTCGCCCTGCCACTACAATTAAAAAGAATCTTAAGGCAAAAGAAGAATTATGGAAACTCAAATAATAATATAATCTTCAAAAAAGCCTTTAAAAGAACCCAACATCCTCAAGATATTATAACTCTGTAACTAATCTCAAGTTTCAAGACGAGCCAAAATATCATCTTTCAAAAATCCTCATATAAAAATAGACCTATTATTATTACCTAGGGGCCAAAATCCCTTGAGCTACTATACTCTATAATGAATCTAAACACAATAGCCTTGCCTTGGTAGGTGAGGCCAAAAAAGTGAAGTTAATTTAACAGTGCTTTGAATTCTTTTATAGATCCACAAGTTTAAAACTTGTGTGTCAACATGAATATGGTAGCATTAGACTAGCATAACCCAAAATTTCAGCACATGCTCTGGAGTTTCTCCAGCCTGCTTCTACTTCCACAACAAAATTACTAGTATCTCCAAAAGTAGAACCATATTCTTTTCTTGTGTTGAAGCCTCAAAGAGCTCTCTCTCACTCATTGTTATTCCTCATCTACACCACTGGAACTGGAACTGATGATAATTATCATGCCCATGGTTCAATTGTTTAGTCTGGGAATGTTAATATGCCTCATCAGTCCCATCCCTAACAAGAACATGTTCAAAAGGCTTGTGCCATAGTAGTAGCTCCTAGTGAATGTGCTCCCAAGGCTTATGACATAGGTAGCTCTTAATGGCAAGAGTTACATGAAAAAAATCGTGTGATAAGCTATTGAATGTGTTTTGGGTATGTTTGAAAAGGGCATTCCAACTTTTTTTTGTCACTTTGATGTAACTCTAGCCATTAATCATAGAGTGTATTATAAGAGAAAAGGTGGTGGTGCATTTTCAAGGTCGTCCCACAACCTGTCTTATGAATTTGGCTTGTTTATGGGTTGTTTGTGCACCATTTTGATTCTAGCTTGCACTAAACACTTTTTTTTAAAATGGTGCGACTTGATTTCATCTTCAGCTTTCTCTAGTGAGTTTATTTTAATCTCATCTCAAAGCTTTCATATCTATTTTTCTCTTGAGAACTAGGGTTTTACATTTCACTACAAACTTGTGATTAATAAGGTTCTTTATCATGAATAACAAACCTAAAGGTGCATCAAATTGAGTCTACAAATTGAAAAGTGACCCTTTTGACACCACCACAAAACATAGGGCTCATCTTGTCACCCATGGTGATCAACAAGACATTGGGATTGATTATCAATAAACATTTGTGCCAATCATAAAAAAAAATGCACATTTATATTTCCATCATCACATAGAAAAGGTGGCATGTCCACCATATGGATGCCAAATCTATTTTTTTGGACAATGATAATTATGAAGTCTTTTTCAACAATCTTCGAGTTTCATCTAGGTTCAAAGCACAAAGTGTGTCACCTACACAAAGACTTATATAACTTGCATCAATTTCCTTGCATATGGAACAAACAAATCAATACATATTTCCAATCCACTGGCTTAATGCCATGTTTTTCTAATCATAGTTTATATGTTTTGATTGTAGGTGAAATTCTCATATTGATTATCCATGGTGATAAAATGATGATTGTAAAAGCTTTTGTGTAAAAAATTGCCTAATTTGCACAATAACTTTATGAAAAATTCACCATGTCCTTTATTGGCCCCTTGTCCTTAAATTTATTTTATAATATTAATGGCATAATGTTGCCCCATTGCTCTTATATTTTTATATGCATCATTGACATGGACTTGATTGATATTGTTTTTTCAATTTGATCCCCATGGATCCCAAGAACAATTTTCCTTTCAAGATGGATTCACCGTTGTTTGTGACCTTCACCTTCATGTATTATTGGATGGGGATAGGCAAGTTCTTTAATGCCACCAATATTTGCCCTAACATTGCATATTATGTGAATGTTGTGACCAAATGTTTTTTAAGGCTAATTTAAAATTAGTGATTCTCATTTTCCACTATTAGAAGGGATCTTTTGATGTTGCCCTTCACTATTAGCAAAGGCCAAAAGGGGAAATATTGTACCAATTGGTTTCATTATTACTGATTATTTGGATTGCTTGGATGAACCAAAATTTGTTTTGTGTTTTTTTTAAAAACATGTTTAGTGAACCCACACCATGGAAAAACAAACTCCAAGATGAAATATCATAGTCGAGTTCTAAATCATAATATCACACCTTTGTGGATGTTACAAAAAAAACCATTGTGGTTGAATCACAACTTGTTTGAAGATTTTTCACTTTTGAGATTGATGATGATATTTTGTGACAATTAAAACTATTTTTAAATAGTAAAGAATCTTGTTTAATTTGCAAACAAACATTAAACACATTTTAAAGGCATGTTATTTTATTCATGATCAAATTAAGAAAGGAAAAACCATTTTCAAGTTCATGAGGTTTAAGGAACAAAATATAGATGTGTTTACCAAGTAAATGAAAGGTTCAATTTTATGAATAAAAAATATAGTCATAGCTCAAGACATATGAATAAATGGAAGAATATAGACTTTATTGAAGTATGAGTGAGTACATAGTCTATAGAACTACCTTTCATAATATCCTCTAGGCACAATCACGGTTGGGGTACACAAAAGGAATGTCTCACCCCAAAATCACTCACAAGACACTATTTTGAATGACCATTATGTTTATCAATTCTTTTTTTTTTAGTGATTTTATTTTTAAATTAGATACTCACATTCTTTATGATTGAAATGGTTGTGATTGTTTGTGATTTGGATGACTTAAACATGTCTTTAAAAAATTTGGAATATGTTTCATGAACATTGTCCTGCTACACAATTTTATTGAAAAAAAATCAATAGGAATAGCAATATTTATTCAAACTAATTCGTATTTGAACCACAAATAAAATAAAGTATGTTCTACATGATGGCATAAAATGTTGGTAATATAAAAAAATCATTTTTTTGGGAACTGATACTAGAATCTTGAATTTTTTCATCAAAAAGGCAAAATTAATAAGGACAATTAAATTAATAAATAATTTACATTCCAAAGGTTTGGGGGGAAGAATAGGATATATGGTTTTTTTTAAAGGACATTTTTCTATGTTTTTACTAAGACTTTGACATTCCAAATGAAAGACTATCATTATGGAAATGTCATGGAGTCATGCATTCCTTTATGGTTTATGCTTCAAAAGACATCCAAAATTTTCTTAATTAATTGTTTTCAAAATTTGCAACACTTTTTGGTTGAATGACTAAACATACATGGCATCCTTTCATTGTTTCACATCTCAAAACACAATTTGGCCTTGGGACTCAATACACAAAACATGACTATGTCTTTCATGGTTCTTGTTTTGTACCCCAACTATGATTGTACCTCTCTACTATCATTTAGGTTTAGATCAATATTTGGTGTATTCTACAATTTGGCCATTCAATTTACCTTCTTGCAATCTAGTGTTCTTTGAAGCTTGTGTGCAATCACATAATAGATTGAGGATGAGTGTTGCAACTAAAATGTTGTAATCCCTACTCATTTCATGTGTATGTACATAGAGTATATACATTGTTAATAACCAGAATTTCAATAGTTTTAATTGGTAGGCTTAACAATTAACACTTGACTTATGTTTCCTATGTTTTGGTATTTACATGGTTCTAAGGAATGACCTACTAGTAATCTTTTTGGTCATAGTGTTAATACAAATGCAATGACAAATTAGTGTCTCCATTTGTGATAGATTAATTGCAAACAACAAATTTACTCGAATTTTTTTAACAATGTTATTTGGCTTGACTTGATGGTATTTGATTATGCTGTTTTAAAATTTCATGATTTTCTCCCTTGTAGTTTCAAATTTTTAATCAAATGCATAATTTTCTTGTGATAACTTTTTCCTTCCATGGAGATTTATCATCTTCCCTAAAAAAATTATTGTATGACCTTTTTATTTTTAAATTTATGTTCTTATACATCATGATAACTTATAATAATTGTTAATAACTTAGGGTATAACTTTAAATAACTTAAGGTAGCTTAATATAATGTAGGGTATAACCTAAAGTAGCCCAGGGCATTTAAAACAACAACAAAAAAATAAAGCTATTTATTATAGTGAATAATTTCAAATTAATAACAAATTATGTCAACTAGTTATGAAACATCATGTTTACATAGTGAATTTATAGTGAAATAATGTTAACCAAGTTGAAATCACTAAAGTGGGGTGAACCAATTTCACTGTTAATGTCCCATAGTGATTTAAGCTAGTGAACTACTCCCCACTTTTGTACTAGTGAAATGTTTTTGAAACATTCATGCTAAATTTTAAAAAATTAATACATTTTACTGTGTTCTTATTTTGAAGTTACAAAAACATTAATTAATCCTACTTCCAATTCAAAACATATATTTACATTTATTTGCATTGTCAAATATCTATTTAATGCATTTAATTTTTCAAAAAACAATTATTATACTAAAGTCAAATAACATCCTCATATTTGTCATTAAACTAAAAAATATTTCATTTTTTTTTATATTAAAATTTTCTTTATGGTTATTTTCACTCCAAAAACAAGGATTGCACATTGGCCTATTTTAACATGCTTGCACCCTTCTTTTTTGCAAACAACAAAACCTTTGTTGTACATATTGTCTTTTTTTTGTGTCTATTATATTGTTTAAACCTAAGTGTTGCAAATAAGGCATCATCAATCAATTTGATTCATTCAAGGTATATGACATGGGATTGGAATTTTGTTTTTTTTAGTGTGGGTTCATAGGATGTGCATGTCATGAATCTTGAAATGCAATTGTTTGAATGAAGTTGAATGCAATTGATGGTCCATCAAGTGAAGTTAATTGGAAACATTTATGTGAAACTAAATGTAGTTAATTAATGCAATTGTTTGAATGAAGTTGAATGTTGTTGTTTGATGCACAATTGTTTGAATCAACTTGATTCCTATTATTTTGTTTAGATGCTTAACTATTTCCAAGTGAAATTTTATCCAAGTTCTTGTTGATGCAACTATATGAGTGAGCTTTAATGTAATCGTTTAAGTATGTTTGCTTATGTGTGTATGTTTTAAGAAATAGTCTTAGTTTGAGAATTCTAGTGCACTCTGTTCTTGTTGCCCAATTTGTAACTCAATTTGTTCAAATTATAGCTCAAAATGACTATATGATCAGGGCATTAATAATTTTTGTGGCATTAATAAATATTGTAACTTTGAACATCTTCCTTCATTATCTAGGTTGTAATTTTGGTAGCTACTCATTTAGGGAACATTATATATATGCAAGTAGCCAAATGTTTATAACAATCTTTGAATCTTGTTTGTGATGATTTCACACCCATATTCATGTTTGACATTCATGCATTTTTTCTTGCAAAAATATTTCAATTATGAATATGTTGATCAATGCACATGTTTAGGTGAGCATCACACTTGTCTATACTTGTTATGCCCTATGTGTTAAAATAATGTTCAAATCTATGTCCATGCTCGAAAGGCTTACTTTTTTCAAAAACACAATAATAACATGGCTTTTGGGCTTCAATTATGTGTTTAGTGCCTTATCTACCAAGTATGCTTGAAAATAAATGTTTGACTAGGCAACATTGGTGTCCATTTGTTGAATTTAGTATTGGAAGTTCCAATATGGTTAGAAATTGTATTGATGGGGTTGAAAAAGATGTATGAACACATATGAATAAAATGAATAATTACAAAAATAATAAAATTAAGATTTATATTTTGATATAATAAGCACTAATTTTTCATGTTGACACATCTAGCTAAAAATGTGGTTCTTACATGTGAATTTACCTATAATACAAAACCACACATTCTACACACGACTGAAGTTTTTTTTTTAAAGACACAAGGATAATGTACCAAAACAATAAATTTTCTCCATCTTACACTTGGAACCCAATATAATAATAGGATATGATGAAAGAAAAAACTCATGTGACAAATTGAGGGCAAAATTGAAATACAATATAAACAAATTGGAGGAATTAGGGGACCAATGTGAAGAATGGACATGGACATCTAGGGTCATTCCAACACTAGTAGTTTTTTTGTATTGAAATTGTATCTATTGTCAAACATGGCCAAGGAAAATTCCACTAGGCACCATTTCCACTATTTTGTTTTGTGTTGTCATATAAGATCATAAATATATATATCAAGCACACAATGCACATCAACCCAACATAGTTCACACAATAAAAAGATAGTAAAAATGAAAATCCATTCAAAACCTTTTTAAAAAAATCAAAATGCATCCCAAGCTTGGCAATCCACATCTAGAAGAATTTATTTTGAATGTAACTTATATATTCATAAATGTTCAAAATTAAATATACATAGGAAAGTTCAATTTATGTTTATATCAAATGAAAATATATATTGTTATCAATTTTTAATTATATACATTATTTGTGTAACTTGTTTTTAAATGAATATTGTAAATAAAACCTCTCCCCTGAGGGATTTTAGATTTCATGTTTCTTGGGTGTCATTAAATGGAATTTTTTATCAAGTTTGTTGGTTAAGTACATTATGTTGATCATGTCATGAAATAACCATTTGGATGAAAATCCTTTAAGGTGTATCACACATGACGAAAAAGGCTTAATCTTTACTGCAATCCTTTTTTACTCTATATTTTGATCCCCATAAAAAATAACAAATCAAAAAGTTGTCAAAACTTTCAGAGAGACTATATTTTAGACCATTAAAATTATAGATTCCATCATAATCATCCATAAATGTGTAGTTATATGATAAATAAAGACTAGGTGAAAAAGACAGAAAAAGGTGACGTTTTTACAAGATTTTGGTACATACAAAATTTGGACCCATTTGTGGTTTGTAGTTTTTTAAGAGGGGATGTGTGCTAATAATATATGTGGTGACATTTGTTTCATCATCAAATTATACTGTGCATATCATTTGGCAAACCAGCAACACCAAATGTGGTTACATGTGATGATTATCAATTAATAGCTTACAAAATGTTTATACATATTATGCACTTGATTGAATGACTTTCCAAACTCAAGATAACAATTGCCCAACATTAGGAGAAATCTTGTCCGTGGAGACCATATTTGCATGTATAACTAGATGCCCAAAGCAACTTGCCCAACACTAGAATGCAACCTACATTATTTTATTCCAAAATAATTCCGTGTTAGAGATTATTTCAAGTTGTAATATAGTTGCAAATGAGTCAACATCTCAACATGTTAGCATGTTCTTGCAAGTTGTTAATCAATGTCATTTGATTCCAAATGTACTTTGTCAATAAATTACTTGTTGCAACTACACTACAATTATACAACAAAAACACTTACATTTTAAAATATTATTGTTACATTGAAAGACCATATAATTATATGGGAGTTGTAAGTAACAAGGATATTTTGTGTCAAACAATGCCTTTAGTTCTATGGATACAAGTCAACATCTATACATGTTAACATGTTTTTACAAACTTTTTGTCAATGTTGTTTGATTATAAATGTAAATTGTAAATAAGTTGCAAGTTGTCCACTTATTTTAGTGATATTCCAACATGGTATGCAAAGTGTCATGTCACGATGCATATTATTAGTGGGGATGCTTTGAATTGAAACCTAATGTTATGGTCACATCATTCAACTTTTCATGGTTTTTACTATCATTACAATCGATGGACAAATTTCAATTAGTCCCTACTACATGTGAACCAACTATGCTACTTCTAGAACAAGACTGTCATACAACATTGTTTGCACTAAAGTAAGGCATTCATTCAAATGACATTAGCAAGGTTATGTAACTATAGGCAGTGAATGAGCTTCAGAACATTATATGATCACTAAATTTGGTTTTCAACACCACGGTTAATGTTTAAATTCTAGTTTTCTCCTTTGGAATGTAATATTTGGATTCAAAACAACGAACATTATAATGAGTCATCACATTTATGAATTGGAAATCCCTTTATATTAATATTATCCAAAATTTGATTTGTGGATATAGAAAATGTCAATTGGCACACTTTTTGCTAAATCATTCACATGGTCATTGTGAACAATTAATATGCAATCAACTTGAAATTTGAAAATTTGGAGAGATATGCATAAGCAAGTGACATGTGATAGCAAGTTAGTAAATCTTCCTTTTTGCATGCGTAGCCTTCATGTGCATGTGCCCACTTCAAGAAAATCATTCATAAGGTGAACTCTTTGACCCATAAAAGATTTGGACTACATAAAATGGGTGGTATCCTTCACATGGGCATAATTAAATGATTGGAATTGAAATGCACATGGGGCCGTAGTCCATTTGATTTGTGAACATATCAAATGTAAGTTGACACACCTTTTACCTAGAGTCATTCACATGGTCATTGTGAACAATTACTCTACAACTAAATTGCAATGTGAGTTTGAAAATTTACAATTTTGGTGGGTATGCAAATTAATTGAGTGACACATGGTAATAAGTTAGTAAATCTCCCTCTTTGCATCAATGACCCTCATACACCTATGCTTGTTTTCAAAACATTCAAGATCAACTAAGAGGATAAAATTATCTTCCTAAACATTTTGTGCACTTTTTAGTTTTTTGATTGATGCAACTATCATAGGTGATATGTCATGGGTGAGATTATTATTTTTTCTTAATATCTAAAACTAGATATTAAGGGTTGTTACAAGTCTTAAATGATTCATTTAAAAAACATGGATGATTAAAGGTCCATGAATTAAAATTTTGTATGACAAATTAAAACTAATGTGAGGTAAACATGCATTTTGTTTAAAAGTGAATGTACTTGTAAAATTTTACTTATCACAACAAGGGATTTGGAAGTGATAAAAAGACTAGTGATTAAAAAAACTTCTGTTTTTTGTTCTATGTGTTTGAACATTTGACTTTTAGTGTGAAAAGTGGAGTTGAAGTTTAATTAGTTTAATTAAACACACATGTTATTTTGTACCTGTATGATGGCTTTCATTATTCTTGTGTTATGTGGCCTTTTTGATAATGTTTGAATCCATTAAAATCAAAGTTGTACATACAAGGTAAGAATGTTTTTAAAAAAAATGATGGTTATATTTGGAATATATAATATTAAAAAAACACATGCAATGTTATATAATTTTGTTAGGTTACTAATAATTATGTCGAACTAATGTATTATTGTTTGTTGTGTAATAAACCCAAACCAATACATGCAAAAAAAACAAATGTCAATATTACAAAGGTGAAACAAGAAATCAACTATGATGAAATCTAACAACAATATTTGATTCTTTTATACATTCATTTTGAAAGCCATTTGTTATTAGTAGAAAAATGGGGTGTAGTTCACTAGCCTAAATTGCTATGGGGTTTTTTAAGTGGATTAATTTCACCCCACCTTAGTCATTTCACCTTGACAAAAGTGATTTCACTATAGGTTCATTATGTGATTGTCATGTTTCACTACAAATTGATATAATTCATTCATAACTAATTAAAGTAATAAATAGGTTTTAAGAAATGTTATTGCTTTAAATACCCAAAAAAATAATACCTTACATTATTGTACTTTAGGTTACACCCTAGGCTATTTCAAGTTAAATAACATGTACCCTAAATTATTATAGGTTATTTTATGACATACCTTAAGTTATTTTAAGTTCTTATAGATTATTTTAAGTTATATTTTAAGTTATTTTAAGTTATTATATATATATTATGTTGTACCTTAAGTTATTGATGTTGTTGTTATTCTGCATTAGCCTATTATAGCACTAGTAGAAAAAGGCCTTTTTCAATTGGTCTTTGTGGTTAATTTTTAATTACAAGCAACATTTAAAACTAAAATCCCTTTAATCGCTTTAGATAAGTTGCATAAAACAATTGTCATAAGTGATGTAGATTGTGGTTGTAAAAAAATAAAATAAAAAATGGTTTCATCCTTTGATTTATTATATATGTATTATCATTTGCAACTTACCATGCAACTAGTTTGGTCACCGTAATAACAAATCATGTGTTGACATGTGGCAACATTAAAAAATATTTTAAAAATATTTTTATTTAATTTGTAAAATTTTCACATCATCTAATTGTATGGTCTTATTATATGACATGTGGAAAAATAATGTTTGCTACATGGCATACAAATTGTGTCCATTTATTTGGTGACATGTGGTACATTTAACTTATTTACTATTTAAGATTCTTGTTCAATCATTTAATTATGGATTATTTAATTTTAAATCCATAGGATGTCAACAAGTGGATAAGTAAAGAAAATATATGCGTAAGGAAGAAAATAGGTAGGCTTAGGTTAATCTAGTAAGTTTTAAATAATCTTATTTTATTTGGGTTTTAACCTTTAACCTTTAAGGTTGAACTTTTTTTATTGGTTTATCCCTTGAATGAAACTTGCACTTTGAAAACTTCTAGTTCACCTACTTTATACAATATATATGAAAACAATGGAAGGCAAAGGATATGGGTTAAACATTTTAATTACAAGTGTCACCAACCAATCTCCATTTTATTGGTAATTACTTCTTATTACCCATGTTATATTAGCCTAGTTTGCCTACAAACAATATTAATTATTATAAGTAATAAAACTTCATAGGTAATCATATAATAATAATACATTTTATTATTATAATAATATCATTGGTTATATATAGCTTTTATTAATTCTAATAATCATTATATGATAATAATTATATAAATAATAATAATTCAGTATCTAAACATAAATTTATTAGTAATTGCTATAATGATAACAATTTCAAAATTTGAAATATCCATTTGTAAATTCAAATATTGTTTTTCAGATTTGAAATATTAATATCTAAATTCAATATATTAATATAAATAAATATGCATAATTTATATGCACGCATATATATAATACTTGTAATATATCCTAAATACAATTTTAATACATACATAAAGTGTACCCCTAAATCATTATAGAATACCTCTACAGGTGTGCCTAACTTGGTGATTATTGCAACAAATGGGACATATTAGCCTATTCATGGATGAAAATATTTTTATAAATTACGTAACCAATAAAATTAAGTTTTCAATAATCATAACATAGTCACAAGAATGGTAAAAAAAGTTGAAATTTGATCTTATAGTTGCAAACATTTTCGAAACTAATTGCAAATGATTATAAGTTGCATGTAATTGCAAATTGAAAAGTTAAATTTTGGCTGATTTTTGTTAATGTAGCTTATTATAAAGTATTTTATGTTATTGTACCCTAAGTTTTTAAAATTATTTTGAATTATATTACCTTAGGTTATTCAAGGTTATTTAAAGCCATTACGTTCTATCGTATTCTACCTTAAGTTGTTATACCTTAATTTATTTTAGGCTATTTAACCCTAGCCTACAATAACTCGTAATACAATAGATTAAAATAATTGGAAATAATGTAAAGTACAAAACTTATATTAATTTTAAATAACCTATAATAACCTAAAGGTGAATTTTTAAAATAACCAAAAATAGATTAGGGTATAATAACTTAAAATAATTTAAGGTGGATTAGTCTAAAATAATTGATGATATTGAAGGTAAAATATCCTTGAATAACTTAGGGCAAAATAACCTATAATAGAAAATAATGGATTAGGGTAAAATACCTTAGAATAACCAAATATAACCTAAGGTTGTATAACATAGAATAATTGAGAATAGCCTAAGGTGGAATATCTTAGAATTTAAAAAAATAGCCTCGAATAGCATAAGGGTGAAAGCATACTATTTGGGGGGGGAAGGCAACTTGGGCAGTTTCACGAAACGTGTGTAACCTACAAAATGTGTTATATTTAATTTTGGGTTTCCCTTTTGATGTTTGGGTTTTATGTTTTGATTTTCACAAAGTTGATGTTATTTAATATTATTCTTTAAATAAATAATAATAATAATAAACTCAAAGAATAATGGGTATATTTATGGTATATGCAATATAATAAATCCTTTTTTTTTTTGGATTGCACTAGGTTTGATTTGAATTAATTGATATAAAAAATTGAAAAGAAATTTTTAAAGATGACCCACCTCACATATATTGTCATCTTCCATTTGAAATTGATTGTTTGTCAAAATGTGAATTTATCGCATATTTATGGTCATTGCCCTAAAAAGTACCCATTTGTGATATAATAATTACCAAACTTTTCACATGGCTCATAAACTTATTCCGATCATACAAAATCACAATGTTTAGTAGATACTACAAATTTCATACAGATTTAAAATTGTTTCAATTATTTTTTGAATATGTTTGCATTTTTTAGTACGATACAACATATATGTTTTTGGCACAAATATACTTTATCACATCATATGAAATAAAAAATGTAATTTTTTTGGCATTTGACTTATATAGGCCTTGACCTATCATAATGTACAAAAATATGAAAATCTTTCATAATAATTACATGGTTGAAGTTCAAATGTGGGATCCCTAAAAAACAATACAATGTGACAACAATCTTTACCCCCATGTTGTGTGTTTTCACCCATAACCTATTATAACCTAGGGCAAAATAGCCATAATAATAATAATAATTAATAGCTTAAAATAACTTAAGGTGGATTAACTTTTGAACAATCAAGAATAAGTTAAGGTGAACTAACCTATGTACAATAACCTAGGAATAGCCTATGGTACCTTAAACATAGCCCAAGGCAACCTATAATAACTTACGAATAGCTTATTACTAACCTACAAATCTAACCCATATTGCTAACTTAAAAATATCTTACATGATAGCCCACACTATTCTATAAATAAGTTAAGACTAGCTTATGAACTTTACCTATTTTATAGTACACATGATAACTTAGTGTAACATAAACTACTAATATAGGAAGAGTCTAAAGTAACTTACATTAGCCAATAAATTGCTTAGAACATACTATGAATAGCCTAGGATTAACCTATGGTAGCCTACAAATAACCTAGGCTTGCATAACTAAAATTAGTTTTTAAACGTAAGCTATGATAGTTAGGAATAGCCTAAGGTAACCACATTAACCTAGGAATAGTCAAAGATTACCCTTGAAACCTAACTTATGAAATAGTCTAAAATAACTTATATTAACCTAACTAGGCACCAATCACATCATAGTCACAATGTGTTATTTATGTTGCATTTGAGTGATAAATTAGTTACAATGATTTATGTATCTTGTTTGTTATAACAAAGTTAATGGCATTACATTTGTAGACTAATTTTATTCAGGTTTTAAATTGGACATCTATATTTTTTTGTAAATTGCACAAAGTTATTTGCATGTTATATTGAGTTATATTCACATGTGATGTCATATCACATAATGGCAATTTTCAAAAGCAAATAAGTTGGACCAAGAAATGTGGCAAGAAACCAAATTATACAATGAAATCTAACTATTTGATGCATATTGTTTTGAAAACAACTAGTGTGTGTAGGTTGTAGTGAATACTATACCCAATTACAAACATTGTGATTTAAGAACTATATTTGAATGATAAATTAATTGTGACAATTAATATATTTTATTTTTCAATGGAATTAATTGAACTGTAGTTGCAAAGTTTTATTTTGGTTGAAAGTATGAAAATCTATATATCTTTTGCACCACAAGGTTATTTATGTGTTATTGACCTCAAAAGCAAACAAGGTGGGAAGAATAAAGTGTGGCTTGTTCCACTTTAATAAAATAGACAAATATATAAATCACAAAATGGATATACAATCTAAGTGTTTTAAATCAAAATACTTCATTGTTGCTTCATCATTTTTGTGATAATGTTTTGTGTAGAAAGAAGAAAACCTTTGTCATAAGTAATTTGGGCATTATAAAATTATAGTCAAATTATATGTCAATAAAAATGAACATTTAATAAATTATTACTGTAATCTATTTTTCAACCTTGAATGTTAATGCATGTACCATTTCAAATCAATTTCATGTTGTTTACCAATAGTGATGGAATGCACTTTTGCACTATCTATCACAATTTGGACAACTATAAATGTGTGTAAGGTCTCTTGGACATGATGGTGAAGAATGGTGACATGCATGACATCAAAATATTTACAAAGTTACAAAATAATATCATTGTAGTTTTACATAGGTTGTATTCCACATACAATATAAGTTGCAAAATAGTACCATTGCAAAATTCTCAATTGCTAAAAGTTCCAAAATCTATTCCAATTTTTGTGTTCTTGGTCACAAAATGAAAAAATATATATTACATAATAGTCCATTTTTAATCACAAATAGTTGCAAGTTAGTAGATCACAAATGTTTTTAGAACTTAGAATTTAATTCATTTACAATCTTAACATTTCATCCATAATGTCAATGTTATCCATATATGTGCCATGACAAAGCGGGTTCATTTTTGTCCCTTTGATCTAATGTGACACATGACCCATGTATGTGCCATGTTTGACCAACCCAAATTTTCCCACCAATTTAATGTGATCCACCAAAACTTCCAACCTTGACACTTGGCTATAATTAAGTTGCAACGTTTTGGTTTCATTAAACTCCATGTGCCATTGCTTATTATGCCATGTCATGTCCATTGCAATTGATGCAATTTGTTTGTTGCATCTTCCATTGAAAAATAGGGAAGTTGCAAGTGTCCTTTATGATTAAAAAATTCAATTGCAAGTTTAGTTGCAAAACCCTAGTTTTTCTCTTAGTGCAATTATCATGTCATGATTCAAATACCTTAAAACCATGCATTTATAATGAAATAAAGACATCAAACCATCAAAACCAAGTCCTATGGTGTTCGCATGTGTTGTAACCTTTGCTTTAGCATTATGATAAGAACATGCAAGAACACGAAGTTGGGCCAAAAATCAAATTCAAAACTTGGCTTTCAACTACATGTGAAATAACCATGAGATTTCAAACAAAGTCCCATGTTGGGGAAAATGCCACAACCTTAAGTGCATGGCTAATGAAGGCCAACAAAATGTCCTTCCTGAAATGAAGGAAATTAGACATGCTTCCAAGTGGAGCAAGGGGCTAGCTAAAAACCCACAACAAAGGGAGTAATTAGGAAATGTCTTGAAATTGAAGCACATTACCATGAATGTGGGTGAGTCCCAAGACTCCCAACTAAAATCATTTTAGTAGTTGAAGTGTTTTGAATATTTAGGACAAAAGTGTAAATAGTAAAATTGGTCCAAATTGGGCCCTTGACATATGATAAGAAAGGTCTTAAAATGTAGATATCAAAGTGAGCTTGCATTCTCCATTTGGAGTTAGGAGCTCTAGGATTTATGGCCAAAAAATGATCGGGAGTCAAGTTAATAATTTGATTTCCAACCCCTAAAACCTAGGAAAAAGTGGTCAAATGATTTTTGATTGCAACATGCAACATGAAATTAGAAAGATTTTGATGAAAGTTATAAGATAATGTGATCACATGCTCAAAACATGCATGTTGTGAGGTTTCAAAATTTTAAAACAATATTTTTCCTAATTTTGAAAGTTCAATTTGGGAATCCCAAGAGTTTTGGCCCTTCAATGCAACCTTCATAGATATTCACTGATTAAATTATAATAGAAGAAGTGGTCAACTCTTCCCAAGTAATGAAAGATGAAAATTGATACAAACATTGATACATGAATGAAAATACACAAAAATCCCCCAAAATTGTTATCACAAAATACAATTTTTTGCATTTAAAAACAAGATGTTTACACCAAACTTGATGACAATATTGTGAACTTTGGGTAGACTTGAGAAATTTGAAACTTTGGTAATTAAGTAGGCATGCATAGCTAGGTAGTTTTTTTATACTACCTACCTAGGCTATGTAGTAGGTAGATAGGTAAATAAATTAAATTAGTCTAAATACCTAACCTAGGTAGTAACTAATTATCTTGGGTCATTAATTAACACAAGATGTCCAATTTGATTAAAAACTCATTGGTCACTTTGATCAAGCATGTCAGTTTACTTTGTCCAATTTGATTGGATGTCCCATTTGACTAAACCCATTGGCCATTTAACTAAGGTGGTCAATTTTTGTTGAACTTGATAAGATGTTCAATTTGATAAATAGTCAAATAGGTCATTCTAATCAAGTTCATTAATGAAAAAATACACATGTCATTCAAGCCATAGACGTTTAATGAAAATGAACATGTTCATTAATCAAAGTGGATAAGGTGGGCAACTTGGACAACATAAAAAACCATGACTTGTAATAGCAAAATCAAGTTTGATTGTTCTTTTGTCCAATTTGATCATTCTTGAATGATTTCTTAAAATAAAAACAATTAAAAAAGCGAATAAAGTTATGATAAAATTTGAATGACCTTGCATGGCCCAATCAAGTCTAGTTGCCCCTTTCTATCTAATTTGATAGTTATTGGATGGCCATTAAAAAAAAATTCAAATGACCATGATTAAATTTAATGGCCTTGGATTATTTGAATCAAATTTAATCAGCCCTTCTTGTTGAACCTAATATGTTGTACCTTAGTTTTGGGCTCATAACTAAGGTTAAAGCATGAAAATGGGATTAGGTCAAAAGAGTGTCATTGTACTTAAACACACAATCATAATTGTGGGAGAGTGCAAGAAAGTGAGTTACAAGCACTTTTAACATTGAGTTAGAGTCTTATGAAAATCTCAAAATTTTGGGACAAAATTGCAAGTAGTAAATTTAGTCCAAATTGGGTCCCCAATAGAACATTAGAAAGGTTTTGAAAGCCAAATACAATTGCCCCATCAAACTTTGTGAGGGTTTTAAAAACGTCATAAAAAATACTTTGACAACCTATGTAATTTTATCACATGGTTTGATTAATGACCCAAAAAGTTAAAAATAAATGCAAAAATAAAACCAATTGTTTTGAATAGCAATAAATAGGTTAGTGGTCATAACTAGATCCCATTTGTCAATAGTGGTGGGTTCAAATCCCATAAACAATTATAAAACATATCACTTTTAAAAAAATTGTTTTGTGCGAAACATCAAAACATGGATTACATGAATTTACACAAAACCATGTAAGGCACAAAACAACATGTTCATGAAATTCAATGGGGGGAATAGGTTATCCTACATCTTGAAATGTAGATATCAAAAGTGGTCCCAAATCAACATTAGAATTATGAACTAAATATTATGGTCAAAATAGTTGCAAGGAGTCAAATTAGTAGTTTGCTTCCTAACCACTAAAACTTGAAAAATAGGGGTCAATTTATGACATTTGAATCAAGAATGTATGATAAAAAGTTGAAATGTATGTTCAAAGGTTACCATGTTGACCTAGAGCTCTATAATTAGAATTCACATGCATGAATCATGAGCCCATGAATTTGACGGTCACAAATCGGGAATTTTAATTGGGAGTCCCAAGGCTATTTGGCATTTTTATGCAACCCCCATGATTGGTCACAAAATATACTATAGGAATGGAGGTGGTGGCATTTCTTGAAATTTGCTTCATCAATTATTCATTCATGTACCATTTTTGGTTGAACTTGCCCTAACCACCAACTTCCTTCTTTCTTTGTCAAAGTTGATTTCACCTTGAACTTTTACTTATGAGTTTGTTTTGTTGCTATTTTAGAGATCCCCACCTTATTCCTTTGTTGAAAGCTATGGAGTGCACCTTGGGTTTGCATTCCACGTATTACAAACTTGGGAATCAATAAGGTTTTTCACATTCAATACCAATTGACAAACCTATGGGTATGTTACAATTTGTTCTAAAAAATTTGACCAAAAATGGCAATAATCAAATATCATCGGTGTTAGATCATTTGAATCAAATCCATGCACCACTTTATGTTTAATTTTTTCACCTTCTAACAATTTCTTGAATTTTTTTAAAAATTGGTTAACCTTGGATGATTTAAATTAGTTTGGTCACCCTTTTCTATCTAGCATGGTTGTTTTTGGATGGTCACCCAAAAAGTAATTAATTTGAACAATCATGTTAAAATCTAATAAACTTTGTACAACTTAGATCAAATCCAATGACCCCTCTTTCTATCCAACTTGGTCACTTTTTGATAGTCTCCCGAAAATGAAAAAGAAAAAACCTGAACAACAATAATGATATACGGTTGACCTTGGATGGATTTGATCAAATCCAATCTAGTTGCATTTTCTTATTTAACCCAATCATTCTAAATGATTAATTAAAGGGAATATGATCAAAATTGGTTGACCTTAAAAATGGTCTTGATTAAATCTAGTCACCCCCTCCTATCCAAGCCAATCCCTTTATAACAATTGCCAAAAACAAAAGAAAACAAAAAACTTGGACACAAAAAAATTCAATCAGCCTTGGATGGCCCAAATCAAATGTAGTTGCTTCCTTTTGTGTAGCTTGGTCATTATTGGATGCATATGCATGAAAAAAAAGAAGAAAGGCTATGATCAAGTTTAGTTGGCATTAAATGACCCACATCAAGTCTAGTCACCCCCTTTTGTCCAACTTGGTTGTTCATAGACAATTGGTTGAAAACAAAATTGACCATGAAACCAATTGACCTTGGAAGGCCTAGATTGAAAGTCTAGTCTCCACTTCTAATCCAACCTAATTGTTATTGGGTAATTTCACTTAAATATAAATATGAAAAGAAAAAAAGAAAAATGTTCATAAAAACCATCATAATGGCCTTTGGACTAGGTGACTCATACAATATTAATTCTGCAACAATTGTTTGGTGCAAACAAAATTGTTATCCAAGTCAATGTCTATTATGTAAAACTCATGCATGCCTTCAAGAATGGAGGTTAAGCTTGAAATGTGTGAATTTTCATAAAATTAACAATGTTATAATAAAATTTAAATTACACGCATGTTGAAGTTCTTTATGGTGTAATTATAACACTTCAAATTATAAGCAAGGTTTTCACATAATTTTAAGTGTATTGACCTACACATATTCTAGACATTTTGTAAGGAGGAGGGAGGATTTTGTTTTGTAATTTTGAATTACTTGAACATTTTTCATGGCAATTCCAGATCTAGTGAATTTTTTTCACTCAACTGTTTGAGATAATCACATGGTTTTTTCTTTCTTTTAGTCATTTTTGGGATGGCTAAACTTGCTTGAGAATATTTTTCAACCCTTTTGTTCTTGTTTGTGTTCATCTTATGTTCATTATTTTCATTATTTTATTTTTTAAGAATTGACTTGGGGGTGCACTGTTGTGTCTTGTTGTTTTCATTGTTTTGTAAGTGAGGTCATGTTTTCTTCTTGTTCTTGTCTAGGCAAAGGTGGTGTTGAAGTGTTTTCATATTTAGGCTAAAATGCAAAGCCTTTCTATTTTTTTAAAACAAATATATTTTTATGCAATTTATAGGTATTATAATCTTTCTTTACCTTGTTTTTAACTATGTTCATGTTGTTGGAAATGTTTATAAAATTTGTTGCTCAATTTTTATATTTTTGATACTTAGTATTGAAGAGCAACAATAACATGCTTTAATATTTGTATTTAGTTGTTGTCAATCATTTTCTTCTTCACATTCACCATCATCATTGTCATCATTTTCACCCTTCTTTTGTTTTTAATCATGCATATGTTTGTGTAGGAGATTGTAAAATTAGAGATAACTATTTTTCTTTTTTTTCTTCTTCTTGAATTTTTTTCTTTGGGATGTTTATGCATTTCAATTTTGAAAGCTTATTGAAATGTTTCTTTTTGCTTGGTTTTGTAAATGGGTGGTAGACAATTTTGTGGCATGTTTTTCTTCACAAAAATAAACTTTTTGTATTGTGGAACAAAAGCAATGTACACCAAGTTTTAATGTTTGTAAGATCTCATTAAAAACATGATTGGTCTTATAAGTTTGAAAACCTTGTAAATCACCCCCATTTGGGCAAAAATCAAGGTGAACTTAATGAACCCTAAACAAAGTCTTGAGTGTTTCCTAACAAGTTTGTAACTAAGGTTTTTAAATGTAATGGGATCGATATATTGTGAGCAAGTTGAACTTTCTATGAAATATTCTTCTAAATTTATTAATAAACTATAAGTGTTCACATTTGCCAAGTGACTTTGAATTTTTTTAAAGAGGAATTTTCATTGGGTTAGTGTGTGCATATCATCATTTTTGAACTTCTAGTAATTATATTAAAGTTGTTAATAGAAATTTTGTGGGATAATTGATCGCAAGAGAAAACAAATGAAAACACATAATTGATAATCTTGCCCATAATATTTTTGTTGCATGAGTAAATTCAAGCTAGGATTCCCAATGCTTACAATTTGCGAGCATGACATAAAACTTCAAATGATTTTCAATGTGTTCATTGATGCTTAGGTGATTTCAAAGTTTCATAGTTTTGCTAGGTGTTGGACATGTGAAATATTAATGGTTTACATATGGTCAAGTGATATAAGAACTTTATTTATTTTTAAATGTGAAAATATTAGCCAATACATGATGAAGTAGAGATGGTTTGACACATGTAAAAGCTTGTTATTCAATCTATTTAAGGTTATGGGTGGGAATGTTAAGGTAGTTTTGGAACTTTTTGAAGTATGTGTTGTTGATTTTCATTTTGGTGGGTCCATATATAAAGTCCTACGACTGAAAAATGGATGTTTTGTATTGATACATGTATCAAGTACATCATGGTTCCTAATTTTTTTCAATTGTGGACATTGCAATAATAACCAAACTATTTTTTTTCAATTTAAGCATAAGTGGGCCTATTTATTTGGAAGTTTTCCCCCTTTGTGGAAAATATGAATTTATTAATCCCTAGGATCTTGGTTTTAAAATCCAATTTTCCCATATAAGATTGAATGTTGTGTAATTTTTTTAACATTGGTTGGTTGTTCCATTGTTTATTTCTATTTTATGTTGACAAATGATGATAAAAAATATGAATTTTTCATTCATACGGTCATTGTATTTGTCCATCCTAATATATCACCTCCATTCATATATTTGGGAAAAAAACCCCAATTTGTAATTAGTAGTTTCAATTTTGGCATAACTACAATTAGCATGTAAATATTTTGTAAATTATTGTATATTTAAATCCAATCAACCTTGGACAACCTAAATTAGGTCGAATTGTTTATTCTTTTGAAGCCCAGTTGTTCTTGGACGATTGCCTACATACCCAAAAAAATGAGCATCCATGATTGAATCCAATTCATTTTAGGCATCCCAAATAAAGTCCATTCACCCTTTGTTATCCAACCTTGTCACTTTGAAATGATTGTTTGAAAAGGCAAAGGGAAAAACCTTACACAACCATGATAAAATCTAATTGGCTTTAGACAACTTATATTAAATTCAATGTCCCACTCCTATTTAACATGGTCATTCTCAAACTGATTGAAAATCTTTATCACCAAAATTAGAATACTATATCAAAATTGAAATGGATTACAATTACACCACAACAAAATGTGTCCTTACACACCAAGTGATGTCACTTGATTTTGAGTGAATTCATTGGTCCCACTTAACATGACTTAGTGGGGATGTAATGAATTCATTGGTCCACTGAACGAGGATTAGTGAATTGCATGCACATTTTGTATTAATGTTAGGTTAGTATCGCCAACATGCCCATAACATGAATAGTCCCTTTTATAATTTGTTGCCAACTCTTGGTTTGAACTTTCAAAAAATGGGGATTAGTTGTAATTTGGTATTTGTAATTGTGTGATAGTTGTGTCAACCATTAATGAATAACTATTAGTCCCAACAACAAGATACATCAAGCTAAATTCTCTTACTATATATATTTTTAAAAACACATCAATGCTCTTGTGTCAACCAAAATATCGACCTTGTGCTCACCAATTTCAATTAGCAAATGCAAATTTCATCCTTTGTCCAATTTGTTCACAAACGTGCATTTAATGTTTTTGTGCATTTCTACCATGGTTGTTACTAATGCCCACCTATTTTCATCATTTTATCTCCTTTTTAAATTAATCCTTCTAGATAGTCCAACTTACTAGAATTCATTATGTTTTCCATTGGTGTTGGTGTTATTTTTTTATTTTTTTTGTAGTGGGTCATGACTTTTGATATGACCTTTGACGAGCCACAATGTTCAACAATTTTCTTTTTCTAGGTAGTGGTTCTTATATATTTATCATTTCCTCCATACCATAATACCTTGGTGGCTTTGGCATATTAGTGCCAAATAAATAATATAATTTGAAAATTTTGATTTGACACTTCAATTTTGAATTTTTGGCATATAACAAATAAATACAATAAAATCACAAAAGTGTTCACAAGCTTCATGTTGTACTTTTGGTTGGGCTAATCAAAACTCATGTGACTATGTTGGACAAGGCATGAGTTCAAATATAACTACCTTGATTGACTTCTTAAAACATTGGACCTAAAGTTTGTTTTTTTTCTAAAACATTTGGTGGAACAAAAAAATATATAATTTGTGTCAAAGCTACCTTAGTAATATTGTTTTCAATTCAATTAAAAACACCAAAATTATGGTCATTTTTTTGTTTTGATATTCTATCTCTTTCAAAAATTTGATGTCATTAATCATAAATGCACTTGAGTTGTTTAAACACGGCAACTTCATTTTTGACCAAATCTTCAAGATAATTGGTCATGGGATTGGCCCTTTTTTCCTCTTTATGGTTTGCATTAGAATACATCTTATGTGTGGGGTGTTTAAGTTCCATGCAAAAAAACACCACTTAGGATGTCACAACTATAATTTTACAACACATACATAGGAATAAAAAAAAATTTTAATTGTTAATATTTCCAAAGTGAAGAAAATTAAGTCATTTAAATACGTACCAAAGATTAATAATTGATGAAATTTGTATTGTTAAAAGTCATAAACTAATAACTAGCGTGTACCCGTTGCGTTCGCTGCCGAGATAGGCATTAATGTGGGTACCCATGACCTTCGGCCACTGGGAAGTCCCCGCCCGTCCCCCCCCCCCCCCTCGCCCGGTCCTTTCCCCTGCTGGCCCCCCCGCCCATGCCCCCCCCCACCCGTGCCCCCCCAATAGAAAGTAACTTAGGTGAAAGAAGGTAACTTCAGACGGATAGTAGATAAAAAAAAAGGTAAGTGGGAAGTCCCCGCCCGTGCCCCCCCCTGCAGGACAGATAACGGTTTGGGCGGATTCAGGGGTTGTTTCAATTCGCATCCCCAAAACAGTTCAAAACGGAATTAGGGGTTGCTTCATTTTTCATCCCCAAAAAAACAATTCAAAACAGTTCAAAACAGAATCAGGGGGTTGCTTCATTTCTCATCCCCAAAACAGTTTAAAACGGAATTAGGGGTTGCTTCATTTCTCATCCCCAAAAAAACAGTTCAAAACAGTTCAATCCGCGCGGACAGATGACGGTTCAGGCAGATTCAGGGGTTGCTTTAATTCTCATCCCCAAAACAGTTCAAAACGGAATTAGGGGGTTGCTTCATTTCTCATCCCCAAAAAAACAGTTCAAAACAGTTCAAAACGGAATCAGGGGGTTGCATCATTTCTCATCCTCAAAAAAACAGTTCAAAACAGTTCATTCAAAACGGAATTAGGGGTTGTTTCATTTCTCATCCCCAAAAGTTTTCATATATAAGATTATGAAATCTTTTGTAGGTAAAAAGCCTTTCATGACAACCAAAAATGAATACATAAAGTCTTCATTTTTCACAATTTAAACTTTTTTTTCTGGTTGGAACTTATTTAGTTAACATTAGTTGTTATAATTATACCATTAACAAATTCATCTTATGGCTTCAATCCTATGCCCCAATGTTCAAGTTAACTGTAAAAAACCCTTTAAAAAGTTTTAAAAAAAATGAAACTCCGTAACATGAAAACACCGAATGCCCAAACACATTATAATAGTTACATTTTGACTTGTATTTCTTAGTTCCATGGTCAAAGCCCTCACATTTTGTGAATTTTGGGTGTGAGTTTCCATTTCATGGGTAATTGCAATTTGATGATCTTATGATTTGTATGACGCACAATTTGTAGTTGCGCATGCAATTAAGGTTTTCCATTCAATCTCACCTTTAGTACCCTCATTAAACTTTTTGATTAATGTGGCATGGAATTACTATTTCATTAACACCCAACATATCAATCTTGCTCTCCTTCCTATTGATTTAGTACACAAAATTTGATCACATATGTTGAATCTCGTTTCCAAACAAGAGGTGTAAAATTGTGGAATTCCATCAATTGGATCCAAGACAAATTTAATACCCACATGTCATTAACATGGGACACCAAATGTTCCTATTTGTAAATCCTTGTGTATTCTAGCAAAAGGGTGCTTTAAATTTGTGAAGTAAGTCCTAATCAAGATCTACTAGGGTTTGTCTTGTGCCCCTCTTTCACGGACATACTATTGGCCTATGTAGAATGCATTATGTGTAATGTTAATTACAATGTACCCTACATGCACATCTTTAAGGCCAAAATTCAATAGTTCAATAGTGATTAAGCCAATAATGCATATTTAATCAATGTTCCATGTTCTAGTTTTATGTTCAGACTCTTGTGAAATAACTATATTATGTTTCATGAACTCCTTTCACATGTTCATATCTCAACTACATTTCAATCAATTTTAGTTGACTAACTTTTGTTTCATGTACACTATTCCATTATTACCAAACTTTGATACCAAAAAAAAGGGGCATACACGTCAAACCATTAAACCCAACCCCTATCCTGTTCACAAATTTTATTTAATTTTTTTAATAATGCATGCATACCCAACTAATATTATGTACATTATGCACAATTGATGACCAATTTAGTTGTTGCTACTCACATGACCATCGCATTCAATATATATAACTTCCATACATTTGTTACAACATTCATAAACCAATTGAGACAATAAAAGGAAGTGGATGTTCATACACACATATACTCAAAACATGGTCCAATAATTCAAAAGTTTTTTTTTTTTTGCCTTGTGTAATGTATATACATATTAATTTGTTACAATATGAACACATAGTTGACCAAAAAAAATGATAAATAAGTAACACATATGTATTTTTTATAACTACAATTGTTTTCCATATCCTCTTAATTTTCAAAAATTCATGTCCTTGTGGACACTTCCATCATTTAGGCTTGCTACCCTTAAAGCTTTTATGACAAGTACTCAAAAGCTAACTTAATTGGAGGATGATTCCAAATTTTGTTTTTTGGTTTCTTCATTGGTGTATATCGAAAAGTTGATTAAAATATCAAATCTCAACCTCATGGATGTAGCAATTATAAGCCTCATTAGACTCCGACTAACTTGTTATGGGTTTACACATTATTTATTGTAATTTTAGTTGATCAACCAACTATACTTACATAAGTTACAAATCCAAGGTCCATGTATTACCTTTGTACATGAACCTTGTATTGGCATAATCAATTTCCATAAATAACATGATACACCTTAATGGCTATAAATTAATCCAACAAACAAATGCTCCCCAAGTTTAATAAAATATTTGTTTCGAAAGCAAGCACGATAAAAATTCTAACACAATCTCACTTCAATTTCCCATTAATGTTGTTTCATACATGCAACATTACATACACAATGAAACAATCATACTTGGATTTGAGGTTCTTGAACTAGGGTTCCAAGGATTCAATACTTGAACCATGTAAGGAAAGGAAACAATGTACACTTAATTTTTGGGGAACATGGTCAAGCAAGTAAAAAAGAAAAACCAAGCTCAAAAAAAATGGAAAGCATGATGCCTTATGAAATGTGGATGTTAACGAGGGCTTTCTCTTTGCATAATTGGTTGGAAAATATTATGTAAAGACTTTGATTGGGGATCATGATTAAAGTTAAGCAACATTGAAGTTATTATCACGAAAGGTTTACAACAATTTTGTATATATATATATGTCAATATGTATATTATTTTCAAACTTTCTTAAATGGGAAAAAATGTTACGACCCTTGCTTGGGCTTGTAGTAGAGGCAAAAATTTAAGAATTTGGGTCAAGGATGAAGTTGAAAGTTTGATTTCAAAACATATGCCATAGAAAGATAGGGTTCCCAACAAAAAAAACGTAATTAATGAAGGCATCAACATTTTTAGGGTATGGAAGAATGTCATTGGGGACCTTAATTTTAAAGTCAAACTAATCCTCTTAACAATGCTAAGGAAGTGTATTTCCTAGGTTGAAGGCAAGCTAAAAGCTTGAAAAAGGCTCGACTTAAATGCAAGTTTGAAACATATGATAAAGGCCAAGGATAATGTAACCCTCATCTATACAAATGAAAAACATGGGAATACTTGGGGGAAACACCATGAAAATTCCCAAAAATAGTTATCACTTTGGGACTTTAGGCTTTTCAAAAGTTTCAAATGTTCATATATAGTAGGATTTGACATGTAAAATATCTTTTAAAATTTACATGTTATTTTGTTTGTTAAAAAGGTTTAAAATAAAATTATAATATAATATTTTGCATTCCCATAATAATGTCACTTTGAAAGTGATTTTCTTACATTTGAAGATTTGGGACAAATATGTCCCAATGTATGCAAAGTCAAATGCAATTTGAAAGGACAAATCATTTCTAGGATCAAAGAATTTGACACAACATTAGAATTCTCCTCCCATAGGTTATAAGACATCGTCTTACATGTTCCATTTGGTCAATTTTGTAAAGAGTATTCAAGGCTCTAAGATCACAAAACATGAAAGTTTTTTTACAAATATTGATGATGGTGACAAAAACTTCATCATTTCAATGTAATCCTTGTGGGGACCTTCAAAACATACTATAGGAGAATGTGACTCCTTCATGGATTTGGGCCATGGCAAGTATGATGAATCTTGAATCTAGTTTTGATTCCATTTTTGTTGAAATGTTCTGTTTGTTTTGTGCAATTGAAATGTCCAAGATGTGTTTGTGATGTGCATCACCTTGTGACATGTTAGCAAGGAATGAATGAAAAATGCCCAAGTTTCTAGAATTTTGTCATTTCAAAACTAAAAATTACCCCAATATAACCATATACCAAGCTTGGAATGCACTAGGGACAAGAAAACCTCTTTTTCCATAATGTTGTTTCCCTCTTTCAACCTTTGTGGTATTTTGCAAATTTTAAGATTGAAAACATTGGGATCTCTTTTCCTCAATATTATATATGCATGCATGTAATCCACAAAATCCAAATATGGCCATAATTGCAACATTAATTGAAATTTTTATTACTTATATTGACTATTATACATCAACTAATGTTCACATTCACTATGACAGTAACAGATATGGGTACATTCATGGTTAGGGTTTACAAAAGGAATGTCTCACCCCAAAATCACTCTCAAGACACCAATTTGAAAGACCATTACGTTTATGTAATTTATTTGGTAGATTTTATTTTTCATTGGATGGTCACATGCTTCTTGATTAAAATGGTCGTATTTTTTGTGATTTGGATGATTAAGACATGTCTTTAAATGCCTTGAAAGATGGCTTATGAATTATGTCTCATTACGTAGTTTTATCGAAAAGGATTCAACAAGACTAGTAATATTTGTTCAAATTGCTTCAAATTTTAATCACAGATAGAATAAAATATGTTATGTATGATCACACACATTTTTAGTATGATCAATGACCAAATTTTGTGGAATTGCTGCTACAATCTTGGATTTTTTCATGAAAAATTACATTAATAAAAACAATCGAATTATTACTTTTAATTACACATTTACATTCCAAAGGTTTGGAATGAAATATAGGACATGTGGGTGGAAAAGAAAACATTATTTGATGTTTTCAATATGGTTTTGGCACCAAATGAAAATATGTCATTTTGGAATGTATAAGTCGTCATATATTCCTTTTTGGTTTATACCAAAATTTGTTCAATTGATTTGAATATTCATTATAACATTTATCAGTTGAAATCCTAAACATACATATCCCTCTTTCATTATTTATCATTTCAAAACATTCATTTTGTTAAGTCTTTGTTTTAGAACTTAGGACATATGACAAATGGGTGTCATGGTTCTTGTTATGGTGCCCCAATCACAAATGCACCCATATCATCTTGTTTCATGGAAGGACATGAAAAATTATTAATAACAAGGGGTTAAAAGGGGTATGCTTATTTGGAATGCATGTTGATAAACACATTTATGTAATCCTAGTGGTATTAATATGGGTTATATGAAAACTTGGAAAATTTTCCTTGAATCATCCTTCCAACATTACTTTTAATCTATTCAACATTATCCAATGTACATATTTACGTTTTAACCTTGTCAATTTCATTCCACAATTTAAAACTTTCATGTTTGGATATTTTCTTGTATGTTTTGTTTATTTGTTTAAAGTTCTTTCTTATATGTGGTTGGACTTATATTCAAGCCTATTTTGTTTTAGTATGTTTCCACTATTGTGCACATTGGGTACTTTTTATTCATGGTAGGATTCTTGCCCATAACATAACAAAATTTCCAACCAATTTTGACTTGAACCCAATTGTTAACTTTGAATGAGACAAATTCATAACTTTCTCATAGTGTAAAGTTGTGACATAAGAATGTTTAATATATTCAAATTTGGCAAAACCTTGGAATTTGAACAATTTCACAACTATAACACATATTCCATAGAATCACACATTATAGTTTAATTGCCACCTTTGGATCCAAAATATTAATGTAATACCATTTTAGGTTCAATTGTATTTAGATTATTTTGGAAATGTTTAATTGAAAAAAATTGAAATGTCAACAAAAATTAAAATTACAAGGGAAAGCAAAATACAACAATTGGTGGAAGCCTATAAGCACTACAACAAAAGGTGGCATTATACACCAAGTGATTTCATTAGATTATGAGTGAATTCACTGGTTATAGTGAATGGGACCTAGTGGGGAAGCAATGAACTCACTAGTCTATTGAATGGGGACTAGTGAACTACACCCATATTTTGTAATAGCGGAACTTTTTGCTTCCAATTAGACCACCATTGTAAAACATGTATCTAATAATTGACAACATTTTTTCTATCCTATGATTTGAGGGAACATTATCTTTCCCCGTATTTGCAAAAATAAACAACAAAAAATGTTATAAAAGGTTAGAGGTTCAAAGTCTAGAGAACATGACAAATAAGTTGTCTATATTTATTGCTAAAGTTCCATAAACTATTCTTTTATTATCTTGATGTGAAATTAGAAAAGTAAAATAATTATCCAACACCTAAATGCCAAACTTGAAAAGAGTTGTTGAAAATATTAATGAATGCAATTTGTGTATGAAGATTTGGAATGTCATCAATTTACTACAAGATTCATTGCACCATTGCCAACATTTCATAAAAACATTTCATAAGTAATCCAATGTCACCAAAATAATGTAAAATTACCATATTACCTTGGTAAGTTTCACACAAATTATATCATGCTTAGAAATGCTAAAGTTTTCAAAACAATAAATTCAAATACCAATTTTGAGAAATGAAAAAGATAGAAGAAAATATTTTCCTTTTTAAAAATGGAAATTTCTTAACATTTTTTCATATTTATTTAATTACATTTCTTCTTAAAAAGTTTTTAAAACTTTAAAGTCATGTTGAAAATATGGTTTTGACATCCCTATTTAATGCACATTAAAAAGTCTTTCGTGTGAAAAGGCACAATACACGTAGTGTGGTAAATCCATTTAATAAAATGTTAAGCTTGGGGGGAGAAACGCAAGCATGGTTGTAAAATATCATGCACAATGTTGGATGTGGACAAGAACATGCCAAAAGTAGGTGGCATGTGTTAATCAATCACTTACCTTTTTGAATACATGTAAAACAAATTTTGGGAGCTTTTGGGAATGTGATGTTTCAAAAAACTCCAAATGAGTTGCCACCGAGATGAAAAGTGCACTATGATATTAAGATGATCAACACCTTTAATATTAAAGGTGTCCTATCACATGAATCATGAGGAATTCAAAAAGTTGAAATTTCAATTCCAAAAATTTCTTGGCAAGGTTTACATCAAACTAGTTAAGTCATTTAGGAGACTCTTTAATTATTTGTTTATGTGAAATATTGAACATTGAACATGTGCATGGAGTTATATATTTCTTCAAATAAAGTGGCCATCAAGAAATATTGATACTTTTTTCTTTGAACATATTGAATTTTTAGTGCGAACATGTTTCACATTTTAACTTATCTTCAGGCAATTATAAAACATGGATAACACATGGTGATGAGGAAAATATGATTCAACACATAAGGTAGTACAAGTTTTGGAAGTTTTTGGTTCAATGTTTTGTGGATTCATCAATACACTTATCATCAGTGTGGTTTAACAATTTAATTATCAACTCACTAACAACGTTTTAATGTCTTAAAAAAATGTGAAACAATGTGCAAAATGCTTTAAAAAAGTGTTTTAAAAACCAGAAGAACACAATTTGTATGCCAAGTTCAAAAAATGCAAGGTCTATGTGCATGAGGTGGCTATTCTTAAACATAAGATCATTAAAATAAGGCTTCAAATGGATGATGAAAAGGTTAGAGTATTTTTGGATTGGGAGCTACCGAGGTTAGTGTTGGCATTGTGATCATTTACATGGGTTTGGCTTGGACTAATAATATTACAAAGTTATTAACAAGTTCAAGAAGTTTGCCATGCCCTTCACCAACCTCAAATGAGGAAATGTTTACAATATGAATGAGATTATGCATGTGGATACATGTTAAAATCATTTCAAAAGGAAAGTTGGTGAAACCGCCAATGTTAAAATTTCCTACCTCTTGATATTCATAATAGGCATTTTTGAATTTATAATTGGAGGTATCTTATTGCAAAACACAAATGAGTTGTGTTTGAGAACAAGAAGTGAAATTAAATAAAGAAAAATAGGCCATGAATGCACAATAAGAAAATGTAGCATGTGTATTGCTTCAAGGCATGCTAAAACTATTAGATGTAAGTACATGTTAAAGATGGCATCATGTGGACTAAAAACTTCATTTTGCTCAACTATTTTGTTATTTAATCCAAGATGTAAATTATAAATAGGTGAAATGGCAAGATAAATTGTGCTTTCAATGTCAAAATTCAACATAATCTTCACATATGAGTTAAATTCAAAATGCCTTATTAGCAAAAAAAAAACCTTTAGATGTGCCTCCTCCCATTGTAACAAACCATTTTGTCAAATTTTGGTATGGGTTACAATCCTTTGAAGAGAGGAATGAACATTATTTAAACTAACCTTAGTCATCCTTAATACACCTTGGCATAATTGGTGATGTGTTTACATGCTTTTAACATAACATGCTTAAAACAAATTAAATGATGAGGTGGAAAGACCATTGCAAAATTAATGTCATTCTCTCTCTCATTTTTTTCACAAAAAGGAATCTTGATCATGACCTTGATTCAAAATAATCTCACTTTAAAATGTTATAGTAACATCATATGTATTTGACCTTTGAAAAACGCCACTAGTAACATGGTGTTGATCATTCTTTTATCAATCAAATCTATGACTAAAGTATTATACTTAGATGTGGACTTTCACAAATCAAAAGAAATTATAAATATTGTACATTTGTAAAAAATGACAATGAATTTTTTTGCAAAATCTTCGTTCACATCATATGATTCATAGGTTCATTCATTAGGTACTTCAAAGATAAAAAGACACATTTATAATCACAAGAAAGGTTCTTGACAAAGGACGACAAGGTCTTCCTACAATTTTTATTAATTTAAGCTATATTGATTATGATAACGACGATGGTATAATCAAAGGTGATAATGGTTGTTGGAGGAACAATGTTTCATTTAAATGTAGATCCCTATGAGTAGAATTATTTTTTTGCTTGATTCCATTGCAAATTGGGTCCATCTTCATTATGCACATATTTTGTCGTGTTGTTAATTTTTTGATATGAGGTTTAAAACAACAAATCTTTTTACAGGCCTTGGGTTATTGGATTTTTCACAACTTTTAGCCATTGGTGCATCTCAAATGGCACATGCTACATCTCTTGACATTAATGTGCACATATCAATTTATCCAAAGTGATGTTCCTCCATGAATTTTTTTTCTCATGCAACATATTTGCAATGGCAAGGAAACTAGAATTTAGGTTATTGATAAACAACACCCATTTTTTCTTGCAAAAGGTTTCTTGTTTTGTCTTAATTTTTTTTGCATTTTTTTCCAAATTTCAATTGATTGAATTTACAATTTTTTTTCCACCCCTCGTGCATAATGAAAGTATGATAAATTAAATAATTAATGTATCTCGATTGTTTTGGAAAAATATAGAAGAAGTAAATTTGGCAAGATTTTTAACACTTTGCTTTTTCATTTTGTAAATACATTCATAATTTATTTTTTTGGGTTCTTCATGCCTTGCATCCTTTTGGTAACATTTCAGATGTTTTTCTTTGTTTGATTTGGACTATACTTAAAAGGTATAGTCGAAATCATCTTACATTGTAATGGGTTCAATCTACTTTTAGCAATGGAAACACAATTCATGCACATACATCAACTTATAAAAATAAAATCAACACAATATTTTGGAAGGCACCAAACCAATTCCTATTCACTTCCAAAAAGACTCCAAATACATTATGTAAATACTTACTTAAACCATTACTAGTTTATTTTCAAGTGTAAAGATTAATACTTGTACAAATAATTGAGAAAATTTGTGCCAAAAAGTTTCACTTTTGCTTTAATGCATTTTTGGTGCATATAAAACAAATACCCAATTTCTACAAGTTTGCAATACTTACTTTTCTATCTACTTTAGAATGCTTTGACTTTAAATGCATATTTTATCATTATACCATCACCACTACACAACGTGGCATACGATCCTACGATATGAGAAATTAAATGTTAAGTTTATTGTTGACAATGATCTAATTGATTCCTCCTTGTTGAAATAAAATTCATTCACCTATTGTCACCTTTGCACAAAATGCCATACTGATGAAACTTTAATTGAAAATTCTTTTATATTACCCAAAATCATTTAAAATAAAATTGAAAGTTGTATTGTTGATTTTTTTTCAAATGTATCAATGAGGCATTCCACATCTTCTATAAGAGGATTCAAAAACATTATTCCAAACATTGTAATACTCCATGTGGAATCCTCATTGTTAAACTTGGTTGAAGGAAACTTTTGAAACCATTTATTATAATTAGAAAGCAACTTAAATATTGGTTTGAATTGTTCACATGCTAAAAAATACAATTCAAATAAAATGAGTTGAAGGCAAAGATGCAACATGACTAAATAAAACAATATACATCATTGAAGGCCAAAAAGGATGGATGTCAATCTTCAAATAGCCCTATAATGCATGTGTTCCTAAACATGCACCACACACCTTTCGAAGTTTTTTCCTCTACATAATAAGAAGCAAGTAAAATTTGCAATGTACAAGATATATTAAACATGAGGTGTTTAAAAAAAAAGAAAAAACTTATTATAGGCATATACATTAACAACATGAATCAAGGCGACCAAGGAATTAGGTCTTTCCTTTTTTTGGCCAACCCTTATGTCAATAGGGTTTGACCTATTAGGGTGCATAATCTAGTTCATATCCAACCCACCCGAGATAAAATTTATCAATAATGGAAGTAACCTTAAGAAATGGCTTGGCATTTTCATATTCAAATTACATGAAAAATGTATTTGTGAAAAAAAATCTTACACCATATGTGCTAATAGTTAATATGCTAACATTTGATTCAAAGTCTAGTTTAATGCTTGTCAATGTCAACAATATTACATCACTATTTTTATATTGGTATTAAACCTATTGCAACCAATGTTTTTTGGATGGATATAAGAGCTCTATGGATTATCATTATGTATGTTAATTTTCAAATTGGAATTTACAAATAATATTGGAGTCTTCTGATAAATTGTTCATAGATTTTATTTATGTCCATTGTTTGTGCCTTTATGTATGTGTTTAACACTCCATTTAGATAGGCTAAATGTTTCAAATTGTCACATTGAATGTCGTCAAGTTTGTGCAATTGGAGCACTATGATTTGGGTCCAAAGAAAAGGTTTCAAAATAATAGATTTTGAGACTTTAGGCTCAAGAACTTGATACAATAGGAGAATGTGATTAAAAAAATAAATAAAATGACTAAAGCTACAATCACATATAATGTTAAGTTGATGTTAAAAAAGACAAGTTTTTGGTTTGTGTGTGTGTGTGGTTATATTCAAATCAAGAATGTTAACTAACATCAAGTCTTGGGTGGAATCTTATGTGACACACAATGTTAATTAGTGAATGTTAAGTTGATGTTAGCTTTAACACTAAAATCTTCCAAAGACAAAGATCTTGAAATAAAAACACAATGTGAAGGAGGAACCCATAAAAAAAGGGCTTTAAATAAATATTAAATTAACAAAATATTTTTTCATGATTTTTCTAGTCATGAATGATTAGAAAAAAGTTAACTAACTTTTAGGTCAGTGTTACGTAACATAGATAATTTAAAAGAAAACATGATGTTATCTAAATGTTGGCCTACTTAACACTATGGGACCTAAAACCAGGTCTATTTGCAATGTTAAGGATTATAGTGCTCATGTAATTGGGACCTTTGTCCCTACCAAAGACGTATTTTCAATGTAACCCATATCTCTAAATCTTAGTTGCAAACATTTGGATGTTACCATAGCCTAGGGTCAGTTTTGCCGTTGACAAAACAAATAATTATTATTTTTCAAAAAGTGAATTCATTAAAAAATTTGAAAATGTATAATTTTCCATCATCTACTATTTGAATATTGCCATATGGGTAGTGAAATTATTCAGAGTGTAGCCTATGATAATTATGATGATTTTCAACATGTAAACTTCATATTTTCACAAAAAAAGAATTCCCTATTTTGAGGATTATTTAATAACAAAACTGACCTTACGGTAAGGTATCAAGATCTTGCACGAGTTAAAAAAAATAAAAATCTACCTCAGAATTATAAATTAATAAATTTCAGCTATGTAAATTGTTTTTTGGTTGAAGCACACCAACAGCAGACCCAACTGACAAGCTCAGTGGCAAAGGTCTGGCAGGGCTTTCACCTGTGCACCAGTTTCTAGGGTTTGAAACCTAGAACCTTTTTGGGGGTCCTAGACTAGGGCCATACCATGGAGCTATCACTCCTACTAGTAGGGCTATGTAATAATTTTTGGGGGCATATGCTTTCATAAAGGTCCCCCAAAAGAGTGACTTGTTTAGGTTGGGATAATGGTAAAAAAGATTGGTTAACTCTTGGGAGCATACCAGAACCATTTTCAATTGACTTTTTTGAAGATGCATTAAATATCAAAACCACGGTGAAGATAATTTTTACAAATACAAATAATGGAATTTAATGCAAGTACTACAATATTCTAAAATATAACATATTAATTAATTAAAAAACCCTTGTGGAAATTTTTTATGTTTCCCTTCCTTTTGGTATTATGTATAAAAAATCTTGTTTCCGTTTAATGTCAACTCCAAAGCATACAAGTTTCTTTTGGTTTCACCTCATCTGGGATGTCACATTATGTAAGAGTATAATCTTGGATGAACATTTTATTTGGCCTGTAATGGGGGTGTTTTCATGGTTGTAAAGGGCCAGAGTGCCGACCAGCACTGGATGGACCCTAACAACTCAAGTTGTGGATGAACCTCAACTGAGTTAATATCTGGATTCACCTTGGTAACCCATTCTATAAGAAGTAGTTACCATATATGTAAAAGGTTGTTATATAGAAAAACATTTGATCTATGGGGTAACTAGATAGTTATATACATAGGTAAGGGTTGTTTTTACTGCCTACCTTGTGAGTTGTTAGTAGGTAGGTGGTAAAAAATAAAGCAACTGAGCTAACCAACATGCTTGGGTGGGAAATGGGTTCCACCAAAAAACTGTTTCCTGACCACTTCCCATCCATTGGGCATTGGTGAATGATGGTTTAGGATTGGTTTAGGGTTTAGAGTTGTTCAACTCTAAACAACAACGCCTCAACAAGAATGTAAACTAAGCATGATCAAGCATGGCTAAACAAAACAAAAACGTAAACTAAGCATGATCAAGCACGCCTAAACAAAGAGCAAAGATGAAAAAAAGGTCAGACTGCAAATTTTCTGCCGTTGTCGTTACATCGGGCAAACGGCCTCGAGTGAGGGCATTATCGAAATTGGGCCCATGCTGGCAGGTGGGCCCACGCTTGGCTACCGCCACCATGGGCCTTATTTTGATAATGGGTCTCGGCCTTGGGTTTTACTTGGCACTTATTATTGTGACATTCAATTGCATTGATTTTATAGATCACCATATGAAAGATTATGATGGTACTGGTAGGCAGTACTGGAGGATCCAGTGCCAACATTTTTGTAGTTCCCATGGACATTGTACTACTTTTCAAGCCTTGTTAAATGCTTTTGGCTATGTCACAACTCATAATTGCTAGACAATATGTGTTAATAGGAAGCAAGCTCTCGTTCATTTTGTGAACATCCTAACCATTTGTTGGGGGGGGGGGGGGGGGGGATGAAAGAACTACTAGTACAAGGTGGCTGGAATTAGTCCAAACATTGCTATAGTGAATACTTTCCCGTCCACCCAAAATTAGGGTTGTCCATTTTTCATAGGAAATAAACTTCAGAAAAAAAGAACAGGTGAAGTTTTTTTGCCACTAAGAATGTGGTGGTTTCATTGCCCATATGTGATTGGAGTCACAAGACATGGCGACAAATGTACCTAATTATGTTTTTGTGTTACAATTGGAACAAGTACTTTGTCCAGTCCTCTTTCACAGCCTGTTTGAAGATCAATTAGGATCCTCCTTTGTAGGTATGTGCAGAGAAGATCCATTGTCTCCAGAAGAAGATAACAAAGTACTAGTCACCTTACCAGCACGGATGAACCACACCCCCTTAACATCACATAAATCTCACGAATTCCATACATAACTGGTTAACCTCAAAGACAAATTAACTTAACCACTTAAGCTAATATGCACAATTTGCCGTATTTGAGATCCTATCTCTGGGCATGCTGTCTTTCTTGATTGTTGCTATTTATGCAGTGCCTGATATGTTGCATGCATTGGATGATCAAGTTGTGAAGAAGTCAAGACTCCCAAAGCTTTAATGTAGTACTAGTTGGCATGAACAGAACCATTAGGTTGCAAAACTTTCTCATCTTGACTGAATCTGTGATTTGAATTGCAGTTTGGGGAAAAAAAAAAAAAAACACACTTGGTAAGCTCTGCCATGAGTATTGGGTGAAGAAAGGGTAGAAAGAAAGCTTAGTTTTTCAATTAGGCTTTGACTCCTCTTGAGGTCTCTCATTAAAAATGGTCAAAAATTGCCATTAGGGTAGGTAAGTCAAATCCATGTAGGATGATAATTTTCTTCATATGTGCTTGCAGCTCTTGACTGTGGACTGACTGCAGATCTGATGATAAGTCATCCACAAAACAAGGTGTTCATTTATCTGCCAATACACATACTCCAGATTTCCATTTTCTTCAGATGTGCTTGCACAACTTGACCGAGGGATTGCAGATGTGATAAAAAGTCCTCCACAAAACAAGGGATTATCGTTTATATGCCTACACATACTCCAGATTTCCATTTTCTTCGGATGCGCTTCTTGGTCATCTTGTCTACTACTGATGTGATAATAAGTCTCTCTAGGGAAAAAGAGGGATCGCCTTCTGCACACATATTCTAGATTTCAATTTCTTTCAGAATGTGCTTTGAGGCTAGCTTGACTCGGAACATCAGATGTGATGAATAAGTCCTCCAGGGAGGGAGAAAGGGAGAGTCTATATGCGGCTGGATACACATACCTACTCCATATTTCATTTTCTTTCTTCAGATGTATTTCTAACTCTTGAATGGGTACTGCACAGATGTGAAAATAAGTTCCTCCCTCCACAGCAACAAAAGAAAAGAAAAGAAAAACAAACAAACAGGGGGGTTAGTTTATTTTTAGGGCAATCCAATCAATCTATGGGGGCAGAAAAGGAGAGAGGGACAAAGATATTCTCTTAGATTTGGTGTCTAGAGGTCTGGGGTTCTGTTTTGTTCTTTCAACATCTTCCTCTTTCCTTTTTTCAATGAAATTTCAAACTTTGTTGTTCATCTCCACCCCCCCTCCCCCCCCCCCGCCCACCTTTTGATGAAGTCTACCAACTATTACTACCCCTATAGCCATTCTGCTTGAACGGGACGTTATGTAGAAAGAAAGAGAGAGAGAGAGGGGGGTAAACGCTTGCCCTTTCCTACATAACCTAAAATAAAAAATCCTTACAAAGTTCGCTTTTTTATTCACCCATTCAATGCAAGTTTGTCCTCCTTTTTGTCTTCAAGCTTGTCTTTTTTCCTTTCTTTATTCCAACCCACAAACCCGCCCCGGTGCCCCCCCAACCCCACCCCCTCCCTCTAGGGTAGAGTACTAGGTACCCCCCTTCCCCCTCCCTCCCCCACCCGCCTTCTCCTCTGCCTACTTGTAGAGCCTAGGTAGGTAGTGATGAAGGAGCCTAGGTAGGCAGTGATGAAGCAAGCAAAGGCAAGATTATGTTGTCTATGGTTTTCTGATGACGGGGATTTTGTTAACGAAGATTTGAAGATCTGGGACGCCATGCTTATTCTCTCTAAAAAGATGTGACAAAGGTTTTGAAGTCCGTTAGGAGGCCGCGCTTGAGGTCTTTCGGTAGAAGAAGAAGAAGAAGAAGTGGCTTTACATACCCCAGTGCCCCATACGTGTCTCTGTGGTTTTGTTTGAGAAACGAAGAACCATCAGAGGAGTTTTGAGGTACTTTGTTGGGTGTTAAGCAAATTTGGGTCTTCCGGGTGTGCACTCTTTAGGGCTTGAAGAGCCAATGCTTTGAGCTGCATTTTTGGGGGTAAGTGTGGTGGTGGTGGTGATGGTGGGGGAAAGGAGGTGGTGGAAGAAACACTCTGAGTAGTTTAAAGTTGCTTCCTTTGAAATGTGAGTTTGTTGGTGTTGGAAAGATCACGGGTAGAAAAAGAAATACTCTTGAGGAGGAAGGGATTATCAGAAGGGCACTACCTCTACTACTGCTGCTGCCATAGCTTATGAAATTTGGAGCTTTTTGCCACTTGGGGTCTTCAAAGGCTTTCTGCCTCTAAGCTTGTTTTGCCCTCTCTCTGTTTTTAGCATTCTTGAAAAATGGGGTTGTGTGTGTTTTGTTTGTGAAGGAAAAAGAAGGGAGAAACCACAGATTGGATCTGTGTGAGAAGCTTTCCAAAGACTCAATTTTTTCTTTTTTTTCCTTGGGTGTGGCTAGTCTCCGTTTTCTTTGGGGCTCTGGATTCTTGGTAAGCTTCTCTGCTGCTGAAAGTTCCCTAATTGTTATCCTCATTTAGGGAGCTTTGTGGTTGTTAAAACTTTTGCATTTTCTCTCTCTCCTAATATCTTCTTCCTTGTTTGCTGTTTGGTGCCCAAGTTTCTTTGCCGTCCTGGTCCCCATTGGTTTCATGTACCTTCTGGTGGAAGAAAAAAATTAGTCCTTAAAGCTACCAGGTGAATTTGGTGTTTGTGAAACTCTACCGATTGCAACTCTTTTTCTATATTAACTAAGATCTGAGTATTTTCTCTTCTCCTAACAAAGATGCAGCTTGCAACAAATTTTGATACTTCCTTTCATCTTCTCCTTGTACGAAGGTTAAACTTTGTTCTTCTTTGTCTCCTCTTGTAGTCTCTGCTTAAAGGTTAGGTATGTGCAAGCTCCTTTTATGTTTAGAGCACTGTCATTGTCTTGTGAGTTTCAGTTTCAAAACTCATAGGTTTTGATGAATAGGGTATCTTTCTCTTTGGTGACTTTTCTCAATTGTTTTCCTCACTTCAGTATTATGGCATTAACACCACAAGTGTATGATTGCAGGTGGTCTGCTGTAGCATGTCCACACCTTCTTCCTATCTGCTTCAAAAGTTTGGAAGGCTTTTGGGGGTTGCTGTAATTTGTTTCTCTGGTGGTGGTGGTGGTGGTGCTTAATTTGATTTTCAAGATCCATCAAGCCTTGAACAGCAAAATACTAAGTGTATGTATCTTCATTTTTCTTGATAGACCTGTAACACCCTTCAGAGGGAAGAAACATCAAATTGAGATGCGAATATTCAATTGATCAGGTTGTGTATGGAACTTTGTTAGAAGCAGTCATTGAATCTGGACCTTATGCAACTAATGCTATTCTCTTAATTGCAACAACAGTCTTAAAATTTATGCCGAGCCTCAAGTGCCGGGTTCCCAATACTTTCCAGAGATTGGAGAAAAAGAAACTGTTGCAAAGTTTGTGACAGTATACATGAGAACTTTGTTTTGCCTGAGATGTTGTACTAACAGGGATGCAATTTGGGCCAATACACAGGTGTGAGGCACATTTTAGAAGTCTTCAGGTTTAGTAGTGGATGGGATGCTGTTTGAAAATGTGAATGATATGTTATCTTATATTCTATCTCATGGTTTTTTCTGCAACTTGTTTTGAGGTAATTGGGCAGCGGCAGCGATTCCTTCCCAGTGGCTCAAACCATCAGGTTGACTTGTAGTTTGGCTACTATAATCAAGAACCAGCAGTTACTTCTCCATTTTTATACAGAGCTGACTGTCTTGTTGGGTGGTGCGACAAAAGTTTTGTGGATACTCTTCCTCCTTCACATTCAACCAAAACTCTCTGAAGAGAAGCTCACACGGACGCTGAGAATGTTGGCGCCTTCCATGGGAACTTAAAACAGAGTGGACTCAATTTGTGCCAGGGGATCTGGTAGTCTGGTTTGGAATGCCTGGATTTGGTCCTGAGGTCACCATGAATGTGAAGGCAGAAAACTTGGATGATTCTGGAGGACGTGACAGGAGAACTGGAGTTGTTGAGGGGATGGGAAGCCTCGATCCCCAATTGTGGCATGCATGTGCAGGGGGGATGGTGCAGCTCCCCCCACCTACAGCAAAAGTAATATATTTTCCACAAGGCCATGCAGAGCAAGCAGCAACAACCCCTGAATTCCCAAGGTCTTTAGGACCTTATGGAACTGTGCTGTGTCAAGTAGTTTCTGTGAAGTTTATGGCTGATACAGAGACAGATGAGGTATTTGCCCGGTTGAGGTTACAGCCAGAACCGGTGTCATCAATGTATATGAATGACAGGTTGGAGGATGTGCCCCCATCTCCACCGCACAAAAAGCCAGCTTCTTTTGCAAAGACACTTACTCAAAGTGATGCTAACAATGGAGGTGGATTTTCTGTCCCTAGATACTGTGCTGAGACCATCTTTCCACCACTTGATTACACTGCTGATCCACCAGTTCAGACTGTTCTTGCAAAAGATGTTCATGGTGATGTTTGGAAGTTTCGGCATATATACAGGTATGCCTGCTTCTGATAAGATTCTTTGGCATGGACATCATGCTTGCTTTTGTGGGAATCAATCCCATGTTCCTGGCTTAGTGTTTAGCAATTGCTTCCTGTGGTTCTGAAGGCATTGGCATTTTTGACAAGCATTGTCAGCCAGAATATTAACATGATTCATATTCCTCATGTGGATTCCAGTATTTCAGATTCTGCCAAATTCAGAGTAGCCGATAGCCAGTTTCATGGGTCCTTAGCTTTATAGCTCAAATGGTGAGTTAATTTGATTTGCTGAAGAGAGAGTTATTTTTTAAAGTTCTTATATGAACAACTACAGGTTTCTGTAATAGAAGAGACACTTCTGTGTGGCAGTTCTTGGTTTGGAATTTCAAAAGGATCATTTGAATGACCTAGAATCATAGCAGTGAGGAATTTTCTAAGGCCACCTGGAAAGTGTTACGGTAGGTGGTCAATTCCATACACTGTGGTTGAAGGTCTTTGTCAATCTGCTGCAGAGATCTTGTGCTCTTGAAGTTGGACTTAGGGAGAAAAATGATGTATGTGGCAGGGGGACACCAAGGCGACATCTATTGACAACAGGTTGGAGTACATTTGTGAACCAAAAGAAGCTAGTGGCAGGAGATGCCATTGTGTTCCTCCGAAGTGCATCTGGAGAGCTTTGTGTTGGGGTTCGTCGCTCAATGCGTGGTACAACAGGGAGTGACTCAAGTGCCTGGCACTCTTCAACCATTGCAACCTCATCTGTGCCAGTGCGGCCCTCCCGCTGGGAAGTAAAAGGCACCGAGAGTTTCTCTGATTACTTAGATGCTGGTCCTGGGGTTTCCAACACATCAATCCGCCCTGGAATTGCAAATGCTTCCTCCTCCACAAGCAGTTTTGCACGGAACCGTGCACGGGTGACAGCAAAATCTGTCTTAGAAGCAGCTACACTGGCTGTTGCCGGAAAGCAATTTGAGGTGGTGTACTATCCCCGTGCCAGTACAGCTGAGTTTTGTGTGAAGGCTGCATTGGTGAAGCAGGCATTGGATCACAATTGGTATGCAGGCATGCGGTTCAAAATGGCATTTGAGACTGAAGATTCTTCCCGAATCAGCTGGTTTATGGGAACTATCTCAGCTGTCCAACCAGCAGATCCACTTCTTTGGCCCAAATCTCCATGGCGTGTGTTGCAGGTAGTTGCTTACCTTCATTGTTCAGGGATTGGTAACATGTTGATTCCTTAAATGTATTTGTGTGTCCAATTTAAGCTCCAGCAGAGTTGTGATCATAGGGCATTGTAGTATATCATGAGCCAAATGAGGACTGGCATATCTAGAATAATTGACAAAGTCTTTGCTGAATTGGCAGGTGACATGGGATGAGCCAGATCTACTACAGGGGGTAGGCCGTGCTAGCCCTTGGCAGGTAGAGCTAGTGGCAACACTGCCCATGCAGCTACCCCCTTTTCCTCTGCCCAAGAAAAAACCTCGACCTGCCCTGCCATCGGAGCTGCTACATCTGCAGGCACCTGGGCTATTAAGTGGGCTGCCCACCAACAATTTTGTGTCCGGGCAGCTTCCTCCCCTCACAGAAGACGCCTCTGCTGGCATGCAGGGAGCCAGGCATGATCGCATTTATGGGCTTCTGGTCTCAGATTTCCCAACCAGTTACAAGCATTCTCGGGACTTCATCCCGGACACTAATTTTTTCCATGCTGAGCATGACCCACCTGCCCGAACCTCTCTCCTGCCTGACCCTAAGATCTTTTCATCTCTTCCTGATCATCTGTCTTTGCCTGCAGCAGAATTACAAAGTGAACGGTCTGCTACCACCAATAAGACTGGCCCAAGATCGTTTTTCCTTTTTGGGCAATCAATCAACCCTGCTCAGTCCTCAAAACCCCAGCTGCAACTTCCCCCAGCAAGCAATTCTTCGGATGGACTTCTTCTTCCTACAGCAACTGGAAATTGGTTATTGCAGAACAAGCAGGAAGATAGCAAGGATTGCATAAAGCAGTTTACATCTGTTCCTAATGGACGATCGATGGGAACAGAAGGACGATTGATGTTGTATGAACTCAATGGCAGTCGTTACAAGGCAGATCAGTTGGGAGAGAACCTGATAGGAAACCTTGAGTGGTTGCGGGAACCTGTCTCAGCACAGGGTAAGGATCAGATATCTGGTGATGTAACTTTACTTTGCAAAGTGTTCCGTGAGAGTGAAGAGGTTGGGCGTACTCTAGATCTGTCAAAGCTTGCAACTTATGAGGAGCTTTATGAGCGATTAGCGGCCATGTTTAGTATTCCAAAAGCACATCTCCACGATCGGGTTGTCTACAAAGCCGATGGTTTCACTAAAGGCATTGGCCAAGAGCCCTACAGGTGAGTGCTTCTAATTTTTAAAATATGTATGCGAAATCTCCAAGCCTACATCATTTGAGACACTCTCGAACTGACATCTGGTTATGGATCTGTAGGAACTTTGCAACATCTGTGAGGAGGATCACGATACTATCTGAACGCGAGAGAAGCTTTGACACTCTCTCCTAGAATCAATTGTTTCATCAATTGACAACATTTGGCCCTGCAATAAGTATTTATGATACTAAGCATCTAGTATTCTTACCAGCTTTTGGCTCCTTCACTTCTAGACCTGTTAAACAACAAACACAGCAGGCAGATAGGTTTATGACATCACCCTTTTCCTGCTGTTATGAAGTCAACAGGGATGTTATGGTAGGTAGTTACTAATATACATATTTCTGTTGATTGTCACTGGACTTAGGAGAGACTTCTGCAATTGTTCATACAAAATATGTTCAGTAGTTCATTATGAACTAACATTCTCCAATGTTTGTGGACCCTTTTGTTCTTCTGACAGTTTCTATTAAGATGTGTCTGTGGCTGGCCTGGGAGTCTCGTCTTTTAGCTCCAGGTCTTTTATTTGGTAATACTTCAAATTACAAGTTTGGAGAGTTCTCCAACTTAATTGTCAAGGGTAATGTATTGGTCTCATGCTGCTTTACTTGGGAGTTTGTGTTGGTTTTAGTTTTGCAAGGATATATAAGCAGGTTATGTTTATAGTGCTATTGTGAAGTTTCTCTGCAATCTCATAATCATATTTTGTGCGAGCTAGCATCAGGACCAAGTATTCCTGTTGCTTCTGTAACTGCAACATAAGAACTCTATGAAACAGATATTCTATATCAACTGTAGTGGAGCTGATAAAGTTAATGGGGATATAATGGCAGCTAGACATTGCCATTTGTGATGAATGGGATAATCTGATTATATGATGTTATGATTGCATTCAAATCTTGCAGTGAATTGTTGAAACAGACACAACAGTTCACCTCAAAAGGGTTATTTGGGAATTTTCTCTGCGATCCTATAGTCATGTTTCAAATCTAAACCCTACAAGGATGTAGATCTATTTGTAATTCATGGTTTCTGTAACTCTGCCAGTACCCATCTTTGAATATTTCAAGAGAAATCTTGGATGAAGTTTGTTGATTGGAATGTTATAGTCAATACATCATGTGAGTACATGCATATAAGCTTTATAAGCCCTTCAAGTCATGTTGTGAATGCTGAATCAGGTTATTGGGGAGTTTTCTCTTGAATCCTATAGACATGTTTCAAGCCTCAAAATCCTACTAGAATGTAAAGCTATTTGTAGATTCATTGCTTTCTGTAAAACTGCTGGTGTCCATTTCTCAATATTTGAAGAGAAATCATGGATGAAGTTTGCTGATTGAAACAGTTATGGTCAATACTCCATGGCATTTGTGCTTTTTTCTTCTTGTTATGTCTACATTCATATCTTCCTCTATCTTCTTTCTCTTCTGTTGCTAGTGATTGGTTGGTTTAATTATTTTGTTCCTGATTTTAAAATCTTGTTCCTACTATTTGTTGAAAATGGATTTTTGGGCGTAGTTTGTTGTTCCACATTTTCAATTGTTTCCTCTTTGCTACTGTCATCATCCTTTTGTTGCTATCCAATTCACAAAATAATGGGAGGTCTGTTATGCCTCTCCATGTGACTCAATGCTATTATATATGTCATATCAAAAGTCTGTTGAATAGAATATACATTATGTTTGTTTTTAATTTTGGGATATGTTTGCAAATACTGTTGTGCTTTGCAAATTAATCCAATTCAGTGTGCCTATGTTGTAGTGTTGTGGAAAAATCTTAACACAAGTGGATGGTCTTGGTTGTATGGAAAAGCACAGTTGATATTACAATGCACAATCATTCCGCAACTTTCTCCAGGACTACTGGGCTCTCTTTGTGCCTATCCTTGCTTGCTGAGGTATTTTCCCCAGAAAAGATTTGCATAAACAAACTTGAGACTTGAGATGTGGGCCTCCTCATTTTCTAATACTTCCTATCAAGAGACCTGAACCTAATTTCTTCATCAAACACAAGACTGCTGAAACCAAAATGTGTCTTGCGACTTCCAAACAACGTTGAACCAGATTCACTTCATCGAAAGCTCTATTGTTGGATCCACGTTTTGAGCTTTTCCTACCGCTTCCATAGTTGTGTTGTGAATACACAGATGCGCTCAAGTGTTCACCCGAACCTGGATACTTTAAATATCATGAGGAATCAGCATCTGTTAAGATCTACATATGGAGCCCTAGTTTCATTCTGAAAACAATCTGCCCCAGCCTTGAGACTTCCAGTTTGCCTACTAACATTCAATGCATCTGAGTCCATTGTACCATCTCCGACATTGACATGACAAGCTAGATTAACCACAGATCACTTGAGTAAGTACTAATATTTGTCATCATGCTTGAATCAATGTTACTCCTAGCAGGTAACTGTGGCAACTCAGCACCATCAAATTCCATATCTAAAATGTCTAGGTTATCAAACAAATTGTCACTCCCTTGAAGGTCACATTGCAACAATTCTTGGGTTCCTCCCTCTTGATGCTCCAATTGCATGGCAACTTCATTAATGTATAGGTTCTGATTGAACATCATCCAGGGAATGTCTGCTTCAATCACATGCTTTTCTGAAGCTTCTGAGTTCACAGTATCAATATTTGTAGCAAGATCTTGACTTGAAGCTGAAGCCATTCTGTTGGTTGATAACTCAGTTTCTTTCACCTTCGATTCCTGAAGCTTCTCTGTGTCTTGAGGAAGTGAACAACCTGTCATATACACATCAACAACATTTAGTTTCTCCTTCCACATAAGGGCAAGCATCACTAACAATTCTTTCTGATGAAGATTGTGGATGCTCTGACAGACCCCATGGAGGCTTAGCATGAAAACTGCATTGAGGATATGTAAATAATCCCATTTAGACTGCAGAAAGGACAGTTTTCTTGGCAACATTCGAAGCATTCTCTTCCTGGACTTCGCATACCTGCAACTGATAATCAGCTCTTTTCACAGAAATAATTTTCAAGCATGAAGCAACAGTTCAGCAGCCCCAATTTTGAGTCTCTCAAATTTCAACAGTTTTAGAATGAACAGAAAGCATTCATTAAACTTGTATACAATGTGCGGGCAATATGAAGGGAAAAACATGTCTCCTGTATACCTAATTGAGGTTGTGAATCCAAAGCTCAAGTTTTTGGCTTGGATATCACAGAATTTTTGCATTTTTTCCACCCACCTTATCACAGACGGGCAGAGGAAGCTTCTTCCCCAACAAAGAAATATGGAAGGAAGAAAGACATAGGAGAATGACAAATTACCAGGAAGAGTGTTAGGTGGGGTTGATGTACAAACTTCTGAAGCTCCAGCTCCTGCAGCTACAGCTCCAGGTAACCCATCTGGCAAATTCAAGAGAGCACAAGAGCCATACAACACTCTTGCAGCTTTATCATAGGCACGAGCTGCTTCCTCTGCTGTCGCATATGTCCCTAGCCAGAGCCTTGAACCTCGGTTCGGCTCCCTAATTTCAGCTACCCATTTGCCCCATGTCCTTTGTCGAACCCCTCTGTAACTACACATTGCATTCTGGGGTCCTCCTTTGCCCTTCATGCATCCTTTCTTGGATCCTTTTGCAGGAGGCTTTCTGATTTTTTTCCTTGGCTCATATCTCAAAGTGCAAGGACCTGGATCTCTGTGCATGGTGAGGCTCTGGAGCTGGGCCTGCCGGAGGGTTTGGGTTGTTAAGCCCTGATGTAGGGTGTGGTTCTGTCCTGCCCACCAGGCCAGAGTCTCAGGAACCGATGAGTTGTTGCCATGCTGCTGCATGCTGGTCAAAGATGGATCTCCTTTCCTCCTGCCCCTGATGCAGTTAATGTTCTTCAAAGCAGGAGGTTGCTGCTTGCCACTCCGATGACCACTGATGTTTCAGCCGTGCAAATTGAGACGGTGGTGCTACTTCAGTTTACGTCAATTCTCCTTCGCCGATCAGTTTGAGGATCCCTTTTGCTCCAAGCCTTGAATCTCGATCGTTTTCTGCCAAATTTGTAAAAAGAAATACCGTCGCTGCCTTTGAAACAAGAATGTAATAGGTACCAAGGAAAAAGCAAAAATGTTTTGGAAAGTTCTTCTGCTTTTCTGCCTTGCGAACAAAAGACTCAGTCTCCTGAAACCTTGATTTGTTCTCGGCTGCTACCTACCGATCCTGCTGCTGCCGCTGTTCCCCATCCAAAAAGATTTTGTTCATTTTACATCATGACGTGCTTGCCACCCATGTCTGTTCGCAGCGGAACGCCACTTACAGGTACAGCAGATTCTAGAAAGCGAGCAATGTAACAGCGAATCTGCTAATCTATAAAGAGATGAAACAAAGTCTTATTTTTTCACGGAATTTTTCCGACACGCCATGTGATGCAAACACCCAAACCATGAGAATTCTACTGCCAATTCTTGCCAGACCTCAAAAAACAAAAAATCTACAGCTATTATTGCAATATAATGAATTGCAGCTGAGGTTAATTCTTGAACACGGTCGAGAGCTTTTTGAAAAAATTGCGTTTTTGGAGAATTCTTCTTGTCAGTTCCAACATTTACTCGTGATTCTGATCAGATTTCGTATGTTTGTTGATTGACAGTCGTGTCTTCCTGGTGGCTATGTAGTCGAAGAAGGCCACACGACGATTTGCCTAAACACAACGAATTGTGTATTATGTATGTACCCTGCAACGTCGAGAACCCCAAGACAGGAAAGACGTCGAGAACCCCAAGACAGGAAAGACGTCGACAACCCCAAGACAGGAAAGCCGTCGATAACCCCAAGACAGGAAAGACGACATTATATAATCGGGTCTAGTGTTGTTCCTCCAGTCTTTTATTTTTTCAAAGATTTTGTACTTCTTGGCTTGGATTGTGATTTGCTTGTTTGCTGAAGAAGATCAGTACGGAAGTATAAGATACTTTTAATCTTCTTTTCACGTCCCTTTTTGTTTCAATCTGGAACTTTGCTACAAATGGAAATATAAACACTATTTATTTGCAAACGTGCAAAAGTGCGAACCGTCATCCACAAGAGGACTTATCCAAATTTGGCTACAGGTCACAGAGCAAAGTAGAAAAAAAAATTTAGGAAATTCATCTTATATATTTTGGTGACATGGTGGAACACATGATGATTGCAGAATGTTTTCCTCACAAATGTGGCAACTCAGGCCTAATTTTTTCCTCAAAAAAATTCCTTTGTATCATTGGCATTTTCCTTTCAATTTTTAATTTTTTTCTGGGGGTTGTTGCTAGGATGCCAAAACTTGCCAGGAAAGAAAAACAAACAAACAAACAAACCATGAGGTTTGAACAGCAGAGTTGTGAGTGAGACAGAAAAGAGAGTATTTTGCAATTTGAAGAACCTATTGACAGCATATATAATCTGAACACCTTAGTAAACAAAATCTGCAATAGTAGAGAATCAGATACAGAAAAAGATCAGGAATCGGATTCTTGAGTTTAGGAATATTTAAGAAAGGAAGGAAGGAAGCTGTGTGGGTAGGTATCAGCAATGTTGTCAGTGCCTAGGCTAAGCTGCTGATCAGTGATGAGTAGCCCCTTTTTTTTTGGACGCGGAATGTCGCCAAACTGCGAAAAATTAATAAAAAAAGAGAACATCCTGTCACAATATCCCCATTTTTTCTGAAAAATATCGACAAATTTCGAGATTTTTTTTGGGGGGGGTAAAATTTCATCACATTTGGACTCTGCTTTTAGTTTGGTAGCAGTTTTTTTTAATAGTTTTTTTCCTAACTGTTCAGACAGGTTGTAAAAACTTGTAGCTATTTAATGGCTAATCCCTCTTGGGATGCTAGCCAATAATGCAACATCTGAAATTGAACTTGTAGCCATTTAATGGTTAATCCCTCTTGGGATGCTAGCCAATAATGCAACATCTGAAATTGGGGGGGAAAAAAAAACACTGGTGATAAGCCTGAATGAGTTGCTGATTTTAGAGGAACTATGTGAAAGAGGAACTATGTGAAAGACCCACTACATGTGGTTTTTGTTATTATCAATTTTCTCTATCCTTTTCTGCCACATTTTGTAGGACAGATCATATTTTGTTCATCCATTCTTTCTTTTTTTAATTCTTTTTTCAATCAGAAATCATTATGTAACAAACTAAAGAGTTTTAGCATGTTGTTGGTCTTTTTTTTAAAGAGGCATTGGTCATCTCACTTGATCATTTTGTTAATAACCTACACCTCTGGATTTTCACCTTTTGTTTGTAGGTATTTCTTGGACCATTATGCTCTCCTCCTAGATGTCTTATATGATTACCTAAGTTGGGAAATAGGTTTTTAGTTTGCAAATTTCATAATGACTTATAACAAGGTGAAAACCACATAAACGAGAGTTGCATAATCACACATGAAAAATTACCTTAATGTGCCCTCACCTGTAAGAATGTTTGCAATTATTAAAAGGAAGTTGAGTTTGTTAATATATGTTGGGTGATTGATTTTATAACACATCAATTTTAATTCAACTCTTATAGACTTAAAAATGGTGTACATGGATGGGTGGGAAATTGGAATCAAAAGGGTTAACCTTGCTCCAAACATGGTTTTAAGAGATACTGATAAAATAATGAATAGTACCCTTCACAAGACTCATTGACCTTCTAAAAATTAAAGAAATAAGCTTTCAGAATAATATCTTTGCGATGGTGATGTGTGCATTAGGCTTAGATGATATATATATATTTAAATCTTTCAAGCATTTTGAAGCAAGGTAATGGTTATAAAGGTACATGGGAGAATTCTTTTCAAAAATAGCACATTGAAGATTGTTATCAATAAACAACTGTTGAAATCATGTAACTGGCCAACAATTTCAAAATAGAATATCAAATCTCCCAATTGAAGGACAAAGAAAAAAGGAAGTCCAATACTAAAATACTAGCACACTTTTGATTATGTTCATTCTAAAAGAAGAACAGTAGATTTAGTAGTTGAGGAAGAATTTTTTTGATCCACGGTCAAAGTGAATGGTGTAGTGAGACAATTGACATATGATCTCAGTCATATAATCATAATTTTACATTTGCACTTTGTAAAGTTTTTGTATGTTACAATTTTCAGCAATGCTTGAATTGTCTTCCAGAGAAAAAAATGCTGCACATTGTATTTAGCAACCTTGACAAAATCAGTTATGGAGGTTTCAAACCCCAACTTATATGAACTTTGCATTCAGTTGTAACAAAAGTACTTGCACCCCTGTAACTCACCAAAGACAAGCACACATGAACATGCAGTGAACAATGCATACACACTCAAAACATAAATTAACTTTTGCATCACATCTGAACCCTAATTCCCCAATTCATATGGAGAATATGCATCCATTTTGTTTTTCTATTTTCTTGCAGAATTGCTTACAACCACAACCCACAAAAGACAACTGTTTCCACAATTTTTACATGAATTGAAGATTGTAAACAACAACAACGGGTATGCAAACAAGGGCTCTATCAAGTGGTCTTTGAACTCCAAGGTCCAAAAGTGACTGGTTAGTAAACACTAAAGCACTGAGACCGCTCACCAGCCTATCTACCACTCTCATAACCCCCTTATCCTTCGGGGAAAAGAAAAAAAGAAAATGCATAAATGAGTCTATTGGGGATATGTGAGGAACTCAAAATTCAGAAATTTCAGCAATTCTCACAAAACAACACATACAGTAGTTATCAAGGTCCTGTGAGCATTGCACTAGTGCTATTGGATTTAGAGTCCAATTTCCTGACGACTAGACCACAGGACTGTCAAAACTGGCAAGTTTCAACAATAATACTTGACATTTTAAATAAGATGTTGATGGTACTCACCATGATGATTCCTGAAGGCCTTGACGGAAGAGGGATGAAACAAAGGCTGCAGGAAGTATAAGTTTGAGGAATACTACCAAGTAGTGAAAGGTGGATACTCTCCAAGGCATCTTGTTTGCCCATTCTTCCACCTAAGAACCGATTAGAAAAAACCCCCTCAGTTCCACACTCCAAGAAGCTACCTAATTTCAAAACATTGCTCAGTATGAACATTTCTTACAGTAGGCAACTGGATGAACAATGTGCATGGCCAAAAGCATTGAACAATCCCTGTATATGTGGAAAGCTGTTGGGTTGCAACCAAGCTTACAACCAAAAATGAAGTGGGAGTTCATGGTTTTGCCTCCATGATCAAAGTTGCTCTCCATCAGAGTTGTTTGAGTGAAGAAGGCTGTGAATACATGTACCCTTCTACTGCATCATGCTTCTTGTATCAATAAAGAAGAAGATTCAATCAGAGGATCCAAGTTTCCAGTAGAAGCCAGTTTCAAAGTAATAGATTATTGTCACAAGACAAGCCAGCAATTTTGCTACCAAATCTGTTTTAGTGCCTGGATACATAGCTCTCTGGAATAGGCAACTTGAATACTGGTGGTGCATTTGATGATGTCGGAAGACCTGGAGTAGAATCTCATCATCCAGATGTGTGCTGCTGGTTCTTGACAAGCAGAGGTACACGTTTGATTGCTGTACTAATCATGAGATCACATGTGCAAATGTAGAACTTTGTGGATAGAAGAATTTACTTGTTCAGGGGGGCAGCAATTGATACGAGCACACACCCCATCAAAGCTGAAAAAGTCTAGGCTCCATATCTGGTAAAGAAAACACAAGCATTGGTCTGTTACCATCTAGAGTCTTCAATACAATCACCAATCTAGATCTCTGCTTTGTTGCTCACACATATTGTATGCATTACAATGTCCTTGTTGGACATATTCTATGCCATGGAGTACACACCACAATCTTATTGCTCAGTTCACAAAAAAGTGGCAGCTATGTGCATAGAACTTGCACATGCACAGTACAGCCACAACATGGTGGCATCAAGCTGGCAAAATTTCCTGGTGGATCAGACTCATGGCTGCATCGTCAGATGTTCATAAATTTGAAGCAAACAAATGGTGCAAAAGATGAGCCATTGCTATTTTAGACTCAAGAATATAGCTTCATAAAGGTGGCAGAAGCAAAGAAGGGTGAAGACAGTGAAGAGGGTGAAGACACACTCACTCAGTCTACAGACCAACGCATCTTTCTTCTTCGTCATTGTCATCTTCTTCACCTCTAATTCAAACAATTGCACTCCCTCAATCTGCAGACCTATGCTTCTTCTTCATCTTCATCACCATCATCACTTTCTCCTTCCTCTTCTACTGCTGTATCTAAACCTTCTCCCCTATACAGTTTCTGTTGAAGGTTTGTTGGTCTGAATGCATTGTGTCTGCAGCTATACTCCAAGCAACAAAGGGATGCGCAAATTGCTGGATCTCGCACATTTGAAGGTAGCATGCACAGACTATTGTGTTGTTCTTCGTTGTCATCATCAACAGCAGCATCAGGGCTTGGGCTGGGACTGGGGAATCAGAAACTCCTACCCCACAATCCCCAACTCTTTGCAGGTTTCCCTGTCACAAAGCACTTGGTATCGGCAGATAAGGTGGTAATCATGCGTGTTATCAAGCTTAGGTGCGTGTTGTTGTCCAGCTCGTAAGGCATGCGGAGCATCAGCTTGCACCTCCTCCTCAACTTCTCCTCTACTTGCTTCTCAGCTTCAACTTCGTCGCACCAAGGAGCCAGCACCATCTTCTTCCTCTGCCGCACGGTCTTGAAATCCTGCCAGTTCAGTGCCACAGCCATGGCTGCATCCCTTTGCTGTCGAGCGCTCTCCAGCAAACATCTCTGGATACGATCCAGAAGCTCCCTGACCGTCTCTAGCAGTTCATGCTTGGGAACCACAGTCGTGTGCCCGTTTGCACCTTCCGCCAAGTCTCGACGAGCTACAGTCACCTGGCGATTCTCCATGTCGCGAGCACTAATCTCGACCCGCAGAGGAACTCCTTTCATCTCCCAGTACGCATTCTTCCAGCCAGGAGTGCAATCCTCTCGCGGATCCGTGGCGGATCTTACGCCTCCCTCTTGTAGCAAATGAGCCACGGACTTACATTCTTGCGAAAGGTCTGCAGCATCTGCGTTTGTCGTTTCTGAGCTTGACGATGCTCCGGATGTGGGGATGACGATCACCTGAATTGGTGCCACTCTTGGGGGAAGAACCAAGCCGCGATCATCTCCGTGTACCATCGCCATGATTCCGATTGCACGCGTGCTTAGCTCCCACGAGTTTTGCCACACGCGCTTCTTCGCACCAGCTTCATCTTCGAACGTGATGTTGAACGCCTTGGAGAAGTGCTGGCCAAGAGAGCGCACTGTGGCGCCCTGGATTCCGCGAGGTCCTTGAACGAACGCCTCTACCGTCGCCGTGGAGAGACTGCCTGGAAACTTTTCTCGCTCGCTCTTGACGCCCTGGATCACTGGCACTGCCAGCAGCTCCTCGTAGACTCGGCCATAAACCTCCAGCACTTCTTGCACCTGTGAAAAAAAATCATCAAAGCTTCGGCTTTTGTCAAGGGATTCCTTTGAGTCTCCAATCGTTGCTCTCTTGAAGAAAACATTTACTGTGCAAACCAGAAAATGGGCAAAGAAAGAGCGAAGAGTGGCTCTCTGGAGACTCTCGAGTTTCTTTTCTACCTCTGCATCAGCTTCTTCCTTGATGCCAAATGCCGTGTGGCCTTCTTGCCACAGAAACTCTTTGCTCCTGATGAACGGAGTCGGGTCCTTGGATTCCCACCTCACCACGTCGCACCACTGGTTGAGCTTCAAGGGAAGGTCTCTATGGCTTTGGATCCATTTCGCAAAACTGTGGTACATGATTGTCTCGCTGCTAGATCGGATGGCAACAGGCACGTCCAGCTCCCCGCTTCCCGACTTGGTAACCCATGCAACAACCTTCTCCTGGTCCTCAGGGGGTGCTGCAAACTTCCGGGGCTCTTTTGCTTCTTCTTCTTCTTCTTCTTCTCCTTCTTCTTCTTCTTCCACATCCTTCTTCTTGCTCAGCAATTTCTCAGGCACAAAGAGAGGGAAGTAAACATTCTCAACACCCATGCACCTCATCTCCGCGTCCAAGAAGCTCTTGATAGATTCCCAGATAGAGTAGCACCATGGGCGAAGGATGTAACAGCCCGAGACTTGGTAGTACTCGATGAGCTCCCCCTTCACGACCACATCTTCGTACCATTCCTCGAAATCTTCCTCATTCTTCTTGAATTTCAGTTCCCTTCTTGTTCTGTATCCTCTTCCAGCAGCCGATCCTTCCCCCACTTCCATAATCTCTCAGCAAATCAATTCAAGGGGTTCAGATAGTTGCAGACAGAGCTGGGTTTTCTTCATTCAACAAGAGCCTTGAGATCCACCACTGTTGTTCTTCTTCTTTGTGTTTTTGCACTTGAATTCTCTGTTGGGGTCTCAGAGGGTTCACATATACTTGTGTGTGTACCATAAGTGTGAATGTGTGTATGTCCACGTAGGGTTTTTTCCCCAGTGGAAGCAGTGCTGATTTGTGTGTACCATAAGTGTGAATGCGTGTGTATGTCCAAGTAGGTGTTTTTTCCCCAGTGGAAGCAGTGCTGATTTGTGTGTACCATAAGTGTGAATGGTGTATGTCCAAGTAGGTGTTTTTTCCCCAGTGGAAGCAGTGCTGATTTGTGTGTACCATAAGTGTGAATGGTGTATGTCCAAGTAGGTGTTTTTTCCCCAGTGGAAGCAGTGCTGATTTGTGTGTACCATAAGTGTGAATGCGTGTGTATGTCCAAGTAGGTGTTTTGCCCCCAGTGGAAGCAGTGCTGATTTGTGTATACCATAAGTGTGAATGCGTGTGTATGTCCAAGTAGGTGTTTTTTCCCCAGTGGAAGTAGTGCTGATTTGTGTGTACCATAAGTGTGAATGCGTATGTATGTCCAAGTAGGTGTTTTTTCCCCAGTGGAAGTAGTGCTGATTTGTGTGTACCATAAGTGTGAATGCGTATGTATGTCCAAGTAGGTGTTTTTCCCCAGTGGATGTAGTGCTGATTTGTGTGTACCATATGTGTGCATGTGTGTGTGTGTGTGTGTGTGTGTGTGTGTTGACTTAGGTTTTTTCCCAGTGGACGCAGCAACGCAGAATTTGTTTGTGTGTTTTCACAGTGTGGATTGGAATTTGAAAGACATGGGCAGCAAGAATGTGACTTCTTTAGACTTTTTTTGTGTGCTACCCCCACATGTCCGTATCACCACAAGTGCAGACAAACCAAGTGAAGACTTGGTAGTGGAGTAGGAAGAAAAGAAAGTAGGATTGGAACTGGTGTGTTTTTTACTTGAATCCTCTCTCTTCCCCCATGACATTTAGCTACTCTCTTCTTCTTCTTTTTAGGTTGTCGGTCAGGTCAATCAATCTTTGCAGCCAGCTGAAGACCTCTTTCCTTATTTCATATGTATTGCCTACTAGGGTAACTACGCCTAGCACTGAACACATACATATCACCACCAAACATTTCTCAATAATTATGTCATTCCTTAACTGAATTGAGAGATTTTTTGTGTCATTGGATGTGCAAACTGGAGGGCTACAAATGTTCTTTGGGAGTCAGAAGTAAAGAAGCAATGCAGAAAACACAGGAAGAGGATGAGTGATAGTTCACTTCAATCTTTTTGAAAAAATAGTTCTAAACCCCTCTATAGTTCCAGCCCCATATCTTCCTTATTTTTAAAAATCTTTTTTGGGTGATTAAAATCTGATGGGTGCATCAACAAGGCTTTACAAAACTTCGGATCAAAGATATTAAGCTAAAAATTATAATTTGTTTTAAATTCACCCATCATTGAACATTAAACCCTCTTACCCCAAATGCCCCCTATCTTCCCCATTCTTTTATCCAATTGAACAGTTTTTGTGATGTTACAAGTGCTAGGTGGAAGGCTACAATTGTTTTTTGAACCCAAAAATCAAATTCCCAATGCATAGGGATTTGACCTCCTCAAAGCTATTAAGTGTTCAGTGATAAGCGTAGTTACCTTAAAAAAAATTAAGTTGTATTTAGTCCAACTTTTTTCTTTTTTCTTTTTTTTCTTTTGAGGTACTCTCTTTATGTTGTCACCCTTTTTTTCAGTTAATATTCATTATTTTAAAAAAATTTATCAAACAACAAAATTCAATATGAGATTGTTGAATTTTGTTATGATTTGCATATAATGCAATTGTGCTACCAATCATCCTTTGGCTATTTATTTTCAAATTTACATTCAAAATCACATCCAAAATTAAACTCTTTCTAACATTTGTGAAAGTGTAAAAAATAGTTTGATTTTACTTACAACACCCAATACAAATTAATTAAACAAGTTAATGCTCACATATCATTTTGTTCTATTTTGAAATCTTAGTGAACAATGTCATCCCATGTCTAAATTACTTTACCAACAACTTTAGTGTTTTCCTTTTTCTTTTCTTTCTAAAGGGTCAGTTATTATGCATCTTTGGAGCTGAAAACCTCTCCCTCATATTAGGGGGATTCAAAGGTTGATTATTTTCTTGTTATCTTCTTGCAATAATCAATTATCTCAAATGTTCACTTGGCTACATATGAATGGATTGATTATAGAATTATTTAAAAATCTATTTTAAAATAAAAATTTGAATAATTGATGATTCAAAGATCATTTTTATAAACATTTTCTCACCCTTTCCATTGAAGAAGTTGAGGTTATGACATATATGGCTATGGCTGATATGGACAACAATTATCTATGTCTATGCCATGACCATATATCACCAAGGCCATAATAATTGGCAAAAAAAATCATGAGATAGGGAACAAAACCAATTTGGGGGTGTTAACACAAAGCTTCACGCTCAATGATCACATAATCAATAACAGAATCAAACTTTTAAATAATCAATTATTTGAACATAATTGAGCTTTGAACTCAGCTAATAAATTATACATGTTCGTGTTTTCTTTCTTTCAATGAAGGGGTTCTTCTATACTGCATCTTTCTACCTAAAACCCTCTTCCTTATTCTATTGCATCTTTCGAGCTGAAAGCCTGCCTCTTCCTCGTGTCACACAGCTCTTGTCAATTTTTGGTTCCTTTCATTCAGAGGTGGGTTCTATGCATCTCAAAGCCCCTTTCTTAGGTTGTCGGTATTGCCATTTTTTTCGTTCTTTCTTTCTTTTTTGCTTTTTCCCTTTCATCATCCCGAGGGTGGGTCATACACATCTTTCTAGCTGAAACCTCTCTTCTCACGTCACAGGCATTTCCTCCCATGTTCTTGTTTCAGAGATGGGAATAGGTCTTACCCTCTCAAACACACGTGTTTGACGGTATTGACTGCATGTTGAGGTTGAAGTCATTCCATGACAATTTGTATTGAACTAGTACTGTGTGTCATTCATTGTACACACAGTAGGGAGACCTAATTTCAATGGTAGCAAAAGCTGGTGTGATTGAAAATCTCTTTGTCTCTTCCCTACATAGTTATCATTTTATTTTTCTCCTGGAGCTGAGCTCTATGGATTCGGTATTTGTTAAGTTAGCTTGAACTTGGCTACTGGATCTGGCAGGTCATCTATGCAGTCGAGGCACAAAAGCAACCATCCTAAGTTGATGGCAGGCTACAACCTGTAATTTACATTAGTGTTGGGTGGTTATTAAAATCATGAACAGACCCTTGATGGTCGTATACCTGGGTATATACCAGTGTTTAATGGGTACCTGGTTTGGTCTACTGTCATTTGTCGCTTCAAGTTTTCGTTGCCCAACTATGTCTTCTATTTCCAATCTTCTTCTTTTTATCTTTCTCATTTACGGTTGTGTTGTTTGTTGAACAATTAGGGTCTCATCATTTTTTTGTTAACTTTGTAGGACCTGATGGTTGAGGAGGTGGAAGAAGTTGAAGATCAATTTCACAAAATGGTTGGCATTTCGATTGATTAAGTCAATAAGAAAGTTATGATTTTTCTCCAAAAATTGTAAATATATTTTTTCACAATGATAGATGCATTGTCATGGCCATTATTGGCAAAACAACACGACTTGTGGAAGACCAATAGTTGGATTGCCATTGCATGTGCATTTTATGCATCCATGGCACCTGCACTAGTGGCAACTCCAAAGCCAAATCCATTTGGTCTTGAACATCTAAGATGTATTTTGTGTTATCCCACTGATCCACTTCTAGGAGCAAGAAAGGGCATCTTAAGTTATAAATCAGCCAACAAGCTATCATTGCTTTTTGGAAACATCTAGAAACAAATCACCAAAAAGTTGGGATTGAATGGGGTGAACAAGAAAAAATGCACCTAAACATTGACAATTAACCAAAAAAAAAAGTTTACCTCCTCCCCATCTAATATTTTGCTTCTTTCTTTGGTAGTGTTGTTCCTTACTATAAAGATGATCCTCATCGCAAATAATTTGAAAAGGATTTGATCTTATTTATTGCTAAGGAATTGGTGTCTTTGATTTTTTGTAAAATTGTCATTTCTTAGAAGATTAATGTCAAAGAAAAATCCTTGCGTGAATTCTCCATTGAACCATATACCCTAATGTAAAAAACTTTGCCAAAGTTGGCTAAAAACCATATAAAAACTCATTATACAATTTTTTAGTCTTGTGACATTTGCATGGCGAGTTTGATTATGGGGTCAAGAGGAGGAGTCAACACTTTTCTTTTTATTGTTCATTTTTTGAACCACAATTTATCATGTAACCATTAACATGTTTGGAATAATGGACATATCTAGGATTGTTAGGGCCCTACAAGCGAATCAAGTATTACAAAAACATGAGTTAAATGCAAAAATTATTGCAAATGTTAATGACAAATGTAGCAATCTTTCACCGATGACCACTACCACACAAATTAAAAACTCTACTTAAGACACAATTCACTTCAAAGGTCATTCGAAACATTGGAATTTTTTTAAAAAGCAAATTGCTTATTGTTATGGATGACAATGACTATGGTGCTTCAAAGGCATGTTTCAAGTCCACAAGTTTGGGTAGTGGCCCAAATTGTTTATGATGCATTAAGGCCTATGGTCAACCAATGCATTGTTAACCAAAAGATGAAGGTATTGGTTGATATTTGATGCACTTGTTACCGCAATTTTTTTGTCATCCAAATGTGAGTACAAAATTTGGCACCTAAGTTTTTAGAAACTCATGATTTTGATGCAAAACTTCAAGTTCTATGTTAATAGATGCAAAAACAAGTGGTAACAATTCTAGGCTCCTTCTTTTCATTTATTGTGTCCTGTCAGGAACATAAAACTCATAATATATTGAGCATGATGTTGGATCCACATTTCAAAGGGTTAGGGTTAGTATTCTAGTATGTTGGGAAGGAAAAAATAATACATATTGTGAGTGGATATGATAGGTATGTATTGTTTCCACTTTTGGTTCATGCACATAAAATTTGAACCCAATTGCTGCAACTGAAGTAGTTGTTCCTTTTCTAGCGAATAGTGAAAAAGGTACATCATTGTGTGATATCTCATAGAAACTAATGAAAAAATGGTTTTGTCAATGGTCAAGGAACAATTGAATTACTATCATAGAATAAAAAAGGTTGAGTGCAAATACCTTGCATGGTAGAAACTTCATAGAGGACAAATTTCTTATGTTGTTTTTGTTGTGCAACAAATTTTAATGGTTGTTAAGTCACAAATAAAAGCAAAATGTATTCAACATTGTAATTATATGCACAAACATCCAATATTTCCAACTGGGGATAAAAAACTTCAAGATGTTTTTGAGCATTTTATAAAAAATGGCATGATGATGCTTAGGTTAATACAATGTTTGTGGAAGAGTTCCTAAAAATGGAATAAACAATGATGGGGAAGGTGAAGACGAAATTGGTAACATTGGGTTTTAGAATGATCAATAACACCATTAAATTGTAGGATTTTTGTTTTTGTTTTTGTTTTGTTTTTTTTGCAAGTTTGATGAAAAAGTAGTACCTTGAGCGAAGTAAGAAATAAGCTAAGGTAGAAGTATGTGAAGTTCCAAAGGAGCATCTAAGACTTTTTTTGTTGTTTTTTTATATTGTGAGCACATTAGGCCAAAGGTGAGCATTTGGAAATGATAAAACAATGGAGGAAATGCAAAGTTCCTCACACTAGTGGTTCTGAGTGTTGTGCAACTTTGTAGTCTTTAGAGTTTTTGTGGTTTTTGGGGATTTTGTGATCTTTGGGGATTTTGTGATCTTTGGGGATTTAGGGATTTAGTATTCTTTGGGGTTTATGGTTTATGTGATATTTGGGGTTTTGAGATGTTTTACTCTTTGGTGTTTATTATTTTTGTGGTCTTTGGGGTTATGGGATTCTATATTTTTTGAGATTTATGGGTTTTTATGGTCTTTGGGGTTGTGGGATTATGTCATCTTTGGGGTAAATTGTTTTTGTGGTCTTTGGGGTTCTAGGATCTTGTATTCTTTGGGGTTTATGGTCTCTATGGTCATTAGGGTTATAGGATTTTATATTCTTCAAGGTTTATGGTTTTTATGCTCTTGGGATTATAGGATTATGTACTTTTTGAGGTTTTCATGTTTTGTGAGCTTTAAGGATTTTATAAATGGTGTGTGTGAAAAAAAATTCTACGAATTGAAAGATTTTAACCCAAAATGGCCCACCATATTTTTGTTGTGTTTAATAGGTTTGAGGAATTAATGTTTGATGAACATGGTAGATGGAAATGTTGTTATCCAAGAACTTTTTGGCCTTCAAATTACTACCATTTCTTTCAAATGTTCACATTCTAGCCTTCAAACCTTGGTTATAGGGCATTATACATGTTTTGAACTTTGAACACATAAGTTGACTATTTCCACATTGTAGATTACAATGAATTTTTTTCATTTTTCCACAATATTATTGACCCATGTTTATAGAATTATTTTTTTGGCGTATGTGATTATTTCCAAAAGTTTATCACATAACCAATGTTCCTTTAACTCTTTCAACAACGTAATGAGAATAATTTTGTTGGTGTCCAACCAACTCCGAATAAGGAAAAAATGCAAAATTGATGAGATCTATTTAAATTGGAACCTAATTAAGGGCAACCTAATTTTTTTCCCAATGTAACTATTAACTAACTTACCTTTCAAAAATCACCAACCAAGAATTGTTAAAAAGAATTATAATTAAAAACCCTAGATCTTAAACCATTTGATAATTGAAACCTATATCCAAATTGGATTACCCTTTTGATATTTTGAAATAACCCAACCAAGATCAAAAAAATCCTTACTGATATTATAAAACCATAAGTAGATCTTGCCCAATGTTATTAAAAAAATTAATATCCCCCCTAGAATTGGAACCATCATTTATGGTTTATGCAAAAATTGGAACCAAAGGCTATATTTAAAAACCAAGAACTACTCAACATTGGTATATACCAAAATATACCAATGTTGTGCGGGTGTATGGTTTTTGATATATCCTAAAATAAAAGTATAAAAAAATTTCAATTTATTTACCGAATGGGTAAATGTACATTATGAAAAAAAATTCCATTACCATAAGGTCCAAGTAAACAAATTATATAATTTTTAGTAAATGGGTAGGGTTTAGATACCCTCTATCATATATCCCTAATTAGGGTAATAAACAAATATATAAAAGGTAAATTATCTAAATTATTTAATAAAAATGGATTTATTTTTTTTCATATTTGGACAACTATCAGAGGTTTAATTATAGTGGAAGAATACACACATGCAATGTCAAATTACAATAATACAATTCCATAAAAATATTTCAACTTTTTATTTCTAAACATATATAAAATGAAAGGCCATATTTGAGATCAAATTTGACAACATGCCACTTGCCTTACTAAATATAAATGCAAATCTAAAAATTTAAATTTAAATTATGTAATATAAATGGATTTTTTTCTCACATGTTGGAATTTATTTGAACAATTGTTAGAGGTTTAAAACTAGTGGGACAATACACACATAAAATGTCAAATTACAATAATAAAATTTCATAAAAATATTTCAACTTGTTATTTTTAAACACACATAAAATGAAAGGCCATATTTGAGATCAAATTTGACAATGTGCCACTTACCTTACTAAACATAAATGCAAATCTAGAAATTAAAATTTGCCATATCAACAAACTCAACATAATGATCTAATTGGTCTTCAAACTTTTTTTCAATTTGATCTAATAAATTTGCTTCAACATCTCTGAAGTCATCTAGACACTTAACCCCTACAAATATTTCATAATAGAAGTATGAACCATTTGACTAATTCTTGAAAATTAATACAAATGATTTAAGTTTTGGGTTCCAAGTTGACACACCTACGAAGCCTTGTTAAAATCTTAATATTACAAAAAAAATGTTCTAGTTCAATTTGTCTTTTCACAATACCTAAAAGTTAACAAACCAAGTATCCAACAATAAGAAATCATGCCTCATACACCATCCACCACTTTAATGGATCTTCACGAGACTCTACAACCAATTGCAAGTTTTGAAAACATGCAAATTCCCATTGCACCTCTAGTCAAAGAAAAATTATTAATATTACACGTTTGACTTAAATATGTTTTATTAAAATCTATGATTGTGGAAATTAAAAACTTACATGTTCCATGACAATTTGATCTTGAATCAATCTTCCACCAAACATCACCAATATCCATTCTTGAGGGTCAAAATTTAATGGGTGTTTTGCAAATGGATGAACTTTTTTGATAAGTTGAACACAAAAGGGGAATTAGAGTTTCAAAATCATATCTTGTTGTTGCAATTGTGGCTTTTCTATTTTCACATAATTATTCAAAATAAAATAAAAAATCCTTGAACTTGGGATCAAACATTAGAGCCAACATCATGTGAATTCATATTGGATCAAATTGATGTAAACAATCTAGAAATGGAACAAGCACACGAGTGACTTCCAATCACATCCTACTTGCTAACAAAAACAATTTCGCATCAAACTGAGTTGGGGGGAATATGTCACATTTTAATTACCAATTCAAATCTCTCATGGTCAATTTCAAAAAAAGGTTAATGACATCTGCAAGTGCATCATTCAATAACTAGTAACCACAATGTTGATTCAACACACAACTTGATACAACCAAGCCCAAGGTTGAAGCAATGATTTTTACAATGGCCCAAATATGTGATTTTGGAATTCTACCTTGTAAATCTAATGTTTGTTGACTACAACAATCATGAATAAATGCCTTAAATTCAAGGGGTAGTTGGAAGATTGCTACCTTGGAAGCAAACCTTATTTTCACCAATGTGCTTAACTTTCATGGTTGCAAACCTATAGTTAAACAAACCTTTGTCCATTTTACCCTTATTTTTCATGATTTTTTTGGCCATGTTGTAGAAGCTTAAATTAAAGATTGTGTAGATTTGGTGTTCACATGTCGTAGACCTAAACTTACCTTCTCATCAAAAGTGGCATGTTGGCAAGCTTTAGAAAAGGCATGGCCAAAACAAACACCTTCAAATGGTGCCAATATCCCCAATTTTTCATAGCTAACAATTTATTTGAGAACATTTATCATTATAGATATATTTGTGCCTCATCTTTTGCATAATTCATAATTTTGGTAATCAATTTGTACTCCTAAAAAAAAACTTGCAATTGATTAGCAATATTAATTATAGTAGTTCCTTTTACTTTAAATAGATCAATAATGATATGGTTTGATTCTCAATCCAATGTTAAAAATTTAATCACAAGGGCAAGATATCAAGTGCACCTTTGTTCATCTAATGATAAAATGTTTTTGTGATCGAAATTATACCATTGACATAAAGTAAAATAAAGTTTTCAAGTGTGCACTTCATCATACAAGGTGATTACCTCTTTAGTTAGGTTTTCATGTGATGGAAACACCAATTGTGGGTCCCTTTGTAAGCCATATCATTTCATTTATATGTTTTCCATTGTGTTTAGAGGGAATAACCTCTTCATAATGACTAGCATAAGATCCTCAACGAAAGCTTGTTTTTCATCTAATTTTTTAAATGTTGTAATACAACTAAAAATGAAGAAATGGATCCTAGAATTACCACTTTTTGAATCGTGAAACTTTGTTTGTGAAAGGCATTTGTTTCAATAGAACATCATCATACAATCTCATTATAATACATTTTAAAAATGTCAAAATGTTTAGTTTCACAATTTTCTTTCATGGTTGAAGTTTTGTTTTCAATTTCATAAAAGATTAATCCTTTCCTACCTTGAATTTTTGATCCCAAAAGATGAGCACTCAAAGCAATTGAATGACACAAAATGTAATAAAAAACTTATTATGTTTCAAGTGACATAGGCTCATCATCATCTAGTTTGAAAAAAGCCCAAGGAATAGAATTTTGATCCAATGGAGCCTAAAATTTTGCTTGTTGTTGTAATGCAACTAGTTGTTAATTATGCTTAGGACCAAGTCTTGTTATACTAAATCTACTAGTTGATGACAAACTAACAACAACAATTGTGGATGAAGATGCATCACTATCTGGAAAGGCGAATTCCTCTAGGTTATTGGGGCTTTTATTTGCCATTTTAAGCTATAGGGAAAAAAATGTATTTAAATTTATCTTTTTACATTCTCTCTTTACCATGCACACACACATTTACTTATTTAGAAACACATAAAAACACACACCTATTTTTGCTAGAATCAAAATTAAAAACACACACATGAATTAGAGATGAAATTGAAAACGTACTTAATTTGTTCATTGTTATTGTTAGAAATCCATGAGTTGTTATTGTTGGAAACTTGACATGTGTCATTGGGTGAACTAGAAACCTAGGACTTGTTGAAACTTCTATAACACAAACTTAAAAACTTCAGGACTTAGTGCTAGAAATTTGTGTAACACAAACTTGAAAACTTATGTAATTCAACTTCTTGTTGTTAAAAAATCGTGATTTGCCACCATTACCCCATGACCTAAAAACTTGTGTAACACAAATTTTGAACATGAAATTAGAGTTGATGGAAACATTATGACGCACCCCCAAATTTCCCTGATAGATTCAACTACGAGTCCAAATGTGAAAACAACAAAAGGATAAGGAGTTGGGGTATGTTCCTTGGCTTGCAACACTTTTGGGGTAGAGGGGCATGTTGAAGCTCCGATTTGGGGACTAGGATGGGTGACAAGTAAGTCAATTATTCACACAAACCTGCACAAACCAAACAACAAGTTGATTAGTGCATAGTTCGAGCACTTTTGGTGCACAGACGAACCACATGCAAATCCGAACTCACAGGACTTACCACAGCTCGGACTTGGGGGAAGCCACCACCTTCCCCCTTATAGTATTCTTTGTGCTTGGCCATAGGACCTGCACCCAAATGTCATTTTGTTTCAGGACTCCCAAATTGGGATTCTTGAAATTTCCAAAAATTGGGACACCCAGAACTTTGAAGGCCTATAACTTCTTTTACAGACCTCCGATTGAGATGAGGTTTAAAGCAAATTCGTAGTTCTTGTTAAGAGCTTTCTAACGATATGTAACATGTTATCTGCATGCAAGTAAGTCAGAGTGATTCTTGACTTTTAATGGCCAAGAGTCAAATTGGCAATTTGACTTCTGGCCTTCTTTGGCCATAACTTATGTTTTAAGTACCCAAATGGGTCATGTGAGCCCATTTTAGACATTTACATTCCAAGATCTTTTCAATGATATAAAGATTTTTTTAATTTAATGAATTTTGTCCTCTATAGTCTCCTTTTGAAAGTTTGGGAATCCATCGGGACTACAACTCCCAAAGTGGGAGTTCACTTAGGAGTGTGGGGGTTCATTCCCTCACACTTTCGTACACTCCCAAGACCATGAAATGTGACTCTTAGACTTCATCTTGGCCTACACCTTTGCAAGCCCTTGTTTTGGTTGTAAGCCCAAGGCTAGGGTTGCGACACATCATTTGTTTGTTGACCTATTACACACCCACACACAACACACATCACAGACTTGGAAACCTAAGCACAAACTATTGGAAATTGACATGTTCATTAATCTGCTATTGTTGGAAGCTTAATGTTACATCCACACATTAAAAACATGAAATTAAAAATGAAACCAGAAAACTTGAACATGACATTGAAAACATTGGAAACTTAAACACAGATTACTTGGAACATGAACTTGGAGCACAATATAAACCTAAGCACCCCAATCACGAATTTGGAACACCTTGGAAACTTGAACATTGTCACACCCACACACTAAAAACTTGAGCATGAACTTGAAGCAAACTAAAAACTTAAGCATGAATTTGAAACAAACTAGAAACTTGGAAATTTGAAAAACTTCATGTCGTTAAAAACTTGAAAACTTGAAAATGAACTTGGAGCACATTAGAAACCCATAAACTTTAACACAAACTACTTAGAACACACTAGAAATTTAAACACAAACTTAGAGCACATCGAAAACCTAAACACCAAACTAAAAACTTGAGCACAAAATTGGAAATTGAACACCTTGCCCAATGATCACTGGAAACAATGATACTGATTTTATGGTTTAGGTGAAATTTACCTTAATGAAATTACTCAAGTTTGGAAACATAGCTAACTTTGAATATGGGTATTGTTGAGATATATCTACAATTATGAAATGGTATATTTTTTCAAATTTATATACCCTTGAATATGTATTTGATTAGAGTACATTGATTTTGAGAAAATGTGGTAAAATAAATAATATATCCTACTCACACCCATCAAATATATCCAAATAAATGATATACCCACGCAACATTGATATATACCCACTTAACTGCCATAGGAGAAAAAAAAAATTTGATGTCATAAGGAACCTTGGGGTAAAGAGACAATTTTTTTGAAGTCTGGCTTGACTTGCCATGAACCACAACTGGTTCATTCAAAATAGAAATCTTGTGAACAGTTAATGGCAATGACTTTGGTATGTATGTTGAGTTTTTCTTCCATAGGTTTTGCTGTGTTTCTGGATTCTTCTTTGGGAGTTCGTTACCTGAATGGCCACAACCAAGTTCGTATCCTCTAACTCTTCATCTATAGAGTTCATCTAGAGTTTTACTAGAAAGGGATTTTGCCCCCCTAGATTTTGCTGCCTCAATGTGGGGCATAATTGCAATGAATGGTAAATATTTGGAAACAAATTTTGCTTATGCACTGGAACTGTTGGCAAGAGAAAGTTGATCCATTGTCTTTGGTGGGTGATGAGCTAAGTCAAGTTGCAAGTTGACTGCAATCCATGGTTTCCGTAGAGGTAAAATTTCCTTGACACATCATAGCGTTTAAGTTCATGGGGTCTTTTTTCTGGGGGGTGAGAACAAAACATGGAGAAATTGTGTGTCCATGACATAGACAAAATGACCTGATTTTGATGAGACAATGACAAACTGTGAATAAACACAACATCTTCCTCACAGCTAGTTTGAAGAAGTGCAACTAATGATGATCTATTGTTTGATGTTAATGTAGGTGCCTGGGTTGGCCAAAGCATCAGAGTACTTCTTTAAGCTAGGTGCCAAAGAAGTCGTTTCAGAGTATGGCACTGCTACTTTATGCAATTGTGCTCTACAAGTGTCAACTAAGCCCCATGCTTGTGGTCTTTGGATTGATGTACATTTGGCATCTACTATTGTGGAAGATTCCCTAGAAATTGTTTGCCAATTTATTTTTTTTCATAAAATTCTACAACTATAATCCAGTCAATGTAACTCCAATTCCTTGTATGTTATTGCATCTCTAGTACCCTAGAAGTCTAATACCCTAGAAGGATAGGGCCGTCTCCAGTTAGGAGTTGAAGCTTGACACCAAAACTTGCCATGGTGGTGTAGGTGTGTTAATGCTAATGGCATTGGTCTGATGGATTGGACTTGGCTCACTTTGCAATCCACATTTCTAGTTCCTACTGTTGTTCAACAGAAATCAGTATCCTTGTATGTAAGCACGGTTGATTCTTTTGAAGAATGTTTTGAGATTAATTTACCCCTATTTTTTGGTGTTCGTTTGTGGAGCTTCCCAAGATTGGGCATCAACGAACATTGCTTCACTTAATGAAAAATCAGAATCTGTTTTCGGCAAAATATGTGAGGAATGAGTACCCTTGGAATTTTAACAATCTATTTACATGAATTTTTTTGACAATGCAAAAGCTTCATAAACTAACTGGCTTATAACCACCAAAAATTCCATGCATGTTAAGTTCTTCAGGCTAAAAAACCTTGCCTGAAGAAATATACCTGCCATTGATGAAATTTGAAAAAAGTGAAACTGGACAAGTTTTTTGAAATAACAGAAATATATACATTTTAAAACCTCAGGTTCTTAAAATTATGGATTTTCAAGACCAAGAACCATGATTCTTACAAAAATCAAGTAACTGCACAGCACTGGTTTACATAGGTGAGGTTGTTACCTACATCTTCAACTACTTTTTAGCTATTAACTTAGCTATTGATATCTTTGAGTAATGCTTTAAAATGGTTGAAGCCCATGCGTGGAGGACATTATTAAAAGTAAGGCTGAGGTGGAATCCTAGGGCTTTACCCTACACAAAAACAAGTTTTTGAATTTTGACTTTCCTTAGATTTGTGATTATTATTATGTAAGATAATCATTGACACCCATGTCAAATTTGATTACACACGATGGAGCTTGTATAGTTCACTTGACATTCATTTCAAAAGCAATCCATGACCATTAAACAATTTTGAAGATATGATTTTAGTAAACACTTGTTTTGCGCATCTATGATATTTACTCAAATCTTTCCAAAAGGGAAAGGTAGAAATAGAACTCGTTGCCCAACTTTAATATTTATGCTCGAACCATTTTCAAATACATTGTGTATGTATTTAAACTTTACAACTCAATTGGTTATTCATTCAATTGCTCATTATTAGTACATATACTCACAGCTTGTAAAAAGACCACAAAGATAAACTGGGTATTACAATGCAAGTTTTTGCACACCTGATAGGCTGCAAAGGAATTTTTCTTGGCATTAGATTTCAGTTGCTCATGAGGATCAACATGGCACACGTTGCATGGTGTTCCATCTTCTTTGATGAGGGCAAGGGCATACAATCCAGCTGAACCTCTCAACAAAAAGGTAAATCCTCCCCAAAATCTTGAACAGAAAGGTGCAGACAATGCATGAAGTCTTTAACCAATCTTGGTGGGAATCCAACAGCTTGCCTGCCTCCTCTTGAATCTGGATTTATTGAATTTGGCCAGTATCCATGGCAGCATCTTTCACATTCAAAAGGGAGTGTAGAAACCTCCATCCAAAACAGAATTGGCATTCTGTCAATTCACTGCTCACAATGGTCTCATTTGAATCCACTGGCAGATGTTGCGACGTCAAGGCTTAAGTTCACATCCTTCAGAATTTGCATAAGAAAACAACCAACTATATCCAGAAGGAGATGACTTAGCATTTTCACTAACAATCAAAGACAAAATGTTGATTAATCAGTCATTGTCCACTTTAGTTAGGTCACATCTGAACTATTACTGTGATTTTGAAAATGCAACCCTGAGCAGATTGCAACTATACTCAACAATTTTATTTTCCTATCATCCTATCAGATAGGATACCTTGTTAGGAGAAATGAGAGGTGTACCTGTGAACATTTTGTTGGAGGTGTTCTTTATGTCCAGCAAATACAACATGAGATCCTGCAAGACAGCACTCAAATTGAAGAATTCTGCATGTTAGCAATCTACTCTAAGTCACTTCGTGTTCACCTCTCGCACAGAATTGACAGTTGTATTCGCTGTTCTCTTTGTGCCATAGTGAGATTGAACAAATTTGGAGCATCTTGTGACACCCACCAGAAGCATGGACAGGGAAGAGAGCCAGGACTGTTAGCACTTTCCATAATTTGGTCACAAGTCCCTCCCTTCATGAGTTTGGCAGAAAAAACATATTCTATCAAATTCAGAGAAAACTCCACAATGACTCTTCAAATTCCACGGTGATGATTGTGTTATTAGAGACAAAGAACTGGTAGAAATTTTCTTAGCAAATGTGGAGGGCACCTTACCCTCAGTAAATTTCTTCCTCAAGAGAGGCTGACACCTTTTGAGGAACCTTTCATGTAAGGTGCCTCCTCTCCTCAAATGAATCACAGCCATTTAAAATTCTGCAGTCAGTAAGAACCTTGACCGGGGCTGTTCTGGCAATTCAGGTCCTGCCCTTGGCTCCCACTTTGTACTGGGCCCTCATTCCCAGAACGGCCCTGTTCAATGTCCTTACCCTACACATAACCTAGTCATTTTATGGTTAGGGTACTTGATACATCAAAAGAAGATCAATGGAGCACTTCAAAGACCACCAGTATGAAGCATATCTGCTGGTGCAGAACAAGTCACGGTTGACAAATATCTGTTGCCAATTATGATAACTCAAGATCTACATCATGTTTCCCTTGGATGATAAGAAAGGGTGAGCGCAGTTGAATGAGAAGGCCAATTGGGAGTGGCCCTTTCCTTACACCCATATCCTCTATTCAATATGAAGAGGACAAGAGACTTTTCAGAAGCAGAGAACCTCTTGAAATCTGTTCCTCCCTAGCAATGCTGTCAAGCCTGCAACTGTGCTCTTTCTGCAGCATAGGCAGAAAAAAATCAGAATTCCTATCCCAGGTTTCATGCTATATATAACTAGTGTCTAAGAGACTTGTTTATTAAATCTCTCTTACAGATCCATATAACTCTATGACAAGCTTCCAAAATCCTTTCAAATATACACTGCAAGCAAAGCAGAAAACAGGTGGTCTCCTCAGAACTCCTAGTCATGGAAGTAGGAAGGGGACCTATGTTTGCAGAACCTGTCAGTATTTGCTGAACAACTTTCTTACTGCAACATTGCACATGGATGGCACAAGAACCCTCATCTGCTTCAGCTGTGATGAGTATCCTTGTACGACTTCCTTGTAGCTTGGCCTTTTTTTCATCCTTACAAAATAGTCTAAAAGCCTTGGTCTTGGCTTTAAGAGCTCTGGAACCAATTTCAGCAACTGAATGCGAGCAAGAACAGGCACAAAAGCAGCATCTGCAATAGAAAACTCAAAGCCAGCCATAAATTCTGTAGTTCCAAGCTGGTTTTCTGCTTCATCCAGAAGATCAATCAACTGCTTCTCATTTACTGAAAGGGCCTCATTGGACTTCAGCTTTTCCTCCATTGCATGCATACTATTAAGCTTGTTATGGTACTTATTGGCCAGATCTGGGTTCTTAGCCATCCTGGCTATTACAACTCGCCTCTTAAACCTGCTGAAGAAACGAATCGTCCCTTCTGACACATGGCTCAATGTGAAGGTCTTGGCATCCCACTCATCCACTTTCTTTACCCACTCATCTACTTTTTCATGATGCACTTTGTCATCCCCCATAGGCCCATTGATCCCATTTATGTATCTGTCACATGCAAAAGCAAAACAGATTCCTTAAAAATCATGTTAAACACATGCTTGAGGCATTGTAAGTCCCAATATAACTAAGAAGAAATCATAGTTCAGAGACTTGGTTGACCAGCACATAGAGCATTATGTAACAGAAAGAAGAGCAAACTTACTGGAGAATTGGGAGGCTCTCACAAATCACAACATTGCCATTCTTCAAAACAGGAAGAGCTCCACTGGAGTTTTCTCGGAAAAAGTCTGGATCCAAATTTTTGGCCTTCAATGGATTGATCTCATGGAGTACATAATCCAGGTTTTTTTCTTCCAATGCAATCCGCACCTTTTGACAGTTCAAAGACAGAGGATACTGGAAGAGCTCCATGTTGCTGGTGCTCTCAGCAGACATGCATTGCCTGGGTGCCAAAAGATCCAGCAGAGCATACTATAATCGCATAATATAGGGAAGAGCATAGCAAAGAGAATCCAAGCTGTACTGATGGTTGAATTCAGCAGAGTCTCAATATAGGCAAGTAAAATCTCCTCCCAAGAGGTTTCATCTAGATTGCCTCTTCTCTTCCTGCAAGTGGACAAGAACAGAGTTGGAAGGCATTGCAAGAGGCCATAGAGGAGCATACAAGTTGTTGAGGAGAACAAGTAAACTTTGCAGAACAAATGACAGCTCTAGGACAAGACGAAAGACGACAAATGTCAAGGAATCCCGGAATACAAGACTTGCTAAACGAACCCTGAAATACGGACGAACGGACGCAGAATACCCTAATCGAAGTAATGGGACGGCGTTCTACCTAAGAGACGGACCTCAAACCTCACATCTGACGTTGTGGTCACCTTAAGTTTGTGCCAGGCAAGATCATTCCTACAGATCTGTGTTTGGTTTACAAACCGCAGCCAAGAGGAAGAAATACAAAGACACACTGGAACTGACATTCCGCTTCACAGTTCTTTTGTGTCATGAGAATGGTACCGCACACATCCCAGCGAAATTTAAAAACTAGAAAACTCTCATATTAAGAAAAGAAAATCACAGAACGCTGCGAGGACAGCCAAGCCCAAGCAAAAACCAGCAAAGACAACCACCGAAAGGAACAAGAACAGTCTTTTACCTCAATCCAAGATACTGCATCCGAGTCTGAGCGAGATTAATTTTTTCAAAATCAACATTTGGACACATCGGTGTAGTAGACACACAACTAATGGAGAGAGACAGAAAGATAGACAGACAGACAGATAGACAGACAACAGCCCGATCAGATAGCAACAAAGCCGCAAGAAAGTTTCAAGAAAAGGGCCAAAAGTCTTCGAAACTACACCAAATTTTCTACATCAAATGAAACCTGATGAGAAGGAGAGCAAGCTTACCATGTAATAAGAACTCCGCACGAAGTTATCGAGACCAACGCAGCCACAAAAGCGAGAGAAAATAAGCTGCCCCACGTGACGATGAGGAGAGCTACAACGCTGCAGCGTCGCGCAGCGTTCTCTCACTCTCTCTCTCCGCGCAGAGCAACAGATGGAGACAGGAAGCGCGTCTTTTTTGACCCCTCAATTCGAGGTGCCAATCGACGTAGCATCTAGCGAAATTACTAACTACTTAAGTCTGTTTTTACGTTAGTAAATTCAATGACACTAAGGGCCATTTTAGACAAGGGTTCAGGGACCCAAAACCCAGGGACCAATTTGAAGCAAATTGAACCTTGAATTGGACCCTTCTTCATATCACAAACAAACAATTTTTCCTGAGGTATAATAAGTGTGTTTAAAGGTGTGGGGTCCAATTTGAGGGTTCAAGTGCAATTGACATGTGAGATAATTAGGTTAATCTTTGACCCTTTCTCTCTTTTTTTCCCTTTTTTCATGGTTTTTTTTTAAAATTTTTTTAAAAAAAAAAACTCTTATTACACACAAAGGATGCTCACAAGATATTAATGGATTTTTTTAGTATGGCCATGCATCAAGTGCACAAGTGATTGTATTGTAATGAATAGTTATTGGACAACATTGGAGTATGATAAGTGTAATGTTATTTTTCATGGAATTTGTTGACATAGTAGCAAGAGTTTGCAACAAGTGGAGGTATGAAAAGGTGGTGGGAGACATGAAGAATTAACTTTTGGGGAGCTTTTCTGAAAAAATGTTTCAGCAACAAACAAGGTCAAGCTATAACACATTTCATTAATTGATCAGGGTTGTGGGTCCAAGTTCTAAGTGAAAAAATACACACATGAGATAACACATCCATGTTGAGACTAAAATAACAATGGTTTTTACATGACTAGCTAGTGGAAATATTTTGCAAATGTGTGGAGGTTTATGGCATTGTAGAAAGTGTAGCATCAATTATAGTGAGAAAATTTTGTTCAACACTAAGAAAGCATTTGAAAGCATTGATGATCCCTAAATTGACTAAAGACAAAATCAAAGAAATCATTGTTGGTTTTGAGAGCTTGCATGGAATTTCATACATTCTAGATGTTATATATGGTAATCACATTCCAATTGTTGCATTTAAAGTAGACCAAAAATGATATTATTATTGAAAAATGTTTTATTCCCATTGATTTAAGGAATTATAAATGCAAAGTACATTTTTGGGATTATGATTATGGGTGGGCAGGAAGTATTCATAATCTTTTTCAGAAAACAGATGTAGGAAGCCATGTTATGAAAGACAATTTTTTACATTATAAGTTGATAGGATATGTCATTTATCCAATGCAACCATGGTTTTATTCTCCTTCAAAGGTGAAAAAGTTGGACTATCAAAATATAAAGCACATTGGAATTTTATACAATCTAATAAAAAGATGTCAATGGAAAAAACTTTTGGAATGTTGAAAGGCATATTCAAAATTTTACTAAAGAGAATAGGCATCCCATTATGCCACTTGCCAAACTTGGTCATGATTTGCATATGTTTACACAACATGTGCATTGTTAATTTGAATGGCTTTGACATGGACTAAGCTTTGAAGGCTCAAAGAGATGCACAAATTGAAACAAATACAACATTTGGGAACTTGAAACGAGTCAATATTTTTAAGGTGTTTGAAGAAGCAATCAAACAAATGAAGAGGTCATAAAATCCAAGGATGGTGAATGGATATGATAAAAATGATATGGAAGACATGGAAGACATGGAGCATCAAAGTGAAAATGAAGAGATCATGTGTTGACAAACGTAAAAAAATAATCATAACAAGAAAGAAAAAGAAAAAGAAATCAAAAGTATGTTGATAGAAGTTATGGCAATTCATGAAGTTTTAGTAAAAAGCTTCCCAAATACATTCAATAATGGGTCAAAACGTGATGAATGATTCATAAGTTCACATCTTATGAAAAATCCAATTTGGGCATCCATGTTTTTTAATAAAACATTGGTTTTAACAAATCTTTCAGACCTTCTACCACTACAAAGTTAACTACTTTAACTATTTTTTTTCATATTCGGGTTGTGACAACCTCTAAGTTAACTATTTTTTTTCATATTCGGGTTGTGACAACCTCTAAGTTAACTATTTTTTTTCATCCTCGGGTTGTGACAACCTCTAATTTAACTATTTTTTTTCATCCTCGGGTTGTGACAACCTCTAAGTTAACTATTTTTTTTCATCCTCGGGTTGTCACCATCTGTTTTGTGCAATTGCAATCTTATCAAGATGTTGAACTTTTTCCATACTTCACCCAAAAAAAGAGCTTTGTTAGCATGCATAACTCAGCAATCATGCTTTAATAAAAGTTGGGCTCCTGATCCATCTTAATCCATGCAGTGATAAAAGGTTTTTCACTATTGTAGTACTTTTTATACTGCAGTTTTGATACATATCTGTCAAGTAATTGATTTATTTTATTATTTTCATTTCAACAAATAGAAAATTCTCAAAGATTCAATATTTCCCTTCAAAAATGTTTGTTATTTGAATTTTTATTTGGAAAATTAAACATTTCTGGAAATAGTATAATTAGTGTTGAAGCTGCCAAGGTACTGGTTGTACTTGTTAATTCAACATCCAGCTTAAATGTTCTCTCTCTTCTCTTTGATAGTTGTTCCAGTGCAGCATTATCATGCTCACCTCCCGTTCATCTAGCCACAGTCTCAGCAACCTCCATGATGCTCATCTCAAATTATACGCCCAGTGCAATACTTTGAAGGAGAAAAAGTATGTAATACGAACCAGATCATAAGTGAGATAGACTGCATTGAGATGCCTTCAATTCTCCTGGCATCTTCCACCTGTGGATTCTAGATGTAACTTTACGTCACAACTCACACTAAATTCATATGTCCATCCATGCTGATTAAACCACTCAATATTTAGCTTGCACATGATGATTTGATGGAACCCATTTTCTTCCCCTTGTCACCTAGACAAATTTGTAAATAGTCTGTCTACTTATCTTTGTAGATGAAAGCAAGAAGCATCAAGGAATTCCAAGTTAATATTCAGACTCTGGACTTGAAACTTTCAAACCTTCTACCACTAAAAAATTCAAGCAGATTCGAAGCAACCTAACTAAATTATTAGGTAGTAATAAATGGTGTGCTTACTTCAAGTGGTGATTTTCATGTGAGTTCAGAGATTTCTTCGCCGCCGTCGGCTGTTGTGTAGTAATCCATGAAATTAAATGTATAAACAACTCGATTCACGATGCGTCTGTGAGTGTGGTACTGTGAGGGACATGGATGTGGATGAACTGCAGACCTTCTACCACTAAGTTAACTATTTTTTTTCATCCTCGGGTTGTGACAACCTTTAAGTTAACTATTTTTTTCCATCCTCTAGTGGTGACAACCTCGAGTCACCACTTAGTGTAGTTAGTGGCGTTTTAGTGGGTTTAGATTTTTAGTGGTAAAAGGTCTGAAATCTTTGTAGCATGAATGTACTATTTTCAGTCATGGTTGAAAAATGTTCATACACATTTATTTTATTTTTTTGGTTATGTTTTTAACCTCATCTAGGTGAGAGGTTTCTCCATTGGCTCCTTATTACCTTCATCCTTTGAAGCACTATCAAAATTTGCTTGAGATTTTGGATTACTTACAATTTCTTCAATTTCATTAGTAGAAGCACTCACATGTTTCATCACATTTCCACTTCAATGCCACTAACTATCCAATGCATTATAGAAAGGACATTCATGACCTAAAATTTTGTTTACAATCTTATCATCCTTATATTATTTATAAATTGCATTAAACTTCCCTTTGTAAGTAATTGGAGTCCTTACGAATCCAAGGATGGAAGTCAACACTCGGCTTTGGAGCTTCAGCCATGTATTCACCTTTAAAAAGCAAACAAATTGAGGTAAAAAACCTTTAAATACAAGTTGAAAACAATCCTTGAAACTAAAAAATCAGAAGTGCAATACATGGATAAACCGAATCAAAAACTTTTCAAGTTCTTTGAAATAAAGATGGCTTAGTGGTCATGTCTTCTCCCTCCCCCCAAGGAGATGAAAGTTCAATCCCTATAGTGGCCAAATTGAACAAGTGTGAATGGGGGGAAAGTGGGCAAGGGTAAGAGACAAAAAAATCTTAAGGCCATTAAAAGGCCCAATCTAAATCCAATCTTTTACAAAAAAAAAAATTTACTTGTCACAAATTTCAAACTTGAAATCAAATTATGTTGACATGCACAACTAAGGTTTCAAAGTTGAAAGAAATTAAATTCAAGGACAAAGACAATTTAATTTACCTTTTTTTTGCATTTTTTGCAAAAAAAGTTCCATTTCTCCTTTTAAAGCAATGAGGTGTACTATTTCCACGTCCACCCAATTTTTTCCAACTTTGTCACCTCCTTCATCTTTGTCTTTCATCACAACCAGCTTCTTCATTGGTGCTCTCTTCATTGGAATCGGAACCAGTTTAAGGATTTCTTGTAAATCCAAATCCACTTCCACTTGTGAAAATTGGCACTTCAACCCTCCACTTTTTGCCCCACCTTTCAATTCACCTTCATTTCATGCACTTGGAAAGGCTGAAAATGCATTTTTTATAGCAATCAATTTATGAAGATCCACAAAACCAGCCATGTCAATTTTAGAATTGGTCAAAAGTGGGGGAGTTTGTGTGCTTTCAACAATGTCTTCAATCCATAACATTTATTCCATTTTCACAATTTGAACAACAAGGGTAAAAAGAATAGTGGAAAATAGCAAAAAATGAACAACCTTGGACCTTAATTTGCACTTTGGTTCTCCAAACCATGATCTCTCTTGAACTCCTTTACCAATTGGCTTTCCTTCCAAAATGATGTCATGTAAGCTAAATCACAATTTGATTGGTCTTGGTCTTGGATCCTTGTTTAAAGGCCTTGGGATCAATTTAAAAACTTTTGGGGGCCCTATTCTACAATTTTCCAAGCTTCTTTTATATTGTAGAACTCAATTATTTTGAAGGACGTGCAGTTCTACACTCCTAGGTGTTGTAATCATGTTGTGGTAATTGCTGGTTTTATGTAACACAATAGGCCTTCAAAATCTTTTACAATTGGGAATGTTCCCCCAATGTGCCCTACTGTGAAGCCTCAGGGTGTAGAACTTGGCCTAAAGTGTGCCTTTTCCGATATGTAAAACAATTGTCAAATTTTTTAATTATTGAGGATGGCACATTATGTGGTGCAATAAAACATTGCTTTATATAGTTTCACCTTTAAGTTGAATAATGCATTCAGATTAAGGCCTTAGTGTAGGCTAAAGCCCCATTGTGCCCCCTAAACATATGTAATGGCATAGGAAGGTGAAGGTTCTTATGCCTACTCCTCAACAATGGGAGGGACTTTACACCTACTTATAGGTGTAAGATCCCATTCTTGAGGAGTATGCATAATATCCCTCCTTTTTTTTCTTTTCGAAGAGGAATATTCATGGACATATAAAGCACCTTCCAAATACACAAGGAAATTTCTCCATGTTCTTCATGGTTGGATGAGGCATTGAAGATGGCAATGGCATTCCTAATTTGAGCTTTTAGGCCCACTTTAAATGGGGGTCCGAGGTCCAAATTCTTAGGAACCAATTTGGATTCATTTGAAGCAAATTAAACTCCTAATTTGAGGTTTTAGGCCCACTATAGATGGGGGTCTAGGGTCCAAATTCCTAGGAACCAATTTGGATTCATTTGAAGCAAATTAAATCCTTGAGTTGGACCTTGGTTTGGACCCCAACTTGCATCTTGGTTTTTCAAATCATGAGCTCTCCTTTTTACTTCTTTTTTGGGGTTCAAACCAATTGATTTTCCCTTCAAAATGGTGCCATGTAAATTTTGCCTCAATTTGTCATTTTTTGGTCATGGACCTTTCATCTAAAGGCCATTGGTTCAATTTATGCCATTCATCCAATAAGATTGTTTTATTTTATTGGACCTTGGATCATCATCTAAAGTGGTCTTTAAGGTTTTAGGGCTTCTAGCCTTGGACCCTAATCTCAAAATCAAAACTACCTCTTTAAAGTGCCTTTCATTTCCATTCATTGGGCTATAAAATTGAATAGGCATCTTGAGGAATAACCTTAGTTGTTGAAATGTTGAAATGATATGATGATAGCCCAATTATCTAGATGAAGGCCTTCTAATGAATATTTGGGCTTTTATTTTAATTATTAATATTTAATTTAAAATAATAATATCTTTTATCTAATCAAGTTTATTTGTAAAGTTTGATGATAAGTTGAACAAATTTTGATATTATTCATAAGGGCTCATTATCCTTATTTTTATATTAATTTGATTTTTATTGTTGAAAATTGAAACCAATGTTGGGTAGTTACATATTTTATTTCATTTATGATATTGACTATGCATTTGGTTGTAATTGGAGATGTACCAACCCCAACATAAAATGATTGTTAGCTTTTGATGGTAAATACTTATCAAGTGCCTACATTTGAACATTTTTGAAATCAATGGGCATCTTGTCCCAAGTCAAAAATATGTGCACATGAGTAAAATTAATGAAATTATTAATAAAAAATTTGTTACTTAGCAATAAATATTGTAGGCAACAATTGTAATTTTCATTTTATAGTGTATCGAAATCATAATGTACCAATGCATCATGCCATCATGCATTATGTTGTGTTGTCATTATGAATCCCATGATATGTACATGTTTTGTAAATAAAGGTGCTAATTTTTTCAAAATTACATGGACAAGAGGTTGCCACATTCTTGGGTTTATGGTTATTGTAGAATAGTTGTTAATGTATTAAAAAAATATCAATACATTTCTTATGGGTGAATGGTACATTGGTATTTTTCAAATAGACACTTAGCATACATTTCCTGCCACTTTTCAATTATAATGCTCCAATTGCTATATGCCACACATTTCTTGATACACCAAAGATTAGTTGATACATTATAAAAAAAATCAAATGAAAGTTATCATGCATGCACAAACATAGCAAGGGTAAAAGTTTTTCTTCAAAATACATGGACAAGGAGTTGCCACATTTATATGTTTATAATTATTGTAAGATGATTGTTAATGTATCAATAGATATTAATGCATTGCTCACACATTGTGTGACCAATGCTATGGATTTTAGAAAATGAAAATGTAAGAATTGTTATATTTAGTAGTGATATCACCATCAAAAAAGAAGATATTGTCAAACACACTGAATCTTTATGGATGGTCATGTAGGAAAGGCCTTACTAAGCCGTGTGGTTGATGCATTAGCAGTACCCATTGATGAAAAAAATGCTTTAAGCGCTATAGTCTAAAGACGTGTAGAAGTTAAAGCCCCTAGGATTATTGCACGTAAAGTTGTGCACAAACCCATGCAAACAAGATTGAAAGCAATAGATAGCCTAGTTCCTATAGGTTGTGGTCAACAAAAACTTATAATAATAAACAAACAAACTAGAAAGATTGTTAAAGCTATTGATACCATATTAAACCAAAAGAAAATCAATGTGTCAAATATTGAAAATTTGTATTATGTGTATGTAGTAATCGAAAAAAACATTCAACCGTGGCACAATTGATTAAGATTGTTTTAAAAGTGGGTGTTTTAGAATATCACATTATTGTAGTAGCCATTGTTTTAGATCCTACTCCTCTAACATTCTTGGCACCATATTCAGGTCGTATTATGGGAAAATATTTTCAAAATAATGGAATACACACATTGATTATTTATTATGACCTAAGTAAGCAATTGGGGGCATATCGTCAAATGTCATTATTGTTATGTTGACCACTAGGTCATGATGTGTTCACAGGAGATATGTTCTATTTACATTCTTGTTTATTAGAAAGAATCGTTAAAATGTTAGACCAGATTGATGTAGGTAGCTTGATTGCATTACTTGTAATTAAAACACAAGCTGGAGACATGTCTACTTATATTCCTACTAATGTTATTTCCATTATAGATGGACAAATCTTTTTGAAACATAACTTTTTTATTTTGGACTCGATTTACTATTAACATAAGATTATATGTAAGTCATGTGAGTGAGGTGAGATTTACATGGGATCGTTAGAGTTGGAAAGCTCTACGTAGGATCCTTTAGCATGTAATTTATTTTATCTGATTAGAATTGAGTTGAAAGCATATGAGTCAGAAACCAACAATTGGAAGTTTAGGAGAACGAACCTTGATGATGGTTGCCCCACTCTTAGAGGGAAGATACCCATGATTACACTTGTGTGAATTTGGGATATGTGCCCTTTACGACATGAGTACTTCTATTACACCGGAAGGAAAAGGGGAACCCTACATTGCAAAAGATACAAACTCCACGGCAATGAATAGGTCAACCAAGGCCTTACAAATTGTTAAATACCTAGAGAGAACTTTCAGTGAAAATCATAGCCTATCTATGAGGAAAGGCTGCAATTTATACGGTCCTAGTAGAGTAGAACCACCATAAGAACTTACAACAGAAACTTCTTTGGTTCGGCAATGGATAGAATTGAGAATCAAAAAAGTTTTGCTTCTCCTATCCGAATTAAGATTATAGTGAATTGGATTTGAAAACTGAAACCTAATGCCAACAAAAAATCTCAACTTATTATGAACATAATAGTTGACCCACATGCGCTCATGACATTGTACAAACATATCAAATCCAAACTTAGAAACATGCCTAAGAGGAGATGACGAATGGAAGACCTTTCGGGCGGGAGGGGAATGAGAACCTTTTATTCTGGGCATCAACCGAAGATGGTTTGAGCACACTGCAAAATGACTGCCCACGAGAAAATATCCATTCAAACCCACAAGACAAATGAACATCACAAAACCTACATCCCAATCTTGACTATTCCTGAATTGTAGAATATAGCAAAATGGTGGCTGTTGTAACAAAGGTCACAAGAACCTGAAAGTTATCAGGGCACATGAGATTAACCTTGTACACTACTCCATGAAGTCTTTACAGAGTTCACACATCTCCTTGTGGCTGCAAAGACAAACTGGAAATGTATTTTGCTACTGAGGATCTGCAAGTTGATGTAACAGGTTTTTAATTTTGTGATGGAGATGATGATGATTACAGAACTTTCTTTTACAACTTTATCAACAGTGTCACCTTTCACCTTCAGACCTTCTTCCCTACTGTTGAACCTTAAGAATGGTCAGAAGTTTCTAACCTCAGAAGTGTTTGCACTCCTGCCCGCACTATCAACTAGTCGTGACACAAACACACTCTGCAAATTAGGTACTTCATGAGACTTTATCAATGTGGACTTTGTGGTTCACTGCTGTGCAAGAAATCATATTCTGTTTATGATGCAGTTTCTTCATTAGTTTAAGCATGGTCTGTGCTTGGCTTTTCTTCCTCTTTTGGGTTGCATTGCAGGAGGAGCTAAGCTTTTGTGGATATCAGTGTTAGTCAATGCCTGCACAGAACAAGAATTTTATAAAGAAGGAAGCAAGAGATAAGAAAGCTGCAATGTCTACTGGAGATGATGAGGAAACTGTATGTTTAAATGTCAGATCTAGTTGCTTTTGTGTGTTCTCTCCTGTGCAAGAATGAACCCTTTGTCCAGGTTGATCCCAGTCAGATCTAGGGCAATGGATTTTGAAACAGGTCAATCATAGGTGCATTTTGGACCCATTCCAACCACATTCACATCTTTCATGCAATATCCATAGCCCTTCCTGCATATGGAGTTTGATCTTATTTTCACTGGTATATTCAGGAGGTGCTCATCAAGTGAAGATCACCGTAAAATGTACTGGCATTGAGCATCCTCTATGATGACAAAGGAACAAATGACTGCAGCTACATTTTACTGGCACTGAGCATCCTCTATGATGACAAAGGAACAAATGACTGCAGCTATAGAAGGGATGACAAAAAGAGCTACAATGAGCAGCTCTTGCCAGAAACCTTCAGGAACAAAGCAAGCTACTCCAATTCCCCAGTCACTGCAAAAAGCTCGGAAGCTAGAGTATGAGTCTCTCCTCCTGCACATGAGCACTCTGCAATGTCCCGAAACCAACAATCCCAATAACATGGCAGCTCCATGCATGATTCAGACAATCTGCTCCCATGGCAGCTCTTCTCTGGATTCACAGGCCTCCCAATTAGGTCTCCCAATTCAGATTTCGGAGCTGTGTCTCTCTCCCCCCAGAACTTCAACTTTTTTTCAAAATAAGATTTTAAAGAAAACCTAGCTACTGGGACAATGTCATGGATTGCAGGGGGGTACAACAGTATAATATGACCAACAGTACAACAGTCTGAACTGAGGAATAGGCCAGATCCAAGTTCTGAAATGTCGATTCCTCCAAGTTGATGATGTTGAACAAAAATCCTTTCCAAAAAAGTTTATGGAATGACAATATGCTGATGAAGTTGACATAGTAGTTTTGCAATCTGCAAATGACACCGGAGCTCCCTCTTCTTGTTCTTGTTCTTGTTTCTCAGTTGAATTGAATTGTATTGTATGTAATGTGCCATCGTCCTTCTGCCTGAAGCAGTAAAAGATTGAAAGAATTTTCTGAATCTAAGAAACAGTTGAGAAGGGAATAAAAACCCTATAATTTTTTTAAAAAAACCAGAAATGAAATAACTCTAGATCCCAAAACCAGTTGAGAAGGAAATAAAAACCCTAAAAAAAGGAAAAAAAAAAAGAAATGAAATAATTCTTAGATCTGAGAGTTGGGATTTGATTGATCTGCTTTGCTTTGTATCAGAGAAGATATGGCAGCACTACGAAAGCACCAATCCCAGTACATACCAGTAGCAGGGAAAGGAAGTAGAAAAACAACTCCCATCTCACAGAAAGAGGAGATTCAGTTTCCATACTGTAGATCAAGAGACTGGCAGCCCATAACAGAATGAGAAGGATGAAAGAGTAAGGCCTATGAGAATGCATGAACTCCAAATAAGGAATACCCACAAAGCTCAGAGTGTAGAGCACATAGCCTGAGATCAGAATGGTGAGCACCAGCCCCACAATGAACATCATAAAGTAAATCATCACAGACCAAATCCTGTGCATCAGTGGTTGCTCTAAGATTGGAGTGTACATCTCCTTCAACTTCAACTTCACATCCTCCCATGTTGTTGATGAAGATGACGATGATGTCCACATTGTTTTGGCCAAGCTCCCCGAGTTTGTATATTAGTTCTCCAAAATGTTTGCCAAAGCTTGAGAAGAAGAAATCCACCCACCAACCATCCGCTTCTTCAGCACTGGCACCTCCTCCTCCTCTTCTTTCTCACCTACAAATCTGAGATATGGAAAATTCCACACTTCAACAAGAACCACCACCACAACAACAACAACAGCAATGATCAAAACTGGCCCTTTTTATTCCTTCTTTCAAAGTCACTCCTTTTTGGGCAAATGGATGGATGGGTCACTTGGCAAGCAATCTTGGGCGTGGGTTGGGTGGGTTAGAGGGAAGGAAGAAGAAGAAAAAGAAAAAGAAAAAGAAACAGATGATGGGATGAGGGGAGAGGAATGGTGACTATTCTTCATTGGGGACTGTTCCAAGATCTCTTGAATGGGTGTGATGGATGCAAGCAAGATTGAGTGAGAGAGAGCGAGGCAAAGAGAGGGAGAGAGCAATAATAGAGCACCTGTTATCATTGGGGACCCACAGCTCTCTATCATCTTGCAGCAGCTCCATTGTTGTTGCTCTTTGTTGTTTCATGTTCACACTCATGTTTTTTTGTTTGTTTGTAGCCTAATGTGCATAGTATTGGATTGTAGTGTTTGTTGCAGTAGAGTGGTGGGGTCCAGTGTTTTTTTTTCCTTCATTTTTTTATATAAAAAAATTGGCGAAATTTAACCCCAAAAATTTGCAAAATTAATCATATTTACTCTAGAAAAAAAAAACATTCCCCAATAAGTGCAGAATTATTCGAGTCTACACTAGAAAGACAATAACTTTCCCAATTTTTTGGGTCAAAACTAATGAAATTTTGCTAGGACAAAAAAAACACCAGTGAGGTCTCTTACTACTTTTCCTTCCCATCTCTTCACTGACTTCTAAAACCCTGAAACATTTAATTTTTTAAAAGGTGTGTTGTCTTTAGGAAGTAACTTCCCTAGGGGAAAGAAGACAAAGTGCTAGTCCCAAACAAGTTTTTCATGGAGTGAAAATAACTCCCTGATGAAAAAGACAACTCCAGACGACTCCCTGGGGGGAGTAATGAATTTTCCTTGGGGAAAGGCCCAAGTTTATTTAAAACTTTTTACAATTAAAAATATTTCATGTTTGTTTTTATATAGTTTTGCAACCTACCATTGGAAAGATTTCGAGGAGAGCTACAATTTTGTAGTTGCAAACATTTCAATCATAATTCATATGCAAAAGTTATGATCAAACAAAATTTTGAACACATATATTACTTAAAGAACATGGTTACTCCTTTAAGGCAACTTAAGCCCTTGCTCCCTCAAAGCAAATGGTTGCTGCCCGAGGAAACTTAAGTTCATTCTCTTTGGGGACCTGATTGTTCCTTAAGGAAAAAAAAATTTAATTCTTCCTTAAGGCAATTTAAACCCCTTCTCCCTAGGGACATGATTTTTTCGTAGGGACTTTTTTTTAAAAGTTGTTCCCCAAGGCAATTTAAATTCCTTCTTCCCAAGGATATGATTATTCCCTTAAGGAAAAAAAAAGTTAAGTTGTTCCCCATGGCAACTTAAATTCTTTCTCCCCAAGGACATGATTGTTTCTCAGGGTGAAAAAGCAATTTCCCCAAGGAATAATGAATTTTCCCCGAAGAAAGGCCCAAGCTTTTTAGGGAAACATATGAAACATATATTTTGATTTTTTTTGCAACATAATCATCTCATGTTCGTTTTTATATAGGGTTGTCACCTATCATTGGAAAGGTATCAAGGATAATTATAACTTTGTAGTTGGAAGCACTTCAATCAGAAGTCATGTGCAAAAGTTACGATTACACAAAAAATTTAACACATTTGCTCCCCGAGAAAAGATGGTTGTTCCCTAGGGCAACTTAGGACCTTTTCTCCCTAACAAACATGGTTGTTCAATGGGGCAATTTAAGCTTGTTTCTCCTCAGGGGACAACCATCACTAGGAGAAAAAATCCATTTTCTAACCAACCAATTTTCAACTATAGGTTGAGTTCAACTTGCCTTCAACTACATAATTATATATATTTCAACAAATTCCAAGTGGCCCACGTCACACCGCAATTTAATCAATTTTTTTATTAAGTTGGTAAATGTACGATGTTGACCATCGTTGCTAATTGACCATTGATTTTTATTTTTAATTAATTAATTCACAACTGAGTTATAGTGGAAATATCCATTTTCAAATTTTGTCAAGTTCTATAATGTTGATTGCTTCATTGTCTTGGTTAGACTTGTTTATGGATGGATAAATGTTGGAAAATTTGAGGGATGAAATAATGTCTATGTTTTCAACTATAGTTCAACTTTGATTTGATTCTAAGTTCAACTTAATTGTGATTTTTTTACAACTTTGTTTTGACTAGTTTCCAACTTTAATAATTTTAATATTCCTTAATCTTGAAGTCAATAACTTTCATTGCACTGCACCTTGCCACTAGAAACCCTAAGTTTGTTGGAATTTTTTTTGTTTAGTGGTTTCTAAATGTGATAAAAACATCAAACATGGGAAAACACAAACATTTTTGTCTAAAATCATTAGGTACGATATTGGAGTGATTAAAAAGTGTGGAATATGAAGTTGACATGTCCTTGCTTATTGAAACAAATGTCTACGTCTTAGAATTTCTTCCTTGAAATTGTTTTTCAAGGTTAAGTTGCCTTAATTCATTGAGTAATAGTGATTCCTCCAAAGAGAGGAATATTACAACAACATTACTTGCAATGGTTGGTGCATTTGACATTGCCCCTCATGCATCCAACATTCTTCCATACTCTTTTGTGCTAATGTATTCCCCATAGGTGTTTAGGAACACATGTTTGCTCCATGGCCCCTTATGCCATATAACCTTCCACCATGGGTTGAAAGAATCATTGAAATAAAAACTTGTTGGATTTATGATGGGAAAACAAATGGTTCATTGCCATTCACCAACACGTCAAAAGTTGGCATTTAAAAATCCAGCCTCATTTCATTTATAAGTTGGATTACCCCAACTATATAATTATGGTTAATAACTAATAAATATTAACTATTCATGAGTTAAATTATTTAGTTAATATTAATGATTAATTAATATTAATTTAGTATTTAAAATTTAATTCAAAAAGTAGAATTTTAATAATTTATAGTTGATATTCAAGAATAATCAACTAGTTAATGATTTATTTTTGTTAGAGAGTCAATTTAAAACCTAATAATTTTTTATTTAATTGGTTGATAACTAGAATTTTAAAAGGTTTATTTTAAAAAGAAGAAATATTAATTTTATTTCAATGTTTTTATAAATAAATAATTATATTATTTTATAAATAATTTCCAACTAACTAAATAATTAAAAATTTCCTGATTAATTTTATTTTTAATTAAATAACTAATTATGAAATAATTATTTCTTGAAATTCTAGATACTTGCACACATGGCATGCACCAAAGGTTTAGGCATGTGGTGTAGCTAGGTCTAACCTAGGTGCCTTGTGGCTTAACATCAAATGTACCTTATGTGTCACATTAGACATTTAATTAACCTTAGATGGTTAGTTCTAATTTAGCCAACTTTAAGCACCATGTATGCTAAATTAATTAATAGCAATTAATTACTAGTTATTTGCCTAAATTAGGATCATTATAATATGATTAATTATTTAAATTATAAAAATATAACTAACCTAGCTTAGAACTAATTACAATTTAACATTTGAAATAATAATGTTATTAAATTAATGTATGTATTTGTCTCAATCTTTATGGTTAATGCAAATTTTAAATGATTACAATTATTAAAATTTTATTAATTTCATTACAATATATGAAATCTTTTTATGAAGATTATTCCTTATTAATTAATTATCTACAATAATTAGTGGGTAGACCAAACGAATTAATTATTATAGGTGGTTGTTGTTTTAATATATTTAATAATTAGATATATAGTACCTAGAACCACCCAACATTGAATAACTTAAGAACCATTACAAATTTTAATACTTTTTTCATTTTTTAACCAAATCAATAACGATATTTATGTCATTAGAAGTGCAAATTGAAGATTACATAGTTTTTCTAAAACACCAAAAGCAAAGGAACAAGGAAGAAAACATAAAGAGGAGGAAGAGAACATTTGTTATATTTTGTTTCAATTTTTTAAAGAAAAAACTTTAACCCTCTTTATTTTCAAACCCCATATTTTTCTCATTTTTAGTCCATTTTAAGTGATCTAAAAATCTATGACTAGGGATTAATAAGACCTTTTTGTCCTCCAAATGCAACAAAACAACAACAACAAAATTATCTCAACATTCAAAATTGTGATATTTTGTTTCAAATGCTTTGGAAAACATTTGTAGGTAGACCTATGGTGCATTATAGTTGATATTAGACACTTAATTAATCTCATATGGTTAGCCCTAGTTCAACAAAGCCTAAACACCATGTGATAAAAAATACAGTTGCAATTTAATTGATATTTTGTCTCAAATGTTTTGGAGAAAAAACTTAAGACCTTCTCTAGTTTCAAACCCCATATCTTTTTCATTTTTAGTTTCTTTAAATTGATTTAAAAATCTATGGGTGTATCAATTAGATATTTACAAGACCTTTTTCAAGTCCAAATGCAACAAAACAATGACAAAAGAACTTAATTTCAAAATCCAAAATTACAACTTAATTTCAACTAGGGTAAATAAGTTTGCCACCCTAGGAAATTAACTTCCTTACACATTGTTCCTTTTTTTGTTGTTAAAATAAATTTTGTAGCCTTCTTTTTAACACCTCCAATGCTACAAAAAAATTCAATTTGGTCTAAAAATGAAGAGGATATAGGTTGTTTTATGTAAAGGGGTTCATGTTCAGTGATACATTTGTTAAAATGGGTTTGAATTTTGAGATTAAATTATTTTTTATTATTTAGTTTCATTTGGATTTCAAAGAAGTCTTGCAGATTGCTAATTTGCACACCCATAACTTTTAAATCACTCAAAACGAACTAAAATGAGAAAGATATAGAGTTTCAAACTCGAAAGGTTTGAAGTTTGTGTTTCAAAACATTTCAAACAAAATATCACAATTTTGGAATTGAGATTAAACTTTTTTCTTATTGCTTTGTTGCATTTAAAGTTCAAAGAAGGATTGTAGATCACTAGTTGGTGCACCCATAGCTTTTTTAAATCACTGAAAATGAACTTACAATGAAAAGAATATGGGGTTTCAAACTAAAGAGGTTTTAAATTTTTTTCAAAACATTTGAACAAAATATCACAATTTTGGAATCTAAGATTAAACTAATTTCTCATTTTTTTGTTCCATTTGATAATAAAAAAGATATTTTAAATCACTAGTTAATGCATCCATAGCTTTTTAGATCATTCAAAATGGATCCAAAATGAAAAAGATACGAGGTTTCAAACTATAGAGGTTTAAAGGTTTTTTTTCAAAACATTTGAAACAAAATATTACAATTTCAAATGTTGAGATTAAACTATTTTTTAACTAATTTGTTGCATTTGGACCCTAAGCCTAAATAACACTATGGTCTACTTATTTACCTAGGCCTACCTACCTAGCTACCTACCTAGGTAACAAATTTTCACTTAAGCTAATTCGCAAGTTTTTCAATTCTAAGGAACACTAGGTATTTAACCCAATTTTTGGGTACCATTTCTAGTGTGTATTGTTTTGCTCACCTTTAAAGATTTTTATTTTTTGTTTAGTTTTTTTATGGAAAAATTTGGATGACTACTAACATTTGTTATTATTCTTTCTTGGAATTCAAAATGAAGCTCAAATAAACATTTAATTTCTCTGACCAAATTTCCACAGTGCGGGTAAACCTAATCTATTGAGGACTTATTGTGATAGTTCTTGGAGGAGATTTGAAATTGTTTGCCCACCTTGCAATCCTATATATTTTTATCACATTTCATGATGCTGGTAAGTCTAGAGTATCTTAGCGATTGTTAGTGGTAGGCAAGGCCCAAGGTCAAGGGCATCACCATAATAAAGGTACCACCCAAGGCAACAACTTAAGTGGTGCCTATATTTTGGTTACACCCTTATTTGAGGGCCTTATTGAGCATAAAATAATTGCCTCCCCTTGATAGATTTGTACATATGAACATTTAAAAGGAAATGTCTTTCCTTTAAAATGTAAGATCTCTCTAATGTGTAGCCTAGTGAAAATCTTATGTGTTTAAGTTGTGCTCCAAATACTAAAAATTTTGGTTGTGCTTTGTGATCGCATAATTGCAAAATCAAAGTTTTGGAACTCAATTACTTCACAATTGCCTTTTTTTCCATATGTAGATTGATATGAGAAAACCTAACTTGAAGTATAAATGATCAAAGAACAATTGTGGATGAAGATGACATTAAAGCAAGTTTGTAGAGATGGGTATGGAATGGTATTATGCTCAAAGCATAAAATACATGTAACTCAATCCTATTACAACCACACTAAGTTAATCCATGAGTCACCTAATGTGGTGAAGCCTTGATCATGATCTAGGTTAATTGTTAATGCACAAGTCAACAAATTATAATGATGTAATACGCAAACTTATGCTTTGCAAGGTTGCATGGTTTCATTGATCATGATGCATAGTGCTCATTCATGGTTTCCTTAGAGTTTTAAGTATGTTTTTCTTTTTTCTTTTTTGGGTTTAGGCATGTAATTGATATAGGTAGTCATTTTTTATTGATTGTACATTGCTAATAATTTTTAAAAAATCAATTTTGGAAAAAATCAAATCCATTTTGAAATTGAACTCACTTAATATTTTTGTTTGAAGAACCAAAAATCAAGAGTCTTGAAATGTGAAGAACTTGGTTAGGTACCAGACTAGAAGTTCTATCAAATTATGAAAAAAACTAAAACTTGGAGTTCTTTCAAATTTTGTCTAAAAAAAACTGAAACCAAGACTACATGTTCTTTTGAGAAGTAACTTTACATCCATTTGTCTTTTCCATATTGCTTTATAAGTAGAATTTTAACTACTTTTGTTGGCTTCTAAACAAGGGCAAAATAAAATAACCTTTCAATAAATAATTTGTTGTAGTCAATCCTTTCTCTACATGGTCAAATACAAGTTTATAAATGATTATGAGTAGAAAATAAATGCTGCTAGTCGTGCAAATCATGTGTGTAGCAAATGTCAACCATCAAATGTGAATTTGCAAAGGATGTCAGACTCAAAATGGATGTGGAAGCGACATAGGGCCTTCCATTAACAATTAGTTCATCAATCATGCATAATGTTTCTCACAATAACACAAGATGCATCGTTTTCTAGGTCATCACACTCACATTCATTAATATCATTTGCCATACCACAACATCCATCTCCATCCCCCCACACAAGTTGTTTTCTTTTTGTTCCTTACCTTTCTAAGCTCTAGGATGGACAAAAAAGGGGGTGAATCACATATTGTCCATCCAAAACAAACATCAATGCCACAATTGACCTAATCCAAATGTTAGTTTTCAGAAGTCCACAATCAATACTTGGGTCTATGTTTAGCTAGGTGGAGTGATGCACCCCCAAACTCCTCGTAAGATTTAAATGTGAGTTCGAAGGTGAAAACATTGGAAGAAAAAGGAATGGGGATATGTTCTTTGGTTCATAACATTTCGAGGGTAGAAGGGCGTGCTGGAGCTTTAGGATAAGGACTAAAACGAATGACAAGTGGGTTAATTATTCGCATGGACTTGCACAAACCAAATAACAAGTCAGTTAATGCATAGTTGGAGCATAGTTGGAGCATTTTTGGTGCATAAATGAACCACGAGCACACACAAATTCATAAAATTCATCACAATATGGACTTGGGGGAAGCCACCACCTTCCCCTTTGTAGTATTCTCTATGATTAGCCATGGGGCTACATCCAAATGTCATTTTTTCCTAGGACTCCCAAGTTGAAAATTTTGAAAATTTCGAAATTGGGACTCCTGGCACTTTGGAAGGCCATAACTTCTTGTATAGACCTTTGATTTAGGTGAGGTCTGAAGCAAAATTATAACCCTTGTTGAGAGCTTTTCAACGATATGTGACATGCCGCCTACACGTAAATAAATAAGGGTGATTCCAGACTTTTAATGGTTGGGAGTCAAATTAGCAATTTGACTTTTGGCCCTTGTTTTGGCAATAACTTATGTTTTGAGTACTCCAATGGATCATGAAAGCCCATTTTAAACATCTAAGTTTCAAGAGCTTTCCCAATTGTATAAGGGAATTTTCAATCTAATGAGTTTTGACCCCTGAAATTGCTTTTTGAAAATTTGGGAGTCCATTGTGACTCCAATTCTCAAAATGAGAGCCCACTTGGGAATGTGGGGGCTGATTTTGTCACATTCTCCTACACTCTCATGAGCATGAAATGTGACTCCCATGCTTCTCTATTGGCCTGCACCTTTGCAGGCCTTTGCTTTGATCATGAGCTTAAGGTTAAGGTTGCAACATTGAGGCTGTTACATAAATATGGGACACTTAATATGCCAATGTTAACACATGTGTATGAACCAACCCCTTCCAAGATTGGGATACACATTTATAATTCTCAAAGTAATTTTTAGAGCTTTCACACCCTCTTTCTTTGTGAAAATTGAGTACATTCACAAATTAAAAAACCATTTGGTCATGTAATTATTGGTCAACTTTTGTTATTAAAATGATTTTGTTTATGAATTATATTCATATGATTAAATTTGAAATCCATCCTATATTAATTTGTATACCCAAAAACATTATTTAAACATTTTTTTGACCAACCTCGAGTTGTTACATCAGCCTTTAAGGACTCCTTGTCAACATTCTTTAATTCATGAATGTACCTAGGTAGGGAACATGCATCAAGTTTGCATGCTGCTAGAAAATTGGGAATTGATAGGTATTTTTATCCATGATATCATTTGACAAACCGAGGGGTGTGTCATAAACAATCACTTAGTGCAAAAAGTTGTGAGAAACCAAAAGTTGTTTAACTTTTATTGCCATTGCAAATCTTGCAATATTTAAAGTTACAAACAAGTCCACTATAGTATGACAAGGAGCCCATAGTGATTTAATAAAGTTGATCATGAGGGAATCCATACCACAAATCAAAGGATGTAAAAATAATTTAATTAATCACCCAAAGTAAGGAGGACATGTTTCTCCATAGTCTTTTCCACCAAATTGGCAATAACATGGTCTATTAATTATTTTTGATTTGGAAATATTGGACATGTGGACATTGATGCAAGACCATTCATTGCAATCAATGGTTATATATAATAGAAATTGGCATATAACCTCGCAACATAAAGGCCAAATCCTCCACAAACTTTTTCTACATCATTCCTTAAGGAACAACTTTTCCTAAATTGCTAGTGATGGTTCCATAAGCATACATTGAATACCTGATGTTTGTACTTCTTTTAACCTTCAATGTTATAACATCATTTCAACCATTCAAGAAAACAAAAGGTTCATAATGGACGATTTTAGGCTTTGCCATAGAGCATTGAACTCCATAAGAAGACACAAAAAATGGAAAGTCGTTGAAAGAAAGGTCAAGCACAAATCAAAGTAGGAATGAATTTATGGCTAATTCCAATCAAACTAAACATAACTCATTAGTGACAAATGTGATCAACAACAAACACAAGGAGTTTTAAGCCAAATAGATGGTCTCCAAAACAAACAAATCAAAACATAATTTGATTACATATATTAACAAAGGTTCACAAATTGAATTCTCAACTCTAATTGAATATTGGAAATTGTTAAACATGTGCACAAGCAAACATAGGAAGTCCACCAACACAATTTAGAGAGGCTTTGAATGAAGCTCAAACACTAATGGATGCACATATTTATTATATATGTTGTTGGAGGATTATAATTATCCTAAATTGACTTTAATCAAATTTAAAGGATTATTGAATTTGAGCAATAGCAAACAAATTTAGTAAAAACATGATTAGGTGACTCACTTTTGACATTTTGAAAAGTTCACATTTTACACTAGTTGAATTTTTTGCAATTATGATAATTATCAAGTTATAAATCTTATAATTATCCTTTGTGATTTTGGTAAAAAAATATTGGTAGCTCACCCCATAGATATCATTTAACATATGATTGATTAAAAAATCCAAGTGAAAGCTTGGAGATTTCAATGTGAAATGGAAGAAAAAATGAAAAATGACAAAAATATGACATTATTTATCTTTAAATTATATATATATATATAGTGAAAAATTGAATCTATCTTATATTTAAATTCCTTATTTGATGGTGGTTTATTTTTGTGACCATGATAGTCCAATTTGATACCTAATTGTGCTTTCCTAATTTTCACCTATTCAACAAAGGAAAACAACATAACAATGCACAAATAATTAATAGTTTGTCTTTTTCTTGTAAGAATACTTATGAAATGAAGATTGCTTTAAGTTGACCCAAAACACTAATGTTAGGAAGGTCATCAAGGTAGCTCCCAATTCTCCAACAAAAAGTTGTTTTACAAACTTGAATTCAATCCACAAACACCATATAAAATTTGAATGTCTTGTCAAAATTCAAGTAACAATGTACAATCTCCCTATTCACATATCTTGTAAAAGATGGTGTTGTAATTGACATTGTTGAAAGTGGAAAGTGTATTTAAGGAGAAATGTGCAACAAAAAGATCAAAAGGGTTTAAGGTTTGATAAAATAGCTTGGTGGGATGAAAATTAAATGTACACATAAAGATGCAAGTTGGGTATCAATCTTTGTTGAAGTGATATTAAATTCATAAGTTTTCAGTGGCTATTCACTTGGTTTTTAGCACTAAACCCAAAGGTTCAATTCAAAATTTTATGTCCTAGATCACCCTTTTGATGGAATTGACATAGAAATTGAACTATGAAACTAGCCTTTTGCTGAAATTGAATTATGGAACTAACATTTTGCTATAATCAAAACCCAAAATTGGAACCATGAAAAGCAAGTCTTGAACGTATGTTCAAGTTATTTAAAACAATTCCACCCATACCTCTTATTTGAGCCTCTAGCAATGTTCATTAAATTAAAGGCATTGTACTAACTATCTCCAAATGGGACCCATAAACAAGAAAAATGAGACAATATAAAGTGAGAGGTGATTTAATTGCAGCCACCTAGGCCAATGATTGTAACAAACCAATGCTAAAGCAATCATTTCTTAAGTCCTTAAGAATGTGTAGGATACATGAAACTAAACATGGTTTTCAAACTAGGCCCAAAAGTTCTTGAATTTGGAAAAATGTGCCAAAATTGGAATCACAAACCAACTAAAATTTAAGTGTCAAAATGGGGCTTGGAGGTTCTCTTCAAAATGAGAAACCGTCCGCCACCAATATTGACACACTTTATATTATGTGAGGGCAAGGTCATCACTAGTTCTTGCTTACTTTAATACCTTGAAGGTTGGTTTTCAACACCCTCACCTACCTAGCTGGATACTCATATCAGTTCTCAATATCAACGAGCTCTGGTTTATATTTGGGAAGGTTCTTGTGCAATTGTAGTTAGGTTTGAAAGTGTCTTGCAGTTTGTGTGTAAATACAGTTGGGAAGATGGTCCTCCAATCCAGCACCCTGCTTATCAGTCTAGTATATATAGGTTCAAATATTGCATACAAGTTCTTATGAGAAAGGAAAGAAAAATCATTTTTCCCCTGATTTGGATGTGTTCATTTTCCAATCCTCAAAATTACAACTTATTTGCACCACAAAAATAAAAACTTCTAACCAAACTCATAAAACACACAAGAGGCTACACCACATTGTACATCAAGACAGTGCATGAAATACCTGTCCTCTATCAATGTCATAGTAATCCACAGATGCTACACATGGCCCACATGACAGACAAGGAGACTGGTTGAATGGAGAGAGAAGGAATGAGGTTTCATGAATGCACAAAACAACTCATATCTATGCAACACAGAAGCTCACAGAAGTAAAGTCACCACTGTGTTACGGTATAAGTGCATATATATAGCACTCCAAGTGAAGCCAAGCCAAGACATGCATAATGCAAGATATATTTGAGCTGCTTGTTATGTTTTGATAGGCCACACTGGAACCAGAGGTAGAGGGACAAGCATCTGTACACCCAGTTGACATTCCTTAGGTGGATCTACCCATACTTTGTCTTTTCCATCATATTTCGAACAATAATGAGTGACCCACCCCACAGTCTGCATCTGGACAGAGCTCTAGTTTTAAGAGATGGATTTACAGTGCTCATGGCAGCTAGGTTTTAATGAAGTCAAAATTATAAGCATTGCACACTAAACAGGGACAGTAAGAATCATCATTTCCCCCAAGTCTGCTACCCTAATTCCTACTGGGTGTATCATATGAGGTGAAAGGACTCAAATCTCTGCTATTCGCAGGGATGACACAAATGATTGTAAACAGCAGATATCACCAAAGAATCAAGAGAATGCCCTGCAGATCATTTAGTTTTAAAAATATGCTCTAACTATGACAAGCAGGATGCGTTTGCTAGAGGATGAATGAGAAGGTAGGGATAAATAGCCTTCATGAGGAAATTGGTTCATAAGGGTATGACAGCCATGGATGTTGAAGGGCCTCGGTAGCACTTGGCCGTATTGTCGGATCAACTTGAAGGAGATAGGCCACAAATTCAACAAAGCCTTGGTCACCCATAGGTAGGCGATGAGCCAATGATGTCTTCTTTGGCCGCAAGTATTCTAGCTGGTCAGAATCCTGCAGCAATTTAACAGACACCCAAAAAGATATTGGTTTCAAACAAGACATGGAATCTAACTGCCCCTTGATACAATAGCCCCATAGATGTAGGATCTTTAAACTAAAACTACTGTTCTTAAAAGACCTCCAGACAGAATGTAATGGCATACCTGATTCCGCTCATACAGCATGTGATTTTTGGTGAAGAATTTGTGGGTATCTCTCCCCTTTGCTAATAGTTCTGGGTCAATAGGCCCCAGAATCCCCACCACCCGTGCCAGCAGTGTTGCAAGGGAATCATTTTGGAATAGCACCTGATGGATCCCATACATATAAGATAGAAAAATCTTGTTCAAATGAGAATAATGCATGTCCGGCAAAGAAATATCCATACATTGATGCCCATACATTGATTAGAAACCAGGACACTGGAAACAAAATTGAAACACAGAGTAGAGATGGACTCACATTTCCTGAGCACAGTTCTGCCAGGATACAGCCAAGAGACCACATGTCAATCTTCTGATCATATGGAAGACCAAGGATGACTTCAGGTGCACGATAGGAGCGTGACTGCACATATGAGCAAAGGTGGTCTGTCTGAAAGCAACTGCTTCCCAGGTCAATCACTTTGATTTCACACCGACTGTAGCTCTTCACCAGAATGTTCTCAGGCTTAAGATCACAATGTATGAGTCCAAGACCATGAATGAATTCCAGAGCTTCCAGGCATTGTCTTGTAATTGACTGGTGTCAACAAACAGTGGAAAATGTTAAAAAGTGAGCCTCATTCAATGAAAGAAAACACACATTTTTTTAGACAACAGAAAGGATTGGGACATAAAAGGAACAAGTTCAGTTGGGTTTCCACCAGGTGAAGAGCTAGCTATGGCTTGAAAACTCTGATCAAGTCAAAAGGAGTTGTTCCCATAATGTTCAACAAACCAAGCTTATTGACAAGTCTCTATTTTGGTCACAGATGACAATCAACCTGCAACCTATCTTCACAACATAAGCATACAGTCTGCACCCTCATTCAAATGGATACCCTAAGCTGTAAGAATTTTGAAACCAAATATCTAGTCACCCTTCAATGAACTCTACTAGAAAATTTCTTTACTGCAAAGTCAAAAAAAAGCACAACTGTAGGAGTTGTGGGAAAAGACTTCAGGAAGTGGCAGTGAAAAAAGTCAAGGACATAGGAAAACCTGAAGGCGGGGCATTGTGAAGTAAACCTCGCCACCAGATTCACGATTGTACTTATGAAATTCATACAGATTGGCTCTCAAAAGTTCACAGACAATGAACAAATGCTCCTGCAAAAAGTTATTGAAGAATATAGTCATCTCAAATTTTCTTAAATGTTCTAATCCTGTCAGAGGACTTTCAACAAACTAAGTGAAATAAAGTCCTTACAAAAGAACTTATGCCCTAGTTCTTGCTGCTGCACCTTCTGTTTCACCTGGTCACATTCATTATCCTGCCAGAAGTTTGGTAGTACAATACAAGCTTAATGTATAAAACTGATTGGCTAGATTCATAGTGCATCTCAGACAATATGGATCCAACACCTCTCTTATCTTGTCTACTGTGCAGGATGTGATACCACAAACCCTTAAGCCAATAACAGTGATTCAGATGACATCATGAAGGTGAATTTACCCGATGATAAAAGTAGTCATAGAGGCGTAGGACATGGTGCTTGTCAACTGGGTCATTCTTGTTGATGTACTTGAGAAGCTTGATCTCATCAAGGCTCTGGTCAAAGAAGTCCTTGTTATTCTTTATGATTTTCATGCATACATCCATTCCTGTATGCAGGTCATGTGCTTGTATTGCTTTGCTGAAGGCAGCAGATCCTAAGTACTCTGTCACATGATAGCGGCCCGCAATTACAGCATTTATCACCACAGGAAAATCCTTGTCTTCTTCAAAGCCCGTCCTGCCAGTTGAACATGCTTGCCTCAAAAAGCGAAGAAAGAAAGAAAGGCAGGGGAGAAACTCTGAAACTTGGAATCAATTAGGTGACTCATCAAGAGGTCTATCCAAAGGCATACTCCTGGAAGACAGAATTAGCTGCCTGACTATAATGAACACATCATGCGAGCAGGCCAAAAGGACAAACCTGTTCTTCCGATGGATTATCTTAAGATTAAATGTTTCAAATTCTTCTTCGTCTGCTCGTATTCTACATATTTGCTCTTGTACAGCTGCAGCCTCCTCATCTTCAGCTGCTACAGCTTCAGCATCTCTGATGTGCTGATCAGCCTCCAACAATGTTTGTTCATCTTGTTCTTCCCCTTGATCATCATTCCCTTCTCTAGCTTCATCATCCTGCACTACAGACTGATGTGAGAACTTCATTCCTACATTGCCAGACTTCTTACCTGTTTCCAAAGTGAAACATGTGGTATCAAGGGATAAACCTAGAAAAGCACCAAGCACACACCACATGCCTTGGTGTGCAACCTTCAAACACAGATTTCTCATTCCTGTAAAGACTCTCTGCAGACATTAACTGCTTAAGCTTCAGGCAGACATAGTGCGGACATGCTGATATGGACAAGTTAACTTCTTAGAAATGTAGTGCAATTGACTACATGATCTCTGAGCTGAAAGTGACCTTTGCAGGTCTGCTCACATATCCATCAGTTGAATCAGAATCTCCACAAAGCACTATGTCATGAAGAACTTTATCTCTGGTATTCAATTTTGGTGATGAGTCATTGCTCTTGCGTCTCCAAGAAGCTAAAGGATCATCAAGTGCCAGCAAGCCATTCCCAAAATCTTCTCCCTCCTCTCCAGGGACCTGAGAAGAGATGTCTCGAACTGACCACAAAGACTTCCCAGAATCTACCCTTGATACCGTGGCCATATCCCCACCACTTGTGGAAGGGGATGGAAATGAAAATCCACCAAAGTTAGATCCAGCAGCAGCAGCAGAATCCTTATGAGAAGGTTCCTCTCCACCCCCCTTGCTTTCCAACTTTGCCCTCCCTGATTTTCTATAATCTTGAGGCTCAAATGGAAAACTATTGCCTGATGAGCCTTCTATCTCCATGACATGACACTTATGGCTTGTCCATGGATTGTTGTAGTATCTGAGAATATCGTCATCTTCCTCATCATCGTCCTGGCCATCAACAATTTCTGCCAGTTGAGAGGATGCACTGGTTTGTCCAACACTTTGACCACCAATCTCAGCTATTTCTAAATCACCCTCACTACTTCCACCAATCAAGCTACCTCTTAGTTCACTGCCAACCTCTGCCACATCACTTCTAGCACCCAACCCGCTAAACTGAACAGAACCCATCTTAGCATCACAATATGCACCACCATCAGCGAGCACCCTTTTCTGGACACTTTTATCACTTCCATCCTGCTCCAGAGGCCCTACTTTGATGGTGTCAAAACCTTCCCACCCTGGTTCCCCATGCATCAGGGTAAATGCATCTGAATCAAAATGTGACCTCTCATACTCCACTTGGTTGACCATTTGATTGCTGCTGACCACCTGGATGTGCACAGATGTGCTAAGTTACAAAACAATGTCAACTATCTTGTTGCCTCAGGTAACATCAGCAAAATAATTGATTACCACCCAGTAACCTGTGTGAACATTTTGAACTGTGAAAAGTCATCAACTGATTAGGTCAACTCCTGCCTTTCCTAGATTGATGGGACAGAGTTGAAGAGATGAAAAAGATCATAGGTAATCCATATCATACCTGCAGCAGGGATTTCCCACTAAGAATTCAAAAAAATCAAGGACTTCAAAACCAGGTACATGAAAAAATCTTGTTAACCTCATGTAAATGGTGAACTTTTGAGATTTATCTGAAACCACAATGCTCAACCACAGAGTGCCACTGTAGAGAGATGTACATTTATATGTCAAACAACTGTCGGTGAACATTCATGGCCAGACCTGGCAAGAACCCAGTGTGGAGATGCCTAATAATGAAGTTATCATACTTGCAAAGCAGAACAAGAAAAGCATCCAAGAAGTATCTTCTTGCAATTACTCTACGGACAAAAACAGAAAGAACCAAGAAGTATCTTTCAGAGTTTACAATGAACTCTTCTCCAGTGAACATGTGATTGAGTTGCAGTAGCTCTATACCCATGTCCTTTACATGCCTACATATGCATAGGAGTGTACCTGTCCCTGCAGTGGGTGAAAATCTCCTGCTTTAATGTGCCCAAACAACTCATTAGTGGGGAGTTCATCCACACTCTTTTCAATCTCTTGAAAGTCATCTCCTCTCTTCCCACGGTAGTACTCCTCCCCTGAAAAGAATGATTGCTGTCATACCAGACCACACAATATTTATTAGTTTATGCAGCAGACATGTATGAAGTAAAGACCTACACAAGTTGCAGCAGACACCACCACTGATGGGACTGAGGATACCACAACCGTATAAGAGACACCTGAAAGCATAGCAAGGAAACCTATCCAAGAAAGATGGATTACAAGCAGCACTGATGATCCCATCCCAAAAAAAAGTGATGATCATACAATTGAGACATGAATCCATGGCATTCAGATGTGTGTTTTATGTGGTAACAATGCAGTAACACAAGATCGATGAAGTTGCAGAGAAATCTCCACAACAACAATTAAAGGTAACATGACAATGAGTGCAGTCATAACCTCATGAGAGTCGCTCACAAAGTGACAGACCATCACCTTCATCACGAACGGCAGTGACGAGCTGCCATGACTACCCACTGAGTTCATCAGCTCCCAACAGTGGGTGTAGATAAGCATATAATAATCTTCCCAAAAACTTGGGCAAACCATTATACACAATCTGCGTCCTGAGTTTCTGTTGCCTTTCCAGAAGCAATGGGAAGACTCAGACGTGATGTTGGCTAGCACTAAAGGTAACAATGCAGTAACACAACTTCAAAGAGCAGACCAGGCAAAGAAAATGAGTGGCAATGCCAGCAGAAATTTCAGTCTAGAACACACCTCTTCCTCTACATAGGAGTGATCATCATCATCGTTGTCCTTCTCAGAGTCCTTCTCATGTTCTGTCCTTCGTAGGTTCTCTACATTGGGGCGAGCACCTTCATCCTCACTAGGGTAATCTATCTCATGAGCCAGAAACCATTCCTCATCTTCAATTGGTTGCCGGTGATAACCTGGATCATCATCATCTTCATAGGTATCAGAATCCCAATAATCATCAGGACAATCCACTACTGACTCACTCAGGCGATCACCAGCTGTTGCAAAACCAGAGAGGAGCTCAGATGTGTCCTCCACAATTCCATGGCTAACTGATGGCCGTGCTGTTGCACTCATGCGGTGAGATCCTGCACCAAAACAAACTGTTATGTTCAGCACACATCACATACACATCAAATTTACCTATCTACAACTCCTAAGAGGAAAATAAAATAAGATGTGTTGCAGTAAAGAATACTTCAAGGTAAAAGCACATAATCCAGACAAATCAACTCATAGGAAGAAATTTTGAAACCTGTACCCAGCCATAGCTGAACTATCTGAAAAAGAAGAGGACAAATCAGCAGATAGCATTTGTAGAAAACCCTACAACAAAAGATACAGGCAGGCATGATACTTGTAACACAACCCTGTAACAATACAACTTCTGAAAGTCAGAGAACTCACAACCCAATCTACCTGATGATGATATGTCCTGACCAACAGGAACATCAAGATATGACCCTAGTCCAAAGGCAGTTGGCTCCAATGGACCAGCTCCTGTTTTAAGAGGAGCTGCATCTGGATTGCTTCTGACTCCAAGACCAAACCCATCCCTTGCTGCTGTCTCAGGGGTTTTAGGCTCATTAGATCGAAGCCTAACAGGTGGCAACTTAGGGAGCTCCTCTTCAGGTGCCCCTGTGATCACAGCAGTTGTCTTTCCATGGTCATTTGTTGCATTCCTTATCCCCTGGGTCCCTTGCCCTTCCAGTTTCCTTTTCCTTTCATGTTGCAGCAAATCAGCACCTTGTGACTCACATTCTTGTTCAGAGGACACCTGAGATGTCAGATCCTGCTCAGACACAGTTTGATTCCTCTCATTGTTTGACCCAACATCCTGCAGATGTCTGCCTTCCCTGGAAACAGTGCCTGTCCCTTCATTCCCAACCCTAACTTCTGGCTCCATTGGCACTGAAACGCTTGTCTTCATAATTGGAATGGTTTTGATAGGGACATCTGTCCACTCGGCACCTTGCAAACCAGTGCTGCTGTTCTCTTGGAAACCATTTTCCAGTTCTGGTTTGTCTTTACTCAGTGCAGTGAATTCTCCTCCCCTACTTTTCTCATAGTAGACTGAATCTGCTTCTTCTGCAAATCCTGGAATGAAAGAAGTTCTTGCCACAGCCTGAATTGGTGTATGCATTCCATTGTTGCTTGTCTGCATAGCAAGTGAATAAGATATTATCCAATGACAAGCAGAGTGCACCTAGCCCATGTGATCAATAAATCCTCATATCTATAGATCAGGTCACAACCGCACTTTATCTGGATCTAGATACTCTCTCGTGTTTGTACTTCAGCACAAAGCTGCAGAAACAGGTTGAGAAAAACTTCCATAAGAAACCTCATAATCTTTCTGGGCTGACATTGTAGTACCTAAATCAACAAGTGCTTACCTTACCACCTCCCTCTTGCTGGGTTTCACCCTTGTCTACTTGACTCTCCAGTTTCTTTACCCCCATGCCTCTTCCTTTTTCACGATGAAGCAATGGTTTCTCAGCAGTCTTGGGCTCCCACCTCTGTAGGAAATAGAGTTTATTATGCTTTTCTTTTACAACAGCACTAGGATCATAACACACATTTTTTCCGGACTCTCTATTGCAGGGAAAGAATTGTCTCTTTCAGCTCAAACAGTACCTCTTGTCCAACATGGTGCTACAAATGCATTAAAATTCAATGTGATTGCAGAGAAAAAGTCCACACTTAACATTTCATGTAACTATTCAAATGTTCTGCCAGTTCCCTCCAAACCAAAGCAAACATGAGGAAAATGAGTATGCAAACCTTGTGACAATCACTCACAAAGTAGCAAACCATGACCTGGCAATGACTAGCTGCCATTTATCACCACTGACTTCATCAGCTGTCAATAGTGGGTGTAGAAAAGTATAGAACAATCTGATCAAAACTTTAAGCAACCAATTATATGACAATCTGCATCCAAAATTTCTGTTACAATGCATACAAAATATGCTTATGCCCTGGTCAAGACAAGAACATGATGAACCAAGTTTGAAAGCACATGGTAACATGCTGCTACAAACCTTGACATACATCTAAAGGGTAGCTAGGATTAAGGAGCCAACCAAGTATTTGAGGAGAGCAAAGGTGAAAAAGAAATGCACCAAAGTGCTCCTATGGAACCAGAAAAATAAGGAAGCACAAGGGGAGAAAAAAAGAGACATGAAAGGCAAGCAAAACCACAACAAAGACAGCAGCCTAGGATCAATGCAAGAGAAACCTAACAGCTGAGTATTCAAGTTGCAACAAAGTTGAACAACCTCCAGTTTGTAGCCAAATGCTAAGAGACTCACCACTAAGTTCATCAACCCTCAACCTTTCCCCCTCTCAGAAAAAAAAGTAAAAAAAGTGTGCAACACTCTGTGTTCTTCATCCCACCAACTATCTCTTGTTCAAAAAACAAGAATGTTAGCAAGCCTGCATTCCAATGGGTAGTACGACAGAAGACAGAATCTAGAGGGAATTTTAGCGACTGCATAAGGAAAAAAATGTGCATATGAACATAAACAAATGCATTCTATCATGGCACCACACCTGCTTCAGGGCATCTACTTTCCCCCGCAATGATTCAAGCATAACTGGAGGTGGAACATCATCTTGTCTAGTGGCCAATTCATTATCCATTTGCAATGGCAGGTTATTGCTGACTCCTGTGCTCTTTGCTGCAGACAAAAAGGACTGTATCTTGTGATCAGAAGATAAATCAGAACTGGTTGCTGTCATTTCTGCACCAGGCTGGAAAACACCCAAGCCTCCTGCTCTTGCCTGCAGTCACACAACAATATTCACACCATGTTAAGCTCCAACAAAAATGCTGCCTCTTCACGTGTTGAGCTCCTTGGACTCCAAAAAAAATGGTGCAAGAGTGAAAGAAACATCAATGTGGAAAAATCTCCTATCCTTGCTAATCCCCAACTGCTCTTACCGGAGAAAACAGTTGTTCTGACAGTTGTTTTACAGAAACAGGTGGAAAGATCGCCAGTGGTTTTGTGCTCCTAACACTCGACACAGGCCTCACTGGCTGCACCTGCTCCTCCACCTCAAAGTTTGTGAAAAAAAGTCCAGGTTCTTCTACCACCTTCAGTGCAGGCTGAAGCTTGTCTGTTTGTGGATGCAGCTTCTCCTTCTTTTCAGCCTCAGGTTGGAGCTGCGAGTCTTGCTTCAACTCCAAGGGCATAGCAGACTTTTCTGTATCAATACCCAATTTTCCAGGTGTGAATTTGAGTACCTGCTGATGCAATCCTGCTGCTTTCTCCCACACTGACTGCAGATGTACCTTAATATCAAGATCAAGGTCATCATCCAGCTGGAGAGGGAGCAGACCATTGGACACCCTGGTGGTGACTTCTTCTCTCAAGACTGCTTCTGACTTGGTAAAATGGTGCCGCCGCAAGTACTCCAAGATGATGTTGATAGTGTCTGACATCTTCAAACTGAGAGCTTAGAAAACCACAAGAGAGTGTTGTCGGAGTCGAAGCCAAAGCCTCGACCTCCCCTAACTTCGATGTAACACCATCTTATAGTCACGTTCTCCCCACTTTCACCTCTAACCCTAAAGTCATTGCAAGATTCACCAAGCCCTCATTGCACACCAGAAGCTCCTCTCTTAAAGCTGCTTCAACATCCAGTCCATTCCTTAGGATCGAAGCATAAACTGGACTGTGTTCAACACAATCTTAGCACTTGATGCCTGCCGGCCTGCCTTACCGAGGTAGTTTCCTGCAACCGAAAAAGCGTCTTACCCTAACGCAAACCCTAATGGCCAGGAAACTGAAAACCGTGATCATGCCTTAGCTTGTTGCGCATACCACCGCCACATCAAATGCCAGGTCCTGTTTCCAAAACGGATATCAGAAATCAAACCTCCAAGAAAACTACAACCTATTGCAAAGAGCACAGACTCCCTCCACGAACAAAACAGTAAACAAGAAAGAAGAGCACCCCAAATTTTGCAACCGCGGCCTTCTTTTATTCCTCAAGTACACGGTCCTCGCACCACAAGTTACAACCCCTTCCCCTTTCTCCTTTCTTCGCGTAACCTTCGAGAAGAACATCGAATAACGCGCCAGGAAACGATAGTCAGTCAGGCAAAAACAACGCACTGCGAGACTGGGAAATCACGTTGGAGAAGAAGCGCAATCCCCAGGATCGAACCACAAGGTCTCATGTTCAAAAAACTTCTTTTTTCTTCTCCCTTCTTCTTCTGTTGTTGGAAAACGGCGTGCGTCTGTTGTGTTCTCTCTCTCTCTCGTCCCTGACTCTGTCTCCGTCTGACTCTCTCCTTGTTTCGCTTTCGATTGCCGCCCGCTTCTCTGCCCAGCACCAGCATCCACGCAACAAAAAGACACCGGAAAACACTGGAATGGCGGGGTTGGGGGTTGGGGGTAGCGCGGGTGTGGCAGAGGTTGCAGGTTCGAACCCATTCGGCTGCAGACTTTTCCAGTTTCTTTTTAATTGTCAATGGCGGTTTTCAGCTTTCACACTTGAGAGCAGTTGAACAAATTGGGGGGTGGGGGAGCCTAATAACCTTCAACTTGAATTCTTTTTAAGTAGAGTAACCCCGTCCCGGTGGGGAGTTCTGGAAGTAAGTGCCCCTACTGAGGTGGAGCCGAGGGGGTTTCTTACATCCAGAACTCACCTACTCTGAGGGGGGTTACCGAGCATAAAAATTGACCCAATGCTTAATTTTTAAATTTTGTTCCCGTGTTGGATATGACTGGAAAAAAAGGATTTTAAATGCAGGACATTTCCAAAATTCCTTGCAGGATTTTCAGGGCATACCTACTACCAATACACTAAGAAAATTCTTGGAGGCTTTTTTGTTATTAAAAGAATTGGGTGCACGGATTGGTACAGTTGGAGGTAGGGGAATATGAGAAAGATGCCCAATGAAGGTCCCACTTTTGCTTGCCCACCTTAAAAGTTAGGACAATTAAGAAGTCACCTTGCAATTGAGTGTCTATGTTTTATTTCTTATTCTTTAGTTTTTGGGTTCATGGGTGTGGGATGAGATTTATGTAGGTGTAAGAACTTTCCACTTTTAACGAGTAGGCTTAAGAATGCTTCCACTTTGTGCCTTGCAACTTATCTATATTTTAAGGTTCATTGTATCTTTCGCCTCATGTTTTATTATGGATAGAACCCATGGGTGAGGCATATTCCCAAATTATGGGTTTGAGTTGGCTATCACCTTGTCTTATAGCCCTTATTTCAGGATGGCCTCACCTAGGGGCTTTACCTCAAACATTCATAAAGTTAATTCTCAAATATGAAGGCTTTTTCAATTTCAAAATGATTTATAGTTATAGTGCCAAATATTTGTCTAAATTGGTTAATCTTTGGAAGTAATTTCTTGTTGGTGGTCAACTTTGCTCATCTTACTGATTAATTTTTGGAAAAGAGTTCTTTTTTAAGACTTATAAGGACATAACACCTAAGTGAATTTTTTAAAAATTAAATAAAATAATATATATATATGTATGAGTAATCAAATTTGATAAAACATGGTCAGTAATAGGTATGTTATTTCATGTAGATTTTAATGCAATAAACTTCACTATATTGTCAAAGTGATCTAAGTTAAAGGGGATTAAGTTTTTAAAATAAAGATTCCAATAGTCAAAGATTATTAAAATTAAAAACTAAGAGTTTAAAATATTGGATTTAAGTCTCAAGGAAAATTATATTTAGTACTTAAGTAGCTTAAATACGAACATACTAGAAAAAATAACATTTTGGTTTGCCCAAGTTATGATAAGAAAAATTTTTCCAATAAAAAAACAATATTACTGTCAAAATATTATATTATAGCTATTGGGCTAATAATTTTGGGAAATAGTAGAGTTTTTTGCAAGGTCTGCTAAACATGAGGCTAGTAACCTGTGTTTGCCCAAAATTCAGCCCATAATGCTCAACATGACATGAAAAAATTACATTGCGCCCCAATTGGGCATGAAATTAGATTTGCACCTCAACTTGACAACAACCAAATTGGTGCCAAGTTGTTGCCCATAAGCTATCATTCATGTCCCCTTTCAACATGCGTCTTCTTTCCTTTCTCTCCTGTGATAAGCTTTATCAACACTTTTTCTTCCTCTCTATCTTTTTAGAAGCTTGGCAACACCTTTCTTTCCTCTTTCTCCTTTGAGAAATTCCAACAACACGTTTATTTCCTCTTTTTCCTATATGAAGCTTTGGCAACACTTTTTCTTTTCTTTGACCTTTGTAACTCTACTGTTTTGTAGGCATGAAAGTTTGACAACTTGTAGGCACAAAATTTTGAAGATCTGTAATAACATTTCTCCTTTTTGACATGTGTGAAATTTGACTACCTATAAAAGCTACGATGCTTTGACAACCTATAGGTTGTAGCCACACCTACTTTCTATTTGTGAAGCTCAGATGACTTTAGTGGTAGTTTGGCATTAAGAGTGAAAGGAGACGAATAGGAAGAAATTGCCTCCAACTTGCAACTATTGTTTTTCAAGACCAAGCCTCAAAAATCCTCCCACAACTTCTTGTTTTCTAAAGCGAGGTTTACCCCCATAACCTCATTGGTGTTTATATCCATTTCTTCAAATGAAGAAGACATTTTTTATGATTGTTGTGCATAAACTTTTTTTTTTTGGCAATGATTTTTATTTTAATTATGGTCACATTGTGTGTTTGTTCACAAATTTTGTGATATCCTACAAAGCTTAACAACTTCATGGCTTGCAAACTCCATCAAAAAGTTAACAATTTTTCCTCCAACCACACCACAATTTAAGTAGCCCCATCCCTTGAAACCTAAAACCCTAAGCCAAAACCTTACAATAAAACCAAAATTGGAAAGGCTTTCTACTCCAAAACCCTTACAATAAAAACCTTCATGCAAGAACACGTGCCATCTTCTCCCTCTATTTATAAACATTTTTGTCATTAAATAAATTCTAACTTGTTTGCCCATGGACCCATTGATGATATGGTGCCTTTGTTGAATTAACAAATCTTCGTTGAGTTGCAAGCAATACCATGGCTTAGAACATAGTCAAGATTGTGAAATTTGACAATGCATATTACCATGAAACAATTCGACTCAGACTTCCAAAATGTTCTTTGAAAGCTTGCCTATAATTTGAACTAAATTGCTTGAAATGTTTATTTAAAATAAATAGCTAGACAAAGATGTTTTTTGGATTTGGTTTTTTTGTATATTCAAAATATGTACATATACATGACGTTTGGTGATTCTCTTATGATATTTAGAATAGACCAAAAAACCTTAATTTGCATTTATTCCTATTGGTTATTTTGGGTTTTTGGTCATGAATGTAATTGCCATGTCTTTGCTAGTTTTTGTTTTTGGTCTTTTTGGTTTTCTTAAACTTCTTGCTCTATTCATTAGATTGGTCAGATTTTGTTGGTGAAATTAGTTTTGATTATAAAAAAAACTAATTATAAAAAATAAAATCATGTTATAGATTGTTTTGTTTGTAGTTTGTTTGACCATTTTGGTAATGTTGCATACCCAAACCCTAATTGCCTCATATAGATTTTTTTAAATGGATTTGAAAGTACATATAAATGAATTTGTAGGTGTAATTAACCTTTTTCATACTATTGGTTTATGTGGGTAGGGCTACTTTTTGTTGCTATGGGTTTGGTGATTTAGTCATGTGAAAATTAATTGGTCATGAATGCAACTGGCATGTTTTAGTTGATTTTGTTTTTGGTCCTTTTGAATTCTTTGGTAACATTGCATACCCGAACCTTAATTGCTTCATATAAATTATTTTTGAATGGAACCAATAACTAATTTGATTCAATTTCTAAATGTAATTAGCTTTCATGAATCATAAAAACCCAAAGTAGCAAGATGGTAACCTTACCCACCTAAACTATATCATATCATGTGAATGGAAATTGGTCATGAATCTAATTACCATGTTTCAACTAGTTTTGTTTCTAGTCCTTTTGACCTTCTTAGTAATGCCACATACCTAAACCTTAATTGCTTTATATAAATTACTCTTGAATGTAATTGAAAACACACTTGAATTAATTTCTAAATGTAGTTAACCTTTTTCATGCAGTTAGTTTAAGTGGGTAAGGTTTCCAACTTGTTGTTTTGAGTTTTTATCATTACCTGATGTGAAAGCAAATTGGTCATGAATGCAACTACCATGTTTCAATAGGTTTAATTTTAATCCTTTTGACCTTATTGGTCTTTTTGAACTTTTTGTTTGTACTAATCAGATTGGTTTTAATTTGTCTGGTCAAATTAATTTTGATTTAAAATACAAATTGGTCATGAAAGGAGAATACATGTTTCAACTAATTTTGTTTTTAATGTTTAACCCTCTTAACACCATTGCATACCTAAACCCTAATAATTTAAGATAGATTACTTTTGAATGCACATGAAAATAGATCTGAATTGATTAATAGGTGTAATTAACCTTCTTCATGTTATTGGTTTAGGTGGGTAGGGTTGTCATCTTGTTGTTGTAATTTGTTGTGTTTCAAATCAAAAAACATATTGGTCATGAAAGGAAAGTCATGTTTCAACTAATTTTAATTCTAGTTTTTAAAACCTTTTTAGTAACATTATGCATACCCAAACCCTAATTGCCTTGTGTAGATTATTCTTGAGTGGACTTGAAAACAAATCTAAATCAAATAGTACGTGTAATTAACCTTGAACTTCATGTTATTGGTTTAAGTGAATAGGGCAACCATGTTGTTGGTTTACTTTGGGTTTGTTTGATTCGATCATGTGAAAGTAAATTAATCATGAATGTAATTACCATGTTTCAATTGGTTTTGTTTCTAATTCTTTTGACCTTCTTGGTGACATTACATATCGAAACTTAATTGCTTCAAACAAATTGCTCTTGCCTGGAATTAACAATTGGTTCTAGGTTTTTTACTTGGCCAATTGTTAGGAATATGAAGAATTGACGTTTATTGAAATAAGGAGTAGTGAATAGTTGTAGAAGTCTTGGAAATAGTCCTACTAAAATCAAGTAGTTGCCCAATTATATTAAGGTAGACACCCTATTGAGATTTGATCAAATATTATTTGGCAAGGCCCTACTGAGTTTGGTTGTCATTACTGTTACCTATTAAATTTATGGGTATGATGAAAAGACAAAGGTTGTAGTTATTTAATAATTGAGGAAACAAAAAGGAAAATGGAGGTATAAGGGGTAGACAGAAGTCTTTGCCAAACATGCTTAGAATGAAAAACGTTTTTCTATTCAAGATTTGATAATACACACTATAATTAATTCCTTGTCTAATGATGTCTATTCGTGCATGTTTCCATTCTTACATTTTTTTTTGGATAGTGGAGTGAAACCTTACAATTTGTTGTAACTACTTGAATACGTGGTATTGTGCATAATATGGTAAACAAGAACTCGATAATGATGTCAAATTTATTTCTTGTCAAAAGCATTGCTAACACCAATTGATGTGAATGTTGTGTGTGTGGGTTTGTTTTCCAAGAATGGGGAGTTTTTAAAATGCTAATGAATTCATGGTCAAAACTCAAGTGTTTGAATAAGTGGCATTGCATAAGGCTAAACAACCTCATCGAAAGAAATTGCTTCCATAGATTATGGAATTTACAATCTTGTAAGATCATATAATCATCATTTTGTTGTGTATAGTACCAGCAAAAAAATGAGACTCCATTGATCCCAATGTGATGTGGAAATATATCTTTCAAAATTATTTAAAAGCCTACCCTAACCCCCAGTTTGTTTAAAAGACACTGAAAGATTATTTACAAAAAAAATTTAAATAATGAAAATGAATAATTCCAATGAAGAAGGTTCAAAACAATTCATATTGTACTATGATGTGGCTTTGGAATTATTGAAATCCATTAATGGACATGCAAACTAATAAATAAGCAATACAACTTCATTGATTATGCACCCATAATCTTAATACCATATCCTAGCCCTAAACCTAATCATAGTCCTCACCTTAATGAATTGAATGGACCTTCTATTGGTGTTAATTCTTCAAATCTAATTACTTTGTTGACCACCCATGTTGAAGTGTGAGGCTAGAAAGCAAAATTAAGCAAAAATGACAGTATGCTTTTGAGTTTTAAAAGGATGGCAATTGTGGCAAGTCAATTTTTTTTTATGTTTGATGTTTGTGATGCCTTCATGTTAAGGAATATGGATATTAATCATGAAATGAAAAAAAAAAGTTGAAATTAACAATTTGAATATGGCTAAATATTTAAATGTGATTTCAAAGAAGGGGTTTAAAGTATAAGTTAAGGCTATTTTGATATTGTAGTTAACAGTTGATGTAAAAACATTATGATTGTGCAATCCACATTATTTTCAAAATTCAAACCTAAAACCCTAATTTGAAACCAATAAAACCTAATTTGAAACCTTAAATATTTAATTGGAAACCCTAAAACCCAATCCTTAATTTCATAACCTAAAACCTTAATTTTAGAGCCCATGTGAATTTAATATCATAACCCTAATTTCAAACTTTCAATTTCAAACTTTAATTTTAAGTCTACAAACCTTTATGACATACCTTAAACTTTAATTCCAAACCTTAAACCTTAATTTCACACCATAGACCTTAACCCTATTCTTAAGCTTACACACCTTGATTTCAAATCCTAAACCTTAAGCCCTAATTATAAACTTGTAAAACTATAATACATACCTTAAAACCAACATTCAAACCTTAATTTCAAAACCTTAAACCTTAATTTCAGATTTTAAAACCTTAATATTAGGCCTTCAAACCTTGCACTTTATGTTTAAATCTTAATCTAACCCCAAATTTGTACTTCAAACCTTACAACTTAAATTACCAATTTTCACAAATTTAAACTTGTATTTAATGGTCTCCTACCCACCTTTGTGTAATATGGTTAGGGTTCTGATCTCTAATGACTTTGTATGTGAGGTCCATCTTGTAATAGTGAAAGTAGTTGGTGAAGACAACATCAACTTGGAAAAGATGGAAGAATTTTGGTTTTGTGGAATGAAATTTTTCATGAAGCATTTTACTTAAATCCACCAATTCCCCATTCCATTTAAATCTTAAACCCCACATGTATTTTGTTGAAAGCCTGAATGACACCATGGTTTGCGTCAAGTGGGAACTTTCGTGCCCCTATCCTTTTCATGATGAAGATTTCTTCCCCCAAAGACTTTAGATCCCCCAAAAGATATTCAAAATATTCATCCCAATGGGTGAAATATTGATACCACTTTCAATACATGGTTGAATGGCAAAAAATGTTTACATTGTGATAAAACCCAAGGTAGCCCAACTTGATGTAAAATATAAACAATCCACGGTGATCCAAAATCATGATGTTGTTCATTGCATATATCTTATTGCAACCATTAAACCATGACAAATGTTTAGGGTTTTTCCATAGCTTTTGAATTTCAATTAGCATCCTATTGACGAACCTTAAGCACTACAATGATTCACAAAATTGGCAACCCAAGGCAACCCTATCAAAAGATGATGGCCAACATGGATTTCATTTGCTAAGACATGGTTAATGCATGAATATCACATCATCACACAATGACAAGTATGTCCAATTCCACATGAAAACATCATTGATGGTGACATTGTTGTGTTTCATGAACATTATGAAGTTCAAAAGTCATTGTTTGGGCCCAAATTTGATGGTTTCCCAAATAGCACTAATGTATCCCGTAACATGACTCATCATAAGTTGTACAAGCTTCATGGTTCATTCTAAATTTGTGCAAAATTTATTATTTCATAGGTTAATATTAATTAAACACAAATATTATGCATCATTTAAACAAGAAAGTCATGTGCACAATTTTTGTGTGTAAACAACATGAATACACATACAACATTTATGTTTAGACAATACGAATAGGCATATGACATTTATGTTTAAACAATGTGCACAACATCAATGTTCAAACTATCCAAGTAAATGAATGACATCTGTGTCTATTCCACATAAACATATGAAAGAAAATATCACATGATTATTATTGTTAAATTGTGGTCCATGAAATTTATGATAATATAAACCCTAATTTTAGACATTAAAAACCTTAAACTTTGTACATTAACCCAAAACAATGAACTGGAAACCTTTAATTTTGAACCCTAAAACCTAGATTGTAATAGGTAAACTTTAACTTTAAATTCATACTTTAAAATCAAAAGTACAACCTTGAAACCCTAAATTCAAAATTCAAAATTCAAAATTTAAACATAAATTTTCAAACCTCAAATTGTAACCCTAGGGGTTAAACCTTAAACTTTAATATTGAAACCTTAATTTTAAAAGACAAATTTAAACCAAAAATTCAAACCTATGCCATTCAAAACCTTAATTTCAGACCCTATACCTTGATCTCAAACCTAAAATTTCATACCTAAAATCAAAACGTTGGAACTTAAAACCTAAACTTTAATGTGAAACCTTAACGTTACAAAATAAACTTAAACCCAAAATTCAAACTTAAGCCATTTTGAACCTTGATTTCAAACCTTAAACCTTAAACCCCTATTTCAAACTTGAAATCAAAACCATAAAACTTAAAACTTAAACCTTGATGTTGAAACCCTAACTTAAAAACTAAACTTAAACCCAAAATTCAAACATAAGTCATTTGAAACCCTAAACCTTAAACCTTAACCCCCTTTTTCATATCTAAAATCAAAACCCTGAAGCTTAAAACCTAAACCTTAATGTTGAAACCCTAACTTAAAAATACAAACTTAAACCCAAAATTTTGACTTAAAAGTCATCCTAGACTTTAATTTCAAGCCTTAAACCTTAATCTCAGACCAAAATTCCAATCGTTAACCCTAAGAATGAAACCCAAACTTGTACGTTTAAAATCACACCTAATTTTAATCATGTAATTTTGAAGGCTAAAAAGGCTCACTTGTGGACCTAGCATGGGAGGAAACTATCAACACATTTTGATATGTTAGTTCCTCAAATTTCATCATTGTGAAATTGGTGAATTTTTTGAGTAAGAATGGTGTAGCCCACATCATGACCAAAACATCTTAAACCTCGTTGTCAAATCAAAGAATTCCCTAATCTCTTCATCCTTATGGTCATTTAAAAGGCCTTTGGAGTTGAAAAATTAAAAACACATTGGAAAAACATAACAACATCTTGGTCCATTTCATCAAACAACATTTTTTCATCACTTGAGGAAAAATCATGGCATGAACTTGAAGATAACATCTTGTTTATTTGAATGAAAATGAAAAGAGATAAACTTTGATGCGCAAGACATAAAATGAATAGAAAGTGACTTTGGTGTGGCAAAATGAAAATGGGAAAAAAAAAATGTAAATGTAACCTTTCCTCTATTTTATATAATCTCCCGTGAGCCATAACCTTAAAATCTTCCCTTAAGCCTATCATGTTGTCTAATAACATTTTTAACACTTATTTCACCATGATTTTCAAAATTTTCATTAAACCTTAACCCAACATTTTAAAATTAAACCCCTAAACCCTAACCCTGAAATGTCACGTGGTAAATCTTATGTACCCTCATGTAACCCTATATAGCCATATATAGTCATATGAAATTTACATAACTACATATAGCCATATAACCATATATAGTTATATAAGATATATACATCCATACATATCCATATATACCTTATATAGCCACATATAGTTATATAAGGTCTATGTAGCAATAACCCCTAGGTAGTCTATAATCCCCATGGGTTCCTTGGACATCCTTGAACCTCAACATAACATAATTTATAGGTGGGCAACTCGTGGGGTGAAAAAAAAGTGGTCAGAAAGGCGTTCATGTTGAGTTTTCAAAGTCTATTCCTTTATTGTTAGACTTTGTAAACAATAATCAAAAGGGGATGAAACACTAAATAAGAAATGAAATTTAGGCACAATATGGCTTGATTTTAATGAAAACTCTAGTATCTACAATAATTAGTTGACAAATAGGTCAAAAAATAAATCTAATATGGTTAAGATATGAATTTAATAAATGATTACCATAATTTCAATTGGACAATTTAATAATCATTTCCAAATGCCTTTTGAAAACTATTGGGTTTTGTTCATATTAAAATAATTCAAGCATTAAACTAGTATTATACAAATTGACATTTCAATAATGAATAAAGATTTTCACACAAACATATTGTCATGGGACACCAACATCATCATAAGTCACAATGCCAAAATGTGACATTTACAACTACATTTACAATTACAAAACTAGTCATAAATGTCATTTGCGATTGGCTATGACTACATGACTATGTAGTCCAAATGACCATGTTGTAAATGCCAATAGTCATTAAAATGGTCATAATTCTAACTACCATTGCAACTACACCTATGACTAAACCCTAAATAAAACTATTTGTGTATATATAAAATAAATATTATATTAATATTTGAATAAGTTTTTGAATATTGATTTTACAAAATAATTATTCATTTTATGTAATTTTGATTATTTCTATATCGTATATACAACCATATAAAACATTATTGTGTTTTACATCATCATACATACCATTGGTTGATGTAATCAACATATGTCATTACTGTATTGATGGTCATAGTTGACTATAGTCAACTTGTTCAAACTAGTCAACATGGTGGGAACAAGTTTTGATCTTTGAACCTCTTTGAAATGGTCTAAGGCCTTTTGTCATCAACCTACCACATCACATGTAACAATTGTCACATAAAAGGTTTATCATGTTCCAATGTTTGATGTATAAGAATACAAAATTTAAAATATGATTTATTTTCCAATACTTAATCAAATGAACATATGAATATTAATTATTAGACTTTGGAGCATAATCTACATATGTGGACCAACTAAAATTCAAATAACAAATTTTCTACATAGAAAATCAAATTTTAAAAAGTTTAACATATCCGTTATGTTTCAATACATGATAAAATTTAATAAATATATGTATAATTTGAATATAAAACTTTGATTAAGTTCATTTTTTAAAATTCTGAAGTATGAATATAATATGTTATTAGTGATGTATTATATGTATATACATATACATATATACATATATTCAATATTATACTTTATATACAAATATTAATTTTTATTGTATCATTTAATTTAATGATCATATATTAATTCCAATTATGCATATATCCAGTATATTTTAAGTTAATTAATAGAATTGATCTTTAGAAGAAATAAATTACCAATTAATTTTATTATATTTATTACAATCCAATCACTTCACATAAAATTATGATTGTATTAATTTTTCATTATTTCAGTTTTTTATTATTTAAAATTCATTAAAATCTACATGTTTATTACAATATATACACATACATATGCAATGTTATATGTATACAAATATTTACTGAAATATGTTTTAAACATATACATAATACAACAAATATTGTGTGATAAAATTAAAATTATAAAATTGTGAATTATATTTAATCATATTGTTCTAAAATGTCATTATATATATAAATTTTATATGTTTTAAATTTATGAATCTTAAACTCATAGATAAATTTGGTGAAACTTTGTTCAATTTGGTTTAAATAGCATGAAATTTCTTGAATTATGTTAATTTTGTTATTAAAATATGATATTTAGATTAAAGTTGGCTAAACTAAAACTAAAGTTCATTAATTTTGTTTAATTTTGGTTAAAGTAATATAAATGATGTTAAAGTAGGTTGTTATGGCCAAAATAACATAATTTAAAAAATATTTGGATATGTATTTGGCTAAATTTTATTAAATTAAGTTAAACTTGGATAAATTAAATTATTTGGTTAAACTTCGGTACTGAAGTTAAATTTGATTAAAATTAGTAAAATCAAATTATATGAAAGCACTTACCCTAAACATGGTCCATTAAACTTGGCTAAATTTGAAATGTTTTGGAAAATAAGGTTTTTTAATGTATTTTGTTGGAATTGAGGTCAACTAGGCTAAATTGAGTTAATTGTTTTAAATTTGGCTAAACTTGCTAGAATTTAAATGTTATTAAAGTTGGTTACATTTGGTTAAACTAAATTAAATTAGTTTATATATGTTAAAATTTGTCACATTAAGTTAAAATGAAAGATTACTTATAATAAATTAAGTTATTTAAAATAAGCTATATAGGTTGCTTAGTAAATTAACCTTAAGTGGGTTAAATTAGGAGTGGATTAAGTTAGAATAAATTAATTTAAATTAAACTAGGTTTAGATTAATTCTTACAAATTTAAAAAATAATAATATTAAACTATGAATTATTTAATTTAGATTAAATTAAGTTAAATTAAGCTTCTAATACAAATTTGACCATGTTGATATGTATTTTTATTTTCTTTAGAAACTTGTTGAAACAAGATGAAATAATGATTTTAATATGGTTACATTAGTTGTGTAGTCATTTGTAATCATAATTACCTCATCACAAACTTGCCCCCTCCATGTATTTATGCCTTTACAACATTTTAACGATGTGTTCAAGGTTCAATGTTAATAAAATGTTAATAAACTATTGATATAATGTTGTCATGGCATTGTAACAAAATGTTTGATCATCATAATGTGTTGTAGTGTAATCACAACATCATGTTAATAATTGTATCAACACTTAATTAGCACTTAACCTTGAACACATTTTTAAAATGTTGTAAAAGCAGTAAACCTTGTAGGGGGCAAGTTTGTGATGCTATAGTTGTAATCATAATCATATTTGTAGTTGCAAATTCATAATTATGAGTATAGTTGTCAAAATGATTACAACTCAAGTTCATTTACAACTACATGATTATTTTGGGCAATAGTCGCAACATGTCCTAATCATAGAAACCACATTTTGGCATAGTGAATGGATTTCATCCACCATTAACTTGTAGTTTACTTACATGTGAATTGTAATTGATTGTAATTGATTGTCATTGATTGTAATTGATTTATAATTAATTTATAGTTCATTTATAGTTAACTTGTAGTTAATTTATTGTTTACGTATAATTCACTTTTAATTGATTTGTAGTTCATTTATGAATTCACTTGTAATCCATTTATGCTTTAAAAAGGTTCTTGAAAGGTTCCTTGGATGGTGGGCATATAAAAGCTTATTTAAACTAAAGTCTCAAAGGGGGTTTAGGTGCACTATCATGCGCCATTAACAATCATAACCATTGTTTTTTTTTTTTTTTTGTTTTTGCTTCAAAAACTTTGAAAAAGATTTTTCATTTGAACTTTTTTTTATCATAGTATCATTTGTAATATGTAACTACACTAGTGTGCAAAGTATGACATTATTTCATCACCATTTGGACCTTGAAAAGCAAAAAAAAATCAATGGAAATATTTTTTTATTTTTTCAAATGTTTAAAATTCACTTTATAATGACACAATGAACATTTTCGACATATGTTTTTGACACAAAGCTTCAATTTTGACCACTTTATGTCATCATACTTGAAATATATGGTTTGGATTGGATTCAAAAAAATTCAAAATTTTAAAGAATTAAAATTTGTTTTTTCTTTTCCCTAACCAACACATAATAACACATTTAGATTTATATGTGGTAATTATAAAATTCATAACTCAAATTAATGATGTAATATGTGGGTACTCCATTAGCCGAGGGTAATTATACATGTTATAAATAAAAAATTTAATGTAAACAATGTCTTGATTATTTAAACTTTAAGTGGATGAAGAGATCGACAATTGTTTACTTTTCAAAATTATAGCTTGACATGATAATCTAATTTTCATCTACATCCTCATTTTGGCAAATTTTTTAAACAAGTCAACTCAAAGGTTGTGGCGATGGTTTAAGGTTAGATGCACATGATACTTTGAGTTTGTTTCATGAGGGAGGGGATAAGCTTTAGGAATGAGATAGGGTCATTGGGAACATCTAATTAAAAAGAAAATGGTGGTGCAATGCAATGGTGGCCCAACATTTCTAGCAACTCAAGAATCTTTGAATGCATGCTCAAAGAGTGAAGAAGCTTTCAACGAGATGAGGTTTGAATAAGCTATGTGTAGAAGAACATAAATGTTTGATATGAAATAGTTTGGCAATTTAATTTTGCATTGGAACCATGGAAGAAGTTAGAAACTTCAGAAACCCTAAAGTTGTTTCATGTAGAGATTATGAAAGAGTTAGCAATGTAATTTGGAAATGTTTGTAACTAACTAACATGGTAGACGAAGAGCTTGAGAAGCAAGGTGTGTTTGATGTTTTCTACATCCCCCTTTAAAGCCTTAACAAACTTCAAACCTTGAAAGCCTTAAGGAAAATATAGAGCATGTCGACTTGTTGAGTTGAATATGTGCTATAAATCCGCAACAAAAGGTGAAGTTAACTTGCATTTTGGAAATGCATGACACAATAGTTTGTCAATTGGTCTTTGATTGATGCGTTCTCCAACAAATTTGCTTGCCTAGGAATACATTCCTTCAGAAGTGGCTTCAAAGTCAAAGTTTTTCTTTGTTCAATCAAAGGGAACTACACTTTTAAAATTTGCAAATGCTTCATTGAAGATAAGCACAAGTTTGATAGAAGTTGTTCTAAGCCATCAAAGACCCGTGTAGGTATTTATAAGACCTATACAACTTTGTATTAGGTTCTTGTGTTTTGTTTTTGTTTTAGGTTCATTTACATTCAAGTTCACTAGCAATTAACCACCTTATGTGTATAATGTGGTTGGGTTTATTTTTTATAGGTTGGGCATGGGTCCACAAATGAGAAAGTGCATAATAGGGCTTGAAGTCACTCAAGAAAGCCCACAACATAATGAAGATGAAAAGTACCATAAATGGTATAAAAAAAAGAGGAAATAAAACACGCACAAGAGGGTCAAGTAGTTTCAACAACAATAATGATTTTAGCTTCAACTGCTACAACACAAGCATTTGAAGACCAATTTTTTTTAAGCATTCAAAGGAAGGTTTAAGCACTAAAACCTTTATTAACTATTGTAGGTAGTCACAAAAGGTCAGTGTTAATATTTCATGAAAACTTGCCATGGTCATTGTAAATGAAGTTGTTGGGGTAGATTCCATTACAAAAGCTAATGTTGTTCAAAAGTACCTTGCTCATTTAGTGGTTAAAGGAATGGTTCCCAAATTTATGTCTGACCTAAATAATGTATACCAAAGTCATGAGGTTTTGACAAATGTGCAAACAAGCCTAATCACGCATTTGACAAATTCACATTAAAAAAAAAAAATGGTAATAAAAGACATTGTGTCCACCTTCACTTCCTCTAAAAAAATTGCATAATAGCTCACCATAGTTAAAGTGCTAAGGGTTGACAAACAAAATATTGAGAGGGGGGTGGAGAGATGTGTTGTTAAACATTATAAATGAAACATTTTAGATCAACCACCAACAAGCCCAATGCTCTTCTGCATTTTTTCAATGCATTTGAAATATGGTTGTGGATTGGTGGACATTAAAGACAATAATCTCCCCAAACTCCAAGGACATTGTGAAAAGACGAACAAAAGTCAAAATGTATGAAAAAAATGCAAAGCATTTCCTATAAATGTCATTGGTTACTCCCTTGGCCCATGGCCACATGAATTTAAACTATTTTTGCCATCAAGGTCTGTAACAATATCTTTGCTAACAAATTTAAGTTGCTAAGTTAAAAAAGTTTGATGCATTTGTTTTTTTTTTTCACAATATTGGCTATTGTTTTTTCAACATTTGTGTGGAATTCAAATTGGGGACATCATCACTACTTGGGTATGGAAATTCTGCAATTTTACAATACTCAATTGAGTTCTATTTATTGATAATTATTTTAGGTTTCTAAGATGACTGATTTTTATTTATGTAGTTTGGTTAAACTTGTGATGTAAACAATTTTAGATCTATGATTACCTTGAGATGTGAATAGCTTTAGAATTTCAAATATACGATTGAAGAAATTAGTTTGATCAAAGCAAAAAATTACTTTAAAGGTTGATAATGTGTTTACTTTTGTGTTTTTGCAACTTGGTTAAAGTGTTTTGCACAATGGGGGAGTAAGTAAAGAAGTGATTAGGATTTAATTATTTAGTTAAGGTTTGTCATATGATTCCTTTTATGGTTTGCTAGTTTAGTTAGATGTTTAGAATTGCTTTGAAAGCATGCTAGACTAAGTAATGAACTAATTAGGGTTTGATTAAGTGCTTATTGTTTGTGATGTGGTTGTTTATGTCTTTTTGTAGCTTTGTCAATTACTTAAGATTCCTTTAGAATGTGAAAAAATAAGTAGTGGTTTAATGGGGGCTTGGTTAAATGTTTAAGGTTTTTCATGTGGTTGCTTATTTATTTTTACAAGTTAGTTAGTTGATTAAGATTCCTTTGGAATGTGATGTAGTAACTAGTGAATTAGTTAGGTCTTGGTTAAGTGTTGAAGCTTTGTGATGTGGCTCTTTATTTGCTTTTGTAGCTTGGTTAATTGCTTACGGCTCCTTTGTAACATGAAGGAGTTTATAATGAAGTAGCTTGCTTGTTGATTGAGTAAGTACTCATTGTTGATTTGTTTATTACATATCAATGAAAATTAATGTGAATCCATGGGGGAACTCGTTTAACAATTATTCTTAGTGAACATGATTGTCTTGCACATTTGTGGGATATTCAAGGAAGGTAATGTGAATTGTATACATGGTTGTTTATGGGTTTTGGTGTTGTTAAAATTTGATAGCACAAGAATTTTCAACTTGTATGACTACACAAATACATTGTTGTTTTGTTGTTCATGGCTAACTTGATGTTTGGAACCATGTTTGTGTACTTGTTGGACACTTCAAAAGGAGTTGATGAATTTTGTGTGAAGATGGCAATTAAATTCATGTGGGGAGAATTAAGGCATGGTCTAATGATCCTATATTTCATTCTTTGCATGACAATTGTTATGTGTTTGATTTATGGGAAATGCCTGCTATATTCATGATTCAACACATGTGATGTTGAAGGAATTCTCCAATGTCCTATGATAGAACTATGAAACATCAAGTGGGGATGGCTTCTGTCAAATTACTATTGCCATTTGTAATATTTGTGCTTTTGTTTACATTTTCTTTGAGTGCCAATGGTCATATTTTGAGTTCAATTGCACCATTTCAAACTTTCTCATAAAGGGCTAGCTCATAAGTTATTTTTACATGTGTTATCTAATGTCACATGGAGGTTTGTGTTGTTTTTACAACTAGAATTGTGCATTGGATTTTTTTATTTATAGCACCCCAAAATGCCCATCGGTCTATCATCCTTCCAACCATTGAAGCCTTGGTTTGTACAAAGGCTTACCAAATGGAACACTTGATGTTGCTGGTACAATGAAGAATTATGACACGTACTTCAAGGATTTAACAACATGTAAAATTGGCATCCATGACAATTGTAGTTGTCAAAGGCAACATGGGTTAGAAGGTAGAATCACTTCATGTGGTGTAAATTCTAATGTTTTAAAGGGTTTAACTCAACTTTGGACATCCATAATTTATCCAAAAGAACCACTATTTAAGTGGAATTTGAGGAAGTGCTTAATGGGGGAATGCAATGAATGTGATGTAGAGACTTTACCACTTTGTCCAGAAGAGTATGAGTCCATTATGACCATTTCCTAAAATTGCATAGGTTATGAGGTGGTGGGGAGGACAAATGAAGGCAAAGAAAAGAAAGTCCGCAAGGTAAACTTGGAAAAAACTATACCAGCTGACCTAATGGAGTACTTAAAGCTTAAACTCCAGTTCTTCATAATTCAAAATTACATTACTAATTGGCAACAATCTCAATTTAAGGCCTGCCTTTTTGACATTCCACCAAAACCAATAATATCATGTGTGGATTTTTCAAAAAATTACATCATGAAAACGTAGGTCAACATATTGGTACATATTACCTATAAATACAATCCTAATTACAATCCAATGTTTCCAAAAATTAGAGTTTTGAAAGAAGTGCATTATTACCTTTCTAATGACAATACTCATGACACACTACTTGTCCAACAAGCCTTCATGATGCATTTCCAACTACAAAACATTCAGTACAATCTAAATACCCATATTCTTTAGATTGATGGGTGTTCAAAACAATTCAAGTCATCAAGGGCATGTTATTTTGTGTGTCATTACCTTCCAATGACTTCAACCATTCGTAATACTAAGGGTATTAAAATGGTGTGGAATTGTTTTGCAACATGGCATGGGAAAGGGGAAGTGGATGGGGCAATAATGTTTTTTTAGCGGGAAATTGAGAAGGAGTAGTTGAAGCTAAGGGGTCGAAAGTTGTAGAACACAAGTGAAGTTTTTTTTCTTTTAGGGAAGAGTGCAAAAAATTCCATGCTTCACATGCCCATGTTAGAACACATGTCAACAATTTTTTCCATGAAGTCAAAATGGGGAGAACATGCATGATTTTGATGAGGAAGTGGAGGTAAGAACATGGGGAGAATGGATTGCAAACAATTTGTTGCCATGTGATAATGTGGTTACAGTTTTAGATGATTGTGATGAGTAATTTTAGTTGATGTTATTAGATAAAACCCCCCATAATGTGGATGTGTCCTTTAAAGACATATGCAAAAACACATGGACCAAGCACTAAAAAAAACTATGTATTTTCGACTAGTGTTTGTAACTAAATTTTAGTCGCAAGAGTCATTTTGCAACTAAAATCCCTGTAGTCGCCTAAGTCAGATCGCATGTGATAAATTAGTTACAAATGACAAAAGATATTGTATGAAAAGAAAGTCAACAAATACATTTCATCCTTTGACTACATTGTATACGTATTGTCACTTGCGACTAAGATGCAACTATTTTCGTAACAATTAAGGGCAAATGATGTATTGCCACGTGTTTTAATATTTGGTTATTTAAAATATTATTAATATTATTTTGAAATAATCTAGGACATTCAATTCTAATATTTAGATGATCTTATATTATGACATGTGGCCCAATGTAAGTATGCCATGTGGCATTAAGAGAAAAAATATTAATATATTAATATTAAATTGGTGGTACCTAGGTAGGTACACAAATATGTGCCTACAAACCTAGGTTACATACCAACCTACTTATTTAAGTTAAAAAAATAAATAGGTAGGTTCTACTTTCTTGGGTTAAATACCTACTCATATAAATAAGTACTTAGGTAAGTACTTAGGTAGGTAGGTACGTAGGTCAGCCTAGGTGGGTAGGTTAAACTAAGTACCTACCTAGTTAGGTAAATAAGTAGGTTGGAAAATTATGCACTTTAAAAATGTGCATAATTTGTTTTTTTTTTGGGGTTCACTTTTTTTATTAGTTCATCCCATGTGCACAAGTTTTTTAATGTGAAATTGGATGACCACACCCCTTTGTTTATATAGTGTTCAAAATAGGAATGAAGAACAAACAATATGGGATAAGTTTTGAAGTTCCAACTTCCTCACAAACTAAGTTGTAATTCCAAAACTTTCTTCATGCCTTATTTTTTTAGTTTTTAGATTTCTAAACAATTCAAGTGCTAGATAATTAGATAATCATTTAATTAATAATGATTAAATTTACATGAATTTAAATTATAAATTACACATTACAAATATTCAGTATTTAATATCAATAACTTAAATAAGCAATAAGTTCTTAATATTTAACAAACTAACTATCTAGTAATTCATAAATAATTAATAAATAACTCACAAATAATTAAACATTTAAGATATTGAAAAATAATTAATTAAATTTAAGAATCTGTTCGAATTATATAATATACAATTAATGTAAAACTAATCTAATGATTAGAAATTTAAAAATAAATATTTAAAATATTTATTTTAAAATTATAATTAATGGATTAACAATTACTATTAGAAAGTAAATTCTTACAAGAATGTTTTAAAAAATGTATTCAATAATTACTTTACTTATTGTATAATTACATTTAGTTTGTAAAAAAAATTAAAGGTCAAGTAATTTTTTTCTTTTGCTAATTATTAACTATAAATAAAATAATTTGCTAAACATAATGTCAATTTTCAAATTTACTTTAAAATTACTGTAAAATACTTATCATAAATGATAAATGACAGAATCTAAAAATTATATATGTAATTTGTGAAATTAAAAAAATATATATTTTAAAACTATACTCTAGGTTTTCCAAATTTTTAATTCAGGTTTGAAGTTATAAATTACAGAATGTGAATAATTATGCTCAATTAAAAAAAAAATGCACATACTAATTAATTTTTATATGAAATAATTGCAATGATTTTAAAATAATGTCACATTAATTACATTAATTAATTTCCTCTAACATAAAAATATAAATTTAGAAAATATACAAATCTATGTTACAACAATTATTATTATGTGTAACTAAGGTTCAATAAAAATAATTATTTGTAATTATTTATAAAAGTGATATATTATAGATAACACTATTAGAAAAAATCCTTAAAGCTCAATCAGTAATTTCTTGCATTAAAATATAAATTTATGATTTCAAAATAGTAATTCAAAATTTAAATATCAAATTCTAGATCAAATAAGTTTTTTGAAGTTAAATAATAAATTTCAGAATTGAAATGTCAATTTCCAAATTAAAATAATAATATTCAAAATTAAAATGTCCATTTTAAGACTCAATTAATAATTTTCTGAATTGAAATATTAATTTAAATAATCCAAAATAATAATTTGGAATTCAAATTTTAATTTTCAAGTCAAAAAAATTCTTAAAACTTAAATTTAGAACTTCAGAATTCAAATATCAAATATCAAGTTCAAATAAAAGTATTTAAAATCAAAATGTCGATTTTTAGACTGAATATTATTTTTTGAATTGAAATACTGAATTTTAAATTTGAAAATAATAATGTAGAAATGAAATATTAATTTTTAGATCAAATAATTTTTTGAATTTAAATAAAAATTTCCAGAATTGAACTGTCAATTTTCAGAGTCAAATAAAAATATTCAAAATTGAAATTTCCATTTTTAGACTCAATTAATATTTTTCAGACTGGAAGTATTAATTCTGAGAATCCAAAATAATAATTTGGAATTAAATTTCAAGTTCAAATCAAATGATTATTTAAAAATTTAAATGAAAAAATTTCAGAGTTGATATATAAAATTTGATATTTATATTAAAATATTGAAAATTAAAATATTCATTTTTACAAAGAATTATAATTTTCTGAATTGAAATACTAATTTTTGGATTCGAAAATATTAGTGTAGAATTCAAACATCATATTTTAGATCAAATAAGCCTTTTTAAATTTAAATTGAAAATATCATGTTCAAATCCAAAATCTAAAATTCAAATAATGTTTTAAACAATTGAAATAACAATTTTCAAATTTGAATAAAAAATTCAAAGGTCAAATATTAATTTTGAGATTCATTATATGAATAGTGTACATACCTATGCATATTATATATAATTTAGTACATACATTAAAATACACCCCTATGTCATTATAAAATACGTTTAGGATGTAACTAATTTGGTGATTATTGCAACCAATGGGACATATCAACCTATTAATGGATGAAAATAAATGTAAAATCAACCCAACCTATAGGATGAAATATCTAATAGTTGCATCATAGTTGTGAAAATGACCGAAATAGTTGAAATTTGATCTTGTAGTTGCAATATTCCCAAATCTAGTCGTAAATGATTACAAGTCGCATGTAGTCGTAAATGGATTGGTTACATTTTGGTTGATTTCTATTAATGAAGGGTGATGTTGTTACTAGGGGGTAATGGTATGAAAAATTGCAACATCTTGGCAATCACACATATTGCTTTCAAAATTATAGGCCTTTTGCATATATTTTTTCACATTTGGTGTTAATTTCAAAATTCACAATGCCCCTTAACACACACACAATGACATGCAACTTTTCAACATATGAACTAAAGGTTGATGTTTTGCAGATTTTCATGGGTGCATTTGAAAAGGTTAGGCTCCTTGGTTGAACATTAATTTACATATGTATTGTGGTTTTCATTCATGTAGGCATCTATAGTTGTACTATCCCAAGAATGTTGGACTTGAGTTTAAACCTCTTTATATATGCATTGCTAAGTTATTGTGCTAACAAAGTTATAAAATCAATTGTTAACAAACTTGTAGATTCAATGGGTGAACATCAATGTGACAATATTTTTGTAAACTTTTTAGAGGCAATGTTTGATTTCAATATCTCATTTTCATGTGTCTATTTTTTTGTTGTCTTTTCCCTTCTTCTAATATCCTTATAAAGTGGCATTAGATCCAATGTTGGAACAAGATCTCAAATACTTTTCTTCATGTTTAAGGTCATAACATTTGTTTTTTTTAATTAAAAACTTAGTAAATCCTATAATTGTAGAATTTAATTAATCACCCAAATGCAATTGTTTTTATTTATTGCAAAAGGCACAAGTTTTGCTTTGTTTTGCTTTAATGTGTTGTGCTTTACTTTGCTTTGATGTGATTTAATTGCTTTGTTTTATTGTGCTTTGCTTTTCTTTTCTATGCTTATATGCTTCTTGTACAAGTCATGTCAATGAATTTCTTTGTTTTACTTTGTTGTGTTGTGCTTTGCTTTGCTTTGATGTGATTTAATTGCTTTGTTTTGTTGTGCTTTGCATTTCTTTTCTATGCTTATATGCTCCTTGTACAAGTCGTGTCAATGAATTTCTTTGTTTTGCTCACATGATTAGTTTGTTAGCATTTTAGTTTTTATATAAAAAATTCACAAAGTTGGAAATGCATAAATGCACCTGTGGCTATTTTCTATAAGGTGGATCACCAACTATGTATAAGTAAATGGCCACTAACCTTTGATTATATTACTTGAATCATGCATATATATATATATATATATATATATATATATATATAAGCTACATATTTTCTTTTACAATGGGTCAAATGAAATATTCACTTATTGAGATTTATGATTATCAAATTTAGGTGGCAAAGGAGCTATATCAATAATGTTTCAACAAATGCCTTTTGCTAAAAACCACAAGTGCCACTTCATTTCTCAGGGTATAATAGGTTCATCAACAAACCAAGGAAATGAAGATATTATGTATGGGTGTAAAAAATGCTAAAGGAGGTAGTTAGGATGCCATCATCAGTTTCTTTGTCTTTGGGGGTGTGATTTGGATTAGGCTTTATTTGAAGTTTTGTTTTGCTTTGATTTGATATGATGTGATTTGATTTAGTTTTATAGTGTAATTAGTGATTGAGATCATTGTATAGTCACGATTTAAAATAAAATATTAATATGAAGTGATTAAAGGTGTCCATTATGACAAATTCAAATAACAATGTTTGTTTTGAATACAAAACCTAGCATTATAATGAAATCAAACAACATGTTTCACATGTGGCGGAGATGGCAATAATGCGGAATTATTTATGTTGACAGACATGACTAATGTGCCTAAAATTAGTCATCAAATTATGACTGATGTGATTGTAATGTCTTTTATAATATGATGTGGCAATATTAAAATAAAATATATTATTATAGGTTATTATTATTTGTGTTAATCAGAGAATTTTTTTTCTAGCATAGTCAAATTCACATGTTTATCAATAGTTATTAATAATTATTTCACATGAAATAAAGAATTATAATAAGGGACAACAATTCAAGATTCAAAAAAATGAAATGGGAAAATGGAGTATATAATATATTTAATTTAAATTTTTGTACTTCATATATACATTATTTTTCACAAAATATATTATAATTACTAACTATATATCTATATGTCAATTTTGAAATATTCAAATACCATTATTTAGTTATAATTTGTAATGAATAAAGAGAACACATCATGTGTAGTTCCAAATTAAATCAATATTGAACTACACATTAATGACCATATATGTGATGATCTTTACATCACCTAACTTTGAAGGCCCATACTTTTGGATATATGGTTCAACATTATTTTTTGAACACATAGTCCACATTATGGATATTTAAAATGACATAAAAACACTTTTAAATCAAATAGACGATTTACAAAATTACAGTAACACATGTACATGGTTTTGAACATTGTTCACCTCTTGGGTTTGGTAACATAATTTTTTTATTGATTTAGGTGCAAAACTTGGAATTTGGTAGGTAGATGTGCCTTATAGCTAGCTTTCTAATGAACTAAGGCAAATTAGATTTGGATAATGTATGTGATAAGAAAAATATTTTAAGTGATTAGAAGTCTATTGCCAAGTTGAACATGGTGTTGAATCCTTAAAAATTAGTTTAAATGGGTGACAATTTAGCATAAAATTTTAGGATTTGGAGTGTTTGAATAAAAAATATATATTATTAGTTTCAAATCATAAATGATGCATAGGAGGCAAGCTATTTGGTTTCAACTATAAACGCAATTTAACATCTAGAGATACATTTTACATCTTTTCCTTCACTAATAGCATATGTACTTCAAAGTATAATCATTTCATAGAATCAAGAGTAGAGGACCAAAAGTTGCCTCACATTGATTTTAGATCACTAGCGATTTTGAGATATTGTTTATTAATAAAACCAAAAAATTCCAAGTTTTAGATGGAGGATAAGGTTGGATAATTTGGATTTTAAGAATATTTCTAAGGATTATCATTTTTTTTAGGGTCCTGACCACTTTTTGATAGACTTGAAGTCTTTTTTTGTGGAAGCTCAAGGGGTTTGTTTTGGCAAATCTTTGTTTTTGGATATGGCTATGATGTATTTTGGCACTTTGGAGCTTTTTGCATAAAATGAGTTATGTTTTTGCTCAAGATTTGGTTTTGCAAAGTGGGTTGAATTTTTTTTTTGCACTTGTTGTGATTGCAAGCTTTGGAAAAATTACAACATTGTTTATTATTATCTACTTGTTTTTTCCTTAAGAAAAAATGGTAGGTTATTTGCTTAACCTTTTTCCACCTATTTTAAAGTGATTATTTGTCACTAAACACTAATAGATTTGAGGTGTTCAAGTTTGTATTCATTTTCAATAAAATACCCAAAAACAACCGGGAATTCATTGAGTGGGTTTAACAATGGCAAAATATGCTTCAATCATTGACATACACATTGTGTTCCAAATATGTGCAATGGTGCCACATCAATAAGAAATTGCCAATGATTCAACATGAAATTCATCACAAAAATAATGTCGCCCAATTTATGAATTGTTAATTTGAACAAATGAAAGCACACATGTTAGAGGTGCAAACAACAATGATAGGGAACCCAATTAATTGCACAAAACCAAATGCTTTTGATTATGGCATGAATGGTGTATGCAAAAATGGCATTTAAGGCTCGAGTAAATTGGAGGACCATTTTAGGTGGTCAAGGGACCAATCTATCTATGTATTGAACACAAATATCTCCACCACATCTCTCAATTGTTCTTAAACCAATACCATTCAAGTCAATCAATTGCACCCTTATCTATGGTCATCATGGAACCACATGGGAGTTGAAGTTCAACTCCATGGTCATTAAATGAATTGTTGAATGTCCATGGGAACAAAGTCCGCCCGCCCATTCACTTGGGCTAACATTTCTATCAGGTTCAAAACATAGATGAAGCCATGGATGGAAACTTGGGGGCCCAAGAATAAATGGAAGCAAACTTGGAGGTTGTAGTTGAAATGACATCATAAGATCACACCTGGGAGCATTTTGGGGGCATTTTGTTTTTTGACATGCCCCATTTGATACCCACGAGTTGTCATGGGAAAAAATGAAAAACAATGGAAAAATCATGGATTTTTACACTATGTAATGCCTTAGGCTGTAAGCATTACTTGAATTGTGCCCATTTCAGCTTTACCTCACATAACCCTTTATTTTGGTAATGCATGTGATTAAGGGGATTCCCCTACATTTACTTTAGGGATTATCCACCTTGTAGGTTTATCCCCACACATAACCTATTTTCCTCCAAGTTGTCATAAGAAAGGATGCAATATAGTAGAATGCATTATTCATGAGTTTAAGAAATCTAATCATTTTCAACGTTGTTGGTTAGATCATCCTTAAATCCACTTGATATTGGTCCCCAAAAGAAACAATAAAAGTTGAAGGATATGTGTTGTGGACACAAAACTCATAGTCAATGGGATTAAAAAAACATCATGTAAACTGACATGGGTGCATTCACAGTAAAAGGAGCCAAAGATTTTGTATACACATAAAATTTTTCACCCCCATGATTTTGAAAAATGATTCCATGAGTTGTAAGGATTATAAGTTAATGAAATCATTTTTCAAAATGTTTGTATACTTATGAATTTTCATCAAAATGAATTTTGTGGGGTGAAAGCATGATCAACTATACATTTTGTGATCCTTGCTAAGAAAAGTGTAAAATAACCATAAATCATGCCTTCACATATCAAAATTTTAAATATTATTTAATTTTGTGATCAATATGAACATATTCTTTGAATTTATGTCAATGATATTGAAAAATCACATGTTTAAAGTAGATTTAAGTAGACTTTTAAAAATTGCAAGTAATTTCTTTTTTATTTTCTAGGTTACCCAAAGAAACAAAATAGGTTGCAAATAAATGAAATATTGAAATATTTTAATTTTCTTGGTTGATGGCCATTTAAAATTTATTTATGCACTTTCAACCTTCCAAGGTAATAATATTAATATATCAATCTTTTAATGTAAAATTATTTTTGAGCACAATTCCACCAATCAATTTCAAAAATACTTTCGACCTACTTTTAGTACATTAAAATTTTCTAAATTTTGTATACAACATACCATAAACTTAATATTTTGCACCATGATGGTTTGACAATGATTGAAAAGGTTTCAACTCTACTTTCTTGTGTTTATGTGTAAAAATATGACTACAACTATTCATAATTACTTTTGTTGTATACTTGATCATGCTTTCATTTTATGTAATTTCGATATGTTTCATTTGTCATAAAGTGTATAGCAAGGAAGTGTATAGTTCAATGTGTATAAGGTGTTAAAATTTTGAATGTCTTTTATTTTATGTAAAACCAAACCATCAATTTTGAAAATCTGTGGTTGACAATATATTGATGATTATGAAAGCATGATATCATTAAAAATTGAATATGTGTTTTATTTAAATTATCCACAATAGTCTTTTTTCAGTGTTTAAATTTTCTTTTGATCATTAAAATTACATAATTTGAAAAACTTCCTCAAACAAAAAACATATATTTTGGTATAAGCAAAGGCAAGATTGCATTTTCATGAATATTGAATGTGTTATATAACATTATTTGTTATTAAAAAAAAATGTTCTACTCCATTTGGAGTGATCAATGTTAAAAAAGGTATGTTTGATGAACTCAATGTATAATGTATCATTGAAGGTTTGAAAAAATCATTTAAAAAAATAAATTGACATGTTTACTTTTGTTGAAATCTACACATTTGATTTACTTGAAAATTTATCATTAAAAAAATAAATTTAATTACATATTGTTCAAAAATTCATGGGAATTAAACTTTTAAAATTGGCACTATCATCTAATAATGGGCCCTATCCAAAACATGGATGCCATGTTTTAGACTTGAAAAAACATAGTCCTTAGAAAGGACCTCCACTTGAGGTCCATTAGCTCTTTTTATTGTGATTGCACCCATATTTATGTCAGCTACTTGCAGTTAATACCAACTCTCACATTCTCACAGATCTGAAAGTAGTTTTTAGCGCACAAAAAAAATGGTGCTAACCATTTAAACATGACAACTTCATGCTGTAATAAGTTCTATTTCCACTTTACTGTTTTTTTAAGGAATTTTTGTTTGTCGCCAAAGTGGTGATCATCGATAGAAAAATCTAAGCTATAAACCAGAAATAAATTACAAATATTTAATCATCTTTCTATATTTTTGGCTACACAATAAGAACCAAGTATACAATTCTGGCAATTTTTACTTTTTTTCCCCTCACTTCTGATGACTGAAGACTTACAAAAACAAAAACACTTCTTTTTTGAATTTTGCATTTTGAATTTCACCTTTTGACGAAATTTTACCAATAAAAAAAACTATTCCATTGCCATTTCATGCAGGTGACATCAGCATGTCTAGAATCATAAGGTAGACAATCTTTTTTAAAAGCCTGGGGCACTCATCTAATCATATATATTGTAGTACCCTTTTCAGTCTTTTCAGGTTCGGTGGGGATTAAAATATTTTTTAAGATATCAAATTTTCTTGAAATTGCTTTTTGAAATGCCAAAATTTAAGGAAATTACAAGAGAGGGCAAAATACAGAATTTGGTGGAAACCCAAGACCCAATCCACCAGCATTGCATGTATCATGTATCCAATAATTGACAACATTTTTCTATGCTTTAATTTGTTAGAACATTATGCGTCTCCATTTTTGCAAAAAGAAACAATAAAATGCTTAGAGGTTTAGAGTCAAGACAACATGCCAAAGAAGCCACCTATATTACCAGTGTAAAATGAGTTGTTTTCACAGACATTTCCCACTGTTGTGAAATCTAAAAATTGAGAAAAACAGCACCCTAACATAACCACCATGGTTTCAGCGAGAGCTGTTGAGAGACTACCCCATACAAAAATAGAGACATAAAAGGAAGTAAATGTCTCTCTATTGAGAACAATATGAGTATATTAGAAAGTTGTAATTTTTTCCCCTATTCTTTGGTTCATAGGATTCATCCTTCCAATGCATTGGAACTTAGGATGGAATTGTACCGTACCTATTTCATTTGGTTACCCAGCTGACGACAGTAAGCAGAAGTGCCCCGGATTTATTATGACAAATTAAATTCATCAAAACTATCCCTGCAAAAATCAACAAATCACATCCAAATTTTTGAAACTCAAGAAACCTAAACTCAAACCTTGCATTTAGAATTTCATAATACGAATGAAAATTACTAAAAAGTTCCAAAAACGATAACCATAACTTAGATAGTATAAACACCAATTATTAGACTTTGCATAGTAGAGATCAAGGTAATTAAATTTCAATTGAATGCAATGATCAAAATGATACGATGTAAGATACTTAATGCTGGACCTCTATGGAGCAAAAGATCCTTTATTAAATCCATACTAGAAACAGCCTTTGGGTTTCTCGGGCATGAACGTGTCTCAACCTCCTCTTCCTGAAAATGTCTAGAATTCCTGGTATATAAAATGCTCCTAGTTTATTTAGTTATCCATTTTAATATTAGAAATTATGAAATGCCTTGAGAACTGCAACCACAGATCTGTTGACGGCCCTGCTGCAAGCTGCAACGGTGGTCGCTCTTGTTATGCGGCCGTTGCGCTTACGCCCCGGACGGGTGCAACAAGGTGAAGTCTCCATGATCTCTATATATCCCGGCAACAAGATGCACTAGTCCTATAAATAACTATGAATCCTGATCTCAAGCTAGTTAAGCTGCACGAGGGACAAGACTTACCAGGACTGACATGGGAAGCTTATTAGATCATGCCCAAGTTGGGAATCCATCAATATTCAATCTGATCTATTCACCTGCTGTGACCCCGAAATAAATGCCTGCAACAGGTCCTATAAGGTCATTAAGCGATGCGAACGCTTTTGCACTGAAAAGAATACGCCCGGGTGCTGGTGGGAAGAAACTACAATTTGTCTGCTCCAAACATCAGTACAACACCACCCACCAACATTAATCCAATTACGACCAGCAGCTAGCTAGACGTGCAGCATTCAAAGATGATTAATATATTGACGATCACTCCAGAAGCTAAAATGTTCTTCTATAACATGTACGGAATTAATATACCCTCGGATATCCTAAGAACAGTACAATGTTCCTTTCAATTAACGTTAGGCGGTTCAATTCGTTCGGCTCCCTGCGGATCGTCTCTTGGAATCCAAAGATCAGATCTAATAGGCAAGCTCTTGCCACAGGTTTAGAGATGCAGAACGACGTACTTGCTCATACAAGAGGAGTGTATAACGGTGCCTTCCAGCGATTGGTGTCGGCGGTATGTATGGCAAAACGACGTTCGCGGGCGCGGTAGTAATCCCTGCATATATTCATTCGCCAAGCATTTTGTCAAACAAATCTCCTGGCATTTCAACTCTCGATTCGATTAGACATTGCATGGCTTTGGAACTGAGGCCTAGTCCGATCAGGGTAAAAAACGAGTTGGGCCCACAGTCATTAAACTTGACTTCGATCACGTTCAGGGGCTAAAGACATGAGAGAATCGGTTTACTAAGAAACACAAGATTCCTAACCTACAGGACGTGGATTACTTTCTAGTGTCATCCCAGGACCATTTGGCTTAGCTGCCGGAGACTTGAACAGCACTCAGGCTAAGTATCTGTTCGAATACGGGCCGGCGTACCTGAAAGTGGAGACAGATCCCAAGGGATGTTCGTGACAATCCAGTGTATGACCTCGCTAATGCTCGTATTGGTCGGACTTGGAGCATCAGGATCGACCATTAACAAGGTGTAACATCCAAAGAAAGGGAATTCTCCATCCCCCAACACTTCCACGTGCGGCGCCGCAGAGGTTTGGTTTTGGAAGAGGGATTCATTGAAGGACACCGGGAAAATGAATGGGAACGCATCAGGATAGTATATTTGAAGTTGCTGGAATTCGCATGGCACCGACGGGATCACATCTGGGATTATCGCACCTCTATAGAACAGCAGCTCCGGTGATGGATTCAAGCATTGGGCATTTCCTGCAGCATGCCATTCACATGATTCCACGTAATGTCTCTGCCTGTGTGTGTCATTCTTCAGTGTTCCCTGATTACTCTTCACCAGACCCAATTCCGGTAGGCCTGCAGCAGCCATCGGGATGGTGTAGAATCACATCGATAATCGTGGCGTGCCTAGCACCAAATCACAATTTCAGCTGGAAAAATTTACCTGATCTTTACCGGAACTTATCGAGCAATAGATCAGGTCTGGTATCCCACTCGTAATTAGTGCTAGTTGAAGATTTCTTCCTACGGCCGGCGAGCTTTCTTCCTGCAAACTTCTACTCGAGCAATTACTATACATGTTCCAATTTTACCGTGTCTTTTGATCTCATCCTTTCTACGTCTTATCTGGCTAGCGCACTAGTCAGCATGAAACATGAACACAAATTATTCCTTTGCATCCAGGTACTTCGAATCTGGATTGTTTTGCAAACAGGACCTCTTTCATGACCTCAAGATTAAACTCATGAGCTGATTGAACGCATCAAGGTAGCAAGCAGTCGATACTACTGCAGTCCGGCTCGAAGCTGCTGTCAGAAGCTAGTTATAATATTGGCCGGTCAGAAGTAATAAAAACGCACCGTGAGACGCAAAGAACGCTGGCACGACAGCTGCTATAAGCACCACCATGAACCTTAAAGTACCAAACGAAGGCCTGAGCTTCTTCTTCATGACTGCAGGGATCATGAACCCCATGATGGTGATGAGAATTTTAGACTGGGTTTCGGACAGTGCAGCCACCAGGCAACACTACTGGCCGACTACAGATTAAAAAAGGCCCCAATAATTATGTCTGGTAGCCAGTCCTGGCCGATCAGATCGCGCTGGGATCAGTACTAGTCCGAGAGTTCTTCCTTATGCTGTAGCTGATGGATTGCAAATCTGAGCACATACCGAAACTGCTAGGTGCAGACGGATTATATAGGAGCGACTGAGAGTAAATCGTGACGGGGTCTTCAAACGTGCAACGCTGGACCGCACGTACACGGCTTGGAGGTCGCTAGCTGCCGCGGTTCTTGCTGACCTTACCCGGATGAGCTGCAGATGCTAATGAGCTTAAGGAAATTTTGTGCTATTCTCTCTCTGGGTTTTCTTGATTATTCTGCACAAATATGAAGCGTCTTTTCTTTCTTCATCTGCGAAGCTATGATTAGGCGTTTTCTGGCTTAATGTGGGCTTCATCTATACATGGCGTTTTCTTGCCTAATTTGCAAAGATTTTTTAAGGTGCTTTCTAGTTCTTCATGTGTTAGGATATAGTAGGCAATTCATGATCTTGCATCTCGCATATCCGGCTAGAGGGGAAAATATAATCTGCTTTTTAATTCCAGTTCCATTTTCTAATGTTTTTTCTTGAATATAGGCGAGCTCTACTTTTCTAAGATATTATTTTTATATTTATAGCGAATAGAAAATTGTAAGAATTAAAATGGATATTCTTTTAGAAACGTACATATTGATTCTGGTTTCATCAAGAAAGTCCAAATGATCTGGTGTCTTTTATGAAAATAAGTATTTTTCTTTTTAATTCAAATAACTCAATCATCCACAAGATGATTTGGACATATTTGGCCATAACCAAAAATATGAATTTTTTTCAAAAAATAGCGTTCCATATTGTTAGCTACTGTTGGAACCTGATGAAGACTCTGGCCATATTTCTTCAATGATTATTTATTTAGTGTCACATTTTGGTGATTGGGAAGTTTTTTAAATTCTTTTTGTCCATTTAAAAAACAAATCACCACGCAAAAAAATGATGTCTTCGAAGGATAGTTTATTTTGTTGAGGTTCACATAACAGCACAACTTTTTTTACGTTCTATAGTTTACCTCAAAACAAGTAGATTTTTGGATTTTTTGCAAGGTGTTCCCAAATATTATTTCCTGAAGATTAAACAACTGCATTCCTGCAAACAGGCAATTGTAAATCTCTAGCTACCACGTCTCCCCCAGGTGTGATTCCCAAGTACATTTACTTTGGCCAAGGAAAAGATGAGAAGAGGATTGCACAATTCCAGAATTTTGTACACGCTATAATTCTTCACCACTTAAAGAAGTAATGTCAGTTACATGTAGATAACTCTTGAGAAATTTAGTCTCTATTTTAGTTAAACTTTTCAAGAGTACGTACATGGTACACTCCCAGAAAATCTTAGTGTCTTTAGGCGGTGGGCACAATTATATGCATCAATTTTCCTCCTTGACTATGGGACGGATATTATGCTACTCATCAATAGTGGGAGGCAAATTATGCCTACTCATAGGTGTAAGAACCCTCCCACCATTGAGGAGTAGGCATAATTTCCCTCCCACTCCTACTCTTTCTGATGTATGTAGGTTTGGTTCATAATAAATTTTGCCTTGTGCTTTATGATAAGTAAAGACCATGGGTGAGGGACATTCCCAAAATGCAGGGCTGGACTCATTATCACCTTGTGCTAGGCCCCTTGGCCCCTTAATTTTGAGAATGCTCTCATTTTAGGACTTTATCGTACACACAAATTATAGATAGCCTATTTATTCATGGATTATTTAATGACGAAAAAAACGCTCAAGTAAAGAATTTTCAAATAAGTCGAGCTTTGGTTTTCACAAGCAAAATGCCTTTAGTCATCTTAAATTCAGGTGAACTTTTGTTTTTGTTTGTAGACCACGTATACAACAAGCCTATGAAAATGCAAGCACGATTCTTTTCAAGTGACTTGTTCCTTTACATACAAAATGCCTAATTTTTCAACAGTGGCAAATTATAAGATAGAATAATAGGCTAGATGATCATCAATTTGAACACAATTTTGCTATAATTCATGAAATTTACACAAGAGCATATGTATCTAGATGTGGATTTTTCTCTTTTTCTTTCCAATTTTGTGATGTAGCCACATTGGCAACCATCCACAAGAGTATTTAGCCAAAATTGGCTATATTAAAAATATGAAAGTAGAAAAAATAAAGAATCATGCTACAATTTGGCTGCCTATTGGAGAAATTTGATGATTTTAGAGCTTTTCTTTTCGAAATCTGGTGTATTTGGGCCATTTTGTAGCCAAGTGGCAAAATTTTGGCACAAAAAGAAGTTCTGATCTATGTAGTTGTTTCCATAAAATGTGGTAAAACAAGCAGGCCATTAAAGCATACTGATAAGATGCCATGGAACTTGAAAGGGGGACACTTGTATTATTTTCTGAAGTAACACCAGCATTCGGTTTAGTCTTTTAAACCAAATGAAGTTTTATCCTATGAGACATGTTTGTTTTTACCCTTGATGTTCACCTCCAACAACTAACATCTTGTAACAAGTGAAAGCTTACCCGGAATTTTCTAGTTTATCTAGAGGTACCTTTACAGAGGGTAGTTTTTCATCCACAAGAGGAGAGTGTTTCCAAAAACAAAATGCAAGAGCCAGTATGAAGGATGGCTAATAATAATGCCCATGATTAAATGTCTAATCAACAAATCAAAACTTGTATGGGTGAATTCATTGATTCCTTATTGAGTAAAGTTTGTATTTAATGCCACAAAGCCAAAAATTTAGATGACAAGGTTTAAGATCCTTCATAATTTTTAAACACACAAGATCTTTTGCAAGCATTGATGTTCTTTGAGCAAAATAATATGAATTTTTTTTATCCATCGACCATTTGTTAATTTTGGTAAATGGCATTGAAATATGAAGTTGGGTAACTTGTGAAGCATTTTTGCACACCTTCAACGTGAAGATATGCATTCACAAAACCTGCTTGGAAGTGGAACAACTATGTAGTTGTAATTTAACGATTAAGGTGGTCCAATGTAATGCAATGAAGTTCACTAAGAATCTAATGTGTTGTGTCCATTTGGAAGATACAAAGACATTTTAAGAGAATCGTAACTCATCATGATGGAATGTGAAGGGGCATTATGTTGATGTTCATTCAATGTCACGCTTGATGGTTGAACCCCTCTTGTTCCATTTGTCATAACATCTACATACAACCTCTTAATTTAACATGCATTGGATTTTTGAAAAGCTAATCTAAAAGAAGCCATGTTAAAAGTCTTATTAGTTTTTTTTTTTGGATCAAAAGTTAAGCCTTGGGATTAAAAATCACTTTGTTTAAAGTGGAGGAAAAAAAAAATAGACAATTCAACCCCCTCTACTTTCGACAAGTGTAGCTCCCTTACAACCAAACCAATAATGCTGAACTTTGGAGAGAACCTTTTACACCTCCTAAACAAGAACTGCTTTAAATTTGACACAAATCAAATGGTGGATTTGGGAAGAAGAATTATTTGAAATAAAACTCCAAAGACTTTGTCATGGAAATCCTTCCATGCTTACTTCTTGCACACATCTTTTTCATGAATAACACCTTTCCACACATAAGAACTAATTTTTATTTTATTTTTCCACACATCCTTTTTTTTTTTTTTTTTTTCCAACCCAAAAGACTTTTTTCTCCCTTAGTAAGCTTCCATGACCTTTCTTTGAGTTTGTTCCTCTTGCCCAATGGAAGCTTCGAAATCCTCGTTTCCAATCAATGGCCTCCTCATCTTTCAAAAGCCAATAAGAATTGAGAATGATTTGCCCTCCAATTGATTTTAAGATAAGAATTTTTGCGCCCAATGAGACATAAAAAAATATTTCATCCTCCAATAAAATAGGATGACAATCTTTATGACTAATAGGATTAAACGATTCATCCTTCCCTTATCTTGGATATCTTGATGAAGTTCTTGAGCTTAATCCTTATCCTTTCCGTCCATTGACCCTAAACCCATCCTACTTCTTCATCCTAATTATTTCAAGTAATTAACTACTAGGACAATTTATCGGTAATAACAAGTCAACATCCTTGAGTCCTTATTTGACTAAATCAATTCAATGGTTGGAGTAACATCCCCGTGTACCATTTACTCTTTTGATATCCCCTACTTTTTTTTTCCATGCACTAATTAACTATGTGGTACAAAGTAAATTGGAATTAAAATTTGCATCACAAAACCCCCACATACTTCTAGATCCACCGTAAAAATTAGGGTTCAATGAATCTATTAGATTTAAGATGTTCGACTTTTCATGAGGTTCCGTCGTCACTCCCACACTTTACGCCTACCCTAATTTGTTAAATAAAAAAACCTTGACCCTTTCTAAATGTAAGTACCACATTGTTTCTGCTACCCTCTTGGTTTTTGTTGATGCAAAAGAATTTAGGCATGGCAGATGATGTCGTTACACCCTTGAATCCTCCAATTTCACTAGTAAAAAAGGAAGAACTTGAAGAAACACTCCTGATGTGAATGTCTCTCAACGGTTGCACGAAGAAAAACTGTCTAGAAGAATGGTGTGCACTTGAATCGATCGTTTGGCATGGGATCGTTAATTATCTCCTAACCCGCATGCCTTAGCAATCTATTTAGAATTTGTCCTTGCTTGTGGAGCCACACTAGAAAGGTTTGAAGAATGTCAATGTGAAGACGACGATGTTCGTTTTCATTGTCGAACTTGGGTTCTTGATGATGGCCATTATCGTTGGCTATGAGGCCCAATCAACCCCCTTTCCATGGAGCATCAAACCGAATACCTAGCTCGCACCATTCGTCGCATTTTGGAGTTTTCGCAATTGTGATTTGTCCCTTTAAAATTGTTTACTAAGTTGTAATTCACCAGAAGCCATTCAGGTGGAAATGTTAATATTTAAGTTTGATTTTGATTCTATTTAAGAGTCTGATAGAAGTGAAGACTAAATAGAGATGTATTAGGACTGCATCCTAAAACTTTTTCAAGTACATCATTCGTGCTTGAAGATTATTCTACAAACTAACTTAATATTGTCATGGCGAAATGTTATTATTAATTATGGGCTTGTATTCCTAATATATCAGTAAAATCCCATTTAATTCTACATCCCTTTTCACCTCTTTATAACATAAAAGGATAATGTACTTAAAAATGTTTACTAGGTCCTAAAATTAACTAAGTGTTACATCAATTTAAATAAAAAAATCTTATATGCTGAAATATCCAAAGGTTGTCAACTCTTAATAATTAATACTTGGAGGTTTATCAAGATTCAAATCATTAACACTAAGGAAAATTATGGAACTAAAGTTTAACAATTTGTGGTATTAGAATCCATGATTCACAATATGCTTTCAAATGCACACAATAGATATTTCACATCCACACCCTTGTAATCTTAAGCTACAAACAATCGTTTCCTCTTAATGATTTGCTCACTACTAACATACAAGGTCAATGGGATCTCCTTGTACAACAAGTCCTTTAGTAATCGAATAATATCCACATGATACTTTCCCTTTTTTTGATATGGGAAATACATGGCATTTGTTCCTTTAAAATCCCATGTAAATGATGGTGTTGTCATTTTGATTATGATTGCCAATAAATATAATGTTTAGTTTAACTTAGTTTCATTTCATGCCCTCATTTTGATTATTTGAAATGGTTGGTTGTGTTTAAAACATAGGGATAAGCCAAATTGTTGCAAGGACAAAAAAATAAATTACAAATGCATCGCATTAATTGTAAAAAATAAATCATGGCCATACACATCAAATTAAAAGAAAATTTTCAAATTGTGTTTCAAACACTTTATATATAAAAGATTGTAATCAAAATGGATTTCAATTGTCATCAAATGGCCAAAACAAGTTGGGGTCATTTTAGTTACCACACGGTAATTGAAATCAATTTTAGTCATTTTGAAATTAGTTTGGAGTTGATGATGGCAATTGAAATCAATTTTCATCCAGTGGAAGTTGGTTTAAGGTTGAAGATGGCATTTGAAATTAATTTTGATCACCTAGAAATTAGTTTACTGTTCAAGATGGTGATCCAAATCAATTTCAATTGCTTTAAAGTTGATTTAGGCTTTAGGATGGCAATTATTATAAATTTGGTAACCATTGGGTTTGGTTAGGTGGCAAAAGGTGATTGAATTTATTTTTGTCGCCCCTAACAACATGTTCCTTCAATATATGTTGGTTGTTGAATAATAATCAAATTGTTTCAATCAACATGTGATCACAAGTGATCATTCATGATCAGGGAACAAAATCTATGCCTTCAAAGTAGTTAATGGTGATCAAAATTAATTCAGGCCCACACCTATGTTGGTTTAAGTGGTCCACTATAAAACCCACACTTGGATTTTTATTAATATATTTTTTTTTCATGTGGGAAGACTATGTTTACTTATAACAATCATGCCACACATGTGGAAGTGTGACCTTTTTGGAAGGTGGTGAATTTCACAATTCCAATTATGAAAATAATTGTGTGCTAGACTTTATTGTTGAACCTTTGGAGGACCCCAACCCCTACTACGTTATTTTTCAACCCTATTAACTTTAAATGAACTCAAAACATCCCAACACCCATTAGATTAACATAGGTGGATTGTTAATAAGGTAACATGGTAGATGATGGGGACCACACGAAAATAACAAAGGGGCATGTATCAAAAGGAAAATGACATGATGCAAAACTTGAAGCCCTTCATGACCCAACCATGTTAGTAGATGATGGATGGTTATTAAGGCTAAAAAGTTTTCTAGGCTAGTTTTGAAGAATTGTAATTTTGTACCAAAAATCATATTTTACTGGTTTTTGATGTAAACTAATTTTACATTCCTACCGATTTTAGGTTAGAACCAATTTTAAGTTACTACCAATTTATTGTTACTACCGATTTTAAAATACTACTGATTTTAGGATACTACTAGTTTACCAATTTTGAGCTATTGTTTATTATTAGAACTGAAAAATTAGTTGTTGCCTCTAACTTCAAGTCCAAGGTCTAAATGTAGGATAAGGATGGATAACTTGGAGTTTAGGAAGATTTTTAAGGATTTTCATTTTTTTTAGGATCCCCAGTGTTTTTTGAGTGACTTGAAGTCTTCTCTTGGGGAAACTGAAGGGGTTTTTTTTTGTGGATCTTTGTTTTTGGATACAATTACAATGTATTTTGGCACTTTGGAACTTTTCACATAAAATGATTTTGTTTTGCTCAAGTTTTGGCTTTGCAAACTGGGTGGAAATTATCTTTTGCACTTGTTATGATTGCAAGCTTTAGAGATATTGCAATGTTGTTTATTATAATCTACTTGTATTTTCTTTAAGAAAAAGTTGTAGGTTATTTGTTTAACCTTCTTCCACTTATTTTAAAATGACTATTTGCTTTCACCCTATGTAGTTTCGATATGTTTCATTTGTCATAAAATGTATCATAAGGAGTGGACACTTCGATGTGTACATGATGCTAAAATTTTGAATGTCCTTTATCTTATGTAAAATCAAACCATGAATTCTGAAAAATTGTGGATGACAATATATTAATGATTATGAGGGCACAATCTCATTAAAATTTTGAATATATGTTTTACTTTATTATCCATGATAATCCTTTTTTAGTGTCAAAATGTGCTTTTGAACATTAAAACTACATAATTTGAAAAACTTCCTCCAAAATTTATATATATATATTTGGTATAAAGAAAGGCAAAGTTGCATTCTCATGAATATTCAATGTGTGAAATGATAGGATCTGTTTTTTTTTTGAATATGTTTTGTTCCATTTGGAATGATCAATGTCAAAGAAAGGTATGTTTAACGAACTCAACATTTAATGTATCATTGAAGGTTTGAAACACATATTATTTAAAAAATATTGACAAGTTTACTTTTGTTAAAATCTACAAATTTGATTTATTTGAAAATTTAGCGTTAAAAAAATGGATTTAATTACATATTGTGCAAAATTCATGTGAATTAAAAATTTGAAATTGGTACTATCATCCAATAATGGGTCCTATCCAAAACATGGAGGCAATGTTTCAAACTTGAAAAACAATAGTCCTTAGAAAGGACCTACACTTGGGGCCCACTAGCTCCTTTCAATGTGAATGCACCCATATGTATGTGGGCTACTTGCAGTCAATGCCACTCTCACATTCTCAAAGCCCTGAAAATATTTTTTAGTGCAGAGAAGAACACTGCTAGCCATTTAAAAATGATAACTTCATGTTGAAATAAGTTCTATTTCCACTGAAGTGTTTTTTTAAGGAATGTTTGTTTGTAGCCAAAGTGGAATCATCGATAGGATAGGAAAATCTAGGCTATAAACCAGAAATAAATTACAAATATTTAGTCATCTCTCTATATTTTTGGCTACACAACGAAAACGAAGTATACAATTCTGGCAATTTTTACTTTTTTTCCCCTCACTTTTGGTGATTGAAGACTTACAAAAACACTTCTTTTTCGAATTTTGAATTTTGAATTTCACCTTTCGTTGAAATTTTACCAATAAAAAAAACTATCCCAATTGCCATTGCATACAGGTGACATCAGCATGTCTAGAAGCATAAGGTAGACAATCTTTTTGTAAGGCCTGGGGCACTCATCTAATCATATATATTTTAGTACCCTTTTCAGTCTTTTCAGGCTCGGTGGGGATTAAAATATTTTTTAAAATATCAAATTTTCTTGAAATTGCTTTTTGAAATGCCAAAATTTAAGGAAATTACAAGAGAGGGCAAAATACAGAATTTGGTGGAAACCCAAGACCCAATCCACCAGCATTGCATGTATCATGTATCCAATATTGACAACATTTTTCTATGCTGTAATTTGTTAGAACAATATGTCTCTCCATTTTTGCAAAAAGAAGCAATAAAATGTTTAGAGGTTTAGAGTCAAGAGAGAATGCCAAAGACCTACCTATATTACCAGTGTAAAATGAGTTGCTTTCACAGACATTTCCCACTGTTGTGAAATCTAACGATTCAGAAAAACAGAACCCTAACATAACCACCATGTTTTCAGCAAGAGCTGTTGAGAGAGGACCCCATACAAATAGAGAGACATGAAAGGAAGTAAATGTCTCTCTATTGAGAACAATATGAGTATATTAGAAAGTTGTAATTTTTTCCCCTATTCTTTGGTTCATAGGATTCATCCTTCCAATGCATTGGAACTTAGGATGGAATTGTACCTAACCTTTAGTTATCCAGCTGACGATAGTAAGCAGAAGTGCACGAGATTTATTATGACAAATTAACTTCATCAAAACTATCCCTGCAAAAATCAACAAATCTCATCCAAATTTTTGAAACTCAAAAAACCTAAAAGTCAAACCTTGCATGTACAATTTCATAATACTAATGAAAATAACCAAAAAGTTCCGAATATGATAACCATAACTTAGATAGTATAAACACCAATTATTAGACTTTACATAGTAGAGATCAAGGTAATCAACTTTCAATATAATGCAGTGATAAAACTGATACGATTTAAGGTACTTAATGCTGGACCTCTATGGAGCAAAAGATCCTTTATTAAATCCATACTAGAAACAGCCTTTGGGTTTCTCGGGCATGAACGTGTCTCAACCTGCTCTTCCTGAAAATGTCAATTCCTGTTATATAAAATGCTCCTAGTTTATTTAGTTATCCATTTAATGTTAGACATCATGAAATGCCTTGAAAACTGCAACCACAGATCTGTTGACGGCCCTGCTGCAAGCTGCAACGGTGGTCGCTCTTGTTATGCGGCCGTTGCGCTTACGCCCCGGACGGGTGCAACAAGGTGAAGTCTCCATGATCTCTCTATATCCCGGCAACAAGATGCACTAGTCCTATAAATAACTATGAATCCTGATCTCAAGCTAGTTAAGCTGCACGAGGGACAAGACTTACCAGGACTGACATGGGAAGCTTATTAGATCATGCCCAAGTTGGGAATCCATCAATATTCAATCTGATCTATTCACCTGCTGTGACCCCGAAATAAATGCCTGCAACAGGTCCTATAAGGTCATTAAGCGATGCGAACGCTTTTGCACTGAAAAGAATACGCCCGGGTGCTGGTGGGAAGAAACTACAATTTGTCTGCTCCAAACATCAGTACAACACCACCCACCAACATTAATCCAATTACGACCAGCAGCTAGCTAGACGTGCAGCATTCAAAGATGACTAATATATTGACGATCACTCCAGAAACTAAAATGTTCTTCTATAACATGTACGGTGAATTAATATACCCTCGGATATCCTAAGAACAGTACAATGTTCCTTTCAATTAACGTTAGGCGGTTCAATTCGTTCGGCTCCCTGCGGATCGTCTCCTGGAATCCAAAGATGAGATCTAATAGGCAAGCTCTTGCCACAGGTTTAGAGATGCAGAACGACGTACTTGCTCATACAAGAGGAGTGTATAACGGTGCCTTCCAGCGATTGGTGTCGGAGGTATGTATGGCAAAACGACGTTCGCGGGCGGGGTAGTAATCTCTGCATATATTCATTCGCCAAGCATTTTGTCAAACAAATCTCCTGACATTTCAACTCTCGATTCGATTAGACATTGCATGGCTTTGGACCTGAGACCTAGTCCGATCAGGGTAAAAAACGAGTTGGGCCCACAGTCATTAAACTTGACTTCGACCACGTTGAGGGGCTAAAGACATGAGAGAATCGGTTTACTAAGAAACACAAGATTCCTAACCTACAGGACGTGGATTACTTTCTAGTGTCATCCCAGGACCATTTGGCTTAGCTGCCGGAGACTTGAACAGCACTCAGGCTAAGTATCTGTTCGAATACGGGCCGGCGTACCTGAAAGTGGAGACAGATCCCAAGGGATATTGGTGACAATCCAGTGTATGACCTCGCTAATGCTCGTATTGGTCGGACTTGGAGCATCAGGATCGACCATTAACAAGGTGTAACATCCAAAGAAAGGGAATTCTCCATCCCCCAACACTTCCACGTGCGGCGCCGCAGAGGTTTGGTTTTGGAAGAGGGATTCATTGAAGGACACCGGGAAAATGAATGGGAACGCATCAGCATAATATATTTGAAGTTGCTGGAATTCGCATGGCACCGACGGGATCACATCTGGGATTATCGCACCTCTATAGAATAGCAGCTCCGGTGATGGATTCAAGCATTGGGCATTTCCTGCAGCATGCCATTCACATGATTCCACGTAAGTCTCTGCCTGTGTGTGTCATTCTTCAGTGTTCCCTGATTACTCTTCACCAGACCCAATTCCGGTAGGCCTGCAGCAGCCATCGGGATGGTGTAGAATCACATCGATAATCGTGGCGTGCCTAGCACCAAATCACAATTTCAGCTGGAAAAATTTACCTGATCCTTACCGGAACTTATCGAGCAATAGATCAGGTCTGGTATCCCACTCGTAATTAGTGCTAGTTGAAGATTTCTTCCTACTGCTGGCGAGCTTACTTCATGCGAACTTCTAGTCGAGCATTTACTATACATGTTCCAATTTTACCGTATCTTTTGATCTCATCCTTTCTACGTCTTATCTGGCTAGCGCACTAGTCAGCATGAAACATGAACACAAATTATTCCTTTGCATCCAGGTACTTCGAATCTGGATTATTTTGCAAACAGGACCTCTTTCATGACCTCAAGATTAAACTCATGAGCTGATTGAACGCATCAAGGTAGCAAGCAGTCGATACTACTGCAGTCCGGCTCGAAGCTGCTGTCAGAAGCTAGTTATAATATTGGCCGGTCAGAAGTAATAAAAACGCACCGTGAGACGCAAAGAACGCTGGCACGACAGCTGCTATAAGCACCACCATGAACCTTAAAGTACCAAACGAAGGCCTGAGCTTCTTCTTCATGACTGCAGGGATCATGAACCCCATGATGGTGATGAGAATTTTAGACTGGGTTTCGGACAGTGCAGCCACCAGGCAACACTACTGGCCGACTACAGATTAAAAAAGGCCCCAATAATTATGTCTGGTAGCCAGTCCTGGCCGATCAGATCGCGCTGGGATCAGTACTAGTCCGAGAGTTCTTCCTTATGCTGTAGCTGATGGATTGCAAATCTGAGCACATACCGAAACTGCTAGGTGCAGACGGATTATATAGGAGCGACTGAGAGTAAATCGTGACGGGGTCTTCAAACGTGCAACGCTGGACCGCACGTACACGGCTTGGAGGTCGCTAGCTGCCGCGGTTCTTGCTGACCTTACCCGGATGAGCTGCAGATGCTAATGAGCTTAAGGAAATTTTGTGCTATTCTCTCTCTGGGTTTTCTTGATTATTCTGCACAAATATGAAGCGTCTTTTCTTTCTTCATCTGCGAAGCTATGATTAGGCGTTTTCTGGCTTAATGTGGGCTTCATCTATACATGGCGTTTTCTTGCCTAATTTGCAAAGATTTTTTAAGGTGCTTTCTAGTTCTTCATGTGTTAGGATATAGTAGGCAATTCATGATCTTGCATCTCGCATATCCGGCTAGAGGGGAAAATATAATCTGCTTTTTAATTCCAGTTCCATTTTCTAATGTTTTTTCTTGAATATAGGCGAGCTCTACTTTTCTAAGATATTATTTTTATATTTATAGCGAATAGAAAATTGTAAGAATTAAAATGGATATTCTTTTAGAAACGTACATATTGATTCTGGTTTCATCAAGAAAGTCCAAATGATCTGGTGTCTTTTATGAAAATAAGTATTTTTCTTTTTAATTCAAATAACTCAATCATCCACAAGATGATTTGGACATATTTGGCCATAACCAAAAATATGAATTTTTTTCAAAAAATAGCGTTCCATATTGTTAGCTACTGTTGGAACCTGATGAAGACTCTGGCCATATTTCTTCAATGATTATTTATTTAGTGTCACATTTTGGTGATTGGGAAGTTTTTTAAATTCTTTTTGTCCATTTAAAAAACAAATCACCACGCAAAAAAATGATGTCTTCGAAGGATAGTTTATTTTGTTGAGGTTCACATAACAGCACAACTTTTTTTACGTTCTATAGTTTACCTCAAAACAAGTAGATTTTTGGATTTTTTGCAAGGTGTTCCCAAATATTATTTCCTGAAGATTAAACAACTGCATTCCTGCAAACAGGCAATTGTAAATCTCTAGCTACCACGTCTCCCCCAGGTGTGATTCCCAAGTACATTTACTTTGGCCAAGGAAAAGATGAGAAGAGGATTGCACAATTCCAGAATTTTGTACACGCTATAATTCTTCACCACTTAAAGAAGTAATGTCAGTTACATGTAGATAACTCTTGAGAAATTTAGTCTCTATTTTAGTTAAACTTTTCAAGAGTACGTACATGGTACACTCCCAGAAAATCTTAGTGTCTTTAGGCGGTGGGCACAATTATATGCATCAATTTTCCTCCTTGACTATGGGACGGATATTATGCTACTCATCAATAGTGGGAGGCAAATTATGCCTACTCATAGGTGTAACAAGCCTCCCACCATTGAGGAGTAGGCATAATATCCCTCCCACTCCTGTTCTTTCCAATGCACGTAGGTTTGGTTCATAATAAATTTTGCCTTGTGCTTTATGATAGGTAAAGAAAGTGGGTGAGGGACATTCCCATAATGCGGGTCTGGACTCCTTATCACCTTGTGCTAGGCCCCTTAAATTAAAGAATGCTCTCATTTTAGGGCATTATCCTACACAGAAATTATACATAGCCTATGTACTTAGGCTAGAGTCAGTTTTAACATTGACAAGATGAATAATTATTATTTCCCAAAAAATTAATTCGTTAAAATTTTGAATATATTATCCTTTCATGATCTAGTATGATATTGCTATATTAGGAGTGAGTTATTTGGATGGTGGCCTTCCATAATTGTGATGGTTTTTTGCACACCTCAGCTTCATATTCTCATGAAAATTCTTTAAACTATTTTATGGATTAGTTGACGACGAAAACGACCCTCAAGTAAAGAATGTTCAAATAAGTCAAGCCTTGGTTTCCACAAGCAAAATGCCTTCAGTCATGTTAAATTCAGTTGAATTTTTTCTTTTGTTTGTAGACCACGTATACAACAAGTTTATGAAAATGCAAGCACGATTCTTTTCAAGTGACTTATTCCTTTACATACAAAATGCCTGATTTCTCAACAGTGGCAAATTATAGATAGAATAATAGGCTAGATGATCATCAATTTGAACACAATTTTGCTACAATTCATGAATTTTAGACAAGAGCATATGTATCTAGATGAGGATTTTTTCTCTTTTTCTTTCCAATTTTGTGATGTAGCCACATTGGCGACGATCCACAAGAGTATTTAGCCAAAATTGGCTGTATTACAGATATGAAAGTAAAACAAATTAAGAATCATGCTACAAATTGGGTGCCTGCTGGAACATATTGTAGAAATGTGATGATTTTAGAATTTTTTCTTTTCAAAATCTGGTGCATTTGTGTCATTTTGTAGCCAAGTGGCAAAAGTTTTGCACGAAAAGAAGCACCCATTTAGGTGGTTGTTTCCATGCTATGTGGTAAAACAAGCAGGCCATTAAAGCATACTGATAAGATGCCATGGAACTTGAAAGGGGGACAATTGTATTACTTTCTGAAGTAACACATGCATTTTGGTTTAGTCTTTTTAACCAAATGGATTTTTATCCCATGAGACATGTTTGTTTTTACTCTTGATGTTCGCCTTCCCAACAACTAACAACTTGTAACAAGTAAAGGCTTACCCGAAATTTTCTAGTGTATCAAGAGGCACCCTTACAGAGGGTAGTTTTTCATCCACAAGAGGAGAGTGTTTCCAAAAACAAAATGCAAGAGCCAGCATTTCGTTTTTTGAAGCGCCTGCCATCTTTTTTCTTTCTTTTCCTGGAAAAATGGAATTTCTTGTGAGTATTTACACTGGGTAACACCCTCAAAGTAAGCAACCCTGGCCTCCACTCTGCCTCCCAAAGGTGCTTACCTAAGGAACACCCCATCTAAGGCCATTACCCGGAGCATCTAGTCATATCAGAGTGCATGAACACAATCTTGTTGAACCTTCAAACACAACGATTTTGATTTTGAAACTTTTGCATCCAAATCTTGTTTGCTCAAACTAATATACTCAAACCTTTATAATGTCACTCCTCATCAGCAATTTCTTTTCCGGTGACATTTCACCACTTCCTGACCAAAAACTGGGGCTGGGACTGATTCCAAGGACTTTTTTTTGGGAAAACATGGCCCAAACTCGCTATACTTTGGACTCTTTTCTGAAATAGCCAGATTTAGATGCCACAGAGTTTTTGGCATGGTTGCAATTTTTTGCTACTTTCCATTATGAGTTGTAGCCAAATTTGGCTAAGTCCTCTAAGTGTGCATGATGGCCAGTCCACCGAGCTCACAAAATTGAAAAGAAAAACCCTGCAATATTGACCTTGGTGTTTTGTATTTTCCAAATATACATTTACCATTAAACTCTATTTTCAATAATCAGCTATCCCTTTATCTGAGAGCCAAAAATGGTATTCTCATCAGGAGTTTTTTGGCAATTTTTTGCTTTCAAAAGTTTGGGGAATTTCTCCAATTTTCTCTGATTTTTTTTTGTTGCCACAATGCAAAAATTTGTCCCCAAAATATATGCTGCTTCTGATGTGCATCGAACACAATAAAAGCACAAATGACCTTCATTTGCTTGCTACAACTATTTCCTATGAACCTCCTGACATCACACTTACAAGAAAATGGTTAAGATTCAAGCTTATTTAATGTAATCAAGGTATCCTGCCATTTCAATGGTGAATTTGGCTATGTTGCAAAATTCTTATATGGTTGCCATCTAAGTTGCACAAAAGTGCTGAGAATCTTGCTACAAGAATTGAACATGGCAAATTTGTTACATCCCTGAAGCCTTTTGGACACGAAACTATGTACCATACAATTCCAAACAAGGACCTCAACAGCACTTCCTTTAGGTGGACATTAATATGAAATCCAGAATGGAAAACTAATTTGGTAGAGATAACAATGGAGTGACTTGTTTACATTCACACAATTCTCATGCAAATATGAATTAAAAGGCATCATGTCGACTTTTTTCATTGACGAAATTTTGACAAAATGTGAGATGAAAAATAAAAATCTGAAAATGAAGTGATTTTGGATGTTTTCAATTGCCAAAAGTGAGAAAAATAAATCAGCAAATTTTTATATTTTATTTTCATTGTGTAACCAAAAACATGAAAGGATGCTTAAGGATTTGTATTTCAAATTTTGTATATAACAAGATTATTCCTATGGATGATCACCATGTTGGTTTTAACAAAATTCCCTTAGAAAAACATTGGTAAAGGGTGCACACAATTTTCATGAAGCAATATGCATCATGTCATGTTGTCCACAAACATTTTTTTTTTCTAGATGGTATCCAACAAAAGGATAATATATTTTGATAATTGACTATGTGCAATATGTCAAGGTCATGAAATTTTATAAATTTAAAAATTCAAACACACAATTTACCAATTCATTGTGATTGAATACATTTCAAATGACATCTTCAAACATAGTCACCTTTTTCATCTTGTAGTTTGATAATTGAATTTTGTTTGATTCCATTAATGTCTAATTTTCACATGTATTCACATTGACTTTTGGTGATTGTTGATATAATTTGATTATTTTTATCCCTCAACTAGGTCATAGCAATTAACATTTAAAATGGCATATTAATGTATTAATCGGTACCTATTTGCAAATTAGATTGTCAAACATTTGGGTAGTTGGCTTGATGTTAAAAACATATTTTACATAAGCTATATGTAGGTTGGTAATCAAGCTAAGTAGTTAGGTAGAAAATAAGTTAGGTGTTTTAGTACGTAACTAGGTAGGTATATAAGTAGATATCTTAAGTACATTGATAGGTAGTTTAGGTAGGTTAACTTCGTACCTAGACTACTTACCTATTTAACCTAGGTTAATAATTAGGTAGGTGTGTTAAATGTTAACTAGGTAAGTAGGTAGGTAGAAAGGTAGTAGCTTCAAGTTGTAAGATAAGTCAATAAATAGTAAATTAAGTTAATAGATAGTATGTTACCCTAGTTAATAGGTGGTAGGAAATAGGTCAAATAGTTACATAATAAACTAATAGTTAGTAGTTTCTAGTAGATAATATGTATTAATTGCAACTACGTTGTGACTTGAAAGTTTATGCCATATGTTTTGTCCTCCATTTCAACTTTGTAAATTATGTAATGAAATACATTTCAAGAATTGAGAAAACACAAAAAAATAAAAAAGCAAGTGTCATTTGGGATGAACCAATGAAAAATGTTTCACCCTAAAAACTAAACCTATAATAAAATAAAAATATCTACCTACCTATCTACCCTACCTACTTACCTACCTACCTATTTACATGCCTATTCAACCTACCTATTTACTTACTTATTTTGGCCTACTTACCTACCTAGGCTTACTTACCTACCTATATATTTATTTCTAAGTATATTTGGTCAAAATTCAATTAGTATGACATGGAGAATTTTATTGTGTTGCATGTTATGATTAAAACCATTTGAAATGGATAATTTGGATTTAATCATGTATCAATTATCACATGTGACAAAATTGTGCTCTATTTAAATGGAAATCGAAATCAAACCTTTATTTTTTGGAAATTCCATTATGTTAGCATGTGATAGGTAGTAACTAGCCTACAAGTTAGTCACAATTAATGGAAGATAATCACAAGGGTAGAAAATTGGTCAACAAATCATTTTGATTTGAAGAACACATTAAAAAGTGAAATTGAATGTTATTATTAGTGTAGATACCAATGACTTATGTTGAAATTTGAATTTATCATAGTCAAGTTTAACCATCACCTCCAATTATTGTATGGTTTATCTTTTGAATGGTTTTAAGTTGTTTTGAGGATATTTTGCACATGAATGTAATAAATTTCAATGTTTATGAGTGTTATGTTTTGAGATTTTATTTTTCTTTGAATTAAATGTATGATGCCACCTTTCATCATTTTTGTTTTTGTTCATTATATATATATATATATATATATATATATAATTTTAAAGAAATTTTCAAGAGCATAGTGGGTGATGATCCTTTTCTTCTTACACAATTTCTCATTTGAAAATCTCCACCTCCAAATAAAAATCTTCCATGCAAGGGGAATGTAAAAATAATATAAAGATAATGAAAAAGTAAAAAGTCTAAAAAGAATTATTGTGAGTGATGGAGATTGAAAGATGAAGAAGATAATAAATAATGAAGGATATAATGAACATGACATCATTGATAAAAGATGCATAAGGAGAAATACTCAATATCACTAATGCAGAAAAAGGAGAAATGGAAACACATGAGGCAAAAGACAATTATGAAAGATTTAATGAAACAATATGTCATTAATGCAAGATGCATACGACCAAGAAGAACCTACAAACTAGGAAGAATTTAAAAAGCAATTACACTCAACAATTATTTATTATTATGTGATGCGATTAATCAGCTTGCCCACACATCATTCTTTTTCAACAACTCATAGTCCTATTATAGTTCAAAAGGTATTCGATCTCAAAAACATCACAATGTACTCAAACCTTGTAAAAGAAGAGTGAATGAAAATGGGAATGATGAACCCTACTTGAGGAAAACAAGAAAGGCAATAGAAAATGGTGCAAAAACAACTATTGCAACTCATGTGTTTGGATTCTGAACAACCTCTTTTAAAGACCACCTTGATGGAAATATCAAATCTTGCACTTACATAAAAAAGATGGTACTTTATCTATGCTATAAAAAAAGAAACTTATGAATTGGGTGTTGGACATGTAAAACATGGGCCTATCAATATCACTTTAACAATTGAAATTCAAGGTTACTGAAATAACACAAGAAAGGGTAAACCATTTGCACATGGCATTCCTATAAAAAGTTAGTGGAATTTTCAAAATGAAACATCATGAATTAAGCTTGAAGATGGTTCAAGGGTTGGAGGTGACAATGGCAAAAACACTATCCAACAAAAAAATTCATTAGTTTTTACAATATAATTTGGAGAAATTGTATGAACTTCCTAAATATGACTTGGCACACATTTGGAGTGATGACAAATCAAGGGCTAAAGCTAGAAAAGGTGGATCTATAATAACCAAGAAAGGATCTAATCATGATCATAACATTATACCAAAATAACAAAAATCACTTACTATTCTTACATGCATCAATGTTACGGGAGAAAATATTCCCAATTTTTATATTTTCAAGGCAAAATAATGTTGAGAAACTACATTGTGCATTATGAAAGTAATGCCACAATGGCCATGAAGCTTAAAGCTTGGATGGACAATCAATTATTCTTAAGTTAGATTCCACATTTTGTGAAATTGATGATTTCTACAATGGATAGGATTTTTTTTACAAATTGAGATTTTTAAATCCTCAATGGTCATGGCTCCCATATGACCATTAAAACTTTGAAACAAGCTAAAAATGTCAAGTTGGACTTTCTTACCTTACTAATTCATACATTTCATGTGTTTTAGCCACAAAATGTATGAATATTCAAGCCATTTGGGTAAAACATGCTGATAGGAACCAAGAACACCCTTTTGAATTGCTATGACTAATCTTAATAAGTTAATGTGGTAGCACTAAATTTTCAAAAAAAATTAGAACAATGTTGAACAATAGTGTTCAAACAATGTTTTAGGATAGTATAATTGTGTTAAAAAACATTGTTTACAAAGTTTAAAACATGTTGAAAGGTATTTTATATTCATTAGATTATTTTTAAACTTATTCAAATGCTAAATTGATAATTAAAAATGGAGTTATATATATAAACACAATTGAAACTTGTACACATTTAAAATAAAAATTGGTTATGTTTGAATTGCTTCCTACTAATGTGATATTACCCATTTAAGATAATTTTGAAGCACAAGTAATACGGGGGGCTAACCAACAAGCACACATATGCATAGAAAGAGGATTTAGCCCAATGGTTTCCAAGTGACATTAAAAAGGGTTCTAACATTAATGAACATTCCAAAAAGGATTCTTCACCATAAAGAATTTGGCCTTTGAACAAGAGGGCAATGGAGGCAAAATGGGACCCAACACAACAACATTTCCTCCAACATGCATTTTAGAAATTCAAAAATGTCAAATTTAATGACGATGTTAGTTTAAGAAAGTTTAAGACATAGGCCTTTTGAACTTTAAAAAGTAGCAAGTGATTTCATACCAAAAAACACATTGGACCATTATCGCCATTACTTCCTAGCAGAAGTTGATGACATTCTTAAATTTGATGAGGTTAGGATACATAACTTGGCAATTTGTATTCTTGTCATAAATTTGGAAAAAAGGCCATTAGCAACAACAAAAAAGGAAGAAGCAAACAAAAAAATGTGAACATAAAACACAAAAGATGATTGAAAACAAAGAAAGAAAAGCACAAGAAATGATAGTTAAAAAAACAACAAGGCATGAACAAGCCCAACAAAAAACCACATCATTGAAAGCATTCAATGAGCATTGGTCCTCCAAAAATGGCAAGGCTATTGGTGGGAAGTTACATGAAGGTCCATTACGTCAAATCCAATATTTCCACCTAGACCCACATTGTGGAATAACACCACCATATTGCAAGTGTAACATGGCCATAGTTATCAAAAAGTGCAAGCTAAAACAATAAGGACAAGATCTAGCAAGATTGTTGCCAAATTTTCTTACGCCCCCATTTCAATTCTACCAACCAACATTTTAAACAAGATTTGAACCAATGTGGAAAACAAAAATGTCTTCAAGAAATTGGACTATTACGCTCACATAAAGTTAAATGTGGGTCATGACATTGTTTTTTTTCAATTATACAAGCTTATTGATTTGTAATTCTATTAATTTTTCAACATATCAAAACATCACAAGTGAAACTAGGTGGCAATATGTGGTTTTAGAATGTGTGGAAACATCATGGCTTTACATACATCATATTTTGGGATTACACCCAAGAGCTTATGCACTTACTATTTAGGACTCAAATTTTAGGTACAACCAATCAACCATATTTACTACATTTTTTGTGTTTCTTTATCATCCTTGTCTACCAAAATTCCAAAAGAAGTTAAATCTTTCAAAAGATTTGGTCTTTGTCTTCATGAGTAGATCATGATTAAGAGTGATAATAAAAAATTGGGAGTAAATTAACATTTGGACTTTTGGAAGGGAATAATCCCTTGAGTGAGGTGTCTCAATTCAATTTTCTAGATTTGCAATCACACCACTATGTTGTGGTTTTGTTCCACTTGTTTTGCAAGTTATGTAAATTTATGTTTTAACAAAAATTGGTTGTACTTGGATTCTTGCAAAACTTTGCAAGTGTGTAGGCTTGTGTTGTTTGTGAATAGCATTTTGGATCCAAAAAACTTGGATTTTGAATTTTGTGCAACTCAAGAAACTTGGTTGTTATTTGCATGGGGTGTTAGTTTTGTTAAATTGAGAGTTTTTCTTCGACATCATGTGGCATGTTACTTGATGTGATGCACCTTGTAGAAAGGCATGTAGTTGTTTGGGTTACACATATGGACTATGACAAAATGAGTGTCAATTGAATAACACACAAGTAGCAAGTTTTTTAATCCAAGTTTTTTGTGTTTCAAACATGAAAATGATGCACTTTTAAATACACTTGATATTCCAATTTGAATCTAAATTTTATTTCAACACTTTTAGAAATTATCAGCTTGTTCAAAGTAAATGTTCCAATTCTATCATTTGAAAGAAGAAAAAATCATCTACACCATATTTTAGAAATATATCTTTTGTGGAAAAATGCATTAGGCACTAATAAATCCATGTTGATTAATTTCACATAATTTAGAGTTGCAACCACCAAAAGAGCTTCGTTTGAAAACTCAACATTTCTTGTGCACAAACTTCATATGCACATTTGATGAATCCTTTTCTCACACCTTGTAATAATAACAAGTTTTGAAACATGTTCGGTGTTTATGGCCATAATTACAAAACATAGCGAAATTGGATGTGTTACAAAAGGAACAATAGAAATAAAGACATGTAAACATTACTCGAGAACATTTACAAGTTCCAAAAAAATTTACAATTTTGGTTTTGCAATATGCAACACCTCCAAATTATAAAATCTTTATTGGTGCAATAATAATCTTTTCACATTCTCATTTTTCATTCATTGCATATGAACATATTTATGATAGTCATGGTTGTTGTTATTTGACATGTTGTAATCTTTAGATCACAATGTAATTTCCTACTAATAGTTTGAAGCATGTTAATAGGAGCCAATTACTTTATATAACAAGATTATGAATGCATTTTTAACCTTTTTCATTTGTTGATATAAACTATTTTTGGAATGAAATATTTTGCAACTTGTTATTAAAAATACATATAGTTGCCCTAATATTTCACATATTTTGTGTTAGTCATTGTTGAATATATATGTATATTATTCAAAGTGTGTATAATTTGCCAAATTTTTCATTTCATTTTGAAAATTTATCATATTTTTAATGATACCACAATATATTAACTTCTTTAGGTTTTAGCTTCTTATATCATAAATTACAACTTTGTTTTATATGTCATGTGAAACACTTACCATTTACATGTAGGAAGGGACTTTTGAAAATTTGAAATTATGGAACACATTTTGAATTTCTAAAAATTTTAAATTCCATAATTTTCTAATTGTAAATGTTTTTTGAATGTGCGTATTAGGTTATTATAATTTAATTTTTTTTATCATCAAAATTTTTTTATCAAAACAAATCATTTATCTTAATCTTTTGCAAAATCAATTACTTTTAACATAACTATTTTTCAAGTTCAAAAGTCCTTTACTAAAATCAAAACCCAAAACTTAGTTTAATGAACTATTAATTTCAATTCCGCAAAATTAACATGAATCATTTAACACAACTTGAAATGATTAACATAACTTTAAAATGTCAAAACCTAAACATATTTACTATAATTTGAAATTTTCAAAGACTTCCAACACCTTTTTGGCTTTTATTAATGTGTTTTGACCATGAAATTAAAAGTTTACATTTCTTTTGCCAACCTATGTGACTTGTAATCTTAAAAAAAGGTTTAACATTTTTTTCTTGCCCATTATCACAACCCTAGCCTTGGGCTCGCAACCAAGGCAAGGGCTTGCGAAGGTGCAAGCTAAAAGTGAAGCCCGGGAGTGTGAGGGAATGTGAAGGAATGAACTTCTACACTCCCAAAATGAGCTCCCATTTTGCGAGTTGGAGTCTTGATGGATTCCTAAATATTCAAAAAATAATTGTAGGTGTTCAAAACCCATTGGATTATGAATTTTTTTATATTATTGGAAAGCTCTTGGAACGTAAATTTCTAAAATGGGTTTGCATGACCCATTTGGAGGATTAAAACACAAGTTATGGCCAAAAGAAGGGTTGGGAATCAAATTGGCAATTTGACTCCCGACCATTCAAAGTTAAGAATCATTTTGACTTTCTTGTGTGCAAGTCACATGCCACACACCATTGGAAAGCTTTTGATGAAGGTTACAATTTTGCTTTAAACCTCACCTTGATCAGAAGTCTGCACACAAAATTATGGGCCTCCAAAGTTGTGGGACTCTCAAGTGCGTGTCTTAAGACAAAATAATATTTGCATATTGGTCTCATAGCTAGGCACATAATATACTATAAGGGGGAAGGTGGTGGCTTCCATCAAGTTCAGGCCATGGTGAGTCTTGTGAATTCGTGTTTGCCCATGGCTTGTCCATGCACCAAAAATGGTCCAACTTTACATTAACCAACTTGTTTAGTTTGTGCAAGTCTATGTGAATAATTGAAGTGCTTATCACCTGTCCTAATCCCATCTCGGAGCTCCAACACGCCCTTTTACCCCTCAAGTGCTACAAGTTTGAAAGCACGCTTTAACTCCTCCTCCTTCCACTGTTTTCACCTTTGGATTCATAGTTGAATCCATTGAGGAGCTTAGGGGTGCCTCACCCACACTTGGAAGAACATTAATATTGTGTCTATTAACTTGAAAATTTATTGAAATAAAATTGTTACAACACCATAGAATAGAAGAGTTCATCCAAGATAATTAATTCCCATGGAACTTTTCTGATTTTTCTTCCTCCATAAAAATCCATTAGGTTGATTTTGAAGTGTTGCAATCCAACCTCATGCATATTGAAAAACTTGTTGTAGTCTTCCCATCCTTATTTTTAAAGACATAATGCTTCAAACAACTTGACCATTTTTCATAACCAAACATTGTAGAACTTTTGCTTATTTTTCCAATATGCCTTTTGGATGTTCATCTTTTCATTTCCAACCATATAGGAATCCCATCAAATCTCATTACCAACCAAACATCAACTTGTGTCTCAAAGCTTTCAAAAAATAATTACACAAAAAAATGTTAAGTTTGTTTAACATAAAGGAAGAGTTATATTGTAGTACCCCTTTCAAGTTTGGTGGGGATTAAATTATTTCTTTCAATATCAAATTTTCTTGAAATTTGCTTGTTTTTCAAATGCCAAAACTCAAAAAAATTATAAAAAAGGGCAAACTATAGAATTTAGTGGAAACCCAAGACCTAATCCACTAGCATTACATGTATCATGTATTTAATAATTGACATTTTTCTACGTTAGAATTTGTTAGAACATTATGTTTCCATTTTGCAAAAAAAAACAATAAAATATTTAAACTTTTAAAGTCAACAAAACCTTCCAAAGAAGCCACCTATATTTACCAGTGTAAAATGAGTTGTTTTCACAAAAATTTGCCACTGTTATGAAATTTAAAAAGTAAGAAACAACACCCTAACATAACCACAATGTTTTCAATAAAAGCTATTGAAAGATGACCCTATACAAGTAGAGAGACATGAAAGGAAGTAAATGTAGGCCTTTTAAAATTATCAATATTTAAAAATAGTGCTTGGATTTCCATAAAATAAGTTTGGAATTGTCCATAAAATAAGAAAAAAATTATACACACACAACAACTGGCGGAGGGGTTTCCTTGATAGGGTTTAGCATTTTTGTTCATATTTACGCCATGAAGTTGATCCCATTCCAGACAAAGCACACTCTAGAATTTAACTTTGAAGTCATCTCCAAGGATGCCAAAGAAGATGTGACCGTGTAGTGCCTTTTCTGTGTCCATGAATGATGCGCTCCTAAGTCCCTTTGAACCCACTTGAAGGTTCAACTATGTAGAGTTGCGGAAAGTTGGGACTTGGAGGGCGCTCCCGACTTCCAACACTATAGAGGGGTAGAGGGGCATGCTAAAAGTCCTAAGATTAGACTAGGACGAAAGACTAGAAGATCAAGCTTGAATCTGCATCCAAAAACCAACCACACCGGGGTTAGTTCACATTCGGGACACCCTTGGGTGTTGGGACAAGCCATAGGCATTTTGACACACAAAACTCACCACGGCCCTGACTCGGGGGAAGCCATCACCTTCCCCCATATAGTATTTTCTACACCTCTCTGCAGGGACTACATCCGAATGGCTCTTTTTCCTAGGACTCCCAAGTTGGAGTCCCGAAATTGTCCCGAAATTGTCTCGGTTTAAACTCCCGATTGCAGAGTTGCATCGCAACGAGGTTTAAACCAAAGTTGTACCTTTCTTCGAGAGCTTTTCAGCGCGATGTTGCACTCTCGAATCGAATGTCGGGAAGAGGTTGATTCTTGGCTTTTAGTTTGCCCATAACTTGGGCTGAAGATGTTCAAATGACCAATGGGAGGCCATTTTGGACATTTACACTTCAAGACCTTTCCAATGACACCAAGAACACCCCAATGCGAGGTGTTTTGGCCTTTGTTGTCGAACTCTAAACATTCGGGAGTCCTGGAGGACTCCAAATCCCCAACTTTAGGAGTGGGAGTTTCATCCTCCCACTTTACCCAAAGTGGGGTTGCAACAATGAAGGCCGAGACAGTGTGGAGGTTAATGGTAGTTTGAACTGTAAGTGAAAGGCGACCTTGACCATCAAATATTTCACAAGTCATTCGCTCCCTTCAACTATCATTGCCATTTGAAGTAGCACACCAAGTCATGGGCCACCTGTAATGCGTTATCTAACGAAGACAAAAAAGAGTATTTCAAGAGCAAGGTGAAGCGCATCAACAATTTGCACCAGCGCATGGACTTGATCGTGAATTCGATCAAATTCGTCATCTTGGTTGCCATTGTCAACATGATCATTAGCAATATTTTCTTCCACAATGATGAATAATTGTTCAATGATAATGACATTGACAATGACAGTATGGTGGTTAAGGTGATCATGAAAAGGGCTCTTAAGAAATCCAAGCAAAAGGTTAACACCATGAAGTTGTTCATCAAACAATCCAATGAATTGACATACAAAGTCATAATCAAGAATGTCATGGCGTTTTGAATTGGCAATGGACCATGTCTCAATCGACAAGTCATTCTGACAAACAACAACAACCATCCAGCAAGCCAAGGACTGCACCAAGATGGCCAAGTTGGCAGGAATCAATAACCTAATTGTTGGTTAGTACGACCGGGTCGTGGTCATTGCTACTTTGCAAAACATTTTTGACATCATTGATGGTGAATCTATTTGGGCAATCTCATTAATTGGCAACATCAGCACATACCATGGACAATCTTTTTTCGATCTATGCCTCTGCACTATCTATTGTGGTGATTTCACGAACCTCCACCTAGTCATCATCCCCATGTTTGAGCGCCACACTACCAAGAACATGTTAAACATGGTCGTTAAGTTTCTTGACGCATTGTATAACCAGTGGTGCAACAAAGAGAAAACACGACGACCGGTCGTCACTCTGGGTTCGTCATGTGCATGTTTAATCCGCTTTTAACAAGGTGCTGTGCATTTGGTGCGCACCACATCCGATTGATATTGTCATCAAAGCTTCGACCGAATCAATCTTGGACAGCTTTTGGATTAAATTCGCATACAGCTAGTCGATATTTTTGCAATCGTAAGACAATCTTATAATCACCATGAACATCAAGTGCCCGAAAAAGACCAATCGATGGGTGCATTTAGGATGCCTACTCAAGTTCTTCCAATAATCTCAACGTCAGCTGATCGCTTATATGATTGAAAAACACCTCGCAAATGCCCCATCCTCCATTTGGTGGGTCATCACCTACTTGATCATTCTGGCCATCGACGCAATCAATGTCACCTTCGTCTTGTTTTAGGACAGGTCGTTTTTGCTCACGCAGTAGGAACAACATATTTAAATGCTAATCAACACCATTATGACAATGTTCAGCATCAAGATGATTGAAGAGCTCAAGGGGGCCAATAACGAAGAAAGGAAGGACTGACTATGTCAATTTTGAGCAATGGTGCATCAATGTTGATTAAATCCTTGCCCACGTCGAGGACCAAGGGTCATTCCCTTGGCAGTGCTACAAAAAACTAGACATTATTGATCAAGAACTCTTCATCAAGGAGATTGGCATGTTTGCGATGGAATTAGTCGTTGGCGTCTAGGATGTCAAGGCCAAGTAGGATGACATGAATAGACCCCTCCATTCAGATGCGTTGCCAGTGCTACTTGCTAAGCTGGTCAACCTCCGCACTGGCATGTTCATCCAGGAGGTGCTAGACCCTTTTCGCACCCATATCTCAAAGTTTTGGCCAGTTGAAAAGATCGACTTAATTGAGGATGAACATCGTAATCTACTCAAGGTTTACCGATTCTAAAAGCCGCAATAAATAAGCAAGACCACCAAACATCATTCAACCCTAGATGGGACGTCTTATTGGCTAGCTGATTCAGTTCCTTGCGTGCATTTGTTGGTGGTTTAACCATCGTGTTTGCCAACACAACATCAGTCAAATCTGATTTTTCAATCCTTAAATGGGAAATGGATGAAAATTGGACCTGTTTAATGCATCTGTCATTGGAAGATAATGCATTAATTGTCTAAAATGGCCTTATAATACATAGTTCAGGCCGATCCATAATTCAAGTCCAACATTCTCCACAATTTAGCTTAATTTATTTGATTTACGAAAATCTATAACTTTATGAAGCTTAAGTAAATTTCTCTCTATTGAGAACAATATGAGTATATTCAAAAGTTATAATTATTTTCCTATTCTTTGGTTCATAGGATTCATCTTTCCAATGCATTGGAACTTAGGATGGAATAGTACCGTACCTATTTCATTTAGTTATCTAGCTGACGATGGTAAGCAGAAGGGCACCAAATTTATTATGACAAATTAACTCCATCAAAACTATACCTGCAAAAATCAACAAATCACCTCCAAATTTTTGAAAACTCAGAAAACCTAAAAGACAACCTTACATTTACAATTTCATAATACGAATGAAAATTACCAAAAAGCTCCGAATATGATAACCATAACTTAGATAATCTAAACACCAATTATTAGACTTTACATAGTAAAAATCAAGGTAATTAACTTTCAATTTAATGAACTTATCAAAATGAACCCTAAACCCTTAATGCTGGACCTCTATGGAGCAAAGGATCCTCTATAAAATCCATAATAGAAACATTAAAATATGCCTTTGCGTTTCTTGGGCATGAACGTGTCTCAACCTGCTCTTCCTGAAAATGTCTAAAGTTCCCTGTTATAAAAATGCTCGTAGTTTATTCAGTTATCCATTTTAATCTTAAAAATCATGAAATGCCTTAACACGAGACCTGCAACCACAGATCTGTTGAAGGCCCTGCTGCAAGCTGCAACGGTGGTGGTCGTTGCGCTTACGCCCTGGACTGGTGCAACAAGGTGAAGTCTCCATGATCTCTACATATCACGGCAACAGGAAGCTGCACTAGTACTATAAATAACTATGAATCCTGATCTCAAGCTAGTTAAGCTGCACGAGGGACAAGACTTACCAGCACTGACATTGGAAGCTTATTAGATCATGTCCAAGTTGGGAATCCATCAATATTCAATCTGATCTATTAACCTGCTGTGACCCCGAAATAAATGCCTGCAACAGGTCCTATAAGGCCATAAAGCGATACGAACGCTTCTAAACAGAAAAGAATACGCCGGGGTGCTGGTGGGTAGAAACTACAATTTGTCTGCTCCAAACATCAGTAAAACACCACCCACCAACATTAAACCAATTAGGACCAGCAGCTAGCTAGATTCGCAGCATTCAAAGATGATCAACATATTGACGATCACTCCAGAAGTTCAAAATCTTCCTCTATTACATGTACGGTGAATTAATACCCTCTGATATCCTAAGAACAGTACAATTTTCCTTTCAATTAACGTTCGGCGGTTCGATTCCTTGCGGATCGTCACTTGCAATCCAAAGATCAGATCTAATAGGCAAGCTCTTGCCACAGGTTGAGAGATGCAGAACGACGTACTTGCTCATACAAGAGGAGTGTATAACGGTGCCTTCCAGCGATTGGTGTCAGGGGTATGTATGGCAAAACGACGTTCGCGGGCGGGGTAGTAATCTCTGCAGATATTTATTCCGCAAGATTTTTTTCAAACAAATCTCCTGGCATTTCAACTTTTGACGCGATTAGACCTTGCATAGCTTTGGACCTCAGGCCTAGTCGGGTCAGGGGTAAAACACAACTTGGGTCCACACTCATTAAACTTCACTTCGATCACATTCAGGGGCTAAAGACATGAGAGAATCGGTTTACTGAGAAACAAAAGATTCCTAACCTACAAGACGTGGATTACTTTCTAGTGTCATCCCAGGACCATTTGGTTTAGCTCCCGGAGACTTCCACAATACTCAGGCTAAGTATCTGTTCGAATACTGATAGCGTACCTGAAAATATAGACAGATCCCAAGGGATGTTGGTGACCATCCAGAGTATGACCTCGCAGATGCTCCTATTGGTCGGACTTGGAAAATCAGGATCGACCATTAGCAAGGTGTAACATCCAGTGAAAGGGAATTCTCCATCCCCAAACACTTCCACGTGCGGCGCCGCCCAGGTTTGGTTTTGGAAGAGGGATTCATTGAAGGACACCGGGAAAAGGAATGGTTTAACATCAGGATAATATATTTGAAGTTGCTGGAATTCGCAGGGCACCGATGGGATCACATCTGGGATTATCCCGCCTCTATAGAATAGCAGCTCCAGTGATGGATTCAAGCATTGGGCATTTCCTGCAGCATGTCATTCACATGATTCCAAGTAAGTCTCTGCCTGTGTGTGTCATTCTTCAGTGTTCCCTGATTACTCTTCACCAGACCCAATTCCGGTAGGCCCGCAGCAGCCATCGGGATCGTGTAGAATCACTTGGATAATCGTAGCGTGCCTAGGACCGAATCACAATTTCAGCTGGAAACATTTACCTGATCTTTACCGGAACTTATCGAGCAATAGATCAGGTCTGGTATCCCATTTGTGATTAGTGCTAGTTCAAGATTTCTTCCTACGACCGGCCAGTTTTCTTCCTGGGAATTTCTATTCGAGCATTTACTATACATGTTCCAATTTTACCGTGTCTTTTGATCTCATCCTTCAACGTCTGATCTGGCTAGCGCACTAGTCAGCATGAAACATGAAACAACAAGTTATTCCGTTGCATCCAGGTACTTCCAATCTGGATTATTTTGCAAACAGGACCTCTTTCATGACCTCAAGATTAAACTCATGAGCTGATTGAACGCATCAAGGTAGCAAACAGTCGATACTACTGGAGTCCGGCTCGAAGCTGCTGTCAGAAGCTAGTTAAAATATGGCCGGTCAGAAGTATTAAAAACGCACCGTGAGACGCAAAGAACGCTGGCACGACAGCTGCTATAAGCACCACCATGAACCTTAAAGTACCAAACGAAGGCCTGAGCTTCTTCTTCATGACTGCAGGGACCATGAACCCCATGATGGTGATGAGAATTTTAGACTGGGTTTCGGACACTGCAGCCACCAGGCAACACTACTGGCCCACTACAGATTAAAAAGGGCCCCACCAATTATGTCTGGTAGCCAGTCCTGGCCGATCAGATCGCGCTGGGATCAGTACTAGTCCGAGAGTTCTTCCTTATGCTGTAGCTGATGGATTGCAAATCTGAGCACATACCGAAACTGCGAGGTGCAGACGGATTATATAGGAGCGACTGAGAGCAAATCGTGACGGGGTCTTCGAACGTGCAACGCTGGACCGCACGTACACGGCTTGGAGGTCGCTAGCTGCCGCGGTTCTTGCTGACCTTACCCGGATGAGCTGCAGATGCTAATGAGCTTAAGGAAATTTTGTGCTATTCTCTCTTTGGGTTTTCTTGATTAATCTGCACAAATATGAAGCGTCTTTTCTTTCTTCATCTGCGAAGATATGATTAGGCGTTTTCTGGCTTAATGTGGGCTTCATCTACACATGGCGTTTTCTTGCCTAATTTGCAAAGATTTTTTAAGGTGCTTTCTAGTTCTTCATGTGGATATAGTAGGCAATTCATGATCTTACATCTCGCATATCGGGCTAGAGGGGAAAATATAATCTGCTTTTTAATTCCAGTTCCATTTTCTAATGTTTTTTCTTGAATATAGGCGAGCTCTACTTTTCTAGGATATTATTTTTATGTTTATAGCGAATAGAAAATTGTAAGAATTAAAATGGATATTCTTTTAGAAACGTACATATTGATTCTGGTTTCATCAAGAAAGTCCAAATGATCTGGTGTCTTTTATGAAAATAAGTATTCTTCTTTTTAATTCAAATAACTCAATCATCCACAAGATGATTTGGACAATTTTGGCCATCACCAAAAATATGAATTTTTTTCTAAAAAAAATAGCGTTCCATATTGTTAGCTACTATTGGAACATGATGAAGACTCTGGCCATATTTCTTCAATGATTTATTTATTTATTGTCACATTTTGGTGATTGGGAAGTTTTTTAAATTCTTTTTGTCCATTTTTGAAAAAAATCACCACCCAAAAAAATGACATCTTCGAAGGATAGTTTATTTTGTTGAGGTTCACATAACAGCACAACTTTTTTTACGTTCTATAGTTTACCTCAAAACAAGTAGATTTTTGGATTTTTTGCAAGGTGTTCCCAAATATTATTTCCTGAAGATTCAACAACTGCATTCCTGCAAACAGGCAATTGTAAATCTCTAGCTACCACGTCTCCCCCAGGTGTGATTCCCAAGTACATTTACTTTGGCCAAGGAAAAGATGAAAAGAGGATTGCACAATTGTATACACGCTATTATTCTTCACAACTTAAAGAAGTAATGTCAGTTATATGTCGATACCTCTTGACAAATTCAGTCTCTATTTTAGTTAAACTTTTCAAGAGTACGTACATGCTACACTCCCAGAAAATCTTAGTGTCTTTAGACAGCCGGCACAATTATATGCATCAATTTCCCTCCTTGACTATGGGACCGATATTATGCTACTCATCAATAGTGGGAGGGAAATTATGCCTAATCATAGGTGTAAGAACCCTCCCACCATTGAGCAGTACACATAATATCCCTCCCACTCCTACTCTGCCTGATGTATGTAGGTTTGGTTCATAATAAATTTTGCCTTGTGCTTTATGATAAGTAAAGACCATGGGTGAGGGACATTCCCAAAATGCAGGGCTGGACTCATTATCACCTTGTGCTAGGCCCCTTAATTTTGAGAATGCTCTCATTTTAGGACTTTACCCTACACACAAATAATAGATAGCCTATGTATTTAAGGTAGAGTCAGTTCTAACATTGACTAGATGAATAATAATTATTTTTCAAAAAGTTAATTCGTTTTCAATTTTGAATATACTATCCTTTCATAATCTAGTATGATATTGCTATATGAGGAGTGAAATTATTCAGATGGTGGCCTTCTATAATTGTGATGGTTTTTCCCACATCTCAGCTTCATATTCTCACGAAAATTCTTTTAACTATTTTATAGATTATTTAACGACGAAAATTACCCTCCAGTAAAGAATTTTCAAATAAGTCAAGCTTTGGTTTTCACAAGCAAAATGCCTTCAGTCATGTTAAATTTAGTTGAACTTTTTATTTCTTTGTAGATCATGTATATGACAAGCCTATGAAAATGCAAGCACAAATTTTTTCAACTGACTTGTTCGTTTACATATAAAATGCCTGATTTCTCAACAGTGGCAAATTATAAGATAGAATAATAGGCTAGATGATCATCAATTTGAAGACAATTCTGCTATAATTCATGAAATTTAGACAAGAGCATATGTATCTAGATGAGGGTTTTTTCTCTTTTTCTTTCCAATTTTGTGATGTAGCCACATTGGCGACCATCCACAAGCGTATTTAGCCAAAATTGGCTATATTAAAGATATGAAAGTAGAAAAAATTAAGAATCATGCTACAATTTGGCTGCCTATTGTAGAAATTTGATGATTTTAGAGGTTTTTTTTTTTTCAAAACCTGGTGTATTTGGGCCATTTTGTAGCCAAGTGGCAAAATTTTGGCACAAAAAGAAGTGCCGATCTAGGTAGTTGTTTCCATACTATGTGGTAAAACAAGCAGGCCATTAAAGCATACTGATAAGATGCCATGGAACTTGAAAGGGGGACAGTTGTATTACTTTCTGAAGTTTTGGTTTAGTCCTTTTTAACCAAATGAATGTTTATCCCATGAGACATGTTTGTTTTTACTCTTGATGCTCACCTTCCCAACAACTAACATCTTGTAACAAGTAAAGGTGTACCCGAAATTTTCTAGTGTATCGAGAGGTACCCTTACAATGGGTGGGTTTTCATCCACTGGAGGAGAGTGTTTCCAAAAACAAAATGCAAGAGCCAGCATTTCGTTTTTTGAATAGCCGGGCATCTTTTTTCTTTCTTTTCCTGGAAAAATGGAATTTCTTGTTAGTATCTACACTAGGTAACACCCTCAAAGTAAGCACACCTGGCCTCCACTCTGCCTCCCAAAGGTGCTTACCTAAGGAACACCCCATCTAAGGCCATTACCGGGAGCATCTAGGCGTATCAGAGTGCATGAACACAATCTTGTTGAACCTTACAACACAACGATTTTGATTTTGAAACTTTTGCATCCAAATCTTGTTTGCTCAAACTAATATACTCAAACCTTTATAATGTCACTCCTCATCAGCAATTTCTTTTCTGGTGACATTTCACCACTTCGTGACCAAAAAATGGGGCTGCTACTCATTCCAAGGATTTTTCACCACTTCGTGACCAAAAATGGATTTTGGTTGCCATAGGTTTGGCGACCAAAAATTAATTTCGGTCATTGTAAGCTTGGTGATTGAAATATTTTAGTTGGCACATGCTTGGCAACCAAATTCTTTTGATTGCCATATTTTCAGTGTGTCACACTATGGCCTTACCATTTACATTAAAAAATATCTTAGGCAAAAGAAGAATTATGGAAATTTTAATAATATTTCACCATACAAAAATATAATCTTAAAAAAAAACCCTATAAAAAAAACAAAATCTTTCAAGATATCACGATTTTATCATTCATCCCAAGTTCAAACACAAGCCAACATAGCATCTTTCAAAATCGTTGTATAAAAATAGAACTACTATCCAGGGGCAAAAATTTGTTAAGCTACTATACTTTATAATGATTTTAAACACAATATCCTTGCCTTGGTAAGCAATGCCAAAAAAAGAATTAAAACCAAAACAAAATCTATAAAATGAATGCCTTGTATTTGCATTAAAAAATGTTTGGTTCAAATGAATTTCTATTGATTATTTTCAAATTTATCAAGTATATGAAAATATTTGTTGGAGCAAATTATCAATGAGAAGTCCAACCATCCATAACTAAAAAATATAAAAAATAGATGGGTAGTACTTGTGTAAAAGTGTAAATGATCATTATATCTTATCTTTATGAGAAACCCATCATCATTATAGAACATAGATATAAACACAAATTTCAAATGTGTAAAAAAAAAGGATTCACAAACCACAAATTTGATTACACGAGACAACATGATTTGCTTACAAAATTGGGTTTTATAAAATCCACAAGTCCAAAACATGTCATTTTTGAAAGATCATTTAATTACACCATATATTCCATATGTAGCAACTCCAAATTGTTTATGGTTGCCTTTGATAACACTCATCAAGTGTAATCCAATTATATGGAGGCCCCATTAATGTGCGGACGACTTGTTGAATAGTTCTTATTGCTTGTGGGTTTGGGTCATACATGTCATAGATCAATTTCCCAAATGACATTTTGGTTGAATTATTAACAAAATATTTTGCATCCCAATTTTCATCCCATAGGACATCTACCAACATGCCCACCGAATATGTTTTAGATTCAAAGTTGTGATGTGTTGTTTGGCCATTTGTCGAGGGGAATTTACAGTTTTCAATTTGCTATAAACAAAAAATAATTTTGGAACAACCCACCAATGCATTTTCTTTGTGTTGGTGGCAACTTAATCCTTTGCAAACTTATATAATGATGGTGTCACCTCTTGCAAGCACATGGTTTCACTTTAATCAAACACACCTATGTACACAATGTTTGGTTTGTCTAGCGAAAAATGCAACATAATGTTGTCCTTGAATAAGTTGTTGTGCAAAATTCCAAAATGATGTATTACATTCATAATGTTTATGAATGCCCATGCCAACTTCACACTATTTTGCCTAAAGACGAGAAGTTATGTTTGCCCTTCCATATCTAGCCCCACTTGTTGCAATAAAGTACGATTATCCATAATGGGGGAGTACTTCATGTTATAATCCAACAATTCCTTGAAAAGTTTTACCATTCCACCACAATGTGTATGCCTTTGTAATCTCTATGTGGATGGCAAGAAATGTGATGACACCTACATGTTTGCACATGCATGCCGAATGTCGCAACCCTAACTTTGGGCTCGCGACCAAAGCAAAGGGGTTGCAAGGGTGCGGGCCAAGGGGAAGCCCGGGAGTCACATCAGAGACTCCCGGGAATGTAGGAGAGTGTGAGGGAATGAGCCTTCACACTCCCAAGGCAACTCCCACTTTGGGAGATGGAGTCCCGATGGACTCCCAAAACTTCAGAGAGCAAATTGAATGGTCAAACCTCAATGGCTTATGGCGTTCTTTATATCATTGAAAAGCTCTTAGAACATAAATATCTAAAATGGGCTCGCATTGCTCATTTGGATATCTGAAACACAAGTTATGGCCAAAAGAAGGGTCGAGAGTCAAACTGCCAATTTGATTCCTGACCAGAAAAAGTCGAGAATCGACCTGAAATATTTGGCTGCAGACAACATGCAACATACCATTGGAAAGCTCTCGACGAGCACTACAACTTTGCTATAAATTACTCTTTGATCCAAGGTCTGCTCGCAAAGTTATGGGGCCTCAAAGTCCTAGAAGTCCCGCTGGGCGGGATTTTGGGACTCCCGCACGGGAGTTCCGGGAGTCCCGAGAGAGAAAAGCCATTTGGATGTGGGCCCCGTGGAGAGGCCCAAAGTATACTATAAGGGGGAAGGTGGTGGCTTCCCCCAAGTTCGGGCCGTGGTGAGTCTTGTGTATCTGTGTTGCCCATGGCTCGTCCTATCACCAAAGGTGCTCCAACTACGCACTAACCACTTTGTGTGGGTTGTGTGTAGGCCTGTGTGAGTGAATAAACTTGTCAATTCTTTCTAGTCCCATCCCGGAGCTCCAACACGCCCCTCTACCCTCTCAAAGTGTTGTGAACTAGGGAGCACGTCCCAACTCCTCCCTCTTCTGTTATCTTTCACTTGGGCTCACATTTGAGTCCATCAAGGGGTTAGGAGTGCATCACCGAAACTTCCATTGATAATTACTTATACAGTTTTCACTTATCATCCATCTTGTGTGGTTTTCCTGCCAACTCAATTGACTAAAAACATGGTAAAGTATAAAAAATGAATGAATGTCTTTAGATTTACCTTGTATCATGCATATAAAACCAAACAAGTAACGTAAAAATGGGTGGAAATATAATTATAAATAATCCACACCTTTTATAATTATTATAAGAATTAATTTTTTAAACAATAAAACCAAATTAATTTTTTTAAAAACCAAAAATATCCCCGTTTGTTAGGTGGCACAATGCCGAAATGTGGCATTTATGATTACATTTACAACTAGTTACAACTACATGACTATGTAATCCAAATGATCACATTGTAAATGCCACTAGTTAGTAAGATTGACATAGTTCTAACCACCATTGTGATTACACCAAAAACTACAAAATATTATTTATATAAATTACATTTAAATATATTTTTGTGTATAATAAAAATATGTATATTTATAAAATAATATATTATATTAATATTTAAACATATTTACATTTTTAAAAAATATTGACTTTACAAAATAATTATTCATTTGATTTATTTTTTATTATTTTTATATCATACACATATGGTTTGTACATACATAATTTTATAATACACAAATTGAATAATTATACATACAACCGTCTAAAAAATTATTGTCTTATACATCATTATACATACCATTGGTCAACATAATCAACATATGTCATTAACCAAGGCCTTTGCCATGAACCTACCACATTACATGTCACATAAAAGTTTTATCATGTTTCAATGTTTGAATGCATAAAAATACAAAGTTAAAAATTTAATTTCTTTTCCAATATTTAATCAAATGAACAAATGAATATGAATTATTAGACTTTGGAGCATAAATTACATATTTGACCAACTACAAATTCAAATAACAAATTTTGTACATTTAAAATACATTTGAATTTTAAAAATTTTAACATATCCATTATGTTTCACTACCTAATAAATTTTAATAAATATATGTAGTTTGAATATAAAAATTGAATATTTTTAATTTATTTTTAAATTCTGAAATATGAATATCATATGTTATTATTAATATGCATATGTATACATATTATGTATCATATTTATACAATATACACACATTATAATATACATACATATATATATGTATGTATGTATATATATATACATAATACAACAAATATTTTGTAATTTAAAATATATATATATATATTTAATCTTTTTTTTAAGGTCATTTTATATATAAATTTAATATGTTGTAAATTTATGAATCCTAAACCCATAGATAGATATGGTAAAAATTTGTTAAATTTGGTTTAAATAACATGAAATTGCTTGAATTATGTTATTTTTGTTATTAATATAGGATATTTAGGTTAAACTTGGCTAGACTAAAGCTCAAGTTCATTAATTTTGGTTGACATAATATAAATGAGGTTAAAGTAGGTATTATGGCTAAAATAGGATAAATTTTCTTATATTTTGATAAACTTGGCTAAAACGTTATTAAGTTTAGTTAAATTAAATGATTTTGGGTAAATTTTGTTAAATCTAACAAAATTTTATTTAAATTTGATAAATTTTTGTTGAACTTGAATAAGTTTGGTTAAACCTAGAAAAAATTAAGTTAAATTTGGTTATGTATTTGGCTAAATTTTAATAAATTAGGCTAAACTTAGATAAATTAAAACATTTAGGTTAAACTTTGATACTTAAGTTAAATTTGGTTAAAATCGGTAAAATCAAATTACATGAAAGCATTTAGGTTAAACATGGTAAATTAAACTCGGTTAAATTTGAAATTTTTGACTTTTAACCAAAAGCAAATGGGTTAATCAAATTAATCAATTCAAACTTTGAAATAATAATTATGCACATTCTATTATTTTTAGATTAATTGGTTGGATTTCTTATTAAAGTAAAGTTTGCTTATAATCATATGATATGTTTCAACAAAAAAAAAATTTTAAATTTCATTGTAAATCATGATAAACATATTCATGTTCAACTTGCTTATCCTATTTGAATAAACATAACAAACATTTCCTCAAAAAAAATAATAAATTAAAATTAAAATTATATATATATATATATATAATTAAAAAAACATTGAAATTGAACACAACAAACATCTCTTCAAGTACATCATAAAACATTCAAATTTCAATTGAGTGGAAATGAAAAAATGAACTTTCTAGCATTAATGTAACTCCAATTCAAAGTTGGGAATTTAATGATCCATAAGGAACCCTTGTGAAAAATGTGTGGATTCCATTTTTTTTTAATTTTTATGAATATTAATTAAGTATTAATTCAAAATATTCATTAGGTTATTAATCATATATGATGTTTTATTCTTTGGATTTATCCAAAATTTATGGTTTCAAGTGGCCCATATATATATATATATATATATATATATATAATTATTCAAAATAATGATAATTTCAATACCTTTTTTTAAAAAACATGAAAACATATGCATTTTCACACTAGAAGAAAAGCGCTAATTTACAATGAACATCAACAACTAAAAATTTATTAGTTACTTAAATGAGGTCACATCTAATAGTCACAAATGATGATTCACTATGATATTAACACATTCCACATGGATGATGTATAAGGTCAATACATACACTTTCATATATTGACTATATCTATGCAATTTACAACTAATCCCCATTTTTGCAACTAAAACATAGCCTTCTCACTAATTGCCAATTGATAAACCAATAATTTTTCTTATAATTTTTTTTTGAAGATATAAATTGAATCCCTCATCATATATTTGAAACAATCTATAATGTCACCACGTTGATCAATGGAAAATATGCCATGTGGCATAACTTGGATGAAATTATTGAAAATTAAATTAAATTTTGGAACAAAATAAATTTAAATCAATAATTAAGTAGGTAGGTAAGTAGGTAAGTAGGACAAGGTAAGGGAGATAGACCTATTTACTTAGGTTAGGGAAGTAATTAGGGGGTTAAGAACATTAATAATTTTATTTTATAAACTAGTAATGTAATAATTATTAACCAATAAATATTTAATTAATAAATTAATGAATTACAAACTATTAATTAATAGTAGTAAATAAAATAATAATAAAAAGATTAGTCAATTAACTTGTAACTATTAATAACTAATACATATTAAATATAATACTTGGTTAATAGGATGTAGCCTTATTTACCTAACCATTTACTTATTTATTCAATTATGTAACCTACTTAAACAATTCAAAAAATACATAAGATCTATATTTCATGGGCCTTAAATACAATGAAAATACATGAGTCTATAAATGTATTTTTAATATATTCAAAAACATTTTCATATATTTCAAAAATATAGGTACATCACATAGAAGTAACCAAGTTGTGATTATTTTTGTAATCAATTTGACATAAATACTTTTTATTGGATGAAAAACCCAAAAAAAAATCAACATGGAAGAATGGAAACTAGTAGTCATTGGAAACTAATCATAACATAGTCATAGAAAGATATTTAATTGTAAATGACGATTAGTCACATATATTTGCAAATTGCATAATTGCATAATACAAGATTTATGTTAGTGAATCATGTCCATGTAAATGATGGGGGGAAAAAAATGAGGTAATTTTTGAGAAAATATATTCAATGCTTATGATGTTATTGCTCAAAATTGGAACACAATGTACAAACATTAAAAAGTTTTTTTCCTTTAGTCTTATGCAATTATTATTTCAATTTCAAATAATAAAGCTTTGACAATTCAACAATAATTTAATTTAATGATGCATCATTGTAAATGAAATTTGGAGAATAATATAATAATTTACAACATTTAGAATACAACTTGGATAAGGCATACAAGTTTTCTTTGTCCTTATATTATAATTGAAGCATATTACAAATGATTAAATATATGGATTCAATTGCTCACACAAGTCTTCCAACATGATTTCAAAAAAAAATTTAACATATTATTGGGACTAAATCAAAATGAAAATGGAATTTACCTTTTAAACTTTTCATTGACAACATTTAGATATGTTATACAACACCCAATGACTAGAAGGTTATTGTTCAATTTTGAAACATAATGTACAAATATTTAAACAAAATTTAGATTGTTTCATTTAGTTTTACACAATTGTTGTGACAATTTCAAATATCAAAGCTTTGGGAGATTCAATAATAATTTGAAATTTTGACAACATTGTAAATGAAATTTGAAAAATAACATCAATGACTTACCAACTTAATTACTACCAATGTGGGTATATTTTTCACTCATATATACCCACTAGGTACAATATGGTATATTATTTTAACCTTTGTTCTAAAAATCAATATATTTGAATGGTACACATACCCATGGATATTTGTAATTCAGAAAAGTTATACAAGTGACATCATAACATTTGAATATTACAAAGAAAATATGACTTATGTTTAATTATAAAATCTTCGAATTCACACTATATAATGTTGGATTGATCCATAGAAATTTCCCAACTATGGGGTTCTAATATATGTATGTATGTAATTAAAAAAATGTTATTGAATTTTTAAATACCTCCTGAAAAAACATGAAATGACACATTAACAAGTCGCCTTTTCATGTCCACGTTAATCATGAATATTGAAAACCACATGAGAATATATGAGAAAAATAACAAGGGGTGGATATTATTAAATTGATGAACCTCCATCTCCTTTCCCATTATTCTTACCTCTTACCTTTTCATCACATTTTGACAGTGAAATTTGAATTAATATTTAAATATTTATTTAACTCTTAGAGTACATTCCACAAATCTAGAGTTTTTTCCTAGGTCATGGGGATGTGGTCTCATCCCAGCCTTTTTTCACTAGCTATTCATATGGCTAAAAATCAAAATAAAAAATCTAAAATCAAGTGTTTTTTGAGATTTTCATTAGCCAGAATTTGACCAACTTTTTAAAAATTAGCCTGATTTCTTTAATGGGTTCAAATAGGTGGCCAAACATATAGAAGGATGTTCCCAAAAAAGAAAATTCATATTTAACTTGTAACCAAATTTTCCTAGATCTTCCTATGGATGATCCTCACTTTGGCTACATCACAAAATTCATTAAAAAAATCACTATCTGGGCAGTTCAGGCAAATTTGTTTGTGTGAAATTTCGCATCTATACAACACTGTTTTTGTTTTGGGGAATGGTCACAGGATTCCTTTTAGGTGCCTTTTAGTTTGCCACATTCTGAGGAGAAAAGCATGGAAGTTGTCATATGTAAAAATTGACGTCCACTGTGGTTTTTGACCTGTAGCCAAATTTGGCTCTTTCATCTTGTGGATGGTTGTCATTGTGGCTACATCACAAAATTGAGAAAAAAAGAACCCTTGTATTTGTCGCACCTGCAAACACAAGAGTTATCTATAAAGTCACTCTGTCTTTGGGCCTACTTTCACCCATTATCCCCTCTTTATGTACTACTTGCAAAGTAAGGAAATTTGATTAAATCTCACTATGAAATGCAGAAACTCAGCATTTGATGCAGGGTCGAGAGTAATTATAATAGTTGTACAGGTAGGTACAGTGAAAATATATGTAGCAGCAGTGGAGGTGCTTGGGCAAAATGAAAGACAGGATGAAACTCAGTTTACGACCAAAATAGGTGGAAAAACTAGTTTCGGTTCCAATTATTTCCCTTCGTAAAATGTTCATTCCCAGTTTACACATTTGATGCCCTGTTATGCTGAAACTGCCTTTTCTCGCCTCCTAATCGAGGGACTTTAGGGATAACTCTATCACGTGAAGAAATTTTCTCGCAGTACTTGATACAAGAAGGAGAAACAAGCGAGCAAAAGAGCAAGAAAGCAAATGGTTGTCATCAAGGTTTTTGAGACTGTTTTCCCTCGGGTGCACAGAACAACAGTAGTAGAATTTTTGCGAGTAGTCATCAGAAGCGTCAGAGATGCTAGTATAAAGGAGCAGCAGATATGGTGTTGGGCCTCTCGTGGGGCCAACTGGCTCTCATTCTGGGGGCAAGTGTGGGTCTGTTCGGTAAGTTTCATCTCATGATTGTCTCTTCTTCAGGGTTGATTGTTAGGTCTTAAGATCTCGCAGAATTATGTGTTTGTGGAGTCTATTTTAGGGTTCAGATGGTGGTGGGAGTGGAGTTTCAGGGGAGAGGATGTCTCTTAAAAGATGATTTTGTCTAGTTTTGGGAAAAAATTCACAGATTTTATAAGTGGTGAGGACGAGGGAGGACTTTTTTTGGTCATTTGGAGAGAGATCTAATCTCTAAGATGATTCTCTGAGGTATGGAAATCCTACAGGATTAGGGTTAGGGTTCTGGGAATTGGGAATTTTAGGTGGTGCAAGATGATGGCTTAGAATGCAAATTGTGGTTGTTGCAGGTCCAAAAAACATAGTTTTCATAGGGAAGGTAGTATGTTACATCCAAACTGTGCAAGGGCAATTTGATCCCATTCTGCAGTACAGCGAGATCAATACTGTGTGTGACAACTTTTTCCTCTCATTTCATGTTTGTATTCAAGTGCATTCCTCCCATTTGGGCATGTCATCTTGCCTTGCCTCTTGTGGAGTGGAGTGGGAGGATGAGAATGGCCAAGCCATGGCCAAACATGTGTACAAAGGAGCTCCAAGAAACAATGGTGCAGCTGGAGGCTATTTTTCATGAGATGCAGACAGGCTTCTCTATTCTGAGTCTGGGACCCATGACAGACTGGGTGATGAATTCTGCTGTACCAGGGCTTCTCACCCCTGTTGAGATGAAAGAAACAGGTGATTGTCCCATAGCTTGACACATTGCTCATTTATTCTCTGTTTTTTTCACATTGCAATTGCTGCCACATACCAAAGTCACTTTCATTGCTTGCTCTTTTACCCACAAGCTAGCTAACGTATGTCACTGAATAAACTGACAGAAAGCAGCATGGGCCTGAAACAAGCTGCTGCATCAGGGTCTAGTTTGTTACAGTCACCAACACCTATGCAGGTGAGCAACAGGTCTCCAGCTTTTGTTCTATAGGGTTCAGGCTTTCAAGTAAGCAACAATCACAGATATTTCCTGGTTGTCAATTCTTGACTCAGGTTTGCTTTCCTCAGTTACCACTGCCATTGTGTCCGTTTTGGTTGAAGCAGTTTGGGTTTGCAGATGGTCATGGAAATGCAGGAATTGCAAAGGGTTTCTCAAAATGAGATCAGAATAGAGCCTAGAAACATGCACCTCTGCAACTGTTTTGCCAGAAGTTGCAGTAGTTCACTCAGGTCTAGCTCCATCACTTCAAGTGTCAGAATCAGAAGGATCTGAGGATGCCAGAAATGGAACTTCTCCCCAAGAAGTTGTCATGCTGCCAATATCAGCCTTTGAGGCCGGTTTTCTACCTTCTAAACCAGGTAAGATTGATTAGCCTATAGCAATGATTTGGGTATCTCCAATTTTATCCTTTGTTACACAGAAATTACTGGTATTATGGAAAGAAATTGGTTACATAGCTTGATGTGTTAGATTTTACTGCTTTCTTCCTAGTCCTGCTTGTGAATATTATAGACTGATGCAGGGCAATTGACCAGTTTTGCAGGCAAGTGCCCAAGTTCCATTCTCGTAACACTACTTGCAATAGCCCACAGCAAGAGTGTTATAGATGATGACATCAGGAGCAATTCCCATAGTGCACATAATGGACAGTGCCCATCTTCCCTGCTCGGCATCCTTCTGTCCTTCCCATACATTTAATATCATGTTCAAGCTTTGGTGATCGGGTTTGATGTCATTTCCCTTTGCTCTGGCACCTTTATAGCTTCTTCAGGCTTCCCAATCAGTCCATATTGTTTATCACCATGCTGTATGTACTTCTTGTCGGGGGTGCAATCTTTAATGTTCTTCATTTGGGTCAATTATGACTTGAGCTTCTTCCATAATTTCTGGTCTCACAATACTGCTGAAGTTTTAGTTCTTGCAGGTGGGCCTGTTCTGCACACATTGCCCCATCTGACCCCACCACCCCCATCTTCTACTTTTCCTTCGCTAAAAGCATCATGTCCCCATCATTTTCTCCTCCAGTGACATCTCTGTGAACTCCTCATCTTCAATCTCTTGTTTCTATTCAAGTTTTCACATTGCCTGTTTCCTCCAAGCTCTTTGACCCACCCACTCCTATCTTCATTATACTTTGGCTAAGTTGTTGAGCATCTCTTTTACAAAGTTCTTGTTCACAACAACATACTAAGTTCTTTCCTTCACCTTTTTTCTTCACAAGCTTTAAGCAAAGGACACCTTCAAGCATCAATGCTGCCGAGTTCAAGGAGACACTCCCATCAATACTTTTCCTTGCAAGAGGCCAGTTGTTGATTTATGTAGCTTGGATGCTATTCTCTTGTCTAAGCTGCCGCTTTAAATCAGGAACCTTGTGGGTTCGAATACTTTTGTATGACCTTATCTGATGCCTGATTATGGATACCAAGATGTTGAAAGCTTTGGGAATTGTATTAAATGTAGGGTAATGCCTAGATTGTTGTTGGAAGTGTGCTTTCATAGAGTGCATTTGGGGGTGGAGAGGGAGATAAGGTATGTAATTAGGTACCATGCAAGCATTCAATGCTGTTAGGAATGAAAAATACAATGCTGACTAGAACATGCATTCAAGATGTATGTATATGGAACTTGTCTAATCCCCATGTATGTATTGCAAGCCATAAGTAAATTCACAGTGGATGCAAATTCAAATGAACATGGACATCGATGAATATGGATGGATTGTGAAAAAAGGATGAATTAATGATTTAGAAATATTATTCACTTAAATGGTGTCCATCCATTTTGCATAGATGTCATTTATGCTGGGATGTTCATGATGGATGTTGTTCATCCATTTTCAAAAAATAATCCTTTATGGATGGATAGATTGTCAATTGGTTGTTTTATGAATGACATCCATCCATGATGGAAACATGTGATTTCATTTGAGAGATGAATGATTTTCATTTTTACATAATGGATGGCATCCATCCATGTTTAAATGTAATTTAACCATGATGGATTGATGACACAATGGATTTGTTGAATGTCATCCAAAGCAAAGAACAACCTTCAATGTAGGGTACTAATTCACATTTCATCCATGGAGGACATAGTATGGATGAATGTGGATGAATGTGATGAATATAAATGAATATATTTGATGGAAATGAAAGTAACAAATGTTGCTAATAAATATGAAGCATAAGAAGATTCAAATAGATGAAGATAATGAGGCTCAAGAAGGCTACCCATTTCCGATTGTTTGGAAGTAAATTAAAGTACAAGTTACGTGAATAAAAGTGGATGGCATCCATCCATGCTTGAGTGTGATTCATCCATGATGGATTGATGTCATGATGGATTTGGTGAATGTGATGCATTGAATGTCTAATATTGTAGTTCACCTCAAAGGAATTAATGCCAAAAATTTCTTTTTACCGACATGGAATGCAAGAGAAACATGTCAAAAGAAACAAGGATTGAATCGAAGCACTTTGGAGAAAGCTTCAATTAGTTGAGCACAATGCACTCTTAAACATTTTTTGGTCAAATCCACATAATCAATGTTAAAGGAATTGACTCTAGAAGTAGAAGCCTTAGTGATCCTCTTCACAAAATATGGGTGAAATGTTTCAAGCACATTCTCCTTTGATATCATTGCATTTGTTTTCTTTAAAACATTTGTTGTTTGCCTTGTCTTTTCAATAGGGTTTGACAAAGCCACTTTTTTCTTCAATTTTTTGTTTGAGCTTGATACATGCCCCACCACACCATCAAAAACTTCCATTTAACAAAAAATGTTGGTGGTAATGGTGAAGGGATGGTGTGGATTAGTTTCTAGGAGCTACTTGCCTTCCCCACCTTGAAGTGCATTGTCATCTTGTTGAACATTTTCAAAATGCTAATTATGCCCACCATGCTCCACCATTGATGTTAAAACATTATCTTCACGCTTAGAACTCTATGATCCAATCTCCAATTTGATCTCTCAAAAAAGGTTCTCTTTATTCAAAATAACTGACATTCCCATCTTAAGGTTGATCTATCAATTGTAACACCTCAAATGTAATTAATGCCAAAAAAATTCACTATTGAAGGGAGAACATGCAAGTGGTGGAAATAAGGTTCAACCAACTCAAATTGGTTGAAAGGCAAGGAAATGCAAAACCCATTTGATTGCAAATAATAAGTGGCATACCTAATCACCACACAATTGATAACTTTTTTTTTGGGTAGCTTCAAGTGGTTGTTCCACATCATGTACCTTTTAAGGGCTTGTAGGATATCAAATAGTTCTAGGAAAAGGTGGCCCCAATTTCATAACACGATTGAGGTGGCATAGTCATTCAAATTGATGGGTACTTGCCCTTGAGGTTTCATTAACTACAACCCTTATGAAGTCATAGACTTGCTTGCAAGCTTGTTGTATGCTTCATGAGTTGCATTTATCATCTACAAGATAGGGAGGGACAAATGTAAGCAACACCAAAAGGCATTAAACTTAAATTTGGACCCTTTAATACAAAAATATTTGAACATGTGAAATAAATGGTTTATAACACAAATCCACCAAACTTTTTTCAACAACCATGCATCAAATTTATCATTCATCTAACCCCCATTTAAATAAAAGAAAAATAACAATTTTTTTGCAAAACACAACTTGAAAACCCAATTTGAATTCCAATTGGGCACCTAGAAGTTTAACAAATGATTCCAATGTCATAGTGGGCTCTTTTGTCGCAACCTTAATTTTGGGCTTTTGACCAAAGCAAGGGCTTGTAAAGGTGCGGGCCAACAGCGAAGTTCGAAAATCACATTTTATGTTCTTGGGAGTGTAGGAAAGTGTGAGGGAATGAAACTTCACACTCCCAAGTGAATTCAAATGAACTCCCACTTTGAAAATTAGAATCCCAATGGACTTTCAAATTTTTAAGGGGCGATTTTAAGGGTCAAATGCATTGGATTGAAAAGTTCATTATACCATTGAAAATCTCTTAAGACGTAGATGTTTAAAATGGGCTCGCATGACCCATTTGGCTACTTAAAACATAAGTTATAACCAAAAAAAAGGTTGGGAGTCAAAATGTCAATTTGATTCCCAACCATTAAAAGCTAGGAATCACCCTAATTTACTTGTGTGTAGGTGGTGTGTCATATGCTGTTGGAAAGCTCTTGATGAGGGCTACAACTTTTCTTTAAACCTCATCTCAATTGAAAGTCTACAAAAGAAGTTATGGGCCCCCAAAATCATGGGAGTCCCAATTTCGGGACTCTCAAGTTGGGAGTCCCGGGACAAAATGAGATTTGGTGCAAGCCTCATGGCCAAGCACAAAGAATACTATAAGGGGAAAGGTGGTGGCTTCCTTCAAGTCTAGGCTATTGTGAGTCTTGTGAATTCGTATTTGTTCGTTGTTCGTCTATGCACCAAAAATGTTCCAACTACACATTAACAAACTTGTTGTTTGGTTTGTACAAATCCCTGTGAATAATTGACTTGCTTGTCACTCTCCTTAAACCCATCTAGAACTCCAATACGCCCCTTTACCCCCCAAAGTGTTATGAGCCAAGGAGTGTACTTCAACTCCCTATCCTTCTGTTGTTTTCACCTTTTGGATTCACAATTGAATCCATCAAGGAATTTGAAGGTGCATCATTTTCATTTTTTTCATAGAGCAAAGAAACTTTGTGCATAAGCTGGTGATACTTTGAATGGTTAAACATCAAAATCTTTGAAATTCAAATAAAATTTTTTTTGTTAAATTTTTTTTCATAAAACACATGCATTGATAATAGTTTTAGGTGAAGCATTGGGGCTCTTTGTAAAAACACCAAACATAACATTTGCATCATTGTTTTCAATATCTTCTTAAACAAAAAAAATGGTTATCTCAAATTAATTTAGTATAGCCAATTATACCCATATAATATGTGCATTGTTTGAAAGACATTAAGTTTCAACCATGATTTTTTTTTTAAATGCTCAAATTGTGAAAATTTGCACAAAAAGGACAATAATGGATTTTCCATGTAGGATTACATTCATGATCTTCTTGGTTGAAAAGAAAAGATCATGGTTAACCAATTTATTCTTGGTATAACCAATGGAATTACATGAATTTAGTAAGGTGATATTCTTTTAGTTAATAGGTTTTTTTTTTTTTGTCTATAAAGGAATTCATAAACCAACAATGAAAAAACAAAAGCGTAACATTATTATTTTTACCTTGTAGTAAACCTCAAGAATGAACTGAGCATGGATTGTGTATCAAAGCTTGCACCACTTCATACTTTAGTTGACTTTGAATCTAATTGGGACTAAAGTAATCCCCATATTTTTTCACTTGAATTATCATAATATTCTTTGATTTTTGTGATTCGATTTGCAATTGTATTCCACACAACACATTTTTAATGGACCCTACACCAAAAATGTATACAACATTCAAATCCAATTTGATAAAAACATGTTAAAATAATTTCAAAAATAAAATCATTAATTTGAAAATTTTACTTGTTCACACTTAACATAAGTGATTGAATCAATCCTTTGTTTTTTGACTTGGAGTAAAACATTATGCATGGGGTAAAAATGTGAATAGTTTCATCAAAAGATTAAAAGTCCTAAATGTGATGCATCCAAGCAATAAGCTTGTGGTTGCCATCCCAACAAAAAACATTTTGTTTTTGAAAGCCCACCAATAATTCATATGAACTCTTAATGGTTGCACTTGAACTTCCTTTAATTGACCAAGAGAATTATTGAATAGTTCCATCCTGAGATTGAACTCATCATTCTTCAACAACAAAATGGGTGATAGAGTATGTTTTTACACTTCTTTTTCATGACCTTTTGAATCATGAAAGTAAACATAAAATGATGTTTGATTGATGTAACTTTGATCAAAGCTTTCATTCATCATCTACATTTTTCTTTCCATCACATGCCTCACCCAAGATGTGGAAACCAACATACACAAGGGAATGGAAATTGTACAAGGTGTCAAATGTTTCAATGTCCAACAACATCCTTAGATTTTCACTTCTTTTCTTCATACCATTGAATTATTTGATTAACATTTGAATGGGGTCAAAAGTGGACAGATCCCATTCTTCTTGTGGTTTTCCATCATTGGGAATATTTAGATTTTGAATAGAACCTAGAGTCCCCCGCATCCACCACTCCACATATAGTTAATACTTAATTGATAACCAAGTTGCCAAATCTACAAGATATTATAGCAACTTTAGCTTTGGGCTCGCGACCAAGGCCAAAGGGTTGTAAGAGTGCGGGCCAAGAAAGCTCGAGAGTCACATCACATACTCCTAGGAGTGTAAGAAAGTGTGAAGGAATGAACCCTCACACTCCCAAGGCAACTCCCACTTTGGGAGATGGAGTCCCAATGGAGTCTCGAAATTTCAAAGAATGATTTCAGGGGTCAAAACTCAATGGCTTGTGGCGTTCTTTATATTATTGAAAAGCTTTTGGAACGTAGATGTCTAAAATGAGCTCTCATTTCTCATTCAGACATCTAAAACACAAGTTACGGCTAAAAGAAAGGCCGGGGGTCAAATTACTAATTTGACTCCCGACTAGAAAAAATCAGGAATCGACCCGATTTACTTTTCTACAGATAATCTGCAACATACCGTTGGAAAGCTCTCGATGAGAGCTACAACTTTGCTTTAGATCGCACCTCAATCCAAGGTCTATTCGCAAAGTTATGGTGCTCCAAAGTCATGGGAGTCCTAGCTGGCGTGATCTCAGAACTCCCATCTTGAGAGAAAAAAACCATTTGGATGTGAGCTCGTGGAGAGATGTTGAGTATATTATAAAGGGGAAGGTGGTGGCTCCCCCCAAGTCCGAACCGTGATGAATTTTGTGTGTCCATGTTGCCCATGGCTCGTTTTAGCACCGAAAGTGCCCCAACTATACACTAACCACCTTTGTGTGGGTTGTGTGCAGGCTCATGTGAGTGAGTAAAGCTTGTCAACTCTTCCTAGTCCCATCCCGGAACTCCAACACGCCCTTCTATCCCTCAAAGTGTTGTGAGTTAAAGAGCGTGCCCCGACCCTTCCCCCTTCTGCTATCTTGTACTTGGACTCACTTTTGAGTCCTACAAGGAGTTGGAAATGCGTAAAATACTATGGAAAGATTTTGGAAATGCTATGTGCCTTGAACACCATAAAGTTTAAACATTCCTCTTCTTGACGTTCTAAAATATGGGGGCAGCAATAAATCAATTGGGCCTATTGTCCTATAGTTGAACCAAAACGTTTTCTATGGTACTTGGCATGTCCCACCACACAAAACCTCATTTGGTAACTTAGGAGTTGACGGTATTTCTAATTAATAATGCAAGTGCATTCAATTTATCCATGGTCTATTTGATCCAAGCCTTTCCAATTTAGTCATAAATTTCTAAAGCCATGTGGAGGGGCTGCCATCATATTCTCATCGTGAAGGAAGTCTTCAAAAGCATCTCACAATGTCCAGGTTTAAGCATCTTCAAAAATGTTGTGACTAATGCCACAACATAGTCTTCATAATCCTTGATCCTCAATGGTCCAATGAATTATTTGAATGTAGTGCATTCTTGGGTCAGGACATTCTACATGAGGGGTGCCTCTAAAATTTCAGTTGTACATTACAACCACTGGCTTCAAGGAACAAGAAGCCCAATCGCATGCACTAAGTAGAAATTCATAATGTGGTTGTGACTAGAATTCGGTAGAAATTTGTTGATTCTGTACCAGAGAATTAGTCCTAGAGATTGCTTCCAAAAATAAATGCTTGTTCAATAAATAAAAATGTGAATCTACAAAAAATCTGTAAAAACAAAGTCATTGCTAGGCACTTAGGAAATGTTTAAAATTTGGACTCAGCAACCCTGATTTAGTCTAACAACTAGATCTTTATGATGGTTAGAGGCAACCTAAAAACATTTGGTGTTTTCATCAGTGTTGGCCAGTTACTTCTGTTTTATTAAACCATCGGGTAGGCTATCAAATAACCAGTCAATAATCACCAATAAGCCTACTGCTTATAGGGTTTTAAAAATTTGAAAAAATCAGAAATATATATTTTAATGTTTTCTAATAAAGTTCTTGTACTAATAATTAAAAGACTCGACAAACTATCGGAATGATACTCAGGTCATCCAGATAGGTTATTAAAACCTGAAAATTCAATATCAGGTGGACATTTAATTTTTTAAAATGGGAATTGGCTGATAGGTTAACAATAGCCGACCAACACTGGTTTTAGCAGGGTACCAGTGTGGGTGCTGGCTGGTTCACCCGAGGAGCCCTATCTCAGTTTTCCATTGTGTAACAAGTTCACCCTGGATCCACTCAAGATACCAATAAATGGTATAAGCACTTTCATTTACATTATGAATGGGAATACGTAAAAAGCATTTGGTTGCAGATGCTTCCTAGACTAGCATATCTGAAAGGATATACGTGCAGAAACGCTGCTGTGATTCAAATCCATACAAATTTGTCACATGCAATGAACGAGATGACTCAATGAGATGAGTATCTACATATAGATCAAGTGGAAAGTGCCTGTCAAGAGTCATCTAGTTGTAAGACTTTGTGAAAATAAAAAGGAAGAGCTGTTGGAAAGCTTCTTAGATCTTTCAGCTTTTGAAACCCAAAAGAACCAGCTGTACATAACAAGACTTTGATTGCTCAAAATCTTCAACACCTACATAGGTCAAGCACGTGTAATGCAAGAAAAAGCTTGCTCTAAATCCATCATGGATGCATTACCAGAAAAGGGTCGAGAAAAAGTCATTTTGACTATCTCCACTGGCCCATAGATAGGGGAAGACGCTGAACAGGTAGCAGTCTGCAAGTCCTCAAAACTCCCTGCTGTACAGTTGTAGATAATAGCATCTGGCCACGCTAAACTGGGAAAGGCTTTTATCAAACATGCGAATACCCTTCATGTTTTTGGCCTTTGCTGCAGCTTGTCATGCTCACCCACAGATTTACCGAACTCTTCCACCCATTACCAACATAAATTAAATATATCTATTAAGATTTGTGTTTGTTTGTTTAGAGGTGACCACATTGTAACTTTCTCAAAGCATTGGCCTCCTTTGCGTTTGGTGGGAGACATAAAACACCTCTCATCAAGTTTGTTTGGCACCCATTTCGAGGTGTCTTTTTTGTGTTTTGCATAGTTTGATTGCATGCTTTTGCATGTTCTGATAGGCAAGAATAAACATTGAATATGTTCTGTGGGACTCACATGTATTGTCATCCCAAAGCAATTTTGAACTTAGGATCTTTCAATAGAGATACCAGATTCCATGTCAGTAGCCTACTTGTGAGCATAGAAAAAGACCTTTGTTGTTTTTTATTTGTCTTGCAATTCAACTTGCAACAACCAAATCTTATGGCAAAACCAGGCACCTCCGCTCAAGTTGTTGCACTAATGCTTGTGCAAAGTGTTGGATGTTTTGGCCATTTAACCCAAATTTATTATAGCAATTGGTTCCTGCTACTTTGAGATCTATCACGTCTTCTACCACACAGAGAATCATAACACACAGAATTTAGGCTGATACTATTCTGGGATGTTCTTGGATGTATTGCATATTTGTGCAAACCATGGTAGTACAACATGCACGATTAATCAAACATAAGTAAATACAACATTGAAAATTTTCAAACACACCCAAGAACAAGAATGTAGAGAGAAAAACATAAGTAAATACAACATTGAAATTTTTCAAACACACCCAAGAACAAGAATGTAGAGAGAAAGTTCATATAAAAACTTGCATTTAATCATTTATGAATGACAATCAATCAAGAGGGTAGACTTGTTTACTCCTCTATGCACACAAGTTCCTATATGCTCTAGTGCCACATAGGGTGTGGGTAGTTGAAAGTTGCCCTAGGAAGGAACATGGCTCCTTTGGAACCCGGTTGGTAACCTAGCACCATAATAATATGATGCCAAACTGGCCTAGTAGTTGTTGGCATCAGGTATATTGACTGGTATTGATTCTTTACATTGATAGATGGTAAGAGTCAATTTGAGTTTTTTGGACTTGTCATAGTTTTTCTTTTCAATTTGTTGATATGTTCAAAATTGATATGATTGGTTTCAGGGATGTATTCCACTTTTTTTTACTGGTCATTTCAACCTTTAGGATGCAGAACATAAACATACTTTGTGTTAAAAACAGCTCTGGAAAGCCCTTGAGGATGTCCCAAACTACGGGCCCCTCCCTCCACTCTTGGTAAACTAGACAGTCCTCCAAGAGGCCATGTGCACATGTGTTCTTTCACAGTTTTGGGAGCAATGGACCCAAAATTATGGAATTTAGAAAGACTTTCATCCTTGGAAATTAATTTAGCAAGGTTGGATAAAGACTCTAGTGTGAAACCTACATCAATGGAAATAGTATTGAGATGGGTGACCTCGCAAAAGAGGTTTAGTTTTTACTTGGGCCAAGGGCACAGTTGTTCACTATGAGGTTTCCACTCTTTGGGAATGGCCCACGTTTTGGGGGTCAACACATGAATTAAGCCTGAAATCAGGAGCCAGCTGCACTACTTACGGCTATGTTTACATTATAATTGGAGTGTATGAATGCGGTTTATTAGCAAAATTGTAGCCCAGCTACAAATAGTTTGAGTGCCTGCATGCAATTTGTTAGCAACAAGCAGCGTGCCCATGTTTAGGTAATGAGCCTGAGTGTGTGAATGCACTTTAATTGGCAACAACCGACTCTTCCATATTTTGCTAGTAGTTTGAGTCTGTGAATAGTTTGTTAGGGAAGCAACAAGGAAGGTAGGTAGGTAGTTTTGACTGTCCCCATGTAATTTCTTAGCAATGAAGCAGCCAATGCAGTTTCTACTGAAGATATTTCTCCAAAAAGGGACGTTAAATATTTAAAAACACAAAAAATGAATTGATTTTCAGGATTTTCAAGTGCCAGAGTTTTTATTTAAAAATCTACATTCATATCTTGTTTATAGCCAAAATTGGCTAAATCTTCTGATGGATGGCCACCACTTTACCTACATAAATCAATTGAATAAAATAAAATATTTTTATTTTTTTACAAAACACCGGTCTGAAATATGGTGGCTTGATATGTGGAGGGAATAAAATCAATCCCTGGTTTGAGCAGAATCTGTTAGTACTATTGCATTGTAGACTGTATTGTGATGGTAGTGTGACTTCAGTTAGGGCTATAGCATCAAGTAGGGGGCACCTGGACAACCCAATTCTTGACACGCATTTGTGCCAATATTAGCATCACATACACAGCACGCGCTTCTCCTATTCAGGAGTTTTTTGGGGTTTAGGGTTTTTCACTCTGTGGCCACTACAACCCCATGGCCAGGGGGGGGAAAAAAAAACCTGGGAAGAACAACATTGTTGCATGTAGATTTTATAAAAGGAAAAAGAGAGGTTACCAATCATCTTTCATGATAATTCATTACATATTGTAGATATTACCCCAAGACTTGATTCAAATGTCTTCTATTAGGTCCATTAATTTTGGTTGCGAGGTTGATTTTGATCTTAAACATTTCAAGTGGCAATTTCTAAAACCTTTAGATACAAGACATGATGAATTGTGAACAGTGATGTCATAGAATGTCATATGGATGGCCCTGATATCAATAAAAAAATGATTGCAATTCCTTCCAACAATCTCTTCATGTGTAATTATTTTCATACAATTTTGAGTCATTTTGGTTAATAGATCAATGACACAAAAAATTGAATCTAAAAAGAGGTGGAGGTCTTTAAAAAATCTCATTGACAAACCATGGTTGCTTGGAAATGGGCAAAGATTGTGAAGTATACTGGATATAGCTAATGCAAAAGACCTTCCAATATATATATATATATGAAAACTGAATGTATTTGTTGACAAACTTCTACAGTTGTGGAACCACCAAAATTCACAAGAAATAAGTTCATTAGTTTTCTTGGATCTAAAAATTCTAGTGCTAGAAAGTCATGTTGGGCTTGAAGAATTTTGGGCATTAAGGTGGGATTATCCAATCTATGGTGCCCTGAAGGTGCATTTCCACCAACGTTGCTCTCCCACTATCCAAAGGCAATTAAATCATTGAAATGATCTGAAAAGCATTTTTAAGTTCTCCTCCCTACTATCAGGCCACTAATCCTAAACCAACAGCTCACAATTGCACATGTAGAGAGTTAATGTGAGTTAATGCAACTAGAGCCAACCCTAGGAATTTTTTTTCAAATGTACAAAGGTTCTTGAGGATGAGTTGATGTTACTTGTGGAACTTTATCATTAGATGTAGCAACAAATGATTACCTTGTTACAATTATCTACAATGTCATCATATCAACATTTAACCCAACCATTTTATGTCTTTGGTAGCTTCAAACATCCTGAAATGGGTTCCAAAAAATTGTACCAAATGACACCAAATTTGGAAAAAACAGAAGTTGTAAATTTGTATAAGTTTTATAGAAAATTGTAAATTTGTGATATCTTTAGAAACTCATATCCAAGAAAAGGAAAAGAGATTAAAAAGTAATGTCACAGAAAAGTGGAATCAACTCCTCTGAAATGAAATACACATGCCCAGAAAGTCCCCCCATCCAAAGCACAATAAAAGACCACAAAAGGAATATGTCTGAGGAGATGTGGTTGATTAGATGCTTTCCCAGATCTACCGATATTCTTCACAGGTCTTTCTGTTGGAGTGGAGGTTCATATACTATAAATCATCATATATAGCAAAATAGGAGGCCCTAGGGTTGGTTCTTCTCCAAAGGAGATCCCTCAAATACACAAATAAATCAAAAGGGACTGGTTTATGTGGGGACACACCATTGCACTCATTATTAGAATTGCTGGTGGCTGGCTTTATCCACAAGTCAGTATATGCGGCCAATGGTGCCTGTTGTTGGATTAAAATAGATCATGCCTCCTTTTCATCCAACAGCAGCACCACACGGCTACATTTTACCGCATAAAAAGCAGTCCAAAAGGATGCTTTCGGAGGCAAGTGATCAAAATTTCAGGATAAAAAGTCAAATTGCCAAACTCTCCATTCCTTTTCCAAGAGATTTTATGTTCCTGATTTATGTATAACAAGCTGCTCATTGTGTTAAATGGCTCTGCAGTCTATAGTAACAAGCTGTTTGTTGTTTAACATCTCTGGAGTCTGCCACTACCGTAGTACCTTTATCATTTCAGCAACAAACTGTCAAATAATTAATTAAATTTGAAATTTTAACTTCAGCACTTGATTTTTTAATTCTGAAAATTTTGGCAGATAATGGTTATACAAAATAATAAATCAAATCTTGTCGATGTTATGAAAGAAAGAATCTAGTGTGTCTACATTGCCCCAGTTTTAAGTTGCTGTCTGTCATGGAAAGTTTGCAGTTCTTGACAGTTGAACTTTTAATTTTAGTAAAGTTTTGACACAAATATCAAACAATTTTTCAAAAGTTCAACAAAATGAAAAAAAATAAATTTATGTTGAATTGGTAGAGGTATTACAGTAATGGCAAGTTGAAACCTGAAATTGGCAACAGTGAAGACAGAACATGTTCCATGTAGTATCCAAATATGGAACCCAGAGAGTTCGCACTAGTAACTGGTGAACAATTCCTCAAACTGTGGGACCAGATGAATATTACATTGTTCCAGACTCTCACCCTTACAGGGAGAGCCAATAAAGGACAAGATTTTTTCTTTTGGGTTCAGTTCACATTAGCAGAAAACAAAGAAAACAAAAAGGACAGCTGGTTAGGGTGAAACCACACGACCAGCAGTGGCACAAGATGATTGGTGGAGATAATCAGGGCTGCCCTTTGAGACTATACCACACAAGACTAGACACAACGAGATGTTTTGCTTAGTTGGAGCCTTATTAGGTGGAGGAAACCTGCTTTCAAAGGACTTCCAAGCAAACACTCCCTGGAAATATTTCCACAAATATCTTGGCATTTCTTCTTCTTTTGTCCTCACTTCACCTTTGCCAAGAGCTTCGCTAGACTTTTCTAAAACTGCAATCTCTTATTTGATGGGATGGTTTTGCCGAGCTTGTTCGAGCCTTGTGGGGAGGAGACTTGCTTTCCTAGAATTTCCAGGCAAAAAACTCCCTGGAAATCCACAAATGTAAGCTTTTTTTCCTTTTTCTTTGTGGAGGTCCTTGCTTCACCTTTGCCACAAGATTCCCTCAACTTTCTAAAACAATCTCTTATTTGAAGCTGATGATAATACTCCCCTCTAATTACACTACAAAAATCAGCACAGGTCTTTTGCACATGAACTGGAAGGCAACTCATAGTACAATTTATTAGTTCCAACACAGTATATAGACATGCCTCATGTGTGCGGACCACACCAGGACCACTCATGGGGGCACATCCAACCAGGGCTGCGGGTGGTTCCGCACAGGCCACCAACAAAGGAGTTGGTCCATGAACTTGGGCCCAAGTGTGCAATGGTGCAAAGTGAGTCAAGGCTAGAGTTGTCTCATAAAGAAGCGTGACATTCAGCTCCCTCAAGGGAGTCCCCTTGCAGTTAGGTCATGTGACAAAATCATGGGGCTTGGGGGCAACTAACACCTTGGACTTGAGAAGAAGTCCACAATGATCTAAAAGTAAATTTGTTCAATGGTAGATGAGTGTCTCATCTTGAATGTGAGCAAATGTGTGTAATCTAATGTAGGCATATGTTTGGGTATATGCAACTAAGTTAGATTAAAGGCATGCGCATGAGCTTGGACAAGCATGGAAAGAGCTCCAAGCAAAGCGGCACATCATATATCCCCAGGGCTGAACACCATAGGCCAAGAAATGCACCAGACAGAGCTTGTTTGGGCGAGGATGGGGGATGTTTAGCCTCTCTCTCTCTCTCTATTGCCTTTGCTAAGCTAGCTGCCTAATTTATAGTGCGTTCACACTTGATGTTAAATCAATGTTAAATGAGAATCTAGATGGCATCCTAGGTGGCACCCAATGCTAAATGGGCAATAGCTTAATCTTAAATGAATGTTAGTTTAGCATGCAATCTTCACGATAAGTAAGTTTTAAGTCTTAAATGACTAGTATGGTGTTATGGGACTCAACACTAGAGTCCTGAACACTAAGTGTGAACACACCTTCCTAATAAGACGTGGCTAGCTTATTACCATTCTTGTGCATTGGTATAGATATGATATTATTTTCACCATGCCAGCAGGCAAGGATGGCTATTGTGGCCATACTCTCCACATACCTACCTTCAATAGGATCACTTTTGTGCTGACTGCTGAGTCCCTCATAATTTATTTATATAATATTGAAAAAGTCCTATGAAAAGTCCTTTCAAGGATCCCATGGATAGGGGCTTTGACTTTCCTTTCATTTCTAGTTCAGCAAATAAAGGAAAATAAAGTTGTCAGCTGTTCACACTCCTCAAATATTATTAGGGTATTTTTGAAGTCTATATTTTTAGGGAGTTTTGATTTCTGAGCTTTTGAACTTTCTTACTCTCAACTTTTGGAGTTCTCTATTGTGGTGGAAGTGTGGGTAGAGTATTTTCACTTGTGGATGGATGGATGAATGAATGAATAATACACCATCCTAAAACCTAACCTAAAACAAAATGGTTGTTTCAAGTAGTGTTGCTGAAAATGTATAATCCTCAGTGTCGGTGGTGTGTTCCGAAGTTGGATGTGGGTTCACCATCACAATCAAGCTTAGGTTAAGTTATAACTTGAACTTCATATTCAATTCACCTTACATTTTGGTCACAAGGTGTGTGGTTCATAACAACTTTGTAATAATCATAGTTCATATCATTCCTTAGTTCAAAAAACAGTTTTCTGCACAATGAACAATGTTGCCATAATCCTTAGTTCAATGTTTTAAAACTACACCATTGAACTGCAAAGTACAATCCTTCCTTCAACTATCATTCCTTAGTTCAATAAATATGTACTTTTTAGTTCAATTATCCTTAGTTCAATGTTTTGATGTAGTGAAAGTGGTAATCATCCATATGAAGATTTGGCCAAATTAGATTCTAAACAAAATATGAAAGCAAATCAATTCCAGACTCCTTCTGTATTTTTGGCTACATACTGGAATGTACTATGAAAAATTACGGAATTACTAATAATGATTCTCTTCAAAATCTGAACAATTTAAACATATGTCAGGTGTTTTAGCTGGACCAACACCATAGTAAATAACAGCCCAAAAACCAATAAATTGTAGACTATAGTGTTAGGATTGGGGCGGGAGGGCCATTATATTGATCATATTTGTGGGTTGAAAATGATATGAGGCTGAATTATGTCAGTTAAAGCAAAATTGGCCAAAAAGGTTTTGGCAAGAATAGAGTTTACTCAAGGGATTGGATCAGGCTATCAAAAGTTAGGCCTCAACCCAACCAATGACTACCAACATTGGTACCATGGTAAAAAAAATCCAAAATCCATTTAAAATGCCCTCCGCAAGTCTTTACCTAACACTTAATACGGTCACTAAGATGCATCACTCAAAAAGGTCAAGGTACCAATATGGGTGCAGGTTCACCCTCGCCCGCTGTCAGTAGGCTTCTCTATGATTTATGGGTGTTGCAACACCTCAAAACCTTTAAAAAAATGCTTTTCATATAATCAAACAAGGATCCTCATATTTTCAAAAGAGAGCTTTTAATATGATCAAACAAGTATTCTAATATTGAAGCCACATGTGCACAAATTGGGATCCTAATATTGAGGTCACACATGCTTATATTCAGATCTTAAAAAGCATTTAAAAACTTTAATATGGTTAAACAAGGATGCTAATACTATGCCACTCCATATTTTATCATTTAAAAATAACTTTTAAATATTTTTCATTGCAATCACACATTCCAAAGGAATTGAATAGTTTTAGGAGTTCAAATTAGGGTTCAACTAAGGGCCCTCACAGTGCGAAGTGTTTCTACCTTAAGACCAAAGGCACCTCATCCATACAAAAGACTTTTGTTTTGTAAGCGTTAGGTGCTTCCTCCTTTTGAAGGAGGATTGTTCTTAACTATAAGGCAACTTCCAAATACACTTAGGAATTTTCTTTTAGTGCTTCTCGAATGGAGGTAACATTTTTACAAAAGTGCTCTTGCAAGTGGTGACCTATGAAGTGTTTAGGTCTATATGTGGTTAATTAAATTAATTTTATTTCAAAAAATGGTCAAAATTTCGTAAAAATCACAAAGCTTTTTTTTTTTTTTTTTCATTTAAATTTTTTTTTTGCCAAGTTGTGAAATTTCATGACAAAAACAAACATCATTCCTAACCTTTTTAATTTTTTATTATGATAAATTTCTCAAATTTTGCATTCAACTTATCATAAACTCAATGGAATGCACAATCTTTTCATCATGACATTAGATTATTTTTATTTTTATTTTTTTGTGTTGATGTCAAAAATATTGCATTTAAAATTTTGATAAACTAGTTTTTCAACCTTTTTTTAGTACTTTATCATGTTTTAACTCTTATGCTTTGACATTGCAAAACTTAAACTTATCACTTTGTATTAGTGATATTTTGTTAACAAATATAATATTGATTATGTTCATTTGAAGAGTTTGAAAAGTCATGGATGGAAGTTGAAGATCCATTGGAAACTACAAGGAGAATGACAATTATGCATAATTCCACGAGAGTTATACTTTAGATGCAAAGTTAATGAAGCAAAGGTAACTTGAAATGCGATAGTAACAAGTTACATGACATGCTACCCTTTGGTTAGCTTTTATAATTGGCTTATATATTAGCATTGAACAAAATAGTTCCTAAAATAATGTTAAAGTGGCAAAGTTAACAAATGCAATATAACCTATGACTACCCATGACATGTGACATATTTGGGGGAAACCCTATTGATAGCAAAGTTGAAAAGGCTTTCAAAGTTGCATCGCATGTATATATGAGCTCTAGTTGACAAAGGCACTAACTCCCAATATTTGGAACCTTTAAAACATAAAAAGAGGGTTTCTTTCCAAGGAGACATGAATGTGCTACTAGTTGACAATCATGGAGTTCCAACCTGGGGGGAGAGATCAACTTTAAGGATTTATGAAATTATGGCTCCTTAATTTTGACCATTCAAAAATCATTAATTAAAATTTGACTACAATTTTTGAGGGAAAAAATTCACATAAACATTTATTATTTCGTTTTATAGCATATATTGAGTCATAATATGAAATTTGGAATGAAAATCAATACAAATATTTCAATTTTCTACCCTTTTAGTTAGCTAATCAATCCATATTTTTTGAATTTCATAAAGTCTATTGTAAAAATTGTGTGCATTTAATCAAAAATTAATTACAATAAGTTGAATGTATATGGTGAAATCGGATTGATAAAAAAATATTAAAAAGGTGATGATGTGACACATTTCTAAAACTCTTTAAAAAATTTGGACCTACTAACATTGGCAATCTCTTGGTTGTGCATGTAAAAAGGAGACAACTTACACGTGTAAATGTGATTTCTTTTAAGGAGTGCATTTGATTTGATGGATATACAATGTTGGACAACTAAATGAACAAAATGATCATCACCTTGCCAAGTATCTTGTTGCCTTGCACCATGAAGTTTTTGAGAATCATTATTGGCCTTCATCATTTTGTGTATATTGACATACAATTTCGATCAAATTGTCGAAATGTAAATCTAAAATGTGCAACAAATAATGACATTTTTCATAGTCCTTTGAATCCATTCAAGTCTTGTCAACATCAAAATTTAGGTGTAGTTTTGTACTTGGGTGTTCTTTAATGATATCACTTCAATGTTTTTTGGATAACGAGTTTTTAGATCTTGCTAGCAATATCGTTTTCTTATCCTACAAGGAGGAATTCAAAGCTAAGCATGTATTTGTGATCTCATCTAGTTTGAGTTGTGAGCGGCTTCTTATTTTTTGTGGATTGGTGTGGTTTATGTAAGCTTGAATACAAGAGGCTCTAGATCTTTCTAATTTTATAGCACACAACACATGCATGTCAACATGTGCACCCCAAGTTATTTATTAAATCTATGAATGATCTCGTCAATGGATATGTTGCCATGTTGCAAGGGAAAATTCCTTGGATGTAACAAAATGGTATGTTCAATTTCCTTGATAAACCAATTGAACTTTGAATACACATCTAGGGGATGAAAGAAATCCTACAATGCTTTGTTGGGGAAAGTAATTTGTGTATTGTGATACCAAGTTGATATTTATTATGTCCTAGGAATGTTGAAATTGGATGTCATGAGTTTTGTTCATGCATTGAGATGTCATCAAAGTGTGCAATATAGTTTTCATTTGATTTGTGGTTATATGAATTTCCGATCACATGCATTAACTATTACATCACAATAGTTTAAAAACGTGATACATATGTTAATGAAACATGAACCAAAATTTGTTTCTATGAAGTGGTGCAACCACACAATCCTTCTCTTCCTAACATCTTTCTTCAATTTCTTGGTTGGGTTGTACGTTTTGGTTTGTGGCAAACACTGAAACTAGTCGCAAACATCCACACACCTTCATTAATCCAATGGCCCTTCAAACAGGCATGGGCAATGGCAACACATGGAATTTTGTTCAAGTTTCTTTGCATCCATGTTTCTCCATTTATTGTGGGTCATTTGTAAGTTCGCCAAATGGGATGCGGTTCTCCTAGATGGGATGACATTAGAAACAAGTAGTTTTCAAATTGTCTACAAATTCCATTCTTTTTTAAATTTAGGGATTGCAATTGTTGATGTGACCAATTTGAAGGAGTGATGCATTGAGGGTACTTAGGTATTTGTAAGTTACCATGGACCAAAGTGGATGTTACAATGCCAATTGTTGTTACTCTGGAGGATTAATTTTTGTCCCAAATCAAATGGTTTTTGAATTTTATGAAAAAGGACTCATATATATGATTATTATGTAATATAGTATGGTATGACCACCAAATGATTTGAAAACAGATGCTTCTCACCAAATGGGTGAGTTTTTTATTTGCATGTCAAACTTCAATGTAATAGTTCATAAAGAAATTGTAAATGGACTCATCATAGTCATAATTAATTTATGATGAAAAATCAACACCAACTCCTAAAATTGATAAATGTTGTACATAATTCAACATGTCATGGAAGTTTAAAGAACTTTTGAAAGCATCATAAACTAAAGAAAACGGCAAAGTCTATTCTGGAATGATTTTTGGCGAGTTCATATAACTTAAGAAAATTATATATGCAAAATTATTGAAAGGGTGAGCAATAAATATTTTTGCAAAGATGATTATTTTATATCTTGAAGTTTTGTATTCAACAAATTTAGACTTTTGGCATTGTCTAAATACACTTAGAAAAGTGTATTTTGAGAGAATCCTCATTTGCTAAAATTGGTCCAATGTAGCTTACAAATACCCACCTAATGAATCCTTAGCCTTGCAAGAAGAGGAAGGGTGGGCCTAAAACTGGAACCATTATAATTTATTTTCTAGAACCGAAACTGGAGAGTCTCCATAAAAGTCAAGAACGGGCCAACACTGGTAGCCACCCACTTTTTAAGGAGAAAATGAAAAAAAACGCCTTTTTGGAGAAGGCTATCAAAAGTTCCATTGTCATCCCAACCAAATAAGTAAACCCCAGTTTTATAATAGGGGTGTTAGCCCTAATTGAAAATGAGTAATGCCTAATCCTTCAAATAGTACCTTTAAAAAGTTCTTAAAAAATCAAAATAAAAAAATGTTAGTTCACCTCTTATTTATTTTACTTATTGGTCCCCATTTTTTATTATTTCATCCCCTAACTTTTGGACTTTATGAATAACCAATAATAGGGATGAAATTGGGACAAGAGAAAGGATGAGATCGAGTTTGGGACTAGGGAGGACTTTCCGAATAACTTTAATAATGTGTAGAAACAATCCAACTACTAATAAGGAATAATATTTTCCCCCTTGTAAGGGCTCAAAGGTTTTTTCTGTTGCAAAGCATCTCTAGCTAGCATAGAAGATGCTTTCGTCAATTGAAGAGACCTTTCACCATGTGCATGGATACCAATCCCCATTCAGGGAATTCTAGTGTGGCTTGTGCTATTGGTCGAATTGTGAACTTTTTACTCACTAATTTTCCTTCCAAAATCAGTTTTTTTAAAAATTTAGTTGAATTTTCAATGAAAAATTTACTCAGATCCTATGTACACATTGAAGGCTTTTGAACAATATGAAGAGCATGCCCAAGTTTTCCTGAAATTTTGAGTTCTTTTTTTTTATTGACTTTTTAATGACAATATTTGTCAATATTTGATAACCCTTGCACTGCATATCTAAAACATTATGAAGCTACCTTGGTGCATCCCTCCCTATCAGGAGCTTTCTAACGGTACCAAGTGCATGGTGGGGTGCACGATAGGGAGCACCATGGTTTGGGAGATCTCAAAATTGGCATTCAAAACAAACAAACAATCTACCTTCCAAACTGGATAGATACCTTTTGTATTTGATGCTGGGAGCTTAGGCCGGAAAATTAGGGGAGGCCATGGGAAATGGCGAGCTGGGATCTCATTATACTAAAAATCAAGGGTAGAAGTATTGACCGCTTAAATGGCCAATGTGAACACGCATTTACAGCCTTTTTTTAGTTGCCAATGTGAACACGCATTTACAGCCTTTTTTTAGTTGCCAATGTGAACACGCATTTACAGCCTTTTTTTAGTTGCCAATGTGAACACGCATTTACAGCCTTCTTTTAGTTGCCAGACATGGTACTAAATTAGTACATTCACCTTCTGGAGTTAGGCCTCCTAGTGAATGTATTTACAGCCTTTTTTTAGTTGCCAGACATGGTGCTAAATTAGTACATTCACCTTCTTGAATTAGGCCTCCTAGTAAATGTATTTACAGCCTTTTCTTAGTTGCTAGACATGGTGTTAAATTAGTACATTCACCTTCTTGAGTTAGGCCTCCTAGTGAATGTATTTAAATCCAATGGATGGCAACAATGGACTAGGAGACCTTGATTTGGTCCCAAGATGGTATATTAGGGATGAGTAGAAGCAAGACAAAACTTGTTGGGGTTGAAAGTTTAAACCATGGTTCCAATGTTGGTGCTAGTTCAACCAAGGTAACTTAATTTTAGTTCCAGGGATGCAGGCAAACAAACCCAACAAGCAAGTTGACAGAACTGAAAGAAAGATTACAGTATTAACTATTTTTTTTTGAACTTGCCTACCAAGGCAAGGATATTGAGTTTAGATTCATTATAGAGTATAGTAGCTTAAGGGATTTTTATAGGCCCCTAGGTAATAATAATAATAGGTCTATTTTCTTTTAATATGAGGATTTTTGAAAAAGATGATTTTTTTTGGCTTGTGTTGAAACTTGAGATTAGTTTTAATAGAGTTATTATAATGTCTTGAAGGATTTTGGTTTCTTTTTTAGAGGATTTTTTGAGTTTTCCATAATTCTTCTTTTGCCTTAAGATACATACTTTTTAATGTAAATGGTAAGGCCACAATCTGACACACCCCTTCTTAATAATACAAGTGCCAAATTAGTTAGCCCTCCACTAACTGGAGCATGGGCACAAAAGATGAAGCAGGGTCCACGTGATAATAGTTCAATGATTTTGGACTGTTGAGTCTCCAGCAGTGTGGATAACACTGTAGGCTGTAAAGGACCCACAATAAAACCAACAATACTTGGCGGAATTGTTTGACTTTCTAAACTCGAACAAAAAGAAGATGCATGTTTTTTTATACTCACCCCAAAACAATCAATAGTTTGGGCGTGCTAAAAATGCTTGCAGTTCTAAACAGAGCGACCACCATGTCCAACACCCCCAACAAAAAGCTCCATCGTCGGAGGTTGGTGGGTGTAAACGACTCTCTTTTTTACAAAAATTCTGTGCAGGGTTTTCTCCCCCAGAAGAAAAACCCTAGGCCATTATGCAGAGGGAGATTGTTCCCATGGAGGAAAGAGAAAGAGAAGCTGTTTTTATGTATGTGGAGGTTCCCATTCTTATGGGTACCCCTGAGGGTTTGGGAATATACCCTTGGGTGGCCTTCCCTCAAGGTAACGAGATCCTCGTCCTATTTTTATATGTTCTTGTGTCCAATCAAGGAAAGAAAAAGAGAAGCCATTTTTATGTATGTGGAGAGATTGGGTTACTTATGGGTTCTCTTGAGGTTTGGGAACACCATCAAGTGGTGTTTTCTCAGGAGAACGGACTCGTACTGGGAACCTCCCTTACAACATAATTTGCTCTGGCCCACTCTTAGTGGGGGCAACATAATTGGCTTGGGAGGCAACTGAAATCAACAAAGTGAAAAATCTAACAAGTTCCACCAAAATCATGAGAAACCATGGAACCCAAATGACATGGTTAGATAATTGGACTGCAAAAATTTGAGAAAATAGAAAACAGACTCAAATCTCCAGCTGTTGTCACACACCCACATACACACACAAAATTGATTCCAAGTTCAAAGTCAAAATTTAATGGCACAATCTTTCACCCCAGTAATTTTTTTTGTGGCAAAATTTCGCCATTTTGTGAAATTTGTTAGGGCTTAACAACATGGTCCAAATGATCCATAAAATTCTTCACATTTCTAGCTGCAAATCTATGAAATGGCCACTCTTTTTTAGGAAAGATTTGGGCAGATTTTTAGGTTCCTTCCTAAAAAAATAGCCACATTTAGATAATAAGTTCTAATAGGTCATCACCATATATAGTAGGATTTAATTATTTTCTACTTTTCTATTCTTGTTGTAGCTACATTTAGCTAAATCCTCTTATGGCTTATAGCCACTTTGGGTGCAACATGAGAAAACTGGGGAAAAAAAAAGACACTGCAAGTTCACCCTTGCAAAGTTTCTTGCCACTGGGCCCAGAAAAAGGAATGAAAGACAAAGAGAAATTTGGCCTGAGGATGGACCATATATACACACACAGCCCCTCTCAATTTTATTCTTCGGGCAGCGAGGCGGGGGGGGGGGAGAGGAGAGGCAGTCCATTATATTTCCCTAGGTTAGGCCCTAGGTCAGCTCCTAGATGCCCCAAGTGGACTGTTCACGTGTGCGGTGTTATGAACCTTCTGTCTTATTTACCTAGAGCAACAAAACTACAAACTAAAAAACAAGCAAGTTAGGCACATCCATTTGTTTGCTGGTGAAATGCTGCCAAAAAGTGAAATAAATACCATCATAGTACCCTTGGCAGCTTCATCACAAATTGTTATTAATTGTTTTTCGGGGAATGTTGAATATTTCAAACCTTACTTTCTCAAAGACCAAAAAAAATAATTTGTGAAGGAAAATGAAGAATATTTTACAGTAATTGGGAATATTCTAGTTTTCGAAAAAAAATGGAATCTTCAAGATTAATTGATTAATTTTATTCAGCAACACAATTTGTGCTGAAGCTGCTGCACTAGGGATAATTACATGGTAAATCAAATGTTTTTTTTTGGGGACGGTTTCAATTGCAAGAAGTAAAAAAGGATTCCTATCATAGGTTTTTAGTCTTGGGTAGCTGAAAATATAAAAATATGATTAAAGATTTGTATTTCATAATTGGTTTATGGTAGTGTGGGGCGGGTTTGAGTCCAAGCACCAAATACTTGCTGGATCTTTGAACGAGTATATAGGTATACAGTAGTCAGAGCTCACATTATTAAAGACCCAAGACCCACCTCCTACCCATGGGTTTTGATTTCAATAGATTTGGCCTTGCCCCCGCCCCTAGCATAATCCTATTGTCAATAATTGCCATTACCTCTGACCCACTACAAATAATTCACAAGGGTATTTGACAAAAGATCAGTTTCAACACCCTTTTCATTCCCAAAGTGATGGGTTTAGGGTTTAAGGTGTAGGAAATAGGAATTGAAATACTCTTGGAAGTATGCAAACTTGAAACGAATGGTTGTTGTAGCTTGTAGCCTTTTCTTTGAATGTGTTGTGTGTTTAATGATTAGTGGTTATTTTTGTCGTTTGTTACATCAACGGAGTAAACTTTTAGTGATTCACAATGTTGGTAACAAAAGGAAATTGTTGGAAGTTATGAAAATGGTAAATAAATTTATAGTTGAAAAAGCTAAATTGTTTGAGAACAAAAGAGAGCCTTTTGCATTCAAGGTTGCTGTAAGCTTGTTCATGTTCTTGTTGTGTCAATTTTGTGCACATTGCTCTCATCTCCCAAGCATATCAATGTTAGTTCATGATTTATCATTTCAAGCTTTTATTCAACTCGTCAAATGCTTCTACTTTCAATTGTCGTTATGTCTATTGATTAGGGTTATTAAATTTTTTGCCAAAAGCTTCTATTTTCCTAGTGTTTTATTTGTTGGTCATGATTGTTGAAAGCTTCATCAAAACCTCTTGCATTCAAGGTCATTGGAATTTCCAAGGTGCTCATTGCTTAGTTTGCTAAAGCTTACGATTGTCAAAAGTTTTTTTAAAAGCTTTTGTTTTCTTGCAATTATTCTATTGGTCACAATTGTTGAAAGGTTCATTGAAAACTTTTCCATTCGAGGTTGTTGAAATTTCCAAAGTGCTTAGTTTGTCAAGATTGTCAAAAACTTTATTGAATTATGTAACATGTTCATTTTTTCATTCATTGGCAAAAGTTTCATCGATTACATAATTTGTTGTTTCAAGCTTACTGTTGAAATCCTTCCATTGTGGTTTATTTGCTTCCACCTTTCCCTCATAGATTGCATTAATAAGTTTGATGAAATTTCCAAACAATTTGGTTGATTTGCAAATATCCAGTTTAGATGTGCATGAATTTAGTTCCCCACAAATGATTGTAAGATTTGGCAATAGTACCGGTGTTGAAAGTGAAGAGCATGTAGCTAAAAAGTAGTTGATTCTTGAGGTGCATTTGACAAATATGAAAAAAATGCTATTACATGGAAACCTCATTATTGCAACTCCTCCACATGGGCCTTTTACCAAGTGAACGACAATTAGCCTATTGATTTTATTTGAAACCATATAATGTGATGTATTATTTGTCATAGTGAAACTATTGGTCTTGAAGTTTTGGTTATGCACATTAGATGTAACGGGCTCATTGCTTACCACAAATCCAATGGCATAATTGCCATGAAGAAACATGTGGATATAGAACATGGTGCCTTGTTAAAGAGGTATGTGGAAGAAGTAAACAACTATTTTAAACCTTCACTTCAGCATGAGCTAGCCACTAAACACCCTCATTTTACCCCAATTGCAATTTTCAGATTTTTTTTCCTTTACAAACCAATTTACAAAAGACCATGAAATCCAATTTGCTTTTTTGGAAGATGAAAGGTCATATGTAATAAAAGGTTTTTTTGCCAATGAAAACAAATGAATCCATTTGGTTACACTGAATGGCTTATAGGTTATGCCCAAAGTCTTTTTTTTTATCAAATAATGTGTTTGTGGAGGAGGTTCTACCTACTTTAATGGAAAACACTTTGTTGACATATGTACAACTTGCATTGGCTCCATGTCTTTCTACCACATGTACTTTTGATCTATGGATGTTTATAAGGGCACATGATGTGTTTATTGTCAAATTCTTATCGAATAGCAATTTGGAACTTAAACATGTGACAATTGGTTTGTTCAAGGCTATTGAAACTAATGGGGCAACCATGGTTGTTAAACTATGGGTGTTCCTAACAAGTTTTGCTTCATGGAAAAAAATTGCATATGTTAAAGATGAGGGCACCAACTCACAATGTTGTGTAATTGCCTTTAATTTAATGGTTTTTCATAAAAGTTTGGGTGTGTTGTTTAGAGCCTTTTCATGGTTCTTGCTTTGGGTATGCTTTATCCAAGGTCTATTAGTATGCCATTATAGAAAAAATGAATTTTTAAGGATTAACATTTATATATAAAAGGTTCGCAAGTTGACATTAAAAAATGCCTTACTTGGTTAAGAAAATCAGGCAAGGGAAAGTAAGCTTGGGAGCAAGCATGCATAGAAGCTAGATTGAAGCCTAGGAAATTAAACGCATTTGTAAAAACAAGTTATGTGATTTTTTCCCCTTTTTTTTGTTTCTAATTTTGATTTTTCGTAGATTTTCCTTTTGCAAATCTTGTTATTGTGATTTGTAAATTTGGGTTTTTTTGGGCTAGCATATTCTTTTTTAAAAACTAGTATTTAAAAAAAAATCACCTTGGATGTGCATGAATTTTTTATTTTTAAATAGGATTATAAGTTAGGTTCTGTTATTTTAGGATGTTTTGACATTTCAAGCAACTATTGTTTTATGTTAAAATCATCAACATGTGGCACTGGAAAGTTGCATACCTTCCCCAAGAACCTTAGTAATGGTGGAAATTTTGTCACCTATAGGTATTCAATGTGTTATGATTTAGAATCAAGGGCATTGGGTCCTTGGAAATGCCTTATATTTCATCATTTTTACATGCTATGTTATTTGTGCAGAGCTTGTTATTGTGGTTAATCCTAATAGCTTGGTAGATCCAAAGGCTTCCACTTTTTATCAAAAGTTGGTAACTTATGTGCCACATGAACCATTAGGTTTTGGAAGTCTTGAACCTTTTCCTTTATTTTTTACACACATTTCAAAAAAAAAATCATAATAAGCTAACATTAATGTTGGATCCTAGATACAAATCTATCCACCTAGTTAGGACTTATGTGGGTTGTGATAATGTTGTAGTTGTTGAATATAACTAGGAATTATTGTTGCTTTTGTTGATGTGTATAAGTTGTCAATGCCAATTATTACTAAAAAATTTGATGAATTTTGTTCAAGGACTAAAAATGAATATTTTTTTTGCACAATATACACAATTGCAAGCATTTTGAGGGACCTTGTTGACAAAAAGTTGTACACTTACTATTAATATCATGTTGATGGAGATAGTTACAATTGTGCCTTAACATGGTAGTGCATAGAAAAGCACAAGTTTCCAACTATTGTTACTTTGGTGAAATAAAATTTGGACATCCTAGCATCCCAAATCAAAATAGAAAGGATTTTTTCCATTGTTGGAACTTTGATTGCACTTCATAGATGTTGGCTTATAATAAAAAAATCTTGACTAGTTAATTTTTGTTAACAAAAATTGGCCACATGAACCATGTGTTGGGTGCATTAATTTTTTTGACATTGCATTTGTATGTGAAACATAGTTAAATTTTATTGAGGAGTTGGATGTTGAATTTACAAATGAAGTGTCACACGAAGAATTTCTAAAAGCTGAAAATGGTTGGAAGGTGTGGTAATGTGAATTGGTTCACTAAGTTGAATTTCATTTTGGTTATGCAAATGTTTCAAGTTTACAACTCATGGTTGTGATATAGACTTGAAAATGGGATGTTGGTTTTGGTGATTATATAGATGACTTTAATGGACAGCCATCATGCGATAAAATCTAGAAACTAGTACTTTTATTATCTTGATCAAAATGATAAATGTATCTTTATCATGGGCTTTAGAATAGTGAAGATGTCAGTAGGCTTTATGTTAGGATTTTAGAGGTATAATATTTTTTTATGTAGTGATTTCAATCTAGCCATCGATTCCAATGTGGTCTTTGTTTTTGTGTTGTGTATTTTATGTGTCATATGTGGGTTTAATCTAGTTTTATGAATGTTTTACCTTTCGTCAAGTAGAGTCTTGGTGTTTAATGTTTACTATGTAATTTGTAACTAATTTTTTTCTCTTTTGTTGGGTTTCAATTTTGTTTGTTTGTTGTCTTCTATATTTTGTCCATCCTTTCTTATGTGTTTTGATGTCTTGCTCATTGTTTTTGCCCATCCTTTGCCCATTTGTCATGTTTTTGCATTGGTTTTTCACTTTTTATGTTTTGAAATTTTGGTTTTTCTCATTAGGTTTTTGATTTTTGTTTGTGCTTTTGGTTTTTGGTTTTTGTTTGTTACATTGGCTATTGGGGTTTTGTGTTATAGTGGGTTTTTCTTGCTTGCATCGAGTATTTGGTTTTTAGTTTTTATCAAGTGCACTTGGTTCAAAATAGTCTTTGGTCTTTAACTATGTATGTTTTTAAAAAATGTTTTGTTCTTATATTATTAGTAATTTAAAAGGTGTGAGTCTAGGGATGGAATTAATTTTTTTTGCAAAATGGTGCCTGAAGTTTTGTTTCAATTGTTTTCTTGTTACTTGTTCCTTTGTTGTTTGAGGGATGGGGGTATGGGCAATAGAAATTGAAACTTGGAATTTGCGAAAAAAGAGTTTAACTTTGCATGTTGGAAGCCAATATTGAAAAAATGCCCTATATACATTATTTTGTTAATTGTTAATTAATTTTTATTAGGTTTGGAATTTTAAATAAGTTTAGATTAAAGGTCGAAAGATTTATATATGAATTTTCAAGTTGCATCACTTTAATATGTTTGTGAATATTTTTGTTAGTAGGTAGACTTAAAGGTTTCCTTTTTTTGTGTTGGGCCTTGAATTTTAGGTGTTTATTTAGACTTGGGTAAATTTTTATCTACCCGGATATTTATCAAAGAACCTTATAAAATCTCTAAGTTACCTACCAACACACATATTATACCTGGTCACGGTTCCATCAAAGATCCCAAAGAACTTTAAAAATGTACTTGATAAAATAGCCCATGTTTTTGTTAAATAACTTGGTTACTTATGTGCTTAAATCGATATCCAAACCTTCACCCTCGGCCTGTACTCATCAAGCTGAAATTGTGAAAGAATTGCCCTTGATGATTTTTTTAAAATTTTAAAATTCAATTAACCGAACCCGACCAATTCTTTCAAATACTTCTCTTTAAAAACCCATAACCGACTATTATAGACAAAATCAAATACCCACCCCGCATTGGTTTACACCTAAATTTGACTTAATTTTCACATGGTTTGATGATCATCACTTTTCCTAATGAATGGAGATGCAAGTTATGGAAATCATGGCCATAAAGGTTTTTCTTTTTCAAATTTCTAATGTGAGCATATTATGAGAGGTTTAGCATTTAACGGTGACATGTTTTTACAACTGTCCAAAAAATAGGGAATATTATTTGCACCCCCCTCCCGTCCCCTCCCGTCCCCTCCCTTTTTTTTTTCTTCCCTCTCATATGTGCGAGGTAAGTTCCGCAAAAGAAAGAAAAAGGTAAGGCGTCAGGGTAGTGCAGCGGCGGCAGCAGCAGCAAACAAAGCGAGAGGAGAGGAGAGGGGAGTGAAATCTCTCAAAAGAGTGCAAACTTCCTTCAAAGCCAATTACAGTTTGTAAAAAAAGAGCTTAATAATTAATGGCCCGCTAATTTTAGTGCAAGTTGGCTAAAGAAAGAAACAGTGTCCCTTTATTGCACATACGGGTGCGAGGGGGGCGGGGGGAGAGAATTCGTGGGCATCCGTAAATACGCAGTCAGACTTTGCATTCCCGACCTCACAACTCTTTGAGCTCAATCTCTCGATCGGAGCTCTTCTAGATTTCCCAGTGCAGATTTTTACACAGTTTTTGCACTTGTTTCTTTGTGTTGTGTGTTTGTGTGTTTTGTTCCACCGCGCACATTGCCCACATTTGTTTGGTCCAGGAATTTGATCCTGTGTTTGTAGTCTGAACTCATGGCGAAGCATCAGCTTTCGTTGGGTTTTGTAGCTGCTGCTGCAGTGGGGATGCTGTTGTTGGCGGCAACAGTGACAGTTGTGATGGCGGCGGACGCCGATCCAATTTATGATTTCTGTGTTGCGAATTTGACGAGCCCGATCATACTCAACGGGTTGGTGTGTGTGAACCCGGCTACCGTAACCGGAAGCACCTTTGTTTTCAAGGGTTTTGAGACGGCAGGCAACACGAGCAACGGTCTGGGCTCTGCGGTCACACCAGGCTTTGCAGGCGTCAACTACCCGGCACTCAACACACAGGGACTGGCGTTGGCACGTCTGGACTATGCACCAGCCGGTCTAGTTCCTCCTCACACACACCCAAGAGCCACCGAGGTTATTTATCTGGTTAAGGGTGAACTCCTTGTGGGCTTTGTTGACACCAATGACAAGTTCTACCCCGCCCATTTAAAAACGGGTGATGTCTTTGTCTTCCCCAGAGGTCTTGTGCATTTCCAGTACAATATTGGTACCACTCCCGCCTTCGCCATTGCTGTTTTGAACTCACAAAACCCCGGCGTCCAGCTCATTGCTCCTGCCCTTTTTGGAGCCACACCCCCCGTCGAAGACGCTGTGCTGTCCAAGGCTTTCGGCATCCCGCCGTCCGAGGTCGAGATTATCAAGAAGGGCTTCGCAGCCTAAGCTGTGCTATTCTGCATTCAATTCTCTGGGCGTACTATTATTGGGTACTGCTGCAGGTCATGTGGGTATAGAATAACCACAGAATAAACTCTAAACCCACATGACCTGCACCACAGAATAACAGGTAGAGTTTGAACTTTGCTGTGGAAAGATCAAGTTCCTGAGATCTATGCAAGTGCTTCTGTGATGATCAGGCCCAGACTTGATTGGGAAATAAATTAGTATCTGTGCGTCGACAAATCAGTAGCTGGAATAAGTTCCTGACTCCTGTGCTTTTTTGCGACAGTTCGTTTCGCATTTGAATTTTAACAAAATTTCCTGGCATGATTTTTGAGTTGTCGTGAGTCTCTCCCCCACTAGTTGCTAGTGTGTCTAGTGCTCAGGCCCATTCCAGAAATTGGGTGTGTGGAAGATTAAGATGTCTGAGTAGCTGGCTCATCTACAAGCTGCTGCCGACAAGTGAAACACCCTGTAGTTTTTTCTACATTTTTTCTGAATATAAAGCTACGAATAAATTGCTCTTCTCCATGACCAGCCTCAATTGCTGCAATGTGTAACTTGATACTGCGAATGCGATTCTAGCTGTTGTGAACGTGTCGCTTTCATTCTTTCTTCAATGAATTTACTTGCTAACTAAGGGTCTTGAATCTTGAGTCTGCATTTGAATGGAATGTGCTATTCACACCGGTAGATTATCTCTCAGTATCGTTCACATTTAGAGAGTCATGAATTTTGTACAGGAGGAAGGGTAACCCTAGAGGTCCTTCCATGTTTTGAGGCCTAGGTAGGTGTGAGGCCGGTAGCCCAAGTGCTGGACACCACCAAAGAACATGGAAGGGCCTAAGGGCCCAGAGGAGTACCCTTCTGACAGATTTAAAGTAATAGCTTTTTTTGGGTCTAATATATGTATGTATGTATGTATGTATGTATATTTAATTTCTTTTTATTTGGTCTATATACATTGTATCCCCTTTCCCCCACTTTTAATCATCTTCTTGGGGCTTTAAAAGCTCTGCTCTCTTTTTTCTAATAGGTTGCACTACACTTTATGGACAAATATCCTTAAAGGATAAGGAAATGTTTGAATAATGAGGAAATGCTGGAAAGAAACAGAAGGTTGAGAGGATATTGGTTTTTAGAGTCCAAGGTTCCTAGCATCCACTCTCAACTTGCAGCTTAAATCTTCCTCTTTGCTTTGGACTACTACACCTGTGATATTTTTCAATTTTGTGACCTCTCATCATTGGTCAGTGTCTCAAGAGGGGTTCAGCATTAAGTGGCAACAGGTTTTTAGAACCCGTCTAAATAATTTAAACACCAGTCTTAAAAGTGTTGACAAATTAAAATCAGAGTTAAATGTGACAAAAATAAAATTCAATTATTTTTTCAAAATTTGAAGATTTTTTTCCCCCCACGAAATGAGAGTATTGTGACAGAATATCCCTGTTTGATTTGTATTTTTCATATTTTGGCAAACTTTCATACCCCAATAAAAAAACTCTGGACTACACTCATTTCCCAAAACTGGGATCTGATCAATTCTTCACTCAAGGAGTTCGGCCTTCTCCAATAAAAAGGTCATTCTGCCTTCTCATGAATTCAATTCATTGGTCTCAATCCCAACTATACAAACTGCATCCCATACCTCCTCAGCTCCTGTAGACAATCTTCTCCTGCACAGACCATGCACTTCACAGTGACAGTGTCCCTCACATGCGCAATGGGTTAAGATGAGATGCACTATAAGGTGAATCTTTCGAAGGTCTGTAGATTCTACTAACATTCTCCAAAGTTCAATTCAGGTGCCAGCATGCACTTCAAGCTTTATGCAGTAATAGTAAATTGAGTCTGAGGTAAACATGCCCTCCACTGAACATCACCTAGTAATCGAATGTTGGTTTAGTGCAGACCAGTGCCTGTGAATGGTTGCATGCATTGCAGATCATTACCAAAACAAGGTCTTATGATCAAATGTTTGGTCTTGAGAAATTGTGTTTGGTTTTTTTTAAGGTATCCAAATGGAATGGTATTTTTGTGTGTGGTTGCTGGCATGGGAAAAAGCTAGTATTAAAACAAATAATAGACATCATTGTATCTAAATATGTTTGGTGATGAGAAAGGAACAACATATTTCATGCATATAGCTGAAAGCAAATAAGGTAAAAAATATTTTAGTCTATTTTTTAGTGTTTGGTTATGGGTTTTTTTTGAGACAATTGAAAAAAAAATGTAAGCAAATTTTTCAAAGGCAATGTTTGGTTTAGGGGTGGGCTAGACTCATTTTCACAAAACATCACCAATCTAGATCCAAGGAGGGTGTTTGGTTATGGGATTTATTTGTTACATTAAAGGGCATGCAATTGCTCAAAATTAAACCCTAAACCCTAACAAGGATATAATGCACAAAAATTACAAAAAGACATTAAATCTTTGAGTCCTCCAAAGGAGGAACTCTTGTAGATTCCTACTAAGCACTTTGCATTCCCTTCACAAATATTGACACGAGATCAAGTTTATACTTAGGTTAAAAAGCAAATGAATAATTCATTTTTACTTCCAATTCTTTTTCAAGTGTGTTGTAAGTATGTCTTCTTTACAAGCTAAGAACAACTTCAATATTGTTTAGAATTCTTTGGTTTTAGTGTTGTAGTGTTAAAAAATATAGGAACAAGTGACAACTCAAATATGCAAGTAAAAGTAGAGCATGTAGAAGAGGATGTGTCAAGTTTGAAACTTTATTTGTAGAAACTAAGTTTCAAGAGATAAAAAATGTAGAAAAATTAGAGCAAGGTTCAAAAGTAGATCTATAGATACTAGTTCTCAAGGTGAAAGTTGAACACATAGAAGTGGGATCACCATTAAAGATAGGGATAAAAACCATAGATTGGATTTACAATTAAACATTCAAGAAATACTTGGATTATCATTAGATCCAACATTCTATAATTCAAAATGTTGAATAAAGGAGATTCAAAATAGCAAGGGATTAGCTAAGTTATATCAATGGTTTATATATTTCTACCCACAACCTACGCATTAACAAAAATGTTGATTTAATGTGGGAAGACTATATAGATTTTTATGCTTTCATCAACTAATATCCTATAACATTATTTCAACATGCATTAGCTCCTTGTTTCCAGACTTATTAAACTTTTTGAATTTTTGAATTCTATGCAAAAGAAAAAAATCATCTTTAACTGGGCCAAAACACACCTTATCAAGTGACCCAACAATCATGGACATTCAAGTTGGTAGAGAAAGCATGAGCAAGGGTTTTGCTTAGGTGAGGGTTAAATTTTGTTTATAACACCATCCCTAAGTTTTGGGAATGGTTAATTATAAATTGTGTAATAAATGATGTAGGAAATGTTCTACCATGGATCTACATCTTTAAAAGGGAGAGAATGTACGATGATTACATCATACTTTACAAACCAAGGACCTACAATGCAAAAGAGAGCATGAATGATTTTTTTCTTATTCAAAGAGTTTTAATATTTTTTCAAGAAGTTTATTCTAAGTTAAGTGTTTTTCACCAATAAAACTTTGTTATTTTTGGATGGGCATGGCGAAAATGTTACTTTAAAAGAAATAAAACATGCACCAAAGTTTGGATTTGACATGATCACCTTACCATCTCACACATCACATGTTTTACAACCATGAAATATATCTTATTTTGAACCATTTAAAATAACAATTAAAAATGTTAGGGATGAAATTATGTTTAGAATCAATCACATGGAACCAAACAATATAACATTCACTAATTGGGTAAATTATGTTTAGAGCATTCACTCACAAATAAAAACATCAAGTTTGCATGTAAGGCTATAGGTATATGGCCTTTCAACCCCAAAGTAATGGACATCAAGATTCAACCTTTAAAAATGTACATTGTACCAAACATTAATGATTAGGAAATGAAGATGATTACATAATAAATGAAGAAACTAATCATAATCAAGATTGGGAGGAGGATTTTGCTATTGCATTTTTTTTGCATATGGCTGAAATAATTTAATAAATGACAATTAAAGATTTTCCTACCAACATGTTAGAAAAGGACCAACGTCATTATGTAAACATGTTTTTAAGCCCTACAATGATTGAAGAATAGCCATGAGATATAATCTTGAAATGCCACAAGAAATTCAACATCTTCCTAATTTGATCCAAAAATCCATGTGTTTGCACAACTTACTTTCATTACTGTGTTTACTTAGAAAATAAACAAAGCGAAAAAAACTATGGATAAGATAGTTGTAAAGGAAATTAAAAAAGAAGGTGAAAGGAGAGGGAAAATAAATTGTTGAAAATAATAATAGATTAGGGATTGCACCAAATTGAATAGTTCAAAAAGTTACTAAAAAAACACACTAGAGCACAATTTGTTGCAACTTGGACTCTAATAATTCTCAGGGAGGCATGAGACAAATTTCCACAAAACTTTTTGGTTTGCTTGTAAGTAGATCTTTGTAGGTATAGGGCCGTGAATATTGGACACACAACATGGTTTTAGTAAAAGGTTAAACAATAAGCATGGGCTAGGCAATATGCACGAGGCCGATGAATAGATAGGTTGTTACATTTTAATGATTAAGTACATTGATAATGAGCAAAATAAAAAAACCTCAAACAAAGTAAAAGACGAATGTAACTAAGAGAGTTGTAAAACACAAGATCATGATGATTAGGAGGAATGCAAGACCATGGTGATGAAGACGAACATAAGATCATGATGATTAGAAGGAACATAAGACCATGAGAACACAAGGCCATTGTAATTACAAATACAAGACCTTGATGATCAGGAGGAACACAACACCTTGATGACTAGGAAAAGCACAAGACCACAACAATTGGGAGGAACACCAACACCACAACAACTGGGAGCAACACAAAACCACAATGCAACCAAGAGGAACACCAACGCCATGGCAACTAGGGGAACAAGACTATTGTGATGAGGAAGAACACCAAAATTGGAATGATTAGGAGGAACACAACACCAAGGCAATTGTGAAAACCACAAGACCATGGACATGAGGAGGAACACAAGATCACAACAATTAGGAGGAAGACCATGGTGATAGGAAGAGCTCAAAACCCCAAGGAGCTTATGCGTAGGATATGTAGCAATTGGAGTGCTCCAAGCTTCGAAGGGCTCCAAGCTTGGAAATGCACTTGACTTGAGACCATTGAAACAACTAATGAGGAGAATGAAGCACCTTGTGCCCATAGACTCTAAGAAACTTGCATAAGGTTTGGTGAATGGGATAATTTCATTGATTTCCAAACCCTAGATTAGATCAACCATATGTTTAAAAATGAATGACTATGTTCACAACATTGACCATTACTTTTTTCATCCATCTCAGTGACAAGAGGAGGTAGAGTCCATTAGTAAGCATAAGTCTATTTGGTTTTAGTGGCAAAGTAAACTCTAATGGGCTATCATGTGTATAAAGGGTTTTTTTTTCTCATTTTTGACCACATGAACTTTAAAGGGGCATATTTTTCTCATTTTTCATCTATTTTGAATGATTGAAAGTGATGTGACTGTGCTTCTAGGCCTCTATACTTTATCTTCAGAACCCATAAGGAAAGGAGGTGGACTGAGTGAGAGGGAGGTGACTGGTACACTAGGTGTTCCGTTACTGAGCCTCTCTACCCTACCGAAGAAAACACCCACCGGATGCATTAGGCCATTACTTTTGCCAAGATAGACCAGACCAATACTGGGTGGTTCTTAGAATGGGGGAAAATTATGCACTGGTTATCAACCCAGGCATATACCCACTTACCTGTCAGTTCTCCAAATATTCAAAGAACCGATTTTGGCATGTAACCTTCACTCTCAGAAAATGAAAAAGTCAAAGAACCAGCCAGAGAACTGTCAGAGCTTTTCCAAAATTTTCATGAAAATACTGTGTTTTCACTGGTTCTTAAGGTTCTTTAAATAACTGGACCTAAGGTTCTTTGAGACTGAACTTCTTTCAAGGAACTGAAACAAGTGCTTCTCCCATTCTGGAATATTTAAAGAACTGAAACTGGTGGTTCTTTCAAGATTCAAATAACTGCACAACACTGGTCCAGAAATTCACGTGATTACTAACTCACCATTACACACAACCAGAGCTCCCTTCCACCTGAGCACCCTTTCTTCTTTTCTCAGCTACACTCTTCTCTCCAAAGAGAGGAACACTCATCATAATACAGAGCACCCAGCAAGACCACCCCTTCTACCAGCTGCTCCTAGCTGTAATGTACACAAAATCAGATCCCCCCTCCATTACAGCACTGATGAAATTATGAAAGAAAGACAAACAGCACTTTCCTAGCTAGAACCTAAACTGTAAACCTGAAATAATATACCGGACATGGTTTGGTGTCACAAAGGGCCCTTGAAATCTTCTGCTTGACAATGATTGTGAAATAACCAAGGAAAGGAAAACCAGTGTATTTGACAGAAGAATTTATCATGCTTCAAATTCTTCTTCATTGATTTATCACTAAATGTGCCCCCAATATTGGGTTCTTGCAGAAGAGACATAATACCTTGTCACTAAGCAGAATAACTGTTGTTCAGTGTGTTCAACTAATTACGCCCATTTTACACAAGGAGTTGAGAACAATATAACCTGAATCTAGCAATCCTACTGGTGTAACCACTGAAATCAGCCCCAAGTTCTTTACACACTGAGTCGAGAACAAATACATAGACATTATTAGTATGTGCTTTGAGCTTAGCTTTGTGTGCTAGGGGAGAGGGTTGAAAAATTGTTGCAGCCAAATGGGCAACCTAGGATCCCTAACTGGATTGTCATGGTTTTCAACAGTGGTCACAGTCACAAAATCCAAAGTTGGTTGCAAAAGCTATTAGGTATGCATGTCCCTAATGGAACCATGATTGGTTTAAGAAAGTACCTATAGCGCAATTTTCGCTCCAGTGATCCCATCAAACTACAAAAAGTGATACCATATGTATGTTTAGTCTTTGTATGCTAGGTAAGATTTGTATCAATATCATGGGAAATTCTGGTTTGATATCAGGAGATTTGTGTTCAAGGATGAAGGTGCGTGCAAATTCCTCACCCCCTGAAATTCGATTGTAGGCATTCCTAGTTGAATGTACATTTGAAATAATTTTGAAAAGTTTGTGGCAAATTTAGAAAACCTCCATGGTCAACTTAGATTTATATAGCCTCCTAGTTCAACCGTCAATTATTGCATATATAGGTATTTTTTCTTCAGTTTTGTGATGTAGCCAAAATGGCAATCATCCATAAGATTATACAGCCAAATTGGCTATAGACCAAATATGAAAGTAGAAAACTTTAAGAATCCTTTTGTATTTTGACCCTACTTGTTGGAACCTGCTGTAGAAATCTGGTGGTTTCTATTTTTATTTTTTCAAAACCTTGCAAATTAGTGTCAAATTTTTCACAAAATTCCTTTGTATGTGTCAAAATCATATTTTTCAGGTTGAGAAATGTGAAAATTTGCAGAGGAAAAAAAACCCTGGTTGCATTCCATAATGAATATCTGGAAACAAGGAATACTTAATACCTCGCAGTTTCAGCACAAATTAGGTTATTTGTTGAAATGTTATTTTTTTTAAAAGTTTTTTTTTCCTCCAAAAGAAGACATTTTGGTGCATGAAAATAATTGTTTTTGGAATATTCAATTTGTTGACATGGAATCTTCAAAATTAATCAATTATTCAACAATTATTGAACAGACATGTGTTGAAGCTGCTCATTTACTAGTGTATATGAATCTCTTATAGTAAGGGTTCAACATGACAAGGGATACAGCACAACAATTTTAAATTGCCGATGTTGGACATTTGGATTTCTTTAATGTTTCTATTACATAAAGATCCAACCTGATCTTATACAATTAAAGAAAAGTAGAATGTTATGCATAAGATTATAATGAAAATCCCTGGTCTGCAAAACATGATTAAAACAATCATGTTCTGTCATGACTCTTTTAAACTTGAGAGGAACCCTGTGGAGGTAGCCTCTAGAGTTTTTATCTTGAGAGTATTTTGAGTGTTATATATATATTTTTCTATGTGTCAAATCTTTATAAATAGTGTGGAAATGAGATGTTAGTGCATGGAGGAATCAAGCTCCGGATGGATGATAGGTGAAAAATTCCAACCAAATGAAATTATTTTTTTAATAGAGAAAACATGATCCCAAGCCATCCATGTCTATGGATCAAATTAATTTCAATGGATGAATTTAACCCCATTGATCAGATGAATCCTGTGTATGATTTATGTCCAAATGCAATGATTTGCATTTGCTATAGCTGCTGAATGACCCAACTAGAAGATTTTTTTTTCTTGGTGGCCAAATGGAAAAATAGGATGAAACTTCATGATATTTCAGTGAATCTCATCTATCATCACTTAAAATTTGATATCATTCATGAGGAATTTATTTCATCCATTGAAATCCATGTAGATTGCATAAATGAACATAGAATATCATCATCCATTAATTTTAAAAGATGAAATGACTGAACTTTCATGAAATCTCAATATGTTTCAAAAATCATCCATTAAATGTCCAAATTTTATTATTATTATTGAATGTTCATGCAAACTCCATGAACATGAGATTTCATGTATAAAAATTTGTGATAGGCTTATTAGTTTTATGCCATTTAGTCCATATTAGTCAAGTTGGTTTAAATACTGATGCGCCTTGCCACCATGGTTGTTTAATGTGGACATATATGTATGTAGTTGCAGTTTGGGGTGAGGGCTAGAGCTGCAACATTCTCCCCAAGTCCTCTCCAATTGTGCTTTTCACAAAGTATACATTCTCTGTAGAAGTGCTTGGACCTCAGAATGCATCAGCATCGGATCCTGAATACCTCTTCGAATGAAGAATTTGTCAGTGTAGTTAAAGTAGATGTGGAGTCAGTTAAGCATAATGGTCTGGGATGAGGATTTGATTTGTTGACAATTTCTTGGGCCAGGTTAGAATCTCAGTTCTTAGTGTTTTGAGCAGAGTTCTTTTAGGAACTTTTTGAAGCAGCAAAAGCAGCAATCATTCATAGGAAGATGCAGCAAAAGAGGCAATCATCCATAAGAAGATGTAACAAAAGTGGCAATCATAATTAGCCAGATTTAGTGAAATCTGGCTAATTAAACCAGATATGAATTATGGATCTTTAATCAGCCTTCTATAATTTTGGCTACATACTGAAAACTAACAGTAGAAATCTGGTGATTATATTATTATTTTTTTCACTTCTGGCAATCAAAACTCAAAACCTTCAAAAATCACTTCGTTTATTATTTTGAATTTTGCATTTTTGAGAAATTTTGTCAGTAAAAAAAACAAGGCTGCTTTTCAGTAGCACTTCTGATATGTTCTTGTTGCAATGTAAGAACTACTTCTCTTAATCTACAGAACCTGCTGCCACTAAGGGATTGACATATTAAAAGGAAGATTTCACATTGTTGTCCAAAGTTTGTACTTGTCAATCTTGCGTTAACTACTGTTCCAGTATCAAAATTTGATCCTCAGCCATCTTGATTCCCACTTTCTTTATCCTAATTCAAGTGTTGTACACAGCTTCACTACTTACAATTCTCACTTCATTTGTGTTTCCATTTCAAGCCAGTTCATCTGAGGAAGTGGGATGCATGGCCACAATGTCTTAGAATGGTTTTGGACTAGGTAACTGGCAACTAGATAACTGGTGATCCAGTGCGCAGGTTACCGGACATAACCATCCTCGATGAGAATGCCCTCTTTTCATCCATGCAGAGAGTGGTGATGAAATATTCATCGAAGCAGCAACAGGTGACAGAATCATTGGGGCAATGAGAGCCCAGGGTGGTATCTTGTGCTAACTAGTAGGGTGCCAATGAAACTGAGGTTGAAGGTTATGGGTTGTAACTCCTGACCTGATAGCCAATTGGAGCATTGAGATTCTCACGAGGGATGGTTATGGATCTTATATGTCCTGAGATTACTCCACAATACTTTAGTCTAAATCTGCATGTAAAATGATGTTTGATGTGCTATTAGTAGTTATGAATATGTTGCTGATTTGAAATCATTCCTTGCAATCAGAAATTGCTACTCAGGTACAAGGCCCAATTCCATGAGGAGAGTATGTGCAAGGTATTATTATCCCTCACCATGTCTTGATGAGTATGATACATAAGTCTGTCTCTCCCAAGTCATGCCTTGCGGCATGTCCATTTGAATCAGGTTTTGATATTGAAGAGCTCTAACAAAGCAAGAGATTCAATGTCAGAGTTTTGTATGCATTTTGCTGAAATGATGACTCTTTTTTGTGCAGCAAGGTTAACCACTTAGCTTATCCTTGCAAGAGAATGGAGCTGGTGGATTGTATTCTTCTCTGGGTGGAGTGTAATCCAGCACAAATTAAGCTTGTAATCTGTACATGTCCTCAGTCTGCATCTCCATTGATGAAACAACCTGCAAGCCTAGTGGTGGATGAGACACACAGAAAAAGATGTTTCTCTGTCTTTTGCAAGTTGGTGTTCCATGTTCTTATCTTGCTGCCATCCATGGGTGTTCCTCCTACCAAAACACTCTTGAACAGACAATGCAGTTAGCCATAAGTCACCTCATGTTCTTGATCTGACTTCACACAATCTTCCGTATACATGCAGATTGCAACAATTTTTGTATACATAAGAGTTCCATCTGCTTGATCCTTATGAAGCTGAGACTGTGCATGGGCGAGTAGATCTGAGCTTGGTTAACCACCCTGGGATGCTTGAAAAGGCAGGCCACTCAATGAACTTTCCAGTCTTCATACAAGAAGGATAATTGTGAAGGACCAACTCTTAACAGACCTGACTCTCCCCACCAAAGATCGAGTTTCATTCATCTCAGAATTGTTGCAAGTATTTGTTAAGGGCTGACATCTGTGGTGATGAAAGAAAGTACACTTCACCCAGGTTTGATCTAACCTTTTTGACATGTTAGTACAATAATGAATGTGGCACAAAAGCTGAATGTGTTGCACTCAGGAGCTTTGCAGGGACATTGAAGTACTGCAAAGAGCTGGTATCTTGAATGTTCAAACCTCTAGTTAATGAAGAAGATGGTTGCACTACAAGAGAATGTGGTTTTTCTCAAGGCCATGGCTCATGACACATTTGTGGTTTCATCCACTACAACATGTGGTGTTTATTGTGGCATATTTTACTTCAAATTGACATTAGGATTTGGCACATAATTTTTAACAAATTCTAAACAGCAACACATTGCCTTAAGGTTGGGGGCTGATCTGGACATTTAGGACAGCCATTGAAGCCAAGCAAATGGAAGGAATGATTATTGCCATGTGAGATGGAGAGGATTGTAATGGTTCAAGCTCCATTTCTGTCATATACTCCAGTTCTGGAAATTTCCAAGCTTCTCCAAGCATGATGATGAGAGGAGAGAGTAACCAGGTATGTAGATGAGGCCTGAGACACCACCTTGACCTATAAATAGGTGAGTAGCAGCTCTGACAGTCATTTGCTTCTGGGATGTGAGCCACTATCCCTTCTCAGAACATGCTTGCCACAACCCTGGCATGTTCAGGAGTATTGTTCTCTATTTATGTAGAAGAAACCAGAACCATCAGTGCTGATCTACAAGAGAAGGTAAGGGATTACCATCCCTTGTTCAAAGATATCCCACCCAGGAGCAACTTCTCTAGAACCTCAACCCTAGATAGTAGAGGAAACAGAGGGTAATCAAGTGAATATGACATTTTGCAAGTTTGGTGCAGGGCCAACATGAATCAAGCTGAGATCTGTAGGTCACTTCTGCACTGCTGCTGCAGCTGATAGCTTTGCTGCAATTGTGTACTTAATACCAGAATGAGATCTCTATGGTGTCTGAAGCATGTGAAGGTGCATTTAGCTCCACACTAGGGGAACTGCCCACCTGCACCTAGTGGGGGACAATTGCACTTGGGAGGCAACCTCAAATAACAAAGTGAACAAGGGATGTGTTACACTGTGGCCTTGCCATTTACATCAAAAGGTACCTTAAGGCAAAAGAAGAAATCTGGAAATTCAAATATTTCACCATGTAAAAATATAATCTTCACTAAAAATCCTGTAAAAGAAACCAAAATCCTTCAAGTTGTTATAACTCCATAACTAATCTCAAGTTTCAACACAAGCCAAAATATCTTGAAATTCTGATATAAAAATAGACCTACTACCTAGGGGCCAAAATCCCTTAGGCTACCATACTCTATAATGAATCTAAACACAATATCCTTGCCTTGGTAGGCAAAGCCAACAAAGTGCCTAAGTAATGTGATAATTTTTTTTTAACAGGGCAGTGTGATTGCTGGATTTGGTGATCTGAATTTGTTTTCTTAGTTAACTTGAGTGACCTAATAGCCTAGTCAATGTGTCATAGCTATTTCAGACAGGGTTCTAACACATTACTTGTGCACTTTGCTTTTAAAATATTTTCATTTTGCATTTTTTTGGTTAAAATTTAAAAAACTAGACACATTGGGTGGGTAATTTTTAAAACATTAAGCAAGTACATAAGTTGATTGAAAAATGGTGTCTAGTGAAAGAGATTTGCCAGTAGAGAGGTCATAAGATGCAAGGACCTGTGGAGATTGTTTGGAATTAGTATAATGCCCACTTTAGATGAGGGTCCAAGGTTCATGGTCCAATGAAAGAGAGCATTAGTCAATAATGATAAATTGGACCCATGACAATCTTTTGTGTGATTTGACAGTTTTTAATTTTATTTTTTTGAAAATTAGGCACTATTTGAAAATGATTTATGAAGACTAGACATTCTCGTCCAATTAATTAATTAATAAATGAATTAAGCACTTCATTTTCAAATTAATTTATGCGTAACTAGTTATCCACCTATGGTAACTTGTCAACCAATTATAAGGTGGTGCAAAGTCTCTTCTAATGTTGTGAGGGTATCTGGTTTGCAAGGTAAAAACTGAGGGTTTAGTGTCAACTTTTTTTGAACTGAATGCAAGTTGACAAAATTTTGTTGGAACCAATGCAAGAATCAGGCCATAGAACTAATATTTTGTTAAGTACAGAATTGAAATTGAAACTGTGAAAAATATATTCTTAAAAATAAGGTCATGACATTTAGATAAGAAACATTGATTATTTTAAAAAGTCAATAAGTAGGATAATCTTTATAATTAAGTATATTAGTATCTTGGCGGCTTTGGCAACAACCCCTGTTGAATAATTCATATATTTTGAGAAATTGAATTTGACAACATAGGTTAATTTTGAAGATATGTACAAACTAAATATCATAAAACTACCTTCACTACCCAAAGTTTTCAGTTGTCTTCCTGGTTGGACTACCTCATAAACTTGTATATGCTGAAGAAGGCTAGGGGTCAGGTGTGATCATAAATTTTGAATCATTTGGCATAATAAGCTACTATTCTGTCAAAAATCCAACACAATTAAAAATAATTTAGTTTGTGCCAAAGCTGCCAAGATATTACGATAATAATTTTAATTAGTTGTTGAATTTTATACATACATAGACCCTTGGTTTTAATTTGTTGTAAAACTTTGTACTCATATTATCTCTAGCATTGACAAGTATTTAATGTGTGCTAGAATCGAACCTAGTTCTTTGAACTAAGTAAAAAAGTTATTGAATTAATAAAATTCTAGAATTAAAACTAAATTTTTTTTAATAAAAGAACTTGGCTCAAACCCCCACCCAGAGAACCTCCATCTCAGATTTACATTGTCAAAACTGAGACCAAAGGTTCCCTTTAAAAGGAAGAACCACAAAACACCGGTCTCTTTGTCTTTTCCTTGGCTGAATTATGCAACAAAACGAAGTGGAGAAAAGATGCAGGATGAACCATACAGCCCATCTCAAATTTATTCTACACCCACAAGAGTCTATCCAGATATATCATAATGGGCTTGTCAAAAAGTATCAGTGATCATTTTCTGATATGGAGCTGATAATTTTTCTCTAGTAGCGTATTTTGAATCTTGTGTCCTATTAACTGGAGGTACAAATGACAAACAAGCAAAGCTATGCATAGATAAGGAGAGAGATCAAAGAACTTGAATGAATGCAAGTCGGACAAAGGTAGTAGACAATTGAAATCATGTCGGACTTAATTTAGTGCAGCACCAAGCAAGGAGAGCAAAATGAGGGGATAAAAAGTGCAAAGGCAATAAAGATGTATGTATCTGAGCCAAATAATGGTGAGCTTTATGTAGTGCAGTTTGCAACAGAAACACAGTACGTTTATTGCACAATGCACAAAACTTGGTGTCAATAATAGCTGCATGGCAGACTTTTCATTCTTACCTCAGAACCTCTTGATTATAGCTCTCCCTCATCACTAGTGTTTTCTTTAGGAATTTTTGTTTGTAGCCAAAGTGGCAATCATCCTTCGGAAAATGTTGAAAAAACTATGATTATCCTCAGGAGGAGTTAGCCAAATATGGCTATAAATCAGATATTGAATTACAAATCTATAATCATCCTTATTATATATATTTTTGCTACATACTTTGAAGCAAATATAGAAATCTGGCTATTTTTACTATTTCCCCCCTCATTTCTGGTGATTAAAAGCTTCTAAAATCACTTCGTTTTTCACCAAGGAAAACAAGGCTTCCCAGCCCCCCAATTTGCAAGAGACTTTACAGTCTTTGCACTTGTGTGTGTGTTTTGTTTCCCACTCTGCATCGTCAAGTTTGTGGATGAAAACTTGTGGCTCAATCTAGCAATTGGAAATCTATGTTTGTGCTCCAGCTGTTTTTGTGGCCAAGCATTTGTTTTTAATCTGTACTGGTGGGGCTCTTGGTGAGATTATTAATTATGTGAGACACTAAATATCCCCTAATGAGCTTTGTTTCGTGCATTTTGGGTTTGTATTTTGTGACCAGCCTGGTTTTGCATACAACTTTGTTGTGTAAGTTTTTTTTAATGCATTCTTTACAATTTTTCTAATTTTATGTTCTACAACAGTTCTGTTCCCACCTTAATTTCAAACTCAACACCTCTCAATAAAGAGCATGAGTATCAACCACCAGCATAAATTTAGACATTGAAAACCAAAAATAGTATTTCAAACTAATCAAAACCTTGTGACAGAACCATGCAAGGTTAAGTTTTGTCAACCACCTTTTGCGTTTGACATACCCCATGAGGAGGCGTTCAATGTCTTGGATGTTAAGCTTTAACATCATCTTTTGAACTTTGAGTACATCACATTGTGAAGGCAGAATGTGACACCCCCTTACAAACTTTGCAGATGTCAACTCTGTGTCCTGCATGAATTAGTCAGCCCTCTAGTCTTGTTTAAAAGAAACACTAATAACCAGCACCCATCAGCCCACCATAAAGGATGAATGGTAAGTGGTCTGGAAACAGTTTTCTGTTGGGTTCCAGTTTCCTAGCTAACCACAGTGGTTAGCTCTGTTGCTGTTTTTTATCTACCTACTTACTAACAACCCACATGCAGATTGGTAGTAGGTAGGTAATAAAAACAGCCATTACCTATGTATAAACCATCTAGTTACAGAATAGTTAACTATTTTCCAACCTTCCTATCTATGAGAGCTATTTCCTATGGAATTGGTTACCAAGGTGAAAGCTAATATTAACTTAGTTGCAGTTCATCCATAACTCAGTAGTACCAGGCATCCAGTGGATGGTGTGCTGGTGGGTGCTGGTTCACTGTGGCAAAATCACCTGACCCCAAAGCTCAGTGGGAAATCATGCATTATCTCCAGTGTTGTGTGGTTCTTTGATTCTGTTTAGTAACCTCAGGTTCTGTTTTTTTGACAATTTTTAGAACCACAAAAATCTCAGTTCGAGGACTGTAAGTGCAGATTTGTAAAACTTTTGAATATTTTTACAAGGAACTAGTTTGATGATGGGTCATGGGTTGATTTTCATTATGCAAGGGGGGAACATGGGGAGTTCTTTTAATGTTTGGTTATAGAAAAAATGGTTAAATTTTACAAGGGCCCCAAGTTTGGGGTGCAAATGAGTGTTTGGTGATGGGGTGCATAAGTCATGTTAAATAGCACACAATTGACCACAAACAAGGATTAAGATTTACAAGAATCCAATGAAAAAATAACAACTACAAATTAATTAGGGAAAGGCTTTCAATTTCCTCACAAGTCCAAGCACATCCATTCCCACCAAAAATAACATGCCCAAATTCACAAGGCTATGGTGCAAGTTTGGATACACAGTTCTATCTTTCAAAATCAAACGCAAAACTCTTTTAGAATGTTAGAGCTTTCAAGTTGTGAGAGAGATAGTCTCAAATCTTTAATCAACATTTTGAAAACATATGCTGACCAAACAACATGAAGGAGTTGTAAAACATTGTAGATTAGAAACACAAGTCTTAACATATCAATAAGAAGAAATAGGGCATCTTAAAATAGCCAAAGATGAGCCAAAGGAAATGGATTAGCAAAATCTAAACACTAAACTAGCCAAAGAAGGGCTACAAGAGTTTGAACATCCAACTTTAGATCCTATTGTTATAAAAATGAAATAAAAAATCAAGATTTAGGGGTGGGTGTAGAAAACTAGCTAGTAAAGGTTGTAATTGATTAGTTTTATAATCAAAAGTTCAGGAAGTTTTTATTACCACTAGGTGTAAAGTTCTATACAATCTAAATGGTCATAAGCAAGGCAAATTTCATCCAACTCCGAGAAATCATAGTTCATTGTACACATCTAGTACCTACATAGAAACAACAAATCGAAATTTAATTTGGGATGACTTTGAGTAGTTCTATGCATTAATAACTTCTTTTTAGCAACTAGAGACATATGCATTTTAGACATACCTTGACTTGTCATACTTTTTTGAAAGTTGGGCAAATATAGAAAATTCAATTTGTACCTCTTGTAAAGCCATATAACATACCTTCAACATGTTGGAGGTTACAATTGGGAGGATTTAAATCTCATACTTTTTTGAAAGTTGGGCAAATATAGAAAATTCAATTTGTACCTCTTGTAAAGCCATATAACATACCTTCAACATGTTGGAGGTTACAGTTGGGAGGATTTAAATCTTCATGCTAAACGTGCCTTGTAAGATGACGCACTCCCAAGTCCCAGGTTAAACCCACTTGAGGGTCCAACTATGTAGAGTTGCGAAAAGTTGGGACTCGAAAAACGCTCTCGACTTCCAGCATTATAAAGGGGTACATGGGTGTGTGCTAGAAGTCCCGAGATTAGACTAGGAAGAGGGAGTAGAGGTTCAAGCTTGAATTTGCATCCAAAACAAACCACAAAGTGGTTAGTTCACATTTGGGAACACCCTTGGGTGTTGGGACAAGCCACGGGCACTTTGGACCACAAGACTCACCACGGCCTGGACTCGGGGGAAGCCACCGCCTTCCCCCATATAGTATTCTCTGCAACGCTCCGCAGAGGCTACATCCAAATGGCTCTTTTTCCCGAGACTTCCAAGTTGGAGTCCCGAAATTGTTCCGAAACTGTCCCAATTGGAGTCCTGGGACTTTGGGAGCTCATAACTCCCGACTGCGAATTCTTATCGTGATAAAGTCTAAACCAAAGTTGTAGCCCTTGTTGAGATCTTTCCAATGCCGTGTTGCACTCTCAATTCAAAAGTTAAAAAGAGGTCGATTCCCGACTTCTAGTGGTCAGGAGTCAAATTGCCAGTTTGACTCCCGGCCCTTCTTTTGCCCATAACTTGGGCTGCAGATGTCCAAATGACCAATGCGAGGGCATTTTGGACATCTACGCTTCAAGACCTTTTCAATGACATCAAGAACACGTCAATACAAGGTGTTTTAGGCCTTTCTATTGAATTTTAAACATTTGGGAGTCCCGGAGGACTCCAAGTCCCCAACTTTGGGAGTGTTGGGCTTCACCCCCACACTTGGCTAAAGTGGGGTTAGGCAAAATATAGAAGATTCAATTTGTACCTCTTGTAAGGCCATATAACACACCTTCAACATGTTGGAGGTTACAGTTGGGGGGATTTAAATCATCATGCTAAACGTGCGTTGTAAGAGGTGAAGTGGATTATAGGACCAACCAAAACAAAACAAGATGAATGTATTCAATATGCATTTTGTAGTGATGGTCGATTATTAATATTGTTGTCAATTATTCAACTAGGATAACACTATTAAATTTCTATATATTTAGAGGAGAAAGGATACATGATGACTACATATGACTTTGCACACTAGGAACTTGTATGGTTATGTAATCAAAAGCATGGATGACTACCTACCTATCTAAGGAATTTCTCTAGACTTTTTTCAAGAGGTTAATACTAGGTGGAATATCCCTAAGGGCATAAGCATGGTAAAGTATGGCAATTAAAAACACTTGTCATTTTTTCAAAAAAATCCATAAAATGTATTTCAATGTATTAAATCCATGAATATTATTTAAGTCAATGATCAACAATTATAAGTTCTTTGACTTCATCGCATAATATTGAAAAAAAAAGTTTTATATGCATTTAAGTACATTTTTTTGAAATGTAAGTACAGAAAATACATCTCAACATTTTACAAAATTGAATTACAAATACATGAAAGTAAAACATCATTTACAATTATTATACTTTTAAGTTGATGAAGGGCTAATGTGTGTGGATATATTTTCAACTTTTCGTATTATAATCATAATCTATCAAAGTTTTAATGTTAAGTATTTTGGAAAATCTAAATAGTCAACTAATTTTAAACATACTTTTCATCCATTTTTCTTATATAAAAATTCCCCAAACTTTATGTACAACTTACAATAAATTCAACAAAGTGTTTTATGATTTCAAAATGCAATGTAAATCAATTTTTAATATTTTTGTTAATGTTAATGTTGAAAAGAGATTAGTTTGAAATTGAGTTTTCTTAGGACTACTTTTTTGGCATACTTTATCATGCTTGGAAGGTGAAAGTATCCTTGGGTGGTACCACTATGAACCACCTCATAAAATGAAAAAAGAACAAAAAATAACCAAATGATTTTAAATGTTTTCACAACTATAATTTTTTTTCTCATGTTTATCAATTGCATGCATTAATATATGGCTTGAAGTTTATTTTGGAATTAATTTTTTCAAATAAATTAAAATGACACTTCATAAATTAATAGCTTTAACTTTTCAAATTCATAATTAAATTAAATTTATTCAATTAATTTTCTAATTAAAAGAATAAAATTAAATTCCAAATTACTTGAAGAAAAAATTTCCTATAAAATTTTCAAATTATGTTTCAAATTTTTGTTTTTAACTAAAAAGTTAAAGGAAAGGAATTAACATTACAATCTTAAATTTGTTGGTAAATGCAATGATTAGAAACATCAAAATATACAATATTTTGAATTTTATGTAAATTTCAAAGTCTATTAAACCTAATAAATGTGATTAAAAAATAATAATGAAAATATTTGTTTAAATGTTTTTTATGATTTTTCAAAGTTTGATGGGTTTAAAAAATCAAGATGTTGTGGTTCCTAGTGGTACCACCCAAGGAAACTCTTACCTTGGACCCCTAACAAATAGGCATTTGCTCATTTTAGATGGGCATGGATCCCATGTCACCTTTGAGGCAATTGGATAAGCTAGAGTTGGGTTGGAATATGATCACTTTAATTTCACATACATCACATGCATTTTAATCTTTGGATGTGGCTTGTTTCAAGCTTTCAAAACAATTTTGAAAAGGGAAATAAACAATTAATGTTTATTATGAATTACATTGAATTAAATAAGATAGCCTTGGCAAGTTTGGGTAAACAAAGTTCTAGACCAAACAATTATAAGAAAAAATATCATGTTAAAGTTCAAAGGTATAAGGGTTTGGCCATTTAACCTTAGGGCCATGGAGGAAAAAAACTAATCCTAGTACTCCATAGACATTGGTGAATTAGATTAGGGAAGAAGATGATGATGATTGCCATTCAAATGAGGAGGATGGTGAGCAACAATGGACAAAATAGGCAATTGTAGAAAAGCTCATTAACATAGGCTCAACAATATTAATTACAACTAATGATGTATTTGAAGATCAACCTAAATATTATGTGAACTTGTTTAAGGTTCCTACAATCACTAACCATGCACTTGTAATAAAGTTAAAGAGGACATGGTTGAAAATATGGTGCCTTCAATGGATGAAGCTATAGAATTTAAAAATCCAAAAAGTTCAATTCAAGAGGCAATCATTGCCCGAGATGCCTATAATAAGAATTAATGGTATTTCACACATGGATGACCATGTTCTGACTTTAGAAGAGTATTTAAACATTATGCAACAGAAAGCAACAATAGGGAAGCATCACAATAAATTAGAAAAAAATAAAAAAAAGGAAAGGCAAGACAAGTAGGTAAGAAAAACATTTACAACATTGACTATAACTGAAAGATAGGCTAAAATGGAACTTGCAAAACACCAACGAACCTATTTCATTATTATTTAGTCACCCTTAATAATCAGAAAAATAAGAGACAAATGTTTCTATAATTTCAAGGCAGGTATGCAAGCTAACTCTCTTGGATATAGGGGTGTGAACCTTGGTCCAATAATATAATTAAAAAATAAAATAGCACCAGCAATTGCTAGAGAGAATAAACAACAGAGAGAAAAAAAAAGTAGTTATTGATAATGAACAAAAGGAAAGAAAAAAACAACAACAATTGTTGAGGACGAATTGAGGTGACGCGCTCCCAAGTCACGGGGGTGAAACCCACTTGGGGTCTCACAAAGTCAAGTTGCGGAATTGAGACTTGGTAACACGCTCCCGGCTTCCAACTCTAAAAAGGGGTAGAGGGTCGAGTTGGGAGCCCCGGGATTAGACTAGGAAGAGATCAAGCTTTTAGATCACACGAACCTGCATCACAAACCAACACGGGTTGGTTAGAATCCATTTGCACTTTTTTGGTGTTGGGACAAGCCACGGGGACCCGGACTCACTTGGACTCACCACATCCTTGGCTCGGGAGTATGCCACCACCATACTCCCTATAGTATACTCTGCACCACGTTGTGGGGGCTACACCCAAATGGCACAAATTCCCGGGACTCCCAAAATGGAGTCCCGAAGTTGTCCCGAAATCGTCCCGGCGGGACTCTCGGAACTTTGAACGGCCATAACTCCCGACTGCGGAGTTGGATCGCAACGAGGTCTGAACCAAAGTTGTAGCCCTCGTCGAGATCTTTCCAACGACGTATCGCACTCCCAATTCGGACTTCGGGAAGGACGACATTCTCGACTTTTAGTGGTCGGGAATCAAACTGCCAGTTTGACTCCCGGCCCTTCTTTTGCCCATAACTTGGGCGATAGATATCCAAATGGCCAATGCGAGGTCATTTTCGATATCTACGCTTCAAGACCTTTCCAATGACACCAAGAACACCCCAATGTGAGGTGTTTTGGGTCCTGCTGTCGAGCTCTGAACATTCGGGAGTCCCGGAGGACCCCAAATCCCACTTTTTCCAAGTGTTGGGCTTCACCCCCACACTTGGCCAAAGTAGGGTTGCGACATGAGGGGTAGCAACATAAGAGTTGAGGAGTGGTGTAAGAGGGTCAAGAGTTGAGGAGCAACCCAAAAAGGTCAAGAATTGAAGAGCAACATACCATAAAAAGGTCAAGAGTTGAGGAACAACAACACAAGAATGCTAAAAACATAATCACAACACAAGGGGGTCAAAAGTTGAAGTGTAGCACAAGTCCATGAAGGTCAAAAACCATAAACATTACCTTTTGAAACATAAGCATAGCAAGAATAGATGTGCAATAGAGGTGTAGCAAACAACATGTGCAACAAAGGTGCAACAACACATGCACAATAGGGGAGCATCAAAACAAGGCGCCTTGATGGGGGCTACCACTTGAACACAAATAATGTGACCATATTCTAGGATGAGCACCACCACTTGCACACACAAAAAAGTTGACGTTAGGAGCTTCAATCAAGAGTAGCAAGTAGAACCATGAACAATTGCCATGAAAGTTCCACAAAAGTGAAACACCATAGTTGGAAGAGCTTGGCAAGAATGAGCAGTTGAGCCTCTGAGCAGGAAATGAGGGAGAAAAAGTCAGAGTCCAGAGTGAGAAGAGAAGAGAAGAGAGGGAAGGGGGAGGGGGTAGCGGATTCTAGAGTGGCGTCACATAGGAGAGCGATGGGTTAGTGAGGGTTTAGCAAACCCTTAGGGTTTGATCACCAATCACATTTTTCCCCTTTTTTTGAAGGTTTGATCTCGACCCTTGAATACAAGTGCAGATTTTTTCAACATGTGTGATCAATTCGAGAATGTTAATTTTTGGTGATAAGCAAGATTTGTGACAAGTGCAAGTACTACAGTGTTCATTGATAGGATATGCAATGTTTGAACATAGGTAGGCCTAATGTTTGACGACTTTTGTTTTGGGGGCAATGAGGCCATAACTTTTGTCTGAAGTCCAAATTGCACTTGATCTAAAGTACACTGGGTGCAGCCGGACCTCCTTTACAGTCCATCTTTCGACCTCAGAGGCAACCGAGTTCCTCTATGTTTTGAAGTGTACTATGACCAGCCTCTCTACCCTACCATGTTTAGATAATTGGGTCCCAAGTAGAATTTGAAAAAAGAAAAATGTTACACTGATGCAAAGTCTGTTCTGAGCCAGCAAATGAAAATGGAAAAGGAAATGAAATTTGTCCTTAGGATGGACCCCATAGCTCTTCTCAATTTTCTTCTATCACTACGAAAGTGGATTTACAATAGTCTGTCCAGATCAGTGGTTTTTTTCTTTCTTATTTTTTCTTATTATTAGTTCTTGGTGATTTTTGGTTACTGTGGACAAAACAAAGGCAGTGAATTTAAAGACTTGTCTTACCTGTAGCCCCAAAATTGGGGGGAGTTATCCTGAAATTTGAAGATTTTTTTCGAAATCACTAGATTTTTATGATACCTTCCAGTAGGTGACCAAGAATATAGGAGGATTCTGTTTGTTTTCAAAACTTTCATTTCTAGTATGTAACCAAATCTAGCTGAATCATCTCATGGATGATCGCCCAAAAAAAATCCCTTGAACCCATCTACCTCACAAAATTGAGAAAAAAAAAACCTTGATCCAGATATGGCATTATTCCTGGGTTTGTAATAAGCTATTATTAGTAAAACCCTGCTGCCTCCCTGTCACATGAACATAATAATATTATGAAACTTGTGTCTTATTAACTGCAAGTACAAGCAAGCAAGTTAGGCAGAGATGGAGAGAAGAGAAAAAGAAAAGAAGTCGAACAAATGAGGGCAATGGGGCATGAGGAAAAGCATGCCCACCTTAATTTATGGCAGTTTGTCCAGCAGAAAGAAAAGCGAAGAGAGAGAGAGAGAGAGAGAGAGTTTTTTTTCTTCAATTTTGTGATGTAGCTGAAGTGACAAGCATCGATAAGATGATTTAGTCAGATTTGGCTATACAGTAGTGGAAAAAAAATTCAGAATCCTTATGTATCATAAAAATCTGGCGAAGTGGATTTATTTTTCTTTGAAATCTGGCCAATTTGGGCCAAATTCTACATGAGAAATCCTTTATAAGTTGAATCATATTTTTCAGGTCGAATTTTGGCGAAATTTCGGCCCCCGAAACCCCCTTCCCCAAAAGAAAAAGACCGAGAGAGAGAGAAAGAGCGAAAAGTCAATACAGATTGTATCTGAGCGAGTTAATGACGAGCTTTTTTTTCCTGTGCAGTTCGCCACAGAAACACTGTACAAGCTTTTACAGCAGAAAATCATGGCGTCTATAAGTATTTCGCACTCTTTGCATTTAGAGCTCACATCCTTCTGAGCCTGATCGTAGCTCTGGTTCACGACCCCAATTTCCAAGAGCCTTGACACTCTTTGCACTTGTGTTTCATGTGTGTGTGTGCGCGCTTGTACACCGCAATATTGTCAATTGTACTAGGAGTTTAATACTGTCAAGTGTAGGAATTTAATCTTTTAGCTGCTCAAATTAGCTCTTGGGATTAATCTGCGATCTTGTGCTTGCTTGTGCTCACAGTTGGGTTGTCAGTATGGGGAAGCTTTTGTTTACATTTGTAGCATTGGGGCTGTTGGCGACAACAGTTGTGATCGCGACGGACGCCGATCCGATCAACGATTTTTGTGTCGCTGATTTGACGAGTCCGATAAAAATCAACGGATTGGTGTGCAAGAACCCGGCCACCGTCACCGGCGCTGACTTTGCTTTCACGGGCATAGAGAACGCAGGCGACACCAACAACTCGCTGGGCATTGCTATCACCCCGGGCTTACCAGGAGTGAGCTACCCTGGGCTCAACACCCTGGGTCTTGGGATTGCGCGTGTGGACATTGCCATCGGCGCGGTAGTTCCTCCCCACACGCACCCAAGAGCCAGCGAACTTTTGTACGTAGTGGACGGTGAACTCTACACGGGGTTCGTTGACACCAACAACAAGGTCTACGACACGGTGATTCGCACCGGAGACGTGTTCATCTTCCCCAGAGGTTTGGTGCATTTCCAGCTCAATATCGGCAAGAAACCCTCCGTTACCATAGTTATATTGAACTCACAAAACCCCGGCGTGCAGCTCATTCCCAGTGCCTTGTTTGGGGCGCAGCCCCCCATCAAAGAAGCGGTGCTGGCGAAGGGTTTCGGGATCTCGCCGGCGGAAGTCGAGATTATCAAGAAGGGCTTCGGAGCCTGAGTGCAAAACTACGTACCGTACTTGCATTCAATTCTTACGGCGTATAATTGTACACTGGTCATGCGGGCACACAATTACCATTGTAGAGTTTGCTGACATGCACGGGCTTGTATGATCAGGCCCAGAATGCTAGGCAAATAATATCTAGTGGCTCTTGACTGTAAGCTGGATGGATTAAGTTTCTGGCTCCTGGAGACACAGTTTTCGCAGTTGAATTGAACAAGCTGATTATTTTCTAGCTAGCATATTCATATAGTTGTGCATGGTCGCTGAATGTTTGTAATTGTCATATGAGTGCGTAATTTCGTCTAAATGTTTCCCTCAACTCGTTCCAGAAATTTAGTGCCCAATAACATGTTTGATGAGATGTAGCCGCTACAACTAGTTGTAGCTGGACTGTTGTCGTCGCGCACGTAATCGGAGTTGCAGATACATATAAACTCTTGTATGAAGTTCATTTGCCAAAAAAGAAAAAGCTCGCTGTTTTGTACGAGTGCAATATAATAATACCATTCTGGAAAACGGTGTGTATATGATGAGTAATGATTTGAATCATTCCTGAGACCCACAGACATCTCCATGCACGAATGATTAAAGAGATTAATCAAGCTTGAATTCTAGATCCGCTTTTGCCGACTCCCGCACATGACCTAATGTCGTAATAACTCGTAACTTCTTTCATACTGCACATACACTAAAATTCTAATTAGTTTGTGAGTGAAGATGCCAGTTTCATGAATTACAAGCTTTGCTATGAATTGTAAATAGTCTCGAGCAATCTCAAATTGCTCCATGCTTATTCTCAAAATGATACTTCTGGATGCAAAGTTGTATCGCCAGCATTTTTTGATTCACATAGAAGCTCGATCTATACATATAATTTATGTGTGTATATATATAGTTCATTTTAGAAGTATTAGGATTTTTTAAAATAATATATTTAGATGGAATAATATTGATTATAAGTCTTGAGAGTACTATTCCAATGCCCAACATGGGAAACAAAATTTCTTGTTGTAAAGTTATATACATATATGATCATCATGTCTCCATAATTTCATTTCATCTATATGAACCTTGAAATTTGACTAGGGTTCCTCCTCTAAGTCCACTTCAATCTCAATCAATTCAATTCAAATTTGGAAGTTGACATACAATGAACCCTAGAATCATCGGGTCAATTTTTACTCAAAAAAATAATTTTAAAATTAAAAATTGCATCTTCTTAAATTAATTTAAAACATGGTTTTAAAATTGGAGGTGCATCTTCTTAGCCTTTAAGTTATACCCTAAGATTAAGAACTGGAACCAGAGGTAAATGTTTTAAGCTAATTAGAGTTCCTACAGCCAGTACAAGCCTAGAATAAACCAATCTCAACCCTGGGATTGCCAAAATATAAATTTCTTGAAGTTGAATGTTTTGAATTTAGAAGAAAAGAGGTGGAAATCCACCATTCAAAGTTTAATTCCTCATTATCTACAATTTCAAAATGTTCATGCTTTTTGAAATTTTGATCAAGCTATCATTTTTCATAAATTGATGATAAAAATTCTTAGGTACATAAAAGGCATTCATGCTCAAGGTTGGTGGGGGAAAAAGAACTCCATTTAGGCTTAGGATCAAGTTTTTAAAGAAACTAGTGGGTGCCCATGGCCTTCGGCCACCTTGGTTCATGTTTTAGAAACTTTTAACTTTTTTTTTAAAAAATTTATGTATTTTTTATTTTTATTATTGTTTTATATATTTTTTTATTTGGATGCAAGTTTGAAGTTTGGAGAAAGAAGACACACCTCATTTTTTTTCAAGTAGGGCTTTTCTTATTTTTTACTCTTTATTTGGCTTTTAGATTTTTGGAATTTTTTCCTTTTAAAATTATTTTATTGTATTTCCCTTTCCTTGTTTCATTTGTTTCCATTCCTTTTTTATAGTTTTTTATTTGTTTCATGTTTTTATTTTTTCTATTCTTATTTTGTCTATCTTCATATTTTTTGTTTTTATGTATTTATTTATTTATTTTCTTTTTTCTTTTTAAAAAGATTATAGTTTTTTTAATATGTTCTATAATGAAAATAATTTTTTTTAAAAATTATTTTTGTTTGATTAGAATACAAGTCCCCCCTGCCCTGCCCTCAACCCCCCCCCCCCCCCCCCCCCCCGCCCAAGTAAAAGATAAGTAAAAGACACACACACACACACACCATGTTCTAATTATATAATAGATTACAGTCAAACAAATATATAAGAAACTTGGTTGAAAATCCATATGGTAAAAGTTTTGTTTATCCATTTGTTAAAGCTAATTTAACAAGTGGGTTTTGCACCAAGTTCCTCTTTAACTCTTTAGACTAGCCCAGGGTTTTGAATCTTGATACTATGCTTGAATGGAATGCACTTCCCCAAAAAAAAAGACGTACATGCCCTTTCATTTGCATACAAATGATAAATTAGCTCAGTGCAAAGCTTGTGTTAATAACATTTAATATACTAGATCCCATTGTGTTGTTGTGAGAGCCACAAAGTGCAAATATATATCCCATCAGAGATCATTTTGAACATGCAAGTAATCATGTTCGGAATATAAATTTACATCACCTGGGTTGATTTGTAAAAAACTCAAAAAGTGGGGACTTCATAAATATATTTTAGGTCTTTATTAGGTGCATTTAGGATCCTTGGGTTTACTGTAACCTTTTCTTTTTCTTTTTCTTTTTTACAGTGTGCAACAATTGACATGGGCTGGTGGTGGAAATTGCATGTCTTCAACTTGAAAACTTTATGAAATTGGAGATATAGATTATGTTGGACATCTAGTATGACATCATGGATTGGCCAGGTTTCGCCCTCGAAGCATGACAATTCAATTGTACAGACATTCTCTCCTCAAATTTCTAGTTATAAGGAAAGTTAGTCTTTAAGTTATAACTATATAACTACAGAACCAGGCTTGTATAAGATGAAGCACAGCAATTCTAAAAATATGCCCATGGATGTGAAACAGCTCTCACCCAAACATTAATTCCTTAAATTTTGGCGAAAATTTTACCCAATAATCTTCAACACGGATCTGCATTTTTGGAGTCTCTCCCCTGTGGACAGAGAGCCAACAAATCAAACTTGTGTAAAAAGAATATATGAAACTTGGCCTGGGGATGGACCACACAGTCCCTATCGATTCTAGTCTGTGTAGCTTACAAGAGTCGAATATGGTCTCTAGAGTGTCTACATGATGAGTCTATCCAGAAATGTCGAAATCCCCAAGCTTGTCATAAAGCTGGTATATACAGGAGTAGTGATATAAATTTGCTGACAATCGTTTAGCGTCTTGCGTTGAAACTGATTGTCTCCCTTTGCACTAGATTAAAACTTCTCATGTCTTATTGTATTAATAACTGGAGGTACAAAGTACAAACAAGCAAGTTATGCTGCACGCAGAGAGAGAAAGAGAACAAGCTGAAGGAATGAATTATGCAGGTGGACAAGCATGCGACGGAATTGAATCATGCAGGCGAGCTTTTATCTAGTGCGGTTCGCGACAGATTTAATACTGCTCCTTTATTGCTCACAAATGGAAAAACTTTGCATCGATAAGTTATACACCGCAGAAGACTTTGCATGTAACTAACTTATTAGACTTCAGCTGATGAAGCTGTGTGATCTTTTGAGCTTTTGATCAGCTAGCTCTGATCCAATACTTTCATCATCCGCCGCCCAATGATCCCTGCAAGATCACACTTTGTACACATGACTCTTTGGACTTGAGTAGTATGTTTTGTCTCCAGTTCTGGACACCACGCACATTTTCATCTCGTAAAAGTAGTAGCTCAATTTAGCTCATCTGCAATCCTGTGCTCGCGCGCGCGCGCCCCGCGGGTGCTTGTCCTGACCAAGCTTTTTGTTTGCATTTATTGCTAGTAGTTGCGCTAATTGGCGACAGTATTAACTACAAGACCACAGCAGTGTTCTTTTTTAAAGAATTTTTGTTTGGGTTTTTGCCAAAGTGGCAACCCATCCATAAAAAGATGAAGAAAAAGTGGCGATCATCTCTGGTAATCTTTAGCCAAATCTGGCTATAAACCTAATATGAATATACAAATCCTTAATCATCTTTCTATATTTTGGCCACACATTGAAAACCAAGTGTAGAAATCTGGCGATTTTTACTCCTTTCTTTTTTCCCTCACTTCTGGGCCATTGAAAAGCTCCAAAATCACTTGATTTTTAATTTTTTGAATTTTGAATTTCGTTTTTTTTGGGGGCGAAATCTCGCCAATTTTTTTTTTAAAAGGTGGGACTACAGTGTGAAGAGGAACCCTTTTTTTTAAAACATGTACAAACAAGAGGAACGCTCCAAGAGACTTCATTTTGGACCTAGTCAGTGTCTTGTAGTCCACAACACTTGTGCTGTGAAAAGAGCCTGATCTTGTGAATTCTAACTTAATACTAATAATAACAATACTAACTTGTGAATTGTTTTGACTTTGAGTATTTTAACAAGTGATCACATATTCCACACCTTTTTCACCTGATCTTTGTGGAATATTAAATTAGTAGAAAACTATTTTCAACCTTTGAGAATTATGCCTGCAGCTGTGTATTAAACAGAGCAACACCCCACACCCCAACAAAATGCTGTGTGGAAATGAATTTCAGCTCAATTTTGAGTACATTGTAACAGTTCTTTCATTGTGTAAATTTGACCTTGGGTTTAGGGTTTTTGTTTTCCTAAAATTTAGAAATAGAAGAAATTTTCTGATAGAACGACAGAACTGCTGGTTTGGGTTTTCTGAAAAAAATTCAGAATCAAATAAAGAACCTCTGGAATAAAGAATCAAAATTTGAGAATTTTCAAGGAATTGGGGGTTTTCATCAAAGAACTGACAGTTTTGTGTAGGTTCTTTGATTTTTGCCCACCAGTTCTTTCTTTCAAATAAAAAGAGAGCCTCTGGAATTGGAGACTACACTGTAACCACACCCACCCTTGTCTCTAGAGGGGGGCAATTGCACTTGGAAACCACCCTCAAATGACAACTTTTGGAAAGTCTGAGAGAGTTTTTTTGTGCACAAAATCCACGTTAAACCATCACCCACCAGTGCACCATGCAGGATGACTGATAAGTGGTCAGAAAACAGTTTTCTGTTGGGTTCCAGTTCCCTAACTAACCATGGTGGTTGGCTCAGTTGCTTTTCTTTTCTACCTACTGACTAACAACCCACAAGGAGGTCGTTAGTAAAGCAGGCAAGTAGTAAAAACCAGCCCTTTTTTCGGTATAGACCATCTATTTACCTATTTTCCTATCTATATATGAGACCCATTTCCTACAGAATTGGTTAAGAAGGTGAAACCAAATATTAACTCAGTTGAGATTCATCCACAACTTAGTAATAACAATGGGCATCCAGTGGATGGTGTAATGTCAAATTCCAATACAGATTGTATCTGAGAGAATTTTATTAATAGCCAGGAGCTTTTCTTATCTAGTGCGGTTCGCCACAGAAACACTGTGCCAACTTTATCGCACAAAACATGGAGTCTATAAGTACCAGGCACATTTTGCATTTGGAGCTCGCATTCTTTTGAGCTTGATCTTAGCTCTCAGTCATCACCCCCAATCTCCGAGAGACTAGTTACAGTTTTTGCCCTTGTGTGTATGTGAGTGAGATAGAAAGATAGAGAGAGAGATTGTCCAGTTTCCTACATCGCATTGTCAAGTTTGCGGATTTAATCTTTTGTATCTGCTCAAATAATTAGCTCTTGGGATTTAGTCTGCGATCTTGTGCTCGCTTGTGCTCGTAGTGGGTTGTCAATATGGGGAAGCTTTTGTTTGCATTTGTAGCATTGGGACTGTTGGCAACAACAGTTGTGATCGCTACGGACTCCGATCCAATCAACGATTTTTGTGTGGCTGATTTGACGAGTCCGATCTTGTTCAACGGGTTGGTGTGCAAGGACCCCGCCACCGTCACTGGCGCCGATTTTGCTTTCACGGGTTTAGAGAAAGCAGGCGACACTAACAACTCCATCGGCGTTGCTATCACCCCGGGCTTTGCAGGCGTGAACTTCCCCGGGCTCAATACCCAGGGTCTGTCGGTTGCGCGTGTGGACTACGCCGTTGGCGCTTTACTTCCTCCTCACACGCACCCAAGAGCCACGGAGCTTTTGTACGTGATTCAGGGTGAACTATACGTAGGGTTCGTTGACACCAATGACAAGTTCTACCCCGCCGTGATTCGCAAGGGAGATGTGTACGTCTTCCCTAGAGGTTTGGTCCATTTCCAGTTCAACATCGGTAAGTCTCCCGCAGTTGCACTTGGTGTATTGAACTCACAAAACCCTGGAGTGCAGCTCATGGCCAATGCCTTATTCGGAGCTCAACCAACCATCATGGACGCGGTACTAGCGAAGGCTTTCATAATCCCAACGTCAGAAGTGGAGATTATCAAGAAGGGCTTCGGAGCTTAAGTGCTAAACTACAGTTACATATAAAGCTTTTGCAAGTTTTTACATACAAAGTTTTTGCCTTTGTTTTTAACAAAGCTAATTTCCTGGCATTCAATTTGGATTTCATGTATGTAAACCAGTGCATGTAGAATTCCTTAAGCCTGCAGTTTGAGGAAGTTGTGTCCAATAAAATACTGTTTTGAGTAGTGCAGCAGCTAGTACGCACTTTGTTGTCGGACCTGCTGCCATGCACAGCTTCCAAGTTGCACACGTTGTTGTGTATTGTTGTTGACGTTGTTCATCTTCTTCTTCTTCATCATCATCATCTTCTTCTTCTTCATTATCATCTTCTTCCTCCTCTTCTTCTTCTTCTTCATCATCATCTTCATCTTCTTCTTCTTTTTCTTCTTCTTCATCATCATCATCATCATCATCATCTTCTTCTTCTTCTTCTTCTTCTTTTTCTTCATCATTATCACCTTCTTCTTCTTGAATGAAGTTAATGTTGCAAAGCTGTTGGCTAGCTGTTGTTGTACTACTACTACTACTACTACTACTAGTAAGCTGTAGGAGCTGATGATGATATCAATTATGCATGTACCATCCAACTCTGGTATATCAGCACTTTGAATTGAAATCTTGAAATGCTTGAGATTTGAATATGTTCACAAAACATATTTGAACTTATATATTATGTGAGTGAAGATATATGTAACTTTTAAATAAATAAAAAAAGTCTAGATATTCGCATATAAAATTTCAAATTTCTAACTAGGCATTAAAACTACACATATAAGGAGTAATGGAATTTTTCAATCTACTTATAATGGGTCATGGATAAACATTTGGTTTAAAGCCTATGATCTTCAAGGTGGACAATAAATTATTATAATTTTTATATTTCAATACTTTAGTAAATTCTAATTTTCAAAATGTAAAACCTAAGACAGTGTTTACAATCTATATTTCTAGGATGGATATAAATTTGATTGCAAGTCATATTGTGTACAATTTTGAAAATAAGTTGCTCCAACATTACAATCCATGAATTATTCTACTTATAAATAATGGTGATTGGTTTAATAAGTCTTTGTAATGTTGGCCTTTTGAGAGCTCTCCCATTTGGGACGGAACACTATGTTGTCAATTTGTTGCATAATTGAATTTCAATGAAATTCCCTCCAAAACCTTTTAGTAAATAATATATGATTTCAAATTAGGCATTAGCATTGAGGGTGAGAACATAGGACTTGAAGGAGCCATGACCATGTTACTTGGTTTAGATTACCTAAAAACTCTTGTTTTTTATTTAAATTTGCAAGCAAGAATGTGATGTGCCTTAGATTGAAATGTCCTTTCTACATTAAGTCCTGTACACAACAAGGCTCCTTGCATTATAAGTCCACATTAAAGATATATGATTATGAAGAGAGTTGATAATCCTGGAACTATAATTATGGCCACTCCTTAACTTTTATGAAAGTGATAGTGACATTCATGTATGTCTTACAAATCTTCTTCAAACTTTAATAAAATCTCATAATTTTGTATGTTTCATGGATGAATCATCACATTTGGGGCTACAATCACACTATAATCAACCAATAACCCCCTGTTAGGTGAAGAGCACTTAATTTGAATTCTTTTTGAAATATGTTTTATTTTCATGCTTTGTAAATCAACAAAAAATAATTAAAATTTTCTTATGATCCAATAAGATATTCTATTTTGTTAATTTGGATTTTTCTTAATTAAAAAAAAACAGACATTTTAAAGTTCTAAAAACAGCATTCTAAGTAACAAAAATCATTTGGTTACAAGTTTTTTAAATGGTTTTGAATTTTTTTTAAGTCGTGAGATTGATTTCAAATTTCTTCATATGTTCTCATAATGTATTACAATTTTTTTTGTGTTAATGAATCCCGAAAAATTAACACTATAAAATTAATTTATCATTAAAAAATGGTTATAATTGCTTAACTACATATTAACATGTTTAGACCTTTGGCACTTCCAAATTTCAAAATAACAAAGTCATACATTTTTGTTTATAATTTTGAGCATTAATGTAACTTTTACACTACAAAGCAAGTTTTGAATATTTATTTATTTTGTTTGAATGTTTTCTGTGCTATATTTTAAATGTTATGTCCTCAAATGTTATTCTTTTCAAAATAAAAATTCACAAATTTTTTGCCTAATAGTTGCATATCTATACAAATGTTAGCAATATGTCATTTTGCCATTGTTAATTTTGATGTTTCAATGTTTAAAAGAGCTCATGTAATATTTTTCCACTGGTCATTTTTTTTTGGAACTAATTAACATTCAAAAAATTTAACTAGACTGAATTATTTTAAATTATTTTGCAAAACACATGATTAAGCTATTGCAAGTATATAGTTTGAAAATATAAAATCATTGTAGATGCAAAATATGACTGCTCATATTGAAATGCAATGATTGATGCATTAAGTTTATTTGTGAATTGTGAAATTTTCAGGTTAGAAGAGTGTTTTTAATGGATTTCAATTGGGCAAGTCTTTTCCAATATTTGTCAATATGTCAACACAAATAATGTTTTTTACAAATGATTCAAATGTGTTTGTAGAGTTTGTCTACATGCATATTTGCAAAACTACATTACTTGCCAAAAAACTCAAGCGAAGGTGTAGGAATGGAATAAAGTTTGTATTGATTTTGGTGTACATCAAAACAAAAATTTGAACCTTGCAATGATTTTTTTTAAAAAAAAACCTCAATTACTTATTTTCATATTTATTTAATTTTGTTCTTTTGTGAATTAACTTACCTTTAGGCATTCTTATCAAATGATACTAAGAATAAACACGATTTTTATTGGTGATGTTGCAATTTAAGTGACTCTTTAAATTGACACTTTTGAGATTAAAAAAACATGCAAAAGTTCCAAAATAGGATTAAAATAAGATGTTAATGCAAACTCACAAACTAATTAATTTACACAAACTAAACAACAAGTTGATTAACACAAGTTATAACCAAAAGGTGCTAAAATTTCAATGTGTAAAGAACTCAAACTCACTTTACTCACATGGCCTGCGAAACCCTTCAAAGGAGACAACACTCTCCTCCTTATGACATATTTGTGATTGGCAACAAAAACTATATCAAAATTTAATTTTTTGAGATTCTTAAATACTTGGGAAATAATTCTTATGATTGATTTATATTTTATCCTTTTGCTTGGTAATGGTGATTGAAGCAAATGTAAATTTAAAAGAAGAATTTGAAAAGTTTAAAAATGCATTTGAACAAAGATGAAGTTGTGAAAATATAATGAAAACAATGTATCCTTGGAAGTTCTCTAAAATATGAAAAAAAATTCAAGGAACCATGCTAGTTCTTGAAAACTGCCTGAAGAAAGGAAATTTGTGATTTTCAAAAGAGTGAGAATCCGGGAGTCCAGGAGTGCCGGGCCGGGCCCGGTCGACCTTCTGTGACGGACCCGAGCTCCGTCACAGACGGACGTCACCACGACCCGCAGGCCGGTTAATCATCCAAGTGCAGAGAATGGGATGAATAAGACAAACTATTAACTTTCGCAGTAATATACAGAGGCTGGTTCTGTCGTAGAAAATGCAGAGGCTGGTTCTACCATAGAATGAAAAAGCAGAATTGTCACGTCACAGACAGACAACGTAATCTTATATATAAATTCACTACGTCCGTCCATCTGTGACGGAGCTCGGGTGCAAGTCCGGCCGGCCAGGCCCGGCCCGACACTCCGGACTTGCACATGGGCACAAGTGCGGCAACCTCAGCTCAATATAGTATATTCCTCATGTGCACTCAAGTCCTTGAGATCACTAAGTTTTCATAGCATGCCAGTCTCAAAGTATGCATGCTACTACTAGCCACCGCGACTGTACTCATGGAGTTCGAGTTTGCTTAGAACCTGATGATCTTCAGCTCCTGTAGGTTACAATGATTCTTGAAGGATTTGCTTTTGGACCTCGCTAGGTGACTGGTGATCACAGTTGGGTTTGACCCTTGACACAGTGCCTCTACTAATGTAGTCTACCATGTCTTAGCACGTCTTAGTTCTCAAGTGTTGCAGGGCAGCTGCCATTTCTGGGTGGGAAGTTTTCAGAGCCCACAACGTCAAAAATATCATTCTGTTAAAGTTCTACGTGTTGTTTTCTTCCTTTTTTTTAGTTGGTCTTCTTTATATTGAAGTTCTTTGAGTTCTTGCATTTGTAGATCACAATTTCTATTGTTGTTCCTGACTAATGACTTTCAAAAGTACCGGCTTGGAAAGCAGTTTCATAGAGAAGGGAACGTGCCTCAAGCAAAGGATGTTCTTCATGTTATGTTTAATTGAAACCCATTGACAGTTTTTGGATTATTCTCTGATATATTTGATCTGAAGAGCTGCATGTCCTTTTTGTGGGTATATAAATTCTCCCTGCACCTAGACTATAAGTTTTCCATGGTTATTTCCTCAACTGGTGCTTTGAGATTCCTTCATCACCTAGAGTTGTTATGGATCGTTGTACTGTGTGACTATTCTCATTTGTAATTATGTTTTTTTGTGACCACTTGCACAGGGTCTTCTAATGGACAAGTAGTGAACAATGCTACAAGTCAAACTATTACCACACCCAAGTCATAGAATTCACAAGAGTATGTGTATCTTTTGTCTCTTCATTTCTTATAGTACAGACATACATTGCCACACTGTATCTAAAACAGAAGTGTACAAGCTCACCAAATGTGTATGTTGAACATAATGTATTTGCTTAGATCAGAGGTTAGAGATCAATGCAATAATAATTCTGTGATCTATAATGCAATTCAAGTCGCAAAATATACACATTGAAGAAGAGAACGTACAAGGATTCTGAACCTTCTTTAGCTGAGCTTTTAACTCTGCTATGACCTGCAAATGTTGTGCATGAACCAGCTGCAGATAATCAACTTCAAGTGCTTTTGTGTGAAGAACAGAGCAAACACCTCAGTTTGAATTTTTTAAGTCACTACAAAGTTCAAGTAGGTATTACACAATAGGATACACACACCTGTGAATTCCGGGTTGCTGGATTGTACAAGCCAGTGGCACTAAGTTTTGCATCAACAACTGATCAGTTCAGTAAATCCAGCAGGTTCCCAGGCCATATCCTACTAAACTGATTAGTTGCTGATGCAAAACTTACTGCCATCCATAATTAAACATTTTTCCTTCATTTTCCGAACTGTTGTTTCTACAATCTTTAGACCAAGGCCTAATCATCAGGCTCATTAGTGCAATTGTGAAGAAGCTCCTTGAAGCCACCATGGAGACAGCTACTTCAGCCCCTTCACTCAGGTAGAGGGTGCAGGCCAAATCTTAATGGATGCACCAAAAGCCAGAAAAAAGTGCCACTTCACATAAATAATTGCATTATGTTTTTTTTGTTATTAAGGATGAAGATCAATAGTGAATTTCTGGTGGTATATTCATTTGAGTAGTTTCATTAGGTCTGAGGTGGTAACTGCTGTAAGATAGTATGACTTGATAAGCCAAGGGCATTTCTGGAATCGTGGACAAGCTCCACGAAATGCAATAGTTAGTTCTGAATGGTATGTCAAAAGAGTGGTCTAGCTCTTTTAGTAAATAGTAACAGGTTGCAAGATTGCTTAACCCACATCAGTAAGCCTGCCAGAAATTCCTGAAATCAACAGTGCAACCTGTCATCGATGCCACAAAACCCTAAAATCAGCAGTGCATTTTGGAGTCATCTGAAGACTTATGAGCCCTAATAGATGGGGTATTTATATTCTATTGTTGGTTTCTAGAGCCGAACCAAACCAAACTGAATAGTTCAAAGTGCTCATACTTGAGGACACTAAATTTAGTCGGAGCTGCTTGTTGAGGGCAATGCGCATCTTAGAGTTTTGAGTATGGATCTGTATCGCAAAGGACTTAGATTGTTAGGATTTACACATACATGCACAATTGAAACCTGGAACAGAGATAATAATGCAATCCAACCAAGTGTTGTGCAGCACAACTGACATGTATTACATTTGAATGGACCCCCAAGTGTCACAATCAGAAAAGTGACCAGCAACATACAAACCCATAATAGGTGAAATGATCTTGCTATTGGTTAATATGAGAGCATGAACAGAGTGTCTTATTATGACCTTATTATGACCTCAGCGAAATGTGACAATTTAACTGCATTTAAACAAAATGTTGTGACTCATAGTCGGCTCTACAATAAAGAAATAAATGCCTAGCTCAGATGAAAATAACAGGCAATTCACATTGTGTGGAACTATATTGCTCCTCTTGACCACCACCTGCAGCTAAACCTGTTTGTCTCCTCCATCAAGCTTGAAACACAAGTTAATCAGACAGCTGCAGTGGGTTGCTCATTGGCAAAAGAAATGCCCTTCTCAATGCTGGCTTTCAACTCAGGCTTCAGTGCTTCCAATGCCTTCCAAGTCCCTAAAGAGCTCGCTGCACTCATCCGTCGAAGGCAGAACTCCAGCTCCTCAGAAACATCATCTGCCGTCCGGGCATCCAGGATCCCAGGTCTTAAAAAGCGAGATCCTCAAATCTCTGCGAACTAAAAGGGCCCCTGGGGCCTGTCCTCGTCCTAATCCAGGTCCTCAGAAAGTTTAGCTGGACCCAGGATCGCATGTCTTAAAAGTCGAGGTCCTCAAAACATGACAAAGTACCTGTAGTGGCCGAAGGTCACGGGCACCCACTAGTTAATATATAAGATGTGTGAATGTGATGTTCTGCATGGATCTGTGCCATACACAGCTCATGTTCTGCAATATCAGCACTCTCATGTTTTGCAAGATGTTCTGCAATACTAGCACCCACAAGTTCTGCAAGATGTTCTGCTTGCAGAACATGTGATTTCAGCAAACACTGGGTGCACCACATAGGTCATTGCACTAACACCCACAAAGTTCATAGGGGGTGTTTAAGGTCCTACAGGTGACCCAGGCAGGGTGGAAGAAGAAAAGCAAGAAGGAGCAGCCATGGGATCAGATGATGCTCCAATTGGACTCCGAGGTATCAACTTTTGTATTTTGGCTTTTCAACTTCACCTGAGTATCTAGATTTGGTACTGCCAAAGAAAAAAAAATTGGTTGGGTTTGTCTGTTTCTCTTGTGCTTCTCTTCTTTGTCTGCAGACTAAGAGATCAAAACGCAGAATAGGGTTTTAAAGAGTGTTGGATTTGCAGATGTGTGCATAGTGGGTGTTGCAAGGACACCAATGGGCAGTTTGAGTGGATCACTCTCCAGCCTCACTGCAACCAAGTTAGGATCAATTGCCATTCAAGGTACATACTTGGGTCCATTCCACAGTTCTCCAGCTGATAATTGTTGGAAGAACAGAACACTCTGCTGAGTGCTCTCTGAATTTTTGGGTCTTTGAATTTTAGGTATTGCAAAATCTTTGGAGCTGAGAAGAACCACATGTTTTTGGGTTTGTCCTCAACTGTAGTCTTGAGAATGTTTGCATCTTTTGTGTGGGTTGTAGGTTTTAGGGTTTAGTAACAAGACTGTGTGTGTGTGGACATTTTGCAATGTAGCGGCACTTCAGAAAGCAGGAGTGGAGCCTGCTACTGTGCAAGAAGTGTTCTTTGGGAATGTGCTGAGTGCAAATCTTGGACAGGCACCAGCTCGTCAGGCAGCTATTGGAGCCGGTTTGCCTAATACTGTGGTCTGCACTACTGTCAATAAAGTCTGTGCCTCTGGCATGAAGGGTAGGGACACCCCCAATCCCATCTATCTCTACAGATTTCTTTTCTTGGTTTTGTGTTTTCACTTTATTCATCAGTTCTTTTAGATGTGAATCAGACCCAATCCTCCTTTTAGCTGTATTGCAATTTGCCAATGTGGGTTGGAATGCAATCTTACAAGTCCACCATCATCTGATTCAGTTCACGCTGCAGCATCTGACTTCTGTCTGTTCCCAAATTTTTATTGTCCATGCTTTGTTTTCTTCCACCCTCCCTTACAACTCTGCACAAACTTCTTTGCTTCATCCCTTGTGGTATATTCTTGCAGCAACAATGCTAGGAGCCCAAAGCATACAGCTGGGACTCAATGATGTGGTTGTGGTTGGAGGCATGGAGAGCATGTCAAATGCTCCCTATTATCTCCCCAAAGCAAGGTAGCACACAGATCTCTCCATTCCTGAAATTCTCCCCCACCCCCTAACTTGGTTTTTGAGTTGTGATTGTGCATCATGAAGCCTTAGATGGATTCTTATGTGTGGTTTTGGATTAGGGCCTTAAGAATTTTGGGTGCTGATCACACAGAGTGGCATTTGCAGACAGGGCTATCGACTGGGGAATGGGGAAATAGTTGATGGCATGATGAAGGATGGTCTCTGGGATGTGTACAATGATGTGGGTATGGGGATTTGTGCTGAAATCTGTGCTGATAACCATAGTATTTCTAGAGAAGCACAGGTGCACCTTGTCCCTCTTCCATAATGTGATGTTGTTTCTGCCTTGGATTATACCACTGCAGAGTAGCTGATTTCCACAAGCATGAATACACATAGTGTTGGAAAGATGATAACTGCCCAGATGTCAAGCTCTCCTCATGTGAAGTCAAACATCTGAGATGCTGCACACTGACCTTATCTGCTTTGTAACAAAGATGGGTTATATGATTTGCAATGTGCACAGGATGCTTACGCAATCCAGAGCTTTGAGAGAGCTATTGCAGCACAAAATAGTGGTGCTTTTGCGTGGGAAATTGTACCGGTATGACATGCTTCTCTTGTGAATTGAAAGTCCACAGAATTCTGGCAAGAGAAAGTTTCAGATCACTATTATTGTCCACAATCTTGATGGTTTTCTCACATGGTCAGATTGAGATACCAGGAGCTAGAGGCAAGCCTCTCATCATGGTTGAAAAAGATGATGGAGCTGACAAGGTACAGCTTCCATCTGTGCCAGACTCTTCTGTGGACTAAATCTGATGTAGCTGTGAGAAGTGTGTTTTATCCATATCAACTGGGTTCCATCATACACTGTGTTCTATCCTTGTTGACAAGTTTCCCCAGTACATTGAACTGAAAAACTGCAATTTGCTACTGGATTTATGCAGAAGGATTACAAGGATTGGGATGCAGAAATTAATGGTCTTTATCTGGAAATAAACCCTTGCTTCTGCAGAAGTATTTTGTCTGAAGTCACCAGTTTCTTTTTAATTCCAGTTGCAAACAGCTTCTGATATTAAGCCCTCTTTGGCAAGACAGTTAGATGCAGGCAAATTGAGAAAGCTTCGACCGGCTTTCAAAGAAGGTGGCTCAGTTACTGCTGGCAATTCGTCTGGTATCAGGTATCACTTGCTTCCTGATGTCTCTTCTCTTCATTTGATTTGCAAACTTGGGACAGCCTGCAGGTCCCACAATTCTATGTATGTCATGCAATGTTCATATGTACAGTATGCAGTTGATGTCAAATCAGCTTGGATCAACATCAACTGTATAAGAAGTGGATATTCTGCAATGATGGGTCAGCTTGCAATTCATCAGCTTTGGTGACCCATCGTCACAGAGCATCCACTTCTTTTCCTATGTCACTGGGTTCAGAAGATTTCTTTGCATGTAATTTCTGGCAGACAAATGCTCACTTGGCTTCTTGTTGACTTTCCTCACTCAGACATTCCATTTGCCTACTGATTTGGTATGGAGCTAGCTTTGTGTTTGCTCCTTGCTTTTGGCAATGGGAACTCGTGGTTGTAAGTATGCTCTGTTTCTGCTTTACAGTGATGGAGCAGCAGCCCTGGTGCTAGTAAGTGGTGCTACAGCAAAGGAATTGGGTCTCCATGTAATTGCAAAAATCTGTGGCTATGCAGATGCTGCTCAGGTTTGTGCTTTATACAACCTGCCCCTGTTCTCTCCCTGTTAAGCATGCAGCTTGCATTTCACAATGACACAAGAATCTTGTTATTTCTATTGTTAGCTTGTACATTCAACTGGGGTCCAGGCTTTGCAAACTTTGTCATTTTAAAATCATGTCTTCAACTTCAGATGGATCAAGTGATTGTCACAGTACCCATATCCATAGAGTGGCATTGTTTTTTGATCCATTAAGTTGCATAGGCTCCAGAGCTTTTTACAACATCACCAGCAATTGCAATTCCAAAGGCCATTGCCAAGGCAGGCATTGAGCAATCACAAGTCGACTACTATGAAATCAATGAAGCCTTCTCTGTATGCTATCTTCTTCCCTTGTTCAGAGGTTTTTTTTTTTGGGCTTTGTTTGCATTTTGAAAATGGGTGTCAACCATCATGGACTTTGGGTACAGCTTGTTTCTTATCAATAAGAAAAGACTGCACAAAGGATTGGCATGCTGCAGTAAGGAGGTATGTTTAATCTTGTTTGTGATGATCTTTGGGTTTGAGACAGGTGGTGGCTCTGGCCAACCAGCAACTTCTAGGCCTTAATCCAGTATATTTCCTTTACCTTCTTATCTCCCATATGCAGTCCCTGATTTAGAGGACCTAGCAACAGTACTGCAATAGCTTAGTCCAAGGTTTTGATATGCCAATTTCTTATACTTCCTGTAACCCTAAACCTTAAAGAGTCTATCATCCTATTTGAGAATTAAATGTGTTTATTATGATTGAGATCTAATCTTAGCTTGCAAGAGCTTCATCACACACTCCAACTGTGGATGCAGAAGTAGTGGATTTCATGTGCATTCCCAGGATCAAATGGGTCATGTCCATTAGGCTTGCTGAATCTCTGAAGTCAAAGAAGAGTTTTAGGCTTATCGGACTTGGTTCTCACTTTTTTCTTTCACTCTTGGGTCTCCAGTTAGTATGTTGTAGAAGATTATTTGTTTGTTAAGGGAACCCAAGCAACAAGATATATTGTAGACCTGCTGCATACATTTAGGAAGAAAGCAAAAGCAAAAATTTGTGTTCTGCAAGCTTGTCTGGAGTAACTCATTTGTGTGTGCTGGACTCAGGAAAAGGTTAATGTTCATGGAGGGGCAGTGTCACTTGGACATCCTCTTGGTTGCAGTGGAGCACGAATCCTTGTTACTCTTCTTGGGGTTTGTCCCTTCCTTCATCTGATGTATTCTGAATACTATCACTGATCTGTTGAATATGCAGAATTTACTCAAGAGGCCCATCTGTGTGTTATCTTGGCAGGTTTTAAGACAAAAAGAGGGCCGATATGGAGTAGCAGGAGTGTGTAATGGAGGTGGGGGTGCATCCGCTGTTGTTTTGGAGCTCATGTAAGCCCTAATTGTCCACCATTTCACCAGGTTTGTTATGTGAATTTTTTTCTTTTTCCCATTTCTCTTGCTAGCATATAGTGGTGACATTGATCATGTAATAATAGTTCCACTTTTTCACAAAATCTTAAATTGTGCCTAAGGCTAAGCACATGACAGAAAACAGTAGATGAGATGGACTTGTGTGCTGATTTGATCATGGTGCATGCAGAATGGAATCTTGCAGACATGCTCATTTGTGAAGACATCTTGCACATCACCAGTTGGACCTCTCATTGCAGGAGGTTTTTAAATATTTGGAACACAAGCGCTATAGAATCCACATTTATTCCAGGTGTGGTGTACATATGTTATGGTTTTGTCCGTGGTTTCCATTTCAATACACAGATTGCAGAGAGTTGCATGCTTTGGTTTCAGAGTGTATGACATTGGTACGATGGAGGGCAGGGTTGTTTTTGGTGGCAAATTCTTGCCATTTGGTGACCCAGAAAAAAGGGGCTGTGACCTGTACAAAGGAAAAAAATTTGGTAAAAGGTCCCAAAGTTGCCATGAGGGGAAAAATGTTGAACTCCCCATATCTAGACCATAGTTCTTGAAACAAAAATTTGAAATGTGATGGCATCCATAAAATTCAGATGGAATTTTCTGCTACTTATGTAATTGTTTTTTTCTCTTTGGCAGCAACTAAGAAAATTCCATGAGGTGTAACATAAGGCAACAAGTTGTATGGTTAAAGTATTCTCCGAGAAATGTACATTATATGCATACTTTACAATTGGGCCACAATGATCATGGGCCATTGACAAATTTTCTCTGGACTTTTCTAAAGATCCATCTTCTCATGCCAATTGAAGTACCCAATTACCAGCTTCTTGTTGTGCCAATCAAAGTACCCAATTACCGGAAGAACATCCTGACTCCAAGATCAATTTGGACTAATCTCTGTGGCCTTACCCTAGTATGAAAGAGTCCTACAGGAAGATTGATTGTGTCCAGCAGCAGTTATGTACCCTGTAGTGAACATCTGATCTTTGGACCTTATGAGGAACAGAAAGAGTCAGTATGGGTTTCAATCAAATAGTCTCTTGACTACAGCCTTGGACTCAATGGACAGGAAGATTTGACTCTGCAACTAGAGCATGGAATTCAACAGAATTTTCTCCTTGGACTTCATGAGGGCAAAGGGTAAGGAAGGTAGTAATGGGTGTAAGCTATGTTAATGGACTTGGGATGAACCCTTGCAAATTGGGATCTAAGGGGAGAAATGAATAGCCCTTCAATGTCCTCACATTCACCACCACATCATCTACATGAAGGCAATTCTCACCGTGGAGTTCAACAGATGTTTTTCCCTCCTGTGCATTGGTGTCATCTCTGGTGCTGGGACTGTTTGGGTTTCGGTTTTGTAGTGGTAAACTTGCGTTTTCTGCTCTGGACAAGTCAGGTGTATGGATTGAAAGGCCAAGAGGGATAGAAATCCCTGCAGAAGGTGGCAGAGCTGGAACACCACGTGCTGGTTGAAAATTCCCTTTAGTGTCAAATGAAGTGTCTGTTAATCTAGAATTAGAAGGCAGGCCATCCTTAAAGTCCTCCATGAACCTGAAGTTGGACATGCCTGGATTTTGCACAATCACCAACATTGGCCTATGCCCTACCATCATCCCTTTTGAAATTGATGTTGGCTGCAAAAAATTCAGTCCAACCTTTAGGTTGAAGTCCAGACAGCCATTTGTGTTGGATTATCAAGTGAAACCACAACCAATAACATACAAGGCTTTAGCATAAAATGTAGAAGATTTCTTACTATTCCAATGTGCCACTCCTTGTAATCAAGGTTGTTGAACTCCTTTGCATTCATTTCCTGTAAAACAGACCACTCTGTCAGCTGATTCCACAACTCTGTCGTGCAGAATTTAAAGAGTCAGAACCTGAAATCATAGCTCTTGCAAGGGTCTTACCACACTGTAAATTGGGGGCAAGATGCATTGCCCTGAGGCATGCAGAGTTGGAATAACAGTGAAAAATGGAGTCAGTTCTCTTGATCTAAATGTCCACCTGCAAAAACACACATGCTTCGTCACATCAGCTTCTATTACTCTTGGTAACTCCCAGAATTTCAGATGTGCACAATAGCAAATTTCAGAGTCCAAAACCCAAACCCTAAAACAGATAAGTGTGCTTGTGATTTACCACCCAATGTGGAAGGAGATGTGTTTTTGCCACAAGGTAGCAGGAGCACAGGAATCTAAAATCCTCAACCATGTTACTACTATACAGGATACAGGATTACATGAGATACCCAATGTAGAAGAAAATGCCCAATTCTGTCAATTCTCGCAATAGTAATTGCACCCAGTACTCAGTTGCCACACCCTCTGCCCTCACATGCATCTGCTAGCACATAATCACAAACACATACAACCCACCACCTGAAATTAATTTCATCAAAGGTAGCAAAATCATTTTCTCTATCTGCAAAGAGCAAACACCTTCACAGGGAATCCAAGTACCATAGTCACAGGACAAGTACAAGCATTGGCCTCTAATTTTAAGCTACTTTGGTGTCCTTCAAATGTGTGACCTAATTTCAACAGAGGATCATAGCCTACACCCAAACAGAGCAAGGAGGAGGCACCTTACCACAATCTGAGCAACTACCATGATCAACATTGCTTTCTGGAAATTCCTGCAGAAAATCACACATTGTACGATTCTTGACACTCAGTTTACTTGGTCAAACACCTCTCAAAGGAAAGTATGAGAGACATGAGAGTATGAACAGCAGCAGCCTGAAACAAAACAATACATGATTCTGAGACTCCACTGTCATGGTTTTACTGTATGTACTTTCAAACACATGAACAAAAATATTCTGGTGGGGTACTCTGGAGACACAAAGCAAAAGATTTCTTTGGAAGTGGGATGGAAAGAAACTGAACAAGAGAGGATTGCAAGGGAGTGTCAACAAGCATGTGGAATATGCATACTTGAACATTGTGTATTTCATGTAAACCGCAGTATGCATCACATGGACACCCTCATCCTGAATGTGCTGTAATTGACCACGCAACAGACCCAAATTGCGTGCAACAAGTGCCATTATCACATACACAAGTATCCCGTACATTAAAATCACCAAAACCTGCACGAGCAAATTTGTCATCCACTGTTCAAAAGAGAAGAACCCATCAAATTTCATGCAAAGAACCTTCAGAGAAAAGAGATGTAACATAGGGCAACTCCATCTTTGCAATATCCTATGACAAAAAGGTTTTCAAGTACCAATGTAGGCTTAGGGTTTTCCTAATTGAACCCTACATAGCAGCAGCAGTCTTGGACATCTTATACAACAGTTCGTAATGCAAAACGAGGTCACTTATTTTGCTAGAGCAGCAATGGGCAGCAAAACAACATACACGGCATTATGAAACTTACAGCAAACTGAGGGACAGCAGCCTTGTAGCCAGTCAAAATCAAGTACAAGAGGGAAGCCAGACCCGCAATGGTGCGGCGCTCCTGTATTGCTAGTTGCTCATGCATAATGCAGTAGCCATGTGCTATTAACAAGAATGCCACAAAGTATGCTGTCTCAAAGAAAATACGAGTTAAGAAAACTCCAAATGCCACCCAAAATGAGCATGTTCTCGAATTCAGACATGAATACCTGCATGTCACAAACCACCCAAAGCCATTTAGCACAAGCATCATCACATTGCACTGAATTTGTCAAGTCAGCTGTCAGAGCTAAAGAGTTAGCCAACAGAATGGGTTTTATGGGAGTTTTGGGGGTTGTTCCATACTGATCAATCTGTGCTCAGAAACTTACCAAAATACAAAAGAGAGGACATGTACAAGTGTCTTGAGTGTCGGCACAGCTGCCAACACCCACTGCAGAGTGCTCGTCTGCACAAGGGAAAGAAAAATCCAAAACAAGACAATAATATTATTTGCAAGAAAGACCCGCCACTTCCACTAAGAATTTTTTCAGGCACAATCTGAAATGAGTCTGTTTCTTCATGACCCATTGGGGATCTTTGTAGGTCAAGAGTTGAGAGAGAGAGAGAGAGTTTAGGGGAAAAAAAAATTCAATTCTCCTTTTTTTGCAAGATGGGTGGGTGTGACGAAGAAGAAGAAGCTGCTCCTCTGTGTACCTGCCATCTGCGTTTAGTCCAAGTGTTGAGCATCCAAGCAAACACCAAGAGCGCCCATACAATGAAAAAACTGCAAAAGAGATAAGGCAAAGGCCTGTAAGCTTCCTCCCATTCACTGGGATCCGTGACTACTACAGGCGGCTGCTGCTGCTGTAGTGTCGTCACGTCCATTTTCTAAGCTCTGATCTCTCAACCCTTCAGGATGATCTTCCTCCTGTCTTGCAACGAAAGCCAATGCCACATGATGTTTTCTCCACTAGCTTGGGGACGTCTTTGGAAGGCTTTTGATGATACCCATCAATTCATTCTTCCGGTTTGAGGAAGGAATCCAGGAGAGTCTCCCGATCAAGAAAGTCCGCGAGGAAGGAAGTCTTTCTGTCTGAATGCTGCAGTAAGGTCTGAATCCAGAAGAGATCCCAATTGACAATTGCTCTTGTTTGCCGCTTTCCCAATGGCAGCTCCCCCTCGTATCTCGCCGGGCGCACTCCCCTCGTGTTCCGACTCACACGCTCTGGAGCATGTTATTCACGATGATTGCTTCCAATCTCAGGAAGCTTGTCGAGACGGATGCTACGCGTCTTTCCTTGTGAATCAGAAGTTCTAAACATCTCTCTCTCTCTCTCTCTCTCTCTCTCTCTCTCTCTCTCTCTCTCTCTCTCTCTCTCTCTCTGTGGCGTCTCTTGGCCCAGCTACTAGTGGTGGTATAAACACATCTTTCTTGTGAGGAAGAAAACCCAACAAGCTCGAGTCCCACTGCACCCAATACAAACAGAATTCGCAGAGAGTCCTGGAAGTCTACGTTGTAAAAAAAAAGCCGCAACAACAACAACACCCACCAACCAACTTCACCAGAATCTTTTCTGAGTGTCTGGCGGAAGGTTTCAAAGAGCTCTCCTGCTGTGTGAACAGCAAACTGCTGCAACTCTTCTTCTTCAAAAGCTTATGAAACCCAATCCCCTTCCTCCCCGTCCCTACCCAAATTCTCCTCCTCTTCCTCCTCCTCCTCCTCCTCCTCCTCCTCCTCTTCCTCTCCAACAAAAACAAACACACACACACACACACCCAACAACAACAACAACAACAACTGCAACAACAACAGTATGGTCTGATCAAACCTTTGCTCTTGCTCTCACGTAAGTATCAAAATACAAAAACAAAAAATGCATTCAAACCCAACCCAAAAAACCAAACCAAAACAAAACAAAAAGAAAGAAGAAGAAGAATCCTTCCCTCTCTTCATTCCTCAAGGAGAACAACATGAAGAAAGGAAACAACAACAACAACAAAAACAACAAATAACTGAGCTACAACAACAACCCATAATCATCAAACCATGGTCCTTTTTTCTGATCAACCATTTTTCAAATTTGGTGAACTTGGGTAGACAGACATGAGGCCACCACCACTTGTGTTGTTGTGGGTGAATTGTAGAAACACTCTCTCTCTCTCTCTCTCTCTGTCTCTCCCTCCCTCTCTCTCTCAAGAGCTTGAGAGAGAGAGAGAGGGGGGGGGGAAGAGAGAGATGGGACGGTTAGTTTGGAGCTCAAACTATAATTTTATGATTTTTTTATTTCACTCAATTATAACAAGTTGGAAATCTTTTCTATTTTTTTTAAAAAAAAACAATTATCCATTGGCCATTACTAATTAGGCTTTGTTTCCATTTTTCCAAATTTTGGGAAATTCGCTATTCATTGTTTTTTTTTTCTTTTTTTTTGGGGCAATAAAAATTTGTGATGTAGCCACCAAAGTGGTTATTGATCACCTAGAAAAAGAATTTAGTCAAATTTTGGCTATAAGGCACATTATGAAAGTGCAAAAAATGGAATATAAGGATCCTTTTATACTCTTGGGTAGCTAGGTACTGGAACCTAGGTATAAAATTTTTTTTAATTTTAACCTAGAATTCTGGGATTTTTTTATTTTTTTTTTCAAAATCTGGGGAATTTGGGCCCTTTTCTTTTAAATGAAATATCCTTTGTATAAGTCAAAATCATTTTTTTAAGGTCGAAAATTGATGAAATTTCACCAAAAATAATAGGCCATTCCCAAGGTAGGTCAGAATTGACCCTTATGCCTAACACATGAGGTAACATCAAAAAAATTAATTAGGTTCATTGGTAGCCAATGGGTATTTTTTTAGACAAGGAAATTGGAGAAAGCATCCAATAATGTTTTTGTCCCAAAAATCAATTTTGAAAAAATTGCTTATTAAGTATACCAAGACTAATGGGATTACTCGCATGAGAATGCATGTTGATTGTGCTTTCTCAAGGTTGCTTGTTGAGAGAAAGTGATAATAATTGAAGGTTGCACAAGTATTCAAAATACCCAATTCAACTTCTTTTTCTCTTTTCTGTTTAGCAACCAATGCTTTCTTTTTTCTTTTCTTTTTTTTTCCTTTTTGCTATCATTATAAGCACTTTGTTTATGGTTTCTACGAGTAGTATCTAAAAGAGGGCTTTAAAAGGACTTGAGTTATAGGAGTTGAATATGGGTTTAAATACGATATTGGAACAACATTCGTCTCAAACTTGTTTATAAAATTTGCTTGTAAAGCTAACCATATTTTTTATGGTATCTATCAATAACTAGGACCAATTTCTTTGTCTTTGGATGGTAGGAACAAAGGACTTAGATTCATAGAAATCCGCAAGTATTGATTAATGGGATTCCTTTCTTTTGAGGGGTGAATTTTATAGTAAAAATTTCTAAATTTTTGGAAATTTTTAAGATGTTCCTTTGTTAGTTCTCTTGGAAGAGATATTTGGATACCCTCTTGTTGTTCCCTCTTTGAAAGTCTAATGTTCCTTTTTGTGTCTTCAAGGTCATTCACTTACGAGGTCCAATCTAGACTTCATACTCTAGAGGTGTTTGTTTTTCTGCAATATTACAAGAGCACTTGGTTTCTATATTGAGTAATGGCAACATTTGCTTCAATATTTTTCTCACATTTGGTAGCAGAAGAATATTGTTCTAGATTCGAATGGGGTTCATTAACCTTTGATGCTTAGATCTTTACTTTTAGGTTTTGTTCTATTTTTGTAGAAATTATTTTAATTTATTTAATAACTTTTATTTTCAATTAAAAAATTTTATTATCTTTTTCCAAAGGTCAAATTTTATTAACTTGAGCAAGAAGCTTGCAAAAGCAAAAGTTCCATTGCTGCATGCAAACCTAATATATGCATAAAGGGCTTATCATTTGTGGGGAAAAAGTGTTTTCTCATGCAAAAGCTTTGGTGTGTTTTTTATTCATACAATTTGAAGGTGAAATTTTTTGAAGTTCATATATTTTTTGACCCTTAACCATGGTTATAAACAATCAAGGAACTGGGTCAAGGAACCTAACCTTAGCCGTCGGTTCTTAATAAAATCAAAGAACCACCCAACACGGGCAATTACAAAATATGTGTGGAAATGTGATGATTTTCACTCACAATGAAAAAAACATTCACAACATTTTGTACATCATCAAACCCTAAACCATTTCCAAGTTTTATGCACACCATAGTTCATGCTGCCTTTGCCACCCATCAAGGACTGTACTGAAGCTGGCTGACAAACTTGACTCCAAGATCATATGAGACAAGCAAAATCAAGGGGCCCGTACCTAAGGGTTTTATAATGCTTCCAAACTACTTCTTCTCAATGGGCACCCAATCTTCATTGGTACCCAACACTCGCAAGTGCACAATGAACACGAACCACAATGACCTCCAACAAACCAAAATGTAGATGATGCATTGTTAATGTTTTTTACAAGTTGGATGAAAATTCCTCTATCCATTACCCGTCCCATGTTTTGAAATGTATTTTTGACATTCATTTGACGTATTTTGAATAATTTATCCGACCTAGGTATGATGTACGGTGGGATGGATGAAATGGGTGTTGGAGCCCATCAAAAGAGCTCATCACAAGAATTTTGTGATGACCCAAAAACATGAATCATAATAGGATGATGGCCACAAAGAATTATTGAAAATATTTGAAGTTTGTGGTTGCCTTTGCAGAGTGAAGGAATACACAATGACATAAACTTACAGCTCTAAACCTTAAAATCTTAAACGGCTCATCACCATTTTTGGCTTGGGGGCAATGGACCAATGACCGTTCTTAAGAAGGTTAGTACCTATTTACAACTTACCTATTTGCAAACTCTGTTTACAGCTATTGGTAACTAGTACCTAGGGTTACCTGTAGTTACAACCCTAAACCCAATTTATAGCTATTGGTAACTTGTACTTAGGGTTAGGGTGACCTATAGTTACAACCCTAAACCCAATTTATAGCTATTGGTAACTTGTACTTAGGGTTAGGATTACCTATAGTTACAACCCTAAACCCAATTTATAGCCATTGGTAACTTGTACCTAGGGTTAGGGTGACCTATAGTTACAACCCTAAACCCAATTTATGCATATGCATAAAACTTAGGAAAGGTGAATACCTATTATCATTCACCTGTGGCCCTTGCATACTACTTCATAGTGTGATACTTAACAGAATGGTCTTGCATTCATAGGGAGTTGAAAATAATTCACCTGCACACACACACACACACACAGAGCATACCCTAGTGTGATAGTTACTTTGAATCATTCAATGAGATATCAATGTTGGTCTTGCATTTTTTGCAGGTAAAATGATTATCATTCACTCACACATCTTGCAGTCCTTGGAGTAGGATACTTACTTACCTGAATGAATCATTCATTGAGTAACTCGTCAACAAGTGGGTGAAGAAGGGAAGGTCCAAAGCAAGGTATGTTGTTATTATCATACGGTATGGGAACGAGGGCAAAGTTCCCATTGAAGAACACATAACCCTTGATGCGATCTGCCCTTTGCAATGATCAATCCTGAACTGTTCTTTTTAATGTAGTAGGCTTAAGGAAAGAGCTGTTCTTTGAATTTGCAAGCCTCTGAGTCACCTTACTGATTTGTAAGCTGCCTCGTGAGCATTATAATAAGAGGAAGATTATATACTATGTAAGCTAACATGGGGGAATTCTGACAAATTAATCGTACATGATAGAGATTTAAAAGCCAGAATCCGACTTTCTCTTGTACAAGTGTGCTCTCCTTAAACTAATGATATAGTTTTGGATACCACCCATGTTTGAAACTTGATATGTAGCTGCTTTGTAACACAAAGTAGGTCAAGAATCAACTAGACTCTCTGCCCCCATTAAAGTATGGAACTTGGTCCCTCCCAAGAAAGTTTGTCCTCCTATACTCCACTCCAAAAACTTTGCTGGTCTTAATGGAATGTGAGGTTTTCATTTGCCTCAGGCAGGCATTCTGGTTTTTTGAAGCACTCCCAAACATGAAAGGAATACATACATACAAATGGGTACCCATGTTCTCCAATTACAAGGGAAAAAAGCAGAGCAGGTCTTTGTGGTGTAGCCTACTATAAGAAATTTGATTGAAGAAAAGATTGGTGGAGTGGAGACTATTGAGGCCAATGGGTTTCAAGTTTCCACTCTAAAAAAACCCTAATTATTGGTAACTTGAAGATGTATGGTAATGTTAAATCTATTATATTGTAATACAACTTGAGGGGTTGACAATTTGTAGAGGGAGAAAGTGTAAGTGTGTGTGTGTGTGTGTGTGGGAGGGGGGGGTTATTTGAAATATCAAGTTGCATTGTACACTTATGGTGTCCAAACCATTCAAAATTTGAAGTCTGTTCCCAAGCTCTCACCACACATCAAAACACACACACACACACACACACACACACACTTCAAACTCCAAACTGACAGTCCTTTCATCTGAACTGAAAAGGGTTTGAAGTTTTGAAGCTAACCAGAAAAAGGACTGTCAGAGACAAAAGATAAAAATTTGCTGATCTCTTCTACTGATTCTCTGACAAATGACAAAAAAAAAATTCAAACTTCTTCTAGTTGCACCTAGCCATTGGGTGCATTTGAAGAGTAGACCATATGCATATTCCAAAGCATCAAAAGAAAAAGAGTGAAGTTGAGACACAAAGGAGACAACAAACATTGGGTGCATTTGAAGAGTGGGGCCATATGCATAGTCCAAAGCATTAAAAAGAAAAGAGTTGAGACACAAATGAGATAACAACAACAAAAGACCAAAAGAGTGTGGATAGAGAGAGAGACAGACAAACCCCCCATAGGCGCCATGACAAACAAACCCAATCTCCTCCACCCCATATGACATTAGGTATTAGGGTAAAGTCTTGGGTAGGGGTCATTCCCTAAAAATAAGGGGGGCCTACAACAAGATGGGACTGGGGAGTTGAGTCCAGCCCTTGCATTTTGTGAATGTTCCTCACCCATTGCTGGCTTTACCCAATCATAATGCACAAGTTGAATGATATCAACAACCTTAACATATCTAACTAACTTATGAGGGGTAGGGAAAGGGAGGGTTCTTACAGCTACTCCTTAAGAGTGTCAGAGGGATCTCTTGTGTGGGAGGGATCTCTTAAGTGTATAAGAGATCCCTCCAACACTCTTTTGTGGAGGAAATTTTTTGCTTGATAACATGCCCTAGACACGCACTAGACACTTTCTGCCCAGTGCTTTATGCTTTAAAATTTTTTTTACCAAAAGGTTGCTGGGAGGATCAGGAGTTGTTAGAGAAAGATTACCAAAGGCTGCCCCCAAGGATCATGTGTTGGTTAGAGTATGAGGACAGGCTAGATCATCCATTGACAGGTTTAGCCAAGAGCTACAACAATGAGATCCAAAAAAAGCTGGAAGGGGGGATTGCAAATTGCACATCATGGCATACCTCAAGCTAGGAATGGACGAAATGGATAGGAATGCAGATGAATGGCAATTGGAACATCATTTCATGTAGAGTGTATTTTGGTGTTCATCCAGAGTAATAAAGTTGGGAAAAGAGCTTCAATTTTTCTTTAGGCAAAATTAGAGGAAAATTAGCCTCACCCATCACCTTATTATTTATTGTATGTTGTAGGCATTGCACTTAAATTTTGTTGCTATGCAAACTACTTGTGAACTGGACACTCTTCTCTAACCTTTACATAGATCACCTAGCCTTTTATTCCAACTCACAAGTTCACAATTACAAACCCACAAACCCAATAGCCCTCCTCCCACAAGCACTTTGATTATTTTCCACTAATACCATTAAAAAATTTATTGTTATTGATGTGTTTTTCTTTTTCTTTTTCTACCTATTGCAAACTAAATTTAACCTTCCTCATGTAAAGTGATTTGACCTTACCAAGTGTGTGCATGAACAAGTGTTGAAACCTTTGGTACTTACTATTTACCTCTTTTGATGCATTTCTTGAGCAACCCACACCAATCCATGATACAACAACTTGAGAATCAATAGCATAGATTTTGATATCACCAGAAAGCTCTTGATGAGAGATGGTGTGCATATTTGTCATTTCAAAAAAATTAGACCAACAAACAAAAACTTATTGAGTTCATAGGAGATTTTCAAACCTCTTGAAACTGATTCAATAATTGGTTTCCAAAAGAACTCTGAAAGTTTTAAGCCCACTTTGACCAGAATAGTCTTGGGATGGGTGACCTTACAAGAGGTGGGTCTATAATGCCTCAAGGGCCCAGTAGTATGAGTTAGATGATATTGGGACTTGAAAGGATAAGGTGTGTAGAGAGATAGATAAGAACCATCCAATGGATGATTTTGATGATTTTGGCTTCACTTTTGTTTTAGATATATTTATCTTTCAATATTAAATTGATTGAATTTTTGGATGTTGTGTGCACTTGCAGCATTCAAAGTAGGCTAAAGGCATTAATTTCTGATTTTCCAGTGATTGTCATACTTGTGACATTTTTATGTTGAGGTAGGCTACTTCAAATTATTTATAGCATAAGCTTAATCTGTCATATGGCAAATTCTCATAGTAGAGTTAGCCTTCATTTATGTCCCAAGGCTAATTAATGTTCACACTTAACACCCTCTCTTCACTAATGACTCATAATAACACTTTAAAACATTTGCAAGATTGCTTAGGTTGTAAATAAGCCAAAAACCATTGTGGCAAAATTGAATTGTGGCAAAATTAATCTTTGAAATAATTTGCTATATTTTAGACCTTTTTAGCATGATTCATTAGCCAGGATTCTATCTCAGGCTGAAACAAGTAGCCAAAAAATTAGGGGGATCCTTAAAAATTTTAACTCTCAAACTTTGCAATAGCCAAATTTGGCTAAATCTTCTTACGGTTGATCGCAACTTGTGCCACAGCAGAAATTTGAAAAACCAGATCACAGTTGTAACATGTTAACACTTATGGTTTTATTTAGTTACTTCAAAATTAGGGGAAAAAAAATAGGCGTAAGTAAAACTCAAATAGCTTCACTTTAAATGTGTCAAGAATATTAGTTAATTATAATGAGGAAAATTTCAAATAATAAAGAAGTTCATCATAAAACATGGGTACTTTGAACATTAGTATGTGACACAACTCCAATAAGCCTTTGGTTAATGAACGATAACTATTTATTACACCTAGATGAAAGACATGGATGAATCATCCACTTCTCTTCAAATATTTAAAGGGTTAAAATGAGTGAGCCATTATGGACATTCTTCATTCTCATTTGTTCATGTTCTATGGATGAAATCCATAGTTTTAAGAGGATGTGAGAGCCAACATTTGGGGGCAAGGGGTGTGATGATACTGTTCCCTAAACGAGTGTGATCAGATAAGGGAAATTGATTGATTATTCAACCAAAACTTACATAGCCTAGACAAAATTCATGCAAAATTGGTCCAAAGATTTGACAAGGATCAAATTGGCGTAGATGAAATCCATCCATAATCAACTTAGTTAAAATAAAATCAGCCATGATCAACTTCTTTAGGCTTTAGATGAAATCAAGCCAAAATCAAATTCCCTGGAAACAAAATTGAAACGATTTTGTTGAAAAATGAACTGAGATCTAACCAACATTAACCATAATACCTTGATGGCTTTGGTAGTAATGTATCAAATAATTAATATATTTTGAAAGTTTTAATTTGGCAGTTTAGTTTTGATTTTGAAATTTTCAACAATTATAAACTAAATGTAATAAAACTATCTCCATTGCCAAAAGTTTTTAGTTGTTTTTCTGATTGGACTATCCCCACAAATTTGTATTCTACTAGAGAGGCCATAAATGTTTGAGTTTGACCATAAATTTTGAATTATAGGCATAATAAGCTAATTTATTTTTAAATTCCACAAAATTTAAAAATAATATAATTTGTGCCGAAGCCGCCAAGGTACTACAATCGTTAAAACTCTAGCCAAGATGAACTTGGTCTAATCAAAATTCATTTGAAACCAATCCAAAAATGGACTAAGATCCCACCAAAGAATTGACTAGGATTCTCAATCATGGATACAAATTTTGAAAAAGTTGAACCAATTACATGGGCTTGCACAAAGGACGACTAAAATATTTCAATATTTAATTATTTAATCTCAACTGGATTCAAATCTTTCATCTAATTTCATCCATAACCCTCCTTGCATATGTAAGTTGGAATTCATATTCTTTTTTCAAGAATTGTGTATACACTTGGGTGTAACAAAACGTGCAATGAAGTAAACCTGAGAGAGTTATACTCGTGAAAATATTCGTGAAAAAGGGGGAAATATTAAAGCTTACAAGGACTTGGCAAGGTTTTGAAGGGCGTGTGATGAATTTTCTTGAGTGTATAAGCCTACATGAATATCAAGCCTTCCTTACACTCGTGTGTGGGTGATTGTAATTCAAGGTATGAAATGATGTTGTGTGGTTCTTGACTTTTCTGAAGAACTCTGGTTCCAATTCTAAAAATTCAACTGGAATTGTCTTGGTTCGGGTTCCACACATAAATGGAATGTGGAAGCTGGATTGGATCTGGTTTTATGCAAATGTAAGTTCTGGTTCCAGTTTTGAAAATCAGTTCAAATTTGGTCAAATCCAGTTTGTACAAAATCAAAACGGAAATGGACACAATTCTTACTCACCAAAATGGGTACCCACCCAACACTAGTACCAAAGTCTCACACTCTTTTGAGCAATGTGCTTTGTGTGAAGTTTTATTTTGTTTAGTTTACCTTGTGTTAGAAAGGCATTATATAAAGGAAATTTACCCGTATAATTGTAGATGTACAAAACCACCACTAAACTTTTGGAGGGTTAATTTTCACTTTGGGGCAATTGGCTTGTAGGCCCCTCCTAGAGGGTAATGGAACTTGTACATTAACCTATTGTCATGAGATTATTTTGGTGTTGGGAACAATCCACCACATCTTATGGAGGTGAGCTCTAGGTGAAAATATTGAAAGATGAGGCTTGTCAAGCACTGCATAAATGACATGAAACATGTGGTAAGGGTCAAAATTATATTGTCTTCTCTAGGGGACAGATTTAAAGATGTTCTTTAAAAGGAATACACAAGTGTAATAGATCTAAAAACTTCTTAAAATTTGAAGTCCCTGCAATTGCACAATCTGAGGTACAATAATTACAAATGGTAGCCACACAACTGTGGCTTGCAAGTTAGAGTCCTTACCATGAAGGCCATTTCAAACCTAGGTTCAGTTAGAAGTGACCCATAGCTCATCAAAACATAATTCATTTTAGATCCACATTACCAATATGCTAATACTAGCCATATATGGATTAAGTTGTGTTGATTAGTGTAAGATCATAACTCATGACATCTTTTGATTAGTGGCATGATTGAACCCCTAAATGTCTAGTACCTTTTCGAGGTCAACTAATAACACAATCGATCAATGATTAGATTATGAGAATTTCTTACATGTGCTCACTACTTGATCAAGACATGAAAAATCAGGAAATGACGAGTGAATTAGCCATGATAAGTGTTGCTCACTTGCCCCCTCTCAAATATAACTCGGTGTACAACCCCTGGTTATATTGTCCTTTGCCTGAGTTCATCATTGTTGCCTTTGGGCAGAAATCCCCCCACTCCCACCCACCTTCCCCCTTAGAGTTCTCTGAAAGGCTCAATTTCACGAGATCTCCACCTGAATTGATATGGACTTCCTTGGTCAACATGCCATTTGGAGTCTGGAACCACATTCCACATGATTTCTAAAAATATATATTGTTGAGAAAAAAATGAAAATATTAGGCTTGCTGCATCAATTAAAATTTCCAAAAGAAAAGCCAATTTAGCTTGTCAGGCATTTACAGGTTAAGATCAGTGTTGTGCAATTATTTGAATCAATCCCAGTTTTTTTATATTTCAGAATTAGAGATCATTGATTTTGAGCGATAGTTGTGGCTCAAGCAAAGGATGGTTTTTATTGTGACTGGTTTTCGACAGACATGTTTCTTTCTCTAGTTGTAAAGGTTTTCAAATGTCTACACCAACAGGTGAACAGGTTTTTTCATTGATGTGCCAACATGATTTGAAAAGATAAGGACGCCAAAGGCCTTTCTCTCTCAGTTTTGCACACATTTTATGGATAGAAGATGTTAATGGTGTTACAACATGTGCAAGGAAACTCCATTTTGAGACGTGCTATTGCAATAGGTGAAGCTCCTTCTAAGTTAGGCGTCCTTTCAAAAGGTCCTCCCCTTTCCTTATTTGATATGCTTCTTGTGACAAGAGGGGGCTCAGTAACTTGATGTTCCCCTTGTGGTTCCCCCTCTCAGATGGTTCTTTTGTCTTTTTGGACATGGATCCTTCCATTTTGTTCCTTGCATTTCCCCCCCTTTTTTTTCCTGGGTGCTTTGGTTTATTTATGATTGGCAGGGTTTCATCATTTTGGTTCTTTGAAAAAGTCAGATTCAAAGAAGTGCCAGTCTTGGTTATTCCAGAAACCTTAAAGAACCTGCAATTTTCATGAAACAACTGCTGACAGTTTTCAGGTCAGCTATTTGCGTTTTTCAATTTGTTAACAACCTTTAGTCATATATGTACTGGAATTGGGTCTTTGAGATTTTAAGAATCATGGTTATGAATTGTAAGAACCGCCCTGATAACCACCAGGGTCTGTTCCTGTATCTAATAACTGCCCAACATTGGTTAATATCCTTTATATTGACCCCCTCAATGTACATACTCGGTCGCTGGATTTGAATTCTCATCACCTCCTTTTAAATCCAGCCTTAATTTCAAGGCAGAGTCTATCTAAACAAAGATGTCCTTTAATCTCAATTGTGAGACAAAAGAACTTGAATTTTGGAAGTACCCAGAACTGGCCAGTTCTTTGATTGTGAATTTTTTGAAATGCCTGGAACCAATGGTTCTTTGGAAAATCGAAGAATCACACAACACTGGTAAGGACCTTGAAGGGGGGCTGTTTTGAGAACACTTATGCACAGTGCTCACAGCATGGGCAATGGCAGAGCTGTAAAATGTCACTTTGTAATACAAAACTTTTTTTTTTCGGATGACAAGATGCTGTGAAACTGGCTTGGGGCTTGGAAATGTGCACATGTTACCAGGGCCCTCCTAGAAGAGCACCAGTAGCAGGAATGGGCTGTTTCTTAACAATACATGACTGTTTCTCATTGGCCAACTACAACGATTGGCCTCAGTGGTGAGAGTTCAATATTGTCACTTTGTACAATCCATCTTTTCGGGTTCATGAGTGGGGCCGAGAGAAACTAAACTGGTGGGGGCATTTCCATCATATAAATCTATATGGTCAGATTTACATGATATTCTCTCCTCTGTGATGGAATAGAACATCATATCCAGTGGTGGTATTCTTATTTCGGTTTACTTCATATCCTAGAATTGTTCAAAACCAAATTTGGTTTCAAGTTTTCTATCTTTCAGCACAAACAAAAGCACAATTGCAATGAACATGAACTTCAATACTTCCCCAAAATACAGGACCCTGCAAAGACTGAGAGACACTGTCAGATATTCAACAATCACAAGAAACCAAGCCCCAATAATATCCAATAACTCTTTCCATGCAGGAGATTTGCAATAATTGGAGCTCTCATACCTGATTTGGACAGAAGCTCAACAGATAGAGCAAAAAATTGAGCTTTCAGATACCTTTCCACCCAACAACAGTCTTCTACAACAATGGCAACGAGCTTACAGATACCTTTCCCACTCCAAGACTTGTCTTCTACAACAAGGGCAACATTCATCATGGAAGTGACACAATCCAGAGAAGTTGCTACTCGTGATTGTTTGACATGCATCATCCAAGAATCGCCTTCACCAATTGATTGGTAGTTCATTCTTTTGGTTTACTGCTCATGACTATACAATGCTTCAGCTATCAGACGCTCTCATTCCTGTTCAGCATATTTCATCTTGCTCTTTGAATTCAAGAGTCCTGTAGCTGCAAAGACCAAGGACATTTGGAGACCTACCTCTGTGAGATGCTAAGTTGTCCACAAGGGCTCGTCAGCTGCAATGTGCTGCTCTACATAACTCCCGATGGGCTGCCCCTCAGTCCCTTTGAACCAGATAAACTTGCACCAGATGAAAGTACATTTGTCTCCCTCTGCTGTGGTTGTCTGTGCATTCTTGTGTTCGTATTTTGGGGAATCAGCTACTTGTAAGAAGGCCATATATCTCCTTCAAAATCACCCTTGGTGCGAAACAATCCTGTGTGATAATCAGAAGCAACGGTTGAGTTGGGGCTTCCAGTTGTGATGGGCATCAGCTTTGGCTGAGATACAATCATAACTGGTTCTGGTCCCCTTCTCCTGTCCTCTTCAATGAAGCATTTAAGCTCTCTAAGAGAACGTCCTTCATGATCTCCACCAGTCCATCCCTTCCCTCTCAAACCATTGCTCTCCTTTCTCTCTCCACTTGCATAGGGTTTGTTCAAGTCACCATTGTGCCCACCTTCTGAGTCAGAATTCCTTCGTTCGACAAGTGACTGGAAAGCACTTTCAGGGAAACCAGTATCAAGGTCCTCCTCTGCAAAGGTAGACTTGCCCACATCACTCCAGTACTCTTCTCCATAAGAGTCATTAAGCTCTGTCCGTGAGAACTCAATGGAAAGTCTATCTATGTCCTTCACTGGAGCTGTTCTAAGACTTTGAAGTTGGCTGTCTAGGGAACTCCAGAGCCCATTGCTACCACCTCCATTTCCTCGAAAGTCCTCTTGCTTATGTTCTTGTGTTTCTGTACTGGTGTACATGTTCACGCCAGCCTCTTTCTCTTTCTTAAGTTTTGCAACTAATACCCACATGCTTGCCAACTCATTTTCCAAGTCTTTTTCTCGCTGCTTCGCTTGGTCCAACTTTTCCTTCAACCCATCTCTTTCTTGTCTATCTGCAAATGTTGAAGCCAATGATGCTTCCTTCTCCTTGGCCAATTCAAGCTCTTTCCTCAACTCATCAATGGCTGTTTCAGAGCTGGGCTGCCACCTATCAATGTCATCAAAGAGGAGACCAGTATTGTTGTATTTGCCTGATTTGCTGCCAAGATTCCCACCATTGCTAAAGTTACTCTCCCCTCGAGTAGAATTGTTATGTCCCCCATTAACCCAAGCTGGATTACCTCGCCCATTTTGAAAAGTTTCTCCATCCACATGGCTCTCATAATTTGTCAGCACTTTGGATCGCCCATTCATGGACAATGGCTTTACTGCTGCTCGGGCATACGTTTCTCTGGTTCTCACCAGTTCATCTTGCAGCCTTGTTACATCATTCTGGAGTTTCTGACTCTGACAAGCAATTTCTTGAGCCTGAATCAACTCGCTTTGAAGTTTAGCATTCTGAAATGAGAGCTTGGTAACTTCTTCTGCTAGGTTCTTGAGTTCAACTGCTGCTTGTGAAGCTAATTCTTTTGCATATGCAGACTCATGTGCCAACTTCTCCTTCTGATTCTGTAGACTATCTTTCTCCTCCACCAACCGAATTTTCTCATGCTTCAGTTTCTCCCTCTCCTGCTTTATCTTCTCCTTCTCTTGCTTCAAGTTGTCTATTTCTGCTGCCTGCAACATGAAAAAAGTTTTACCCTTTCCCTAGAACAGTAGCTACACTGACCCATGTTGCTGCTTAGCAGCTCAAGGCCCAATTCATATGGTATCTCTGCCCATGTCATAGCCTTGTCCAATAGACAAAAGAAGTGACAGCAATGACAAAAGTGAAGGCAGCAGCTTGAAAGCTTGGAGAACCTTTGAACAAAAAATAGCACAGCAAATGTTTTCAGATAAACAAACAGGAAGGACAACAAAATGAAAAGCCGGGAAACAGAGAAATAATCAACATTTTATGTATCAAATCCAACAAACCTGCAGAAGGACTTGTGCTTGCAAGAGTGTATCAGTCTCTTCAATATCCTTGGATGTTGCATGAGAGGTGTGATCGTGGGGGTCACTCTCAGATCCATTCTGTTCCACATATCGAAGTTCTCCAGATAAACCCCCAGTATTTAGCCAACCCCCTATTTCCTCAACATTTTCCACAAGGCTGTTTGTTGATCTGTGTTGGTTCCTTTTTACATCCAAAACTGACATCTGAAGCTGCTGTTGAAGGGACTCGATTGTCTCTTTCAGCTCATTGGTCTCTGCAATCTGTACAACAGCCACAGGACATTGATGGTGCATCAGTCTCCACATCACCCCTACTCACCTGATGTGTTGTAACTGGTCTCAGAGTTGGGAGTAAAGGACAACTGACCTTAGATTCAAGTTGCTCTTGGAGGATGCGATTGTCTGCACTCTTTATCTGTGAACCAAAAGAATGTCAGGGAAGATGGTGAAAAATGAAAAACCTAGGTTTTGATATTCTCCATCTACTACAAGAGTGGAATCCTGATCTCTATGACACTCACTACACGGGAGGTAAAACATAAAGACACATAAATGCACTTCGACGAGAAAAAAGATATCTACCATGTAGCAACCAGGCAAAAGTATATTGAGTTTACCTCAAGATCAAAGGACTTCTCATTGAGTTGGGACATCAGTTTGGACATTTTCTGCATTCACCCACAGCCAAAGGATGATAAAAGCAGCAAAGAATGGTATTAAAAGAGTAATTGCCTGTTTTGACTATAGCTGAACCTTATCAAGGTCAGCATGAGAAGAAAGCCACCTCCTACCTGTGACATCTCTTGGGGATTTGCAATCAGCTGGGGTATATCTGCCGAATTGATACGCTGCTCAAGCAATCTCATTTGCCGCTTCTTTTCCTGGATTTCTTCCCTTGTTTTGTCTATTTGAACCTGCATGCAGCAGAATCCTTCTCACAACTTATAGTTTGCCTCCTCTCAGCCAACTTTGTATTGCACCACAAACAATCCTACTGATGTGAAATATAGATTATTGTTGACCATAATCTGACACCTCTTAATAACTTTGGGATAAGTTGGCATTCATCTTCCTTCTCCTAAGAGCATTTCCATGCACTTCCTTGGCACTTGCAAGTTAGTTAACCGTCCCTCTTCTCTCCTAGTAGCTCTTAGTGCTTCCCCATTTTTGTTTCTGATCTTTCTTTCCATCTCAGTCCCTTGGCTACCTGTCAATAGGTAATTGATTTATTTTGTTCTATTTGGGTTCTTTGTCATAGGTCTGCTGACTTTCTTCTGAACAATATCCTGGCCTCATTTTCCTTCAACAATTGACTCTTCAATGTGCTTCATGTATTGCAAGAGAGGGGGAAACTCACTTGGATTTGCAAGTCATCTGGGTTGTTGGCTGCTTGTTCTATCAAGCGCTTCAAAGAACTGCTACAAAAAGCTACCTCCCCAGCCAGCATTTTGATTTGCTCCCTCAGCAAATCAATTTGGTCTGCCATTGTTGTACCTGTCTGCATTCCATGTTTGAAGGCCAAGTTCAGGTCAGTTTCAAGCAGACTTGTAATGTGGTAGACCAAACAAGTTTTGCAGCAGGGTGCCACAACTGAGATAACTGTCAAAAGCCCTGATGAAACTCTTGAAGGGAGATGCTTGTACCGGGGGTGGCCTTCGGCCACGAACAGTGGCACTGAAGAGATCGCCTGCCTGGGTGGGTTCTGGAAATGCATCGATGCCAGAGAGCTCTTCAACTCTGCGACTGAAAGATTTTCTTCCAGGGCCTCCTTTAAACTCACCCGCTGGCTCATAGGGGACTATTGCCCCTGCATTAGGATTTTCCTCTGTGTCAAAGCTTGCTGAGGGGCTGGAATTCAAGCTCTCCGATTTCTGTGTAAGAGTTGAATGTCAGCAAAAGGAAATTCACAAGGACCTAGAAAATGAGAAAAATGCATGATGACTTCTACCATGTGCAAGGTGTGAAAGTACATATCTCATTAAAAGTATTGAGGAAATCCCCACACTGATGATTTAAGTCAACTTGAATAGGATTGTCAGATGATCTAACAGTAGATTCAAATTTTCAGATGTGACAACATGTCACTCAACTGGAAAAAGAGAATGAAACAAATAACTAACCCTAGAGAAGAAAGAAAAGACTGGGGGGACTTGTCACACACATGTTCAGTCACCTTTAAACAGCAAGATATCTGATAGCGATCAGCTACTGTAATATCCCCACTGACTTTGTAAGGTGAAAGGTGTCTATATATGGGCATGGGTATTACTATCCACAACCATGTGCAAAAGTAGGACAAATATTCATGGTGAATGAGCAGACGAGAAGAAAAAGACCAAGATAGGAGTGGACAACACCCAAAAAAGGAGTAATTGTGGATAGCTCAGGATCAAATGAACAGTCCCTTTTGCTTCAAACTTTTGGGAAACATCATCAGCCAAAAGGGACTGCTGGTTCACAATTGGCAATTCCCATTTTCAGCCTGCCTGGGTGTGCTGCTATGTTTCTTCCCTCAGATGAAAATTAGCTGCTCTTAAAATTCTTAGTACCTCAGCAAAATAGCAAAGAAAGGATGAGAGCTCAGGGAGCATATATACAGTAACAGTGCACATGCAAACAGAGAAAACACAAGTAGTCTAGACAGGAGCGAACCCGGATCTTGAACCAAGCTAGCATGCCACGCTTTTTGTTGGATTTTTTTTCTTCTTGAGTGTTATCATCAGTGCCACTATAGTCACCCCGGCCTTCTGTGATTCCCTCATCAGCCAAGCCCTGACATTCCTCCTCATCCTCTTCCAAGATCAAGTCACGCCTTTTATCAGGCAAATAGGCCAACTGCACTTCAAGTCATTTGTAAGATACCAAAGTCCTGGAATGTCTAAACCTCATTGGGATGAGCCAACTCCACAATAAACCTGTACACTCATCATCTGCAGTCCAGAAGCATGACAGTTCGGAAGCACAAACAATGGAGCAGAAATCAAAGCCTAGGTTATAAGGAGAAAGACATGCAAGTACCTCTTCCTCACCAAAGGAGTGTCTCCTTCGGTTATTGGGTTTCTCAGGGATGATTACAGGCGGGATAGTGTTCTTTGTAGAAACCAAAATGAGCTTTGTGAGTCTTTGGATTCTACCCATGAGGGCTGCCTTTGCTTGCTCTTCCTCCTCTAATCGTGACTGCATCTTCACTTGACCAGCCTCTAACTGTGACAACAAAAACCAGACAACATGTGAGTGAATTCAGGTTGCACCTTAAAATCCTTGCACATTGTCCAGCAGCACATGTACAGTTCACTAGGCAACCTAGGTTTCACTGTTGGCATGTGGCATGCTTCACAACTGATCTTCATTAATATTAAGCATTAAGGATTAGCAGGAGATCGACCAAAAGGTCCTAATCTTGTATCAAATTCAAGTCAATACAGCAGAAAGTGAATCTACATCCAGAAAAATAAAGAAATGTTCATGTGCACATGCCGCACCTGTTGACGAAGATAGAGAAGGTCCTCATGACTTGCATTTGCAAGATATGGCTGTTGGAGGATGCCCCTTCTTAGTTGCTCCAGCTCCAACTTTAGATTACAGATTTCTCTCTGATACTTTTTGATCAATGACTTTTCATCCAATATCTGCAGCCACAGTTGCCATTTCAGATGGTGAGTTCAGGGTCAAGGAGCAATTCATCTATAACTTTGAGAACGCAAATTGATGATTTGCCTGCTCAATCATCTCTGTCTTTTGATAGCTTCTCTCGGTCCCTTGGTTGTGACTGCTGTGAATTCACTGACCATCAATTGGACCAGTTTAACACGGAGGAATATTGTACATTAAGGACAATATCCCATCCACAAAGTTCAATGTAGAGGTAAACATGCGATTTCACAAATTCACAAACATCTACATCAAGAAACAAGATTGCATACCCGGTTTGAAGAGGCATGAATCTCAATACGTTTGGCCCGGTGGGCAAACTTGAGGGTGTTATGTGTCTCCTCATTGTTGCTAGATGCTGGTGTTATTGTGCAAATCAACTGAAGATACATACCCACAAAGTCTACAGTAAGGAAGACTTAGTTATGGCTGCTGTTTTTAGCAGATCATTCTCCCAACCACCCTCTGTGTGAACCATCCAAAACCTCAAATCATGTCCTTGTTTGCATTGACATAAATCTCATAACCTTCAACTTTCAAGTTGTTGAAGTGTCCAACATCATCAAAGATATCTATGAGATTGCAGAGAAAAATTCACAATGAAACTTTGAACGTAAAAAGTGTTTCCAACATCATGGAAGAGTGGAGATCAACATATGTTGGATGAGGAAGAGTGACTACCGAAATCCGCCCATGGCCACTCAAAGAAGATTGCAAGAGCCGAGTGAGCTTGGAGTCTCGATAGGGTATGTGTGATGCCTTTCCATCACTGAGCTTTGCTATGACCTGAATTCAAGTTCTTGACCCATTATTGTGCAGAGACCACATCACACATATTGATTGCAATCACCATCCATGAACACAGCATGATAAGGGAAGAAAAGAACAACCTCTTGAAGACTAACAAGACATATACTTAAGGGTGAGCAATGTTTTCTGCTTTCATGAAAACTCAGGAAGAAGGAAAATAGAAAATTTACAGTGCCAAGGGTCAATAAACTCTTGTTGATGAATGAGCCTTCTTTTCGTCGTAGGCCTGTTGTTTCAGTCTTTGAGCTCTCTGATCCTGCAAGATCAATTAAATTCTGCACCACATCACCCATCACACTGCTCAGCAGCTTCAACCTGCAAACTAGTACGCAAGGCCAACACTTCAAACAGAGCATTTGATATTAAGCATGGTGAGTGGTGAGAAACTGCACCAAAGAAGCCAACATAGTAGCATTAAACCTCAAAGGGACTGCCAAAACTGCCTGGACTATGCAAATAAGATACGTCTCTGCTGCCCACAATACAGAACTCTTCAGCTCTTTAAGCATGCTCAATCACCATCAATGGTGGAAACCTGGCAGTTAATCAAATAATGCTTTGGTATGACTTCTTGCAAATGACATCCCAACTTACAAGTTGAGAAAGTGTGATGTCCTCATCAGCATAGCCTTCATCTCGTGGACTGCTCTCTATTGTCTGCATTCACACAAGAAACAATTGGGAACAGATTGCAGCAATTGGATTCAAGCCATCATATGATCAGCAGGACTTTCTCTTGCAAAATACAGGAGACGAAAATTTTCCTGTGTACCAACTGGGAATAACCTTTTGCTTAATTTCATCTTTGATGGAATTCCAAACATACAAGTGATGTTGGGATGTTCTTTAGGTAGGCATAGAGAGATCCTCTGGTTGTTCAGGTGAATCTTGCCTCATTGATTAAAATGCAAGACACCAAAAGTGTCAGCTGTTCCACTTCTACGCTAGGAAGGAACAGCTATGCACTATTCTAGAGAACATTGAACTTTGGTTTGTGGAGCAGGGACAAAAGCAGGGCTTTGTCCCTTTTTTAAGTTTCATGAACATATTCCATTGGTTGAATAAAGGAACACACCAGAGTGAAGATAGTATGACTTCTGCTGCTGAAGAGATTGAAATTGTTAGAGCCCACATGACGATGCTCTGCACCCATAGTATGATAAAGTGTTCAGGTCAAACTGAACAAAGGTGCAGAAGTTAGACCAACTCTGGTCCAGAGAATGGAACAGACAGGATGTGGGAGGATTCCAACAGCCAGGGGTTTTGCAAATCCTTAGAATCCTCATCAATAAGCATGAAAAATCTGCATATGTTCTAGGACAAAGGTCTTGTCACCAATGCCAATGGACAAAACTTGCAGTCCATTGTCACCTCCAGCAAATGCAGGGTTTGTAGTAAAGTAGATGTACCTTCACCAGCAGCAATGAGGGAAAGAGCATGAGCTGGTGACAGCACAACCTCCTCCTTTATGCCTTCAACATAGGTGCCTTGCTGCACACAGAAACCAGAATTTTCTCTGTCATGGGTATGACAAAATAGTCCCACAGCTTCTTATGGACTTGGCCTACTCTCATTGGAAACTGCTGTCACATACATAAGGAGATGGCCATTCAGCTAATGTGCTACAGTGTTGAAGTCTTGAACATCCAAATACCTGGCCATCCTCACGAACACGCAGATTCTGGCCAAGTGGATCCAGGAGATCATTTATGACCTGATCATACACAAAGTCAGTAGCCTGTACAAAGAAAGTACATTTACATCTTTCTGTATACAACCCTTCTCAGGTTCAACAGATTCAGCTGAGCATGACAGAAAGAAAGGATTATCACAATTGTTTGGATGACACCCCAGAAGGGAAATAAATGAATTCTACATCTACTTGGCATTCTTTCAATTGAAGTTCTATTGGTTGTAATCAGTATTATGGAATGTTTAGGAGACATTCAGCAATAACAACAGGTCCAAAGTCCATGGTCTTGTGACAAATGGTCTTCCCAGGCTAGAAAGTGAGAATACAAGAGATCTAAGAGTACATTAGTGCACTCCAATAGAAACTGTCAGCAAATTTACCACAATAATATAGACTGGCTACTTGGTGTAAAAAATGCACAATTATAATGAAAGCTCCATGAACAGTCCTACACAAATGGTATGGGATGATTATGGTCAAATGCACCCACTACTTGGACAACAAAGAGACATTATCTGCAGGGGTCCTGTGCAGCATGTATCTTTACCTCGTTGTAGATCTCAAGGTATGAAACTCGCAGTAGAAACTCACGATCTGGTGTCTGGCAGAACCCAACCTCATGTTTTCAGTTCTGCCAGCTCATAACACTGACTTGCAAAATCCTGACTCTACAAGGTATTTCATTTTAGTAACCAATATCCCTGAGAGGCTCATCAACTTGGTGATAGGTGCAGACAGAAAAGACAACTGCCTTTGAAGATTGTGTTCCTTATCAATTCCCACCCTCTAGAGAGTCTTACCTCCTGAATGATGCTGAAGACATCCTTTATAGCAAGTGGAATGATTCCAGGAGATTTTTGATCACCCTGCCAATTCAGTCCTCCCATTAGATCACAAGAAACTACCATACCTCTTCAAAAAGTATCTAGAAGTCTCAATTTATGGAAAAATTCACCCAATCATCCCATGTCTAAAGCAGGAAACCTTGAACAAAACTCTTTCAAGGCAACACCAACTCACATGCATGGTGTGAGTCTTGCCACTGCTGGTAACACCATAGGCAAATACTGTACCTGCATTTCAGCAAAAGCAAGCTCATGTAAGCAAATTCCTTGATGCAATCAGTAAAAATCTTGCTAAGGTGCAAAGTGAAGTACTTCCTCTATGCTACTTGCCCACTGAGAATAAAACAGAGCGAAAGGCCAGAAACAGGTGTATGCAGGTTGTAAGAATCCAGAGTCAAGAATACCAACCATTGACGCCCTCCATAGCTCCATTGACCACATGCTGGGCTGCTACATCATAAACTCCCCTAGTGGTTGTTGCTGGCCCAAACACTCTGTCTGTCCCACAACACACACAAGCAGCATCAATAATCACTCACTCATGACATCTTGTTTGCATACTCATCCTTTTTCTCTCTTTTCCTGACTACAAATAGTTTTTAGGTCTATTACAAGATCATTGAACCTCAGACACAAATGGGTTTTGGTACTCACCAAAAGCATACGCAGCAGCTTGATTTAGTTCACTGGTAACAGTGGTGTCTCCATCAGCATACCATGCAATCTCATCTCCTCGTTGAATCTCCCTTTGACTGCACCACAAACAAGAGCATTGGATTGTTTGATGTGGGTTTTGTTTGATACATTCACTCTAGCAATCTCGCAGGTACTACTGGAAATTCAAGCATTCTCAAAAATGGCCAAGAACCATACACATCTGCAAATTAGGTTTCCAGTGGTCATTCTAGGTGTTCGTTCTCTGCTTCATGTGCAAATAGTTTTTGCAATGTAACTTTCGATGTGAATACCTGAGGGGACGGAACCGAACTGTTACGGAGATGTTCTCTTTAGCTCGACTGAGGAAATCTTCCCTCTCAAAAGTTGGAGTTCGGGGGCTCTCTCCTGAGACCGAGGAAGCGGAACTTGGACGGAACTTCTGCGGTGGTGTTGTGTTTTGTGGCGCTGGGATATTGCTCTTTCCTCTACTGGGGGTCAATGATCTTCCAACGAAGCCCCCCATTGCCTTGAATCCTGAGTTTGGTGTTTGAGAGGAGGTTGTCGAGGAAGGAGATGGAAATGGCGCCTTGCTCTGATTCATGGAGGGCGTCTTCCGGAATCGGAAGGGAGAGCTGGTGCGTGGCTTCGATGTAGATGAAGCCATGATGCATCAGATGAGAGGGCATGTACAATACACTTCTACAGCAAGCAGATGTCAAATAAAGCTTGCAGTATGTATCCCTGTCTCGCCGACGAAGCCAATTCCACTTTCTGTCACACCACCGAAGCTCTAGAAGTAGTGTGGCCCACGAAAAGTGGAAAATCTCGTAGTGCCGCAACGAGTCGATCCAAGACTGTGTGAGCGATATCGGAAAGACGTGGAGAAGAAGAAACGCTCAGATAGAAAGACACAAAGAGAGAATAATCTCGCACCGAGGGGGGGCGCTGAGGTCACAAGAAGCAGAAGAAGTCCTTGTTACGAGAATTCTGGAGGGATGATACAGATCCTGAGAAAGAATGCAGTTATGTTCTTGACCATGCCCGGACAGCAGCATTGTATAGAGAAAACGCATAAAAAGAGAAGGTCGCAGAAGAGAGAAAAGCTCGGATTGATGGCAGACGAAGGAACTGAAACGAAGAGATATGAAGAGAAGAACAATAGAACTGAAAATCGGGAACAATACACAGAGAGGAGAGGCAATCAACACGACGGAACAATGTCGAATTGGACACATACCTTCTTCCTCTGTCGTGTAGCAACCAATGCTAGCTGCATCCAAAAGCTACGACGCAATAACAGCGACGACGTCCATCAAGCACGAGACTACGAGCGAGCTGAAATGCAGAAAGAGTGCCGGCACCGATTTCTTTGTACTCAGTATTACAGGACTCCTAATCGAGCACAAGAAATGTGACACAGGATTGCAAACAGGATAATATATTCAGGTACAGAGAGCGCGATGCGCCGTGAGGCTGCAGGCTCCTGGCGACAACACATCAGCCCTGAACTGGACGAAAACAATACTCTTCCAGAAAGAAAACAGACGCACACTAGTCCAAAGAAGGTACAAGAAATAGCTTTCACACCTGGCGAAAACATTGAGTGCAGGTTGCAAGCTGCTGCTGCTACCGATTCAGATGCACACTTCTCAAGCCACGATCTCCCCACTCACGTAGCTGGCTCGCAGGAACACACAGCAGCAGACAACTCGATCCAGAACGCGAGCACGATCAGTTCCAAACCCGCAGGAAATGTAAATCGAAAAAAGAGAACATTAGTAGAACGACACAACAGAAGGCTGACTATGTCGGACAACTACGGTGACTGACTGACTGACTGATTGTATGATTGCAGGCCACTTCTCAATGGACTTCAAAAAGCTCCCTTCCACAACCCCCCTCCCTTTGGCCGCAAAATACGCAAATACACTTTACAACACAGAAAAAAGACGAAAAAGAGAAAAAGAGGGGAAAAAAAAAAGACTAGGAAGAATGAGGAAGCTAGAGAACTCGTTAGAAGCGTTAGAAACGCTCGCAGGCGGCGCATCGGCAACACATTTTGCTGGAAGGAAGAAGATATCCTTCTTCGCGTTGCGCAAGAGCATCAACACGAGAGAGAAAGAGAGAGAGAGGGAGGGAGGGAGTAGGGAGAGAGACGAAGACGACTGGCAATGGCCGGTTGTGATGGTTTCGCGGCAGGGGCGGGATTTTAAAGTGGTGACCGACACGGGCGGTAGGTAGGCGGCGAAAACAGGAGTTTATAAGGTAAATTGGTGAAGTGAAGAGGTAATAAGTACTTTACCCACTTTAAAGCTTACCCGCACCATACCCTTTGTATTGTTTTCTTTCTTTTGTTTTTCTTTTTTCTTTTACACGTTTTGCTGACTTTTATTAATATCACCAATTTAGTAGCTTTATTATTTTGTAGGTGGGTACGTTTCACTCTCAGACCAACGTTTCTTTAGTGGTAGGTAAAACCCCCCCCCCCCCAGGCTGTGGGCTTTACCGGGCACCCGGGCCATGTGCGGCAGAGTCGGAGTGTGGGCCTGATTCTGGTAAAAAGTCCTTCATTGAGGGCTTTAGCATGGCATAAAAGGACCCTCATATGATTAAAAAATTTTCCCCCATGATACTCTACTCGGCACGTACGTATCATGGGAAAAATTGAAAGTGCGTGTTTTCAATATTTGAATACAGGAATACACTTGTGGGAGCATGCTTCTTTACATTTTTTGAGAAGTTTGTTTGGCTGCTTGTGCATGTAAAATTACATGCAATATAAAGCAGCCTCCAACGGTACTAGAAAAATCCTCCAATATCTTTTTGGGTTTGTTTGCCCATTCCATGTGTAAGTTTAGGATTTTGTTTCAAAATTCCTCAAATTTTGTAGTAAGGTTTTTGTTTCTAAAAATCACACAAAACCTTTTTTTTTTTCAAACTCCGGGAAAGTATTTTTGAAAAGGCTTTGTTCAAAATCAACCAAAAAAGTTTCAAGACTTTGATGGGCTTTGTTCCCAAATTAAGGGCGTGGTTTGTTCCCAAATCCCCAAATTTAGGGTTTGTTCCAAAAGTCCCCAAGTTTCCTGATTTCCTCCCCCCTCCAAATCCCCAAATCTAGGGTTCCTTTCAAAAGTCCCCAAGTTGCCGGTTTAGGGGTACTAAAGTCAGGACCACTCGCGCCCCTCAGATTTAAGGTTTCTTTCAAAATTCATCATAAGATCAGGAACTTTGTATCAAAAACCCCAATTTTAAGGTTTGTTTCCAAATCCAGAAAACACCAAAGGACTTTATTTCGGAACCCCCCTAACCCCCACTCTGTCCCAACCAGCCCCTCCCCCGCCCCCCCCAACTCCAAATGCAGGGTTTATTTCAAACAGACAACAACTTAAATTCAAGGCTTCATTACAAAATTCATTGGCATTCAATTTTCTAGTCTCCATGGTTGTCTTTGGTTGGACTGCAGAGACTCCATATGATTTTCTATCACTCACCAAATAATCTGTAATAATGAGGTATAATTGCTACATATCATTAAATGGTTGTGTGTTTCCATCACAAGAGAGTAGCCAAAATGAGCCAAAATCTTTTGGAGGGTAGGCAAAATGAGGCAAAATATTTTGGAGGGTGTGTGTATGTGTGTGTGTGTGTGTGTGCTTTGTATCAATTCATAGTTGACAAATTATTTCTATCATCCGATGAACTAATTCTCTACATTTTGCCTTCCAAGACAGGCCTGATTTATGTAAATCCCATGGCCGAGGGCTTTAGGGAGCATAAAAACCCGCTCCAATGTTCTTTTCTTATTTTGCCCCGTGATATTTGATGGGTATTACAGAAATAAAAATCAAAAAACAAAACAGGGCTTTTTTTTAAATTGGAACACCTACACTACCGGACAAGCATTCTGTTTTTTGAAGTGCCCGGAAAGCATTGGGGGGAATAATACACTGGGTAAGGTGGCCCTCTGATTGGGGGCAGGTCTCTTCATATTCAAATAATCCTTTCACCAGAGCTGCCCAGAGCTGCCCTTATTGAAGGTGAAAAGTGAAAACCTGATCTAATTTGAATTCGCAGCAGTGTGGTTTACTTTTTCAATTTTGTGAGGTCATCATCCAATTGGCCATCAATACCCAGAAGAAAGTTTTGCCAAATCTGGCTATAAAACCAAAAATAAAAATGTGAAAAAAATCTAAGTATCATTCAATATTTCTGGGCTACCCACCTGCTGCAAACTATTATAAAAATCTGGGTATATGGATTTTTTAATTTTTTAATCTGGAAAATTAGGTCAGGTTTTTAGATTCCCAGGTGTAGGTTTTGTTGCATTTGGGCTTTTATATATATTTCACAAATACATGAGTTCTTGATTCTCCATGAATCTCTTGCTCTAATGCCAAAAAACTAACTCCAAAGATACATGTATAATATACATTGTACAATATTTTTCTGTTTCTATTCAGTAGACTTTCATCTCTACCAATGGGTTTTTTTTTTTTTTTGGGGAGGGAAATTTTCCCCACTTGGTGACCCCAAAAAAATCCAGTGCAAAGAATTCTTTTTGTGAAAAAAATGCACCAAAGTCACTGAAATGGCCCTATATGTAAACAACAAATTCTAACAGGTCATCAAAGTATAGCAGGATTTTTTATTTTTATTTTTATTTTTTAAAAAATACTCTTCTCTCTGACCTACAACCAAATTTGGCTATATTTTCTTTGTGGATAATCAAACCATGTGGCTACATAATAATAAAAATTGAAAAAGAATAATAATAAATAATAAATAAATGAATGAATGAATGAGTGAAATGAAATGCCTGTTTCACCACACTAGAGTACTGGAGAAGGGCACGAGAGAGGAACATGCATTTCCTGCCACCAGACCAGCAGCGTATAAAAAGAACTTGGGGAAGATAGGTTGGTTGTTGTTGTTGTTGGTTTGCAACAAAGAAGCCAAGTGTGGTGGGCTCCATTCATCTGTGTGTGTATGTGTGTTTTTGTGTTTTGTTTGTTGTTAAGTGCACACTCATCAGAAACAATCCCGCCAACTACTACGTAGTCCCTCAGGGGGGGGGGTTCATCAGGTTCCTGCCTGCAGCATTCCCACTTCTTGCGCTGCCATTGAAGTTTGAACTTTGCACCAGAATTATTAATTAATTAGTTAATTAATTGATTAATTGCCATGCATGGTTGTACCTTTTTTCTTAAAATCGTAAGTAATTAGCAACCTGCAACCACAACACCAGATTCTCAAATTTAGCAATAGGAACCATCCATCTATCCATCCAATGAATGAATGAACACATGGATGTAACTATCATATGCTTCTGCCAGTGCACTCGGATTTATCGGTTTATAGGTTCACAAGTGGATCGTGTGTCCCCGTATACACCTAGGTTTTTCTTTATAAGTGTATTGGGACATCACGTTACAAGGGATATATAAATAAATAAATAAATAAATTTGTCTGTTTCTTATGAGTTTTACAGTTTTTCATAAAGCTGGATGGTATAGCTCGCCTATGCTCTCTGAAGGTTTTACGTGTAAGGTAACCCCTGAGGAGTGTGGAGTTCCAGAAGTAAACCCCTCCCGGCCCCCCCCTGCACCCCCGCCCACCATGACTCTTTGCAATAAAAAATGCCTTCTTGTTGGTTGCCGGACATAACCATCCCACACGACGATTGAGATGCCCTCTTTTCATCCATGTGGAGCAGTTATGAAATGTTCATCCAAGTGATGAAAGGTTACATAATCATTGGGTTGATCAGACCCCATGGTGGTGGCGGTGGTACCTTGTGCGAACCAACCAATGAAAGCGTGGGACGGTGCCTTGTGCGCTAACTAACTAACGAGTAGGTTGCTAATCAAATGGAGGTTGAAGTTGAAGATTATTGGTTGTAAGTCGTAATGCAGGACCTGACAGCCAATCAGAGTGCCGGGAATCTCGCGAGGGATGATTACTTAAATTGTTTTTATATTATGTCGTGGAAGGACTAATAGACTAAATTATGTTATTTTTAATCTTTTTAAAAAATTTGGGGAGACGGAAAATGGCGGGCGGACGGGGTTTCAGGGGGGTTTCAGGGTACCATGTATGGTATATGTCTGGCAGTCGATATTACTTTACTAAAGAGTGTTTCCCAATTAGCTAGTTTTCGTGTTCCTTTATCTCGTGCAATAATTGCTCGGCCAAGGAAGGCCAAGGGTTCGGTTCTAGTGTCGTGTCATGTTACCGAATCTCTCTCCCTCAATTCGTCTCTTCAGGAAATTCTCATGGAAATGGGTTGTTTTGAAATTTATTTGCACATTATTTGCACATTGTAGAAAGACTTTCGGTATGGGCAATGAATCCCCCCATCCCCCCCCCCCCCCTCCCCCTTTAAGTGCAACAAAAAGTTTGACAATTTGCAACAAAAATCAAACTCCATTTGTCAACAAGGGAAAAAATTATCATATGAACAAAGAAAAATGGTACCTATTCTAATTAAATTCTTGTTGACAAGAATTCAATCTACCCATTTTAAAAGGGTCACATACGCCCAAGAAAATTTCACATACTCGACATAGACCTGGGCATATTTTTGTAATATAATTGGAGGGCACATTATTATGGCCCATAATGTTTTTCCTCTACAAAGGGTGGGCATTTCCAAAAATTTGAAATGCCTCAACTCCTTTTCTTTCCAGTGATACCCAGTGGATGTTCACCCGGTGTCATGGGAAAAAAAAAAAAAAAAATTAATTCGACCCATGTCTTTGGTTTTGGTAAAGCCATAAATAAGTTTACTCGGAAAATCACCCAAAAAGTGTGTTTGCTTGCATAAACATGGAAAACCCATGAAAGATAAAAACGGACAAAATGGACGTAAAAGAAGATGGATTCAAAGAATCCAAATACAACTAAGACTATGGATGAAAATGTAGGCAACAAATGATGAAAAATGGATGGTGTTCAAAAAATGTGTTATCTTATCCTCCATTTTCTGTTTCAAGTTGTTTTGTGTGATCGAATTGTTACACAATTGACTCTTTGATTTTCAAAAAACAAACATCATCCTCATCAATATGTCACCAAAAATCAACGATTTCTCTATATGCTTCAAATGTTGAAACTAGTGAAGTTAAAAGTTGGCAAGGCTCTCCTTGTTAGTGCTTTCCTCGTGTGAGCGATTAATGCATCAAGATTCGCATTAAAATATGCAAAAAAAATCACTTAAAAAGATGACTAATAGTTATTATGAGTTGCTCTGCAATTTGTTTATGTTCATGTTTAACTCACCAAGGAAAGAGACATTTTTAGAAATTATTGTTTTCGCATCTAACAAACAACACTAATTTGTGAAGGTAAGGGATGGCATGTTGATGATTATTGTTTTCATTTAAGTAGCAAGATATGTAACAAATGTGTTAGGAATATTAGTTTAGTTATTAGTTAAGCTTTAATAATTAATTATGTTTTAATTTGAAATTGATTCAAGTGTGAATAGGGTTTGAATTATGTTGTATTTGAGAAATTATTTTAAGTTATGATTTTTAAATCATTTTTTGATAACTTGAAATTTCAAAACACAAAAATTTGTTGTCACAAGTATTTTATGTAAGTTTTATTATGTCACATGATTTTATTTTTTATTTATTTTTGTGTTTTGAGCTTGGATTCATATTGTTTGTAAGTGAATCACATTTTGAATCATCAAAAGTTTGAAAGTGAGGTACCATATGGGATGATTTATGCTATTTGTTTTATGTGTTTGAGGACAAGGATAATTGTAAGTGTTAATATGATATCGCACAATAAATATTGAGAATCAATTTCCAAGAGACTTGATAATGAACCTCATGCAAACACATGATTTCTAGTTCAAAACGATCATCATCTTTTTAGGGATGTTCGCCTTTTGGGATTACATTGTCATCATATGTTCACTTGTATCTAAGCTTAAAAATATAAAGGAAAAAAGAAACTTACATGATTAAATATCATTAATGTTGATGTATTAAACCTTTCAAATTATATTGCAAAACAACACAACAAACAAAAATGGAAAGAAAATTAAATCTAATTAAATTACCACTAATTATTATTTAATCCTTATGCACCATTACCAAAGGTCAATGAAAACAATCTCTTGTTAGGGGAAAATTATGTCCACAAAAATTAGAAAACAATATAAATGTATGTCTTAAACAATTAGATCAAACTTTAACGTGCATCTTCCTTATGAATGGTTTTTTTCATCTAAAATTTACAACCACATTAGTTTATTATGACACTTGAAAATTTGGTGCACAAATCATTCAATTATTAACTAAGATTAATAGGTTGAAAATGAATTGTTGTAATAACAAATCAAATGTGAATGGGAAGTGATTTGACACGGCGTGGATGGCAAGAGTCAATAGTATTTTATTCTTGTTGTTTAATGGAAAAATGAAGATGTTTATCACGTTGGAAATACAATTGATACATATTGTTTGTTGAAAGTTATGAGGATAAAAAGAAACCTTACCTTGCTTTAATATCCCAATTTTTATTAATACAAACTAATGTTGGTCAATTTTTATTTTTATAAAAAGTCTTTTGGTTTAAGTTTTTACATTTTAACTTTTTTGAAGTCCAACTCTCAACTACAAGGTTCAACCTCCTTTGTCATATTTCTAAAGCTTGCAATTTTGATTTTGGAACATATTTTCTAATTTTCTAGGCCTAGTTTGAAAATCTAATTTAGTTTCATGCACACAGTACACATTCCCCAAGGTTAGAAATTGTATAGGTATAAAATATTCCAACAATTTAAATTTTAGGTCTATATGAATACAAAGTCTTACAACTAATTAAAATTGAATCCTAAGCTATCATAATGATTTTGAAATCTACAAGGAGATTTAGCATCCTTAATGCCTATTATCAAATCTTGAAATATTCAAATTGGGGTTACAAAACCCATTTTGTCAAAAAAATAATTATTTTAGGAGGATTTGCATACTTTATCATAGGTATGGTATGTCAAAAGATGTTAAATTCATTTTAGTTTGTTTCTTGTTGCATGAGATGTTCAAATATCCCTTATGATCTTGATTTCATTTGTATAATGCCCCCTTAAAATTATACAACAACTTCCATTCTCTTCAAAAATTCTTCATTTAATCCTTGTGTTATATATGTTTCTTGATTAGTCGTTAAGCTTATTGAGTCTATGGTCTTTTGATTGTCCACATGAACAAAATTCTCTTCCCATCTTTGTAAGTGGCATTAGCCTCGTTTCCATTATTCTCAACACATGTTGTTCCCCCAAATTTTCACTAGAACAATCCACCTTACACATTGTGTGATGTGTGTATTTATTGTTTATGTACTTATGATGTTTGATACTCCTTAATGTCACATCTATTTTTAAAATTCATAGGATGTAGTATAAATATGTTTCAATAAATATTTTCTATAGGTAAATATTCCTACATTAACAAAAGAAATCATAAAAAATAACAACTAATTAAATATTCCTACATTAACAAAAGAAATCATAAAAAATAACAACTAATTACATATAATAACATTGTATGTAAATTTTTAAAGGAATGTAATTTAAGTTTTGTGAAATTTAAATTGAGCTTATGAATAATACATTTTATGATCTTGTATTTTTTCTAAAGAACATGTGAACAAATTGGAGTGAAAATTCCAATCCTATATGTAAATTTGTACATACATGGGACTAAAATTTCAATCACATTTACTTACAAGGGATGGGATTGAAACATAGGACCAAAATTTCCATCCCACCCTTCATACATACATGGGACCCAATTTTTGTACATCATCACACTAATTTGTTCAATAAATAAGATAGGTGAAAACATGGTAATCTATGCCAAAAAAGTAGACCTAACACTTTAAAAACTATAAGTGTTAACTTTGGAAACTTGCAAGTATGTGAAGGTTTTTGACATTGAATTTTAAAACTAAATGAACATATCATATGTGACATGGACATGTTTTTAAAAGGATAAAATTTTCTATAAACCTTTGTGAAAACTATATGCTTGTCTCACTTGTAAAAAGTATTGACTTTCTACATGTATGGTAAATTGTAATTCAAAAAGTAGTTTGTTCAACTAAATGAAGAGTATGTAAAATTTATTTTGTATAACTAATCAAATGCAATAACTAGTCCAAATATAAGGCCAAATTTATGCCTTTTTTTCCATAAAATTGCATTTGGGTGGATGCAAGCTTGAATGTTTCATTATTGGCAAGTTTTGTATTTCATAAAAGTCCAAAAACAACATTGGATCCGTGATGAACTAGCAATTTGCTCCTATTTTATTTGTCAAGCATATGTCGTGGAGTCATAGGAGTCCATATTAATGGTGCCCCATGTAGATTTGCAAAAACATTCTTTTGTGAGGGAACAAAATTGAAAAATAGTTCAAATTGCACGTTCTATGGACTTATGAAAATGTGGTCCAATTCTAACCATTGAAAAGTCCATAACTATCATTTAGTTAAAATTTTCATGGGAAGGATTCTTGATTTGAGTTTCTCATCTCATATTATAACCTATATTGAGTCATTATAAGACATTTAGAATGGAAATCAATACAATTTTTTGCATTTTTAAATTTTGAATCCACTTGATTAATCCTTATTTTCAGATTTTAAAAGTCCATTACTATTAGCAAAAGATTTTTTTTCTAAACATAAATACATCGATGTGTTCATAATGAAATTGTTAATTTAAATTCAATTGCCAATTATTTTATATTTAGATATTTCAATTACCATACACATTTGAACAAAAGGTGCTTAGGAAAAAAACATCACTACGCCACGAAATTGAACCACTCAACCTTGCATTTACCCATTTATGTACCTTTAAAAGCTTTAACATTTTTAAAATGGGGGAGGACCCCAATTGAAATTATAATTCAATTTTAAAATTTTATTTTGTTTTTTGGCTAGTTTCCAAGGATATTTGAAACCTCTAGTCTGAAAATGCTAAAACCTAATTTATAACATGACATGAAACTATTGAAATTCGAAAACTTATAAAAATTAATAAAAACATACCTCCCCCCCCCCCAATGATACCTATTGAGTATCACATTCTAAAAGTGTTGAGTACACACCTTTAAAACATGGCTTCCTAACATAAGTGCCCCCTATGCTTGACCTTGAACAAACACATATTTTAAGAGCAACCCAATTTTTGGGTGTTACCTTTATCTTCCTTTTTTTTTCCGATTTTTTCCCCCCTTTTACCTCGCAAAAAGGATAACTCCCCCAAAGAAACAAAAGAAGATTAAAAACCAAATAAAAAACAACCAAAATAATCACTATACTCAATCAAAACAAGAAATAACAAGTAAAATGGGTGGCAGTGGAGGCATTAAAAAAGTAGATGGGTAGGAAAAGATTTTTTAAACCAAAAATTATAAATTATGAAAAAGAAGAAGAAAGTAACGACATATTTAGATATATATATAGTGAAGTGAAGTACATACAAGTTGCTAACAAATAATGAGGTGGGTGCAAGGCAAAGTTATTTTTTCTTTTTTCAAAACATAATCCATTTACACTAATCTTGCCAAATACATTTTCACAAGGTTGTGTAATTGTCAATGAATCTTTTTTACATGTCCTTCATTCAAAATATATATTTACAAGTCGGGCAAAATAATTATAAATGCCAAAAATTTGGCAAGGTAAATCATTTACATTTACCCAATTTTACAAAATGGGTGTATGTGTATTTGTATTAGATGAAACCTCTATTGCAACCTAATGATGTTTACCTTATACGTTTCCAATGTTACCATTGTCATTGGAATTTTCATTCCCCTTCAATAATGGTGTAAAAGAAAATGCAATCTTGTAAAGACCCTAATTCGTGCATGTTTCCCCTATTTGAGTGACATGATAATGAAGGCCTAAATTAGATTTAAGATTTAATTTTCCAAATTACTTTCACCATGTTAAAACATGTCCAACATTAATTATAATGAATTGGTTAATGAACCTATGTCTTTTCATCTTAAAATCAAGTTACATGAATTTGGTTAGTTTAACTTGTTTCACTAGATGTTCATAACCCATAATTTACATAACTTTTCAAATTAGTTTAAGGTTTGTAATTAGCCCATTGATCTAATGATATCCATGTTTTGTGATGCAATCATATTAACAAATATACTATGACATATTATGTTATACACAACAATTTTGCATGCATTGATTTTGAAATTCATTTTCATGAAATTTTTAAATAGTTACATGGAAACTTTTCTTCATGAATCTTTTGTCAATGAATAGCATTATCATATTACAAAATTGGGTTTCAATTTTGATAGCATTTGTCATGGGCATGAAAACATGCAAAACACAGGTTTCAAATGAAATTTTATTTTGATAGCATGTGAAAACTCAAACATAAAATGAAACAAACAAGGTTTTGGTGTAAGATCACTCATTTCAGTGTTGAAATATTGAAGATATTGGTTGGTTGTACCCCCTTTGTGGATATAGTTCAAGAATCCATTATGAAAACTTTTGTAAGTTCATCATCCATATAACCTTCTTGAAAACCTTCTTAATTATGAGTGAATTATTAATGAACTAGGAATGAACTGCAATTAAAGTCAACTATGATTGAATTACAAATCAACCATAACCAACAAGTAAATTACAAGTAAACTACAAATTAGTTTTCTCTTACTAACAATGAGTTCCAAAAGGAATGACTTAATTTGTGTTTATTTAAGTATCCATGATGGAATTCCTTCACTTTTTCCATGGCATTCAATAAATGTTTAGTTGGTTCCCATGTTTATTCACTCACATCATATCCATGCCAACGAATTAGGTATTGTAACTAATGGTTTAGTATTCTTGAATTCAAATTTTCTTTCCATTTTATGCTTTTGTTCACCATTGAGTTCAATTGATGGAAGTTGTTTGGGGGTTCTTCTTAGAATGATGGATGCATAGAAAGGCTTCAATAATGAAACATGAAACACAAGATGGATTTTCATGAATGTAGAAGTTTAAGTTGGAAGGTCGTGACATTGATTTTTTTTAATGGTGAATGGACCAAATCTTTGGTAGTTTAGTTTCCCCAAAGGTCTTTTTGTTTTTGATGATAATTAGTTTTGCAACACAAATATCATTATAAAAATTGGCTAACTTGTTTTATTTTCCCATTTGTCTAAGATGAAAAACTAATGATAATTTCGCCTTCATATTTAAAAGCTCAAATGGCCTCTTCTATAATTGAATGTTTAGAATTAGAAATGATATTTTTAGGGATGCCATGATATTAAAAATATGATCATTAAATAACTTTGTTGTCATTTCTTTAATAATTGTTTCAATACAAGAAATGAAATGGATCATTTTCATTGTCTGATCCATGGCACAACCAAAATGGAATCATAGAAATTGGAAAACAAAAAATATATGATGAAATTCATTGAAATTGAAGACTACAACAATGGAGGGATTGGTAGTGGTTGAACAAGTTTATGAAGGTGATGATAATTTTTGTGTGTTCAAACATAAACATCACATTATTCAAAAAAATCTTTCACATACTTCCAACACTATGGCCACCAATAATCTTAAGACATTAACTCCATGGTTTCTTTGAATTCAAAATAGCCTATAGCCAAAACATCATGTTTAATTTTTAAAACTTGGAGTCAACCAAGGCCATCAAATACATATAAGATCCCATCATAATATAACAAACCATTTCAAAACTCAAATTTATTATGATCATTTGAGGGATTTTGAACTTGATTTTGATTTTCAATTGACCATTGATGCCAAGAAGGGATTTTTTTGCAAATCTTCACAAATTTGACAAAAAATGGTTTTATCATCAATAGTTATAATAACAATGTTTAAAATCAAAGGTGTTTGGATTTGAAAATGAGATCACACTGTTGTTCATAGGTCTCATCTCCCTTTTTAGTTGTGAAGTATGAATGATGGGATAACACGTTTGGTTTTTTAATGTTTAAGATAGGCTATGATGACAAACCAAAATTGAAATAATGACAGTGCCAATTGATCTTGATGTTGATTCAAAACACAAGTGGTCATGAAATACTTTTTTTTTGGTTCAAAATATATGATGATTTCGTATTGAACTTTTGCCAATAAATGATGCCACTCCTCAAAAACATACACAATGGTCAAGAATGTTTTGTCATGCATTTCATAATTAATCTTAGTAGGAAAAAAAATTAAAATAGAATTTGATAGGATGAAAAACATCATTTTCCTTAATTTGTGAAAGCACAACATTTGAGTCAAAGTTAAAAGCATTCATCTCCAAAATAAATGGTTTAGAAAGGTCTACATGAATAAATATGGGGCAATTATGAAAAAAGATTCAAAGATTAGGAGATTTTAGCTTTAACTCCTTAGGTAAAAATTTTATTCATTTTAAGTAGATGAGTAAGAGGGCCATTATAGTGGAATAGTGAGTAATGAAATTTTAATAAAAAATGGAATTAAAAAAAAAATTGTAGTTGGGGTAGCTTAATTTCCACCATGTTTTAAACCTTGTAAAGATCCATGTATCTATGGCAAAATTATCCTTGGGTAGTACCCCTAGGAATGTCACAACTTCAATTTCTTAGACCCATTAAATGCCAAGGTATTGAGAAACACACTTAGGAAAGGCTTGTCCCTCAAAATAAAATAAAATAAAATAGTGATTTCCATAATCTTTTAGTACATGACAAATCAACAAAAGTTTGAATTTTGATATGGACAATGAATACGTATGACTTTTTTTTTAAGAATGTCGTATGAGGGGTTTCTTTTGTTAAGAACAAAAAAAGAATATGTATTTTTTCTTTTTTTCGCTTGGCTTCTGATCCTTAGGAGTACCTCAAATGCCCTTCCATTCGATTTTTGATAAATATTTGATTGGGTCAATTAATATTTAGTTGTCAAATTTTAAAAGCTAGGAAGTCTTGATATGCCATCAAGTCAGGAGCATAAACAATAATTAATAAATTATGTTTTTGCCTTGAATGGTCTTAATGACAAATTGGGGCCATTTCCCTCAACATGTACTAGCTAAACAAGTCGATAATATGATGAGTAGGTTGAACGATACTAAAAGATTAACTATTAAAAATTGGTTAGGAATCATTTAAAAAATATATCGATACATAGTATAGATTTTCATAGGTGTGCGCATAGATGGGGAAGACATAGCTCACATGATGTTTAAAATAAACAAAATAAATGTTTTAAATTGAGTTTAGATTTCTTGGGATTTTTGACAAAGTGTTAACATCCTCCTAATATTATCCAAAGATACTTTCACACATACACAGAAAATGTAGGGTTTCATTCTCCAAAATAATGGCAATGTGAGCTCAAAATGCTTTTTTTTCCAACTTGTCTTTTTGAGTATTAATTGACATCAAACATTGATCATGAGTATGGTAATATTTGATGAAAGACTATGTAATAATCAGAAATCCCATCAGGAGACACAAAAACTTAAGATTGTAAACATAGTCAAAGCCTTAGCCAAAAGAACAAATCTCAATAACAACTATAAACAATTGTGAATTTGTTTTAGGTATGGGCATTTTCATAACTTAATGAGCCACGTAACAATTGTAATTTTTACTTACTATAGATCATGTTTACAATGATAAGCTAAGTTATTGTTGAAAATGTGTGATATGTTTAATGAACAAAATATTTCTAATATATCATTCTACAACGTTTGAATAATTTGAAATAAACATAATGAGTAATATAAAAACACCCAAACCTATTTTTAATAACCCGGATCTAGCTAGACAAATCATTACCACCCACCAATTAAATGCAGTCAGTTCACGTTTCTTTTACTGGTCCTGCTTGTTGGAAATCATTGAGCACATTTACAAGGTCAGATTCAGTTTCCACACTACCGGAAGGCTGTAATTCATCCATTTGAACTCTTCTTACAAGCCTTCATACTGCTGCCTGTGGAGATGCTCTAATTGACAGTAGCTCACAACTGCAAGACACAAACAGAATAACATTCCTTTTCTTTTCTTCAATGACTGCATTGCAATCTCTGAGGACAATGTATTGATCTGGTTGAGATCGAACATCTTCTTCTTCTCCAGAAAGGTGCCTCCGCAAAGGGAACTATGGTAATCCACATGACATAGTAGTGTGTGATGAATGAAAGGGACCCAGAAGGACTGCACTTGATGCATGTATGGAGCTCATAATCTGTTTGTCTGGGCACCATACTGGTTGCTGAATGAATGACCACATCTGCAAATGTACAACTAGCCAAAGAGCAGTTCTTCAAAACTGGAATTTAGAGCCTATGCCATGCAATGGGCTCTTCTCTCAATGGTAGCTATTTTCTTTAGGAACTGGAAGGCCAGTTCCTCTCTCAGTATTATGGTACAATGATCGGAGCCAATTTCAGCTGTGACAGATCAGTCAGACACCACCACTGCTCTTCCGAGTGAAACCATGCCAGTTTCTGTTGTGTGTAAGGGAACTTGGTGGCCAAAATTCTAGCCTCTTTCAATGGCAATGGCTGGTTCAGAAAGAAGGCATTGGTGGAATGATTCACCATGACCTCACCCGGTGGGGATGAGGCAAATCTTGCCTTCTTTGTAACCACCTGCTCATCAGAGGCCCCTTTATGTCTTCGAATTCCAGCTTCTTCACCTTTTCTTGCCAGTTTCCTCAATTGCCTCATCTGTTCATCCTCCTTGGGTTTCTTATTTTCAATCCTGGGGACCCTTTGTCTTGTAGACTTTTTCTCTGAATCTGAATCTGTGTCCGAAGAATACTTTGCCTTTCTGGTGATTGATGGTTTTCTTGCAAGAGTGACATAACTCTTAGGTCTTCTGATTGGAAGTTTTTCTAAAGGTGCCCTGGGTTTCCCTGCTACAATTCCATCTGGAATTGCTACATCAGTGTTCCCTTGGCATTCTTTTTCTGCACAGGATCCACCCTCAGTTTGCAGGAATCCAAATTCTTCTAGGGAGGTTTTGTCCTTCACTTCCTCTGCCACCTGTACTATCCTAGGTTTTCCATTCACAACCTTGAAGTTTCTGATGCCTACAGCTATGTCAAAGAGTTGGGAGAGCAGCTCATGATTGCTAGGAATGTGCTGCCTATGTACCTCATAGATCTGCCTCTGGAACATTGCATCCTCTTCCGAGCTTTCAGCAGCATACCTGATCACATCCACATAGCACTACTAAGATATTTCTCCTTAACCAAAAAGCAACTCAATGTGTGGTGGATCCTCCCAACATCACAAAAGCTCAGAAAAGAACTTCATAAACTACAACAGAAACTATGTTGCAAAATATCAAGATGATTGATGAACATAGTGAGTGCAGCAAGTGACTTTGACCTGCTCTGGAACCTCTCAATAACAAGAGTTCCAAAGATACATCAGAATTGACTCTCATGAGTAAGAAATTCCGATACTCATGATTAAAGGTAACCAGAACCAGGCCAAAAACATTTCTTTTTAAGTCAGGAAAACTCCAGATAAAGACTAAAGAATAGGGAAGGAGTACATGGAAGGGAAGACCTTGTTCAAAATGAACTTTAAAACAAGCAGTATGAACATGAGTAGTAGTCTCTCACTTGTTCAATGTTAACATGTATAACAGTGAACTTTCCGTCACAACTTACCCACAACTTCATCAGCTCCCTACATTGGGTGTAGGCCAGTGTAACCACTATACTCATATCCTTTAAGTTAAAAGAAAATTTCCTTTTAAGTCGAGAAAACCCCCAGATAAGGACTATAGAACAGGGAGAAATGGAAGGGAAGAAATTGTTCAAAATAAACCTATAAAACTAGTGACTGTTTAGTGACTGTCTATATGTAAAACAACAAATTTTCTATCACAACTTACCCACTGACTTTTGTACAGTGTGTACAGGCTAGTAACCACTATCATCTTTGCAGAGTTTCTGTTGGAAATTCTAAAGCAATCAGAAGACTCAACAATGCTACTTGCTAACACCTTATGCCAGGGAAGGGAAACACAGGAGGCAAAAACAAATAAAAGAGGAGGCATGTAAGGATGAAGGAACAGACAAGACCAAGTATGTTTTGGAAAGCGCCTGACTTCCTGGACTCCCTACAAAATCATTAGGAAAGCTCCAAATGCTGAAATTTGCCCTCAAATTTTTTCTTTCTCTTTTGTTGAGCAAAACTCTAGTATGGTCCTCTTTAAGAGCCTTCAAAGTCTACCTTTATTTTTCAGAAGGATTGCTGAGACCAGCCATCCAAGAAATGAAGAAAACTTTAGAAGAAGGAAGCATCAAGAACCTAACTATTTGACTCTTTGCAATGAGAAAGAAAGCACAAAACAATTAGACATGAGATGACTGTCAATTCTTCAAGACCCCGCATTTTCTACAGATAACAATCCTCTGATACATCTTTCAACTTCAAGCAATTTAAGTTATTTATGGAGTTTTAGTTCATTGGTCAGTATTTTTTTGTGTGATAATGGCCAACTTATCAGTAACAGACATTGAAATAAACCTGAGGCATATTGATCATGTCAATATCTGCATAGTCTGCATGAGTATGTTCATCAAAGATAGCATACAAAAGACCCCTATGACTATGGTTAATCGCTAAATACAAGAAGTTAAAACAAAAGCCATTAAAAGTACAGTTTAACTCACAAGAATATTTCCTTGTCTTTGCAACTTCTCCCAAATTTATATAGGGCCACATGGCAGTTAAGGCAACAATTAAGGACTAGAAGCATGACAATGGTTTAGGAGAAGTCAACTTCCTTCAATGGCTGATTGTAGTTGAAAAGGGTTTTGCCTTATAAGTTTGGTGGGCCACCCACTATTTTGGTGGGAATATAGTCAGCATCCACACCAAAATAGAGACAAGAGACCCAATATTTGCATCCACACCCAATTATTTGGGTGGCCACCACTGAAATAATGGGTGGGTGGGCCTATTATGGCAACACACCCTCCGTATATATATAGTTGAAATATCACACAATTGCAACTAAAGCCCATAAGTTTTATCATCTCCCACCTTGAAAGATTTGGCTCCAACTTCAAAAGATTTAAGAGTTTGATCACATCCATTGCTCTTGTGGAGTCATGGAGAATCTGACTACTATTACAAGGAAGGAACATGAGCCTTTCTCAAGGTTGACACCCAAAGAGCATTGACCACATGTAGTATAGCTTTGTAGAGAGAATTGAACCACCTTGAACCATCAATGCAAGAAGGCAAAACTAGTCACACAAATAGATCTTGGTTTAAGCATATTCTTATGGTATTCCAAATGGCACAAAGAAAAGGAAGATGTAAACCTCATTATGTAAAATAAATGATTAGTCTTATGAAGGGAATGATGAAGTTTGAGGATCTCTGACTACTAAATTCATCTCAAAGAAAAATGGAAAAATACTCTTTTTTTCCAAACAAAATAACTTTCATGAAAATGAAGAAATCTCCATATGATTAAGAAAGCTAAAGTAAGGTTAAAACTTTTCCTTGAAATCAAAGAAGTTTTTTTCAAATAAGGACTTTCAAAACTGAGAAGAAGGAATAACTGTGAACACATAAGGGATGAACTAGAATGAATAAACTATAAAAACAAGCAATATGAACAAAAGCGATAATCTCTCACTGGGTCAAGGACCATTGACATACCCAGTAATTTTATTAGTCCCTATAGTGGGTACTAGTGGGCCTTGTGGTGTTTACCAAGGTATGTGAAAGGTGGTGATATGAAAAGGTAAATAAGATGACTAATGGGAAATTCCTCATGCATTTTTCATGCATTTTCCCATGTGATGTGAAAGGTAATATGAAAAGACAAATAAGAGACTAATGAGAAATTCCCCATGCATTTCCCCACTTGATGCTAAAAGGTAATGTGAAAAGGCAAACAAAAGCATGATTAAAAATCTTTTTTGTAAATTTTAATTATTTCCAATGAAGACATAAGACTAACTGTTGATATAATGATGTAAAATTGACTACTAGTAAAGCCCAATTTAGCAGTAATAGGGCTATTGAAATGAAGATGAGGAATACATATCATGTCAATACTTGCATACTCTGGTTGAGAAAATTTATCAACAATATCATAGGCTATACCTCAATGACTTTGCATTATTCCTAGATCCAAGAAGTTACACAAGAAGCCATTAGACATACAATTTAACTTATAAAACAAATTTGGGGACATGTTGTAGCCAAAAGAGTTTTTGTCCAAGTACATAGAACTCTTGAAGTTTGAAGCTCAGAAGAAAAAGATCGTCCACAAACCTAGGAACAAAGCACAATCTCTAAAACACAAGAAGGCAAGTGTTGTTCTTCAAGTGATGTTTCAACAAATCAAACTCATAGGAAAAGAGGTACAAATTAGTGAAATAGAAACACGATTAGAACCCATGGGGATACCAATGAATTGTCTATAATCACAACCACCCAAAACAAAGAAAGAAATTATCTAACAAATAATCTAACCAAGAGATTAAATTTGAAGCCTCTGCAACTTTGAAGCTTAGGAGAGTCTCAAATGAAATTATCTCTTGTTCATTCCTTAGCCACAACTACATTAAATTAAGAGTCGTTATTTGAATCAACAAAAACTTAAAACAATGAAGTTTTAAACATACCACCAAACACTAATATTCAGAACTTTGGCTTTCCATTCACTCAAGAATAATGGAACTCCTGGAAGCTCTTCTTGCTAAGACAAACATTTTAGCCCTTTCTCAACGGCTTCATATGTAGACGAGAGAAAGAAAAGCTATTCTATACTTAGCACCATATTAACTAGGCTGGTTCAGCAGCAAGGTGCCTCATAAATTCTTTTTTACTTTTGTCAGTAAAAATAATAAGATTTTACAATTAGGCACTATACTAAATAATGAAGCTAGTGTGCTTGAGAGTTTCTTTCAGATTTTTGGCATGGCAGGTAGGTATTTTTTGGAACTTTCAGCAAATTCATACCCTTGAAAAGAGTTAAACAAACTGGTTTTTGAGAGGATATCCAAATCCACAGAAATAACATAGCCATGATGGGATCAACAAGTAGTTCATCACATAAGGGCTGGCAAGTTCAAACAAAATATTGAGAAATCATGGAACCATGGTTAGGTAATTTGACTACAAAGCAAACTTGATAAAAGGGTAGCCTAGTGTAATTATAACTATGTCTCCAGATGTCAGCCATACATTGGTTCCAAGTTTGGGCTAGAATTTTACCCCGAACTTCTATGCTGATGCAAAGTCTCTACACTCTGGGCAGAGCCAACAAATATTTAGAAATGGCTATAAATCAGTTGCTGTGTAATATTTTAGAGGAATAAACAGACCTTCCAATCTCTCTATAGTTAAAGAACTCTTGATCTCAAGTTTTGACATACTTCCAAGCAAATTAAGGGAGAGAACCAAAACTTTCTAACAATAAGAGGTAGACAACCTAGAACACTCAAATGTCTAAAACAGAAGAAAGACACATGCTATCCATATGGGAGAAGATAAAGACTGAGATGAAGAGATCCCTACATAGGAAGGAAGTGAATGAGGTACTTTTTCCTTTAACCAATAAGCTTAGTGAGTTGCAATGTATGGCCACTACCATGACCCAGATCAGAAGGCGGGAACTCAGAAAGAAAAAGAAGCATATGGAGCATACAGAGTATACACAGAGAAAAACATAGAGAACTTACATTGAAAGATAGGAGAAGAAAGAAAAACCAATATATTTCAGCTCTGGAGGAGAATTGACATACCTCTTATCTTCATCATCAAGGCCATAAGCATTTCTCTGCATTCACAAAAATACTATTCTTATGAGTGGAAATTTTCTCCATATTTCCCTCCAAGCCTACATATGAAGTAGTCTTCAAACTCCAAGAACTGAAGACTTGGTCCTTCATTTTGCCACCAGACAAACTTTCTTGTAAGGAAGCATGAGTACTATCGCCCTTTGTGTTTGCATGCATTAGACCCATCCCATTTGTCCATGTGGGAAATGCAACCTACTCATAATGTTGATTCTGTTGAGTGGTATCAAGGCCCTGGACAGAACTGGGATAGATTCTGTGGGAATCTTGCAGAGGATGAGTGCAACAAACCCTCATCTCACTTGCATCATATATCTCCAACCCTCAATCGTGCAACATATGATACTCCCAGAAGACACAGGTTTTGATGGGATGACTCTTGCCTTGATACTATATGTGTAGACTTTGTCATTATTTGAAAAGACTGGGTTGAGAGAGTCTGGAAAGCTCACAGGAATTTAAATTTTGAGATCCTTGCACAATCCCACTAGAATAACCAAACCAGCAACTATAAATAGGAAAAACCAAAAAAAATATCCATGAATCATATCCATGGGAAGAAGTGCCACCTGAAATCCTCTGGACTTGGCACCCAGAAATCCCACACAGGACTCTGCTCCACACCGACACTGTATCTTGCTGCCCCCATACCACTGGAAGTTGTAGTCATAAGTCACCTCTGTCTCTGCACTGATGTCCTTAATGGCAAATATTCCAATTCGAACCTCTCCAAGTACTGTCCACTTCCTTGTCACACAGTTGGGGTCACTGCAGATGACCAAAAACATCACAAGGTAACTTATTAGACACATGAATTGTTTGATACACATACTGTGTTATTATATGAATGCAATTTCCAAAAATCAAGTCAATTGCCTTGTTCCATCTCAAGTCACTAACACAGACTTCAGTTTTGTATCAGGTGAACATTAGTTGGTTCAACACATGAAACATTGTACTTCAAATCTGAACTAGATAGAGAATCATTTGGTGAGATCAAAATTACCAAGAATGATTGATGTAACGAGCAAGGCTGCCCTTCCTGGTGGCATCAATAAACTCTGATCCATGAAGAGATATGATGTATTTCTCTTTCAGACCTGCACATGTAGTCAAATCCTCGTCCCATTGATACAGTTTGATGTGCTTGACAGATATCATGATGACTGATAGAAATATGTCATTGCAAGATTCACAGGCCAAGAACAAAAAATTCATGAAATGTGTTTGAAGGAATGGAGACAGAATACAGATGTCCTTACCTACCTCCTCGTATACTTGAACACGTGATTGGGCAACCTTATCAGACACAACCTCCCCACAATATTCCATCACAAACTGCCCTTCCTTCTCACACCCTCCATTGAAGCCCCATTAGTTTAAACTGGTCATTCCTTCTGCCAGTATGAGCACTCGATTGTTGAGCCAGAAAATTTAGCATCTCTAGCATTAGTAATGAAGGTCTATTAGGATGATACTAAGAGAGAAAGACAGTAAAAAGCCAACCTTGATATCCTGGTCTGCAATGAGACCCCAGCCACGCCCATCTGTCTTCACAAGCTTCAATTTTGCATAATCACACCGTTGAAAACGCTGCACTCACAAATATGGCAATGAGCTTGAGAAAAAGCATTACTTGCCTGCTGCTAATTTTACTTCAGCAATAAAATTCTCATGTTTCAGAACCCCTACTGATAAACTGTCAGTCTATTCTGATTCAGGACACCATATTATCTGGGTTTAAATTTCTGTTGTGAATCACTTCTATCTCTTGATAGAGGATCATTACCTGGTTTCTGCAGAACTCAGCAGAAGGACAATGGCAAGGTGTGCATTCAGTGTTGGTCAATGAATTCAAACACAGCTCACCACAAGCACTCTCAGGGTCATCAACTTTGTATTGACACTCGCATACTGCAATGTCATCATCCTTCTGTTGCACATGCCTTCACCCACAACCAAAATTCAACTGTGGTTTTTTGTCAGACAGTGCAGACAGAAAGATATTCCGGTACCCAAATTTTGAAAAGGCTGTGCGCAACATTCACATAAGCTACCTAAGGCAGCTATAAAAGCACATGCAAAATGCATTCTGAGTGTAGAATATAATTGTAATCTTCAAAACATGCCCAAAAGACACAGGGGTAAAAATGACGCACTCTCGCTGAACAAAAACATTATGGGGAATGTTGACATGGTTAGATAGTGTCTCCCACTTTGCCTCCTCTTCCTCCTCCTTTTCCTTCTCCCCTGGGCTTGGTGATTCATAAACCGCACTTTCCACCATCAACTTTTCTGCAGCCTTTGTTGCCTCCACAGCTTCTTGCACCAAACAAGAAGGGTTTAGGCTGTACAGGGTTAGGCCTTTCTTACTTTTGGAGTTGCATGCTCTTTCATGTATTTGAAAATATTTCTTGTTGTGTCAAAAACATACTGCCTTGGATTGAGTCTGCACAGGTGCAGCAGTGATGTTCCCTTGAACTCAATAACTCTAAAGATCAGTGCAGAAGGTATTACATTTTTCTGTGAAGAAAAATTCTCCACAAACTATGGATATTATGAAAGAATATTATTTAGAACGACCTGATAATATAGCCTGATGTCCAGCCATGGCCAGCACCAAAATTAATTCCACTGTAAAAGGTGGAATCTTTATATATATATATTATATACGTGTGTGTGCAACGTCCATGCACAGACACGGCCTAAGATGTCTGGACATGAATCATGGATAAGAGGAATCACTCTCCTCTGGAGCTAAACTGCCGCATAACCTTGTGCCTAGTCATAGACTGCCAGGAGACACCGAGAAATAAATCAACCCGGAACATTGGATTTTTTGGAAACAGCATTGCCAAGCAGAGAACAGACGATAACATAAGCGCTCCACGAATAAACAAAACCTTTGTGACAAAGCTGACAGAAACCAGGAATACTTGTTCCTGACTCCGAGGTGGAAGAAGCCACCACGAGAATGAACCAATGCATTGAAAGCACTGATTCCAGACAGCTAGAGGCTCACGTACGTCCCCTTGAGAAAAGAAGAAGTAAAGGAAAAAAGCAAGGAAAAAGAGACATTAGTCCCAGTATATATATATCATTCACGTGCTTTATAGAAGCCTGAACAAACACAGGATGACAGAAGTGCTTGCAAGGTAGAAATGACGCGGGGAAAGACAAAAGAAAAAAATAGAAAAAAAGAGCGTCCGAAGTACTTACAGGAATGATCGCTGGTGGCGAACATGCTGAGCAGATTCTTAAGCCGGTCATGAATGTCCCACTCGTCATCAGTAGCAGCAGCAGCAGCAGCAGCTCCTCCTATTGTTGCATCTCTTGCCTCCGCCATGCCTAGTCTCCCTCGACCCCGGCTCCCCCGCCCGAACTTCCGTCAAACCAGAACAGTTAAAATGCCAGTCTTAAGGGGAAAAAAGTTGTCGTTCTTCAAGCAAAAAAATAATAACCACAACAACAACAGCAACAAGGGGAAGAAGATGAAGAAAAAGCGCCCGGCGAGGAAGGAGGGAAAAATCATCTGTTGCTTGTTCTGACATAAGAGCACTCTCGCAAACGTGCAACCAAATTGCGGAGAGAGAGAGAGAGAGAGAGAGAGAGAGCGAGCGAAAGAAGGAGACAGAGACGAGATTAGCACTAATCGGGAGATTAACTTAGCACTAATCCTTAATTAATTGTAACTCTACTTGGCGTATTCAATTATTCAACGTACCATATTATACACAAAAGCCAAGTATTAATTTATCCCACTGACCGTATTATACACAAAAGCCAAGTACTAAATTATTCCACTGACCGTATTATACATCAAAGCAAAGTACTAAATTATGCAACTGACCGTATTGTACACAATAGGCAAGTATTGAATTATTCAACTGACCATATTATACACAATAGCCAAGTACTAAATTATTTAACTGACCGTATTATACACACCAGCCCAAGTACTAAATTATTAACTGACCGTATTATACACACAAGCCAAGTACTACATTATTCAACTGACCGTCTTATACACAATAGCCAAGTACTAAAACATTTCAATTGCCCATATCGCACCCAAAAAAAAAAAAAACCACCCTAGGTAACTAACTACCTTGTCTAGTGCAAATTATATCATGCCATCTATTTATTGGCTCTCCAATAAATGAAACACACATTACAGAATTGTATAGTTTTCATGTTGTTGTAGTACCATGTCAACTTCAACAATAATTGTTTTTTGTTTAAAAATTGAAAATTAGAATTTTTTTAAAAAAAAGAACAAATGTTTGCGAAGGAAAATAGAAAATATTTTAGGATAAATTTGAGAATATGGAATATCTTCAACACAAGATAATTATTCAATGCTGAAATGTTTGAACTTGCCATGAAACCATGGTATGGTCTTGCCACATCAAAATTTGTTATCAAAGGTAGAATTTGTGTATAAAATTAGTTATAGTTTAAAGTGAAAAGATTAGTATATTTTACAAAAGACACGGCCTTATGGGTACTACACATGGGGATTTTTTGGGCTAAGCAATTGAAAAGAATTCAAATCAGGATTAAATGAATAATTCAATTATTATGGATTCTGAGGGACAAATAAATGTCAATTAGCTCAACATCATATGTGAAAAAACCATTAAATTTTAAAGAAGAAGATGTCAAATAAAATTAAAATTCATCCATGGAAAAGGATGAATATTTTAAAGAACTAGTAAGCAAAGTAATCTTATAGGCTAAATTTTTTAAAAATTATGAATTATCTTTACAGCTAAATAAAAGGAATGCATGATTCAATCACTCCCCTTTCAAGTATTTAAAGAGTTCTAGGTGGAACATTAGGTTCAATTTTTTCATCCTTACACTTTCATGTTGATATCATGTTATAAACCTTGTAGGGGAGTTTTGTTTCTAATTAATTTTTGATGAAATAAACCTTGTGTATTATTTCCCATTTGAAAACCTTTACAAGGGAAAGCTTATGTGAACTTGGTGAGTGACTTTGATAATGCAAGACTTTAAGGGTGTGTTGTCAAGATGCCTAGGATTCATGATCACCATTGGGTGTCACAAGAAATGGTTTTGCAAAATCAAAATGCAAGATGAAGGAAACATACTCTCACATGAGGAGAAAAGGCCTTAGGAATTAAGAGGAAGCATTTTTGGAATTTATGCTCAAAGTTTTAGGCATGCTTTGTCTTTCATTTTATTTTTGGAATTCGAAATTGAAGTTAAGACTTGAGGGAGTCCAAAATGTTTAGAAGGCGATCACCTCCAAATCACATAAGCTTTAGTTCATTATAAAAACCTTGACAAAAGCTACAAGCATGTGCGGTCGCATGTCAATCACAACCTTTTGAAGGTGTGATTCAACAATAGTAGTCATTTGAAAATTTTCATACATTCGTATTATTTAAACATAATTGTTGTGCATCTAAAATAATTATGAACCACGTATAAGTATGGTAAAATATTTTCATTCATAGTAGAATCTTGCATCATTTTTATACATGTTGCATATGTGTTTTAAATGCTCAACATTTACATCCAAACAATACAAACCTAGGAAAAAATAAAATTTACACAACTACCATTGCTAAATCATGGCTCAAGAACTTTGTGATGTGTTAAAAAAGACATGTTCCAAGAGAATAATCACACTCCAAAAATTTGGAACACCATGTGTTCCAATTTTGGGAGTCTATTTTAAGACTTGAGAAAAAAGTATCATTTCACTGCAACCCATAGAAATAATTTCAAAATAATGTAAAGAGGAAGGTGATGTCGCTTCTAAAGTCTAAGCCATGTGAATTTAATGTGAATTTGAAAAAAACTCATGATCCAATGTTTACTTCATTTGCATTAACCACTTGTATTGTTTAGCTTGCATAGATGAATTGACAAAAAAAATGCCCATGGAAAACTGATATCATTTTGTCTTAATCTCATCTTACAACGCTCACAAACATTTCTTCTTATAGTGTGAAAAGTTAAGGAATGTGCCTTAGGTTCTTCTTCCCTTCTTGTACTACAATTTTGAGGAATTAATGTTAAATTAACTTTGATACTTTGGACAAGACTTTACATAGTCCCAACCAAAAATGTGAAATTAAAAAATACAAACAACCTCATATAATGCTAACTCGACAAAGGTGTTAACTTAAAATTATGCATGTAAACACAAAACAAAGGCTTAAGAGTTTCTTTTACATTATTTTAATATTATATGCCCACACCAAAACCAAAACTTACGTTGGTATTGGAGCCTAGATGTGTTTGAACCTATTAGGATATCAATTTTTAAAAATATCTTTCTAATACAAAAGTAATTGAATGAATTATTATTTCACATGACATAAAAAAACGCTAACAACACAAAGTGATGAATTGGTGTCAAGATCACCCACATGCTTAAAGCTTGATCTTTATGTGGGGTACACCCAAAAGAAGTTCATCACATAAGTCTAAACACCTTGCTTTATTGGAATCATTGATAAATCTTCCCATGTGCAAACTTGCAAAACCAAAACAATGCATGAAGTTTATTTCATCATAGATTCATTAAACACAAAAATCCTACAAGGATAATGAAAATATATAAACATGAAAATATGATGAATGAGCTTAACATTCCACCAATAACCTCTCAAATAACTTAAGGGAGAATAGAACTCCTTTCTTATAATTGTAATGCAAATGTATCATTTATTAATGTTGAGTCTATAATATTATGTAACCTTCTAATCTTTGAGAAGATTCATATTTTTCATTGTTAAAATTTTATTTTATTGAACAAAATTCTCCCCTTTTTCTTTTTGGTCAAATACAACATCAAGTTTATTGACTTTTATTTATGCCAAAAGTGAAGTAATTAAATGACTCACTTAACTTTTTATATGAGTCCAAAATAAGTATATATCAATCAAAATATTCCCATGTTACATAAGGCCCATAAGGTCGTTTTTTATTTATTGTATTTACCCATCCATTACTTTAGGCCTTATTAACTAATATAATTTGTAAAATCTACCTTTAATAACTAATTTTTGTGTTACAATACCTTCACACTCTAAAGTGAGGCCTATTGACAATTACATCTAACCTAATGAATGTCATTCCTAGATTAGGAAACCCTAATTTACTCTTAAGACAACATATCTATAATATTTTAAAAACTCAAACAATGAATTTTTTATTAGCCTTGAGTGGTGTTTTACATACATGAAAAGCTTTAAGTTTTAATTTTGATTGCACACATAAATGGAAGTGGGAATCAAGTTTTGGTTCCAATTCTTCAAAATAATAAGACCTTTGATTATAATTGTAAAAACTAAACCTAAGTTTTAGTCAAATTCTAAGTGACCCAAACAAAATTTGATTAAAAATTTGAATTTTATTGTAATTTGGTTTGTAGGTTTGTATTAATTTAAATTGGATTTGGCGGTTCTAATTTACCAAACTAGGTAGCTATCAAACACTAGTTTTTTCCATAATACCAATGGAAGTGTTCATTCACCCAAGGCCCCAAACATTTTGGTGGTGAACATACGTTTTTAGATTTTGTAGGCATCTAGTGAGATGAATCATTTTGAGGTGAAGACATTTAGCATTAGTTTTTTTTGGTTTGTTTAGGGTGGAGGTAAGATGTAAAAACTAAGGACTTCAAGATTTTTCAAGATGGGAAGGGATGGTAAACAAATTCAAACATTATTAGTGGTACTTATTGTGATATTAATTGGTTGTAAAGGTGTGTTCGAAGTGTTTTTTTTCTTTTGTGGTGATGGGGATCTTTGTTCATTACCTTAAATCAAAAAAATACTCACAATATGAACTAGTGTTGTGTAGGTATATCTTTTACCTAAATACACCCATGGGGTATGAATAAGCTATATTGTCTACCTTAATTTATTTTTTAAAAATCCTTATATTAGATGATGTGCATACCTACTAAGGGTATGTAAATTTGAAAATTAAATCTTATCCACGCCCTTGAAAATGTACAAGACATATCCATACCCAAGATGGACTATATGCCAAAAATAAGGGTAAGTAAACCATGAAACTTATACATGTCAAAAATTGGTTTTGTGGGTGTTTCTACCAATTTGTTGGGATGTGTTGGTGCCAACAATGTTTCTAATTCTACCAATTTAGTTGGATGTGGAGTCAACAAAACATTTAGCATGATGATTGATTTCAAACATAGAATGGATGTCTAATTCACAAAAGCCATCATATGTATGTTTAACATAAGGTAGTAAAATTCCATGTCTCATTGAATAAATCAAAGGTTTTTTTTATTGTGTTTGTACATATTTGTACACAAGTAAAAATCAAACATTTTGATTTTTGCATTATGACATGGGATATGGGTATATGATAGTGGGTAAAATTCTTGGTGAGGAAATTTTTAGTTCTAATAGACCCTTATTCAATCAATAACTCCATTCGAAAACATTATACCTTTATATGAATATATATAGAATATACCCACATAGTATTGCTATATAAACATTTGCAAATTAGCTTTTCTTTTGGTTTAGATATATAGTTTACAAGGGCAAAACTTTGGCCAAAAGAAATGGGATAAAATGTAGCACTATTGGGAACATATTGATGAACAAACGGGAACTTGAGGAACACATTGGGATCATCATTGTGAACATTGTGACAACATCAAAAACCAAAAAAAATCTCAAACAGCATCCCCACCTTCAAACCCCCCATGATATGGTATATGTAATCTCCTCATTTGGGCTGTTGCTTACATAGGTTTCAACAGTAGAACTTAGGCAAGCTATTGGGAACATGTTAGGAACCCATTGGGAACTTGGTGGGAACAAGGTGGGAATGTCATGAGAACACATTGGGAACAAACAAAAAATCCAACACCCCACCTTTCTCCAAGAGAAGAAAAAAATGTGGGGCCCATGGGTGCAACAAGTGGCGATACACTTTGTGGGTGATGACTTTTCAACTGAATTTTCAACAGAGGACAAAGGCTTCTTATGTCTCCAGTTCACTTTCAGTTATCAATGGCCCACAATTTGTTTATTTCTTTCTTTATTTTTATTGATTTAGATAACATGGTGATCACCCATAAGATAGTTTAGCCAAATTTGGCTTTAAACAGGATGTGAAAGTAAAAAAAACTTTAGTCATCCTTCATATTTGTGGCTACCTTGCCTGTTAAAACCCAATATATATGGTAATTTGACTATTTTTCCACAAAAAAAAAAAAAGAATATCAAAATCAAAATTAGGTGACTAGAAAACAGAAAATAATAATGATAATAATAATAATTTTGGGGGGGGCTAATTTGGACAACAAATCACCAAGTTCTTGCTAAATTTGGTCACAAAAAAAAAACCATCATTCAATCAGGGTTTTTTTTTAATGTTTTGTTTTTCCCAATTGTTTGATATTGTTTTTTCTGGGTGAATTTTCAAATAATTAGCAAAATTAGTCAAATTCACACCAGAAATAACACTACACTTATCCAAAGAAAATTTTCCAAAAAACAAAACAGACAAGATGAATTTTGTCCATAAAATAGAAATCCAATAAATGCTAAATCTATGTTGGGATGCTCGCCACCTACTCCTACTTCAGAAAATAGTCTTTTAAAAAATCAAAACAAAATTATTTTAAAAAACAAAATTGAAAAGAAGAAAAGAAAGATAAAAATTGGTGAAAAAGAAAATCACTTAAATTAACTCATCACTAAATTTAGTCAGTTGCCATAGTTTAAATTTAGAATTGCATGTGGTTGGTGGCTCCTGCTACTTGCCACATGGAACTAAATTAACTTATTATTATTATTATTATAGTTTATTACTATTATTATTATTATTGTATGGGGTATTTTTGGGTGGCCAATGCAATAAACCATTATCTAAATGTAGTGTATAGCAGACGCAACTTTTACCCATTTGTGGGAAGATTTCAACTCTTGGATTCTCTGTACCTACCTACCTACCTCCTTACCTACCTACTGACTTATTCACCTAATTTTTTTTGTCCACTACGAGACCTACTATTATCATCTATGTAGCTAGCTCCTAGGTATCTGTTCTATTTAATTATTTAATTATTAGTTAAGTTCCAACCAATAATCTGTGATTTAATTGGTTGGTTGGTTTTTTTTTTTTTTTTGGGGGGGGGGGGGTCTGAGGTGCATTTTCCAATGGCCCATGCTGCCCCTCTGACAATTTGCTCAAGGTGAGGTGAGGTGAGGTGAGGTAGGTTGGTTGTTTGGTTGATTGATTGAGTGATTGAATGTGTTTGTATTTTCTCATGTCTTCTCTCGAATAAAGTGTAATAGTTCCTCCACTAGTTCCTCTGCAAAGTGGGGAACTTTTTAATTTTTTATAATACTTTTTTAATATTTATTTATTTAAAAATATATATGTGTCAGGTAAACTCATAATACTAATAATAATAACGAAAAGAGATGGAGCTTGACTGCGGGTAGAACTGCCCATCGCCGATCACTGCCCTATGACCGAACACTTCTTTACATCTTTGTCATCTGTGTTCTATTTTGAGCAATTTCAAGACGTTATGAGAGTGCTCTACCTCAAGCTCTAGAAATCATCTTTGAAGTGCAAAGGAAATAGGAGTAATGGAAAAATAGCAAGCAGAAAAATAAGGATTTCAAACTTACAAAACGCGATTTTATTTTATTTTTCTTCTATTTGGACCCCTCCTACTTTCAAAGCTTCTAACTTTCTCACTTCTTGTTCATTTTAAACGATTTAAAGTGCTATAGAAGCGCCACCTTTAGTTCTACAAAACATCTTTGAGCTGTAACATCAACAGAGCAACATTCAAAGAATTTTTGGGGGTGTTCGGGAACCGGCTTTGTAGTTTGTTTTTTTCCAGTTCTTGACCCCTCCACTTTGAGGGGGCGTAGCTTTCTCATTTCTAATCCGTTTTTTAAAAAAATTAGTGCGTTAGATGCGCCAAGAGGAGAGGTTCAAGTTTTGTTCAGACACCAGAAACAACGGAGCTCTCCCCTCGGATCTGGCCTGCTCTGAGCGCTTGAGTGTTCCGCTCACTAGACGTTCTACTCTAGGCAGAATTCAAGTCCCACCTTCAGTTCCCAGTGCCCACCTCAGACGGGCTCTCATCCCTTAAAAAAATAAAGATAGAAAAAGGTTCCTTCTTGGTGCTTCTTAAATACTTTGCAAGTTTTAAGTCCAGGTTCTAAGTCTGGTTCTAAGGTACTCAAGCTTTAGGTTCTATAGTTTTGCTAGAATCAGATTTGGCATCAACCCTTGAAATGACCTTTTTTTTTTCTTCTTGAAATTGAAACCCAAGCTTAGAATGAGTTTGTAAGCCTTTTGAAATAGGTCTAGGTTCTCTAGGTGATAAATATAATTTTATAATTAACAATTAATGATAGGCTTTACATTTGAGGCAAGCTGTTACATTAAATTAGATGTCCATACTTAATAGCAATGTTGGGTGGCTGAAGTTTGTTAGCCTGATATACATCAACAAAAATAAATACATATTTTCCCAACTAGTATATAGTTAAGGTTTACCCTTACCCAAGGGAGGGTAATTGTTTTGAAAGGGTTACATAGTGAAGATATGCATTTCCATATTTTGCAATGCATGTGGTTATGATGGATTTGTTTGAATTATGTGGACTAAATATTTAATTTTTCTTTACTATTTTTACAAAAGCCATCTCGTTTATCATTGTGAAAACAAGTCTTACCATATGGTTTTGAACCCCTTTAATTTTTTTCTATATTTTCATTTTAAAAATGTTGTGAATATTTAATGTTATTGATTGAATTTATTATAATTTATTTTAAAACAATTATGGGATGTTTGAAACTCATTGTGTTCATGTTTACAATGTCAATTGTATACTTTGTCTTTCTTCACTTGAAATGTGTCATACATGTGTAAATATTTAACCTCACATTTTCCCCCTTTTAACCCCAGATGGTATGGATAGGATAAAATGATGAAATGTTTATTTTCACCCTTACCTTGCAAGTAGGGAAAATGTTCATCATTTGCCTTTAGCCTTACTCAAATTGATAATTTTTCAAAACATTTATCCCCTTACCCAATTTGGATTTTTTTTTAAGCTTATTTACCTTTACCTATCTGATATATATTTGAAAATTTTATAGTAATGCTTATTAAGGACTAATATATTAAAATGAATACACCCACCCAACACTAATCAATATTGCACAAGCTTTTGTTTTGGAAATTGTGTACTATTTGAGGAAATTAATAATACACCAGAAGAATTGTCTTAATTTGTGAGTAATATATGTGGGATTGGACCTTGTCTTACACCAGACAAGGCTTTAATTTTTTTACGAAAACATTGAAATTAGTTTCATCCTTCATAAAGATGAAAATTAATGCATGTTTTAGTTTTAGTATAAATTAGTTTTACTGAGCAGAAGATGTTGCACACATTATGCCAACCATGGGCTGGGCATAAATGTTATTTTCAATAGCAAAATATCTACCATGAAATGTGTTTAACATCCATTAAACACAAAATGCAAATTCATCATATGGCTACGGACTGAGGAGTATAGACCTCCTTCTACATTAAAAAAATGATTTTTTTCTTTTTTTGAAAAAAATGACAACAGAAATTGTGGTTGCTCATTTGAAGCATTAACATCAACATACCCTACCCTCCATGTTGATCCCACGGCATCCATAGGGTAAAATCATGGTACCCCTACCCTTATGATACCATTGACGTCAAGTACCCTTACCATGAAGATAAAATTGCAACCTAAGTAATATACCCTTTAACTTGAGGATGTATTTTGTTTTCAAATAATATATACCTTTTTATAATGAAGGTAATTTATAAAAAATCGAACATACCCTTACCTTAAAGGTATGAAAATCACTATACCCTCACAACAATAATCCTTACCTTATATAAGAGGCCTCTTCTAGGTGTAAGGTGTGTGTGTGATGCCTCTTGTAGGCACATAGTGCATCACACTCTTATTGTCTCATGATCTATAATGTATGTTAAGTTCATTATAATGTTTGTCTTGTGCTTTAAAATGGGTAAGGCATATGGGTGGGGGACATTTTAAAAATGTGAAACTAGGTTCAATTATTGCCCCCTTATTAAAAGAGTGCCCTCACCGAAGGGCCTTGCTTGTGTGGGTCGGTATTTGATTTTTAAAATAATAGTTGGGTTGGGGTATGTGATTAATCAAGTATATATCTTGATTTTTTAACAAAAACCCAAATGAGTATATGTAGGTTTTTTACCAAGGTATTTAATAGACACCCTTTGAAAAAAAAGGTTTTGGTTTTTAAAACCTGTCTATAGCTAATTCTTTGCATTTTGGAGGATGAACACATTTGACAAGTTTTGAAATTTCAAGGCAACAAAACCTCAAAGAGGTGTGGTCATGGTGGTACTTCAAACTTTAAAATTTTGATTATAAATGAAATATTATTTTAATCTTAAAGGCTAACCCAAATGATGAATCAAAATACATGATTCCAATATCCAAGTGATAAAATCAAGACCCAACATCTTATTGATTTTGTTAAATTTTATTTTATGTTGGCCTACACATGATTAACAACATTGAATACACAACAAACATAATACACTCAAGACTTAAAATTTAATAGACAAAAAATCCTCGAAACACAATAGACAAAAGACATTCAAATCACAATAGATAGAAAACATTCAAGACACAATAAATAGAAGAGATTTAAAACACACTAGACACATAATATTGAAAACAATTGACGGACACACACATAATAGACAGAACACACTAAAAGAACAATAAAAGTAAACATGAACAAGAAATAGAAATAGAATAAACTCAAACACAGTGACACCAATAATTCTGACCACTTAAATAAAACATATGTTACAACCATAAAACACAAAACCTTTTCAAACTACATTTTGAAATTTTAGACATCCATCCCCTCATAATGTGGAATCATGGAAGAGTTGTTCAAAATCCGCAACCTTGACAGATGATTCCATTCATCATTTTCAACCTAACACAAAGCACAAACAACCATTTACACGTAGGAAAAATGGAAAATCAAAAGGAATCACCTAAGTCCGAGTAATCTTTGCTCTTCACTTGGTCTTCAAATTAGATTTCACTTCACATGTGAATACAAAGTTTGTGGGTTTCAAACAACGAATCCATCTTTTAGTTGTAAACATATGTTTTATTCCAATAGTCATAGCTTTTGGTGTCGTTGCTTATAAATGTCTTCATTTGTTGTTATGGTATGAAACAAATTTTGCACAATGACTTAAGATTGACATTTTTCAATTTCTTCGACATTTGTAAGCATCAACAACTTGTTTGCCTCCATCAAATAAAGGCAACAACAACTTTTCATCATATTCAAGAACAACTACAGTAGCATTTTCAAGACCTAAATATGTGATGACCAACACATCTTTTAAAACCTTGGATCAAACATCAAAACCAACATATTATGGCCCCATTTCCTATCAAATGCATGCAAAAAGAAAATGAAGGGTAGAAAACCCTCCAAAATAAAATTAACAATAGCAAACACATCATGTGTTCTTTTTGACATCCACAAGTTGAATGTGCAATTGGTTGATAAAAAATTAGCTAATGCAAGTTGCATATATAGTCATGGTTTTTTCAACTAAGCCCAACAAAATATCTTCAACAAAAGTCTTCATAAATCGAAAAACAACTTGTGGACATAACCAACATCCTAGCCTCTAGAGCCAAATTGATTCAATAGGCTTCATAGATAGAACCCCTTAACCACAAACAAAACATTAGATCTCGCAAAAACCCAACTTGTGTTGCATCATCATTTTAAAACTTACTTGCGATAGAAGAAAATGAAAAATTATAGTTGGAGATACATGTGGCTTTTTTTATCAGGAACACAATCAAGGTGAGATCTTGGGCATTATTTACATCTTTTAACAATTTATTCAATAAAGTAGAATGGTCAAAATCGACATGTTTTTTAATGATTATTATGTCATTAAGCTTGTTGTATGTAATGAAACCTTTCCTACATTTGTTTTGTAAGCCAAGAGTTCAAGTGGGGTTGTATCATTATGGCCTTAATACATCTCATGATCTAGTTTTGAGAAAGATCCACATGTTGACTATTGTGCACTTTAAAAAATGCCCACATTATTGAATTGCAATAGTGCAACTTCCAAGCAACTTTTTGTTTCTACAAGTTCTCCAAGTGCACTTCAATGACACATTGTTCATTAACACCAACAAACTTTAAAATCTTTAGCTCCACACTTTCATGGGTTAATTACACATTGTTAATATAATGAAGTTGTCATATCCTATAAATGCTAGAGGGATTTCGTCAATAGAGTTGATATCACGAGTACTCATGATAGGATATGAAGAAAAACTATCATTTCACATTAGGGCATAAGCACACTAAGCCCCCCAATAATTGTAGTCACAAGTATAACCTTTTTATAATAATTTTTTTGGGGTAATGTATGGACATCACATCTTGGATAATTTTTGCTTGTTTTAAGTATATTTGATTAACTTGAAATTTAATCAAATCAATTATTTAAAAAAAATGCAACAAACAACAAAAAAGTTGAATGTATGGAATATATTTGTGACAAAATAATACATGTCACATAGTTTGAAAAATTTGCATATATACTTCAAAACTAAGGTTATGAGTGAATTTTTTAGGTGAATTTTTTTATTGTGTTTGATATTGATATACATGAATTAACTCTAAAACCATTTAGAGATTTAAAGTTTCTAGATGAAATTTCTATTTTTTTAAAGTGTGTTTTTTGCATTTTCGAACAATAAATGTATATAAATAATTTTCTAAAGGAACAAACCACTACCATATCAAAGAGGAGGAGATTTTATAGATGGGCATTTCATAAATTTTCAAGTTCTTTTGTTTGGCAATGTTTCATGAACCACAAACATGAAGCCCTATGGCCGTTGAAAAATTGTAAATTATATATTGTATGTACATTAATTTTATCCAATCTTCTTGATCTAACCGTGGATCAAGATTAATGTAAACTCAAAGTCAACTTTGAATTTTCCAAAATGTTGTCATGCAAAATTTTAAGTTTGCTTGTGTTTAGAATAAACAAATAATATTACCATCAAGATTTTAGCTTACTAGGTACTATAATACTCATTATACATTTTATTTTTTTTGCGAAAAATGACTCACCATTAGTGTGCTTTCATCCATTACCATGAAAAATTTTAATTTTATAGCAACAAAATGTGATAATCAAAGGTTTAGGAAATAGAAGTTTGAGGTATAAAATTTTAAGATAATACTCCATGATGGGAACAAAACACTTGAACTACTTGTTGAAGATATATCTCCATCCATGTAGTTTCATACTTGAGCTTTAGAATAAAAACTCAAAAATTAGGTATAAACAAAAGGCTAATGGCTCAACGAGAGACCCTAAACCCTACAACTTCCAAAATGAAACATAATAAAACATCAAAAGCTCATGAATCAAAGATTCAATAGTGGTGATAGACAAAAATGTAAGCATGATAATTGTTAAAAAATCCCCTTCACCCATAATGTTTCATAAATGCACCTTCAAGCAAAAACAAAAGGAAAAACAAATAGAACATAAATAGCTCAAAGGCTAAAACTTGGCAATGAAAGCTCAAAGTGAGAGTTGAAAGTTATTACTCAAATTGTAGGTTGCAACTTAAACAAAATGAAAATAAAAAGAAATGTGAAAAGTAAAAACACAAAGCCACATTCTTCTAGATCACTTATAAATGCACATTGTTTTATGTTGCCCTGAAGCTTGATTCCGATTTAATATCTAGTATTTTTTAATATCCAATAGGTTGCATTTATTGAACATCATTGTAGATTTCAATAATGCATTATGAACGCTACAAAGGCAAAAAAATGGCAATTGTGGAAAGTGAAAGAAACATGAAAAATGAGAAAACAAAACAACTGCAAACACCAACTAAAACTACAAAACAAAAAATCTAACCTTAACCTTAATTATAATTCCATTAAGTATTAAAAGGGTGTAAATCAAGGTTTTTGATACATACCATTTACTTTTTATTTCCATTAATTTGGGTTTAGTTACCTATATTTGAATTTATAAAAATATCAAGTATCAATTATAAGGTGGCTCGAGTGAGTAATAAATATCACAAAATCATGGGTAGAAGGCAAGTTTAAGTTTTTTAAAAAAACAACCCTTGGCTTTCATATATGCATATAATTGGTCTAATATTTGGAAAATACCTTAAAGCAATTCAAATAGTTGTCCCACACAGGGTTTTACTAAGATTTAATAACTTTCATGTGAAAAGGAGTTTTTGACTACAAGCTTTAAATTTCAAGGGCAAGATATTTTTTCCCCTTAAAACCTATAATTTCAAAACCCCGACCCCAAATTTTTTGAGTCCAAGCATGGGGTTTAAAATTCTAAGCACAAGGTTTAGATTAGTGTTAGGTTGTTCCGAGGATTTAGGAGAAGCCTTTGATTCCAATGCTTCAAATATTCAATTGTTTAATCTAGTTTGGTTTCAATTTTTTTTAAAGAACTTAAACTTGGTTTTGATTTTGGTTTTTTAGCCCTAAGTCCAATTCCACTTCTGGTTCCGATTTTAGAACCTAAAAAATAAAATTGCAATGGTTTTGATTCTAATTTCATAACCTCCAATTCCAAATCTTGTATCCAACACATGAAGACCAACAATTTGGAAATACACAAACTTTTATTCCATGAAGAAAATAATTATTACAAATGTTTGAAAATTTCAAACAAATAAACTTTAAACTACACTAGATGTTCCAAGTTTCAAAATTCAAATAAACAAATGATGGTGCAAAAATACCAAAAGCACTCCAAAAGAAGAATAAAATTACAAAAGCTTTGAAAGCCTCAAACTTCAAACCAATATAAATTACAAACTAGCCTATTTGTAAACTTTAACCTACTCTAGATATTTCAAGGATCAAAACATTTTTTTCATTGCCATTGGGTTTCATGTTTAAGATTTCATCCAATAGTAACACCAAATTGAATAGTGGCTTTGGCACTTTTGAATTAAGCCCCAAATAGTCCCAAATCTGCCCTAGTTTTTCCTTCGCATGAAACATTAATTCTACAACCCAAAACCCCCTCAAACAACCTCAAAATAGACCCAAATCTACCCTAGTCTTTCCTTTACCTGAAAATTTAATTCTACAACTCAAAACCCCCTCAAACAACACCAAATTTGCCCTAATATTTCATTATTAACTCAAAACCATAATTCTAACCACCCATACCCCTTCAAATAGCCCCCAAATCTATCCTAGTCTTTCCTTCACTCAAAACCATAATTTTTCACTTGTGCACCCCAATACAACCAAGCCAAATCAAAGGTACAAGCTAACCCCAATTCAATAAAACATGACAAAGGCAAAAGCCCTAAACATGGCACATAACAAAACTTTTGGGTTCCATCATCTCCAAGGGTTAGGGAACTTTAAAATCAACTTCACTCCATGGTTGTTCCATTTTTCTAACATTTGGGGGAAAATAAAATAAAAATGACAACATGAGTTTAACTTAACTGATAAAATTATCTAACTAAAATTTATAAAATGATGTGTGCTTATTTTTTAAAAATAATCTAAAATCGATCGTTAATGTCTTCAATCTTTAAAAGCCGAACCTTATCAACAAGGTCCTCATTTTCTTTCATGAAGGCCTCTTCCATATCTATGAATTGCCCCATGGATGCCCAACCTTTAACACAAACATTATCTGACCAATTATTGTAAATGCAACTTATAACCATTTAAAAATTTTCAATGCCTAATTGAAAGTCTTTAAAGTTTGTGCAAATACCTACAATGTTGAAGGCTCTCTCCAATTCGATTGGAGAACCATTAATCCTCAATATTTATTGAACTACAAACCCAATATTAAGAAATTGTACCTCGTGCACTTTCCACCATGCCAATGGACTCTTACACTCTTCCACTATCATTTTTTTTTACTAAAAAATAATTTATTTGCTCCTTGACAGTTGACAAGTCCATTTCTTCATTAGTTTCCATAAAATAATATAATCTTGTACTTTTGATGCTCTAGGATGTAGAGCAATTAGGAATTCCAATGCTTACACCATTTGGATTCAAGAAATGGTACACATGAACAAGGAGGGGAAGTAATACCTTATGATCATATTCACCTACAATCTATAATGAATTCTCCTTCCCAACATACTAAATAACCAATATGAGCCCCTTGTAATAGGGGTCTAACATCACAACCAACATGTTGTGAATTTTTACTAATTAAACAAAGACCATAAATGAAAGGAAAAGGTTTGGAACATACACCATGTCCTTGCATGTTCATTTGGAAGATGTGGAACTTCCCATTAAAATCTTGGGTTTCAGTATAATAAGGCCCCAACAAATCATGCAAAAACTAACACATAAGAGTTATTACAACAAGAAGTGCATCTAACAACAACTAATAACCTTGATTTTGGTTCAACACACATTGTTTAATCATAAGCCCAAGAGTATTAGAAACAATTTGGGTTACTACCCATACTCGAGGACTTGGCACACATTGTTGGAGTGTCAAGGATACTTATTTTTCCATAGTAAAGGGTAATGTCATGTTTGACTTCAGAAGTCTCTTAAAATAAGATGATTCATGAAGCAAATTGAATCTTCATTTGAATCTTCAATTTCCATGGAAACACCCCCACATCTAAGCATGCCTTATGCCATTATTGCTAACCTTTACCACTTTTTTTGGTTGAAATTATGGTTTTTTACAATACAAATTGTGCTAATTTGATTGAGATTAAAATCACACTAGCACATACTTTAGTATCGTTTGTTGCATATTGGCAACACTTGGATATGGCATGGCCCCAACAAGCACATACAAAAAGAGTTAACATCCCTAAAATTTGACAAAACACAATTAAAATCATGGTGGAATATTATTTCCTTCATCTTTAACATATGCAAGGACATGACCATTGACCTTGTGTTTTGTAAACAAATCAATCACTTGCAAAGCCAAAACACTTCATATGGACTTTTCAGTCTCAAAACATCCTTCGATTACATTATAAGGTTCCCATTTGTCATTTTAAAAATGTACAATTAAAACAAAAATATAAAATATTTCTACTTTTGACATCCAAAGATCAAAGTTCATGATGTAAATGTAATATGAAGCAAGTGAAGGAGATACAAAATTCTCTTTAATCTTTCTTGCCACCTTAGTGGTAGACCTCCTCTCAAGACCCACTGTGATGGAAAATTGAAACAAGAATTTTGCCTCAAATCAAATCTCCTAAAGACTAGAGCATCCACAAATGACAATGGCACAAGTTCTTTAATTATTAACAACACAAGGTCCTCCTTTTATTATTTTTGATGGGGATCATTTTTGGGATAAGAAACAAAAATACCAAAAACATTGGAGATAACAAGGGTTGGGCTAGACCATTTTTTGTCGGTTGTTTTTTTACTTTTGGCTCATCCTTTTCTTGTTCACTCCATTAACCCTAAAGTTGATGATGGTTGGTTTTAAGTGTTTACAAAATGAAAAAATACCATTTGTAGATTTGTAGTTTATCACACCTTTTTTTTGTCTTGTAATTAGAACATTCCAATAACAAACAACACATTTTAATTGTTCCAATTGTTTTGAGTTTGAATTTGAACTTGAATTTACCTATGTTAGTGTTGGAAAAAAGTTCAAAGGTGCATAGAAGGCCCATGTAATGGCAGTGCATTGTTTATATTTCCAAAAGTTTCATTGTTTTGCTAATAAGTCCCACTACATTATAGCATTTGCATTCAAATTGTTTTTTATTAATGTTGTTGAAATAACTACACAAGAAACAATTGCAAAACCATAACTATCCACTACTATAATTCATGGTTTTTAAAGAAGTTCAAATTGACTAATTTATCATTTTGATTGATGAACATGTACATTTTGACTCAAGGCCAAGTGTTTGAATGACACATGTATTTGTTGATTGATCAATTTGACTAGATACACATATTCAAATTATACAACTTTGATCAAAATGGCCAATGATCTTCAATAAAAATGACTAATGGTCTTTAGTCAAGTTGAACATTTAGTCAAAGTGGCCAATGATATTTAGTCAAATACATCATGGTTTACTTCTTTATGTATCTACCTTTTACTTATTCATCCACCTATTTACTTAGTTAGTTACTTATTTATTACCCATCCACCTACATATTATTTACGTACCTATCTATATACATATACCTTCTCACCTACCTACATACCTACCTATAGTTTTCACCTTCATATGACCTACTTTACCTACCCACCTATTTACATATTGTTTACTTTTTTATCCACCCACTAGGTGTAACCATTATGTTTAGTTATTAGATTTAGCCACTAAGTTTACCCAAATTTTAGCCATTATGTTCAGCCATTAAATTTGGCATTAGGTTTAACTTAAGTTAAACCATTAAATATCATTAATAAATATAACCTAAATCGAAACACTAAATATATCCACTATGTTTAGCTAATATGTCTAAACACTAAAGTTACTCACTAGGTTGAACTTAGGTTTAGCCATTATGTTTAGCAATTAGGTTTATTAACTAAGTTTAACTATTCTATTTAGCGATTATGTTTATCAACTAGGTTTAACCACTATGTTAAACCATTAGATTTAATCAAGGTTTAACCAATATGTTTAGCCATTACTTTAAATCATTGAATTTAGACATTAGGTTTAACCATTAATTTAAGTCACTAAATTTAGCCATTAATTTAAATCATTAAGCTTAACCATTAAATTTAGCCATTATTTTAAATCTTTGAGGTTAGCCATTAGTTTTAACCATTATTTAAAGTCACTAAAGTTAGCCACTAGGTTTAACCATTAATTTAAGTCGCAGAATCTAACCATTAGGTTTAGCCATTAGTTTGATTGTTGAATTTAATCACTAGGTTTATCCATTAGGTTTAGTCGTTAGTTTAAATCATTCAATTTAACCACTAAGTTTATCCATTAAATTAAATCATTGACTTTAGTCACTAGTTGTCACGTAGGTTTAGCCATTATGTTTAATGATGTGAAATAAATATGTGAAATGCTTGATAAAAGTTGAACACCTTTGATGGTGTAATTTATTAGTAAGCACTTGGTTTATCATTGTGAAGGTTCGGGTTCAATTCCTTATACTTGCAATTGATGTGCATGTTTAAAAAGCTAAAATAAGTAGGTTAGACTAAAGTAGTTTGGTGAAGTTAAATTAGGTTAGGTTAGAAAGGTTAAATTAAATTAGTTATGTAGGTTAGGTTAGGTTAGGTAGGTTAGGTTAAGTTAAGTTAAATATGTTAGGTTAGGTTAGGTAGGTTAAATTAAGTTAAGCTAGGTTAAATATGTTAGGTTAGGTTAGGTTAACATCTACCTACTTAAATGCCTTTTTTTCAACCTACCTAAACCTATTTACTACTTTTCTACCTATTTGCCTATCTACCTACTTACTAATTTGAAAAATTATAATTCAAGAAATGATTTTAATTTAGGTATAAATTCATCTGGTCAAACGGTCCACTATTTATTAATCACATTGTCAATCATTTTGTTAGTCACTTTGCTAGTCAAAATGACAAGGCCCAATTGTGCTAGACATGGCCAAAATGACTTGTCCAGATTAACATGGTGATTTTTTAATGCCTATCACTTTTGAGTATTTTTTTATTAGAAAACCTACTCAAAACGACCATGAATTGTAGAAGTGTATCCATTTGCAATGGACCTTTTATGGAATACATTACTTTTTTGCCCACAATTTTTAAAATTTCATGCTTCCAACTATTAGTGATTGCCAAGAATAGCAAAGAGAAAACAACCGTCAAAAATAGCAAGGATGTTAACCCTATAAGTCTTAATATGTAATAATTAATTAAATATAAACATGTATTAAACATAGATCCAACTTTTATAAGTATATATAGTTATTTAATTGATTAGATGTTAATGGATATTAAGTACAAATTTGACCTTTTTAAGTGTTAAATTGAGAATTTGTAATTTTAAAAATATATTAAATACATATTTAATCTCTTCAAGTGTTAAGTTAAAATCTATAATTATTTTGTTCTTGTTTGAATTTAAATATTTACATTGTGTTGAATTTGAACATGCATTCAAATTTTTGTTTAAAAAAACAAGATTTTTGTATACATTTTTTATTTTAAAAAGTGTATACTTTATTGATTAATAAAGAGAAAAAAAAAGACTAGTAAGAGTAATAAGGAGAAGATGACTTCCAAGAGTAGCAATGAAAAGACAACTGCCAAAAGTAACAAGGAGAATACGACCCCAAGGGGAGCAAGGAGAAGAGAAACTGTTAAGATGAAAGAATATTCACTAGAAAAGAGAGGATGACCATCCAAAACATGTAGCCAGAAACAAGATGACAACTGCTAAGATGCGCGTGTTAAAAAGATAACCACAATGATGCATCACAAAAAATCACAAAAGAAAGGCCAGCTCAAAAGATGACCACCCAGAGTAGCAAGGAGAAAACAACTCCACAAAACAGGAGTTAATTAAACAACTTAGCAAGTGTGAGTTTTGAACTTGATGAACGCAACAAAGCTTGAGGACTTTGTGAGGTTGAAGAAAATACAAGGAGAGAGAAAGGTTGAGGAGCTGGAAGCAGGAGAATGAGGAGCAAGTGAGCAAAGAGAACTCCCACTTCTGCTCCCAAGCCCTGAAACGTTGAACCCCCCAAACCTTAAAATCACTGGTTTTTTTTTCAAAAGTCTCGTCTGGTTCTGATCCCAGTACACCCAAGAACCGGACCCCTGGTTCCAGTTCCCAAAAATCACTATTTTGAACCAAGGGAGTCAGTTCCACCCCGGTTCTACAACCAGGCCTCCGAGTTGGTTCCGGTTTCTAACTGGTTCTCGAGGCCAGAACCAGTTCCAGTTTGGTTTCAACTACCTGAAATTGGTTCCAAGTACTCGGAACCAGTTCTAGTTGAGTTTTGGGTACCCGAAACCAGAACCGCCGGTTAGGAAGTTCCTAACTGGGGATTTGGGTACCTGCCCAACACTGGTTTAGACCCACCCCATACATGCAAGTTAAGCATGTTTATAAAAATTCAAATCATAAGAATATTCAAGAGCTTCCACAACTGACTTGAAGCTGGAATTTTAAGTTTCTCATTTCAAATGTATTCAGAATGAGAAATCCGTGCTTAGAATCAAAAACCTTGTGGACTCAATTTTGAGTTAAATTAGCTTCAATTTTTTGTGAAATTCATTGAAACAAAAGATTCTAGAAATCAAAAAAAGCAAATCTCAAGACAACACTACTATAACCTATAAGTGTCTATATAATGTGTAAATCCCATGAAAATGTAAATCATTTACACTTACACACCCAAACTTTTTACATGTACACAATGTTATGTAAATGATTTGGGGCATGTAAATAAATAAATATACTTTTAATGACTTTATGTATTTACAATCCATATTAATTAGTTATGAATACATCCCAATGTGGACGTATCCCAAAGCTTTATTTATTTATATGAAATCCAATATCCCTTGCTAGGGGCTTTGAAATTTGGGGGAATTTTTTCTTAATATGAATATTTTCATTACCCTGGGTCTATGTTAATTAACATGATGCTAGCATCGTCTTAATGAAATATTCCCTAAGGCCAGGGTATGGTAAAAGTATTATGACCCCTTTGGTATTCCATATAAACAGCTCTTGGGCAAGGTTTGCCCTTTGTGGTGAAAGGTTATTAATATGATATTGTGATTCATGTGGCAATCTATGCTTCAATTTTTTTTTCTTTTTGCAATGGGCTTCTTTGATTGGTCCATAGCCCAAAAAGTATTCTCTCTTTGAAGGCTCTGAAAATAAAAGATTTTTGTACTAGTTTGTCCATGTTGCCCACTTATGTAAAATTGACAAGAGTAAGCAGACCTGCACAGTCATCACAATCACAATTTGAGGAGTTTTTTTTCAAAATTAAATCATCATATTTTTCCAACATGCTGCCAAAATATACGAGTCATCGTCTACTTAGCCCTTGGGGCTCTTTACGGTTTGCTAAGGGGGTTCCTACTTGGTCTGCTTTGTGTTGTTCTTGTCTGGACAATGGATTTTCCATTTGTTTCAATATATATATATATATAAGAGGAATCCTAATTTGTTTTACCTTTCCTTTCAAGAAAAAAGTTGAAAATGGCATGAACAACTTTTAAAAAGAAACCAAATAAAATTTTAAAAATAACATGAGAAGAAAACAAAGAACTCATAAATATGAAAGAAAGCAAAATAAACTCATATTGATGACTCATGAAATTAGAAAATACATAACAACCTTAAATGGATCTAGTTCATGTGAGTTTACTTGCCTTGTTGTGAAGTATGTTTGTTATGCCTCTTTACAAAACAACAAGGCGTAAATATGTTTCACATGCATGCACTCATCACCAAAAAAAAATACTCAAAAAAAAATCTGTATCACCTCCAATTCATTTGGCTGTAGTTTGCTTAGTCAAAACATGTTTGTCATGCTCCCTCCCCTCCCCTCCCCTCCTTAAAAAAGAAACAAGAAAGAACATGTTTGGTATCCCAAGACCCTAAACCATCACCAAAATAAATAAATAAATAACAAATCAACCCACCCCCTATCTCCAAAAGTAAGAAAATTGAACATTTTCAACTCATATTAGCTCACCTCATTGGCTGAAGATAATCTCTCTTCCTTGTTGTGTTCAACACCATATTATTATTATTATTAAAATTTTAGTCTTGCTTTTCAAAGTGAAAGATTTGAGCAAGACTTTTTCAAAAAATCATAATTGTGTGTGTGTGTGTACTTCTTCCCATTTTTTCGGTTCTAAAAGGAACTGTTTTCAGATAACATTTCAAATATAATCACATTCATTGGATTATTTCCTTTTCAATTTAAAGAGCTACAAGTTTATTTGCCGCGAGGTTAAGAGGATTAGACATTGGACCTTGTGTTTTTTTCCCCCTCAATTTGCTATGTTGTTCAAGTCGCGATAGTCCATAAGTATATCTATCTATTGGAGAAAATGGTCCTGATTTTTGGTGAAATTGCGAATTTTTTTTGTGGGAAAATTCTAAAATAAGAAGCAGAGAATATTCTTTCTTTGAAAATATTTTTTACAAAATAGTGAGAATTTACTCAAACAAAATTTGGCTGATTAGAGCCCCTTTGGAGTGGATAATAATGCTTCAATTTTAAGCCTTTCTACAGTATTATTTTTGGCTTTGATTTGACTTCACACTAAACACCATATAACTACCCAGCTCACCCAAATCCAGAAACCTTGAGCACTCTCGCAACCAACCCTGATTGAAAAACCCCACAAAATTGAGACTTGAGTAATCACTTTCAGACCCAAAGGTTTGGATGAATGTATGGCAAAACTAGATGATGTAGTTGCAACAATAATCAAAGATGCAGGCTATGGGAACACCTAACCATTACCTTACTCAAAGATTGCATTTGGATCCTTGGTGGTGACATTAATATGGTTGAGGAGAGTTGGGACAAAACCTCCTCTTGTGGAAAATTGATGTCAACCAAGGAAAGAAAGCTTGGCAAGGAGTGATATTTGCCTTGAGCATAGAGGAGCTGAACATGTGATAGAGCAGTCTTAGATGTTTTTGGGATAATCATTGCCATGGCTTTGAAAGGATCATGGCACAATTAGATTATGCATCAAACAAGCTCTTGCATGGTGATAACCACAAGATAGCTCAATACCTAGTAAAACAGGATGGAGTAAGGTTGGACCACCAATAAGTTAGTTGCATGGTGGAAATTCAAAAAGACCTAGTTAGGAAATCACATTTGAAAATGCTAGGTACATGGAGGAAGTAGAAGAACAAATATGCAAGACATGGAGAAAGAAACCTATGGATGCACCTTTCTTCTCTAAGATGTGGAAGATTATAAAATTCTACAAAAAAGTTTGGAAGAAAAAGGTAGTTGCACTTAAGGGAAATAGAAGCCTAATTGAGGTTGGAACTACTAACAACCCAAAACAAACTCCAAAGCAATGCACAAAATGTCCTCATGCAACAAGAAGTGGGGGAACTCTTGAAATTGGTGGATGAGTTAGAAAGTGTAAAAGTGATTGGCAAGAGAATTTGAGCACACATTAGATGAAAGGACAAAGGAAATGCCATGACTAAGGAACTTTTGTTTTTTTCTATAAAGGAAAAGTCATAGAAGTCGTTGCTCACTTCATTCAAGAATAGTGAGGGAATCCTAGTCCATGGCAAAAAAAATGATGGAGCAAGCGTGCACGAATGTCCACACCGAGTTTTATTGAGTTCAAGGAAAAGGTGATACTCACCCATCCCAACAAATTTAATGAAAACATGAACAAATTGTTGGGGGAGCCCCATTATTTTTTTTGTATTTTTTCGTGCATGGCCACACATGCAATTCAATAATATATGTTAGTAAACATGCATGTACTAAAATTAGTAAAGGCTAGGACCATGACCAAGGGCAAGCTTTTGGCTTGAAAAAATAATTGTGAACTTGTCCACAAAATCTTGGTGTTTGATAGGTCCAAAATATCACTACATGATTTTGAACATCATCAAAGAAGGGAATCTACCCAATGGAATAACAAACGCCTAATTAATCTAATTTTTAAGGTGAGAGGAAAGGATAATTTAAGCAATTGGGATCCTATTACATTCCTTAGCATGACTTATAAGGTTTTCAAAAAGGTACAACAATTGCAGCTTCAACACTGTCTTATGGAAATAGTAGATTATGACCACACAATTATTTTGTCATTAAAATTTGGGTGAAAACATGATAAATAAGAAGAAAATAAATACCTCCTTTTATATTATGTGTCATGCATATACCTATAAAAAAAAAACATTAAATTGCATGAAAGTATGTGTCAAGTACCAACTTTTCTAGTATGTTTCTAAGAATCTAGGTACAAAAAGTTAAAAACAAATGAAATAAATATATAAATAATAGATTTGAAACTACCCAATTAATTTTTTAAAATATTTTTATGTTAAAAAAAAATCAGTTAACTTTTACTAAGTTAAGATATGAAGATTATCATTTTTTTAAGGATCAGCAAAAAAAAATATTCCCACAATCTTATGATGGGTTTTGTTGTTATTTCATATCTATTTGTATGTAATTTTGACAAGGCACATTAAATGTTCACTTTATTTTGCTTACACCCATTTATATTAAGCAAGGTGCTAAATTAGTCAAAATTCTTTAACCAACCCGTGGTGTTCTTAAAACTTGATTTTGCCAAAGCATATGACAAAGTTAATCGAGGTTTTATTTGATGTTATGGAGTTCATAGGGATGGTTAGGGTACTTTTTCAAGTGGTAGATGTGATAGTATATCTCAATGGTTCAATAATTGCAACATTTAAAATTCAATGTGTGGTGAAGGTGCCCACTTGCTCCATATATTTTTCCTCTTGAATGTGGGAAAGGTCTTAAATGCAATGGTGAAAGATGTTGTGGAAATAAGAGGAGATAGACATTCAATCTATTAAATGAAAATAAATAATAAATCCTATCCCGATATGCAGATGACATTACATTTACAAATATTCACATTTGTAGGGGAGAAATAGAACTTAATCAATATAATTAACATTTTAAAGATTTTGTTAAATGTTTTTAAGCTTGAACTTAATTGGGATAATAGTATTGCATGTTATTGCACAAAGAAAACACCAAAACTAAAATGGACAACAAGTTTCAAATGGAGACAGGTGCATGAAAGGACTTTTCTAAATTGTTATGCACACATTCAACATTGACACCAATGACACTAACAAATTTTAGATTGAAAAAAATAGGAAGAAATTCAAATATTAATTTTCGTTAGTCCATCTACCTTTTGCAATGAGGAACTTAGTTATCAACTTTATCTTAACCTCAGCTTTATGGTGTTTTCTTAGTGTATGGGTAAGGTCCAAAAAACAATCAAAATTGTAAAGCACTTTATAAAAATTTCCTATGGGGCAAAAAAGAACACAATACAAGGTTAAAAGCTAAATGGGATGATTGTTGTGCACAAAAGAAGATTGGTAGATTGGGTTTGATAAATCTAGAAGATGAATTGTCAATTGGAATACATTTTTAATTTGCAAAAATATTATAACAAGTTATAATGTAACAAAAGGATTAAGAAATACTAGTATTAATGGGAATTCGTCCATGAAAATGGGCATATATAAAAAGACAACCACATTGAACAATCTATTCCTTAATTTTAAAAAATTTGCCTTAAAGTCATGAAGTTCATATGAAATGATACATAAATATTTGGTAGTACATTATATTATTGTAACACAACATCAAAATGTATTTTTCATGATTAGGACATTTTCTAGCTATGTTCTAATTTAATCATGTAGTCATATATCTTTAATCATCTTTACAACTATACTATGACTACATGACTATGTAAGGTAGGTATTTAAGGTGGGCACCTAACTAGTATGACATATAATTTAAATATTTTAATTAAATACGTACTAACTAGGTACCTAATTGAGTATGTACCTTGGTACACATTTACTTACCTTGATTACTAGGTAGTAAGTATGTACTTATTGTAGTTAGATAGATACATATTAATTACTTACCCACCTTACCTTGTAGGTACATACCATGTACTAGGTAGGTACCTACTTGTACCTATCTTATATTCATATTAATTAGGTAGGTATTTATCAATATGTACCTACCCCATTAGATACGTAGCTACTAATAAGTAACTATTTAGTTACTAGGTAGCTATTAGCTATTAGTAGCTACCTACACAGATATATACCTTGGTACCTACCTTGGCTACTAGGTAGTAAAGACATACCTACCTAGGTTATGTATGATTTACTTGCCCACCTTGGTACATACTACACATTACATACTAGGTAAGTACCTACTTTAGCTAAGTGGTTAAACCTACCAAGGTACTTATTAGGTTATTAAGTATGTTATATGTTATTATATACATGTACCTTAATTAGGTGACTAAGTTATTTTAGTGAATTGAAAACAATTATTTAAACTTTATAATAATATGGTGACAACTTTTATCATGTAAAAAAAATGTGGTGTAATGCCTAAGGATTTCATCCCTCAATGTGAAGGTGAAGGGTTCGAGTCCTCACAATTGCAACTTAATCCTATAAGCCTAATTAAGCTAGGTTAAGTTGCTAGTGTGTCATGAGTATTTAACCTAGCCTACCTTGCTAACTAAGCATGTTAGCTGACATTCCTAGGTTGGTAAGGATTTACATTTTTAGCAATCTAGACTTTTAGCCTAGCAAACCATAAGCATACCTAACCTAGGCTAGTAGGTTAGGAAATTCCTACTAGCCATGTTTTCATGGTTGTGGTTGCAAATGTCATAATCATAAATAACATGTCCTTCATGACCATAGTTGTAAAAGAAAATTTAAAATATGACATGTTTTTATTGACTACATAATCATGTAATCATGGATGTCTTAAATGACTAGCAACTTGGTCATTTATGGAGTTATGAAAAACACATATTTGATCTTGTGTAATGTTGAAAATAATGATTTTTTCCGGTTGTATTTTTTTTTTGATTGAACATGTATTTGGGCTAAATGTTGATTTTATCATTTTATGAAAATAATGTGAAAATTGAATATTAATAATTATTGTTATAATGTAAACAAACAATGCATTGTAAAAGACCTTTATAAAATCATCAATGTACATTTTCTTAAATACATAATTATGAATCACTTGCATATGCACGGTTTATAACTATTTTAAAGTTAAAGCTCAAATCAAATATATGTGATATTTGGAAGAATTTGAAATGAGTGCAATTTTATGTGTTACTACTTTTGATACTTTATGTATTTCTAATTTTCTCATTAAATTTTTAGATTGTACCATGCATTTACTCAAATTTTGGATTAAGTTGTTATAATTGTGTTGAAGACTACTAGTACATGGGCGAGTTTAGCACACAAGTGCCGAATAATTAATTAATTTTAGAATTTTGTAATTCACCATGTGAGTATTTAATTTTGGACTTTTCAATGCATAAACTAGTTGGTCCCTTCTGGGACCTGGAGTGGAGGTAGGCCTAACGCCGTCTTTTTTTTTACTATGGCAGTCTCTCTCTCAAGTAGAGTAGCACTGCTCCTGCAGCACTAACCTAAACGTTGTCAGCTTGGATTCCTAGAGAGAGTCGACACAGAGAGTGGATGATGATATTACACTCTTCCTTTGCAATATTACCTAGTTCATTAGCTATATTAAGAAGAGAAGAGGTGAGGACTTTGAAAATTTCAGCCTGTTGTTTCCAGCAACTACAAACACACTGAATGATTGCTAGTCACAGTATGAGACTTGGAGAAAATAACAGTACTAATTTGGAACAGTTGGACTATTTACAGGATCTTAACAGACTGTTGTTCTCTAACGTTGTCGACCAAGCTGCCCAGAAAACTGAATACCACTTAGCCTACTACATTGGGGTGGTGGGGGGCGGGGATAAACAAGCTAGCAGCAGCTGCAAAATCACTGGCATACATAAGCCTTCTTCAGCACCTGGACGCTTTCTGCAACTGATGTCCACAGATATGTCTTTGATGGATTCAATGATACAAATGAGATCGGAGGGGATTTTCACAAGAGCCCTATGAATTATATGGTCCATCAAGCTTGGACTTCTTGTGCAACTCTAGCTCACCTTTTTTTTTGTTCCCCAAAATAAATATTGCTGCTAGTGAGAACCGGAATGTAGGTCGCAATAGCCTATCATTGTGCCCTTTATTAGTACCCAACATATTTATCAAAAAACAATTCCCCAATAACAGGGCAACACTAGCCTCAATGCTTTGATTGGTTTCATAAAACAATTGTGTACTCTAAGAAACTTTTTCAAATTCCCATATAGCAATTAAGTAGTTTCAATGATATTCAATCAGCCAACAGGCCAAGCCAGTCCATTTAAATTATTTCTAAACATTACAAATATCCCATGCTTAGACTAAATCAGGGTGTCTGAGTTCAGATTTAACATTTTTTGGGCTTAATATGGCCACTGAGAGGCCTCACTCAAAAAGGTCAAGGCTACCAACATGGGTGCTGGTTCACCCTGGCTTTGAAGCTGTTAAAAATGATGCCAGGTGGCGCTCTGAAATTTCAGATTGCGTTTTGAGCCCTCAGGCCTACCTCCACTAAAAATCTAGATACTAAATTTTAACATAATTTCAAAGTTCTCTTATTGTCCTTGTGGTCAATGTGTTCACAACTAACATGATTATCTATACTAGACCAAGGTTTGATTCCAAATTCTTGAAACCTAAATTTTTGGAATTTTCGACAACATGACTAATTTATTTTCAAAAAATTCAACAAAATTTAATTTATGCCAAAGTCGCCCATGTACTAGTACAATATATCAATTATAAATCTTGATGATTTGTTGAAATGATTGCAGAAAAAAAGAACCCACTAACTTTCATGATTTCTTTCATATCCATGTTGTGTTTGATCCTGATCAAATCATTTAATAAGTACAAAGCATCTTTAATGGCAACATATCTTGTGGTTCTTGTAACATGAGGCCAACCCTTGAAATTAACCAAAAAGGATTTCACAACACTAACACTCATTTGGCACCCATTTTCTAAGTTTAACATGTGAAATTCTTATTCAAGGGAGTCATAATCTCCTTGAAATAGAAACTAAATAAAATAAAAATAAAAATCAGAGTCCAAGTTGCCAATTGAGATTCAATGATCAATTCCAAAACTTGCAAGATCAAAATTGACATCCGTGAAAAGCACATGCATCCCAATTTAATCCAAATTAAAAGCATATTCATTGCTTTTATAGACACTATAATCCAATGACACAAAGAAACTGAAAAAAATGTTTCATAGTGTATTTGGAGGGCACTTGCCATCCATGAATATCCAAAGCGCAGGGATATTGTACTTAACCTTAATCCCTAAATGACAAAAGAAAATAAAAAATACACTTAAAAAAACAAACCGAATTGGTCCACCATGTTGCTTAGGGGTTAAGAGAGGGAGGAATTTCACATTTTTATAGGTTAGAGGAAGATTTTTAATCAGGTATGGGTTTGTTTCTATTGCAATTAGCACAAAAGTTCTGCATGCTTTTTTGTTATTCCTTGGTTTCCCTATGCAACACCAATATGTGTCTAGGCACCTCTAGACACATCTTGAATAGCCAAAATGGGTAGACATGGAGAAAAAGAAGCCAAAATATGTTGTAAATTGTAATGCCTACAATAAAGATCCATAGCTAATTTAATGCCTTCCAATATAAGGCCTGGTTGGACAGCTTTACCATTTCATCCTAGACCCCTTCTGTGGTGAATGCCCCCAACCCTGGGCCTTTTACCTTGCATTGAATGAGGGTTTGTGAGACTAATTTAATTTAAACATTTCTGGAGTTAAATGTAGCCATTAAGAGACCTCAAAGAAGGTGAAGGTAGCCTGGCCATCAATATACCACCAAAGAAAGACTAAAAACTATGACTCAATCTATGTCACAAATGCAAGAAATTGAGGAGGAAAAAGGTACCTTGTCTGGTGAAGCCTGTTTGAACCCTAATCCTTACCCTCTTGACTTGTGAGAATTTAGCAATGGCTACATAAAATAAAATCTAGTGCAATTAATATCTAGTTACAAAGGGTGTTTTTTATTATCCTCTACTATTTTTTATTTTATTTATTTTTTGTTTTGTTTTGGAATTGGAAGGCAGAGTTATGGTGATGTCCTGCCCCAGCATGTTGTTTCTGTTTCTTCTGGCAGGCAGGCTGGGAGGCACTGAGATTCTCTTCCTCACACCATAGGTTTTGCATTTTTTTCTTAAAATCTTGGAAGCTAGTGGTTGGTTTTTGGAGTTGGGATACTTTGGTGGGTCACCCATCCTTGTACTTTTCCTGACCTCCTAAGTTAACTTCTAAGTTTAGTGGGTGTACCCATGTACCTAGCTACCTACCAGAGTTTGTTTCCACAATTGTCACTTCACATGCTCCTGCCTACTTGTGAAGTTGCACCACCATGCTGCTTTTTTGACAAATTTGGGTGTCATTTTGGCCCACTTCACACTATCACTCAACGCCAATGTTCAACTCAAATCAAGCATTCCTATTGGTGCAAAAGTTGAAATTGACCCCAAGGGTTTCACACTAGGAATCGAGGCTGAAATAGAAAAAATATTTTCAATCTGCCCCAAGTTACTAATAGATGCTGAACTTTATGGCCTTGTATTTGGCCTCAAGGCTGAAAAAAGCATGCCCTCGAATTTGGGAAGCCAATTTGCAACGCTTGGGGGCCAATGTTTCAGCATTTATTAATATCTTGATGTCAATGTTCTAGCCTTTATTAGTAATTGAGTCCAAACAAGAAGCCCAAAAAAAAGCTCAAAGTTGGCCCCAAGTTTTTTCAGCCCTGACTTCTAGTGTAAAGCAGGCCTCAATCTGCTACCTTTCTCTTGTGCAAATACACAAACACTTGATTGACTCCAGTGTTGGCCAGGTCCCAGTTTCTGGTGGGATCAGGGTCTAAGGTTGGACCCGGCGGGTCTACCTAGTAGAGCAAGTTTTGCCCGAAAAGCACACCCTTACATTGAGTTAGATATGTTTAAGAATATAACCCAGAGAGTCTACATGGAGCTCAACCCATCTAAGAACTGAACCTGACAAGTCTTAAGGATTTTTGAAAATAAGGTCGGGGTCATAGGTTTAGGTCGGGGTTAGGGTCCTAAGCTTAGATAGAGTTTAGGATTTCTATTGTTTTGTTAGTTTTGAATAATAGAGTCTATTCATGATGCAATTAGTTTTGAAGAAGAAATTTGGGTAGAAGAGCGATGAGTAGTGTGATTTGTGCCTGGCAATGTATCCATACCGTTGCACAAATGTAAACTTTTGGTTTGTAAGTGTAGCGAGAGATCTAAAGAGTTTTGAGTTTTTAAAGCTTGCTTGAGTTTTTGCGTTCATGCTCTATGCTTGCCACTTTGCTTTCCAAATGATGAATTGAATTTGTGAATAAGGACCTGAGTTGGTAAAAGAGGTTGTTTTGTCAAAAACAGAGCATGCACATGGCAAAGAGCTTGGTAGCTCTATGGAAAATAAGTAACTATAGAGAAGGAAAAATAACATGCCACATAAGTGACCACTATAGGGAAAAGGCACAAAGGTGGTAGGCAAACCACATAAGTGGCATGCTATTAGGCTTGAGCAAGGAGGATTCCACTAACTAACAAAAGGGTGTTTTTTTAATAAAGGTTTCTCCTCTGTCCTATATATTTTTCACTCTTTTGAAAACATAAAATTTTAATAGGTAGCTTGGGTGCAATTTGATACTTTTAGGCCTTATGTTCAATATTTTCATGTCTAGCATCATTATTAGGTCAATGATTTATTGTGTTTGGGTTTTTCATCTTGTTCATTGGGAACATGTGGGGGAACATATCCCCAAGATCCAAAAATTCATCAAGGTCCCTCATCCCCACCCTCAAATAGGAGAAAAATGGACTTGTTATCCATATTTGCTCACCTCATTTAAGTCTCAAGAAATATTTTTGTAATGGTCTTGGGTTCGGGTTTTTAAAATTGGCCTTGCATTGAACCAAGAACTACCAAAGCTCATAAAACTTAAAATTGTCACCCTATGAAAGTAGTAGTCTAAAGCATTAGACCCCCGCCTCGAAACTAATGGGTTGTAATTTTGGGAAAGATTCTCTAGACCCAAATTGAAAGGTCTTCCATTTTACAATAAAACTCTAGACCTACATTGGATGGCTCTGCTAGAAAAAAAGAATTGATTACTTTTCATATTAGTCTTGGGGGGGAAATTTTATTTTTAAAATTTTCAGAGAACTTTCAAAGAATCTTGAAATCTTAATTCTTTCTACTACGAAATTCATAACAAGAAAATTAACAATCGATTATTGCAACTATTGTGCAACTATTTTGGTAATAAAATTTGTAAAACATGTACAAATCACTAATGCACATGTGAGAACAAAATGAAACAATGTACCTATTTACCTTAACCTACCTACCTACCTACCTACCTTACCTTATATAGGCTAGGCTACTTACCTCCATACCTACCCCTATTATGAAAATGAATCATCCATGGACATGTGACACCTAACTTTTTAGCTTAAGTCTAGGTAGCCTACATGGCACCTAAGATCAGCCTAAAGTTAGGTATAGCTTACATTTCACCTAAGCTAGGCCTAGGGTTAAGTATCATATAAGGGAGGACATTTTTCTTGAATTTACAAAATACAAAGGTAAAAAAAAATCCCATATATTGGTTGATGAGTCAAATTCATAATTTAATTAGATTTATGATAGTTTTATGTCTTTTTGAAAGTAAACATATAATTAATTATACAAAATATACATTAATTGATGATATTAGAAATTAAATTAAAAATACAACATATGATCAAATATTTTAGGTATTAAAATTAATAGGTTTGATTAGTAGATTGGTAAATGAAATAGTATAAGTAAGTTAATATGAACTAATATTTATCAATGATTAGGAGCAAGAAGTTGCTTAAATGATTTATAGATGTTTTTGAAATTTCTTGTTATATTTTCATCAAATTAGGTTATGGGGAAAAGATGATGATGGGACTATGGTGAAGATCATGCAACACAAGATATGGACTATACTAATGAAGTGTATATAAAAATATTTTTTCAAAATCATGAGCTCTTGTATTGTTTTCCATTTGTTTGTTAAATCTTGCATCTTTTGTGTATTATCAATGGAAGCCCTTATCTACTTGTTAATTATTCCCTTGGAAAGCAAGTTTGTTCAATCTTGACCTAGGGTGATAATGATATTTTGATTCATGTGCCTCCCCCTTTCAATTCCATTTTCATTCATAACTAATATAGTCTACTATTTAGCTTACTAAACATTTGATTAACAAGTTCATGTATTTTTATGAATTGTTTCACAAGGTTTGTAAAACAATGGTATTGGCTCACAAGGAATCATTAACACAATGTGCAAAGTTACAAACATTGTAATAAACTTGTCATGCCCATCATATACGATGTGTTATAATCAATTTATATTTCAAAGTGATCATGTGAGGTGTTAAATATGTTATATTATGTGAAAACACATTATGATGGATCTTTTTTGATGTCACAAGGTAATTTGAAAGGGGAGGGGGGGGGGGGGGGGGGAACAAATATTGTTATATTGCAAACATTAATACTCCCCTATGCTAAATATTGTATAAATTTAAAAAATTATATCAAATTAAATCTAGGGTCATATAGGTATGGAGTTCAACAACTAATACAAATTTATATTTAACTCTCAATTTGAGCCTATTTATCAACTTTTCATAAACATAAACTTGCCTACTTAGAGAAGCTAGCCCTATTTTCAATTGTGCTTTTCATGGTTCCAATTTTGGGTCTAGATCTAACAAAAGACTAATTCCAATGTATGCAAGATATAGGTTAATATCAATGTATCAAATTACAAGCTACAAGTTGTGTTGGCAATTATGATTGTCTGATCATAGAATCTCATATGTTTAAGTTGTAGTGGAAATTACATTGGCCACAAAATTGCTAACCCTACTTGTAGCAAAATGGATTTTTGATAAGGCAATAAGGCAACAATTTGTACAATCCCAACCCACTATGTAGATGATTTACCTTTGAAGGAAAAATCTTCATTTTTTTTACAATTCTAAGCTTATTAAAAATTGAAAATTAAATGAATATAAATTGGATAGATATATATAAGGCATTTAAATATGTGTACATTGAAAAAAGGTAATAATAGGGTGGAAAAAAAAATTCCTTCACCTAATACCCCCTTTAAAAATGTTTGTTTGATGTGGGTAGTTTAAAAATTTAACACTTAGTCGCCCCCTTGGGAGTAGGCTATATGGCATCTAGGTTAAGCCTAATGGCACTTAGACTAACCCTAAGGTCCAATAGCCTATGTGGCATGTAGGTTAGACCTAGGCTATGTTTAGACGTAGACATGTGGCACCTTAGGTTAAGTTTAAACCTAAGCCACATCTTGGGCTAGGTTTAAAAACTTATGTCGTGCGACACCTAATTAAAATAAATTGGGTTTAACTTTTAAGGTTGATCCTTTTTTATTAGTTCATCCTATATGGTAGGTTTTTAAAAATAATTCTAATGATTTTTTAATGTTCATAATGCATTTACTTATATATTTACAACTTTGATATTGATGACAAAAAAATATGGGATCAACTTTTAGGAAGGAGCAACATTTTCATATCCCATACAACCCTAGACCTTTGTCCCATACAACATTTACATTAGGTAAATAAGGAGGTAGGTACATTAATTAGCAATGTAAGTAGACTATTTCATCCTATGTAGGTAAGAAGGTAGGTAAATAAGTATTAATTTAGTCTATGTAGGTAATTTAACCTAAATATGAGGTAGTTTAGTCTAGCTTGTTAATTAGCTAGATATCTAGGTAGCTTGGCATAACCTATTTAAATATTTAAGTAGCTCAGCCTAGCTTAGCCTAGCTAGATATGTGGGTAGCCAAACTTTTATTATTTGCTATAAACCACTACTTGCATATTAAATTGCACATGGAACCATGAGGTGGACAAGTGTGCAACTATTCTTTAAAGCAGTTTATTTAGATGAAATCATCAATGTTGTTATTAATTTGCACCATTAGTTATAGACTAGTTGCAATAAACAATTGTATATTTTTGAAATTATGTAGTTGCAACTTTTCAATTGTAGGAACATTCAATATAGTTGCAAACAATAAACAATTGAATGTAATTGCATATTCATTAGTTGGAAACAACAACTTTAAAAAATATTTGTTAATGTGTTTTATGGTATCATAATAGTCAAACATGCAAGACCCAATTCTTTGATTTAATTCTTTTAATTTATAAGATTCAAATTTAAAGATATTATAAATAAATAAATTGCTTACGACAAATTTAAATTTTAACTTAACTCTAAATTTAAACCCTAATTTGAGAATTGTGGGTTATCAACTTGTTAGGTATTTATTGCATGACATTTTTTTGGGGGGTAGTTTATTATTTTTCATTGGAATTTGATTTAATATAAATAAGGTTTTGACTTTTCATGTTTGGAAAGTTTATCCCCATGGTGTGGATACTTTATGTGTGTGATTTTTCAAGTTATAATAATGTTGGGTGCCAATCTTGGAATGCACACTAGAACCAATACCCAAGGTCGATGGTTGCCTTCAATGGATACATAGGAAAGAACCACCTAGATATTTGATGGGGGCATATTGAAAAAAAAATCCATAAATAGTATGTTAGAACCTTGTTTATCAATATGAGGAGCACCTTGAGTAAAATCTTTAAGTATAATATGAAAATGATGCATTAAAACTCCATATTCTTGTTAAAAGCTCCTTGGAAATTTCCATGTTGTAGGCAATATATAAATATTAGTTCATTGAAACAACTCTTAATAAAAAAAATCAAGTTACTAATTTCAACAATTTCATTTGCCAAATACACCTAGATACAAGGCTATGATGTTATTTCAATATTTAAGTTTTAGTTTATTGAAATGAGCTCTTCAAAACAATTTAAAGATTTCATTCTAGTAATTGATAGCCATGTAAACTTTCTATCATCCCTAGGCACAAGCCTATTCCAAATACTCCATATTTTTGTATATATATTTTACATTAACCTATAACTCTTGTTTGTATACAAACAAGCTTAAAAAGTGATATACGTCCAACATTGGTTAAAACTTCGCTTTTGACATATCAAATTAGTTCTTGTGTTTCATCCTTTAAAATGGATGTCCAATATGGTCTTGATATTTACAATTAAGTCTAAATATGCATATGATATTTTTTGACAATGCTAAGTTGAGGTATGAATATATGCATCTAAGGATTGCCATTTCAAAAGTGGTATTAGAAATGTATGTCTTATTTTGGTATGGAGGTTGACGTATGATTTTTTTGTCAATGCCCACATCCCTTAATTGTAACCTAATTTGTACTTTACAAGACCCCAAGAAAATTAAAAAATTATAAGTTCACTCCTCTTTCCATTGAAAGAATTGCAAATATGAAACTTAATCCCTACAAAAAAAACCTAACTCCATGACACCATATGCACTATCATACTAAAATGGAGTAAGAACTCAAGTTTAGTATTAGCCTTTGACCTTTCCTTGTGTTTGCAATGTGCATACCAATTTGGTTGTTTTGACCTATGTAAATGATAAATTTCATGAATTTCAATATTTGGTTTGGCGTAGGTATTTCCACCTAAATCTATGAATGCTAGCATGGTACCTTGCATATCATACCATACCAAACTTGATATTGAACTTATGGGTAATATACTAATGCAAAATTGGTTCAAATTGATATTATATTGTGTGTAAATTTAAATTGCATGTAAATAATTTAGGTATAATCATGTAAGTGTAAATACATTTATATGCCCAAGTTTTTTACCCCTACATTGCTTGACATATATGTGTTTTCAATTACATCATGTATTTAGTTAATTAAGAAATGACAACTTGGAGATTGGAAAATTGAAAAAAAACTTTGATTTGGGGACCACCATAGGATGCAACAATATATGTTAATAATATTTTACCTAACTAAATGATCTACCAAATAGATGTTTCCAATGTTTTGTTTCAAATTAATACAAAAGTTGATCCTAAACAACAAGTTAGAAAAGTCTTAAGTTAAGAATTTAGTCCAAAAATGATTAAATACATGTTTTACAATTACAAGATCACATGCATATTTTCTTTGAGTGTGCAAAGTCATTTGTATGTAATTATGACACAATACATTTTATTTGACAAACCATAACCTTCAATGATAATGGGAGGTGCAATACCCTTTACATATAAAATTTCCATTTCCTCAATCTATGTTTTCTCTCCATAAAATTTGAAATGACACCTATGTAGATGGAGTTAATTCCACAAAGAAAGAAAGAAAAAGGGTAATGTGACAAATGATAGGCATGAAGAAAGAAAAGGGAGGTAATTAGGTAAGAACAATGTCTTATACAATCGCTTTTGCTATAGTCTTGCATAATAATTATTACAAGATCCCCCCATGTTGTTTCCCTTTGTCTAAGATTTTTGTAAGTGTAGAAGGTGGTGTTGTGGTTTTTACAATTGTTAATATTGTTGTTAGCTTTAAATGAATGATAACTCCCTATCACTTCTGTGAAATGTCCATCTTTTTTTTATGGTTATCTTACAATTCTCTTTTGTTATGGTCTTGCATTTAACAAGTTGTCACAAGCCCCCCTTGCCCCCCCCTCTTCCCCCCACATGTTGTTCCCCTTCATCTACATTTTTTGTAGGTGTATGTGGTGGCATCATGATCATCTTGCAACCTGTACCATTTTTGTGAACTTCATCAATGACCTGATTCAAATGGATTCCCATTACTACCAAAATGGGGTGCAATTTATTAGCTTAAATTACTATGAGACCTTAAAAGTGAAATAACTTCATTGCATTTTACTAATTTCACCCTGATGAAAGTTATTTCATTATAATATCATTATGTAGACATCATGTTTCATTACTAGTTAACATAATTCATTATTAAAATTTATTATAGTAAATAAGTTTTTTTTAATTTTTTAAAAAACATTATATCTATGCTACTTTATGATATACCCTACATTATTTTAAACTACTTTAGTTATTTTAACTTATATTTTTGTTATTAGGATATTATAAATTATTGTAACCTAAATTATTATATGTTATTTAACCTTAAAGTATATTAACTAGTTTATTATAAACTTTTAAGTTTTTATAAATTAAATTATTTAACTAACTTTAGTCTATACCTTAGGTTATTTTATTTTAAATTAATATATGTTATTTCAAGTTATAATTAAGTTCTTCAAGGTCATTCTACTTTATGTTATTATAAATTATTTTATCTTAAATATAATAATTTTAAATAAAAAATAATAACCTATGAAAATAATTTAAAATACCATACAATATATTAACTACCAATAGCTTATGATATTATAACAAAATATCAAATAATAATTATAATACAATAATCACCAATAGTTGTAATATAACATATAATAACCAATAATAAATTATAATATAACCATTGATAACCATTAATATAATAGCCATCAATAACCACCAAATAGCCATTAATAAAATAGCCACTAATAACCACTAATGTAATATTAATTAATAATCACCAATATCCACCAATAGCCATTAATATAACAACCATTAATAAGCACCAATATCCACAAATAGATTATCCATCAATAACCAATAATAAAGTAACCACCAATAGTCATTTATAAAATAGCCACCAATAGCCATGAATAGAACACCCACCAATAGCCATGAATAAAATACCCACCAATAGCATGAATAGAATACCCACCAATAGCCATGAGTAGAATACCCACCAATAGCCATTAATAAAATAACCACCAATAGCCATTAATAAAATAACCACCAATAGCCATTGATATAATAACCACCAATAGCCATTAATAAAATAACCACCAATAGCCATTAATAAAATAACCACCAATAGCCATTGATATAATAACCACCAATAGCCATTAATAAAATAACCACCAATAGCCATTGATATAATAACCACCAATAGCCATTAATAAAATAACCACCAATAGCCATTGATATAATAACCACCAATAGCCATTAATAAAATAACCACCAATAGCCATTGATATAATAACCACCAATAGCCATTAATAAAATAACCACCAATAGCCATTGATATAATAACCACCAATAGCCATTAATAAAATAACCACCAATAGCCATTGATATAATAACCACCAATAGCCATTAATAAAATAACCACCAATAGCCATTGATATAATAACCACCAATAGCCATTAATAAAATAACCACCAATAGCCATTAATATAACAACCACCAATAGCACTAATAAAAGAATAATTAGTAGCCATATATTAAAATTGTTTAAGATTGCCAAAAATAATCTAGGGTGTAATAATTTATAATAGATAAAAATAATTCAAGGTGAACTAGCCAATAATAACTTAGAATTGTCAATAATAACATAAGGTGAAATAGCCTTCAATAACCACAAATAACTTATAATAGGTGCAACTAGTCTAAATTGGAATAATTTACAATAGCTAAAAATAACATAAAATAACCAAAAAAATTTATAATAGTTGAAAATAGCCTAAGGTGAAATAACCTAAAATAATAAAAAATAACTTAAAATAACCAAAAGTAATTGAAAATAACTATAAATAGTCGTAAATAATGTAATGTGAAATAATTTGAATTAGGTAATATTATTATATTAATAAAAATCCATTTATTAAAAAAATTTTAAAAAATGGTCATTGAAATGTTATTGATAATGATATTCGACCTTTTTTTTTGTTCAAATGATTTTAAACTTTCAACAGGAAATAAATGTAATTATGTACATCATTGAAATTCAAAAAAAATTCGAATCATTTCAATTGAATAAAATCTCAATAAGATATGAATTTTCAAAGTTTATTTTTTGTAATGTTTAGAATGAAGTATTTGCTAAATAAAATGTAATGTAACATATTATCACAACAAGTGGGGTGGCTTGATGGTAAAGGTGTTTGCTTCCAATCCAAAGGTTAAAAGATCAAACCTCATGGGTGGTGTTGATTGTGGTTCACAATGGTATGTTGATCGAAAATTCTCCTATTGAATTCTTAAAATAGGTGCCTAGGTTGATTATGTGCCCTACCTACCTAGGCTAAATTTTTAACGTAGCGTAAGTAATGACACATGTTAATAAATAATAGGCTTTAAAAATCATGAAATTAATAATATTATTATATATTAAATAATTAAAATTTAATTGATTTCCATATTGGTTAGTTAATTAACTAGCAAGTGAATGGTTTGGTAAATTTGTATTTCACTTGAGAATAACCTTGTTTCATTAGGTACTAATGAAACAAGTCATTGTTCGTAGCAATTGGTCTCCGTTCACTAGGAAGTTAAACAATTTCACAAGATAAAAATGTCCAAATTCATTCAAAATCTAATGAAACCCAAAGTGAACTAGGATGCATTTCCTAGTAATGTCCACACCTTGCATCATGCACATCCCTTTGCCATGTTATTATATATCAATACCATCATTTAATTATTTTTTACAATTATTAATGGTAGTGAAAGCGATACCCTCACTATTTTACAACCCATTATCATGAATGATATGGGTCAAAGTGCAATACTTTCATTTTTTTCATTTTTTCCTTCAATTGTTTATTTGCATGGGTTTACACAATTTTAAACTACATGTGTAAGTGTGTGTTTTACATTTACACTTCAATAGTTTTACACATCAATCCCTAAAAATCATTGAAACAATTGCAAATAAGTTAACAAATAGTTTATTATCAAGTTAATTGATAATTCAAAACACAAAACACAAAGGAAACCTTAAATTTAGAAATAATACTCAAAGCTTTGAAAAAAAAAAAAACATAATGAAAAAAATGGTATGTTGCATATATAAGTATTAATTGATAATTTAATCATCATGTTCTTTTAAAGGTTGAAGATTGTAAGCTTGTTTGCAACATCCAAATTTAGCTAAAAAATAAACATGTACATGATGGCATTTAATGTAGTTATTAACAACACATAAGATTGATATTGAGTGTGTAGCATCTCTTGTGAATCTCCATCCTTTGGAGCAAAATTTATCCCACATCGTTTGCCAAATGTTCCATAGGTTGTTCCCAATGGAACTTGGTCTTTCGCAAGGAGTGGAGAAGGTAAAATACAAATGGAAAATGTTAAGTATATAATTTTAATGGTCATTCTAGTTGAGGCCCAAAGGTGCATGGGAGATATCTTCACCAGGGGAATGATGTATGAGAAAAATAAACCAAATGGTGTGTTTTGATCATTTGGAGAACACACAAATGGCTAGAGCACATTAGTACTCACTAGTGCACCATGAATGATGGATGGCATATGGACATGAAACATTTTTTCATTCTAAACTTATCTCATAACGATCCACATGTGTCTACCTACCTAATGACCACCAAATGTTTTACCTACTTACCTACCTACATACTAACCACTTACATTCCCTACCTATTTAACCATGATATTTACCTTGGACCCATTTATATAGTTAATCACCTAAGTAGTTTTGAAATGGAAGTATAATGGTGTATAGATAAGACTACCAAAGTGGAACCAAAGGGTGACCAAAGGTGCAACAACTTAATAGATAAAAAATTTGCATCACTACTATAATCTAGATTTGAACATTCTAATTGGAACATTGCTTTGTAATATAAGCTTCGATTGAATATGAATGAGGGTGTGAATTGTGGACCATGTAGGTCAAATTCTTACCATCCTCATATATATATAGACCATACCTAGTAAACACATAGGTCCTTTGAAAACCTCCATTTGAGCTCCTAGTATATATTCATGTATAAAGCTTTTTCCTAAAAATGTATCCTATTCATATTTAGGCTACAAATGACTTTTACCTTTATGTCATGGTATGCATATGTAAAATTTAAGGTTTAATGTTTAATAATGCATGTGTTATGAGGAAGGACTTGATAATCATCACCTTCTTTAATTATTTAACAATTGAAGCTTCATTAATAGTTTTTATGTTGTCCTATCTCATGGCATGCTACTTCATATATTTTTATCATGTTTTAAAGGTGTGTGTATGTTTTTGTCAATCAAGCTTTAAACGTTGAAAGCATTTTTGTTATTGATGTTCTAATAAAGAGGATATGGCTTTATGTTTTATGGACGTCATATATTCAACTAATTGTTATGTCATTCTTGATCTTCCATGATCATACATGGGATCCTATGAGTATTTTAATTATTATTGATACCTACTTGACATATAGATATGAAATTCATTCTAAATGCAATAATACCTTATCAACTTTGGCGAATATATCATTTGTAGAAATGCTAAGTTTAAAAAATAAATAAAAATTAAAGAATTTTTTTTGTGAAAAAAATGAAAAATATTTTGGGTATGTTTTGAAATATTCAATTTTAAAAAATGAAATTTACAAAATTAATTAATCATTCAATAGACATGTGCTAAAGTTGACCTTATGTTATAGTACATGTATTAAATTGATATGTACAAGTTTTAAAAAATCAATACACAAATGTAAGACATCAAAAGCAAGGTTTTTCAACATTTCCATATTTTTTCAATACTTCATCATTATTTATTTTAGACCTCAAAATTATTTTTTTGCATGTCCATGGAAGTGGGTATTAGGTAGGAGAATTAGTTAGTTACCGTAGGGCCACTTTAAATGATGGTACAAGGTTGAGGGTCCATTCACGATTAGGATACCAAAAACAAATTCCAAGAATTTCTTAAAGGTATTTTTTACAAATAATGTTTACTTGAAATAAATTTAAGTAATTTTTCAAAATAGTCAAAGATAAGATAATTCATGTACTGGTGGTGATTTTCACATGCGTACATAATTGTGCATGAATATATTGGTTTACAAGTAAAAACGCAAAAAATGTCAACATAAGCTTTTTTTTAAAAATGTGATTATTCCCTGAACATGTGATTTGCATTTGAAGTTAGAAATTTTGAACCTAAGGAACATTTAAAAACTAACTAAATAATTGAATAAAGGAATCATTTCCATTGAAACATTTAGTCTCAAAATTTTCATATGATTTATTTTTTCATCAACGTGACTTAATGAACATGTAATTACATAAAAGGAAGCATGATTTTTTTGTACAAAAAGTTTGAAATTAGTTGCATCATTTTATGCTTCCTTTTGCATTCATCTTTCAATTTTTTTTTGTAATATGGACATTTGATTATAAATCGATCAAGGATTCAAAAGAACTTATATATAATATCAAACAATTATTGGATATTTTTAAATTTTTCTTCTCAATATTCTAATAGTAAGAACACAAAAATGCACCATAGTTATAATATACTAAACATTATGAATATCTAAAATTGTCTTTTGCAATCCTTCTTCAACTAAACACTCCTTTTTGAAACCCCAAATATGAATGAATCCTTCAATGATATAAAGCAATCCTAGTGAATGCAAACTATAAATTCAACCTCTTTATTAAAGGATTTAACCAACATCAATAGATGTGCCACAAACATAGTGGTATGGCTATGGATGAACCCATACCATTTTGTTATACATGAAATTTTAATGAACACATTATATTAAAAGGTTTTTCAAATATCTAAAATTCAAAGAAAATCAAATTTGGCGTAAGGTAAAATGAAAAAAGTGGATATGCAATTATAAGCCAATGCCATTATAAGAGAAAAATTAGTGCATTTTGATTAACCAAAGTGTACCAATAACATTTATGTCAACATCCACATTGTTTATTATGAAATCATTTTGGTTTCCACTAAGGACCTATAAACACCATTTTTTGTCTCATTGTAGACAACCACAATGTTATATCATTTGCCTTTGCACTATCAATGATGATCCAAGCAATTCAAATACTATTCCAATAGGCATCATAAACCATAAATGTAAATATATGATATTGCACAAAAATAAAAAATAATAGTCATATTATGTTTGCTAGAGGCTTCTTTTTAAAAATTCATGGAAATGATAACTAAAATGACCTAAAGTTGTAATGTACATTGTATTTGCATTAAATGTAATGTCGGAAGCCAAAATATATTGATGAAAAAACTCTAATATTTGTTCAACTTGCCCTTGAATGCTTAATATGTAAAACTTTTTGCTTTGGAGCTCTTAGCTCCAACACATCATGGCAAGGGATTCCATATTGATATGTATGGCCAAAGTGATAGTATGCAATGGATTCTTCAAGCCCAAAAAAAGGTGATAGAATGTAAGTTTTGAAACATTGGGGCACATATATAACTATTAAATTGAAAAATAACAAAGCCAACCTTTCTTTATACTAGGGCCTCCTTTTGTACTATTCAGTCTACTTCCAAATTCCACTCATAGGTCTTTGATTGTGGTTAAAAATTGTCTTGATGATGATAAAAAGTCCTCAAGGCCATAGGCACATTAATACATGTGTAAGAACCTATTATAATGATAGCATAATTTCCCATTTGTTATGCTGACCTTCCATGGTTAATATTAGTGCACAAATCGCTTTCTTTTCATATTCTAAGAGAGAGAAATGATATATGATTTATTTGAAGTTGGAAGATTATTCCATAGTTTTTATTGAATCTCATTTCATTGTCCATGTGTAAAACCCAAGACAATTTTTTTCAAAATCATTCATAAAAAAACAAAGTTGTGGTAACTCATGTGAAAAAAGAAAAAAGAATTTGGTATTGAACTTACCAAAAAAATTGTTGCAAGAAGCTTTTAAAGCAGGTTGTTAGCAACCTTTATCGATATTTAACACATCTAGTGTGCACAATTTAGTTTTTGCCCCATCCCTACCCATGAACCTAAAAAGATATTTACAAATTTCCATACCACACACAACACAAAAGGATTTTTTTACAACATATTATTACAAAATGCGTCTTTTCAAAATGAAAATGAATTATTGTCTACATCAATCTTTGAAAAACATTATGTATGTGAATGTTACAATCGCCAATTTCTACCATCATTGGACAACTTACAAACATACCTAATGAAATACACACATTTAAACCTATTGGACACTAAAAAACAAACACAATTACTTGAAGAAATTTTAGAAGATCATCCATACCATGACCTAGAATATACACAACCAAAATCTATAATCAATTTTATTTTTCATAATAAAGAACCATTATGCCAAAAATGCCATTTTATGATTAGTCCTATACAACTACAAGTGGACAATTGTTTAACATTGACATAATTGACAAGTTTGAATCAACTACAAATGGCATAAATGATTATTATAATCAATAAGGACCAATCAGATAATGACATTTTTGGCGTAGTGAACCAAATGAAATGCAATTTGTTTCCAAACCTTCACAACATATATTTGACACACATTTCAATCATGCGATTAAATGATGAACAAAAAAAGGTATTGCATTCCGTTATTGAAAACCCACAAGGTTTGATTATCACAAGCACGTTTGGTAGTGACAATTTTCTTTTTATAAAATATATCACACAACATTTATAATCACTTTGCAAAAAGTATTATTATTAGCAATGATAAGTGTTGTAACATTTCGTTTGAACTCGACTGCCATTATATATAATACACAATAGGTTTCAAATTCCAATATGAGGACATTTGTCCATCTTTCTTGGACCTAATGTTGTCATTGAACATTTCAAAACGCACATGTCATAATCATTGATAAAATGTCAATGATGACTAACAACATGTTGTATGTAGTTGAACAATGACTAAAACAATCAATTCATCTTGAAAACATATCTCCATTTGAAACAAAACTTGTACTAATTGTTGGAAACCTTGCCCAACTACCACCAATTTATAAAACATATTATTCAAAACAATGACATATTATGCAAAAGTTGCCACATTAAATATGCCCCTATTGGAAACCATCAAAATAACATTTCCTATCCATTTCATGCGTCATACTGTTGCGGACATCAACTCACAAAAAAAACTGGGAATAACACTGAAAGCTGTGGAACTAGAACCAATAACACAACAACTCACACAAAACTGGAAATAACACTTAAAGCTTCAAAACTAGAATCAATAACACTCAAAGAAAGAAAGTTGGAAGTAGTATTGATATTGGAATAGCAAATACAACTGGTGTTGACGAGAGTGAGGGACAAAGTCTCGAGGTCCTCTATTTATACTGCTAAGATATTATTGGAAACTCCAATGCTAAGATACTATTGGAACCTCCAATGTTGGAAAAGATATTATTGGAAACTCCAATGCTAAGATACTATTGAAAACTCAATGTTGGCTAAGTTAACTATACTGTTATTGTCACGTCCGTCACAGATACTATTGGAAACTCAATGTTGGTTAAGTTAACTATACTGTTATTGTCACGTCCGTCACATCACCCCCCCCTTCAAGCAACGAGTTCCCACGAGTTGTTCTATTTATCTTATCAAAAACAGAAACTAAAAATCTATTACAAGAAGTCCATGTGATATTTACATGGTGTGGTGTTGATCCAGACATGTTGGATTCAAATATCTTTGGCACTTGGTTTTGTTGGGTACTGATGATGAAATTTGTTGATAATTTTGGGAGCATTAGCAAGATTAACAGCAGGTTCCCATATTCGCTCGCTTATTTCATAGCCCTGCTAATGTACAATATATTCTAATTTTCTTCGATTGATGCGGGAGTCGATGATCTTAGAAACTTCAAATTCTTCTTCTCCATTAATCTCGATTGGTGGCGGAGGTGCTGACAATCGTCCTGGAATAGTCAATTCTTTATATGGTTCAAGCAAGGAAACATGAAACACTGGATGAATTTTCATAGATGATGGCAAGTCCAACTTATATGCTACCTCGTTGACCTGCTTACTCACGCGAAAAGGTCCAAGACGATGATAGTCAAGTTTGTCGCTTGGTCGGCGAGTCTTCAAATTGTGACGTAAAAGCCAAACTTTATCTCCAATCGAGAAGTTTGGATTCTGCTTTCCAGATTTGTCTGCATTTCTCTTTTGCCGCTCTTGAGCTTCTACAAGCCTTGCCTTCATATCTTTGTGGATTTCCAGAAGTCTGGTGACCAGATCTTGCGCAGCCGGATTTTCTGCCAAACTCAAGTTCAAAGAGTCAAATCGTGGATGATATCCATAGTTTGCGAAGAACGGAGTTTGGTGGATGGATTCTTGAAATGTATTGTTGTAGGCAAACTCTGCGACTGGAAGTAGATCCACCCAATTGTCTTGATGGTAGTTGATGAAACACCTTAAATACTGCTCCAGTACTTGATTCACTCGTTCGGTTTGTCCATCTGTTTGAGGATGATACACCGATGATAGATTGGTCTTCACTTGTAAGATCTTGAACAAAGATTGCTAGAACTTGGACGTGAACTGCGTACCACGATCAGATATGATATCATTGGGAAGTCCATGATATTTGTACACATTCTCCAAGAAAAGTCGTGTCGTTTCTTTACCTGTGATAGTTTTGTTGCAAGGCACAAAGTGTGCTATCTTTGTCAACCGGTCCACCACAACAAAAACTGAATCAAAAGATTTGGACTTTGGAAGGTCCACAATGAAATCCATGGATATGGATGTCCATGGGTTTTCTGGAATCGGCAGCTGTTGGAGTAACCCGTATGGCTGATGACGAGGGATCTTGGATCTAGAGTAGGTGTCACACGTCGTGACATAGTCCTTCACAATTTTCCACATTTGGGACCACCAAAAGTTTCTGGATATCAGTTCCATAGTCTTGTTGTAACCAAAATGTCCAGCCGATGGAAAGTCATGTCGAGATTGGAGCACTTGGAGTTGGCATGGACCTTCAGGGACATAAAGTAGTCCTTGGTAGTATAACAGCCCGTCGTGGAACTGGAATCTTGGATCAACATTATGCGATCTGGAACCCTGTGAATTAGAAGTAGGGTGATCCAGGGATTCTGAATCTGAGCCTGGACTTGGAAATTCTCTAGGATTGAAGATGCCAGCGTTGTTATTCAATTTCAAAGTCAAAGGATCAAAGTTTAAACTTACTCGAATATCTTGGAGAAAGATGCATCCACCGAAGTTGTGGTGCGTACGATCTTCAATTGAAGTTGCTCGGGCTTGATAAGGGTAATCTTTTGTTGGTCGTAAGCTGCATCTCCTTCCCTTGGTGCAAGATACACTCGTCGAAAAAGAGCGTCAGACTGAATTTGCTTGGAATCGGGACGGTATGTGATGACAAAGTTGAAGCGCGAAAGTGATATACTCCAACGAGCTTGTCGTCAATTCAGTACCTTGGTAGACATGAAGTATTCAAGGTTCTTGTGATCGGTGTGGACCGTGACTGGATGTTGAGCTCCTTCAAGAAAATGACGCCACTCTTGGAATGAGTCAACAATGGCTAAAAGCTCCTTGTCGTGAATCTCATAATTGATTTCAGTAGCAGTAAATTTTCGTGAGTGAAACGCAACAGGGTGGAGGCGTCCGTCTTTGTCGGGTTGTGAAAGGACCGCTCCAAGGGCAAGTCAGAAACATTCGTTTCTAGAAAGAACGGCTTCTGGAAGTCAGGATGCGTCAGAATAGGCGCCGTTGTAAACGCCTTCTTCAGAGTTTCAAATGCTTGATCTGCTTCCGCATTCCACTCGAGCTTGTCTTTGCAAGTCAATCGGGTCAACGGAGCGGCAATCTTGGAATAGTTTCGGATGAAGATTCGATAGAAGTTCGCAAAACCGAAGAAGCATTGTACGTCTCGAATGGTAGCCAGTTTTTTCCATTCGATAACTGTCCGAATTTTCTGTGGGTCCATGGATAGACCCTCTCCAGAAATGATGTAGCCCAAGAATTCAACTTAGGGTTGGTGGAAAACGCATTTCTCCAACTTGGCGTATAGTCCAGTAGTGCGCAATTTCTCCAATTCTAGCCGGACATGATTGATGTGCTCTTTTTCATTCTTGGAGAAAACCAATATGTCGTCGAAATAACATATAACAAAATCATCTAAAAATTCTCGGAATACGTTGTTCATCAAGTGTTGAAAGACGACAGGTGCGTTGGTAAGACCAAAAGGCATGACATTGTATTCAAAATGACAGTACCTAGTTCGGAATGCCGTCTTCCATTCGTCACCTTCTTTGATACGTACTAGGTTGTACGCTCCACGAAGATCAAGCTTGGTGTAGATCTTTGCTTGACCGAGTTGGTCAAGAAGTTCTGAAATAAGCGGTAATATTACCGGTTCTTGATTGTGACCTTGTTTAGTCCACGATAATCCACGCACATCCGAAGGGAGCCGTCTTTTTTCTTGACAAACAGGATAGGAGCTCCAGCAGGTGACTTGGAATGTTGAATGAAGTTCTTCGCGAGATTTTCATCAAGGTAATCTCGTAATGCAGCAAGCTCGTTCTAGGAGAGGCTGTAGATTGGACCAAAAGGAGGTTGTGCATCTTCTTGGAGTTCGATGCCACAATCATAAGGTCAATGATGAGGAAGTGTATCAGCGTTCTTTTTCTCAAACACGTTTCGATACTCCTCATATTTTACTGGTAACTTGGTTGGTTCTTGAACAGGTTGAGATGTCAGAATTGCATAAATTGCAAACATATTCCTATTCTTGGCAGCCCTCATAAAGGCTCGGGCACCGACCATCAATGGAACTTCTACTGCGGACCCTTGAACTGGGTAAGGACACGGGTTCGGAACATTCCTAGGGTGTCTAGACGAAATATGAGAAAACAATATGTTAATTTTCGCTTTTTCCAATCTATATCCAGGTTAATCATCTCTAACCAAGAGAGACCTAAGACAAAAGGATTAGAGGGAGAATTAATGATATTGAATACAATAGTACTTCGGTGCCCTTCTAAGATAATGTCTAAGGGTTTAGTTTCGTGAGTGACATCTCCTGAAATCAAAGGTCTACCGTCGATAACCTCTACTGCCACAGGGGATTTCTTGAGGACTATAGGAAGATTATGACGTTTTACAAGATTTTTATCAATAAAACAAGCAGCGACTCCGGAATTTAACAAGGCTTTAACTTTTATGTTGTGTGGATGAAAATTTATTTTAAGCGGGATATTAAAACAACGAGAAGGTTCAGAGGATAAGATAGGACCTGATGACGTGGGAATTCTGGTCAGCCGCACGGTCCTTAATGTGGCTGGGTGTTGTCATTTTCTGGCTCGAATTCTTCCTGTTTTGGCTCAGAAGTGCTCGAGGTGTATCGAAATTTGTGTCTTTGGCCCTTGTGATTTCAAAGGGCAATTCTTTAAGTTGTGGTCCTTGCCTCCATAATAAAAACAAAAGTGCTCCCTGTGATGACGTTCTTTCTCTTCTTCAATTAGCTTCCTAACTTTCGAAGTGTCAATTTGCATGGATCTGGGGTCGAAGTGCTCGAAGATGTTTGGCGGGTTGGAGCTGTGTAATCTGCTCGATATGATCCAAAGGGCAGTCGTCGCTCCTTTCGCTACTCGAACAGCCGGTTGTCACAGTCAATTGCTTGAGTAATGGCTTCCGACAGAGTAGTTGGTTTGGGTAGGTTTAGCAACAAGGTTTTGATATCATCGCGGAGTCCCCATCGAAACATGGTGATGAGAGCTTTGTTGTTCCAATCGAGGTCACATGCAAGTTGTTGAAATTCTGTAACGTATGTTGAAGCTGGGCGCGATCGTTGTTGCAGTGTTCGAAGTTTTGTTGTTGCTGTAAGGGCTCGATCTCTCTCTCTTCCAAGAATTGATCAAGATCTGCCAGAATTGGGGAATCCTTCTCTAATAGTGACGAAAACCAAGATAACATAGTTTCGGTGAGCAATGATCCAATGAGTCCAACTTGTGTTTCTTCTGTCGCATATCTGTGTGGTTGGAGACGGAAGACAAGTCGAACTTGATTGACAAATCTCGAAGCTTTGTACGATCTTCGTCAAACTTCTCTGGCAAGCTTACTCGCGGTTCTTTTGGCGCTTGTGGAACTAGAACATGGACTAGAGCGTGAGCAACTTGAAGCTGTTCCATGGCATTTCGTAGGTTGGCATTTTCCTGTTGTAGTTGTTGCAGCATGGCAACCACGTCGTGCATTTAGATGTTTGAAGCATCACCCATCTTGTCACTTTCGTCAAACTGTTGTAGACAGCAACTCACACAGAAAACTGGGAATGACACTGAAAGTTGCGGAACTAGAACCAATAACACAACAACTCACACAAAACTGGAAATAACACTTAAAGCTTCAAAACTAGAATCAATAACACTCAAAGAAAGAAAGTTGGAAGTAGTATTGATATTGGAAGAACAAATACAACTGGTGTTGACGAGAGTGAGGGACAAAGTCTCGAGGTCCTCTATTTTTACTGCTAAGATATTATTGGAAACTCCAATGCTAAGATACTATTGGAACCTCCAATGTTGGAAAAGATATTATTGGAAACTCCAATGCTAAGATACTATTGGAAACTCAATGTTGGCTAAGTTAACTATACTGTTATTGTCACGTCCGTCACAGATACTATTGGAAACTCAATGTTGGCTAAGTTAACTATAGTGTTATTATCACGTCCGTCACACACACTATAGATCTTGAATACTTGCAATTTCCCAACATCATACAAGAAAAAAAACCAACAACTAAAGAAACTCAAACAATTTTATCACAATGTTAAAATAAACAAAATATACATTTTGAAATGGAGGCAACTACAACATTTTTTCTACACATAAAACAATTGTTAAAAAATACAATAACATTATGTTACATAAACAATTTTCAATCACAAAAATATACCAAGTAAAAATAGACTCAAATGTTACAAATATTAAACACATTGAACCATTAAATGGTAAGTCTTTTAACCACATAAACAAGATTGCTATAGGTGCATTAAAATCATGTTCATTAAATGTGTTAACACACGAAAAAGAATTGTAAATGGTGCAATTGCAACTATCACATCTATCATTTATGGCGTTACAACAATGTTACAACTATAAAAGTTAAATTAATAAATAACTCCCCAAAAATGATTCTCCAAAAACCTTCCTTCCAACAAAAATATACATATGATGGTTATTACTATAAATTATTGTTTCCAATAGTATTAACATATGTTACATGACAAACCACAAATCACAAGGTGCAACAATTACCACAAAATTTATCATTAACATAAAAGAAACTTTCAGGTGCAAGCATGGTAAATATACAACTCACTATTTAGTGTCAAAACAAATTACAAGTAGGAATAAAAAAGTTTTAATGTATTAAAAATAAGAGTTTCATTTTGTAAAATAACTAACATGATGATAATCTTTCATTTTACATTAAATGTTGAAAAATTGCATTTTTGAAAGTGTAATTAAATATAATTAAAAAAAAAATCTATTTGCACAAGATGTTTGATCTTACAAAATGGGCTACATGTAGATGAAATATTAATTAAAAAAAATTCAAATTAGTGGGGCCTTAAAATATGTTTATGTATTGCAAATTATGCATGTTATAATCATAATATATTAAAATTTTAATATGATGTAGGTTTGAACACCATATTGACCCAATGAGCTTCAAACATATTTTCAACCTAGTTTTATGTTACCAAAGTTGTTCAAACTTTATGTCCAACTTTTCATGAACTAAATGTAATGACTATATTTTCATATTTCTACTTCAAGATATTTTGGTTTACTTTCTTATGTCCATATCAAAAGTTGTTTCACTTTTAAATTGGATTTTGGGTGGACTAATTTTTTTGTATACTTTATCTTGCCAACACCTTTTTGCACCTGGCTTCACATATGTCATGCTTTTTAGAATAAAAAATTGAAACAACTTAAAGTTAATTGGAAATCTTACTCCAAATGAATTTACTCCTTGCAATTTTCTATAAGACTAAAACTACAACAACATTATTGCAAAATTGAAAATTGAAAACATGTTGCCCACACCTAATGTTTTTCACATTTCATTCAATATTTTAATCAGAATTTTTTTTGATAACTTCAATGTGTAAATAAGTCCTATATATATTTATAACTATAATATGTACATCACATTCCAAATTACATTATTGTCACATATATCAAAAGCATGTCACTAAAATAACTACTTAAATTTTAAATACACCTAATAGAAATATTGTTCCATTACAATCACTCCATACTTAAAATGTCCATATGAAAGTTGACATGTATAAATTGTTTTCACACATATTTCATGTGGTTATAGGCCTAGCGGATGACTATGGTGCTATCCAACTATCCCGTTACAATTTCTAATATTGCACATTACAACTCACTTCCTACCACATCCTCATGAGGTCCAAATTCCAAACACTCCATCCTCCATTTTCATAGATTTATTCAGCTCTATTATATTTTGACTCTACATTAACATTGAGTTTTTGGGTTGCAGGTACTACAAAACACTTGTATGATAATTAGACATTGAGACAAAAACAATTGACTTCAAATAGTTTCACTTTTGTCAATGTCATGTTATAGACATTTATTAAACCAATGCCACATTTCCTATATGTGATGCCCATCTTCTACTTTTCTTAAGGTTTTTTTAGGTCTTTTCTTTTACAACCTTCAATTTAGTGAAAGGCTAACCTCAACCCATATCACATTTTTGTCAACACATGTTTAAAATGTCAAGCATATGTTCTTCAAATAAAGACATGTCTCCTATTTAATTTATGAACTTAAAGGCTCAAAATGAAATTTATTATTTGCTCTTCTTTCCAATTTGGAGACAATTGGTCCACATCCCAAACAACAAAAGTAGCAATACAAATTTTTGATTTAAAATAAAATAAACTTGTTTTTACTTTCCTTCAAAATTTATATTGTAATTAGATCTCCACCTAAATAAAAAATTACATTGCATTTTAGGGACCTGCTGCAATTCACTGCTTTAACATACTATCTACATCTGACTATTTCAAAAAAAAAATCCGCAAAATCAAGTGATTTTCAATCATTTTCTTCAAAAAGAACCTTTGCATGAATCACATTAATTTCATTTCTGTCACCAGGATATCAAATTTCATCAAAAGAGAAAACACACTGCTTTGGTTGCAGCAGATTTTCATATTAAGATTCCTTCTGTAATAAGATCAATAGAAACTGCACTCAACATCACTTAGTAAGGTTTTATTTGAAATTAGCATGAAAAAATAAACTTGCCAAAATGATTTTCCAAATTCAGCTAAGAATGAATTATTTCTTCAAATTTTACCACTTCACCAAAAAAGAAACGCCGTTGTCAAGTAGGCCTTCTCCTCCTGCCAATGGAGGGTCCAGGGACAAGCTTGTGTTCTTGCTTATGAAGTTTAATTTTTCAAAAAACCATCAAGCCCAGTGTTGTGTGAATATATTTTTTGCCCACATATACCTGTTGAGTACATGTAGGGTAGATTATTTACCTTAACTTATTTTTATTAAAATCAATATACCATAATGAAGTGCATATTCAAAGGTATATAAATCTGACAAAATATAACCCATTTGTAACCCTTGATAAATGTAAAACGTGTTCATACTTGAAGTCAAATTATTTTTGACATTCAAATACATTTAAAAAAAATGGTAAACATGACCTAAACCTCAAACTTTAATATTCTATTAATTAGATGGGTGCCTCCCTTTTTTTTTCTTTTTTTTTTCGCAACGAGTCATTTTGATTGGCTCACCACACCAAAAAACAAAAAAAACCCTTTGGAATCCCCAAAATAAAAGTTTTCTATGTGAAGATTTAGTGCACCCTTTTTGGCCCACCGAGATAGTGGTGAGAAGGGGAGAACTTCAGGCAAATTAAATGAGATGAAATTGAGAATTGCTAATGTATGGTAAAAGTGCAAATGTTAGGGGTGGTCGGTGTGTTGTGAGGATATATTTGAAGCAAAAAACTTGCTTACTTTGAAAGAACATAACTTGCACATTACTTTACGGAATGAATGATTCCAAAGCTTATGGGAGCACTCAGAGATGAGTTACAAATTATTTTTAGACTCCGTCACCAACCAAGTGTTGACAATGAAACCATTTTCTTCCCAATATACTAAATGTTCAACTTAGTGTATCACTTATAGGCTTGTTTACCCTACAAAAGTGGCTAGACTTACCACCTTGTCCTAGGCCCATTATTTAGGAAATGCGTCCACTGGCCAAAACCGGAGCCAGCCAACACTGGTTTTTACAGAGTAGTGGTTATGTGATTCTTTGAACTGTTGATTTCTTTCACACTACTCCACCTTCCAGAGACTTGGGGGAGGATATTTCAAAAAACCTTGAACCATTGTTAGTTTCATGAAAAGAACTGATAAAGAATTGACATCCCCAACACCATTTCTGATAACCGTCCAACACTAGCAAATTCATGTGTGTCTAAGAAATTAATTTCATCAAAATGGTCAAAAGGGAAGAAAACTTATCTTTTGAATTGATTTTTTGGATTTTTTGAGTGAACATTGACCCTAGAGGAACTTTCTAATGTCCTTTAGAGAGTAGCTCTAGCAAAAAAAATTGTGAACTTTCAGATGCAAATGTCTTTGAAGAACAAACACTAGATTTTGATGATTGGAATGTCAAACAGCACTGTTGTTGCCATCAAAAAAAGTTCATGACATGACAATGATCATGTTAGATGATATCTGAGCCCTGTTGCTGATTCCTTATCTGATTGCATAACTTTTTGTCTCAATAATCTCAATAAATCAAGCATAATGGCCCATCTCTGATAGCAGCACAGTAAAGGGTGGTTGGTTTGTTGATGCAACTGGAAAAACAGGAAGGAACAAGAGATAAGTATTATTGGCAAAAAGTTCATCACAAAGGAGTTGGGTGAGTTGTGGATGAACCTCAACTGAGTCAATGTTTGTATTTCAGCTTGGTAGCTTATCATCTAGCTCTGGTAGGTATGCAGGGCAATTAGTGGTTACTAAAGTAAGTACATGCATGTAGATGATTAGTAGTTAGTGCCTAGGTAAGGGCTAGTGGGTAGTTAGTAGTTAGTAAAATAAGCAACTGAGCTACCTGCCCTGGGTTGCTAGTGAACTGGAACTGATGGAAAGGTATTCTCTATCCACCCACCATCCATCCTTCATGGTTTGCTCGTGGGTGTTGGTTCATTCTTGCCCTTTCTTGAGTACACACTCAACAAGCAAGGAATCAAAGGGAAATGAGTGTTCTCCTTGCTAGAATCAAAATTCACTAACTATATCAAAACTCTTCCAGTAGTGGATCAAGGCCCTAAAAAGCAAAATTGGCCAATCTAGCCTAATTGGGGAACTGAAACCCTAACAAGCCAAATTAAGGATTAAGCCTAATTGGGTGACTAAAGGTTATACTCATAGCAAGCAAAATTAGGTACAATGATGGGGCTTACTTAGGATTCCATTGCAAGGACTTCAAGCTTAGTTGCAGGTACAGAATCTTTACCTGTAAGAATCTAATCATTCCCTTTTAATAACATACATACCCCTTTATTCTGGAGCATAGACAAAACATTGATGAAACCCTGACAAGCTCCATTAAACAAAGCACCCAGGAAAGGGGGAAATGAAGAACAAAGAGACTCAAGACAGGACCCAAGTCGGAGCCACAAGAGCAAAACTCAAACAGAGTCACAGTGGGGGCAAAAGAACAAATTATGTTCCAGAGCCCTCACCAGTTGCACCAAGTATATCAGAAAGGGAAGAGAAACCTAAAAGAGCAGTAATGCTAGAGGAGTCCTTACCTACAAATAAGGACGGCACCCCTCCAAATAAAAACATCCTTCACTCTCTGCAAAGCCTACATTATGAAAGGAAAGGAAGCTCACCTTTGTGTAACTAAGTTAAGTAAAAGTGCCCTGTTTCTCTACCCTCTGTCTTGCACAGTGTCAACTAGTGTTGTATGGGTATGTGATTTACAATAATATAACCGGTGGTTATATTGACTCAATATAACTGACTTATGACAAGAACTGTTCATTTCCTCCATTAATTATTTGCAAGCTTTCTGTTCAAACAATAGCCTTTTACTCTGCATCAACTCACCCCTTACAACTGTTGTACCTCGCCTAAGGTATATTTCAATGCAAAGTATAAAGTAATCTCTATTTGGGTTTAGAGTAAGTTCATTCTTGAACTGAGCAGTGGACCATATGAAGGCTTTGTTGAATTAGGTCTAAATGCCATATATTTAGAGCTTATATGAACATAATGGCCCACTTGTTTTATGTTCCAACCCTAAACATATACTCCATATAAAATCGCTCTCATCCAATAAGAGGTTAAAAGTACCTCAAATTTGTCCTCCAGACACATGACTAGATCTGAGAGCACCATAGTGGAGGAACATTGCTCCCCAATTTTTTTTGTCTTTGGGATGCATCTAAACATCTGGAGATTCAACTACTTCAGCATTTCTAAAAACATGTCAGGAAATAAAATGGATACTCATTAGTCTTAATGTAATGTATAGGCTTTTCAGAGCCTAAAATCTCAAAACTTGCCCCAAAAGAGATGAGATATGATCAGTGTTGTGCAGACACCAAGCTGGAACCCTGGTATATAGACTACTTAATATTGATCATGGTATCAAAGAATGGATGATATTGGAATGATCTGAAGCAATACCAGACTCCTGCCAGTACTTGCCTGGTAGGGACCTGTGGTAATACAGCCCAGTCTCACACAAAGACCATACCAGTCTCAGTCCCAGTTATATAATATATACCTGCCTCATATTAGCCAAAAATCAGCCTTGGACCCTAAATACCAGTACCAGCTGATATGTTCAAATAGCAATACCTGCCCCACAGTGGCCATGATCCCTAGCACTCCAGAAAATTAAGACTACTTGTATGTGGAAGAAAACTGATGAACCCAGACTAACTTAAAACCCTAATTGTCCAAGAAATTTCAACTTCAACAGGCACCACAAAGGGACACTTTCTCCTCTAAGGTGTCAAACAGGGTAAGAACTTCCCCAGCCCTGCACTTTTGGAAAGACACTTCTGGTACCAATGAAGTAATATTCCATTTGGGTTCCTTCTCTGATGAGTTTGGTAGCTCTTCTGTTGAGAAACTCAAGATTCAAGCCAGCTTTGTGATTCAGCAATCTCAAACCCAAGTCCATTATTTGGTTAACTGCAAGAAACTGCAAATCAATATGAACCTACAAAGCAGAAAGAGGTACTGCAAAAGACAATGCTCGCACACACACATGCTTCCATGCCCTTTGTAGATCCTCTTGAGCTGTGTGAAGTGAAAAGAATTTGTGGTCAATGGATCAAATAGGTGAATTGGGTTCCCAGATCCTGCAATAAAAATTTGAGTAATGCTTTTTACAAGTACAATTTGAAGCCACTGGTGTAATCAATCAGTGTGCATGAGTCTCTGTAAAGGGTTCAAAATTCAGTAGCAGCTCACTCTAGTGTTTCACTTGGCCACATTCGCTCCCAAATGCATATCTCTTCCTTTGTTCTTAATTTCCTGATGCCTCCATAGAAGCCATCTGCTTCATTTCCCTCCTCCCGATGATTTTTGCGATCAATAGCAGCCCACCTCCAGCGTGATCCAAGAGTGTACTGATTGAATTCTAACCACACTGTTTCTGCCAGTACAGAGCCCATGCAAGCAGGTGTATACATGAGCTTTGATGCTTCAAGCTTGTCAATCACTTATATAATCTTACTGGTACTCATGAGTGAAACATGAAAGTTTTCAACATCACAAGTTGAGAACAATGTCCATGTCCAACAGTTTAAGAAAGTTATTGGAGAGAGATACAAAAGCATGCCCTCCAGCTTATGGTTAGGAACCTCAAAGGCTCATGGAATTTTCTAGAATCACATCATTGTGAGGGCCTATTTCAGCATGATAGCCAAGTCACCAACAAACTTTTTGTCATAAGACTAGCAACAAAAGCTACATATATATATATATATCAGAATGGACAAAAGTTGCAAGAAAGGCTGGGAAATGTGCCTGGATCATGCTGATTCAGGGCATTCAATATTCACAGCAGCACTGCAAGACCAGAAATTTACTACTGTGAGTATGTCCTCCTAAATCAGTCACCTTTTTTAGTGCATTCATCTGAGGGCCATGGGGCAAGGAATCAGACCATAGAGGTGGCAGCAGCAGCGGTGACTCTCGCGACTACATGTCTCAGCATGACCCACCACTCCATACCACCATCCTGCCATAGACTCAACCTGTCCCAGATCAGGACATAGCTTTTATCTTCATTTGGCAACAGTTCTGAGAATGTCCACTGAACCCAGAATGGAGAAATCCTTAAAAATCATGTATAGGGGTTGAAATGTAGGGTTACCGTATGGGAAGTCCTTATTCCTGCGCCACTGCACTTCAATATGATCACCAGGTTGCAGTTCCTCCAGGCAGTCAGACAGGTGCAGATCGTGTGCAGGTGTGTCAAGGGGAGGCGCTCGCAATCTCTCCCACTTCACTCCCTCCTCCACCACTATTGTCCGTGGACCATGTGGCAGATATCTACCACATCCGCAAGTCATTACCAGAAGTTAAGAGAAGTGTCAAATGTTAAGAGAAGGCAGGAGAGAAAAACCTGGAATTCCTTCCACTTGACCTACTACTACTACTACTACACATGCAGGTAGAAGGAGGGAAGGAAGGAAGGAAGGAAGGAAGGGCTTCAATTCAGGAGTTACCTGGCACGGAAGGAGTCAGAGTGGCGGTCATAGCTCAATTCCGCATCATAGCATGACAACATAAAACCCACATGCCCATTCTGCTACACAAAATCCATCCAGAGTTGAAGCCACAAATTTTCAGCAAAAAAAGAGATTGTTATGGTTCACAGAAAAAAAAAAATCAAACAAATCTACACTAACATAAGAGGTCATCATCTGAACCTCCATGAGCAAGTAATGTAGCTATCATCCCAAACCTAAATAGCAACTGGCGTGCACCGAAAAAATGATATCCGTGCCATAAGAATCTCAGTATTGTTTTCTGAAGTGTGATAACCATCCCTTGAAGAGGAAGGGAGGGAGGGACTGTACGTGCAGAGCAGCAGCAGGAGACTGTTTCCAAAGATATAGACGAGAACTGGGTTTCACCAACAGTAATGTCAAGCGGGTATGCCACATCTCTGCCTGAGCAGGATCTACCAGGATCCTCAAGAGGGTGAGAAGCAAAAACAAAATAAAATGCGGAACCGCCTACCTCGCGATTGTAAACTTGGGCAGGGAACCAGAACGTGCCGCTCTCCAGTGCCCAGTACCAGGCCATGAGAGAATTGAGAGGAGGGTTTGTTGCAGGCTCCTCCCCTTGCAGATTCAGCCATGAGAAAGGCCACAAGCAGGAGAGTGGCCATCCCCACAAGCCCCGCATACTACTACTACTACTCCGGTCCACCACCGTCGTTGCTCCTCCCATCTCCGCTTGCGATGATAAGTGCCGCTGCCACTCGCGAAACGCCGAAGGACCGGCAATGCGTGCCCATTTCTGCTGGAACAGATGCTCCCACAGATAGTTGCTACGACATCGCTTGCGTAGCTCCTGGCAGACACATGCCATGTGCGCCAGCGACACCGCCGGCAAGCGTGCCAGAATACCTTCCAAAGCGAGCTCCGGCAGGTCCAACAAAGACATACAACAACACTCCGCTGCACTCTCTTCCATACTTTCCACCTGCTTGCTGCCGATGCATCGCCGCTTCAGAAACATGTTCTTCAGCACCGTTGACAGCCAATGAGGACGGCAACCCACTCCACAAAAGAAGCAACTCAACTCATCTCAGCTCATCCTCCAGTTCGCAACCGAGAATTCCGCTCACAGGGTTGTTCTCCCTTCTTGTTACTGTTCTCTTCTCTCACTCTCACAGAGTCTCTCGTTCTCTCCCTCTCTGTCTCTTACTTCCAAACTGTCGCCAATGGAAAACACAGTCTCTCCACTTCCCTTATGCCAAACCTGATGGGACTGGAGGAAACTACAAAGTACGACAATGGAAAGCATTACACAAGGAAGGAAAGAAGGAAGGAAGGAAGGGAGGCAGGCAGGGAGGAAGCGAGGGAGGGGGCGCTGCAGCAATTTGGTGGCGTGCAAATGGCGTTGCGAACACAACAGTGGACGCAGGCTGCAATGCTGCGGAGTGTTGGGAAAGAAGGAGAGAAAGTAAACAAACAGAGCTGCTAGCAAACGAAGCAGAAGACGAAGCAGAAGGCAAAGGAGAAGAAGAACAAGACAAAGTGAAACAAGTCAGACTTGGTTTTTGTTTGTATTTCTCTTGGGAGACTCTACCTTTCCCCTGCCGTGCCCATATCCCAGCCCCTTTATCTTACTTGGGCTTCGCGCTGCTACGCACTACAAGTGACAATGAAATGAAAAAATAAATGAGAGTTTACATTTGAAAACTTTGTTATTTTCACATATATATATATATATATAGGATTCAAATTGTACAAAATATTGTTCAATTATCATTCAAGAGAAGATTTAATCAATCATCTTGTTTAAAATTCATTGAAATTAAAAAATAAATTAGGATGGATAAACATGAAACCAGCTAAGCAAGTGAGGATTAAATTTTTGAATTAGGTAATTAAGGGAGAAATTTTTATTGAAAATTAGCTTAATCTCAAAGAAAAAAAAAGTTTATTTCTTAAAATAAGTTTCCACATCTTCAAAAAAACTAAAAAAATTAGCATTTGTATAAAATTACATGTAAACATGTGCATGAAATTGGAAAGCCATAAAAATTCTTTTTTTTTTGAAAGCACACAAAGATTTTTAAAAACCATTAAAAAATTTAAAAAATGGTTTTTCTTTCAGGATCCATAAGGACATTTAGAGATATTACAGCTTGTTAAATATTTATTTAAAAAAATCTCAGTTCGGAATCCACCTCTAATAAATTTGCAGTTTGAAATTGTCTTATTAAATGGCCTACCACTATAACCCATCCTACCTAAACCAGCTCCCATGAAATCGTTGTCACTAGAATTAATTTGCCTAGCTAAGGATAACTAAACTTGTCTTGGTTGTGGTACAACTTTTCATGGAAAAAAACAAAAAAACCAAAACAATTCATTGCATTATTATGCTACTATTCTCATTGGTCACCTGACCCGTCCTGTGGTGGGGCTGTTAGTGTAATACCTTCGCCCTAAGGGAGGGGAGGGTATTCTCAAAATGAATAAGGGCCCCACTAAAGGTGGAAGCCAAAGCAGCCCCTCCTTATTCTGAGAATGCCCTCCCCCAAGGGCGCTACGGTGTGTAAATGCATAATTTCCTTCCCAATATTTAGGAATAGGCTTAAGATATTTGTGGATATAAGGTGCCCTCCAAATACATTAGGCAAATCTCCCAATGTTTTATTCTATTGAAGTTACCAATGTCATGGGAACTAGTTTCCTCCCAGATTTCCTAAAGCATGGGTTGTTTTTTTTTCCCTCAAAAAGGTGTAAGAGGGAGATTGTGCTTAGACCTAATCCTCAAGAGTGGGATCAAGATCCATCACACTCATAATGAGTAAGTGACTTAATCCCACCCTTAAAAGAACAAAGGAATAAGTGTGAGAACCGTCATCTGTTTTAGAACTCATTGACAGATATAAAGTGCTCTTCAACATTTGCAAATCGTTTCAACTGCTTAACATGTACAAGGTCCCATCCAAAATACATTAGGAACGTTTCTAAGAGCATCTCCACTGTAGTAGGATGATGTAAAAGTCCCCTAATGTGCACTAAATATGGTTAAAATACCATGATTTTGAAAAAAAGTTTTAAAATATATTTACTTGCTATTTATTGGTCCGTGATAATTATTGGTTTAAGTGTAAAGATTAATTGATCTTTCACAATTTAAAATGAACTTTCTCATATTTACGGGTGGGAACAAGTGAATATTAAATTAATTTAATATAAAAAATGCAATTTATTTCTATGTGGTTGAGATTCTCTGAATGATTTGTGTTAAGTTGTTCACCAAATGCAATGAAATAATTCGTTGTTGTATTGTTTCCATTACTACATTCAAAACCTTTTAAGGAGAACTTCTCATGCTGTGCACTTTTGTCCTTTACCAGGATAGAGATGCTCAACTCTGAATTTTAACTCATTGCACTTGTTTAATGCTTGCCCACCTTGTGATCTCACTGCCATATAGCACATCACCATCCTAGTGATGTGCTATTCGGTGGTGAGATCACAAAGTGTCATATTTCACCAGGAGACACAGACCTTCCTCGTGATAGTGATGTCATGAGCATGGCATCAAGCTACACTTACTACATCAATGATCATTGCTTGAAATTCCTTGTTAACGGAGGATAATATTTTCAATTGTGAATTTTGGACTTTTAATTGTGAATTCAATTTTTTTGGATTTGGTTGTTCCCAATGTGTTCCCATTGAGTTCCCAACAAGTTCTCAAAGTGTTATCCCAACAAGTTTCCCAGGTACCCAGTTTGTTCCTCAACACGTTCCCAATAGCATCTCAGTTTATCCCATATCCTTTGCGGTAAGTTCTACTTTTGTAACCTATAGAAGCATCCCAATAGAAGAAGACTACAAAATATCTATTTTTTGGGAACTCCAAAGCTTGAGTAAGTTTTTTTCTGTGATGCCCATCATCAAAGAAAATAATTGTAATTCAAGGTCAGATATCACCAATGAGGGGTTTGCTTAAAATTTCCTGAGGTCAAAAAATTGTCAAATCTTGCTTAAAAACCCAGCAAATGTAGTTGAAATTACACTGGAAAAATACATTTGTCCAGAATTTTCTCCAAAAAGAAAATTGCTGTGATGCAAAAATCTCCCCAAAAAAATTGCTGATTACCATCTGATCACTCAGGCACACCCAGGATGCAGTTGGGTGAGACAGATCACAATAAGAATTGATATGAAGATCGGTCAAACCTGCAGTTGATGGCATTAGCTTAAAGAGCTTGATCTGCAACAAGAAGATTGTAAGTACCAAGAGCAACAAAGATGTGGATGCCATAGGTTTGGTTAACACACAGCTCCACACAGATTACGAACCTCAGCACTTCAGACTGCACAGCAGACTTCCTACTAAATCATTGACAAGGAAGAGGTGGTTATCCAGACACCTACATCTCATTTTCCATTTCAGTCTGTTGGGAGTGAAAAACAGATCTATTCATGTGAGAACAAATAAAATTGCTCTGTGCAACAAGATATTCTGTGTTGTATGTTGAAGCCTGTGGCGAAGGGCTTTACTGCACATAAATACTGCGCTTTGGATTTTATTCTTTAGCTTTTTTCCTGGAAACAAAAAAATGACAGAGGGATTTTGGAAAATTGTATACCCACGCCTGCACATGTTTTGTTTTCTGAAATGCCTCGTGGGTTCTTATGCTCTGCAACACGCTCTCTGAATACACTAGAAAAAATCTGAGGTCTTTACAAGCTGCTTGATAATGCAGTGAACTCTTTGACAAGATTGTTCAGTAATCACAATGGGTGCTACATTTATCTTAAGAGATTCACATGAAGTACACATCGAATCACAAATGACTATGTAGAAGCACAGCTATGACCATACACAACCCGCTGGGAAGACCTAATCATACGATTAGTATGAGTTGAACAGTGGATGGTCTGGTATTTCTGAAATATGAGACTGCCTGTCATCACAGGCAGCTGGCATAGTATACAACATTCCATTAGGCTAGCACAGCTCATAATGGAACTTCTTTGGAAAACAAAACCAGCCTGGGGGTTTATGGGCTGCAAATTCACTGCTTTGCAGATGGTTTTGAAACTTTTGCCTAAAACACTTCTGGAGGGTCAGCATGGCAATCCAAAACTCAGAGAATTCAGAACACTACAACTTTCATGGTGCACCAAAACACAATGTCCTGATTGAAGATGTCACAAACTACCGAGGGACAAACAAATAGCCAGATACAGCACTCACAGAAGATGATCATACAGCAATGCTGACTGCAGTGCCAGTCCCTAAACCCTAATTATGTAGAATTTACACGCCTCAGTTGTACAGTTACAATGCAGAATGACGTCTGGTCTATTTTTAGTCATCTGGCGTTCAATTCTTAACAATGAATAGTTAGTGCCACCATTCACGGTTGATAGCTAATCTCTGCTGTTGTCGCGGTGACTCATAGTTACAACTAGATAAACTAGCTCGGTGATTTAATGTAACTTCAACTTATCATCTAGTTCAGGATAGTGGCTTGTCCTTTCTCTTCTGGTATTTATTTGGTTAGTTCTCGGTTGTTAAGTACTCTCGAACAATGAAGTTCCTCTAGACTCCAAATTTAAATGGTATCAGAGCTATCCTCTTCGGAATGATACACTGATTGAGAATTATGACATTCATGAACTAGAGGCGAACTTGATTGAGAGTCGTGCCTAGACCAATGTCTGGAAATTTGGAGGTCGAAATTGGACCATTTAGCCTTGCATCAACAGAGAGACAAGCTACGAGGGATCGAAGTCTTGCTCAGAGTCCTGCAAGATCTGACAACGGGAACACAACTGTTTAGATTGTCAGAATGACAAGTTTTGGTGACTGTGGTATGTCTTATCAGTCAAAATTGTCGGGAGCAACCAACTATGGGGCATGGAAGTTCAGAATGAAGAACATTTTGATGCGAGAGATGCTTTGGCATCTAGTCTCACCTGATCCTCAGAGGGCGTTCGTGGAGCTAGATGTTGTGATCGCATCACAATAGCGAATGCGAGTGCTAGCCATCATAAATCTTTTAGTGAGGGATGAGGTTATTCATCATATCTCTCATCTGGATAGTCCAGATGAAGTTTGGAATGCGCTGAAAGAAATTTACGGTCTGCAGGGATCACAAGTCGACTTCTTCTGATGAACAATTTCTACAAGATGAGCATGCAAGAAACATCAAGCATGGTAGATTTCTTGTTCATTATCAAGGACCTTTTGGGTCAAATCGTAGGGGTTGGTGATGTCATCAGGGATGAAGATGTACTAACAGTACTAAATGCCTTCCCTGATTCATATGAAAACTTTGTGCAAAGTGTGTCAGCTCAATGGACACTTCCAAACTTTGATCAGTTGACTTTTAGATTATTGCAAGAAGCGCAGCGAAGGGAACTACATGGTGATGAGACCAAGTCTGAAGAAGCGTTGTTGTTGAAATTCAAAAATCTTTTGAAAAAGAAGAAGATTGACAAAGGTAAACATTCTGGACGTCCAAGAAAGTGCCACAACTGTGGCAAACAAGGTCATTGGGCAAACTAGTGTCCAAAACCTAAGAAGCCAAGAGTTTACAAAGGTTCTAACTTTGGAACAAAGTTTGCAAAAGAACCTGAATTTGCAAAGATTCTAATCAAAAGCAAGGAGGAGGCATCAGAATCGGAAGTTGAAGGTGAAGCTGCAAATGCTGTGGAGGAAGAAATGAAAGAAAATGAGGCTCTAAAGAGTGTGGATTTCTTTGAGACAGTAGTCGCCAATCTAGAAACGAGAAGTAACAAAAGTCCAGCTGATTGCTGGTATCTTGACTCAGGTGCCGCCAAACATGTCTTAGGAGATAAGTCAAGTTTCAGAGGTCTAGAAAGTTCAGTGAAAATACAGAATGTGAAGTCTGTGAAGTCTGCAGGAAGCCAGACTCGTGGTGTGTATGGAAAAAGGAAAGCAACACTTTCTTCCACTTAAAGACTATTAGTGATGTTCTTTATGTCCTTGGTTTCATGAAGAATCTGTTTTCAATAGGGATGATTGTAGGTAAGGGTCATATCGTAGTTTTCTACTCTAACAAATGTCTCATCATACAAAATAAAGACCCACACCATTGTGGTTAAAAGTGTTAAGGACCCCAAAAATGGACTATAAAAACTAGAAACGCATTCTATCAAGTCATTTGAGGAGACTCAAGAAACATACATTACAGAAGTAAATTTGAAGGAGTCTACCAATACGGTCCAACACCAAACATTGCTCTGGCACAAGAGGATGGCGCATCTACAGTATCAGGCTCTCTACACAATGAGTGCGAAGACTCTGGCTACTGGATTACCGAGGCTAGCAAAAGTAAGTTCTGGAATTTGTGCAGATTGCATGGCTGGTAAGCAATCACAGAAGTTGATTCCTAAAAATTCCTAGTCAAGAGCTAGAGAAGTGCTATAATTAGTTCACACAGACCTGTATGGCCCATTTTCCACTGTATCATTTTCTAGATCAAAGTACTTCGTGACTTTTACAAATGAGTTTAGTAGAAAGAATTGGGTGTACTTTTTGAAGAAAAGTCACATGCCTTGTCTGTTTTCAAAACATTCAAAACAAAAATAGAGAAAGAGACAGGAAAAGTCATCAAAGCTCTCAAGTTAGACAATGGTGGGGAATTCATTAGTAGTCAGTCTACGAAGTACTATCAAGATAGCAGGATAATGAGGCAATTTAGCCAGGCGTACACACCCCAACAGAATGGGGTTGCCTAAAGGACAAATCGGACACTTGTTGAGAAAGCTAGAAGCATATTGTTAGAAAGTAGACTCCCCATAAATTTGTGGATAGAAGCTATGAACACTACCAACTATGTGGTGAATTGTTCACCTTCTAGAGCCAATTAAGGCAAGACACTTGAAGAGTTGTGGTTAGGAAATAAACCACATGTGGGACATTTTAGAATTTTTGGGTGTGCTACTCACGCTTTGGTCTTGAATCTTAACAAAAAGAAGTTTGATTCTAGGACAAAGCTATGTTGGTTAGTGGGTTATGACCTTCACACAAAGGCCTACAGGTTATTCTATCTAAGGGCCTTTAATGTCATTTTTAGTTGAGATGTCATATTTGACGAAACCTGCATTGGACTAAGTGCAAAGGAGCGAGGTGTAACCTTGTTGGAGTAGAAGAAAATCACACCACAAGAAAAACACCAAAGTGTTTACTCCTTTGAGCAAAAAAATGCATCAACAAAACTTGAAGATCTCAGGTGGCTTTATGGGATTGGAGTGCCTTCAAGTGTGTTTCAATTAGAGGCAAAAGATGTAGCTTAGGGATCAAGTCCTTTTTGTGCATCATCAAACACAAGGAATAAGTCCCTTTCAAATTGTGATTTATCTCTAGGAAGGATCCAACTCAATAATGAACCAATCGATCATGCAAATAATCATATGCAAGATTTTACTAGGCAAAATCAAACTAGTGTGCTACAACAATGTTGACCAAAATGGTGAACCGTGTTGCTTAGATGCTTTGATGAATTCATTGTAAGAACTGTTGATCCGATTTGGGAACCACCTAGTTTTTAAAAAGCGGCATCAAACTCAAGATGGAAGTTTGTGATGCGGAAGAGATGGAGTTAATATCACATGATCAAACTTGGCAATAGGTTCAATTGTCTCCCAAGAAGAAGTCGATAATTGCTAAATGGATCTTAAAAGGTCAAAAATAATTTTAATGGCAAACTTTCAAAGTATAAGGTGAAATTAGTAACCAGAGGATTTGACTAGACAAAAGGTTTGGACCTTCAAAAAAAATTTCTCTGGTCATCAAATCAAGCACAATCAAATTTGTGGTGGCTTTTGTTGCACATTTTGGGTGGAGAATTTCACAAATGGATGTGAAAACAATGCTTTTAAATGGTGACCTTTAGGAAGAGGTATACCTATCGCAACCTAAAGGATTTGTACAAATTGGGAAGGAAGATTTGGTTTGTAAGTTTACCAAAGCACTTTATGGGCCTTAATAAACTCCTAGAGCTTGGTATGAGAAAATTGATAGTTTTTTCAAAAACTTGCACATGTTAAAAATGGAGCAAATTCAAAACTCTACTTTTGGTGTCATGAAAGGAAAAAATTGATTTTCATGCTTTATGTGGATGACTTGGTCATTGTAGTTAACTCATAAAAGGAGATCACTTGGCTGAAGGTGAAATTGGCAAGACAATTCAAAATGATAGATTTTGGGCAACTTGGATAATATTTGGGCATCAATTTTACCTTCACCAAAGTGGGAGTATTCTTGTCTCAAAAATCTTACATTGAGGACATGCTTCATATGTTTGGAATGGATCATTGCAATTCAACTAAGGTGCTTATGGCAGAAGGCAAAATGTTGATTGTAAACATGAATGAACAAAAGGTGGATGCAACCACCTATAGAGAGATGGTTGGAAAACTAATATATCTAGTGAATACCAAGCTAGATCTTAGTTTCTCGGTGTCAATAATGCATCAATTCCTAGCTGAACTTCAACAACTCCATTTCAATGCGATGAAGCAAAATTTGAAATACTTGAAAGGTATTGTAGACTATGGAATCCTTTATAGGAGAGGACATAATGTTAATTTGGAAGCATTTGTGGACTCTGATTGGGCAAGTGATCTATAAGTAGGTACTTCTTCAAAATTTGAAACTTTTTGATGTCTTGGTATGGGAAGACAAAAGCTACTATGGCATTATTTTCAGTTGAAGCGAAATACCATGCGTTAATGGAAGGAACCAAGGAAGTTATTTGGTTAAGGAAACTTTTGAGTGAAATCAACTATATCAAGCCAAGACCAACTATTTTGTTTTGTGACAATGTGAGCAACATCAAAATGGCCAAAAACCCAATATTCCATGCCAGGACCAAATATATTGAATGCCATTACCATTTTTTTGAAATAAGGTGATGTCAAATGAAATTTCCATATTACACATCCCAAGCACTCAACAACAAGCCGACATTTTTACAAAGCCATTGGGCAAAACAAAATTTGAAAGATCATAGCAAATTGTAGGAGTAATTTTCAAATCTTTTATTTCAAATGTGGAAACATGAGTAGGTTGATGAAATGAGGTGTGAAGGAGGGTGTAAAATTTACACGCCTTAGTTGTACAATTGCAATGCAGAATGATGTTTGGTTTATTTTTAGTCATTTGACATTCAATTTTTAATAATTAATATGTGCAATTGTCGTGGTGATTCATAGTTAAAACCATATATAATAGCTTGGTGACTTAAACTAACTTCAACTTATCAGCTAGTTCAAGAACAATAGCTTATCCTTTCTCTTTTGGTATTTATTTGGTTAGTTCTTGGTTGTTAAGTACTTTTGAACAATGAAGTTCCTCTAGACTTTAAGTTCTACAAATTAACCCTTTGTTTTCATCCAACTCATGTGAGATGAATCCACATAAAACTCACCTTGCTAAATGTATTCGGGTCGAACTTCCATTATCATTTTCATTATCATAGTCAACATATTTTTAGAATGTGATTTATCCCCATAGATTGACAATTTCCTTGTCATAGCTTTAGGTTGTAGTTGTTATAGCACATAAGAAAAGTAAGAACCATGGAACCCCACAATGAAGCATACTCATTCTTCTAGAAAGAAGTCCCCCTACATTTTTTGGTTCAATACAACATTCAATTTTAAAACATCCACTGGCATGCACAACACTATCCTCTAATAATTTCTTAAAGGTCCCTTCGAGTGAATATTGGCTATTATAGAATAATCTACAAAAACTAGAACCAATCTTATAGGTATTAGGTCTTCATTTAGACTGTGCTCTTACTTTATTCCTATCCTATATTGCTCCATCTAAATTAAGTGAACTGTCAAGCCAATTTTTTTGTATTTATGAGATTGTAGATAAACTCCAAAACAACACTTTGAAGGTAACTATTGTACCAATTATTCTAGCTCAAAACCAAAATTAACACAAGAAGAATTTGTGCACTTTTTACCTTTTAGACGTCATTCTAAAAGCACAAATCATAATGACTAGTAGCCACAATTCCCCACTAACTAAATCAACTCCCAACAGTGAGTGTGGAGAAGTGTATATGATAATTTGTCCACCAATTTGGCCAAAAAACTATACAAAGTTCCTTCATACTGGGGTTTTGTCACATGTCTAGAAGCAATGGGAAGATTCATCAATCATAAGTTTAACTAGAGAACTTGAAAATCAAAAGTCAATAGAGTCCTTAAGTATGTTGAGTAAGTCAAATTAATGGGCATATCTCTCTTGCAAAGTTGTCTTAATCCAAATTTATTGGTATGTTTAGACTCTTGATAGTAAAAATGGTTGACAAATCTTTGGTAGAAAAGATCTATAAGCAAACTAATCAAGGGAGGAGACCTACCTTAAAGATGGGTGCTTTTTAAGTTTATTGCAAAAAATTGATCCAAAATCTTTGAAGTACTTGCTTTGGAGGTCACACCTGTCATATACCAAGGACAAAAACTCTTGCTTGGAATTAGATTGAACAACTAAGTCCATACTCTTTCAATGCACATGAAAAATCCTTAATGGCCACCAGTCCCCAAATGAAAATAGTGGAGATCTATCAAATCTTGTAGACATATTTACTTACAAACAAACATTGAGAAATTATCACCACAATGGACCATGCTTGAAGAATGATGTGCCATGGAAAGTAGAGGATATAAAGTATATGGATGAAGTGGATAAATACATCTTCATTAAGTCCACAAGGGACCATGCTTTAAGAATGATGTGCCATTGAAGTAGAGGGTCTAGAGTATTTAGGAGTTGTGGGAAGGCGTGACATCCTCATTAAGTCTTTTTTTCCTTGAGGAAGGGATGAGTTTTGGGGTAGACCGAAACATAGAAACTCAACTTGAATTTGTGGCAGAAAGTGATTTTTTCAACAAACAAATGCAAAGAGGACAATTTGATTTTCAATATGGGTTCTTCATGCACTCCCATTATAGGGAGGATGTTTGTATCCCATTTATGCAAGTGTCAATTTTAGCCTAACTACTAACTCACACTCATTGTTGTTCAGTAATAATATTCAAGCGATTAGATTGATGTTGTTAGAAAAAATCTAGAACGTTAGCATAGATCATTTTGTGCAAATACAATCATATTTGTTGAACCTTCAAGAGAATTGCACACTAGCAACAATTTCTTCATATGTCATTATGTAAAAACAACTCTTATTACCCCTATAGCAAATGTGTGCATTTGCTACCTCATATAGTTTAATGCCTTCCAGATGATTTGAAGGGCCCCTTGTATAAGGGCAACACATTTTGGCCACTATAAAGCTTGATTTGATGGTTCAACATTACAAATAGTTACAATTTCCTTGGGGGTGAATGTACACTAAAGTGGACCAAAAATGGTCAGATAGGATTCACTCAAAATATATTTTCTAGTTTATTTTTATAGTACCAGAAACATAGAATTGTCATATGTTCATTTTCAAAGCAAAAAAATCATCTTTCTCAAAATATCATTATCAGCAACCATTTAATGCATCTCAAGGTACAATGTTGATGAAAAATTATAGAAACTTCATGAAGATCATGTTGTAAAGGACTTTGCTGTTTTTTTTAAATTTTGGTGTTTTTTGAAGTCCACCAAACTTCCATGCCATCTTGAAATGATTTGAAAACCCCTATTTTGAATTATTGCTGACATTTATTAATGTTGTTCCTTGATAAATGGACTCATCATTATAAACTATGATTATGTTGAGTTCATTACAAGTTATTTTATGTATGATTATCAAATAATCATTGACATTCAAAAGTCCTCCATTTGATGTAAATATTTAGTTTTGAAATAATTTCATAATCTTACTTAACTAGATTACATAATATTCATATACATAAATCCTTTTTTAGAAAATTAAAACATCATTTGATTGAAGACACATTCACAAAGGTGCCAAAAAAATCGCCTTGTAATGTTATGTTATGGACACTTTAACTTGCATACCCTTGAAGCAAGGCATTCCCAAAGTGCGGGTCCACCTTTGGCTAACACCTCCTTGCACACTATAACTTGGTGTTCAACTATTTAAATTCTTTCAAGTCTCAATTTCCAACACTCCCAGGTAATGAAACACCCTAACCATCAACATTATGAATCAACTTCCAATTGATGTCAATAAGACTATTAATTAACACAATATTTTTAACTAAGGGTTTTATGAATAAACTCCAACTTATGTCAACATGGTCTCTTTGAGAATTCCTATTTTTCATCAAACATTTTTCGAATTGGATGTTGGTTTCATACTCCAAAATCGTCTTCACAAAATTGAAATTTAAGCTTTGAAAAACTTTTGGTGAAAATATTAGCCACATTTTCTTAGTATTATATGTGAATTATTAGTATGTGAATTCACTCTCAACCTTGGATCAAATGTAATCCATTCAGACCTTGATGTGCTTTATGGATCCATGAAACTTTAGGTCTTGCACTACAAGAAAAGTGTAATTGCAACTACAAAATAGTTACAACCAATATTTAAGCTAAAAGCACCATAAAACCCATTGAAATAAACAATTGGACTAAAATAAAGTGATTTTTCCATTTTTTTTTGAAAGGAAAATTGTTTAAAATCTCAATCCAAGTGGAATTAGATTTTTTGAGTTTTGAAAAGATCAATTATGAATTTTTTTAACAATTGTCATAAGGTAACCCACAATTGTCATTAGGTCCCTCCATAAATCATGACTTAAGAACTTTAAATCTTCATAATAAAAGCTTAATATGGCAACGCAACATTCTTGGTGCCATGGCCACATGTGCCAAAACTTGAAGTAAATGTTTTAAAGATAAAATTGACTTATGTCAAAACATAAAAATATATGATCTTTAAATGAACTTGAGACTTGAAAAGTAATTTGGAGACCTTGAAAAACCAAAGGGACAAGGTTTCACATGTTTGAATCTATTTTGAAGTACATTAAAACACACTTTCTTCCTTACACAAAAGCACGTGATGCTTGATGCACTTGGGATGTTTCATTAGAAGCACCCACCCCTCCTTCGACATTGACCTAATTTAAATTAGTTGCTAACTCTTCCCCTATGTTAAGCAAACTTAATACCTTTTTGTGTAATTGTTTTTGGAAGCTTTGAGAAACAAGTTGATGTTTGGTTGGCAATGAGATTTGAGGGGATTTTTGATTTGTTGGAGATGAAAAGATGAACATCCAAAAGGCATATTGGAAGAATAAGCAAAAGTTCTATAATGCTTGGTTATGAAAAGTGGTCAAGTTGTTTGAAGCATTATGTTTACAAGGATAAGGATGGGAAGACTAAAACAAGTTTTTCTAGATGCATGGTAGGTTGGATTGCAACACTTCAAAATCAACCTAATGGATTCTTACAGTGGAGGAAATTGACAAAAGTTCCATGGAAGCCAATTCTCTTGGATGACCTCTTCTATTTTATGGTGTGGTAACAATTTTATCTTAATAAAATTTCAAGTTAACAAACATAATAATATTGATGTTCTTCCAAGTGTGGGCAAGAAAAAAATGTTGAACCCTTCTTTTAGATTGCAAATCACATAGTTAGGCGAAAAAAATGTAAGCTTTTAATGTCATGGTCAAAACACATTAATAGGAGCCAAAAAGGTGTTGTGAGTACTTGAAAATTTCAAATTATAGTAAATATGTTTTTGTTTTGACATTTAAAAGTTATGTTAATCATTTCAAGTTGTGTTAGATGACTTGTGTGAATTTTGAGGAATTGAAATTAAAAATTCATTAAATTTAATTTTGGGTTTTGATTTTAGTAAAAGATTCTTGAACTTGAAAAATAGTTGTGTTAAAAGTAATTGATTTTGCAAGGGATTAAGATAAATGACTTGTTTGATAAAGAAATTTTGATCATAAAAATATTTAAATTATAGTAACCTACTATCCACATTAAAAAAAAATACAATTAAAAAATTATGGAATTTGAAATTTTTAGAATTTCAAAGTATATTTCACAATCTCAAAATTTCAAGAGTCTTCACCACATGTAAATGGTAAGTGTTATACATGACATATAAAACAAAGCTGTAGCTTATGATATAAAAAGCTAAAACCTAAGATAGTTAATATATTTTGGTATCATAAAAGAGTATGATAATTTTTCAAAATGAAACGCAAAATTTGGCAAAATATACACACTTTGGATAGAAAATTTTAAATAAATATATATACATATATTCAACAATGACTAACACAAAACATGTGATATATCAGGGCAACTATATGTATTTTTTAATACAAGTTGCAAAATATTTTATATGAAAAAATGAAAGGGATTAAAAAAGGACTCATAGTCTTTTTATAAAATGATTGGCTCCTATTAACATGCTTTGAACTGTTAGTAGGAAATTACATTGTGATCTGAAATTTACAACATGTCAAATACAACAACCATGATTGTTATAAATATGATAATATGCAATGAATGAAGAATGAAAATGTGAAAAGATTATTATTGCACCAATAGAGATGTTATATGCTGGAGGTGTTGGATATTGAAAAACCATAATTGTAATTTTTTTGGGAACTTTTAAATGTTCTTGGGTGATGTTTATGTCTTCATTTGTTTTGTTCCCTTTCTAATGCATCCAATTTTGCTATGTTTTGTAATTGTGGCCATAAACACCAAACATATCTCAAAACTTTATTATTACAAGGTGTGGGAATAAGATTCATCAAATGTGCACATGAAGTTTATGCACAAGAAATGTCAAATCTTCAAATGAAACTCCTTTGGTGGTTGTAACTCCAAAATATGTCATATTAGTCAACATGGACTTATTGGTGCCCAATGCATTTTTGAACAAAAAATAGATTTCTAAAATAAGGTGTGGATTATTTTTTCTTCTTTCAAATGCTAAAATTGGAACATTTATTTTAAGCAAGCTAATAATTTGAAAAAAATTTAAAGTAGAATTTAGATTCAAATTGGAATATCAAGTGTATTCAAAAGTGCATCATTTTGATGTTTGAAACACAAAAAAATTGAATAAAAAAACTTGTTACTTGCGTGCTATTCAATTGACACTTACTTTGTCATAGTCCATATGTGTAACCCAAATAACCACATGCCTTTTTACAAGGTGCATCATGTCATGGCCTAGGATATTTTAGGATACTTTTGGCAATATCATGGCCTAGGATATTTTGGGACTAGTATGGTTAAGAGTTATAAAAGGAGATGTTCTATGGAACAACTCTTCAGCAGATCAACACCAGTTGATGGATCAATAAAACTTGTCTTGTCTTGTAATTCTCCACTTGTTTGTAGCCGGTCCATAACAGTTTGATCTCCTCCTTCTTCTTGTTTGTTTGTTTTTTTGCTTTAGTAAGTAGCTAGAGGTATCTTGGAGTGAAACTTGGAAAGGTTATAGAAGACAATAGGTTGCTTCTATTCTCAAAGTTTCAAAAGAAAAAGATATGTTTTGTGAGAGTTATGAGCTTTTGAAAACTCCGTGTCAGATTTGGTTTTTTAGTCATATCTCCTATGTTTAAGCTTTTTTGGGTTTGCAGCTTAGAGAGGTTATAGAAGATTATAGGTTGCTTCTATTTTTCAAAGTTTCAAAAGGAAAAGATTTGTTTTATGAGAGTTATGAGCTTTTGAAAATTTTGTGTCAGATTTGGTTTTCTGGTCATATCTCCTTTGTTTAAGCTTTTTTGGGTTTGCAGCTTAGAGAGGTTATAGAAAACTATAGGTTGTTTTATTCTCAAAGTTTCAAAAGAAAAGGATATGTTTTGTGAGAGTTATGAGCTTTTGAAAATTTTGTGTCAGATCTGGTTTTTTGGTCATATCTCCTTTGTTTAAGCTTTTTTGAGTTTGCAGCTTTGTGATCTTATAGATCATATAAGAATAAATGTATGAGAGAAATTTCATGCCATTTCAATTTGTTTTGAGAGAGATCCAAGCATCTGATGTTTCAGTCTCAGTTTTGAAGTCAGTTTCTTTTGAAAGTGATATATCTTTGTGATCATCATCAATAGGGCTGAAATTTTGAAAGAAGGTAGTAGACATAGTTGCTCATGTTTCACCAAAATTTTAGAGCGATCCAAGGTCATATGTGAGCAGTGTAGCTTTGCAAAGTTGCTATGACAGAAGTTTGTTTTGAAAAGACATCAAAGCAAAAGTTTTGAAGTGGAGCAAATACAACTTGGGAGATCTTGAAGGAAGGAGTTTGAAGATTGGGAAGCACAAATACATTATCAAGACCTTCGTACAAAAGTGTGAGAACTACCACCATGGACAATTCATAATCAAACATCGATCTCACTCAAATCCTCGCCGCCCTTCAGCACCTTCAACAAGAAAATGCCGTGCTTAGAGACTCGGTAACCCGCCTACAGAATCAGCCACCACCTCCTGCCCCAGTACCTCCTACTCTTGCAATGGTCGCCTTAAAGCCCAGATCAGTTTGTCAGAAAAGTTTGATGGAACACGCCTCAAATTTCGAGGCTTTGTTAGCCAGGTACGCCTGATCATGCAATTACACCCCTGTGGATATTTTGATGACACCACTCGTGTAGGATTCGTTGGAACCCTACTCACAGGGACAGTTGCAGCATGGTTTGCTCCCATCCTGGAGACATCATCCCCTCTCCTACAAGATTTCAACGCCTTTATGGCGGAATTTGAAGTAGTGTTTGGGGATAGTGACAAGGCCAAGACTTCAGCTAACAAGCTGCGTCGCCTCCAGCAAGGGACACGTTCGGCCATCGTCTACGCCTCAGAATTCAGGCAGCTTGCCTGCGACGTCAATTGGGGAGAAGTTGCCTTGATTGATCAGTTTTGTTGTGGGCTTCGTGATGATGTTCAAGATCTTTAGTTGACACTCGCAAACCCTTCTTCCTTCACTGAAGCCATCACCCAGGCAATTCAGTGCGATAATCGTTTGTTCGAACGTCGCCAGGAAAAGAAAGTCACCTCCAACGCCCAGCTTTGGAACAATCGACCTACTACGCTCGCCTTAGTTCCCTAAACAATACCAGTTGCCCGACCTGCCTCTTTTCGACCTACCCCGATGCAGATCGACGCAGCTAAGTTTAAAACTTTGATAGAAGCCGAGAAACTTCGCCAAAGGACAAACAACTTGTGTCTTTACTGTGGCAACCCAAGGCAGATAGCTCGCCAATGCCCTCAAAAGCTTGTCAAATTTCAAGTACAAACTGTGGAAACTCCCCAAGAGTTGGAAAACAAGAACATCCAGTCATAGTAGGAGCCATGCGACTGGATCTCACCCAACACCACTTTTGCAAAGGCTCCTGTTCCGCTGTTGGTCCCAGTCCCAGTTTCACTCAGTATGTGGACATCATTTGTATTTCAGAAGACATACCACAAGTGTCAGCATTGGTGGACTCTGGCGCCACCTCTTCTTTCATCGACCAAACATTTGTCGCCCAACACAACATCCCTGTGGTCAAGAAGTCAACCCCTGTTCCGGTAGAGGTTATTGATGGGAGAACCATTGCTTCTGGTGCAATCACACACGAGACAACCCTTCTAGAACTTTGTATCGGCAAGCACACGGAGAAGATTGTTCTCAACATCATCTCCACCCCTCACCATCCTATCATCCTTGGTCTGCTTTGGCTAGAAACGCACAATCCTATCATTGATTAGCAATCTAGAACCCTCACCTTCAGCGCACAAAGGTGCACCTCTCAAGAACCCCATGCTCAGAAAAACATTTTGTCTAGTCTTGCTAAGAACCTTGTGGTCAAGAACCCAAAGAGGGTCGGAACAAATTCCAATTTTCTCAAGTCTGTTATGTCAAGTCTTGCAATCAAGAACCCCCCGGTGGTTAGAACTAAACCTTGTCCTGTCAAGAATCTTGTCAAGAATCCTGCTCAGAAAACCAACCCTGTCCGAATCTTCGTTGATGGAGCTGTCCCTTTCTGTCGGGTTGCTAAGAGTCTTCAAGTCTTCGCCATCCATGTCAACCCAGCCAACAGCAAAAACCCCCAATCAGAACCAACACCTGTCAAACTTCCCGAGAAGTACAAGGACTTTGTTGATGTCTTTGAAAAGATTAATGCTGATCAGCTCCTCGCCCATAGTCCATATGACTACCCGATTGATCTAGAAGAAGGACACTCACCACCCTTTGGTCCTATTTATGGCCTATCGGAACTCCAAGCCTTGCGTGATTACCTTACTGAAAACCTTGCCAAGGGGTTCATTCAACATTCCAAGTCTCCAGCCGGCGCCCCAATTCTGTTTGTCAAGAAGAAGGATGGTTCCTTTCGACTCTGTGTGGATTATCGTGGACTCAACAAGATAACCAAAAAGAATTGATATCCCTTGCCCTTGATTTCAGGCCTCTTGGATCGGCTACGTACCGGGAAGATCTTCACCAAGCTTGACCTCCGTGGAGCCTACAACTTACTCAGGATTCGTCCCGGTGATGAATGGAAGACAGCTTTCCGCACTCGCTACGGCCATTTCGAATACACGGTCATGCCCTTCGGCCTCACCAATGCACCCGCAGTCTTTCAGCATCTAATGAATGATATCTTCCGGGAGTACATGGACGAATTTGTCGTGGTCTATTTGGATGACATTTTGATCTTTTCCAACGACCAGGAAACCCACGACAAACATGTACGATTGGTGCTTGCGACGTTCCGAGAGCATGGTTTATACGCCAAGATGGAAAAATGTGAATTTGACAAATCTTCAGTGGCGTTCCTCGGCTACGTGATCTCTCCAGATGGCATTTTCATGGACAAGTCAAAGGTCGAGACCATCCAGTGTTGGGCTACTCCATCCTCGGTCAAGGACGTTCAACGCTTCCTGGGGTTTGCCAACTTCTATCGTCGGTTTATCAAAGGCTACTCCAAGATCACAACACCATTAATAACCCTGACTTGCAAAGACAAGCCCTTCTCGTGGAATCCAACGACTTAGGCTGCTTTTGATACTCTCAAGATGGCATTCACCTCTGCACCCATCTTGATACATCTTGATCCTGCCAAGCCATTCATTGTGGAAACGGACGCTTCAGATTTTGCCTTGGGAGCTATTCTATTTCAATTTGGAATAGATGGGTTGTTGCATCCAGTTGCTTTTTATTCACGGAAGCTAACTAGTGCCGAAATCAACTATTAGGTCTACGATAAGGAACTCCTAGCAATCATCACGGCATTCAAACAATGGAGACCGTATCTTGCTTGAGTTCAACATCGAATACAAGTTCTGACAGATCACAAGAATCTCCTTTATTTCACAACTATTCGGACCTTGAATCGTCGCCAGGCACGCTGGTCTATCTTCCTAGCTAATTTCGACTTTGAAATTCAGTATCAACTCGGCACCCAGCAAGGAAAAGCTGACGCACTATCTCGTCGTTTAGAATATGAACTTCGAGCGGGGGATGAAAACCTACGGCCAGCAGAACTAGACTTTACTCAACCCCGAGCAATTTTGAGTTGCAGCAACAATCAGCACCCTCCCAGACTCAAACCTTGTCAGGGACATTAAGATGGCAACTGAGGAAGACACCTGGGCTACCAACATCAAGAAGGAACTCCAGGAACGACCAAGGAACCCAAATCGTGATGATCTGGATCAGTTTGAGCAGCAAGACGGACTTCTCCTTCGAAATAACCTGATTTATGTACCCGAAGGACCTATACGCCTAAAAATCCTGAGAGAATGCCACGATAACACCCTGGCGGGTCACTTTGGAATGGCACGGACTCACGAACTAGTGTCAAGGAATTATTGGTGGCCCAAAATGAATAAGCTGCTACGGGAGTATGTCAAGTCTTGTGATACATGTGCTCGATCCAAGGCTCCCAGGCATCACCCGTTTGGACTCCTACAGCCCCTGCCGATTCCTAGCCGACCTTGGGGATCTATTGCAATGGACTTCATCACGGACCTCCCTACTGCCAGAGCCAAGAATTCAATACTGGTTGTGGTCGATCGGCTCACCAAAATGGCCCATTTCACCCCTTGTTCCAAGTCAATCACGGCAGAAGAGACAACTTAGTTAATTCTAGACGGAATTGTTCGACTGCATGGACTTCTTGAAGAAATTGTGTCCGATAGATGTCCTCAGTTTGTGTCCAAATTCTGGCGTCGCTTATTCAAGCTTCTTAGAGTTGACATTCGGCTATCTTTAGCTTTCCACCCTGAAACAAATGGACAAACCGAACGGACAAACCAGACACTCGAGCAATACCTTCGCTGCACTGTGAACTACCAACAGGACGACTGGCTGGACCTACTATCTCAAGCAGAGTTTGCTTATAATAACACAACGCATGCATCGACTGGGATTAGTCCATTCTTTGCCAATTACGGTTTTCATCCCAGGTTCAGCCTTGAAATTCCTGGGGACTCCGTAAACCCCCACGGCTGAAGAAAGGGCCACGAGGCTTGGAGAAGTTCAACAGAACCTTATGGCAGAACTCAAGCTACCACAGGAGTGGCAAAAGAAGCAAACAGACCGCCGACGCAAGGACCATCCAAACTTCAAGGTTGGAGACAAGGTCTGGCTTCTCAGAAAAAACATTGCTACCACTCGCCCATGTGCCAAGTTGGATTACAAACGCCTCGGACCTTTCAAAATCGCCAAATTGGTTGGTCTAGTGGCTTGCCAGTTGGAGCTTCCACCCCAGTTCAAAATCCACAATGTTTTCCATGTCTCCTTGCTTGAGCCCTATCACAAAAACCCGATCCCAGAACGTCATTGAGAACCCCCAGTTCCAGTCGAAATTGAAGGCCAAGAAGAGTTTGAAGTTCAGGAGGTCTTGGACTCCAAGAAGATTCGTGGAAAGCTCCTATACCTTGTCTTTTGGCGAGGTTATCCTCCTTCTGAAGCTACTTGGGAGCCTGCTGGAAACCTAGTTCATGCCCAAGACTTAGTTAATTGGTTTCACCAACGGTATCCTAACAAACCGGCTTCATCTGGAAGATGTCACTTGAGGAGAGGATAATGTCATGGCCTAGGATATTTTAGGATACTTTTGGCAATATCATGGCCTAGGATATTTTGGGACTAGTATGGTTAAGAGTTATAAAAGGAGATATTCTAGGGAACAACTCTTCAGTAGATCAACACCAGTTGATGGATCAATAAAGCTTGTCTTGTCTTGTAATTTTCCACTTGTTTGTAGCCGGTCCATAACACATCACACCAAGTAACATGCCACATGACATCCAAGAAAAACTATCAATTTAACAAAAGTAATACCCCATGCAAATAAAAACCAAGTTTCTTGAGTCGCGCAAAATTCAAAATCCAAGTTTTTTGGATCCAAAATGTTATTCACCAACAACACAAGCCTACACACTTACAAAGTTTTGTAAGAATCCAAGTACAACTATGAGGCGACTTTCTATCCCTCTACTCTCAATTCTATGAAGTGATTACACTTGAAGGTACATATGTTATTGGTGAAAGAAAAATGCAAAGTTTATTTTTAGATGTTCAGTTGCATTTGTAGTTGAAAATGAATACTTTACTTCTTATGCATTAGTTATGATTCGAAATTGATAAATATATTTTGTAAGTTCAAACATTCCAAAATCTTATAATTTTATGTTAAATTTTCACCCACCTAAATTGACTTTTAAGGATTTGACACTACGTTCAACTTGACAATAAATGTCTAATCACTCCAAATTTTGTTGCTATCACATACATTATTCAAATTTAGCTTGTGTTAGTTCATTAGAATGCGAACTACAAAGCGCACTTGTTTTCCAAATTTCAAGCTCTAAACCCAAATTAATAAAACATTGTGCCATAGAACTCAAGAGGGTTTCACAAAGGTAAAAAATTCAACTTAACAACAGACCTTAATCACTTAAAACATTGTTGCCATGATTTAATTTATTCAAATTTGTTTTTCATTAGTTGATTGAAAAATTAACTATAAGGTGCACTTGCCTACCAAATTTCAAGCTTTACACCCAAATCAAGAAGAAGTTATGTCACAAAACCTGAGAGATCTTGTGAAAATTGTCTAAAATTTGAAGCTTCGAAAACTACCCCTACTCACTTCCATTCTTTCAAAGGTACTACCATCATCCAATTTATTCTCCTTCTTTCCACCATCTACTAAGATTTGTCACTCTTCTCCTCCCAAGGAAATTTACAAAACAAGATTTCAAGGACTCAAATTGAAAATTATGTCTAGAAAAAAAAGCCCAAAATGATTCAAATTCGTACCTTTAAAAAGAAAGAAGGATGGAGGTGAAAGAAAAACCCAACTTGGTGGCCAATGGAAAGTTCCAATGCTTGGTGGCCTTTGGAAGGAGAAGGAGAAGCATCCTTTTCGCCGCTTTTCACTTTCCCCCCCAACAAAATTTACTTAAACTTTTTTTTTTCCATTGATTTTAAGGTTTCACTTTATCATGGTTTTAGACCATTATTTATGCCTTTGTTTCCTATTCCTTGACCTATAAATTATAATCACACATCTCAATGTAAGAAATTTTCCACACATTCATGGTCGATTTGATTTTGATCGAAGATTTTTTCTTTTCCTTAAATTCATGGTGTTGTGTATGATCACATTTTATGGGTCTCAAGTCACACAAGTGAATGAAAAATTGCCTTAGGAGTCATCCCTAGATTTGCTCGGCATTAGACACTATTGTTGGTTGCGTGGTCTGATTCATTAATTGCCTCTTAATAGCAAGGTAGATTACTTAGTCCGCATCATTTGACGCATCATAAATTTTCTACATTTATGAATTATCACTGTGGCATAACCCAAGACTCAACATGTAATTGTAGCTCGACATGGAACTTATCCATAATTTGAATAACAGCTTCATTTATCATGAAATCAATGTTGCCATTGCCATCCTATCACACTATTTATTATTATGTTGTCTTGAATTAATCTCATGCTTATAATGTTTGAAGATTATTCTACCTCCATTGGACCTTTCATTGACACTTCCTCAACTACTTCACAAATTTCAAACATCCTTGTTTACATGATTACTCATTAAATACTAGAACAAGACCAATGTTTTGTTGAACATTACAAATTTTCGCATATACTTCTAATCTCAACCTTTTAGAAAAAAAAAAACCCTACACTTCATTCATCTAATATTGAATTTTGAGAAAAAAAAACCCCCATGCAACCATGCACACTCATCATTCCTCATTCTAACACGAAGTTGTTAAAAACCTCTAATAACCTTACCACATTTGAATATCCTTGATGCAATTCTTAAAAAATGAGACTACCACACATAACAACCAATTTTTTTGTTAAAACATAAATTTATAACACACAAAACAAGTGGAACAAAACCACAACATAGTGGTGTAATTTCAAATCTAAAAAATTGAATTGAGACGCCTCACTTAAGGGATTATCCCCTTCCAAAAGTCCAAATGCTAATTTATTCCCAATTTTTTATTATCACTATTCATGAAGATAAAGACCAAATATTTTGATAGATTTAACTTCTTTTGGAATTTTGTTAGACAACAATGATAAAGCAGCATAAAAAAATAGAAAATATGGTTGACTAGTTGTACTTAAAATTTAAATCCAAAATTGTAAGTGCATAAGCTCTTGGGTGTAATCCCAAAATATGATGTATCTAGGGTCATGATGTTTTCACACATTCTAGAACCACACATTGCCACCTAATTTCACTTGTGATATTTTGATATGTTGAAAAAACAATAAAATTACAAATCAATAAGCTTGTAGCATTGAAAGAAAGCATGTTATGACCCACTTTTCACATTATGTGAGCATAATAGTCCAATTTTTTAAAGACATTTTTGTTTTCCACATTGGCTCACACCTTGTTTAGAATGTTGTTGGGTGGAATTAAAATGGGGGCTTAATCAAATTTGGCAACAATCTTGCTAGATCTTGTCCTTGTTGTTTTAGCTTGCATATTTTGATAGCTATGGCCATATTGTACTTGGAATATGGTGGTGTTATTTCACAATGTGGTGCCATGTATCATCTAGGTGGAAATATTGCATTTGACATAATGGACCTTCATGTAACTTCCTAGCAATAGCCTTGCCATTTTTTGAGGACAAATGCTCATTGAATGCTTTCAATGATATAGTTTTTCATTGGGCTTGTTCATGCCTTGTTGCTTTTTTAACTATCTTTTCTTGTGCTTTCCTTTCCTTGTTCTCAATCATCTTTTGTGTTCTACGTTCACATTGTTTTATTTGTTTCTTCCTTTTTTGTTGTTACTAATGGCCTTTTTCCAAATTTGTGACAATAATACAAATTGTCAAGTTATGTATCCTAACCTCATGAAATCTAAGAATGTCCTCGACTTCTTCTAAGAAGTAATGGCAACAATGGTCCACTGTATTTCTGGTATAAAATCACTTGCTACTTTTTAAAGTTCAAAGGACCTATGTCTTAAATTTTCTTGAACCAACATTTTCATTATATTTGACATTTTTTGAATTTCTAAAATGCATGTTGGAGGAAATGTTGTATTGGGTCCCATTTGCCTCCACTGCCCTCTTGTTCAAAGGCCAAATTCTTATGGTGAAGAATCATTTTTGAATGTTCATTAATGTTAGAGCCCATTTTAATGCCACTTGAAAACCATTGAGTTAAATCCTCTTTCTATGCATATTTGTGCTTGTTGGTTAGCCACCATTGTTCCTTGTGTTTCAAAATTATCTTAAATGGATAAAATCACATTAATGGGAACCGATTCAAACATAACCACTCGTTATTTTGAATGTGTACAAGTTTCAATTGTGTTTTATTCATATAACTCCGTTTTTAATTATGAATCTAACATATGAAGAAGTTTGAGAATAATCCAATGAATATTAAATACCTTTCAACATGTTTTAAAGTTTGTAAACAATGTTTTAAGCACAATGATATAATCTTAAAACATTGTTTGAGCACTATTGTTCAACATTGTTTTAGAACTTTTTTGAAAATTTAATGTTACCACATTAACTTATTAAGATTAGTCATAGCAATTCAAGAGGGTGTTGTTGGCTCCTACTAGCATGTTTTTACCCAAATGGCTTGAATATTCATACATTTAGTGGTTAAAGCACATGAAATGTATGAATTAGTAAGGTAAGAAAGTCCAACTTGACATTTTTAACTTGTTTCATAGTTTTAACGGTCATATGGGAGCCATGACCATTGAGGATTTAAATATGTTAGTTTGTAAGAGAAATCCTATCCATTGTAAAAATCATCGATTTCACAAAATGTGCAATCCAACTTAGGAATAATTGATTGTCCATCCAAGCTTTAGGCTTCATGACCATTGTAACATTACTTTCATAATGCACAATGTGGTTTCTCGACATTCTTTTGCCCTTGAAAATATAAAAATTGGGAATATTTTCTCTTCTAACATTGATGCATGTAAGAATATTAAGCCATTTTCGTTATTTTGGTATAATGGTGTGAACATTATTAGATCCTTTTTTGCTTATTATTCCTCCTTATATATCCACCTCTTCTAGCTTGAGCCTAGATTTGTTGTCACTCCAAATGTGTGCCAAGTCATACTTAGGAAGTTCATAAATTTTTCCAAATTACGTTGTAAAAACTAATGAGATTTTTTGTTGGATAGTGTTTTTGCCATTGTCACCTCCAACCTTTGAACCATCTTCAAGCTTAATTCATGATGTTTCATTTTGAAATAGTTCCACTAACTCTTTTTAGGAATGCCATGTGCAAATGGTTTACCCTTTATTGTGTTATTTCAATAACCTTGAATTCAATTGTTAAAGTGATATTGATAGGCCCATGTTCTACATGTCCAACACCCAATTCACAAGTTGCTTTTCTTTCTAACATAGATAAGGTACCTTCTTTCTCATGTAAGTGCAAGATTTGATATTTCCATCAAGATGGTCTCTGAAGGAGGTTCTTGGGATTCCAAACACATGAGTTGCAATAGTTATTTTTGCACCATTTTCTATTGCCTTTATTGTTTTCCTCATTCCAATTTTCCTTCACTTTTCTTTTGTAAGGTTCAAGTACATTGTGAGGTTTTTGAGATTGAGTACCTTTTGAACTATAATAGGACTATGAGTTGTTGTAAAACAATGATGTGTGGGCAAGCTTATTAAGCACATCACGTAATATGGAATGAATTGTTGAGTGCGATTGCTTTTAAAGTTCTTCCTAGTTTGGAGGCTCTTCTTGGTCTTTGCATCTTGCATCAATGAAGTATTATTTCATTAAACCTTTCATTACTATCTTTTGTCTCATGTGTTACCATTTCTCCTTTTTTTGCATCAGTGATATTGATTCTCTCTCCTTATGCATCTTTTTATCAATGATGTCATGCAATTATATCCTTCATTATTTATTATCTTCTTCATCTTTCATTCTCCATCACTCACAATAATTTTTTCTAGACTTGTTTATTTTTCATTATTTTCACATTATTTTTACATTTCCCTTGAGTGGAAGATGCTCTATTTGGAGGTGGAGATTTTCAAATGAAAAATTGTGTAGGGTTTAAGGTTTAGGACTCACATGCAATTTGTAGTTGCCAATGTTGATCTCATTATGATGTCAATACATCCAAAGAATGAAGTTTACAATTCATGGATATGTTATCATTTGTTGACCAATTTTCTACCCTTGTGATTATTTCCCAATAATTGTGACTAAATTGTAGGCTAGTTACTACCTATCACATGGCACTAACATAATTGAATCTCGAAAAAATAATTGAAAAAATACAAGTTTGATTTTCGTTGTTTATTTAAATGGAGCACAATTTTGTCATATGTGATAATTGATACGTGATTAAATCCAAATTGTCCATTTCAAATGGTTTTAATCGTAACATGTGGCATAATAAAATTCTCCACATGCCATATTAATTGAATTTTGACCAAATATATTTAGAAATAAATATTTACCTAGATACATAAATAAGTCTAGGTAGGTAGGTAGGCCAAAATAAGTAAGTAAATAGGTAGGTTGAATATGTATGTAGGTAGGTAGTGTAGATAGGTAGGTAGATATTTTTATTTTATTGTAGGTTTAACTTTTACGATGAAATATTTTTGATTGACTCATCCCAAATGACACTTATCTTTTTATTTCTTATGTTTTTCAATTCTTGGAATGTACATCATTATAATTTACAAAGTTGAAATGGAGGATAAAACATATGGGATAAGCTTTCAAGTCACAACCTAGTTGCAATTAATACATATTACCTGCCAACAACTACTGGCTATTAATTACTATCTATTACGTAATTGTTTAACCTATTTCCTACCACCTATTACCTAGTGTAACATACAATCTATTAACCTAACTTACTATCTATTAACTTATCTTAAAGCTTGAAGCTACTACCTTTGTACTTACCTACTTACCTAGTTAACATTTAACACACCTACCTAACTATAAACCTAGATTAAATAGGTAAGCAATCTAGGTAGCAAGGTTAGCCTACCTAAACTACTTAACAATGTATTTATGTACTTAAACTACTTACCTATTTAACTACCCACCTAAGCTACCTATCTATCCATGTACTTAAGATATTTACTTATATACTTACCTACCTACGTGCTAGGTTATCTACCTATCTAGGTATGTACTAAAACACCAAACTTATTATCTACCTACCTACCTATGACTTATATAAAATATGTTTTTAACATCAAGCCAATTACCCAAATGTTTGACAACCTAACTTGCAAATAGGTACCCATTAACACATTAATATGCCATTTTAAATGTTATTTGCTATGGCCAAGTTGAGGGATAAGAATAATCAAATTATGTCAACAATCACAAAAAGTCAATGTGAATACATGCGAAAATGAAACATTAGTGGAATCAAACAAAATTCAATGAAATTGTCAAATTACAAGATAAAAAAGGTGACCATGTTTGAATACATCATTTGAAATGTATTCAATCACAATGAACTAGTAAATTGTGTGTTTGAATTTTTAAATTTATAAAATTTCACGACCTTGACATATTGCACATAGTCAATTACCAAAATATGTTATCTTTTTGTTGGATACAATCTAGGAAAAAAAAAGTGGTTGTAGAGGACATGACATGATGCATATTGCTTCATGAAAATTGTGTGCACCCTTTACCAATGTTTTTCTAAGGGAATTTTTTGAAAGCCAAAGTGGTGATTGTATTGAGGAATAATCTTGTTGTACACAAAATATGAAATACAAATCCTTAATCATCCTTTCATGTTTTTGGCTACACAATGAAAACCAAATATAGAAATTTGGTGATTTATTTTTCCCACTTTTGGCAATTGAAAACATCCAAAATCACTTCATTTTCAAATTTTTATTTTTCATCTCACATTTTGTCAAAATTTCGTCAATAAAAAAAAGTCTACAGATGCCTTTAATTTCATATTTGCATGAGAATCATGTGAACATAAACAAGTCACTCCATTGTTATCTCTACCAAATTAGTTTTCCATTCTGGATTTCATATTAATGTCCACCTAAAGGAAGTCATGTTGAGGTCCTTGTTTGGAATTGTATGGTCCATACTTTCGTGTCCAAAAGGCTTCAAGGATGTAACAATTTTGCCATGTTCAATTCTTGTAGCAAGATTCTCAACACTTTTCTACAACTTAGATGGCAACCATATAAGAATTTTGCAACGTAGCCAAATTCCACCATTGAAATGGCAGGATACCTTGATTACATTAAATAAGCTTGAAACTTAACCATTTTCTCATAAGTGTGACTTCAGGAGGTTCACAGGAAATAGTTGTAGCAAGCGAATGAAGGTCATTTGTGCTTTTGTAGTGTTTGATGTACATCACAAGCCCCATATATTTTGGGGACAAATTTTTGCATTGTGGGGACCAAAAAAATCAGAGAAAATTGGAGAAATTCCCCAAACTTTTGAAAGAAAAAAATTGAAAAAAAATCCTGATGACAATACCGTTTTTTTGGCTCTCAGTTAAAGGGATAGCTGATTATTGAAAATACAGTTTAATGGTAAATATATATTTGAAAAATACAAAATTTCAAGGTTGGTATTGCATCAGGAGCAGGGTTTTTCTTTTCAATTTTGTGAGCTAGGTGGACTGGCCATCATCCACACTTAGAGGGCTTAGCCAAATTTGGCTACAAGTCATAGAGGAAAGTAGAAAAAAATTGGAACCATGCCAAAAACTATCTGGCCTCTAAATCTGGCGATTTCAGAAAGGAGTCCTCCAAAGTATGGGGAGTTTGGGCCATTTTTATCCAAAAAATATCCTTGGAATGAGTTGCAGCCCCATTTTTTGGTCAGCAAGTGGTGAAATGTTGCCCCAAAAGAAATTGCTGATGAGGAGTGACATTAAAGAGGTTTGAGTATATTAGTTTGAGCAAACAAGATTTGGATGCAAAAGGTTTCAAAACTGAAATCTTTGTGTTTGAAGGTTCAACAAGATATGACTAGATGCTCCGGGTAATGGCCTTAGATGGGGTGTTCCTTAGGTAAGCACCTTCGGGAGGCAGAGTGGAGGCCAGGGTCGCTTACTTTGAGGGTGTTACCCAGTGTAAATACTAACAAGAAATTCCATTTTTCCAGGAAAAGAAAGAAAAAAGATGGCAGCGCTTCAAAAAACGAAATGCTGGCTTCTGCATTTTGTTTTTGGAAACACTCTCCTCTTGTGGATGAAAAACTACCCTCTGTGAGAGTGCCTCTTGATACACTAGAAAATTTCGGGTAAGCCTTTACTTGTTACAAGTTGTTAGTTGTTGGGAAGGCGAACATCAAGAGTAAAAACAAACATGTCTCATGGGATAAAAATCCATTTGGTTAAAAAGACTAAACCAAAATGCATGTGTTACTTCAGAAAGTAATACAATTGTCCCCCTTTCAAGTTCCATGGCATCTTATCAGTATGCTTTAATGGCCTGCTTGTTTTACCACATAGCATGGAAACAACCACCTCAATGGGTGCTTCTTTTCGTGCAAAACTTTTGCCACTTGGCTACAAAATGGCACAAATACACCAGATTTTGGAAAAGAAAAAATTCTAAAATCATCACATTTCTACAATATGTTCCAGCAGGCCCCAAATTGTAGCATGATTCTTGATTTGTTTTACTTTCATATCTGTAATACAGCCAATTTTGGCTAAATACTCTTGTGGAGCGTCGCCAATGTGGCTACATCACAAAATTGGAAAGAAAAAGAGAAAAAACCCTCATCTAGATACATATGCTCTTGTCTAAAATTCATGAATTATAGCAAAATTGTGTTCAAATTGATCGTCATCTAGCCTATTATTCTATCTTATGATTTGCCACTGTTGAGAAATCAGGCATTTTGTATGTAAACGAACAAGTCACTTGAAAAGAATCGTGCTTGCATTTTCATAGGCTTGTCGTATACATGGTCTACAAACAAAAAAAAAGTTCAACTGAATTTAACATGACTAAAGGCGTTTTGCTTGTGGAAACCAAGGCTTGACTTATTTGAACATTCTTTACTTGAGAGTCATTTTCGTCATTAACTAATCCATAAAATAGTTAAAAGAATTTTCATGAGAATATGAAGCTGAGGTGTGAGAAAAACCATCACAATTATGAAAGGCCACCATCCAAATAACTTCACTCCTAACATAGCAATATCATACTAGATCATGAAAGGATAATATATTCAAAATTTTAAACGAATTAATTTTTTGGGAAATAAGAATTATTCATCTTGTCAATGTTTAAAACTGACTCTAGCCTAAGTACATAGGCTATGTATAATTTCTGTGTAGGGTAAAGCCCTAAAATGAGAGCATTCTTAAATTTAAGGGGCCTAGCACAAGGTGATAAGGAGTCCAGACCCGCATTATGGGAATGTCCCTCACCCACGGTCTTTACCTATCATAAAGCACAAGGCAAAATTTATTATGAACCAAACCTACGTGCATTGGGAAGAGTAGGAGTGGGAGGGATATTATGCCTACTCCTCAATGCTGGGAGGCTTCTTACACCTATGAGTAGGCATAATTTGCCTCCCGCTATTGGGGAGTAGCATAGTATCCCTCCCATATTCAAGGAGGGAAATTGAAGCATATAATTGTGCCCGCTGTCTAAATACACTAAGATTTCTGGGAGTGTGCTATGTATGTACCTCTTTAAAAGTTGAACTAAAATAGAGACTAAATTTGTCAAGAGGTATCAACATATAACTGACATTACTTCTTTAAGTTGTGAAGAATAATAGCAAGTAGACAATTCTGGATTTGTGCAATCCTCTTTTCAACTTTTCCTTGGCCAAAGTAAACATACTTGGGAATCACACCTGGGGGAGACGTGGTAGATAGAGATTTACAATTGCCTGTTTGCAGGAATGCAGTTGTTGAATCTTCAGGAAATAATATTTGGGAACACCTTGCAAAAAATCCAAAAATCTACTTGTTTTGAGGTCAACTATAGAACGTAAAAAAAGTTGTGCTGTTATGTGAACCTCAACAAAATAAACTCTCCTTCGAAGACATCATATTTTTGGGTGGTGATTTTTTTCAAAAATGGACAAAAAGAATTAAAAAAACTTCCCAATCACCAAAATGTGACGATAAATAAATCAATCATTGAAGAAATATGGCCAGAGTCTTCATCAGGTTCCAATAGTAGCTAACAATATGGAACGCTATTTTTCTTAGAAAAAAATTCATATTTTTGGTTATGGCCAAAATTGTCCAAATCATCTTGTGGATGATTGAGTTATTTGAATTAAAAAGAAAAATACGTATTTTCATAAAAGACACCAGATCATTTGGACTTTCTTGATGAAACCAGAATCAATATGTACGTTTCTAAAAGAATATCCATTTTAATTCTTACAATTTTGTATTCGCTATAAACATAAAAATAATATCTTAGAAAAGTAGAGCTCGCCTATATTGAAGAAAAAACATTAGAAAATGGAAATGCAATTAAAAAGCAGATTATATTTTCCCCTCTAGCCGGATATGCGAGATGTAAGATCATGAATTGCCTACTATATCCTAACACATGAAGAACTAGAAAGCACCTGAAAAAATCTTTGCAAATCAAGCAAGAAAAACGCCATGTGTAGATGAAGCCCAGATTAAGCGAGAAAACGCCTAATTATATCTGCGCAGATGAAGAAAGAAAAAACGCTTTATATTTGTGCAGATTAATCAAGAAAACCCAGAGAGAGAATAGCACAAAATTTTGATAAGCTCATTAGCATCTGCAGCTCATCCGGATAAGGTCAGCGAGAACCGCGGCAGCTAGCGACCTCCAAGCCGTGTACGTGCGGTCCAGCGTTGCACGTTCGAAGAACCTGTCACGATTTGCTCTCAGTCGCTCCTATATAATCCGTCTGCACCTCGCAGTTTCGGTATGTGCTCAGATTTGCAATCCATCAGCTACAGCATAAGGAAGAACTCTCGGACTGGTACTGATCCCAGCGCGATCTGATCGGCCAGGACTGGCTACCTGACATATTTCTTGGGGCCTTTTTTAATCTGTAGTGGGCCAGTAGTGTTGCCTGGTGGCTGCAGTGTCCGAAACCCAGTCTAAAATTCTCATCACCATCATGGGGTTCATGATCCCTGCAGTCATGAAGAGGAAGCTCAGGCCTTCGTTTGGTACTTTAAGGTTCATGGTGGTGCTTGTAGCAGCTGTCGTGCCAGCGTTCTTTGCGTCTCACGGTGCGTTTTTATTACTTCTGACCGGCCAATATTATAAGTAGCTTCTGACAGCAGCTTCAAGCCGGACTGCAGTAGTATCGACTGCTTGCTACCTTGATGCGTTCAATCAGCTCATGAGTTTAATCTTGAGGTCATGAAAGAGGTCCTGTTTCCAAAATAATCCAGATTGGAAGTACCTGGATGCAAAGGAATAACTTGTTGTTTCATGTTTCATGCTGACTAGTGCGCTAGCCAGATAAGACGTAGAAAGGATGAGATCAAAAGACACGGTAAAATTGGAACATGTATAGTAAATGCTCGAGTAGAAGTTCGCAGGAAGAAAGCTCGCCGGCCGTAGGAAGAAATCTTCAACTAGCACTAATTACGAGTGGGATACCAGACCTGATCTATTGCTCGATAAGTACCGGTAAAGATCAGGTAAATTTTTCCAGCTGAAATTGTGATTTGGTGCTAGGCACGCCACGATTATCGATGTGATTCTACACCGTCCCGATGGCTGCTGCAGGCCTACCGGAATTGGGTCTGGTGAAGAGTAATCAGGGAACACTGAAGAATGACACACACAGGCAGAGACTTACGTGGAATCATGTGAATGGCATGCTGCAGGAAATGCCCAATGCTTGAATCCATCACCGGAGCTGCTGTTCTATAGAGGTGCGATAATCCCAGATGTGATCCCGTCGGTGCCATGCGGATTCCAGCAACTTCAAATATATTATCCTGATGCGTTCCCATTCATTTTCCCGGTGTCCTTCAATGAATCCCTCTTCCAAAACCAAACCTCGGCGGCACCGCACGTGGAAGTGATTGGGGATGGATTCCCTTTCTTTGGATGTTACACCTTGTTAATGGTCGATCCTGATGCTCCAAGTCCGACCAATACGAGCATTAGCCAGGTCATACACTGGATTGTCACGAACATCCCTTGGTATCTGTCTCCACTTTCAGGTACGCCGGCCCGTATTCGAACAGATACTTAGCCTGAATGCTGTTCAAGTCTCCAGCAGCTAAGCCAAATGGTCCTGGGATAACACTAGAAAGTAATCCACGTCTTGTAGGTTAGGAATCTTGTGTTTCTTAGTAAACCGATTCTCTCATGTCTTTAGCCCCTGAACGTGATCGAAGTCAAGTTTAAAGACTGTGGACCCAACTCGTTTTTTACCCTGATCGGACTAGGCCTCAGGTCCAAAGCCATGCAATGTCTAATCGAATCGAGAGTTGAAATGCCAGGAGATTTGTTTGACAAAATGCTTGGCGAATGAATATATGCAGAGATTACTAGCCCGCCCGCGAACGTCGTTTTGCCATACATACCGCCGACACCAATCGCTGGAAGGCACCGTTATATACTCCTCTTGTATGAGCAAGTACGTCGTTCTGCATCTCTAAACCTGTGGCAAGAGCTTGCCTATTAGATCTGATCTTTGGATTCCAGGAGACGATCCGCAAGGAGCCGAACGAATTGAACCGCCTTACGTTAATTGAAAGGAACGTTTACTGTTCGTGGGATATCAAAGGGTATATTAATTCACCGTACATGTTACAAAAGAACATTTTAGCTTCTGGAGTGATCGTCAATATGTTAATCATCTTTGAATGCTGCGCGTCTCGCTAGCTGCTGGTCCTAATTGGATTAATGTTGTTGGGTGGTGTTGTACTGATGTTTGCAGACAAATTGTAGTTTCTTCCCACCAGCACCCGGGCGTATTCTTTTCAGTGCAAAAGCGTTCGCATCGCTTAATGACCTTATAGGACCTGTTGCAGGCATTTATTTCGGGGTCACAGCAGGTGAATAGATCAGATTGAATATTGATGGATTCCCAACTTGGGCATGATCTAATAATCTTCCAATGTCAGTCCTAGTAAGTCTTGTCCCTCGTGCAGCTTAACTAGCTTGAGATCAGGATTCATAGTTATTTATAGTACTAGTGCATCTTGTTGCCGGGATATATAGAGATCATGGAGACTTCACCTTGTTGCACCCGTCCGGGGCGTAAGCGCAACGGCCGCATAACAAGAGCGACCACCGTTGCAGCTTGCAGCAGGGCCGTCAACAGATCTGTGGTTGCAGTTCTCAAGGCATTTCATGATTTCTAATATTAAAATGGATAACTAAATAAACTAGGAGCATTTTATATAACAGGAATTGACATTTTCAGGAAGAGCAGGTTGAGACACGTTCATGCCCGAGAATCCCAAAGGCATATTTTTATGTTTCTAGTATGGATTTAAGAAAGGATCTTTTGCTCCATAGAAGTCCAGCATTAAGTACCTTAAATCGTATCATTTTTATCACTGCATTATATTGAAAGTTGATTACCTTGATCTCTACTATGTAAAGTCTAATAATTGGTGTTTATACTATCTAAGTAATGGTTATCGTATTCGGAACTTTTGGTAATTCTCATTAGTATTATGAAATTGTACATGCAATGTTTGACTTTTAGGTTTTTTGAGTTTCAAAAATTTGGATGAGATTTGTTGATATTTGCAGGGATAGTTTTGATGAAGTTAATTTGTCATAATAAATCTCGTGCACTTCTGCTTACTATCGTCAGCTGGATAACTAAATGAAATAGGTACGGTACAATTCCATCGTAAGTTCCAATGCATTGGAAGGATGAATCCTATGAACCAAAGAATAGGGAAAAAAATTACAACTTTCTAATATACTCATATTGTTCTCAATAGAGAGACATTTACTTCCTTTCATGTCTCTCTATTTGTATGGGGTCCTCTCTCAACAGCTCTTGCTGAAAACATGGTGGTTATGTTAGGGTGCTGTTTTTCTGAATTTTTAGATTTCACAACACTGGCAAACGTCTGTGAAGACAACTCATTTTACACTGGTAAGATAGGTAGCTTCTTCGGCAGGTTCTCTCGACTCTAAACCTCTAAACATTTTATATTGCTTCTTTTTGCAAAAATGGAGAGACATAATGTTCTAACATATTATAGCATAGAAAATCGTTGTCAATCATTGGATACATGATACATGCAGTGCTGGTGGATTGGGTCTTGGGTTTCCACCAAATTCTGTATTTTGCCCTCTCTTGTAATTTCCTTAAATTTTGGCATTTGAAACAAGGAATTTCAAGAAAATTTGATATTTTAAATAATAATTCAATCCCCACCCAACCTGAAAAGGGTACTACAATATATATGATTAGATGAGTGCCCCAGGCTTTACAAAAAGATTGTCTACCTTATGCTTCTAGACATGCTGATGTCACCTGTATGCAATGGCAATTGGGATAGTTTTTTTTATTGGTAAAATTTCGCCAAAAGGTGAAATTCAAAATTCGAAATTCGAAAAAGAAGTGTTTTTGTAAGTCATCAGTCACCAAAAGTGAGGGGAAAAGAAGTAAAAATTGCCAGAATTGTATACTTCGTTTTCATTGTGTAGCCAAAAATATAGAGAGACGATTAAATATTTGTAATTTATTTCTGGTTTATAGCCTAGATTTTCCTATCCTATCGATGATTCCACTTTGGCTACAAACAAACATTCCTTGAAAAAACACTTCAGTGGAAATAGAACTTATTTCAACATGAAGTTATCATTTTTAAATGGCTAGCACAGTGTTCTTTTCTGCACTAGAAAATATTGTCAGGGCTCTGAGAATGTGAGAGTGGCATTGACTGCAAGTAGCCCACATACATATGGGTGCATTCACATTGAAAGGAGCTAGTGGGCCCGAATTGTAGGTCCTTTCTAAGGACTATTGTTTTTCAAGTTTGAAACATTGCCTCCATGTTTTGGATAGGACCCATTATTGGATGATAGTACCAATTTCAAAAGTTTAATTCACATGAATTTTTGCACAATATGTAATTAAATCCATTTTCTTAACGCTCAATTTTCAAATAAATCAAATTTGTAAATTTTAACAAAAGTAAACTTGTCAATATTTTTTAAATAATATGTATTTCAAACCTTCAACGATACATTATATGTTGAGTTCATCAAACATACCTTTCTTTAACATTGATCACTCCAAATGGAACAAAACATATTCAAAAAAAAAAACAAGTCCTGTTATTTAACACATTGAATATTCATGAGAATGCAACCTTGCCTTTCCTTATACCAATATGTTTTTATTTTATTTATTTATTTAATTTTCTTGAGGAAGTTTTTCAAATTATGTAGTTTTAATGTTCAAAAGCACATTTTGACACTAAAAAAGGATTATCATGGATAATTAAAATAAAACATATAGTCAAATTTTTAACCTCATAGTCATCAATATATTGTCATCCGCAATTTTTCAAAATTCATGGTTTGGTTTTACATAAGATAAAGGACATTCAAAATTTTAGCATCATGTACACATCAAAGTGTCCACTCCTTATGATACATTTTATGACAAATGAAACATATTGAAACTACATAGGGTGAAAGCAAATAGTCATTTTAAAATAAGTGGAAGAAGGTTAAACAAATAACCTACCACTTTTTCTTTAAAAAAATACAAGTAGATTATAATAAACAACATTGTAATATCTCTAAAGCTTGCAGTCATAACAAGTGCAAAAGATAATTTCCACCCATTTTGCAAAGCCAAAACTTGAGCAAAAAAAGATCATTTTATGTGAAAAGTTCCAAAGTGCCAAAATACATTGTAATTGTATCCAAAAACAAAGATCCGCAAAAAAAAACCCCTTGAGTTTCCCCAAGAGAAGACTTCAAGTCAATCAAAAAACAGTGGGGATCGTAAAAAGAATGAAAATCCCTAAAACTCTTCCTAAACTCCAAGTTATCCAACCTTATCCTACTTTTAGAACTTGGACTTGAAGTTAGAGGCAACTTCGGTTCTAATAACAAACAATAGCTCAAAAATGGTAGTGATTTAAAACTAGTAGTATCCTAAAATCAGTAGTATTTTAAAATCGGTAGTAACAATAAGTTGGTAGTAACTTAAAACCGGTAATAACCTAAAATCGGTAGGAATGTAAAATTAGTTTACATCAAAAACCAGTAAAGTTTGATTTTTGGTACAAAATTACAATTCTTCAAAACTAGCCTAGAAAACTTTTTGGCCTTAATAACCATCCATCATCTACTAACACGGTTGGGTCATGAAGGGCTTCAAGTTTTGCGTCATGTCATTTTCCTTTTGATACATGCCCCTTTGTTATTTTTGTGTGGTCCCCATCATCTACCATGTTACCTTATTAACAATCCACCTATGTTAATCTAATGGGTGTTGGGATGTTTTGAGTTCATTTAAAGTTAATAGGGTTCAAAAATAACGTAGTAAGGGTTGGGGTCCTCCAAAGGTTCAACAATAAAGTCTAGCACACAATTATTTTCACAATTGGAATTGTGAATTTCACCACCTTCCAAAAGGTCACACTTTCTTCCACATGTGTGGCATGATTGTTATAAGCAAACATAGTCTTCCCACATGAAAAAAAATAATATTAATAAGAATCCAAGTGTGGGTTTTATAGTGGACCACTTAAACCAACATAGGTGTGGGCCTGAAGTAATTTTTGTCACCATTAACTACTTTGAAGGCATAGATTTTGTTCCCCGATCATGAATGATCAATTGTGATCACATGTTGACTGAAACAATTCGATTATTATTCAACAACCAACATGTATTGAAGGAACATGTTGTTAGGGGCGACAAAAATAGATTCAATCACCTTTTGCCACCTAACCAAACCCAATGGTGACCAAATTTATATTAATTGCCATCCTAAAGCCTAAATCAACTTTAAAGCAATTGAAATTGGTTTGGATCACCATCTTGAACACTAAGCTAATTTCTAGGTGATCAAAATTAATTTCAAATGCCATCTTCAACCTTAAACCAACCTCAACCGGATGAAAATTGATTTCAATTCCCATCATCAACCCTAAACTAATTTCAAAATGACTAAAATTGATTTCGATCATCATGTGGTATCTAGAATGACCCCAACTCATTTTGGCCATTTGATGACAATTGAAATCCATTTTGATTGCAATCTTTTATATATAAGGTGTTTGAAACACAATTTGAAAACTTTCTTTTAATTTGATGTGTATGGCCATGATTTATTTTTTACAATTAATGCGATACATTTGTAATTTATTTTTTTGTCCTTGCAACAATTTGGCTTATCCCTATGTTTTAAGCACAACCAACCATTTCAAATAATCAAGATGAGGGCATGAAATGAAACTAAGTTAAACTAAACATTACATTTAATGGCAATGATAATCAAAATGACAACACTATCGTTTACATGGGATTACAAAGGGAAAGTATCATGTGGATATAATTTGATTACTAAAGGACTTGTTGTACAAGGAGATCCCATTGACCTTGTATGTTAGTAGTGAGCAAATCATTAAGAGGAACGATTATTTGTAGCTTAAGATTACAAGGGTGTGGATGTGAAATATCTATTGTGTGCATTTGAAAGCATATTGTGAGTCATGGATTATAATACCACAAATTGTTAAACTTCAGTTCCATAGTTTTCCTTAGTGTTAATGATTTGAATCTTGATAAACCTCCAAGTAATAATTATTAAAAGTTGAATTATCCTTTGGATATTTCAGCATAGAAGATTTTTTTATTTAAATTGATGTAAGACTTTATTAATTTTAGGACCTTAAAAACCTTTTTAAGTACATTATCCTTTTATGTTATAGAGAGGTGAAAGGGGATATAGAATTAAATGGGATTTTACTGATATATTGGGAATACAAGCCCATAATTAATAATAACATTTCGCCATGACAATATTAAGTTAGTTTGTAGAATAATCTTTAAGCACAAATGATGTACATGAAAGAGTTTTAGGATGCAATCCTAATACATCTCTATTTAGTCTTCACTTTTATCAGACTCTTAAATAGAATCAAAATCAAACTTAAATATTAACATTTCCATCTGAATGGCCTCTGGTGAATTACAACTTAGTAAACAATTTTAAAGGGACAAATCATAATTGCAAAAACTCCAAAATGCGACAAATGGTGCGAGCTAGGTATTCCGCTTGATGCTCCATGGAAAGGGGGTTGATTGGGCCTCATAGCCAACGACAATGGCCATCATCAGGAACCCAAGTTCAACAATGAAGATGAACATCGTTGTCTTCACATTGACACTCTTTAAACCTTTCTGGTGCGGCTTCACAAACAAGGACAAATTCTAAATAGATTGCTAAGGCATGTGGGTTAGGAAACAATCGTTGATCCCATGTCAAACGATCGATTCAAGTGCACACTACTCTTCTAGACAGTTTTTCTTCGCACAACCGTTGAAAGACATTCACATCAAACGGTGCTTCTTCAAGTTCTTTCTTTTCTACTAGTGAAACTGGAGGATTCAAGGGCATAACGACATCATCGACCATGCCTAAATTCTCACCTGCATCAACAAAAACCAAGAAGGTAGCAGAAACAATGTGGTACTTACATTCAGAAGGGGTCAAGGTCTTTTTATTTAACAAATTAGGGTAGGTGTAAAGTGTGGGAGTGACAACGGAACCTCATGAAAACTCGAACATCTTAAATTTAATGGATTCATCAAACCTTAATTTTGATGGTGGATCTAGAAATATGTGGGGGTTTTTGTGATGTAAATTTTAATTCCAATTTACTTTGTACTACATAGTTAATTAGTGCATGGAAAAAATAAAAATAAGTAAGGGATATCAAGAGAGTAAATGGTACACGGGGATGTTACTCCAACCATTGAATTCATTTAGTCAAGTAAGGACTCAAAGATGTTTACTTGTTACTACCGATAAATTGTCCTAATAATTAATTACTTGAAATAATTAGGATGAAGAAGTAGGATGGGTTTAGGGTCAATGGATGGAAAGGATAAGGGTCAAATTCAAGAACCTCATCAAGATATCCAAGATAAGGGAAAGGATGAGTCCTCTAATCCCATTAGTCATGAAGATTGTCATCCTATTTGATTGGAGGATGGAATATTTTTTTGTGTCCCATTAGGTGCAAGAATTTTCATCCTAAAATCAATTGGAGGGCAAATCATTTTCAATTTTTGTTGGCTCTTGAAGGATGAGGAGGCCATTGATTGGAGGGGAGGATTTCAAAGCTTCCATTGGGCAAAAGGAACAAGTTTAAGGAAAGGTCATGGAAGCTTACTAAAGGAGAAGAAAGTTTTTTGGGTTGGGAAAAAAAAAGAAAAAAAGGAATGTGTGGAAAAATAAAATAAAAATTAATTCTTATGTGTGGAAAGGTGTTATTCATGAAAAAGATGTGTGCAAGAAGTAAGCACGGAAAGATTTCGATGACAAAGCCTTTGAAGTTTTATTTCAAATAATTATTCTTCCCAAATCCACCATTGGATTTGTGTCAAATTTAAAGTAGTTCTTGTTTAGGAGGTGTAGAAGGTTTTCTCCAAAGTTCAGCATTATCAGATTGATTGTAAGGGAGCTACACTTGCCAAAAGTAGAGGGGGTTGAATCGTCTTTTTTTTTTTTCCTCCAATCTAAGAATGTGATTCTTAATCCCAAGGCTTAACTCTTGATCCAAAAAAAAAACACATAAGATTTTTAACATGGCTCCTTTTAGATTAGCTTTTCAAAAATCAAATGCATGTTAAATTAAGAGGTTGTATGTAGATGTTATGACGAATGGAACAAGAGGGGTTCAACCATCAAGCGTGACATTGAATGAACATAAACATAATGCCCCTTCACATTCCATCATGTTGAGTTACGATTCTCCTAAAATGTCTTTGTATCTTCCAAGTGGGCACAACGCATTAGATTCTTAAAGAACTTCATTGCATTACATTGGACCACCTTACTCATTAAATTACAACTACATAGTAATTCCACTTCGAAGCGGGTTTTGTGAGTGCATATCTTCATGTTGAAGGTGTGCAAGAATGTTTCACAAATTATCCAACTTCATATTTCAATGCCATTTACCAAAATTAACAAATGGTCGATGGATAAAAAAAATTCATGTTATTTTGCTTAAAGAACATCAATGTTTGCAAAAGATCTTGTGTGTTTAAAAATTGTGAAGGATCTTAAACCTTGTCATCTAAAGTTTTGGCTTTGTTGCATTAGGTACAAACCTTACTCAATAAGGAATCAATAAATTCACCCATACAAGTTTTGATTTGTTGACTATAGATTTAATCATGGGCATTGTTACTAGCCATCCTTCAGATTGGGACTCAAACAAAACCCCATTCTCAGGCCTATGTAAAGGAATGGGAAGAAATTAAGATTAGACAACATGCTACAAACAATCACAATAGAATGTGAGCCCATAACGTAATGACATTGAATGTCAAAGTATTAACTTTCAACAAATTAGAAGCACCCTATGTTGGGAGAGCTTACCACATGGAAACAAGTGGAGGTCATTACATGGTTTTAGTTTGTGAAAATCCAAATTGTGTTTGTTTGGATTGAACCTTTGTAAAGCTAACAAAACAAGGTTGCAAATTCTCTCCTTGCAAAGATTTCTATTGGATTTTCAACACTTACTTCAATCATAAGGACCAATATTTACACATCAAGCCACATTATTTGTTAAAGAAGTAGTCCAAATGTTGGCCAATGATCCCAATCCTCCACTTGATTTATTAGCATGTTACACAACACTTTAATGATCTAGGGAAGAAAAATACATGTAGTAGTTATCGCCAACCAAATGGAACAAGATTGCAAGCAAAGTTTAGTATGCTCAACTTTGTAGAAAAGTGGTTTGACGTATAGTGAACAATTCAGTAAAAATATGTGTGGAAAAACAACAAACAAGAAAAGGCCAAATGTGTTTAAGGGTTCAATTTCAAATTTCTTTGTTGTGTCATATTCTTTCAAAAAGGATGATGTGTAATAGAAATAACTTTTCAAAGAGCTTGGTCTTTTGATTGTGAAAAACAATTTATCTATGTAGTCTATGGAGAAAATTTGGTTTAAGTGTCTAGCATTCAATAATTGTGTCCAAGAATTAATTTCCAAGTTCAAAAAGGTAGTTTGCATAACAATTATTATCATGTTCAATGGAAAATACTAATTAATTATATGTTCTATCAACCTTGGTAATATTTACAATTGATCTTTGAATGCCAAAAAGAACCCATATTTGTGTTTGTTTTGGTTATTAATTTTTTGGTGGGAATTAATTGATGTCAAACATTTTGTCACCATTATTTTTTTTGATATTACCTAAAAACATTTGGCCTAAAGTTTGACATATTTATTAGATGGAATTCTAGGGAAATTCATTATTAGGTCATTCAATTTTATTTTTTAAATCCACAAAAATCCATTTTATCGTATTATTGCTTAAAAGGTAAAAATCCATGTAACAAAAATCAATAATATCCATATTAATAGGAGTTGAAATAAATATTCCAAATATTTATACCTTTTAGTTTTATTTTTTTGAAATTTGAGGATAGACAACAATGTTAAAGACTTATGAAAATATGTTTCAATTTTAGCCATTAAAAAATCCTTAGTTAAAATCCGATTATGATTTCTAAAGGAATGATTTCACATAAAAGTTATTATTTCATGTTACACCATATATTAAGTCACTATAAATAATTTGGGATGAAACTCAATATGAACCTTTTAATTTTCTAGTATTCCAATTAGCCAACTAATCATATTTTTGGACTTCAAAAGTCCATTGTTAAAAATGAGTGTACTTTTTTTTTCTTCAATTACATAGTTCTTTTCATAAGCAAGTTGTTACAAGGTGCCAATTGACTAAATGTAAATTACATTACTCATTAAAGGTGTCCAAGGAAAGGACACCTTACAAAAATGGATATGACAACAAAAGTGAGCCACCATGTTGTGCATTTACCTTACCATCAACATTTGCATCCCTTAGTGGAGTTTGAAAGTAGTTTTTTTGACCAAGGACTTAATGAAGATTATAATTTGGATATCTTTGAGCAAATTGCAAATACAAATGAACTAGCAAAAGAGCTTGTTAACATGAAACTTTTCATTTCCAAATAGTACCAAGTGGATGTGAAAGACATTAATATTGTCTTCAGTGATGGGATACACATGAATCAATGTTTCCTTTTTTTTTCCCTTATGTTATTACATTAAACACAAAAGAAGTTTATAAAAAGATCCTTAAGGAATATGAATATGCTTAGGAGTTTTGAGGAGTTTCTAAGAAGATCCAAAAAATATGTATAATTTTCCTTAAAACATTAAAAGAACTTTTTAAAGGAGTTAATTAGTGTTACCTTCCAGAAGAATAATTAATAGAAATTTCTCAAAAACTTGGTTCAAGGAAACTTTTAGAAGAATGATTCACATAAGTTTCTAGAATACATAGTTGACAAAAACTTGTAAAAAAAATGGTTGGTAGTAGCTTTAATTAAAAGACATGGTTGGTGAAGGTTTTTAGAAGGATTAGTAGGCATGACTTTCTAAAAGGTGAACTTCTAAAAGTTCCATTAGATAACATAAATAGAAGGGTTAAGTGCACCATCCCTATATTTTGTCAATGCAAGTTGTGGCCTTAATTTATATTCCTAATTTAACATGTATGTCTAATTTGCATCATGCTTTGTTTAAGTAGGGTGCCAATCCTATAGGGTGACATAAAAATAATATCCTAAATAACTTTTGTAGTTTTTTTATGGAAATTTCAAAATGATTATAACATTGTTCTAAATGGAAAATTAAGCACAATAAGAAAATCATGATTTCAAAAGGTGAACTAGATGCAATTGGTTTTGCATGGTATTTTATAAGTATTTTATGTTTGTCCAAAACATCACACCTTCATTGCATCATATGAAAATATTATGTTACATAAATCACTTCATGCAACAAATTAGGCCATGAATAGGTAACGTATACATGCATCTTTTGATATGTGCATTGGCCCCAATAGAATCAACAATAATCCACTATAATGTTTGCAATTTGACTAAATTGAAAAGATTGTCCACCTTTCAAAATGCCCCTTTTTGTAATCTATGACATTGTGTCACCTCCTTATCTATTCAAAATGATTTGTACTAACATCCTATAAAGTTTTCAAGTAAAAACATTATTGGTTGAATGCCATAATGACCAACTTGTTGATTTATGTGCACTGCAAAAAAAAATGCTCTTTTTATTGGAAAATTTGGTCCAAAGGTACACCAAATGACCCCTTTTTGACTTGACCAAGGTGCCATATTGGACAAGTTGTTTTGGACTAGGAGATTTTAATTGGGTCTTTTTAGTGGTCTTTTTGGTTGGTTTTTTTTACTAGATTCTTTTATTGTTTTTTTAATTGGTCAACATTATTTTGACAGTAATTATATATGATTTATCTGTTTATTAATAAATTTATCCACCTACATTACTTAATGATTTATATAAAAATAAAATAAAATAATTTACCTACCTACCTATGTTATTTAGCCTAGGCTAGGTGGCCACCTTTAAACCTACTTGCATGGGTAGCCTAGGTAGCCAATGCTACATGTGTGAAGACTTGAACTCCTAACCTCCACTTTGGGGAATCCAATTTTTACCATTAGACTACTACTTCAGAAATTGAAAAATATTGTTATCATGTATAATAAACTTGATTGAATTTTTTATTTTGATGTACAAATTGTAACATTCATCAATGAACTTCAATATTACGAGTAGTGGGTAACCCGTGGCTACGCCACTCCAGCCACCCTGAACGCTCTATTAAGCTCTATTGTCTGCACTGCCTTGCCCTGCCCCTCCCCTGCCCTCCCTGCCCTGCCCTCCCCTGCCCCTGCCCCTCCCCTGCCTTACCCTACCCCCCCCCTGCCCTGCCCTCCCCCCCTGCCCTGCCCTCCCCTGCCCCTGCCCCAGAAAATGCAGCACGCCGCCACCGGTGCCCCATAAATATAGCAGTAAAAACCCAGTTTGATAGGGTACCTATTCACCGGCAGAATCCGACTGTTCGGGCCGGTTCCAGTTTTCGAAATCTAACCGTCCGAGCCGGTTTCGCCGCGTCAATTAAAACGCAGAACCGTCGTCAGACGCACGCAGACATGCACGCACACACGCACACACATGTTGTAATTATATATAGGATTGTATTATTTATCTAAGTAGGAGGTTATACCATGTACTAAACATGTACTTAGATAACATCTAGGTTCTTAGGCCTAGTAAGCTACTACATGCCATTAATTCAAATAATTAATATAAATAAATAAAAAATTATTGATTAATTATTATCAATTATAAATAAATGATATAAATTAATAATAAATTATTATTTCTGATTAAATATTAAATATTAAATATTAAGCTTCAATAATAATAATTTATTATTAAATTATTAAATTATAAATTATTGGTGATTGGTGATTGATTATTTATTACTAGTTATTGAACACTTACTATGAACTAATAATTATCAACTAATATGTAAGGAATTACTATTAATTAACAAACAAGTTTTTAATAATTTCTTTTATCAATAATTATCAACAATTATATATTGACCACTATTAATTATTATAAATTACTATCAAGTATTAGCCAAAAATAAATAAATAACATTGATAATTTGATAATAGTAATTAATGAATTAACAACTTGATGGATAAATTAGTTATTGGTTATTAAATTAATGTTTATGTGGTGACTAATTAATTATATAAATATTGATCATAAATTATTGAGTATTAACTATCAATTATTAAATATAAACTAATTAATGTACTAAGTTTAAATACCTACATGTGCCTAAAGGTAACATAGGTATCATATTGAACTTTATAAGTACCTACTAGGTATGATATGCCTAACCTAGGGCCTATTAGCTATGAACTTAAGTTAGGTATGTACCTTTAGCAAAATAAAATTGTAGGTTAAATAGGTAAATTAATATGGTTGATTTGATAAAGCATCAAATTAGAATGGCCCATTTGATTAATTGTAAATCACAATGGCCATTGAATGTGGTCAATTTGACTAAACTTTGGTCATCTTGATGGACCTTTGACTTTTTTGACTAGATGTTTGGTTTGTTACATAGTCAAAAAGGTCACTTTAGTTGAATATTTCAATCAAAAGTAACTCTTGTTTTTCATGCCCTAGGCCTTCAATCAAAACGACTCTTCCCCCTAGTCAATGTGGACATTTCATCAAGTTGAACCTTCTAAAAAGTTACATTTTCTTATAATCCAATGTGGTATTTTCCTTATTCCTTATTGAAAATTGTGAAATACTTGTTGGAGATAATAAGAAGCACCATGCATATATTGAATTGTGGTCCCATAATTGGTCACCATACAAAATACAAGTTATATGTATTCCTTAAAACTAAATTTCTTTCGCAATTATGGCCTTGATTTCGCAAATAACCCATGGGTATTCCAAAAATACAAAAACCATTCAATACTTGATTGTTTTTGTGCCACCCTAATGGAATAACACCCAATAATAAAACCATTTAAATTTTTTTTAGTGTTTGTATTATTGTGTTGTCCTTGACACCTTTCTTGTCAAATCTTAGGATTTTTGAAATCACTAATTGAAATGGAAAGGATTTGTTTTTAGTTAATTTAAACTAATATTAGGCATTGTCATTTACAAAGTGAGAAATTAAAGAAGTTGATATTTATGAAAAATCTAGGGATATTTTGAAAACCAATTTGATAAAAAAGTAGAAATTTTGGTACCATGCCCAAGTCTATAAAAATTTGATTAAGAAAAAAAAAGAACCAAACAAGTTTTTCAAATCCTATGTGAAAACTAGATTTAATAGTTTAACAAAATGAATATTGCCCAATATTAGTTTGGATTAACATTTGGCAAGTATTCTAGAAATTGAACCAAACCCCTATTGGGTATCATGGAGGTTCTTAAGGTTCATAATCAAAGTTGTTTAAAAGTCAAATGGACAATTTTAATATAAAACCATGGTTCTCAAAATTTTGAAAAAGTAAAATAGTCACCCATGAAATTGCCAAATGTTGTAAAAGTTTTTAAGAGGATTTTGAACTCATGGTTTTTCTTTATGAATCAATTTTTTCATAAACTTGGAATTAGTAGTTTCCAAATTTTGAAATATATTAGAAACTAGGATTGGTAGGCAGTCACAAAATCAAATACCCACGCAACACTAAATTCATCCTAACATCACATATTGACATTAAAAATAAAGCATGGAATATAATGTCTTGAAGGAATAAGAACAAGAGGCAAAAGGGAGGAAACTTTGTAAGCACCATTAACACAACAACATAAGGTTGGAGAAATTAAAGTGGGATAAAAGGAAAAAAATGGCAATAGCTTAAAACTACAAATGTTTTCCTTTCTAAAAGTAAAGCAACAACCATTAGCACACCATTGATTGGAATCCAATTATGTACAAGAGAATGGGCACCTTATTGTTTTATATTATGGTTTGTAAGTGCCTTAAACATGTCATGTAGTAGTTAGCAAGGCATCCTTCCCTTGAAATTAACATGTTCACATGCATATACTTGTCTTTATTTTAGTATCGTATTCACTTGTATTCATACAAACATAAGCATTATTGGCACCCCCGTAATCAACCCTTGCCATGTTAACAAAAAGTGTGGGGTTGGATTCGACTAAATAAAGGACTTGGGACATGGTAGGAATATTCCATTATTATTTGTTATTATTTTTTTCACATTTGGAAAAATAGTTCATTTTTTTATTTTTTATTTTTGGACCACTTAAGGTATCAATGTCGATTTTTTTAAAAACAGATTCATTGGACAACAAGAAGTCTTGTTTTTTTCCATTACCAAAATTTAGTAAGATAACACTAAAAATAAACATTTTCATTTTTTAACATAGCTAATTTTAATGTAAAAGAATTAGTTGATTAAAACATTTTTAGTGGAACCATGTTTGGTCATTTCAAACATTCACATGTTGCATTAAGAAATTTCATAATTATATTTATAATCAAATTTTTGAAGTCCTAAGATTTTTTTAAAACATTTCAAGCAATTTGGTCCCAATTTTTAAAATGTCGGAAATTCTTACCACATGGCATCCAACAATCATAACATTGTGTTGTCCATTGCCATAAACACATGTCATTCATATTTTTTAAATGATAATTCATTTGTACATATTATATAGATACACACACATGTACACATACATGTGTTTGTACCTATATATGCATTTGCACAAGTTTGAACCCATAATTTCATGGAAGAGCATCAATGCCTTAACCATCAAGGCACATAAGTTCTTTTGAAAATTAAAGGGCAAAGTTTTACTTTAACTTGTTAAATGAGAAATTTGTTAGAAATCCCCACTTTGACAAGCATTTTAAAAATCAAAATGCATGATCTTGAAAATTATTCAAAGATATATTCGGAAAATGAATTATAGCTTTTTAAAATTCACATTAAAGTGTCAAAAATGTTTTTGAAAGAACTATAGTTTGAACAACTCAAATTTACTATTTCTATAGAACTTGTTTTTAATTAACAAAATTTTTTGAAGGTGATTCAATTCAGTGTGAGTTCAAGACCTTCATTGAACATTTGACAAGGTTATTTGGTTATACACCCAAAAACAATGACAACATGAAAAAATGATTTAAAATTTTAAAATTATTATAAAATAATACATAAGTTTTGAAAACCTTACAATAATTATTGATGATGCGATTTAAAAATTTACTTATTTAATTTAAATTTTAAATTTATGTATTTAAAAAAACATACCTTTTCCTTGTGGGAATATTTAAACATAGCATTACATTTTTAAAATTACAGTGATTTATATTATTTGTGAAAATTTTGGATGTTTGTCATATCTTTGTGGCAATGACAAATGTAAAAAAGAAACATCAATAAGAATGTTTAAAGTTTATTTATATGCACAAATTGAGATAGACCTTCAATTTGTTGTTAATTTATGATAAATCAAAATTTTAGATTGAAAAGCTTGTATAATATGTTCATGAATTTAGTTTCTAGATATATCCAAAGTCAATGGCTTCAAGAGGCCTAGCTAAATAATGTGTGATGTTGTAATTATGTAATATTAATAAAAAAAATTGTAGGATTATTTCTTCTTAACTACCTTATTTCTTTCTTGATAATTACTTAACTCCTTTCCTCTACTTAGCTACATGGACATGAAACAAAGTTTTAATGCACCATGTTGTAATGTCCACGTTATGTGTTAAAATCAAATTTGAGATTGACATAAATAAGGATGAACTATTGCCCAAAGCATATGAAAAGATATGAAGGAAATAAGAAGCATAGAAAGAGGGGGGGGGAGGGATTTTGCTCACTTTGAAACCTTGCTCAAATATTACATTTAAGATCATGAACTAAAAACTAAAAGATGAATTTAACTATTAGAGTACATTCCATAATTCTTTGAAACGATTATAAAATTTATATCTATAAAAATATTTACTACTAATTCACACATGTAAAATGATTTAAAAGATTTAAATGCGTTTTTTTGTCATTGTAGATGTTTTAAGAAATAATTTATCTAATAATTTTTTTGAAAAAAGATAACATTGTGTTAATCATAGGTATAAATAATGAAAATTTGATTTAATGCAAGTTGCATTATAATATTTGGATATTCCAAAGAAAGTATCAATGACATTTAATTGTATATATATATATACATATAATGAATAAAATTACGTAACCTTGGATTAATCAAAAAACTTCCATGACCACAAGGTTTTAGTAGATTATGTGTAATAGTTGAATTCAAAAGAATGATTATATTTCATACTTTTATATTATAAGTTTCAAAATTAATTTCATTATTATAGTACATTCCACATTTTTTATATTTATAGATTTTATATTTATGAAAATAATCACAACTATTATTCATGTAAAATGATTTTAAATATTTCAACATATTCTTTACCATTGTGGATGTTTAAGAATAACAATTTATCCAATTTTCTCCTTCATTTTTTAAAATACATAAATTCTAGGTATAAAATATGAAAGTAGGAGTTAATGCAAGTGGCATCATATTATTTAGATAATGTATAGAAGTTATATTTAGATATCAAAATTTCAAATTGATAGTATTTATTATGGTTGTTTTAGGAAATTTGTTATATAACTTTAAATGGTAATCGTCCATAGAAAGATGTGGAAGAAATGGCGATCAAAAATGAAAATATTTAAGAAAATATAGCTATACACCAAAATAAAAAAATACATTTAATGAAAATTTTATATTTATGGCTACAAATTGAAAACCATGTATAGATATTTGGTATTTTTTTAATATTTGTAAATGATTTTAGGTTATTTTGGGTTCGGATATGATCTTGATGTAAGTCATTCATTTCCCTTTCAACCCACATAATCTTCTCTATTTAAATATTGTAACCAAAAGAGAGGGTCCTAAACCACAACAGCACACTGACTGCCTGGCCCACCCTAGGTGTGCTTGTCTTCTTGTTCCTTCTCATCCACAATCCGAACCTTGATCTACTCACAACCCTCGAACCAACCATGTGCTCATGGTTTTCTACACGCGACTCAAACCTCTGGTCATTTCTAATAGCACACTGACTCCCTAGTGACGCTCACAGACGCTCACAGCCAGACCAGATGCATCCTTGCGTTCCTTCCACACAACGTCAGAGCAGAATGCACGAGACACAATTCCTGCCTCCACCATTCACGCAAAGGCCGGCAAAAATAAATTCTTTTCTCATGAACTCTGTACATCGCCCGAAGGCACAAGCTCTATCTTCATCAGATTCCTCCCAAAACAAGCGATCCCCACCTTCTCTCTCTTTCTCTCATTCCTCTATTACAACAGCAGCAGCAGCTTGGAGATGTGCTAGGCGCAGCGGAAAGATTCTAGCTCTACCACCAAGCTTCTCACAAAATTGCCTCCTTCACTCTATCTTCCGCTCTTGATCTTCCAAATCAGTCTCCTGACTTTTTCCACGCCATCCATCGTCCATCCTTTCCCCGTTCGCTCCAAACATCCGTTCAGCTCCAAAGCGACTCTGCCCATAATGGCAGCTCCATCACTCATAATTCGTCGCCGTCAATTGGCCTCCATACCTATTCAGTAGCAGCCGTCAAACAAGTTCATGTAGAGCATCCCACACACATCCAACCCAACTCCCATGCATTCCCATGCAACATTAATGGAGAGGCAACCGTCACCAAAAAGCGAACGGCTCAACAAGGTGGAAACTCAGTTTCCAGAATCAAGGGATGTTCATCAGGCTACAACGCCCTCATTTCGCGTTACATATGTAACCCTCCCTTCTTAATCAGCTGAGTCCCTCAGCTCCATCTAGTCTGGTGGAATATAAAAGATCTGGAGATCTCGACGAGGTCTCTCCCATTGGTGACCTTCGCCATCCTGGATGATGCACAATCGACAGCCTTCCTCAAAATCGAGGTTCCCTTTTCCATCTGTGTGTCCAATGAACTGGTATGGGCCCTCCCAACTCGCACTTAGAGCCCTTCTCTTCCCTAGCTTTTTCATTTTCACCATCGTCTAACCTGCAACCAAACCTTCAAACAAATGCTTACCTCTCCTGGCAGCATAGACTTTCTTTTGCTGTTTTTGAGCTTGTCCCACATTGCACAAGACATCGTTGTGAATGTTTCCAATAAGTTCCACTTTCTGTAAAAACTGAGTTATAGCAGCTTCTATATCAGCCCCATCGTCAGTCTCATCAGTTAGGGCCTGCAAATAGTTGTCTGCCCGTAAACGAGGTGTGCAGCCAGTAAGAATCATGAACGGAGAGAACTTAGTACTTGCTTGGATTCCACATTGGTATCCAAACAGAACCTTGGCCAATTGCTCATCCCGACAATCCGTGTTGGCCGGAGTAGTAGCAAGCATAGTTATGCCATGCTTGTGAAAATTTTAGATGTTTGTCATATCTTTATGGCAATGACAAATGTAAAAAACAAACATCAATAAGAATGTTTAAAGTTTATTTATATGCACAAATTGAGATAGACCTTCAATTTGTTGTTAATTTATGATAAATCAAAATTTTAGATTGAAAATTTGTGTAAGAAAGCTTGTATAACGTGTTCATGAATTTATTTTCTAGATTTATCCAAAGTCAATGGCTTCAAGAGGCCTGGCTAAATAATGTGTGATGTTGCAATTATGTAATATTAATAAAAAAAATTGTAGGATTATTTCCTCCTAACTACCTTATTTCTTTCTTGATAATACCTAACTCCTTTCCTCTACTTAGCTACATGGACATGAAACGAAGTTTTAATGCACCATGTTTTAATGTCCACCTTATGTGTTAAAATCAAATTTGAGATTGACATAAATAAAGATGAACTATTGCCCAAAGCATATGAAAATATATGAAGGAAATAAGAAGCATAGAAAGAAGGGGGGGGGGGAGGGATTTTGCTCACTTTGAAACCTTGCTCAAATATTACATTTAAGATCATAAACTTAAAACTGAAAGATGAATTTAACTATTAGAGTACATTCAATAATTCTTTGAAATGATTATAAATTTTATATTTATAAAAATATTTACTACTAATTCACACATGTAAAATAATTTAAAAGATTTAAATACGTTTTTTTTTGTCATTGTAGATGTTTTAAGAAATAATTTATCTAATATTTTTTGTAAAAAATTAACATTGTGTTAATCATAGGTATAAATAATGAAAATTTGATTTAATGCAAGTTGCATTATAATATTTGGATATTCCAAAGAAATTGTCAATGACATTTAATTATATATATACATATAATGAATTAAAATTACATAACCTTGGATTAATCAAAAAAAATCCCTGACCACAAGGTTTTAGTAAATTATATGTAATAGTTGAATTCAAAAGAATGATTATATTTCATAGTTTTATATTGTAAGTTTCAAAATTAATTTGATTATTATAGTACATTCCACACTTTTTATATTTATAGATTTTATATTTAAGAAAATCATTACAACTATTATTCATGTTAAACAATTTCAAATATTTCAGCATATTTTCTACCATTGTGGATGTTTAAGAATAACAATTTGTTCAATTTTCTCCTTCATTTTTTTATAATACATAAATTGTAGGTATAAATAATGAAAGCAGGAGTTAATGCAAGTGGCATCATATTATTTAGATAATCTATAAAAGTTATATTTAGATATCAAAATTTGAAATTGATTGTATATATTATGGTTGTTTTAGGAAATTTGTTATATAACTTTAAATGGTAATCATCCATAGAAAGATGTGGAAAAAATGGTGATCATAAATAAAAATATATTTTCGAAAATATAGCTATAAACCAAATAATAAATAAAAATATTTAATGAAATTTTTATATTTATGGCTACAAATTGAAAACCATGTATAAATATTTGGTATGTTTTTAATATTTGTAAATGATTTTGGATTATTTTGGGTTTGGATATGATCTTGACATAAGTCATTCATTTCCCTTTCAACCCACATAATCTTCTCTATTTAAATATAACCCAATCTTTTTCTAAACATAAATCCTCATTATGTGAATCATGAATGTATCAAATAATATTTCTACTACCTTTCATCCTCAATTCAAGAAATGCCAACTAGATCATTTAGAGCACATTTGGAGCACATACATACCTTAATGTTTGCAAAATGAATCATATTGGTAACAAGATCTTTGGGTGATGTGGCAACATTGCACAAGTCTAAATTTGAACTATTTTGGTAATTTTGCGAACATGTGGATGGATGATAATGTATCATGTTGCATGGATGAAACATAATGTAACAAGTTGTAATTTTGGTCCAAATTTGTTATGATTATATTACAACTTTGTTTCAACTTTGCCAATACCATAGTACCTTTTTATGTTCGACAATTATTAAATTATTTTTGGAAATTATGTTTAATTTTTAAGAAATTTATCGAGTTGAGTTGTCAAATGTTTTTTAAATTAAAAAGGGGGATTTGTTTGAAATTTTATTTCATTATATTAGCGGGTTAAAGTCTAGGCAACCTACCAAAGAAGCTCCCCATATTAATTTTGTAACTTTAAATTAATTGTTTTAATTACCAAGTGAAATTTCAAAAATTAAATAATTATTCAGCACTTGAGTGCCAAATTTGGTGCTATAGTGGATGATTATTTAAAATTCAATATTAAGTGCAAAACTTATGAAATAAATTTCATTAAACTCTAATTGTTGACATATTTATAACATTATCAAATATGCACCTTTAAAATATAAAAAAATGATTTTTTTTTTTTTGTAAAAATGTTTAGTGTTTTAGGATTAATAACATACCAAGATAATAACATGGTCCTTAAGGTATAGGTTATAAAAGATTTGAAATTTTAATAAAAGGCTAATAGTTAACCTACAGCTATAGAAAGTTCAATATTGAACTAGACCTATGCAAACTCACTAATAAAAAGCTTGCATATGTCTAGGTCTAGCCTCTAGGCCTAGGTGCCATGTGGCCTAGGTTTACACTTAGCCTAAAAACCATGCCATTTAAATCTGAGTTTAATTAATGAGGTGACACTTGGCCTATCTTTAAAACTATTTATGTGTCGAGCATGGCATGGCATAGGTGTATGCATGGTTAATTAGGTGTCGCATGGCATGGTTTAAGTTTAGGTCTAACCTAGATGCTTCATAGTTTAGTTTTAAGCCTACCCTATGTGCCACATAAGACGCTTAATTAACCTAAGGTGGTTAAACCTAATTTAACCAAGCCTAAATGCCATGTAATTAGGTAATAATTATTAGCCTAAGGTAGGATCATATTATAATATTATTAAAATATTAATCATTATAAGAATAACATAGAATTAATCACAATAATGATAATATTAATTTTTTAATTATCAGCATCACCTATTGGTTATTATTATTTACAATAATCAGTAGATAGATTAAGCTAGTTAGTTGTTATAGGTAGTAGTTGTTCTAATAGTTAGTAATTGGGAGCCAGATACCTAGAACCACCCAACACTAAACATAAGCCTAAGTCATTAAACATTTTTCAATATTGTTTTCATTATTTACCAAATTGAATTTTTTTTATGTCATTGGAAGTGTAAATTGGAGGATTACAAATGTTCTGTAAGCTAAAAAAAAGGAGCAATGGAAAAAACACAAGAAAAGGAAGAAGAAGACCAAGTGATGTTTTATGTTAGATTTTTTGAAGAAATATCTTTAAACCCTCTTTAGTTTCAAGCCCCAAATCTTCCTCATATTTAGTCTATTTTTAATGCTCTAAAAACCTAAGGGTGTGTCAACTAAGGATCTACAATAGATATTTCACTAAAGGAAATCAAGGTTTTTTCAACTAGTTTCAATGATTCATTTTTAGTTGTAGACAACATTTGCAACTATATTTCCTGTAGTTGCATTGGATAAGTTGCAAATAACATTAGTCATAATTGACAACCATTCATGGATGGAAAGAAAAGAAAAGAAAATACATGTTCATCCATTGATCCACTATATGTATATTGTCATTTGCAACTAGTTTGCAATTATTTTAGTCCACATGTAACCAAAAAGAGAGGGTCCATAAATCTAACAACACATGTACTCTCCTCTGTGGACCCTGGTGTCCATGCTCTCTAGATCGATCTCACCCCTACTGACACCTCAACACCCCCACAACTCGTCCATGTCTTCCTGATCTCTCTGATCTTCAACGATTCAAAGACCGACAGACACGACAACACAACAATCCCACAACACACATCTCCTGTCCTATACTTCCACACTGATGCGATTCAAAAAGAGACTCTTGTATCTTATTCACAGAATATATACATCCCCGAAGGTACAAGCATTGCCTTCCTGCAAATTCACAAAAGAGAAGTCTGAAAGTTCCTGGGCTTCTCGCTTCTTCTCTGTCTCTCTCCTCAATCCTTCTGTAACAAAAGCTCAACTATCCATCAGACGCAGTGGAAGATCTCTAGCACAGCTAAGCTCCCTTCTACAGAACTCCCTTACTCCTGTTTTCTGCCTCGACACTATGTTGCCAAAATCTCCATTCTGTTTCCCAAAAACAACCTTCCTGATCTTTCTTTCTTCAGAACTCCGTTCGTTTCTTCCAGAAGCTTCCCCATTCCTCCAGTGCCGTTCCATCCCACTCACCCAATCCGCCATTTCATAATTGCAGCACCGACCTAGATCACAACTCGGAGCCGCCATGCAGCCTCCATTCAATAGCAGCCATCATGCAAATCTCCTAGCAAAACACCTCACACAAACTAAGCGGCACTTCCCATGCAGATGTAATGCAAAGGCAGTTGTCATAGACACAAAATGGCTCAATGATGTGCCAATTAACTTCCTGATCAGTGGGCGTTCACAAGGTGGGGTAACCTAATTTCCCGTTACATATGTAACCCCTCCCTTCTTAAACAGCTGAGTCCTTCAGCTCAAACTAGTCTGGTGGAATATAGAAGATCTGGAGGTCCCGACGAGATCTCTCCCATTGGTGACCTTCGCCATCTTGGATGATGCACAATCGGCAGCATTCCTCAAAATCGAGGTTCCCCTTTCCATCTGTGTGTCCAATAAATTGGTAGGGTCCCTCCCAACTTGCACTCAAAGCCTTTCTCTTCCTTGGCTTTTTCATCTTCACCAGGGTTTGACCTGCAACCAATCCCTCAAACAAATGCTTACCTCTCCGAGCAGCATAGACCTTTTTCTGCTGTTTTTGCGCCTGCTCCACATTGCACAGGACGTTGTTGTGGATGCTTCCAATGAGTTCCACTTTCTGCAGAAACTGAGCTGTAGCCTCTTTTATACCACCCCCATCCTCAGTCTCAGCAGTCAAGGCCTGCAAGTAGTTGTCTGCTCGTAAACGAGGTGTGCGGCCAGTAAGAATCATGAACGGAGAAAAATTAGTGCTTGCCTGGATTCCACATCGGTATCCAAATAGAACCTTGGCTAATTGCTCATCCCAACAATCCGTGTTGGCAGGAGCAATAGCAAGCACGGTTATGCCATGCTTGATGGTCTTGATCATACGCTCGGCCATCCCATTGCACTGAGGCCATTAGGGTGCAGTGTGTTGGTGTTGGATTGCATAGTCCCTACACATCACATCAAACTCTGCAGCCCACTCCCCCCCATTGTCAGTCAGTATGAATTTTGGGACACCAAACCTACAGATTATGTCATCCTCCAAAAAGCTGGCTGCTGTTTTGGCTCCATAATCAGCAACCGCCTTTGCTTCGCACCACTTGGAATAGTGGTCGATGGCCACCAGGATATATTTGTTGCTTGACCTAGTTTCAGGCAATGGCCCTATAGTATCTAGGGCAACTCGATGAAAAAGATCACAAATGGGGATACTCTTCAATTGCTCGTCCCCTGATCGGATGCTTCCTGAGCTCTTCACTAACTGGCACTGTTGGCAACCCCTGACCACCGTCTTTACATCTGTAGTTCGACTGTGCCAGAAGTACCTGCGTCTAACTTCTGCCACTGTTCGCTGTTCACCAAAATGCCCTAGGTCTTCGTGCATCCGTTTTACTAGAGACAACCTCTCCTCGGGTTTGGGCACAAGCAATGTTTTGAAGAAGAGCTTGTGCTCCTTCCAACAATAATTGCTTGCCTTCTTACGAATCCTCTTGCTCTCATCAAGGTCTACTGCATCAGACAGTATACCTTCCCTTATCAACATCAGACACTCTGCATCTCGCTAGATGTCAGCACAATTGTGCTTCATTCCACGGTCTTCCTCGTCATCGAGTTCTGTGGGGCTCAATCCAAGGTCCTCGAACTTAGACAGCTCCTGAGCTGCCAATACCAATTCCAACTGTTGTCGCCTATCGTAATATTGGGGCCTTCTCCTCTTCAGCACCAATTGCTCTTCCTCATGTTGTACTGGCTCATCATGCACTGGCACTGTTTCTTCACCCGGGACAGATTCCTCCGAAAGTTCCTCTTCTGACTCAACACCCAACATGAACAGCTGATGGCTGTGGACATTCTTCTGGTGATTAATGCCAAAACAACAGGCATTGTGCTGTACAAACCTTCTGTCCTTTCTTCTGACGCCCATCCATTCCGTCTCCTCGCCTGCCATGGCACAGAGAAGTTTTGCTCCCTCTTCAGGTGCATCAAGGTGAGCACCTGTGATGTCTCGGATCTCTTCACCAAAATCCTCATCCTCTACAGCTAATCCGACTGGGTTCCTGCTCAAGGCATCATCGTTCATGTGCTTGAGCCTTGGTCGATGCACTATCTTAAAGCTAAAATCCTGCAGCATACCGACCCATCTGCCTTTTCGACCATGTGTATCAGATACAGTCGCTAACCACCCCAGTGGTTTGTGGTTTGTTCGTAGGATAAAGTGCTTCATATGTAAGTACTGTCTGAAGTGCATTATACCCCAGATCAGAGCGTAGCACTCTCCCTCCATTGGATGAAACTTCCTTTGTGTGTCGGTCAAACTCTTGCTGGCATATGCCACCACCCTTTCGAACTTCCCTTCTTTTTGGGACAAGATGGCTCCAACTCCCTTGGGTGACCAGTCCACGTCTTGCCAGAAAGTTCGTCTAAAATCTGGTCGTGTGAGTACAGGCGCGTCCACTAGAACTGCCTTCAATGCCTAGTATGCCTGCTCACAGTTCACATCCCATGCAAATACAACATCCTTCCTTGTCAACTCAAACAAAGGACCTGCTAGACTCGAATAACCTTTAATGTACTTTCGGTAATAACTTGTCAGTCCTAGGAAAGATCTGACACTTGTGACATTTTTTGGAGTCGAAAAGTGTAAGACCGCCTCAATCTTTCCAGGATCAGGTTGTGTGCCTTCTCTGCTCACAATGTGACCTAAGAAGGTGATACTTTTAGCAGCAAAACGACACTTGCTAGGATTGAGCTTCAAATTTACTTCCCTTAGTTTCCAGAGTACTGCATCCAAGTGTTGAATGTGGTCGCCCCATGTTTCACTGTGGACATCGTCCATGAACACCTTCAGAAACGTGCTCCCTAAATCCTTGAAAACCTCTGACATGGTTCGAGTGAATGTGCTCGTCGCATTCTTGAGTCCGAATGGCATCACAATCCAATCATACAATCCAGTTTTGGTGATCAGCGCTGTCTTCTTCATATCCTCTGGAGCCATGCGTATTTGCCAAAAGCCAGATTGTAGGTCGAGAGCAGTAAACCATATTGACTTGCCTAGCTGATCAATTACATCCTCGACAAGAGGCATCGGAAACATGTTTTGACGCGTTTGAGCGTTGAGAGGTCTGTAGTCCCCACACAAACGCCTACTCCCATCTTTCTTCACTAGCAGTGTTACCCTACAGGCATATTCTGAGTTGCTAGGTCGCATCTTACCTAGGTGAACCAAAACATCAATCTGCCTCTTGACTTCAGCCTCCTCCCAGTAAGACAGTCGTCCAGGAGATGCATTGCAAGGCGGGATCCCTACGTATCAATGCTATGCTCACCGATGGTGCAGTAGCCCAGTTCGCCTTTGTTCTAAGCAAAGACGTCCCTGTATTTCTCTAGGGTTGCCCAGAGTTGTTGCTGCCCATGCTCATCCAAATCGGCATCGATCTTGATCCGTTCACAAATCTCCCTCCATCTAACCTCTGATTTAGAGTGGCTGCACGATATGCACCCCTCATTGGTCTTGCGATCGGGTTCGTCAATTCTCGCCTGGGCGGTTTGAAGTATCATTGGAATCACAGAGTCACGATTGGGCTTGTGCTGCTGCAACAACATTGGCCCGAATACATCGCGTGCGGATCTGCGCACGGACAGTTTGTTCTCCTCTGCATTAGATGACCACTTAATCCAGTCAGCATAGTCATCCCCATCCGAGTTCCCCTCTGTCATGATCCCATCAGTCTGCTCTTGCAACATTAGTTGCAACATTCCCTGTGGTCCTTTTGAGTTTATCAGTTCCTCAAACTCAGTATCCACGAACTCATCATTCGAATCGCTTTGTTCCAAAGGAGTAGATTCTGAGTCATGAAACTCATCATCGTCACTTTCATCGTCGGAGTCTGAGACAGATGTGTCATCACCTCCTTCGATTACCTTCTGATCTTGATCAAATTCCACTTCACCCCCTTGATTGGCAGGCGCATCTTTCAAACAGGTTGCCGTCCCACTCCTTATTGCACCCGTACTCACTCTCTGTAGCAAATTGACCACCGTGAGTGGCAAAACCTCCACATGGGTGCCAGGTCCGTGCCTCACCTGAATCAGTCCTTGTTCCACATCAACCACAGCTCCGATTTTCATCAGAAAATCCAGACCCAGTAACATGTCGTATCCATTCGTGTCCACTACCATAAAAGTCATGGCACATTGGACGCCCCTGATTTTCACTTGTACTTCATCAACCCGGCCTAGTGCCCGAGTGACCACTCCCGATGCTGTCTTGTAACTCTCATTCCCTGTCACAAGATGCATTATACCTAATTCTCTCACTACAGCAGCAACCAAAACTGACATGGATGCTCTTGTATCCACTAGCCCCTCAATAATGCAGTCGCTGATCTCTACAGGTAAGTGCAGAGTTTTATTCCAATGCGTCTTACTGACGCAGACCTTTCGGAGGGATGGGGTTGCAAAGACCACGGAAACCTGATTCTCGGTGGTCTCCGAATCCCTTTTCCTTCTTGCGAGTTTCACCAAGCTTTCCAGGTGTTCCATCTCACTAGGAATCATAAGAATAGTCTCCATGGGGGACAAAAAAAATTTCCCTTTTATGAAGTGCGAGAGGATTTTGGACTTCACAGAAACATACCTGTTCATACCAGTTTCCTCCCTCTCAACTTCAGGAACTGGTGCAATTCCTCCTGGTGTCACATCGAGTGTAGGAGAATGCATTCTCACTTCCACATAGCCTGTTGAGTTGCTGTTCAGTCGCCGCCTCATCATCAAGCATTACTTCCAAGAAATTCGCTACCCCAGCTGCTGATTTCCCATCTTTGGGCTTCTTCCAGCATTTATCCTCAGAGTGTCCAAGTCCTGTACAAAAGGTACATTTGACACCACAGTTCTCTGTCCTATGCGGCAGATTGCACTTTGCACATTTTGGCCGTGCTTCATTTAGCCTCGGACAGGCAGTGGCCATATGGTCCTTACCCTTACAGAGTTGGCATCCTCCAAAGGCAGTGGAAGAGGATGATGATGCTGAATCATGCGAATTCCCCTTGAAGAAGTTAATGAGGGTATTATTCAGTGCAGTAACCTGCTTCTCCACAGTGCTCTCCGATGTATCCTCCTCCTGTTCCTTTCGAAGATGTTCATATGGTGTCTTTCCGAGTTCACCAAAAACTCTCTCCACCTTTGTTGCAGCTCCAACCAATTCTTCGATGTCTGCAAACACCCTTACAACACACAACTTTCAGATTTCTGGCCTCAGTCTGGCCAGGAATCTCCTCCTTTGTTCCACATCCTGTATCTGCCCCTTTCGAAACAACTTATCTAGTCGTTTGAAATACTTCTGCACCCTTTCCTTGGGTTCTTCCTTGATGGCATCCATCTTCATTCGGATGTCATCAGCGTCGATGTTTCCATACTTCTAGATCATTAGCGTGCGTAGATCAGCCCAGTCGGTAGGCGCGGGCTGAAGCCTCCGAAACCACTCCTTCGCACGACCACGTAGATTTAGCTTAGCGATCTTAAACAATTTGTCGGGAGTGAGATCACGGACCTTGGCAGCCATGGTCAATCGCTCCGCCCAGTCAGTGATATCTTCATACTCACGTCCCCAAAACAAATTGTCCAAACCTTGTGGACTCGTCATCTCCCAGAGGTTCTGCAACACAACAAAAATGCAGCAATCCCCCCACACACATGGATCTTCAAATAAAAAACAGATGCAAACAAAAGTTAGCCTGAATCTTAGTTTCTGCCTATAACCCAACCCTGATCCCTGGCACGAAAACAAATAGTGTCCAAGTCATCCACCGAACTCGGACTGCACTCCTTCATGTATGGGCTTCATAGGTTCAAAAACGGATGGAACAGTGTTAAACTTCTGCTCATCAGTAGATTCTTGCTGGAATCTCCATCCCCCTTCCTGGCTTTGCCAGATTCTCTAGCTGACAAGGCGGGATTTGGACCCGATATGCTCCACTCGAAGCAATCGATTTCCTTCCTGATACAGATCTTCCACTCCCAGTATGTACAATCGCATGAAATGGTTAGGCAAGATAGCCGACTTGGGAATCCAGATGTCCTCGAGTCTTGGTATGCTAGCCTGTCTCTCGGCCAAATCAAGTGCCACTCTACGCAAGGTAGGAGGCAAAGTAGAAGCTTGTCTATAGCTCGGAGGTTGATACCCACCCCCCTGCTCCATCTATCACTTTCAACTGGACCTGGGCGCGGGTATAGAAACCACTATGCGCTACCTTTACAGCGATGTCCCCCACCCTAGCCTCGTTGGGATCTATTCCTACAAGTCTAACTACTCCAAATCCTAAGAAGCGCAAAACCACCGATCCCCTTTGTGGTTCGTTCTGAATGGTGTAGAAATCGAATCTACGAACAAGGTTTAGCTCGCGATTCTCCTCGGTCATTGGTTCTACAGGTACCTCATCGTCGCTAGACGAAGGCATTATCTTCAATTCTCATATTACCTAGATCTTACACAGGCTCTACAATGATCACAACCATGCTCTGATACCAAAAGAGAGGGTCCATAAATCTAACAACACATGTACTCTCCTCTATGGACCCTGGTGTCCATGCTCTCCAGATCGATCTCACCCCTACTGACACCTCAACACCCCCACAACTCGTCCATGTCTTCCTGATCTCTCTGATCTTCAACGATTCAAAGACCGACAGACACGACAACACAGCAATCCCACAACACACATCTCCTGTCCTATATTTCCTCACTGATGCGATTAAAAAAGAGACTCTTGTATCTTATTCACAGAATATATACATCTCCGAAGGTACAAGCGTTGCCTTCTTGCAAATTCACAAAAGAGAAGTCTGAAAGTTCCTAGGCTTCTCGCTTCTTCTCTGTCTCTCTCCTCAATCCTTCTGTAACAGAAGCTCAACTATCCATCAGACGCAACGGAAGATCTCTAGCACAGCTAAGCTTCCTTCTACAGAATTCCCTTACTCCTGTTTTCTGCCTTGGCACTATGTTGCCAAAATCTCCATTCTGTTTCTCGAAAACAGCCTTCCTGATCTATCTTTCTTCAGATTTCCGTTCGTTTCTTCCAGAAGCTTCCCCATTCCTCCAGTGCCGTTCCATCCCACTACCCAATCCGCCATTTCATAATTGCAGCACCGACCTAGATCACAACTCGGAGCCACCATGCAGCCTCCATTCAATAGCAGCCATCATGCAAATCTCCCAACAAAACACCTCACACAAATTAAGCAGCACTTCCCATGTAGATGTAATGCAAAGGCATCCGTCATAGACACAAAACGGCTCAATGATGTGCCAATTAACTTCCCTGATCAGTGGGCGCTCACAAGTTGGGGTAACCTAATTTCCCGATACACAAGTTTTTTGAGTTGCACAAAATTCAAAATCCAAGCTTTTTGGATCCAAAATGTTATTCACCAATAACACAAGCTTACACATTTGCAAAGTTTTGCAATAATCCACGTACAACTATGAAGCGACTTTCTATCCCTCTACTTTCGATTCTATGAAATGATTATACTCGGAGATACATATGCTATTGGTGAAAGGAAAATGCAAAGTGTATCTTTAGATGTTAGGTTGCATTTATAGTTGAAAACGAATACTTTACTTCCTATGCATTAGTTATGATTCGGAATGGATAAATATATTTTGTAAGTTCAAACATTCCAAAATCTTATAATTTTATGTTAAACTTTCACCCACCTAAATCGACTTTTAAGGATTTAACATTATGCTTAACTTGACAATAAACCTTTAATCATTCCAAATTTTGTTGCTATCACATACATTATTCAAATTTAGCTTTCATTAAATGCGAGCTACAAAACGCACTTGTTTGCCAAATTTCAAGCTCTGAACCCATATCAATAAAACATTGTGCCATAGAACTCAAGAGGGTTTCACAAAGGTAAAAATTTCAACTTAACAACAAACCCCAATCACTTAAAACATTGTTGCCATCACCTAATTTATTCAAATTTGTTTTTCATTAGTTGATTGAAAAACTAACTATAAGGTGCACTTGCTTACAAAATTTCAAGCTCTACACCCAAATCAAGAAGTTATGTCATGAAACCTGAGAGATCCTGTGAAAATTGTCTAAGATTTGAAGCTTCCAAAACTACCCCTACTCACTTCCATTCTTTCAAAGGTACTACCACCATCCAATTTATTCTCCTTTTTTCCACCATTTACTAAGACTTGTCACTCTTCTCGTCCCAGGGAAATTTATAAGAACAAGATTTCAAGGACTCAAATCGAAAATTATGTCTAGAAAAAAAAGCCTAAAATGATTCAAATTCGCGCATTTAAAAAGAAAGAGAAGGACAAAGGTGAAAGAAAAACCCAACTTGGTGGCCAACGGAAAGTTCCAATGCTTGGTGGCCTTTGGAAGGAGAAGGAAAAATATCTTTTTCACCACTTTTCACTTTCCCCCCCAACAAAATTTATTTAAACCTTTTTTTTTTTCCATGGATCTTAAGGTTTTACTTTATCATGGTTTTAGACCATTATTTATGCCTTTCTTTCCTATTCCTTGACCGATAAATTACAACCACACATCTTGATGTAAAAAGTTTTCCACACATTCATGGCCGATTTGATTTTGATCAAAGATTTTTTCCTTTCCTTAAATTCATGGTGTCGTGTATGATCACATTTTACGGGCTTCAAGTCGCACAAGTGCATGAAAAATTGCCTCAGGAGTCATCCCTAAATTTGACATTGATGCAACATCCTTGTGATGAAAATCTTGAACCACAAAAGGTGCACTTTTGTCTTGAAATTGAACCCTTCAAGCTTGATATTACCACATTTCTTTGAATTTTAGCACCTTGGTGATTTTGTTACAAGTTGACCTTACTTTTAATGATGAACCTGAAATTATTTACGAAGGTTTTTACAAAATTGAAAACACTTCCATCTTTGCATGGTTTTGAATTCTCAGCATTGGACACTATTGTTGGTTGCGTGGTCCAATTCATCAATTGCCTCTTAATAGCAAGGTAGATTACTTAGTTCACATCATTTGATGCATCACAAATTATTCTATAGTTATGAATTATCATTATGGCATAACCCAAGACTCAACATGTAATTGTAGTTCGTTGTCGAATTTATCCATAATTTGAATAAAAGCTTCATTCATCATGAAATCCATGTTGCCATTGCCACCCTATCACACCATTTATCGTTATGTTGTTTTGAATTAATCTCACGTTTACAAGTTTTGAAGATTATTCTATCTCCATTGGACCTTTCATTGACACCTCTTCAACTACTTCACAAAGTTCAAACATCCTTGTTTACATGATTATTCATTAAATAACAGAACAAGACCAATGTTTTGTTGAACATTACAAATTTTGTCATATACTTCTAACCTCAACCTTCTAGAAAAAAAAAAACCCTACACCTTATTCATCTAATATTGAATTTTGAGAAAAAAAAACCCCCCATGCAACCATGCGCACTCATCATTCTTTATTTTAACATGAAGTTGGTAAAAACCTTTAATAACCTTACCACATCCGAATATCCTTGATGCAATTCTTAAAAATTGAGACTACCACACATGGTTATGTCAATATGGCTCATAACAACCAATTTTTTTGTTAAAACATAAATTTACATAACTTGCAAAAGAAGTGGAACAAGACCACAACATAGTGGTGTAATTTCAAATCTAAAAAATTGAATTGAGACACCTCACTCAAGGGATTATCCCCTTCCAAAAGTCCAAATGTTAATTTATTCCCAATTTTTTATTATCATTTTTAATCATGATCTATTCATGAAGACAAAGACAAAATCTTTTGATAGATTTAACTTCTTTTAAAAATTTGTTAAAAAATGATGATAAAGAAGCATAAAAAAATAGAAAATATGGTTGACTAGTTGTACCTAAAATTTAAGTCCAAAATTGTAAGTGCATAAGCTTTTGGGTGTAATCCCAAAATATGATGTAACTAGAATCATGATGTTTTCACACATTCTAAAACCACATGTTGCCACCTAGTTTCACTTGTGATATTTTGATATGTTGAAAAAACAATAAAATTACAAATCAATAAGCTTGTAGCATTGAAAGAAAGCATGTCATGACCCACTTTTCACATTATGTGAGCATAATAGTCCAATTTTTTGAAGACATTTTTGTTTTTCACATTAGCTCACACCTTGTTTAGAATGTTGTTGGGTAGAATTAAAATGGGGGCTTAATCAAATTTGGCAACAATCTTGCTAGATCTTGTCCTTGTTGTTTTAGCTTGCATATTTTGAGAGCTATGGCCATATTGTACTTGGAATATGTGGTGTTATTTCACAATGTGGTGCCATGTATCATCTAGGTGGAAATATCGCATTTGATATAATGGATCTTCATGTAACTTCCTAGCAATAGCCTTGCCATTTTTTGAGGACAAAGGTTCATTGAATGCTTTCAATGATGTAGTTTTTCACTGGGCTTGTTCATGCCTTGTTGCTTTTTTAACTATCTTTTCTTGTGCTTCCTTTGTTTTCAATCATCTTTTGTGTTCTATGTTCACATTTGTTTTATTTGTTTCTTCCTTTTTTGTTGTTACTAATGGCCTTTTTCCAAATTTGTGACAAGAGTACAAATTGTCAAGTTATGTATCCTAACCTCATGAAATCTAAAAATGTCCTCGACTTCTTCTAGGAAGTAATGGCGACAAAATGGTTCACTGTGTTTTTGGTATAAAATCACTTGCTACTTTTTAAAGTTCGAAGGACCTATGTCTTAACTTTTCTTGAACCAACATCTTCATTAAATTTGACAATTTTTGAATTTCTAAAATGCATGTTGGAGGAAATGTTGTGTTGGGTCCCATTTGCCTCCATTGCCCTCTTGTTCAAAGGCCAAATTCTTTTGGTGAAAAATCCTTTTTGAATGTTCGTTAATGTTAGAGCCCTTTTTAATGCCACTTGGAAACCATTGGGTTAAATCCTCTTTCTATGCATATTTGTGCTTGTTGGTTAGCCACCATTGTTCCTTGTGTTTCAAAATTATCTTAAATGGATAAAATCACATTAATGGGAACCGATTCAAACATAACCATTCGTTATTTTAAATGTGTACAAGTTTCAATTGTGTTTTATTCATATAACTCCGTTTTTAATTATGAATCTAACATATGAAGAAGTTTGAGAATAATCCAATGAATATTAAATACCTTTCAACATGTTTTAAAGTTTGTAAACAATGTTTTAAGCACAATGATATAATCTTAAAACATTGTTTGAGCACTATTGTTCAACATTGTTTTAGAACTTTTTTGAAAATTTAATGTTACCACATTAACTTATTAAGATTAGTCATAGCAATTCAAGAGGGTGTTGTTGGCTCCTACTAGCATGTTTTTACCCAAATGGCTTGAATATTCATACATTTAGTGGTTAAAGCACATGAAATGTATGAATTAGTAAGGTAAGAAAGTCCAACTTGACATTTTTAGCTTGTTTCATAGTTTTAACGGTCATATGGGAGCCATGACCATTGAGGATTTAAATATGTTAGTTTGTAAGAGAAATCCTATCCATTGTAAAAATCATCGATTTCACAAAATGTGCAATCCAACTTAGGAATAATTGATTGTCCATCCAAGCTTTAGGCTTCATGACCATTGTAACATTACTTTCATAATGCACAATGTGGTTTCTCGACATTCTTTTGCCCTTGAAAATATAAAAATTGGGAATATTTTCTCTTCTAACATTGATGCATGTAAGAATATTAAGCCATTTTCGTTATTTTGGTATAATGGTGTGAACATTATTAGATCCTTTTTTGCTTATTATTCCTCCTTATATATCCACCTCTTCTAGCTTGAGCCTAGATTTGTTGTCACTCCAAATGTGTGCCAAATCATACTTAGGAAGTTCATAAATTTTTCCAAATTACGTTGTAAAAACTAATGAGATTTTTTGTTGGATAGTGTTTTTGCCATTGTCACCTCCAACCTTTGAACCATCTTCAAGCTTAATTCATGATGTTTCATTTTGAAATAGTTCCACTAACTCTTTTTAGGAATGCCATGTGCAAATGGTTTACCCTTTATTGTGTTATTTCAATAACCTTGAATTCAATTGTTAAAGTGATATTGATAGGCCCATGTTCTACATGTCCAACACCCAATTCACAAGTTGCTTTTCTTTCTAACATAGATAAGGTACCTTCTTTCTCATGTAAGTGCAAGATTTGATATTTCCATCAAGATGGTCTCTGAAGGAGGTTCTTGGGATTCCAAACACATGAGTTGCAATAGTTATTTTTGCACCATTTTCTATTGCCTTTATTGTTTTCCTCATTCCAATTTTCCTTCACTTTTCTTTTGTAAGGTTCAAGTACATTGTGAGGTTTTTGAGATTGAGTACCTTTTGAACTATAATAGGACTATGAGTTGTTGTAAAACAATGATGTGTGGGCAAGCTTATTAAGCACATCACGTAATATGGAATGAATTGTTGAGTGCGATTGCTTTTAAAGTTCTTCCTAGTTTGGAGGCTCTTCTTGGTCTTTGCATCTTGCATCAATGAAGTATTATTTCATTAAACCTTTCATTACTATCTTTTGTCTCATGTGTTACCATTTCTCCTTTTTTTGCATCAGTGATATTGATTCTCTCTCCTTATGCATCTTTTTATCAATGATGTCATGCAATTATATCCTTCATTATTTATTATCTTCTTCATCTTTCATTCTCCATCACTCACAATAATTTTTTCTAGACTTGTTTATTTTTCATTATTTTCACATTATTTTTACATTTCCCTTGAGTGGAAGATGCTCTATTTGGAGGTGGAGATTTTCAAATGAAAAATTGTGTAGGGTTTAAGGTTTAGGACTCACATGCAATTTGTAGTTGCCAATGTTGATCTCATTATGATGTCAATACATCCAAAGAATGAAGTTTACAATTCATGGATATGTTATCATTTGTTGACCAATTTTCTACCCTTGTGATTATTTCCCAATAATTGTGACTAAATTGTAGGCTAGTTACTACCTATCACATGGCACTAACATAATTGAATCTCGAAAAAATAATTGAAAAAATACAAGTTTGATTTTCGTTGTTTATTTAAATGGAGCACAATTTTGTCATATGTGATAATTGATACGTGATTAAATCCAAATTGTCCATTTCAAATGGTTTTAATCGTAACATGTGGCATAATAAAATTCTCCACATGCCATATTAATTGAATTTTGACCAAATATATTTAGAAATAAATATTTACCTAGATACATAAATAAGTCTAGGTAGGTAGGTAGGCCAAAATAAGTAAGTAAATAGGTAGGTTGAATATGTATGTAGGTAGATAGTGTAGATAGGTAGGTAGATATTTTTATTTTATTGTAGGTTTAACTTTTACGATGAAATATTTTTGATTGACTCATCCCAAATGACACTTATCTTTTTATTTCTTATGTTTTTCAATTCTTGGAATGTACATCATTATAATTTACAAAGTTGAAATGGAGGATAAAACATATGGGATAAGCTTTCAAGTCACAACCTAGTTGCAATTAATACATATTACCTGCCAACAACTACTGGCTATTAATTACTATCTATTACGTAATTGTTTAACCTATTTCCTACCACCTATTACCTAGTGTAACATACAATCTATTAACCTAACTTACTATCTATTAACTTATCTTAAAGCTTGAAGCTACTACCTTTGTACTTACCTACTTACCTAGTTAACATTTAACACACCTACCTAACTATAAACCTAGATTAAATAGGTAAGCAATCTAGGTAGCAAGGTTAGCCTACCTAAACTACTTAACAATGTATTTATGTACTTAAACTACTTACCTATTTAACTACCCACCTAAGCTACCTATCTATCCATGTACTTAAGATATTTACTTATATACTTACCTACCTACGTGCTAGGTTATCTACCTATCTAGGTATGTACTAAAACACCAAACTTATTATCTACCTACCTACCTATGACTTATATAAAATATGTTTTTAACATCAAGCCAATTACCCAAATGTTTGACAACCTAACTTGCAAATAGGTACCCATTAACACATTAATATGCCATTTTAAATGTTATTTGCTATGGCCAAGTTGAGGGATAAGAATAATCAAATTATGTCAACAATCACAAAAAGTCAATGTGAATACATGCGAAAATGAAACATTAGTGGAATCAAACAAAATTCAATGAAATTGTCAAATTACAAGATAAAAAAGGTGACCATGTTTGAATACATCATTTGAAATGTATTCAATCACAATGAACTAGTAAATTGTGTGTTTGAATTTTTAAATTTATAAAATTTCACGACCTTGACATATTGCACATAGTCAATTACCAAAATATGTTATCTTTTTGTTGGATACAATCTAGGAAAAAAAAAGTGGTTGTAGAGGACATGACATGATGCATATTGCTTCATGAAAATTGTGTGCACCCTTTACCAATGTTTTTCTAAGGGAATTTTTTGAAAGCCAAAGTGGTGATTGTATTGAGGAATAATCTTGTTGTACACAAAATATGAAATACAAATCCTTAATCATCCTTTCATGTTTTTGGCTACACAATGAAAACCAAATATAGAAATTTGGTGATTTATTTTTCCCACTTTTGGCAATTGAAAACATCCAAAATCACTTCATTTTCAAATTTTTATTTTTCATCTCACATTTTGTCAAAATTTCGTCAATAAAAAAAAGTCTACAGATGCCTTTAATTTCATATTTGCATGAGAATCATGTGAACATAAACAAGTCACTCCATTGTTATCTCTACCAAATTAGTTTTCCATTCTGGATTTCATATTAATGTCCACCTAAAGGAAGTCATGTTGAGGTCCTTGTTTGGAATTGTATGGTCCATACTTTCGTGTCCAAAAGGCTTCAAGGATGTAACAATTTTGCCATGTTCAATTCTTGTAGCAAGATTCTCAACACTTTTCTACAACTTAGATGGCAACCATATAAGAATTTTGCAACGTAGCCAAATTCCACCATTGAAATGGCAGGATACCTTGATTACATTAAATAAGCTTGAAACTTAACCATTTTCTCATAAGTGTGACTTCAGGAGGTTCACAGGAAATAGTTGTAGCAAGCGAATGAAGGTCATTTGTGCTTTTGTAGTGTTTGATGTACATCACAAGCCCCATATATTTTGGGGACAAATTTTTGCATTGTGGGGACCAAAAAAATCAGAGAAAATTGGAGAAATTCCCCAAACTTTTGAAAGAAAAAAATTGAAAAAAAATCCTGATGACAATACCGTTTTTTTGGCTCTCAGTTAAAGGGATAGCTGATTATTGAAAATACAGTTTAATGGTAAATATATATTTGAAAAATACAAAATTTCAAGGTTGGTATTGCATCAGGAGCAGGGTTTTTCTTTTCAATTTTGTGAGCTAGGTGGACTGGCCATCATCCACACTTAGAGGGCTTAGCCAAATTTGGCTACAAGTCATAGAGGAAAGTAGAAAAAAATTGGAACCATGCCAAAAACTATCTGGCCTCTAAATCTGGCGATTTCAGAAAGGAGTCCTCCAAAGTATGGGGAGTTTGGGCCATTTTTATCCAAAAAATATCCTTGGAATGAGTTGCAGCCCCATTTTTTGGTCAGCAAGTGGTGAAATGTTGCCCCAAAAGAAATTGCTGATGAGGAGTGACATTAAAGAGGTTTGAGTATATTAGTTTGAGCAAACAAGATTTGGATGCAAAAGGTTTCAAAACTGAAATCTTTGTGTTTGAAGGTTCAACAAGATATGACTAGATGCTCCGGGTAATGGCCTTAGATGGGGTGTTCCTTAGGTAAGCACCTTCGGGAGGCAGAGTGGAGGCCAGGGTCGCTTACTTTGAGGGTGTTACCCAGTGTAAATACTCACAAGAAATTCCATTTTTCCAGGAAAAGAAAGAAAAAAGATGGCAGCGCTTCAAAAAACGAAATGCTGGCTTCTGCATTTTGTTTTTGGAAACACTCTCCTCTTGTGGATGAAAAACTACCCTCTGTGAGAGTGCCTCTTGATACACTAGAAAATTTCGGGTAAGCCTTTACTTGTTACAAGTTGTTAGTTGTTGGGAAGGCGAACATCAAGAGTAAAAACAAACATGTCTCATGGGATAAAAATCCATTTGGTTAAAAAGACTAAACCAAAATGCATGTGTTACTTCAGAAAGTAATACAATTGTCCCCCTTTCAAGTTCCATGGCATCTTATCAGTATGCTTTAATGGCCTGCTTGTTTTACCACATAGCATGGAAACAACCACCTCAATGGGTGCTTCTTTTCGTGCAAAACTTTTGCCACTTGGCTACAAAATGGCACAAATACACCAGATTTTGGAAAAGAAAAAATTCTAAAATCATCACATTTCTACAATATGTTCCAGCAGGCCCCAAATTGTAGCATGATTCTTGATTTGTTTTACTTTCATATCTGTAATACAGCCAATTTTGGCTAAATACTCTTGTGGAGCGTCGCCAATGTGGCTACATCACAAAATTGGAAAGAAAAAGAGAAAAAACCCTCATCTAGATACATATGCTCTTGTCTAAAATTCATGAATTATAGCAAAATTGTGTTCAAATTGATCGTCATCTAGCCTATTATTCTATCTTATGATTTGCCACTGTTGAGAAATCAGGCATTTTGTATGTAAACGAACAAGTCACTTGAAAAGAATCGTGCTTGCATTTTCATAGGCTTGTCGTATACATGGTCTACAAACAAAAAAAAAGTTCAACTGAATTTAACATGACTAAAGGCGTTTTGCTTGTGGAAACCAAGGCTTGACTTATTTGAACATTCTTTACTTGAGAGTCATTTTCGTCATTAACTAATCCATAAAATAGTTAAAAGAATTTTCATGAGAATATGAAGCTGAGGTGTGAGAAAAACCATCACAATTATGAAAGGCCACCATCCAAATAACTTCACTCCTAACATAGCAATATCATACTAGATCATGAAAGGATAATATATTCAAAATTTTAAACGAATTAATTTTTTGGGAAATAAGAATTATTCATCTTGTCAATGTTTAAAACTGACTCTAGCCTAAGTACATAGGCTATGTATAATTTCTGTGTAGGGTAAAGCCCTAAAATGAGAGCATTCTTAAATTTAAGGGGCCTAGCACAAGGTGATAAGGAGTCCAGACCCGCATTATGGGAATGTCCCTCACCCACGGTCTTTACCTATCATAAAGCACAAGGCAAAATTTATTATGAACCAAACCTACGTGCATTGGGAAGAGTAGGAGTGGGAGGGATATTATGCCTACTCCTCAATGCTGGGAGGCTTCTTACACCTATGAGTAGGCATAATTTGCCTCCCGCTATTGGGGAGTAGCATAGTATCCCTCCCATATTCAAGGAGGGAAATTGAAGCATATAATTGTGCCCGCTGTCTAAATACACTAAGATTTCTGGGAGTGTGCTATGTATGTACCTCTTTAAAAGTTGAACTAAAATAGAGACTAAATTTGTCAAGAGGTATCAACATATAACTGACATTACTTCTTTAAGTTGTGAAGAATAATAGCAAGTAGACAATTCTGGATTTGTGCAATCCTCTTTTCAACTTTTCCTTGGCCAAAGTAAACATACTTGGGAATCACACCTGGGGGAGACGTGGTAGATAGAGATTTACAATTGCCTGTTTGCAGGAATGCAGTTGTTGAATCTTCAGGAAATAATATTTGGGAACACCTTGCAAAAAATCCAAAAATCTACTTGTTTTGAGGTCAACTATAGAACGTAAAAAAAGTTGTGCTGTTATGTGAACCTCAACAAAATAAACTCTCCTTCGAAGACATCATATTTTTGGGTGGTGATTTTTTTCAAAAATGGACAAAAAGAATTAAAAAAACTTCCCAATCACCAAAATGTGACGATAAATAAATCAATCATTGAAGAAATATGGCCAGAGTCTTCATCAGGTTCCAATAGTAGCTAACAATATGGAACGCTATTTTTCTTAGAAAAAAATTCATATTTTTGGTTATGGCCAAAATTGTCCAAATCATCTTGTGGATGATTGAGTTATTTGAATTAAAAAGAAAAATACGTATTTTCATAAAAGACACCAGATCATTTGGACTTTCTTGATGAAACCAGAATCAATATGTACGTTTCTAAAAGAATATCCATTTTAATTCTTACAATTTTGTATTCGCTATAAACATAAAAATAATATCTTAGAAAAGTAGAGCTCGCCTATATTGAAGAAAAAACATTAGAAAATGGAAATGCAATTAAAAAGCAGATTATATTTTCCCCTCTAGCCGGATATGCGAGATGTAAGATCATGAATTGCCTACTATATCCTAACACATGAAGAACTAGAAAGCACCTGAAAAAATCTTTGCAAATCAAGCAAGAAAAACGCCATGTGTAGATGAAGCCCAGATTAAGCGAGAAAACGCCTAATTATATCTGCGCAGATGAAGAAAGAAAAAACGCTTTATATTTGTGCAGATTAATCAAGAAAACCCAGAGAGAGAATAGCACAAAATTTTGATAAGCTCATTAGCATCTGCAGCTCATCCGGATAAGGTCAGCGAGAACCGCGGCAGCTAGCGACCTCCAAGCCGTGTACGTGCGGTCCAGCGTTGCACGTTCGAAGAACCTGTCACGATTTGCTCTCAGTCGCTCCTATATAATCCGTCTGCACCTCGCAGTTTCGGTATGTGCTCAGATTTGCAATCCATCAGCTACAGCATAAGGAAGAACTCTCGGACTGGTACTGATCCCAGCGCGATCTGATCGGCCAGGACTGGCTACCTGACATATTTCTTGGGGCCTTTTTTAATCTGTAGTGGGCCAGTAGTGTTGCCTGGTGGCTGCAGTGTCCGAAACCCAGTCTAAAATTCTCATCACCATCATGGGGTTCATGATCCCTGCAGTCATGAAGAGGAAGCTCAGGCCTTCGTTTGGTACTTTAAGGTTCATGGTGGTGCTTGTAGCAGCTGTCGTGCCAGCGTTCTTTGCGTCTCACGGTGCGTTTTTATTACTTCTGACCGGCCAATATTATAAGTAGCTTCTGACAGCAGCTTCAAGCCGGACTGCAGTAGTATCGACTGCTTGCTACCTTGATGCGTTCAATCAGCTCATGAGTTTAATCTTGAGGTCATGAAAGAGGTCCTGTTTCCAAAATAATCCAGATTGGAAGTACCTGGATGCAAAGGAATAACTTGTTGTTTCATGTTTCATGCTGACTAGTGCGCTAGCCAGATAAGACGTAGAAAGGATGAGATCAAAAGACACGGTAAAATTGGAACATGTATAGTAAATGCTCGAGTAGAAGTTCGCAGGAAGAAAGCTCGCCGGCCGTAGGAAGAAATCTTCAACTAGCACTAATTACGAGTGGGATACCAGACCTGATCTATTGCTCGATAAGTACCGGTAAAGATCAGGTAAATTTTTCCAGCTGAAATTGTGATTTGGTGCTAGGCACGCCACGATTATCGATGTGATTCTACACCGTCCCGATGGCTGCTGCAGGCCTACCGGAATTGGGTCTGGTGAAGAGTAATCAGGGAACACTGAAGAATGACACACACAGGCAGAGACTTACGTGGAATCATGTGAATGGCATGCTGCAGGAAATGCCCAATGCTTGAATCCATCACCGGAGCTGCTGTTCTATAGAGGTGCGATAATCCCAGATGTGATCCCGTCGGTGCCATGCGGATTCCAGCAACTTCAAATATATTATCCTGATGCGTTCCCATTCATTTTCCCGGTGTCCTTCAATGAATCCCTCTTCCAAAACCAAACCTCGGCGGCACCGCACGTGGAAGTGATTGGGGATGGATTCCCTTTCTTTGGATGTTACACCTTGTTAATGGTCGATCCTGATGCTCCAAGTCCGACCAATACGAGCATTAGCCAGGTCATACACTGGATTGTCACGAACATCCCTTGGTATCTGTCTCCACTTTCAGGTACGCCGGCCCGTATTCGAACAGATACTTAGCCTGAATGCTGTTCAAGTCTCCAGCAGCTAAGCCAAATGGTCCTGGGATAACACTAGAAAGTAATCCACGTCTTGTAGGTTAGGAATCTTGTGTTTCTTAGTAAACCGATTCTCTCATGTCTTTAGCCCCTGAACGTGATCGAAGTCAAGTTTAAAGACTGTGGACCCAACTCGTTTTTTACCCTGATCGGACTAGGCCTCAGGTCCAAAGCCATGCAATGTCTAATCGAATCGAGAGTTGAAATGCCAGGAGATTTGTTTGACAAAATGCTTGGCGAATGAATATATGCAGAGATTACTAGCCCGCCCGCGAACGTCGTTTTGCCATACATACCGCCGACACCAATCGCTGGAAGGCACCGTTATATACTCCTCTTGTATGAGCAAGTACGTCGTTCTGCATCTCTAAACCTGTGGCAAGAGCTTGCCTATTAGATCTGATCTTTGGATTCCAGGAGACGATCCGCAAGGAGCCGAACGAATTGAACCGCCTTACGTTAATTGAAAGGAACGTTTACTGTTCGTGGGATATCAAAGGGTATATTAATTCACCGTACATGTTACAAAAGAACATTTTAGCTTCTGGAGTGATCGTCAATATGTTAATCATCTTTGAATGCTGCGCGTCTCGCTAGCTGCTGGTCCTAATTGGATTAATGTTGTTGGGTGGTGTTGTACTGATGTTTGCAGACAAATTGTAGTTTCTTCCCACCAGCACCCGGGCGTATTCTTTTCAGTGCAAAAGCGTTCGCATCGCTTAATGACCTTATAGGACCTGTTGCAGGCATTTATTTCGGGGTCACAGCAGGTGAATAGATCAGATTGAATATTGATGGATTCCCAACTTGGGCATGATCTAATAATCTTCCAATGTCAGTCCTAGTAAGTCTTGTCCCTCGTGCAGCTTAACTAGCTTGAGATCAGGATTCATAGTTATTTATAGTACTAGTGCATCTTGTTGCCGGGATATATAGAGATCATGGAGACTTCACCTTGTTGCACCCGTCCGGGGCGTAAGCGCAACGGCCGCATAACAAGAGCGACCACCGTTGCAGCTTGCAGCAGGGCCGTCAACAGATCTGTGGTTGCAGTTCTCAAGGCATTTCATGATTTCTAATATTAAAATGGATAACTAAATAAACTAGGAGCATTTTATATAACAGGAATTGACATTTTCAGGAAGAGCAGGTTGAGACACGTTCATGCCCGAGAATCCCAAAGGCATATTTTTATGTTTCTAGTATGGATTTAAGAAAGGATCTTTTGCTCCATAGAGGTCCAGCATTAAGTACCTTAAATCGTATCATTTTTATCACTGCATTATATTGAAAGTTGATTACCTTGATCTCTACTATGTAAAGTCTAATAATTGGTGTTTATACTATCTAAGTAATGGTTATCGTATTCGGAACTTTTGGTAATTCTCATTAGTATTATGAAATTGTACATGCAATGTTTGACTTTTAGGTTTTTTGAGTTTCAAAAATTTGGATGAGATTTGTTGATATTTGCAGGGATAGTTTTGATGAAGTTAATTTGTCATAATAAATCTCGTGCACTTCTGCTTACTATCGTCAGCTGGATAACTAAATGAAATAGGTACGGTACAATTCCATCGTAAGTTCCAATGCATTGGAAGGATGAATCCTATGAACCAAAGAATAGGGAAAAAAATTACAACTTTCTAATATACTCATATTGTTCTCAATAGAGAGACATTTACTTCCTTTCATGTCTCTCTATTTGTATGGGGTCCTCTCTCAACAGCTCTTGCTGAAAACATGGTGGTTATGTTAGGGTGCTGTTTTTCTGAATTTTTAGATTTCACAACACTGGCAAACGTCTGTGAAGACAACTCATTTTACACTGGTAAGATAGGTAGCTTCTTCGGCAGGTTCTCTCGACTCTAAACCTCTAAACATTTTATATTGCTTCTTTTTGCAAAAATGGAGAGACATAATGTTCTAACATATTATAGCATAGAAAATCGTTGTCAATCATTGGATACATGATACATGCAGTGCTGGTGGATTGGGTCTTGGGTTTCCACCAAATTCTGTATTTTGCCCTCTCTTGTAATTTCCTTAAATTTTGGCATTTGAAACAAGGAATTTCAAGAAAATTTGATATTTTAAATAATAATTCAATCCCCACCCAACCTGAAAAGGGTACTACAATATATATGACTAGTGGGTACTCGTGACGGTTGGACACAATCCGCCCGTGTCGTGCTTACTGTTCTTCGCGACTCTCTTCTTCTGTTGCTACCGCCGTGTTTTTACAAAGCGAAATTTGGCTCTCAAGACCTGGGTTTCAGAACCTCGATATTTAGCTCTCAGGACCTGGGTTTCAAGACCTCGATAAACGGACATTGGGTTTCAGTACCTCGATATTTGGCTCTCAGGACCTGGGTTTTAAGACCTCAATAAACGGACACTGGGTTTCAACACCTCGACAGACGCACGCACGCAAGTTTCATTGACCTCATCGTGACAATTTCCGTGCCCGAATGATTGACTAACGAACTCTCCGAATCCGATCTCCAAACCCTAAACTGAAGAGCTGGACAAATAGAGCGGCCCGTTTTTGCCAAGCCAAGCCCGGTCGTCCGTTTGTGACGGACCCAAGCTCCGTCACGGACGGACGGACGTAGTGAATTTATATATAAGATTAAATGAGTGCCCCAGGCTTTACTAAAAGATTGTGTACCTTATGCTTCTAAACATGCTGATGTCACCTGTATGCAATGGCAATGGGATGGTTTTGTTTATTGGTAAAATTTCGCCTAAAGGTGAAATTCAAAATTCAAAACTTGCAAAAGAAGTGTTTTTGTAAATCTTCAGTCACCAAAAGTGAGAGGGAAAAAAATAAAAATTGCCAGAATTTTATATTTCATTTTCATTGTGTAGCCAAAAATATAAAGAGATGATTACATATTTCTAATTTATTTCTGGTTTATAGCCTAGATTTTCCTATCTTATGGATGATTACCACTTTGGCTATAAACAAAAAATTCCTTAAAAAAAACACTTCAATGGAAATAAAACTTATTTCAACATGAAATTATCATTTTAAAATGGCTAGCACGGTGTTCTTTTCTGCACTAAAAAATATTTTCAAGACTCTAAGAATGTGAGAGTTGGCATTGACTGCAAGTAGCCCACATACATATGGGTGCATTCACATTAAAAGGAGCTAGTGGGCCCCAGGTGTAGGTCCTTTCTAAGGACTATGTTTTTCAAGTTTGAAACATTGCCTCCATGTTTTGGATAGGGCCCATTATTGGATGATAGTACTAATTCACATGAATTTTCGCACAATATGTAATTAAATCCATTTTTTTAACGCTAAATTTTCAAATAAATCAAATTTGTAGATTTTAACAAAAGTAAACGTGTCAATATTTTTAAAATAATATGTGTTTCAAACCTTCAATGATACATGATACATTGAGATCATCAAACATACCTTTCTTTAAATTGATCATTCCAAATGGAGTAAAACATATTTTTTAAAAAAAACAAGTCCTATCATCTCACACATTGAATATTCATGAAAATGCAACCTTGCCTTTCCTTATATATATATATATATATAATTTTTTAATTTTATTTTTTTGAGGAAGTTTTTCAAATTATGTAGTGTTAATGTTCAAAAGCACATTTTGACACTAAATAGGGATTATCATGGATAATTAAAATAAAACATATATTCAAATTTTTAATGATATTATGCCCTCATCATCATCAATATATTGTCATCCACAATTTTTCAGAATTCATGGTTTGGTTTTACATAAAAGACATTCAAAATTTTAGCATCATGTACACATCCAAGTGTCCACTCCTTATGATACATTTTATGACAAATGAAACATATCAAAATTACATAGGGTGCAAACAAATAGTCATTTTAAAATAGGTGGAAGAAGGTTAAACAAATAACTTACCACTTTTTCTTAAGGAAAATACAAGTAAATTATAATAAACAACATTGCAATATCTCTAAAGCTTGCAATCACAACAAGTGCGAAAAACAATTTCAACCCACTTTGCAAAGCGAAAACTTGAGCAAAATAAACTCATTTTATGTGAAAAGCTCCGAAGTGCCAAAATACATTGTAATTGTATCCAAAAACAAAGATCCACAAAAAAAAACTCCTTGAGTTTCCCTAAGAAAAGACTTCAAGTCAGTCAAAAAACGGTGGGGATCCTAAAAAAGAATGAAAATCTCTAAAAATCCTCGTAAACTCCAAGTTATCCAACCTTATCCTACATTTAGAACTTGGACTTGAAGTTAGAAGCGACAACTAATTTTTTCGGTTCTATTAATAAACGTCTCAAAATTGGTAGTGATTTAAAACTGATAGTATCCTAAAATCAGTAGTATTTTAAAATCAGTAGTAACAATAAATTGGTAGTAACCTAAAATTTGTTCTAACCTAAAACCAGTAGTAACCTAAAATCGGTAGGAATGTAAAATTAGTTTACATCAAAAACCAATAAAGTTTGATTTTTGGTACAAAATTATAATTTTTCAAAACTAGCCTAGAAAACTTTTTAGCCTTAATAACCATCCATCATCTACTAACACAGTTGGGTCATGAAGGGCTTCAAATTTTGCATCATGTCATTTTCCTTTTGATACATGCCCCTTTGCTATTTTCGTGTGGTCCCCATCATCTACCATGTTACCTTATTAACAACCCACCTATGTTAATCTAATGGGTGTTGGGATGTTTCAAGTTCATTTAAAGTTAATGTAGATCCCAAACTTTACACTAAGTGTCCTTTTAAGGGGCCCATGATGTTTGTCATGGAAGACATTCCTATTTCAACACAATATGACCATAGATAAATGTTTATGATAGAATTGCATAATTTTGTTAAGTATGCGAACATACACATTTTTGTAAATAAAGGATAGTGGTATTCCCCCACGAGTTGATGTAAAACGTTATACACCTTACCTATGGTTTTTTCAAAAAACATTCTCTTTTTCAAACTTCTAGACATTATTTGTGGGTGATTTTTGCATACCTAAGCTACTTACCATACTTTGAAAATCAATTCCCATTCCCCTTTTAAAAAGAAGGAAGAAGTAAAAGAAAGGGTGGAAAATGGTGATCAAAGTCGAATATCAATTTAGTTGCCATCAGACAGCTATGGTGACATTTGAGTTACCATTGTGTCATTTCAAGGACCAACCCTTTCATTTTCATTTTGAATAGGTACAATGATAGCAGATAAACCCTAGATTCCATCTCCCTCATCTGTGTATGATTCATCCATCTCTATAGATAGAACCATTATTTTGGCAGTGGGCACTTGTACCAATTTTTACATGTTAGCTGAGTTTTAAAACTTCAAAATATATGTTAGTTGGGTTAAATGTATATGAGTGTTTGATATTTTCGAATGCAGATGCTACATTTTCCTTTTTGGAAAGATGTGGGGGGAATGCAAGGTAAAGGTTAGGATAAATTGCAACATGTGTAAATTGTACAAATAAGAGACATTGGTAAGTGGGTGTGGACAATTAAGTATGGAATAAAGAAGAACCTTGTAAGTCAAAATATTTCACTAGTTTTACTAATTCAAACAAAGCTATCATAATGAGTACATTGAAAAATGTGGCTTCAACACATATAATCTATCATATGAAAAATGTACCTGACCTAATATATTATATTGCATATATTTGAGCATTCAAATACTTCATTTTACAATGAACATCTGGGTGTCAAGCAGTTTATGCACAAGATTTATGGATCAATACTCAATATTCATTCTCAGCTTGATACACTTTCTGTCCATGCGAGTGATTCTTTTCCTGAACACTTGAACCAGTTCAGTAATAGATATTGGGTATCTTCTCTAGTCCAGGCCCCTAAAGTTCCTCTTCTGCATGGTTCTTAGCCATCATCTCCTTTCTTTCTTTTGGGAACGCAACAGCAGACCTGACCTGGCTGGCATGGCTTTCACTGCATACCAGCGAGTTTGAACCCAGAATCTGTTTTCAGGTTCCAGGGTCCCAGACAGAGGTTATACTACTGAACCATTACCCCTGGGGTACTCTTGGCCATCATCATGCTACTCAGTTACTGTCTGAAGTACCATATGACCAATTCATATAAAGGGCACTCTGTGTCCCAAATAGTTTAGGATGCTCTTACCTTCCTCCCCCATCATTAGGTTTCAAGTTTCAACCAGTGCTGGGTGTTTATCTGAATGTATAGAAAATTGTCAGTTCTGGTTTTTTTAATATTTCAGAATCAGAGAACTGCCAGTTCTTTGAAAAAAAATCAGAATCAGACATGTTGGTTGCCACTGGTGTTGTCCAGGTATATCATTTACTCGAACATACCCACTGGGTATTGGTAGGGTGTGCTATTTATCCTACTTTATTTTTTGAATTAATATACCTTAATCAAATGCACACTGGTACATAAATTTAAAAAGTTATACCCATTTCATAGCCCTAAATATATCTCAAAAATATCCATACTTGAAGCTAGTATGTTCTCAAACCTAGGTAAATTTGTTAGGTAAGTTTCACCTAAACCCTAAAATGACAACTCCAACCCTAAAATCATTATCATTGTTTCCTATAATCATTATGCAAGGTGTTTAGTTTTCAGGATTGTGCTCAAGTTTCCAAAATTCATTCTTAGATTTTCAATATGCTCCAAGTTCGTGCTCAAGTTTTCAATGAGTTCCAAATAATTCATGTTTAGGGTTTTAGGCTCTTGCTTAAGTTTCTACTTTTTTTATGTGCTCTAAGTCATGCTCAAGTTTTCGATGAGTTCCAAATAATTCATGTTTAGGGTTTTCGGCTCTTGCTTAAGTTTCTACTTTTTTTATGTGCTCTAAGTCATGCTCAAGTTTTCAAGCTTCTAATGTGCTTCAAGCTCTTGCTTAGGTTTCTAGGTTTGCAATGTGCTCCAAGTTCATCCTCAAGTTTCTAATGTGCTCTAAGTAGTTCATCCTCGGGTTTCTAGGGTCATGCTCAAGTTTCAAATGTGCTTCAAGTAGTTCATGCTCAGGTTTCTAGGGTTTTAATGTGTTATGTGCTCATGTTTCCAAGTTTTTAACATGCTCCAACTTCTTGTTCAAGTTTTTAGGTTTCTACTATACTCTAAGTTCATGTTCAAGTCTCTAAGCTATGGGTGTAAGGATGTTCATGTTTTCAAGGTGTTCCAAATTCATGCTTAAGTTTCTAGTGCTGCAAGTTCATGCTCCAAGTAATTTCTGGTCCAATTTCTAGTGTTTCTAATGCTCAAATTTTCAGTTTATGCAATACTATTTCAAATTTAGTATGTAATGAATTAATAATGAAAATCATGCAAAGTTTGTTTATTCATAGATTTGTACATTTTACACACAAATATCATGTGTTGAAAACATGTTTGACACACAAATAAATGTGTTAATAGATGAAGTATAAACTTATGGCTGAATAAATGTCACATAAATTTTGCATGTTTCAATAAATTTGTGTGTTACATGTGTTTTCAAGGCATGATATTAATGCATGAAATGTACGACTTATGAATGAACAAATTTTGCATGATTTTCATTACTAAATCATGAGATGTTAAGTTTGTAATTAGCAAGTTGTTGAACAAATAACAAATTAATAGCATTGACTTACAACAACAAATCAAAGGGCAACAATAATTCAAGCATGACCTGTAATTGTTGTGTGTGTGTGGAAAACTATTATTAGCTAAATTGGTTCTGGTAGCAATATTGGGTTTCCAATAATTATAAAGGTGGGCAAACAACTAAAATGATGTTTCTAAGAACAACATTGGGTTTTCTAACACATGTAGGTTGGCAAACAGTTAAGGTTTCCAACTAAGGTGCATGTGTGTGTGTGTGAAAATTTGTTTTTTAGAAAGAGAAATGTTGAGAAAAAAAATTAAATGCATTATTTCCCCTGTAGTATATAAATGGAAAATAAAAACCCCAACAACCCAAAAGAATTTGTCTTTCAAAATGGCAATGCACCCCCATCCATAATTGTTATTGTTGGCTTTTCATCAACTGGTAGATCTAATACAACTAATTCTACTTTCAATTTAGTTAGCAATTAACTACATTACAATAGCAAGCAAAAAATTTGGATCCTTGGGATCAAAAATTTGATCCTTGGTTTTTTTCAAACAATGATGATGAGAATGTGTCATTTGAGATAGAATGTTTTTTGTTGTATTTTGTGTCATTCAATTACTTTGGGTGCTCATGTTTTGGGAACAATAACTCAAATTAAGAAATGATTATTTTCTTATAAAACTAAAAATGGAACTTTAACCATGAAAAAACATTATGAAGCTAAACATTTGGCATTTAAAAAATATATGTTAGTGAGATTATATAATGACATTTTGTTGAAATAGATGTTTCTAAAAAACAAAGTTCCAAGGTTTGAAAAATAATAACCCTAGGGTCCATTCTGCATTCTCTAATAAAACTACAACATATTAAAATTAGATGAAAACCAAAAACTTTCATTGATGATCTTATGTTAGTTGTTGCAAAGGGGTTACTCCTTTTAAACACAATTTGGAAACATATGGATGAAGCAATTTGGCTTATGAAGGGACCCACAATTGGTGTTTCCATCACACAAAACCTTAATGAAAGAGGTGTTACCTTGTATGATGAAGCACACACTTGAAAAAAAATAAAAATTATCAATGTTATAATTTCAATCACATCAACATCTAACCTTTAGATGAATAAAGGTGCATTTGATACTTTTGCCCTTGTGATTAATTTTTTAACATTGGATTGGGAACCAAAACATGTTAGACTTGGTTTATCTGAAGCAAACGGCACTATTAGAGTTAATCTTGCCAATCAATTGTAAGATTTGCTTGAAAAGTAGAAGTTGATTAATAAAATTATTTGCTATGTAAACTATGAAAGCACAAATCTTTCTACAATGACAAATGTTGTTAAACAAATTATTAGTTGTGAAAATTGGGAATACAAACACCAATTGAAGGTGTTTGTTTTGGTCATGCCTTTTTTTAAGCTTGCCAATATGCCACTTCTAATGACAATATCACAAACTGGCCAAATGATCCATGCTTCACAATATGAGAAGCATTTGTAAGGGTATATATTTTTTCTTAACTTTGGGGATGTTGATCAAATTTTTTAAATCAAATTGAAGAGGAGTTTGGAAACCAATTAAATCATATGTTGAACTTTTTGATATGGCACATTTTAATTTTAAGATTTGCATTTATGTTTAATAGGGCAAGTGACATGTTCAATTTTATTTCAATGACATTTTATTTTATGTATGTTTAGGAATTTTTTCATTTGAAATATTTTTATGTAATTTTATTTAACATCACATGTACGACTTGTCCCATTAGATTTAAGCCTTTGAAAGTTGTCTAAATAAATTTCAAGCTGTGAAAAACAATTCCCATTTTTATTAAATAAAATAAATAATTAACCCTTTTTGAAACCTTAACTAGGGGTATATGATAAAGGTATTTGAAACCTACCTTAATGTGAAAAAAATCATAATATACCCTTATTCATTGAGTTAATAAACTAAAAATTTGAATATACCCTTATCTTAGACTATATAAAAACATTATACTCACATAACATTTCAAATGGGGTGCAATTATTAGCCTAAATCACTATGGGACTTTAAAAGTGAAATAACTTCATTGCATTTTACTAATTTCACCTTGCTGAAAGTTATTTCACTATAATATCACTATGTAGACATCATGTTTCATTACTAGTTGACATAACTCATTATTATAATTTATTATAGTCAATAGGTTCACCTCTATGTTTCTTTTAAATATTCTATTTATGCTACTTTATGATATACCCTATATTATTTTAAGCTACTTTAGTTATTCTAATTTACATTTTATGTTATTTTAGGCTATTATAAATTATTGTACCCTAAATTATTTTATTTTATTTTACCTTAAGGTATCTTAACTAGTTTATATAAACTTTTAAGTTATTTGAAATTAAATTATTCAACTAAATTTAGGTTATACTTTAAGTTATTTTATTTTAAATTAATATATGTTATTTTAAAGCACACTTTAAGTTATTCAAGGTCATTCAACTTTATGTTATTAAATTATTTTGTCTTACGTATAATAACTACCAATAGCCTATGATATTATAACATAAAATATCCAACAATATTTTATACTACAATAACCATTAATAACCACCAATAGCTATTAATATAATACCAATTAATACCACCAATAGCCACTAATAGCCAACAATAATTATTAATAGAATAACCACTAATAAACATTAATAGCCACAAATAGAATAGGTGTCGATAGCCATTAATAACTACCGATAACCATATATTAGAATTACTTAGGATTGCTAAAAATAGTTTAAGGTGAAATAATACATAATAGACAAAAATAACTTAAGGTGAAACATCCTATAATAACCTAGAATTGCAAATAATAACATAAGGTGAAATAAGCTAAAATAACCAAAAGTAGCTAGGGTGAAATAACTAATAATAATAATAATAATTGAATAGCCTTAAACAGTCGTAAATAATGTAGGGTGATATAATTTTAAATAATTAAAAATAGTCATATAACAATTGAAAATAATTTAGCATATGTAGTATTATTATATTAACAAATAAAAATCCATTTATTAAACTCTTTTTCTTTAAAAAAATAGTCATTGAAATGTTATTGAATAATGATATTCAACTTTGTTTTTGTTCCAATGGTTTTGAACTTTCAAAATGAAATAAATATAATTATGTACATTATTAAAAATAAATTACAAATAAATTGGAATCATTTCATTTTAACAAAATTTCAATAAAATATGAATTTTCAAAGTTTATGCTTTTGTAATGTCTGAAATGAAATATTTGATAAATAGAATCTGATGTAACATATTACCATAACAAGTGGGGTGGCTTGATGGTAAACATGTTTACTTCCATTCCAAGGTCAAGAGATCAAATTTCATGAGTGGTGATGTGTGTGGTCAACAATGGTATGTTGATCGAATTTTCTTACACAATTCTTATAATAGGTGCCTAGGTTGATTACATGGCCCCTACCTACCTAAGCTAGGTTCTTAACCTAGCTTAGGTAATGTGTCAATAAATCATAAGTTCAAAAAATCATGAAATTATAAATAATATTATATATTGAATAATTAAATTTTAATTGACTTTCATGATGGTTAATTAATTAATTAGCAAGTGAATGGTTTGGGAAATTTGTATTTCATTTGATAGTAACCTTGTTTCACTAAGTATTACTGAAACAATTAATTGTCCGTAGCAATTGGACCCCTATTCATTAGGGAGTTAAACAATTTCACTAGGTAAAAATGTCCAAATTCATTCAAAATCTAATGAAACCCAGAGTGAACTAGGACGCATTTTGTAGTAATGTTTGTTAGCACACTCATTGAACTTGAAGGAGCTTTAAATCCAAGTGAGATGGTAAATATCCCCCTCTTCCCTTAAAAAAATTTATTAAATGCATTTACATGCTTGTCATTTTGCAACTTCCATGCTTTTGCACATCATGGTTATGCTTGTTTTAAATGTTTTGCACATTTTGTTGTCTCATGTTTACTCCAAACCCATCACCTTTTAAGAAAGAAAAAAAATACTTATCTTCATACATTCCAAATTTAAATAACATCAATGTTATTTTTTATTTAACTCTTTTTTAAAAATTAAAAAATCCTACAACAAAACCACACTACTCTACACAAGGTTGAGCATTGTCTTAAATCGCAAGCTTAGAAAACAAGGAAAATACCAAGGAAGTGAAATCACTTTTTCATGTGGTCCAGATGTATGATTGTATTCTTAGGATGGGCACCATGTAGTTGTGCCTTTCTTCATGATGGGTACATTTTCATGATTACCTCTTTTGTGAGGGGAAAAGTTTTTTAAAAAAACCTCCATTTAATTGCCAATTCATTTTTTGTGGGGAAAAGCATGTGGGTGGGCTAAATTCCCAAAATTAGAGGCCTAGGATAAGGTTATAAGGTTTGCCTTGTGTTTATGGTGGACATACATGTGCATGAAACAACCTTGCTACCACTTTCTCCAATTTTGTGGTATTGATTTAGTTCTACAAATTGTCTTTCTTTTGGTGGGTTAAAATGGCCTTTTTTGTTACCTTCAATCACATATTGCCACTAGGTTTTTTTTTTAATTGAGCTTTCTTTTGTAGTGACAAAATTTATTTGAAAAAAATTGGAATTTTTTTAAATTCGAAAAAATAAATTATTAATTTTTTTGAAAATTTTGCCAAACTTTAGAAACAAAAAAATTGAAGGAAAGAACCTTAACTACAACCCACCTGACGCACTCCCAAGTCCCAGCGTGAACCCACTTGAGGGTTCACCAAAGTGTAGTTGCGGAAAGTTGGGACTCGGAAGGCGCTCCCGGCTTCCAACTCTAGAAAAGGGTAGAGTGTCGAGTTGGGAGCCCAAGGATTAGACTAGGAAGAGGTATTAGTTGATCAAGCTAGAATCTGCATCAAAACAAACCACCCACGTGGTTAGTTCACATTCCGGGACACCCTTTGGTGTTAGGACAAGCCACGGGCACTTCGGACCACAAGACTCACCACGGCCCACACTCGGGGTATGCCACCACCATCCCCCATATAGTATACTCTGCGACACTCCGCCGCACCTACATCCAAGTGGCTCTCTTTCCCGGGACTCCCAAGTTGGAATCCCGAAATCCCACCAAGTGTCCCGGTTTTGGACTCCCGGGACTTTGAAAGATCATAGCTCCTCGCTTTGACCTTTGATTACAATGAGGTCTAAACCGAAGTTGTAGCCCTTGTCAAGATCTTTTCAACGACATATTGCACTCTCCATTCGAAGGTTGAGAAGATATCGATTCCTGACTTTTAGTGGTCGGGAGTCAAACTGCCAGTTTGACTCCCGGCCCTTCTTTTGCCCATAACTTGGGCTGCAAATGTCCGAATCGCCAATGCGAGGGCATTTTCGATATTTACGTTTCAAGACCTTTTCAATGACACCAAGAACATTCCAATTCGAGGTGTTTTGCCCCTTGCTGTTGAGCTCTAAACATTTAAGAGTCCCGGAGGACTCCAAATCCCCACTTTTTTCCAAGTGTTGGGCTTCACCCCCACACTTGGCCAAAGTAGGGTTGCGACACCACCCATTTTGTTTTCCCCAATATTAAAGTAAAAAATTAATGAGGATCATGTTTGGTTCCTCACTTTCTAAACCCCACATAAAATACATATAAAAGGACTAATAAGTTATCATTATTGGTGATTTTTTTCATGTTCAGTTTTGAACAACCTATGCTTCTAAAACCAAGGAGGATAATTCTACTTTGTAAACTTAGCCTAGATAAAAACTTCATTTTTTCCCAGTTCATGCTTCTACAAGTGTTGCTAGTGTGCACATTTGACATCGTACACATTAATATTGATTGCATGTTAGTGTGTAATAACTTCTAAGGAAAACATGGATAGTCCTAGGATGTTTCAAGCACCAACTACCATTTTCGTCCAAGTGTAACCAAAAGAAAGGGGAAGGTTAAAAAACAAGCCTAATTGCATATGAAACATCTAAACAAAGTTAGAATTTTTGGAATCCTACAACCAATTACATCACTTGATTTGTAATCCCACTGTTAAAGTGAAACTAGTGGGTGCCCGTGGCCGAAGGCCACTGTGAAGTCCCTCGTGGGTGCCCGTGACCTTTAGCCACTGTGAAGTTTTATAAGTTTTATTTTTTTTATTTTTTACTTTTTATTTGGTTTATTCATTTTTGGAAAAAAATTCTTTTAAAATTTTTTATTGTATTTCCCTTTTCTTGTTTCATTTGTTTCCATTCCTTTTTTATAGTTTTTGTGTTTTTACTTTTTTTTTGGTTTATGTTTATTTCATGTTTTTATTTTTTTATTCTTATTTTGTCTATCTTCATTTTTTTTTAATGTATTTATTTATTTATTTATTTATTTTCTATTTTCTTTTTCAAAAAGATTATAGTTTTTTTAATATATTCTATAATGAAAATAATTTTTTAAGAAAATTGTATTTTTGTTTGATTAGATGCATGTCCCACGGTTTTCCCCAAGGATCCTATATATAGCTAGCAGGTCTAGTGGGCGGGTGTCTGCCTTGGCCGCCCTACCCTGCCCTACCCCTGCCCTGCCTTGCCCTATTTGTCACCACAGACAGATAAAACCATCTGATTGGTCCAAAAATTTGTGTGGCGCTGCTAGAAGATAACGGCTTGGAAATGCAAGCGTAACTGCCCATGCCTTACCTTGTTTGTCAGACAGACAGACAAATAGATAGACACTATAGCTTTAAAATCTACTAATTCTAATAAACCAAGTTCTGTATATACAAATTTGCCAATCTGTCACAATTGTATGAATCTTCATCACACGTTTCCTTAGTGGCCATGCACTATTAGTTGCCAAGTACCAATTCATATCACTAAGAATTTAGAACCTATTGAGGTATGGTTTGAAGTCAGAACTCTCAAGGTCCACTCAGTACATATGAACTACTAACCCTTTTTCCCATTGAATACAACAATGCAACATAACATCAAATCTCTCATTTGAAAAACCTAAATCTTGTAGACCTTTGGATTCAAATGTTCTGATCATGACTTTGAACAATGAAGACCAGGCTCATTTATAACCATTCAAAAAGACATGTTCTTATGCAAAAATGTGCTACAAGTTTCATCTTTTTGAGTTTCCCCCATTCTTGACCTTATTTGTCTCATTTTGCCCAACCCAAGGAGACCCCTTTGAGGCTCCTGGTACTCATTTTGACAAATTGTTTACAACATGGATTCAAGGTGCTGCAACAAAGAGTTTCCCTTCCCAAATGCATCTTGATTTCTATATGCCCTTTAGTTCCACAACTCGGACCTCTTTCGTCTTCATCATTCCTTAACATCAACCCTTCATATCATTTGTCCTTCTTTAGAATTACACATCTACTTTGCTAAGTCATTGGCACAATGGAGTTCATCAACGACTAGCCTAATAGTCTAAACTTTAACCACAAGAAAAATTTCATACTAGAAAGAACATGTCACCTCACTCCTTTATTCTGCCTCTTATCTTACCTTCCACAGTTAATTACACAAACATTTTGCCAATGTAGTTGTTCCCTCCACCATCCATTGCTCGGTGCACCTCTTGTTCTCCACAACACAAACAAACAAGGTTGCCTACCCATGCATTTCTTGTAGCAGTGACATAATAATTCACGCTACAAGCATGCAAAAAGTTTACGACTATTAAAAATAATGAAATAAAAATGAAACCCTAAAACCCGTTGTGTTCACACTATTAGAGTGACTTTTTGTCTGGTCACATGAGCACCATTACACAATTATGAGGTTACTTTCGATGCGTTATATCGTAGTCGGAGTCAAGTGGCTTTAGAAGTACATAAGTGTCCTTTTTGTTAATCAAACTTTGACCACCATTTGGTGTCCAACTTTAAGGTCTAGGTTAGTGATTTCCATTGTGCCCAATGGGACATTATTTTTTATTTGGCAAATTTTTGTCATTTGACAACAAAATAAAAGAAGTGAAATCCATACAAAGGGTTTTTGAAAAAAAGATCCTTTGCAGCAAAGTCACCAGATTCTAACGATCCTTTATGGAAATTATCACATTTAGATTGATAGGTTTCAACATGTTGCCAAAATGTAGTGACATTCTTAGAATTCTGACCTGTTATTGAATTTGGTTAAATACTCTTATGATGATTGCCAATGTCACGAAATTGGAAAAAATAAACCTTAGGTGACAATCGTTCAAAAAAATTTTTTTTTTTTACATTTTGAAATTGAGATAAAAGGATGATCATCCATAAGAAGATTAGCTAAATTTTCTTAAAACTATATATGACAGTATTGGAAAAAAAACCATCCATCTATGATTTTGGCTACCAACTGGAACCCTAATATACAAACCTATCAATTTCTATTTTTTTTTTCAAAATCTGGTGACTATAACCCCCAAAACATTTTTTTACATTTTTTCGTTTTTAATTTCACCACACATAAAAAATCATTGGGTGGTAAATGATTTTTGAAAAATTCACCTAGATAGCGCAGTTGCCTCGACCCTACATAAACTTTTGTAATGGTGGAGGCTCCAACTTGTGGAGGACCCTTGGTCACAAGTACCCATATTTATAAGAATTTGAAAATGCCACATGATGTGATGTGGCAATCGCCAATACAAAATCCATATTTCAACTTAGGATAATTTGTAACTAGTTCAACCCACCTTGTATCTTGTCAAGCTTGAACAAGCATGTGAGACTAGATATTCACATATGTTTTAAGCATTTTCTTCTCATTGTATGACCCCATCGCTAATGTGTTTATAATGTGTGGCATTCATTTCATGGGGGTTTCCATTTCAAAACATGCTATTGTTTATTCTTTTTTGATAGCTTGCACCATTTCAATTTTCAAGTCATAATACAAAATGTACAATGTTTTATGGAATTAAACTGGCTATAAGCAAGTAGCTTCTATGCTAGTTGTACTTCACCAAACACACCCTAAATTGACTCAAAGTTAATGTGTGTAATTTGGAAAAAAACAATCACCTTGATATGGAATGAATGGATTTGTGTGTGTATATTTTTTTCAAATTTATGCATAGGGTAAGGCTCATTTTAATGTAATGTAACCAAAATGCCAGTTACAATTGTAAATTATAATCCCTATTAAAGGTTTTTATTTTTCAATTTTGTGATGTAGCCAAACTGGAGATCATTCACAATAACATTTAGCCTAGTTGAGTATAGACTAGGTATGAAAGTAAAAATTGAAAGAATCATTTTTATATTTTGGCTACCTATTATAAAATAAATTATTTCAATTTTTTTTTTAATTTCAAAATTCTAGTGGATTAGGGAATTTTTTTTCCCACAAAAATCGTAAAACCTTAAACTCTAAACCCTATGTATTGTTGATATCATATTTTTCAAGTGGAAAAAATATGAACATTTAATAAAGGGCAAGGCTAGTAAGGGGGGAACTTGAATTTTGATGGGCCCTAACTAGGCTAAAATAGTGACAAAATATAAGACAATAGGTGGCAATAGAGTTTAAATGCTTAAAATCAAAAGGTTATCATGTGGAAAATTTGTCATCCTCAACATGCATGCTCTTAACAACTCAGCAAATAGAACTAATCTATGGGAATCAATGATGAATGAGATTCTTGGAGACTGCAAACACTTATTGTGTGAGGATTTTTAATTGGTGGAGGATTGATTAGATAAGTCAAATCTAGTTGTGGGATTTTAATTTCAGAAAAGGAAACTCGACTTTCATGCAAAACTATAAAGCAAGTGTTAAACATCATGGAACCCCTAATGAATTTTAAGTATCATATTTTTAGAATTATGGTTACCTCACTTAATGGCCACCTAGTGTCTCTTTGATATAATTATGGCTTGTCGTCTTCTATATTTAATACAAAAATGATTATTGTTAGCACATGGACATTCTGCCATCAATTGATTATTTTAATTTTTGATAACAAATTTTTTATTATCCTTTCATGAATGTGTAATACATTTCACTAACAAATTTTGTTGTTGTTTTAGTTCAATGTTTTTTTGAGCTAGTTATAATGATCAAAGGCACTTCAATGCATTCATGTTTACATTCATTACCTCTTGTGCTGAAAGTTGATTCTTGATGTGAATGGTGTGTTTTGTTATTTCCCACTTTTGATTGTTTTGCAAAGGAATGCTAGAGTGTTTGGAAGAAATGTTAATGAGACCAAAGTGGAAGTTAGAGGTGGAGTGGAGATTTTCTTGTTAAGACATTTCAAACATTCTCTATATTTAATTTTAAAAAGTTTTAAATGATGTGATTGTTGTAGATTTTTGTCGTGAAAATCCTTTTCACATTAAAATTTTTAATATTTTGCATGGATTTTTATATCAATCACATGTTTAGAGATATTCATAGGTTGTCTTATTGATATATATGACTAGAAACATAGGGGATAATTATAGGATTCATGGTTTGATAATTGTTAAAACTATAAATAAAATTGTTAATGTTAGATAAGGATTTTCAAATCCCACTTTTGAGCCATTTAACCATGCTTTCATTGCGTTTGTATTATGGTTGTCATAATCTACCTCATGGGAAGGAAGATCAAACATTACTAATTGATGATGAACCCAACAAGGTGCTTCAAAATCCAAAATGGAATGGTTTTTTTCTTGAATTATTCAAATGATAAATGTTGTCAAAGAATAAAGTGCAATGGTTGGACCTAGCATTGCATTTGTAAAAAATGATTTTTTAAGTATTGATTTTTTTGTTTTAAAAGACTCTTGGAAAAATCAATACTTGTGTTTTGACAACTTAGTGGCCGCCAGGTTCAATCTCTTTCAAAATATCCTTCAAATTTAAACTATCTTTTAGGGTTTGTAGATTTTTTTTAAAAAATTTGAATTTTTAATTTTTAAGGCTCTTGGAAAAATTAGTTTAAGTGGGCATAAATGCAATAAAATGATCCATACCCAACTACTTAGAGTTTTCCTTAAAAGTAGTGGGTTAGCTAATCAAGGTGATGTGGCAAAACTAGATTGGTTCATCACAAAGAATATTTTTAGAATTCATTTTTACAGGTTTTCAAAAAACAAATTTGACTCAATAGGATGGTGCAATTTACTATTCTTTACAAGAATATGTAATTTTTTTCATAAATATGTAATTTTCAAATAGTTATAAAGCCTTTTAGAAGTCCTTTGCATAGTTAAAAACATTGGTTACATTGTTTAAAAAGTGCTTTTGGGTATACTCATTGAATTCATCTCAAATTTAACCAAATTTTTCCATAATATATTAGAATCATTTTCATACAAATGCACCAAACTTTTTAAACATTGATCTGACATAGTAGTTAAAAATGTGAAAAATAAGCAATGGTTACACTTTGAGTGGGTCCTTTTATTGTGTTTACACCCATAATAAGAGTTGTGCAATGTTTAAATATGGTCATATTTAAGAGGAGCTACATATTTATTTGATTTTAAACAAACGAACAACTTTCAAAGTTTATTCAGAAATGAGCTTTCCACTTCAAGCAATTTCCAAGTCCTTCAACATGCACATTGAATGTAATCAAACTTGTAAATGCAATTAGTTGGCCCACAATTTGTTGTGGCAAGAAGGTGAGTAGGTCTTCAATGTTTAAATTAATGTAATAACACACCAACAACTAGGAGGTTGGGGTGAAAACACATTAGTGGTCCATAAAATGTTGTCACAAGGTTATTTTTGGAGCATTTTGGGATTTGTAATTAATCATGTGATTCAATATAATTGATTAAAATGGGAAAGGACTCAACACTATAATGTTATATATAATATAATCACATTGTATGAATTTCATGGATAATTTTTGAATAGCCATAACATAATGGACTTTCAAAGGAATACCCAAAAACATGTAACAATCCATATAAATGAATATGGACTCCATGCACCTTCATGTTTTTGAATGAGTAAAGGACTCAATGGTAATATGACATGTGGTAACATTGATACTGGAAAGAGGATTTTTTGGAAGTATTTTGATGACCAAATTTTTTATGTACCTTGAATTATGACTTTTTCCTATTAAATATTTTATTTAAAAAAAGTTATAGTTTAGAAGTTGATCTTTCAAAATTAAGTTTTCCATAATGTAAACAAAGGTTGAAGATTTTTTATAGTGAATTTTTAATGATAACTTGTAAAATGAGTTATGTGATTCAAGGTATCATGCATTCACGTTACTTTCACAATGTTAATTTAGGCAATTATGGACTTCCACATGTGCTTAAAAGTGTTACACCTTAATTAAGTGCTTTTGCTCATTGATAAATTCTTCAATCCATTACAAGAAATCATGGGTTTTCAAAAGGTTCAATTTGACTAAAATTTAAACATTGACCAAAAGGATGTTCATTTTGATTAAAGGCATGGGGCATGAAAAACACATGGTTCTTTTGAGTATAATGATCGTTTTGACCAAGTGTTAAGTCATACATTTAATACAAAATGACAAATTTTTAAAATGGTCGATCAAGATGCCCATGGTTTAGTTAGATCGGCCATATTGAATGGCCATACTTAGTCTAATTGGCCATATTAATTTGGTTAGTTAGCCTACTTGCTATGCCTATTAGTCTACCTACCTACCTATTTACCTAACATATACTTACCTACTTATTTAAATTTGTCTTACCTACCTTCATACCTACTTATCTACCATCTACTTACCTATGTCCTACCTACCTACCTACCTACTATATCTATTTATATGTCTACCTAGTTAGGTACCTACTAAACTACTTATGAAAAAAATTGAAGTTCAAATGTTGTTATAACATTGATAAAAAAATTCATGGAAGTTCAAGGAAACATGTTAAATGCATTTAGTATCATATTGTTCTACAAAGTGATGGGGTGGTTTGATGGCCAAGACATTGGTGTGAAGCCAAGGAGACCAAGGTTCAATCCCTTTTACCAACATATACTATGTGGAGTATATATATTCATAAATATACCTTGTAAATGTGTGTAAATATATAGTATTTAGGTGGGTTGTGGATAGGTGGGTAGGAGGCCATGGTGGGTAGCACTAGAAGAAAAATGGAAATTAATGACTGATTATGCAATTAGATTTTAGTTGTAATGGACATCTACAACTGAAAACCTCCCCAATTGCCTAGACAAGTGCCAAAAACCATGTAGTCGTAAATGAAATGTGGCACAAGTAGTCACAAATAGAGTTGCAAGCCCTTACAACTTTGAGTGTTTTTTCATCCAAAACCAAGGATGATGAGATCCGATGTGGATCTAATTTTGCAACTACATATACAACTAGTAGAAAGTAGTCACATAGGGCCTACATGGACCATGCCATTGTGATTATAGTTGTGACTATGAACAAACACCAGAATGTTACCACATGTCCATGAAGGGTATTTCTAATGTAACCACATGGCTAGCTTGGGAGTGGTGGTGACCATTAAATAGATCCCTACCATTGGGTGATTAAAATTCATTTATTTACACATGGCAATGTCTCATTCACTAGAAGTAATAAAAAATAAACATTAAATTGAATTTATTATGTCCAAGTGGTTAGATATCATTGGTTGGATTGGAAAATAAAATAGTGATATATTTTAATTATTTATTCCACCATGGCATCAAATGTACATGTGGCAAGTTCCCATTTGTCGGCATAAATATGTAAATCATTATGGTACTTAGATTATAGCCCAATATTTACACATGGCAGAGTACCATATGTTGCAAACCATCATTGATTAAAATAAAATTAGATTATTTCCACGTGGTGTAATAGATTTTGTACACATGGCAATACACCATTTTGTGGGAATAATTCAATTATATTACATAAATATTGCCATGTGTCATGCTATAAATGCATCCTATGATATAGATTTAGTTATTTGAGCAACAACATTAGTGCATACCAAGTTGGTAAGCTTATACAAATTTGACTACATAAGTTGCATTATAGTTGCATTGGAGGTTTTTAGTACCACTATAATTTCCACTATAAGATATGGAGGGTTGTATTTATGTACTAATGCTAGGGCAAATTGTTGCATTTCAAATTGATTGAAACATAATGAACAAGGAAATGTAGACAACAACAAAAGACTTGAACAAGCTTAACATTATGTGGCATTGTGTACACATTTAGAACATACTTATAATTTTCAGTAGATGGCACTAATACTTGCAACATACATTGTGAAAAATTAGTATACCTAACTAGATTTCCACATCATTGCACTTTCCCATAAAATGAATTGACCACCCACTTGCTTGAATAGTAGTTGTGTAGGTAAATCATTATAATTTGGGAAAGGTTGAGGTGCATCCAACAACATCAATCCCTGCACTTCCACCTTGTACACTCAATCTACAATTTCTTTTCCATGAAACAAGTCCCTTATAACTCCGGAAACTACTCCACTTGATGCATGCATATCCTTATATAGTAGAAACATCATTTCACCTATCACAAACTAAACAAACAAGTTGCAACCATGAACAATTAACGTTTTGTTGTTTGATATATTGACATCACATTAAATGCTTGTATACTTGCATATTAAAATCAATAGCCAATATTAATAATAGATTGGACTTACCTTGCATGTGGTTGAAACTTCCACACATGCCTCTAGTGATGTTGTTGCACCCCCTTGAGATCTAAGCATGGGGGGGTTTTACCCTGACTAGTTTCTTCAATCTCTTGTTTTGCCACCCAAATAGACCCATTTAACATAGGACTAATCATGCTTATGTTGAGTACAGCCCTACAATTGGGTAAAAAAAAATCTAATTACCTTACTGTAAACATGTTGTATATCTAACATAAGGTGAAACAAGGTGTTGGGATCAATTATTTTAAAGGGATTAAGAATCAAGTTTAGGTTCATCACCTAATTGTGTGCATTGGTGGTTGATTTTTGCTCTAGAGTCCAATGGCTGCCAACTATGACAAATTCATGAATGAATCAACACAACAAGAAAATCCATTATCAATATGTGATGTAAATAACCATAGTTCATATACATTATAGTCGGTCCAAAATATACTCAAGGCACATGTGCAACAACATGGGACAATCTTAATTAATTTTTCAACACATACACATACATGGCCTCACAACTTGGTTGCAACATTAGTTTCGTGCAAATAGACAATTCAACCCACCTTGATCAAATTTAAAAATAACCATTAAATTTGGACTATGCTAAACATGGACTAACTAGGGCTCAAAAAGGCACTAATACCACACTAAAGATAGATCTAGACTGTTGGGATGTAGCAAACTTGGTTTTCTCTTCTACACTAGAAAACTACATATGGTGCAGTGGCCACTTTCACACATGCCATGAAACTCTAATGGCTATAGTAATTTAATTTATAGTATACATACTTCAAGTTCCTACATTATGTGCAACCACATCACCATTAATTCAAATTAGGCCATGTTGAGTTAAAAAACTAAAAGTCGATAAATGAACTATATGAGTAAAGGTTAGGACTTTCAGTCATCAATTCATTGACATACACATTTAGAGTTCCAAAGTTAGAAACAATTAAAGATGTAATTGAGCTGAAGTGAAATCAGAAGGTACACATGAAATTGGGACGTGAATCCAACAATTTGAAATTTTGCATAATGACTTTGAAATCATAAATACTTGACTTCTGTTACTTGTGCCCACGTCAATCACCTATATGGACAAAAAACCAATGGTAGAGATTTATTAATAGTGTGCAAGGATGTCAAACTATCATTTAATTCCACAAATATGGTAACATATATGCATCTAGTTATGTGGTGACTAAATCATGGAATTCATAATTACAATACAACAAACCAAAGGTATGCAATGTAACCATTAACGAGAATGAAAAGGGATACTCACTTGAGTAGGTAGACTTTACAAGAGGAAACATTTGCAACAACTAGAGGTTGTTGAAGACCTACTCCCACAATTGTGCAATTATTGAGTCTCTCACAATTGCTTTGACCTCTGAATTTCATTGGCCCATCTAATGCACCGCTAGCATCAAACTCTTGGGCCAAATTTTTACCTTTGTAAGCATGAACTTGCTTGTTTTCCACCATTTCAATTGGCATACTCACATTTGCTATGGCATGTTTGCGCACCTTTGGACTCCCCACATTCACCCCATTTGCCTATATTTGTTGCATAAATTCCAATATGGTGGAATTGAGGGGTATGGATTGACTTGTTATTTTCGTTGCAAGTTTCCAACACTTGTGCAACCATGTTAGTAATTTCAGGCAACTTAGATTCAATAGTTGTGATGATGATAACATGGTGGTGTTGTCACTCTACAAAAAAAAATTAGAACCCTTTTTTTAGATATCCATGAATAATACCAAATATGGAATCACACAACTAGGTCTAAAAGTGTGGCAAAATATTAAGCATGGTTAGGCATTGGAAACACATTAGGTTCAAGAGGCAATCTATCCAAAGTTTTAGTGGCATAAAATCTCGCATCACACTTTATGATTTACCTTATTTTAAAGTACATGCATTATTTCGCAATTTCTTTCAAGCTAGACCCTAAAATTGTTAAAAGGAAACTCCTCTTGACCAAATCTAAACTTTTGTTTCTAATTAGTGATTTTCAAGTTGCACATATACATGCTGGCTTTCTAGAAGTTGTGGTGAAGTTAGGTATTGGTCAAGGTGACCTGTATATCAAGATGTGTTACCATGGATTGTGTTGAAAATGGGGAATGGCTATTGTAAATTATAGAGTTTGGCGGATGAACATCATGTTATATAGTTGTAAGGTATTTTTTTCTGGAATAAAATGCACATCCGATGTCATGTCTGTTGCATTAAAAATGGGACTATGTTACTCCATTATTGTACTTAGGTTTGCATTTATGGCTAGGTAGTTAGGTTTATTATTTTTTAGTTTGTTATTTTTTATTTAGGGTTCATGTTTAGGGTTTCAATATTGAAATAACTTGTTGTTTTCCATTTGAATGTTATCCTATTTAAGGTTGTTATTACATTCAAATGCCATGTGTACCTCTTATGTATTATTATCATTGTTTTGAAATGCAGAAAAGTTGTTATGGGGATGAATGATAATTGGACTATTTTGGAGATGGTAGCATTTGCAAATTTGTCACACTTTGGATGTGATGCATATTGAGAAGAAGATTTGTGAGAATGTAGTTTGGACCATATTCGGTCAAAAAGACAGTATCAAGGTACGATGAGACATGCAAGGTAAGGGCATTTGACAACATTTTGGTTAAGACAAGACCCAAACAGCCAACACAAAATGTTGAAACCACATGCTTCATATGTCCTTATAATAGATGAATTGCAAACAATTTTGTCATGACAAAGATCAATGAAACTTCCCACAAATTATGGGGCTTCATTGGTTGAACATGTTGGAGACAACAAATTGGGATCCATGAAATCCTGACGCGCTCCCAAGTCACGGGGTGAAACCAACTTGAGGGTTTCACAAGGTCAAGTTGCGGAAGTTGAGACTTGGAGGCACGCTCCCGGCTTCCAACTCTAGAAAGGGGTAGAGGGTCGAATTGGGAGCCCAGGGTTTAGACTAGGAAGAGGTAATAGTTGATCAAGCTAGAATTTGCATCAAAACAAACCACCCACGTGGTTAGTTCACATTCCGGGACACCCTTTGGTGTTGGGACAAGCCACGGGCACTTCGGACTACAAGACTCACCACGGCCCGGATTCGGGGGATGCCACCACCATCCCCCATATAGTATACTCTGCGACGCCCCGCTGAGGCTACATCCAAATGACTCTCCTTCCTGGGACTCCCAAGTTGGAGTCCCGAAATCCCACCAAGTGTCCCGGTTTTGGACTCCCAGGACTTTGAGAGGTCATAGCTCCTCGCCCTGACCTCTGATTGCAACGAAGTCTGAACCGAAGTTGTAGCCCTTGTTGAGATCTTTCTAACAACTTATCACATTTTCCATTCGGAGGTCAGGACGATATCGATTCCCGACTTTAAGTGGTCGGGAGTCAAATTGCCAGTTTGACTCCAGGCCCTTCTTTTGCCCATAACTTGGGCTGTAGATGTCCAAATCGCCAATGCGAAGGCATTTTCGATATCTACGTTTCAAGACCTTTTCAATGACACTAAGAACACCCCAATTTGAGGTGTTTTGCCTCTTGCTGTCGAGCTCTAAACATTCGAGAGTCCCGGAGGACTCCAAATCCCCATTTTTTTCCAAGTGTTGGGCTTCACCCCCACACTTGGCCAAAGTAGGGTTGCAACAAATCCCATGACTATCATATGTTAATGTAATAAGTGTTACCTTTGTGCTTGTGAAGACTAATGGTGTCAAGGTCACAGATGGGAATTATGAGGTTTAGTCACATTTTTTGACAAGTTTGTGTGAAGGTTTGAAATCATGTTGATATTGTAAATCTATAGGAAGATGTGCCAATTACTTTTTTTCTTTTAGATTAAGAGTTTCCTTCATCCTTTTAGATGTAATGACACATTTGTTGTTGCATGTAGTAGATGAATTAGACATTTGTGGGCCAATTCATAATAGATGGATGTATCTAGTGGAATGAATGATGAAGATTTTGAAGGGCTATGTTCACTCCATGGCATGGCCAAAAAGGTTCAATGGTTGAAAGTTACATGTTGGAGGAAACCTTGGGATTTGTGATTAAATACTTGCATGAATTTTAACATGTGTCAAAGAGAGTTTGGGATGCAAAAAGAATATCTAGGGAGATTTTGGAAGCTGTTCCTACAAAAATAATTTGTAGTCCCATTTTACGAAATCTTGCACATGAATATGTGTTGACAAATATAGAAGTTATGGGTCAGTGGATATAGTGAGTCTCATTCAACTTTATTTTTTAATGTCATTAGTATTTTTGTTTTAACTAAATTTTTTACTATTGGCATGGCAAAATTAAAGGTTGTACCTTCTGAAACCTTAATTGATAAGGTCATTATGGTTTCCTTGTTTTTTGGGTTAGTTAATTGATGTTATTAACACCAAAACATAATTTTACCCTAAGAAACATATCAAACTTCTTTTTTTAATTGTACCGTTTGAAACCCTAATTCTGCATATGTATATTATCATGATGACATATTTGGTGTGTTGGCTGCTTTAATTTTTGTAAAAACCATTGCCTTTACCTTCATGGGTAGTTGGTACATATCTAGAGGTAGGTTACTTAATTCTTGAAAACCTAAACATTATTTAGTGCATTATCATTTGATCAATTTGGCATTTTGTTTCAATTGTGGCATGTTTTAGTTCATGATTGGGTTTCTAACTAGATGGTTCCATGTGTTTGTTGTACCTTTTGAAACCTTAATTTTGTACACGTATATTATCCTGATGGCAGATAGTGTGTTGACTACCCTATTTTTTTTTGAAAACATTTTCCTTTACCTTCATATCCCCTACATTATTTTTTCTTGTGGTTGCCATAGGAAATATAGGGATGAAAAGTTGTGCATTAAAGATGGGAAAGTTGATTTTGAATGCGTTTGGCTATCGAACCCTACTACATGCAACCATTTCATGATCTTTCCAAAACACTTGAAACAAATTGATAAGATGGCCAAGTGGGTGAGGGACGCCATTCAAACCTATCAACTTATTAGTACTTCCCTTATTGATGAAGACCTTGTCCACCTTTTAGTTCTCCCAAGTTTCACTTGTTTAGCATATAAGAAGATGAAGGTGTATGGAAACCACTTTCGAGTTGATGATGAACATAACAGTTTGTCAATTACGTATGATTTTGGTGTTACATCCATTTTCTAGCAATCCCAAGGAAATGAGGAGGATGTGCTTGGAGTGATTCATTATGTTGGGACCTTGAAAGAGATATTACAATTGGATTATGCCCCAGTTCTTCACCCATTATGTTATTTTGTTATTACTAGGTCAAAAATGGGATTGAAAATAGAAGAAACCCTACTTACAAAAGAGATGATGTTAATTTCCTTGCAAATTTTAAGCACTTGTTGCATGAGTTTGGTGAACCTTTTGTTTTTTCCTCACAAGTGCAGCAAATGTTTTTCTGGAATGAGCCCAAGGCACCATGCTGGAAGGTTGTCCTTCACAAGGAGCCTAAAAGTTGATGAGTTGTGGTAAACACATATGATGATTGCATGGACACACATGTTCTATGTCTGGCCTTGAAGCACCATTATAATTTCCAGATTTATAAAATATTAAAGCACTAATAAGTGTGATATAATTAAATAAAGAAGATTTTTTTTTTGGCTACTTAAGCCTTATGTGGTAGCTTAGGAATTGATGATGTTCCATGATATAACTTTTGATTTGGACCATGGAATCCTTGGAAAGATTTCATATTTTATTCTGTTTTCTTTGGGAGCATTTTGAAGGTGTAAATATGGAGGTTAATGATTTTGGGATGAGGGTTTGATTTTAGGTTGATACATTTGATTCTTGTAAAAGATGGAAACTTATTTTTTGAGATGAAGTAAAATGCAATTGTTCTTTATTTTATAGTGTGTATGCTTAGTTCTATAATGTGTATGGGGTTTGGGTATAGTCAAGTGTTGAAGTTAGTCAAGTAGAAGTAACAAAAGCACATGTGATTGATTTCCATGTCACTTGTCTGTATTTACAGATTAAAAAGATTAATATGCCTTTGAGATGTGTAGGCCATAATGATGTTTTAAAGTTTGTAGCTAATGATTTGTTACCATGAATGTTACAACCTTAGCCTTAGGCTTGCGACTAAGGTAAAGGATTACAAAGGGGCGAGCAAAAAGTGAAGCATGGGAGTCACATTTCATGCTCCTAGGAGTTTGGGAAAGTGTGAAGGAATGAACCCCCACATTCCCAAGTGAGCTCCCACATTGGGAGTTGGAGTCCCAATGGACTCCCAAATCTTCAGAAGGTGATTGTAGGGGTCAAAACTCATTGGATTAGAGAGTTATTTATATCATTAAAAAGCTTCTGGAACTTAGACGTCTAAAATGACCCGTTTAGTCACTTAAAACATAAGTTATGGCCAAAAGAAAGGCTGGGAGTCGAATTGTCAATTTGACTTTTGACTTCTAAAAGTCAAGAATTGCCCTGATTTCTTGTGTGAAGGTGGCATGCCACATACAATTGGAAAGATCTTGACAAGGACTACAACTTTGATTTAGACCTCACCTCAATCGGAGGTATGCACATAAAGTTATGGGCCTTCAAACTTGTGAGAGTCCTAATTTAAAGAATTTCGGGACTCCAACTTGGGAGTCTCTAGACAAAATGACATTTGGGTGTTGGTCTTGTGGCTAGGCATAGGGATTACCATAAGGGGGAAGGTGGTGGCTTCCCCAAAGTTCGAATTGTGGTGAGTCTCGTGAATTTGTGTTTACTCGTGGTTCGTTTGTGCACCAAAAGTGATCCAATTATGCATTAACCAACCTATTGTTTGGTTTATGCAGGTTTGTGTGAGTAATTGATTTGCTTGTCATTCTTCTTAGTCCCTATTTCAGAGCACCGGCACGCCCTTCTACCCTCAAAATGTTGCGAACTAAGGAACATACCCCAACTCTTCACTTTTCCGTTGTGTTCACTTTGGACTCACATCTGAGTCTATTAGAGAGCTTAGGAATGCGGTAATGAAGCATTGTTTTAGTTATTAGATATCATTGGAAGAGGAAATAAAATATTTGCAAAACAACTCTAAGCCCTATAAGCATAAGATCCATTAATTATCACATGTTTCATAATTTTAATTAAAATTTTAAAAAATCAATATTTCAATGAATTAGGAAAGATGCCCCATCATGGTATGGGCACCTTTGTATAATTGACAATTCATATATTATTTCAGTTGCAAAAAATGCCATTATAATTGCAAAAATAACTAAGTTTTCATACATTAATAGATATAACTAATATTGGTTGAAAATGCTTGTTTCCATCCACATTTTCAACTAAATATATTGCAAACATACATTATAGTCATATTTATGACTAACATGTGGGTTTGCAATTCATGTAATCACATATGCAATTACATGTACTTGTAACTATAGGGGCATGTAGGACTAAACAATTTTTAATTGCAAAATAAGTCAATTTGGACAATAATCACATAGAAATCATAAAATTATGGTTGGAATGGACGAAATTTCTTCTAGTGTAGGTAGGTACTTATTTTTATTTATTATTTACATTGGTATTTTATAAATTGAACATTTTTTTAATTAAAATTTTTTGGCTACCCAATTTTTTTGTCTAATTTGATGAATAAAAAAACATTTTATGGTAAGTCAAAAAACCACTAATCAAGTTGGATGTGTTCAAATTGATTTGTCTAGTATGACTAAATGGTCAAATTGACCAAATGTCAAAATGATTGGTATTTGGTTTAGTTTTTCCAATAAAATAAATCGTGATTTTTGTAGTGATCATTCTACTAATTTGCCCCCTATAGATGTCCAATCCCTTGGGTATGGACAAATCAACAACATATTTTCCAACCATAATCATTTCAATGTGACAATTGGAAATTGCCCATGTTGTTCTTCCATATATTTTGTTGTAATGTCAGAAGCTTCTTTGGGCAGGCGTGGAGCATGGGTGCATGTAAACACCTTATCATCTCTTACAAACATAATGTGTTGTGGGTAGTCTAAAAAGTTCATTCATTATCCCACGTGGAATTGGGATGAAGTTAAGCAATTGTTGGCATGTGTTAAAATATTTGAAAAACCAATGAAATTATAATAAAGTTAGATTTGTGTCAAGTTTTGGAATGCATATGTTTTTTTCATTATTCATAGTCCAATGTGTTAATGTTGGTGGAAAACTTCTAGTGATGATGTAGGAAAAAATAATTTCATGTTGTAATGAATATCATTTTTGGAATATGCTATATTTTTATCATCCCTGGATTGGCTAATCATTTTTATTTTGCTAATTATTTTAAAGGTGGTTTCCAATTTTTAAAAGACCCCTAGGTTTATGGGTACAACTTTGTTCAAACTACCATTTTAACAAATAAATACCTCCAAAGAAAGTAGCTTATGTGTGTTGAAGCCAAAACCTTGTCTAGGTGGCAAAATATTTTTTACATTAACAAGGAATCTTTGGCCATGTTAGAAAAAATACAGCCACATGACAGGGGAATATTCTAAAAATATTTGATGATGTGGCACGAAATATATTATAAAGATTCATAGTTGTTCACTTGAGCTTGCTCACTAACTAACATCATTGCACCCAAAACGTTAAACTTACAATATAATAAGATTTTGTTGTAAAAGTTTTAGACCTAGACCTAAATACCTACCTACTTAGGCTAGACCTATGGCTAGGTGGTTTAAGCTTACCCTAGGTGCCATGTCATGGCCTATTGTAAATGACTTAGTTGGAAATTATGGTAGGTACCTTAGAAATCTAACTAGGCTAAGTGGCTTAGCCGAGGCCTAAACTAGGTGCCATGTGGCCTATCATAAGTGGTCCAACCCTAAACTAACCTTAAATGATTATAGGGCAAGATTTCTTAAGTTGTTATGATGCATAATTTTACGCCACCATGTGGCACAATCTAGTTGTTTTAATTGGATGGTTGAAAAAAAAATTGTTTGGCAAAATATTTCAAATTTCCAAATGATGCCACGTGTCACATTCTTGGGGTGAACCCATCCTTTGGTGGTACCATTAGGAACCACTTCAAGGAATGGTTAAGAAACCAAAAGCATCCAAATCATTTTGCTAAGCCCTTTCCTTTATATGTTTTCACAACTATAATTTTTTTTTCTCATGTTTACCCATTGCATGCACTAATATATGGCTTGAAGTTTATTTTGGAATTAAAAAATTGGAAGTCATTAAAAATTTGTATTTTTGATTAAAATGGCCCTTTAAAAAATCGATAGCTTTAACTTTGGGAATTCATAATTAAATTATAATTATTCAAATAATTTCCTAATAAGAACCTAGAAATAAATTACCTTAGGACAAAAATTCCTAAGAAAATTGTAAAACCATGTTTCAAATTTGTGTTTTTGACCAAAAAGTTCAAAGAAAGGAGCTAGTATTATGTTCTTAAATTTTTTTCTAAATGCAATGATTAGGAACATCAAAATACATAATATTTTTGATATTATTGAAATTCAAAATCTGTGCAACCTAAATGTACGCATTAAATTTTTATAAAATATTTATGTAAGGGGTTCCTATGATTTTTCAAAGTTTGATGGGTCCAAGAAAATTAAGGTGTGACATTCTAATGGTACCACCCAAGGATGGGATACCACATGTGAACAAACTATTGGTGTGCATTGTAGTTGTAAGTGTAGTCCTAGGAACTCATCCTTTGATAAAATTGTTATACTTATATTTTACGAAAAAAATGTTTCATCTATCATTTGCAACTAACATCGTTGGCAACTTGTCGTTTACTACTAGGCTGATTTTTAGTCACAAGTGTTACTTGTGACTAAAATTTAATCACAAACAAATTTTTTTATACTAGTGATAAAATATATCAACAATAACCTATGGTGAAATAACTTAAAATAACCAACAATAACTATGGTAGAATAATGTAAAATAACCAACATAGCTTATGATAGAATGATTCAAAATAATGGTAGAATAATAAAAAATGCCTATAATAATTTAGGGTAAAAAATATGCATAATAATATGTGATGACAAAACAATTATCATTTGTTTAAATAGTGATTCAATGTTAAGGACTTGCTCCTTAAACATGGAGGTGAGAGGAGGATAATGGTTCAAACCTTCACACTTGCACCCTAGGTTGGTGGAATAGGTGTTTAGATGGGCAAGGTTTTTAATTTTTAGGTTACTTAATGAAGGTTTTTAGGTGCCTAGCCTAGGTTTGTAATTAACTATTAGTGAATTTATTATTGATAATTTAATTATTAATGAATTTGCTATTAGTGAATTCACCTATCTGTAACATTTGGTCCCTATTTACCAAGGAATTGGCCATTTTTACCATGGTAAACTTGTTCAATTTCATTTGAAATCTCATGAAACACAAAGTGAACTTGGACGCATATGTTATAGTGTAAAATGGTTCATTTTATACAACATTCCATATACGTAGACTTAATTTTTTTAATAGGGACTCCATTACATGTTTCAAGTCCTCATTGTTCTAATTGGTTTTTTTGGTCATATGTATTTAGGTGAGCCTCCTTGAAATATTGATACAATTTTGATGTCAAAATTGTTAAAACATTATTTGATGTCATTTGATGCACTTAGTTCCTTGTCCTTGGATGTTTTCGAAGGCCCATAAAAAGATTTTAAAATTATTTCTTTTTCCACTTCCTTCTCTCCTTTCATGTCCAACACCAACATGTCATGCTTTTTGTTATAAACAAAGACATGTGTTTCATATCCATTGTCCTCTAGGGCTGAAGTAGTTTTTGGCCACTTCTTCAAGATCATTATGTCAATACCTTTTTTTCTTGTGATAGGGATCCCCAAAACATAGTCTAATTATCTTTGAAATCAAGTTTTGTAGTTTTGGTTGTTTTGTTGTGTTGGCCATGGATTATTTCCAAGAGCCTATTGTAATGTGTGTAGAAATTTTGGAATAATTAATGTTGAAAAAATCTTTTAGTCCTCCAACCCATTTCTAAAGGCCCAATATCCAACTTTTATTTTGAATTTTGCATCTACCTTCGCCAATTGATTTTTCTTTAAGGTGGATACAAATTGAAGTCTATTAAAATTTACAAGAATGTTGTTGCTTCCTTTTGGACATGGTTACATTACTATTGTGATGCTTGTCAGGAAGAAAATTATAGATAACTGCCTAGTCAAATTGTCACATATAGTTTGCACATAGTTGCAAAGCGGTCTCCAACATTAATGCGCCCCTACCACAAAAATATTAATTAAGTCACTATTGTTCAACCATATAATCCTTCTACTACACAACCATTTTGGTGTTTGTGAAAGTTAAAATGATGATTATATGAACCTTTCTAAGGGAAAATCAATTTCAGAATGTTTTGAATGTAATGCTTTTGTCAATTCGATTTAGTTAGATAATTGTCAAATCTTTTGGTCAATGTAGGTTTGATTTTCACACAATCTAATTGAGTACTTTAGGCTTTCATTGAGGGAGTTTTTGACAGATTTCATTGAAAGAAATCTCATTTGATTTCTTCCAATATTCTTGTGCCTTCTACTCAAACTAGGTTTACATTACACAATGGTTGTCTTTTACCTATAATTGAATAGATAGTAGATACTTTGGTATTGGCTTTGTATTTCATTGTTGAATTGGATAGTACCCCAATGGACTTAACACCTTTTATCCATAAGTATTTTACCAAGTCCAATGTAATTGAACTTATACAATATTGTTGGTGTTCCACTTAAAAACCTCCAAGTGCTTAGTCTATAAAAATGTTGAACTACGTCATGGAAAATTTGAATATGTTGTTTGACATGGAAATACATTTTTAATGTCAAGGAATATTTTTTCACATAGAAAATAATGTTAAGGAATATTCCATTGATGTGGATAGGATGTACCAAAACATATTCTTTCATGTTCATTCTCATTTGTTCATGTTCATGTTCACCTACTCACAAAATAACAACCCTAAACCCTAAACCCATTTGACCAAACTAGACGATCATTAAAACTTTAACCTAACCTTGAAAGCTTGAAGTCAAATGTGACCAATGGAGTTCAAAAAAATGCTAAACAAATAAAGTATCATGTCCATTATCATTTAAAATAGGGTAATGGTATTTTATAAATAATGACCAAACTAGATGTTCATTATGATGAAATTTTCTTGAAATCAAACGTGACCAATGGAGTTCAAAACAATGTAAAGGTTTAGGGTACCTAACAAAAGCCTATATTCATCTTTCTACCTTTTTCATCAAACATTCAACATGCATCAAAGAAAGTGCCAAAGGTGAATGGATAAGTTAATTTTGATTTTTTTCATATGGTAGGATGAATACAAATGATATAGGGCTCCAAGGTTTTGTTAAAAGTATAATCACATATGTAGAGGCCTACTTTTCTACTTCTAGACCTATGGAAATATGTGAAAACAACTTGAACTTTTCCCAAAAATAAAAATAGCCATGCATTTTCCTCCTTGTTACATTCTAGAACATACTTTTTAATGTCCAATTTGTAATTATAAAAATAGGTCAAAAGTAGTCCCAAATGGATTGTATTTTTTCCATGTTCATTCTTACCTCCCCTTCTAACCAATCAAATTTATCCAAAACATTTACCATGTGCATATGTAAACATGCATGCATTTTTTCTTTTACTTTCATAACATTTATAACTACTTTTTATTTACTTTTCAAAATGTGAACACATAACGTGTCAAAATTTTTGCCAACAAGTTCATATTAAATTATGGTATTCCTTCTGTCCCAACCCTTTAACTATAAGCAATTGAATTGTTTACATATACATTGCAAAAAACTCAAAGAAACATTTAATCTTGCCATTTTTTACATGTGCTTGTTACGTACCCAATTTTGTATATTAAAGTTGTCGTATTTTTTTTGGTTTAATTTATCATGCTTTCACCCATTCTTCATCTATAGGACTAGGCTCAATTTTCAATGTGTGTAAATGATTTAAAATTCAAAAAGCCAAAAAATTACATTGTTTTTAATTTTGCAAAATTTTCTCCTATTTTTCATTTTTTATACTTATGGAATTTAAACAAGCCAACAAAGGTGACATTTACAACAAAATTATAAATATATGATGTATTATGCAATATTCATTTTTCACATGATGCATTATGCAAACAAATTGTTGATGAAAATATGCAAGTGTAAAATCGTTTCAAATGTAATTTAAGAATGTAAGTCAAAAGCATAAATAAAACAAACTTCGAAGGGAAGTGTGAAATTTGCAAACATGTCCTATAGAAATAAATACAAGAAAATAATATCAAAACATTGTTTCAAACATATGTATAATAACGTATAAGGCCAAAAAAAGATAGAAAAGAAAACACGACACCAGAAACAATATACACTTACGAAAAAAAAAAAAAAAAAACTTGAAAAAATAGTCAAAGGTATATTTGAAGTGCATATGTTGGTGATGAAGCCTATAAGTGCAAAAAAATTGAACCTTCAATGAAGCTCCAACTTGCATAATAAGGTAGGGCTAATACCAATGACAAAAGGGGGAAAACACCACAAGCAACATTGGTAGCACCATGAGCAAAAAACAAAGAGGGGGTGAGTAGTGGTACTTGGAAAAAAACCCATGTGTAGCTTCTGAACAACATTTGGAAACATTTGCAAAACATAAGCAACACCATGAACCACATTGGCAACACCTAAACTTGCATCAACATGTGCATGAAAAACATTGGCAACACCTTATAGCATGCCAAAAAGCCCTAACAATGCCCAAGCATCATTGAAAGCGTGTGAGTACCACCAATAGAACTTGAAACTCTTTGAAAACACTTGGTAGTGCCAAAGTAACATTGATGGCACTTGTAGCACACAAAATAATATTGGAAGTGCTCAAATAGCACCTACAACACATAATCAATGCTTGCACCACACACAAGCAACATTGGAAGTGGTTGAATAACATTGACAATGTACAACACTTGCAATACAAACGAACAACATCAAGAGCCCAATATCAACCTTGGAAGCTTGTGAGCAACAAAAAAAACACAAGTAGCATCGGTGCCCATGAAACATGAAATCCACCTCCAACAACTACTATTAACACTTGTAGCAAAAAAGCAATGAATCACCTCAGCACCTCAAGAACAAAAAGCCCTATAACTAAAAACAAGAAAACAAGTAAAAGCACAATGAAAAAACAAAGAACACCAATAGCCAAAAAAGAATGAAGAAGACCTAACAACACTTGTAGCACCCAGAAAAATAAAGAGAAAAAAGCAATGCTCTCTAGAAAGAATGAAGAAAAAACAATTGGTGAAAAGCTGGTCACAAGTTGAAGCAAACAGGAAAAAACACATGAAACAAGAAGTTGTTGAGCTTCTTTTCTCTTATTCTCCATGCGAAAAAAGTGATGCCTCCAACTCTAGTTGCTTCCTGTAACCCAAACCCTGAACAACTGCCGAACCTAAACGTAGGTAGCCTACAACCTAAAACCCTACCTCTAGACTCCTTAAATCATAGAACCTGTATGAGCTAAGAATCATACTTGGGGTTATTCAAATAACATATCCAGGTATGATTTTTTAAAAAATTCATGAGAAACTGGTTCTTTGTGAACCTGTTCTCTCAAAAATGATACCATGTACTCTGGGTATCAACCCAGGTAGCACCGGGGTTGATACGAACCAGTTCGTATTGAGAGAACGGGATGATAACCGGCCTGGTTCTGGAGGGCAGTTTGATACCCACCCAACACTGGTAAATTCCCTCCCACGAGTACCATCTTGTTGACCTGTTGTGTATTTTGGCTTGTGATCACCTTGTGCTTTTAGGGTGGTAATGGACATTCCCAAAATAATAAGGGGCCGCCTAGGAGGAGCCAGTAGCCTGGGGCTTTACCCTACACATACGGTGGCTTGCTCCAACACCAGAGCATTTGAACCGGGCCTTAGTTACGGCTGGAAAATCAGTAGGTAAAGAGCCTAGGATAAAAGAAAAAAAGAAAACAAGAAAAGAAAGATAAGAAAGAAACGGGCAGGGAAGGGGAAAAAGAGAGTGGAAACCGGACAAATCGGGCAAGAAGGGAAAAATAGTGCGCGCGCGCGCGGCCGGCGGCGGTGGCGGCGTCGTCTTCCTCTTCTTGTGGAGAAGACGAAGAAAAAGGGCAGAAGAAGAAGACAGGCGTTGATACAAGCGTCCTCTCGTAACGACCAGTTTGCAATTTCCTTCTTCCCATGGACATTCAAGTCTTGCGATCTCTGTCCTGATCATCAATAGATGCCGATTTCCGCAAGTCTCTGTTGTGCAAAATTCGCGTAACTTACATCTTCCCGAGTAAAATTTGATTTGTGCTTTGATTTAATGGCAGTGGCCGGGCGGGTCATGGGTTAAAAATGTAGCATTCAGCCAGCCACGCCTGCTGCAGGGAGGCATCATCATCGACTGCATGATCATGAACCTAGTCTGGATTCTCTCCATGTATTGACCAACCCACATGATGATTTCCTGGTGCTACCTCCATTCATTCATGACCAGTTTGTTTGTGTTTGTGTTTTTTTTTCAAAAAAGGTTTTTGGTTAATCTCCGGGCGGCCCTTTCTTCTTCTTCTTTCCTCTGGTCTTGTCGGAATCATTGAAACTTGCTGGCAATGAATGATTCCAATTAACTCATATTCATAAATGCGGGGAAAGTAGGGAGCCCGATTTGATGATTAATTCCTAAGCATTGAGCATCATCATGAAGAAGAACAACAACAACAACGTCTTAAATTTATATATTATTATGCCAAGATTCGATCCGCGACGGATCTGTGCGATCGATTGAGCAGGGGGGTTTTATAAGTTTTGGATTTGCATTCTTTGACCAAAAAAATTCGAGTAAGCATGTCCAAGTGAAGATTTTTGAGGCAAGTTTGATCTACTACACGAGCGGGCGGGCAGGCGGGCAGGCGGAGGGACGATTGGACGGGCTGTATTTTTATGGATGGGTCAACGAGCAGGCAGTTGATATGCTGATGTGTTGTGAACAGTTACCTAGTGTGATATTCTATTTACAAACATTTATATTGAATCATTTACTCTTTCGGATTCCCCAATCTTTGCAGGAAGGACATTTCGCTGTTGTGTAGCAGTGATGAGCACGGTCCCTAGAATAGCTATGTGGTAGAAGTAATAAAAGTAAGTACTGCACTTGTCGTGGTAGTCCAGGGTCTTATGAGAGAGAGAGAGATGTCAAGAGAGAGGGACAGTGAGAGCTCTTGAGAGAAAGAGATCTTAAGACACACAATTCAGAGAGAGAGAGAGAGAGAGAGAGAGAGAGAGAAAAGGGGCTCTGTTGTGAATAGGATGAAGAGATTTGATGAAGAGGGGCAGTTTTATTAATGTTCTTTGCAATTTAGTTTTAAGGGCATTTGATCTAATCCTGGTGCTCTCCACGGCTTATACTGCAATGATCAGGACTAAGTTTTTGATCATTTGCCCAGAACCGATTAGCAAGAAGAAGGTGTTGGCCGCGGAAGTTGTCGAAGATGTTGCTGCATGCTGCTGCTGCCCCCACAACAACTGAGGTTGAGTTTGTGTGGGTCCTCATCTCATCATACACGACCATCAGATTTTTTGGAGGAGACGGATGTGCCATACTAGGTAGTAATCGACACTAGTGGCTGCTAGTAGCGCTGCTGCTGTTGCTGGCCCATGCTGATGAGATATGAGTAGCTAGCTACCAGAGAGGAGAAAAGCAGGAAAGGCCTTTGACAACCCTGGAAGAACGGCCTTGTCAGTCAGTTTCCCCTTTGTTTACTGGAAAAGACAGACACACACAGAGACAGAGAAAGTAGACGGAAGAAAGAGCGAACTCGGGAACTTCACATGCCCGGGAAGAAGAGCCTGCGGGCCTAGTTCTTGGTAAGTGCACTGTTTCAATATTCTCTGGTGATCATGATTGCCCAGAGTTAAGTAGCCAGTGTTAGGGCTTGTTTCCGTGGGTTTGTCTGCAACAGCTCCTCAAGACGTTGATGCAATATGTGTGTGTGTGTGTGTGTGTGTGTGGAGGGTCACAAGAATCATTTATCTGTGTGTGCTCGTGATGATCTGCAGCAGCCTAAAGTATTGGAGATCACCCTCCTTTGGGTTTCTTTTCCAAGAGGGAGGGCTCAAAGAGGCATTTAGACTTTTCTTGGGAAAGAATTCTCGGGGCTTCCCGAGCTAGCTAGTGTCGAGTTTGAGTCGAGCTGCTGCAGTAAATATGGATCCAGATTGCAAGTTACCAGGGTGGTAGAGAAGTACCCATCTTCCATTTGTAAAGCTTCTCAAGAAGTTCTCACGCAACGTTTTTAGATGTTGCAGAGATTCATACCGGCTTGCAGCAGAAGAGAACGAGCGATCCCAGCTTGGTCGACGCAGACTTGGTTTTCTGAATGCTGGATTTTGCGACGCAAGCACACTAGGGAGGTCTAGAGAGCTAATAAGGAAGGGGCAAGTTTCAGCTTCTCCTCCACAACAACTTGGCTGTTGTGTGTACAGGAACGCTGGAGCTTTCTCTAAGGCTCTGTTAGGTTGGTGAGTGCTGCAGTTCAGGAGTTCGCTGCTGCAACGTGTCTGGGGTTGGTGATCAGTATCATGTGCCTCCAGTTTGCGGAAGGAGGCGAGAGAATGCGAAGTTTGTCCATGAACCACGCGAGCCTTCCCAACCTGCTGGGAAGCAGCAGCAGCTTGTATAGTAACTGCAATCTGAGTTTCGATGACATGACAATCCGGGGGCCGCGCAACAACAGCAGCAGCAGCAGCAGTACCTTCCGTGCCGGCGCGAGCAGCCACAACTCCGGCTCGTATGATCGAGCATCCAGTACTAGTGGATCAGACATCCAAGCGAACGTCGAGGCCGCCAGCTTCACTTTCCAGGGCGCGCTGCAGAGTATGTCGCCAGGCCACACCATGTGGGGGGGGCGAGGCCGCTCTGCCGACAACATGTCGATGAGCTTGGCAGCAGCAGGAGGTTACGACACTACTACTACTAGTGCTGAAATGAAACTCTCCTGCAGCGACGAGGAGGAGGAGGAGGAGATGGAACACGCCTGCACCAGCATAGACGATATCGGCAAGCTGGACTTCGGCGCGACCAACGAGGAATCTGAAAATTCACTGCAACTGGGTCCGAAAGCAGATGTCGATGGCGTGCAATCCAAGCTCTGTCCTCGAGGCCACTGGCGACCTGCTGAGGACGAGAAGCTTCGGGAGCTTGTGTCACAGTATGGCCCACAGAACTGGAACCTCATCGCCGAGAAGCTACAAGGCCGATCAGGTAACCTGAACTTCTCTTCACATTGTGCTCAAGAAATGCATTGCTCTTCAAGAACTCGATGCAGGCGCAGTTTAGCTCGTCTGATCATCGGGGGGAGTCCTGATCACTGTGGATCACCCACCCACAGATTTGAGAGGAGTGCAGCTCATGGGTTTTAGGACTAGATTCACTTGGTGCGGTTTTGTGCTGCTGCAGGTAAGAGCTGCAGGTTACGATGGTTCAATCAACTGGATCCGCGGATCAACCGACGGCCATTCACAGAAGAAGAGGAGGATCGGTTGCTTGCAGCGCACCAGTTTCACGGAAACAAATGGGCCATGATCGCCCGCTTGTTTCCAGGCCGCACCGACAACGCCGTCAAGAACCACTGGCATGTGGTGATGGCGCGCAAGTTCCGAGAGCGCTCTCGTGCAGCTTATGGTCGTCGCAAACCGCAACAGCAGCAGCTGTGTCGATCCAGCAGCAGATCAGTGAAACGCAGCTGCACGGGAACTTCCATGTCGACCCTGCTGCATCATCATCATCATCATAGTCTGCCGGCCGATTCTCTCAGCACCTGGATGGAGAAGTACTCTCTCGCGGCCGGCGACATGAGCACCTCAGCTTCGCTTGACGCAGCAGCAGCTGCTTGTGTGTCGGGGATCACCACTGCCGCTGCCAACGGTCCTTCGCCTCCTCATGAACTTCTCAATTCCAACGATTATCAGCTGCCTCTCTCCTCGATGTTCTCCACTCCGCTTTCCAAGATACCTCGCCTCTCAGCTTCTTCCTCCGACTCCGGATCAGGCGAACAAGTTCTTGATTTCCGAGGCAGCTATGGCGGTAGTAGCTGTGTGTCCGCCGCGGGAGTACCCCAACCTGTGCAGCTTGCAGCAGGGTCTAGAGGAGCTGGTTTGATCCTACCATCAACAAAGCTGATGAGCGAGAAACTCCAGCAGCAGCAGCAGGAACAGCAGAATATGAACTCCAGCTCCGTAAACTTAGGGCTTCTCACCAGGGCAGCCGAGGCAAGAGCCGTGAAGGGAAGCTCCATTGTACCCTCAGCGCTGGATTCCTTCCTAGGCTTGAAGGCGCAACTTCAAGGAGCAAATCTGCAGTATGCAACAAACGGTGGCCAGCTTGCTCCCCACTGGTTCCCATCTCTTCGTGGACTGAATCAAACACTGGACAAGCAGCTTAACGGATGCAGCAGCGTACCGCAGCCAGCAGCAGCAACAGCGACTGCCGCCTTTCCTGGTACAGCTCGCATGCAGATAAACCAGTTTCATGAACAGCAGCTGACTTGCAAAGACACTTCCTTAAGACTGGGTGCTGCTGCTGCCTCTTCATCCTCTTCAGCATGGATGTGTAGCTCAGTGGATCAAATGCAAGCTGACCACCATATCCATGCAGCTCAAGAAATTGGGTCAGGACTACAACCTGCTGCAGAGGCAGGAATTCCCTTCATTGATTTTCTGGGAGTGGGAGCATAAATTTTCAAGCAATATGCTAATCAATCAATGATCTGCAGTTGTTCCCTGCTGCACCCATTGATCATCCAGTCTTTGAAAATTCTCCAGGCAGCTCCACTGCCCCAGCTCTCTCTCTCTCTCTCTCTCTCTCTCTCTCTCTCTCTCTCTCTCTCAAGCGAAGCCAACACTGTACATTGGAGATTCACTGTAACCTTAGCAATCAGTACTTAGATCTACAGATCATGTCCAGCCAAGGCTGCACACCTTTTTCCTTCTTCTTGTTTGTTCTATATTTCTCAGCTTTTTTGTAGTACTTGAAGATGTGCTGCTCAGGTGCAGAAAGAAAACAAATTTGTTTATTACATGTCTTCAAAGCAGCAGCTGCAGAAAGAAATTAGCCTTTCTTTCTGCAGCTGTTGTTTTAGGCCCCTCCCTGGATGAATACCAAAGAACTTGTGAGCTAATGATGACATCTGATGAAAACGAAGATCCTGAGCATATATATAAATATAAATATACAATCAGGTGGCAATCAGGAATTGTGTTTCGAAATTGGTAGACATGTAGCTAGCAATTTGTGGGTTTGGAGATTGGAGATTGTGTAACAATATGAGTGTGTACGAAGGGTCTCCTTCCATTAGGCTGCTGTGATCACAGATTGTGCCCTAACAGCAGCTAGCAAGGCCCCATGACTTGATCACAGATTCCACCCCAGCATCAGCTAGCAAGGGCCCCCATGACTTGATCGAAGAGAGATGGTCTGAATTCATAGTAACTAGAAAGAGAGTTTTCAAACATTCAAGAAATAATAGTGCATTATAAAGTATGGTGAGTAATTGAATTAGGGAGGAGAGAACTTGTACAATTAGTGTAATTGTAGCTTATTAGTCAGGAACTCAAACTCTGAAGGTTCATGAGCTAATTCACATGCAATTAACCCCCTTGAGACATTGCACATGTCCCTGCTGCAGCAACAATAACATATGCACAACTACTATTTAAGAATCAGACTTATATATTTCACTCCAGCTGAGTCCTCACTCATAACATTGTCAACTGCTCTTACAACAAATTTCCTACTTCCTGCAGATTTTTGTGGCATTCTAGATCATCAATATCCTGGAGCTACCATTCTACTCTACAATCTTAATAATATTTTCATTGCTGCTTCTTGTAGTTAGAGAGCTAGAACGAATGTTGCCTGATTCAATTGACCACCTTCGGTGCTGCAAAATATTTAATGTAACAAGCAGTTTTTTCACTTTCTTCAGCATTAAACATTAAACCCACACTTGTTTTTCATCAATTTGGGGCTGCTGCATAATGATATAACACTACAAAAATAATAGTGCCATCGTAATGCTACAAAAATATAATATGCGTCATTACCTCATGTTAAATTGTCATTTTAATGTTCTATATACCACAATAAACATCACATGTTGTGCATTGTAAAGGATCATAAAGCCACAAAGTTTATCTCACACATGTGGCTCATACTTTTTGTGTGAGAAAAATCACATTCTCCTGTAGTGAGTGTTCACGAGATGAACTGTGCGTTCATTTTCTTTGGGGGAACTTCAGTTACTGATGATTTTTCTATTTTAACTGTTTCTGGTTTGAACTTACAGTAAGGGGGCAGCAGAGTTGCAGAGCCATCAGGTGATATACTTAGAGCCTCTTGTTTTCTAATGGGAACGCGGAATCATCATGATATAGTGGTAATTTAATATGTATGCTGCTGCTGCTGATTAGACGGGTAATTGAATAGTGCCTGACATTAACAAAGTTCAACTAGCTGCTAGCAGTAGGTTCAACTTCCAATCATCACACTCTTCAGCAGGAAGTTCAAAACTCCCCCAGGAACATGCAAAATATTGAACTGGGAGTAATCAAGATCATCATGTGCGGCCTACTGACTACGGACAGCTTTACTTCCTGGCCTTGTGACAGACATTTAAATCATCATCATAATAAGCTGGTTCTTCTCCCTGGATTTTTATGTCACGTCATACACACTGCAACCTAGATCTATGACCGGAAGATTGACAATGGATGGTTTTTTCGGGCTCTGGACCAGCTTTTTAATCCATAAAACAACAAGTTGTGAAGCCTTTTGTCTGTCTTTGTGAGTAGAATCCAATCCAAATTGTTTGCCGCTTGCCGAGTATAATGGGGACAGTCTTAGCAAACCATTAATGGCAAATGGCCCCCACCACCCAAGGCCGTATGTGAGTAGTGTCTGTATGTTCAATAGTGTCTTTTTAACTTCCTTTTCCTACTGGCATACAATTTGCTTGTTCACTCTACTACAAACATTTTTCTCTAGACTAAGCTTGGTTCAATATCACTATTGTGGCCTGTTACATTGGCCCAAGTGTGAACTCATTACCGAACTTATAGAATTTGAGTTTTGAACTGTTGTTGAATTTCTAATGATGAAGATTACTCTAAATTCAATATTTTGAGCACCTGAGGTCTAAATCTTATGAAATTACCTCGATAAAATACTACCCATTGAGCACTTTCCAGCAATACCAAAAGATCACCCTGATTTCCTAAAACAAAATTACTTTTGATTTTATTCAATTTTCAATGATATATATTTTTCAATATGCAATAACTCTTGCACAATAGGTCTAAACATTACAAAACCACATTACAAAACCACCTCATTCACTGAGGGTTTTCCAAGAGCACAACCAGGGGCGAAGTGGTTTGGGAGATCTTCACCTGACAAACAAAACAAACAAACAGCCTTCCTTTAAAGAATATGCCCATCTCTTTGGTTGGCCCAGGGCAGAGACTAGGGAACAACATTGTAGTTTTTCAATATTTGGTCCCACATTTTGAGGGATTTTCACCAGGTGTGTTGCTGTGAATTACTTAGTGTGAGTTCAGTTTTTGGATTTGGAGGGATTTTCACTAGGTGTAAATAACTTATTATGAGTTCATGTCTTGGACAACTTCATGCAAAACATTTAAAATTTTAACTGTTGCTGGTTTGAACTTCCATAAGTGATTCAGCCATTATAAAATGAGACACTTGTTTGTGGACCCAGTCATCAACCTAGAGAACACTCGAGCAAGTACATACATGCACATATACACAAATATAAAGAAAAGTGCACACATACATAGGTACAAACAAACACATGCTTCAAATGCAGGAATAGCATATTCTGTTTACTTGGTACCTGTTGGAACATGCATGGTTAACCTCTGGTGCTGCAACTTGGAAGCTAAATGGGCTAAATTTGAAAGAGGTGTGTTCTTATCTGTGATAAGGTGCACCAATTTTTAGTACACTTCAATCAAAGAATTGCCGGGTTTAGGGTAGTGAATATAACTAATTTTTGGGTTTGGGTTCATGTGCGTGTAAACCCATGTGCTTAAAAACTATTTTCCTACTTTGGCATGTTTGAAACCCCATGTGCCTAAAACACATGTACCAACAATATACATTAGCATATTTGAAGCTGCCATGTGGGGGGGAGATTAGGGGATATGTTGTGGAGGCTATTTATTGGCGGTGCTTTGGAACAGTAGTTCTGATAATAGAATTATGTAAGTGGAAATCTCTTGAGTGTTCTATACACTACTGGCCGCTCCTTGCAGAAGCCAACAACCACAGTACCAGTCAGTTGGTTAGGTTATGAGGGCAAGCTGACAAAGAGTAAAACCCGTATTCAGGTATTCTCAACCTGTGTACGACGACAATGGGTGTGGGGTTTTTTTGGGGTGGGGTTAGAAAGACTCTACCATTCTAATGGGGTACCCATGGTTAAGTTCACTTTTTTAACAGAAGAAAAAGCCCATCCATAAGAGGAAAATTGAACACTAGGCCTATGGAACGCTATTCAAAGTACAATATCTTTATGTATCAGCGTATTTGAATTATGGGGGCATGGGGTGAGGGAGGGGAGGAGGGGGGTCTTTTAATGTTCAATGAATCAAAACGTAGTGATTACCTAGCAAAAGCAATATTGAAATTGGAAATGAACCTTATCTTCAACTTTGGACAAGTCACCAAACACATGCATAAACTTTCATGTTTGGTGTTGTTCCCAATTAGGCAATGTCCATTATTGGTTATAGTTGTTCGTAAAAAAGCTGGAATAAATCTTCCTCTTTATCTTGATTGGAGACTTTGGCTGAAGGCAAATCCATTTCCCTTTAAAAGTCATTGAAAGCCTTTTGCTCAAAATATTCTTGTTTTCAGCCACCTAACATATCTGACCTCCATCTTTGAGCAAATACTAATAGCACCAGATCTTTCAACTTAGGGTGGGCCAGTTGTACATCAATTTGGCCATCTCCCAATACTCAATCAAAAGTTTGGTGGGGATATCCCATGAGTCATGAAGTGCAAGCTGATTGAACTCAACCTAATTTTCTAAAGGGCAACCAATTCTTTGGCATCTCTAGAAATAATTTGCGAAAGACAAATTGCGAGGCACACCTTTCAATTGGCACTTTGTCAAAATTCCTCAAGCTAGAGACTAGAGAAGTTGTATGCTGAGACCCAAAGAAACGAAGGAGGCAGGTCAAAACAAGTCTAATCTTAAAGCACCCATGATCACATCCACATATTTCAGCGTTATCTATAAGCACAAGAAGGACTAAGCTTCACATATTGGACAATGAGGCATTGATGCCTTCTTGCTTATCTTGTGAGAAGGGCAACATCATCCTTGCTTAACAAAATATATATAATATAGAATAATCAACAACTACCTAGGAGATTAAGGAGTCAAGTTCATTTTAATACATCTGGAAGCAGTTTGTGAATAAGAGAGCTTAAGTTGCCCCCACTAGATAACCATTGAATGTGAACCTAGCATGATTGAATGTCTTCTATAGTTTTCCAATTCATCCATTGAGCACTCTAAAATGGGATCCATAATGTCTTCTGGTGAAGTTAGGGAAATCCTCAATTGTAACTCTATTTTAAAAAGGTTTTGTGACTACATTCTTAACCCCTAAACACCAGACCAGCCTTGTGAGGGTTACATACCCTCTCAACCAACTAGTAGCAGACCGCAAAGGAATCAACGTGACTTGCAACACTCACTTGTAAAACATGCACAAAACTTTTTGCCCATCAAAAACCCAACCCAACATTCCCTTGTTTTCATTAGTATTTTTTCTTGGTTCACTAAGAAGCAATAGCTACAAAGGACCATTGAGATTCTAGCTTATTAGATGAGCAAGACTTTCATTGTCCAAAACATCTCATGGTCCAATTCACCATCACCAGTTTTTTTGCAAGTTGTGATGAGGTGAGGCAAGTCAAAGCACTTGTGGAGCACTCCACTCTCACATACCCTCCCCGCTCCCAAAATTTGAAGATCCAATCAGTGACGGTATCCTAGCTTTCAACGCTCCTAACAACCCAAAGATGGCAAACCCAATTTTTTTGCAGGAGAAATTGGACAGATAGAGGGCAAGTAGCACCCCACTCTCCCACCCCCCAATTTGAAGCTCTAGTCAGTGACAGTGTCAAAGTTTTGAGAGTTCTCAACAACTCAAACATGCCAGCTCCACTTTGGACAGCTTTTTGCACATAATTCATATGGGTCTTCTATTTATCCTAGAATTTCTGACCTTCAATGAGGCATGGGAACTCAGTTTAATTATCCAAAAAAATTTAATTTTGAAAGTTGCCCGGTAGGAAGATTTAAAGAAAATATAAACTTTGTGGCATTTTTCATTTCTCAATCAAATTTCTTTTGTTTGCACTGAAAGATTCAGCTTGAAGTCCTTTACAACTCTACCATGTCAAAATTTCAAGATGTCAGTTTTGGGCACATTTGTGTGAGGTGGTCCTTTATTTGGAATACCACTGTTGTGGTCAAATGTCATTTAAGGGTTAAGTTCCTAAACCATAGTAACTGGTGCTTTCTGGTAATTAATGCATAGTATTCCAAACTCCCCAAATTAAAGAATTATTTCAGTTGTACTTTGTAAAGCAAGAAACGGTCAATGAAGTTCTCTATTAAAGTACATAACAAACCACAAAGTTGTCCCATGTAACTGGTCTAGTTATAGGAATGGTCTCTGTCCATTGGTATGCCAGGAACCACAAGGTTGTCCCATGTAACTGGTTTGGTCTCTCCTATAGTAAGTTGCCTCCCAAAGAAAATAAGGCCTCTTCTGTAGTATCATGAAGTAGTCTAGATGCCACAATTTTATTTATTTGTTATCCTTGTAGGCGCTGTATATATAGATAGGTAGGAAAATAGGTGACTAGTAGGTAATTAGATGTTACATACATAGGGTAAGCAACCAAGCCACCATGGTTAGCTAGGTAACTGGAACCCAACAGAAAACTGTTTTCTAACCATTTGCCATCCATCCTTCGTGGTGCAAAAGTGGGTGGTGGTTCACTCTGGGCAGTGGCTGTAAGACATTTTTTTATAATCAGCAAAGGAGGAGGTGTGTCTCGAGGCAGTTGGACAACAAAGCTCAACCCTGGATCTTGCAATACCTTTTCATGCTGTAACAGTAGTGATGGAATTTTGTTGGAGTTTGGAGATATAATGTGTCAGGTGGTATCTGATTAAAGAAAGATGCACCACTGTAGACATCCGTTTGAAGAGCGTTCTGGAAGAGCACGACCCACCAGACCCCCTATTTGGGCCTCTATCAATGTTTATCACATCCAAAATAGAGGTTTCATTATTATCACAACCTCCTCACATCCACTACCAGAAATTCTGTCCTAAATCGTTAGACATTCCACTGGATAAGAAGTTCGGTGGAACACACCATCAACCAATTCACTATACTTGGGCATACTACTGAATTGAACCTTACAATGTGAGTGCAATGACACATCAGTGGATATTAATCACCATACAAAATTTGACTGCAATCTTTCTAGGCAAAACTCAAATTTGTAACATTAAAGTTACATGATATGCACATCCTGACTACGCCTAGTGTACTAGCATACCAGGTACCTAGCTCATTATATACATAGTATCTACTACATGTATTCTTACATATCTCGGTATATCTAATGTACATATGACCTAAGTATTCCTATAGTTATATGTAATATATTTAAGTACAAGTAGGTATATACCTTTACATGCCTATACCTTGGTCATACATATGCTAGGGTAAGCAATATATATGAAAGCTAATTTGTACATAGATTAGTTTGTATGTATGTATGTAAGCTAGGACATCGTACATACATAGGTAGATCAACCTAGCCTATGTACCTAGGTTAGTTAAGTTTGCCTATCTTAACTTAGGTCTACCTAAGTCTGCTTAAATCAGCATAGGTTACCCTAAGCCAACTTAAATTAGCCTTGGGTTTTATCAACCCCCAACAGTTATAAACCATCGTTGACAAGGGCAGTTTTATCAACCCTCAACAGTTATTGGTGGCGGCACATTCATTTTATGACATTTTGTTTTCTCTGGCATATCCTAAATTGTACACACATCCCCCAAATGACTTTGTCACCAATCCATAACGATTCATGCAATTCTTTCAAAATGTGATAATGTGATTGAAAACATTCAAATTTGCATGTGATGACAAGTTTTTTTTTTTTGGTGTGAAAATTTGCAGAAATATGAAATATATATATATAGAAAGGAAATTTTGATCACATACTCCAGATTTTTTTAACAGAAAGTCACTAGATTTCGGAAATTTTTGATAATCCCAATTGCAACATTTTTCTATTGATTTTGATTTGGTTGCATTTTTTTCAATGTTTATCGGTTCCTGGAACACGTAACCATTTAATGTGGGATCACTTTTGAATTGTTAGTAACTAATGTGAAATCAAAAAAAGAAACTAAATAGCAATCATGACAAATTTTCATTTACAAAAACATCATTTTTTAAAAAAAATCCCTAGATATGACCAATTTATCAAAGAGTATCCATTGTTAATATTACATAAATGGCAGGGCCATTGCATATAAACACCTTATTGTTTATTCTTTCTCATCCTAGCTTTCAATGTTCTCCAATGGCACAAAAAGTTGTGTTCAATATGAGAGGCATAGCAACAAGCAAAAAACAACCCAAACACATGCGGTCGTACAAAGGTCCTGGAATTATGGTGGGTGTAGGGAGAGAACAAGCTTGATAAGTTGAAAATGGAATAAACTGTCCCTTCCCCTTTTCATGGCCACCCTATTCTCCGCATGAAAATTCCAACCACTCAAAATATGGAGAAATCTCACATCCCATGTGATGAGGCTAGTGAATCAAAAGATGAAGAAATCTCACATCCCTTGTGACAAGGCTAGTGAATAATGATGAGTTATCCTTGTTGATGGCCAAAGAATTGTCCAAACTGGAAACTATTTTCCCACATGCAGTCACTAGAAATATGCCTTGTCACTAGAAATAACTTAAGAGCTCCTTGCCTAAAACTTGGCAAAACCAAACAAATTCTTTGTAGAATCTCTGAGATTTGAAAATTAGGTACCTATGGATGGGATTCGAGTCAAAAGAGTTAATTTTCAAATCCAAAAGAAGACACAAATGCGAGTTTGATCCAAAATTCCTGAAGACACATAAATGGAAGATTGGAGTCCTCCATGGCTAAGCCAGACCATTGGAATTTGGACCTAGAATTTTTTAAGCCAAAGATCTTCTATTTGAATTTAATTTCCAAAATGTAAAATAAAGGACGATAAGCATTTTCTCTGTCGCAATTAAAAAATTGGCTTTAAAAACAAAATCTGGTGATTTTTAATAAACCTCAGAAGTAAGTTTTGGGGGGGGGGGGGGGGGGGCTAAACCCTAACACCTTTAATTTTATGTATTAGGTCCCTAAGTTCCGTGTGACCAGGCCTTTTTGCATGGGCGAAATTTCGCCACTTGGTGAATTTTTTTTCAAAAGGGGTTCTTTGGGTTTTCCTGTCATGATATATTTTTAATTTTTAGAAATTTCCAACTTTTCTTAGAAGGTTGCAGTAGTAGTAAAAAAAGGGATGGTACATGGAGTATTTAAATTTTATAATTTTATTGTTATCCAAATTTTGCTAAATCTCTTTATGGTTGATCACCACGAGTCCTTTTTACTGGCTATATATAGCCTAATCGTTAGGACAAATAGTCGAGAAAACAAAATGAAGGTGAAAATTTCTTGGGAAAAAAAATAGCTAGGTCACTGATATCAAGTCAATGGTGATAGCCAACTCCACAACACAAACCATACTTCTGTGATTCATATTATTTTAGTTCATGGGTGCACTCACTTTATTCCCTTTTATTTGGGAACATATTTAGACACTCTTCAGTAGGAGCACCTCTTTGGACCTCCAATAACAGAGAAGAAACCCTTGCACTCCCTAGCACCAACCTTTTCAGTTTTTTTACATGAGAGTTCGACGTTGGGCAAACCATATGGGATGAAACTGAGGTGTTTGCTACTGGGAACTTTTGTGGGAACTTGATGGGAACACAGGAAAAAACAGAAAATCCATCCTCATCCTAACCCTTAAAGAGAAAATCTGGACCCCTCATTTTTGGCCTGGGCTAATACCCCCATTATAAACTGGGGGCCCTTATTCATCACCATCAGCTATTAGCAGTGATGTTGACATCGTTAGGCAACTACATTTGAAACGCACATATTAAGTCATGTAGCAGCAAGGCTCCATCTTCATCCTCCTTTGTCGTCAACAAAAATTACAGAGTTGCACTCTCTCATCATCAAACTTCTAGACATCATCTAAAACTATTGTAGTGCACACTCTAGAAACATATTTTACTTGCAAACAATTCAGATTAAATTACAAGTAATTTGTTAAACTGTGTAGCAAATAAATTTTCCTGAGCATGTGTTTTCTAGCCAAAAATATTTGCACATTGCAACAATTTTTTTGGGTTAATTTTTTAATGTAGCCAAAAGTGGTCATAATCCACAAGAGTATTTAGCCAAATTTCTAAGATGGATGAATGATGGGCAATATGGCTCCAAAACAAATCCCTAAAAACAACACTTCACGCATCCCGTTGCGTCATTGCACGAGGTGACACCAACAAAGATTCGGAAATCCAGACCGTAATGATTGCGAGCATGGGCGTCTACAGACCGATCTGGTGACGCTCTTATAGACCCTGGAGGATGGCTGGCAAGCAGGCAGGGAGGATAGAATTCGAGGTCCCAAATCATGATATATATCGAGGTCCCCGGGACTCATGATAGATCGACGTCCCAACTCATCATGGACTCCTACTTATCCAACCAGATACTTACTCAATAGCGAGGTACCTACCGAGAGGCCAAAGATTTATGTAACAGTATGTTTTGTATTTGGTATTCCATATCATGTTTTTTTACACCCATAAAAAGAAGAAAAAAGGGTGAGCGGAGAGAGGACCCGGACGATCCGGAAAGAAAAAGAAACGAAGTTCAGGATGGAGCCCTTTGGGCAGGGTGGGGGAGAGAAAAAGACTTTTGGGGGGTTGGGGCAGCTATAGCTTGGGTAAATTTAGGGAGACCAAAGATCAGTTCGGGCGGGTGGAGGGGAAACTGGTACCGTCCAGTGTGGGCGGTTAGGACTCCGTGACCAGCGGGCCCAGATTCGCCGGATTACGGCCGACAGCCACATGCTTTCCATGTTTCCTTAAACGTCAGTGTAAAAGCCAAGCAACAGGCAATCCTACAAAGAGACTGGTACCAGGGTAGGGTACGGGTTACAGGTAGGTTAAAGCATGGTCTGGTAAATTGAGGTAGGCCTACTTTTGTTATCGGGAAAATAGAGAAAATTTTTATTTTACTTTTACTTTTTGCCGTGTACGGTGAAGCAGCACCTACTGGTACCTTCATTTCGCCTTGGGTGAACCGGCACCTACACTTGCAGCACGGTAAAAACCAAGGTTGTCCGGTTCTTCACCTGGGTGAGTGAGACCCGGCAGTTTCAGTTGTGATTCCCAAGCACCTGGGCCGCTGGTTCAAACATTTGAATTCTTTTTAAAGAATTCGATTCAGAAATGGCCTCAGAACCAGACCCAGAGCCAAAACAAGGAACCGGCCTCTACAAAGAACTGGAATTGGCCTTTACACCAGCATCCAGAGTTTAGTTTTTCTTTTGGGGGGCGGGGGGGGGGGGGGATTTTATGTCTTGGTTTAGTCAGTATTTAACTCAAGAAATGTTAAATTTGGACTCAGATATCCTCATAACCAACACCTACCCTAGTTCCATGATAAAAGCTAATGTTGGGAGGGTATCTGATTTGCAATGTTAAATTTGAAGGTTCAAATTCTTATGACCCAAATCCAAGTTGACATTATTTTGTTGAAACTAGCACAAGAATTGGAATCTGAAACTTGTCTTTTATTACATTTAGAATGAAACCAGAATGATGAAACATTATTGACCATAGAACAAGTTCTTTAGGCAGGAAAGTTGAGTTTCTTTTAAAGTTCATATTCTTTTTTGAATTAGGCTGAAATTTATAGTTTAATATCAATTTTCATTAGTTGTAAAATTTCATTATTGTATGTACCCTTATTTTAATTTGTTGTAAATCGTTGTACGGATATGATCTTTAGCATTAGGAAATGTATTGTGTACAAAGAATCAAACCCAATTTTCAAATCAAGCTCAAGGAGGTTCTTGATTTCTTTTTAAATGTGTTGGAATTGGAACGAAAGGGTTTTTAATTTGGAATATGATCAAACCCCCACTCAGAGAACCTTCAAATAAATTCAAAGTCCCAAAACTAAGATCTAATAATTTTTTTTCCAACTACACAACATTGCTAAAACCCTCCAAATTCATTAAGATTTCTTTAATATATTACAAATATTCCATGGTTAAACTCAATCAAGATTTTAGAGTCCAAATTTGCACCTACAACAATAATGATAAAAACCCCAAAATTCATCCAAATTGATTCTATATATTATAAAGTTCCCACCATCTACAATAAAACATAGTTTTTTCAAACAATGGGCCACAAATTGAAACACACGTGGGAGGTAAACTTTGTGATTTCATTCATGACAATGTATAATATGTTATGTCTATTGCACCATATTTTATATTAAAATTGTGATTTAACACTAAGTTTTGGAACAAACCCATCCTTGAGTGATACCACTAGAAATGTCACATTTTGATTTTACTAAATTCAATGAACTTTTTAAACTCATAAAAAACATTTAGATAAATATTTTCAAGAACACTTTTAATGAGTACATTTATTAGTTTTCATAAATTTCGAAATTTCAATAATATCAATAATATTGTGTATTTTGATGTTTTTAATCATTGCATAAGAAAGTTTTTAGGAAAGTAATGTTGATTTCTTTTCCTTAACTCTTTTATCAATAACACAAATTGAAACATGATTTCAAAAAAAAATTGAATTTATTTTCCTAAGGTAATTTTGAATCATTCTATTTTTGAATTTTTCTAGTAAGCAATTAATTGAGGAAGTACAATTTAATTGTGAATCTCCAAAGTTAAGGAATGTGATTCCAAAAAGGGGCATCATTATTAGGAATATAGAATTTTTGAAATTTCACATTTTTTTATTCCAAAATAAACTTCAAGCCATATATTAAAACATGCAATGGATAAACATGAGAAAAAAAATTTATAGTTGTGAAAACATTTAAAGGAAAGGGCCCAAGAAAATGATTTGACCATTTTTGGTTCCTTAACCATTCCTTAAGGTGATTCCTAGTGGTATCACCCAAGGATGGGTTTGCCTTAGATGGCATATATTACATAAATGTCAAACTAATGTTAAAATACAATATATGCCATAATAAGCATGTCATATTGTACATTGTAATGGATGAAACCACAAACTTTACCTCCCACATGTGTTTTGAAGCATGGCCTATTGTGTAAAAAAACCACATTTCATTGTAGTGCATGCTTAAACTAAATCAAAGTTTTAAAACTTGAATCTAACATATTTTGGTTTAATATGACCACAAATAAGCCTCCATCATAAGGGTGAAGGTACCAATGTAGATGTTAGTTCACCTTAGCTTTATCTTGCTTTAAGATGGGATATTTTGACAAATTTCACTACAACAAATCTTGTCCATTTCCACCCATGAATTTGCAATTATTGCATGACTATTGTTATTTGTGACTAAAATTGGAGTAACCCCCTTAGCACCCATATTGCAAGCATACTTAGTTGGAGGTGTGACTATAACAAGGTACCAATGAACATTATGATTGTACATGTGATTATGATTTCTACATATGAACATTATGAATTGGATGAGAGCAAAATGAAAAGACACAACTATTAAATATGTTTAATGACATCTAATATCAAATGATAATTTAATTATATGATTACACATATAATTTGTAATATGTGTTTATGACTACACATTATTAACCAAAGTAGGTGTATTGTTGTCCTATTTAACTAATATCGTATTTATTAATCCAAGTCAACTTAATTAGTAGGTAGTAAAGAGGTAGAATGTATGTTGGTAATAACTTATAGGTATTATTTAACTATTACTTAGTAGACTTTACATAGGCTTAAGTAACCTTTACATTGTAGATACTAGCCCTAAATAGCCCTTACATAAACTTATGTCACCCTTAAGTAGACCTAAAGGAGCCTTTAATTAACCATTCAATAGGGTTAAGTAGCCCCTAAATAGGCATATGTAGACTTTATGTAGCCCCTAGGTAGCCTAGGTAACCCCTAGACTTGTAACCCTTAAGTAGGACTATGTAAACCTTAGGTAGTCCTTATGTAGCTTAGGTATAACTTAGGTAGCCCCAAGGTAGGCCTTGGTAAGTTTAGGGTTGGTCATAAGTACATAGTTGCTTAGTTAGTTAGGTAGGTAACTAAGTAATATCATATATGTAAATAGATATTTAAATAAATATTTAAATAGATATTTAAATAGGTAGGTAAATAAGTAAGGAAGTAGTTAGATAAATAGACAAGTAAATAGTAGGTATAAATGTAACTATGAACATGTTCATAATAAAAAGTTGACCAAAATATTATTTTATGAAGACTGTGTTGCATTGGTTAAGGACTTTCAAGGTCTTTCAACTTGTTCAATTCCTTATATTTGCAACCTATATTTCACCTATATAGAAGGTTATGCTTGCTAAGTTAAGTTTGCTTATTAGGCCAACTTAAATTATATTTGTTTAACCTAGGTAAGGTTACATACAGGTCTACCTATATTTAACCTATATAATGTAGGTAGTTGTGCATGTCTCTATTAGTCACAAAAATAATCACACAACCAATTGCAAATTAAATGTCATCCCAATCCATGTGGCAATGATGGATGAATTAGTATTTGCAAATATGCAACCAAAAATGCAACTAAGGTGACATAGAAGAATTCATGTCCTATGCAATCACTTCTTAAACAACTAGTGATCCTCAACAACCAAATAAACAACTATGAACCATATTTGTAGCTATCTAACTTATATGGCAATATGTGTAATTGTAATCTAATGGTTATTACAACTAATGGATTAATGAAATGAATGTTTAAGATAATGTGGGCATGTATTTAATTTTATATATTTTCAAGTTAAAGATGTAAAGTTGTTAAAGTGACTAACCACAATAATAACTATAACATTATGATATTGTATATAATATTAAAAGGATTTGATATTTTATGTAACTGCCTAATAAAAAAATATTATTATTATTTAAGATCTATGATGTGGAAAATTAATGTTTTATCACTTTACATTTAATATGTGCAATTTTGCTTCATAGTGTAAATATGTAATCAAATTCACATAATTGTATATTGTGAATTATATAAAAAATAAAATAATAATTGACATCATAAATCATAAAATATAATTTAACATGTAAATTCATAAAGTTTTTCATAAGTCAATTTGTAATGGGTGAAAGCACGATCAATTAGACATAAAAAGTAGTTATCATTCATGCAGTCATATATTTGCACATAAATGCAAGAAAGTAGAGTCAAAATGTTTTCAATCATTATCAAACCATCATGTTGCTCAATAGTGGGTTTATAGTTTGTTGTATACAAAGTTTGGGAAACTTTGGTATAATAAAAGTAGGTTAAAAATATTTTTGAAACATATTGGCCAAAATGTGTTCAAAAATACTTTTACATTAGAAAGCTTGATATATTACTACTTTCAAAGTAAAAGTTAAAAACACATAAGTATATTTGAGAGGAGCAATATGCAAGAATATAGAAAAATCCAATATTTCTCCTACTTTCTATGAAACAAATGCCCAAAAAGTATTTTAAAATCTACTTGTAGTTGTGAAAAATCTATTGAAATGGACATTAAACTTGTAGTTTTTTTATATCATTGGCATAAAATCAAAGGATATGGATGTATTGATCATTGGAATAAATAATATCTTAAAGTTTACTATATGAAGGTGTATTTTATGGCTACTTTCCATTTATATAGACAAGTATCACAAAGTGTCTAATTGATCATGTTTTCACCGTAATGGCAATAGACATGTATGCATTACATGAAAACATGTGTATATGAAATTCAAGTGGAACCATTTTTTAAGGATTTATAAAGATGTTATATTTTAGTTTGTTATTTTTACGAACGTCATGCATACATGTGTAAAGGTTTAATCAATGATAATTAAATTTATTTTGAAAAATTAAATCATGTGATATTTATGTGTATATGATAATTAAAAATTTTAGACTAAAATTTTAGAAATACATATTCTTAATTGATATAATACATTTACATCTGAAATTTTCAAAATTAAATTTTTTATCAAAGTATGGAATTAAAAATATGGAATAAATTTATTCAGAATTTTAATTTTAATTCTAATTTATGGCTCAAAATATTAAATCAGTTTAACTGAATTACTAAAAATAAAAAAATAAAAACATTATATATATATAATATTTAATTTATAATTAAAATCAGAATATAAAGAAATTAAGTTCAATTTTTTAATTTAAAATATTTATTTAAATAAAATATGATTATATAATTGAAATGTGAAAAAAAATTATTATGAACGTACACAATTAAATAATGATATGAATATGCATAAATTTTGAAATATCCATGTTCATATTTATGCAATGACATAATACATCACAAGTTGAAGTATTGGTTAGATGGTTAAGGAGTTTGTTTGTGGACATGGAGATGAAGGTTCAATTCCCTTTAATGACATTCTAAAGTTGGTCCTAAATTATTATAATATGATTACATGGTGTTGTGAATGATTGTAACATGACTACATGTGTCCTAAATGACTATAAAATGATTACATGTTTTTAAATATATATCTAGACATTACACATAGTTGATTTGGACACAACTTGACACATGTCATGTTGAATTGCTTAAACAAGCTATCCAACACAACTTTAGTGACCATAATTGTTTAATCCAAAATCTTATATAGCAATGTGGGTGTCCTTGTGCACTGCTTGGTGGAAGGTTTCTATTAGTGTAAAAACCTGTTTCTAAGGATCATTGGAGGGCACATTACATGACATTTGTTGCTCTAAGAAGTTCTCTTGGTACTTCTGCTGAAGATTCTACAGCTCAAAGAATAAGGATTAGAATATCCCCAAATGGGGCTGGAAAGTCACAAACTAAAGTTTATTGATAATTGGGTCGTGCTGAAAGATAGTGGCTGCCTGATATGTATGCTCTTTTGAAAATTTTATTACAGTTGGAACCCACCATGTGGTGAGTCTGATGGTCTTGGTAAGTTTTGTGTGGAGATCTTGCCTCAGGATGCATTGAGGCAATTGATGGAATGCCTGCAACTAAGTTTATTAGGCATGTCCGATGTCTTCATTTTCTACTAAATTTGACTACACAACTCAACCTGGTTTATAAGGATCGTGTGTATGCAGTCTATATCTTTTCTACCAAATGTCTTCACAATGCAACTCAGTAAAGCAGCATGAAAATCTTCAGATTGTATAGGGATGTGTTATATGAAGAACACAACTATGAGATCAGATCAACAATTGCAAACCAGGTATGGCTACTGCTAAGTGCTGCCAATTTGCTTAAGCTTCCAGAAAGCCAAAAGCTTCAGGATTCATACACAAACACAGACAAACAGAAAAACACTTTAACAATTAGAAACTTTTTTTAAGCACTTAAAAATAGAAAAAAATGAAAATATAGAAAATTAACATATTAAAACATGAAACAAAGAAGGGAAATGCAGTAAATTAATCTTTAAAAAAAATTAAAAAATAGATGACAAAAAATAAGAAACAAAACATAGAGCAAAAGAAAGAGGAAAAAGCCATATTTGAGAAAAAAATGAGGTTTGTTTTTTTTTTCCAAACTTCAAACCTGCATCTAATCAAACAAAAATACATAAGTTTTTTTTATAATTAATATATTATAAAACGTATTAGAAAAACTTTTTTTTTAAAAAGAATAAATAAATAAATAAACGCTTAAAAATAGAAAAAAATGAAGATAGACAAGGCAGCCCAGTCCGTTGAACAGCAGCAAGCAACCAGGGAATTAAAAAAAAATACATAAGTTTTTTTTATAATAAATATATTATAAAAGATATTTTCTAAAAAATTTGTTGAAAAAAATAAATAAATAAATAAATAAACGCATAAAAATAGGAAAAAAAATGAAGATAGACGAGGCAGCCTAGTCTGCTGAACAGCAGCAAGCAGCCAGGGAACAAGATGCCTCTGCCAGGCGTGCTGCCAGGGCAGTTCAGCCTACTGAACAACAGGTAGTCAAGGAACGGGATACTTCTGCCAGGCGAGCTGCTAGGGCAGCCTAGCCTGTTGAACATCAGGCAGCCAGGGAACGGGATGCCTCTACCAGGCGTGCTGCCAGGGCAGCCCAACATGCTGAACAGCAATAAGCAGCCAGGGAATGGGATGCCTCTGCCAAGCGTGCTGCCAGGGCAGCCCAGCCTGCTGAACAGCAAGAAGTCAGGGAACGAGATGCCTCTGCCAGGCGTGCTACCAGGGCAGCCCAGTCTGCTGAACAACAGGAAATCAGGGAACGGGATGCCTCTGCCAGGCGTGCTGCCAGGGCAACCCAGTCTCCTGAACAACAGGCAGTCAGGGAACGAGATGCCTCTGCCAGGCGTGCTGCCAGGGCAGCCCAACCTGCTGACCAGCGGCAAGCAGCCTGGCTAGGGGCTCGCGCCTGTTGAGCTGGGAAACAAGCCTTGCACACTGCGGATGAGGTGGAGGGGTTGGTGGTACACTCATTGGGTGCCATGTCACATAGGTGCACACACTGCAATGCACTGGTAGCACGCCTGGCAGAGGCATCTCGTTCGCTTTGAGCACAAGAAAAAGCGCACCACTTTGTGTTGCGGCGATGGCAAAATGTCTGGGTTGAGTAATGCTTTCCCCGCCCCTGCACCTCAACCACTTAGAGATCTGCACACCAGTGTGCCCAGTGAGCACCGACCTTTGCCACTTGCCACTAAGGATTTCAGGCAGAACATTCGTGCATACAACTTTGCATTGCAAATGGCTTCAATGGGCATGAACATCCATTCCCCGAAACAAGGGATCAGCATGATTGCCAACAAAAGGGCTGTGCATCACTTGTTAGGGCCTTTACAACCTGCCGAACATGATGTGCCACAATTTGCCTCGCTGTACATCATTGATTCCATGGATGCACAAGTCACAACACGCCTTGCAGCTTTGGGTGCTACGGGCGCTGCTTTGCATCAACCAACTTTGGCGAGGCTACAGCATATGTTGCATGATCACAACACATTTGTGCAACGTTTCAAACAAGTCATGGACATGCCTGCACACGACTTACCTCAATGGGAAGTTGTCATCAGGGTCGACGGCAACGTTGACAAGCGCCGCTACAATGCTAATACTGCCCCCGAAGTGGCTGGGCTGCTCCCAGGTGAGGTTCTTCAGTAATGTGTACTGTTCTGCTGTTTATTTATTGTCGTCGCTCACTTGATGCAATGTTCCTCATTCATTGACATAAATGTTACTGCTCCTGCACAGGCAACGATGACGAGCCGGTTAGAAGCAGGGACATTAGAGTGCGTGTATGCGGTGGCGGGCTATGGAGGATCAGTGACCTGCACCCTGCTTACGATCCACTGCACTTTGTGCTGTTACATCCTCATGGTGAGCCCGGTTAGCAGCCATGCATGCCCCATGCTGATGTTGCCCCTGTCCGCCGACAGGCTGCTAGCGGCGAGGAGGAAAGTGATGCTAGGCATGTTGCAGTAGATGCAGAGCCAAAACAACCTGCACAGGATGATGGCAGCGAGGAGGAAGGTGATGCTCAGCATGTTGCAACAGATGCAGGGCCAGCAGAACCTGCACAACGCAAAAAAATCACTGCACGGGAGTGGGTTTGCTATCACATGCATGATAGGAACCCGACATCGCACGCCCTCTTTGTGTACGGCAAACGTTTGTATCAAGAGTGGGGTGTTGACCAATACAGCAAAGTGGAATCACAATGGCTGTTTTACATACGCAACAACCAGGGCCCTTTACGTGCTGCACTTTATGGTGGTGTGGCTGATGTTGTTGCCAATAACGACGCCAACACCGACACCCTAGGCAGGCTCATTCTATTGCCACCCTCATTCATTGGTGGCCACCGACACATGGCTCAATTGTACCAAGATTCCATAGCCATTGTCCACCAATATGGCATCACCATGACCTGCAACCCCAAGTGGGAAGAGATTGTCAGCATGCTGAAGCCCGGTGAGATTGCCAATGACCGCCCTGATTTGGTCACATGTGTTTTTGTTGGCAAATTACAACACTTGCTGGACAAGCTTTTGAGAAGGGCATTTTTAGCGATGTGGTGGCTAACATTCATGTCATTGAGTGGCATAAGAGAGGCCTACCCCATGCACACATTCTGTTCATTCTGCACTCCGATCACAAACCATGAGGGCCCAATGAGTATGACCGCATGGTGTCTGCAAAATTACCTGATAAGGATGCACACCCCACTCTTTTTGAGGTCGTTACAAGTTGCATGTTGCATGGCCCCTGTGACACCATCAACCCACATTGCCCTTGCATGGCTGACGACATTTGTTCAAAAGGCTACCCTAAGGCCTTCACAGAGCACACCACCAACACCACCGGCTCCTACCCAACATACCGTCGCCAGGATGATGGCCGCACATTTGAGCGGTAAGTGTGCTGGAAGTAGGACCATGTATTTGGACTGACAACATGCACGACTATGTTGCCATGCTTGTGTTTATTGACCTATGGCACCGCTCAGGTAACAACTACTGTTTGGCTACTATTGCTGCAAGGGTGGGTTTGCCTCTGACAACCATTGGGTGGTGCCCTACAACTCGTACCTGTCCCTGCTCTTCAACTGCCACATCAACGTGGAGGTCTGCACCTCCGTCGCGGTTGTCAAATACCTCTACAAGTACGTCTACAAGGACCACGACTATGCACAAGTGGACGCTGCTGCACCTAATGGCGTTGTGCCCGCTCAGCCACGCATGCGGGATGAGATCAAGATCTACCAAGGCGGCCAGTATGTGTCGGCTTCTGAGACCAACCACCGTCTGTATGGCTTTGATCTGCACAAGGAGCACCCCAATGTCGTTCGACTTGCTGTGCACTTGAAAGGGCGTCAGACCATCCTGTTTCAAGAGGGCACTGATGCTGCGGCTATACTTAACCGGAACCCTCACATAACTCTGACTGCATGGTTTGCATTTAACAAAATAACACGGGAGCATCTCAATCCATTTGCACCATTGCGCTTGGCTCTTAACACGCTTTACCATGACTTTCCACGCATTGCCACATGGAAAAAGAAGGAAAAGCAATGGGCACTCTGCACACAGACGCCAGGTCTGCTACTTGTCAACCGCATGTACTTTGTGCAACCCTCTGAGGGGGAGAGGTACTTCTTGCGTCTTTTGTTACATCATGTGCCTGGGGCTACGTCTTTTGAAGACCTTGCATGCACCAACATGCATTTGCAACATCCCACGAAGCACGCATCTTTCAAAGAAACATGTCAGCAACGTGGTTTGCTACAGGACAATGCTGATTGGGCCCAGTGCATGGAGGAGGCTGCAAGCATGGCCAGTGCCTCATGCCTCAGGGCACTGTTTGCTGCCTTGCTGATGTTCAATGCTGTTGCAAACCCATTGGCTCTGTGGGAGCACTTCAACGAGGACATGGCAAAAGACTTCCTATATCAAGCACGCCAGGTTGGTGCTCAGCTTTGCCCGTGTATGGCTCTGCATGTCAGCCTGCCTTGCGACTTTGCATGGTCATGGTTTACATGTTGTGCGGCGCTCAATGCTCACTATGTCGTGTGTGTGCTCCTATAACGTGCAGGGTGAGCTAGCGCAGTAACTCGATGCTGCCATCCGGGACATGGTGCTACGAGAGTTGGCGCTGCAATTGGCACACCTCAACAACAACCAGGGCTTGGCAGCATTTGGCTTATCGACGCTTGCAGCCCAGCCTGCAAGTGTTGTGGTGGCAGACAAAATTGCCAGGTATGATGCGGTAACACAAGCAGCCATGCGAGATGAGCACGTGTCACAACTTAACCCTGAGCAACGAACTGTCTATGACAATGTCATGGCCGTTGTCAATCGCCATGCATTTTTTGTTGATGGCCTTGGCGGCACTGGCAAAACCTTTCTCTACAGTTGCTTGCTAAGCACCGTGCGCGCACAGGGTCGGGTCGTTGTTGTTGTGGCATCGTTTGGCATTGCTGCATTGCTGCTGGATGGAGGCCGCATCGCACACTCACGTTTCAAGATCCCTGTGCAAGGTGTCAACAGCATCCACATGCTACATCACTAGGGATTCTGAGCTGGCAGCACTTTTGCAAGCGGCTGCGCTCATTGTGTGGGATGAAACTGTCATGATGCACAGGCATGTTTTTGAGGCTGTCAACAGGTCTTTGCAAGACATCATGGCTGTCATTAATCCAACATTCAAGTTCTTGCCCTTTGGCGGCTTGGTTGTGGTGTTTGGCGGCGATTTTCGGCAAATTTTTCCTGTTGTGCCCCACAGCACTAAAGGAGATGTCGTCGCTGCAGCTTTGAACCATTCCAGCATATGGCAACATGTGCGTGTATTCAAGTTGCACACCAACATGCGCGTGCAGAGGTTGTTAGCTTGGGGTGGGGCGCATGCACAGGCAAATGCCACACGGCAGCAGGCATTTGCTGATTACTTGCAACGTGTGGGGGAGGGCGCAGAGCGCGTGTATCCCTCTGTTGGTGAAGACTCCATTCTTATTCCTCATGACATGTGCTGCAATGGCCCTACTCTAGCAGATTTGATTGAAGAAGTCTATGGCGTTTTGTCATCTATTGTTAAGTATGCTGCAAGATCTGCATACATCATTGAGCGTGCAATTCTTACACCTTTGAATGAAATGTGGATGCACTCAATAAACTCATCAATGACAAATATGCATTCACAAAACACAATGGCTCGCCCACACAACACCGCGTGTATTACAGCGTGGATTCTGTGGTGCATGGGGAGCAACATGGCATTTACCCCACTGAGTTCTTGAACACACTCAGTTTTTCGGGCATACCACCCCATGAACTGCACTTGCAAGAGGGTTATCCCATCATATTATTACGCAACATGACCAACGGCCTGGCTAATGGTACCAGGCTCATTGTCATTCAACTCATGCAGCATGTCATTGAAGCAGAGGTGACAACAGGTCTTGCAAAGGGCCAACGAGTGTTCATTCCACAACTAAGCATCACACCTTCAGACACAGAACAAATGCCTTTCATTCTGTGCCGTCGCCAGTTCCCTGTGCGCCCTGCATTTGCCATGACCATCAATAAGGTGCAAGGGCAGACATTGAAGATGGTCGGCATTTTTCTGCCTAAGCCTATATTTACACATGGCTAGTTGTATGGCGCCATGTCGCTCATTGGGTGCCCCGAGGAGGTGAAATTGTTGGTTACAGATGGGTGGGAGGATGCTCATGAAGATGCACTTGCTGGTGTGTACACTCGCAATGTTGTATACACAGAGGTGTTGTAACATGATCATGCAAATAGTAGAGCTTAGCAGAGCGTTCGGGGTGGCTGGAGTGGCGTAGCCACAGGTTACCCACTAGTAACTATAAATGTAGTTATAAACATAATGTTTTTTCCTAAAATCCTACTAGTGTATTATTTACAAATTGTCCAAGGTGACCAAGGAATTTCCAACCATAAATGTCAACTGCAATCCAAAAACCAATTGCAAGGTTAATTGTAAATCAACTATTTAAGGTTTTTACCATGGTACATGTGTGGGTGGTTGTTCACCCAAGGCATGGCCTACGAAGGGGGAGAATGGTGGGGGGGGGTGATTAAATATTGATATTAAGCCATTTTGGGTAGCTTTCCAATTAGTTGTAGCTTACACCTTCAATTTTGGAGGTTTCACATATTGCTTCCAACTTTCCAAATTTGCAAGATTTTTATTATGAAATCTTAACATCTTTAATTTGTAATTTTGATGATAATGGAAAAGAATCTTAATTACACCTCAAAGTCCAAATACAATAAAAAGAGCCAAGGGAACTAAGGTTTAAATCCTTTGTAAAGATTAAATTTGATGTGTGGCATGCATATGTTGATCTAGCATCCCAATTTCTTCATGAATCACTTTTCATACCAAATTTCTCATTGTGTGATACTTACACACACACACACCCACACACACAATAACTTGATTTTGTTTCATATACATTGCGCATCTATGTTATTTAATTACCACCTAAAAATGAATAATTTTGGTTGAAAACACATCCTCAAATTTTATAATTTTCAAGGCCAAAAACATGCTCAAATTACTAACACCAAAATTTATTGTAAACATGAATTTCACCAATTCAACTCATATTTTTCTTTTAATCGTCAATTTGAAAATGAACGGTGCATTTTTGATATGAAAAAAGGAATTTTGAAATTTAAAAATAATTGTCTACAAGCAAATTTTGAGTGTTTGAAACATGCAAAAAAAATTTGAAACACTATCAAATTTTGATCATTGAAATTTTCAAATAATGGAATGAAATCCTTTTTGTTTACAATCCAATTTTTTGTGCTCCTTTTGTGACTTTTCAAGAATTCAAGATTATAGTTTTAAGCATTTTCCACAAACCTCATGACTCCTTTTATTTCACTTCTTAGGTTTGAAATTTTTGTGTTAATGGAAAACAAATAGACATATTCCAAAGTTGAAGGTGCAGTTATTCAATGGAAAACCTTCCTTATGGATGATTCATGGACCTTCCAAATCTCACTTTTGATTTCAAACTCACCTTATGGTAGTTGATTGATTATGTTACTAATCCTCGGTAGAAAACTAAGGCTTTAGAACTTTGCCACCCTTGTTCATGAACATAAGCCCTATAGGATTGTAATCATGAATAATGTCATGACCTTAAACAATTGAAGGAGGTTTAAAGTACTTCAAGCCCCACTTATTCATTAGGATTTGAAAAATTGGGTAGGAAGGTGTCTTGTTGATTCATGCAATAGCTAGGCATGTTGTTAAAATATTTTTGCTTGAATTGAAGAACATTAAAACCTTTTTTGAAAATTCAAGTCATGTGACAAAATCAAAGTTGAGGAAATGAAACATAATCAAAAGGAAAAGAAAAATGAATTATCTTGGCTTCCAAGTCAAATTGCTCCCCACAAAAAAGTTGTAAGACCAATTGTGAAGATTAGAATTCAAAAATAATGCCAAAAAACAATTAGAAGAAAATGTACAAAACGCAACATGAATCAAAAGAAAATGATTGTAAAGATTTGGAGTGAAAATTATTGTTTTTCCTTCCACAAGGGTTTTTTCACACATTTTGCATTCTAAACAATCAATTTCAAATCCTAACAACCATAATCAACTTGTTGTCATCTTTAAATTTAGTTTGATGCAAAAGAAAATCAATAGATCCATGCAACATATTTTGTGAAATCAACCTACAAACTAAAAAATGTCCATGTAATTAAATAACATGGACCTAATGGTGTTCAGTATGTGACCTTGTAAAAAACAAATTCATAGCCAAGTTTTAATGTTTTTTAAAACCCCACCCATAGAATTGAAACTTTAATTACAAATAAGTGGGAAACAATTAATGCAATTGATGTTAATTTTCTTTTATAAATAGATAATGCTCACATATGTTTGGCCCTGTTCATTAGATGCATTTTATAAGGTAATAAACCATATGAAAATCTTGAATGCAACATAATTTAATCTTTAGAGTTGTAAGGAAAAAGACCATTTTTTTGGTCCATTTGGTTGATTTTTTGTATTCACTAGACTTAAAATTTATAACCCAAAGTGCAAGTCACATGAGCATTTAGAAATAACCATGCCAATGTCAAATTGTTCATACAAGTTTATTCAAGCATTTTTTACATTTATGGGTTTGAACCATAGTTTATATGCACATTAACATACACCTATGAAAAGCATCACCACCACACGAATTATTTTAATATAGACTTCAAATTTTTTTAATTTAAATTTGTCTTGTGTAAATTGCATTTGTAGTAACTAGATTAAAAAAGTCTTGATGTTCCTTTCTTTGAACCCCAAATGCAAATGATTTCAAATTTGATTATATTTATTAGACTATTTCAAGGCACCTCCAAGGCTCTAAAAGTTATGCATATTTTTAAGGTCAAAAAAATCTTCCAATGAATTGATTTCTAGTGTAAAGCCCCATAGTAAACGTTGGTAGAGATGCTTTAAATACTTTTATAAACCATACTAAAAAATTCAAGCAAACCCATGTAAAATACATAAAGTTGGACGTGGATTTGCATGCATGGTTGGTGAATTTCCAAAAATGTTCATCCATTTATTGTTAAATTGCTATTAATAGGATTTCAAGTTTTAGCTTTGAAGATGAAGGCTAAGGCAAGGGAAACCTAAAAGATTTTATGAAATGCTCAAGAAACTTAAACAAAGTTGCAGCTATTGATTCAAAGAAAATTCTTAATCATGATCCTAATCATGCTTTATTACACATGGCATATTTAAAACAACAAACTCACTTTTCATATTGCAAGAATAAGAGGGAAACATAATTGCCATGTGAAGCCTTTTGCAAGAACACTAGTGAGGTAAGGTTGGCACCCATTTTCCTCCCTATATTGTTGGGATTTCTTTCAAAGACCTATATTAGTTTTGTTTGAGTATGTTGTTTTTTTTATAGATCCTTGGGTATCGATATGTAATTTATCCATCAAATAATGGTGTATTCACACTAAAATCTTTTCAAATGTTAGGTTAATGTTTAAGAATAACAAAAAAGGGCTTTTAGTAAAAAGGTAAGGTTTGAATACCCATAATCAAATACCCCTTTTGGGGTAAAAATGTCTATCTATTTTTATTTAATTAATCAAAATGAAAAAAATCTGGAAATTTTAAATCAAATTTTAAAGGCCAAATCTATTGTCGAAATATAGGAATCAAAGCATTTGACTCATCCTTGCCTCCAAATATATACAAACGCATACATTTTTTTCCTCCATGTATTCTCTTAACACCTCAATAAATTATCCCATATGTTTTGTAGAAAGTTCTCCCCTTATCATGTATATAGGTTGGCCAAAGGGGAGGCATGACATCTTGACATAAAAGCTTTTATTTTGGGGGGCTTCCAAAGTTTGTTTTTCTTGTGATGGGCCATTGATAAAATTGGCCCATTAATACATATATATATATATATATATATATATATATACATGAAAACTTGGGAGGCACCCCTATCTAATTGATAGAATTAACAAAGTTTAGGGTTTAAATCATAATTACCTTACTTTGTTTTATCCAAATGTTAAAACATATCTAGCTATCAATACATATATTTCTTACATATATCTAGGGTTATGGGGCTACTCACCAATGTTTACACAAAAAATAATAAAACTATAAAAACCCAAATGTCATTATTGGCCAACCTTTTTTCCTTCTAGCAACCTATGGCCAAATTTCAACTTTTGCTAAAGTCACGTGATAGGGCTAATAGGACTTTTAAGATGTATTTTGCCATCAACATTGTGGATGACTTGTAGGACATTGCTATTTTATTTCAACTAGATGTGCTTGAATCACAAAAAAGTCTATCCTTATAGCTAATGAAGTTATGAACTCATCATTCATTCATTGTTGATGCCTTAACCCTTATCACCCTTAGCAATTTCAAACACTTTCAAAATGAAATAATTTGCTCTCACAAGTTTGTCACCATCACTAAAAATGGTACCCCATAGCGTAATTCTTTTGTTAAATTAGTTTCAACTAGTTCTTTTAGTGCAAATTACCAAGATCTACAATTTGCTATTATATTAGTTCGAACTACTTAAGTTTTTCATGCACATTGTTTATTTGTTGCCAATTATGTAGAATGCAACAAATGTACACAACTTTTGCTATGTATGCAATTTGAAACAACCACTTCCATGTCACATCTTGTTCAAATGCATTCTCGTTGTTTGTTTTGTTGAAGTGCAATTGTGAATGTTGTGTTATAATATATAAGGTGTTTGTGGATTTGTGAAAAGTAGTGGGAGTTGTCATTTCAACTTTGAATGATGGTGGAATTGTGAATTTAGAAGGCTATGGATGGGATTTGGGTTCTAACTTGCAAAGTTGAGTTCAAAGTGAGTTCCTTAATCATATCTTACAAGCTACAACTCTTGTTCTAACACTCATTTATGAATTTGTTGTAGAAATTTGGGGTTTAGTGGAGCTTCAACCCCCTCCACAATGTTTTTGTCTTTTTTTTTTTTTTTTTTTTTTTGAGATTTATTTTTCTCTTACAAATTACAATCAACCTTGTTATTTTCTTAGTATATAAATTTTTCATTTGCCTCCAATCGCCTAGGGTTTTCTAGTTTTTTCAATACTTCAATTCTTCTAAAAACCTAGTTTTACCATCCCCTTGTGCCTTGTATGTGAATATAGTATGTTCCCAAGGTCATATAACTCCTCTAATGGGCCAAAATTGTTTTTGGCTAAATCTTGGCTTCAATTCCCAAAGTGTATAATTAGTCCAATGGAAGTAGGTAAGTCATTAGAAGTCCAAAACCTTGATTTTAACTTTGTAATTCTTCAAGTCCTCATTGAAATCCATGTTGTTCTTATAGATCCCAAAAAAATTGTGGAGTTGTTAAACTTTTAATTATATCCTTACTACCCCCCCCCACCCCCCCCGCCCCCAAGGAAGAAATAGAAGTTTCGTGTGAATGGAAATGGGAAAAAGGGCAAAATTTTCATGTAGAATGGGTAGCAAGGTTGCCATGGGTAGAACGTTTAGTGGCATAAGGTGGGATTATGCATAGTGTCAAGTGTAAGGTTTGTTCCTTGGTTGAAAATAAGGACAAAATTGTTGAATGCAAATGGGATAATAAAACATGTTGGAAGTAGGATTGTGGTTTGTGATTTGCTGCAATTCAAGCCCAGGGTGAAAAAGGGGGTATACATTGCCAAAGATTGAACCCATTTGAAAAACATGAAGGTGTGGGTCCAAAAGGATCTAAAATTTGTTTTACAACAAATCAACAAACCCCCAAGAAAGGGGTATCAAAAAATGGTTTAATTCAAAAAACATTTCACATTTTTATGCATGGTTGCCCTATGTTAGAATATGAAGCAATGTCTAAACTATTTGTCAACTTAAAGGTTCCTAATAATCCAACCATGAACTGGTTCAATTTTGTTTACTAAATCCTTGTCAAATTTATGTACCAATTTAAATCTAGAAGGCCATAATTTGTGTCATACAATTTGCCTAGTTCTTGGCCTATTTTTGTGACAAGGTTACAACCATCAATAAGAGTTCTTAGATATGTGTCAATGCATATGTGGTTGATGTTTGGACCATAATACCAATTTTGGTATTTTTTGATTGAATTATTGATAAACTGATTTTTAACAACCTCAAGGAAGTGATTGTGAACTTTATGATGAAAACTAGGGGGTTGTATAAAGAGGAGTTGTCCAAAAAACTCTTATGTTTTGATCAAATGAAGATAATGTGTTTAAAGGGGGCAAAATTGGAGTGACAATATTAAATCAAGGATTTTTAGGTGCCATTCTTGACATGAGTGTTCACTATGTTGCTCATCACACTAACTTGGCAATTTAATCCCTAGGGGATTTGACCTTCATTGTTAAGATCAAGGGCTTTATATGTTGAACATGTATGGTTATTTTAGCCACTCATTGAAAAAACATCTATAATTTTAAATACTTGTTTAAACCTTGGAGTGAAGGCCAATAAAATATTCAAAAATGTGAAAATGAAATAGATTTTTCACAATGATATACATTCAAACCTCTGAAGAGGATCATGGCGAGATACCATCTTTTGGTTGTGGTGTTGCAATCTAATTACATTAGAACTTAGGTGGCAAAGGTGAATTATTTTAATTTTGTTTTATAGGTCTAGATTTGAACCCTAATGGTTTTCCTTTCCTTTTACCTTTGTTTTTTTAGATCTTGTTGATGAACCATGATTGTTTTCTTATCCAAGTTTACCTTTGTTTTGTTAGTTTCAATGATTGTCCATTATGATGGTTCATCCTTTTTTTACTTCTATTTTGCAACTCCTAGAGATAAACCATGAATTCCTTTCCTTCCTTTGGTTTGTGATGTGCAAGATGCACATATGGACAATGGATGCATCTATGGTAAAAGGACCCGTGCCCAACTCCTTTTTATAGGTAAGGAATGGAATAGTAAGGAATGCATTTTACAGCACAATGTAGCACATAACCATTGTTCGAATTATTATTTAACGTGAAAAACATTAAATTTTCCCAAAAAGATTTGATTTAGTTTCAATGAATTTTATGCCAAATTCAAGAACTCAAAAGTGGTTACAAGTGTTTTTTTCAGTTCTTTTCCACCATCATACGTTACTAGAAATAGTTCATTTTTTAAAATGTCAGTTTCTATTATATTTTACCTCACAATACACAAAATATATGGGAACTTTTGAATCCTAAATCAAATTAAAAATTTACAAATATGTATTTCAAGAATGGTTACATGTCCAGTGGGTCCTTTTAGTGTGGACTTACCCTAATGTTACTTTTTTGAAATCTAAACTTTTGCAATGTTGAGTGGCATTTGTTGTTTTTGTGTTGTATGTGGTAGAACACTTTTGTTTTGTTTTTTGACATACATTTATTCCTTGGGCTTGCTTGTTTTTTTCCAATTATATGGAGAACATGCAACCCCTCCTCGAATTTGTTCAAAGCAAGGATATTTTCATATGTGATTTCATAATTGTGGTGTAAGTATTCCAAGGTAAGTTGTACACTATGTACTATGTTATCATCTTGTCATTCAAAGGGGATGACTTTTGGTCTTTTCGTGATATGTTACAAGATGACCACCATCAAATCCATATGCAATGGGCAATTGATTATACTAAAGAAAACCTCATTTTGCAACTTGCCTTATGTGACTAAAAATGTCATTTGCAATTATTTTGGAAACTTCGCAACTATTTTGGTTTCCAAAGTAGTTGTAAATGACACTTTTTGTTGCATAAAACAAGTCATAAAATGGGGTTTTTCTTCTAGCCATAATACATATTCTGTTGAATATCTTTCCTTTGTTAAAAATGATAAGAAGTTATGGACCCATTAGCGTGTAATCTATCTAAATAAGATGTCTTAAGTTGTTAATAACACATGACATTTGCAATTGTGGTACAAATTGTGAAACTTGAATGGGAACATAAGCTTTTGACCACCTTTAAAGATTTTTCTATTTTGTTTTGGAATGGCAACTTGACGTGGTGTTCATAAATTCTTAATACTTTGGATAGCAAAGCTATGTATTCCTTTCCATTTATCTTTGTCTTGTAGAGCCTAGCAAAAGCTTGATGATCTTCTTTCTCTTTTACCTCCATTTTGTAGAATCATTATTATTGAACAAGATGATGGTTTTGTATTCTTTTTATCTCTACTTTGCAAATTTTGGTGGTGAACCATGATTGTCTTCCTTTTATTTTACTTTTATGTAACTCCCAAATTTAAACCATGATGGTTTTCTTTTCATTTTATTTCTATTTTGTATATTTTGGTGATGAACCATAGTGGCCTAGGTCGTTGCAAACACAATAAAAGGATCCATGAAAGCGTGTGGACAATCCACAAAATTCAATTTTTGAAAAATCACAAAAGGACACAAGAATTTAGATTATCAATTTTTTTGGGAGTAGGTTCCATTAATTTCGACCAAAAAGTTTCAATGATGAAGTTTTGATTCAAATAAGATGTTTCAAGATTCCTAAATTGCATGTTTAAAGCTATTTAAATATGCTTATGGACAATCTTTAAATTTTATTTTTTTTCATATTAAATTTGCAACATTCCTTTTCAAAATTAGAGATGATCTTAATATTGATGATTCAAAGAAAAAAAAGAATTAAAATTGATGAATTCATATTTACAACACATTTTGGCTATTTTGGTTCAAATGTGTTAATTTTAGTTTTGAAAATTATGAATTTGAAGATGTATTTTGAATAAAAATCATTCATTTTTAAGTGATAGTTTTAAGAGCATGGATGCAACATGTATATGATATAGGATGAAGATGTAATAAATTTAATATTTCATGTGTAGCACACAATTGTCAATTGGGTATGAAAAATAGACAATTTGGAGTAATAGACCAAGACATGAATGCCACATGTCCAATGCAATCCTTGAAAACCTAGGATTGTTAGGTTATTATACTATGTTTTCACCCAAGTTCCTAGTTAATTGTTTTGTTTTGTGCTGGATGGGCTTTTGGCTTGATAGCATAATTTTGATGCACAATTTCTTAAACAAGCAATCATGAATGCAAGGGAAATGCTTATTCTTAATATTGGTTGCAAGAAGATGTAGCTCGGTGACAATTCCTTTACATCTAAAATTGTTGAAACGTTTTTATTGCAACCATCCATATGAACACGGGACAAGCCAAGGAGGGGAAATCTGCCACTATTTTCTTGCCATTCTTTTAGGTTGGGATTTGGATGCTTAACAAAGCCTATTTAAATTGATTATGAAACTCAATGCAACTTAAATCATTGATGAAGTTGTGGCCCTTGTGTTCGACAAAGCTAACCCCATCATTGTTAATCTTCTCATACATATGGGACAAGTGATCCATGCATCACAATTGTTGTCCCATGCTTGTCTTGACTATTTAGAGGTGGCAAAGATTGCCATGGTTCATATGCTTCGTTTTGTTGAGGACAAACTTTGTATTTCAATTTCATTGTTTTCTGGAAGACCAAAGTGTGCAATCATTTCATATGCAATTGGTTGTTTCTACCTACATACAAAAGTTTTTCACTGTTGGCACCTTTCCAAATGAGGCTGCCTATGGATGTGGTCTAATGTTCAATTAGCAAATGCCCAAGGCTGATATGCTTAAATTTTGCTTGAGATTTTTGCCTCTCTTTTCAATTGCTCGTTGATGGATATCACTTCCTTAGCTTAGGCTTATTGCTGGACTATCTGGTGACATCTATTACACATAACCAAATAGTGATGGATTTGGTGCTTTAATAGCCAAAGGATATAGCCATAGCAATGGGGTTCATCCCCACCAGTGTCTTTTTAAAGATTTTTTGTTTGTAGCTGAATTGTCCATAGGAAAACGTAGAAAAAGCGGCAATCCTCACCAAGTAGATTTAGCCAAGCTTGGCTATAAACCAAATATGAAGTACAAAACTTTAATCATCGTTCTATATTTTAGGCTACGCACTCAAAATCTAATATAAAAGTTAAAATCTAATATAATTATTTGATGATTTAAACTAAATTTCCCCTCACTTCTAGGGATTGACACCCCCCAAAATGAGTTCATTTTCTATTTTTGAGTTTCACTTTTAGGCAAATTTTTCGCCAATAAAAGAAAGGCCGATCCCCACCATGGAAACACTTCACCGTGTTCACCACATGTGCTTTCTGTTGCTGAAATGTTTTGCCACGTACTGAAAACCCAGATTTTGAAAAACAAATTGAAAAATGAAACAAGAATACTGTCACCAACTTACCGGGCTCCAGCGGCCAGCCCAAGATATTATTGACCGGCCTTACTAGCCAACAACGCCATTGAATACAGTTTATTGCGGTCTTGTAACAACGCCATTTGAAATGGCTGCAAGAAACTATGCTCGCCACCTGTGCACGAGAGCGTATGCGTTAGGTACTAAATTCTACGCTAATAAATTCCCGTACACGTTAATCAACGGATTTCCTTCATTCCAAAGTCAATGGACACGACGCTGTCATTCGCTACAATATTTGTCCTACAGGCGACTTCTACTAATAGGTAGGCAATGGCCATATGTGAGGACTGTAAAATCTGGCAATCTTTATTGCAAGAGAACACAACAATAACATGGAAGAAAAGAGGGAAGGAAACAAGGAAATGGGAGCAGGATCTCAGTTCTAAGTTTCTAACCCAATCTTAATATATATATCATTACTAAACTATTTCATAGGTCTGTGAGACTTCGCTATTTTTGTTGCCTGCAATGGCTGATGCGTGAGCCTAAAATAATGATGGTTTATTAATTCCTTCTGTGTCACTCAGTCTGGGGACAGTGAACTAAAGGACAGTCATAATAATAAATGATAATACCACAACGGATTTCATTTGGGTTATTTATTCTAGAAGTCAATGAGGACCACTGTCTCCGGTTTAAAGGAGCAGCAAAATTGCCCAAAACAATTTAATTTTCGCCTCTTTTCTCATCATTATCATCATCATCAATCATCATTTCCGATGCAAAACTTGTCAGTTTGATTTCCAACACCAACCATGCCCCCACCAAGTATGTTTGCTGGGAGAGAAAGACTATGATGTACATTGTAGTTTACATTCGGTCTCACATTTTGAGGAACGTTATTCCCCAAGTAGGTGTTTGCTTACCCTGAACTAACTATGAGTTCTTTTTTTGGGGGAACTTCTTGTGACATTTGGTAAGTAAAGTGTTGCTGATTCCAACTTCATGGAACATTTCTTATTTGAGCTGTTTAAAGAACTGAATGTCATGGAACATCTCTTCTTTGCAGGAAACAATGTTTACCCAAGCAGGAATTTATCATTTACCCTGAACCAACTCTGAGTTCTTGTGTTGGCGAACTTTATGGACTAGGTGACCAGCACCAACTCTGAGTTCGTGTTGGGGAACTTTATGGACTAGGTAACCAGCGAGAGGTCATTGATTACTGGAAATAGCTGAGTGGTGAGAAGGCTGAAGGTATTGCAGTAACCAGTGACCTTGAGCCAAGCACCAGACATAACATACTGTTTAAAGACTTTTCATCCATTGACAAGAGGTTCAGAGGTCACTCTTGATAACCCTCTTGTCAATGGATGAAAACTCATATCTGTCATCCTGTCTGAATGATGGGAAAGGAAGGACTGAAAGGTTATGCTTGCTGAACACCAAGTGAGACACAAATCAGAAGTTCCAGAACCTCTGTGTAGGCTATGGAACATTTCTTATTTTAACTGTTGTTGATTGTGAGCTTCATGGAACATTTCTTACTTCAACTATTACTGATATGAAATGATTTTGAACTTCATGGAACTTTTCTTTTTCTGGGTGTGTGCAAGGGGCCACTTTGATTCGTCCATGGCACACCAAAAAAAAAAAATCATCTTGACATTGGACATGCCCAAAATAGTCATGTAACATTTCCTATGGTGTTGATTGTTGATGATTTGAACTTCATATGACATGTCTTCTTTGAAGTTTGAACGTGTTTTAGAGAGAGGGAGAGAGAGAAGCCAACGTGAGCTAGCAAAGAAGATTTGTACAGATGTTACTATTGTGCGACTTTTCGCAGTAATAGTGGTAGGAGGGAGAAGGACTAGAGGGGAGGATTTTATTAGAGTTTCAGTCCAGCACTTGTTCCAAGGACAAACGGGCGGAGCAGCAGCAGGAGTGGCAGTTCAACGGACAATGTACTTGATTAAACAAAACAGGTGTTGTGAATAAGTAAGCGTTAGACAACAACAACAAGAAGATGTCAGATTTGGGAAATCATAATGATAATAAAAAAGACTGGGAGCATTTATATTTTATCGAGCAGGCAAGGCTGCCAGCCCATGCATCCATGCAATTTTACTAAAAGTTTTCTAATCTGGGCTTTGGCTTTTGGGATTTGCCGACACATAAATTAATGATTTCACATTATGTAGTACTTACAAGTTTTCATTATTTGTTTCTAACACTCTCTTGTGTCTCCACTCCCCCCACCTCCCCACCTCCTCTACTACTAATTATGATGAATATACCTAGTAAGTTATTGGTGTCTAAAAGATAAGCATGGAAACTGGAGGTTGTCAGTGTGGTTGTGATTGGAAGTATTAGTTACTGGGTGTCAAACTGTGGATGAGTTCATGAAGCATGATTCCAAATTTTGCATCTGTCCCTCCCTAATCTGGCAACTAGGTGTATGCGATAGACACAAGTTGACCAAAGCTTTGAGGAGCCTTTGTTCTTGCGACTACCACTTATCTCAACGATTTGATTTGTGTTGAAGTCTGGAATCTGGACTGGTGGAGTCAAAGTGTTGTTTTTATTCTTGGCAAAAAAAAACTCCCTTCATGAAGGCTAAAGATCAGTGTTTTTTTGGGGGTTTTGCAAATGTCAAAGTAATATATTTACAACTCTTTCACTTCCACCACAAATGTGTTCATTGTGAAAACACACATACGATATTATGTTTTCACAGCACAGCGTGGAGATCACTCAGGTTTTGATTCACTGACATGATTTTAATTCTGAAAACCCGCTTTGCTATTGCATTCTCTGAATCACTAGATGAACTTTGCTATCTGGGCACAAATGGCCTCTGCCCCTTAGAATCAAGATTTCATGGGGATAATTGGCGATCTAAAACGAGAGCATCCGTTGCTCGCCACCCAATACTGACACACTCATTTTTGTATCAATTTCCAAAAGAACACAAATGGTGGCAGAAGAAGTAGATGTGAAATGGTCTTTACCCTCCAAGCCCAGAGTATATTGATTTCAACACAAGCAGAAGGAAAGCTATCAATCTTTTGGGCAATCTTTTCGCTGTTACTTTTTGGGAGCTCCTCATGAACTTACTATGAATAGGCCCCAATTGAAAATATCTTTACCAAACCCATTAAAGGGAAAAATTACAATATGGAGAGAACAAGTCTCAGAAACCCACACATTTCTTCATACTTTTTCCTTTCATAAAAATAACCTACCCATTTTTTTCTAGTGTATCCAGAGAACTCTTTACAAAGCATAAAAAGCCAGCAGGCTTTTTGAAAAGTGTAATGTCCATGGAGGCAGGCATTTCATTTTTCTAAAGGTCCACCACTTTTTTCATTTTTCCCTGATACCCAGCAGGTCTCTGGCAGCTACCCACCAGATATCTGAGGAACTGTTGAAAAAAGACTGGTGGTCATTTTTACACAATGGAAATCCACGGTCCTAGGGCTTTACCCTCCACATAAAACCCTCAAAAGGAACATAGAGTCTCAGACCAAAGACCTCTGAGTTGTTAGAGCATCCCCAACGGTGCTCAGTATGCGACCCTGCACAGTAAAATTAAATGAAGAAAAGTAAAAATTTGTTGGTTTGGCTCAGGAAAATGTTTTTGGCCTATATGTTCACACAGCATCCTGGTAAAAAGGTGCAGCAAATGTGGGCCAGGGTAAAAAACCCCAAACCCATTTATATGGCCATATTGGGCCCCAAAAATTATAGATTGGACTCAGGGACCCTGATTTAGTCTATGGAGTTGATATTTCTAAATATTTAGGATATTTAAAAGCAATCTAAATGGACTTAGGGGTTTTTACCATGATCCCAATGTGCAGGGTCCATTCACACTGGCTGCAAATGTGTGCGCCTACCAGAAAGGAGTGTAATAATATGATCTGACTGGTCCTCCTTGTTTCTGATTGGTGAATCATAATGATTGGTCCAAGTGGCTTGCTATTAGTAGTTTCCCACCTATTTGCAGTCCAAATTTGAGTTTCATGGGTGGGGTTGCAAAAACTAAATATCTAAACTTGGATGTGAGAAATATTTTTGCAGGATCAAATCCTGAGCACCACTGTGGATTCCGAGTGCAACTTCATTTTAGAGGATGCAAGCTCCTCTTACTTCCAGAAAGCTCAATTGCGGGTAAGCTGGTTTTGAGGACCGCGCCCTCCCTCCCTCCCAGCAAATTTAAAAGAACATCATTTAGAATGAATGCAATTCTGCCTCAATCCCAATAAAGAAAGACGAAGATTGGAGCGAATCAATGCAGAAATGCAGCGCAGCTCCCAAATTTTGACTTGGGTACTATTAATATGTCCAGATCTTTTGCGTGGATTTTTCCAACAATTGATTTCAAGTGGGATGTGAATTAAATACCGCAAATTGGTCCCCCGCGCAAGCTGTAACTGTACGTTTTGTAAGTAAAAGCTTCTCTCCTGGGGGCCGCCTTGGGCAGCATTGACGTGGTTAGGTGAGTATCGACCACCGGTACAATGGTGACTGCAATAGAACCAAGTCAATGAAGAGCTGCAATGATAGCCGAGCCTCTATTGTTGTGCTGACAATGAGGATTTCCGGATGTCTCATTTCGTTTGTAGAGCCCCCTTTTATTACACGGATTCATCTGTAAGGGAAGAGCAGGTCTACACCAGTGCTGTGCGGTTACCCGGAGGTTCTGGTTCCAGTTACCCGGCACAGAACTGAGGTTCCAGAACCAGGGAGAACCAGAACCGGGAGTATTTGTAGGGTCTAGAATTGGGGGGAGAACCGACCCCCCCGCCCCTCCCCCCCCGGTTTGGAGGGGTTCAGGTACTGGAATTGGAACCGGATCCGTTTCAGAACTAGGGTAAACCGCCCCATCACTGATCGCCTGCCTATGACCGAACACTTTCGCAGATCTTTCTCAATTCTTCTCCATTTTGTGTGATGTAAAATATTATAGGAGCACCTTCTCAAGCTCTGCAAATCATCTTTGAAATGCAAAGCCAAAGAAGCAGTAAAAAAAGAGCAGTAAAGAAAATACATTTTTTCTAATTGCAAAATGTGTTTTATTTCATTCTTCTTCATTTTGACCCCTCCTACTTTCAAACCTCATGACTTTCTTATTTTTATTCATTTTAGACAAGTTAAAGTGCTAAAGGAGTGCCACATGAAGTTTTACAAATCATCTTTGAACTTTAATAGCAATAGAGCAACATACAAGGAATGTTTTGGTGTTTGAGAGCTAGCCTTTGTAATGTTCGATGGTTTATGTTTTTGAATTATTGACACCTCTACTTTGGGGGGCCGTAACTTTCTCAATTTTATTCCAATTTTGACAATTTTTATTGCACCATATGTGCAAATAGGAGGGGTTCAAATTTTGTTTGGACATCAGAAATAATGGAGCCCTCCCCTTGGATCTAGGCCACCTTGAATGTTTAAATCTTCATTCACTGGTCGATTTACCTTAACACAAAACTAAAACCAGACCAATTTTTTGAAAAAAAAATTGGTTCTAGTTTTGGTTATCTTTTAAGGTTTATACTTTGCAATTAACTTGTTCATTGTCATCGTCCCTCATTGACTTTTTTTTTGGTGTTTCTTGGCTTGAAGCTTGCTTCATGTTCACAAGTTCACTAAACTTGTAAAACTTGTAGGTTGAATGGTTTAAGGTTCAATGGTCCACCATCATTGGGCAATGGTTTAAGGTGTTTTATGCACACAAAATTCAAATACTCTCAAGATATTGCAAATAATGACAACTATGCAAGATTTTTCATGGTACATTATTCACCAACTTGCTCTTCTTTCTTGTCATGATGTTGTTCGTGATCACCCTACTTTTCATCTTCTTCTTAATTGTGATGTTAGTCCTTTTCTTGATTATGTTATTGCCCCTAACCACAAAGTTGACTTTTTCTTTTGTGGTGTTTGGCAATAGTAATCATGATGATGGTGCTCACGTGACTAGTCATGGCAACATGTTTGGCAATGTTGCATTTGTCGTCATTGTGATTGTGGCCATTGATTTTTTTTCCTAATAAACTGCTCTTAGTCATGTTCATGAATGTTTTACTTTTGGTCTTCTTTCTAATGTTGTGATGTGTTTGTGATTGTCTTAGTTTTGGTCTTCTTCTTGATAGCAATCTTATTCATGATTCACCTTAATCATGGTCATCTTCCTAACTGTGATGATATTCATCATTGCCCTAGTCTTGGTTTTCTTCTTCATCGCAATGTTATTTGTGATTTCATTAGTCAAGGTCATTTTCTTGATGGTGAATTTATTCATGGCCACCTTACGTTGGGTCATCATCTTGATTGTGATGTTGCTCATGATTGGCATGCTTTTGGTTGTTTTCTTCATTATGATGTTCATGATCACTTTACTCTTGGTCATCTTCATAATCGTGATGTTCACGGTCACTTTGCTCTTAGTCCTCTTCTTACTCATGATGTTGTTTGTGATAGCCCTATTGGTGGTCCTCATCTTGATTGTGATGTTCATGCTTGCCTTGTTTTATATCCTTTAATTTTTAATTGTGATGTTGTTTGTGATAACCTTGCTTTGGGTCCTCATATAAATTGTGATCGTTTTGTTCTAGGTCATATTATTCATCATGATGTTGTTCCTAGTCATCTTGCTCTAGGTTCTTTTCTTTTCTTTGTTTTTAGGGTTTAGGTTCATGGATGATTTGTTAGTTTGCCTTAAAGAAGTGATTTGCCCTATTGAACTTAAATTAAAGGTTGATTATGTGATTCTACATCAATTTTTTTGTGTAATTGCAAGCACCGCCCTAGTAGAAAATTTTACAATTAAGGATGTTGCACAACAATGAATTTTACTAATTAAACATATTTTTGGAAAGCTAAAAGCCACACTACCATATCTTGGGCTTTCTTTGCACCTATTAACACATCTTTTAAAATAAGCTCCAGCTCCAACCTTCTTAAACAATTGAAATGTGTTATTTATTATCATGTTGCCCCAATTGGAAGCTTGAAGAAGGGGATCATAATGTACAAAATAGCAAATGGGATTTCCGCACTATGGAAGCATCTTAAAACCACACATTGAAATTTGACAAGTGTGGATTGAATGGATTGAATAAGAAAAAAATGGGCTAAAAATAAATAAACAACTTGCAAAAACAAGGTCTAGCCCCACCCCATCTACCATTTCCTCTTCTTTCGTTAGTTTCACCCTTGACACCAAGGATGATTTGTAGTTAAAGAATTGGTGTCATTGTCTTATATTGAAACTCCATGTTTTAAAAGGCTATTCTTGAAACATAATCCTTGTCTTAATTTTCCATCTAAGCAAGTTTTTGTCAATGAAATCTTGCATAGGATTATAAAAAAAACTAAACAGAAACATGTTTCCTCAACCCTTGAATCTTGTAATTCTTATACAGTGTCGTTTGAACTATGGATATCCAAAACATGAATGGACAAATTTGTCTTCATTGTGCATTTTTTAAATGAGTTCTAGGAGCCTTGTTATGTAATAGTTGGTTTTTTTGAAGTAATTGAAACTTTTGAGAATACAATGGTTTTTAAAGTAAATGAAGTACTCACAAAACATCGGCTTAATCTTTGGATTATTACATACATCAAAGATGAGGGGGGTTATTTTTTGACCATAAACTAAACTTTGATTTTTGTTGTTTCATGTGAAGGGTTGGGTTTGGCACAACCATTTGCAAGGACATATTGGGGGCATGTTATGTCTAAATTCCAATGACATAGGAATTAATTTATATGGGGTTCTTTGTAAAACGTTTTGTATGTTACTTCTACACAACCATTCTAGTTGTATGGTTGTCCCTGGACCATTTTGAAAACAATTCAAAAATAACTAACTCATTTTCAAGCCTAATTGTTTCCTTTTCTTATTAACTTTCACAATACTTATCTCCCACCTTTCCTAATAATTACCTCCATTTTATAATTACCTCATTCTTTTTTCCTATCCATGGATATAAAAAAAAAATTAATATGTGTTTTTTCATGTCCATGAAATGTATATTAATTTAAATTAAATTTGACATTAACATAAACATATGAAAGCATTTTCTAAAATTAAAATATTTGATCGTCACTAGTAGTACACATATTTGTGTTAGTTTAACCACTATTTCCATCAACGATGCATAATTTATTTTGTACAAGATTGTCATAAGGACCAAAAAGAATGGCAAGAGTCAACAAGAATGGCACAAAGCATGTTTGTATAGTGGTGTGCCCCCAAGAAAGTTCAAGGCTTTGGTCAAAACTAAATTTGCTTCCAAAGTTATTTTGTTTCAAAAGACTTTGGAATTCAAACACACTATTGCCTTATGTTATGGACAATAACAATGATTGACATTTCAAGGCCATGTGCTAAGTCTTCAAAATTGGGCTATACCCCAAGCTATTGCAAATACTTTGGGTCTCATGGTTCAATAATGAATGTTGAACCAAAACTGAGGTTATCAAGGCTAGTTTTTAATGCCCTTGCTTCAATAATCTCACTAGTATGTTAAATGCAAGTGGATTGTTACACACCTAATTCCAATGAGACTTAAGAATTTGATGGTGAACTCCAAATCCTATAACAATGCATGTAGAAATAGGTGATAGTAGTTTTGGAACTCTTCCTTTCATTCATGGCTTTTTTTCAACCTAGCAAAGTTCATAACATGTTAGCATTAATGTTAGATCCCCATTACAAAGGGTTGGGGTTGGTCATTCAATATGTTGGTAAGTAAAGGGTTTTTCATGTTATAGATAAATATGATAAAAAGGTATTTTTTTGCTCTTTTTTTGTGCATATAAGATCTTGAACTTGAATAATGCAAATGATAACGGCCCATGTAGTTCTACATCCCAAAGTTTCCAATCTACAAGTTTGTATATGATGTCGTGGAAAGTGATGATGATGTGGCACTATCAATGGTCAAATAACAACTAACCCATTTCAAGACCAAGAAAATCAATGAAAAGGAATGTAAAGATTGATTAACATGGTAGAAAACCCACCCTTGGTGCATTTTTCTTATGTTGGGGTTTGTAGCCCCACAAATATTGGGGATTGTGGGGTCTTAGATTTAGGTAGAAAATGCTTTTAGCATTGAAAGTATTTGCACAAACCAACAATGTTTTTACTTGGGCATAGATAATCTTGAGATGTTTATAAACCATCTACAAGAACTGGCATGATGATGTTAATGGGGATTTTCTTAATGCAAGGCCCCCTTTGGGTATGCACTCTAAATCATTTCATCTCATTTCAGTTTACATCTCTATCAATTATTATGTAATAATATGGTTTCATTCTTTTGTATAAGTTTTGTTTGTAGTTGCTTGTGATTATTGTTCACAAATTATGCGAAACATTTAGAGCTTTGAAAGGGAAAAAACAATGTCATCCACTGAAATTTTTATTTCAAGATGATGCATATTTAATTACATATTTGACCATGGACCATCCCAAAAGTTCTAAAAAGAGGAAGATTTGACTTTCTTCTTATGGTTTACATTGTTGTTAATGTTTTTTACAATGGATTTTTCATAAATTGATTTTTAAAAATTGTTTGCTCTACCTTCCCAACAAGGTGGCCACCATGGCTCAAAGTTCAAATTGTATTTGAAATATGCATTATTATTATTTTTCTATATTAATAGCCAACAACCTAATGGCCAAAAGGTGTAATTTGTAAGTTGCATTTTGTTGAATTTTGAAGATCTTTTGATGTGGTAAACAACCTACCGGCCAAAAGGTGTAAGTTGTAAGTTGAATTTTGTTGATTTTTCCAACTCTTTTGCTATGGTTGACAACCTAGTGACCACAAGGTCATATTTATAATTGACATTCTCTTTTTTTGAATGGACTAAAATGTGTGTTAGTATTTTTGGACTTTTGTAATGTCCAGAATTAATTAAATATGTGTTATAGGTTTTGCTTAGGATATGTGGGGCTATAGTTAAAAGTATGTATGGCTATCCTTAAGTTATGTAAACTATATCTAGGTTATAATTAAACTATGTAGGCTAAACCTAAACCATATAAGCTATGCTTAGGTTATATCTCTAAAGTTATACATGCATTATGTAAGCTTATATCTAGGTTATACTTAGGCTATATAAGTTATCTTTAGGCTATACTTAAGCTATGTAAGGCTATACCTAGGCTTTGTAAGGATAATATTTAAGTTATGGAGGCTATAATTAGGGATATATGTAGGTTATATATGTTATATATAAGCTATGTATAATTATATTTAGGCTAGTTTGGTTATACCTAGGCTATATAAGGCTATAGTTAGGGTTGTACACAATGTTATAAATAAGTTATGTAAGGTTAATATTTAGGCTATGGATGATATACCTAAGGTTATTCTTAGGATATGTAGGGTTATATTTGGCTAAACCTAAACTGTGTAAGGCTTTAACTAGGGCTGTACCTAGTGTTATAACTAGGTCATATGTAAGGCTAATACTTGGGTTATGGAGGCTATGGAAGATATACCTAGATCTATACATAGATTATGTAGGCTAAATTTAAGCTATGTAGGGCTATATTTAGGCTATATAAAGGCCATGTAAGCTATGCCTAGGTTATATGTAAGGTTATATGTAAGTTGTATGTAGGTTATGTAGGGCTAGACTTAGGCTATACTTAGGCTATGTGAATTGTGCTTAGGTTTTTCCAAAGGTTATATTTAGGCTTTGTATGGTTATACCTAGGCTATATCTAGGTTATAATTAGGCTATGTAATTAGCTATATCTAAGGTATAACTAGGTTATACCTAGGATATGTAAGGTTAAATTTAGGCTATGTAAGTTATGCCTAGGTTATACCTAGGACTATGCTATATAAAGGGGTAAATGCGAGCTATGGTGGCTCACTCTCAGATGATTTAAAATTCTCTACAAGTGCTTGGGAAATTCATAAAAAAATGTTCAAATGGACATGGTTGTTATTTTTCTAAATGTCATTATTGTAATCTTTGACTAATAAATGTTTAATCACTTTAAAATTTTCACAAATCTACATCAACACTTACATTAACATAAACAAATGCCATTTTTCAATTTGAAAGTCTTAAAAGGACAACCCACAAAGTTCATATGAATATTGCTCCAAATAAAACTTTCAAAGAATATGCTTTTGGGACAAAGAAATTGAAAAAAAATAAAAATTGGAATTCATAGGGACTTATGAAAATATGGTCCAATTTTGACCATTCAAAAGTTCCTAACTATTAAATTGTTAAGGTTTTCAAAAAAAAGATTCTTCATTTGAATTTATCATCTCATAATACATCATATATTGAAACCCAATAACAAATTTGGAATGTGAATCAATATAATTTTTTCCATTTTGTGATGTTATAATCAAACAACCAATCCATATTTTTCAACTTCAAAAGTCCATTGCTACTCACAAATGATTTTTATCAATAAATAACCACATAGTTCTTTCCATAATAAAGTTGTTAGTCTAGATCCAAATCCTAATTAATAGATCTGAAAATATTTTAATCACTATATGCATTTGAATGAAGGGTACTTAAGAATAATTGGTCATTTTTGTCCAAAAGTGAGCCACTCAACCTTACATTCACCCAAGGTTATATTTAAACTATACATTGGCTATGTAAGTTATATGCAAACTACACCTAAACTATGTAGGGTTGCACTTAGACTATGTAGGCTATGTATGGTTATACCTAGTGCTATATCTAGCTATGTAAGGCTATACATAAACTATGACATAACATTATATATAGGATATGTAAAGTTACAACTAGGTTATATTAGGTTATATCTAAGCTATGTATGATGTATAAACTTTCTACATTATGCATAGGCTATATGTTTGTTATGCCTAATATACCTAGGCTATGATTTCTTAAGTAGTGTGCCTATATAAGCCTTATTGTTACAATATAGTACACAGGTTATGCAAACAATGTAAGCTATATATACACTAAGATGATTATAGTCAAATCAATAGCAATGATTAATGTTCTTATGAAACTACATGACTAAATTTGGATCTTAGTTGCAAAATGTCGTAGTCATAAAAACCATTTTTTCTAATAATGATGTCCTCAAAGATTTGTATGCATTTGTATGAAAATATAAACCTATCATGGGCATTTTCAAGTTTGCACCAATTCATATTTTGCATTCAAGCATCATTTCTTCCCAACAGGTGTCATAAATGACATCCAACAACCAACCCCAACAAAAAAAAACCATAAAAATATACTAAGATTATAAATATAAATATATGATCATTCAAATGAAAACTCATGAAGCTTAGCTTGTCATTCATTGATGAATTTTTTGTGGATAAAATTCATCCATTTTTCACCTGTAAGAAATGTTGAAGTTGTTCAAGAATGTTCCTTGGACACTAGGCTTTTATGAGCTTCATTGTAATAACTTCCCAATAGATGCAAATGAAAGTAGTTTTTCCAATTATCTTCAATTTATTAAATAGAAATATGAAGTACAACCTTGCACATTAGCTTTTTGAATGATGAGACCAAATAAATGGATATATGTTGTTATTGTAGAAATTTTATTCTTAGGTTTGACATTCCAATGTGGCATATTGTATAAGTGTTTTCTCTCGATATTTTATTGTAGTTAAGATTTACATTAACATATGTAGTTTGAAAGTATATTTTCAGCTTTATCCTTTTAATGTTACAGATGGAAAAGGGAAAACTTTAAGATTACCAATTGATATAATCTTTCCATGACCTGTAATATTATCATTAAATGTTATACCCTACATCCAATGGTGTTTTATGAGGGTAATGCCAACTGTTTTTTGTGATGCATTCTCTTTGTGGTGCCAAGAAGGCATTTCAAAAAATCAACTTTTACTATGATTTTTTTTGTTATAGTTTTGTAAAAGACTTTTAATTTTTTTATTACAAAAGAAAGAAATGGAAAGTTCAAGCCTTTTTACATAGAATTATACTTCAAAAAGTGGGTGAATCTTCATGCTAAAAGATGTGTCAAGTTGTCAAAACCTATCGTCATGTCCATGTTATCCACTTTAAGGATAACATGAGGAGACCTGCATCAAAGCATCTAGAGTATCCATCCACCGTAAAAAAAAAAAGCCTCCATATAATCTTAAAGGCCACTATCCTTGTGATTCATGTATTGTACACATCATTAGTGGACATGTCCGGTGCGTGCAACTTCCCTACAAATTGCTTTCAAAGTGGAGAATAAAATGATCTTGAGTGACATTGAAAAACATTTCATCCAAGTATTGATTGTAGCATTTTTCACTAGGATATTTTGCACAACTTGAGTCCAGGCTTTCTCGTGGTCCTAAACTGCTAATTTTTTGCATGACTTGTGGGGAAAATCAAATACCCAGAATACATACGACCCTTTATGTTTAAGTGTGGAGGTCCAAGAGCCCCCTACAAATACAGTACAGGTCTGTTACTGTTTCATGTGTGGGATATGGGGACTTGATTATTTTTGGGTTTAAGGATTTTGTTCACCCACAACGATCCCAATGGTGTTCCCACTTTGATCTTCATCGGCTCCTCAATTTTGTCACATATGCTTTGCTCAACGTTCCTTATCTCAATCTTATAGTTCCCATGTGCCCCTGTCCCCACACCTGTTCCTTAATCTTATCTCAAATGTTTTGCCAACTGTTCCCTATGTTGTTCCCACATTTCCTACATGTCCTCCACATGTGTTCCTTAATTACATTCTATACTAGTGTGGCCTGTGCCATTGGCCCAAGTGTTACCATGTTTTCAACTGATTTTTCCTTCCATACCCTGGTTTTTTGGAATTTATCTGAATTTTCAGCAGCAGAAATCACTTCAAAATCAATATCTCCCACATTCTGAATCCAAGTCTTACCAAATAAATTCCACTAAATTCTGCTCATCAAGATCTTTCCAACAACATCAAAGGCACATTCCAATTCTTCAAAAAAATTCAGCTAAAGATTTAATTTCATTTCCAGTGAATAAATCATTCAATATTCTAGAACTTTTGCACCACAAGTCCAAACGCCATGAAACCAAGCCCATGCACGCCTCCTCCTCAAGAGCTTTCCAAAGAGATCAGGAATGCAATCTGAAGCATCCCAGTTTGGTGGATCTTATGGGTATAAACAAAACAAAACAAAACAAACAACCTTCCTTCATAGATATATGATTTGCCAAATGTTCCCCCATATTGTTCCCACAGTTTTGTGCGGGACTCTTTTATCACAGTGTACTCAAATGGACATTTTGTTGTATAATTTGACATCCTTTGACACTTGAAATTTGGATCTTCAAAAGTCACTGAATCCATGAGATGCAGATCATGGGCTCAATGCAACTTCTTTGTGTTTCAGCATAGTGTGACCCGAGAGATACTTCAATTTTCAGGAACAAAGATAACTTATTACCATGGGCCCCCATCATATTGTCACCTGTGACCACTTGCAACTGGAGCAGGTACTAGGGATATCTGTTGCTTGGCCATAGTGTACTAAATTGACCGTTTGTGGGAGCCCAGCAGAGCAAGGGAGGAAACTAGGTACCGAGTGCACGGAAAACATGGAAGAAGAGACAAGCTGTGAGTTAGGTACTTATTCTTCCTACTACCCACCTTTGGTGCACTCGCTTGCACGTTCTCACAAAGAAAACACAGTTTCTGAACAACAGTAAATTCCAATTTGTAGAAAGCACAACAATTATGAGCATTGATTCATGCCCTAGAATATATGACATTTTAGACCAGTGATTTTTTTGTCAATTTTTATTGTCTGAAATGGGGATATTCCTTGGAAAAAAGATTTTTTGTTTACAGCACATTCAACTTTTTTTATAAAAAATTCTAAAACAATTTGCCATATTGTTTATATCACAAAACTGAAAAAACCTCTAGACTTGTCAAACAACAAAAGGAAGGGCTTTGTAGAATTGGGGATGCGGAAAGAGTAGTAAGATGTCCCAATTTCCAGCATCCAAATGTGATCCGGACATATGGGGTTTACTTTGTTGGCCTCTGTGAAGAAGGTAGATGATGATGTTCTGTTTTGAACACGGCACCCCATTAGCCAATCATGAATTAGGCAATGTTCCCCCAACTTTTTTAATCAACAACAATTATTTCATCCACAACGTTTTGAGTTGCTGCAATATTGGTTGGCTGGTCGGTTTCATTCCATACCTTCAGCTATGGATCCAACAACCCTGAAAAATTCCCACCTTATTGAAAGTTGTTCATTCCCAGGCTTTTTCTTGGGGGGCCCAATTTGCTGATAAACTGTAGGCATTGTTGTTGTGCAGTGCCTCCTAGTGCCCTAGCTACGCAATGAAGAACAAAAACAATAGATAAAAACTCTCCATTCCAACAACTTGAAGAACGGCCTAAAACAAACCAATAAGACATTGACAAACCCAAAGCGTGCCAGCCTCTCCAAACTTCCACTCAGAAGAGTTTCATTTGCAATGTTAATAGAAAACATGAGCAACTGGTCACTTGTTTCAACCTAATATTATACCACATGGAAGACCAGGAATTTGCAATCCTTTGCTCAGGGTTATTCTTTTTGGGGACAAGTGTGGCTGGGTTTTTCGATTATTTAATTTTCAGCTTTACTTCTTTATGAAGCTTCCATCATTCCACAATCTTTGTTTGACCAAAATTACACCCCATAGTTTGGCAAGGTCATCAGGTGTGTGACAAATATGAAATTGTGTGCAAGCTTAGGAATCCTGTGTTTTCTTGTAATTGGCTGTGTGCCCATTTTTCAAGGCTCTACCTTGGTGGGCAACAAGTTGTACACTTTGTGTTTAATAATTTATTTATATACCTGTGGAACTCAGCATTTCTGGGCGAGTCTTTGACACTTGGTGACAAATAATATCCAGTGCAACTCATACAAAAGATTTTTGTGTAGATAATGTGCAAAAGTAGCCAGAGAGGAATTTTTTTTTCTGATGAGGCCATATTTGGACAATAGGTTCCAGCAGATTGCCCAAATATAGGAGGATTCTTAAATTGTTCTACTTTCCTCTCTGACCTGTAGCCAAATTTTGGTTAATTCCTCCAGTAGATGACTGCAAATGTGGCTAGATCACAAAATTCTTTTTTAAAAAAATTAATGAGAAAAAATCCTCCACTGAAACTTGGCAAGAGCTCAAGAAATTTGATGGGTTTGCCCACCATTGGAAGGTGGGCTGCAGCTGTTTAGGCTGAAATTGCGCAAGAAAGTTTAGTTGCACTTTTGAATAACTGGGAGCTTATGAGATCTGAAGCAAACTTAGCAAATCTCTGTTTCTTTTGAACACCTTAGAAGAGAGAAATGGCCCAGCCGTCCATCCCAAGGGTCCACAGCTGATGTCCACAGATGTCCAACTCCACACAAACAAGGGGGTCATGGAAGGACAGGAGAAAACGCCACAGGCAGGCCACTCATTACCCCTTCAAAAATGGACGTAGCCCACCTTTTGTTCGTGTTGTTTTGTTTTGTCTGCATGCTGCATTTAGGGCAAATATGACAATCCTGGGTCTATTCATTAGGCTTCTTTGTCTTTCCTCAATATAAAATGCATGTGTGCCGTGCATACCATTTTGGGTTTTCCTCAACACAAAATGTATGTGTGCGTGCCGTACATCCCATTTTGTCTATCCTGAATACAAAAATGTGATAAGATGTGGGTGTGTACCGTGCATCCCATGACCCAATTGGGGCCCAATCACATTTGAAAGCATGATGACTGAAAGAAAGACACACCAGTCGCGGTGACTGGGGCTGGGGGGGCGGATGGAGGTAGGCACTCTTTCCCTCTGGGGGATTTTAGGAGGTTCAATTTTCTCTGATTCTTTCTATTTTTTCCCTTTTTCCCTTTGGAAGTTTCATTCCCAAGTGTCACTATCCCCAAAGGAGAAGAGGTACTCAATTGGGTATAGTTTGAGAAATTTCATCCATTTTCCTTTTTCATTTTGAAGCAAAAACCAGGGCATTACTCATTTTTTCCACCTTGTGAAAGATGAAGATTGAGTGTTAGGAAATAGATATTTCAATTAGGCTGGTAATTGTAAATCAGCAGTACTTTGGTTGGACAATGAGGAGATAACTCATAGAAGGGTTAGCTAGACAATGAAGGCTCATGGACGGAAAGGTTAGCTGATAATCATAAGACTGGAGTTAGTGCCAATAATGTTTGATAGAGAATTTTTTTTGTTCTAACTCTATAAATAAAATATATAAATAGAGAAGATAGTGCATCTCTAATGGAATAATAAGAGGAGATTTTTTTCTAAAGTCTGATGAGTGTGTATGTATGTGTATTAGGAAGAATTGCATGTTCCTTTTAATTATACTATACAATATGAGATAGTTGTTCTTCTCAAACACTTGTAATTTACGTTGTGATTGCCAATGGTATGATGATAGGAATTGAATGTAACATTTATACCTCAAATGGTAGAAAAGTGAAGATATCAATAATGTTCAAGTCATATCCAAACCAATAGGTATTGATTTACTGTAATAATTAATTTACAAGATGAATTATTAGACCTCAGCACAAAAGTATAGCTAACAAAGCAGTATTCACTTCTTTTCAAAGGTGGGGATTGAAGAGGAGGGAGAAACATTGGAAGTTAGTTATTTAAAAGATGGATGATAGCATTGCTGTGCTTGTGAAGTTGGACAAATAGAAGGAGGTGTTTACCAACCACAAGTAATGAGAGCAATGCAACTTAATTTTCCATCTAAGGAGCATAAGTGCTTAAAAGCCTTTGAGGTTTGGAATGTTAGAACAACTTCAATACAAGGCAAAAAGGCTTCCATATACATGTGGTAAAAATTTCTTACTTATTACAAGTATTCTATGCTTGGTGGAGTGGAGATGATAGATTGGGCACTCTTGTCTCTTCAAAGACATTTGATAAAATTTATACATTGGGTCCTCTTGCAAAAAAAATGGTTTTTAAAACCTAAAGAATCAATTTCAACAACGATGTGCAACCCACAAAAAGACTTAACATGCAATTACATATTACAAATGTTGGAGGAAGACAATATGACAAAATTTACCATGTGTGTCAACAAAAGAATCTAGTTGGCTAGCCATAATGATGAACAAACCATTAATTGTTATTGATTGGTCAACATGTGACATTTATATGTTGCTTTAATGTCTATTGTCCAAATTTTATCATTTGTTGGGGGAAGAGAAAACATTAAATAACTTCGGATGTGATATAATGATATAATGAACTTAATATGGGGATGATGGATTTACAAAGGTCTTTGTTGAAATGTTGTTCTTTCTTGCAAAATTAAAAATGAAGGAGGTCTATTCATATTCCAAGGCAATGTGAGGAAGCTAATTGATTCTATAACATTTCCAAAAGTTCCCCAAGAGTTCCATAAGCTTTTAACATGAAATAATAGGTCATCCCTATGGTGAATTTTGATCCTTTGCATACCTCATATGTTTGCCCTAATGGGGTCACCTAGAAGGATGTGTTAGCAACCAAAATCTAGCTTAGGTTGCATATTATGTAATATATGGAAGCTATTTGAATTCAATAATCACACTTGGTAGATATTAATGTTGGTATGGTATCAACTTATTTTGATACCAATTGGTACTTGTATTGGCAATTTTTTTTAAAAATGGATACCAATTTAGTATTCATCTTGGTCATTTAAAAAAAATCAATACCAACTTGGTATGTTATTAAGTTCTATATTGATTTTGGGCTAACATATCATAGATATATGCCTAATTTGTATAGTGGTAATAAGACCAATATGAGATTAGTATTATCTCAAGTTGCAACTAGCTAATACTAGTATTAGACTTAGGTCATACCAAATTGGTTTGGTATTTGATATTAATGTTCATACCACTATTGATACCAATCTTTGACCCTATGTACCAAATGAACACTATTACATACCTAGTTAAAATTTGAAATTATCAATGTAACAAAATATCAAACAATTATGTTGTTTCACAATTTTTGGGTATACTAGTGGAAACCCCTTGATAAAGTTCTCAATTATGTTATCATAAGATTTTCATCATGATGATTCAAATCTTTAAAAATTCTCTATGCAAACAACCATTTCATTAACTATGCAATCCCAATCCATATTTTGTTCATTCATCTTACTCAAATAATTCATTGACATATCAACAAATTGTTCATTGCATACCCATCAAGTTTTGAAATAAAAGGGTTGATTCCATATTAACAATGGTGAATGTTCAAAAGAACCACATGAATTAAAAAACCTCCAATCAGTAAGTTATGTATTTTTGCTTGAACTCTTGTTAAGGTTTGTTTGAAAAGTGTTGGTTTTGAGTTTAGTAAACTCGGTGGATGCAACATGGAATGATACAACAATTTTGGAAGAACAATGCATTGTTATATTTAAAAGTACCTCATATGACTTATAACACAACTATGCACTTGAGATTGAAACTTACACAGCATGAACAAAAAGGTTTTTTTTAGAACAATAATTTTATAACAATGATGACCACATTGCACAATCAATTTTCTATATTTCTTGCACAATTTTCTTATTTGAATCTTTCTTCAGCTTCCATCTAGAACATGGTAGGCTATTTTCCTATTGTTATTTCACTTCTCTTCTTTTTCCTTAATTGTCTATACCAATCTCTCCATATTTGAGTGGATCCTTTTTTGTTACTAAACCCTTAGTGTATTATTGGTCTCAAAGTTACCTACTTTTTGGTAGGTGTGGAGGGCACAGGTGTGGTAAACTCAATAAATGGGTTTAGTGTATTGTTGTTGTTCTCTCAAAATTACCTTCTTTTTGGTAGGTGTGGAAGGCATGGGTGTCGTAAACTAAATAAATGGGTTTACGGAGGTACTCATGCAAAAATGTACAGGAGTTAAAGTGGTGTTGAAGCATAGGGGGTTGTGTGAAAGGATAGATTAATTTTGTACTTGTTTGTCTTGTGCGTTTCAAAATTCATGTTCATTTTTTTTGTTGTTCCTCTTTGGTACTGGTGTCCATAACTACTCTAAGTGAGTAAATGCATAAAAATGTGGCTTATTTAACTTGAACTCTTTAATTTGGGACTGTTTTATGAGTTGGAATTGCATTTTCAACTTCTTGCTTTGAAGTTGCAAGCAATGGTGATTTCTTTGTTTGTTGATGAATCGTGTTCATTTTGTCTATGAGCGCCTTAAGTACTAATAGCTATCAATTTCTTGGAGAAAGTTTGAGATTTGAAAAAAAAAAAGGTGCAAGACATGCACTTGAATTTTTTTGCGAATGTTCAATCCCAAAACTTAGCAAATGCCAACCTTACTCCCTTCTTTTGCAAAGAGTAGAGTATGGACTTGGTGAAATTTTATGAGTTGAATTTTGCTTTTCCATTGATTTAACATAACAAGCAAATACCAACATCACAACATGACCATCACCACTAATCTTTTGTATTTTGCCTCATTTAAAGGTATGGCTTGTCGACTGTGGTAACTTGACTAAATACCATCTACACAATCAGATTCAAAGAACAAATTTAAAAGTGTAAAAATGGCAAAGTTTTTGAGACTAAGAAAACTATTACATATACCTGGTGGTTTTAGGTTAACATTGCCAATTAACAATAACAAACCCTCAAGAACAAAATATGAAAGAATTGGAAAAGGACAAGTTTATTAAATAGGGGAAAAAATAATGATGATAATAGGTTTTTTGGATCGTGGGTTTTATGAGACCTGAAACCACAATTTGAACTAAAAAATTCAAACACCCACACTACATTGCTTCAACCAAAATTGTGAAAGCCAATGGAATTCTTTGACATCATTAGATAATCTAAATGTAAGATGACCTAGTTCAAGATGTTTACATATTTTAAATGTGCATTGTTCAAATGAACTTTTTATCCAGATGATTAAGTTGTGAATCATATATTGGCATATGTTGATGAAATTCAAGTTTCATTTCATTGATAGACATAACTTAGGAAAGAATGGGATGTGTGTAGTGCACATCATTTAATGACATCCACATTAAAGTAAGCTTATTATAAACATGGGACAAAAGGTGGGAGAACCTAGTATTAGCTTCTGAAATGTGAACGAAAAGGGTTTTGAAGATGAAATTGGGGGTTTGAATATTGCAATGATGTGAATTGAAACAATAGGACTTAAATGGACAAAAGTGGTCTTGAGTCAAGTTGTGCCACCTTTTGAAAGATTAACTTCTACATTATTATTCTTATTAATTTTATTTTCCTAATGGTTAATTTGCAAACCACTAAACCAATATGTGAGCAAAGAGTTACATCCAACCAACAAATAAAAATTATCTGGAAAGTACAGCTACATTTCCCAAGTATCACCAACAAAATGGTTCCAAGTTTAAGCCAAAGTTTATCCCAACTCCTAATGGGCAGAGCCAATAAACAAATATCCTTCATGTGCAAAAACCCATTGTCACAATATTCGTGCTAGAACTGAATCAGAAGAAACATCATGGCAAAACTTGGGAAATGAGAATAAACCAGTGTATGGTGATCGTTAGAAATGGCATAAAACCCACCCAGTTGCTCTCAGGGCATGGCTTTTTAATTTCATAACTACAGGTCTAAAAGTTTCTGATATATTAACCATGGTTCTCAAAAAAATAAAAACCATCAAATATCTTTCCATAAACCTGAGGTTCATTGCTGGTTCTTTCATGACAGCCACCAATTCTTTGAGGGTTTTGAAATAAATGGACTTAGAAGGTTGTTAACAAAATCAAATACCCATCCAACACTGGTATAAACTCCATTGAAACAGACATAAATCACGGTCATTGGAATCATTTGAATCATCAACCCGGGACTTAAATGAATACAATGGCACACTCTTTGACACCACTCCATCCAAACTGGCAACTTTCAAGCATTGCTGAACTTGAAAAATCCTCCAAATACATACCTCCAGAGAGAGTTGTTCTTTGGAAGACTTGCCTTTCTGAGAGAAAGGAAGATAAATCTAGAATGGAGTGTCCTCAAACAATCAACAAGTTCCAACACTTGCTATTTCATGGAGCTCTGGGTGTTTCAATCCCCCCCCCCCGGTATGAAATTTGAGCACTTTAAACTTCAACACTGGAGCTTATGAATGTGATTAATGCATCTTTGCCCAACTTAAAAGAGACTTAGTTGTTGGGCATTAGAGACTACAAAACAAATCAGCACCACAAATCTCCCCCACCCAATCTCCTAATGTGCTGACAAATGCAGCTAAGCAACAATTTGACTCTGATTGTATAGCTCTCTCAAATAGTTCAGTATGGTCAAGACAAGTATTGGGAGGTTATCAAAAACAGGACCAGACCTCCGGCAGTTATCAGGGTCATTCTTAGGGTTCATAACCAGAATTCTCAAAAATCAAAGAACTGATTTCATTTTACATATATATTAAACACTGTTCTCTAAATTTTGAAAAATCAAATAACTGCACAAGACTGGATGACACTATTTTCCAGCATCAGGCAATATAATATCACAACTCATGAGACCCTTCTCCATTGGTAAAGGTTACCAATGAGCAAACCTTATGTGTCACCATGATCAATCACCTTATTGATGCTGCCATATTGACACCTGTACAATGCCTTGGCCATTAAGAAGTATTATTAGTGATGCAAAGGTGCTTGTTAGCCCTCACATACATTTCTGGACTCACAAAGTAACACACCATCACCCTCATGATCAACAGCAGTGACTAGCTGCCATTGCCCCATCACTGACTTCATCAGCTCCAAATGGGGAGTGTACAAAAGTATATACCAATAAAAATAGAGTTATCCGCAAGTACCACAAACTGGGGATGAATTAATTTGAGAAGCAACTGCTGCAGCTGCATTTTAAGGACAAAGGCTCACAAACCCTTGTCATAAGCAAACATTTGTCTGGCTGCACTCAGAAACAAGCAGCATCCTTGGATACAGCAGCTCCAAAAAGTCAGCAACATGCTGATGGTTTAAATAGTTCCCATAACACATCTAGACAAAGTGGGATACTAGTCTCCTTGTTTTAAGAAGACATAAAGTATTTGCATTGATGTGAACAGAGGCCTTTTGCCCACCAAAGCAATGAGAATTCCTTAAAACATTGTACACCAGGACTAAAATGCACAAAACTTGTTCTAAATTATATCATTGTAGGAATGGGACTATGATGTATCAAATCCCTTGATCAATGTTCCTAAGATGCACAATAGTTCTCTACAGTACATTCAAACTACAGTCTGGACTCTATTATTCCAGTAACCACAGAATATGACAAAGAAATAGGAAGCCTCCGATTATTTTGCTGCAAATGGCTCTTTCTTGATAGGGTACTACTAACTTTGAAAATCATTGCTTTAGTTACTGGGAAAGCTCAATCATGTGCATGACTAAAACATAAGTCAGGAAGCAAGTAGGAAAGCAGCACATACTAACAAATGTGAGGATCCTTATGCTTACAAATCAGGAAGGGGGCAGAGGAGAGAAGCACATACAGGACAACACGAACAACAATCAGAAACTTGCAGTTGCAAGTATGCTGGCAGCCATTGTCAACTTGCTCCCAACTGATCAGTTTGGCATAATCCTCTCGATCTTTAGCAAATCGTGTTCCCTTTTTCTATTGGAAGAAACCACAAGTCACTTGCACCATCCCATGTTTGGCCTGCAATATACATCAGCCTACACATGCACATGACAAAAATTAACAAGCTTCCAAAACTGCAACTACTTCCATCTGCAAGCTCATTAACACCATAAGGATTGATCCAATGAAGACTTAAGCTAGAATAGCTCCTGGGCTTTGGATGTGTGCAAGACTTTGGACAGATAAGAATCATGTCAGTAATGCTCACAAGAGAGTGAAATATGTACCTTCATTGTATAATTCAGAGAAAGGATGGGAGAATACCTCTCTGAATCTACAAGATGGTACAAATAGTGCTTTGCCAGAACAATGCTCAATGTAACTAACAGGTCCTGGTTTGTCAAGTTGGTAACCAAACTGAAATGCAAAATACCCGGAAATCAGATGAAAAAAAGGAAAATCTTGCACCTATAATTCCATGCCACTTGGGTGTTTTTTTATTTGGAGAGTAAGTCCTATATAAACATAGGGAGGATCATTGAAAGACAATTTTGAGTTAGTAAGATTTGCCATACTGCTGAGCTTGGGGGCTCTTTACATAGTGTTGACATTCAGATGAATCAACCAGCGGTAAACCATGTTGCTGTTGGGTTGAACTGGAGGTGGAAATCAGACACTTTCTGTTTAAGATGAGTTCCATTTGGCTTTAACAACTGCAATTTCCTCAACATCTGCTCGTGCGTATACTAGAAAAAACACAGGAAAGCACCCTACGATTTTAGGCTTACCTTTTGTAGGACAGAGAGAACAAGGTGATAAAGCAAATGGTGGCAACTCTTTTTGTCCTCAGCACACTTGCATCACTTACGATACTCATTCACGAAAATTGACTCCTTCTGCCATCTGCCGACTGTTCTGCAGCTTTAATGTTAGGGCAATGCAAACCTTGGAACCAAAGGTATGCAGCAGAATATTGGGCAGCTGACATGCTGAGCTCAATCTCCAAAACAACTCAGAAGTTTGATTCTTTCTGCCATCAACCCGGCTATTCTACAGCTTTAATGTTAGGGCAACGCAAACCTTGGAATCAACTGTATGTGCAGCAGAAAGTTGGGCTTAGGATAGGGTTGAATAGCTTAGGATAGCGAGGAAAGAAGAAATTCGACATTTGCAATAGAGAATATGTTCAGCAGTCAAAAACAACAGCAAACCAAAACCCTAAACTCTAAACACGAAGTACCTCTTCTTCATTCATCCAAGGGAGGCATGTCTAGGCTGGACGTGTGAGACTTGGCCACAGGATCCGCTTTGGCTTTCGGCTAGGGAGCAGGAGCAAGCTTCGACTTGTCGCTGCTGGAAGATCTGTCACTACAACCACTGCCAATATCTGCAAAGGAGAGTGCAACCCAGATATGTGTATAACGAACAGATGTGTATGAAATGCAACTCCGACAGATTGCGTGAAAGGATATATGTGTATATGGGCTAGTGTCTTATGCACTTCATAGAAGTCCATCCGCACAACAACTCCTTCTAAAACATGTCACGTCTATGCCTCACATCGAGTATGATGTTATGTAACATTTTGCTTGTCCATTCATACATAGGATGGAACCTATGTACTGACAACTAATTCTATACTAATAGCCTAACATTTTTTAATCATCACTCACACATCAATGATGTTTTATGTACGAATGTACGCACTTTTGCAAACGTCCATGCTCTCCGTTGAGGTTTTTGTTCTTGTGTTTGCAGCAACGTCTTTGTCCTCACGTATCAATATCACACTCCATCGTCAACACAAGTAAGTTTGCTCTAACTTTAGTTTCCTTCCCTCAATATATATGTAACACTAAACTTTTGTTTCGAAAGTGTGCGTTGTTTGCAATGTGCTTCAATTGCTCTAAGTTTGTCTTGAACTTTGTTGGTTCGTTGTCTTTTTTTTTTAGAAGTCATTTGTTCTCTTTGTGACAATCACCACAAATTGTTGCCATGCTCATCCTTCTTCTTTCTCTAAGGTCATGGTGAAATGCTTCAATGTGCATTCTTTTGTTTTCTTTGTGACAATCACAACAAACCACTTTCATGCTCATCTTTCTTTTTTCTCTACACTCGCATTAAACTAATTCAACGTTCATTCTTTTCTTTTATGCGACAATCATACTGAATTGCTTCAACTACTCTTAGTTTTGTTCCTTTTTGTTTTAACAATCATCCTCTTCGTTTTGTAAGCTCGCAATGTTAATTTGATCACTCATAAATTCATTTGTTCAATTTACAAGTAGTCAAAACTCAAGAACCAAGGGAAGATTTTTCTTATTCTCTTCAAAATGCTCCTTGTTTTCATAGGTTGTGGAAAATGTGGTACTTAAAAGTTCCATTGCATCTTCGACAGAAGTTCACACACTTGCAAGAGAATTAAAATAGATTAGTGCTTCAAAGCTTTTTAAGAGTAGTGAAATAGGTGCAAAATAGAAGAAAGGAGGAGAAAGAAAAGGAAGGAGGAGGGAAGGATTGCTTTATTTGCAAGTAGGGAACATTAGTAGTAAAAAGCAGCCCAAACTCCAATTTATGTTACCTAAACATTGAGATAAAGGACCTTTCTGGGATCGCTTCACAACATTGCCTTTTTTTCAAAATCTATGTTTTTTTAGATTCAATGTTACATTAACATTATCCATATTGTCTTAACATTGACTTATTGTTTCTACTACCACATAGCCAACTATGTCATTATGTGTGTTAATTAACACTTTTGGGATGAATTGGTGAAAAAACACATGTCTTTCAACATTGAATGATCATGCATTTATCATCAATTGTGATTAGAACTTTAGTTTTTTTTTTTTTTTTGCTCCACTTCAGACTAGGCCTTTAAGAACCCAAAAGTTGAAGAAATGCAAAATCAACATTTAGGAATTTGAGAGGCCTTGGATAGGCATTTCTTACAACTTGAATCATTGAATTTTGAAAATGATAACCTTTTGAAAAGTTTGTTTTCATTACACTATGTCACCAAACATTCAAAACATATTTTTCAATATGTATGTAAATTATAATTCATTTTTATAACTTGTTAATGAATGTTTTTAAAATTTTCAAATGCATATTATGCTTGGAATTTTTTAATTATATTCACAAATATAAAAAACTAATTTTTCTTAACTCAATGTGTAGAGAATTACATATTTTTTGCAAAATATGTTGAAAGTAATTTATTGAACCTGATTTTTTTAGTTTTTACACAAATGGGATTCAAGTGGGACTAGTTTTCTGGGATGTTTTAGCATGCTTGGACCAAACTATAATGCATTTGGTGCAATTTGTAATCATCCCCATTATAATTCAAAGCTATGAAAGGTTGATTGTTATTTAAGAATATTAACTAAATTAAAATTAAGCATTAGATAAAATTAATTTATTATGAATTTTACTAATTTATTAAGTAAGTATTAAATCAGTTTTAATAAATAATTAATAGTAGCTAGACATTTTAATTGTTTAAGATTTTATTTTTAAAATTGGCTGACTAGATATTTACTAATTAATAGTCATTAGCTATTAACCATAACATTTGAATAACTAGTTGAATAAGATTATTGAGATATTTCAGAATTAATGAAATAGGGAATAGTAAGATAATTAGTATATGAATAATTACTCAAAAATAATAATTTATCTAACTAATTATTCACAATAATCAGTTATTTCATAGTAATTAAATATTAAATAATAGTTAATAAATCATTGAGAAATCATTCATTGATAAATATTAGATTGTTTATTTATAAAGTTATTGACTTCTTGATATAAGTTAAATAATTTTTAATTAAGTAAATATTATTGCACGTTTCTTAATTTAAAAATAAATTAATATGAATAAGTCATGAACAATGATTAATTAGTGTTTCAATTTATGAATTAATATCAAATTATCAACAAAAAGTTTTGAAGCGACTAATAAATGATAATTGATTACGTAATTAGTTGGTATTAGTTTAATTATAATTAACGAATTAAATATATTTTATTTAGTTCATATTTTTATTAACTAATAAAATCTTTGACAATAATTATTTATCAATAATGAATGTTTGTTTAAAACAATGATGATATCATATTAATATGATCTCATTACTATGATTTAATCATACTTTAAAAAATATGGTATAACTTTAAATGAACCATCAAAATGGAAAATGGAAATTCTTCAATCCAATATGCGCACAATATGGGCACACATATGTTGATATACCTTAAATAAAATCTATATGATATACTTTTAATGTAATGCACAAAACCCTATTGTACATTAAATGTATATGCACATTGTAATAATATGGATTTTTCATATTAGAATCATAAGTTAACCAAAGCTAACCAAGCCTAAACCTAAATTAATATAGCATCAACTTTGGTCTCTCAATCAAAAATTAGTAAAGCACTATTGAATCTAATTTCAAATTGAAATTTTGATAAGTAAATAATTAGTTCAAATTTTTTTTTAAATCACGCCATGTGTGAAACTCATGTTATGATGGTAACTAAAATTATGACATTCAAGTTTTCATCACGATGAAAAACAATTTCACATAATGGGTGTAACTACTGTCATTTTGCAAAATAGAAGAAATAATATTGGTGATAAGAATGAATTATTGTGCATGAATGAATACACATATGTAATGACATTAAAAATGGATAAGATGTGAAGAAAACCATTGGAACATTATTTTTAGTTTGGCAAGAAGATAAATTTGTCATGCATGAATGGATACACATATGTAGTGATGTTGATAGTGGACAAGACATGGAAAAACCCACTATAACATTTTTTGTGGTTTAAGAACAAAACTTTTGTTATCTCTTTTGAATTACCAAAAAATATAAATTGGGATTTAAACTTCCATTATAATGAATAGCATAATGAACATTGTGACACCATTCATTCGTTTCCAACAACTAGTGCAAATTTTACTATTTGTGAACATAAACCCAAGATTGCAAATTATGATAAAGTCAAGCATAAGTTGCATGGGGAAAGGGTTCAAAAAGATAAGATTTTTTGTTAGTCTTTTTGCATTTTCACAAAAATTCACCACCAAAAAAATCGCTATGAATCGTTTCTAACATGTAACCAAATTTGACCAATTTTTGTTGTGGATGATTGCCAATGTGGCTACATCACACATTTGATTTTTTTATTAAAAAATATTATATTCAAAAAAAAATAAGGGTGTAACACAAAAATAATATTAAATTCTTTTTATTCTTTTGAATATCCACATAAATATTTTTTTTCTTGACATTTTGGTCACTTAAGTTTTTAAAGCTTTTGTGTTTCATTTAAGTTAAGGCTATGTGAATTTATAATAATATGAAAGCATCAAAAGGAATTAACAAACCACAACTTTTCCATTTGAAAAAATGGTATTTATATGTTGATTTAAAGTTATGTTGCATACATATTTAGCATTCACAACCCATGGGTTTTTTTGGGCAAATTTATTTTCAAACAATGATAAATAACATTAAAAAAATTGTGATTTGAGGGAATTTTTTGCCATTTTTCAAAAAATAAAATAAAATAAGCCACATCTAAACCTAGGCACTTCCTTAGTCAATGTTTCATACTTTTGTAAAAATGGTACAACCCACCTAGGACAATCACCATTGAATGTTAACTAATGTTGGGGCATTTGAAAAACAAACCATACTCACAACAAGGATTAACCAATATCAACTTAATGATGGGTTTGTAATCTCCTTTTTGACCTTTAACAAAAGGAAATTCAATTTGGAATGTCCCTTGTTATCCATGTTGTTGTAGCAAATGAACAAATTTATTTTATACACCGCCCAGTATTTGTTGTCTTCTCCTTTTCATTGGTTGCCCGACCAAAGAAAATTTTATCCTATGTCCACAATTTAATTTCAAATACATTTGATCCATCTTTTCCCTTAATGTATGCATATTTTCTCTTATAAAACATTTTTTAAAACTAAAAAAAAGGGGGAAAAACAACAATGAACACGAATTGCAACACTTTCCAAATGAGGCGCACACATTAATGTTCATGGGTGTGAATGTCTAATTTTATCATTTCAATTTTCACCAACAATACATCATATTAGATCATAAAGGCTTAACTAAAATTAAGTTCAAACACCACCATGATTACAAATAGCAACACACATCAACATTCAAAGTAATTCCTACTAACACCACATATTTACAACCACCCTCCCCTATTTACTTTTAGGTGAACAAAAAAATCAAAGTTATAAAGTTCCAAACCAATTATCTCCAAAGAAAGTTTAAACTTTAAAAAGAAAACCAAAACTACAATACCTTTTTGTCTCTCCTCTCCACCTAAAACCCCACAATTTTTATCTTATTCCACCAAAAAGGTTGAAAGAAAAAACAACTTTCAAAACCCATCCTCCTTAAGATTTAAACAATGTCTCCATTGATTACTATCCAAAACTTGTGTTCATGGGCAAGGTGTGCAGACATTTAATCAACATATAATTTATATGGTGTATGTATGAAATATTAATACCAACCCAACTAATAGAGACATTTTTAGCATATTATCACTCCACTTGTCATTATCCAATTACTATTGAGACCATTATCAAAGTTGTTGGCACATGAATAATAATTTTGAAACCCCTCTCAAATTGGAACCAAGAGGAGTTTCCTCCTATTCACATATCTTCAACTATGTTATTCAACTTGGTACAAAAGTAATCATAGTTACTGTTAATGGCCTCAACAATATGTAGGATTCAAATTTAACCCATTTAGGCCCCCTTGACCATAAAATGCTTAGCCATATCATATGATGTTTACTTTCTAATAGTGACATGATTCAATATCATCCTATGCAAACTTAAAACAACACTAAACTTGTGTAGCTTCTTTAACCAACTATTTATTAAAATATGACAAGGTTAAATTTGTCCTCAAAACCAAAAGATTGTTCCCAAATACAAAGTTATTGATTTTGCTACTACATAGTTTACAACCTCATTTTCTTCTTGCCTATGCACTAATAATCATGCCTAATATGTTATATCTTTCAAATTAGTGTTGCTTCTTGGCTTGTGGAGCCTAGGGAATTGTTGGTTAGTGTGTGTTAATTGATGTTCTTTTGCTTACCTAGGCATTTCTTAACATGTTTGAAAATATGGCAATTTTTAAAATAATTATGAACAATTATCTTTTAACAATAGAAGGCTACATAGTTTTTTGAAAATTATTTGTCCTTGATAAAAATTTTATTAGTTAGATTATGGGAATAATGCAATAATATATGTTGCATGCATAATGTTTGTAATTTGAAATAACCACCAAATCACCCAAAAATTACATATATATTTTACTATTACATTCTAAATCTAATAATGGACTATCATACTTATGATTGATGTTCAATTTTAATTAATTCTCAAGAGGAGAATTTGGAAAAGATAAATACTAAAACTTCATCCTATCAAATTTTGGAGAATTGAACTTCACACCTACAAAATCTGTAGAATAGTCCATAACATTATGCTATTGTAATGAACTGAAAAATACTAAGAAGACAACCTAATTATAGTTGATCGTCAAAATCTTAAAATATGTGATTTGAAATGTTATCATTTTATAAGTATTTCAAATATTTTGACAAACAATGTTACTTTGAATCATAGGTATGATACTAATGTGAAATATGAACACAATTTCAAATCTTCATGAAAAAAAATGTCAACTTAATTCATGGGCTTCATCAATGATTGTGTAGTAAAAAGAAAAAAATTAATTTCAATACCTAAAAGCATGGACAAAATAATCACATCCCACTTGGGTTAAGGTAAATGTGCCAAAAAAACAATTATGGGTCAAAACCCAACTAATAAGGTCAATGATTTTTTACTTAATTTATTGTTGAAATTTGGATGTATGTGTTATCAGGATACATTTCCAAGATTGTCACTCGCCAATTATTTGTATTGTCCCCATTTAGTTTGGGTTTATAAATATATTGATGCATTCACCCATTTTTTAAGTAAATATCCCCTTTTTTTGTGCCCCCCCCCGCCCTCCTTGCCTACCTCAAAATTTAAAAATTCCCATTAAACTTAAAATTGACAATAACTTAAGTCCTGAAATTGATTATACACTAGTGAAATTCTTTTCTTAGGTTGATCTCTAATCACATTAATTCCAAGTACACATGCACTATCAAGTGTTGGTTGAAGCCGAATGGGTTGAATAGTAATGAGAAAAATATAAAAATGTTTTTTTGGTCATTTCACTAAATTAATTATGTTTAAATAATGAAGAAACAACATTCATAGAAATGCACCCTTAGGGTGCAAATTGTTGGTTATTGGCTTATAATCAATGGATAAATGGATCTAAACCATCATTTGTTGAATAACTTTTAGCCAACATTATGAATAATAATTATCAAAATTCACTTAAATAAGTGTTGGTTTTGGAGACACCATGATTTGATGATTTTAAAGTTCAATATCCAACATAAGTGGATCAAACTTGGGACATTTTTAACCAACTAATAAGTAGTTGCAAATGGTGATGGAGATAGGTTGTGAGGAAATTGATTGTGAAAGGTCTTAAATTAAAATGATTACATCAAATAGGGGTTAATGTGAAGATTTTAATTTTGTGGTATTAAATGTTGAAAGTGTCAAGTACATGATTTAAACTTATTGATATTGAGGTGCCTTTGAGAATGGGTAGTTTAGTAAATGAAAATAATATTTATTAACGAACATTGTTGATTTTACATTGAATGTGGAGACTATAATTAGCAAGTAGTTGAAATTAATAATATCATTTATGGACATTTCAAACTATGCAATGATTAATAAAAAGTCATTACGTTGGGTTTTGGAAAATGGAAAACACAATGGTTGGCAAATTATGTTGGAATATCATATATTTGATACATGTCAATCCCAAATTAATTTAGTGTAACGTTTTTTTGGGTGCAATTTTTTTCCAAAATGAAAATAAATAAACAAAAGAAGAATATTTTGTTGCAATATTCCAGCTTTTTCTTTTAAAAATCACCAAATTTTGATTATTTTATGGCCACATTTGGATTCTTATTTTAGTTTGTAAGCAATGTTTTTAAAGTAATTATTAAATTATGTAGACATGTTTTAAATAGATGTTGCCATTTAATACTAAATCCTTTTCGGATGTTAACCAATGGTGCAACACCAAAAAAATGAAAAAAAACAAATAAGTAAACTCTAGTGTCATGATGTCTTTTTTTGATCAATTATTTTGAAATCATAACTAATTACTAGTTTATTAGATTTCAAACTTAGAATAGCTAAAAATAAAACTACAACACACTCATACAAGGTAGTTTTTTCATAGTTTTATTCAACCTTAATTTCAAGACATTTCAATTTTGTTGGTTGTGATTTTTTAGCACATCTACTTAGATATACCAACAAGGAATGAAAAGGGAAAACCCTCGATCATCCAAATAAGGGATGTTGGCCAATATGGATTAAGTGACTTATTGATCATTACTTTTTTTTTCCTTATTATTTCTTGAAACATACTCCTCTTGATTCATGATACTTGATCTTTTAGTCTTTTATAAGAACATTTCAAAAAAATTGTCAATTATACAATATCAAAATCATGCATCCACATTGTTCTTCAACTCCAATTTGAACTTCTTCAAACATTTTGAAAAAAATGTTTCTTCACCCACTCTAGAAGAGACTTGGAGCTTGGAAGGTAGAAAACAAATTATTCGCCCACTCCAAAGGGAAAGGAGGTTGGAGGTGGGAAAAATGGTTTGCCCATGTTCATAAAGAAAAGGTTTGGAGGAAAGCCCAAAAAACTTTTCACCCATTCCAAAAGAGAGGTAGGTTGAAAGCAAATAAAATAAATTGTTGTCCACCCATTCCAAGGGACACGGAGTTGGAAGGAAAGCATAAAATTGTTCACCCATTTCAAAAGAGAGGGAGGTTAGAGGAAACAAAATCGAAATCCACCCATTTTGCAAAGGTAAGAGGGAAGTTGGACTAAAGAAAAGGAAAAAAATTGCCTAGTCATTACAAAAGAGAAAAGGCTAAGGATAAATGATAGTTGTTCACCATTTTAAAGAAGAGGGAGGTTAGCAAGAATGTAAATAAGGTTGGAAGGGAACAATAGTAGGTCTATAGGTAGTTTTGTAAGGGGATAAAATAGTTATGTAGGTTAGTATGAAGTCCTCACATAATGATATTCAAATTTTACTATTATGTATGTTTGACTAAGTAATAAATTCCATTTGACTCAATTGCACATGACTTCCAATTACCAACTTTCACATCACACTCATGGAATCTTAACATGAAAAAAATGATGAAAGCTTCAATGAATATCACACATAATGATGTTTGAACTTTGGTTGTTTAATTATTAAGTACACCATGCATGGGCATAGGAACTTGCATTGGGGAAATTGCCATGGTTATAACCTTGATGTAATTTCAATGCAAATTCTTAGTAAGGGTTGGTTGCCACCACTAGATTCGAATATTGTTGAATAAAATCTTTAACTCCTTTCCTTATATAAAAAAGCTTATAACTAGAAAAACAACAATTAAAAATATACTTTTAATAAAGGATAATTTTTTGAGGTCGCTTGTTACATTAGTTGAAAGTAAAGGTTAGTTGAATCTTGTGACCATTATAGAACAATTAAATCCATATTCAAGATGTATATTGACTATACACTTTAACATTTATGTTGATTACCATATCAAAATCTATAGGTCCGAATAACATGATTCATAAATGGTAATGCATTTACAAGCATGTTCCAAATTGGACTTAACTCACTTTCCATTTTGATGAGAGCTTTAGAAGTATAAAAACAATTTTTTAGTCATCTTATCACTAACTTTAAATATATCAATTGTGGCATGGAGCCTTGATATGCATCTTTGCACCTCAATGATACTTGGGGCCGACTATGTACATTATTAGATATGAAGGGGCATTTATTTGCATGATGTTGGAATTAAATACCATGAAATGAAATGTTACCCAAACAAAATGTGGCCATTGTCAAATTGAATTAGTTTTACAAATTTTCATTAGAAAATTTATGATAATCAATTTGTCACAAATGCAAATCTAGATATGTTTATTGTGTGGGGAAAATAAATGCCCAAACATTTTTGTTTAATATCAGGCATTTGGAAGAAAAAAAATATGTATGTTCAAACCCTAACAAACCATAGTTCCCAAATGCATTTAATAAGGAATATGATAATAACTAATAATGGCAAATTGAAATATTTTTGCAATATATATGTATATATATTCAACATATTTTATGAACCCAAAAAAATTGAAAATGAAATTGAACTACCAGTATAAAAAGGGATTGGCAATCTAAAGTGAAAAAAATCAAATCACAAGTCAAAAATATATTCACTAACTTTTTTGACAAGTGTATTTTGTAGTATGTTAAGAAAGGTGTGGTCTTGATGTAGGGTTCTTGAAAGTCAATTGAGGAGTGATGAGGATATCATTAAAATATGTATTGTAAAGTTATAAATAAGATTCTATATGTGACCTTCTAGCTTTATTTTATTGGCAAGCACAATGTAGAATGTGTTCCACACATATGCAAGTTGTGATGTCACTTTGACTTTGGTGGACCCTAACAAACTAATGACAATCATCTCCCACCACCTTATAAATACGCCTTTGTTTCAATGGGTTATGTGCTTATTGCTTCAAAGGACCTCATGTTGTTTTTTCACATCTTGTTGAAATCATCATAATTTTAAGCTTATGAGAGGTCTTTGATATTTATAAATGATATAGAATTAAAATGTTTACAAAATATATTCAGATTATCATGATCCATTGATGATGTTTTCATGAAGATGTGAAACAAACACATGAAGTTTTACTATTTATAGTTATGTTATGTGTGAAATGATATAGATATTTTTAAGTTGGTTCATAATTTCTAGTCATTCCTAATATGTTTATCCATATTTAACCTTCGATCTTCATTTTATCAATTGAGCTTGACTTGGGCTAGGTCAAATAAGAACTTTACAAATTGAATGTTCTTAGGTGGAAAGCCTTTTTGAATGGGGTGATCAACCATTTAATTAGAAGCCAAATGTTTGAAGCCAAATTGAACATTCCTCCTACTGGAAGCAATACCTATACAAGTGTTAGGAAGGAGGTAGATTTTGATGATCTCCAACTTGTATCAATTGTTTTTCTTCCTTTAGTTCATTTTTGTATATGTAAACAAAATAATCCAAAACAATAATAAGATTCATATTAACACTTATTCAAAATACAATGAGGTTTCATAGAAATAACTTATTGGTTTTATGTGACTAACATGTTAAATTACATTCAATATTGTTGTTACATTTTAATGTTTGTATGCACAAGTTACAAACTTGCAAATGTCAAGAGGGCATCCATCTTTTAGAACAAATAAACCATGTTAATTGAAAACCAAGAATCATGGTGATAATTATGCATGTAATATTAGTTGTTTAAAGGGATATTGAACATTTACAAGGGAATAGTTAAGTGAGAGGGAACAATACAATGGAAGACCCTCGAGAAGCTAAAAGTTAAAGGTTGGTTTTTAATAATTAAAATGAAATTTAAAAAATATAGAGAATTAAAACTAATGTGATAAATAACAATGTAAAATATGTTCAAAATTGTTTTTGGACATGTAACTTTTTCTCCCACATATGATAATTGTTGTGCATCTATTTGAATTGTTCATGTTGATGTGTATTGAGCCTTATTTATTTACCTTTTTCCTCTTATAGACCTAGCTTTATCAATATTGACATCCATCTCCTTTTTGCCCTTTTACTATATTGTTATTCACAAAAATGTCTTTATGATAGAATTGCAATCATGAACATATGTAAATAAAAATTTTAAATATAGAGAAAATGAAACACAATCCAAATTGCATGGGGTAGGCTCTCATGAGGAATTCAATTTAACTTATTTTCAAATGGGATCATTTTGAAAGTTGAAAGATTTATTGTGATAATTTATTTTTCTTATTTAAAAGACATAATTATGTCCCTTGTGAATTTCTAAAACAAAAAATTATGTAGGAAAGTTTTATTTTATCTTTAATTTCAAATTTGACTTTCCACAATATTTCAAAATTTGCACAAGAGTTTGTTGATTAATGTTAAACTATTTGCAAAATAAAGGTAGGGCATATAAGAGTAACAAGAGTTGAATAGTTAAAGTATGGAAATATGAAAGAGAAAATACATGTACTAAAGAGTTATATTGGGTCAAGCACATCAACAATGTTGTTAAGGTCTCTAGTGGTAAAAGTCAAGACTTTGCATACTTGAATTACCATGAACAATGTTTGGGAGTTCAATATTTGTAGGTGTATTGTTGTGTGGAAACCAAAAGTTGAAAGTGAAGGCTTGCTACTTGATATCATTCTTTTTTTTGAAGTTTCTCCATAAGGCTTTCAACTAAGCTATGTCCATATCTAAATAGAATAAAAATGCTCAAAGACGGTTGGTAATGATTGATGCAGAATAAAAAGTAATTTTAGAGCCTATTATTGGATTTTTATTAAGGGATCATGTCACCAAAAAAGGAGAAGGGCCAAACAACAACCAGACCCCTCTGTTTGTACCCATTCTGATAGAGTGCACATGGGCAATCGCACACCAAAGAAACAACACAGCAACAACACTGGTCTAAATCCCAAATGAGAAACTCATATTATGGGTGCAGAATCATCTCATTCAAACCTCTGCAGATACAACTCCTATTCACACGAATCAAATAGACGGAACCTCAAGGACCAAAATTCATAATTCATATTTCACAAAGGTCTTCGACAACACAAGCTTCCTCTTCTTTTCAGTATGCTCATCAGAAGTCTGACAGCTACTCAGCCAAAGATTGCGTTCTACAAACAAACCGCTCAAGCTATCTATCCATGCACCTTCCTATTCATCAGCCACCCTCCAAAACTTGCTCCGTCCACAGCATCGATCCTCAATTTCGACTCAACTCTTACCAGATACAGGAGCTAGCCATTCTCTAGTCACTAATGTAGCGGAAGAAATCAACAACTAGCAATCCTTCTAAACTCCTCTGCATTCTCAAATCAAACAGATCTACGTATTGGCGACTCACTTCCTGAATCTCCTAGCACCCTCTGTCTCAGCCAAAAAGAAACTCTCTGAAGTAAAACTGGACGTCTCTAGCCTCCCCAAGTCTCGTTCTTCTTCTCTGTTGTACTCTGCCCTTCCAAGCTCATCCCTCTGGCTTCCTTCACAAGCTTTCCTCGTCCTACCTTTTTCCACCGCCACTCCTTCCTCCATAACTCATCAATGCAACGCCGCTCCACTCCATCAATTGCGCCGCCATCTTCCTGCTATCCCATCCCACACAGCCAGATAGCGTTCCCTCCATGCATCCCATGCACAGCCAGCTTTTCTTTCTCACAAACGAAGATAAAATTTGCCGCCACTCATCAATGAAGGAGGCGGTTGGATTAACCCTGATCAGCGATTCTGGCGTTCACACAAAATGCACAACCACAGAGCTTTTGTTCGGTCACCCCTTGTTCGGTTACAATCAAATTTGCATTTAGTGAGATTGCCACTTTTTCATAATTTGTAAATTGTTGATTATGCAACTTGAGGTCTTTCAATTTTGATTTTTTCGGAAATAATTTTTAAAAACATTATTCTCATATTGAAATGTAAAGTTCTAGTGTTCATCAATAAGAAATATGGTCCAAAATAAATATACATATTAAAGGTAGACAAAGTTAAGTGTGTTACAATTGTTTTTGCTTGCATTGTAGTTTTGATCAAAGTCATCAAGTACCATAATTGTTTGATAAAGTTTTTGAAATCTCAATGACAATACACAAAGAATTTGGTCTACGTGGTTTTCTATAATGTGAACAAAGTTTTAGTACAAATAATTGAGACTCATTGCTTGTTTATAATGGAAAATGTTTATCTATACATTGGAAACCTATGCCATTGTTACAAAATTACATTATAATAGGTGAAAAGCAGGTGGTTAATTGGGGTTGTCAAATTATGTTTGAATGTTAATTTTTGACAACAAATTCACAATGAACACTATTGGGAATTGTGCTTATACCAACCCATGTGTTTGAGACTTGTGTTCAACTTAATCAAACCATTTTTGCAACTATTAATGTGACAATCCTTTTTGGTACTATGTAGAAATGGTTTGAAATTGCATGTGACTACAAAAAGGTTTTAAGTTACATATGTAACTATGACTTGATTATTGTTAATTTGAACAAAAATGAAAAATGTAGTCATATCATCCAACAACTAATGGCATCCAATGATAGATCAAATTTTAGTTTTTTGACGACTAGTAATGTGGTTCATAGGTTCATGTGGTTTACCACATGGTGTTTTATTCAACTTGAATTGCACCTAAAAATTATAGTTACAAATGTACATGTATTTGAATACTAAGAAAATATGTTAGAGTAATGAAATTATTGGATTTAGTGATCTGGATTTTTTTTTGGATATTTCAATTGAACAAATAGTTAATTGTAAATAGAATTTTGTAGGTTTGTGAAAATGTTAAGACCAATGGAAAGGATAGAATAGAACAACCATTTTCATTTTTTTGTATAATAGGGTTGGGTGTATGTGTGAATTTTTTTCCCAAACGAATGGGATTGTTGGATTTAGTGGTTTGATTTTTTTTTCTAAGTTATATAGAGTGAAACACCACTTCAACATAATATTTTTTTATAGATAAATTTCTTGCACATTACAATTTGTGTTTTTTTTGGTTAATTTTGTGTTGTAACCGAAGTGTAACAACTTGGGTTATAATAACCTAAACCAATAAAAAAATGTTAAGGTTGAATAGTTTAAAATAACCTAAGGTATAATAACTTAGAATAGTAAAAAATAATTGAGATTAATTTGGGTTGGAACAACAAAAAAACCCTAAAATAATCTAAGATGGAATAACCTATAATAACTTAAAGTGGAATAACCAAAGATAACCAAGGATAACCTATAACTAATTAAGGTGAAATAACTTATAATAGTTGAGAAAAACCTTAAATAACCTAAGGTGGAATAACCTATAATAGTTGAAAATAACTTAAAATATAATAACCTAGGATTGCCTATGGTGGAATAGTTTATATTATTTTAAGGTGGATTAAATTAGAATAAATAATTTTTAATGTAAAATAACTTAGGGTGGAGTAGGTTAAAAAATATAAGAATAAACTAAAATATTATAAGGTGGAATAGCTTTAAATAATCAAGAATAGCCTAAAATAACCTTAAAATTTTAAGATTAATCTATGATATCGTAACTTTAAATAACTTTAACAACTAAGAATAACCTATAACTTAAGATGAAATAACCTATATTAGTCAATAAAAACCTAAGGTATAATAACCTTTAATTTTAAGATAATTTAAGGTGGGTTAACTTAAAGTAATCAATAATAGCCTATGGTCAAAAGGTAATTGGTTAAATGGGCTAGGTAGTAAGTAGGTAGGTTAAATAATAGATATTTAATTGTATGAATATGTGAATGTGAATGTGGACAAGACAAAGGAAATGATAGTTTCACATAATGTTGTAATGTATCATGTCCATTATAATTTATCCCATATCCTTTGTTTACAAATTGAATTTTGTAAAATATACATTTAAGTGAAAGAAAGGACTATTCATGGTATGCATTATAAACATTGAAAGTGCATGTGCCATTTGGGATGAATCAAGCAAAAGGCATGTGATCATGCATAAAAAAAATCTAAGATCACACATACGTACCTAAGCCTATAATCTAAACCCATTAACCTATCTTAAGTTTGTTTACCTACGTAACCTACGTTAGGTTGTTTATTTTAATTTAACCTAGTTTAACTTTGGATTATTGGATGGATTGTTGTCACATAAATACATCCTAACTAATTTTGAAACTTCATGGAATTACATTCACTATGAGAAATCATGTCCGTGGAGATTATACTGGCATGCAATTTGATCGTTGTGGAAACTACTATGCAACTAGGGTACAACTACAACATGGAAATACGATGAATTAATAATTGAAATGCCATGTTAAAATATTTCATAGCTATATTTTAGTTGCACATTAGTTGCAACTTGGACATTATATGGGCATAGGTACACAAAGTATATACAATGATAATCAACTATAGTTTGACCATGATCACAAGTTGTAGCAAAATGGTTAATTTCAACTATATTGCAACTGGTGTAATTTTAGCATTGAGTGAACAATGATTTTGCTATTGGCGTATGACATTGATGTGTATGATCATGCCACATGTACGATTAGGCAAAGGTCCATAACATTTGCAACTTGCAACTTGTTTGCAACTTAAAGACAACAAAATTGATTAGTTTTATAACTAAGTTAGAATTAAGTGTGCCACTTTGGTTTCACTACATAAAACTACTACTTGTCCACTATTTTCGAATTAGAGTGTTCAACTCATCAAAAATTAGTTGTCAACTATGTGGCAACTCATACTATTAAAGGATTTACAAATTGTGCAATTCATTGAAAGTGTAAATGTAAGCCTTTAGTTGGATTGGAATGGTGTATAAAAATGTTTATGAATGTGTACATATATATATCATTGTTTATACACTTCAAACTTTTCTAGACTAGATTATTAAATGTTTCATTGATACGAACCAATTATTTTATTGAATTAATTAATTAAAATCGTTCATCTTCATAATCATCTAAATAACTAAAATTTAAATAATGTAGTAAATATTATAATCCTACTTTCTGTGATTAATGCTCAATTATTGTGTTGATAATATTTCATTACATTGGAATTCACAATATTATGTTGATATACATACATATCAAACCATACAATTTCATGAAAGGTGAAAGTTTATTTTTGAATTGAAATTAAAAGTAATGTGTATATTTTATTAAACATTCAATAAAAGTGTACATATGAATATGTTTTTATATACCTTAATGTCTTTTACTCAAATTCATGTTTATTATTTAATATTTCACAATAAATTATTTGTTATTAATTTTTAATTACTAAATAATGTGTAATATATTGAATTACAATGAAATAATTAAGTAAAGTAAATAGTAAACTATTTGTATAACTTCATTAATCAAATTCGATTAATTATTATTTAATTAATTCAGATAGTAAATAAAAAATAATCTAATAATTAATTATTTAAACTCAATAACTAATTATATGAATTTATCTAATTAATTCAAATTACTCTAGATACAAACTTTGTTAATGTAGGCAAGTAATTATTGAATTTTATTTGAATTCAAATCATCAATTATCAACATAATTAATTATCTAATATTTATTTTGATAATTAATTATTTGAATCAATCAACTGACTAATTATTTGAAGTATATTAATTAATTAATATAATAAATTTAGATGTTAGTTATTATACATTTGATTCAGATAATGGAATTACAAATAGTTTTTGCATGATTAATTATAAATTTCAGATTAATTCCAAAATTAAAATCAAATAGAAAGCATGTGGGAATTTTTTTGTAATTACAACTTAATTGTTACTAAGGTGCCACTAAAAGATTTAACCCATATGCTTTGTCTTCAATATCTTATTTCACAAATTATATAAAAGAGGTGTCTCCTCTTGATTTTCACATTAAAATACATGTGCCATGTTGGGATGAACTCATAAAAGCTTAACCCAAAAAACAAAACACATAACAAATTTAAAAACTTATGTAATTAATTTTTAATTCACATGCTCTTTTAGTATTTTATCTTCCTACCTACTAGATAGTAAGTAAGTAGTTAAATATGTAGGTAGGTAAGTAGGTAGGTTGAAGTTATATCAATTTACCTACCTATGGCTATGTACTGACCTACCTAGGTAGGTATATATATATATATAGTTTCCAAAATTCAATTAATATACCATGTGTCATAATGCAAGATCATTTAAAATGAATAATCATAATGGACAATGGATATCAATATTTCCAAAATATCATGAAAAATCTTCATAGTGCCACGTGTTAAATTTGGATGGATGGATGAAAAATGATGTCAACATGTCGTAGGGGAGTTGCATAGTAGTTGAAAAGGAGTTGTTACGACAAAATTGTAATTAAGATGTAATGAATTACATTGCATATATGGTGAATTGCAAGTTTTGCAAGTTTTGCAACATGTTCGATACTCTCACAACAAGTGTTTGATGCAACTCAATAATTGAGTTGCAAGGCCAGTTGCAAAACACCCTTTTTTTTCATAATGATTTTTTTAGTCATAAACCCATTCACAAATGACAATGCCACTTTATCATATGCAACTACATTTTTTAATCATAAAACCAATTACAAATGACCATGCCATTTAAGCAAAATGTTAGTTGGATCAAAAGTTGATATTAATTATATTTTGATGCTATTACCATTTCAATTAAATGCCATGTAATTTTTTTGTGACCAAATTTTTTATGCGACTTGTCCAAGGTGATTACACAATTAGCATTGCATGTGGCATTTGTGATAAAAAATTAATTATAAAACCAATTGTTAATATGGGAATTCCATGTAATGGAAATAAAAATTGGGAGATAAAACATATGGTCCATGTTTGCAACAAAGTAACAAATATGAATCTATTGTACGTTTAATAAATTAAATTAACATCTTACATACCTACACATGTTTTATATAAAACCTAGTCAATTGTTCAATTTTAGTTGCACTAGTAAAAAAACACCAATTTGCAACTGAAAAATAGTTGCAATCAACTTTGTGAAGTCACACTGAATGTTTCACAAATGATGACTTAACATGATGTCAACATATTTCCATGGATGAAATATATGATCAACGCATACATTTCCATCCTTTGACTAGTGTATAATTTTGGTAATTAATAAACATTCTTTCGCAACTAATAGTTAACCCTATTATTAATTGCCAAATATTTATATAATAAATTCTTGAACAAATATTTTTAGTTATTGAAATATTAATTTAAGCCATCCATTGTGGATGGCCATAGATTTCAACACATTCTCTAATCAAATTTTGCCATGTGGCAAAACTTGGAATATATATATGATTTTATATAATATACAATATTAAAAAATCAACATGGTCCCATTTCAACTATTTACATGACAACACTTGGACAAAGGAAAATTTGACATATGGCACAATCAAAAGTTGCCACATGGCATATTAATTGAATTTGAAAAAATAAATTAAATTAAATAATTACTTACATAGGTGGGTAGGTAGGTAAAATTATGTGCATTAAAAATACCTACCTACCTAGGATACATACCTAGTTCAATTATTTACTTACTTACCCATGTAGCTACCTAAATAGGAAGGTAGGTAAATAGGTAGGTAGGTAGAAAGTTAGAAAAGCAAGTGAGTTAAAAAGTAACCATGTAAATATTTTTATTTTATTTTATGTTTTGCCTTTAAGGTTAAACATCTTTGAGCTCATCCCAAATGGCACATCATTTTTAATGTAAAATCCAAAAACAAAACACCTTTTTAATAAACTTTGTAAGATGACATTAAAAGACAAACATATTGGTTAAACCTTTTAGTTGCACCTTAGTTGCAACTAAAAATGATTCTCCAAGAAGTTTTGTGTTAGTTTAAATTTTTGTAAATTATACAACTAAATAGGTAGGAAATAAGTAACTAATTAGTAAGTTAATAATTAGTTACCTACCCACCCACCCATTTACAAAACTATTCACCACATATATTTGTTGTTTAATTTTATATATTAAAGCAAACATGTTGGTGTCTGTATGTCTGTCTGTCTGTCCGTGTGGACAAAAATTGGGCAGTGCCTTGAAGATTCTTCTAGTCACTGCCCGTTCCCTGTGGAGCCCGTTCCCTGTCTGTGGTGACAAACAGGGTAGGGCAGGGCAGGGGTAGGGCAGGGCAGGGCGGGGCAGAGCGGCCAGGGCAGCTGCTGCGGGGGGTTGGGCGAGGTGCCATTTCTATTAAAGAAATCCTTGGGGAAAACCGGGGGACCTGCATCTAATCAAACAAAAATACAATTTTTTTAAACAAATTATTTTCATTATAGAACATATTAAAAAACTAGAATCTTTTTGAAAAAGAAAATAAAAACAAAATAAATAAAAACATGAAACAAACATAAACAAAAAAAAAGTAAAAACGCAAGAACTATAAAAAGGAATGGAAACAAATGAAACAAGGAAAGGGAAATACAGTAAAATAATTTTAAAAGAAAAAATTTCCAAAAATGAAGAAACCAAATAAAAAGTAAAAACTAAGAAAAAATAAAACTTATAAATATTGAAGAAAAACTCTACTTGAAAAAGAATGAGGTGTGTCTTCTTTCTCCAAACTTCAAACTTGCATCCAAATAAAAATATATATATAAATGAAAAAAAAACACTTTATTTTTTTATACAAAATAATAATAAAAATAAAAAACACATAAAAATAAAAAAAATAAAAAAGTTAAAAGTTTCTAACAAAAACTAAAACATGAACCAAGTTTAAAGAAACTGGGGGACTTCACAGTGGTCGAAGGTCAAAAGCACCCACTAATAATTTTAGAAGTAACATTGATCATTATTCTTACATGGTTTCTAATAATTAATCAATTGGTTCATAGTAATAATTCAAAATAAATAAAAAATTAATATCAAATTACTTAATCAAGTCACAAATTAATCATTTAAGCTTTTAATATATCTAATTATCTGGTAATTAATTATATAATAATAATTTTTATTCAATTGATTACTTAAATAAATGAAAATACTTATTTTGCCTATGAAAATAAACCTTTTGAATTGTTATTAACCAACTAATTAAATAGAAAACATTGGGTATCAATTGATTATTTAACAAAATAAATTTATTAACTAATTGGTAAATCCTGAATAATAACTATAAATTATTAAATTTCTAACTTATTACTTTAAATATCCAAAGTCTAGGGTCGAAGTAAACCTTTATATTTAAGATTTTTAATGTTCAAACTTGTACATTTACACAAATTTTTAATTATTATTTTTCCCTAGTTTGTCCATCATTGGACAAGTTTTTTATTACAAATGTTTATGATGCCACAATAACAAAACCTCAAAAGAAAAATCCTTAAACTATTTCTCCATTTTATCTCTTGATGTATGAAAAATATAAATCTTGGTTATTTATTTATTTAAAATTATTTTTGGGTATTTTATTTTTATTGTTACCATGATTTAACTTTTGCTTCTAGGCTTGTTTTGTTACAAGTTTATGTCTAAGTATTTAGAGATGAAAATTTTCAATTATTAAAAAAAAATGGTGATTTCATAATAATGACATCAATGTATTATTATTATTATTATTATTATTATTATTTCAATTTTGTGGGGTTGTTCAAATGACGATCATTCATAAAAATATTCAATTATGTTTTGGCTATAAACAATATATTGAGATATTAGTGTAGCCGAACAACCGGTGACTGGACAGAAAACTCCATGGTTGTGTTGTTTGTGTGAACACAAGAACACTGATCAGGGTAAGCTGGCCGCCTCTATTGATGAGTGGCGACGGATTTCATCTTCATTAGTGTGAGAGTGGATCTAGATGTGCATGGGGTGCATGGGAGAAGTGTGGTTTGTCTTTGTGGGATGGGAGGACAGGAAGATGACGGCGTGATTGATGAAGAGGTGCGGCGCCACATTGATGAGGCATGGAGGAAAAAACTGGGGGTGAGGAAAGCGAGGAGGACGAACGTGTGTGAGAAGCTGGATCCAAGGATGTAGAGAGGAGAATGATCAGTTAGGAAGATCAATCAGTTTTGGGTAGAACAGACAGGAGCTCGAAGAATAGGGTTTGGTCACTCTTCTTCCGCTGCCATTAGTGACTAGGAACCTCTAGCTTCTGAATCTGAGAGAGATGAGTGGAGATTTGGGACCAATGCAAAGAAGGAGAGTAATTTTCGGAGAAGGAGAAAAGCTTGTGTTGTCGGGGGCTCTTTTTTTGTGAAATATAAGCTATGGAGTTTTGTTGTTTAAGAACTATGATGTTGAGAAAAAATGGTTATATTGATTATTTAATTAACTATCTTCTAGTGACCAATTTTTGCTAGTTTAAAAGGGGGGAAACATAAAAAAATTGTTTTTTCCCCAAAAAAATCAAAATTTATCAAATTGAAAATTGATATTTTTTCAAAGTATTATTGAAGGATTTAAAAAATTTTGCAACTTCGTAATTTTTCTATAGGAAAATTTGTATAAAACTACTTACGAGTGATAACAATTTGAATAACATTGCAATTTTTTAAAAAAAAATTTCAAAATCATATTGAGGAAAACAAAACCTAGAATTCTTCAAAAATTGAACATATATTTTACACAATAAAAAAAATATTTTAAAGATTTAATGAAATCACTTTTGAATACACATTGAATTTAATCCCATTTATGAATATTGTAGATGAATTTACATGGTTATAAAAATCCTTGCACATGGAAAAATGGTATGTGCAAGTTTTAAGTATATCAATTTCCAAAAAAAAACTTATAGGTTGTATCATATACTCTATATATCCAACAATTATATTTGGATTTTAAAAATACACATAGAACACTAGTAATGAATAATGAACTACAAAATCCTTTTAAAACCCATAATTTTGTAAAAATGAAAAACAAACAAAAACAATGATCAACAAAAATATTGTGATGGTGTGTAACATAAGTACCTACAAGTTTTGCAAATTTTGAAAAATCACAAACAAATGCACAAAGAGATTATATCTACACAAGCAAATGCATAACAAAAGCACAAGGACAACCAAACGTTTTAAAAAAAAACAAAAATATAAGGAAGAGAAAGAAGCAAAGTGAAGAAAATGAAGAAAATTCAAATGATGACAATTTATCTAATGCAAGTTGTCTATGAAACAATTTGCCAATGTAAATAAATTCAATAAAAATTTGGATTTACCATTCAAATTTTCAATTTGAGACTTAGGCTAAAAAAGTTGGGTGTAGCATTCAAAGTGGTAGTTATCCATTACTAGGTGGCTATAGGTGGCTATAAACCAGATATGAAGTCCAAGTATTTAATCATTCTCCTCTGTTTTTGGTTTCATACTGAAAATTAGATTCAGATATCAGGCTATATATATATATAGTAAAATAAGTTTTTTTTTTCACATCTGGTGAAAAAAAAAATCTTTAATCATCTCTCTATATTTTTGGCTAAAATACTGGAAAAACAAATAAAAAAAGAATACAACGATTTTTAATCTCTTTTCCCTCATTTCTGGCGATTGAAACCCTTATTTCACTTTTTGAATAAGGATTTTCCTTTTATCTTCCTATAAATGATTGCCACTTTGACTGCATTTAAAAAAAATATCCCGAAAAACAATGCAGCTTCAACTCGGATGAATAAAGGAAGATGGATGCGAGTTTGATGCCTACCTCTCCAGATGAGTTGGATGAGCATTTAGGAGATTAGCGAGATCCGGTCGTCAAGATTGACAAGATTTGGTAGTCGAGTGGCCGACGGTTTCAATGAATTTCATCCGTGTCTGCAGTTGTGCAAAATCGTAAACCAAGAGCAGACTCGACGGATGCGAGTATGATAACTCTGGGATGAGTTGGATGAGCGTTGAGCAGATTGACGAGATCCGGTCATGGAGTGGCGCAAGGTAAAATTGAATTTCATCCGTGTTCGCACTTGCGCAACAAGAGAAGTTTCGATGGATGGATGCGAGTTTGATACCTCCCTCTGCAGAGGAGTTGGATGAGCGATGAGCAGATTGACAAGATCTGGTCGTTGAGTGGCGGAGGGTATCGATGAATTTCATCTGTGTCCGCTCTCACTTGCGTGAGTTTGACACCTACCTCTGCATACGAGTTGGACGAGAGTTGAGCAGATTGACGAGATCTGGTCGTCGAGGTGGCGATGATATCGATGAATTTCATCCTTTTGCGTCCGCACTTGCATCGTAAACCAAGAGCAGATTCCTCGCCTGTGTTTGTTTTTGGGTGTGCTTCAGACAAGGTCGTCGACAAGACGACGAGGAGACGAGGCGGGGAGAGTCGGAGTCCGAGGGGGCGGGTTGGTGGTGGGGACGTCATTGGGAGGGATCGGGAGGGACCGTAAGGTCGGCCTTTTTTTGGTGGAGAAAGGAAAAAAAACAAACAAACAAACCGGCGTCGTTTTCTTCTTCTTCTACTTGCTGTTTGTTTCCAGTGTGGGGATGTTGGAGGTTTTTGTTAGCAGTGAAGGAAGTCAATCGCGTTTTGTTGAAGATAGAGGGTTTTTTTCTCTTTTTTCGTTCTCTTATTACGTTTCGGGAATAGGCACCTAAGCCATTACTCGAGTTTATGACGTCGTTGTTCTTTTCTTTGTGCTGTTGCTGCTGCTCACGGCGTTTGTTTTGAGGGTTGGATTGAGGTTGTTGACCTTGTTGTATGTACCGGTGTAGAGAGCGATTCTTTATTTGTTTGAAGATAGCTTATTTTTGGTGATCTTGGATGTTTTGTGGATAGGCGTCTTTGAGCCTTGAGAGCAGAAATTACGTCGCGTGCAATATCTGTGATCAATAGGAGGTTGGGAGAGAGGGGAGCCTCAGTCAAGAAATGATGGTAGGAAGAGATGATTTTAAGGAAGAACAGATACTAGGGGTGTCCTGTTGAAAAAGCGCCGGAAGAGTGTTGGTAAGAGGAGAGCGCCGTAGGGAATGCCATGGATTGCTGTTTGTGTAGTTCCATTGGTAACTCGTACCGACCGCCGCGGAATACAGTGTGCGTAAGCTGTTACGAAGGTGCGCGCTCCATTATCGATCTTTGCAGGAAGCTTGAGCAGGAGTGGCGGGACGATGGGGAGCTCGACAAGGGCAAACAGGTCGTGCCACAGGGCCTTGGATACGCTTTCAAGCAGATGAAGCATCTGGAGCTGAAGGAAGAAGATGCATCAGAGAAGCTCGAGTTTCTTGAATCGCTGGTTGAAGCCTTCCGATTAGGCATGCATTCGGATGTGGAGCTTGTCACCAACGACGGACTCTCCCTTCACGCTCACCGTGTCGTTATGGTCAGCAATTGCACATCTCTTGACATGTCTGCTTCCTTCCACTTCCACTTCTTGTCCCTTCAAGTTTGACATGTCATGGTTCAGGATTAGTCACGATTGTTCCTGTGGCTATGGCCATGTTCTATCTGATGGCTTTGTGCTAGGTTCCATGACTGATATGTGTGTTCTTGCATCTTTTCTTGAATTATTATTTTTGTATTCCTAGGGTTTGGCAATGCTTGTAATTTCTTGAAATCACTTCACCTAATCCACATCAAGCCAGTCTTTGATTTATGAAGAGGTACATCCAGTTATATTGTGGAAGTGTGTAGTATTGGCTTTGATGTTCTCATCTTTCCAAACTGTTCTTCAATTTGTGCTGAGCCGGGGAAATTTTATAAGCCTGAGGGCAAGATATTTTATTTTGTGATCCATTTACTTGTGCTGTGGGCCTTTACCCACACTACATCTTGCTCCATAGCTGAGAGGAGAGATGAAGTTGGAACAGGTTGAGACCTCCCTAAAGTTCATGCAGCTGAATTTGTCCATTTGTACTCAAAATGGTGCACTGCTTTGTTTCAGTATGTGCTGATGTAAGTTCCACAGGTTATGAGGTTGTGGTATTTCTGAGTCAGTCAGGTTGTCAGATGGTGTTGCTTGGGAATGTAACATGCAGGTGCAGTTCAAGAGATCCTGGATGAGTTTGTAGCATGTCTTCTGTTTCCTTTTTATATGCATTTTGTTGCTTGAGTCTGACTAGTAATTTGTTGGTTGTGTTTTGTCTTTCATTGGATCTATGGAATATATGACTGAAGGCAACAAAGTCTCCTGTTTTCAAAGCAATCTTTGAGGCAGATGAAATGAAGGAGGTGCACACAGGAGCTGTCCACATTCAGGAGCTGAGTCATGATCAACTCAAATACCTGCTTGAGTTTCTGTATTGTGCCGAAATTCCTGCAGATGCCATGGCTGAGCATGGTCATGCTCTCTTAATAGCAGCAGACAAGTATGACATTCCAGTCCTAAGCAAGGTCTGTGAAGCCTTCATTTCATCCACTGTGTGTCCATCCAATGTGTTGGAGATTCTTGAGCTAGCAACCCTCACCTCAGCTACATCACTGAAAGAAACAGCCATCAGTGTGATTCTTGAAAGCTATGAGGATGTTGTTTTTTCAAAAGAGTATGAAGACTTTGCCATGAAAAATCCACTTCTTTTGGTTGACATCCAGAAGGAGTTTATCAAGGACCTTAAGAAGCAGACTAATACAGGTGAAAGCTATGTTGATAGACAAGTCTTCCTCGGTCATCAGAGAATGTGATTAGCCCTAAAGCTCCCCTTGTTTTTGGCTATGTGCTAGTACAACCAAGAGCAGCATAGAAAAGGGTCAACTGAGAATCAGAACCCAATGTACAGAAAATGTATCATACTCTGCTCATCAAGAGTTGACTGATTTGCACTGCATGAGAGAAGCAGGGTGGATGCTTGTGTTCTCTGCTCTTGTCTAGTTTCTGTGATTGCCTTATGATTTTCAATGATTCTGTGTCCTAGTTTCTAACAAGCTGCCACTGACGTCATGAGTGTTACCTGCCCTGTGTTGCAGAATACACTGGGCACTAACAATGTGTCAATATTCTTCTTTGTTGTTAATCTCAAGCACTATGTGTCATTCGACTCAGACTTTGATGGCTTGTGACATGAAATTGCATAACAGTATTTAGCAGGGGACAAGTTTAAATGAAATGAAAGCTTGTTGCAGTTTGAACGGGGATACTATTGATGTTTTTAATAGTTATGCCTCCAGTGCTAGCCGACACCATAAGTGCCTTCCCACTACTTCAGGAAATGTGGCAGAAACTCACGATGTAGGTTTTTCAATAAAGGTTTGCCCAGGTTTGGAGCCAGCTGCTATATGCTTATCCACACATCTCATCATGGGGGGTTGATGAAGTTAGAGGTTAGTCATGGTAGCTCATCTCTGTTATTTGTGATGAAGGAAATGATTTGGCACTTTATGAGCATCTCTTACAAGGTTATGACTTCATCGGTGTTGAGCATCCTTGTTTCCAAGCATTCTTCTTGGGATTTCTGCACAATCTCATAGGTTTGTACATGTCTTTAAAGACACTGTACATGCCACTATGGTTTTGCATCTAAAGGAGAGGTAGTTGAAATAAATAGAATTTGATAAGTAATTCCAGAAATTTCCAGCTTGAACTCACAACGTCCTCCCAAGGTATGACAGAAGTTCCAGTGTTGGTGTGGATCTGCAAAGTCTGGAAAACCCAGGAGCAAAACCCCCGGTTTCCCTGAAATAGAGGAGGCCAGTCAAAGTACAGGATGGTACTGGGCCAAAAAAACCCAGGAGCAGAACCCCGGGTTTCCCTGAAACAGGGGAGGACAGTCAAAATACAGGATGGGACTGGGCCAAAGGAAAATAACAGAGGAGCAAACTCAAGTTTGCTTCTCAACCCAGAATGATTTGATGCTGTTTTAGGAGACTTAAGAAGGGTTAGCTAGGGATTATAATTTTGAACTAGGGGAATTTTAGAGGTTACTTAGGAGAATTATTTTAGGGCTGATTCATAATCCTTATGTACACCTTATGCAACTCTTTAAATAATTGTTAAGTATCCTCTAACCAAGGTAGGCCTTTAGAGAGTCCTTAAATATTCTCCTAAATAATTCTTTATGTAAACTCATAAGTAGTTCTCTTAATATCCTTTGATATCTAGGTAGTTCATACCAACCTAGTCTTGGTATTGGTTCAAGCAATTTTTTGGGTAGTGAAATTTCAGCTTGCAACAACCAAAAAAAGGGAGGAGACTCGTACAAAACAATTTTTGTGAAAAAAAGGGCCCAAAATTACCATATTTTGAGGGGGATGGGGGGGAAACAGTTGAAATTGCTATATTTAAAGGATAAATTTTTACTTGTTGATAGTATATAGCAGGGTTTCAAAAAACAATTACTTCCCTTCTAACTTCAATTTTTTTAAACTTTTCTCTCTTACATTAGCCGAATTTTGTTAAATCCTCTTGGGATGATCACCAATCCAATGACCTCACAAAATTGAGAAAACAACATGGCATGGGGAGCAAAGAAGAATGGAGGCCCTCCTTTCTCAGTTTTGTATGCATTTAATAGATAGTGGGTATGAGTGGTGTTATGACATGCGCAAATGATCTCTATTAATGCTGGTACAATAGGTGAGGGTTCTTCTAAAGTAGGTGTCCTTTCAGAGGTCTTTCCCTTTCCTTATTTGATATGCTTCTCGTGACAGGAGGGCGTTTGGGAACTTGATGTTCCCCTTGTGAGTCACCCTCTTGGGAGATTTTTTTTACTTCTTGGATACGGGTCCTTCTACTTTGTTCCTTGTATTCCCTCCTTTTTGGGTGCTTCGGTTTATTTTTGATTGGCAGGGTTTCATCAGAAAACAACCCTGACTGAGTCTTTTGAAAACTTTCACACTAACCTTGTCTTGGTATTTGATCAAAGATTGATTTTTGGTCGGTATGAGGCAAGCATATTCTTAATATTGAAACTGATATAAAATTGATACAAGGCTCATATTATTTAACGCCCTTAGTTCTTACCAGGCTGGTTATACCGTAGTATCTTGGTGGCTTTGGCACTTAATTGTTAAATAATTAATTTAATTGAAGTCTTTCGATTCAGCTCTTAGGTTTTGATTTTGAATTTCTTTGACAATAAAAATTTATTGTAAGGTACATCTGTTTCAAATAATTTTAATTATTTTAGTGGCTAGGTGAATCTTTATTTAGAATTCACCCTTCAAGATGATTATAGTTCAAACTCTTTTACTCTTACTAATATTTTTGAAGTTTTGACAGATTAGAAATATTTATACAAATTTTGGCAGATTAAAAATATTTTAATTTATGTCAAAGCCAACAAGGTACAACTATAGTACAAGGCTGGTATTGCTTCAATTCATTCTAGGGTCCTCATACAAATGTTGAGACCAGGCACAAAGCCAATATACCAAACCGATAATAGTTTCTAGTTTCTACGTTTGTATTAGGTACCAACACAAAAAAGGATTGTAGGTGCTGCTTCTGCCTACTTAGAGATAATTTTATAATGCAAAATATATCCAGCTGCTGATTCTGAAAGATAAGAAAGGGCAATTAAAATGCATTATGTCCAAAGAACAATGTAAATGTTCTTACTCTACATTAGAAAAGAGCAATGGTTGAGGGCACGGAAAGGACAAAAGAAATTTAATAAATTCTCATTGTTTATCTTCAAAGGATGGCATCGACATGGGGTTACGACAATAAGACTTGGAACAAAAAAAACCATTTTGAAAATTTTCTAAAAGTTCTAAATACATAAAAACTAATATGTGGCTAATCATACAAATTTACAAGTCCTAGGGGTCACCTATGATTGCTTTGAAGAACATTACAAATGTTTGTGATTTCTAAACATGATCCAAGGAACATAAAGGGCACTTAGGCTTAATGATTAACTCTTTTATTATTGTGAGTTTATACAAAGGTTCTAATTCACCTTCCTACAAAATAATACATTAGGAGGCTTTGAAGCCTTCTATTTTCATTGTTGTTAACTCCAATTAAGGATGCAATTATCATTTTTTACCTTGCAAAAAAAATTTATTTCAAAATTATTATTTTTAATTATGTACTCAATAGTTTGACAATATTGGTTTTTTAATTCCAAACATCAAATTTTCATAACTTATTCATTTTATTTTAAATATTGTGTGTAAACTTTTAGTGTTAAATTCAACAAGTAACACTTTACAAATTCAAGTTTCAACATGGTGTGCATAAGTTGTCATTTCTTACCTTATAATTTTTTAAAATATCAAATTCCTTGTTTTTATTCCAAATTGTGTCATTGATAATAGTTGTGGTGTTTGAAGTGAAATTAGATAATATGCCAAACATATTCAATGCTATGTTCATGTGGATTCCACTACCTATAAAAGAAAGAAGGTATTTCTTATGTTTAGAATTTGATAGGACCAATTTAAATTAAGTTGTAAAAGTGGGAATTGTTGCATGTTGAACAAAAAGATATAATGTTGGAATGTTAGAGTAAGTATACTTATCATATAGTGAATGGTGTAAGAGGTCATGATAGGACATTGTGTTTTAGGTATGCAAAGTTGTAACTTGTATCAATTTTGGTGACATAACTTTAATACATAAAATTATTGCACAAACTTAGGGGTGTCTCATGTTGAGGCTTGATTTAGAAGTGTTGATTCAATCTTGAAATCTAATTGGTTAAAACATCCAAATCAAGACCAAACCTTTCACATTAGGGTCCAATTTACTTGTGTCAACCATGAGTGGGAGTCCTACATGGCCACAATTTTTGGTTCCATGGGTTGAGACTTAAATAAGGAGTTGGTTTGAACAAAAATGGAAACCGCAACCTCGAAAAAGAAATCTCGAACTTTTTTTAATTAAAAATAATAAACAAGTGACTTGATATAATCCCTTCATCAAAAAAATGATTATGACTTTGTCGTGCACTACCATGTTGGCACTTACAACTATCCTTGTCCACACACACACATAAATAAATGACACAAAACATCTTAAGTGGTGCACCACATCCAAATTCCCCCCCTATCTTGAATTAAGTTCTCCTTTTAATATATTCATCTTGTGAATCCACCATAATTGAACACCTTGGTTTTGAAGTATAAATAAATAAAAGTGGGTGCAAATGTGGGCCCCATTGTTAGTCACTTAGTTACGATATGTCAAATCCTTAACCAATTGCGAATTATCATGGATAAAAAAATAAAGATATTACCTAATATTTCATTGTAAATTTTTCCTAGTTTATTTCATGCATAAAAAGCAAACCCATTTTCTAACCAATATTTCTTCCAATGGTGGCATAAGACATCCCATATGCAATCCTTTAAAACACAATTCACAAATCTACATAATGGTTACCTTTGAAGATTGCCTTTACAATGTACATTATAATCCAACAAGGAAAACAACCAAGGATGGGTCAATTTGGCCATCCACATTTTAAAAAATGATATGATGCATAATTACACATGTGGGTCTCCATGTCCAACCATTTTAGCCCTCCAACAATAACACTTTAAAAGGTAGCATCTTTTGCAAATGCAAAATAACACATATTGCAATCACATGTAATGTAATCAATGTTGTTTAGGCAAGCCCATCCTTGGGTGGTATCACTAGGAATATCACAACTTGATTTTCTTGGACCCATCGAACTTTGAAAAAACATAGGAAACATTTAAGTAAACATTTTCATAATTTTTAAAAATACGTTTATTAAGTTCCATAGATTTTGAAATCTTAATAATGTTAAAAATATTTTGTATTTTCATATTCATAATCATTGCATTTACAAAAAGTTTCAAGAATTTAACCCCGGTTATTTCCTTGAACTTTTTGGTCAAGAACATAAATTTGAAATATGACTTGTGAATTTTCTTATGAATTTTTTCCCTAAGGTAATATGGAAGTCACTCTATTTTTAAATTTTTATTTGGAAATTAATCAACTAAATATAATTTAGTTATGAATTTCCAAAGTTGAGGCTTTTTTTTTAAAGGTGCCATTTTAATTGGGAATATAAAATTTTTAAAAATTTCCAAATAAACTTCAAGCCATTTATTAGAACATGCAAAGGATAAACATTAAATAATAATAATTTGTAATTGTGAAAATATTTAAAGAAAAGGGCCCAAGAAATCAATTTGGATTTTTTTTTGCTCCTTAACCATTCGTTGAGGTGGTTCTTAGTGGTATCACCCAAGGATGGGTCACCCGTTTTTGCTACAAATACATGCAATCTTTTGAACAATCTACACATTTCAATCATCCAAATTGATTGCTACTATTGTGTTTTGTGAGATTGAAGTTAATAACTCAAGGTCATGATTAAATAGTAAAAATTATGGTGGTAATGATGCAAAAGAAGTTGGCCGATTAAACCCATACACCATAGCTAACGATGTAGCTACAAATCCCAATATCATGTATGGCCTTTTTGAAGCCCATATTCCCACAAATTTCATTTCATTATATGCAGCATTCATTTAACTAACCCATATATTTCAAGATGGTCGTGTGAAATCATATAATGACTAATCATTGTTTTTTCATGTCTCTTGGAACTCCCCACATTATTTTTACGTGAGTTAATGAATATTTTACCTAGAGTGTCAAACTTACTAAGCAATGTATTTATGAATGCATAAACAACTCCCTCATTATTGTGATATAGATATGGCATTGATTTAAACCATTTTGAAAAAAATTCAATCATAATTAAAACATATTCATTATGTTGCATTATCAAATTCAATGAACTACCAAAATTTAAACTCCATTGATAATCAAGCCCCATGATGAGCAATGGTTATAGACAAGGTGTTGGTGTGTAAAATGATAGTTACATTCAATCACGCACCATAAATTGAAAAACAAGTTGCTAAACTTCTAGTTGCATCATTCATTAGTAATACTATGCCTATAACAAGTTGTAAATTTATTTAAACCTTGAAATGGCCCAACTTTTTGTGAGCATGCCATATAATGTCTTCCATTGGTTGGGAAACCTATGATCTATGGCTTCAACCTTGGCTTTTAAAACCTTTGATCCACTTGGATAAATCATGTGATTCAAGTATTTCATGTGAAAATGAAAAAAACTAGTACTCGTAAAATCTTGGAGTAATCATTGTGTGTTATAGATCTTACTTGCTATGCATGTTAGACTAATTTCCAATTCCCATGCTTTGAAGGTCATATGAACCTTATGGCGAGACCCTGGGGTCCCAAATAAACCCATCTTTGAATGGGCAATTAATAATTTTTTTGGGGTGTGGGGTCCTACGTGGTGCGCATTCCGCTACTACATTAGCCAATCATCAATGATGAGTGAAGAGGAGTGTTATGAAGCGTTGAACGGTTCCATGCATTGCTTGATTGGGTATTACACCAATGACGATTAGTGAAGCAAACCGTTAAGCGCCATGATGCAAGTGTACAATGAGGTGGAGGAGTTTCTCATCAGATTTTTCGGTTGTTTTTTGGCCTAGAGATCAAAGAGTATTATCATCGGCTACTTGATTAATATGGACGCTCGAAGGTTATTGCTCCTTCTCTAGTTGAATCCGCAATGACAATGGCTCGTGCAACATCGAGTAGCAATGTTATGTAAATGTTAGTGTTGTAAGCTCATGACGTTCAGCACTAATTAGGCGAAGTCGGTAGTTCCCATCAGACTGTGCCGCAACGACAATGTCACCCTACATTAAATCGCAAGGTGAACGTGCTACAACAGGTCATTTCAAAGATGGGTCAAGAGGTGATCGATTAGATTCGAGCCAATTGGATTCCATGGCAACACATCGGGCCAGTTCCGAATGGCAGCAGTTGGAAGGCATCGTAATCAATTTTTTCCAGAGTGGATATTTGGAGTGCAAGATTTGAACCATCATTCCAGTTGGTGGCACTAAGATCAATTGATTGTGTAACGTCATGACGAATGACATCAACACGCTACATACCCGCCATCCCTCTCACATTCCTGCTCATGTAATCCACGATAGCGACTTGGATGCAATCAAGGCAGATGCCGAAACATGGGAGGTCAAGGACAGGTTCCCTTGCACACATCGTCACCCGAAACAATATTTTCTTGATGCAATTCTAACCTTCACCAAGTTACACCAATGCTACAAGGCTAATATCGAAGCCTCCAATGATGGTGCTTGCGTTGTATCATATTCAAAAGGATTCAACACATGCACCTCTTTTATCCTAGCCTTCGTTTAACTCACTTAGCTGAAAACGTATGCGACTACTACGTTCAAATCGATATCTAACTCAAGAGCAATGACCTTCTTCTTGACGAACACAGTCACCTACTAATGGAGAAGGAGACGCATTTGGATATTGCTGTTGGTTAGTGCCATATGGTGTCAAATTTTGTGAAAGAGTTTGTCAGGCATCATGCCCCCAATCAACCTGTTCCACCTACCATAATTTATGATCACTATGATGACAAGTGTTGTGATGATGATGGTCGTGACAACGACATGATTCTCTTGATCGTTGTACCTCAAATTCATATCTAGATCGAAGATTTTGGTGGCAATTTTGAAATGCCTCACTGTGGGCATTCGCGCCCATTGGCTGATTATTTCAACTCTAACCTCATGGTGTTGCCAACTTTACTAACAATAGCAGCGATGTGTTTTTCTGTTGATGCCCTTTGTAGCTTGCAATTCACCTACCATTTCGAGAAATTCAAAACGTTGTTGAGCCGTAAGATAGCAATGTCGAAAATTTACTCGTAATCCTTGACAATTATGTTGGTTAGAACAAGTTGTAGTTTGTCATGCAGTTTTTCACTTTACTCTCCATCTTGTTCTACTGAAAGGTCATGTTGGTGTACCTGATCCAAGGACATTCCCATAATACCGTCGATCAAGTCATCGCATGGTGCCACAATGTGATGAAGGGCAAGAAGTTCTACTCTCCAATGGTGATTATTGAGGTTGTGAACGAGGTCAAGGGGGTTCACATGAACTTCATTGATCATCATTATGCGCGGTGCTTATGCTATGTCAGTTAAAGTCCCATCCTTAAGAGCAGTTCAGGTCGTTGCTTGCTCGCACTAATAGAAATCCTTTGATTTACAACTGGTGTTTACGACTGATATTTAGTCGAAAGCGACATTCTACATCTATTTTGCTAATAGTCACCTAAGACAAGTTGCAAACGACAAATAGTCGCAAAAACCAATTACATCAAAATGACATCATCATATGGTGGATGGAGCCTAAATGTAATATATACGGTTTCATCCGATGGGACTAGTATATACATAATGTATACAATGCATCATATACTATATGTGCGTTATATACATTATGTTTTTTCCGATTAACTAATGGGTTGTTATCACATGGCATGGTTTTTCGTAGTTGGTAAACCAAATTGTGATCTTGAATTTTCTAAATCAAATGGCCAAGAAATGGCCACGTCTTTTGTGTTTGGCTAATCAAAATGTGCCACGTGTCTCAATATAAGCATTATGGCATTTACATATTTATTAAAAAACCTTAGATATATCCTATTCATCAGATGTAATGAATGAGGATCTTGACACGTGTCAAATTATAATTTAATTGGAAATTTCAAATTTGCCATATCTTTTAAAGATCGAATAATAAAAACTTGCCACATGACGATATTAAATAATTTGTAAAATATTTTTTTATTGTAAAGGAATAATGGACCCTAGTTTAACATTATGAATTGAGGTTAGCATTTTAGGGTTTAATTAACAATGTTCTAGGGTTAGGGTTACCATGGCTCACTAATCACACACAAAATGGACATGGAAAACGGTTTCCATTGAGCTAATAAAATTTCAGTGAGCACACTCACCTTAAGTTTTGCAAATATGGAAGAATGTTTTGTATTGAACATGGGTTCCTACCTTAATGTAATCAACAATACTTAACTTGAATAAACCTCAGAAGTGATAGTTTTTCCACTAATCAAGACCCAATAAGTTGGAAAAGCACTGAGATTAAACACCTGGGCTAGCATCAGCGACCTTTCTGGCAGGAATACGTTGCCTCCACTCAATGTACAAGGATGGAAACCAACCTGTCGTCTCTTTGCACTCTCCTTCTGACTAGCATGTTGGAGAGACCTGCCAACCAGATGCCCACATTCAACCTCATTGGTAAGCTTGGCAAATTAGCATTTGCATGTCAACTACCAGGAAACATTGCATCTTCCAATGAGCCACCAAAAGATATACAACATAACACAACAATTTCCCTTCCCTGAAATATCAGGTCAGAGAAGCAACCAAATTAATAAAGGGCAAACCTTGCAAACAACCACATAATCCCCAATAGATAAGCTCAGCTCCCCTTGATCCTCAGCTTCAAAGTCATGCATAAAAATGGTGTCAGTACAACCCATCTCAACACCTAGCCCACACAACACAGAAGATAAAGAAGGACATGACTGTCTCCACAAAGACCATGGACATGATGCATACCGAGTTGGAAACTATGGAATGGCTGCTTTAACAGACAGAGCAGTTGGATAAGCCCTTGGAGCAACCAGTGAGGGTACAACTACAACAACAATGATGACCACACATCATCAGTAGCTTCTAGCATCAGAAATACAAAACTGAAGGAATCAAACAAGACTTCAATTTAGATAGTCTTACAAACTTCACAGCTTTAAGTTGAGCTCCCTATCCTTTCATGAATAATTGATGAAATATTGATGAACTTCAAAACAAAAAAGTTTTTACCTTGGGTGCTGACCATAGGTCGATGGCGTGCCTGCCTTGTATGACTATGCCCATATGGAGCTGAGTTCAAGTCCTGCAGCAGACCGAGACCATTGCAATATCATACAGTGATATCACAAAGATTAGCAAACCAGATTACTTGTGAAGAAAGACACCCTTTCTGGACACAAGCACAAAAAGAAGAAACTGTATTTACCTGCTTCATTTGCCCATTTGCCTTCCCCTGACCTATCCCTGCAAGAATAAAACAGAGTGGCCCTTTAGAAGTGCTGTAATTGTATCCTCCCAGCAGTAACCAACAGCAACTATGATTTCTTCATTGCAATAAGTCTGTCTATGCTACAGCTCCAATTCGAGGTTGAAACATGAGTCCGGTGTGCGGTGAACCTTGGGATACACCCCATAAGGGCACATCTTTGACAGCTGCCCTAAATGTAGTAATATTACAGCTTGCTCCCTATCCAGCAGTAGTATATTCCATTCTAAGAGCTGATTATCCCATATCCATGGATGACCAGTCAAACCAGCTCATATTCAACTAAACATATCCAGTTCTCAGACTGGTGCAAGGCAGATTTCTACTTTGTGTTTCTGTGCTTGGAGACAAGATTCTCCTGCAGTCTTCCTGGGGCAGAAAACATGCTTGAGCTCATTGCAAGAGAGTTTGCTGGAACTCTCCATGTCCTTAGATGAAATAGTACATCCTGTTTTGGCCCATTTTACTTTGTCTACCCAACATTTTTGGTGGTTGCAGTGATGCTCCCTAAAGACTCAGGCCAGGCAAAGACCAGCTGACCTGAAACACTGAGGACCAATACATTTCTGCGGGCCAGTCAAAATTTTCCCAGTTGCTAGGGCTGCAGTCTGTATGGTGGCCAGTTGACGATCATAAATGTAGCCCGCAAGCTTGACAGAGAGAAGGTATGAACCCACTGTTGCTGAAATGCTACAACCATAAACTCAGATTAGCACTAAATGAAATAGGATCGCATCCATGTAAGAGCTCAGAGAACCAAAGGACCACAGTAAAATGGGCAGAAACCACATTGCATCTTCTGGGACACAGCTGGGTCTTTGAAAGAGTGAGAGTAAGACCTGAGGGTGTTGTAGAGGGCCCCAAAATGCTTCAAACCAAACAGTTCTGAGGATGCGGCGACCATGAGTGTCCAGTGTGCTCCATGAGCCAACCCAACCAATATGGAAGCCAAATAAAGCAGTGCTGGGACTGAACCCATGCACATCATCAGAATATTTCCATACCAGAAAAGGCTTCAGAAGATGATGGCTCTCCATTGTCCATGGTTTAAGGACAAACACAATTAGAATTAACTAGATTGTGCATTCTTACAGATAAAGTTATCCAGAATATAATGTCAGTCATGAATATACTTGGCTAGCTGACCCAGATTTAGGAGAAGAGTCCAGATGACATCATGTGAAAAGCTATGTATAGAGACTCCCTCTTGTAACCAAAATTACCTGAAGAAGCAAACAAAAGATGAGCAACTGCCATGACCACTTGAACAAATAAAAGGAACAGGGGTCTTGGAGTGGCATACTGCTTCATATAGTACTCCGGTACATATCTGTGGCATGAACCCACATATCAAAATGAGTAAAAAGTCAGAGATAAAGCTGACATTCTCACAAAACCACTTGATCTTCATGAACATGTACACATCCACAAGTCCAAGTACACCTTGGTCTCTGCAAATGAGAAAATGGTAGATTCAGAGGCAAACCCTGAGCGCATTCTGCCAAGAAAGTTCCACACGCTGACCAGTGCAACAAAAGCTCCTACACTTCGAGAACCAAGAGATTCTGCCATCTGCACTAAAGCCACATACAGATTTGTGGTTATAACAGTGTCACCCTAACTCAAAGCTCTAAACACTGAGAAATCTGCTAAAGATTACACATTAGGAAATTGATTACAAAGGAAGGCTCCTACCAGTACAAGGCATTAGTGGTTCTATATGAATGCACCTCAATTATGGAGAAGGAAATGGCCAGAACATCAATAATTTCTGATAAACAGTCACCTGGGCAAGATTGTTAATAGCTGTGAGGCCACTCCCAGTGCCACAACCCATAGCAAAGAACAGCAGCCTGCACTTGCCAGTATCAGCACATGCAAATTTGTTTGGCAATCAGGCAGCTTCAAATAGTCAGCAGCATCAGATTATGCAATTCACAAGATTATGCATTCACAAGTCTGCAACAGCTATAGTCATCCATTTTCCTTCAATCCAACAACTACATCAAACTTGATCTTAACAAAAGATGGGGAAAAAACCTGAAAACAGATGTGTGCTTCTACAGCTGAAAGCATATGTGAACACTAGTCAAGGTTTGATAGAAATACTGCAGTTAAGTACCAAGGCTGATGACACATGCACTGTGACAGATGCATCGTGCACTCTTAAATAAGAAGATCAAACACTTATTTACCAATAATCTTGAGTTGTTGCTGCCTGTAGAAGAGGGTGATCATGCCCAAGCTTCACTGTGTGCTTTGAGGGTGTGTCCAGAGTGAAAACTTTTGCAGTGTCTAGGAGATTTTTCAAGCTCTTGGGAGATACATGAATGGTAGTCACAGATTTAGCCTGCAGTGATGGAGATTTTTGCTCCATTGGTTGCTTGTTAGAGCTTCTGTCTGCCCTGGGTGAGTAGGTTAAAGTGTGTGCTTTTGCAGGAAGTGAGTTGTAGCCCTTGTGTTGTGTTCCTGCACTGATCTGCCACTGCATAGTCACACCAACACCAATAAATCAGATAAATTAAAACATGCACAACCAAGGATATACTGGACAATAGAATGTGAAGTATAAGTGAAGAGAAATGATGTCAGTTTACCCTCACCAGTGGATGATTCACCTTGAAAAAGAACACTGATATTTTAACAGCATAGCTTAAGAGAGACAACATTGAACACAAGCTGGATATCAAAGTAAGTTGACAACAAACAGTGTACAAAAGCATCAAAACACACCCCTAGCAATGAAGGTGTGATGCCTTTGTACGAGAAGAAATGTAGCAGAGGACAGATCCTCAGATCCTTGTGAAGGCATTGAACAGATGTTTTAGGGAGTGTCTGATAAAATAAAGAAAGAATGATTGACAGGCTGGCCAACTTACAGGGATGATGCCAGGAAGAAGCAAGATTGCCAGCATGACACCCATAAACAAGCAGCTCATAGTCTTGCTTATGACAAACATGTCCTGCAAGTCCAACCATCCATACAGATACTCAGGACCTCTACATCAATAGTTTGTGGTAAATTCATCGAAACCAGATAGTATTTGATAGCAAATGCACTACAGAAGCTTGTTATCACTACCAGCTGAATCAGAACAGCAAACCAAAGAAGGGAATAGCATGCAATGATCTGTACTAGAGCACAGCTCTCAAAGATCAGAAGAAACCAACTAACCTGGATAAGAATGACAGCCATTAGGTAGAATCCCCCTAAACATTAAACCCTAAACCCTACAACCCCACATTATGGGGAGTCTACTTGTCAAGATACACAGTAGAATGCAGGTTGTAAATGGGCCTGAGGTTCTGAGCAAATTTGTGGGAGAGACTGAGAAAAATGTTCGAGACCTCTTTGCAGATGCTGAAAATGATCAGAAGACTCGGGGTGAGTTGTTTACACATCTCCCATTTGTGATACCCATGAGACGTAGTTAAAAAGTTCTCTGGAAGATGCATGTTAGCCTCAAGGTTTTGTGTGCACACCGGCCTTGAACAGTCCAGGTCAAGAACAGGGTGAGTGTACATTTTTGGGTCACAAAAGTGTGCGCTGCAAGGATATTTCCTAGTTATTCACAGGTATGTCAATGGGGGATCTTAAGTTTGAAAATCAACAATGCTTGAAGCCTTGGTTGGGAGATTCTGGAACTGCAACTTGACCGTATCACAGCTTGTGGAAGCTGCCATGTTCAGCATGGATCAGGCACTGTAATGTGCTTGTGATAGCCGAATGCCACTAATTCCATCTTGACATTCTCTGGAATTATGTTTTGTGGGTTGTAGGTGACCAGAGTGATTTACATATCATAATCTTTGATGAGATTGATGCCATTTGCAAGGTATGTCCTTCTGGAGCCATTTTGCAGTCTTGAAATTATGGTTTTGTTACAGCAATCACTTCCTGGTTAGCACCTCTGTAGTTTGAAGCTCCTGATCTCCTACTCAGATGCAATGAGTTATTTCCCCCCAGATAATACTTCCAAGTCCCTAATTTCGTGCAATGCCAGGATTGCATAACACTAGTAAAATGTATAGCATGGTTTTCTTGGACGTTGTCCTGACCAAATTATGTGAATGTTGGTTTCTGGGGCTGGGTAAAGTTTCCAACCCCTCTATCAATAGTAACACTGGCATCATGGTTCTGGTTGGTGTTTTGGACATATTACAAGTCATAGAGTTGAGAGTCAATTGTTGGTACTCATTCCCCTACATAGTTGGCGATTTTGAGGATCTTGTTGCCAAAACTGATGTGCACATTTCTTTGGGACACAGACTAGAGGTTCTACAAGGGATGGAACAGGAGTGCATGACAGCATTGTCAATCAGCTGCTTACAAAGGTACACACATAATGTGGACATGTGTTACCATTGCTACATTATAGGAGACTCCTAGGTCAGTTAGAAATCTTCAAGTGCTGGTTGTTCAGGTCTTCTTAATCCTGAGCTCAAACTTGCTAATTTTAAGGCAGAGTGTTCAAATCTTGGAATTGCTGGACAGATTGATGGTGTTGAAGCCCTCAACAACATTTTGCTCATTGGAATGACAAACAGAAAGGACCTCCTTGATGAGGCTCTGTTACGGTAAGTATGCTTATTTGAGTTTTCATTTCTCATGGATAGAGACTCTACAGCATTACTGTTGTGCAACAGGATAGCTGTATGTTGAATGGAACAGGGATGGGCATCCACATGAATTCAAAGATGTTATTGCTTTGTAGAGCAACATTGGGTTTTGGTTTGACCCTATATTTTGTTGCAGGCCAGGTCATATGGAAGTGCAAATTGAGATTGGACTGCCAGATGAGAAAGGGCGGTTCCAGATCCCGAGCATCCATTCTAAACAAGATGAAAGAGAACTCATTTCTCAGTGCTGATGTTGACTTGAAAGAACTTGGTAGACTCCTCTGTTGGTCAATCTGGCAATTTTGTGTGGGTTGAAATTTCAATGCATTTGTTTCATTGACTACAGGTGGTTTGTTTCATCTAGCACACTGTTAAGGAATTATTAGACCAAATTGAAGCTAGTTCAATCAAGCTGATGCTTTCTTCAGAGGCCTTTATACTTGTGCAGTTGCTGTTTAGGAAGTGGTGAGCTGGTTATGAAGCATTCTGGTTTGTGCAGCATCAAAAACACAGAATTTCAGTGGAGCAGAGTTGGAAGGGCTGGTTAAAAGCGCAACATCTTTTGCTCTCAACAGGTTTTATAACTTTCAAGTGACATCCTTTTCTATTTTGGGAAATTTAGATTTTGGCAAAATCAAGAATGCGTTCCCAAGCCTATCTTGCTCTAGCTTAGCAGTACCATCAACAACCCAGTCAACTGAAATTAGAAGCAGACCAGTCCATGCTACCTTTACCACACCTCTCATGTGTTAAGCTAGTTGGTTGCCTGGATTATACACTAAGTCTGACAATGTAAAGAAGCAAGTAATCAAGAGTTGCAGACACTCTTGAATTCATGGTTGCTTTCTGTTCTGCTAAGCCCAGTTCCTGCTTTGTGATTGCTTCAGGCAAGTGAGTGCTGCAGACCTTTCAAGGGAAATAGTTGAGGACAACATCAAAGTGACCATGGATGATTTCATGTCGGCTCTCAATGAGGTGAAACCTGCATTTGGTGCAGCCATCAACACTCTCGAGATGTGCAGGTTCATCTTTCCTGACTGTTTTCAAACAAATTGCTTTCAGATTGGTTTTGTGTCTAACAACCAGTAAAGATTTTTTTGCTTATGGCACTCTCATTTGTCTTGGGGGGATGTCATGTAAACACTGCAGCACTGTACCTTAGCAGGATTACTCATTCAGTTTGGGCATTACAGATTGAATGGGATGCTGGATTGTGGAGAGAGACATGCACATATTCAAAGAACAGTCATGACTTTTGTGGAGCAAGTAAGGAAAAGTGAGAGAACGTACACCTCTGCTCACTTGCCTCCTTGAAGGACCTGGTGGCAGGTACATATCTTTTCTTGGGTGCAGTCCTCTCAATGCATTGTGAGAGGCTGCAAGAGTTCCATGCTAAGGGCAGTTGCTATGAGTTCTGTGCTGGTGCTTTTGCTCAGAAAATGCTTGAAGCATCAAGGACAGAGTCATGCTTCAAATGTGTTTTCTCCTTCCTTCATCTTTCATAATGAGCAAGTTGCAAATATCCATATGTGAAGAGGCATTTCTGCTTGTTTGACTTGCTTCATGCAATCAGAGTAAGTGGCAATGATTTTCAGTTTCAGCATAAGAAGTAACATGTATATTGTCACATGTTTTTTACTTGCCTGCAGTGGTAAGACAACATTGGCAGCAACTATTGGAATTGAAAGTGGTTTTCCATTCATTAAAATTGTAAGCTCAACTTTATCTATGCTTATGCTCCATTGTTGAGGTCTAGGCTGCTCTCTTCCTGCTTCTTTCAACCTTGGCTTGGTTTGTATCTTTTCCATGTGAGATTTGTGTATGTGCTTGGTCTGATAAAGCAGGAAAAGACTTTCCTTCTTTGTGCTGTAGCTTTCTGAATTCTTGTTTTCTGCACAGGTGTCTGCTGAGAATATGATCGGTCTTCAAGAGTCCACTAAGTGTGGTATGATTACCAAGGTAGCTACAGCCACCTTAAGTGCCTTTGAGATGAGAACTTTTTGCTTAGCTTTCTACAGCTGGACTTCCTAGCTGAGTGGTTAGGGTTGCATATCTTTGAGGCAGGAAAGTTCATGCAATTTGAGGGTGGAATTGTAGAACAATTTGCTCAAAATTACTTTGATCTATGTTGTACGACACTGGTTTGGGCTTAGACAGCCCTCAGATTTCACTCCTCTATTTTGTTCTCTTAGTTGTGTCTTGTCAGATTCATGTCATTTGGAGCGCCTGTGGGCAGGGCTAACGTGATACATGGCCTGCTAGAGTTTGCTAAGTTACTTAGAATAGTGCAGAATGTTGCATTTAGTATTTGTAAGTATCAAATTGATGTACTACATGACATTCTTTTTGAGCCAATAAAATCACAAAAATTTAGGATTGAAAACTTTAATGTTTGGATATAAGAGTAGAAATGTAGGTTTTTTTCCCCTATTAGACTGCAACACTTAAATCTGGGCAAATGTATTGGAACACTAATTTGGAAAACCATATAAGGCATGTAATATGATTTGGGTATAATCTGTATATTATTTTAAACAAATTTAACATAAATAAACTAAACAAAACCTAAGGTGATATATGCAATACATATTCATGTATATTTCAAATACAACTTACATACAATTTAAATACAACCATTATACATAACCAGTAATATATGGGTACATCTTAATATGTACCCATATAATAATGAGTAGAATACATTCAATACACAATTGTGGACCCCTTATGCCTAAAATATGTATAATACATTTGGAATATTCACAAGGATATGACTCATTTGATGACATTTGCAATTAATGGTAGGTAGAGGGGTCTTCTTGGATGGAAATTGTAATGAAAGCTATCCAAATGAAAAGATGAAATAATCCATTAGTCATAAGTTAGTCATAGAGTAGTTGCAAGCAGCTTGAAATGGAAACAATAGTTGTAGATATAACCAACAATAGTTGTAAATGTCAAATAGTCACAACTAGTCGCAAATTCGTTGGTTGCAAAATCACAGATTTCTACTAGTGTCAGTCTACGTTCAAATACTTCTTTGAGTTCAATGAAGGTCATGTCAACATGCGATCCTTGTGCACAATGCTGGACAATGAGGTCGTCAACATACCATTGGTAAATGCCACAAATATCAGCTTGATTTGTCAATCACTTCTATTCGATCTGTTCAACGTTACTACTATAACAATCGATTAAGCAACGACAAATGTAATGGTGGAGTCAATGCCAAACACACCAACTCCATCAACAGTGGTCAAGGCAAGGCCAAGATATCCCAAGAAGAAAGTGGTCACCGCGTTAGGATCGCTTCAAAAATCGATATTATAGTTCTTTTCCGAGTAATCATTACAGCCTTGAAGGCAAACTAATCAATATAATGACATTGGGTCACCATATCAACTCAAAAAGGTCTTTATGGTTTTGGATAGATTTCGGCAAGAGGAGTCAATTGCCACCTTCGTTTTCTAAATCTGACGAATATTGATGATGTTACGACATTTATGGGAGGTAGGGGTCCGTATGGAACCCCGGGGTCCTGCCATAAGGTTCATATGTACTTTGGGTTGGGATGACAAATTATCCCCATCACATGTGGTGGAAAGTGCGACCTATGATCGTTTTGTAGAATGTGGGGTGATGCAAACTATTTTTAACACCCCAACATCACCTTTTAATAGCCAAAAATCATTTTTGTCATTTGTAAGTCCATGATTGCCAAGGTTGTTTAACTTAGTTTGATATAACATCATCCCCCCTTGCATCAACATGTGGTTCTACAAACTATCGGTGCAACAATAAAAGTAGGGATGGGCGGGTTGGTGTAATGGGGCAAAAAACATATATTTTGCCATACCCAAACTTAAGATCTAGGTGAGGTAATTAAAATCCATGACATGCACCAAAAAATTTACTTTCGCACACTTTTTGAAAGATTTGACATTGTACATTGTTTGTTTAAAACCCCATGGTTTATTCCCCATCATCTACATTGAGTTCTTCCATGAATAATGAATCAACATTTCAAAATATGTTTAGTCACGCATCCTAAAATGCATGAAAATACATTTTTTTTAAAAATTAGTAAATTTGTTCGTGGAAGTCCAAGATTGTTGACCCAACCAAAAGTGATTTGTTATCATGGTTGACCAAACATGATTAGCATCTTAAATTCAATATGTCATCCACCAAACATGTGTGTGATTTCAAAATGAACTAATATATTCATTGGATCATGTGAAGAATTATTGCACACCTTCACCATTAAGATATGCACTCACATAAAACTCGATTGAAAGTGGAAATACTATATAGTTGTAGTCTAACAAGTAAGTGGTTCAAAGTAAATAATGAAATTCACTAAGGATCTAACGCGTTGTGTCCAATTTGAAGATACAAAGATAGGGTGAAAGAATCATAACTTACCATGATGGAATATGAAGGAGCCGTATGTGGGTGTTCAATTCAATGTCGCGCTTGATGGTTGGAACCTTCCGTTTCATTTTTCATGACATCTACAACAACCTCCTAATCTAACGTGCATTGAATTTTTTGGGAAGCTAATATAAAAAAAACATGTTACAACATCTCATAATTTTTTATTTTATTTTATTTTTTGATCAAGAATTAAGCCTCGAAACTGAAAACCACTTGCCTAGATTGAAAAAACAACCAATTTGACCCCCTCTACTTTCAACCAGTTCAGTTCCCTTACAGCAAACCCGATGATGCTGAAATTTGGGGAGAAGCTTTTACACCTTTCAAACTAAAACTTATTCAAATTTGACACATATCCAACGGTGGATTTGAGAGAAACAACTAATTAAATCAAAAGTCCACAGACTTTGCCATAGAAATCATTCCATTAACCCCACTACAACCCCCCCTACTTCCAACCCATGTAGCTCCCTTACAAAACGCCCAATCAAGCTAAATTTTGGGGAGAGCCTTCTACACCTTCCAAACTAAAATTGATTCAAATTTGACATAAATCCAACGGTAGATTTGTGAGGAACAACTAATTAAAACAAAAGTCTAGAGGTTTTGAAACAAGTATTTGCTACACAAGTTCTTTTCATGCTTAATCTTTACACACACTCTTTCCATGCTTGATTCTTGCACACATCCTTTCCATGTTTGATTCTTGCACACATAAGAACTAAAAAAATCCTCACACTTCCTCCTCCTCTCCTTTTCTTCTTCCCATCCACACACACTAAAACCTCCTCCTTGGTAAGCCTCCATGACCTCCTTGAGCTTGTTCCCCTTGTCCAATGAAAGCTTCGAAATCCCTTGCTCCAATCGATGGCCTCCTCATCCTTTCTTGAACCAATGAGAATTGAAAATAAATTGCCATCCAATTGGGTTTAGGATGAAAATTCTTGGGTCCAATGAGACACAAGAAATATTCCATCCTCCAATCAACTAGGATGACAATCCTCATGACTAATGGATTGGAGGATTCATCCTTCCTCTTATCTTGGATATCTTGATGATGTTTCTTGAGCTTGATCCTCATCCTTTCCATCCGTTGACCTTCACATCCTACTTCTTCATCCTAACTACTTCAAGTAACTAACTACTAGGATAATTTATCGGTAGTAACAAGTAATTGTCTTTGAATTCTTACTTGACTAATTCAATAGTTGGACTAACATTCCCCTGTATCATTTACTTTTTGATTTCCCTACCTATTTATTTTACCATGCACTAATTAACAATGTAGTACATAGTATTGGAGTTAAATTTTGCATCACAAAAAACCATCACATACTTTTAGATCCACCGTCAAAATTAGGGTTTGAGGAATCCATTAGATCCAAGATGTTCGAGTTTCCATGAGGTTTCGCTGTCACTCCCACACCTTACGCCTACCCTAATTTGTTAAATAAAAAGGCCTCGACCCCTTCTGAACGCAAGTACCACCTTGTTTGTACTACCTTCTTGTTTTTGTTAATGCAAGTGCGAACTAGTCATGGTGGACGATGACGCTACGCCTTCAAATCCTCCAGTCACACCTGTACAACAAGAAGAGCTTGAAGAAGCACCGCTCGATTTGAATGTTTCTCAACGGCCGCGCGAAGAAGAACCGCCCAGGAGAGTGGTGCGCATTTGAGTCGATCGTTCAGTATGGGATCGTTGATTGTCTCCTAACCCACATGCTTTAGCAATTTATTTAGAGTTTGTTCCTGCTCATGGAGCCGCGCCAGAAAGGTTTAAAGACTGCTAGTGCGAAGATGATGATGTCCGTCTCCATTGTCGAACGTGGGTTCCCGGTGATGGCCATTATCGTTGGCTACGAGGCCTAATCAACCCACTTCCCTTGGAGCATCAAGCCGAGTACTTCGCTCGCACCATTCGTCGCATCCTAGATTTTTTACAACTGTGATCTATCCTTTAAGTCAGTTATTCAGTTGTAATTCACCTCAGGCTACTCAGGCAAAAATGTTAATACTTAAGCTCGATTTTAATCCTACTTAAGAATTTGGTAGAGTGAAAACTAAATAAAGATGTAATAGGACTACACCCTAAAATTTTACAAGTACACCATTAGTGCTTGATGATCATTCTACAGACTAACTTAACATTGTCGTGGTGAAATGTTATTGTTAATTATGGGCTTGGATTCCCAATATATCAATAAATCCCATCTAATTTTACATCCCTTTTACCTTCTCCACAACATAAAAAAGGACAATGCACTTCTAAAGGTTTACTAGGTCTTAGTGTTACATCGACTGAAATAAAGAAGTATTTTATGCCTAGAAATATCACAAAAGCTAATTCAACTATTAATATTCATTATTTGAAGGTTTATAAGCATTCAAATCATTAGTACTAAGGAAATTTAAGGAACTAAAGCTTAACTATTTGTTGAGCTATAATCCATGGCTCACATATCACCCTAATGGTGTTAAATTAATCCACATCCATTGAAATTAATGGGCAAGTGAATCAACTATGGTAGTAACTACCTGCATTAGCACACTGAACGTAGTGATTGGCTACTACTTGCAATTTCAACAATGTGTTCAATGGTGATATTAAATGTAATGTTAAGTCTTTGCTACCATCATCCACCTACCATTAACATCACCAATTTGTCACTAGAGGATTCAAAACCATGGGGAAGGCCAAATAATCCAATCAACATAGTTAATTTATTTTATTTTTGTGGATGCCACTTGATAAACCTCAATGGTAGCAAACCCTTAAAGTTATCTTAGGTCTACATTCATGGTTAATAATATGTGGTTTATTCCCAAAATCTAAGGTAACCATTTTAAGGGTATAAAATTGTTCTCCAACCAATTCATTGTAAAACATAACATGTGTAATTATCATTCAAGCTCACATTTAATATAATATACTGGTTTGGTTGGGATTAACCTAGATCACAACCTTGTGATTAGTTAACCTTCGATCTTTCTCTGACCTACCAATTGATGTTAAGATTTGTTATGGGCATGGTTCAATATTAACATTGGTTGTTGCAACCTTAGCCTTACATTCATGACCAAAGTAAATGCTTATAACAGTGTAGGACAATAGGAAGCCTGAGAGGCACATCTTCTACTCTCGGGAGTGCAAGAGAGTGTGAGAGAATGAACCTTCACATTCCCAAATGAATACCCACTTTGGGAGTTAAAGTCCCAATGGACTCGCAAGTCTTCAAGGAACAATTTCAAAGGTTAAAATCCATTGGATTAAAGAGTTATTTATAGAATTGAAAAGATATTGAAACGTAGATGTTTAAAATGGGTTTGCAAGACCCATTTGGACATTAAAAACACAATGTTATGGCCAAAAGTGTCGCAACCCCACTTTGGCCAAGTGTGGAGGTGAAGCCCAACACTTGGAAAAGTGAGGATTTGGAGTCCTCCGGGACTCCTGAATGTTTAGAACTCGACAGCAGGACCCAAAACACCTCACATTGGAGTGTTCTTGGTGTCATTGGAAAGGTCTTGAAGCGTAGATATTGAAAATGGCCTCGCATTGGCCATTTAAACATTTGTCATGCAAGTTATGGGCAAAAGAAGGGCCGAAAGTCAAACTGGCAGTTTGATTCCCAACCACTAAAAGTCGGACATCGACCTCTTCCCGACCTCCGAATTGAGTGTGCAATACGTCGTTGGAGAGATCTCGACAAGGGCTACAAGTTTAGTTTAGACCTTGTTATGATCAAACTTTGCATTCAAGAGTTATGAGCTCTCAAAGTCCCGAGACTCCAACCGAGACCATTTCGAGACAATTTCGGGACTCCAACTGGGGAGTCCCGGGAAAAAGAGCCATTTGGATGTACTCTCAGTAGGGCGTCGCAGAGAATACTATATGGGGGAAGGTGGTGGCTTCCCCCGAGTCTGGGCCGTGGTGTGTCTTGTGGTCCAAAGTGCCCGTGGCTTGTCCCCACACCCAAAGGTGTCCTGGAAATGTGAACAAACCACTTTGTGGTTTGTTTTGATGCAGATTCAAGCTTGATCAAGTAATACCTCTTCTTAATCTAATCCCTGGGCTCCCAACTCGACCCTCTACCCCTTTTTAGAGTTGGAAGTCGGGGCGCCTTCCGAGTCCCAACTTTCCGCAACTACATTTTGGTGATCCCTCAAGTGGGTTCACCCCGGGACTTGGGAGTGCGTCAAAAAGAAAGGCCATGAGTCAAATTGGTAATTTGATTCCCGACCACTAAAAGTCGGGAATTGACTTGATTTTTTTGCGTGCAAATGGCGTGCAACATATAATTTGAAAGCTCTTGAAGATAATTATAACTTTGCTTTAGACCTCATTTCAATTGGAGGTCTGCACACAAAGTTGTGGGCCCTCAAAGTCGCGAGAGTCTTGGGCCAAAATGCCATTTGGATGTGGGTCTTATGGAAAAGCACATAGTATACTATAAAGGGGAAGGTGGTGGCTTTCCCCAAGTCCAGGCTATGGTGAGTCTTGTGAGTCCGAATTTGCTAGTGGCTCATCCTAGCACCAAAAATCCTCCGACTATGCATTAACCAACTTGTTGTTTGGTTTTGTGTAGGTTCGTGTGAGTGATTAAGTGCTTGTCATTCTTCCTAGTCCCATTCCGGAGCTCTAGCACGCCCCTCTACCCCCAAAGTGCTATGAACCAAGGAGTGTGTCCTTCAACTCCTTGTTCTTTCGTTGTCACTTCAGACTCACATTTGAGTCTGTCAAGGAGCTTGGGAACGCGTCATTGGTCAATCTAAAACCTTCCACTAATACTTTGAAAAATCTTTTGGGGTTGGTATCAATGTGTTACTTGCCCTTTCAACTAGAGAACTCATTAGTCATTATGTATTATGACCACACTAAGGACAACATTTGCCTTGTTAATGGTTAATTGCACTAAGAATTGCTTGGGAACAATTACATGTTAAAATGAAAATTTGAAATTTAAAAATCTAGTTGACCTAATGTTATGGGGGAATGAAGTCAAAATTCAATTTTTGTTTGACATGAGCACCATCCTTGGTGTTCTTCCATCTTCACATAATGTGGTTGCGAAATGAAACACTACCGTTAGTAGAACACTAGGTACCAAAAATGTTTTAGCAACAAATAATGGTGTTTAATACATCATTGTTGTTACCCATGACAAGTTACTTGGTGCCTTTAAAAAATTACAAGCTACAAAAATTCAAACAAAATACAAAATTTTCAAAAACAAAACACAATATAACAAAAAAACCTTTAGCTTCATGACATTTGTTTCAACTAAATCCCATGCAAAACAAAAATAAACCAAATGCTGAAAAACAACAATAAATCTAGTTATAACTTATCGAACGAAATCTAATTTTTGAATTGAAAAATTACTCACCTATACACATAGGAGTCCAAGCACAACCAAACCTTGTGGACACATAAACTTGCATAAAAACTTGTAAAAACAAACACAACACAACACAAGAAAGTGGTGTGATTTCAAATTGAGAAAACTGAATTGAGTCACCCCATTCAACGATTTATGTCCCATCCAAAAATCCAAATAATTAAAACCTCATTCACACTAGATTTAATTCCAAGCTAACTTGCTCTAGTTTTCTTTTTGTAACTAAGAAATAACTACTTAAAACATAGTAAATTCTTCACAACAACAATGTTTGAATTATAACTTTAGTATTTTTTTCCCCTTTTTTTCTCATCATTAGGAGGACTCATTGATGGACTTTGCCATCTTCATAAGACTTGGGACTTAGGCCTTGGGCTTGGGATTAAATCCTTCACACTATGCCATAGCAACTCTGAATAATAATGTTGTTTATTTGCGTGAAAGGTTTGATTCCTATAGGATTTTGCCTTTTCTTGGGACTTATGAAATCAGGCCATGTGATGTAGTGTGAAATGGCCCTTTAGATGTCTTTTTTCAAACTTCCTAACACATATTCTTTATAGGTTGCATTCAAATTCTTAATAATTGTCATAATCAATGTTATTTTTAAATTATTAAAATCAACATATGTTAAAACAATAGTAAAAGTGGTAGTACCGAGGTGAGGTAAAAAACTAAAAATGATGCAAGACAAAACATGCATTTTGCAAGAAACATAAGAATCACATGATGTGATTCTTAATCAACTATCACATTTGCAAGGATTTGGTGGAATTTAAGGGTTAAGTACCACCAAAGGTGAAAGTTGATGTTAGACTTTTGTACAAATAGTCACCACATTTTTCAAAGGATTTTAAGAAGAACTCAAGGGGACACAAGTTACAAAAGTCATGTTGAGAAGGAGTAAGAGGATTTGAGATAAAGATAGATGTGTGTGTGTACGAGGGTGTGTGAGTTGGAAAATACCTTTGGAATGAAAAATATTTAATTGTAAAGGAGACACATGTATTTTTTTTTCATTGAATTCTTTTCATCACACATCATAATTGGGTAGCACATGAGGAAGAATTTTGTTCAATTCTATTGCATATTTATGTTGTCATGAATAACTATGTCTTGAATTTTGAATGTAATCGATTTTGGGAAAAATGTTATGGTCATGTAATTTTAACAAAGGTTCCCAAGTTTAATGATAATGTAAGTAATTTTGCCCGATATTGATTTGACATCCTTAACATTTCATGCCCAAAAATTATTATTATCAGATGTCATTAGAAAGGTAACTAAAACACTTGGGCTTGTGCTACTCCACATTACTATTGTGTGTGAAATGTTGAAAATTAAATTTGATTTTGTGAAAATTAAATTTCATTTGAAGGAATTTGTATAATGCAGCTTGAATTGATTCAAATACACTTAATGGAATTCAAATTACAATGAATTTATAATAAATTAGATTGAATTCTTTTTCTAATTTGGTTGAATTGAATTCAACCAAGTTATGAAAATTCAATTATGAAAAGGCACATGTTAATTTGCCTTTTTGTATCCAGGTACATGGGTTGGTGAAAGGAATGATATATTTAAATATTTATGGACCATTTTCATAATTCCAAGACACTTAAATAGTTATAGAATGTTTTCATGATTGTCACGGTGATAACCACTAATGGGCCTTATACTTGTTTTGTATAAACTGTTTCCAATTATCATATCACATTTTATTATAAAAATAACTAAAACATTTCATAATTCCAAGTTTGGAAACATTTTCCAATATCTTGGATGTAAAATATTTTGATAGGATATCACACATGAAGGCACATGTAAACACAATAACTAGAGTCACATGTGTACACTTAGATGAATGCTTCGAAAATAATTAGTTGGTCAGTCAAGTTGACACACTAGAACACAATTGATTATTGTGAATGAAACCATAATTTATACATTTTCATGAAAATTTTAGAACCTTCAGTTTTTTAAAAAATTCAATAGAAATATATAGAAATATATTTCAACTTTTTCATAAATATGTCATTTTCAAATCATTATTATATCAATTATTAATAAAATCAAATTCCATAACTTAAATTACCACTTATATATATGAAATAAAATAAAATAGTGGTTACACTGGCAAATGCTCATAATCATATTATTGAGTTTGCATTCATTTATGAAATACTAATATAAATCACATAAGATTTAATAATGTCAATAACATATGATGTAAATAATATGAATAAGTGTATATAGTCGAATTTTCTGTTTTTCCTAAGTTTGTGATGCAACTCACAATGGCAATCAATGTTTTGTTTTCAACAAAATTTGTCAATTTTCTGACAAAAAAATTGGGAAATTTTTGGATTTTCTATTCAAATGCTAATTCACCAAATTTTCAATATATATAAAAATGTAGGGTGGGGTGGGAGAGAAAACACCCTAATGGCAACAATACATAAGAAAATTTAACCAAATTTTCCTTTAAAAAATATGAAAGTGGAAACGTTTAAGCATCAACTTTATTAAGCCTAATACTTTCAGAATTTGGCGATTTGTTTTTAGAAGTATTTTTCCTCGAAATTTGGCAATCAGAAAACCCCGAAAACACTTACTTATTTCATCGCAGTCTTCATTCATTCGTTGCTTCTTCGTCTGCTTTCTTGGCTGCTGGGAATTAGGGTTTGGAGCTCACCTTTGAAACGCGGAGTTGGTTTGTTGTATGCGACGAGGAGTCGACCGGCCGTCATGGCGATGGCGGGTATGTGCAGTTCCTGCCACAGTTTGGAGATGGGCCGGGGAGATGACGGCTTCTGGTACTGCAGGGTGTGCGGCGCGCAGTCGCAGAATTTTCTGGAGGAAGCGTTTGATCATGACGATGTCCATCTCTTTAACCTCCGTCATGTCCGAGAAAAGAATGTGGCTCGTGGTGAGGACATGATGATGGCTGGGATTTTGGCGTCGCAACAACAGCAACAAGATCAACAACAACAGGAACTAGGGCTTTTCTCTTCCCAAAAATTTTCTCAACAAAACCTAGCCTTCCTTGGGGATTTTTCTTCTCAATTTGGAGTTCTCTCACAATTCGGCTCGCAGCCTGGAATTGCAAAGATTGAGCAAACTGGACCAGTTTTGCCAGAAAGTCTGGTTGCTCATACCTTGAATTCGCAAGTGGGGTTATCACAGGCCGACAAGCTTTCTTCAAAGATCCGGAGTGTATATGTGGAAGGGATGCAGATTTTACTGCAATTGCAATGTGAGGCTTTGGTGCAAAAATTTGGGGTCAATCCTTTGGTGTGTGGGATTGCTGGACCCGTTTGGATGAGGTTCGTGGCTAGCACTTGCGTTTTCGAGAAGGGGTGGGCAAATGAAGTTTTGTTAGTTGCTGAAGCTCGGGCGCTAAAGCCTAGAAAATCCCGACAAAGTGGAATTAGTGAAAGTATGTCCTCTGAACCCTTTTTCTTCCTTCAAATTTCTGCATATACCTACATAGGATCTAAGTGTTTGCAAAATCAAATTTTGATGGAGATAGTTCAGGGTTCAGGGTTTAGGGTTTCAATCTCCAGGGGTTACTTGTTTCATTAGGAGGACGAATCTAACAGTCATTGCAAATCAGAATTGGGAGCATTCACAATCTCCCCTACTTTTGCCACGAGCCATGTAGGGTTCAAGGATTTGTCACTGAGGATATTTGTCAGCCAACCAATTCAATGTGATGATGCTTATTGCACTTATCATTTCTTGGGTTTCACTTTGTGCTGTGATAAAGCCAATCGACCAAACCAAATCAGTAATGTAGTTTGGTGAGATTCAGACAAGTGCTAACTCTCCTTGAATCTTCAAATCTTCAGGAACAGAGGACAAAGAATCTAAACTGGAGGACAAAGAATTTAAGCGGAAGCGGAAGCTGAAAAAGAGGCATCTTGTAGAGCCCTGGACAACATATGGAGAAAGTGCTCGACATGTGTGGCTAAAAAATCTTAAGGGACGCATTCCTTTACGAGCAACCCTTGCAATCTTGTTTCTAGTTTGCCATATTGCACGAGAGTCAATTCTCCCTACGGATCTCACAAAATGGGCTCTTGATGGCAGTTTACCATACATAGCTGCACACACTGAAATCTCAAAACGCTTGGAGTGGCCTGCTCAGCAGCCGCTACCCTTGACCTCAAAGCTCATGTTTAAACCACAGAATATTACAAGTGCCAGAGTCATTGAATACCTTGCTAGCTTAATTGCTGATAGGATTAAGATTGAGCTCCCCCCTGTAAATTTCCATGCGATTGCTAGTCGTTTTTTAAAAGAGTTGGATCTTCCTGTCCAGAAGCTTGGATTTTATGTTTGCCGACTTTTTGAGTGGTACCCAATCTCTGGCCTATGGTTATCGTCTCAGGAAAGCTGTTTCCCAACTCGTGTCTATGTCATGGCAATGCTAGTGGTGACATTCAAGATAGTTTACAAGCTTGATGGTAGAAACAGTGAAAAGACAAAGTCAACATTGCAACCTTTCAAAGGCCTAAAGGGCACAGTTGCATCTTCAAGCAATGAGGGAAGCAACATCAGGGACTTGCAAGAGAATGATTGTGCATGGGACTCAAAGAAATTTGTGGCCAAATTGGAGAATCAAGTGTGCGATGATCATGAGTGCACTGGTGGGTTTGTTTCCAGTTAATAACTGTACAATCCTAACTGAGCATCTATGATCAAATTCCATGAAGAATTGCAGTAACTAGGGTTACTATTACAGTGGACACTTCTAGGGTGCATTTTATTAACCTAAACATATGGATGAATACAACTCTATATGTGCCTCAAACATGTAAAATGAATGGCATATACACTGCTGTCTTGCAAGATTATCTGATCCAAAGGTTGGCCTGTTTATCTTGTGTGTGTGTTTCGCCTCATAGATTCATGTGAGTGTTGGGCTTGATCAGACGACCAGGAGGAGCTGATGGCCTATTTGAAGTACTGTCGAGATGTCATATTTGCAGGCGAGAGACTGACAACTGATGAGGAACAATTGCGGGACTATTTCTGGGAGCTCTACAAGAAAGCTTCTGAAAAGGTTCTGTATCCCTAGTTTCCCAGCAACTTGTCATGTTTCCAGGCACAAAAGGTCTAAATCTTCTGTGATAGAAGCACAATTACATGAAGCTATGTAGCAAGTATACATCCAGGTCAAGAAACAACTTACACCTGCTCCTTCTGTTTTATTTGTGAGTTGTTGGGGGAGGATTTAGGAGTTTAAGGATGCAGGGTTCAAATTTCATGACATGTTTTCTGAATGCATTCTTTTTGTGCAGGATGCCTCAGTCAAGTGCAGTAGAGCAACAAATTTGAAATTGGGGAGAACAGACTCAGAGCAGGAAGGTAGCAAAGCACTTGGGGAAGAGTTTCCCTCTACCTGCACCAATACCAGCCCACAGAGTCAAGATTCTCTGCACCAGAATTTGAATGACACAAGCTTTGGGCTGGGATCTCATCTTGAACCAAGTAACAAGGTACTCTCAGAAGCAAAAAGCTTGCAACGAAGGAATTCAAATGACAAACAGAAGAGCTCTGTTGCAGAACTGAGAGCAGTGCCTAAGGAAACTAGCACTCAAGAATTGGAAAATTTGGGATTTTCAATTTTGAATCCAGTAAAAAAAACTCCTCTGAATGATGAGTATTTAAGATACTCAACCTCGCGAGGTGGAAATCGTTATGTGCATAGGGAGTATGTGATAGTACTCCAAGTATGTGCAAAATTTATAAAGGTTGACCCGAGGGTTCTTCATTCTGCTGTCCAAAATGTTGAGAAAGGGCTAGTAAAGTCTGAAAGGGGCATAGAGCAATTTCTTGCCTCTGTAGAAAGGGAACCTTCAGCTGATGAAATGCCTTCTGTAGAGCCAATGGAGGAGGATCTTGTTATGGACAATGATGCAATTTGATTACTGTGACACACTTCAACAAGGATCAACTCCATGGGAATTTGTTGTTCAAATGGTGATGCTGTTGTAGTTGGGTGAAAGTGACACCAACCAGAATGCAAATGTGATGGTATTCAGCAAAAGGGAACAGAAGGTGAGTCTATTGGTGCTACATATTCAAGGCCATATTATATTTTCCTATTTCACTGTAACCCAAGTTTAGAGATCACACTAGTACATATCTCAAAACTCAATATTCTCTCCTCCTGGATGCTTTGTTCCAGTAACTGATAATTCAGTTGATAAGGATATGATCAACAATGTACCCACAAACCTGCCATCTCCAAATGTCCGGGACTTAAAATCTCGTTGCTAGGATTTTCCACCACCAGTCCACGGCCTCCTACAGTCAAGTTGCTGAAATAGGCCATCGCTACTTGACTCTCTCAGCACATTCTTTGAATTGCTGTACATGTTCTGATCTCCCTGTGAGTTTTGTGGAGTTGTTGACACTCTCCTCATTCTACCCACACTACTGTTTGACAGTACTCGTTGATTTTGGATACCAGGAGATGTATGAATGCATGTCCTCCTCTTCTAAACTAGTACCTGCTTGTTATGTTGTGCAAAAGTTTGAGCCTCTGTGCACGTTGAGCATTTGTGCATATTATCCTGAATCATCGTGACTTGTACTATGGGTGCACTGATGCCCTTGTCTACTCTCATAGACATCTTTTGAACTTTCTGAAGATCTACAATTAGGCTGCAGTTTCTAAACTTAGAATTGCTAAACTTGTTGCATTGAATATGGGCAGGAGGAGGAACATTGGTGTTTCGATTTGTGGGACAGGAGCTTACCATTCTCCAACTGCACAGAGCAGTGAAAAGGAACGAGCTGGTGGAGGTATGAGACTTGATGCAATCTAATACATGTGAAAAATGCAATCTGATACATTTGTAGTTGTGGGAATTTAGGAGTTTAGGAAAGTCATGGGAAATGTGCCAATATATGTGAAAATTAACACAAATAGGTAGGGACACAGCACACAACAACACTTCAGCACTTTCTGAAAAAACTAGAAAGTTTTGTTTCATGAATGTGAAGCTAGAAGGTGAGAAATTAGTAAACATGGTCAAACAGGCAGCACATGAAGAACTACAGAATTGATGATTATCTGAGGGAGAAGAATCAAAAGCATTTGAATGAGTCAAGACAATTGTATGTGCAAGCTGTGCATTCAAATCCATGATATCCTCTCAAGAGCAAGCACCTTTGAGACAGAGGATGTGATTCCTGAGCTGAAACTGGATTTGTTTTCATTGTGCACAGGTAGTCAAGTTCAGTCTTCAAATAACTCACAAGTTCCGTATCTAACATTACCCACTTTGCAGCAGTAGACATGTTAGATTATAATCTACATATCTAGTCAAGTTGGATGCTAGATGTTGATCTTGGATCTGCAGAATAATCTGGGGAGCCTATGCAAAGAGATTTAGATTTACAGATTAAATTTCAATGTTTCATATCTCCCCCGCAAATGGGTGCTTCAAGTCACTGTTTGAGTAACTTTGCCCATGTTTGCTTGGTTCTTGACTTTCTAGTTTGCATGTTCCCGACCAATCCTGCATTGTTATGTGGCCCTAATCATCTCCTGCCTCTATTTAACACACCACATCCAATGCTTGCATGTGTATCCATTTGCCTCTATAGGCCATCCTCTGTCCTTTGCACAATATCTAGGGATGGAGAGTATCTCCATGTTTGTGGAACATGGGTGCAAGAACTTTGCCTGCATTCCCTTTGCCCAAGTTCTCACTTTCTATGTTCTCATATGTTTTCAACCAATCCCAGATTGCATTGTGGTCTTGATTGTCTTGCACCTTGACATGCCTTTGTAGACTATCACAACATCCTTTTCACATTGCATCTAGGGCCACAATGAACCACCACATGTAAATATGTCAAGCAAGAAAATAACATCCGATTTTGATTTTTTTAGTAGTTCCATTAAAACATTGTTTAGATTGCCAAAAGCATTTTCAACTATACATCAACCACATTTGTGTTTTCTCTTATTGTTGTTCTAAAATTGTACAATGGATGAAAGACTTAGAAATTAGAATGTGGGTGTTATTGATTGCACTTGTATGCTGGGCAAGCTACACCATTGTTTAAAATCCTTGATGATATCACACATCTCTAGTCTTATTGATTGAAAAATCAATTCAATAATTTAAAAATATATGTTATAGGGGCAAATTTGTGTAACACCAAATATACAATGGACTTCCCTAGTACAAACAATTCTTCACATGAGAAAATTACAACCATGCGTGAGTTTTAAAATGGCACAAAACACCCAAATCTTGATAGGGATTTTTTTTTATAATCAGTATTTTGCTTCACCAAAATAGGCCTTATCTATCTACAATTTTAAAGAAGATGAAGTTGGTCAACCTAAAGTTTTCCACCCAAGTGCATTCTTTACTCAAGGATTCATATGAAGTGTAACTAGTGTTTAGTTTACACAATTAGAATTGTGTTTAAGTCCAAATTTTCATGAATGTTTGATGTATTTATATCATTAAAAAAAATATTAATGTAGCACGTTGATAAATCTTAAATTATCCAATAAATATAAAATATCCAAAAATATTTTGAAAGCACTATAATTAATGTTTAATTTATCATTTCAACATTATTTTAATGATGTTTCAAATTTTTCAAATTAAAATTTTTGGCGAATCTTATGTTGCAACATGAATTTATCAATATAAATTCATGATTGCCTATCATGACTCTTAAGGTGCATCCTCAATTAATTAATGGGTGAATGTATTCACACATCAATCATTTTCATATTTAGTGAATAGGAATTTTAAAACTCAATTATGCTTCTTGATTTCATCTAGAATGCCTTAATTAGTAGGATAGAAGAAGCAAAACATTTGAAAAATACAGGTCATGAAGTGTATCTACACAGAGGAGAAACTAAACATTTTCTTAAATAATTATTAAATTCATGACATCAAACAGAACAAAAGAGAGTTTGAAAAATCGAATTGTGTCTTTTTGCTTCACCTAATGCTTTAATTTTCAAGGGACAGAACATATGAAATGCTTAAAATATACAATTCATAAAGTGTGATTACATATAGGAGAAACTAAGCTTTTTCTTTAGTAATTATTGGATTCATGACATTAAGCAAAAAAAAGCTTGGAGAAAACATTTGAAGGTAGGATTCACAATTTGGAAAAAATACACCCCACATTGAACTATATTTTTGTGTGTGTTTCATCCATGATATGTAATAATAGAAAGTGAAATGAAAAGGGAGGGAGGATGTGTGCATGTATTCCAAATGGGCAAAAGAGAGCAAAGAAAAAAGAAGTAGAGAAAAGTCAACAAATAAACAAAATAAAAAATAAAAAAAGAACGGAAAAAAAGAAAGGGCAAAATGACATCATTACCATAAAGATGTTGAAAGAGATGGTGTTGCATCTCTTCAAGTTGTGGCCATGATGTGAACATGAAATTAACAAAAAATCCACTATGTAGCATCACTGGATGTGATGATTCTATGTGAATCATCATAATTTGAAGTAGAGTAAACTTTTTGAATACCCTAGCATGGCATTATATGTGTGAATATGAAGACTAATGCTAATTACCATCAATCATGATGATAAATTTCAACATGTCATGTGGATTTTTTACAATTGCTACCTAGGTGTTAAGGTGCCTACCACTAAAGATGTTAACACCATGTGTGAAGACAACATAAGCAATGTTTGTACACTCTTGTATGACATTTGAATATGGGTAATTTTGAACCCATTGATTTTTGTAAACAAAAATTTATGCCTTGTGATTACATGCGGCTTTGTGGCCATAGTAAATCAACACCCACCAATGCACAAAGCATGATAATTAGTGTGTGGATAGGAAACAATTTTCCTAGGTTGTATTCATGTCCCATACCTTACCATGATGAATACCTATGTACTAACCATTCACATGCATCTACTTAATAACCACCACATTTGGCACATATTTCCCTACATACAAATAACCCCTCACAATATCTAGCTATTTATTAATTATGATACTTACCCATTTAGATTTTTACAACCCATTGATGATGCATTGGTGGGTGCTAGGTCATTTAATCCTTAGTATGCCAATTAGTAAATAAGTAAACATTTTATTGGTTCATTAAAGTTATGAAAACATTTGTACTTATGATTTGGTTGGTTTTGAAATGTTTTGAAATTATATATTAAGCAATATTTTGTAATCACAACCAAAGGCTTTATTGAAAACCTTCATTTGACGTTGCATTCAAATATCCGTTAACAATTTCATTCATGACCTTGAGTGTGCATGGCCCCATTTCACCCTAAGAAATCTTTGAAACTCACATTCCATGCATATGACTTTTGATTCCATGACCTTGGAGAGGCGGAAATAGTGTGATAAAATATTCAATTAAACAATGTTGTTGTGATGGGGCATGTTTTAGTAAGGCAAAACAAAATATATATCTATCAATGAGGCATGCATTTGAGGATTCCATATTCTCCTTTAAATAGTACAAATCACTAGTTTTTTCCCAAAAGAATAAATCTTACTTTAAAAATATTTTCATAAAAAAAAAATTCAAACTTAAAAGGTTAGAATTTTTATAAAAAATGTTGGAAGGGCACTAGATCTTTAAACATCTCTTTTAAATATAAGAATGGATCTTACATTTACTATTTACAAGCAAGAAAGATCTTACACCTACTTAAACACACATTTTTTTCCTTTAAGTGTAAATCCCTTGCCATTTTTATTGCTTCATGATCTAAATTTATTTAAGCTTATGATAAGGTTCATTATGTGTTTTATGGTGATTAAGACCAATGGTAGGGGAAATTCCCAAAATGGGAAATCAAACTTGACAACCACTTCATTCTATCCTAGGCCTATTATTTTGGGGATGCCCCTACCCTTAAGCTTTCCCTACACAAAAGATCTCCTCGTTCCCATCATCATCATTTGTTTTGAAACTTTTTAAAGAATGCAAACCTCATCCATTATAAGGTGAATATATTTTCTTATGAAAATAAGAAAATATCTTTGATTATGAGACATGCACCAAAGCAAAAATAACCACCTTTCTAAGGTCAAGAAAAGCAATGAGATTGGCTACTACCCAACTTTAGATTATGTGATGAAAGTTGCACCATCCATTGGAAACCTTTTATGTATTATGGAAGGTGGCAAGCTTAATAGAGCAAATTGTCATTATGTTTAGCGATAATGTTGGTTATGAAAATAGTTGAAATAATGCCAAAATAAAACAACATAACCAAGTACAACTTAGTTGTGTGTGAACCACAATTGGGTTAACAATCTTTTCCATTTTACACATAATGTAAACTCTCCACTTTGCCCTTGCTGTAATTAAGGAACTACATATGTAAGTGGGTAAATAGGTATGTAGGCAAGGAATCAAATTTGTTGCCAACAAGTAAGTAAAACTCTTGGGTGTATATTTTGGTAGATAGATGTAGGTGTATGGTTCAACATAGTTAGCCTTCTTCAATGTGACAAATACAACAAAGAAAAAAAAAGTCTATTGTTCACACAACACCAATCTTGCATATAGTGCAATGGTGGGCATTGTTTTATTTTGGTCACTTTCAAGTTGTTAACCTACTTTCCATTCCCTTCCAATAGTATATTTGTTGATCCTCATTGAATTAAAGACATTAACTCCTAACTATTGGTAGTTGAATTATCACATCAAACATTTAACATTAGTAATCAAATTATGATTTATATCGTCCTTATTTTGCTTGTGTTTTATTGCAATAAATTATTCTACAACATTTCTTCACTTTCAAAAATTGGTCTACCATTTCCTTTTTTTCTTTCATGTTCAACAATTTGTTAGTAGATCTGATATCTTTTTAATTATAGTAGAAAAAAATTCAACACTATTCAAATTGGCTAACAGAATGATATCATGGGTTTCGACTTAATGTCGGAACCAACATTTTGTTTTTGCAAAGTTTTGCCAAAATGTGAAAAATATATTTTTTAAAAGAATATTCTGTTGCAGTTTTTTTTTTTGAAAATTTGAAAAACTTCATAAAAAAAGTAGAGGTTTTGAGCTGGTTTTGCCAGATTTAGAAGCCTTCCTCCTGTGGGTCGCCAAATAAAGCCAGATTTAGAAGCCCTTCTCCTGTGGGTCGCCAAATAAAGCCAGATTTAGAAGCCCTTCTCCTGTGAGTCGCCAAATAAAACCAGAGTTAGAAGCCCTTCTCCTGTGGGTCGCCAAATAAAACCAGAGTTAGAAGCCCTTCTCCTGTGGGTCGCCAAATAAAACCAGAGTTAGAAGCCCTTCTTCTGTGGGTCGCCAAATAAAAGCAGGAATACAAATTGTTTTTACTCCTGGGTCTGTCCTGTTGCCATTTAATGCTATATCCTTCTTGGGATGCTAGCCAATGGTGCCACATGAGAAGATTGAAAAACAAATCACTGGTTGGAATGTGCAATTGTAGTCAACAATATACATTATTGTATAAACAATTACACTTACAGACAAGTGAAGGAATTTGCATTTTTGGGTAGATTGGTTATTGCAAGGGTTCTAGCTACAAACCTGAGGAATTCCTTATTGTGTGCAACATCATTTGTAAATTCCATTATCCCATCGTGATCATTTGAACCTTTCCTTTTGCCATCACCTTTCTGTGTTCTCTCATTTTCAACTTCGATTTGTTTCCCACAGTCTCTAAATCTTCATCTCTACATTTGTCATTGTTGTTCTTTCTTCTTCAAACTCACCTTTCCTTCCCTCACTATGCATTTGCTGCCTATGAACATTTTTCTCAACTTTTTGTTGCTCTTTACCTTGTCTACCTTCTTAATGCATGGAGAAACTTCCCTCTTTGGTCCCAATGTTTCTATTTAACCCTTTTCTTCATCCTTGGAATTTTTCAGCATTGCATTCATCCTTCAACCCGCATCTTTCATAAACATCAAATTTGTCAAGGTTTTATTTTGACTTGTCCTCCTTTGGTCCCCAAATAGTGTTTGCATTTATTTAAACCACAAACATGAAGAGATTAACACAATAGGGGTGTCAATCGACCATAAGATTGCAATAATGAACAAACATGGCATGTCTTAGGTGTTTTAGGTTCAAACTAGAAATCTTCTCATCATGCGAGAATTTGCAAGAATAACCTTGATTACATTCCCCACACTAGAATGCATAACACATTCCTCTTTCTTCTCTTTTTATCTTACTCATTCTCTTCTTCTTTCTTGTAATTCTCCACAAGATACACCTTAATGATGCAACCTACTATTCAAGCCTTAGTCAAGTTATCTACACAACAAGCTTAAATTTCATATCAAATTGCTTGCAAGAAGGTGGAGAAACCATAAGATTCATTTCTTGAACTTTTCAATCACAATGCCCACTAACAAAACAATCGAAGACAACAACAAAAAAAAATCAAGGAAGAAAACTCCACTAACATTAATCTTTAACTAGTACTAGTTGTGTAACTCATCGATAGAAAGCACAATGTTACATTGATCTTTTGTAATGCAAGAAAAACAAAGCCTTTAGACATTATTGTAGCCTTGATTCTCACCATATTCACATTAACCACCTCCCCATACTGACAAACTCATACCATTCAGAAACCATAAAAAACTCAAGAATCATTAAATCTCAAGAACTCAAATCATGAACCATGAGGGAGAAAGAATGGCAAACAAATCAATGAACAAAAAATATGACTATAAGTTTGAAATTGGTAGTCATATCCATGAATTCATCATCATTAGACCCAAAAACACACATCTTGAAACCCTAAATTGGAGAAAAAACTAAAAAAAAAATCCGGGAGCTACTATTAATGCAAACAAATCAATGCACATAGAAAAAAGAACAAGCATTGATATCAACAAGCATATCAATTAACTCATCATTAGACCCAAAAACACACACCCACCTTCGAACCCTAAATTGGAAAAGGAAAGAAAAAAGCCAAAGGAACTATTACTAATGTAAACAAATCAATGCACAAAATATATAACCATAAAATAGAAATTGGCAGGCATAGCCATGAAGTCAATACACCCAAAAAACAGACACACATGCCCTCAATCCCTCCACCAAGAAAAAACTTAAGAAAACAACCAAAAAGAGAGAGATGAGAAGAAAGCTACTAATGACTTAGTGAAAACAACAAGCCGGTCGCCTTTTGTTAGATTGAAAGAGAGCCCAGAGACATAGATATAAGTGGAGTCCTTGTATTTAGCATGCTAAGAATCTTGATTGGAAATACCATAGACCTATTCCCACACAATAACCTTCTACAAGTTTTTCACTTGTGTCAACGAATTCATGATTCCCCCACACCCCCAACTCCCACTCTTCAAGTTGCTGCTCTACAACTCCAGCATCATCATAATCTTCTTTCTCTTTTCTCCACAGAGCAACCGACGGACGCAAAGCTCCACAATACAACATTGGTGTTGCCGCTCTACAACTCCAGCATCACCATAATTTGCTTTTCCTGTTCTCCAAAGATCGACCGGCGCAAAGCCCCACAATCCAACACTGGTGTTCCCGCTCTACGACTCCAGCATCATCATCATCATCTTTTTCTTTTCTCCACGCAAAGCTCCACAATCCAACACTGGTGTTGCGTGCAATCTGCAAATCCTAGCTGGTGTTTGCTTGCAATCTACAAACCCTAAAAGTGTTCCCGGTCTTGCCAATTCGTTGAAGCTTTTTGGCCGCTCGATCGAGGGCCAGAAAGCGTTCACACTACGACGACCCACCTCTACATGTGTGAAAACTTATATCAGTAAATTCACCAAATTTAACTCCCAACAGAGAAAGGAAACAAAAAACTCCATTCCTTCTTTTACTTCTGTATCCAGATCAGAGCAAACTGCTGGAATCCACACCGTCGATGCTCGGAAAGATGCATTTCTCGGTAAAGGAATCCAACTAAAATCTGATCGATCCCAGAGTGCGCAACATACGGGGACACGTGGAAGTTCTTTATTGGTGTATAACATGATGCTTCCACGCGCCCTTTTCACACTGGAAAACCCACCAACGACGAGTGCGGACAAAACGCGCTTGCCCGCCGGCGAACGGGTCGAACGCAGCAGCGTCTTCGGGTCGCTTCCGGCCTGCTTCCGTCCCTGCGTGTGCGAGGAGATTTTGTGCGGTCGATTCGCTTGCGAGGAAGGTGAGCAGCTTCTAGATTCGTTGAAGGGTTTGCAGTTCAGAAGTTGAATCGTTTTTCCGCTTTTTTTCTTGGAGAAATTTCGTTCATTTTGATATTCATTGCTTTGAAAGAGACAATAAGGGTTGCGAGCGAGTTGTGTGTTAGAGCGATCGGCAGCAGTTCTCTGCGTTATTCTTGTTATGAGCCTTGCTTGCTTGACACACTAACTTGAAGGATTGGCTTGCGAAAGTGTGGAATAGCGAGCATAGTAGAACTTTTTTGTGGTGCTAGTTGCAGAGTCTATAGGTGAGCGGATTTGGCTCTTAGAGACTGAGAGGGAGAGGGGGAGAGAGAGTCTCTTTTGAGCTTAGTTCGGTTGACGTTTGTAAAGTGGGATTTTCTGCGGGGGATTTTTCTTGGTAGTGTTTTTTGTTTTGCTGTGAGAATGAAGTGGTTCGATAAGCTCTTTGGAAGCTCAGGATCTTCACATGATTACGATGGAGAGGGATACTATTATGGTCACCCGCCGCCCTACAATTCTGGTGGCTGGCATGGACCGGATTTCTTCTCGGTACCTACCTATTAGGCCTTTTCCCCCTTTCTTTCTTGTCTTCTTTTGCCGCTCTGTTTCTTGAGCTGTGGATCGCCGCATAGGTGGCTTTGACATGCAAAGTTTCGGTGGTTCGTTTGCTGAAAGGGTGATCTTAAAGTAGTCCTTTCTATGGAGGTGCTGAAGGATTTGGCTACATGTGTGAAAACAGGATCCAAGGAGGAGGGACGAGGGAACATCTTATGCCAATGACTGGCCTTTCTATCCAAATGACAGACCTTATTACTCCCATGAGAGGCCTCCATACCCCAGTGATACACAAAGCAACGAAGAGCTTGATCGAGCCATTGCCTTGTCTCTAGCAGAGGACCACAGTTAAGCCTGTCCTGAATTGCCATTGACATTTTTCTGCTTCAAATTAATTAGGGATCAGTTCGGCAGTTTTGTAGATGAAGAATTCTTGAAGTTAGAATTGTGCAACTGTGAGCATATCAGTATTTCCAAAACTTGAAAAAGGCTGGGCAGTGTTGTACTTCACCTTTGCTGTGTCTTGGGAACCCTACCTCTCATGAGAGGTAGGTGTGTGTGTATCTGGTCTGATGTGATTCTTGGAAAACCTGACATCTGTTTACTTTCTTTGTGGCATGTGTCTCCAGGGAGAGAGAGGCCAGCGCAAGATCTTGAGGATGAACAGTTGGCTAAAGCTCTGCAGGAAAGCTTGAATGTGGATAGTCGACCCCGTTTTGGAAACCCATTCTTTCCTCCACATGTTCCTGAAGTAGTCCCAAGGCAGACATCTGACTTTCTTTTTTTGAGTACTGTCTTATACTCAGCCATGTAGTGGCAGAGACTTCAAAATTAGAAACCTTGTTAACATGGCCCATTAAGGTCCACTGGGTTGGGACCTTCTTCTTGCCCAGAGTGTGAAGCCACAACAAATGAAGTTATGGGAGTATGAGGGCAATATGCACTCATGAATTGATTCGCTGATGCTTGATTCTTTTTTATGTTGTAATTTTTATTGCTATTTTGTCATCTTGGAACTGTAAATGTTATTCTATATTGTACTGGCTGAATGACTCCAGAGCTCATGCTTCATATTTGTAGACTGGTTCTCAATTTCTTGTCTGGCCTCATCAACCAGCTGGCAACTAATCTGGGCATACTAAGCTTACAGGGTTTGCTGGGTATTTTACAATGTGATAGATCAAATTGTGCTGGCTGTGACCAGCCCCTTGGATATGGGCGCTTTCTGAGCTGCTTGGGAAAAACCTGGCACCCTAACTGTTTTTGTTGCCGTCTGTGCAACAAGCCAATTTCTGAACGCGAGGTGCTTGACTTTTACCGCTACCATTCAAGCAATATTGTGGATTGCAACTGGAGTTTCCAGTTATGCAAGTCATCAGCATTTTTATCATTGACCGACTAAACCTTGATGTCTTTCAGAGTAAAGATGAGTTCGTGGTATTCATATGTGCTAACTGAGTGTTTATTGTCATAACAGTTTTCGGTTCAGGGAAGGGATGCTTACCATCGTGACTGCTACAAGGAGCTTTTCCATCCCAAGTGTGAAGTCTGTCATGATTTTGTAAGCATGCTCTCCACTTTTGTCAAATACTTGATTATGAGGATCAAGATGACATGTGATACCTCTGTATGGTGTAGCATACTGTGAACTGAATTTGGTCCCATTGCCAACTAACAAACACCTTAGAACAGTATGTAGTTAGTATGCATTTGATGCTGTTTACACTTCTATTTTGGAATCTTCTCACAAATTAACAGATTTTCTACTCTGTAGTTCTATAGATATCAATGAATGTAGTCATACAGTGCTCGCCACACTTCTATTTTGTAAATTCACAGATTTTTTACTCTGCAATTTTGTAGATACGAACAAATCCTGCAGGGTTGATAGAGTACCGGTCTCATCCATTTTGGAATCAAAAGTATTGCCCAAGGCATGAGCGGGATGGCACAGCACGATGTGGTAGTTGTGATCGTATTGAGGTGGAGCTTGCAGATGCTTTCCTGAACTGTATCTCTATTACATTTGAATTGTGTGATGTTTTCAGATTAGGTTATCATGGATTCTAGTTATCCTGTTCTTATGATACACCAATGGATTTTAGATGGGTCATAAATTGAATGCCTGAGGGTTACTCACTATTGTATCCTTCTAGACTTTCTAATCACATAAAGCATCTGCAGGCAGGATGGTTTTTGATAGGGGTGAGGGGTAATGGATTTTCTGTGCAGGCTGAAGATGTGCGGTATCATAGACTGAATGATGGGCGGAAGCTATGCTTAGAATGCCTTGACACTGCAGTTTTGGATACCAAGGCATGCCAACCCCTATACCGTGAGGTTCTGAAGTTTTATAAAAACCAAAGCATGAAGATTGACCAGGAGATACCTATGCTTTTGGTGGAGCGAACAGCCCTCAATGCTGCTCGTGAAAGTGAGAAAGATGTGAGTTGAATACCAGCTTACCAAATTTTCAATGAGTTGCTTGAGTTTGCTGTTTTCCATCTACTTGCACCTCAATTATGTATGATTACCATTGCCGCGCCATGTGCACATGGGTTAAGTACACACATGATTTTCAAGAATATGAAAATCTATATACATTCGGGTCAAAGTGTGCTCTGAATGGAAGCCTGTCTTTGGACCTATCAAGTTCATGGATTATAGAGGTATGGGGTCATGTCATCATCCAGGCGTTGAGCTCTGGCTTACAGGGTAGGATGATGACTCATCAATTGGCATGGGTGTTGATTTGTGAGTTGTAGGGACATGCACATTCAGCAGAGACACGAGGTTTGTGTCTTTCAGAAGAACAGACAATCTCTACTGTGAGTTCTATACTTATTCCTGTTATCTTACTTGTGAAGGCTGTTGCAACAAGATAAGTGCACAGATAGCCAGACATACTCATTGAACTCATATGTGGCCTGTTCGCTACCATATTTCTCTCATTGCACTTTATAATCCTTTATGAAATGACCAGTTGACAATTTTCTGAATGGCAAGACTTTTGATTTTCGTGGGTAAACTAAAAAGTTTTTTTCAATACACTTCATGCTTAGGAGTATGTTCAACTGTTGAGTGAAAACCATGAGGTGCTTACTGATTTGCTTGCAAATGTCTATCATAGGCACTGGCAGGATGAGGGTGTCTAAATGAGAACTTTTAGTTCTGGTGGCCTTATTATCAGGACATCCCCTATAGCGATAGTTGTCCACCGATTCTTATCATAGTTACCTCAATGTAAAATTTTGGCTTAGAGTTATACCTGTGTAATTGTTAATTTAGCTCCTTAACACCAATTGGCATTATCTCTGGACAGGTGGTTGGGAGGAAGCCAAGGATGCCGATGGGTCCTGCATCTTTGTTTACAGAACCTCAAAAGCTGGTCCGACATTGTGAAGTCACTGCAATCCTTGTGCTGTATGGCCTCACCAGGTAAAAGATGCCACATAGCTGTGTCAGATCTCATGGTTAGGGGATCACATGAATTTACTCTCAGTTTGCCTTCTGAAGCTGACTATGAGCTAAGGACAATTTGTCCCTTAAGAGTTTCTAGTGGATACAGATTGGTTTGTAAAGGATATTCATTGTACTAGATCGTCTAATCCAGGTAAACAGAAGATCAAAATCCCTGAACCTGAAGCTAAAACTAAAATGCTGTGTTTGATGGCATGGTCTGTATTGCAGGTTGCTGACTGGGTCAATTCTGGCTCATGAGCTTATGCATGCATGGCTTCGTCTTGATGGTACTGAATTCTTCCTACTGATCTAAAGCATTCTTTTTCTTGGTTGGCTTTCCTGGACCATCCTCTTCCATGCATCTTATTTCATACATGCAAAAACTGGGGTTGATATGTTGTAACAGCAAGTTACATCTAATTCTAGGTTAGAAGAATGCACTATATGTGAGTCTTTTTTTAACACTCCAAGGATCTGTGTCCATTTTCTGTAGCCATATGCTAAGCTCTTTGCATGCTTGTATGGCGGAAGTATGCTCACCATTTTTACTGTGAGAACTTCACATGGTTAGCTCTGGAAGGGATTTATAGTGAACCAAATTGTTGTAATTTCAAGGGGAAACACATTTTGTTAGATCATGATTAGGTGATTGAAACCAACCTTGGCACTTGCAGGAGGATTCTCCAATCTACCAAATGATGTTGAGGAGGGTATTTGTCAAGTTATGTCACACATATGGTTGTCAGGTGAGCTCAAGAATATGACAAGCTCTGGCTCTTCTTCAGCACACAGTGCAATTGAAGCTCGGCTGGGTGAATTTTATCTCCACCAGATTGTGACAGATTCATCACCAGTATATGGGGAAGGATTCCGTAGAGGATATGCTGCTGTGAGGCAATTTGGGCTCTCACGGACCCTTGAACATCTCCGCCTTACCAGAGACTTCCCTTGATGCTTTACTGGGGCATGAATTACTTCCTCCCTTCAAGGTGGGGTCATAGATTCCCATTCTCCGTCCAGTGCAGCTGCACAAGTAGAGCACTAGGACTATTATCTCTTAGTATTATTGCCACCTTGGTTTTCCAACAACAATTGTGTGGAATTTCAACATATGCTGAGGAATTACTAAGGCGAGACCCGAATAGGACTTTACAACGTGTATTTAGCCAATTTTACTATTCCCATGAGGCCAACAAAGTAGTTAGCTGGAGAGACTTTCATGAAGATTATGTTATATGCAGTCTTGTAGTGAATCTGACATACTATCTGACACTGAAGACTGGGAAGTGCACTACTGGCAATTTCTATAGTATGAAAAGTTGGACTATCAAGTAGCATGTACCCCTCCTACAGAAGACAGCCTGCTAGGAATCAACTAGACAGATTGGAGTCCAGGATATAATTGAAAAAGTTCATAAGGAACTGTTGGGAAGATTGTGGTAGAACTATGCCAGTGGGATTGGTTGGAATTATGAAATCCCAGTACTAACATAGGTGAACAGAATATGCTCAGTTTTAGCACATAAAAAATTGCTTGTCTTATTATGTTTCTGGTACCTAAGTACATCCTAGACTTGTCACTAGTTGTGACATCATATGCATGAGGTCTTGTAGATTTGGTGCTGGGTGTAGGCATTGCATGTGTATGGCAGCACCTCTAGATTGATGAGGTCAGTCAGAAGCCATGGCAGTGTGGCAGTGCTGCTCATGGCAAAGATGATGGCCTGGCTCTTTGACTGACACGCAAAAGGTTGCAACTGCACTTCTTGTCAAGTTACCTTTGAAGTGTTAGTGTTGTTGTGGAGATTTCTCTGCTATCAAAGAGATAAGAGTAAAAGGGGCAAGATGTGATTAATGTTTTTGCATCCTCCAAAGTCCTCGGAAGACCTAAATTTTCTACATTGTGCGATGTCTGGTTTAATGTAAGTTGTATAACAAGGGTTATGTAGGTGTATTGCAACTCAACCATTTGGCATGATGGTGTGCTTCTTAGCCACTGAACTATGCTTGATGTTTTGGTTGAAGAGTTTGGTTTTTTAATTGGGCTAGGGCTATCAACTGCAACTTGTGGGTCTTGTGTGTGATTTGTATCTTGAACTGGCAACTCTACATTTTTTCTTACATTATCATATACATTCTTCACATAATCTTTAACCAATAAAATCTATCAGAAAACTATCAGAAAACACATGTATAACTACTAAAGACATGTGTTCAGCTTGACTTTAAAGGTGGTCATTACTTGACTAGTTGATAAACGAGTGATGGAGTTTGGCCTTGTTGAGGCGGGGAGGCAAATATAAAATCAACCATTCATATGGTAGCTCATTTTTTTCAAGAATAAGACAGTGAATCTCAAAGATACCTTATGATGGCACAAGTTCTTATCCAAACATTTCAATAAAATGATTCCATAAGTGCTTCTTTGAACTATGATAAACTATATAGGTCACTTGTAATGTGCTTCAATGGATCCCACCTTTACAATCCTCCCATTTGTTCTTGGATTGACAATCAACTTGACCATCTCCTTGGTGGCATTAGGGTTAAAAAATTTCAAAAGATTCTAGATAATCACTATCCAAACTCCACAAGCTCTATTTGAATTTTATTCAAATATTTCAACAATTTTATCTGATTTTGTTTAGTGCCAAATAGATTGGACATGCAAAACTTATCACATGGGCCTTGATTTTTCAAATGTCATTGAAGTTTGACATGCAAGGATTCAAAAAATGGTTAATTCATTAGTGTCATCTAGTTCTCAACATTAATATGAGAAGTTGACTTGACTTGTGTTTGGAAAGGTTAAAGTAATGGTATGTACCTAATAGCTTTTGAATTCTTTTGAAAACCTTCTATTATCTTTACAAGTGAGATTTCAACAATCATCATATATTCATGACGTTTTGCATTGCCAACCAATCCCAATATTTCATACCATCCTTTAATGATCAAGTTAAAAGTGCTTAGTATAACTTTGTTATGCTCGTATGCATGACCTCATACATGATGGCCGGTTACGGGCATGCCAGTCGTACCTTTTAGGGTTAATTACGGTTGTAGAGTTAATGTACGTTCTTAAATGACTGTATGCTATTAGGAGTTTAGGGTTTCAGCTTTTTGGTGGTTGTATAAAAGGGCCAAGCCCTTCCCGTCTCCTTTAGTTTTTCTAGAATTCCTTGTATGAAAGTTGCCTCCATAGTTTACTTGGATTTTCTAGATGTTCACGGTGGTTCCCGTGTTATTACACGCTCACTGTCTACATACATGTTCATTCCTTCTTTACAATTCAATTTAATTCTAGAAAAACTCTACTTTTTGTTGCTTAATGTTGAAAGCAACAAAATTCTTTTGATGTTGAATTCTTAAATTTCTTTTTGCTACTATTATTGTTAGCGCTACTGGAAGGAGCTTATGTTCTTGCGCTACTGGAGGGAACTTACGTTCTTACACTGCTGCCAACCATCAAAGCTAAGATCAGACGAGAGCGGGGGAGCTTGGAAGACAAAGACCAAAATAGGTCTAAAGTTTTCTCTTGTTTTCTCTTGCTCTCTGTTTCTCTTTTTATTGCACATAAAGGAGAACTTGCCAAGATTCATTTGCAAAAAAAAAAAAAAAAAAAAAAAAAAAAAAAAAAACAACAACAACAACAACAATAACAACCACAACCACAGCTGCTGCAGTGTCGTAACTTGCAGCACCACAACTGCTACAACGCCGCAACTTATAGCACCGCGAGCTGCTGTAGCGTCACAACGTCGCAACACTGCAAGCTGCTACAGCACCGCAGCGTCGCAGCACCGCGAGTTGCTGCAGCGCCGCAGCTTGTAGCACCGCAAGCTGCTACAACGTCGTAGCTTGTAACACCACGAACTGCTGCAACGTCGCAGTATCTTGTGTAGCGCTGCAACAACACGTGCAGCATCGCAACGCTATGTGTTGCAGTGTTCTTGTTAGTTGCAGCACCGCATTACCGCAGCACCGCGAGTTGCAGCGCCACAATGTCGCAACAACGTGAGTTGCAGCGTCGCAGCAACACGAACTGCAGCTCCGCAGCATGGCAACGTTGCACGTTGCAACGTTGTTCTAAGTTGCAACGTCGGAGCGCTCCAAATTGCAGCGTGACATTCTTCACGTTGTTTCCTGCCATAGATGTTTCACGCATGCCTGACAGCGTTGCCATCGTTACGGCGCTCAGGGGCGCTTTGTAGCATCATCCGCAACATTTTCTGTCGAACCTTCATCCGACGTTTGTCGAGTTTCCGTCGGACTTCCGTCCGATTTTCGCTCGGACTATCTTGCGCTAGTTGTTGAAGTCGTGCCTGACGTCATTGTTGACGTCACTGCTGGCGTCAGTGTCCTGCGATCCTGCTACCTGCGCCTTGTCATCCTGCTGTCCTGCCATCCTACATCATTCGTAACAACGCACTATATTCTTCAAATTGTACATTGTGTTAAAATTTTGTAGTTAGTGCTACGTACTATCACAAAATTTTGGGGCATGGGACAACACCATGTTTTCGGATGATGAAAGTATTACTATTCATCTAGAACCAAGGTATCAGTTACGAAGTAACACACAACCCTTTGAACCAATATCTTTGAATTCACGATCTTCACGACGGTACCATCAAGCATCCACAGCACCATCATCATCTAGTACTACTTCTATTAGGAATTCAGGTTCAGGTTACACTACATCAATAATACATCAAAGTCCATTTGGAGGGGTTAATCAGTGGGGTACACCTATTGCTGCACCTATGTTCACACCATCACCGTGTACTCCATTGCAAGCTGTGACTTCAACACCCATATACACCATGGAGGTCAGCAGTTCCTCAGGGAGAATTGAAAAGTTCAGCAGAAGGCCAGGTACTATTTCTTTGAGGGAGTTCAAGGCAACTTTTTCAACTGTGGTTTGTGAACAGGAGCTCAAGTATGGCGCTAATTACACCAAGGCGTTTGCATTCAAACAATTGGCCCGTTATGTGCACTATGAGGCATTGGATGTCTACGAACAACATTCTGCAAGGATTTTGGGTGTCACCCAAGCTCCCAATCTAGCTTACACCATAGCCATCGCCACCGCCTCTCAAGTTGCATTGCAAGCTACAATTGCACATCATGAGACTATGTCGAATAATCTAGACCCGGTACCTACCTCAGTAAACCTTTCTCCTCAACAACTCATTGCTGCTACTACAAACATTCCTCTCACCACTGATGCGCCAGCTTTTGTAGAACCAGTGGGGGAATTCTTTCGAATTCTTGAGCTAGAATTTCCAGTCAAAAGTTCTAAGAAAATTCTACAGCTCGCCACCTTCTCGCAGCAGAAGGATGAAACCCTCAAGATGCTCTATAGGAGGCTTCTCAAACTCAAAGAGGATACCCAGAGCATCATAGACCTGGAAGCTGCCCACCGGTATCTTCGTTCATTGGAAGGTACTCCAACACTGCATGCGCAGGTTTTGCAACGGGTCTTTGCAGAATTTGGAGACTCGTACACTTTGCTGGATGTGTACAACATTTCCGAAAAGCTAGAATTGGCTCATGCACACTATGAGGCCAGTACTATGAGGCCTCCATCACGTTCAAGGCCTCAATCTACACCAGTTGCGCCAACTACATCATCACATTCTTCTTCAAGGACTAAAGCGGTGCACTCAGTTACACCCATCCTACCTTCTTGCAACTATTGTGGCAATCCTGCCCACAAAGCTAGTGAGTGTCACATTCCTTCCAAGGATCTCTTTTGTGATTATTGTGGGAAAGAAGGACATCAGGAATCTGTCTGTTTTGCCAAGTTCCCAGAGCGGAAGCAACTCCGATTACAACGACAAAATCTGCCAGCATCTTCCGTTGTCCCTCAACCAAAAGCCAAGGCACCTCAGCCTTCCACTCAGGCTTTGCCCACCAAGGGTCATTCCAACAAGAATGCTAAAAAGAAGGAGCAAAATGTTGATAAGAGGGAGGTGCTTCAAGCCCATGCAATTCAAGTTCAGACTTTACAAAATGAACTCGAATCATTGAGGGCCCAACTTGCTAATCTAAAAGGCAAGTCCTCCCAACCAGCTAGCCATGCCCAACCTGTACAAGGTTCAGGATCACGAGAAGGACCTCCTAGGTCGTTCTATGGCCTTCCACACGATGCCATGGTTGGGGAGTATGTTCTTTCCACTCCACACAATTCTGGTCTCACACCAGAACTTGCTACGTCTTTTTGCCCTTCCTATGTCACGACACATGAAGCTAGTGTGGCACTCAGAGTTTCTGCCACTAGGCATGTAATTCAAACTGATGGACTCGCACCTGGTTCAAGTCCTATTACCAGGGCTAGAAGAGCTCGAGCAATCATGCCACAATCTTTTCATCCTCTCAACATGGAAGAAGAACGCACCTTGTTGGCGAGGGGGGAGGAGACTACTACACCACAAGCTGTTAGGCATCAAATTCTCATGTCCTAGGAGTACATGTACATCGGGAAAACACACAATTTTCCAATGATCAGCTTATGGAATGCCAACTTCAAATGCATGAAGTGGCGCAAAAGCTTGTGAGTACACCATTGTTTAGTTTTCAAGATTTGAAGCTAAGCACCAAAGACATAATTGTAATCTTAGAGGATACCTTGAACACTACATCAGGTCCTTTACCATTCCCTGAACCACATGCTACAGAGGTTCCATCCAACACCTTGGAGAGACATTTGATTGGCTCACATGTTGTAGATGACGTTTGTGATCTGGTCACTAGTTCTAGCATGGCTAAACTAGTGGGCTTTCCTACCTCTGATTCTACATTCACATATCAAAAGGGAGTTCAAAACACCTCCCTTGTGGATCTATTACTTAGCAAAGGTGTTGTGGATAGCCATTCTCTCCACAAAGTCTCTCATTCATTTCCAAAGGTGGTGCCTAGTGAGAGAACTTCCATTGCCACTGGAGTTGCCATTGTTGACAATATCGGGTCAGTAATCCAAGTGGGAGGACATACACCCATAGTGGTACTTCTTGACACAGGTGCCCAACCATTGATTCTTGGAGTTCAATTCGCCAAGAAGATGGGCATGCTTGACTCCAATCTACGGAAATCTATGTGGCAGATTGGCATTGCTAGTGGGAGCTTAGAGGAGGTACTTGGGGAAAGTTCAGATTTGATTACATTTAAGTTCAATGAAGGTACAGATCAGGAGTTTTGCTTACAGGTTAGATGTTTAGTCACCACTGCCACCAGTGTTGATGTGCTCATTGGGCAAGAGGCCCTGTTTCCACCAGGTTTCACAATTGACAACTGGTTTGAACATGCATACTACCGAGTGGATTAGGAAACCAATGGCCACCACTTGGGATACATACCCTTTGATTTGCATGGGAACCATAGTCCTATGGCTCACCATTGTATGCTCAACGAAGCACACACCATTTCCTACATCCAACAAGCTAGCCATGAATGGATAGAAGGAGATGAGGAGGAGATAGCTTACGCTCAAGCTATTGAAAGCTTGAGGGTGGTTCCTACTGACATTTAACATGGACCAGAGGTTTTACAAAGGTTCAAAGTAGCTCACCAGCCTTTGGTCAAAGCTTTGTCTAGTTTTGAAAGCATGGAGAGCCATGGCAAACCGATTAAGCCATTACTTCGTCAGCCAGTCACCTGGACACCACCTAAGGAAGGGATTACATTACTAGAGCTCTTTGGTGGTATTGGTACAGGTCTCGAAGCCCTACTGCAGTCAGGGATGGTGGTTCGGAGGTATTTCTACGTAGACATTGATCCTATTGCAAGGCAAATGGCGACATCAAGAATGAAGGAGTTCACAACAGGATTTCCACAACAATTTGCAACCACTGCATGGAAGGCTAGTTTCACATTTTTTCCCTCTGACGTACAACTAATTTAGAAGAAGCACATGGAATTACTTGGCCCTGTCAACCTCATCATTTCAGGTTGGGAGTGTCAAGGATTTTCAGCAGTTGGATTTGGAGAAGGCTTGAGTGACACAAGATCTGGTCTTTTCACAGACATGATACGATTGATCACTTGGGCTCAATCCATTTCTCCTACACTTGGTTATGTAATTGAGAACACTCCTTCTCAGCTTGATCAGAGGGAGAAAGTCCAGGAACACTATACATTGGTCAAGCATTACCTTGGAGAGCCGCTCCTACTTGATGTGGCACAATGCGGTTCCTATGCGCACCAGCTGCGCAATTGGTGGACCAACTTGGCACCACTATCAGTTCTCCAACTAGCTCTGCAATACACTATCAGAGATCCTAACTTATAAGTTTCTCACATATTGGATGATCAAAGTTCTTGCCAACCAGTTACAAGGCAAGAAAAACCCCTTTGGTTTCCTGCGAACACAATAGGAAAACCACGAGGTGCTTGGCCCACCTTTGTCTCCTTCCCAGGAGCACATGCCTTTCAAGGAGATCGACCAGGCCTGGTGTATTGTCATGCTTCAGCCACTTGGGATGAACCAAGCCCTGAAGAAAGAAAAAGGGCTATGGGGTTCCAAACTGACACTACTAATCACACTAAGGTGACTAGATTAGAGCGTAATGCTCTACTAGGGAGAGGCATGGACCTAAACTCCCTTACATGGTTGTTGGTAACTTGTGTACTCTTTCAAATGTACACAACACCAACATTGATTCAATCAACTTGCAATTCTAGCGATGCAACCACATGGCACCTCGACCAAGTACATTTGCCTATCTTCAACACTCTACATTTCACTCTCAGTGTTGGGGGGAGGAGTACCATGTAATTTGACTCAAGTTATGTCCAATACACCTGGAGGTACATCAGCTTCTGGAGAAGCAATTACAACCTTCTACGAATCTACGCAGTTGGTTAATGGAGAACCCAATACACCAAGTTCTTCAAACACACTTTCCAACTCCATTCCATGTGTTTCCAACTACACTTTCGTTATGGGGAACCATCTCACCAAGAAGGAGAAAGACCAAGTCATAAACTTGTTAATTAAGTATGAGAATGTGTTTGCATTCTCAATGAAAGACTTAGGTAGGTGTAAGACCATGCAGTTCTCTATAGACCTTACAGATGAGACACCCGTCTATCGAAAGAGGCATAGGTTGAGCAAACATGAATGGGAATTGGTAGATGAAAGATGTAGAGAGCTCCATGAGGTCGGTCTCATTTAGCCATCAAGTTCTGATTTTGCAGCCGCCACAGTAATGCCAACAAAGAAAGATTCAGCTGAATTATGGACTGAAAAAAGGATGTGAGGGGACTATAGGCCTTTGAACCTAGTTACACCTCAAGATAAGTACCCCATGCCCATCCCTGAACAATTGTTTGATAGCATTGGAGATTCAAACATCTTCACAATTGTGGATCTGAGGCAAGGTTTTAACCAAATTGTGCTCGCTGCGAAGGATCGCAAGAAAACAACATTCCATGGAAGTAACAAGTTATGGGAATGGCTTGTGATGCCTTTTGGATTGAAGAATGCACCTGTCTTCTTTCAACGAGTCATGGACCAGGTTCTCAAAGGGGCAAATTTCCTAAAATGTTACATAGATGACGTCCTAGTGCATAGTAAGGGACTCCTGTAGCACTTGGCTCATCTTGAGGAGTTATTCAAGAGGCTCCATGAAGTCAACATGAAGATCCATCCTAAGAAGTGTGAGTTTGCTATCACTTCAATGATCTACCTTGGACACAGAATTCTACCAAATGGTATTATGGCTCATTGGGCCAAAGTAGTAGCCATTTTGGAGATGCCCAATCCTACTGATGTTCACACTTTGAGGAGTTTCATCGGACTATGTAATTACTATAGAATTTATGTCCAAAAGTTCAATACTATTGATCATCCTCTCTATGCATTATTAAAGAAGGATGTTGCTTGGACGTGGGGTGAAGAGGCTCATGAAGCTTTCAACACACTCAAGGAAAAGCTTTCAAGGTTTCCCATTCTGAGGAGACCTGATTTTAGCAAGGTCTTCATTCTACACACTGATTGGAGTGCTATTGGTATTGGTGCTATTCTTGGCCACCTTGATGAAGAAGGCAAGGAATATGTTATTGCCTATGCATCCCGAAGCAACAACAAGGCTGAAAGTGATTATTCTTCATACGAGGGGGAATGTCTTGCTATTGTATGGGATGTTGTACATTTTAGGCCCTATCTTTATGGCACCAATTTCACTTGGTATACGGACCACCAGCCTATCAAGTGGTTGATGACCAACAACAAACTTACTGGTAAGTTAGCTCGTTGGGCGCTTATACTTCAGGAGTATGAGTTCAAGGTTATTCACCGACCTGGTATTACACATCAAAACGCAGATACCATGTCGCGAAGACCCCTCACTACCTCTGAAGATTTCTCAAAAGCCAGGCAAGACTTCGACCAAATTCCAGCAGTACATGTATCTTATGCATCTAATTATCTTGCACTACTACAATGTAACTTGGTTGAGCATCTGATTGTGGATATATGGGAGGACTTGGACACCTTGAGATTTCTTCAACATGGGGAATACCCTTCCCAAGTTACATCAAGTCTTCGGGATCGTATACAACAGCGATCCAAACGTTACGCATGGAAGGACATTTACTTTGTTCGATGCTTACCGCAAGGCGATAGAGTGGTTCCTCCACCACATGAATGACATGGTCTTATTCAGAAGGTACATTCGGAGCTTGGACACTTTGGAGTTAAACGTACCGATAGCCTTGTCACTCCTCATTACCATTGGAGAGGTATGTATGCTCAAGTCCGAAACGTCATTGCTAGGTGTGAACAATGTGGTAAAGTGAGAACTTCTTTCTCCTCTCGGCAACTCACACTTTCTCCACTCCCTATTCAAGGCATGTTCTATTGCTGGTCATGTGATTTAGCTAGAGAGTTACCACAAACCTCCAAGGGTAATGTCTACATCATGATTATGATTGAGCATTTTTCAAAATGGGTGGAGCTTGTTGCACTACTAGACAAATCATCACATAGCACCAATCATGCTTTCTTACAACAAGTCCTAAGTAGGTTTGGGGCTTGTGCTGAATGCCTTACTGATCAGGGATCAAAATTCAGAGGAGAATTCCAAGACCTACTTGACCATGCTTTCATTGACCATCGGTGAACTCCAAAGGATCATCCCCAATCTGATGGCCTTGCAGAGAGGATGGTTCAAACATGTAAGAAAGGACTTCGGAAGATTTGCTTCACTAGGAACAAAGAGGATTGGGACCTGGCCCTCCCTTACATCGCCATGGATTATATATGTGTGTGTGCATGCATCTCTTTTTAGTTGATATGCACACCCTTACGACACTGTATGTCACGACACTATACGTCACGACAACTTGGTGACAAATACATCTCATGTATATGTAACTACTTTTACAATCTAGACTTATACAATAGGCATTTCATGAGCTTGTGAATTAAGGAATTGAAAAGGAGGTTACTAAAGCAAAGTAAAAGGGATCAGCAAAAAAAAGTTGCAACCAAAGAAGCTACTATTTTAAACCTACAACTCATTAGCACAATCTTTGTTTTTCCAACATTTACCACAAATATTAGACATTACAAATTAGTGTCACTATTTCATATTTTGCTATTTGTGTTCAATGTTCATTTTATTAATTATATATATATACTACAAATCTTCGACTTATTGTTTCCATTCTCCTTTTGCACTAGATTTCCTGTGTGTGAACATTGTATTAGCTTAGCAAGTTCAACATTTTAATGTTGAAATTTTTAATGTATTTTCTCTAATGATTCTAGCTTTAAGAAATGCATGTGTACACTTTGGTGTCAAGATTTTCAATGTAAATGCACTTTCAATATGCCTTTCTAGGTTTTCAAAACTCTTGAATCTTCTTACTCATTTAATTATTTAGTGCCAAATTTGCTAAGTTGGTATGATAATACTTTCCTTGAAACATCCATCCCCCAACATCTTGTCATCATAATACCAAATGGAAATCATTCATGATTATATGTGTTGAAAACAATACCTTTTTAAGATTGCCAAATCCCAAGTGAAAATATGCATAATAGATGGATAAACATTAAAATTTTACATTTAAAGTACTTGTGGATGACCATGGCTATAAGCTTTTGAAACAAATTCTCAAATTGGTTCATCCAACTAATTTGGAAAAATATGAACTTAAAATCAAAATTAAATAATTGACTTGAAATTGGAAAATTAAATTAAAATAGAAAAGAACGCACATAATGTAATAACAAAAACATATAATTAAGATAAATTTCAATGAAAATGAAATATGTTAAAATTGTTTATACTACCTCACAATTTGCATATTTTATTATTGTGAATTATTTGTTTTTCTATTTACTTACTTTGTTTGGTATATATATATATATAGGGTTTTTTTTTGTGTATTGAAAGTTATAATTCAATTTTCTATAAATGTGAGAAATCAGAAATTTCTAAAATATTTTTAAATAATATCTTTAAATCCTAGTTTTGAAGTTCCTTGTATAGATTTTGAATTATTCATGATAGTTATTTTTATAAATAAATATCATATCATGTCAAAATATATAAATACATTCATATATTAACATGTTGTGTGTCATGTGAATGTAGGCGTGTTGGATGAAAATTGAAAGGATGGGTTAACAAATGTAGGAAAAATAACATCAAAATGAGAAAAAGTTGCAATGATTATTCGCATTTACATTGAAAGAAATACTTTTGAAATTAAAAAAAAGAAATTGAAGTGCACAATATTAACAAATTTCATTTAAGATTTGTTATGCAAGAACATTCATGTGTTGAAACGTTTACTACACATCAATGTGTAACAATATTCAATACTTGTAACATATGTCTTGATATTTTGATTTTTGTATTGCCTTAAGTTATTTTAAATCCAGTTACTGGTTAGATGTTTATGTCAAATGGAGTGATTAAGGACATTCTACAATGTGTAAGATTTGTAACATGTTAATTTCATTATGTTTTGCACAAAATCCAAATCGACGTGGCAACTAGCTCATTTCAACACTTCCTCACTAACACCGTCCTTTTTGTCAACCTTGCACTATGTTTGAATTACAACCTAAAAGTCTTGCATGTGTTCCATTATAAAATCTCAACGACTTTTCAATAGCATAACTTTCAACCATGCATCCTTGGAATCTTTTCATGCATCACACATACCCTTTTATTGTTTTGTTCAATTTTTTTATGGAGTCTATCATTGTACAAAGGTTAATGAAAAGGTTATAGACATGAAGAAGTGACCATATCATCTAAAGCATGCACCTCCACAAGAGAACTTTGAAAAACATGGGAGGGATGACCACATTGGGAGAGGATGAACACTTATAATTTTCTTAAGGTAAAGAAATAGTGAAGACATGTACAATTTTTCATATGTTAATTCTAAAAATGTGTAACTTTAGTTATTGTTTAAACTAGATGTAGTAGCAAATTCATCATTCTTGTTAGAATACAAATTTATGTTATTAGTTTGAAATTGACTAATCTATTTATTTTACTATGGATATTGACAAGTTGCTTTGGTGGTTTATTACAAATGAAATCACATTTTGTGTGATATAACAAATGTACTTGTGGATGTCATAAGTAGTGTCTACTTGCACAAGAGCTTGGTTGCAAATAATTCATTACACACCAACTAGTTCCACTCACACCTTGCATCCACGCACAATTTCCAAAATCTCAAAATTGAATGATTTCTCCCACACGACACTTTGTTTAGGAATCCAATGACACAAATGGCTTGCAAATCCAACCTTGTATGAGAATAGTGAATTTCACAAGGAAATTCCTTCATTATCAAGCTCTCATAGAACAACTCAATTTCAACATAATGGACTCGAATTCATGAAGATGAAGGTTTTGACCTTTTACAACCAGCTCAGAAGTCATGTTCACATAAAACTACTTTCATTTTGCCAAACAACACCAACCAATTAAATAATTGGCCATTAGCCTATGGCTAGGGCTAGACACGACTTGTACTTTAATCCTACCATGTCATGACAATTTCACAATAAAGTGCTTGAGATATAAAATGCTTAGGGGATTTTATACATCCTATCATTATAATATTCTTCAAAATCTAGTGGTGCTTTTCAACAAGTTTTGACAAATAATCAATGACAAATTGTGCAAAATACTAACATCCAACCTTCTAGCGAAGCACAAGTCTTCAAAGGGGTAATGGCTTTATGTTCAGAGAACTTAGGGTTTATTAGATCTACAAAAGTTGGTTAGAAATGTGTAATAACAAAATGCAATTGGTGAAATTGATCTCTTAATTCCAACAAATGGCCAACCAATTTTGGCCTTACATTTATAGCAATAGACCCATTGCAAAAGAACCCCATCGTTATAATATCGTACACTATCCACAACTATTATGGGGCTCATTCTCTGATTGTTTGTGTGTAGTGTTCAGGTTTCCATTTCCAGTTATGACTGTTGCTTGTTCCATGAAGTAACAAAGCTATAAGAAAGCAATTATGTTATTAGTCTCAAGGATGATGAAAGAAAGACTTGATTAGATACTTCTTTTGCAACATGAAGACAAGGATATTGTTCAGTTGAAGTAGAAGGAGAACAAAATTTTAGTGTTGTCAGCTCTGTCTTCCAAAATTCCTAAGATTAGTTGTATCTGTGAAAAATATCAATGTGAATGCAAAGAGAAAACTCCACATACTAATCATGTAAAAATACCAAAACCAATGTTTTGTCTGTTCCAATCAAACCAAAACAACACTACAAAAATGATTGTCGCATGTTTGAGACTGCTCTCTTCTTAATTAGACAGACAACAACACTTGTCCACTTTGATTTGTGTTGAATATTTGTCTTTAAAATTGGATTTGATATCCTATGCAAAGAATCTGATCATCATAAGTAGCTGTGAGCACTCTATGGGGTGAATCCATTCAAACTGTGTTGATGGGTAATCTTCCGTCCAAATTCACACAGTCAGACAAGCATCAAGCAATGCAAAAGATAGTGTGGATCACTTACATGAGAAAACAATGATTTGGAGAGGGTTTAGGGTTTAGGAAACCCTCTCCTTGAGCCCCTCTGGACAAATTTCCAGTGATAGAGCATCAGCTGTTGTACAAAGTATTGCGTTCTAGCAGTCATCAACAACAGCTTTCAAGGTTGCAGGCTCTCCTGATTCACGCCCAACACCAATTTGCACTCAGAATAGAAGCATCTCCATGGTCTCCCTATCAGCCCTTCCTCAGCAGCCGGCCTCAACCTGTCTGATACTGAATTGTTCACATCAGAAGATGCAAAGTGTGCTGAAAAATGGATGCGCAAAGGATTTCATTATTATAGCTCTAAACCAACATACCTTCGCTTTGTAGCCGCAAAAGCTGCAATTTTCGGACAAGAATGCGGTCAACACGGCCAGTATAAGTACCCTTGCAACTTGTCCTCTGGTGAACTCAACATTGGGACTCACGAACTTGCACATGAGTCGTCAAATGCTGAATTCCTCATGTTCATGATCATCTGTTACTCTAGCTGAACTAAATCTGTCAAGAGATGACATAAATTATTGAACAGTTGACATGATCATCGAGCAGGCCCCATCGCACTCGCATCTCTAAGCTCAGTGCTACCTGGTCCAGGTTGCATGTGCGGTTTTGCAGTGAGCAGGACGAGATTAAAAACTCCTTCTGTCTATCGGGAGTCAGGAGCTCCGATACTGCCGCTCGTAAGCTCTCCTCCATAAGCGCATCGAATTGAAGCTCCTCATCGGGTTAGCCATGGCTCTCAATATTTCATTGCACATAAAAAAAAAATTCTCTACTACCTATTCCACTCCCACAAAATCACAAAATTCTATTCCTCTACACACAAATCACCGACTTCTTCTCTTCCACAGCTCTCTACATCAAAACATGACTATAAGCAACGAGACATCCTTGTTTGCTCCGAACCAAAGAAAAAGGGGAAAAAGGAAAACAACTTGACTACAAAAGCTAAAGGTTTCTGACATTCTTGACGCGCTGCAACAGGATTGAATCGCGCGATTGTGTCGAGGGAAAAAACACAAAACACGCAAGGACGGACCCTCTTCCGAGAAGGAGAAAGGAAACGCATCAGCCCTGTGACTGATTACCACACGGTCTAGACCTTCACAACAGTTCAGCTAGCGCTAAGTATAATACTGGTGAAGCAATTATCTGGGTGCTCGGCGGCTCGTCATCTAATCGTGTGGCTCACGAGCCAGGTTGTGATCGCATCGTGCGGTTCACATACCATTTTCATAATAGGGTTTGGGGCGCGCGCGATTTCTTTTGTTTGTTTGTTTTTCCGTGTGTATTCAAGTGTCTGTTGCTGCGAGGCGGTTGAGAAGAGGCGGGAGTGAGAGAGAGAGAGAACGCGCGCGAGAGCGAGAGAGAGAGAGATCGAGAGCGTGCGTGTGGAACAAGATGAAGATCGAGGAGGTGCAATCGACCACCAAGAAGCAAAGAGTTGCGTCCCACACGCATATTAAAGGCCTTGGCCTTAAGGTACTCTCTCTCTCTCGTTTTCATTTCTTGTTGAACGGGAAGGATTGGGAGAGGGTATGCGGGGTTCAAAATAGCCTAAAGGTAAAGCGTAGTGCAGTCAAAAGAGTTTGGATGGAGGAAGGGTACTTGAAGGATTTTTCCGAAACCGAAAATGCTAAGAGTAGTTTTTGTTGCCTCCTTGCCCCGTTACCTCTTAGAAGGAAAGGGGGAACTCTCGATCAAAGATTTGAGCATGTTCTATTACTGATCAATTATTCCTCGAAATATCACGAGCTTGAAGTTTTCCGTGTTCTCTCTGTGTGTGTTTCCTTGGTTTGGTTCTTTTTGTTTTAGTTTTGGTTTTTTCATTATTTCTTTGGTTCTCCTTTCATCTTGGTTACCTTGGTCATCATCTCTTTCTCTTTTATGTTTTTTGAGATAATTGGCAGGCTGCTCTGTCTTCCCATTACTGCCATTCTTGTTACAGAAACTGAATATGGTGTTTAATGTATGACTTCATCCCCACCAACAGCCAGGAGCTGATGAAGTCAGTGGGGGATACAATAGTGATAGTTGGTCACCACTGTACATGTTGCTGTTGCGGTTGTTGGACATGTGGGTGACTGTCCCTGTTGTTCACATGCTCCTATTCAAAATTTTAGTATTTTCTTAGGGTGGATCTCATTGATTTTCCCATTAACATATATGTTGTCAGATCTATTATCCCTACTATTAGGGCATCTCTCAATTCTGTTCAGGTTGACTTAAATAGTAAGCACAGAGAAGTTCTCAATTACTCATGAAGATATCACCAATAAATTGGTTCCAGTATTGGGGGGTTTTCTTTCTTGTTTGTAAAGTTGTCACTTTTGCTTTCTATTATCTAACCGTTGGAAAATTGTAATTGTGACATTCTTTCAAGTGAATGTTCATTTAAAACAGACCTGCATTTCAGTCATTCTGGAGAAGTTCAGCCCTAATAGCTTTGACTGATGCAGCATTTGATCACAAGCCTTCACAACCCACTTTTTGCAATCCATCTCGGCATGTTTTGAGAATTAAAGGAGTCCTCAAGATAAATCCTCTTGCATGCAATTGCTACACTTAGTGTGGCGTTGTTGCTAGTTGGTGTTGTTGTTAGGGGTTAAATCACATTTACAGGTTTTGTGTCTTTTTGGTTGCAGGATGATGGCAGGGCACTGGGGATGGGGTCAGGATTTGTGGGCCAAGAGCAGGCACGGGAGGCTGCAGGCCTGGTGGTGGACATGATCCGTCAGAAGAAAATGGCAGGCCGTGCCCTTCTTCTTGCTGGTGCCCCTGGCACTGGCAAGACAGCACTTGCTCTAGGCATAGCACAAGACCTTGGCAGCAAGGTATGATGCTTGAGCTTGATCAATCAAATGTCCCAGGCCATTTTAAGTTCTGGCAAAAAGTAATATTATGACATGTTCATGCAGGTACCATTTTGTCCAATGGTAGGATCTGAGGTCTACTCATCAGAAGTTAAAAAAACAGAGGTTCTTATGGAGAATTTCCGGCGTGCTATTGGACTCCGAATCAAAGAAAACAAGGAGGTCTATGAAGGCGAGGTGAGCAACATCAGGACTAAGCCTTAGACTGCCAAATAAGATAAAACTTAGTGGTTAGATGGTCCAAAATTCAGTTTTGTAATCCTGGAATGGAAAATTTTGTGGAGGAGAAATGTAGCTCTCATCTGGTTGGTCCCGACAGAGCCAGTTGCCAGATTTTGGTCACAAGGGAGAGTCATAGCCTATCTGCAGAAGTTAGGTGAACAAACAGCTGTTTAGAACATGGATTTCTTAATGACTGCCTCTGTGGAGAGGCCTCTTAATACTAGTTTAGGTTGTCACAGGAAGTTATGTGATGTGGTTCCATGAAATATGGAGATAGTGCGTTGGGAGTTGAGATTTGGCCTGTGCGCAGGTGACTGAACTTACACCAGAGGAAACAGAAAGTGTAACAGGAGGGTATGGCAAGAGCATTAGTCATGTTGTAATTGGGCTGAAAACTGTTAAGGGTACCAAACAACTCAAGCTGGACCCTACAATCTATGATGCACTTATCAAAGAAAAGGTATACATCAGGATCCTTTCGCTATTATCTTCTCTCTTAAAGTGGATATTAGTCTCCTGCTAGCCTTGTCTTTGAAGGATCTTCTTCCAGTTCTTGCAGTGACAGGATGTTGAGAAGATGCAATGTGGTGTAGGTGCTGGTGGGTGATGTGATATACATAGAGGCCAACAGTGGTGCAGTAAAGCGGGTGGGCCGCAGTGATGCCTTTGCTACTGAGTTTGATTTGGAAGCAGAGGAATATGTTCCTCTTCCAAAAGGAGAAGTTCACAAAAAGAAAGAAATTGTTCAGGTAGTTCTCCTGATCTTGGTTCTCAAAATGCATAATCCCGAGTGTGTTGGTCAGACTGAACTTGAATTTAATGAAAATTGTGATTTCATCATTGTGACTGGTAAGTCTTTGTATTGAAGGAGTTTTGTTGTGTGCTGATAGGATGTGACACTACATGATTTGGATGCTGCAAATGCACGTCCACAAGGTGGGCAAGACATTCTCTCTATGATGGGGCAGATGATGAAGCCCCGCAAAACGGAAATCACTGACAAGTTGCGGCAAGAAATAAATAAGGTCATTTTTTGTCTTAATTTCTGTGTCACTTCCTCAAATCCCATGATTTGCTGGCAGATTCTTCATAGCTGTTTGATAGCTTGGTTACTGTGACATTTTACATCTCCATTGTTTTACTTTCTAACACTTTTTTCCAATGGGATTGAATTTGCTTTGCATTGCATGGTCAGGTGGTAAACAGATACATTGATCAGGGAGTGGCAGAACTCGTTCCTGGTGTTCTCTTTGTTGATGAGGTGCAAGTCTTGCTCTTTTTACAACTTTTGGATCACTTCATTCCATTTAACAGGACAGGCATGTGAACATTTGTTGTTCCTCATGGGGTGTTGGTACCTGCATGCATACTGTGAAACTTCAAACTGACTTTAAAAGGGCAACATCTTGATGCCTATTGTTCTCTGAGAACTGGCCTGTTTTTTTATTGGCCCACACTTTCTGGACAAAGTAGGAATTGTTTAGGTTATACTTTTAGGTAATTGTCTGCACAAGCTACTGGGTGAGTCAAGTGATTGTTTTGCTTCGCGTCCAGTGGACTTTTCAATGGTTCAGAGGATAAATGGCAGTATTTTTGCAGGTGCACATGCTGGACATGGAGTGCTTCACATACTTAAATCGTGCCCTGGAAAGCTCATTAGCACCTATTGTTATCTTTGCCACCAACCGAGGAATTTGCCAAATACGGTATGAGGTCCAGTGCCCCTAATCTTTCCAGGGTTCATGGAATTTATTGTGGTAGGTATTACATCATTTGGATTAGGGTTTGACTTAATACCGAGTGTTTACTGAAACCGTTATAATGGAGAGTTCTAACCCTTCTTGACCAGCGGGTGGCTTTCAATGCTTTGTGTTGTAATGAGCCACTCTGTAGCTTAGTTCTATTACATTTTTCTTGGCCAGTTAGGTTGTGAAAGTATTTTTGCAGACTGATGATAATAAGTGGGTTGGTTTTGGGAGCTCTCAGAGGCACTGACATAAGCAGTCCACATGGGATTCCAGTGGATCTTTTGGACCGTCTTGTCATTATTCGTACCCTTCCCTACACAACAGCTGAAATGGTTCAGGCAAGGATTTCTTCACCTGGTTTCCGCTTTGTGAATGTTAATCCATAGTTTTGGATTCAACCTGACGCATGCATGAGTTTCAGTGTATAATTGCCATCTTCTTGGTCTGGAGATTAGGATCAAAGCCTCAAAAGATGCACCAGAGATGTTTGCTATCTATTCCAGTATGATGAGGTTTACAACTGAATATGCAACTGAATACTTGAAGACTTTCAGTTCACAAGGATGTATTGCACAAAGACTACTTTTAGTTTCCATATTTCATCTAGTATTTTCTTGAAGTTGTCGATTGATATCTCTTTTCTGGGGCAACAGATTCTGGCTATCCGAGCTCAGGTTGAAGGGTTAACTGTGGATGAAGAGAGTCTGGCTTATCTAGGGGAGATAGGAGATCGCACCTCTCTCAGGCAATTTTCTGACCTCTGAGCGTCTGAGTCTGTACTATAAGTAGTGTCTATCTTAACAAATCCACAGTACCTTGCTGAAGTGCAGAATCATAGTCCACATTAAGGAATTTCAAGGTATCTTAAAGCTAGTTTGCATAAAGTTGGGTAATGTGGGTATTGCTGGGTTTATATTTAAGGGTTGTCTTGGATGGAGCAGGCATGCTGTTCAGCTTTTAACACCTGCAAAAATTGTTGCCAAAACAAATGGTCGTGATGGAATTTCCAAGGTGAGTGTACCCTTCTGGTTATCACAGTAGCTCACAGGATGACTTTCATATACTCCCTGCCCATCATTGGCTATGGGTCATCCATTTGCAAGAAATAGGGCACTGTTGAAGGGCCTTAAATTTTTTCATGCTAGCATCCATTACCTTGATGGCTAGCATGGTCCATTAGTTGTGTGATCATTGTCAAGGAGAGCACAGCATGAACATTTTCTTGGACAAGAAACACATGGGATAATAATTGACTTTCTTGTGTCTTTCTTGTCATTCCTGTTTCAGGGAGATTTAGAGGACATAGCAGAGCTCTTCCTGGATGCAAAAGCATCAGCTCGGCTTCTTCAGGAGCAGCCTGATAAATATGTATCTCAATAATCCAACTGCACTGCTCAAGCCCCTGGTGGATGGAGCACTTGCTGGGCTAGGAATTACTGATCACAGGCTACTACACTACAAAAGAGAAGTTCAACTCATGCTAGACAAATGTGCAACTCTGTTTATCATCTCCAAATTGGCAACTACTAGGAAAAAATTACTCTGATACACACACATGATGCAGAAAAAATTTCAATGCACATACTTCCAAAACAGAGCAAATCAGTAGTATATGCATGTGCTGGGATATGATCATCAGCCTTTTCTTTTTTTCTTTTTTTTTCTGGGGAAATCATCCCAGAAGTTCTGTCTGTCAATGCTGCAAGAGAAGAGACTGTGCAACCCACTTTGTGACTAAGGACCAGACTTTTTCACTTGCAACAAGTTTCTGTTAGGGCCCAGGAGGGTTAACACTCGAAAGTGATGAGATCACTTTGGTTAAGTCTGAGTGCATGTACTCTAGTAGGTGAGTATCTATCTATCTATCGGAAGGGTTGAGTGGACACCAAGAATACTCTCAATTTTTTCACAGATCAAATTTTGCAAGCAGTGGTGAGAAATTTAGTTATATCTTTGCTTCTTAGGTATTCCTTTGTTAGTTCCTGTCTTATGCCTTCCACCTTTTATTTGTCAATGGGAAGGAAGCCTGCATCTGAGTATCTAGGAAGCTGGTGATGTTTGTGGAACAATGTTTGACACTATTGCCAACACACTTTGAACATAGGCTCCTTAAAATATGCTCTTTCATTTGTGAAAGACTTCGGTTTCTCACTGCTTGAGCCCTACTGGCTGGGTTAGAAATCCTTTATGAAGGGTTCAAATCTTCTCAGTTGGCTTGTTCCATACACTAATGGGCTTTCTCAAAGTTCCCTTTTGTGCAGACATAATGCCTAGTTCTTTAGCCGTGACGGTTGTTTGTGCACACTTTCATGAACTATTTGTGGCCATCAATCCTATAGTTTTCCATAACATCTCCCTTCCAAGAAGAAATTATGAAGAAAATGCCAGAGATTTTCCTGTATGTAGGAAGGTAAAATCAATTCATAGTAATGTTTCTTTGTTTATTATACAAGCTAATAATGTCCTTGTCCTACTGGGCAAAGTGGAAGATAATTTGTACCAGCACACACTAGAAAATTGCAGATTAAGGATTGGCTTTTGCAACTATTTTTTAAATTGTGGGCAACATTTGCAACTAAAATCCTTTGAGCAGCAAATGATAAGTCGTAGCCAACTACAATCTGTGGGTAACATAATGTATTTCATATTTCATTATACATCCATTCCTTGATATAGGGTTGTTTTTTTTTTCCAAATATTATGCAACCATTTTAATAACAATATTTGCAAACATGTACGAATCATTAGTGGACATGTGACACCTAGGCTAAGTACAGATCTAGATATAGTCTACATGGCACTATGTGATGTTGTTCAATGATAATGTTGTAAAACCATGGGACTGATCAAATTGAGTACAAAGTATTTTCATGTGAAAATACTTTGTACACAATTATGACTACAAAGTATTTTCATGTGAAAATACTTTGTACACAATTATGACTACATTTCAATTTTGATTCTTAGCATGATTCTTGAGTCAAATTATCCAATCTTGAAAAATGTACCCTTCATCCATGTTGCAACATTTGAAACATATTCGTTTGGTTTCCATCTTCCAAAACATCAGTCTCTTTAACACTATCATAATTATTTTGAAACATAAAACAGTTGTAGTTGGTACCTTAAAATGTTTTTGTGTCTGTTTAAATTTGTCCAACCAAGCATTGGAGATCTTAAAGGATTTCTCAACTTCGTTGGGATCATTTGCAAGTCGTATAAAAAATGATTCACAAATGGATTGTGACCTTTCTCATTAGCATCTCATGTGTCAAAGCCCCATCTTGACTACTTACGTACTCAAAACATTGAAACAAAAAAGGTCAATCAAAGGGATGGTTTGATTGTGATTGCACTCAAAGCTACACAAAATGTAAAGATGTAGTTGGGGAAAAGTCTAAACAATGGTCAAATTCATCAAGCTAGCTTGGGATAGTTAGCGATTGAACTTTTCACATAGAATGTAGAGATCACTTTAAGATTATCGATCAAAGGGTAGAATCCCAAAAGCTTTACAATGGGTCAAATTTCAAAAGCTTGATACTTTTCGTGCCTATCGTTTCCCAGTTGGAGGTCCAAGTAGTTGTTAAAGTTTGTGTTGGCCTAGCTATATTATGAATGTTCAAACACTATGTAACAGTTTCATCAAATTGTAGATTGAAATCTCAAAAATGTACTTTTTGGAACCACAGTAGTAAAGCAATTTCAAGCTTTGGGAATTGTGCTTCTTTGGCTCTTTTCACTCCTCTACCAACCTCACTTGTTAACTGTAATAAATTTTCAGAACCCATGAGGACTTGAGAAACAATACTTTTTTTCAATTGTTTGCAAAAATCTCTGATTGAACTCATCAAACAATAGCTTGCTAGGTCATTAACGATGAGCTTTATGGATGGAGAGGAACTCTTTCTTCTCCTCCATAGTCAAATCAGTCTCTTTTTGCATATTATTGAAAGAATGACCATGAAGCAAAGTAACCCATAAACATTCAATGAAGTGAAACAATAGAACAAGTGCAACCACAGTGAAGCACTTATTGCAGTTATTTTGGGCAGCAGGTGCCAGTCACGGTGAAAGCAATCTAGCTCAACATGGTATGATTTCCAGTTTTAGTATGGACTATTGACTTGAATCAGCAGAGTTTTGCAGAAGACACCCAAGCATCTGGACACTTCTTCTGTCTTGTCCTTTACAGAAAAAGCATTGAAGCAGAAAGGAAGCATTGGTTCAAGGCAGACACAGAGTCTGAATTCAACCAAAACCTCAATGACAAGCAAATGCAGTATGACAACAGGGCAGGGTATGCGTGGAAGACATCATAGGATCACTTTGTTAGACAGCTGGGTTTGGATTGGAGATGAATACAGTGCAGCCTTCTTTGCCTCCAAAATTAATGCAAGAGAAAGTGAACTGCAGGTTAGGGTGTTTGCTTGCATATTTGGTGATGAAATCTGGGACAAGTCTTTGCTGTTCACAGTTCCAGAGGTGAGGGAGTGATGACAGCAGTTGGGAAATCATGTGCAGCCTCTTGTTTTCTCATGAGGTGAAGGCAAAAGATGTCAGGAACATCAAGTCTAGACCTTCCACAGAATTGCTACAAGATCGAAAGCAGAACACAGAGATGCAGAGGCTGTCCAAGATGTAGCAGGAAGTGAACCATACTGAGGTTACCTCCTGCCTCTTATTATTTGTCTTACCTGCTTTATCTGCATCTGAGTTTCCAGAGTTTCTGGTGATGTACATCTGGTAAAGAAGAATACTTCTGGGTAAGGTGATTGTGGCGAACAATATCCTTGCAGTTTGGAGAGGCTGAAGCTAGAACACAAGAAGAGATGTCAGGCTTACACAGAAAGGAAAGCAAATGGAACAAGAAAGCAGGAAAGGCCATGACTAAAGTTCTCGAAAGCTCATACACAGAAGTGACAAACATTAAAGAAATCTGGAGTTAACAGTAAAAGTGACTATGGCTATGGCAGGTATTCCAACAAAAAGCAGACAACACAATTTTCACAGATGCTGCACCATTTGCAAAAACTGAACAGAAACTGAAGATGGTGGGGATATCCTGCTCCTTCAGAAATTACTAAAGCACAAACTTCTGGTTTCCGAGCAAGTGCGAGGAGAAAGGAGAGGATAGAAAAATTTATCAGGAGATGATAACAAGCCCCTTTACAAGAGGCAGAGGTTCCATACAGTGATCGGTCCAGCTAGCTTGTCAGGGAGGGGCCAATGGACCTACATCCAACAAAAGAATGGCCAAATGGGTGGATGGATTCAAAAAGAGCAAGAGAATTTGAAGACGAAGAAGAAGAGGTATGCAGCATTTGAAGAGCAGGTGGACAAAGAGATGCGAAGCTGCAGCTTGTACAATGTCTGAAGATAAAGAGGAAAGAGCTTCACATGCCAAGAAACATTCTAGAGGCTTATGCCTGATGGTGATCAAATGCTGGAAGCCAACAGAATCATGTGCCAATTTGGTGAGGATTGAGCATTAGTAGTGAGCAGAAAACGAAACTTTGAAACAAAGCTCAGTGCATCCAGCAAGCATGACCAGAGGAGGGAGCAGCATCACAACATTCCTGTTGTGCGCAATACTGAGCACTGCAACCTTGGAACACAAACTTCTTTGTCACTGCTTGTGGGGTTCAATCACTTTGTCTTGTTGTTGCCTTACTGCCCCCTGCTTGCTTGTCCATTCAGTAGTGAAATCCCCCTCCCTCTCTGGACTGATCCCAATCCACTGTCCTTGTCCAAGAAGGTAACTTGTGCAAAACCCCACTGTTGCAATGCTTAACAAAGCTCAGCATAGGAGTGCGTGCGTGCGTGCGTGCGTGCGTGCGTGTGTACGTACCTTCACGGCAAGCTTTCCAAACTTGCTTGGCTTGCTTGCTTGGCCATGAGTAGAAAGATAATTGCCCCCCCCCCGTGGCTCTCATCAGCAACCCGCAGATCCATCCCTCTGTGAACACAAATTCTTGTCTTGAAAACTTACAGTTCCACTTTCTACCTTTCTTCAGCATTGGAGACTTTTTTCCCTGGCATCATCATCACCATTCTGCTACACAAAAGTGCACAACAGAGCAAAGAAATCGAAAGCCGAGAGAAACATGTGCTCTCTGCGCTCTGTGTGTATCTGTGCCGGGGGAGGATGAAATCTGTGAAGCGAGATCTGTCCGCAGCCTCTCAAATATCTGTGAGAAAATCGTTCCGGTAGGTGACCGAGATCGATCTTTGGGAGACACCGATCGAATGCATCGCAGTAGGTAAGCCATGAAAAGCGCATTTCGTAGGTACTGTTGATACGATTTTCATCCTTTGTGGAAAGTTCGTGCGCGCTTGCAGTGTGTGCGCAGCAGGAAAGACGTGGCCATGGCGGACGCTGACTCTTCTTTCTCTCTCTCTCACTTCCGAGTTCTGGTTTGGTTATGGCTGTCATCTTCATTTGTCACTTCACCATCACTAAAAACCAGTAGCACTCTTCCTTGTTGCAGTTGCTGCTGCAGGAATTCAGCTTGCGTTAGGCAGTTTTCTCGCCTCTCGCAGGTCTCGGAACATCAACAAAATTCAGAAACTGGTGAAATCGAACTTGCTTTTCCCGAAGAAGTGAGTATCTCTCTCCCTCTCTCGCGAGATTATTCTGATTTTGGTTTTCCCACTCAAGAAGCGAAGATTCGTATTGTGTCTCGTGGTGGTGCGTTTGTTGTTGTTGTTTTTTCTTGGCTGAAGAAGAAGAGCGGGGATGTTTCCACTTTGAACAGAAATAATTCTTTCAGTGTTGATCTCCTGGATGAATCTGATCAAGTGTCGGGCCTGTAGTAGTTTGAAGACTATGATCTGTTCCTGTTGTTCTGTTTGTGTGTTTTCTGGAGGCATTTTCGGGGGCGGGGGCAATTGTATAAGGAGGTCGTGAGATCTTACTCTTCGAGGATTACTTTGGAATTGATCGAATTATGACAGCTTTTTCGTTCGTCCCTCCTCTTTGGATTTCTTCGTGGTTGGTGTGAAGCAGAGATTAGCTTGGAGGGCACAAGTGTTGTCGCTGATCTTTACACTGCCAAAAACGTGGATCTATGACTCGTCGCTTATGCCCAGTTTGTAGTCATGTAGTCAAATAGGACTGGTTACAAATTCATGTTTTTGGCGTAGTGGTATTTTCAACAATGCCTCGTGTTCTCGTTGATCTGTACACCATGCCAAAAACATGGATCTTTGACTTCTTGCATATGCCAATTTGTAGTCATGTAGTCAAATAGGACTAGTTACAGGTCCATGTTTTTGGCAAAGTGGTATTTCCAATAATACTTTGTATTTCCATTGTTGTTTATGTTTATTCTTATGGTATGAAGTTTGACAGCAGGAGGTAGCAAGGAGGAGGAGCCAGAAATTTGTGAGCAGCTATGGATGGTCTTTCCAGGATTGGGTTGGCAGGGCTTGCAGTCATGGGGCAGAACTTGGCCCTCAACATAGCTGAGAAAGGATTTCCTATCTCCGTGTACAACCGCACAGCAAGCAAAGTAGATGAGACTGTGGAGCGTGCCAAAGTGGAAGGCAAGCTTCCAGTGAAGGGGTACTACCAGCCAAAGGAATTTGTTCTCTCCATTCAGAAGCCTCGTTGCATCATCATCTTGGTAAAGGCAGGACCACCTGTGGATCAAACAATTGAAACCCTTTCACAGTACCTTGAGAAGGGTGATTGCATTATTGATGGAGGCAATGAGTGGTATGAGAATACAGAGCGGCGAGCTGCTGCAGTCAAGACCAAGGGCTTGCTGTATTTGGGAATGGGAGTGTCTGGAGGAGAAGAAGGTGCTCGAAACGGACCTTCTCTCATGCCTGGAGGTACTCTGGAAGCCTACAAATACATTGAGGACATTGTCCGGAAAGTTGCAGCCCAAGTCAATGATGGCCCTTGTGTGACATATGTGGGAGAGGGAGGAGCTGGAAACTTTGTGAAGATGGTGCACAATGGCATTGAGTATGGAGATATGGAGCTGATTGCAGAGGCTTATGATGTTCTTAAATCTGTTGGTGGTTTGACAAACCAGGAACTGCACGAGACATTTGCAGTGTGGAATAGGGGCGAGCTTGAAAGCTTCTTGATTGAAATCACTGCTGATATCTTCTTAGTGAAGGATGACAAAGGTGATGGTGAACTTGTTGATAAGGTGTTGGACAAGACAGGCATGAAGGGGACAGGAAAGTGGACTGTGCAGCAAGCTGCTGAACTTTCAATTGCTGCACCCACCATTGCCACATCCTTGGACATGCGTTTTCTTTCTGGATTGAAAGAGGAGCGTGTGGAAGCTGCCAAAGTCTTCAAACAGGCAGGAATCACTGACATTCTGACAGTCAAGGACATCAACAAAAAAGAACTCATTGACAATGTCCGCAAGGCTCTCTATGCTTCCAAAATTTGCAGCTATGCACAAGGGATGAATCTCATTCGTGCCAAGAGCATTGAAAAGGGGTGGAATTTGGACCTTGGTGAACTTGCTCGCATTTGGAAAGGAGGCTGCATTATTCGTGCAAAGTTTTTGGATCGCATTAAGCAGGCATACCACCGGAACCCCAAGCTCTCCAGCTTGCTCATAGATCCTGAGTTTGCAAAGGAGATGGTGGAGAGACAAGGAGCCTGGAGGAAAGTTGTGAGCCTGGCAATTGAAGTTGGAGTGAGCACTCCAGGGATGAGTGCCAGTCTTGCCTACTTTGACACATACCGGCGGAGCCGACTGCCTGCCAACCTTGTTCAGGCACAGCGTGATTACTTTGGTGCTCACACATATGAGCGCATTGATACCTCAGGAGCATTCCATACAGAGTGGTACAAGATTTCCAAGAAGCAACTTAGCACAAGCGATGGGAGTGTGAAGGCTTAAGTGTAAGAACCTTCTTTGTGAAGATACTTAGAGACTCTTGTGCAATCAACAGTTGACTGGGTTTTGTTTTTCTCCATCTGAATGCTGGGTCAAGCTAGAACAGTGGAAAGCTGGTGTCATTATCAATAACCAAACTGTTCCTGGTATCTGTCTTCTACCCTTTTGTGTGGTTGTGTTAAGGATACAATCTATGCTTTCATAATGAAAAATGCCTGCAAAGAGCTCCAAGGCTATTATCAATCTTCTTGTGTAGCAATCCTGCTCTTAGATTCATGTGATTTCTAGAAGAAAGCAGAACTGGTCTGCAACATGGTTTTATACAGATTTTATCATCAATTTTGCTACTCGTTCTGTGTCTTTCTACATCTTAGGAGAGTGGATGAGCACAGGGAGTCAGATATATGTCAGTCTGTGGTGCCTTAGGGCCTGCTGCCCCTTATCTATGAACAATAGGTAGGGTGTTCTTAGTAGACTGTAAGTTTTTCAACAAGTTGTCTTTTTTCGACATTTCTTTCAAGCAGAAAGATTAGAGTAATGGTTTTAGTTTCAAGAGCCCATCATAAAATAGTATACTTTGTTGCATTTCAGTGTGAGTATGCTACTGGGTTTGCTTGTTCTCAAATGCCTGTATTATTACATGCTTAGCATTTGTCATCCGATGCCTTGTCACAGGTCCTTTCAAAGAGAGAGAGAGAGTCTTCTTCATCTCAAAATGGTAGCTAAGGTACCTTAATGCAAATTGTGTTGTCACTAATGTCATGAAATATCTGAAGGTGATATCACTTTGGCATTTTTCTATGCAATGACATTGCAAACACAAACAAGGAAATGTTAGTGCATTATCACGATGTTTCACCACATGTTGTCTTGCTTTTGCGTAATTTGCAACTTCTCTTTTCGATGTACACTGTGAATAATCTAATGCTTCCATGACCCAAATTACAAAAGTAATGACAATTGCAATTTTGTTCAAGAATTTGTGTGCATATGCCATCACATTCGGAACAAATTTACAACAATCAGTATTGCAATGTGGTTTGGTGATACAGTGGAGATTGTTTTTATTATGGTTGGGGGGGAGATGTGTGTGTGAAAGCAAAGGGTTCTCAAGTTGCTGACATGTTCCCCAAAGCATTCTCAATAGCACCTCACTTTTATCTGATATGCTTTGGCAAATGTTGTCCTCCTTTCAGCTATATATATATGGACCAAAGGGAAAATATTCTATACTCCTTGCATGATATGGAGAAGATGGAAGGATAGAACAAGCTTATTGTCTGAGTGGGGGGGGTTTGAGTACTTGATTTGTTCTTGTTCCTCTTGCTGTCTGCTCTCCTGGTTTCTTCTTTTTGTCTCAACTTGGGTCTGTTCATTTTCTTCCTTTCTCTCCCCCTTTTTGGGGTGCTTTGTTTTATTTACACATGGCAGGTTTTCCAAAACATCAATACACCAAGAATCTTTGGACTTAGACCTCAAAACCTCTTGATCTTTGTTCCAGTGGTGAGAGACTTCACAAGTCTTCTTAAGGCTGGTTCAAAACTACCGTAGCCTAAGGTAAGCTTCCATATTGACAAAATTGATTTTTTTGGTCAAAATTCTGTCCATTTTTACATTTTTGAAATTATTAGATTTTCATGGTCTACCATAGCCTAATATGATATTGTAATATGCTAATGATCTTTTTTCCCTAAAAAATCCATTCATTTTTACACTTTTGAAAATAATTAGTTTTTAATGATCTACCATAGGTTGTTGTGACGTGTAGTGTCGTGACGTTTGGTGTCATAAGGGTGTAAATCCATAGTAAATTCTATTGAACAAAAAGACTAAAACTAGTCAAAGGTAGAAATTAATTAACCAAAAAAAGATGCACGCACATATATATATACAATGCACAAGAGGAAGCTGAGATGAAATTATCATGTATTACAACTAATTCAAAAAAAACATATGAAAATCCTTGACACTCCCAACCTGAAATGATGAGGTCCACAGGGCCAAGTAATTCCATATGCTTATTTCGAATTAGTTGTATGTCAAAAGGCAAGAAAGTGAAATTGGCCTTCCATGCAGTGGTTGCAAAGTGTTGTGGACCGTGCCTAAGGCACAGGTGTGTGTGTGTCAGGGAGGAGGAGCAAATTTTCTTTTGATTTTCCCACCTTCTTTCCTTTCCCTCTTCCTGTATGTTTTTCCTCTCCACCTTTGTTGTTATGTTTTATGTTCCCTTATGGTCCCAAATAATTCCCAATATCACCATTTTTTGACAAAAAATATCACAAATGATTTTCTAAAATGTTTTACCTTGTCAAGTAAGTATTTGAAGGGAGAGGATATACCAATGCCCACTGACACGTCTACATGAATAAGTATTAGCAAGCTAGCTAGCTTAGCTATAACGTCCTCCCCGTCTTTCCCATAAATCTTGTCATTCCTATAATCATCGTTTCCCCTTTCGTCACCGGCTTCCCAGATTCGTGCCACACCTCCCTAATTGGCATGCTTCTAGTTTTAGATGGACGGATGACGGGATGGATGAAATGTCCATCCGGCTAGATGACGGGATGGATGGATGAATTCAGGGGAAGCCAACCAAATGGACGAATTTAAGCCCTGTGCATAATGCCTAGGTGTGTGTATTTGACGATACATATTACAAATTACAATTATAACAGGTCTAAAACGTCTTTATATACGACATTTCGCATGTATATATCGAGACCCTGGCCGTTGAAAATCTTGATGTTTGCACTACTCGTGACTCATGAAATAGCAACATACAGCTGACCATGGGAATAGACCGGAGACGACAAATATACCTCAATGTTGTTGAATGTCTGACCTTGACTCTTGTTGATTGTGATCGCAAACGCCATTCGAATTGGAAATTAAATACGACGTAAGACAAACGGCCAATTAGTTACGGAGGGGGACATGATGATGCGGGGTATGAACACACGTTTGCCGACATTGTTCCCTGTGATGATCTCCGCTTCAATGACACGCTAACCCAATTTCTTGACAATCAACTTGGTACCATTGCACAATCCTATTGATTGATTGAGATTACGTAACAAAAGAATTGGCACACCCACTTTGAGTTACAACTCATGATTTGCGATACCGCTGAATTGCAAAGTGTTTAGAAATTCCACCGGATATAATGAATCCATTGAAACTTGTGCAACAACACTTGCACCTTCTCCTATTGGAGTCAAAGAATTTGCGCTCAGGTACGTGTGCGATTCTTCAGATAGCAATTCTAAAATTGCATTGTTGACTTCATCAACGTCAGTATTTTTAGGGGCTAGAATGTTGCGTTGCATAAGATACATGGCATCTCCAGAGTGGCACTGGTGATTCGGATAGACGATTCGGATTAGTCCTCTTAAGCTGCAATTTTCTGTTGGCAGCCTCATATGGGATGGAATCTCGATCCAATCTGGATCGACACCTTCTTCTCCTGCAATGGTAGGAAGATTATCGTCTCCAACATCCAACACCCATTTCGCAAACTTTCGCTGCTCTTCAGAATTGCTTGCCATGACTCGCATGTTGATATGAAGACGAAGAATTATAACATGCTGCCAAAGATGCGATCGAGGCAAGGAAGCACTGACAATGTCTTCTCGTCCCCCCTTGGGAATTACAAGCAAGATCTGTCGAAAATCCCCACCAAGGACCACGGTTTTCCCACCAAAGATTTTTTCGTTTGCTTGTGCATCATCCAATTGCATCAAATCACGCATGGTGCGATCAACAGCTTCAAAAGCTCGACGATGCATCATCGGTGCCTCATCCCAAATGATCAGGTCAGCTTTACGCACCAACTCGGCCACTTTCATCTGTTGTGTGATGTTGCAAGTTGATTCATCGTGCAGATCAATCGGAATCTTGAATCTTGAATGGGCAGTTCTGCCACCCGGAAGTAATAGAGATGCGATTCCTAATGAGGCAACTGCAAGCACGATTTTGCCTTGCTCTCGTAGACGGGATAGAAGTGTTGTCCAAACAAATGTTTTGTCGGTTCCACCACTGCCATACACAAAAAACAGTTTGCCCTCTTTGTTTGTGACGACATTCAAAATAGTTTCGTATGCGTTGCGTTGATCATCATTGAACCTATCTTCTGCATTGTCCGCATCTGTGGTCAATGAATGCTGATCATAAGCCAGTTCTTCTTGGACCAATCGGTTTCCTCCATGAACAGAAGGGATGTAATTAGACTTGGGAAGAGTTGGAAAATCTTCCAAGCGGTGTCCATTGCGCATGAGAACCTGATCGATCTCATACAATGCACGATCCTTCAACGCATCCTCAAAAAGGGTAACAGTTGGATCAGCACACTCGCAGCGTGTCATTGCTTCAATGTCATCGCTCAAAAACTCCCAATGTGCATCCCATAGCTGTCTGGGATTCGTGACCTCGCCAAACATCAACATGGAGGCAAACATGTCACGCAGTTGTCGTCCTGAGGCCCAAACGCCGGCTTCTTCCAAGATTTGATGCCATTCATTGTCGTCTGCAAGTAAACCCATCGCAATGCATGCATCTTTGAATGTGTCGTGCACTGTGCCATCCATTGTCCGCAAATGCTCGTAGGATGTGGCACCTTTGACGCAGTTCAATAGCATTCACAAATAGTAACGTTCACCTGATGTCGGGTGTGCATAATACATGCGACCAATGGCAAATCCTCTTTTGCGCATTGTCCATCGCTTCAACTGCCGATTCCACACCCATTGCTGAGGGAATTGATCGAACGTAAGAATTTGTGCAACTTCCGATTCTTGGTTTGTTTTGAACCATTCTGTGAGCATCGTTCTGGAAATGGCTGACCGTGTTGCTACTTCCTGCACATCATCGTCATCACGAAACAACACCATTTGCTGATTGGGCAAATGGTATTGCAGACGTTCAACAGTAGGAAACCGCTCATGCATATCAAACTGGAAAATGCGCCACGCTGCTTCCAATGCAGATACATAGCGATAGTCGAGATATTTTTTGATTTCATCGGCTTCGATCACATTCCTTTCGGTGGCATTGTCGCTCTGGCGTGAGATCTCAACAGTCGCACGATCATGTCCTTTATATACGTACTTGAATAGATACTTGACTGCACGAATATTGTTGCAGACCTCAACGTTGATGTGCGCATCATATTTGGTCGATAAATAGACATTGTGCGGTACCACCCAACGATTGTTCAATTCAATGCCATGAACCACAATTGTGTGCCCAGTATCTCTACGCCGATAAATAGGGTATCCGTTTACATCCATCACCGTCTCGGATTGGAACTTGCGTTGATATTGTTTTTTGCATTTGCCTTCTTCCATGCAGGGGGCATTTAGAAACACAGCTCCACATGGATTATGCATCGTGCATCTAGCAACCGTCTCGTGGGCCAACCTGTTTGTTTTTGGATTCGAAAGTTCAGCACTGATCATGCGGTTTACATCCTCGACCGTGTGTGGCTTGCACTCTTCAACAAAAAAGATGAGAATGTGTGCATGCGGTAGCCCACGCTTTTGAAACTCAACGACATAGATTCTTGCAATCGTGCGTCCCAAAATATGGTTCTTGAGAATGTCATTGATCAACTCCTTCAGCTTGATTTTGAACACTCGGGTTACCAAATCCGGTCGATCCTCAGGTTGCTGTCCGAGCAACAACACTCTTCTGATTTCAAGCCACTGGGGATTACAAATGAATGTAATAAACGCATCTGGACAACCGGCCCATCTGCAGATTGCCATGGCATCTTGATAATTCTGAACCATGTGACATGGACCTACTGTGAAAGAAGATGGCAGAATGATCCTTTGTCCGATGGCAACAGCGCTAGTGTCACCTGCAGCGATAACATCTTGAAGGCCTTGATAAAAATCGGCACGAAGTTTTTTTTTATTCAGGCGCAGATACTTCAAGCAATTTTGTTCGATAGCCGCATAAGCATCCACAATGTATTGTTGCCGCAATCGGCCACCCCGAAGCAATGCAATGCCATCGGTGTCTCGATGTTGAAGTCGATAACCGTAAAATCCCGCCATTGTCACATTGCAATGCTTTCTTTGAAGCTCAGATTCTTCCACATGGTCTTCATCCAAATTTGCATCAACAATAACAGCATTGAGCGGAATATTCGGATGCCATCCATCTTCACCGCAAGAAAATAGCAACGGATAATGTAGAGCCATGTATCCGACGTGTAGTTCAGAAATGCGCTGAAACGGGCCAGCTTGTTGAGCAAGGATGACGTCACGTCTGTCTACAGCCTAAGAACCATCTCCTACCATCAATGCAGCGACTTCATCGGCCGTTGGCACATTATATCGACGGGCATCCTTTGTTCGAGAGGCAATGAGACGCAATTTCAAATCCATGGGAGCACCTTCTGTTGCCATCATATCCCTTGCCATTTTGAACACTTTGACATAGGGATTGATATTGTACATCATGGAAAATAACCGATCCAACGTCGTTGGATCAAGTGAGGGCATAATAGCATGTCGGTTTTGATGTTCGCGTTCCGTATCATGAATGTACAGCTGTGCAAACTGTGGCCGTTGTCCTTCGGTAAGACATAGGGATTCGATTTTGTGATAAAGCTCACCTTGAATGCGAAAGGAGTACGGTCCATGCCCTCCTGTTACCGACTCATCAACTTTGGCATCGAGCAAAGTAAATGCTAACACCGAATTGTACATGCGAATCTAATCTTGAAATTTGACGGCACTGCTCTCTTTGCTAGTTAAAAGAATTTCCAACTCTTGTGGTGTTGCAGGAAGATTCGGCAACAGAACTTTGCCATTCTCGCAACACAGAGAAAATTGTGGGTGGTTATTCGACTTTGCCGATCGTTCTTTGATCCACATTTTCGCGTTGCAGAATCCACATATTGTGTCGATTTCTCCACAATCCCATCGTCCCAGGGCCGACGCATCTCCGTCTCCAAACACTTGTAATGCGTCATTGCGAAGAGAAGGGTGTTCTTGTTGCTTAGCACGGCTTTCTCTCCGTAGGCAATTGCGATGTTCATGTGCAGATTCTGACATGCCTTCACTCGACACATGTCCGTCTCCAAACAATTGTAAGGCATCATTACGAAGAGAAGGGTGTTCACGTTGCTTAGCACGGCTTTCTCTCCGTAGGCGATTCCGACGTTCATGTGCAGATTCTAACATCCCTTCAGCTGACGCATCTCCGTCTCCAAACAATTGTAAGGCATCATTGCGAAGAGAAGGGTGTTCACGTTGCTTAGCACGGCTTTCTCTCCGTAGGCGATTCCGACGTTCATGTGCAGATTCTAACATCCCTTCAGCTGACGCATCTCCGTCTCCAAACAATTTGAGCATCTTGGGGGGGGGGAGGGGGGTTTCTCCTGCACATTTGATTGTTCATTTTGTTTTCTTGTCAAAATTAATTGGAGCAAAACTTGATAATTTGAACAGAACAGAACATAATATACATATTAAATAAATAAATAATGAAAAGACTAAACTCACTCAATCAAGTTTAATGAATGCAAAACCATGCTTGAAACACACAAAAAAACAACTGAAATAAAATTAGACATTTAAAAACTTATTACAAATCTTTACTTCATGTTTTATTTTATTTTATTCTTATTTTGTCTATGTTCATTTTATTCTATTTTATGCGTTTATTTATTTAATTAATTTCTATTTTATTTTTTAAATGTAGTTTTTCTAATATCCATAATATGTACCCGAGTTCCAACATATATACCCGGTACAACACTATTTCCTATACATCAAATTTATTTTTCTTCATTGGAGTTTTGGGCAGGAGGAAAATATGGGCAGGAAGGTGGAGAAGAGGCGGTGGGCAGCAGGAAGCCGAAATATCATCCTTCTTACAAAAATCTTCATATAAAAATAGGCCTATTACCTAGGGGTCAAAATCCCTTAAGCTATTATACCATATAATGAATCCAAACACAACAGATTTTCAAATCTTTAATAAGCCCCCAAATTGAGTTTTGGGCAGGAGGAAAATATGGGCAGGAAGGTGGAGAAGAGGCGGTGGGCAGCAGGAAGCCGAAATATCATCCTTCTTACAAAAATCCTCATATAAAAATAGACATATTACCTAGGGGCCAAAATCCCTTAAGCTACTATACCATATAATGAATCCAAACACAGCAGATTTTCAAATCTTTAATAAGCCCTCAAATTATGCGACCCTAAAGCCCCAAATTATCTGTCCCTGCCATTAGCCTAGGTTTTAAAATGGTGACAAAAGAAATGTAAGAATCTCTTTTGCTTTGCCCAAAGTTGTCCTCTTTTCACCTACGAAGGTGGGCCAAAAGGGAGGCGCTGTACACTCTATATTTGGAGTGTAAACTTTTATTTTGGGGGAGACTCTAAAGTTTCAGTATTATTTTATTGATGGACCAATAAAAATGGCTCATTGCCATATACACCCAAGGGAAAAAAAAAACCATAGAACTTGGGAGGCAGCCCCCATCTACATAATTCAAAGCAGTAGAGAAAAAGAGAGAGTGTGTGTGCGAGAGATAGAGAGAGAAAGAGTATTTCAAAGACTCTAAAGTCTCAGTATTATTTTATTGATGGACCAATAAAAATGGTTCATTGCCATATACACCCAAGGCAAAAAAAAAACCATAGAACTTGGGAGGCAGCCCCCATCTACATAATTCAAAGCAGTAGAGAAAAAAAAAGAGTGTGTGTGCGAGAGATAGAGAGAGAGAGAGTATTTCAAAGCAGTATTTAGTAAAGAAATCAGATGCACCAAAATGCCAATCAACAATAGGCAACAACTTCACAGTGTACAATGCATAATGGGAAACAAAAAAAATTGGAACACTCTGTTGGAAGGAAATAATAAAACATTTCACCACAAAAGTTTGTTAAGTGCTTTGAGCACACAAATAAAATAATCCATTTACATAAGAGTGGTATGGTTAAAACATTTCCATAACCCAAGCTTTTTATTTCTTTGGAAACTATATTCTTCCTTGGTTCTAACTTCTTGCAGTTATGTCAGATTTTTATCCATTGTAGTGCAAAAAATGGAACACTGCAAAAAACTGTTGATCTGCAGCAATGTAATTTTGAGGCAGTTCCTAAGTGCATGACAACATATTTGAACTTTCTGATTTACATTTTACACACAGAAAACAAATGTGTTGAGTCTTTCCGCTCACAAAGACTTGCAAGGAGAGCAGGTACTATCTCCCTGTAACCAAAGATTTTCCCATGATATAAGAAAAAGCAAGCATTACAAATAAAGAAAGCACCTAAGACATAGTCCAAGTGCTGTTTCTGTACAACCAAGGATTGTCATGTAACGTAAGAAACATCAAGCACTACAAACAAAGCATAAGACAAACAGTCTTTGTGCATGCAATCAAAGTTTGTCGTAGAATGTATGACAAAGCAGACACTTTGGATAAAGCACCAAACAATCAAAGTGTTATCACAGAGGCACAGAGGAGGAATCTTCGAACTGAAGATAAAGCTTGCCCAAACATGGATACTGCATCTCACAGAGGAGGGTATTGGTTAAGAGTTGGAAAGACGTGACAGGGATGTCATTCTGGACTCTGACGCCGCGGCGAATTCTAATCACTGCATGATCTCTATGTCTGTATCTGTCTCTCCCATATGTAAATATACAGCTATTTCTATGTATGTATAATCAAGCTACAATTTAGAAGCTCATGGTGTTTGCAGCTCTGATTTATCGGCAAAATTTTAAGCTCATGTATTGTTTGCAGATTTCTAATATATTTTCTCTGGTGTGATGCTTCTACATTGAGGTACCTGGAGCTGCCGGAGCTCCTCGAGACTTTGTACATGGGTGAATGAGCAAGTTTTGTTTTTTTTTCTCTCTCCTCACCATCATCTATGTCACCTTGTTCAAAGTCCTGCAGGCAAGAAGATTTTCATACCCATCTTTCATTAACTTATATCAAAGTTCTTTGTCTCACGGCATTCAGCACGAAGCTTTAAGCCGATCATCAGCCTATAGATACATGCACACACACAACCACCAGCAGAACACAGAACTCAGAACATATGACAACTCAGATTTTCTTGCAATAATTTGGACATCACAACGCACCTAGCGAACGTGAATCTGGCGGGGTGGTCATCTTCCCAACCCTATCCTTGCTTCGTTGGTGAATTTTGGAAAGGGGTGCTGTGCTCTGAATTTTTGCAAAATCCCAACGATCCTTTGAGCAACATTATTGTTGTTGTCATTTTCCCACTATTTCAATCACAGTGTAATGGATTGTACAGGCCAGTGGTCGTAAGTTTTGCCTCAGCAACGAACCTGGTGGATTTACTCAACTGCTGATGCTAAACTTACTCCCACCCGCCTGTACAATCCTCGTTGTTGCCCACTGTCCCCGTAGCAGCCTCTTCTGGTTCCTCCCGTGTCTCTTGCGTCCCTCTGTCTCTCTCTTCTATCTCTCTCTTCAATTGCCCTCCTCCTTGCTGTAGAAGAATCACCGCAACACCAACTCCATCCTTTCTTTTGGAGAGCTTGATTTTGCAACACCACCTACCCCAGCAGCAGAAACCTCGGTGTGCATGGAATACAACAACGCTAGCAGCAGTAGCAATAGAAGGAGCAGGTGGCTTCACGACGTCCTCGCTATATTTAGCTATATTTAACTTGCTTGCAGAGACAGCAAGTTCACTCCAGGTTCTGGACATGCCGCTTGTTGAAACTGCAAGTTCACTCTTGGACATGCCGCTTGCAGCAGCAGCAATAGAAGGAGCAGCTGGCTTCACGACGTCCTCGCTATATTTAGCTTGGGGTCACTCCAGGTTCTCGACATGCCGCTTGTTGAAACTGCAAGTTCACTCTTGGACATGCCACTTGCAGCAGTAGCAGTAGAAGGAGCAGCTGGCTTCACGAAACGATCTGAGGAGGACGTCAAGTCACACCTTCGCTATATTTAGCAGGGGAGGACCCTGTCTGTCCACGGCTTCATTGTCGGTACCATTGTCGGTACCATTGTCGGTACCACTCTTGCTTTACTATATGTAATATACAATGCACAAGAGGAAGCTGAGATGAAATTCTCATGTATTACAACTAATTCAAAAAAAGCATATGAAAATCCTTGACACTCCCAACCTGAAATGATGAGGTCCATAGGGCCAAGTAATTCCATATGCTTATTTTGAATTAGTTGTATGTCAAAAGGCAAGAAAGTGAAATTGGCCTTCCATGCAGTGGTTGCAAAGTGTTGTGGAAATCTGGATGTGAGTTCCATCATTTTCAATGCCACCATTTGCCTTTCAATAGGATCAATGTCTACATAGAAATACCTCTGAACCACCATCCCTGATTGTAGTAGGGCTTTGAGACATGTACCAATACCACCAAAGAGCTCTAGTAATGTAATCCCCTCCTTAGGCGGTGTCCAGGTGATTAGCTTACGAAGTACTAACTTAATCGGTTCGCCATGGTTTTCCATGTTCCCAAAACTAAACATAGCTTTGACCAAGGGCTCATGGGCTACTTTGAACCTCTGTAAAACCTATGGTCCATGTTGAATGTTAATAGGAACCACCTTCAAGCTTTCAATAGCTTGGGTGTAAGTTGTCTCCTCTTCATTTCCCTTTATCCATTCGTGGCTAACTTGTTGGGTGTAAGAAATAATGTTTGCTTCCTTAAGCATACAATGGTGAGCCATAGGACTATGTAAATCAACGGGCATGTATCCAGGTGGTGGCCATGAATCTCCCAATCCACTTGGTAGTACGCATGCTCGAACCAGTTGTCAATTGTGAAACCTAGTGAAAACATGGCCTTTTGCCCAATGAGCACATCATAACTAGTGGCATTGGTGACTAAACATTTGACCTATATGCAAAGCTCCTGATCTATACCTTCATTGAAGTTAAGTGTAATAAAATCCAAGCTCTCCCGAAGTATTTCCTCTATGCTCCCACTAGCGGTGCGAATTTACCACAAAGATTTCCACAGTTTGGAGTCAAGCATGCCCATCTTCTTGGCGAATTGAACTCCAAGAATCATTAGTTGGGCACCTATATCAAGAGGTATCACTCTGGGTGTATGTCCTCCCACCTGGATTGTTTATTCAATATTGTTGACAATGGCAACTCCGATCACGATGGAAGTTCTCTCATTAAACACCACTTTTGGAAATGCATGAAAGACTTTGTGGAGAGAATAGTTATCCACAATGCCTTTGCTGAGTAACAAATCCACAAGTGAAATGTGTTTAGTTCCCTTCTGATATGTGAACATAGAATCAAAGGTAGGAGAGCCCACTAATTTAGCCATGTTAGAACTACTAACTAAATTACGAACGCCATCTACAACATGTGAGCCAATCAACAAGGTGTTGGATGGGACCCCTGTAGCTTATGGATTAGGGATTAGTAGAGGACTTGATGTAATGTTCAAGGTATCCTTTAGTATTATAATTATGTCCTTGATGTTTAGCTTCAAATCTTGAAAACTAAACAACAGTGTACTTATAAGCTTTTGCGCCACTTCTTGCATTTAAAATTGGCATTCCATAAGCTAATTAATGGAAAATTTGTGTATTTTCATGATGTACATATACTCCTGGGACACGAGAATTTGATGCCCTAGCAGCTTGTGGTGGAGTAGTCTCCTCCCCCTTCGCTAACAAGGTGCGTTCTTCTTTCGTGTTGAGAGGGCGAAAAGATTATGGCATGACTGCTCTAGCCCTAGTAATAGGACTTGAACCAAATGCTAGTCCATCAATCTAAATTACATGCCTAGTGGTAAAAACTCTAGGTGCCACACTAGCTTCTTGTGCCATGAAATAGGAAAGGTAAAAAAAAGTGGCAAAATCTAATGTGAGATTAGAATTGTGTGCACTGGAAAAGAACATATTCCCCAACCATGACATCATGTGAGAGGCCATAGAACAACCTAGGAGGTCCCTCTCGCAATCTTGAACCCTATACAGGTTGGGCATGACTAATTGGTTGGGAAGACTTGCCTCTTAAATTAGCAAGTTGGGCCCTCAATGATTTGAGTTCATTTTGCCGAATTTAAACTTGAACAACATGGCTTGAAGCACCTCCCTCTTTAGCATCGTGCTCCCTCTTTTTTTCATTCTTATTGGAATTACCTTTGGTGGGGAAAGCATGAGTGGGAGGTTGAAGTGCCTTAGCTTTTGGTTGAAAGGGCAATAGAAGATGCTAGCAGATTTTGCCATGGTAATTGACATTACTTCCGTTCCAAAAACTTGGCGAAATAAACAACTTCCTAATGTCCCTCTTTCTCACAATAATCACAAAAGAAATCCTTGGAAGGATTGTTGCACACATTAACTTTGTGGGCAAGATTGCCATAATAGTTGTAAGAAGGTAGGATGGGTATAGTTGAGTGCACCGTTTTAACCCCTAAAGAAGAATGTGATGATCTAGTTGGCACAACTGGTGGAGGCTAAGGCCTTTAATGTGATGGAGGCCTCATAGTACTGGCCTCATAATGTGCATGAACAAGTTTCAGCTTTTTAGAAATGTTATACACATCTAGCAAAATGTATGAGTCTCTAAATTCTGCAAAAAACTCGTTGCAAAACTTGCACATGGAATGTCGGAGTACCTTACAACGAATAAGGATATTGATGGGCAACTTCTAGGTCTGTGATGCTTTGAATATCATTTTTAAGCTTAAAAAGTCTCATGTATAGCATCTTAAAGGTTTCATCCTTCTACTGAGAGAAGGTGGCGAGCTGCAGAAAATTTTCAAAACTCTTAAGCGAAAATTCCAGCTCAAGAACTTGAAAGAATCCCGCCATTGGATAAGCAAAAGTTGGTGCATCAATGGTGGGAAGATTGTTTACGATAACAATAATGAATTTTTGAGGATAAAGGTTTACTAAAGTAAGTACCGGATGTAGATTGTTAGGCATAGTCCCATGATGTGTAATGGCAGCTTATAGTGAAGCTTGAGAGGTTGCGGTGATGGTTGTGGCATAAGCTGGATTAGGGATTTGGGTGACGCCCAAAATTTTTGGAAAATGTTGCTCATAAACATCCAATGCTTCATTGTGCACATAACTGGCCAATTTTTTGAATGCGAATGCTTCGATGTAATTAACACCATACTTGAACTCTAATTCACAAACCATAGTTGAGAAAGTTACTTTGAACTCCCTCAAAAAAATGGTACTTGGTCTTCCATTGAACTTTTCAATTCTCCTAGAGGAATTTTTAACCTCCATGGTGTATATGGGTGTAGAGGTAATAGCTTATAACGGAATATATGGTGATGATATGAAACCTAGTGCAGGAACAAACATACCCCACTTATTAACCCTTTTAAATGGACTCTAATATACCGTTGATGTAGTGTAATCTAAACTTGAATTCTTAGTAGGAGTTGTACTAAATGATGATGGCGCTCTAGACGTTTGATGGTACCATCGTGAAGATCATGAGTTCAAAGAAATTGGTTCAAATGATCATGTGTTACTTTGTAGTTGATATTTTTGCTTTAGTTAAGTGGTAGTGGTCTCATCATCCAAGGACATGGTGTTGTCCCATGCCCCAGAAATTTGTAGCAAAATAGAGCATTAGTTACAAAATTTTAATACAACCTATGCAATTAAATGCAACCATAACGAAAACAAAAATGTGAAGTGCTTAAGAAAACATACCTTAAATAATTTCCAATTTTTGTAATCACTACTGTTAAAATGATGAAGTAGAGGAAAAAAAAATTATATATTTATATATTAATGAAATTATGTAAGTCTATGTATTAATACAAAAATAACGTAAATATACATATTAATATGAAATATGTAAATGTATGTATTAATTAAAAATATGGTTTAAAATTTTTTATAATAAATTAATACATATTGGATACGTATGTATGCAGTACATACAACTTGAAGGATACGACACATCAATGAGGATGAATGACACCGAATGGACATTTGCGGATAGAAGGGGCTGGACGGACAAACACTGACAGATGTTGACGGATGTCGAATGGAAGCTTATGGAGATCGAACAACAACGAACGACAACATTGATAGAATTATGATGGATGGCAATGGACAATGACTATGATGAAACATGATTGTGACAATGACAGTGCTGCAAAGCTATCCGTGTCTGTGAACTTTGTGGCAATGGTGTGTAGAAGAGAAGAAATAATTTTTTTTCTACTTTGTGTTTTTCTTTTCTTATTTTCTTATTCGTTTTTTCAACGGATCTTGGAACTTGTTCCTTTGATCATTCGTGTAGAGAGCTGGCAAAGATGGAAATAGAGATATGATCTTTGAAGAAAGAAAGCCAAGTGTTTATCGATCTGGAGTTCCTCCAGCAAATTTACACGAGGAACTAAAGCAACAAAGAAGTTAAAGCACAAAAGAAGAAGAGGAGGAAGACTAAATCTGAATGTAAATCAGTGCATAGATGCTCAGCGAGTATTCAACAAGCACATGAATGAGATCGAAACCTTAGGCTAGCAAAAGCTTGTAGTAGCAACTGTCGAGGGTTTTTCTAGTGTCCTTTCTCCTTCATTTGCACTGTTGTTAATTATGGATGTTGTTCTTGTTGTAGCTATAGTACAAGAGTAGAAAAAAAAGTAGCAGCAACTCAAAAACACAAGAAACCAGCAAGTAAACAAAACCCCAAGAAACTCAAAGTCAAGAAGTCAACTAGGAAAAATTTGCCACTTTCAACGTTAAGTGATAAAGAATAGTTTTTCTAGAATTATATTGAATTGAAAAGAAGGGAAAAAAAGTAGTGTATATGAATGGTGGTCGTGTAATAACTACCATGAACATTTAGAAATCCAGTTTGACTATGGGAAACTCTTCTTGACAAAGGAGTTTTAGAAAAACTAATAAGAGAAGGGAAAAGTTTGGCCTTTTATACAACCATCAACAAAGCTGAAACCTTAAACAAGCCATAACCTTAAAACACCTAATAGTTTATGTGAGGTGACTTTCTATCCCTCTATTCCCAGTTCTATGAGATGATTATACTTGAAAGTACATATGTTACCATCGAAAGAAAAATGCAAGTATATTTTTAGATGTTAGATGATGTTTGTGTTTGAAACCAAGTAGCTTGCCTCCTATGCATCATTTACGATTTAAAATTGATAGATATATTTTCCAAGCTCAAACATTCCAAATCTTAGAATTTTATGTTAAATTGTCATTCATTTAAACCAATTTTTAAGGGTTTAACACCATGTTCGACTTGGCTACAAACCACTAGTCATTTAAAATATTATTACTACCACATACATTATCCGAATCTAGCTTGTTTTAATTCATTAGGAAACTAATTACAAGGTGCACCTTCCTACCGAATCTTGAACTTTGTAGCTAAACCAATAATAAGTAATGCTACCAAACCCGAGAATCTTTTACGAAAATGGGAAGTTCAACTTGGTCACAAACCACCAGTCACTTAAACTATTATTCCTAACACATATGTTATTCAAATCTAGCTTGCCTTAGCTCAATAGAAAGCTAACTACAAGGCACACTTTGCTAGCAAGTCTTAAGCTTTACACCCAAACCAATAAGAAGTTGTGCTATTAAACCTGAAAGGGTTGATGAAATTTCTCTAAGATTCCAAGCTCCCAACACTATCCCTATTCACTTCCTTTCTTTCAAAACTACTACAAACATCTAATCTAATTTCTTTCTTTCTACCATCTACTAAGACTAATCATTTTTCTCCTACCAAAAAAGTTTGTGGGAACAAATCTTCTTAAGATCCGAATTGAAAATTATGTCCGGAAAGAAAGAGCCCCAAACGATCCAAATTCTCTTTTTTAAAAAGAAGGAAGGAGATGAAGGAAAATCCCAACTCGATGGCCAATGGAAGGAAAAGGAGAAGGTTCTAATGCTTGGTGGCCAATGGAAGGAGAGAGGGAAGCACCTTTTGGCCTCGTTTCATTTTCCTCCAACAAATTTTACTTAAACCTTCATTTATTCCTTGATCTTAAGATTTTACTTTACCAGGGTTCTAGGTTGTTACTTACGTATTTCCTCCTTTTTTCTTGACTTATAAATTACGATTGCACATCTCAATGTCACAAGTCTTCCACACATTCATTGTGGATTTGATTTTGATTGAAGATCTTTTATTTTTTCTTTGAAATTATGGCGTTGCGTATGGCCACATCTTATGGGCTCAAGCTACACAAGTGAATGAAGAATCGACCTCGGAATCATTTTTAGATTTGACATTGACTCAACATCCTTGTGATGAAGACCTATAATCACGAGAGGTGCATGTTCGTCTTGAAATCGATCCCTTTCGAACTTAGTATTATAACATTTCTTTGAACTCTCACACCCTAATGCTTTTGTTGCAAGTTGACCCCGTTTTTAGTGATGAACCTGAAACCATCTTGAAGGTTGTTACGAAACTGAAAACATTTCCATCTTTACATGGTCTTTAATTCTTAGCGTTAGACACTATCATTAGTTACGTGGTCCGATTCGTCGACTGCCTCCTAATAGCAAGGTGGACTTCCTAATAGCAAGATAAACTATTTAGTTCACACCATTCGACACATCCTAGATTTCCTACAGTTATGAATTATCATTATGGCATAGCCCAGGACTCAACATGTAATTGTAATTCCTCGTTGAATTTATCCATAATTTAAATAAATGTTTCATTCATTATGAAATTCATGTTGCCATTGCCACCTTATCCCCTTGTTTATTTAATTGTTAAATTGTTTCGAATTAATTTTATGCTTATAAATCTTGAAGATTGTTCTATCTCTATTAGACCTTTCATTAACACGCCTTCACCTGCTTCATGAATCTCAAACATCTTTGCTACTCATTAAATATTAAAACAAGACCAATATTTTGTTGCACACCATGAATTTGGTGTCTGTTTCTACCCACAACCATCTAGAGATTTTTCACTCCTAATTACGCCATTGAGGTTTTAAAACTATGGTTTACCAACTTTTATTGAAAAAAAGAACTAACCCAACACCTTATTCACCAATATTGTATTTCAAACCCCTCCCCCCTCCCACACACAACCATGCGCATTCATCATCCCCTATTCTAACATGAAGTTATTAAAAACCCCTAATAACTTTACCACATTTGAATATCTTTAATGCAGCTCTTAAAAATTGAAACACTAGACCTAGCTATGTTGGTATGGCTTACAATGTACAATAACCTAAGAATGTACATTAACCCTAAAGGCATGATTGACATGCCCGTAATCGACTGTCATGAATGAGGCCATGCATACGGGCATTGACAAGGCTACTATGATATTGTCATATGAGTAATGAAATTAGTTGGATCATAGTGTGCAATAATTATGAAGGTTTTCAACATTTTAATTTCATATTTTCACTAAATTTCAATTCAAAAATTGAATGGAATATTTCAAATTGACCCAACAATGAGGTGGAAGCTATCCCTTCATTAGAAGGATCCAAATTAGGGAGTTGATATTTTAATCCCCAAAAATATCATTCATCCATCCCTGTAGTCCATATGGCCTACCCATAATTTTCAAATCACGGAACAAGCTTTTAATCATCAAAGAACATCATTCATCCATCTAGGGACAATGTAATAAGCCATTCATAGCTTTTTGGGATTCAACTCACCAATGAGAGATTGAGAGAATGAAAAAAAAAAAAAGTAAAAAGAAGATCTCAAAAATGTTTTTTTGCTGCCCAACATTTAGGCTGCCGCCCTCATCATGCCTAGGCACCTCAGAACATGGAAGGGCCTTTACGCCTATCCTTCTCCTATATGTAGCTCTCACATATATTCACATATATTAAGGAAGAATCTTCTTTATTTAATTTCGCCACAAAAAAAAGAAAAACACTCAGTTTTCGATCACTGTGTGCAGGGTTGGAGACACTCTAGCCAAATTTGTGCCAGGCGGCCCGCATTGAAATCCTCGTTTCTTACCAAGCCTGCGGCCTTCCGCGGGCTGGCTTTCGCCCCGTTGAAGAGCGTGAGCCCCAAAAAGCATGTTGATGTATCCCCGGTTTGCATGGCCGCGGCTTCCTATACCGAGGGAGCAGCACTGCCTGAGTAAGTAGGCTGGCACAGAAGTTGTCGTAAGAACGTGTCATGGCTCGAGGCAGCTGTGAATTTTCCTGGACCACGTTACTAGTATTCTTGCAGGTGTATAGCAGGCATTCTTGTTTACCGTATCTCGATGAAGATTCAGGTTAGGTTTCCAGAAGAATTTGTGGCTGGCACTGATGATGAGAGGGTTAGCTTCTATGTGCAGGATTGCTAAAGATTCTGTCGTCTCCACTGATTCTTTAACTTCAAGAAATCCAGCACTGGTAACTGGATTCTTCTTTTTCGCATGGTATGTCTGGCACACCAGAACTATGAAGCTTATGTTCTTCAAAACTTGTGGTCTTATTATCCTCTTCAATTCTCGCTATAGGCCATCAGTATTGCGTTAGTAGAATATCTGACTGAAGGTTTCTGATGTTCGTCAATTCACACTAGATATTCTGTTTCTCCCCTGAAGTAAACCCCGAGATAGGGGTTGTCATTGTGTTGGCTTATCTTTTACAAACAGGAAAGCTACCTTAATGTGGATCTGCTAGAAAAAGTCTCATAGTCTGCATAACCTGATCATTAAAATGCAACTCACACAAATCCAGTAAGAATCTGTAACATTTTTTGAATTCCCGAGCCAAAGAAACACACCAATAGGCAACACCAACACCCAAATGTATAACAAAAACAAAACTGCAGAGACAAAGAAGAGACCATAAGTAAATAACTTGGAGATTGAACTACAAACCTTCCAGCTTTCAAGAAGAAGAAAGCCACTCTTCAGTGAGTGTTAAACCTATTTCGCCAACAGTATACAGAACCCACACTTACTCAACCACAATCTTCAATGCTCATCACCAAGGTTCACACAAGAGAAGCACTAAAAAATCAGCAGAAGATAAGGACTTACTAAGGATATGGAAAGTAGTTGTATAGCTTCTTGTTCATGATATTGAATATCACATTCAAAAAATACCTGCCAGTACACACATCATTGTTAAGCACAACTGGCATCACAAGTAGTATTCTTACTTGTATCAGGTCATATTCTTACTACTCCATCCTTCAGCTTCAAGCTGTGGACTCTGGGGGTGCCAAAGCAGGCGGTATGCGCAGCTTCTAATTTTTTTTCCATTCTTTGCTCCAGTCTCTTGCTATGTATGTAACCAGTGCTAGCACATCTATCAGTACCTATCATCCAAGCTGAATTGACATCAAGCTGTTGCTCACTCATTTTCCTCGATCCAGTGTGCATTTGTGCTTTTCTTGAATTTTGTGGTGTTAAGGATGTGCATGGAGTCTGATAGAAAAACTCTGGTAATTGAGAACCAGTTGCAAATTTGTTGTCTATTAAGATGGTTTGTAGGTTTTTGCAATGCAGCCAATAGATGGAGAACTCTTCAAGCTGTCGCTGCCTGTCTCAATTTGCCATGCATTGGGTCATGTGATGACTAATGTGTCATTTGCTGCAGTTGCAGTTTCCTTCACACATACAATCAAAGGTTTGCGAGCCCAAGGACCTCTTTGGAATATGTGCTGGCTGAGAATTTTTGCCAGTTTTCTTTTAGCAGCTGAATAACTTTATTATGGTTGCAGAGTTCCAGAACATGACTTTTTCTTTGTTCACAGATACTGTTGTCATGATGGGAGTACTTGTGGCAGTTGTGCTAGTGGGTAACTCCTGTGCTTGCTTGATTCTCACAGCTCTGGAGCCCTTTTTCAACGCAGCAGCCTCACAGTTTATTCTTGGTCAACAGATTCCTCTGGTTATCTTTGGCACCCATTGTCCTCGTTATGCTCACTAGATTTGTCGAAAATCCAGCAGCTACACTACATTGTTTGTGCTGTTTCTTGTGCAGGCAATAGTATGTGCAAAAACTGTTTGAAATAGCTTCTGAGACTGGATTACTTTATTGGATTTGTGAAGAAATTCTGTTGATCTGGACTTCCTTTTATGTTTTACTTTGTTATGCAACAGGTGTCTATGGCATCAATGACTGAGCTCTCCTTCAACTGGAAGGGTTTCATAAGTGCTATGACTGCAAATGTAGCTTTCACATACAGGAATATCTACTCAAAGAAAGCCATGGTATGCCTCACTCTTTTCTAGAGAAAACTAGGATAATGCTTTGCTGCTAATATTGTTGAAGTTCAAGCATGAAGGATTCCAGTTACTGTTGTGGCACTTCAGTTGGTCGTAACTTTTTTTCTCTTTGTTATCTTTTTTCTTGTTTTTAGGTGGAGGCATAAAGGGTATTGCAAGACTTGTAATCCTGTAATTTCTTAAGTAATTTGTAGGCCAACTAAGTTTATTACATGGGGTGTTTTGTAGACTGGGATGGACAGCACAAACGTGTATGCCTACATCTCCATCATCTCTCTGGCTTTGTGTATTCCTCCAGCAATTGTGGTAAGCTTTGAATTGGGTTGAATTTTTGTATGATATATATTGTGGTAGCATTTCTTGCTGGTTAAACTTCTTCCTAATGACTTCCATGCTAGGTTTAGGTGGTTGTCATGGGCACTTTGAGCTACTTTTGTGTGCCAAAACAATATATTGATTTTTGGGCTTGTGCAGATTGAAGGTCCACAACTCTTGCAGTCTGGCTTTGGTAATGCCATCACCAAAGTTGGTATAAGCATGTTCTATCACCTCTATAATCAGGTATGGATGTTCCTATGAATCCTTGTTTGTTGCCTAGTTGTCCTGTAAGGTTCTGCAAACTTAGGTGTGGACAGGTCTTGGTTTAAATATCGTGTCTGAAAATAGAGACTTTTCCACCTTCAATGTCAGAAAAGATCATTCTCTTAGATATGTTTTCTTGTTTTCCTCTTTCTCTCTGCTTGTTTAGCTTGCTTCTTCTTTTTCTTTCATCGTGCTGATCACCTCCTTCTCTTTTATTTTTTGTTGTGCTAGCCATCATCCTGGCTGAGTTTCCCAATTACTGCTGCTCTTGTGACAGAAACTCTATAGTTTGACATTCAACTTTGACCTCCAGCCACTGCTGTTAGCTGATGAAGTTACTGGTATACTATGGTAGCAGTTCACTACCATAGATGTTTCATTTAAAAGGTCATCAAACATGCATCTTTTACTGTCATTCAAACTGTTCCTCAGTCTTTTCTCTTTTTATTTCTCTCAGTAGATGTGGGTCCCATTATTTTTCCGTTTGATTTTTCCCCCTCTTATTGCTGGTATGTTGTCAGATCTGAAATATCTGTACCTTGTTATTGGCTTACATCTCAAGTAGTTTCAGCTTGACTTTAGTTGTTAGTTTGGAGAAGTTCTTAACATATATGAAGAATTTTCCACCTTTGTGGTTGATAAAGTTTCTTATATCAAACTGCAGCTTGCAAATAATACACTGGAGAGGGTGGCACCCCTAACTCATGCTGTCGGCAATGTCCTGAAGTGGGTGTTCGTGATTGGATTCTGAATTATTGTATTTGGTGAGTTGTTTGATTCTGTTCATAATATTTGTTCCCATAGATGAATGTGCCTGCTGGTATTCTACCTTGTCAAATTTTAGGTCAGCTCAAGAGGTTGTGGGAGAGCAATTGGTTGCATCCTTAGCTTCAGAATGTTGTACACCTGTCTTGTGACTGCTGGCATGTAGCTGTGTTCCTGATTACTTCAGTGAGTGGCACCCTTCTATCTCATTCCTTTCTCTCAGATGTAGGAAGGATGGTTTGTTCTATTATGTTGCCAAATGTGGTAGGTTCATAAAACCTTCCTGCATCAGAGTTTGAGATTATTGCACATGTCTTGTCTACAGGCAACAAAATTTCAACCCAAACTGGAATTGGAACTGCTATAGCAATAGGTGGTGTTGCTATCTACTCTTACATCAAGGCAAAGTTGGAGGAAGAGAAGAGGGCAAAGGCAGCAACAAGCTAGTGGATCACCCTTGACATCTGGTAACCATGAGAGGTAATACAGAATGCATGCAGTCTTTTCCTCTTAATCTATCCCAAGCTCCATAAGAAAGCCTCTTCTTGTTTTGTGTTATGGTTGAAGTGATGAGTGCAGTTTTGTCTGCTCTGCTTGGATGATGTATTTGCTCTATCTACATCTCTTTGTTATTCATCAAGCACGTGAAGTCATTCTCACTGCTGGTAGAAGATCTCAGTCAAAGGACGAGCTGTGTTTGTCTCCAACATGTGGCCATTCATTTGTAACACCTAATCTTAATTACTTTCAGTAGGCTGCTTCTGGTTATTATTCCAAGTTTTGTAGCATGTGGAAATGTACCCATTGGCCCAGTTTTTGATCCCAGTCTTCAAAAAAACAATTTGATTTGCAGCATCTTGCATAGAAACTTCATATATGTAGTCATGAGCCCAGCATTCATCTAGCTGCTGCACTTGAAATAATCTGTTTGCCATCGTAGGAGGATGCCCTTGGTGGTGCTATCAGCCCCAGTTGTAGTTTGTAATCTGTTTCATGTATTTTGTGTGGAGACTGCAATTTCCAACTACCTGTTTTTGCAAATAATGAATGCTGGAAACTTTGGACTCACTATGACTGTCAAATGGTGGTGTATTTCACTGTGCTGGTGATGTACTTTTTGACACTCAAAACTGGTGAATATCAATCCATTTTTCTCAGCTGTTTGAAGTAGAAGTCATTATGTTAGTTTTACAGATGCTTGGCATGGGTTTGCTGGCATTGATTGCTATTGAACTTATTTTCTGCTTGTGCAGAGGAGACATGATTTTGGCATTGTACGCAGTGCTTCTATGATGAATGTAAAATGACCACTCCCCTGGTCAAATACTCTCAATGTTCTACAGACCTTTTGAAAAACCTCAAAGTGCTTTCCCCTCCCATGTGCTGTCCTTCACTTTGTATGTAACCTGCCTTATGATGGCCTATTGAATTGTAATCAATCATGTTCTGAGGATGCTACTAGAATCATTCATTTGTGACTATTGGTTGTAGGAGAGGGAAAGTTTTGTCTTCGATCCTCTTTGTCATATATATTGTCTCCCGATAGGATATTTTGTTCAGATCATGTTTTAGCAACTAAATTATAGTGGCATTCTGAAAGATATTACTTCCTGCATTATGCAGGCAAACCATGCTCTGAACATAATTCAAGGGATTGCCAATCCCCTCCCTACTCTGGAGAGGTTGCTGAGCCAAAATATCAAGCTCTGATGCAGGGCTGCATATGTGGTTGGAAGGACAGATGCTAACTTGTGTGACTCAAGGATTCAAGGAAGAATTCAAAGACATCCCAACCATCCTGCATGAGAGATGCTTGTGGTCTCCAGCCATGAAGCATTTGAGAAATAGTTTTGGTCTTTTGGTTTGAGTTGTCCCAGCCCACCAACAACATTGGATGGATATGAGCAGTGTTTGTTGTGCTTTGGTTATGCTTACTGTTCATTGCTTGGAATCATCTTCTCCAAGTTGTGTCACAAACTGCTTTCACATATCAAACCTTCTAGTCAAGCTCTTCAACATCTTGTAAAGATTGTAATCCACAAACCAAAGGATTTGTGGACATTGTACAAGTTTTGTTCATGATTTTGATGAGTAATTTATTGGGCCATGCCTTTAGGCAAGGACTTTGCACCCACTTGGGTCAATAATACCTTAACACTAGAAATGGCTTGCAGTTTATGGACAGCAATAGGTTATTTTCAAGCACACAGGTAAATGAAATACTTAAGAGTAACTTAGAACTAGCTTAAAAGAGAAAGTACTTTTTGGACTTAAACCTCTGGAAGCAGATAAGGGGAGGCAGATGGTTTGTCATTACTTGTATTTCAAAGATGTACTCATTTGTACTCATTTATTTTGTTCCATTGCAATTTTGGTTTAGTTACCTTTTTAATCCTACATTAAGGAATACAAATTGCTGTGTATAAAAGTAATGTAGGGTGAAATTATATTCAAACAAAGTGAGATTCATATAAATTTCATGGCATGGTATTTGTTTATTTTACACCTTCATGTTTCTAGGCAAAGTTTCAATAGGAAACCTAGACTAAGTTGGTCAGATCATGGGCTACCATCTCACCGGGGACTGCTGTTTCTCACAATCTGTACTGATATGCCATAGATGGGTATTCATGATTTGGACTCGGTAGGCACCAATTGCAAGTTTTCTGGCAGTTGTGGATTTGTCTCTGTAGGTTTTGTTCCCTTGAAAGTACATCCCCGGTCCCCTATGGCCTTCTCAGTAAATCAAGTTGGCAGGTGATGGTGAAGGGAACCTGGGGAGCAAAAGGCTTGATCACTTAATAAGGTTCAAAATTTCAGTTTGACAACACTCTTCCATCAGACCATTTATAATGGCTTCTGCTGCCAGCCCTGTTGTCAGGGCCTTCAGATTGGTTTACATTGGAATTCCCACTTCATCTGGTTCTGGATGTTGGGCTCTACTACTTGGGTACATTGCATTCCTTCAGGTTAAAAGCAAGCCTTGCCACACCAGACAAGGCTCAAATGCTGTTTTATGACCAACTAAGATATAACCAAACCAGAACAATCCATTTACAAAGCTAAGAAAGGCATAAACGAAATTCTATATGTTATTATCGCAACACCCTGTGACAATTATCTGGTGCTATCTAGTACTCTACAATGTGTATGTCAACCAAGTGAGCCAGAAGGTCAATCTGATTATAAGATCGTTCAAAATGGGGCATGTCAAACCTTGGTTTTTCCGTAAGAGATAAAGAATAAAAGTCATGTGCTAGGCATTCTGCGCCTCTGCAACTTGATGGTAATGCCATCACATAAACAAAAACTACAGAATTCAAGACTATTTGGCAAGAGTTACATACATGTGTACTTGTACAATATATTTAATTCAGTATTTTCCATACATCTCCTTTAGGTATTCATTTCAATCATAACCCGTATTAACAGTTGGAAATTGGAATCTGACCTCATTCATCCCTGCATACAGTTATTTCATATGTTACCAAATTTACATGTCAAGTTAACAGGATTTGCAACTAAGATGGTAATGAGTACCAATGGGTTGATTGGGCGGTGGCCTTACAAAGATCACACTGAAGCATCAGCCTGGAAGTAGAGCATGGACACTCTGCTCAAAATTCCTTCTACTTGTACAACTGGAGTCCTGTTTCATTGCACAAAGATTTGGGTAAATGTTTACACTGTAAACAGATAGCACTCACAAATTGTACGAAACAGCAGTACTCAAGATTTCCAACACTCCTTTTAAGAGATGCATCAAGCATCGTCTGTTGTTTTACACATATGTTGCCACCACTGATGTGATAGATTTGGCGTGCTTCCACTCTCTCTGGATCTTTTGTATCTCATTTTATGAGTGGCTATCCCGTGTGGAATAAATGTCTCATAAATTTCTCTGGGATAGAAAATTGTGAAAACTCCCAGAATCTATGCAGCCATCTTGGAAAGCACCGAAAGAAAAACTGCCTGTCAATAACTTATGTCTCTGTGAACAAAAAGTGCTTCCAACATAGAGATCACAGCAGAAGGATCACAACATTCCAGGAAAACATAGTGGCATCTCTCATCTGTTTACCTCAACTCAGCTTGTCCATACTTTCCTAGTGCACAATGGGAATGACTCAAATTGAACATCTCTTTTTTCTCTATTTTCACAACCCCACTTCCATCTACTTGAAGATGAAAAAGACTCCACAACAGAGCTCAAAACCGCTCAGCAGAGAGTGCTTGAGCTGCAGGAATGGCAAAGTAGGTGAGAATGACATCTGCACCAGCGCGCCTGATTGACAACAAGGACTCAAGCATGGCTTTCTTCTCATCAAGCATTCCTGCGGCTGCTGCTGCCTTTATCATAGAGTACTCTCCTGAAACCTGCAATGTATAGCATTTGCACAGGTTTGCACAGTTTACAAATAAATTCACTTGGTGAGCCTGGAGGCTCCAGTTACTTCAACTATCAAGACAAATCACAGAATTCGACTAGCCCTATAGTATCTTTTGTTAGACTTAGATCCCATCCATTGGAGCATGTTCTCAAGTCTGAGGGAGTAATGTGAAACTGTGCAAGAGTTACAAGTTCTTTAGTAATAGTGATGAAGTGCCCTTTGGTGTTCTTACCACTGATCCCATTACTTACTTCATCTTAATTATGCATGAACACTCAAATTTCAAGTTTTATTGACAAAAGGTACCAAAGACAACTTTAGCCCTGTACACAAAAAAACTGTGAACTCCTTGGTAAAATGGTCATAGGATAGATAAGCCTACCTGATAAGCAGAAACAGGAAGTGATGAGTTATCTCGTAGAAGCCTAATAACATCCAAGTATGGCATTGCTGGCTTTACCTGTTGGAAACAAAATACTGTGATTTTGTATGACATTCACAGTGCAAACAATAACACTACAATGCCTAGTAACCAGAGAACAGTGAGTTCCAATATCTGATATCAACAGGGTATGCACAATAATATTTCAAAAAGCAGAGAGGGGCTCATTGAAGAAAAAGTGGAAAACCTATGGAGTTCTGAGAGTGAACAACAGCAGCAATGTAAAAGGTAATAAAGAACTCACACAAATCCCCAAAATCAAAGTAGATGACACATGGACATTTCTTTTGCATCAGATGGGACCCTCAAAGGATTAGGTACAGACACCACCAGGAAGAAAATTGCCATCAACAAAACATGAATCCAAAGGCTTCATATAACCAGACAGATACAAAGAGAACTGTTTCTGTTCCACAGATGACAGACCACTTCAACTGACATTCTTGTGAGAGCAGTGAAAGCAAAGGCATGTCCCAATGCCCTCAAGAGAAAATCGTATTGCCCACTTGGTGATCTCTGCTTTCCTCTCAAACCAGAAGATACATGTACACCAAACAGAATAAACTGACAAGAGATCAAGACAGTTGACACCCTTTATGAAGTTAGAAAGAGCTCTGCATGAAACTTCAGAAGAACATACCATGATAATATCAGCACCTTCAGCCTCATCAGCCCTGGTTTCAATCAAAGCCTCTCTATAGTTGGCAGGGTTCATTTGATATCTGCTCCAATGGAAATAATTTGGCTCAGAAACCACAACTGAGCAGTCTGCCCTAAAACTTAACAGATAGCAAGTTGCCCATGACATGGTTTAGGCAAACTCTAGACTAAGTTGGGCAATTGATATCAACAAATTCTCTCACAGGTCAAAAACATATTGGCAGGAGGACATGTTCAGCATTGTAGAACAACCTTTGATTCTAGAGCATGGTCCCAAAACATTATGCCACCTCAACTATACAAAACCAGATAGAAAGAATGTGAAACCCTATGCTTTGTCAGAAGTCAAACCATGTCATAATTAATTCATTTACACTTTCAAGGTCCGATCTGATGACCCAGAGGAAAGGGTTGGTAGCTTACGTATTTTTGTCACCAAACCGGGGGTTGGAATCCAATGCTTCTCTGAATGGGCCATAAAAGGCACTGGCATACCTGCTCCAATATCCAAGTTCCAAATTGAAATCTCATTTTCGCACATCAAACAAACATTGATCAGCAACACCAAAATTCCCTGAGCAATTAAAGATACCAAAGACTAAAAGATCACAGACTAGTCTTCCATGCAAATCTGCTCAGCCACCTATTTTGAAGTAGATGTAGCCTAACAAAAAATATATATAGCTAGCTAAATTGTATGAAAGGTTAGACAGGTTTAACTCCAAGTGTACAAAAACAATGAGGGAGGAACAGGGTGCACACTTTGCAGTGTAAGCCATTATGGAAACATCTGTATAGCCCTCAGAATCAAGAGCTCGACGAATGGCACCCACTCGGCCATCCATCATGTCACTAGGGCTCACGACATCTGCCCCTGCTCGGGCCTGCAACATTAAAAGATTAATCATCAGTCAACTCTAGCCTTCATGGAGCAGTCTCAAATAATCTTGAAACAGAACTCCTCAACTTTGTTTCTGGGCTGCCTGCTCTTCTAAGACCTGTTATAAGCGAATCTATCACCTTGAATAATCAACATTTTTCCAGCTCCTCAGACTGGACAGGACTCGGGTCAAGAAGGAAAACCTGTGCCACTGCCTGCTTGCAGAGCTGATGCACTGTCTCATCATTCATGATCACACCTGTCCATCAAGCAGAAAATTATTGATTCAAGTTCCTGAGAGTAAAGGCTGCAGCATCTACATGGCTCAACTGTGTGAAGGAAAAACGTCACCTATAAGCACAGAACCTAGGATAAAACTCCATATGAATCACTGGTACTGGTGGAATACAGAGAAAACTACTGGTTTGCACTCAGAAAATAGCCAGCCTGTACTGTATAATGGCACATTTTTCAATAATGACCAATAATTGTCCACCTTGACCAAACTGTTAGAATGTGGGGCATTAAATATAGCATGACAAACCTATAAACAAAACACTTCCATGACAAGGGAAAGAGTTTCTTTCCATATCCCTAAAAATATATAGTTACCACCTTCCTAACTTCAAGACTCTATCTTGTCTCAACTCCTAATAAACATGAACACTCACCATCTTCACGAACTATTCCATCATGGCCATCTGATGAGTAAGGATCCAATGCAACATCAGTGTAGATAACCTGCAAAATGTTCACAATACACCATTACACAGGCTTTCAGTTGACCTATGTGTGAGACCCACCAGACCATGGTCAAAATGCAGAGGTGGGCACAATGGTCAATCAGATGTGCCAAATTTCTATCTTTGCAAATATTGGTGTAGCTTACAAGATCAGGAAACTTGTCTTTCAGAAGGCGGATACACCTTGGCACTAGACCATCTGGATTGAAAGCTTCATCACCACTTGAAGTCTGATCCCAACACAACAGAGCATCTGATAAGTCCACTTTGTTTGGAAAACTACCAGTCTTAAATATGTGACTGATGTCCAAGATACTAACATATAATCCCGTTCTGTTTTCCATATGAAACATATGCGCGTAAAACCTAAAACCCTAGTTGATGTGAACTATGTCAGGATGATTTTTGTTGTTACAATTCCTCCAAGAACAAAAAAGTATAGAGAGATGAACAATGAGAGTTACCTTTAATGCATCAGGCACTTTTGGGAAGAGCACAACACTGTTCACACCCACATCCCTAGCTTTGTACACCTGCAAATACACCACCATGAGGACACTGATCAAGCACAAAGCCAGAGACACAGGCTTTCAAGTCTCTGTAATAGCATGCTTTCTAGACAGCCCACCTCATCAATTAGTCCATGGCGCCAGCCAAGGCGATAACAACCTGGCATTGCTCCAATTGGAGTATTTTGTTCTCCTGCATTCCATATCATTGAACAACATCTGAGCAATAAACTAACAAGCAAATAGTCTTGTCACAAGAATAAGGATGTCATTTCAAAAGATGCCATATCATAACTCCTTTTGAAGGCCTGCAAGAGACATAAAAAGACCCAGGTTGAACCATACCTTCATGAACAAAAAGTGGAAGAATGAAGTTTGCAGGAGTGATAAGAGTCTCCTGGAAAGCAGCTCGAAGTGCAGGGGATCTGCGATTTCTCCGGGGCCTACTTGTCAGAGTCTGCAGGGGGTCACAAACAGCCAACCCTCAGTTCCTTAACCCAAAAACTGTCTGATCCCCAGGCTGAAGAGGCAAAGACACAGTCTCTGAAAAAAAGCTGGCAGCACAAGTTCAATTTCAACATGGCCAATTGATCTGCAGAGCATAATGTGTTCTTAATTAAGGTTTGTATCCTCTTTGGAATGTTGTGTGCTCTAGGAGCAGCTGCTAAATGCTATTAAGACATCTACACTCTAGCAAAACAAAATTCAGGAGAGAGAAAGAAGTAGCACATCCCCTAACGCCATCATACATAACTTCTGTGACATACGTACACGACTATACATACCAGGGGAGTGATGACGGGTGTGCCTTCCGGAGCCTTAGGTTTAGTAGGCACAGGAGGAGCCGGAGGCGGATTCCCCGCAACAACTGCAGCCTCGGACTCTTCAATCGTTGGTGGAGCAGGTTTTCTTATGACAGGCTCAGCAATAGCTCTTACGCTGCTGCTGTTGCGGTTGCGGCTACTGCTCTCCCTCCCTTTGCACGGCGCAAATACCAAGTGGCCATAACAAGCTCTATCTCCAAACTGCGCTCTGGAGGAATTACTCACCGAAGCGGATCGTGGAAACCGCAGTCCCACGTGAGGTCTGAAGCACACGGGACTAGCAGCCATGATCGCCCGCTCGCGTGGCTACAAGAGCTTCAACTACGATGCGCAGGAGTTTGCAGTGGCAGAAAGAGTTCGACTGCGCGCAACGCTGCAAAAGTCGAGAAGAAGAAGAAGAAAAGATGAAGAACGAAAGAAGAAGAAAAGTATGACTTTGAGTCAGGGGTATTGTTGTTGGAAAGAGTCTAGTAAGAAGAGAAAGATGGGATTTGAGGGAAAGAGTGTGGATAAGGGACTTTGTTCTCCTATTGGTTGGTTGGGTATTATTCATTTGATTTTTTTTCTCCTTTTTACTGTTTTGACCCTATTTTTAACCACCATATTAACAACTAATGTACCCCTAGAACGAGCATCACGGTTTTTTTTTTTTTGGTTTTTTTCCACCAATATAGTGATATCGAAATTTTGGTGATTTTTTTCCCAATAAATAGTCTAATTAGTCTAATTCACACTAGAAAGAAAAAAAATCCCAATTTTTTTTCCCCAAAAAAACCACTGACAAGCAGCAGGTTTTTCTTTTGTTTTTGTCAATTTGTGATATTGAAAGTTTAGTAAATTTTTCCTAGAATTAGAAAATGTATTGGGATTTACACTACAGAAAGACAAAAAATTCCCCAGACTTTCCCAAATTTTATGTCTGCCAAAAAAAAAAAAAAAAAGCTCACTGCCAAGCGCTTGGAGAAATTTCGTCATGTGTTCTGGAGAGCACCTTACACACATGTAAAAACTTCCATGATTTTCAATAGTGTAGTTGAAGGCACCCTTATTCCCACTAGTGTAGGTGCCGGTTCATCCAAAGGCATTAGTGAAAAGACTTTGCATCATCACTATACGAAATAAGGTTATGAAACTTTAACCTGGGCTTGGAGCTGGGAATAAAATGTGGACAACCAGTTGGAGACCCCACAGCAGGTCCATCAGGAACAGTAAAATGGCCTGTAGAAGTGTACTTTGGATGAAGTAGAGCCTTCAAATAGGTTGAAAATGAGTTTGGACATTTGATATTCGGATGTGTAAATAGTGTGAAAATAAGTTTGGTTGCATAAAGATACGGTGATGTCCACAAGCCCCAGTAAAATAAATATTGCTTTTGATTGCCCGGCCATAATGTTTGGCCAAGTTGTTGGGTAGCCTTTTAAATTGTTTCTCATGATCTTGGGTAGGGCTAGGGAAACAATTGATACTTTACATTGGATATGATAAACTTTAGTAGAGGCCAAAACTGGGGTGTGAGTGCACTTTCTCTAAGTATACTAGGAAGAGTTTTCTGTAAAGTCACCCTTTTCCTTGCGCTTAAAGTCTCTAGGTCTCCTTTCACCCCCAAAACCCCTGTTTTAGTGGGGTCCACGAAATAATGAAATTTTATTAAATTTGGGTATGAAATGTTGAAACTCAGCATTTAATGCACAAGGTTCGAGATTAATTATAGTAGTTGTACACGTAGGAGCAGTGAGAATATGTGTAGCAGCAGTGGAGGCGCTCAGGAACAAGGAAAGAGGGGGTCTGGGTTTCACCCCGCTTGAATGATAAGGTACTATTTTGCAGGTTTTGGACCAAATTCAGGGTTCTGGATCCTGGTGCTCTATTCTCCTTACTTTACGGATTTCTCTAAGAACTAGGCTGCATTTTTCTAACAATTTAATCCTGCATTCAAATCATCTTATTCTGTTATCCTGTTTCATCATTTCTCATGATTTTGTTTGAACAAGTCGCTGCATCTAACAGAGCCATTGTGTGCAGAGCCAGTCACCTCGGATTCAACACATGTGAAACAGAATATAGGGCATTAACACAAATGTTACTTTTGTTGCATGTTTTGTTATATTCTTGAGATTTGGCATGAATTTTTTTTAAAGTGAACATGACATCACCATGATGGATGTTGATGGATGGAAACCAATCGATTCTTCCAAATTGTTATCATTAGGAACACTTAACTCATTCTTTCCAAAATTTCAAACCATGTCAGAACAATTGCAAACTTTCATTTAATTTAGTGCCAAATTGTGTCAATAAAAAGGCATGTTAGTTGTCTCAAAACATTGCTCCAGAGAGTTGTATCAAGAAAAATCAGAGAGCAAAATGAAAGGGTCCACATGAAGAGAAGGAAATACAAAACTACTAATAAGAGGGATACCCAACCATCATCTGTTTCTTCCAAAGAACATGACCCAGATAAAATGCTTACAACAACAGCTGTTGCATTTCAAAGACATCTAGAAATACTGATATGGTTCAAGTTCAGGATATATCCTTGTCAGCAATGGCTCAGGCCATTAGTGCAGAGGGGAAAAAGAAAAACTTGAGAACAAATGGTTTATCAAGGCATCAAATGAAAAGGAAATGCAGCTAGAATTTATAGAAGGAAAGTATGGAGAACTCAGGATTGAAACATAAGATGCGACACTGGACAAGCAGACATCCCACTTCTTCAAATGGCCTTGAAGCAAATAAGATTACAACATTGGGCAAGGGGCAAAACTAAGTCTACCACAGCTTTGAGCATGACAGAAGCTTAGACTACAAAGGACTAAAAAGAAAAAAATTTGAAAAATTGACAAATCCCTGTGTGACATAATATCATAGTGAGCTTTTCTTCACCCTCCCATTGTATGGTCTCAGATGAAGTTGTCGTCACTCTTGCAAAAAAATTCACAGCTTGTTAGGGCAAAAGGTCACCAAAAACAGTGAAAATGTGCTTGCAATCTTCAGAAGCTTCAGTAATAGATTTGTCAGCAGTAGAATTGAGAAGACAATGATCTAGCAGCTAGAAAAGTATTAAAAGGCAGAGACAAAAATCCCTACTTCCACTGCTCTGCAACAATATGGGCAAGATCAACAACCCTCTGAGAATAGCCCCACTCATTATCATACCAGGCAACAACCTTGACCATGTCATCTCCCATCACCATGGTGAGTGAAGAATCCACAGTAGAAGACACATCGCTGCATCTGAAATCCACAGAAACAAGTGGTTCATCACACACTGCAAGGATTCCTTTCAGTGCACCTGCAGATGCATCTCTGAATGCTGCATTGACTTCCTCAGCAAAAGTCTTCTTCTCCACCTGCACCACCAAATCAACCACTGAAACATTTGGGGTGGGGACTCGCAGAGCAATCCCATTGAGCTTGCCCTTCAGGTTTGGCAGTACCAGTGCCACTGCCTTGGCTGCCCCTGTTGAGGTTGGCACAATGTTGAGAGCAGCTGCACGGGCCCTGCGTAGATCACGGTGGCTAGCATCAAGCAGCCGCTGGTCTCCAGTGTATGAGTGAGTAGTTGTCATTGTACCCTTGATGATTCCTATATATGACAACATAACAAAATGCATTTCAGATAGAATATGTGTTTGATTAAAGAAACAAGGAACATGGTAGCCCACAATTGACCCCTGCACCAAAGATAATGAAACATACAACTAAACAAGGGATAAATTCAAACAGCAAACTGTTCATAGAGAGTCATACCAAACTTTTCATCAAGGACCTTCACAAACGGAGCCAGACAGTTAGTTGTGCAGGATGCATTGCTGATGATCTCATCCCCATGGCTGTATTGCTCTTCATTCACACCAACCACATAAGTGGGGATGGCCCCTTTGCCCGGTGCAGTGATCAACACCTTCTTGGCACCAGCCTGCAGATGCTTACCAGCACCTTCCTTGTCAACAAATACACCAGTTCCCTCAATCACCAGGTCAATTCCCAATTCCCTGCAGGAAATTCATCCAATTTGTCCAACAGCAACATTACCATACTACCACGAGTAAATATCAGCTTGTAACAATCTGCACATTACATTTGACTACATTTGTTTGCAGTCTTCATTCAAGGGTAGGAGAGGCTTCAGCATACAGCTCCGATACAGGTTGATCCCCTATTACAATGAATAGCTAAAACAATAGCTAATCCAATAGCTGCTTCAGCTGCTGCAATAGTAAAACATTGAAAATCTAATGTAGGTAGTGTAATTGAATTGGCTGCATCCACAAATGATCTCTCTGAGATAAAGATATGCTCACCCCCATGGCAGATTCAAAGGGTTACGGTCAGAGACCACTTTAATGATCTTGCCATCAACAGAAATGCCATCATTCCCCTCAACCTTCACATCAGCATTAAAGGTGCCCAGCATGGAATCGTATTTCAGGAGGTGGGATGCCTGCTTGACACCGCCAGTGTCATTAATAACAACTATTTCCAAAGGAGAGTCTTTCCTCCCATGCCAGCAACGGATGAAATTCCTTCCAATTCGTCCAAAGCCATTGATAGCCACCTTGATCTTTGCCTCTACAATTGCCTTCTTCTGTCCAGAGTTTGCTGCCTGTCAAACACAAGAAAAAGCTCAGATTTCCCACAGAAATGTATAGCTGCACCCCAAAGTTGGAAAGTCTGTTTGTAATCAGTCTGAAGAAAAGCGATGAATTGAAGGTGAAGTATATTGGGATAGTAGCACCCACCACTGCAGTTTGAGCAGCAACTCTTAGAGCCAAGTCATCGGAGCTTCTCCCAAAGGTAGCACAACTGGTGCTCTTGAATCCAGAAAAATCTGAGAAGCCCTTAGAAAATGCAACCTGAAATTCCAAAGAAAAATGATATAAATAAAACTTTAGGAACAGCCTAATGACCTTCACTTTGGGCGAAATTCCGAATTGTCTTCCAGAGTACAGTGCTCTAGACATGGCAAACAGTCATCAGACACTAAATTTCTACTTCCATCCTTTCAAAGTCCTGCCTTGAAATATCAGACCTGGGTGGGTCTCCTTTATGAAAGAATTTACAGGACTGGGGTCAGTGACAATTTATTGCATTGGAGTTTATGAAACTTCATGCATAAATATGTAACAACTATATCCACAAGATTCAATGTCAATACATATCCATACAACCACATTCAAGGCCATTGAGGCAAATCACAAACACCTTGGAAAGTTAGGACTTGAAATTGCCATAGACAGGCAGTGCTACAATGCAGTGTATGAAGCTCTTTTCACCAATGACACATGAAGGAATGAAGACTGTAATTGCCTCTAAAGAACTGCCTTGATGACAGCAGCAATGCAGAATGTGAGAAATGAGAAAGCTCCCACAATGAAATGTATGCAATTGCTTTTAACAAAGTTTGGAGAGAGGAAAAAAAGACAGAAGAAATAAAATCAAAACTCAGGCCAACTGGGAAGAAAAAGGTCACGACAGATCACAATTGGACACAAAATGTCAAGAGTTCGGATATGGACATTTTGTCAAACTCTTGACATTTTGTGTTACAATTGGACACACAGATTCTGTGGTCGTTCCCGCCAAACAAACAAGCAACAACAAGCACAGGCAGCTGAAACAAATCTCACAAGAATGTGAAGCATGCACAGCCTCAACAGAATCAGCGACAAAAACAACACAAAAAACAGCAGAAACCATGAAACACACACAAGCAGGCTCCACGAAGCTAAAAGCAGCTGCCAAGCCGAAACCGAAACACGCACAACAAGAATCCTTCCAAACTCCGCAACAAACACAGCTGAATTAAGATCACAGCAAGACACAACGTAGGCAGGCACGCATTACACGCATTTCGGAGGAAGAAAACGGAGAAAAAAAGGAAAAGGGACAACAAGAACAAAACAACGGGATCAATTTTGGATAGGGAGCTACAAGCAAGCATAATATTAGGTACTATACCTGAGAACAAGAAGAAGAACAAGAAGAAGAAGCAGAGCAAGAGGCGGCCTTGACAACGGAAGCAGAGCTACAAGAAGGCACGATGGCAATGGAGAGAGAAGCTGCCGCCATAGCTCCCCTTGTTCGTTGTTGTTGTTGATGTCCACGGAATTATCTTGTGAAGGAAAGTTGGCAACAACAGCCGCAGTGGCGGCAGCAGGAGCAAGAAGAGAGAATGATGCGAAAGGAAGATAGAAGACGGAGCAATGAGGAAGGAAACGGACGGGAATGGGAGGAAGCGAAGGGAAGGATGGCGAGGGAGAGAGGGCGGGGGAGTGGAGGTGGTGCAAGGGCCAAAAGCAAAGGCGGAGCTGCACCGGGGTCCACTCACATCCATAGCCATACAAAGCTAAAGGATATGGAGATAAGGAGAAAGAAAAACCAAAAATCAACACACACAAAATATGGCTAAATTTGTATTAATATTTGTGTGCACACCCCAAATCAATGCCCATGTCCCCCCACTAAACTTAATTTCATTTCATTTGTGTGATTTACAACAAAATGACTTATCCAGGCTATTTTAGGGGCAAATAAAATAGGTATGGACTTCCCCCAAAAAAAAGAAAAAACATTTTATTTTATTTTTTAAAAGCTTGTTATGAAGACTAGTAGCCCTTGCATAATAAATCACACCTAATAAGGCCTACTAAAACCTTCGTTTTTTCTCTTTTTTTTCTTTTATCTTTTTTTTTGGAAATATTTAATGGGAAAATAAGAGGTGGCATACCATGATGGAACCCTCATCAAGTCTCTAGGGGTTTTTTCTCTTTTTTTTTCAATATGTATTTCTATCTCTAGGTTTTATTAATACTAAGTAGGGGGAGATTTGGTTACTAATTATTACACCATTTTTGGGTAAGGTAGAATTAGGAAAAACCTCTTATCTCTTTTTAGCTCTTCTCTATGAGTGGAGTGAGTTACTTTTTCTTCAACATCTATGACTTGAAGCATTTTTAAGATTTTGGTTTTTGAGAAACATTTACAATTGAGAAATGCCATTTTTATTATCTTTTGGTCCCTCCAAAGTCACTAGGAAAATCCCTTCCCTTAGCCTTTTTTTTAGATTGGAATTGGATTTGAACCCTGAAACGAGAAAGATATGATGGTTTTGATTGGATTGGAGAGGGGTAGGGTGATCTAATAACTAGCCTATTGTGCAAATTAGGGTAGCATTTTGATTAAATGGCTTCCTAGGTTCCTTCTCTAGGCTACATTGGTTGACCGTGGACTCAGTATTGACGCACTCACACACAATGAGGAATAATGTTATGGCTAGCACAAGATTATAGGGGTAATGTATAGGGGGAAGGCCTAATCCTAAGGGCCGCCCCTAATTTGACGTTTGCAGCCTTGAGGACGGTAGCCCCCCCAGGGTGTGCCCTCAAATATTAAGAGAGGCCTATGGGAGCAAGCATTCGGAAGCATAAAGCACACAAGGTTTTCTATTCAAATGAAGGAAGGTCTTAATGCGATCTCGACATTATTTCAGTGACAAGTTGTAAATAATGTGTAGGTTTCAAGGTGACTCGCTGCAAGTTTCAATGCGTGGGCAGGTGAGCCCCGAAGCATGGCGTGTTTGAAGGCTATGTTTCGAACCCCATGCTCTCATTTGCCTCCATCCATGGCCCATCCCAATCTATTCGTATATAGGACCCATGGCTTGTCGCTTTATGGAAACTTGCATGGTGTTTACCACTTATTGCTGAAATAACGTCAAGGTAATGTGATCAACAGAAGGGTCCTTCAACTAACAAACAAATCTTTTGTGCAACAAGGTGCTTTCAAATGCCAAAAAAACCTGGAGTGTTTTACTGCTAGTATGAGACTATAGGGGTGAATGGTCCAAGAATTTTATGCCTCCTACTCATCCATAGCCCAAATGCTGTGGCTGTAACATTTCAGATTGGGTTTTCATGCATACTGGCTATTGGCCCACCTTGATTGTTTTGGGTGAGGAATTTTCACTATTTTGAGGGGAAAAATGAGTAAAATTTTGGGAAAACAATTGTTAAACATGCGCTTTTCCAAAAGAAATTTCCACTTTCATAAAGTCCACCCAATATAAAATTTAAAAAAAAATAATATGAAATAACAGGCCCACCCACCCCCTCACATAGCAGAGTCACCATTTTCAAGTTTCAACACACTAGGGTAGCCTTCCCTACGACCGAACACCACCTATGACCGAAGCTTTTATTAATATCTTCCTCATCTCTTCTTCATTTTGAGTGGTTTAAAACGTTATGGGAGCACGAACTTGAGCTCTCCAATTCGGCTTTGAACAACAGAGGCAAAGGAGTAATTATAGAAGAGCAAGAAGAAAAACAAGCTTTTCAAAATTATAAAATGCGTTTTTCTTCTCTTCTACCCCTCTTACTTTCAATGCTCATAACTTTCTGATTTCTTGTTCAATTTAAGTGATTTAAAGTGCTATAAGAGCGCGACCTTATGATCTACAAATCTTCTTTGAACCATAAAAGAAATAGGGCGAATTTCAAAGACTTTTTTGGGGTGGTCGATAATAGTCTTCCAAGTGTTCAGTGGTTTCTCATTTCGACCATTTGACCCCTCCCCCCCCCCCCCCCCCCCCCCCCCCCCCGCAAACACCTACTTTGGAGGGTCACATCTGACTCATTTCTTCATCTTTTTCAACGATTCAACTTACTGTGGGTGCGAAAATAGTAGGGCTACAATTACTCTTTCGGCATGAAATCCAAAGGAGCACTCTCCAGAAATTTGCAGACCTCTGAGACACTAAGTGTTTGGTAATTGGCCTGGCCTGGCAAACTAGATGCTGGCAAAGAAATTGGTCTTCCAACTTCAAACGCTTGACACAAGGACAACGCAATGGCAAGCTGTTTCGAATAAGTTATTGCATTAAAATCAACTTGCATCATCCATTGGAAACCCCTTATGACTCAGTTGGAGATGAATCACACAACTGAGTTGCCGCCGCCCCTCACAATTCTACCTCATATTATTTAAGCATCAGGTGGCCGCCCGACCGATTCTGACTATCTCACCCATGTAAGTTAAGTATCATCCATAAGGGCGTAAGAAATGGACTAGATAATGGCTGAGAGGTAGCTGATTATGCAAAGTAGAAGATGAGGTGTGTGTTTGAGCTGAAATTTTTTCCAGTACCCAGTGACATCGAGCCAGTGACATCGAGCCAGTTCCCAGACCCACTTACCAATATGCTAATCATCGTATCCATGGATGAGAAGTGAGCATATCTAATGACTAGACAGATAAATTTAAATATATATATAGCCACCATTTGAATGGACGGAATCAATACATATGCAATGTATATGTGGATGAATTTTTGTTTCATCCATTCACATGAGGGTTACATGTTTGGTAATTAATGAAAGCCAATAGGAATAGAAAAGGAGATAAAGAGTTTTAAATGCTAGGGGACTGGAGATTGGAGGACCAATCATATTGAGTTAGATTATTTTAGTGGTTTAATATTTAGGTAAGTAGCAGGTCAAAGCACTTGGTGCTACTTCTTCCATGAGCTAGGCTACTGCAACTAAGGATTTTTATTTTTTCTTTCAAATAAATACAAAAATAATTTGTAATAATTTGGGTGACCACTGATAAGGATGAATATAGATAGTACGTATATATCATAACTGAGCCCAACCTCCCCAACCCCCCCTCCACCAAAGGTGTGGTAATGGTGTCTCTTGGCCATACCCCCCAAAAGTTAGAAAGAAAATTCTTCTTGGGACATTCACCTACCCCCCACCCTATCTCCCCTCATCCATTTTGTGCACCACACATGTCTGATTCCCATCCACCCATAGGCCAAGGCCTCATGTTGTTGTTGTTGTTGTTAGGGCCCAAGGCCCCATGTTGTTGTTGTTGTTGTTAGGGCCCAAGGCCTCATGTTGTTGTCGTTGTTGCTGTTGTTAGGGCCCCATGTTGTTGTTGTTGTTGTTGCTGTTGTTAGGGCCCCATGTTGTTGTTGCTGTTAGGGCCCCATGTTGTTGTTGCTGTTAGGGCCCAAGGCCTCATGTTGTTTGTTGTTAGGGCCAAGGCCAAGGCCTCATGTTGTTAGATCCCAAGGACCTGGAAGGCCCTAGGTTTAATCATTCAATCCCATATTGCAAGTATTGGATGTGCAATTTCTCTTGTTTGTTGGCTCTGCTTCTCTCTCTCTCTCTCTTCTGCCCCTGAGACCCTCTGAAAGAGAGAGACACACACACACACCCACAACAATGCAGAGTTCATTGGGCCCCACATTTTGAGGAATGTTCTACCAGATGTTTAAGTACTGTTAAGTGTGACTTCATGTTTTTTTTTTTTGCAAACATTTCTCTTTAGAATTTCAACAGCTCAATGAATTTCAGATTGCATCACACATATTTCTCTCTTTTTTTGGGTCCAAATTGCACATCCTGCAAAGAACATCCTTCAGTAAAATAACCCTGTTCAGATGGTGCAAGATTGCATTGTGATATGGAGCAAATCTGGGAGCTCAAAAAATCTCCAAGATTGACATGAAAGTTTCAGTTCAGAGAATTGTTGTCTTCTGCACTTCACGTGTGAAGAGTACTTAAGTGACCCACCATGATGTCCAGAGCAAACTGTGAAAATTGCAAATTTTGTCAGTGCCAAACCAAGGCAGAATTCCAATCACATTAAGGTCTGGAGTGACAGATTATGTCATTTTTCACATTATATGATATAATCTTCCGATGATGATTAAACACTTGTAATAGTGACCAAAATCTCTGTTGAACATTCTTTTTTTTTTAAATTGTTGAATCTGCCACCCAAGACCTTTATGTCATAGAATGAATGGTCTTGCGTTGCCCATTGTGTCAGGTGTGTCACCAAGTTCTCCCTAAGGGCTCACTTGGCATGTTACCCTCCCTGCTGGGGGCTTCACCATTCCATAGTACCTATTTGCAACTCTTATTGCTGAAATAGTTAACAACCAAGTTGTGTTCTAATGGGTTTACACACTCATGTAGTCTAGGCAAAAATGAGTGACAAACACGGTTAGGAACATAAGTTCTTTCTTGGCAGCCTATGAGATGAAGCACCAGGCAGAGCCAAGAGGCTCAGTTTTTTCTTCCTTTGGGGGACCGGCATGAGATTTGCAGTTTTTGGTTTTTGACGTTGCCACAAGGGGCTCATCAAGTTGTCAATATGTTTGCATCAAGTTCCCATCTTTGACTAGCTTGGAATGGCCAGTCCTAGGATATTTGCTCTACAACAAGAGAGACATCACCTTTCTCAACCCCCTCACAGCATGTCATCTACAAACAAGCTTGAAATAAAAAATTGGAGTAAAAAAGTAGTGAGAAGTCGAACATTGCAAAATCATCCAGTTAGCATCACTCCACCCACATTCATGTTGTTCACTGTTTTTTCTCTGCTCATTACAAACTATGATGGTCACAATTACAGTCATGTAATCAACTTCCAGTTCAAGTTTAGAACATCAATTCATCAGATTACAAGAACAGAATGCGAGTTAAAACTCTTTGGATTTGCCTTCTTTTATTATACTACCATTACCTGATCAATGTATATGATTTGCAAAAACTTCACCAAGTGTGATTGTGTAGCTTGTAACCCAAGCGAGCTTCATCCCCTTGGAAACCAAAATTTACATGGTGCTCCACTCTCCTTTTACCTGTAAATATGTACACAAGGATCATCAATGGTAACCCAAAGACAGAACTCATAAATCCCTAACCAACCTCTTCAATACTTGAACAAATTATCTTTAATGTTGAAATCCTGAAGATTCATGAGGTTATATGTAATTTGTCAGACAGAGTTCTGTAGTGAGTCAGAGAGAATTTTCTGAGTCCAAAATAAAGACCCCAAACATTGAATGTGATTGCAGAGAGAAACTGCACTTCAAAAACATGTTAGGGTAGATGTTTCTGTGAGTGAACCTTTTTCCTGTGAAGATCAAACAAACCCACAATTCATGTTGATCTCAAATTGGTGTTGACCAAGCTGCAGTCCCCACAACAGAACATGGAGGCAAGTGCTTGCTGTTGGAGATTTGAACAAGGAGGAGCTTGTGGAGAAGGAATCTCTTGTCATTTTTCTGAAGGAATTAGGCAAAAGCTGCAAGAAAAGAAGAAAACAGATGATGTAGTGGGACTCTAGCAAGACCATGAAGAGACCATCAAACATCATGAGGCATATGAAATCACAATTGGAAATCCTTCAGGAATCTACATGGAAAAACTTGGAGTCTGTTAAAACTCGGGGATGAGAACTCCTAATTTTATGCATCGCTGGTTTTTATATCAGCAATGTCATGACAATTTGACATGTCAAGAGGAAAAACCAAGGTTTTTCCTTCATTATCATTCCTTGAATCTGTTCACAAAGTTTGCAGCTTTGCCTTATAATGTTTGCAGACCAACCAAAACACAATCAACATGGTGAAGAAGTGTTAAGAGAGATTCTCCTTTGTGTTGTGACCTGAGTATATTCATGAAGTTCAGAGCTCTTACCTTTTTGCATTAAGCTGCAGCTGCAGTACTGGAATCCTTCTTCACTTGTGCATATGTTGTGACTGCATTACTTGCATTCTTCTCCACTTGTGCACTTGAGGTTTGTTTTGCAGAATCACAATGGAGAAATCAGACTTGCATCCTTCTTCACTTGTGCACTTGTTGCAGCTGCAGTAGTTGAATGCTTTTGTGCACTTTTGTGCACTTGTGATTTGTGTTGCAGAAAGACAGCAGAGAAATCAGACTGGCATCCTGATTTCCAGAGCTTTCAAGTCCCTCTGTATGTGGCTTTGCAGAAAGAGTGAAAATCACTTCAGGATGGTGCTCCTTGGTGGCTGTCCCTTGCACTGATTCTCTCTGCCTTCTTACTGTGAAAGCTCAACCTGTTCATATCTACTGTCTCTAAGTGTGCAAGAAATGTCCAACAAAGTGATACTGGCTTCTCAAATAACCAGCAAGAAATCAAACAAAAGCAACACATAAAAAAGCTTGTACAACGGAGTGGTGTGCCATACCACCCATGGGTGTGAGAAAGCATAACTGTGGCAAGAACTCAGTCGCTGTATTGCAAAAGATCTGTTGTCAGATGAAGAGACACTAAGGCATGTCAGACAAGCTCTGATTTCCTCAGATCAAAACACATAAGGGTTGTGGGACAAGAATGCATCACAGTTTCGAAAGAGAAAAATAATCATATACATTTCATAGGAACAACTGGTTTCATGTTCAATACTGTGATGAATGTCACAGTCAGGGAGCCAGCCAAATCTGGGGATCCAAACTGTCTAGCTAAAAATCAATAGTGCACATGGCATAGCACTGCACTGCCTCCTTAGGGCACACACCCAGTGGTTTGCTTCAAGTGTGTGCCATTGCAGGATGCAGGAAAACAATGGTTTTTCCTCTGAGTCTTTGTGTGATGAAGGCATCCCCCCATGAGCTCAAGGACTCACACAACACAGCTGTATGTGCTTGCCTCATATTGTGATCCAGCATGGTGTGATTGTATGAAGAATCTCCATAACAGCGAGAGGGAGCCATGGGGTTGATTCTAACGTAGAGACACTAACCCTAGAAACTGCAGAGAATCCGCTACCCAGATGGGCAGGGGGAGCAGCCAGTGGCAATCTTCTACTGGTCAGGTTCTGCAAGCCTGCTAGCAATGCCAGAATGATACCATGCATCGTGCCGTGTCTCGGTAGCTCTGGTCTGCTTTCTTAGTAGCCGTGCCTTCTCGTCGGTGAATTGCACTTGCTGCCTGTTGAAGCGCTGTGCAGTCCGGCCGGGACGATGCTCCTCCTGGCCACTACTAGAAACTGTTGTCAGCTCCTGCTTGAACGCCTTCTCCGCCTTGGAACCTGCTAGTGACGTCTGCTTTTGTTGCAGAGCAACATTAGACCAGTCTTCAGCAGCAGGCAAGTCGAAAAGGGGACTCCACCACTGCGATTGTGATGCCCCGATCTTGCTGCCGGTTAGGAGGAGCATGGAAACCACTGCTGACTCATGATTACTGGCTTTGTTCTCGTCTGCTGCGTCCGACTTCCGGATTGAGGAGCTCGCAGCGACAGAAGAAGAACTCTGCTGCTGACAAACAACTCTCGTGACCTTTCGACGACTATGCAAATCAGAAATTGCGGTATAACTTCCGCACACAGCATCGTGTTTTGGCAACGACTTACTGCTAAGTGTGGCCATTTTCTTCCTTCGAAGCCAACAACCTCGACCTCAGCAGAGTTTGAAATAGTGCTTTGAAGGAACAGAAAAATTAGAAGAAAAAAACGACCGTCTCTCTCTCTCTCTCTCCCTCAAAGAAAACTTCTTATCGAGGAAAACGTTTCAATACTTCTTGTCAAGGATAAGATATCAATACTCTCTAATCGAGGAAAATGTTTCAATACTTCTTGTCAAGGAAAAGGTTTCAATACTTCTTATCAAGGAATTGTTTTCAAAGTCATAAGGCAACCAAAAGCATGACAATGCTAAGAAAACAATTGCAAGCTGAAGGAGTGATAAGGATCACCAGATAGATAATACTATTGCAAGCTCAAGGAGTGATATGACTCCGTAATACCAGACACAATCCTCTTGCTGCAAAGATTTTGATTTGAAGATGCAAACCCACAAACAGCATCAAAATGTGAGAACTTGGCATAGGCAGAAAGATCGGATCTCAGAGCAAATGAATCCGCCGTGAACAGACGACGACGCACGCCGGCTAAAAATAGTTGTGAGCAGCGACGACGCGCGGAGGAGAAGGAGGAGGAGGAGGAGCGACGTCGTTTCTTCCTTCTGCCAAGCTTCTCGCTTGTTGCCGCGGCCTGAAATGCGCAAGCTCTCCTCCGCCTCCCCTTTCCGGGTCCCGACGCGGGCCCACTTGCAACCGGCCGGAGCTCAAGTGGGCAACCGGACCCTACAACCAACCAACACACCTGCTGCTACTGTAGTGGGCTACGTAAACATTATCATGTAATCATCCAGAAATGGATGGATTATATTTATTCACCCATTATGGACTCTTTGAAATTCAGTTACTTTAATACTTCCGTCCCCGCTCGCTGCCTTTCTCTCCTTTTTTTTGGATGAGAATCGTTAGTACCCTGTGGTGGATATGACCGTTGTGGGAAGTACTTGGAGGGACACAAAGGAGCACATGTCTAAGAGAATGACCGGCTGGGCCGGTGCGGACTACGAGGGTACTTACCGCGTTGACGAGTACTAGGTAGGTAGGTAGGTACCTTTCCGCTTCCTTTTTCTTTGTAAAGGGTAGGTAGGTGTACCTTTTCTTTTTTCTTTTCAGGATTCCCTCGGAATCTCCCCTTCTAGTAAATGGCGGAAAACCTATGAATGCATTAAAATTGGGGTAAAATGTAAAGAAATGAAAAGAAAAGACTAGAATAATCACTGAAAGGTTAAAATTAAATGGATTTAACTACAAAATCTGGGGATGTTGGGTAGTGACCTTTTGTGAATTTTAATTTAGAATGCAAGATAATATATGTATATAAATTTATTTATTTTAATAAATTAAGTATATAAATTTACAATTTATTTAGTTTTTAAACAACATATTGGGGAAGGGAGAAGCCACCAAAGTAACTTATGCAAAATCCAGGCTAAAATTCTGTTTTCGTGTCCTGGCAAATTGAATGTAAATTTCACTGATTTTCAAAACAGTGAAAAAAATGATGTTTTACAAAAAAATCTTCACCAATTTTTGGGAAATTTACCCTTAAAAATTTCACAAGATTGTGAACTTGTGGCACAATTTTTTTGTCTTGGGGCAATGCCCTAATGATGCTACATCACAAAACTGAAATAAACTCATTGGTGGGAATTTTATGGCTTTGTTCAGGTAGCTCTCAAAATCACTAGGGTGGCAACAAAAATGTCACCAAAGAACAACTTGTAAAGAAATAAAATAAATGCTCTCTACACATGGTGTTAAAAGTGTATTCCATTTGGCAGAATTTTTTTCCCCAAAATTTTCCCTAATTTGAACCAAAAATTTGAGAAAATTTTGGGGAAAAAAATTCACCAAATTTTTTCCACTTTTTCAAAATGGGAAAAAGAAAAAACAAATTCCAAGTCATAAAATTATATGAACATAAACACATCAAAACTAGATTTGTCTTAATGTCTTCTTAAGGAAAACTCACTAAATGACTAAAAGGACAAAAACCAATTATCTATGTGAACCCTAAAGCCAATAAATGGGAACCCATATGTAACCAAAAAGGCTAGATTAATATATAGATGTAGTTAGTAGTTCATGCAAATTCATGTTGGAAATAGTTAGTGAAAGGCTCAATTGGATCCATGCCATCAAAATGGAGAAGGATATCATGTTCCTATTAAATGAATATATGGTCCAAAATGTGGAAACGATGTAATAATAGTGCTCCCAACTCTTTTGGGGTAGCATAAACAATCACATTGCTTTCATATATTAGTAAAAAAATTGTGTCTTCTTATATTAAAAAATCAAAGCATGAAAAAATGGTTGTAGCTTTAAAGGTGGAAATAAACTTGATAATGGAGTAATGAATTTTTCTTTCTTTTTTTCCCATCTTAAAATGCTAACCATTTTAAACACGTGAAAATTCAAATTCACTTTTCATTAGATATTTAATTTGAGAACCGTGAAATGGTATGTCCAATTGAGTGAACACAAGTTCGACGTGTAGAAAGGTATAGACATGTGAAGCATGTGAAGCACAATGATCCCTAGCTAGATGCAAAAGTTGGGCTTGCACAATTGAAGGGGATAAAGAATGGACCTCATGTCTTTCATTTAGAATGGTTCATTGGCTCTTTTTGCTCCAAAGTGTGACAAATTCACAAGTGAGGAATATGTTGACAAACAAGCTTTGAACTTTGAACATCCCACTTTCCATGATAGTGCTTTCTAGCATTCAACAAGGAATACCTTTGTCTCAACACCTCTATAATTTCAAGCATATTTTATTGAAAACATGAATATATTGAAGCCCATGTCCCATTGGAGGCACATCCTCCCCATTCATGATAATTCACTATAATGTTTAATGGATGAGAAATCAGAAATAAAATAAAAAATGTTTTTCTTATTTAATGTAAATTAACTCCATGGACATGTGCTTGTGTACAAATCAACTAAATTTCACGAGTGTGAATTTGTACAATTTTTTTCTTTTGAAACAATTGGTAGATTGTTCATGTAAATGAGTTCATTTTATTCAAATGAGGAAATGATAAATTTCCACCAAACTTGCTTTCATTTTTTTGTGAATTGGAAGTGTGTTAAAAGGACCAGGTTTGCTAGAACTTATTGTCAAATATTTTACTAGGGTTTTGTAACAGATTAAACAATCCAACATAAGATTTTGATCATGAATAAGCATATTTTTTCAGTGTAAGATTGTATTTTAAACATGTTTTATTTGTGATCTTGTATGTGAAGGCATTTGATGTCAAGAATGGAAGAAAAGTTGAAAAGAATTTGTAGGCAACTCAGGGGATATTTGTGAGAAATGCCCACAACAAAGAAACATAGGCTTTTAAGGTAAGAACACCAACATATTTACTAAGATGAGTGTGTTGAGAAAACAAGGTCATTAAAAAGAATGTCAAATATTTTTTGAGAAAGACAAGAAAGAATATTTACTAAGATGAGTGTGTTGAGAAAACAAGGTCATTAAAAAGAATGTCAAATATTTTTTGAGAAAGACAAGAAAGAATATTTACTAAGATGAGTGTGTTGAGAAAACAAGGTCATTAAAAAGAATGTCAAATATTTTTTGAGAAAGACAAGAAAGAATATTTACTAAGATGAGTGTGTTGAGAAAACAAGGTCATTAAAAAGAATGTCAAATATTTTTTGAGAAAGCCAAGAAAGAAGCAAGGTTGTTGCAACTAGTATCACAACTATTGAGGTACAATGAGAAACAAGATATGGAAAAGTCATCTACATTCGTGTGACTTGTGCCATCAACTTAAATGTGAATAATATTATGTAATTGTTTCATTGTAAACAAGACCCTAATCATGGAGCCCAATTATGAATAGACTATTTTAAAATTTTAATTAATTTTCTTTGAAAATAATTGTTTTAAATTCAATTTTTCCTTCATCTCAGGTCTAGAAATTACAAAATCGCCTCCATAGAATCCTCCTCATTGAAAATATTTCAACAATAACAAGAATGTGCTTTAATTTTTCTAATTTTTCAAATTTTGATTTTATTGAATTTTAGTGACTTTTTTGCTCAATATTCAATAACTCTTGAATTATAAGTCTACTTATCAAGGGTTTTCCAATGGTACCAAAAATGTTGTGGGGGAGACACGGTTTGGGAGATTTGAAATTGCTTGACAAACAACACAAACTAACTAACTTCCTTAACCTTTAAATGTCACTATGAGAAATTGTGTTTACAAAAACTTCACTACTTTGCAACTAGAACTTTGAAGCAACTAATTTGCAATGTTTTACAACTATTATATTATATTTTTGTGCAATGGACCAATTATTCATTATTATTATTTATTAACTAATGATAATAAATATAATATAACTATTTAACCTATCATATTATTAATTACAACTACAAAAGTTATTATATAATTATATAAAGTAGTATTGTTTTTAGTATATATTAATATTTAGATTCCAAAATAATGATTAATATTATCACTAATTAATTATTATAAATTATGATAGTTAATATACCTAGTAGATATATTATGTTAAGGCAAAATTGCCCATCACTGATCATTGGCCAATAATTGAACAATTTTGGATCTTTCTTGTTTTTTTATTTATTTTGTGTGAAATAAAACATCATAGGAATGCTAAGGTGTTAACCCAATTTTTCATTTTATGTATGTAGTAACCAATTGTTACCAACTGGTAACCAGTGATGTAATGTTATTTTGATAATTATTTTAGTTATTATTGGATAACAAGTAACTACTCTGTTATTATGACTAGTAACAAGTCCTTAAGTTCACCAATATGTTAAATTAACCAATAACCTTTATGTTAACATAACCGGTTGTTAACAAAACATGTTTGTGTTAAACCTACAACCAATAGTTGTTATAATTTTATTTTGAATTAAATGATTGTTGTACCAACTAGTGATTATTAACTTAAAACAACATTTTGTTAGGTATAAATAGGAGGATTTGAAGATGATGAAGGATTTCTACGTTTTTTTTTTCAAACTTTAACTTGTAACTTTGAAGTTTTAATAATATATATTTTTTCATTTTGGGGAATTCATATCAAATTTATTCTTGCCTTTGTGAATAACATCTTCATATTTGTGTTCTTGATTTTCATGGTTTCATATTTGAATTAAACATACATGTTGAATTTTTTTCGCAAATCAAAATTAAAAACATATAAATAAAATTTTATAATTAAAGGGAATAGTAAACACCCTTAACATTTCACAACCACACGCTATATCATAATTGCAAACAATCACATTTATAATATCTAGTTTCATTAAGAATTGTTTTGTTTTTAAATTTTAAATTTGGATTTATACTAATTTTAGTAATTTTCTAAGCATGTTTTGTGTTTTGATAAATTTTGATTTCCTATGAAGTCATTTTGAAGGTTTCTTGAAATTTGCATGAAGATTGACTTGACAAGCATGCCATGACAACATGAAAACAAAAGTAGAGGATATCATTTGGTCACATTTTTGAGTATTTGGAATAATGGATGTTCCCTTTTGCAACATGTATGTGGATAATCAAGGTTTGACTAATTAGAACACACCTGCATGGACCTTAATAATGTTCACAATTACACATTTTCAACAACAAGCTCTTACTTTTGTGCTTCATAAGCATCAACCTGCCAAAGGAAGAAAATTGATTTCTCATCACAAGCCCGCATTACTAATGACATATTGTTGGTGTGAAACAAGGTGTGGCAACAAATAAAATGTGCAATAGAACAAGTTTAAAGTTGAATGCGGTAATCGTGATACATACATACTTGGAAAACAAATGTGTATTGGCCAATAATATTAGCCTCCTTATTTATTTCATCAAGGTTCACAAAAGCTATGACCAAAAAAAAAAAAAAGGTTGTTAAGGTTTATGAACTTACAATCATTTTGTAGAAGTCCCCATTAGCTTTGTTTGTGTTCTATGTCCTTTGTTGTTCACCCTCTTTCTACTTTCATCATTGGTAAAATCACTCAATATTTAAATTTACATTCTACATACTACAACATGACTAAATTGAGGTGCTTTACCTAGATTGGTAATTTGTGTACATAAAAACAACATTCACACAATCTCCATTATGGCTTAATTAATAGCTTGTAAGAGGGTCATATGTATGTTTTCAAGTCTTATTCAACTTGAAATAGTTGAGGGAATTGTGTTTGAAATGTGTTTGAAAATTACACTTCCTATTTTTATTAAACCAACTGCAAAGGATCTAAATTGGAAAAGTGACAAATTATAGGAAGTATATTTTTATATTAAAATTTGTAATTGCCTATGAATAATTATTGTGCCAATATTATAAATAAATGTATTCAACAAATAGTCATAACTAAAGTCCAAACTGGTTGCAAAACCCATGTTCAATTATACTATAACTAAACAATTGTTAACATGTTTAAACTATGGAAAAACAAGTCATGCCAAAGAAACCTATCATAACAGGAAAAGGGAAGAACCAATAGTAAACGTTGTAACCATTAAAGTTGCTGAACCGATAGCTAAAATAATTACACAACATGTTAAACCAATTAAAATACACTTAACATACCTATGTATTATATGTTATAGTTCTAAACACCATGCACATGATTGTCTTTGAAAGACAACATATTCCGTATTAAACCAATCACTACTATGATTGTAGTTCCAAAAGCTTCTAAGCCTAATAATGTACCAATTAATGTATTTGCTATTGTCACCACACGCATCCAAGTACCAAAGCAACAAATGATTAAAGAACATGAATTGATGAAAGCAAAAGTAGCATACTTTAACTATCAATCAAAAAAATAGATGCCTGATTCATTTGTCCAAACTATCAAAGAATTACAAGGAGATGATTTAGCATCACAAGGACTTACCAATTTAAACAAACCACTTCATTCAAATTGGGTCAATTTAATACCAAAACTTATAAATCAACCAATTACTAGCAAACAAGCTATTCATTTGATTGCACAAACAATAATACTAGAGAAGACTTTGGAAAAGATTTTGAGAAACATCAACATTCAAGTTTTGGAAACCAAATGTGTGATCAACTTGGGACAACTCTTGAGGATTGTGCCAAACATCACGTGGTAAATTTTCAAACTGGTTAAGTTTGTTCAACTAATGCAACTTGAACCTATTCATTTTAAACTTGCATGTGTAGCAATGGCCATTGATCAACATTTGGCAGTGACTTAAATTCAAGTTGGTAAGAACTTCATGGATGATGTTATAATTGACGGAGGTTTTAGAGTCAATATCATTACTTTGAACTTGAAAGTACAATTAGTTATGTCAAAGCCTAATCTAGCACCATACAATTTGTGTATGGAAAGTCAAACCATAGTCAAAGCACTTAGTGTTATCAGGGATTTGAAGATATTTGTTCATGGAATTCCTTACATAATCACATTTACTATCATCAATAGTAATGTTTTAGATTTTAGTTATTCAATGTTATTAGGACACTTATTGTTGAAAGATGCAAAAATATCCCATAACTGGGGAACTAATAATGTTATTATATAAGGAACATGTACAACGAGAACCATACATGTTACCAAGAAACTTGGTGTTCAAACCAAATGACCATAATTTTTATTATGTTATGATTTCCATTTTGGAATATCTAATGAAGAGGAGGATGTGATGTTTGCCACAAAATTGGACTTATTTTCAATAGGAACCATAACAATACCTACCCATACTAAACTGGTAATTTCCAAAATGGACTACATACCAAATCTTAGGACAACAAAATAGGTTCCAAAACAACATGTTGAATTAGTATGTGTTTTAGCTATTAACCTAGCCATACTACTTGATATGATATTATCAAACAACATTTGCTTAAAACCTTTTTCCATTTAGAAGTGGGAGAAATGATCATTGATGAAATGCTTGATTGGGAATGAATATAATATTTAACCGTAGTTGGTTGGGCAATAACTGAGGAGGAACAACTAACCAAAGTCAATTTGGGCACCAAATATAATGTGCAATAGTTAAAAGTGAATGTTTCATTTGAACCAATTGTCATAGAACAATTAATTGAAAATTTAAAAAGTTCAAAAATGTTTTCATGTGGACATAAAAAGATTTAAAATATATTCCATCACAAATTGCTCAACACATGATTGAACTCGATACCATAGTCCTTTATTCATCAAGTAAAGTATTGGTTGAATCCTAACTATGTTGCCATTGTCAAGCAAGACATAAACAAGTTACTTGTTGTTGGTTTCATCAAAATGGTTGAAGAAGAAACAACCTAGCTATTACCAATAGTGGTTATTCCCAAGAAGAATGGGAAGTTGAGATTTTGTGTCCATTTCAAGAAGTTCAATAGGACAACAAGAAGGACCCTTACCCATTGCCTTTCATTGATGAGGTTATTAACATAGTCATTGGACATGAAATGTACAATTTTTAAAATGAGTTTTCAAGATATCATTAGATATCAATTGCACCTTAAGACCAACACAAAATCACCTTTGTGATAAATTAAGGGGCTTTTGTGTGGGTTGTGATGCCATTTGGTGTCAAAAATGAACTACCCATTTATCAAAAGGTCATTACCAAACCATTTCATGAGTACATTGTTGTATTCATGAAGATTTTTCTTGATAACTTTATAGTTTTTAATGACCTGTCAACTCACTTTGAGAAATTTAGAAAGTGTTTTCTTAAGTGTAAAGAGTTTGGTATTAGTTTGAACCCAAACAAGTGTGCATTCATGGTGGTTTCAAGAACTATCATAGGTTTCATAGTGTTTAAAGAAGGAAAAGTCATGGACCTTCAAAAGGTTTCAATGCTTCAATAAACATGTCGGTACCCAACTATCCCCCAAGAAATTCAAGTGTTCAATGGGATGGCACAATTTTGCATGTGCTTCATAAAAAACTTTGCGTCAATTATGTCGTTAATCACCAAGTTGTTTTAAAAAATTGAAATTTTCGAACGAATAGAAGAGTGACAAAAAATTTGGGAGGAGATAATAACCAATATGTATAAACCCCTATTTTGATCAATCCAAATTGGGAGCTTGAATTTCATGTTCATACATATGCATTTCAACTAGTAGTAAGAGCCATACTTACACACAACCCAACTAGTAAGTTTGATCAACTAGTTATGTATGCCTTTAGATTACTAAATTCAACTAAGACAAATTACACTACTACTAAAAGGGAAGCCCTAGCTATGGTTTGTGCTCTACATAAGTTTAAACATTATTTACTAAGTAACCAATTTATGTTGACCACATGGCCCATGGGTACTTAGTTAACAAACCATAGGTTTTAGGCCAAATAGCTAAGTGGTTATTGTTATTTTTGGAATATGACTTCAAGATTGTTTATAAGCTTAGTAGATCCCATTTAATGGCAGATGCATTGAATAGATTGCCCAACCAAGCAAAATTGGTTGGTGTACCTAATCATACCAATGATGCTCACATATTCACATTACAAGTAAAGTAGTTACACAATGTCTATGAATACTTGTTAAAAGGGGTGATGCCAAAAAGATTTACCACTTCACATAAGGGTGGATGCAAAGTATGGTGGCCCACCTTTAATGTCAAAATGGTGGTTTTTGTTGGGTACCCCTTGTTCAAAGGCATATGGTGAATAATGTATTTTTAAATTTATTAATTAGAAGTTGAATGTAAACTTACAACTTTATTATGAAGATATTTCTATAGTTGTTTATTGATAAAAATTTCATATGCTAGTAGTAATGGACTTTTTGAAGTCAAAATTATGGACTAGTCGATTAACACAAAAAATTGAAACTTCATCTTAAATTTTATTAAATTTTATTTAGAATGATTCAACATATGAGTTAGAATGAAATAATATACTTTAATGTGAAAAATTTCCTTAAAAATCATAGCCAAATTATACTTATGAACTTTTGAATGCCCTAAATTAATTCTTATTTTCATAAATCCAAAAATTGTTATTTTTCATTCATTTTCAAATTTTTTTCAAAGGTGCATATATTTTGAATCTACTTGGACTTTACTACATTTAATAAATGAACTTTATTACCATTTAATTAATGGTACCATTAAAAATTAAAAATTTAACACTAGATGTGGACTTTTGTGAAATACGATTATTTTAAAAAGTGAGCCACCATATTGTGCATTTACCTATAGACAATATTTAGGTCAAAGAGCTAGACCTTTTGTGTTACAAGACAAAATATTTTATAAATTTAGACAAGACAACAAGTTCATCATGTTTTGCAACCAAAATAGGTGCCAACAATATTACAAGAGCTACATAGTGGAGTTGGTGGAGGACATTTCTCTTCAAACATGACCATGAAGAAGATTCTTAATGTCAGTTATTGGTGGCCAACCATGGACAAAGATGTTCATGAATTATGTCAACCTATGATTTATGTTTAAAACCATATAACATGTTGGCTCAAAATATGGCCAAGTTGATTACTATTCTACTTGAAAAACCTTTCAAAAAATGGGGATTGGACTTCATTGGACCCATCAAACCAACAAGTCATTACTTCAGCAACTAATACATTTTAGTTTCCATTGATTATGCTACTAAGTGGGTGGAGGTGAGAATAATGTGCACCAACATAGTTAATGTTATTGCAAAGTTTTTGTATGACCACATTTTCATCTGGTTTGGCTATCCACTTACAATTATAACTGAACAAGGTACCCAATTTATTAATTCTTCACTATCTAATTGATCATTTTATTTAAACATACCAAGTTTACTGTCTATTATTCGCACAGGAATGGACAAGTTAAGTCTACTAACTAATTCTATGGTACATTGCTCACAAAACTAGTGAATGAAAACCAAGATAATGGGATGAGCACATGTTCACAATTTTATTTTCTTACAACTTAAAAAAAAAGTTTGAACCAATCACACTCCATTTCAACTTGTTTATGAATTACACCCATTGTTACCTACGAAGTACCTTTTACCATCTAAGTCAAAATAGATCCATGACACAAGACTTGTCGAAATTTTAACTAATCAATTGTCAAAAGTAGAGAAACTCCAAGAAAATTGGTTAGTAGCACAAGATCTAGTAGCTTCTAACCAATGGAATCAATCGTTGTGGTCTCAAAACTAGTATATCAAAACTAAATACCAATTTGGAGATGATAAGCTATTTGCCTAAGCTTATTTATCAACCTATTTATTTACTTAAATATATATTTTAAAATTTACCTACTTAAGCTACATACCTACCTACCTACCTACATACATAAGTAAGTACGACCTACTTACTTACCGAAGTAGGCAAGTTGAAAAAAAGTATAAAGGTAGGTGAACAAAAAATAACCATATATGTATTTTTTAAAATTTATGTTTTGCTTTAAAGGTCTAAGTGTTTTGAGCTCATCCTCAATTGATATCTTAATGTGAAAACACCCCAAAAAAAATTTTAATTTGATTTGTGAGATGAGATTCAAAGACAAAACAACTCAATTAAATATTTTAATTGCATAATAGTTGCAAATTGGTTTTGCAACTAGATTCCCCCCCCCCCCCCCCACATACTTTATGTTTGTTTTCAATTTTATAAATTATACAACTAAACAGGTAATTTTTTAAATACTATATATGCAAATTATTTATCTGAATTATTTAATAGTTAGTTATCTAAATTAACTAAAAAAATAGATATCTAAATTAGATTGTTAGCCAATTTATCATTTTAATTAATTCATTCATATTAATGAATCAATTAAATTATTAATAAATATTTATTATTTAATATTTATTTGAAAATAGCTTAATTATTAAAAATTAAATATTTATTTACTTAGTTACTAAGTAAATATTACATAATTATTAATTAATCAATTATTATTGATTTTTTCAATTAATTAATCAATTGGTTAATGGTAATAATTCATCAATAGTTATTAATTATTGTATCAATTTCTGATTTAATATCTAAGTAATCAATTATTATTTTTGAAGTAATGAACTAAATAATCAATAATTATATATATTAAATATTAGTTAAAATTAAATCTAACTAAATAACATTAATTAGTCCATGTTTTATATTAACTATTCAATTAATTGACAATAATAATACATCAATAATTAATACTCATTAATACAATGAATATATCAAATTAATATGACCTTGCCATTAATATAATTCAAATCATACCTTAAAATAAACATGGTATATTTATTTTTAACCATATAAAATCAAAATGAAATTTTTTATTCTAATATGCCCATAATATGAACAAATATATGTTGAATATAACTTGAATGCGGGTCAAATACATTTAAATATGTTAAATATACTTTTAATGTAATCCATGGTATCTTAATGTACATTAAATGTATAAACACACCAAAAGAAGTAACCAAGTTATAACTAATTTTGTGATTAAATGAACATAAAGGTTTATTCTTAAATGAAAAATTCAAAATGTAGTCAATATCAAAGGATTTGTAATTTAATAGTTGCACCATAGGCATAAACAAATAGCAGATTTAAAAAGATGGTGATTGTAAAACTATAGGATTTAATAACTTAATTATCAATAAGGAAAAGGCTATTGGATTTTTAAAAAAAACAAGAAAAATGGAAAGGTTCTAGATTAGGGAGTGTTTTCTATCTACTTATCATCATGCTAGAACCACCATCTTCTATAGACTTGAAAAAGACCCACATTTGCTTGTAAACTTCCTACATCTATTGCTTATTTTTGCAACACTTACACTTTATGGTTGTTGCCTACCATTTGCAATGCCCTTGACAAGCCTTCCCAACATTATGTGCCATTTGTAGCCACTACACATCCTCTGGGATTGTTATTTCTTATTCTCATTTACCTTGCCAACTTCAATTGTCAAATTTAATCATTTTTTAATACCATCTATTGGTTGTTAGCTTCATGTGGCAACAAACGATTTCCTACTCCAAAAGCTAAAACCAAGCATACATACATCTTTTGTAGAAAACATGCAAAACTATTATATAAAATGCAAAAAAACATTATGCAAACTTAATACTACCTTCCTTCCTATCCTAATGTAATAGATTCACACAAAACACATTAAGATCTTTCAACCATTTTCCATTGTAATGATAGGAGCACATTATATTTCCATATTCTCCTCCTCTTTCTCCAATGTCACATACACAATTCTTCCCCAAGAGAACTCTCCTCGCCACATCCAGTTTAGAATCATAATCTCTTTAATACAAGGTAATGATCCATTATCCTTTTTTATCCTCCTCTTAATCTTCCTTTTCTCATACCACACAAGGTCACATTCTTTCTATGAAAGAAGACCTTCCTTTTCCTTATCCTAATCCTACCACACATCCCATTAATTTATTGGATAATAAAAATTATTCCTTATCCTTTTTAGAAATCCCCACATGATTGGTGGATCATCACCAACCATTCATCTAATTAATATCATTAGTTTCATCCTTTGGTAAAAGATGGTAATTTACTGCTAGTAATAACCTTTTAACCATTATGATGTCCATGACACTAATTAATTTAGGAATTTTTATCCTTAACAATGACTAGTTATAAAAATGACAAAACATATTTACAAATGACATATAGTTACATGTAATTGAAAATTGAATAATTAAATAATACAAGATTTTTAATAGTGGTAGTTGTATGATATACTTGTAACATAGTTGCACAAGTTGCATACATATACAATTTTATATATGATGAGTTATATCCATTACAATTGTTGCAACTTGTCCAATAGCACTCACCTAGTAAAAATATATTGAGTTGCAATTGGTCATTGCAATTCAAAAACCCAATTGCAAGCCAAGCTGCAAAACATTTTATTTTATCATTATGCATTAAGTTTTTCAATGTATTTTTGTCTTTCTTTGATGTTTAAGGGTAAGAGAAAGATTCCAATATGTCTTGGGAGAAGGCCAAATGGAGGATGTTTGAAACACCCATATGAATTTTGTGGGTGTCAATGTTGCATCTTTCAAGGTGCCTACATAGTTCTACCACATGGTTTGAATATTTGAACATTTTCAATACTTTAAATACAACAGGTAATCCACTATTATCCATCAATTAAAATACAACAAGTTGTTAGGTATCCATCAGCTTGGATCTAGATTAAGAGTACATTCTTGGCCCATCTATTGATAGGTTCGAAGTTTAAATATCGCCAACAACACCATGATAAACATTACTTCCTTTTTGTGGGACAACAAGCAATGTTGCACGACAATTAATGTGAAAGCATATAACCATGCAAATGTGACACAATAACACCCACAAAGCCTGGAGGGTGAATGTTTAACATCCTTTGTGGGAAATGACCACCCATTTTAAAAGAAAGGAAAATAAAAGGTAAAAAAATAAATTATCAATTTTAAAAGAAAAGGTGATTGGGAAGTTAAAATAAAATTACCCATCCACTTGAAAGGAAATAATGGTTTAAAGGGGTAAAAATCAATGTGCACCATTATAGAAAAGAAGGAAGTTGAAAAGATAAACAAATTTTCACCCTTTTAAGAGGAAAGGGAGGTTGCAAGAAGAAAAACTTGTTATCATTGAAGAGAAATAACAAATAATTAATGTTGGGCAAGTATCAACTTTTGAATGTTACAACTTGTAATAGATCTTTTAAAAACATTCATATTAGCTTGATGTTGGCATTGGATCTATTTTTGAAACTTCATATCAACTTATTATGCTTGCATTCCTATCATTTTCTAGTTATTGATCTATCAATTTGCCATTGTAGTAGGTGGTATATTAGTCCTAGTTGAATTGTGTTGTGTTATTGTAGTAGGATGGGGCTACTATTCCTTGTGTTGTTGTGGTAGGTTGGATTGGCCCCTCTCTTGTGTTGATAGGGTGACAAGTTGGGGTTATTGAATTTTTAGGTCTTCATTACATTGACCTAAAGCCCCAATTTGCCATTTTCTTGGCACATCAGAACATGTTGCAAGGCAAGTTCCAAGCAATCTACCCCCAATACATAATGGTACAACCTTCAAGGCCTCCTTTTGCATTGGTTGACTCATATTAGCCTTGTTCTTCCTGGTCCAACCTCCAAGCATTAGGGGTGTTCATTCAAGTCCTACAAGTAAAACATATTAATGTTTATTATAGAAGGACAACAAAAAAAGAGAAAAGTGTTAGATATGAGTAGTTTACAATTGCATAGGTTCCATTTCCTAACAAAAAAAAAATCATAAAAATTAGCAAGCTCTTCCCAACTTAAGTTAAGTAGTGGGAGTGTATCTCAAGATGTGACATGGTGGAAGATAGGAAAATATATGATTCTTGTTACTCCTAGAACTTGGTGGCACTTACAGAATTATTGAATTTTGTACATGTACCCAACAATAGTACATGTACTTTGAGTACTTGAATGTGTATTTCTACATTAATTTTGGTATGTCATTCATATTGGCCCGATTTTGCACTCTTCTTATTTCTTCAAGCTTTTCTACTTCTTGTTTGATCCCAAATGTTGCAAAAACTACTTTTATTTCCTTTTTGATCCCACTTGTGATAAGGATTAATTTTACTCCCTTTTTCAACACAATGACAATAGAGGAAAGATCTCTAAAAAAGGTTGAAATTCCTCCAAGAAACCTCCTAATAAATATGACATCATGCTTAGGAAAACTAAAAGCTTTGGTTTTTCACACACTCCAAAATTGCTCTTACTGTAGGATTGCTAAGCTATGTGGGAATTTGCCCTTCCCTTGTTGTTGCCCAGTGAAAAAATGTATGATCAATTTCATTTGTTCTTGTGCCCATGTTATAATTGAATTGTTTGTTGTTCCAGTGTCTAGCCTAGAAGAACTTGCTAGTTTATTTAATTTTATGTGCACAAGGGGTCACATTTGCAATGAAGTATATGTTGTTTCATGTGTACAAAGAGCCAATTTCTATTCAGCTGTTTACAATTTTGTGTGTCTAAGACCTCAAGTTTGCAATCAGCTCATTGTTGTTTGCCCTTCCTGGACAACTAGTCTGTGTCCCTTCAGCTTGGATGCTTGCTGTACAAGCAAGCTTAAAAAATCATGCCTTTGTAATTTGTTCCCATCATACCCGGTGGATATATGGCAAGTAGCACTTAAAAATAAGTGAAAATAAAATAAAATCGGGCAGGGTTTTCTATGTAGGGTAACCCTGGAAGCATCAACTGCAGGGTTCTTACTTCCTAAACCCCTTAAATGGTGGTGGAAATCCTCAGCTGAAACCCTAGAATTTTGAGATTGTGAGCTGCTTCGTCCCAGTTTGTTGTAGTTGATGCTCTCTTTATAATATAACTCCCAGTCGGGACTACATTGAAATAGTTGGAATTCCTGGGACACCTTATTTTCAAAATTGAGACACTTTCAATTTTCGCAACTTGGATGTTTCATAACTCTCACAAGTCTCAATTGATGATACTTCAAAATTGAACATTGATGTTAACCAATTGAGACATGCAGCACCAATTTCTTAGAGCATGCCAAACCTCGGCAGTAAATTGTCCTTAACAGTACATTCTGAGTGAAGATTTGCTTAAAATCACTCTGAATCTTCTTTGGGCTATTAGTGAATAAATCACATGTTGGCATTGCCCTGCAAAAGAGGCCTTGGGTGAACTAGCACCCATGATGGTGGTGCCATGGTAAAAATCTCAAAATCCATGTAGGTGCTACCGTGTGGTCAGATTCGATGAAAGTTAATTAAAAAATCAAGATGTTGAAAATTTTCATAAATTTCACAGAAAAAATGTTAAAAGTTTTTAAAATATTCAAAGACAACATTGCCTAATCTGATGAAATTTTCAAATTGACAAATGTGAAACACAATAATTGTTATATCCATATGTCTTCAAGTGAAAACACACAAATTTTGTAATCACATGAAATTTCATAAATAATTATATAAACTTAGCTTGACAAAATAAATACATAATATGAAACTCCAAAAAATGCTATCTTAAAATAACACAAAACTTGAAGCCATAACAGGCTTGATCATTAATGGTGATCTCATCAATTTAAAAAAGCTCATCGAAATCCTAGTCTTCAACATTCTCCTATAACACGAGTCAGGATCATCACCCAAAACAAGTTTACTAATTTTTTTGAATTGTTTTTGAAAAGCTCCTTTAGTTCTAGTCTTCAACATTTTTCTTTAACACAGGGTATCATTATCAGCCAATAAATAAATAAAATTATAAAAGTTGTAAAAAACTAAGGTTTCGTATGTGTTGGAAATTAGTAAAGTTTAATTTGAGGTGTTTGAAAGCTCTCTTGTTTTAAAATCAATTCAATAATCTGAACACAGGGTGACATAAACCACTTATTTATAAAGATTACAAATACCCCATGCTTAAACTAAAGCAGGGTGTCCAAGTTCAAATCCAACACTTTTTCTAGCTTAATATGGCCACTGAGAGGCCTCTCTCAAAAAGGTGATGGTGCCAACATGGGTACTGGTTCACACTGGCCAAGCAAGAGCACCTGTAGCAGGAAATGAGTGTCTCTCAGCAATAAATGAATGTTTCTCATTAACCAACTACAATGATTGGCCCACGTCCAGGTAGTGAGAGTTAAATAGTCTCTCATTTTGTATAGTCCATCTTTTCAGGTTCATGGGTGAGGATGGGAGAGAAACTAAACTATGGTCATTGGATGTGCTAAATATTGCTAGAGGGCTCCCACAATGCTTGCTCTCACAACCCTTGCTGAGGTCTCTCCAACATCATGTGAAGCTGTTCAATTGATCATGAATTGTTCCTTCCAAATCAAAATTTGAATGGGTGGACTCTCTTTCCAGGTAATTTGTGTTGAAGCCCTTTCACTATTCATACCTATGCAGAAACAAGTTTTTTTGGGGATACGACCCACTTCAAATAGCACTCATTGGGATCTTTCCAAAGATTTAAAGATCATGCAATTCAAACAAGGTTTGATTTCAAATATTACTTTGGTCATCTAAACTTCTAAAACGATTCGGTACTTCAATGTAGGAACTCATGGTAAGAGTCATGTGTGCATGTTTCCCTTTGACACCCACACATGCTTTCTCCTGCATTATAGTGTAAGGTCAACTTTCTTTGGCCCTCAACATGTTTCAAAATTGCAATTCACCCAACTCATTCTCAAACATTCAATTTGCTTTGATAATCAGAAACCATTTCTTTGTCATTCCAGGGACTTGATCATGAGCTCAAATTAAGGTGATAACAACATGCCTTCACTTTTCCATGCACATCATTGAATTTGGTAAAACACGTAGCACCTTCATGTTTTTGTGTATACTTCACCAATGACACTTATTTGATAACTTCATGCATTAAATTGGTAGAATGTGCAATATGTGCATTAGGCCTTGATTCATGACACATGCAAGCAAATGTTGTGGATTCATCCAAGAGAGTTTACGACAACCTAACAACATTGTTGATCTAAATGGGGGGAAAAACTTGTAGCCTCTATAGTGAATGTCCTTTTGCCATGGGACTAACTAGACTTGGGTACCTCACTCTACGAAGTCCTTTCGGAAGAAGACTTACCCTATATGCAAATATCGAGGCCAAATTGGCCATATCTCATTCTCAAGTGGAATTGAGACAAATCCAAGAGAGCAATTAGGCAACCTAACATGCAATCCAATTTTTGGCCTTCTTGAGAAAATCTTATACTACAAACCACTGTACAACCCAAGGATTTTGTCTTTGTATTTGAAAGCACCTTCCCACATGGAAGATGCTTTGGTCAATTGAAGGGACCTTCCACTGGTCACATGCAAACCTTCCACCACTCAAACAAAAAACCTTTGGTACTTTAGGCTAGTGAAGGTCTGTTCCCATGGACCTCCCATGATTTTCAGGCCTATGCCCTTGGGCTATCACCCCCAAGGCTAGGACCCTCGTATTATGGGAACAAGTCTTCCCCTGTACATTATGCACTAGAGAAAGCAGCCCTAGGGCACATCCTGCCTCCCAGTGAGCCACTAGGGTGAGTAGAAGAGCTTGGAGGGCATTGAAACCTTTCAAAATAACAAGTGAAGAAAATCCACATGCAAATGGAATGAAGAAAACAAGTCAATAAAAAAGCATTGAGGTAGTCTTTTCCCCATTTTGTCATAAATTTTTTATAAAGCTGCATGACCCTGTATGGACCAATGGCCTTTCCTCAAGAACCATGGTCTTATACATGGGTTATTGGAAAGCAAACATGACCAGTTGCAGAAGCTGATCACTATGCTGAGAAATATTATCCTGGGTTGTAATAAAACCCTCCCAGGTGCCATCACAAATATACTTAAGTAGAAAATACCACAGATTGAGATTCCAGTGCACACTGCAAAGAAAATAGTTCAACTATCCAGAATAAACTTTGGTGCAGTTTCTGGCAAAGGCCATTGATGAAGCTCCAAATTTTGGCTGCTGCCAACATTAACCTAACAATGTGAGATGAAATGTGCATGGAAAATTGTTGCCTGCGAGAGTCACCAGCACAATGAAATTACTGTTGCTGCAGAGTCTATTGCCCAAGAGGAATCAATTGCTCTCAAGGATTGAACTTGGTTGATTGCATGTCATGTACAAAGGCTTACAGTTGACTGGATTTTGGTCAGTGGTAGCAATCTCTGCTCAGAAATGAACAACACCCCGGCCTTCAACACTGATCCTTGATGCTTGCAAGCTCTTCTTTGTTGTTTTCAAATGCTGAAGCTTCTTATTCATCTGCAATCACCAAAAGTTGACATAAAGACCACCCACAACTTAGCATGCACAAAAAACTCAGCTCTACAAGAAGACATGATCCTTATGTCTTTATGGTATGGTGAACTCTCAGATCAAAATCATACATAAGAAAACAAGAGTGTTAAAGGGTCCCAAAATTCACAATAAGTAACAAAATTAAATTAGAGGCTGGACTTCAACAGCACTTGAATCATCCTTCTATTGTAGTTCACTGCTGCAATTAGTATAATAACAAAAGATTTGGCAGTACTCAAATACCAATTGTCCTGAAATTTACAGTACTGGCATGATCGTTATTTCAGGAGTCTTGTTTGTGATGGTAGAATAACAGGGGGAAAAATGAAAATTTGACATGAAATGGGAACCATATTCATTGACCTTCATGCGCCGTTCATCTTGACGCTGCTGCCTAGCACGATTGCGAGCTACTTCAGGATCCACCTTTGACTCAGGTCGCCTTACAAAATCGAGAGGGAGTGCTTCTGGTCTGGAAGCATGTTGCCGGTAGCCAACGTCCCCTGGCCTGAGCTCCCTGCATTGTAACACCATATATACAAGCTGAGGTGATTGCTTTGTTAACAAGGCATCCTAACCCTAGAAATAAACACTGAACAAATAATATCAATCTCATCAGCTGAAGGATCCTGCTACCATGCATGCAAAGATAACTGAATCAGAGATAGCAACCATATGTGAAAATATGGCTCGTCACAGGAAGACTTACTCTGATTCATGCAGCATATCCAGGTCATCTCCTGGTCTTGAATCCATGAGTCTTGGCCTCGAAGCGGGCCTGCTCATACAGTCAAGGATTGTGAGATTGATTCAAACTGACAGTAATATAGAACTTTGGCTAATCAGACATTCCTCAATCAGGCCAGCAAGCAAGATCTTTATGACTGGACTATCCAAAATACCAAATGCTTGAGCTGATAAAATTCTAATAATAAAGTCATCTTACATGTAGAATGGACACCACACACAAGCATATCTCACTTGAGTTATGTCTTACTGCACTACTGATTATACCAAATCCATCTCTTCATCAGCCACAAGACAGATGATATGATCCCCTATTTTGCAACTATCACACCAATTGTCAAATAAACAACATGAAACTCCCACAAAACATAACATTGACAAATTATCAGGCCTTCAAGATGCAAACAACTTAATACTATGTATATCTATAGATTGCAGAAAAACTGCACAACAACACCTTAAAGGTACAAGACAAGACAGCACTCATAAAACAAACTCCTCTTGTAAGATACACCAGATCCACTTCACACAAGATGTACTTTTCAGACAAGATGGAACTCATAAAACAAACTCCTCATGTAAGATACACCAGATCTGATTCACACAAGATACACCTTTCAGCAGGCATCACATAGGTGATCCACCTCTGTCACACAAGATCTATCTTACACCAGTATCATGGAACAGAGACATCTATCACATATAACATACCATGGCAATGCAAAGACAGTACGATCTTTTTTTTGTCTCTTAATCCTCCTACTGGTACTTCTTCAATCAAAGGACTGTAGAACACACAACTAACAAAGTTAGATACTCCACAATTTGAGCATTGCTTTGTTATCGGGAGTGACTACTCATAGGTATGCACAATCCACTAACACCCCCTGTACTGATGGAAAGGGCTTGGTTGGACATTGCAGGTCAATAACTAATTGTTCAGATTGACTCACTTTTTAAGTGGAGTTCTTTGTGGCTGAGGCCTCTCCTCATCATAGCTCCGTAGATCCTCATACCGTGTACTCTTCTGAAAAAGAGGACGGCTCTATATAGACAAAAAGAAAAACGATGAAGTCAATGAAGCCATCATGAAGGACTGACCTTATGAGAGGTGATTTTTTAGAATCACCAGATTGTGTACAAAATCAACACAAAGTGATTACAGCCATAGACTGGCAAAAGACCTCAAGAAGACAGCTCGTTTAAAGTTGTTGAAGAGGCCAATTTGCTTACCCACTTATCTACAAGGTCTCTGGCCAACTTTTTGTTGATGGGTGTCTCTTCTGGCAGCCTTGACAAAAACATGACAACCTGTCTCCCACCAGAACAAACGATCTGTTAAAAAGTATCACACAAAATAACTTTTCCATACCATTTTTGCAGATGTCCTTTGAAACACTACTCACACCCACATACAGTGTAATGCCCCCCAACAGGATGTTCTGACTGCTTGTTTGCCAGCCAGCAAACCCTGATGCTACATTCCTTGAATTTACAGTGATCCACCATGATGGTTGTGAGGCAACACACATGCCCTACAAAAGAAGAAGCAGGGTGTTGCCACTACCTTTCCAAGGCCACTCTTCTTGAGCTGCTCACGCCTCTCATAAACCTCCACATCAATTGGCAGCTGCCCCAACCAATCACCTCAGAACAGGGCTCTCTTTCAAGATTCATAATCCAATATCCGACTTCAGAAAGCAAACAATCAAAGGAAAGAACCAGAAACAAATCATGACACAAAAATGACCTGCCTAGCAAGTAAACCTTGAGGGCCATTTCCTATCAGGGTGAGGGTTGGATCCAGCTCACCCATGTCAGAACACCTTAATTGGATGTTTGACAACTTAACTGAATCATATATCATCTAAGCTGCTTACCTTACTGTAGGGATTCATGACAACCTCTAAGTAAATGCTGAGAGCTCTGAGAATCTGATCTTCAAGTCAAAGTCACTACAATCTTGTTTATGACAGCCATATGGTAAGGTGCGACTCCTGATTGAAAAGGTGAATTCCACCAAATTCAAAGCATGTGACCTTCATAACTCTGACATGATTGCAGTGAGACAATGTTGGAACTTCAAATGCACCCTAGTCAAATTGAATAAACTAACTTACATCAGTCAGCAGCTTAAGAATGCCAGTGCGAATGTTGATATTTGGTAATGAGCCATCTGGAAGTGGCTCAAGCCAATTCTTGAGTGAAGAGAGAACTCCTCGGTCTAAGAATTCCTGCTGCAGTTGCCGTCTACAAGCCACAACAAATGTTTAACACAACATTCCCTTTTACTAAACCTGACATCTTTATGGACGTGTCCTGGCATTAGTAGTACCACGCCCCATCTTAGCAAGAAAAGAAAGAATGTATGTGACTTACTTCTCAAGCACATGCATGAGCTCTGGAAGCATCTTCAGTTTTTCAATTGCAGGCTTGGATGCACAGTTAAGATCAGCATCTGTCTCTGCTGCAACATCCAGCTTTGCCATAAATTGTTCAACAAACATGGCAATCTCCTCAGGGGTGTGCTCAAACTTTTTGCGCTTCTTACCACCTTTAAAAAACTTGGTTAGCTCATCATCATCCTGGTCATCCTCCCCAGCTTCCTCTGCCTGCAAAGGGGTTTGTGAAGAAACCTTGAGAACAATCATTGGGAAACTCCAACACTTGGGTTAACCCTAAGCAAGTCCCATCCAACAGCACATCTCAAGAGCATGTAAACAAAAAAAATGGATGCTCCCAATTATGACAGAAACAAATCCAAAGTATCAATTGGAAGGTCTGGTTTAAGCATCAACCTGTGGAGCATCCCCAGCTGAGTTCTGTTCCCCATCACTGATGTAGCGCTCATTCTCAGGCACTCCTTCATCATCTATGAAGTTCTTGTCCTCATCATCAGGTACTCCCTCTCTGTCTTCCTGCTTCAATCACCAAATATCAGGATAAAATCTGCAGACCAAACTACATACTAGGAATAACAGTTTGATGACAATGTAAATATTGAGACCATGTAACTATAGTCAAAGGTCTGGAAGAAGGCATTTCCTACTAATGTCTCATTCAAGCCAGATGACAACTCAGGTACAGATCAGGAAGCAGGACCATGTGTCAACCACTCTGTAACAAGAGTAGCAAGAATCTTGATGTGATCCACAAATGGTATCTCACAAACTCCTAATCAATCAACAGTAAGTCTATCACCAAAAAATTGATGGTGGAAGTCATGACAGAAAGACCGAATTCAGCACAGATGGATCACAAAGGTCCATTTACAATGGTATTGACACATATCATGATGGTGATAGGGTAATCACAAGGTAATTCTGGAGGTCATGTTCAAGACCTGAGAAGACAGGCATGTCAGGACATACATCCCACTTTACACAATACTTTAAGAATCTAGTTGTGTTTGAAAAGATCAGCAAAGTATTGAGAACTTCTCCCACACTATGATTGACTGGATGCATCTAACTGACATTATGCACTGATGCCTATAACCCTACAAGATCCCATCCTGCAGGTCTCATGGCTATAACCCTAGAAGACCAAATCATGCTGGTTTGTTGTCAATTCTCAGATGAAACAAGAGCCATATCTGGTTGCATGAGTACGCACCAGAGTCTACAAACCTGTAGGAGCAAGAATGACAGGAGAAGGCTCTGACTCCAAAAGAATAGCCATTTCTTGCCAAAGATGTGAACATAGAAGAGCAATTCAAAGATCTCAAAACCCTAATGGAGACACAGAGAGAGAGAGAGAGAGAGAGAGAGAGAGAGAGAGAGAGAGAGAGAGCTCCTGACCTCTGAATCATCGCCGTTTCCTGCAACCGAGTCCCACATCTCCTTCATTTCTTTTGCCCCTTTCTTGGTGGAGAACTCAGAACCCTCCCAATCTGAGCCCTTATTGCGAACCCCACCCTTTGTATTTCTAGCAAGTTTATCCGAAGAACTACTGCCGATGGCGGATTTACGTTTCTTACCCGTGACGGGTGTATCCTTAGCCTTCTTAACCCTCTTCCGGATTTCACCCTCCTCTCTGTCCTTGCTTTTACGCCTGACCACAGGAGATGATACATAATCTTCCGCTTCTTCTTCTTCTTCTTCTTCTTCTTGTCGGTGTCGTCTTTCTTGTTGTGTTTCCTCTGGAGAATGAGCCTCTCTCGTCCCACTCTTCTTCACCAAACGCTTTCTAGGTTTCGACTTGGGAGCTTCCTCGTCATCGTCATCATATTCTGGTCGACGAGGCGCTGAAGAGGGAGAGCGTTCATAGAAACCTGCTCCTCCTTCTTCTTCTTGCTGCTCCAAAGCCTGCGGCGACATCTCTCTTGACGACGATTGCTCGTCGGGATCGTACAGAAACTCTCCCTCTTCATCCCGCTCCACCATCTTCTCCTCCAACAAACAAACAAAACAAATTGCAGATCTACGCAAGCCTCCTCAACAACAACACCCAATCCTCAACAAACAAACAAGCAAACAAACAAGAAGAAACAAACCTCCTCGACGACAAAAGAAGAAACAAACCTCCTCGACGACAAGCGACCCTCGTCGACGAGAAGAAGAAGAAGAAAACCTTCTCGTTGTCGAGAAGAAGCAAAGACCAACAAAGAAAGAATCGCACAAAAGACCAAAGCTCACAAACGAGGAACAAAGGAAAGAGAGAAAGAAAGAAAGAAAGAAAGAAAGCAAATGCTCTTCTTCTTCTTCTTCTTTTTTCTTTTTCCCCTCAAGTTCCAAAATGTCAAACCCAGTCTGTTTTCCAAATGTCCTTGTTTGGTTAAGTACATACTAATTTAATACAAATTATGAAGTATCTGCTAATTAAAGTACTAATTAAGTTCTAATCCCAACTTCCCAACTCAACTTCTCCTTTTGACAAAATCTTTGAATAAGTACATGCTAATTTAATACAAATTATGAAGCATCTGCTAATTAAAGTACTAATTAAGTTCTAATCCCAAGTTCCCAACCCAACTTTGCCCTTTTGACAAAACATATTCAAAGTCAATCCCAATTAGGGTAGTCCGCTCTCCAATATGTTTTATGGATAGGGTACATGAATATATACGTATACAGTAATTATATATGGATACATGAATTTTTTATAAAAATGTGGGTCATAAATAAGTAATGCAATTGAAAACATTGATTAAGGTTTTGGAACTCAGAACTATAATGACACCTCTAGTGTGATTCATATTAAATGGTGTAGGCTGTATGTGAATTGGCCCAAGTGTGAATTGGTTACCCAACTAATTTTTCCTTCCAAAATCCTTTTTTGTATTTGTATTTTTATTTGTATTTTTTATTTTTAAAACTATTTAATTTCATTATCTCTTGCACTTTGGGTCTAAAAATTTCCAAATCAACTTCATTAAATCCGACTCATTGTGGGTTCTCCAAGAATAGAAAGAGAGTGCTCAAGTTTCCTATAATTTTTTTTGATTTAAATGAATTTTTAAAGAAAAAAATGTTCAACATTCATTAATTTCTCCATTATGGGTTGACGCATTATGAAATCAACTCAATGCACCTTTTCATCGAGGGCTTTCCAACAATACCAAGAATGTGGTAAGAGCCACCATGGTTTGAGAGACCTCAACTTGATAAACAAAATAACGAAACTACTTTTTTTCATGGATAGATTAGTTTGGGGTGTTTTTCAAGTTTTTTTTTTTGGTGCAAAGAACCTCTTTCATTGGTTCATCACAACAAAAAATTTGTGAAACTTGGGAGATTCCCCAATATAAAAAAGTATTCATTTTCAAAGTAATAACTATTGTTGTTTGGTTATCTAGTTTTTGGACAAACCTCCATGTATCAACACAACATATTTTCTACTTTAAAAAAATAGAAAGATATGTGTATTCAACAAATTTAACAAATTGGTTGTCAAGATAATTATGTATTAATCATAAATTTTCTATAAAAAACTATGAATGATATTTTTTCAAATTAAAAAAATGATTGATATGGATAAAGGATAAGTCAAGTGTGTTAGTTTAGATTTTTGGTTACGTTTTAATTAACAATGGGGAACATCTATTGGATCATTATCATTATCGTTGGTGGGTGAAGAGTTTATTTCTTTCTCATTGTTGGTTTTTTCACAACAAAGGAGGAAGTTAGGACAAGGTGTGGACATATGATCAATTTTTTATTTCTATTAATTTTTCATGTTCATTAGAAGGAGTGACAACAATAATTGCATTATAAAAAGTCAGCAAAAAAATAAGGAAAGGAAGAAGAGGAGGATTGATGGTGGGAGGAACTTGGAACTCCATTATTATCATTAGCAAATTTGGAGTTTCGCCAGAATTTAAGTTAAGCCTGCCAGGTTTGATGGACTTTGTTTAGTGGAAGTTCAAGGTTTTTCATCTTAGAATGTAATTTAGATTTAGATTGTGGTTCAACCCAAATTCAATTTCAATGGAATTGGACATGCTCCAAATCACCTACACTTGGACAAAAGTGATCACCTTCCATTTTGATCCCACTTATTATTGGATTTTAGTGGGATCCCAATGGATCTTGCTACTACATCTATATTCACCATGCTTTGTACAAACATCATCATGCCTTCCAATTTGATCCCACCATCATTGGCTTTTACTGGGATCTCATTGGACTTTGCTACTTGGTTCAATTCTTCATGTATTCGCATGCATATTTATTTAGAATATGTTCCAATTTTTTAAGGTTTTTCTCTACATTTGTACTACCTATGAAAAGATAATTTGCCTCATTCATGTATATACATATGAGAGGAATGGAATATTACACTCATATGACCAACCCCATTTACATGCATATGCATTGTGATGGAACATACATGTTTATTTACATTTAGCCATTTACATACATGTTCCAAATATGGTTCCCCATGTACGTAACCATGTGGTCATTTACATGTTTCTAACTCCATTTATTCCAAATGACCAACAAGAACATATCATCAACTACCTTCATTGCCAATATTGAAATCTGGATTATTGGGTCATGCATGTACTAAATGACAACTCAAGGATCATTTGCAGCAATGACAATTAGTAAAAAATGAATGGATAAATATAACATGTATGTAAATGGATAAATGTAACTGAACTATATGTTCCATCACAATGCATATGCATGTAAATGGGATTGGTCATATGAGTGGAATATTCCATTTGTCTCATGTTTATATACATGAGTGAGGCAAGTGGTTTTTTCATAAGTAATACCTTATAAGAAAAGAAGCAATATTAATGTAGCCAAAAAATCCTGATAAACTGGAACATGTTCTAAATATATATGCATGCGAGTACATGAAGAAATTGAATGGAATGGGAAGGTCCAATGGGATTTTAATAAAATCCAACAATGGTGGGATCAAAGTCGAAAGCACATTCATGTTTGTACAAAGTGTGGTGAAAAAATGGATGTAGTGGCAAGATCCATAGGGATCCCACTGAAATCCAATAATAAGTGGGATCAAAGTGGAAGGTGGTCATTTTTCTCCATGTGTAGTGATTTGCGGCATGTCCAATTTCGTTGAAATTGAATTTGGGTGGAACCATGTACTCGTTTGGACCACAATTTGTTGTAGTGAATTGAAGATTAAACTCACATCAATCATTCTTTTAAGGCCACCCTTTCAAAAATGACTATTCCAAATTATAGATAGATTTGAGCATTTTAGAGTTAGGACTTATGCTTGCCTAACTTGATGATGATAGCTGAGAGTTTACAACATATGTTACTCAATCCAACATCAAGAGGAAAACCAACCTAGAATTTTTATGAAGGGGAATACCTTATTCTTGTTTGAGCACTTTCATCATTTTGATGTTATCTATAAGATAGTCCATTTTCTTTCATTACCAATCACTAACCATTCAACTTTTTTATGGAATTTGATTGATTCATGGGAAACTTGGGTAGATGGGCTTTTATCCTACATGAGTATGATTTTGATAATTTTCCCTAAGGCTAGTAGTGATAATTGTGATGCTAATGGCTTAAATGGAAACCCAAGTTCCAGCAAGGAGGATATTAAAAAGGTTCATTAACATGGGAATGAAGATTTGGAGGCAATTTTGAGATGCCATGCCTATGCATACCATCCAAACCGATTCGTATAATTTCCCATGAAAATTATTTAATAAACTTGATAAATTAGAGTTAAATTGAAATAAAGTTAATTTGGACAACTATAATGGGAAGACAGTAAAAGTTTTGCAAATATATATTGATTGTTAATATTATATTGTTAAGGAAAACATACTGTGGGAAAAAAGAAAAGTGAAAATGAAAGGATTCATTTCTAGATGCCAATACAGAACGAGGGGATGATTCGTAACCAGGTGACACTGCATCATGACCTGAAATTTTTCATCACCTGGATTTTTCCACCGTAGATCGATTTTCGATCGGACGGAGATACACGAAACCCTAACTGGAGCTCTCTTTTTGATAGTTGCATTGTCAACTCGAAGTCTCTCTGTTTGCGTTTTTGCTTTTCGGAGTTTCGCAGCGGCGGCGGGGTGCGCGTCCCTTCTCATTTCCAGCGTCTGCTTTCTCTACGGAAGCTTCTCACCATGGGTCGTATGCACAGCAGCGGGTAAGAAACGATGCATTTATATTCTGCTCCTTTTTTTTCTGGCAATGTTTGGTGCAGATTTGTGAATACGGCGTCTGGATGATAGCAGGGTTTGTTTGTGCACAGTTTGATATGCTTGTTAGGATAGTAAGGTTGCGAGCCAACTTAATATCTGAATCTTCTTCCACCATTGCATCGGAATATGTGACAGACAAATTTGACCTATGTGTCTCATCCTAGCAGTCGGAGGCTGTACAGTTTTGATAGTTTTTGGTAAGGCAAGGTATCGTGTCTCTGAAGCTTTCGTTAGAACGCTTCTCGCAGGAAGGGCATGTCCTCCTCAGCTTTGCCCTACAAGAGGACGCCCCCAAGCTGGTTGAAGATCACCACTGCGGAGGTAGAAGATCATATCTGCAAGTTGGCGAAGAAGGGTTTAACTCCCTCCCAGATCGGTGTTATCCTGAGGGACTCTCACGGTATTGCACAGGTCAACAGCGTGACAGGGAGCAAAGTTCTCCGCATCCTCAAGGGCCATGGTAGCGTATGAACTCTCTTTTGTGTTACCTTCTGTATGCCGCACTGGCAAGCCCTTTTTCCATAGGGCTTAAACAGTGAGCTATCAGGGGTTGATTATGGTAAAACCTTGTCATTACCGGTGGTTGATTGAACTGCATTAGGATGTCCTTCCATTTTATTACTTCAAGTCTCATTGTTGCAGAGATGCAGTTTGTGCCTTTCTTATGATGACTGAACTATTGTCAAGTTCTTTCTGCAGAGCATTTGACATGGATTTGGTGAAGCTGTCATCTGAATGGGAGCTGCTATTCATCTTTACTGACATGGCCTTTTGCAGGTTTGGGACCTGAGATCCCTGAGGATTTATACCACTTGATCAAGAAGGCTGTGGCTGTGCGCAAGCATCTGGAGAGGAACCGCAAGGATAAAGACTCAAAGTTTCGCCTTATTCTCATTGAGAGCCGTGTCCACCGCCTGGCCCGCTATTACAAGCGCACCAAGAAGCTCCCACCCAACTGGAAGTAGTGAGTGCCTGGAGGCCTTCTGGTGTCATATCAGGTTTTTGGTGCAATGGATGAGCTTGCTATGTCTGTGGGTGAGATGTATGTGTCTTACAGAAATGTGTTTGCATGTGATGGTTTTCTGAACTTCCATGCTTGCCTACTCCTGACTTTTCCTTGCTTGTCTGTTTGTGCAGTGAGTCTGCCACTGCCAGCACCTTGGTTGCTTAATGGATGTAGATGAAAGGTTTGAGTTCAAGAGATAATTTGTAGTCTGGTTTCTGCATTCAACCAGTTTGAGATCAGATTTTGTTTCTGGGGTTGCCCCACATGTCATTTGATACCTAGCCCTAAATGTCATGGCATTTGGACCATGATGCCATGTGTTAAACCCATAGGGTTTTTAAGGATTGGTTTTGGACTCCCTTTCCAGGGAGGTTTTTTAACACCTATCTTTCAGCAATTGTGAATCTGCATCCCTCTATTCATCACAAGCTTTCATCCATCTCTAGTAGGAGATTTTACAGATGTTTGGGAAGTTGGAGCTATTGTTTGTATTTTACATTTTACCCAAATACATGCTCACAATGTGTGTTTTGTTCTATAATTTAATCTCTCTTTTTAGCCCAATCCTGTCAGTTCTCAGCTGGATGAACATTGCATCAATTATGTATGCTGGCAGTTGCTTAAACTTGTAACCTCCTAATGGCTTCTCTTGCAATGATTCAAAAGGCTTTCAACTAAGACTTTTTTCACAAGCATTCTCAGTCAGATTTTAAAGTATGAGTTGATCACCTCGATTGCCTTAATAGATCCTGGTCTTTGAGGTTCTGCCAAATTTTGCAGTCTATAGGAGTATGCTTCTGGGATCTGAAGACATTGTTGCCCAAATTTGTTTATCTTAGATAACCAAGCTCTCAATGCCAAACAGCAATGGTTGATCCTTCAAAATTAATATGAAGGTGAATCAGACATTCAAAATGATCTGTTTGGTGATTCTGGCTTGTGTTAGTCTTCATTGTGATTATTTAAGGACGTTTGCTGCTAAATGAGGGAGCTTTTTTAGGGCACCCTTTGCTGTCTGAAGGTCTATGTGCACATTTGTGGTTTGTCTGGTCTTGCTGCTAAGTTAATATTGGAGTTGCCTACTCATAACCTCATTCACACCTGTAGTGCGAGTTAGTACAGATTCTGAGGTGGGTGTCTACATGTGTTTGAAAAATGGTAACATCCACATGTTTGCCATCAACCCAGTTTGGAGTAAATCTATATCACTTTCACCCCATAATTTTCAAAATGAGCATCTGGAGATATTACCATTAACATCATTGTGGCATGGTGTAAAATCTGGCACCTACCAATTTCAAAATGTAATTCTTCTGTACAGAAAATGGTGAGGAATTTTGCCTATAACATCATTGTCATTGGCTCTGCAGATCTATGCCACTGCAAGCCAGGGGAATTCTCAGAAAACAAGCCAATCTGCAATTGCTAATAGCACGCCCAAAGCTAACAACTACGAGTGTAGTGAATGCATCATTCCCTCTGTGCTATGTTGAATCTCTTCCTCTTTTGTTGTTAGGTTTTTTCCAGCCTCTTTGTCCTTGATTCCTGTGGTCATTTCCTTCTCTTCCAATTTTTGTTGAGCTAGTGAGGACCATGACTTCTGAGTCTTCTCAACACTTTCTGTTTACAGATGGGTTCATGACATTACCCTCCAAGAACATGTTCGGGGAAATTAATCTTGCTTGTTTCCAACCCAAATGGATGTCTGGAAATGACTAAGGGGGGGGGCACTAGGAGAAGGACTACCTTTAAACCCTTTGAACCTCCAGGGCTGAAAGTGATGAGTTAATGAGTGCACGTTCTCCAAGAGCTTACTCACCAACCTCTCTATCTTCTCTAAAAACTAAATTTCCAGCATGTCTTTACATGTAAAAGCATTATCATGTTGCTGTTGATGGTTGCTGAACACTGTATGTATGCACCTGTCTGTTGTGGTTGTTGGTTGTGCTTTGATATGTGTGCGTTGATAAGTGTGCATTGCCTGATGGGATAGTTTTGTTTTCCTGTTGTGTTCCTTGGGCCTCTCTTGCTGCTCATCAAAACTACCTTCAACTTTCAAGTTCATTTTACTGGATTGTTTCCCTCAGGCGCCATGGTGAAAAAATTCACAAAAATTTATTATGAAAACCAAAACTTAAGCTTTTGGGCTTCCTTTTTTGTTTTTGCTCTCTTTTTTTAATTTATGTTAGTTCAATGTTGTCAGACCTTTCAAAACTTGTCAGAATTTGCTTATTAGTGTCAATGGAGTACAAGTTAGGTAGCCAAAGGTACCCACTACATTGTACAGGGCAGTACATGTTTAGTAAGGTCCCAGTCAATGTAGTCATCATAAGCTGACAGGTTTTTCAGTAGGAGAAGAAGGCCAGTTTCTGTTGAAAATATGTAAATTTTTTTGGAACCAAAATGGTCCAAACAGCCCCAATTTTTTAATATTTCAGAATTTTTGACAATCCAGAATACTAATGTTGTCAAAAATTTGATATTTATTAAAAAATAATTTTATTATTGCCAGAATGGTAAAGGTACTATGATATACAAAAGCACTATTTGTCCACAATGATTTACAATCTGCAATAAGAGTAAGAGCAGATCCATCCACAGTGTCTACCTAGTATATCAATGACTACGAGTTTCTGTCGCATCCAAAACAGTGTACCACTTACTAGAAGGGTGCTTCTTTCTTTTGCACTTAGAGCATTTGGAGATGTGGAGCTGAGTATTTGATATTTCTCACATCCAAGTTTAGTTCTTTAGTTCTTTTTTTCTCCAACCCCACTCATAAAACTCAAAACTAGGACTCTAAATGGGTGGGAGGCTACTAATAGCAAACCACCTGGTCCAATCATTATGCTTGGCCAAGCAGAAACAGGGAGCACCAGTCAGATCACAATGGGGAGCAATTCCAACCAGCCATCTTCTGCTACAAAATAACTATAAAAACCCCATGAAAATACAGTATAGCCCCTTTGAAATAATACAAAACATATAAAGTGGAAGATTGGGAATAATGCACATTTATGAGGAAGAAGATCTTTTGAAACAAAACAAAATGTAAAAGCAAGAGCCTCTGAAATGAATGCAAAAAGGCGAATCAATAATAGCATATTTTCCATTCAGGGCACAAGACACCAAAGCACATGAGTGAATCTGGGTTGTTGGTTCAGGGTTTAAGGTTTAGACTTTACTTTAGGCAACCAGATCTATACTCTTACTCTTCTCCTCCTCCTCCTCTTCCCTGCCATTAAACTTTCATGGCACAAGGCCAATTTTTTGAGGGTGGGGTTGGATACGGGATTGATTGTTTCCAAAGCTCCACAAAAACGTTGCATTCTTCATCCTCTTCATATTGCTCATAGGTTTATGCAATGTATATGGTTTTTACCCCATTAGCATAGTGCAGGTACTCTCACACTAGCAACCAAGCACAAGAGACAAGTTGATTGTTGTCATCATCCTTTCATCTTCTTTCAGCCTTCCATGCATGCACAATTACGTGTAGTAAAATTTAGCCCATTTTCTTCTGGTACCTCAAATCCTCAAGTACTTTGAACCAAATCCCAGCTAACAACTACATCAACAGCCACTACCAACTGATTTTTTTCCCTCTTTCTAAAACCAAACAAGGGGACAAAATTTGGTGCACGAGCATCAAAAACAAAGTGTCCATGTCAAACAGGGAAAGCTTCAATCATTCTTTGCTGTTGGCTTTTGTTTTGTCTTGGGGGGGGGGGGGAGGAGAGGGCTTGGGAGTTGGGGATTTTAGAAGCAATTTATTTTGGAGGCGAAAAACAGAACAATCATTCAATCATTCAATCAATCCATATCAGGCATTACCCATCTCTATCATATCCATAGGCACGGTGCTCACTTGTTATATACAACATGGGAATAACAATAATAATAATAATAAAAAATTCAAAGGACTCATGGGTCCCTTGTTGTATCCAACATGAAAAGATAATTCTATATATATATATATATATATATTCAAAGGAGTCATGAGTCCATCTATCCTATCCATGGGCAAGGTGCTCACTTGTTATACGAAAATATGAAAAATTATTCAAAAGGAGTCAGGGGTGGGTCTACTCTTATTAGTCACTTAGTTCCTATCCAACTCTCATGATCATCACTTACTTGTATTCAACAATGTCCAACAATTAGTCTCACCAAACAATGCCCGACAAACAAATGGACTGACATTTCTCCCAGTGGGACTTTTTTTTTTGTGGGGGGTGGGGGGAGGTCTAATAATAAGTCTCTTCTTATTTGAACCTTATTGAACACAAGTCTTTGAACTTGTCTCTCTAAGGCAACCAGAATTGGTGGGATAAGCACCACAATTATGGGCAAGTTGTGGACATATCTTACGTCGTCCTCTTCTTTGCCGCAAAAAAATGCTTGTGATTGAACTTAGTGCTGGGTCCCTTGCCAATTTCCATCTCTCCTCTAGCCTACTGCTTAAGAACTTGGCATAAAGACCCACTGCACTCATTTGTAATGTAAATTTAGGAATGGTTTTCAGCACACGAGTACTCACTCCCACCAATTCATCGACATTATATGTGAATGAGTGGACCCGATTTATCATATCTCAGGTGTAGTATCTTTTCGGCGTACCCGATTTGTCATGTTTCTTAGAGCAAAAAAATTAGGTTGGTAGACTACCCGTCTGCGGTGGGTTTATTATATGTTGGAATGAGATGAACAAACCAATGTTGGCTCTTTTGTATTGAAAAATAAATTAAAAAATCAAAGAAGAAGCCCATGGGGTTTTTACTTTTTATTTTTATTTTTTTGGGTGAAAAATAATATGAATAATATCTAGGGTGCAAAATAATGGTTTGTCACATGTTACATGACTATAAAATTTAAAACCTTTTTAGAAGGCAAGAATCTCATTCAAAGGTATAAAAAAAGAAAATTAAAAAGAGCGAGTAAGATATGAGCAAAATAATTGCAGTGAAACAAGTTTGGATAGACCCCCCTTAATTTCCTTATCAAAGTGTGGAAAAGGAGAAAGAAAGTAGAACAAGGAACCCCCAACACACACAAAAAAAACATAAAATTTGGAAACTTCACAATTTGAGTTTGCTATCATAAATATAAATTATATATATATATATCTGTGTGTGTGTGTGTGAAGCTCTATTTTATTTTTCTTTAAATCATTTTTCTTTTTCAAAATAGGTAGGTTTAGGGTTTAAGGTTCACCCTAAACCCTGCCTCCCCGCCTACCCTTCCTAATTGTAAAGTAGTGTTAAAACCTAGTAGGAATATGAAAAGTAAAACATTGTTTGTGTTAGTAAAAAAATTAGTTACATTATTTTTGTGGGGGGTTAGACCGGTCAGTGATTGAACATTTAAAGGCTTGGGGCAGGCCAGATTGAAAGGGGAGGATTATGTTGTTTCTCACGTTCAAACAAAACTTGAACCCCTCCTCTTGGTGCATCTGACACACTAACATAAGATGAAAACGGATTAGAAATGAGAAAGTTACAGCCCCCAAAGTAAAAGGTTGAGAACTCAAAAAAAAACACAAACCATTGAACACTACTAAAGCTGATTCTCAAACATCAAAAAAAAATTCCTTTGTATGGTGCTCTGTTACTATTAGAGTTCAAAGATGATTTGTAGAATTTCAAGTAACACTTTTATAACATTTTAAATTGTTTAAAGTGAATAAGAAATTAGAAGGTTATGAGGTTTGAAAATAAGAGGTGTTCAAACAGAATTTTTTTTTTAAAAACGTGTTTTATAAGTTGGAAAACCTTTTTTTATTTTTTTTATTTTTTCATTACTCCTTTTTCCTTTGCACTTCAAAAATGATTTCTAAAACTTGAGGTAGCACTCACATAACATTTTAAATCACTCAAAATGAAGCACATATGATGAAGATATAAATAAGTGTTCAGTCATAGGCAGCCGGTTGGTGATGAGCCGGTCTACCCCTGGAGATGGGGAAGGAAAAAAAAAAGAAGAAGAGAAGAGAGGTACGAAAGGACGACGACGACGACGACGACGACATCTCAATCAGGTGACGACTTGCGACGACCAATGATCAATTCAGGTCCCAAGTTTCTGTCTAGGCTTCGACACTACTTATTTGCGGACCTGGATGTCCAATCAGATGTCACGTCGCATCTTCGTCCCTTCCCTTCTGCCTCTGTTCCTCTTTGTTCTCGACGACTCTCTCTTCCCGAGCGAGCGAGTGAGCTCTTGCGCTCGCTCTCGCGCATTGTCGCTGAACCAATTCCTTACTGCAATTAATTCTTGTTGTATTTTGTTGTTTTTGTTGTTTTTTTTGGTTTATTTTAAAATAAAATATACTTATGTAGTTTTTGTTTTCTTTATACAAATGATCTTGATCTTGATCTCCATCTCTCTTTGTCTGTTTCTCTCTGTAATTGCGACGACACTGTGCTCTCTTCAGCTCTCGTTTTGTTTTTGTTTTTTTTCCTTTGTTGTTGATTGCAATGATGAGGTGATGTGATAGGAAGGAAGGAAGAAAGAAAGAAACATAGGGGTCCCAAGAAGAAGAAGAAGAAAAGTCGGTGGATTATATGTATTTCTTTCGTCCTCACTTTTGAGGAGGTTTTTGAGTCATGCCAATCTTGGTCGTGTGAAGAAGACTCGCTACTCCGATGTCAATGAGAGAGGGGAGATATGCGATTTCGTAGCAGTTTTCTGTTGTCGTTGCTTCTTCTTCTTCCTGACTCCTATTTTATCATGGTACGAGGTTCTTCGTCGAAGTTGTTTTTTCCAAGTCTTTGAGACGCACACAGAGACACACAGAGAAGCGATGGAGAATGCAGGACTGACATCTCCCAATTCCAGGAGGTTCGGGATGCATCTGTCGTCGGCCAATGTTCTCCCAGCTCCGTTCTCGGCAATGCTTGAGCTCACGGGGCTCATCCGAGGACGGTCGCAGTACTATCACGTGGAAGAAGAAGAAGGGGAGGAAGCTATGACCGAATCTCTGGATCAATCCCTGGAATTCAGCAGCAGCAGGTTTGGCGGGATGATGGATGGAGGCGGCGCAGAAGTTTCGATCAGAATCTTCGGAGGAGACGAGGAGGAGCCGGAGCAGTGGCGAGCGGTTGGAGCTGTGGACGGTGATGAGGGGATGATGATGGCCAGCACTTCTTCTTCTTCTCCAGGTGGTGGTGGTGCCATCAGCTCTGAGCAGGACAGTATTGGGGAGGAGGCAGCAGAGACATCATCATCATCAAGGACTTCTTCACCGGCGAATGCAGCCGCTGCTGATCATGAGAATTCAGCACCAGCATCATCCCAGCAATATGACTTCCAGCTGATGGCAACGTGGATCGAACAGGCCTTGCCCTTCACCATCTTGCTGCTGATGGTGTTCATCAGACAACATTTGCAAGGTGGGTTTTGCTTGCTTGCTGGCTGACATTTGCATTGTTCCTTGAGCACTCACTCATCTCCGCTGAGCAAAACCCCAGAAAAACAGCACAACAACAGCCAATGTGGATAACGATAATGATGATCCACATGTCCCCATCATGTGGTGGTCTTCTTCAGTGACAGTAGAATCATTTTGCTTCTGGTGCTTGACAGGGAGACGGACCTTTGATTCTGAATACCCTGAACCTTATTGCCAGAAATGAATGGGGAGTTGAGGTCAAACTCTCTCTCTCTCTGTCTCTCTCTCTCTCGATTCTTTCCACATTGATGTAATGTGTTGTAAGTATGGAGGAATTCTTGGTACATGTCATGATATTTCTGCGTGCTCCATTCAGCTTGTGCTTCTGATAGATGAACCATTTTGACACTTGGAAGGTTGGCATCATGGTCAGGTTTAAACACCTGCTGTCTGTTGGTGGCTTGAACACTGGGCCTCTGCAATTGCATTGCCCATTTCTCATGATCACCCATTTTCTAACCACTGTCTAAGAGAAAAATCCCATGTGTATGACATGGGGAGTTACAGTCTAATACTATGTGTCATGCATGCCCATCAGTTGATCTGCTCTTAACAGTTTCTGTGTTAACTTGGTATTCCAAAAGAGTAGACACTGAGGGGCCTGATTTTTTTTCTCCCTGCTGTGGTGACAGGTTTTGTTGTGTCAGTGTGGATCACAGCAGTAATGTTCAAGGCAAATGATTTACTGCAAAAGCAAACTGCTTTGAAGGTATTGCTGTCTAAACCTTCCCATATGTCAACTTACGGTGGGTGCTTCAACCAGAGGGCACTCCAACAATGAACAAATGACCCATATGTTCTCTTGTGAGGAAATTCTGATGTCTGACTGTAACGCAGAATGAGAGGAGACCAATTTTCCTGCTGGCATTGGGGTTTGGACTGGTGTTGCACATTGTTGGAGTGTATTGGTGGTATCATCCAGAGACTTTGTGGCGACCCCTTCTCTTTCTGCCTCCACACAATATTCCCAAGTTCTGGCATGCTGTCTTCATCATTGTAGTTAATGGTAAAATCTCTTTCTTCACTCTTCTTTTTTCGTGCGTGTTTTCAGCCCCACACACACTCTCTCTTTCTATTGAAGTCAGAAGGTTTGTATAAGTCTTCTGCTCTTTTTACTCACTCAACATTTTACCTGTCTGTGTAGACACTGTTGTGAGGCAGGCAGCCATGGTCCTGAAGTCTGGGCTTCTGATACACTACAGAAACAGTTGGGGGCGTAATTCTCGCCACCAGGTTATTGGCTAACCTCACCTTCTCAGTGGAGTTCAGTTTTTGTTCCTTTAATTCAGGAGAACTCCTTAAGGAGTGTGATACAGGCTCACTTCTTCTGCATTACACAACTGAAACTATGTTATGTGGTGGGTGGCAGGCGCAACTGTTAACGCTGGTTGAATATATTCTGTTATTATATCGTGTCTTGATACCGGCACCAGTTTGGTACCGCTTTTTCTTGAACAAAGAGTATGGCAACCTGTTCTCATCACTCACGACGGGCTTGTACCTGACATTCAAACTCACTTCCACATTGGAAAAGGTACTTTGATGAGAAATGGAGTGACTTTCCTGAGTTCTGCATATCATACATCACCCAGGCATGAGATAAGAAGAAAAAATTGATTGATGATGAAAGTTTTCAACTCAGAAGTCTAAAGTTGCAGCAATGTATTGTGATGTGCACAGACACATACATTCTTGGCTGCACTTCAAGCATTATCACGTAGGGAAGTCCAATATGGTACCTATGCAACCAGTGAGGAGGTTTGTTTGCTGATCAATTATCATTTCCATACCTCTGCAAAAAGCCTGGAAGATAAAAGGTGTAATCTTATGAACTGTTTGAGAGATTGCCTACACATTTCAGTTTCAAATAAAGTTTTTGACTAAAATCATGACTGGCAAAATGGCTTAGGGTTCTGCAGAGGTTGTACACACATTCAGCAAACTTTAGTTGCACCCTGTCTATGTGGTTGGTACATACCAAAGCTAATAACTAAAGTTCAGGAGCTGACTATGGTGGGTGGGGTGATGTGCAGGTACTTGCAGCAGGAGATATGTGTGCAATCTGCCAAGAGAAGATGCATGCACCAATTTCACTTTGTTGCAAACACATTTTCTGTGAAGACTGTGTGTCTGAATGGTATGCTATTTTGTCTAGGTTCCTTCAAGCTTTCTTCAACCTGTAGCACAGTATATGTTCACATGAGACTTTTGAACCATGGTATTGTACCAGCATTAAGGCGCAATTGTTATTGCTCGAGTTCAGCTTGCAAGTGGTTTGTTGTGGGTCCATGTCAAACATAGGTCCAAGCCAAAAGGTTTGAAGAAGAAAGGCCATGAGTTATATGCCTGTCAAGAAACTGCTCTGGTCATGCTGCTGCTTCTACAATAACACCATCCAGAGTCTCAAGCATGCACTGTTTGAAATCTTAGGTTAACATATATGTTTGGGCAAGGGAACCACACTTGGATAACGTCTGAGTGGTTATCCATCGATGCATGACTGGGTAATCTTTGAGTTCATGTTTTAGAGTCCTTTGTTTGACTTGTGTAGCCTGGCTTCTTTAACCCCGTTCAAACCTAGACCCTAAACCCTAAACCTCCTTTGGTTGATTTATGTATATAGTGGTAAATCACAGGCAGGTTCTCTCTCCGTGGTGTATACTTCTCAATATGGGATTATCTGGGCTCTCTGATGGGAGGGGAATAACAGGTTTGAAAGGGAGCGGACATGTCCTTTATGCCGGGCTGTTGTCAAATTGGCAGGCGTCCGTTCATATGGCGATGGCTCTACCAACCTGTTCATTCAACTATTTTGACACATATTTTCTTTTGTACATAGAGCATATGATAGCAAGTTGTGTCACCACCACACCCAAAAAAATGTGTGAAGGAATGTATACTATGGTGTGTGCATGATGGTTAGCTACTCTGCACATGCTGACTTAGTTGTTATCAGCCATTAGGACTTTGAATTACGCAGCACCGTTTTCTTGCTGCACGTTAGAAGATGTTAATTGGGTCCTGAATTTCACTAGTCTGGAGGTAAGATTGGGTTGAGATTCCCTGTTCTCTTGTTGGGTATGTCCCCCGTGAGTACAGCTTTGCATCCGATGAGAGTAAGACTTTTTCCAAGGATAGTTTTTTTTCACAAAAGCTATAGAAGCTTTTGTAACCCAGGTGAGGAAAGAGTTTTAAGAAATTGATCTCATCAAGGAGATGTGGTATGTTGAAAGGCAACTTGTTGCAATACAAAAAAAAGCACTCCATTCGAGAGCTTCAATCTACGTAAATTGTAGTGCTACTAGACTAGATTGCTTATGAAATATTGTTTATGAAATTCCAGGGACACTCCTTGGTGGTTTCCACCCCCCCCCAAAACACAAAAAAGTTGGAACCGTGTGCACATTGAATTGGGTTTCAACAAAAAAAAACTACAAAAAACTAATATTCTGTAAGAAAGACTTGACAAACTTTCATATAAACACAGTCCGTATCTTGTGTCGTAGACAACATACATCAACTCTAGCATTGTGCACTATTGAAGAGGATCAAACTGACATGAGGTTGGCAAATTAATATATTTTCATTCATTCCTTGAATCTTTACAATATCATAACAAATTTGATGATCAAATACATTTTCACTTTCATTAATTCTATAACATGAATTTAATCTTCATCTATTGAAAACATTTTTAAATTTTGTGTATTGATTACACCAAGAAACTCATGGAACCATATCAATTTCAAAGAGAAGATTTAGAGAAGATTTAATCTTATATTCAATGTGATTTAAATTGAATCAAATATGTGTTAGTGTGCTTGGGAGGACAAAAAACATTCAATTTTTGCATGTGAAAATCAAAAGGTAATGATTTAAAATGCAAATATGAAAAAGTTTTCAGTAAGGATCTATGAAGATAATATTGTCATCCAACATGATGACTACTTTTCTTCCTTCAAGATACTTGTGTTTATTTGTAATAAAGCTTATCAAGTTCACAAAAATCACACATTGTTCCATTTTAGCATCTAGTAGCAAATGGTCTATTAAGTAATTGCATGGTGCTAGACTCAAGCAAGGCATGGCAAAATCTAGCTACATCTAGCAATTTGATTGAATTGTGAAAGGTTATTTTGTTAAGTTGTTCTAAAACTTAATTCTATGATTACTATATTTTTTCTCTTGTGGAAACATGCAAGCTAAATTCTAGTATTTTTCTTCCATAATATGCAAAGGTTGAAAATTTGTGTGTGTAAAAAGTGCAACAAACATCATTTTTCTTTAGTTATTTGACTCCATGAACCTATTTGATGGCTTTGTATTAAGCTAAAAGGAAATGCGCCTACTAAATTGTTAATTTTAACACAATTAAGCATTTTTATGGTTATAAAAGTGCAAAGTCAAGGGAGTGAAGGGAACCAAAAACTCTTGTCATCGAAACACTAATGAAGATTGCAAACCCCATACATTCTTTAGTTAAAAATAGAGAGTGAAAAGAAAAGTCCATAAATCAATTGGCAAGTGTTCAGTGGGGTCTATGGAAAAGGCTAGCTATGGAACCAATTACAAATGAATGGAACTAACTAGCAAATAAACAATACCATAAGTGGGAAAATGAATTTAGAAAACATGACCCCACATACCATGCAAACACCATGAAAACAAAACCATGTTATGAAAATCCCAACGAAAAGACCATGTATAAAGGTGTAACCAAAAACAAAGGGAGCACATTTGCAAACCAAACTAGTAAGTATACATGACATGTGTAACATATATGTCTCCTTTAGAATAAATAAAACACCCACTTCATAAAAACTTCTTTTTTTGGTGATCATACATGAAATAATCTCTCCATTAAAATCCACATGAATACTCAAACTAAATGGTGTAATTAATGAAACTAGTAACAATTGTTAATTCTTCAACCTTGTCTCTACCCTATCTAATCAACATGCACATACAAAAAGTTTTGATGGAAAGAATTTTAGATCAGCCCACTCAATGTTCACTTTTCTGGTTTTCATTCATTTTAGATTATATTCCCATCATTAAGGACATTCTATCTTCTAGTTTTCATTCATTTTAAACTATATTCCCATCACTAAGGACATTCTATCCACTTTATTGCCATATGAAATTCTGAGATCCCAAAGGTCCCATAAATGTGCTTTCTATCAAACTTTTAATAACCTAGTCACCTTCCTCATATGGAATATTCCCACATTTCCTTATATTCAATGCTCCCAAAATAATAAACCATCCCAAAAACTCTTTGCAACCTAGATGTTTCACTAGTTCAAATATTTGTTATGCATAGTTTTGGAGCATCCTCACAAAAACCAAAATGTTTTTTGAAATTGTCATCCTCTCCAAATAATTCTTTGTAATGCATGTGTTACAACAACTAAAGACACATTTGTAGTGGAATAACAAGAGTTTCAACACTTAATAGACATCTAAGCATCTTTAAACCTCAAAACAAAATCACACCTTCACTACACCTTCTATGTCTAGTCTTATACAATTACAAGTGGCATAAGTGACTAAAAATGGTATAAATGACGAGTTTGATTCAACTACAAATGGCATAAGTGATTAGTTTAATAAAAAAGGACTACTCATATAATGTCATTTTTGGCGTAATGCCCTAAGTCATATAAATCTCCCCTTAGTTCAAATGTGCCTCCATAACACCAATGCATGCTTCATATTCTTCACAACACCCCACACATCTTGTATATGGCATAAATTTCAGCCTCATTGCCTCATCATCAACGTTCACCAAAAACAACAACACCAACATGTACACAACACAAACAAACAAAACAACCCCTAACATGAACTCACAACTTCTAAAGTCTTCCAAAAGCTCCAATGTCTCCATCCCCTTTTTGCTTAATAATAATCAATGACAAAGTTTCAATCCCCTCATTTTTGGTCACAAGGGTACATGCTACCATAAAAAGGGTCAAACAAAATAGGTAGCTTGTCTTGTGGGCTTTTGTAAGCACAATATATATAGTTTCCAAATTCATCTAAAAGGGAGACAAACACACACATACAATATTTTGCCTATCCAAGGTGTTTTTTAGTCAAAACCTCAACTTCTCATGTATTCCAATTTGCAAATCTAAAAACATTGTTGTATCAAACACTAAGAATGAACACCTATTATACCATGATCAATTGTGTAAATTCATCATACATATCACAATGAGCTTTGAGCAAATAGAATCCCAACATTGCTCCATTTATAATTCACATTTCCTACTAGTTGAAATGCACAAACTAGGGTCAATCATCCTATGACCATAATCATAAGGACTAATGTTGAATTTAGGGGAAGAGGACAATAAATCCTCTTATACTAAGTGGATTAAAGATTAAGTTACTGTCATTATGGAGCAATTGAACTTTTTAACTACCCATTGCCACATAAGTGTCCTCCAAAATTAAAACAATAAGTTTAGTTAACTTAAAAATGATGCATAATAATAATAATAATATTATTATTATTATTATTATTATTATATAAAGTATTTACTATTTAATATTAACACATTCAAAAGTCTAGCATGAAAGAAAAAGGATCAGGACAACGGGTTGTCACCTTTGAAAGTCACAATGCAAAATTGCATATGAAATTAACTTTCGTTGCAAAGCGGAGGATGATACCTTTTGTATTTACAATATTTTTAAATACAGAATTTAACATGCATCTATTATAATGTACATCTAGAATGGTTTAGGTAGAAATTGGAAGGTGCATTGGGCCACCCAAAATCAACAAGCCATGATTACATACATCCATTGAAAGGTGCAATCAACAAAAAAATCTCTCATGCATACATCCCATAAGATCTAAAAACAACAAAGGCTATAAAAAACGGGGTATGCATTCTATTAGTGAATTTATAAGCTAATGTTATAAAGGAAGAGGTCTTAGAAAAACCCTAAAACTCTTGAGAAAATACAAGACCAGACACTATGCTAGGCCATTTCCTACACATTTCCAAAACTGAGAATGGGGAGCAAGAATGGACACAAAAATAATTCTACATGAAGGTGTTGGATAATAGGTATTGTGGCAAAAATATCTAACATCAATAAGTCTATTGACATCAAAAACAATAAATGAATAAAAACTTTACACACATTCAATAGTAATAACAAAATATTTCACAAATTGACAAAACCAAGTTTTGAATACAAAATCTAAGGGAAAAAATAAAACAAAATAAAAATACTTTAACAAAAATACTTAAGCAAACCTCAAAGGATTCATACTTGAACATCCTAGGTATTACATATTTGAGAGTGTAAAATAGAAAGCAAATCAAATGGGTGGTGATGGACCTTTCCAAAATTGGGGAAAAAACTTCACAAATAATTCGAAGATGACTATAATTATTGATAGAATAAACCTTTGGGAATGATGGTTTGTTTGTTTGTTTTGTTGCAAATGCAAGAGGAGACTGATATTGAACATGCAATCTAGAAGAAAAAAGACAATGATTATGACAATGAAGATGGACAAATGTTTTTTAAAAATTTGCCCCTTATATGTTCCCACATGGTTTTCAATATTTTTTCATTACTTATATTAGATCTTTCATGTCCATGTAAATTAAATAAGGAGGGTGGAAGGGGGGGAGGTTAATTAATTAAGCTGAAAGAAATATGTTTATTTTAACATAATATAGATAGGTTGGTGGGCAAACATTTAAGCTTCCAAAAAATAATCATGCATTAGTCATTGCTCAATTAGTCATGTTATTCAAAAATAAAATGTGCCCCCTAGATTTATGGGCACACTCGAACCCATTGAAATCATTGAATTTGGTTATCAAACAAAAAATATATGCCTCTTCAAATTCACACATGTTTTTTTTAACTAAAAATAATCTTAAAATATACAAGCCCATTGTTTTCCAAACATTTTACACCTTATAAATAAACTAATTTTACTTGACATTTGGACAATTTTGATCTTTTATTAGATTAATTGAAATTGAAAATTGTGCCATTATTTATTTTAAAAGTGCATTATACACCAATGGTTTGTGGTTTGTCCAACAAAATCAAAGGAAAAGGGGGAAGGAGGGGGGGATTATAGTTTGGACAAACTTTAAATCTTAAACAACATGCAACATTGCCCCATTTAGGGTTTTGGGTTTTGGAAGTTGCTACTACCCTCCTGTTCAACAAAAAATCCTACCTATTTTGTTGGTATATTTATGTGTTTTTCATAATTCCTATTCTATTAGTCTTCTTGTGTGTTTGTTGGTTGTAATGAAACCTTTAAGTTATAATGTGTGTTAGGATCATTATAAAAGGGAATTATCTAAGTAAACTATAACACTTTTGAAATCAAAGTTAAAGATAAAATGTCATCATTTAATTATGAGAGTAAATTTTTAAACGATGTAACATCTTATATCGTAATCTATAAAAAAGTATTCTGGACTTTTCTTACACAATAAGCATGTGTGAAATGTTTTGTTTTTCTCCTAATATGAAGCTATTATAATACTCCTTGGGGGGGGGGGGAGGGACACTAATAATAATAAAATGTGAGTAAAAGTATAGGGTGCAATATATTGGTTGTTAGGAAAAAGTTATAAGTTAATTAGTTAAAAGAATTGGGTACATTTTATTCAAATAATCAATTTAACTATAATATAAGGTATGTAATAATCTAAAATAATGGATTATAATTAATATAAGGTGGCTTTAATATGTATATATTAAAAATTATATAATAATAGGGTGATAAAAAAATAGGTTGGACAATTATCTAATAGCCACCTTAAAATTGGTCGTAAGATGCACATAGATCCCAAACTTTACATTAAGTGCTCACCTGGGATAATATTAAAATAAAAATTTACAAGCAAGTAATAACTATGTTAAATTGCATGTTAATTTATTAATAAATTGGGATGTATTGATGTTTTAATGAATAAATCCCATGTTCAATTTTTAGGAAATTCAACAAACTAAATTAGGTTTTTAAAAAATAAAATAAAATTGGACATCTTAAAAATTAATTAATAAGAAACCTTAGTCATAGGTTCAATAATCATTAAATGACATTTATGATTATTAAGGACTTGTGCATCTTATTTGATAAATGTTAATTATGTGATTATGCAACTTGTGGTATGAGGTGTTGCGAAGCTATGGTGTCCACAATTTGAGGCAAATTTGGAACTACATAGAGTATCAAAAGTGGCAACACATAAGATTTCACTCACTTTGAATATTTTTAAAGGTTGCATATAAATGATTTGGGTTTAAAAATTAAAGGAAATCACAAGATTTATGAATATTAAATTGAGACATACTTGTACATTTGTGTAAATGTACATCGATAATTTAATAAAGGTTTTTAAAAAAACCCTTATTTGACCCAAAAAAATCATTTAAAATTTTTCAAAACTTCATTTTACTTTTACCAAAAGATTAAAGAAAACACAAATAAATCTTCAAATGGAAGAACACTTTCCAACCTGAAAAAATCATAATCATGAACATCATCATACCACAATATACTAATAAACATTTTTTAAATCATTTGGTCTGAATTCCGCAACCTTAAAAAATTTGAAAACTTTGATGGGAAAGATGTTCTTTACGGTTTCTTGGTATGTGTAAAATTTCATGGAAATTTTATTAATAAATGTAGTACTTCTTAGTCCTTTTTTTGGAAGTGCATAAATGTGATAAGATTTTCTAAATTAAAATAATATTTTGTTGGATTATTATATCATTCATACGTGCATTGATTTCGCAACTTAATGCTAGATTTGGATATAAACCATCATCTATTACAAAATAGTGAAAATAATTTTCCAAATTTCCACCATGACGCATGAACTTGGATAAGTACAAAAAGTTATCAAATTATAACAAGTTTTTGTGTAGACTATAGCTTGCCAACACCCTATGTTGCATTCTCAATTATAAGGTGAATTTGAGAAAGATTAAATTTATTAAATAAGTTATCTTAATTAACTACTAAATTTCAATTATGCCTATCTCTAAATTAGACTTTTCTCATTGTTCCTTTAAATCATGACTTATGACTTTTATTATCATTGCTTAAACATGAATTTTTATAAAAACTATTACTTTTATTATTGAAAATTAACAATAAACAAACCAAAAATTATCAAACACCTTATTAACTAGGCTAGATATTATGGTATTCATAAACATGTTATTTTCCTTCTTCTTTTGAAAATAGATTGAATTCAACATTTTGGGAACAACCTCTAGGTTCCTTTCCTTTGTGTCAAACACTCCAAAGTTTCTTTCTTTGAATTTAAAAATACCTCCCCACATGAAAAAAAAATTGTCAGTAAAAGGACCTTTCTTTTCAATAACACATAAATCTTTTGTCATTTGAATATCAAACTTTTTGCAAAAGATGTAGCAAGAAAAGAATGTAATAAATATGTCGTTCCCCTTTTTTTAATTGGCCAATCATAATGATTGGCACAAGTGGTTTACTATTAGTAACAAGGTTTTTCTTTTTTCAACATATGGAAAGCACGTTAGAAAGGCTACCTCCAATTGGACAATGGATCATATTTTGGCATAAGGAATTTTTGAAAGGAATTTTTTTAGGTTATATGTTTTTTTTTAAAAAACATTTGGGCAATTGATTTTTTTCAATAAAGCCTAATTGGTTACTTAGATTTCATGACTATCATACATTTGGTGACTATCTAAATTCCTTTAAACAATTTTGGCAATAGTTAAATTGTGTTTGTTTAGCTACTACAATGTAACAAATCTCCTTTGGGGGAATTGAACTTCAACCATAAAGGGTCTTGCCCATTACAACAAGGGAGTTCTACACCCACACAACCTTAAAATCCCCCTCCCAACTTTCAAACAACCAAGCCCAACACCTAAACTAAATTAGCAAGACTCTTGACATACACAATTCTACCACTTGAACAAAAACCTCCAAAACCAAAAATCAAATTTACAATTGAACCTAATACCTCAATGTCACCTCCTTCCATAATGCAATTGCATCATCATATGGGAAGTTAAACAATGTGAATTTTTTTTAATAAACATCCTAACACACAAGTCCAAGTGAGTTGATAATTAGTTTCAAAGGTTTGTTCTTCATGAATTTTTTTTACTAATTGTTCTTTCATCCTCCCAATGTACTTGAACCATTGCAATATTCGCTAAATTGTTGTATTGACTAAGTTTTCACTTGAAATGGAAAAATAATTGATCCTCAACCATAATCCAGTCAATAGATCTAGAAATTGGAAATCAACACCAATCCTTTGTAACATAGACATGGACATTAATTTAATGGATTGCTATTTGGTGAACATGTGAGCAAGAGCGTGAATGCGCAAGCAAAAGCTAGAAGGCATATTCCAATTATATTCCATCCATGTTAGCTAGAATATTCATTAACATATTTTGATAACATGTCGGAATATATTTTAACAAAAGTATATTTTTGCCACATTAGTAATAACTCACACGTCATCACTACCACATGGACATTCAACAACAATTTATTTGTTCAATCAAATGTAAGTACAAAAATCTACCAATGTTGGTGCCCCACGTGTTAAAGTAAAAAAAACAATTGGCTCATTTATTGAGAATATTGCCCCTTGGTTTTAGACATGTCCTATGTGGCAAAATATTATTTGTCAACAAAAGCATATTTTGCACTACCACATCAATTGTGGCCATTGACATCATGGTCGTTGTAATGAAAAACAACTTAAACATAGTTGTAACATGAACTTGTTAACAAAACACAAGTGGCTAGATATAATAATAATTTGTACATTATAAAAAAATATGACAAAAGATATTCCAACCATTCTAACAACATTATTGTGAAACAAAGATTCTAAAAACACACAAAAAATTTGATGCACCATTTATAGATGTACCTTACAAAAGGTTAAGTAACTAAGGGCATCACTATAAGAATAATATAATGTGAGAAATTGGCAAGTACATTGTTATGAATATCTATCTAGAACTTAACAATGGCACTTTCCATATAAAATCTAATTATCGTTGTCATAAATCCAACATGTATGTGGTTGTTGTTACCCATGTTAAGAGATTACTATACTGTAATGCAAACTATGTTATAATTGTTCAAAAAGTGAGTATTTAATTTGCGAGTTTTTGTGCACACTTATCAATAATAACCTTTTGTTTTGCCATACCTTGAGTTTTTTGCACAAATTATTCACTCTCAATTACTTTGCCCCATTTTGAAAAAAACAATGGACATGGTTTGTTGAACTCCTTAGGATTTAAACTAGTACCCTATTATCAAAAGAAAGAGATGAAATCCATTGATGCATAATACCAAATACAAGTTGGATATTAGGTAACAAGGAACCATTTAAAGGACTACAAAATCTATGCATTGATGATTTGTATGTTTGATGAAATGTTTTTCAACAATTCATTATAGCTTCCAAAAAACTATTTGTGGCTAACACACTTGACAAATTGGAACTATAAAATTTTATACTTGAGGCAATTTAATTATCAATTGGGATTTGTGTCTCTAAATAAATATTCCTTTTAGATCGCAATTAACAATAAGTGGCCAAAAAACCAAAATGACTTGGAGGAAAATGAATACAAATTATCGACACTTGTTTATTGCAAGAAGATAGACACAATGGTGCCACTGCTGAAAACATGGCTTCAAACTCCACCTCGATTGCAAAGATTTTGGAATGATGACGATCATAATCTTAGCTTTGGGCTTGTGACTAAAATAAGGGCTTGCAAAGGTGCGGGCCAAGAGGGAAGCTTAGCAGACACATCTCATGCTATAGGGAGTGTACGAGAGTGTACGAAAATGAACCTCCATAGTCCCAAGTGAGCCCCCACATTGGGACTTGGAGTCCAAATGGACTTTCGAATTTTTTGAAGGGCAATTGAAGGGGTCAAAACCCATTAGATTGAAATGTTCCTTATCATGGGAAATCTCTTAGAACTTATATGTCTAAAATGGACTTGCATGACTCATTTGAGTACCTAAAACACAAGTTATGGTTTAAAAAAAGGTCGGGAGTTAGATTGTCAATTTGACTCCCTACCATTAAAAGTTGAGAATCGCCTTGACTTCTTTGCGTGTAAGTGATGTGCCATATACCATTAGAAAGCTTTCGACAAGGGCTACAACTTTTCTTTAAATCTCACTTTAATCAAAGGTTTGCACACAAAGTTATGTGCTTCCCAAAATCGTGGGAGTTCCAATTTGGGGAATTTTGGGAATCCTGAGACAAAATGACATTTGGGTGCTAGCCCCGTGGCCAGGCGCATAATATATTATAAGGGGGAAGGTGGTGGCTTCCCCCAAGTCCGGGCCATGGTGAGTCTTGTGAGTCCATGTGAGCCTTGTGGTTCGTTCGTGCACTAAAAGTGTTCCAACTTTACATTAACCAACTTGTTGTTTGCTTTGTGCATGTTCGCATGAATAATTGACCTGCTTGTCACTCATCCTAGTCCCATCCTAAAGCTCCAGCATGCCCCTGTACCCTTGAAGTTTCATGAACTAAGGAACGTGCCCCAACTCCTTCTCCTTCTCATTATCGTCACCTTTTATCGCAACCCTAACCTTGGGCTCGTGACCAAGGCGAAGGCTTGCAAGGTTGCGAGCTATGAAGAAGCATGGGAGTGAAGGAAAGTGTGTAGGAATGAACTTCCATAGTCCCACTTTGGGAGTTTGGAGTCATAGTGGACTTCCGAATCTTTAGAAAACAATTATAGGGGTCAAAACCTAGTGGATTAAAAAGTTATTTATATCATTGGAAATACATTGAAACATAGATGTCGAAAATGGGCTCTCATGACGCATTTGGACACTTAAAACATAAATTATGGCCAAAAGAAAGGCCGGGAGTCAAATTGGCAGTTTGACTCCTGACCACTAAAATTCGAGAATTGACTTGATTTCCTTACATTTAGGTGGCATGCGATTTACTGTTGGAAAGCTGTTGACAAGGGCTACAATTGCTTTAGATCTCATTTCAATCGAAAATTTGCACACAAAGTTATAAAGCCCTAAAGTTGCAAGAGTCCCAACTTTGGGAATTTCGAGACTCCCATTTGGGATTCTCGGGACAAAATGCCATTTGGAAGTGGGCCTCATGGAGAGGCACATAATATATTACAAGGGGGAAGGTGGTGGATTCCCCCAAGTCTGGGCCGTGGTGAGTCTTGTGAGTCCAAGTTTGCCCGTGGTGAGTCCTAGCATGAAAAGTGCTCCAATTATGCACTAACCAACTTGTTGTTTGGTTTTGTGCAGGTCCATGTGAGTGATTAAATGCTTGTCATTCTTCTTAGTCCCATCTTGGAGCTCCAACATGCCCTTCTAGCCCCAAAGTGCTACGAGTTAGGGAGCGTGTCCCCAATTCTTTGCTCTTCCATTGTTTTCATTGTAGACTCACATTTGAATCTATCAAGGAGCTTGGGAGCGGGTCGCTTTTGGACTCACAATTGAGTCCGTCAAAGGGCTTGGGGGTGCGTCAATGACAATGTTGGAATGTTAAAATTATGGTAGAATTATCCAAAAGAGTGGATGACAAACTAGGTCCGAATGTTGAAGGCTCCCCAAAATACTACCGTAGATAAGGACATTGACATCAATGACATTTCACAAACATGAAAAAATAGTAAAGAACTATAAGAGTGTCATTTGCAAGACCATCAAATGAACCAATAGAGGAGTTGAGTTAGTGCAAAAGGTGTATTTGTTTGTGTGTGTTTAATTTTTTTATCAAGGTTACTTGAAAAATAATGCATTTTAATATATTTGATTAGTCAAATCACTAGATTTTTTTTCAAGAATTCACAAATGAAAGTTTTGATTTGCTTAAACAAGTATATTTGTGTGTCAAGTTGTTAAACTGATAAAATTGAAAGGTTTGATCTAATACCAACACAACCATTTTGATATAAACGACATCATCATAAATTATTTTTGAAAATCTTTAATTCTATAATTTGAAACATCTAAAGGATGGTTTGATTAAACATTTCCAAAAATCATTTAAAGTTTGAAATTATTTTGAAAATAATGATATAGTAAATTATCTATTAGAGAAGTAATAGGTTTTTAATTTTTTCTGAAAGATGTAATTGTTTTATCTAGGGAAAATTTATGGATTTTTAAAAATAGTATGAATTTTTAAAGTACAAATTTAAAGATTTTTTTGAAAAATCTTAAAGAATAATTTGAGAATATTCCAAAAATATTCCCCAAAAACAATCACAAAAGTAGTAAAAAAAAAATGTGGGTGTGGCTCATGTTATCCCATTTGCACCCCATGTAATTGCAAGGGTAGAAGACACAATTGATTCCATAACTAAGCTTAAAATTGGAGTGTACATTCCAACAAATAATATTATATTGTCATTTTTTTTAATAAAGATTATTCCAACATTGTGGTATGTACAAGCTTTGATACAAATAATACAAGAGTTCTAGGATGATTAATTAAAAAGAGTTTTGTGTGAAAATTGAAATAAAAACAAAATTTGGCGTAAAACATAAAAACATCATTATAGTTCTCCACCTAACCTTAGGACCACCCAACAAGTTCATAAACCCAATGATCCACCCCTGGATTCAAAAACAAATCATAAACATATTCTAATGATTTATCATTGATGTAACTTCTAATTCTTAGATCATAACATCAATAAACTATGCATGAAGGAGGTGAAGCTAACGATTTTAAAACCAAGGCTTGAGTTTTGGCATATGAAGGTAGCAAAAAAAAAAATGGTAGGATCTTGAAGCATCTTATCCTCCTTGAATGAAACGAAGCTCCTTAGTGGAAATGACACTTTGTAAATAAAGAGAGAGTGAAAAGTGTGAGGCATACAATAGAAAGAACTACATGAATGCATAATATGGATGCAAGTGGACAACTTATTCACAATCAAGCAACCTCCTTTAGCATTTCTTGACATGAAAGTCAATATTGAAGTTGTGAACATGCTCAATGTTAAGTTCAAGTGTGGCCATTTTAACGAAAGGTTCACAAGCTCAACAAGTGGCTTGGCTTGGCTTCTGGCACTTTGTGTGCAACAATGGGGAGGCTTCATGTTGGATGTAAGTTTTTCTAAATTACTTTGTTTAAATTTGATTTTCCATCTTTATTCCCTAAATTCTAATTTCATTCCTTTTATGTGCTTGTAGAAATTATCTTTGGAGGAAGAAGTTGATATGTTGAATTGTAATTTATTTAAGACAATCCATAACATTGGTATTTGCCTTTTTGTTGCAATGTTTGATAATTACGTGCGAACAATTAGGTAATCCTCATTGTATTATGCCTTTTTACAAGTTGAATGTGCATTAGGGATTGGTTTGGACAAAAATGAATTGCATTTGTGTAAAGTTAGTTAGTTTGGGGACCTAGTCCAAATTGTTGCTACAATTGCCAAATACACCTCGAGCTCTGGTCTTTTTATTAGAATAACACACTTGGAAGGTGAAAAAATGTTTGGATCAACTAAATGTAAGGTAGATCTCACACCTAGGTTAGAAGCAGATTGACTCGACATGATTAGGTAAACTTTTCTTGTCCAAAAGTGGTTAATGCAACGACTCTAATCAACTAATCGTTAGCAGTGGATGTGGGGGAGACCAATGGCCATGATCTTGTTATCACCCATAATGGTGTAAAGGTCTTTGAATGCCTTTATGGGGATGACATTTAGTGAATTGAATGTTGCCCCTTGAAATCAATCATTCATTGCTTGGTGTTGCAAAAAGACACTAAACATTATTGTAAAAACAAAATCATTTCACAACAAACAGAGCATGGTATTCTTGCTTTGTGTTATGGTGGTTATTAGTAGCTGAAGGTGTATTAATTGAGTTACATAAGTTTTGGTTTTGTCATGATGACCTTATGCATTGTGTGGGAGGGACAAACATGAAGCACTTGATAGGTCAGCATTGCCTTCCTTATGGCTAGTGCAAGTAGGGACATATTTCATTCAAATTGAAGTGGTGGCATTGGAGGAGGTTCTCAAAACCTTAACCTTAGGCTCGCGACCAAGGCAAGGGATTGTGAAGGTGCAAGCCAAGAAGGAAGCCCGGGAGTCACATTTCATGTTTTCGAAAGTGCAAGAGAGTGTGAGGGAATGAACCTTCGCACTCCCAAGTGAACTCCCACTTTGGGAATTGGAGTTCCGATGGATTTTTGAATTTTTAGAGAGCGACTTCAAAGATTTAACTTATTGGATTGAAAAGTTCCTTATATCATGAGAAAGCTCTTAGAACTTAGATGTTTAAAATGAGCTCACATGACTCATTTGGGTACCTAAAACATAAGTTATGGTTAAAAAAAGGTCGAAATTAAATTGTCAATTTGACTCTTGACCATTAAAAGTAAAAAATCGCCTTGATTCTTTACTTGCACGGATTAGAAAACCATTCATCCACTATCCATCCTAGTGCTGGAATGAAGTTCATAGATTATTAGATGGTGGCAAAATCTTGGAAGTAAATTAAATTGCAATGTTATTATATAGTTATTAAATAAAACTATAATGGGTTTTGTTGTTTTTGTTTGTTTAATTGGGTCATATTTTGGTATATTTTCATTTCCCGTTTCTTTCGACTTGAGCCCTTCTCTGGCTCGAGCTTCAGGCGCAGGATCTCTTCGTTTTATTTGTGAAGGTAAATGTTGCACAATAAGAGTTTTTGAAATGCATTTTGTTGAAAAATTAAAAATATCCCTAAGCACGATGTGTGTAGTGCACTATTCATTATTTTTTCAAACATTTTTCCATTCCATCATTATGTGGATTTCCTATCCTTCGACCACTTGCGTATAAGGAAATTAAAGCGATTTTTGACTTTTAATGGTTAGGAGTCTAATTGATAATTTGATTTTCGATTTTTTTTTCAACCATAACTTGTGTTCTAGGTACTTAAATGGGTTATGCAAATCAATTTAAACATCTAAGTTCTAAGAGCTTTCCTATGATATAAAGAACTTTTCAATCCAATGAGTTTAAACCCTTGAAATCATTTAAAACAAATTTAGGAGTCTATCGGGATTCCAACTTTCAAAGTGGGAGTTCATTTGGGAGTGTGGAAATTAATTCCTTTACATTCTTTTACACTCCCAAAAGCATGAAATGTAGCTTTGTAAGCCCCTTGGTAGTGAGCTCAAGGTTAGGGTTATAACATTGCACATTCAAAGCAAGCAATGAAAATCTCATGCCACCATTTCCAGTAATCCCTTGCTTAAATTTTTTTGCTATAAATTTTGATCAATAATAACTAATGATAGCCATTGGAGTTTTTTTTTGAAGAGTAATACTAAACTAATAATTAAATCTTGAAGGCACTCTAACAAATCCGATAATCATACTGACAATCTTAAAAAGAAAGATGGCCTCGATTTGGTGATAGACCAAAAGCTTAAAATGCCTTAAAGGCGAAAATGAAAACCCTTGAATGTGTGGGTGGCAATGGATGCTTGTAGTCAAGCAACTTTTATTCAACAATGGACAAAGATGAGAAATCGACATTTTGGGGCATAGGGTGTTGAGGGAGGGGGGGGGGGGGCGGGGGGGGGTGTTTTAGGCTATCTCTATGTATTTGATTTGAAATTTCCTCATATCGAAACGCAGGTGTGGATATTGTGTCGCAGAACAAAAAAAAAAGCCCTGTTTAGTAGTCTCCCACCTATTTGCAGTTTTAGTTTTCACGGGCGGGCTTGGGGAAAAAAAGTAAATAGCTAAACTTGGACGTCAGAAATATTTTCACTGGAGATGCCGTAAGGAAAGCGCGGGAGGCCATGAAAGGGGAGCAAACGCGGTATGGAAGCAGTTTTAGACCTGCGATTCGTTGGAGATGAAGAAGCACCTTGCTCTGCATGAGTTCTGCTTGTGTTCTTTGAAGGTGAGTACGGGTGTGAAGGACTCCTTCGTTTCCTTTTATTAGGATTTCCGCATTGTGTCTGTCTGCTTCTTTTCATCGTCTCTTTCTTTCTTTCTTCGCTTATTGTTGCTTTCCCTTTGCTACATAAGCTCGAGTTGTTCAATTTTTTTTTTTGTAAAGAAACTCTGGAGTCTATTTGTTTCTTCAAATATCCTTCACCACCTTCGGTATTGCTTATGTTTTCAGGAAAATATGGCAACAAATATCAGTCTCCATTTGTCTCCTCATCTTTTTGACAGATGATTTGTTTGGCGGCTTGGTTTGCATGCAATTTGAGCATGCAGAGACATTGTAGTCATGAACCCTAGCAACACTGAAATCTTGTCTCTATATACTCCTTTCTCTCTTTTTTGTTGTCTCGAAGGATTTTATGACTAAAAGTAAAGAGTCTCGATCGTCCGTCTGTACATTTCCGCAATTTTGAAGGACTGATGTGGTCATATGGGCTTGCGTGTTTCTGTGTGGGGTGTGGTTACTTAGGTTTTCTAGAAGTGCCTCTGTGCAGGCAGGGAGGGAGGGTTCTTGCATTCCAATAACTGCATGGCCAGCAACAAACCTCCACCAATGGGCAAGTACCAATGCACTCCATCTTTGTTGAGAGATAGAGCATCTAACAGAAAGTACACCACCTTTGTTCTTCTTCTTATCCATTCATGCATGTACTCAACACAAAGGAAGTGAACACAGGGGTTAGGAATAAAGGTGGCAGTAGTAAGACAAACTTAGAGACTTTGTCTTTGGCTTAATGGCACTTGGAACTTCTTCTTGCCCCATACAGTCTCCATGTCTGGTGCTGGTTTCCGTCAGGAAGTTCCAAACACAGCATGCATGTCTTGATCAAGATCCATCATCACAAGGAAATTTCTGCTTTGACTTATGGTGTATTGAGTGTTCAAGAACATGCAGAGGGAAATGGCTTGTAAAGCAAATAGCTTGTCATCCATCTTGGGTTGTTTCCTGACCTACCATTTCAAGGTCTGTTGCTGTTGATACAAATAATTCACTCTCAATGCAATTACTTTTGTAGTCCTCATTTTCTTGGACTTGTATTGTTGAGTATAGCTGTGCAATCACTATGGAGGGGGAGGTTGATGGCAAATGGACGTACGATTGCCCCAGCCACATGTCTGCAATGTCCTATCAGTCAGATGTAAGAGCAGCTCTGCCCATGCTCAGTATGTGGCCCTGCAATAATATTTCTCACATCCAAGATTAGTTATTTACTTTTTCCTGACCTCACCCATAAAACTGATACTGGGACTGCAAAAGGTGGGAGACTACTGATAGCAACCCACCCATACCAATCAAACCATCTATCCATGGCTTTGCTATGCCTTTTGCCAGCTCCAGCATCATGTGCAAAAATGCTGGGCCAAAACCATTATGCTGAGCCAGACCAGCATGTTTTGACTTTTCTTCATCCATTATATGCTGTACAATGCATTGTTGGAGTTGCTCTAATACAGCACTCTATTACCCTGGGTCACATTCTGTAAAAAAAAAGTCCATGTGTAGAGGTGCATGTTTCCTCATCATCAGTCTTCTCTGCCTCTTATAGTTTGATCTCAAACCACTAGCAGAGAGATAAGTGTAACTTTTGAGCCTGTGATAAAGGTGGTCATTGCCCTCATTAGTTACCTGACTCACCTTGGCAGAACACCTGGGATGATATGGCTATGTTCCGCAGAATCACAGTCTCATATTTCAATCTCCTGGTGCATAACTGATCAAGAAAAAGCTGGTGTTGGGTCAACAGGCCAGAGGATCTTCATTTTGATGCACATTACAGTACAGCAGCACTTTGTCCACCTGAGGGACGGCCTCATTTCAGTGTGTCTATACTCTCTTCAGCTTCTGGTCCTGCAAAAGAGTGGATTCAATTCCTAACCTTTCTCTATACACATGACAGGGTAATGTGAATTTCTCAGAACACCTTTTCATTCTGTGCAATTTGATGTCACTTGATGCTGCTACAGTGGGCATATACATATTCCGATATGTGGATTCCATTTTTGCTGGATGGTTGTTCTCTTGATTGGAGGACTACTCTTGATATTTAAAATGCAGGTTGGCACTGTTAGAATACCTGGGTGGAAGCTGCAGTTTCAGCCTCCAAATCATATTCCTGTGGAACCTGAACCCATTTGTGTTTACTATGAGCCAAGACCCTTGCAACCCAGTCCAACAATGTCGAGTAGGTCAAATGTGACACACAACAAAATTGTGGAAGAGCATTCCATGAGAGCAGATGTCCCACACAGTCCTGCACAAAGCCGTCCTGCACATGAAACTTTGAGAGTGGGTCAGTTCCACTCTTATCCTTGCTCTTTCCTTTCCTTTTTTGATGCTTTGCTTTGTCCAGTAGTTGTTGTCTTGCTTTTCTTTGTTTTCCTTTCATAATCATTCTGACCTCGTTTTGTAGCATATCATTGGGCAAGCAAAGCATTTCTTAGCTCACTCCTATCTTGTTCTCTTTCACTTGAGAACCTTGAGCAATGCTTGCTTTTTGTTTTCCTTTGCAACTGCTAAGGGCGATGTATGGGGTTGTGAACCAGCTCCTTTGAAACAGCAGAGGCAGTCCACAACTGCACAGGTGCACCCAGCATTTCTGGATAGCTTGGAACAAACACATGCTGCCTGGATCTTTGGAGGACTTGCAGAACTCATTGATAATTCTCGTGATGCATTGGCAACTCGGTATGTTTGCATTGGAATAAGACAAATGTTCAGTAGATGAGTTCGTGATGTCAAGTCCTGTTTTTGGCTTGAGATCCAAATGGAATTCAATAGTGGTATTCAAAAATAGAGGATAGTGCTAATGGACAGACAATTGTAAAAGTTCCCTTGGAGTGCTGAAAGTATCACTGATCTCAATGCATGACAGCTTTGGTTCTCAAGTCCAAGTAGCCTTATCTCTCAAGTTACCCTTAGGGTGTGAACAGTACATGTAGATTCTATATGTCATGCAGCATAATCTAGTTTTTAAGTATGATGGAAAGTGAGATTCTGTGTGCAGCCTCGATATTTCTGTGGCACAAATGGCAATCTTTAAAAATTCACAGAAAGATAGGATTCCTGTTCTCCAAGTGTGCGACAATGGATGTGGCATGAGCCACCAAGATATTGTGCGGATGTTGTCTTTGGGGCACAAGAGACCAAGAGTTGATGATGTTGACCAGATTGGTTGCTTTGGAGTTGGATTTAAGGTAATGAAACTGCGTTCTTGGACCTTCCATTTTGAATCTTCCTAGTGTTTTAGACTGTCTTCCTTCTATAGTCAGAAAGTTTTGGTGCCCTCCTTTGATTGCTTGGAAGTATTTCAAGACTCTGGTCAAGAGTTTTTCGGCCATAGGGAGATGGGAAGGTCTGTTAGTTCCTCAAAAGTGCAAAAAATTCTGCAAGGTGATTGTGATATTCACCGTTACCCATTGTTTGTTGATTCCTATCATGGTCATGTTATTTCTGCTAATCTTGGTATCCGCTCAAGGCCTAGCTTGATTGAACTCTTTTCTAGAGGCACATATTTCAGAAGATCTTTTCTTGTCTGACCTGTCAATTGAAGGAGCATTTAAGAAAGGTGTCAACAAGTTTGTCAATAAATAGGAAGAGCCCATAGGAGTTCAACGGATTTTGAGTGCATGGAAAGCTAAAGTTATTTTGTTTGTGTAGAAGAGAACTCGTTCTTCCTCTGTGGTTTGATCCTCTTCTCATCCTTCATTTTCTGTTCTTTCAGGGGATTTGGATCACCTAAGGAGTTTCCAGTGTTCCTTCGTTATTACTTACATGGATTAAGTGTAGTAGTAATTTTGTTTGTAAAAATTCTATGTTTCTTCAGTTTTCTTTGAGCTTAATTCTCTGGTTGGTATGTATGTGGTCTCAAATCTGCCCAATCAGAAATCATTAATCTCCTCATTCTTCTAACAAGGCTCATAATTTTATTGGCAAAAAGTTTGGCTCTCATCTTCCATTCAAAAGTTTCATAAAAGTCTGATTAAACCAAGATTTACTTGTGCAGCCAGTTCCACTTCCCCACTGAAGTTTCTAAGTGGTCTAGTTCTCTCTACAAAGCTAATTTTTCCTATGGTAAATGACCTTTGGGTGTCAAAACTCAGAAAGGCTCATGTTCCTTCTGTTAGTAGTTGAATTCTCAATGACTCTACAGAAATAGTGGATAAAATTCCTTACTCTTTCAGGAACAAAAGTCATAGAGCTTCTCCACTCTTGTTGCAGTTGTTTGATTTTTCAACTGTATACACTAAGATAGACATGACAGATCTTAAAGCTCGTGTGAAAGTAATGATTGATAAAGTGTTTAATCAGATATTTAAACTCCATCATTTTAAGTTTTTGGTTGGTTTAAAGAATAGCTTTGAACTTTAGGTATTTGTGGCTTAAGAATAAAGAAGAGATAATTTCCCTTGAAACTCTACATGTTTTTAAAGTTGTGGAGGCTTAATCTCTTTGGCTGGATTTCTTGTTAGATAAATTGTTTTTCTGTTTTGGTCCTTTTTCTTATAGACAATGTATTCGCATCCCCATGGGTACTAATTATGTTCTCTATTTAGCCAGTTTTTATAGCTTTTCCTATCAGTTTAGTTTTCTCAAGTGCCTCTTGAAGAACAACACCTGTCCTGTGGTGCTTCCTAGATTGTCTCTAGTTCGTAGGTTTGTGGATGACCTTTTCTTTTGTTCTCGACTTTCCAGACTTTGAGAGTTGTATGTATCTCTTTTCATGGCAGCATAAACCCAAAAATGTCTTGTGAGTTGAATTGTACTTCTAAAGGCTTCTCTTGTAACTTCTTGGATCTAGTTGGGAAGGAAAGTCACCAAAGTATATGAGGTATATCTTGGTTATACCTTATAGATATCTTTGAGAACCAGAGGTATTGACATGATTTGTATATCTCACGTTCATTCCAATATCTCTGTTACTGCTAAGTTGGGAGTTATCAATAATCAATTTTACAGGTTTTTGAGGATTTGTACTTCTAAAGCTTTCTTTGGCTCCCAAATGGTCAGTCTTAGTGTCCTTCTGAAGAGTAAAGATCACCCTCTAAAGATCCTGTTAAAGAGGACTAGAGGGTTGCTCAATAAAGTACAATGCCTTTTTGGAATTTCAGCATTTGGTTATTCTAAATGATTCTGTGTAGAGTCTCGTAAGTGGGGAGCTTCTTGTAAGCCCACTTGGTCTATTTTTTTTCTGCAGTCTTTTTCTGCATTTTTTGTCTTCTTTTCTGTAAACTGCTTTGTGTTTTCTCCTTGTGTCACTGATGGTTGCTAGCCAGTATCATGGCTGAGTGTTCCTGTTGCTTCCAGACCTGCAGCAGAAACTCAGTATGCAGGTTATTGGTTACACTGGCCTATACCCCCTGTAGGGAGCTGATGAAGTCAGTGGGAAGTTGTGATAGTGAAGTTGCTATCATGCATGGTACTGTTGATGGTCCCTGAACAAGTGAGAGACTGACACTGTTGTTCATACTGCATGTGTGCATTTCTTGTTTTCTTGTTCTTGTTTTGTGTTTATTGAGTTGTCCTTTGCAATCAGCTTTGCTAGCCTTTTTCTGGAATTATTTCTGTGACTCAAAGAAGTTTTAACCTTGTTCCGGCTTTTCTTACTCCTGAGAATGGAGATTTCTCAATTCTTATGAGAGATATGTTCTTGGACCTGAAGGTGTGATGGGCAACCTTCATTTGACAGTTAAGAGAGTTCATTGCATTCAGCTATAGCCTCAGTAGCAGAGTTGTCCGCAATGATGGCTAGATCTGCTGTATTTCTTGCCTGAGATTGTATAAAGGCTTACTTGCTGATGGAGGTGGACAGTAATTGGTCACAGAAGTTCCATATCAGGAGTGTAGTTGTGCAAACTCAATACACTCCATGTACTGCTCAAATTCCATCTGATAAGAATGAAATGACACCTTGGACAAAATATTTGTTCTCTGCAATTATTTGTGAAATGAGAATGAGAGGGAGATTGTCAAAATAAGGCTCAGGATGGGCCTACAAGGAGGAGTGGCCTCTCATAATGACAAGCTAGTTCATCTGTTATCCCATGCAGTTAAATTGCAATTTCCCATGTTCAGATGGACTAAAGTAAATTTTCTGTTGCTGTTTGCAGACAGGGGCAATGCGCATTGGGAGTGATGCTGTGGTCTTTACAAAGGGCAAGGAAACTTGCTCTTTAGGGTTCCTTTCTAAGTCTTACAACCAGGGCCTTGATGTATGCCTCCTGTACTACTTAACCTTAGAAATTTGCTGATGCAGAAGGTAATAATAAGGATTGCAAATGCATTTGTGTCCACCTAAAGGCACTCAACCTTGTGGGCCTTTATTCACATGTATATTACATGTTCTGATCTGTTCTATTTTTTTCACTTCTCCTCTCAGCTGTGGCAAAGTCATGAATTCCTTACTGTGCTACATATAATCTTTTGTTGTTTGTGTTTAAGCACATTGCAGTGAACTGTTGTCACAGCTCCGAATCACTGGGTGTATTTTGTGGTATTGCAGGTGCTGGAAGTGCCAATTGTGACCTATCAAGTTAGTGATGATGGCAGCACCATGGATCTTGATGATAAGCATTTTAGTAGGGCTCAGGAAGAGGCATGCAAGAAAGCTGTGAAGGAGCACTCTCCATTTCGAAGTGACATCATGATTGGAGCCCAGTTTGCAAAGATTGGTGCTAGGGGCACTAGCATTTATGTTTATAACCTTGAGCAGTGGGAGGGTAAGTGTATATTTGACTGGAGCAATGGTGCAGAACAAGAGGATAGAAACAAGAATGATGGTGAGATTGCGGACATTCAAATCCGCTCCAAGCGTGTCCGCAACCGACCAGGACAAACTAGTCGAAAGGTGGGTGACAGCATTCAGAAGTCTTCTATCAGTATGTCAGGACTCCAGAGTCATAGGTTGAAGCCATGGTCTTCTTGTAATTGTTCTCAAGGTTTCTGGTGAGTCCAAATGGTGCTGCACACAGAGTCATTTGATTTGAAGCAAGTTCATATTGCTTGCTGCTTGGGCTCCATGTCACACAGGTTCCATTGGACTACTCCTTGCGAGCATATCTGGAAGTCTTATTCTTAAACCCACGGATGACTATATACTTGCAGGGGACACGGGTATGCCTTTTCCCCTTGCAAAGCAGTCCAGTGCTAGGCAAGATGACTTACACTTAGTTCACTTCCGAAAATGTGACAGAAATTCAGGTTGCAGATGTTTCTATAATGGTTTCCATGAAACTTTTCAGCAGAGTTGTGTCTCCTTATCTGAGCATGCTGTCTGGAGCTGATGAAGTTGGGGGGCATTCATGGCAGCTAATAGCAAATTAATGTTGTAGAAAGTTTAGGCAGCCAAAGCTCTTGTTACTTATAAGTGGCCATTCCTTGACTCTATGTCTGGGTGTGGCAGAAGTCAGCTCAGGAGAGTGGTGCAGCTTAATCTCTATGGTCCATTTATGCAGGTTAAGACATTGCGATTGGCTGAATCACTCCATAAGACACAAAGGTTTCAGTTCCCTTTTGTTAGTGAAAGTGGATCTCGGAAGGCTGAGAAGACGATTGAGCTGACTTTGGGATTTCGCCAAGAGGAGTACAACCTGGGCAACTGTGGTGTGTTTCTTTACTGGCATGGCCGTCTGATTGAGGTATTGGTCTCTCTACTCTTGGGCACAAGAGGATGGTTTCATTTATCTTATGCAATGTGTGGGGCCATACAACAGAATGAAGCCTTCTTAGGAGCATTATGAACTTTGTCCCTGCAGTCTATATATGCAAAGTCTAGAGTTGAGTCTGGAGCCTTGGGTTTGTTGCTGAGTGAAGTAACATACATAACAGAAGATGAATATTAGAGTGGTCTACAAGGTGTGAAAATGTACAGAAGCCCATGTGAGGGGTTTTCCATCCACAAAGTTAGTCAAGTACTGTCCAATCCCTTGAACCTGCACTGCTCTCTTCCAGCTGTCTACAGCAACATCAGTATGCGAATGTTGTTTTGTCTTGGAAAAAAGAAACGCTAGGCCTGAAGAGGAAATGAGGCTTGGCCGGGAATTTGCAGGCTTATAAAAGAGTTGGTGGAATGACTCGTAGTGCTGATGTTGGTCGTGGCATTATTGGTGTGATGGATGTGACAGAGGCTATGGTAAGTGAGAAATCCTGTCAAATGGATGTGCAGCCGAGTAGTTAATGAGAAAGTATGTTATCCAATTGCAGTCATGTTGGTTTTTGCACTGGTCAACTATAGAAACTTACTGGTATTTGTTTGGCCTTCTGAAGACATTTTATTATCCAATGCCAGGGTTTGCAATGGTTAACCATAGAGTCTCAAGGTAATTTTTTGTGTCTTCTGAGAGCTGCAGGAGGAGCTGGCTGATTGTCTTTTTGCAAGCATGGGGAATGCAGGACTTTGGTAATGGAAAGGTTGGAGTGCTTAACAGCAAGCAGGGATTTACAGATAGTGACACTTATGTGAAGCTTGAGAAGTGGCTCGGTGACATGTTCAATGCATATTGGGATGAGAATTTTGATAACCTTGAAGTGGTAAGTAGATAAACCTTGGACCTGTGATTGAAGCCTCTGATTTAAAGGCTGCTTACTTTATGTAGAGACAAATAAAAAAACATTTTGTGTGTGCAATGCAGGTAATTCCTGAGACAATGGACAAAAATACAAAGCTACACCCTGATCATCAGTGGGTGCAGTGTGATAGTTGTTTGAAATGGCGTGTGCTGCCAGATGGTTGGAATTCTGATGAAATGGAAGGCGATTGGTATTCCTTCTTAACCCCTGATTGCCTTACCCCAAGATGTTCTAGAAGATAAAACTTTCTGTACTGCCATAGATGGGGAACTGGGCCGGATGTCATATTTCTTCAGGAGCATCCAGGAACACAGACATGTAATAATTGTCTCCAACCAAGATCAGTGCACAAGACAGTTTGCTCTCCTCCAGAGCCTGATTATTCTGGGAAAAAAAAACATTTAGAGGATTGAAGGTTGAGGTTGTGACCTCTTTGTATCTCACAGCTGCAATCAGGGAGAAAACAATGGTGGACCTTGATCTGGCACAGTTATCAGATTCTCAATTACTAGGGTTTCTGATTTCCTCTTTCTAAGCTGAGACTTGGGATGCTGTCCTGGGTGAAAGGTTTTGTTACATGGAGCCATACTGTGGAAGCTGCATTGATGCAGAGGTAATGCCTGGCAATGATGTATTCACAATAGAAGTGAAACGAGGAGGTGGTATTCTACATCCCCCACATGGGAACGGCTCTGATGTGTCTATGGTGGCCAATGGAGGTAAACTCTCTCTCTTACATAGTCTGGAAATTTTTCATGATCATGTACCACCAGACAATTTGCCATTGGGGTGGATTATAAGCAGATTATAGGCTTCCTTGTCATGATTTCTACTTATTTCAGAGGTTGTCCTTTGCATTGATGTTATATCATTTTGTTGTCATTTTCAGCAAAGTAAGGTACTTGTCATGATTACAAATGCTTTTTGCCATTATTGATTTGCTAGTTTTTCACCTTCATAAAATCAAACTCTAAGTTATGTGCAATGTCACTCTAGATAATGTTGTAGACAACTCAAGTAGCAGTGATGAGGTTGGTGTTGCACGAAAACGAAGGAGACCTCCAGTGCAGGGTAAATCAATTGCAGTACCACTTCAGAGCAGGAAGTTGTGCCCAATTGTCAAGAAGAAAAAGGTTGCAAGCAAGGAGAAGGAGAAAGGGAAAAAATGATGTGATGGCAGGCGTCTGGTTCACCCAATTTATTTGACTTCATTGCTTAGATCCTCTTGTAAAATTGTCAACAATTTCTGGATCCCAGTTTTGATTCTGGAGCATACCATAGGATGTTGAATGGTAGGTCTGAGATGCAAATGGGTGTGATGCCATCTGTTTGAACCAACCATATCAGAAGTTGCCCTTGGATTCATTCATGCTGTGAATGAATCCATGGGAAGACCAACCAACCAGTGTGATGTTGGCTTGAATAGTGGATGTGATATTGTGGGACACAAATTGTACATTATGCAAACATGTTAATTGTCTGGTACCCCAACAATCTTGACACAAGCACTGAAGTTGATGCTATCTCCAGTTGATACTCCCAACAGTCCTTATGCACGAGTGAGCCAAATTTCAATTTTGTCCAATTTTTGTGGGGCAGTGAAACTACCTCATAATTGGTTGTTTTATCCTCTCTCTCTATCTGGTAGGTTTGCTGCTAATTTGACTGATTGGTCCTGGGACCTTGTGCAGCGGCAAGCAAATATACCACCTTGCTTCAGGCACCTAAACCCAAATGCCCTCTATTGCAATGCTGAGAGTGCAGACTTGTGCACTGTCAGCAGAAGTACATTCTGGTGGTTCACTACATATGCTCCTGCAGGTACAATCCAAATCCAAGTCCAGATATCATGAACTTGGTGTACTTGATGAATGTGCTGTCTACTGAGTCTGTAACTAAGGTTTGATGGTAAATAGGTCTCAAAATGCTTAGTCGGAAATACTAAAATTCTTGGAGATCAATTCTTGTTTTTTTTATACTAGGCAACAATGAAAGCCACTACTATTGGGTTCAGGACTGGTTTATGGCTGGTGTAAAGTAGGTATACACCTGGTGGTGAGACTGACATAAAACTGATACAAGGTTGGTATTACCTCATGTCCCTACCTTGCTAACAGTACAAGGCTGGTATTGCCTGGGCTCATACCAGACTGGTAAGGTCCTTGCTCCTTGCTACCAGTGTTGATACCATGTGCTGGCCATATATCAATAGTGGTATCTTCCTCCTTCTGTGAGTCTTGGGTTGGTGTTTGCAATCATTGGGTGCAGAGCCAGACTTCTTCTTTGTCCTTTAAAAAAAAAAAAATTGCTTTTGGGTGCAAAGGAGCCTGGAGAATTCCATTCTGGCACCCAAAGAACAGAAAGTACAGTCCCTTTAAAAAAAATCCTCCTACAACTCCCATTCCATCTGAAAATTCAATGAATTTTTTTGTCTTTCTGTAGGTCCTTATCAGTGTAGGTGCACCAGTGCCTCTCCAAATGGTATTCTTTACTTTACTGACCATTCCACGCGCCAAAGTATTATGAAAGAATGTTTCCCCCTATCACTTCTCATGTAGTCTGAATTCATCTATATGCTTCACCATGGGAATATTAAGGGCAGGCATCCATATCATGAAGTTTTTATTGCTTGGGGGTTTACTCTAACTGCATATGTTAAAGTTATCTGTAAAGTCTTCTCCATGTATTCACTCTGTTTCACCCCCTATCCCCTCTTTCAGTGGTCTTTGCAAAGGAAGGAAATTTTATTAAAACTCAGCATTTGATGCACAAGGTTTGTGAGTAACTATAATAGTTGTACACGTAGGAGCATTGGAAATATATGTAGCACCTGTGGAGGCGCTCGGGAAAAATGAAAGACACCATGATACTCAATTTATCACCAGAATTGGTGGAAAAACTAGTTTGGGTCCCAGTTATGTCGTTTTGTAAAATTTGCATTCCTAGTTATGCACTTGATGCCCTATTATGCCAAATTTGGCCATTCTCACCCCCTAATCATGTGACCTTGCAGATAACTCTATTGCTGGAGGTTAGGGGTTTTTGTCAGATTGTCATTTTTTGAAAAAGGATTCAAAATATGAAACTTGTGGTAAGATGGATACATGGGTTGTGTCCAATCTTACTCTAGTATGCTTACAGGCTGCAAATGGTATATAGTTTGGTCTATGCACTGATATTGAGGGATATTAGGAGCTCATACATTGAGACGATACTAAGCCTTGTACCAATACCTGCCCGGTAGAGATGTGAGGTAATAATATCAAGTATATACTTGCCGTATACCAAACTCAATATCAAATATATACCTTCCTCACACCACCCAAAAATTCAGTCTTGGGAACAAATATGAGGACTGGGCTACTCCGAAAGGTTAAAAAGGGACTGAATACCAGGATGAGGTTGCTATGAAGATTTGAAAAGGTTCTCCATACTAGGACCAGACTGGTACATTACATTCAAAAGTTGATATCGGACCAAAATTTTTTGTTTCCTTTTTCTGGTCAAAGAATGTTTTGGTAATTTAGCACTCTTTTCAGTACATCATTCTTGCAAGTTGCAAAGAATATTCAAGAGTGAATGAAAGCTTGCTGCCAATATTGCCAAGTAATGATCAGTATAGCTCGAGCAGTGGCTTTCAATGTTGCCAGAATTGTTGTAAACCTATCAAACTTCATTAAGAAGACAAGCACGGGTTTAAAGAACAAGAACTGGGTGAAACACGGATTTCTCTCTTTGCTTTAGACTGTGCGACTATCCTGATAGTAAAATAAATCTCATATTTTAGTCGAGTAAATTTCAACAACCGGTCTCTTTTTACTATAAGTAGTAGAGATTGTTACATTGTAGCCAGCCTTTTTGATAGGATAGTACAAGGCCAGCTTCAACACATGTCTGTAAAATAATTAATTAAATTTGAAGATTCCATATATTTTTTAAAACAAGGGAATATTCCAGAACATTCTGGAAGATTTTAGAAAAATTCTTCACAACATTTTGTTCTTTGAAATCCTTTTGGGTGAAAATCCTAACATTTTTGAAAATAATATAATTATTAAGTTGCCAAGGGTACTATGGTCATTTTGATCCCTCAGGCTTCCCACTTGGAATTGACATACTTGTTGTCCTTTGGCTATATCCCGCACCATCCTACAGACAGCCGCCATTCACCAACCCAATGGGGCCCAAATGCTGTATCTGCATGGAAATTTTTAGACCTTCACATGATTTCAACTCCAGCAATACTGGAATTGATAATATATTGCACTAATGGTAAATTGGAGTAAACACTAAGCACCACAAATACTTTACATTGGTGTGGCCTGTGCCAATGAGCACATGTTCTAATAAATAAATATATACATATACATTCAATGAATTTGAAAGGGGAAATGCTACACCTTTTTAAGCCTAAAGTATATAGTCAAATTTACATTAAAATTTGGTTCTTAATGTTTTATTTAATTTTTAGTGACAAAAATTATCCAAAATTCAATACCTTGCTCGCCTTTGATCTAGAAATTACAATGTCACCTCCATAGAATCCTTTTCATCAAGGGCTTTCCAATAGCATGAAGTTGTGCATCCCCAATTTTTTTGATTCTATTGAATTTTCAATGACAACATTATTCAATAACTTATACTTTGTAGGTCTAAACATCACAAAGCCACCTTGATGCCACCGCCACTCATCAAGCAGTACCAAGAGAAAGGCAAGGGGCATTGTTGTTTGGGAGATCTCAACATGACAAAACAAGACATTGGACTACAAAACTTCCTCAATACTAGGATATTTCAATGGATGTACCTTCAAAGCTTATGACACAAATGTGTCATAAACCATGTCCCTATTACATGTGTCACTTGTTTCACATGAATATGTGTCACAATTGATGGATGTTGGTGTGATAGTTGTGTTGATAGGTGTCATTTGTGGTGTGTGTTGCAAAGTAGGGGGGCGTTATGGATGAATCACAACTATATCTAAACTTTATGTGAGAGGTTGTCCTTCCTTCTTGTCTAATCTTGCTATGATTAGCACAAAGCTAGATTTAAGAACATTGATCTTGTGTTTGCATTAAGATTAACAAGGGGGGTGTCACACTGTGACCTTGCCATTTACATTAAAAAGTATCTCAAGGCAAAAGAAGAATTATGGAAACTCAAATATTTCACCATGCAAAAATATAATCTTCAAAAAATCCTGTAAAAGAAACCCAAAATCCTACTAGATTTTGGCAACCTGCTAAAACATATTGTCTAAATATGGCAATTTGGGGGGGGGGGGGGGGGGGGGGGGGGATCCTTGAAATTTGCAACTTTTGCAAAAAAAGAATTCACAAAAATCCTTTGTATAAGTCACCTTGGATTTTTTTGGTCACCAATTGGTGAAATTTTTTCAAAAGAAAACCCTGGTTCAAGGGAGAATAGGTTCAGTTTACCAAGAAAAAATTATTCAAATTCAGCACCTGAAGCTATGCTATGCTCAGAAATTTCGGTGTTGCAATATATTCATATTTACCTACATCAAATGTAGGGAATATATAGGAGCTTTGCATAAGCTCTATGCCATGATGATTTGATATGCACACGTTCACCTTCTCATGCAACAAGTCATAATTTATCAGACCTATTTACACAAAGTTGTTGAATCCAATTTCTGTCATGGAAAACTACATGGATAGATGGTCACAAAAATCTAATGCCAGCAGCAGCACATTTTTATGACCTGGCTAAATTTGGCCAGTTTGCTTAAACTATGTTCAAAATAGCTAAAAAATGTGTTTCTTTTGTTTTTCTAGTCACTAAACTTCAAAATGAGAATTTTTAAAAAAAAGGTGGGGAAATCTCCAGATTTCTCTATTGGGTTCTTAGCATGTGGCCAAAAATGTGAAGGGATTTTAAAACTTTTTTTTATTTTCATATGTTTATAGCCAAATATGGCTAAACTGTCTGATAGCATCTCCACTGACACTCAGTATGTGGCCCTGCATGAGAAATCTTGAACCAGGTGCAGCAGTCAAATCCAGTGGATTCACTGGATGGATTGCTATGACCCTCGCAAAATGCACATCTTTTTCAAAGGCTCTCTACGAGTCCTGGGATTATAAACGGTCTAGTAACTACAGCCAAAATTGTATGTATTGATTGCTCCCTCTTTCTGATTCAATAGATAAGTTGATTGGTCCAGGCGAGTTGCTATCAGTAGTCTCCCACCTATTTGCAGTCCCAATTTTAGTTTTATGAGCGGGGTTGGGAAAAAGTAAGTAAATAAAACTTGGATGTGAAAATTATTTTTTTCAGGGTCACATACTGAGCACCACTGGAGATGCTCTTATGGATGATTACCATTTTAGCTACATCAGAAAACCGCAACCAAAAAAAAAAACACACTGAGCACCCCATTTTTCTGGGAAAAGAGAAGCAATATGTACTGTTCTGTACTGTTGGGGAGCTCAAGGTTGCCTACTCACAAAGAACTGCAAACCATGAACCTTGAGAGAATGCGGCTTTTAGCCTAAGGAATAAAGCTGGGAGTTGTTTAGAATTGAGAACTCAGAGGCAGGATTCAGAGAAGGAATAAAGCTAGCTAAGGAGGAGTGAGTGCACTAGAAAAGAGAAGAGGTTCATAGTCAAGCCAGTAGTAGTCAGTTCTGGGGGTATCATTTTTTTCATGTTTTCAGAACATTGACTGTTCGAGTTGTTGGTGTATATTGTTATAAGAAGATCCTTTAAAGTGCAAAAAAGGGAAAAAAATAAATTTCACTCCATGCATCCATCATCCTTTTGTCATTGATTCCACAAAGATGGTGGTGGGCTCTGGAGGTGGCCTCAGAGTTGTGATTTTCTATCATGATTGCCTTTTGGTCCCAGAAATATACCTCCTGCAACTAACTCATCACAGCTTTGAACAACATGTGGACACAAAATTTCAGCACTTTGATCATTGTGCAAGGATTGATTTTAATCATCAGCACTTCACTCTCGAATGAATCATCATCACTGTTAAGCACAAGTGTTCTTGCTTTTAAAAAAAACTCTTCTTTGTTTTTTTTTCAGTGTTGCATGATAGTTTCTAGTTGCGGAAGTAATTGAGTATGTTTTGGCACTGCAGGTTTTTAGGTGTTGTGTAATAATTTGTAGTTGTGGATGCAATCAGGTGATCTGTTTTGGCACTGCAGTGGAGTGCCTGCTGCTTGCTGCTCTGGTGGATTTCTGGTTTCTTTTTCAAAGACCAAAGGAGTTGTAGAACATTATTCACATAGTTGCTAGCCATCTGAGTTCATGAGCATCTGATATGGAATGTTCAACTGAACTCTGAGTTCAGCTTCACCATCGGGCAAGAGCCAAATCCTTGATTTAATGTTCAACCTTCTGTGCGGTCAGGGTTTTTTTTTCCCAATTTTGTGAGATAGGTGGACTGGCAATTATCCATGAGAGGACTTAGCCAAATTTGGCTACAGGTCAGAGAGGAAAGTAGGATTTTTTTGGAATGGTGCTGTATCTTGGCAACATACTTCAACATATGATTTAAATCTGGCAATTTCAGAAAAAATCCTGGAAATATGGCAACTTTGGGTCATTTTTTCACAAAAAAATCCTTTGTATGATTCATAGATCCTTATTTTTCTGTCAATTTCACCATAAAAGAAACTGCTGGTTACTGCTGGTTTTCCAAATAAGTGCCATCTAGATCTCATGTTATGATAGATGGATGCTGCAACATGAGTTGTGAAAAGCATATGAAAAATGTGGAAAGCAGCATACATTTCATCTGGAAAGCAATTCTCAAAATGGGTTGTGCAGAAAATTTTGCCCTTGTCATTCAGTGGAAGGAAAATGCAAAATTCATTTGGTGAAAATACAAAGAGTCATCAACTAAGTGTCTCCGATTTGCTATGTCAGTTTTTTTCAATTTCCAGATTCAAGTGATGTGCTCAGGACTACAGGAAAGAAAACCAGCTACGGTACAAGGAGGCAGAAGAAGTTCCACCTTCTTCTAAACACTCTATCCTCCTTGTTGCATAGTTACCCTTAAATCTCATGTACAAAAAACAGTCTGAACAACCACCTAGACAAAACTTGGATGGAAATTGGGTGTGCATTGTGAAGTTTTAGCAGCACTAAGTAGTATGCTCCCCCCTCCATCCCCCTCTCCAAATGAAAATTGTAGTTCAACACTAAACTCACAAAAACTCAAGGATTAGCACTAAGTGTTTTCTCCCTCTATTTACCAGATCATGATGTGGTTCTAGTCAAAATGACAAAGTTCCTGAAAATCAGTTCTCCAAATGGGCTCTACTTAGTTTTCAAAATTTCTTGGGAAGGGTGGAGTGGGCTGGAAAAGATGAAATCAGTAGTTATCTAAACTGCTGGTGCTGGTGCTGCTGAGGGACAGGTTGAACTCGGTTATGGGATTCAAGCTCAGCTGCAAAGAACAGTTGGCTGATGTCCTGTGCAATATTTTGGGCATCAAAGGCAGCTCCCAAAATTCCTTTCCTGCCCAAACCAGCAACATACAGACCTGTCTCCCCCTTCCAAGCTTCTGCTGATGAGTTCCTTGGGAACCCTTCCTCTGAGAAGAAGTTGCTCTTATCCTGCCCCATTCATTGCAACACAGATGACAGAACAAGTAGCATCAGTTTGCAGCTAAATTGGGTTATCACTCACTCCCTCCACTCCATTCTTCACCAGAAATAATGAGAAAAAAATGGTGAATTGAGCTGCTATAGCATGCATGTCCCCCAACCCAAAAAAAACTCCCCCTCACCTCTCCCAAAAAAAAACCCCCCCCCCAGGAAAATTGCAACTTAGGCAGCAAAAAAAAGCTTACATGTAGCCATTGGGGGACATTGCTTCTGTACCCAGTAGCCAGGATGATAGCATCAAACTGTTGGACTTGGCCATCGGTAAACTGTGCTCCATCTGATGTCAGGTGATCAATAGCTGGTACAACCTGCAAAAGACAACTGAAACATCTGAGCTCCGTTGCTGGAACCATACCTGAAGAAGTGAATGGCAGTTGGGATTTCTGATTTGCTATGGGGCAGCTTTTCCAATTGATGGTAGTGAAAAAGAGAGTAGAAACTAGACAAACAGGAATTATATATATATGCTTGTTGTTACCTTGATGTCTCCATTCTTGACTTTAGCAAAAGTGCCAACATCCAGAACTGGAGTCTTGCCAAACTTGAGCTTGAGGGTCATGGGGCCTTGAGCTGGCCTGTGAAGGCCATAGCTGGAGGTGTCACCCATCAAAGCCCAGGTGTACCACACCAGGAAGCAGTCTGCGAACCACAGTGGAAAATTCTTCACTAGCTTCATGGCAACAGCAAAAGTTGACTTCCCAAACACCTCCCGTGGCAAAATATGCACCTGCCAATTCATTCACCAAGTCCCCTCAGGAAAACAAAAAATGCATAATCACAAGGGAAGGAAAGAAAGGAAGAAGTAGCAGCAATAGACTCACTCCACTGGAACCCTAGCCATGGACAAAAAGCACAAACCCAGCCAAGACCCAAGAATCAATAAGTTGTACATAATCTGTCGAAGAACCCAAAGCAGCAGCAGCAGCAGCAGATCATCACAAAACCCATGTGAGGAAGATCAAGTAGAAGAAGAAACAAGAAACTCATGACAACAGCTCATGAAAACAATCTGAGCAAAAGGCCGAAATAAATAAATCTTTCAAGAAGAACCCAAAGAAGCAGATCTCACATGAAATTGAACCCATGTGAAGAAGTTGATGAAACAGAAAAAACCCAGAAAAGCTCATGAAAAAAATCTTAGCAAAAGCACAAAATTTGTGTCAAGAAGAACCCAAAGAAGCAGGAGGAGGCAGCAGATCTCTCACATATAAACCCAAGTGAAGAAGATGAAGCAGAAGAAGAAAACAAGAAACTCATGACAAAAGCTCATGAAAACCAATCTCAAGAAATGGAGCCAAAAATGCTCAGATCAGCTCAGCTCAGGCCGGCGGCATTCCTCTTCTCAATCCAGAAGTTCGTACCGGACTGCGCACAACGAGAGAGGGTCTGGCATTGAAGTTGGAGAGATCGAGAGCAATCTCCATCCCGGAGTTTCCAGCGCCCACGACGAGAACATTACGGCCCTTGTAATCCGCGCCGGTCTTGTACTGGGAAGAATGCACGACAGCTCCCTTGAAGTGGCGGGCGCCAGGGATGACGGGACATACGGCCTCCGCATTCTCACCAGAAGCAACGACCAGCCAGCGCGCGCGGAATTCCGACAGCACTCCTCCTCGGTCGCCGCTGCTCTCCAGTACAGTGTTGTTGTGGTTGCAGTGCATGGTGGTGATCTTCCAGTAGCCTGCAGCAGTATCGAAGGCAGCAGCAATCACTTTCTCGTTGAAGCGGAAGTGGAGATCGAAGCGCGCCGCGTACTTGTCCAAGTAATCTACGAATTGCTGCCTGTTCGGGTAGGTTGGGAAATCCTCCGGAAACGGCAGATGCGGCAGCTCGCAGAACTGCTTGGGTATGTGAAGGTGCAGACGGTTGTAGGTGTTGTGCTTCCACAGAGACGCAATGCCATCGGATTTCTCCACAATCAGACATGGCACGCCCTTCAGCTCCAGGCACGCAGCCGTGGCCAGCCCCGCAGGTCCAGCACCCACCACGATTGCCCCTTTCCAGAACGTCGGCGAAGAAGAAGAAGAAGAATCTAGCGGCACCGCCTGCGACACCCGCGTGCTGCTGCTGCAGAACAACAGCTTGGTGTCATGCTCGTCGCCGGCTTTTCTCCTCTTGTCCAGGAGCTCCTCCTGTTGCTCCTGGCAGCTGCTGTATGCCTCTGCGACGTAGGAGGAATAAGGCGGCATTGTTGTCGTTGTTCTTCTCCCCAGCTCCCTTCTCTTCACACTTTTAGCTGGAGTTCAGACTGTGATCAGTGAGGACTATGCAATTGTGGAAGCTGCAAAGTTTTTCTTCAAATTGGCGTAGCACTGCAGCTGGCAAACTGCAGGAGGATCCGCGAGCTGAATCTACAAATTTGTAGATTTGCGGCAGTGCCAAAAACATGCAACAAAGGATGGATCGACGCTGGTGTCCGGAGGAATTCTTGCAGCACAAGATGGTAAGCTCTTGGAGCCTCTTGCAATTCTTATGTGCTAACAACCAACACAACAGTTCCAAACTACCGGAAGAAATTATATGGCATGCAGCCGGCTCTCTCTGTCTCTGTGTCTCTCTACAAACAACATGAGATGCTACAAAAAACACTTCCAAGCCTGAGCACCAACAATTGCAGGGAATGCGAAAATGGGCGCTCCTGAAAAGTTCTGAGGCAGCTCTAGACGAGATTGCAACCCCAACAAACAAAGTGCAAGTGATCACAACAACAACAAAAAAACCTCCAACTACCACTACAATGACTGTACGAAAGTCAGAGACTGATTGTTCCGCCTTCTCACTTCCACTCCAGAACTTTGCTGCAATCAAAATTGCAACTAGAACTCAAGAACTCGATTATGGAGCCCAAACTCTCTCTCTCTCTCTCTCAAACACCTTCAAAATGCGTTATTGTCCGAAGTAAAAGAGAAACACCCAAAGATTCAAAACCAAATCCAAGCTAGCAGCCTGCAAGTTGCAGCAAAATTCTCTCTCACAGAAGAAACCCCAAAATGCGTTACTGTCTGAAGAGGTAGAGAACCACCCAGTAAGAGATTCAAAACCAGAAAAACCCAAGCTTGATGAAGCACCCCCCAAGTTATAGCAAAAATTCTCCTCTCACAAAAGACCAAGAGCACACCAAGAAGAGATAGGATTCAAAACTAATTTTCCAAGTGAACAATTTAATGCAACAAAACCAAAACCAAACAAAATGCCAACAACAACAGTTGACAACAAACTTGAGGAGGAGAGTTGTTTGAAGATTTAAAATAAACACAAAAACTGCTTGGAGAAGAGGAGAGAACAGGACTTGGAACTAGCTAGCTACTTACTTTGTGAGACAGAGTGAGAGAGAGAGAGAGAATGAGGAAGTTGGAAACACAGAAGGGTTCTAACATGGATCCAGGAAAAAAAGAAGGGGTGCAGAAGACAAGAGTCTTGGAAGAGAGGCTGGATGAGATTCAAGTGCAAATCCTTCACAAGTTCAAAAAACAACCACAACACTAATGCATATATGAGGGATACAACCAACACTTGAAAGAGATCTTTGAATTGTAGAGGCAACAGGTTGGTTGGTAGGTAGCTAGGTAGAGATAGGTTGGTTAGTACCTAGCTAGGTAGGTACCTAGCTTGTAGCTAATACCAACACTTATGTACCTACTACCTTGTAGAGAGTGTACTAGGTAGAGAGAGAGAGAGAGAGAGGTAGGTTGGTGGGTTGGTTGGTTATATGAACCTGGGAATTTCTAGATTTTAGCCTGTAGGGTGGTCAGTAGGAGCAGGGTTTTTTTTATAAAAAAAATTAAATTTTTTTAAATTTAATTTTGTGATATCAAAATTTTGGTGAATTTTTTCCCCCAAATAATTCGCGTAATATTAGTCTAATTTACACTAGAAAATTATTTCACAAAGTTTTTTGGTCAAATGAACAAAATGTCAGTAAAATGCATAAATAAATTTAAAAAGTGAACATTTAGATGTATTTTACACCTCTTGTACATTTTTGTACAGTTTGTGATTTTTGAAAATAAATTGGGAGTGATGGATGCTTTTTTCTCTTTTTTTCCCCTTTCTTTTTGCCCTCAACTTTTTGGTTTTGAAATTTTGACAAAAAATTGTGAAACTTTAGCCAAAATTAGTTGAATCTAGACAAGAAAAACTGGATTTTTTGTAAATTTTCTATTGTCAACATGTGGTGACAATAGAATTTCTAGATCTGACAATACCTTTCTTTTATTTAAAAAAATCCTTCTATATTGTGGCTACATGTTGGACTGTATGGTAAATACTAGAAATCTGACAGTTTTTTTTAATGTCAAATTTAGGTCAAATTTTTCAAACAAATCCTTTGTTAATGTTGCTAGGCCCTTTTTTCTTTTTCTTTTTTTTTACATATGGCGAAAAATTGACCAAAAAAAGAGAAAAAGACATTGATGAGGAGGGTTGGGAATTATGGAATTTTTATTGTGTAGGTAGTTGGTACCAATACTCATGAGTAGTGTAACACCTTCATAACATGGCATTCCTGAAATAAGTGCCCGCTTGAGAGGTTGCTTATGTGAAATAATTAGATATTAGCTTTGGGTACATAGGAGTAGGGCTTTTCATTATCTTTTTGATATTCAAATTTATTTTACACTTTTAAAAATATTTTTGTAAGCTTTGTGATTTTAAAAACAAATTAGAAAATTTCAAAGATTAACAAAATTTTGTGTGTATAAACTTAAGCCACCCATTCCGCCTTCCTTGTCCCATCACTTACCTACCTACATACTTGTTTACCTACCTACCCACCATGCACCCATTCACATATGAAAGTGCTCCATGGGTTTGAACACCTGAGGCAACAACCCTGTCCTTCCTTTCAAGGCCCTAGACATGAAAGAGTCCCCTTAACCTTTCTTCATAAAGAATTTTGAGTTTTTTTTTTTGTATTGGAGAAAAAAAGAAGGGTTTTTACTAAAGCACAATGTAAAGTACTCAGAAAATTTTGTTTAGTTTATTTGGAAGGGCACTTTATATAAGTTGTTGTTGTTTGTTGTTGCTGCTGATGCTGCTGCTCTAGACTTTTTGGTTATTTGATTGGAAGTGTCAGTCAGATCTCTAACAAAGAAATGCTCTCACTTTTTCTTTGAGATTGAGTGAAGATTATGGTCTTCATTCCCTTTCTTGTTTCTGGAATCTGAATATGTCACCCATGTAAAGGAGTGAAAGATATTATCTTCATTTGTTTAAATTTTAAAAAATTGAATTATTTCCATAATGCAATGGATACAATAGGACTTGCAGAGCTTCAGGAGCAATTCCTATGTATGCACACACACACACACACACACACACAGAGCCACTACACCCTCTTTTTTTGTTTTTGAGGTACCACCCACCTGCTCTGTCCTTCTTCATACACATGGTCCTCAAATTGGCAGCATTGTGGGGGTTAATATTAAGAAGATAGCTGTGGCAATTGGGGCATGTGGTGCACTGGACCACTTGTTAGCTTTGTGTCAGATGCTATATTCCCTACCTGCAAGATGCACCAATATGTCAAGGCCCGCTAGAAAAGCTGCAAAAGCACATGAAGAACGGCATTTATGGATTGATTGCAGCCAGATTATGAGTCATACCCCCAATCCTGGGGTTGTGAGTAGACCCCTTAGAAATCATCAGCTTTCTAGTAGTGTGCAATGCAATTCAATCCTGAGCTACATACAAAAAAATGGTCCCTTCCAGACTTCAGTCCTGAGCTGGAACTGGAAAAGCAAATCTCAATATGGACACATTTTCGGCAGGAGATTGAAGCTTCATCTCTTCTCGTGCTGGTGCTGCAGCACTAGCAAACTCAGCAGCACATTGTTTGGATTTTCATTAGCCTACCTACCCATTTGTTTTACATCATAGTTTGGATTTCATAACACCCAACTTATTAACCTTTGTTGTTTGGATTTCTATGATTATACCCATTTGTTAACCTTCTTATAGGTTGGATTTTCATAACAACCCAATTTACTAATCTTGTGGTTGATTGATTATGCCCATTTATTAACGTAGTAGTCTGGATTTTGACTATACGTCATTTAATGTTAAGCTTCTTATAGTTTCAACTTTCAGTATAACCACTTTTCTTAACCTTATAGTTTGGATTGTTATTGTATCCTTTGGGGGGGGGGGGGGGGGGGTTAACTTTAGAGATCCTCCTCCTCAGTGTTTTTAAATTTAAAGAGATCTGATTATCTGAGAAATTGCAAAGCTCTACCACTACCACAAAAATCAATGGCAGGGTGAACCTGGGATGCATGCTGTTAGTTGCTATTGTATGATTCTTATTATCTTGCTATGGAGAGGTCTCTCACTTTACAAAATGATCAATCCCCTCTGTGGGCTCTGCCTCTGAGGGATGAGACTTTGCAACAACAACTGTAGGATTCTGACTCCTGAGGTGAAATTTTAGCTTGAACTTGAGGTTTATTTATTCTTTAGGCTGCTTTTGATTATTATTATTAATTTCATTTTGCATTTACATTACCTAATCATATTTCAAAGTTTCGATTATCGCTCATGATTTTGTTTGAACCTACCATAATGAGCAAAACCATTGTGCGAGAGGCCTCTTGTTTGCCATGGACTGAACTTAAAACAAATTTCAAGAATATATATATGTTGCATCTAGTGTTGGAGAGAGAATAGGATGGAGGCTAAGTCTTGGTTTTTAGAAACCCTTTAAATTGATTGAAAGCTTGTTTTAAAAAAATTATGTGTCATTCTCAACTAGAGTTATTTCTGAATCTTATACTAGTCTCCCTTTTTTTTTTCTCTCTCTTAGAACCTCAATCTCTTAACAAAGGTACAACAAACTGATCCAAGTTTTAAGTTTGAGTTTCAACAAAAGACAAGTTGCACGGTCCAAATCCAAAACGGATTCCAGCAAAATTCTAAACACATTTGATATCCAGATACCTCACAAATCACCAGATACCAAGCCTAGTACACTGAATCCGCCAACACTAGTAGTTTTTCTCTTATCACATTCATTGTTTTTTCCCAGGTGTGACAAGTGGTCATGTGCTAGTTCTACTTTTGGTTTTGCCAGTTCCACTTGTGATGCAAAATACCCATAATGATGTGAAGGTGAATCAAACAGTGACAAACACAAGTTATTCTTTGAAGGAGATGCCTGCCTAATGAACAGCTTTGAGAGAAAGGAAAGCATCTCAAGTGTCTCTCATCCTATAGTGTTGCTTACCGGCCTCAAATTTCAGCTAGTTTCGAGTTGGAATGGTTACCAGGCTCAACATGTTTGTACTACTACTACTACAAAATAGTATGTGAAATGGGTCCTACTGTGCCATCCAGGTCCCATAGTACTCTAAAGAAATCAAAATGTGGTGTTGAGCTTTTATGACATTATGTGAGGATTAACACACAATGAAGTGGAGCTTTTACTTATTAGCCAGGTCTTGATGGCCAATGACTGGTTGTATCACAAGAGATGATTGGATCGGTGGCACGATGAGTATCTAGCAAAATCATAATGAGATCATAAGGTAGCCATGAAATCCCACTCATATTTTATTCCCCTTATTAAACATTTTTTGTTCATTACCAAATTCCACTCAATACCCTCCATGGCTCATCATGGTTTTGCCCATGAGAGTTGGATGTGAAAACCAAATTGTTCATCATTGTATCTGTTTGTGAGCTTTGTTCTTTGAGTGTGAAGGTTGATGGTTCATCACCCTCAAATCTCAAATGAATCTCAATCCTCCCTCATACAAACACAACATTGTGATGCTTTGCTTTGCCTTGCCGAGAACACCATGGTAAGGAAGGAGGTCTCTCTCATTACAAATAGCAATGCCCTCAACAACTGATTTATGTTTTCACCTAACCTCTCATTCCGAGGGAGGGAACTGAGTGAGGGGGTGGGGTTCACCATTCTTATTGCACATGATTGAAAGTACTTCAAGTTTATTGTTAGGGTACCTTGAGAGATTTTGAGTATTTTGTGAGTACTTGTTGGGATTTGGGAATGCCACAATTGCTGTTAGCTATTAGGACAACTATTTCTTATTCAACTTCGTAATGGCCAAGAAGGTACAAAAAAAATTTTAAAAAATTCTTTGTCTTTGGATTCAAAATTAGGGTTTTTTCCTAGGACACCAACCATTTAGGTGTTTAGCTTTGTAGTGACCAGGTACAACATAATTATTTTCTTTTCCTTTCCTTTCAGCCAGGCCCCCCGCCCCCCCTTTTTTTTTCTTAATCATATTTTTTACCAATTTTGTGAGGTAGGCGGTCTGGCCATCATCCACAAGAGGACTTAGCCAAATTTTGTTACAGGCCAGCCAGAGAGGAAAAAAAAGTAGAAAATTTGTGCCCTCATATTCTAATTCCAATTAGATAGAAGTGGTCATAAAGGCATGGTGTCAAATTGCTCTGGGACATCACTCTTCCTAAATTTTTCAAAACATTTAAGATGAAAAGGGGAGGGGGAGGGAGTTTCTTTTCTCTTCTCTTCTCTTCTTTCTTTTTCAAATGCTTAAAATAATGAAATATTAAAAAAATAATTCATTAGAATTGAGAATATTTAAGACATATTTAAAATCTATTCTCATAGGTAGTCATATTTAGGCACCCTATTAATAATATTTTAGTAAATTATAAAACTTATTTCCTAGTGAATTAGTTGCACCCTATGTGTTTTTGTATGCCATTTGGGAAGGGAAAAAAAAAATGGAAATGACTTCTCAAAGTTGAATCGATCAACATGAGTGAAAAAAGGGGAAATAATAAAAAGATCGTCCTTTCACTTACAAGTTACAAGTGGGGATGCATTTTATAGTGTTCACTCATCTCAAGGTAAATTGGGTTGCTGCACAAAGCCAGTGTTTTTTGGAGGGGTTTCATGTTACAGAATTTCAGGAAAATCTTTTAAACTTAAAAATATATATATTCACAGATTTCTACATCAGTTTCATATAGATAGTCAGCAAAATAAAAACATACTTTCAAATTTTATTTTATTTTATTTCATTTAATTTTTTTAAAAAGCCAAGTTTAACCAAATTTAATCAAAATTTCTTATGATGATCACCACTCATGCTACATCACAAAAATTAGAAAATTTTAATAAATGTTTTAAAAGTTTTTTTCTAAAATTAAAAATTAAAAAGAAAACTCCTGCACTTATTACTCAACTCCCCAAGTGTATTTTGTCAGTTGGATTTGCAAGCTGATTTCTGCCCTTTTCCCTGGAACCCAAGGATTTGAACTCAGAATCAAAACACTCACTCAAACATTATCAATCTATTATTTATCATTCAAACCTCTGTCAATCAATATGGGAGATTGTTTTGTACTTGTAAGTATGGAAAACTCAATTTTGTATTAAACCAACCTAAGAGTGTTTACTTGTGGGCACTCTTGTAAGACTTTTAAATAATAAATTATTATTATTATTATTATTATTTTAAATTTGTTTTAATCTCAACAAGTTTTGGGGATTTTCAATTTTCTGACTCTCCTCCTGTGTTTTTGCAAGATGTAATTTATGTTAAAATTCAGGTGCAAGTACAGTAATTTTTGCCCTAGGTAGGTATTTGACATTTTTTTGATTATATATATATATATATATACTTATTTATTTATTGAAATTTTTAAATTTTGATTTTGATTTTTGAATTTGTTTTCTGCATATTCTTCTCTCTAATTATTTATGTAAGCTATTTGAATAATCCTGACATCCATCCACAATGCACATATGTAATGTAATTAGGTGATGGGGGGAGTGATTTATTATTATTATTTTTTTAAATTTTTTTGATGTTGCATCTATAGCTAGGGATTTAGCATTAGATGGAAATGGGTTTTTTAGAACCTGTCTAAATAATAAAAAACACTTTTTGAAAAGATGCTACCAAAGTAAAATTAGAGATCAAATGTGAAGAATTATTGTTTTTTTGATGTTTTTGATGATTTTTTTAAACGAGAATTTTATTGTGACAAAATATTCTTTTTCTTACTTTCATGAAATTTCGCACCAAAAAAACACTGAATGAGGGGTCCTTATTCATGCTTCTATTATTTAATTGATTAATTAATTAATAAGGGGTGCATACATAGAAGCCTACTAGATACCATAGTACCTTTACCATTCAGGAAGCAATTAAAATTATTTTCAACAAATGTCAATTTTCTCAAAATCAGCTGCTCACAATGCCAAAAGTTGTAAAAATTTCTTTCACATTACTCTTCATTGCCTCGCTTAAAAACTTCGGTGGTGCGGTGTGCCCCCTAAGTAATGAAAACTTACTCGGTATTTTTTTTCCCAACATCAACCATAGGAATTTTTTTAAACTAATAATTTACTACCAAAGAAATTTAATTTAATTTTAAAATTATATACATATCTAATTTAATTTATCTAATTTTTTTCACATTTTTTTTCATCAAGAAGATGCTGAAATAGTAAAGGTATTATTGTATGCTCTTTCCCTTGCTCCCTAGATAACCTTTGTTGCCACCCCGTTTACGAGATATATACGAGGAAGTTGGAACTGGGGCCAAATAATATGCGATAAACTGAAGTGTTATTGGGAACATTTTAGGGAACGCATTGTGACGGTGAGAGACTACTACAATTTTCTAACAAAGTAAGTTTGTCCGTCCTCCTCACCGAGTACACTCGCTGCCTTCTGGTCAGTCGGCAATGGACACTAAGTATGTAAGGGTGGAAACCATGACGACATGAATAACGAAATTCCCGCCACCCCCAACCCCCGAAAGACAACATGGCAACCGATAGGTTCCCACCGCCAGCCCCCCCCCCCCCTTTCAACCAGTAGTGCTTTCCCCCTTTTTGGCAAGGTAAAAGTTTGGATTAGATGATGATGAGTTCTTGATTCCGGAAGTAAAAAAATAGATGTGGCTGAATTTATTATTTTTTTTTTTGAAACCAAATTTGAGACGAAGGAATGAAATGGGTCCAAATTTGTGTATCCATCTTTTGTGCACCATAGTTCAACTAGTTAGTTAGCCATCTATCGGAAGAAAGCAATCGAATGGGATGCATTCGGGAAGGGGGAGGAGGCCGGGGGGTTGTGTGGGATTGCATAATGAAATGGATGAATGAAATGAACAATGGATGGATGGATGGGTGAACTATGGACAATCAATGGATGGGTGGATGCACAATGGAAAATGGATTGATGAGTGAAGTATGGACAATCAATGGATGGATGAATGCACAATGGAAAATGGATTGATGGGTGAACAATCAATGGATGGATGGATGGATGGATGGATGCACAATGGACAATCAATGGATGGATGGGTGGATGATGGCACTTTGTCCTTGAAAGTAGAGATCCTACTGGACCTGAAAATGGGTACAACTGCCAACACAATCTAGGAAACACGTGAGTCAGATCCGGATCAGAAAGGGAGAGCAGCCAAAGATTTGGGGGTGATGAGTTAACAAGCCTTCCCCTTCACACTCAGTGCACAGTGCAAAGCTGCTCCTCCTCCTCCTCCTCCTCCTCTCTCCCTCCCTCCCCTCCTTCCTCTCTCCCTTCCTACCTCCACTACCCCTACCACACCCCAACCGACACTGCCCAAGGTACTGTAAAGTAGCAGGCTAGATAGTATAAAACAACTTAGAATCCCTCCTTTTTCTAATCATTGGAACTGTAAATGCTCATGATCCTCCACCACCACCACCACCACCTACACATTGCTGCTGATTGATTGAGCACTTTACTAATTTTTTTTTATTACAAGTAGTTGTTGTTGCCTCCACACTAGTAGTACTACTCTTTTTTGCCAGCATTGTTTTTTGTTTTGTTTTGTTGGCCTTGCCTACCAAGGCCAGGCTATTGTGTTTAGATTCATCATAGAGTATTAGTAGCTTTGCCTTACCAAGGCCAGGATATTGTGCTTCAATTCACCATAGAGTATATAGTAGCTTCAGGGATTTTGGCCCCTAGGTAGTAGTAGTAGTAGTAGTGATAGTAGTAGGTCTAGGTCTATTTTTTTATACTAGGATTTTTTAAACATGATCTTTTTGGCTTGTGTTGAAACTTGAGATTAGTTATAAATTTATAATATCTTGAAGGATTTTTTTGGTTTCTTAGGCTATATTTTTGTATAGTGGAATATTTCAGTTTCCATATAAGATTCATCTTTTGCATTAAGATAGTTTGTAATGTAAATGACAAGGCCACAGTGTGACACACCCCTTGTTTTTCTATTGCTCAAATTTTTCGGTTTTTGTTGGCCTTGCCTACCAAGGCAAGGATATTTTGTTTAAATTCACTATAGAGAATATAGTAGCTTACAGGGATTTTGGCCCCTAGGTAATGAATAGGCTTATTTTTATATGCGGATTTGTGAAAGATGATATTATGGCTCATGTTTATTAAGCTTGAGATTAGTTATAGGGTTATAATATGTCTTGAAGGTTTTTGGGTTTCTTTTAGAGGATTTTTTGAAATATATACTTTTGCATTCTAGACATATTTGAGTTTCCATAATTCTTCCTTTACCTTAATGTACTTTTTAATGTAAATGGCAACCCTAAACCCTAAACACATCCATTGTTTGTGATGTAAGTACCCAAATTTCAAAGTCGTGATGGTGTTCCACTTTCCATTTGTGTGAAAAACCAAAAAAAGAAGTAAAAAAAGTGGTGATCAGATCAGTGGGAAATCACAAATCATCAATGGGAAGAGGATTTAGCCAAATCCAGCTATACATAGCTATGAAAGTTCAAAAAAAGAATTTTGAGCATTCCTTCTTATATTTTTAATTTATTTTTGGTGACTCTACTGGAAACCTAATGAAAAATTATGGAAATTTATTTTTAAATTTATAGTTAATTTTGACAGTTGCAAGCCCCAAAAAATCTTTCAATTTTTTCATTTTTTAATTCATAATTTATTTTTCATTTTGAGAAAATTTCAGGAGTAACAAGAAGAAGGCTGCTTGTTACTAGTTACCTATCAGACTCTCGGTCTACTAGGGAACTCATGAGGGGTATTATTACCACAATATTTTCTTCAAAATTCTCACAACACTATTGTTCAAACCCAGACTTGAAGGTTATTAGCAAATTCAACAAATTGCCCCAACATAGGTGTGCACTATACACAAGTGTTAGTGGTTGAAAAGTCGGTTATCAATGTGGGCGTATGCCTGGTCGCAATTTACTTTAACTGCAAAGTTATCATATTTTTAAGAAACCCATGTGCCTAGGTGTACTGTAATTACCACACCAATCGCAAAACCCTACCCAGCCATGAGTTAGGGTTCTCAATTTTTATTTTTATTTTTTCTCATCCATGACCTCTCCTTGCAAGGCTCTCTCAATACATGTTAGCAAAAAGGTATTGAGGGTTTAGCATTGTGACGTTAGGTGGTGCTAATGAGCACAATCTTTTTGTGTTTCTCACCAAAAAAAATTCTTGATGTATGTGTAATACTCGGGGGATATGCTGTTCATAACATTTCATTCTTCATTGCAAGTTACTTGTAATTTATGTACTATTCCAGATTTACAAACCATTTCTTGTTGTTCATAATGTTTCATTCTTCACTTGGTTACTTGTAATTTATGGAATACTTCAGATTTCACCATTTTTTGTCATTCATAATGTTTCATTCTTTATTGCAAGTTACTTGTAATTTATGGAATACTCTGGATTTGATCATTGCCTTGTCTTCCATAATGTTTCATTCTTCATTGCAAGTTACTTGTAATTTATGAAATATTCCAAATTTGACCATTTCTTGTCATTTGTAATGTTTCATTCTTCGTTACAAGCTACTTGTAATGTTGTTTAGTACCTTTTGTAAGTCTTTTAAAAAAATGAAGAAACAAATGTTAAATTACATCATTAAAGATCAACATCAAGATCCAAATCCACATTTAACATACAAATTTACGTAGATCACCTATTGATACCAAATATTTGCAATTATCAATATTTGTAAAAAGCTCTTAGAAATTTTGGTAAACTATGTGGAGGGAAGGCACATTATAATATTTCCTCCACCCCGTGAGTATGTGTTCCATTTTCATGGCAGGTGTTATAATGAAAATGTAGAGCCCCCCACTCCACTCTAAAAGGTTGCATTAGTTTGTATGATGCACCAAATTCTCACTCAATCAAATCAAGTAGTGTGAAATTGCACCAATAGTACCAAAGGGTGGCGCAATTGAAGTTCTTCCACAAACATCTACTTTGTGGAAAGGACAAGAATTGAAGCTTCACAAGTTTCAGTCCCAAGAGGCTAAATAGTATGAAATCTACTCCAAAAAGCAAAATAAACAAAGTATTAGTATTCAGGGACATGGGACAAGCCTAGTTGTAAGCTACATTCCAAAAGCATGAACTAGCTTAGTGCACAAAATTGATGAAAAGTTTGATGAAGCTAGATGTTGTTTTGGGTAATGTTTTGGTTGGAAAAGGTTTGTTGTTGGTGCAACAAATGTTAAAGAGATTAGATCTTGAAATCGCATCACTTCAAAGATTGATCTTTGAAGTGTAAGATCTTCGAAGCATGTGTTCTTTTGTGCCCAAAAAATAAATAATTTTTTTGCTTTCATGTTAACAGCTCATACAAAGGAAAATCATCCCCAAAGCTAGGGAGCCAAGAAGGTCATGAAATGCATTCAAGTGATTATTTCCCAAAATTGTGACTTGAGGTGTTTTGGCAACCAACATAGGCCATGATTATTTCCTTCGTATCTAACCATAAGCCTCCGAGATATAGTCTATATCAACATTTAAATGCTGGTGTAAGTGAATGGAACTCTGCAAAACAATTCAAGGCTCTCACTCTCACAATCTCATTGACCACCACATAGGCTTTTTTTTTTTTTTTTTTTTTGGGGTTCACACCTAAGCACAAGCCTATTTAACAGAATCTATAAATTTGCTGTATATTTGTAACACTAATATATTATAACCCTTAATTGGATGCAGACAAAGGGTTAGAAGGAACCTACATAAGTTTGTTAAAAAAGCCTGGAGAACCAAAGCCATTTCCAGATGCTTTAGGATATGAACCAAAAAGCCCTATTCCCAGTATACTACCTACCTTTTGAATTGAGCCTTGAGAATGTCTACAAACCTGATTGCATTTGCATGGTTTCTTTCATCCATGGGGCACTCCTCTTGTTAGGTCCCACCATGTAATAAAGTGAGCTCCACCCACTTACTTTTATTCATAACGAAATCATTCTCTTGGTGATAGCATGCTAATTAGGTAGTCTTTGACCTGGTTCATACCTTAGTGTGTTATCATGGATTTCTCTTGTGCTTTTCTTTATGGAAATTCCCTTCCCTTTCCTTTCCTCCCGTCCCCTCCTCTTTCATCAAAATGTCCATTCTCAACAATCACCATGGAATTTGTTAATGTAACCTGAGCTTAGGAGTACATGCTCAAATTATTAGTGCTGAAAAAAATATGAACAAAATCACCAAAGGTCCTCGAAACCCAAAGCTAAAAAAAAGCTTTAGGCGCACAACCCCCAATCCCCATGTGCATAGCTAAGTGGAGTCATGTGCGGCACAATCTTTGGAGTCTACTGGAACACAAATTTAGAGTCACCATGACATCCCCCCTCCAGTGAGATGGAGGGCCAGGCCATTTCAGTTCTGATGTGAGATGGGTTTGGGGCTAATAAACATGTCAAAACCTGGCACATCTCTCTCTTAGTGTACCTGGATGCCATGTTACCGTGCATAAACTATACCTATGTCACTATGCCTGGTTGCCTTTACTCTTCCTCCATGGGCTTGGCTTCATGTTCTTCGTGAAGCCTTTTTGTTCTCATCCACTTCTCTGTCCTCCCTCCCCCCTTTCCCGCCCCCCAAATTACGTCCCGGTCTCGAAAATCGAAAACCACCTAAGGTTTTTATGCATAATAAAGCCCATAGCGTCAAGCTTTACGTACCATGTAATGCAGTTGCAAAGAAATTTGCTCGTGTATTTGGGGAGCATCTTATATTCATGAATATTCATCCTAGAAAAGAGCCCTCCCACTCTTAAGGATGATCGACCAATGCATAAACACATAACCGGGGCCTCCTACACCTAACTTCCCCTCGGTTGGAGGGACATTCCCCAATTGTGGGGGTGGGACTTGACTCCTTGTTCTAGGCCCACTTACCCCTAAAAATGGGGAATTACCCGAAAGCTGCAGCTTTACATGACACCGTCCTCCAAGCTCACATCCATTTTTGTTGAGGTACACAGCTGAAGAAGGGGTATGATTGGTGTCTTTGAAAATTTGTCTGTTTTATGTTGATGTGTAGGAGGAGGAGGAGGAGTTGGAGGAGGAGGAAGGTTACAAAAATGCATTGGGAATTGGCATGATAAGGTGGGGTACTAAGGATTGAAGAGTGGTGGGAGTCAGTGGTCAGGAATTAGGGGGGGTAGTGGGGGGAGAGTGGGGGCCGGCCATGAGCAAGCAAGCCCCTTTTGCTTAAAGCCTGCTGTCTTTCTGCCTCTACATCATGATTCACGATGTGTAAAGACCAACCTTTATGTTGTGTTTCGTCACCAATACAACAATCTTTTGTTTGTTTGTTTGTTTGTTTGCTTGTTTGTTGTGGCGGTTGACTCTCGAGCTTTTGAAAAATCTTGAGTTTCACCGGGAGAAGAAAAAACCCAAATGCATGACCACCCTTCTCACTCACTTCACCGGGAGAAGAAAAAACCCAAATTCATGATCGCCCTTCTCACTTCATTTGGAGATGCATGACCGCCCTTCTCACTTCACTAGGAGAAGAAAAAAACCCAAACCCAAATGCATGACCACCCTTCTCACTTCACTAGGAGAAGAAAAAACTCAAATGCATGACCGCCCTTCTCACTTCACTAGGTGAAAGAAAAACCCAAATGCCCGACCCTCCTTCGAATTTCACTAGGAGAAAGAAAAACCCAAATGCCCGACCCTCCTTCGAATTTGACCAGGAGAAGAAAAAATCCACATGTATGACCACCCTTCTAATTTCACCCAGAGAAGAAAGAACCCAAATGGGCAACCGACCACCCTTCTCTTCTCTTCTCGTCCCCCACACAAACTTGAATACATATTTGTATGGACATTGTGTTAAGAGTCAGGATTATTAGTGTTTTCTTTTTTTCTTTTTCTTTTTATAAATGTAACTAAAGTGGCAATCATCCATAGGAAGATTTAGCCAAATTTGGCTATATATGACATAAGGAGTTTTTTTTTAAAATTGAGCATCCTTCTATAGTTTCTGCTACCAACTGAATTCACATTTTTAAAAAATCAAGGAATTTTCACATTTTTCTCTAAAGATTTATGGGGACAAATGTGGCAGTTTTGTGGGGGTGGTTATTTGACCCTCTTTTTCCCCCCCCCCCCCCCCCCACAATTTTAAGAAGTGTGGTTGTAGGTCAGAACTGGGTATGTATATGACTTTTGAGAACCATGGTTATGAACATAAAGCCCCTATGCCTGGTGGGAGGGGGTTTGGTGCAATTTCTAATACCCACCCAGCACTAATTTTTTTTAAACCCCAGTTTTAGGTCAATTTTGGCCCCCTCTTTTCTTTTTCTTTTTTCTTTTTTTCCTGTATGCATATACTGTTATCATCCCCACTTTTAATTTTGGCCCCCTGTACTCTCAGTACCCTGAGTTTGAGCTCAATTTGGTCCCCTCTTTTCTTTTTTCTTTATTTTCCTCTGTATACATATACTGTTATCATCCCCACTTTTGCTTTTGGCCCCCTGTACTCAGTACTCTGAGTTTGAGGTCAATTTGGTCCCCTCTTTTTTCTTTTCTTTTCTTTTTTTCTTTTTTTTCCCTGTATACATATTACTGTTTTTGTCCCCACTTTTGATTTTTAGCCCCTATACTCAGTACCCCCGAGTTCGAGGTACTTTACGAATAACTCTAAAGTGCCCCCAAAACTTTCAGCTCCTCCAATAGGATGATGGTTCTTGGTGGTGCCGAAGGCGGTGGCCGGGGGGCGGGGGGCACATGACCATAGATATGCAAACCAGGTGCTTACAAAAATCTAAAATGCAAGTCATCACCACAAGCCCAACTCTTTCTTTCCTTGAGAGGAAATGAACATTATTAAGACATATTACATGTATTCTCACTAGAAATTTTTTTTTAAATTTTTTTTAAATTTTTGGTCCTTCATAATTGGGCTTCATTGTCAGGGTCTTGTTCACATTTTGAAATAGTTACATAGTTGTGTTCACACTTTGGCCAGCAGCACAAGCCACACTATAATAATAAGACATGGTATTGGAGATATGGATTCTTGTGCTTACTACTTGTCAAGAATTAGTTGGTCTTTGTGTGTAACTTATGTAGAGAGTAGTGAGTGAAATTCATATCAAATAATCACCGATATAATTGTCACTTGCACACCAATTAGTCCAACAAAACTGCCAATTCTTTTTTAAGGATTCTAAAATAATTGGAACCTAGTTGTTAGTGGTTGATACCAAAGGTGTGCTACAAAACCTTAATTAACCAATTCTTTTAGGATTCTAAAATAATTGGAACGTAGTTGCTAGTGGTTGTTGATACCAAAGGTGTGTAACAAATCCCTAACTAGAAGAGATTGAAGTTTTGGGGTTATAATTGTTAAGAAGTCATAAAGGGAAAATTAGGCATGTGTGTGGAATCATCTAGTCCTTTGTCTTTAATTGGTGTTGGTACGGTGCATATAGAGTTTTGGTGGGGGTGAAGCCCAAGTACATGAATAAGGGTATCTAAAAACTTACCAAACTAGTTTGATTCAAGCAAATATTTGTTTCATATTCTTATTGCCCCTAGTATGAGTTTAAGGAGATACTTAGACTCCAACACTACCAAACATGTATGAGCTCTCAATTATTTTTGCAATATCAATATTGTTTCATCGGTGATTTTGTTTTGCATGGTATTAGCACAATGGTTTTTGGTTTTCACTTTTGTACTTTGTCCTTTGCCTTCAAATAGAAGGTGAATAATAGAACTTGATTTCTTTGCTTTTGATATTGCCACCATCATGCATCTTTTTATGTAAACATTGGAAAGCACAATCTTCCTTTTGAAAAGGTGATTGCAAATTGTGAAATATCAAGGTTCGGGCCTCACGGAATGATAGTGTCAATTTTCAATGATTCTTGTGGCTTTTCTTTTGTGTTTGACTTGGACAACAACTTATTTTTAAACTTGTATGAATTTTTTATACTTCCAAAACAAAGAAAGAATGAAAATTCGACAAAAGACAAAGAAGAAAAAAATTGTTCTTTCATCAAAGATTACAAAGCTTTGGGAATGAAAAACCCTATCAAAAGAGTGACCTTGTTTAACAACAATGTTCCTAGAAGACCTAGTGATATTTTTCACAAAAGGATATGAAATTTTATCTTTTAAAAGCTCATGATTGCAAATGTCATGGACAAAAAAAACTACCATGACAAAAAAAAACTTTTAAAAATACATGGAAACTAGGATTAAGTATGTCAAGAGCAACCCTAGATTTAAGTTCAATCACAAAACAAAATAATTAAAGACAAGAACACAATGAGTGCAAGAAAAATGTTGAATGAAATTTTATTTTAATAATATATCATGAAAATATAAACAAGAATGAAAGAAACAAAGTTATGGTGCAAGATATGTTGAACAAATTGAAAACAATGAAAGGAAATATCTTTATTTATAACCATTTGGAGAGTTGGTTCAAAGAAACTTTCGTATGGCCCATTGTCCAAGGAACCTTTTTGAACACCTTCCTAACTACACATTATGTATGAAAATTGAAAGGTGGTGAATAAATTTCATAGATTATAAATGAAAAGCAAATAATGATGAATGAATTTCATATATTATGGATGAAAAGAGGACATTCATGAATGAATTCATCCATCAATGATGATGTTCACAGCGATGCTAGTAGTGATGATGCCAATGATAAATTTCATAAACTACTACATCAACTATCTTAATTGAATTATCCTCAATGTCAAGTATTTCATCACTGGAAATGATGAATATGCGCCATAATCTTACAAGCCTAAAGTTACTTATTGATTAATACTTATTAGACCTTATGGAAGGAGTGAATGATTCGTACAAAGCAAAAAATTTAACCATGTGTGATAAACATCTTTTGAATGTAACCCCTTTACAAACCAAGCTTTAGGGTTTAGGGATCCTAGTTCAAGGTAAGTTAGTTTTGTCATTTTTGTGTGTGTTTTAAAATTTTGATTTGTTCAATCAACTTTTGAGTTAGAATGCCATTATTCAAAAATTGTTGTCATGATTTGTAGACTCATCCTAGGCTACATAACTTTGGTAACTTTGGTGTGGTTCATCCATTACCAAGTCATAATAGGTTTTCAATGGATGTTGCATTATTGAGTGCTGACTACTAGGTCACATAATCCCAAATACACAAAAAGTTATTTCACCACCCTAGGTCACTAGAGCCCCCTTCTACATTCTTGCATTTTCGGGCCTAATGATAGTTGAAACTTGGAACATGTGACCTTTGGCTAATTTAATGCCTACAAATATTTGAATTTAAAACATGGACCACATACATAAACATGGCACAATCTTTTGATTTTTTAAACTTTAGATTTGGTTCTTTAAGTTTTTCAAAATAAAAAAACTTTTGATTTTGGGTTTTTGAAATATATAAAAATGAAAAAAAACCTTTGCCATTGGTTCAAGGTTTTTGGAAAGTTTTTGGATAGTAAATCTTCTAGTTTTAGGGGTTTGAAGATATTCAAACCACCAATGGGTTTCATCGAATAATTGGTAATTATAGGTAGGTATTTTGACCCCATATTATTATTATTTTAAATAGAACCTTGATTGAAGGTTTAAATAAGTTTTACAATTTTTGAAATTTGTGTTCTTCAAGGGTCAAATTTTGTTCTTGCAGTTTTTACAACAATTGATAAAAATACTTACACCTATCCATCAATTCTAGGTTCCCAATAATAAAGAACTTCGCAACACTAATTTATACCAGTCATGTTATTTATTTATCTATTCAAAGCCTAACTCAATTTTGGCCAATGCTAGTCTTTGAACCTTATTCATAAGCGAAGTCAAAAATTTCATTTGAAGATTTAAAACACAAGCTATGGCCAAAGTAATGGTCATAAGACAAATTGGCAATTTGATTTCAAGTGATAAAATGTCGAATAAAATGGTCAAATCTGTAATGTATTGTTAGAACATTTTTTTCAAAGATTGCAATTTTGCCTTTGACAGCTTTTTTTGGGAGTCCATATGAAGGTCTTATGAGCTCACAAAGTAACAATACTTGGGAGTCTTGAAAATTTATGTCACTTTGATGTAGTTCCCATTGCCATTTACAAGGGAACCCAATATGGGAAAGTGGTGGTGGTAATCACATTAAAAAAATAATTGTAATCTATGAACTATGTCAAGGTTATGGGTTGTAGGGTTTTATGTTTGATAGATTTTTAAATAAGTTGACTTAATTGGTCTACGATAAGAATGTTTTCATTTTATCTCATTCATGTGTTGTAGGATGGAGGTTAACAAAAATGTTGGTATAATATTAGATTTTTTACATACCAATTAGATCAAGGTGTCATAATTTTGCATTATGATATTAAAAAAGAAATATGAATATTAACCCCAAAAATTCAAAATTTTGATACTAGGTCGCTATATATATATAGTGTTCAAATTTTCCAACAATAACACAAGTATGAATAGATGGATATTATTAAAGACCAAGTATAGAATATTGAGTAGGTATCTAGTATTAAATTAAAAAATTCATGAACAAGGCTTGGACTTCAAACATTTGATTTTGTTGGAATAATACCTTATTACTTGGATTCAACATACAAGGAAATTTAACACATTTGAGAATATCCCAAAATAAACATTCATCAAAGTGACATGTATGGCTCATATTATCTTGTTTGCACCCATATGAAAACATCAAGGTCATGAAATGCTTGATTTGGTTGGAATCATGTTTTGGTGTTTGGATTCAATACACAAAGAAACACCACATGTCTAACAAAAACATGGTCATTCTAAAATAAATTATTTATTTTTTGTTTAAAAAACTAATAGAAGTGAAATGCATCATTTTTGAAACTATAAATTTTATAATTTGTGTTATAAAAAGAAGGAAAAACATATGAATTCAATCCAACATTAATATTTCAAATATGTGTCCTCCAATAATTAATGGTATCAATTTACATCACTTAAACAATTGATTGCAACTTGAAAAAAAAATTGTCAATCACCATTGAAACATCCATTTTCAATCAACTATTGTCATCAATCAGATTTGCCTTAACAACCCAATTTTTTCTTTAAATCCCCCTTTAACATAACAGGGCAAACATCTATGACATCATTTGGCAAGTTCTTGCAAATGATCATTGGGTGTAATCATAGTAAAACAAACTTCATTTTTCAACTATAGTAGCTCTAGTAGCGTTTGGAGCTTTTTAAAACATGAAGACCTTCGTACCTTTGCCAGTTTGACACTAATTATATTATTTTCAAAAATTACTTTTTCCAAATCAAAAGATATTATGAAGAAAAATAATGCATATTTAGAAATATTCCATTTGTTGAAATGAATGTTTCAAAATTAATTAATTATTCAACGGACATGTGTTGAAATGGCCAAGGCACTTTGGTAATCACATGATGAGAAACCCATTGATCATTCATAAAGTTGATGACCAAAGGAAAAATATCAAATTTGGTTTTTGGCATTCACAAATTGAACTTAATACTTTTTATTGCACATTGAACAAGAACATGCAAAACATACACTTCCATAGTCTTATGTAACACGGCAAAAAGATAATTTATAAGTTGTTTTTGAGATGGGAAATCAACATTACCAATGCATAACTAGCCTATGAATTATTTTACAATAATTCATTAAGTACATTATTTTTACATTATTTAATTTTTGCTTCTTTATAATTGAATAGATCAGATATGAGATCAAGCTCATTGAATTTTTACTTATGACTAATTTGAAATAAGTATGTCACTAATCTAACCCAATCTCCAAAAATAAGTCTAAAATAGGTCTCTAGTGAAAATATCCCCATATGTAGTAGGGGCCATAAGATCTTCCTTTATTTATCATATTAGAAGGAACCAATTAGACAAAGTTGACAAAAGAAATTGGAAGCCAAAAAGCCATCATAAATTTCACTTGGTTTGAAGGGTGAACTCTATTGGCTACATGGGTTTCAATGCCCTTGTAGGCAACGTAGTCAGTGGGCCTATAAAATTGAAAAGGAAAATTTGTTCCATATTTAATAGTTTTTTTTTGGCTAATGCTATGACCTTTTTTTTGCTAGTATTTTTTTAAAAAAAAGTAACAACTTTTATTTGCTTTAAACCCAAATTTTATACTGAAAAAGTACATACCTTTTTCCAAAAAACTTTCACAGGATAGAAAATAAATAAATAAATAATTGCCATCCCAAAAAATAAAAAAGAACATCATATTCATCAGAAAAATCTTTTCTTTCTATACAAATTTCCAAATACATCTTTACCTACAAGAGCATGCATGAAGGAAGAAATACTTGAAACCCACATCAATTAATTAATTAATTTTTACTTCAATTTGTACATGATAACCCAAGCTCATGAGCAACTTTCAATGACCCCTATAGCTAGCAAAATTGAAATGGTATCATGGAACTGGAGTTTTTACAAACATAAAAAAATACTTAATTCCATGATGGGTCATCTGATGGGGGTTCTTTTCACTAATTATTCAAAAAAATAAAACCACACAAATCATTAACTCATATATATGGTGATTTATTTCATGAACATGAGGTTGATCTTTTTACACACTGATTGGTTCACTCTTTGACATTGGAAGCTTTCATTACATATATTTTAATCTTGACAATAATAAACTCATAATTCCTTGTTGTAAAAGTTACTATTGCTTTTGTCATATAGTCCTTAAAGCTCAAAAGGATACCAAAAGCCATTCCATTGGATAGTGGTGAGAGAAAAATTGCCTAAAAACAAATTATAATGATGAAATAATAATTAACCAAAGAGGAGAAGGAGACAAAACTTCTCAAGACACTCAGATTTTGGGACTTTTTGAGCTTCAATGGAGGGGTATATCATGAGAGGATCATGAGGGATCAAAGTAAATGAGCAAATAATATATCATGATTTACAATCCTACTAGAGCATTGCATTGTTGTCATTGGTTGCTTCTTTGGAAGATGTTTTTTTGGGGAAGGTTGCCAAAGCAAGAAGTGGGAAGTTTCATGAACTTTAAAAGCAAATTATAACACAAATCTTTAGAGAAAGAGAGAGAGATGATTTCAAGTGCCCAATTTGCATATAATAAATTGCAACTACCTTAGGTGAATTTACACACCTATATTAAGACAAAATGCAACTTTCTCTTTTCTTTTTTAGAAAAAAAAGGGTCTAACCTATAGGAACAAAATAAACTACTTTTTTATTTCAGAAATTATCATAGCAATTAAGATGGGAGGTCAAGAAAACAATAACCTAGACCCCCCTCTCCCTCCCTTCCTCTCCCACCCCCCCCCCCCCTCCCCCCCCCCCCCCTTCCCAATGATATGTACTAGCTTTAATTTGAAAGCCCACCTCATTTACATTCATGATTCCAATCCAGTTCATACCCTTGTTATTAAATGTCCTCCAGGAGTCCCTTGGGATTTACACTTATGTATAATAAAGTTAGCCAATGTCCTTCCCAATTTGATGGTGGAGAGGAGTAGGGTTATAATGATAGGAAGTTGATAGAAAAGAAGAGTCATGGAAAGGCTTTATAATTGGAGCCTTAAATGCTATGGACCAACATAATTTAACTTAATTTGGGTCATAAATTATTGGGTGCAATTATTGGCCATTAATGCCCTACCCGCCCCCCATTCTTCCTCTCTAATTAGGTGCATATATATATATATATATATATATATATATAATGTACATACAAAGTGTAATTTTGGCTTGTCTTACTACCTATTACTAGAGCCACCTATGTGGCCTTTTCCTCCAAAGGTCCCCAAATTTAAGTACCTTTTCTTGGGGTCCTTTCTTCGCCTCTTTCTCCCACTTGCTCTCACAATGGGTCTTTTTTGGTACTTATTTATTATAATTATTTTATTGTCTTGTACATAGGTACCATCTTCATTAATTAAATTTCTTAATTCTCTCTTATCAATGCATAGTGATAAATTATTTATTTATTTATTTATTTATTTATTTATAATTATGACCCGAAAGAAAATAAGAATCAGCTTTCACTATTGCCTGGTAGGTAGCTCCTTGGAGTCCTCTCCCCTATAGATTTTCTGAGTATTATTCCAATTTCCACTACAATGACCTAAATTCTAATGTTTTTTAATAGAAAATTGTGATGTAGCCAAATTGGTGATGAGAGAAGCCTCTCCATAAGAATATTTATCCAAATTTGGCTATACATGATCACATATAAAAGTATCCTTCTATAATTTGACTACCTCCTGGAACCCATTATTGCAGAGATCTGGCAATTGGTATTTTACTCATTTTTTGAAATTCTTGTGAATCTGGGTCTTTTTTTTCCCCCCTAAAAATTCCATTGCATAGTTCCAAATCAGATTTTTTTTAAATTCAAAAAAAATTTGCAAAAATTCACAAAACAAAAACACTGGAGACTATGAGATGCCTTTTATTTTTTTACAAAGTGTTTAAAAACACTCCTTTTTCCGCCCCCAAAGTGGCTATTATTATTTTCTGGTTTTAAATTATGTTTTTTCAAAATGTCTCACAAAAATTTCACAAATTAACAAAAAAATCGCTTCCAAAAAATCACTCAGATGAATGAGTCTGTTAAGGGAGCCTTCCAGGTGAAGAAGTTAATAATACTAGGTACTTATATAGCCAAGTTTAGCCCAATTCAAACCTACCCAATTAATTTATAATGTCACAAAAAGAAAGCCCCATGGCATAAGGGTTAGGGTTTTTGTTTTTTTCTAATTTTGTGATTCTTTTTCTTTTTTTTTAATTTCCAATATTTCAACAAAATTTCGAATTTATACTGAAAAATAAATTCCAAAAACCTACCAATTTTTTGTCAGGAAAAAGAAAAAGAAAAAAACAAAACAAATTTTGTGGAGAAAAACACTGATCAGGGTTAGCCTGGAAAAATGCCAGCTGAAACATAACCGGGTATCTGTTTAGCCACGACTACAAGAGTCAAAAATTAACCCTAGAAGAACACAAATCTTCCTAAGTGTGTGTAGGGTGGTGTGATCAACACCACGTGAGTCTTGAGGGTTAAACCCTAAACCAACTCCACCTGGGTTTACAGACTCCAGAGTAATATCCTTCAGGGGAAGTCCAGAGTTCACACCAGTGTGGGGACGGTTCTTTGAGTTTTGTAATAACCGCCAGTTCCAGGTATTTGGAAAAAATAAGAATCAAAGAAATACTCTGGGTCCTCTGGTATTTGGGAAATTCGGGATAAAAGAACCGCCGGTTCCAAACCACCAAGTTTCCTAAAGAACCGGTGGGTTTTTAGGTGGTTATTTGGCTTTTCCCAAAAAAATCATGACAACCATGGTTACATACAATAACCGGGTATGTGAGTTTTTACAAAGACGGTTATATGTCAGATCCGGGTATTTGGATTTTCTGATAATCGTGGTATTGAGATATTGGCATTGTCCATTCATCTTTACTAGTTTAGCATGTGTGGTTGGCCCAAGTGTGAACTCGTTACCCAACTAACTTCTCCAATTTATAGTTAGTGAAATTATATATCTATAACTTTTATGATACCCTTAATAATAATGTCAAATTTGACACAAATTAGTAAATTTTCATTTGACAAGTTTCTTGAATATGTTTTTTAGAATTAATCAATTATAGAAGCATTGTGGGTAATAATGAGAAATTTTTGAAATTTTCAATAAATTATACTTGAAAATTAAATATGTGAAAAAATTATGCACAATAGAACATTTGTTAGTAGTGTGTTAGTCCCCAAATACTTAGTCTTAAATCTCAAAGTAGTACATAGTTTAATCCTCTAAAACACTCTAAGAAATTTCTTAATGCATTCAAATAGCACCCTACACACTTTAATAATGCCTCTTCAACACTAGGAGGCAATTAAGCTACTTATTATTGGAGAATGACATTTATTTCTATGTTCATGGCATGGCTATTGGTTACTTGACTACCTATTTGTGTTAAAGGATAAACTTTGTGATTTTTCAAATTGTCGAGAAAATCTACATTTACAATGCCAAAAACATAGGACACTAAAGATGAAATGATGAATTGCCTTTAGGACCACAACTTAGTTATTTGGGCACACTTGGGCATCAAATCTAACATCACCATATAGTATTATATGAAACAAGTAAATGGTATTTTAGAAGCAAAATGAAAAATGTGATTATTGAATTCAAAATTCAGAACATTTAAAATTGCTTTTCAAAGTCCTTAAAATATGATGAATATTTGAATTTAAAACACACCTTCATTCCATGCCATTGTAGTCAAAATTGTGGCATGGAATATGGTGTCATGACATTGATATAAAGATTTTTTTCGGAAGGATGTTGATGATCAAAATATTAAAATATGCACTAAGTTATGGATTTTTAATTCATTGAAATTAATTATCTAGATGAATTCATCTTTCAAATATATCATTCTAGAGCATTAAGCTATGGTGAACAAAGCCTTGCTAATGATTCAATGTCGTATGAGGTTGTTGATTCAAATTATATATGTGTTTTTTTTTAAAATTGAACTTTTGTTGGACTCCACATGTAGAAGATGTTCCACCTTAAAAGCTTCACCCCTTTTTTGTTTTTCAAATAATATAACATCCCCATGAAGATGTCAAGAAATCATTTCTTGTTGTCAATAATGGCTTCGCTTATAACTACACCTTATATGATTTTAAATTCAAGGAATAGTAATCCCTTGCAGAAAAAACACAACCTTTTGTCTTCTACATTCAAATTTGGACCATATTAATGCATGTTTATTTTGAATCTATGTCTTTTTTTTAAAAATCTATTTTCAACACCGTATTAATGAGGAGCTTTTCAATACCTTCTCCACCAATATGCATCCCATTTCCCTTTAAATGAATTTGAATTCAGTTCAATTGAATTTTAATTTGATTATTGAATTGGAATTCAATGAAGTTTGAATTCCTTTCAAATGTATTTAAATCAAGTTTAAGAATTTGAATTCAACTTAATTAATTCTGAATTCAAGTTGCATGTAATGTCATTCAATATTTTCATTTGAATGGAACTTAATTTCCACAAAATCATTCACTTTTTGGTATCATTGATTGGTTTATCATCACTAGTAATGTGCAACAATGTGGAGCCCAAGTAAGTAAATTCTAATCCCTAAATAGCCCACAATAAGATTTGCAATTGGCATTGCAAACATGAACATGTGAAAATTTCAAACATCCTATCCAAAAATTAACAAAAATATATTTACCCTAAAATATACCCTTTGGGTATAGTAAGGTAGAAAATTTACCCAACCAACAATTGTTCATACCTATATAGATCTTAATACTTGATGGTATGAAAAAACCTTTCATAGTACAACTAACATAATATCAAAGAATGGACATATTAGTACAACACTCTTAACACAAGTTCAAATTATTTAGATAAGCAAGTTGCCAAGTACGTTGAACTTTATAAGCCAGCATTAGGTTTAATTAGTTGTATACTCATATAAACCCCAGTTTTAATTAATAGTTATAAACTTTGTATATCAATACAATTCATAGCATGGGGAATGTGTAATGTGGACATGAAACTAGACCTAGTTTTCAAACCAAGCCTCATAAATTCTTGAATTTGAAAAAAACAAAGTGTCAAAATTGAATCCACAAGGTTTAAAATTTTTTTTATATCAGGCTCAAACCCACACCTGGAGAACCTAACTTATTTGTATTATTATTTTATTTTTTATTTAAAAAATCAACATCAGGACTAAAGGTTCTCTTGAAAAGGAAGAACCAACCCAACATTGATGAGTAGTGCAGCCAAAGTAAACGAGCCTAGGCAAAGCTTGCTTCATGGGTATGACACAACAGCTATGGTGTCTTTGTCTTCTAGATCCATGAAAGAATTGCATGACAATTCCTTTCCAAGAGTGACGCCCTCCTGTAGCTCCAGGTGTTGGGTATATATTCCTGTAGTTGCATGCAAAGTGATGTTGAGAAACCTGTGATATCATCTGCTTACTAAACAACTTGGAGCAGCACCAAAGAGAAATTCATGACCCTTCTTTAGACTGTTGTTGACAACAACAATATATGACATGCAGGTGCTTGTGTTATATGCTCACTTAGTGTGGGTACTATGCCTTTGTCACATCTCATTGTCTTGTTATTGTACCCACAACATTGAGAAAAGTATTGGACTGCTCAACTGTAGACCAAATGGTTGCAAAAGTGGATGTGAAGCCCAAAATTCCAACAAACCACGCTTTGTTCCATTTTAATGCTTGCTGTGAGCTTCCTAACATTTATCACCCAATCTTATGGCTTGGAAATTGGAACCATTTCACTCATCGACTGTACTTGCAGGGGAACTGGAAAATGTACTAAGGAGTTTTTCCAACCATGCCATGCTTGTCACCCTTCCATAAGGTGATAACAGGTTCTCCTGAGTTCTGTTCCAAAGCATAAGCAGTTTTCTCACCTGCATGGATCCACATTTCAATTGTGTTTTCAGTTGTCAATTCACATTAAGATGGACACTTGCAATACAAAAAAGTTGAGTGTGGAAATGGCTACCTATCCCACTTAGGAAATCACTTGGAAAAGGGTCGGAATAGGACCGCAAAACTGGTTGTGGTTTAGGGACCTTTATGTTGAAGGTTTCCATTTTCCTTTGAATGAATACTTGCTTGCCAGGTAAAAATCAACATGGCTTTGAACATAAGCAGTCTAGATTTTCCTTTTGAGTGCATTATGAAAGTGTACATCACCCCATCAGATATTCTAGGGGAGTTGGTTGTATGGAAGTTGTTGATTTCATACACGTGTCCTACAAGCAATCAATGTCCAGTGACAATTGGACATATCTTGGTCATGCTAGAAGCAAGTGTTTAATACCCATCCATGCAACAGTTCTAAACTAAGGACTTCCATACCTTTGTAATTGTGTTGCAAATAGCTTGTTTGATATGTGGTGATATGGGGTTGGTTATATGTCTCCATCCTTTGGCAGCCCCAACGTTGTCAAGTCTTAGTACAACATCACAACTTAGTTGACAAGGCACAAAATGCTACTGACTTTTGTGCAATGCTTTTAGGCATGCATGGTTCCGTGTTACAATTGAGTTTCTCTTAAGGTCTTCAACAAAACTTTCATGTCATTTCAATTTCATGTTTGATTTGGGCCCTCTTTTTCCAAAGTTTGGATGGAAAAGACACATCACTATTGCTTGGAGTTTCATGCAACATGGTGTAGCGACACATTGAAACTTAGAATTCATGCAAATTTCATTGACACCCATAACATCATATAACTCTGCAATTACGAGGTTCAATGTTATACTTGAAGGGATTCATTTTGTTTAAAATAATAAAGCTGTCCAATTTCAAGTTAGGAAAAAATATGACTTATTAAAAAAAAAAACCTTTCAATTGACCAAAGATTTGCCATCACCAAACACAAAACACATAAAACCCATGTATTAAGGATTCATTATTGGGCAAAAAGCTACGGAGTCATCCAACCTGATGTACCAGAATCATGTGTGGCAACATGTATTCATAAATTCCTTGTAACCAATATATATGCGTAGAACATGTTCTAATCGAACTCAACATAGTTGAACTTGACCATATGGGGGTTCTAACCTTTGCCTCCAAGATAGTTTGTACCTATTGTTCTATCGTGTGTAAAGGTTGAACATGAAAGATGTCCTCTAAATTTTCAAGCAACTTGCTAGGCAAAAGTTAAAGTTCAAAATGGTTTAAGATTTTGAATATGGCTTTCTTATATTAAAAGAAAACCCACTTTACATCTTGGTGGAAATGGTGTTTTGTAATATTAGAATAGCCAGATTTTTATTTTATTTTTCAAAAACCAAATAATAACAATAATAATAACAAAACCTTTACCTAGTTTCACCTATTTACTTTCACTTCAGCAAAAGGGGAAAAGACATGAAAGGAGATGAAGGACTTGTCAAAAAAGTAAAATTTGTTGAATTATTTTAGTAATTGCTAAGTGCCGAGTTTGTTTCTTGAACAATCTTTAAGGTGATTCATAAATTTTTCATCCTATTATCAATCATTACATTGGTTGTTGTCTATACATTAAAACATAACAAAAAAACAATTTTCCCATCACAATGACATAAGGTATGTGATTATCCAAAAGGTGAATAAAATAGACTTGTAAATAAATAACTTTGTTCATGACCTTGTACCAGGCTCCAACCCATGCCAAAAACACTTTGTGATTGTAAATGGAGTAATAAAACCATCATTATAAGAAATCATATATTTGATTACCCAAATAATGACCAAATAAATCTTTTTAAAAAACCTTTATGAAGATAATTAATAGTTGGAAGCCTTTCACACCATGTGGACAAATGAATGGTTCTTCTCTTTCAAGGTTGGCTAAGCACACCTTAATGACAAATGCCTCCACCTCTTGTGTAGTTGGGATTCCCTCATATTATCCTTATAATGTGTTTGAATTATTGGGAAATTCAGTACAAAATCCATTTTTTGCCAAAATTGGGAAAAGTACCATTCTTTGAACCATAATTTCTAGAATCTTAGCTACGTCAAGAGTTCTACCTACAAACACAAGAATAAATAAAGAAACACAACATCATTATCATGAGGGGATATTTAATGTAAAATTTGGGATCTACGTGCATCAAACAATCATTTTTAGAGGGTATAGAACAATTATCCAACGTACTATTTATCATCCTATTAATTATTTAGTTTTCATATACATATATATAGAGAAAAGATACCTTATATTATACTTAAAGTGAATATCTGAATAAAATATACTTTATTAACTTATAATTTTTACCCAACAACCAATATATTGCACTTTATATTTTTATTCACGTATTTATTAATTTATTTAACTAAATATGCCCTCAGGTAGTACGTAAAGAGGGTGATTTCAATTTTTAAACAATACAAATGTACATCGTTATTAAATAATGAATGAATGAAACTCATATTATTACCAAATTTAGGGATAACTAAGTTTCACCCTTTTTTTTCCCTTTGGTGTTGTTACTACAGTTGCATATACTATTCTTATAATTATTCTTGAGTCTTGTGCATTAAAATATCAGGTTCCAACATTCCTAATTTCAAAATCTTAAAAACGAATTGAATTTTTGAGAAATAAATCATTTTGTCAATGTGGAAGCTGATGTTGGGAAAAAAAAAGGGGGAGGGGGGGGGGGGGGGGGGGGGGGGGTTTTGGGGAAATCTGTTTTTAGTTCAATTTCGGCTCAATTTTGTGTTTTCCAAGGCCAAATTCACCAAAAAAATTGACTTCACAAGAATTAGAAAGAATACTCCTGCAAGTCCAAACTTTGTTTAACACTTGCCACCCAAAAGACACACCACTTTTATTACAGCATTGCATTGCATTGCATTTGGAGGCCATAACCCAAGGCTTCCCACAATCTCCCTCTAAATAGAATTGCAATGGCAAGCCAATGTGAAGCAATCCAAGAAAATTCCTACTGTATTTGGAGGGTACCTTATATTCATGAATATCCTTCATACAAAAGAACTTAGAGGGATATTTTGCTTCCATATAGGGATAAGATCTCTCCACTCTTAAGGATCGGGTGTAAGAACCCTTCCCAACCTCCTTCACCTTGTCATCTATGTATGTTGAGGTTCACAATAACTTTATCCCCGGTGCTATATGATGGGCAAAGCCCATGAGTGTGGGGGACATTCCCAAACCATGGGGCCATGCTCAACTACCATTGCCTCATCATAGGGCCCTTATTTTGAGAATGGACCCACCCAAGGATGTTTTACCTTGCACTTTTTGAGTAGTCAGTACTAAGTTAAGCGCATGATAGTCTGTTTCATAGGAAACAAATTTCAAGTTCTGTTGTCGTTTTTCATCACCGAGAGAGACAACAAGATTGCCTAGAACCAACCCACCAGCCTCCAGAAGCAACAAACCTAACCAATCTCAACAAAAAAGGGCACTTTGAAAGAAGCATTGCATCCTAAGAAATAACTACTTTGGGCATTCTTTCATTGCATGGGGATGAATGGACGAATGAATGAACGAATGAATGAACGACTAATAGGCTAGAAGGGTGGGGTCCACACTCCCTCCCCTCATCAGCTCCTCACACAATGACAAGTTTTAATCTGACAAATCCTCATCTCTCTGGTTAAAGTTGTAGGGCACGTTTGTGTACGATACGTTCTCCCGAGGGTGGGGCACCCGAGGGCACGAGCCTGAGGGTGTTCCCAAACCTTAGGAGAACGCATGAGTACAACAACTCTCTTTTGATTTCCTAGCTTCTTTTCTCTGTTTTGTAGAAAAATAAAATAAAATCATGGGAACATATGAAATTTGGGAGCTCCCCCAGCATAATGCCTGAAGGTTCTTCTGCTGGGGGAGATTGCTCAAAATACACATAGAAACGAAAAGGGAGTTGTTTACATTGGGGGATTACTATGGCTGTTCTTTTAGTCATGTTACAATGGCCAAAGTCTTTGCCAATTGTGCAGGCTGCCGATTCTGTTGCACTCCCCTGAAGCGAGTGAGTGAGCAAGTGCACAAGCACTCCCCAGAAGTTTTCTCGAGTTCTAGGAGGGATTCACTGACCATAACAACCTCGGAGAGAACCCTTAGTGTATTTAAAGGGCAGATTGCATTTAGAAATAAAAAAGAGCCAGGCGGAGGGGTGTGAGATTGTAAGATCCCTAACGTGCGCGCATCAAGTAAGCCAATGAGATCTTTGGAAGGGAAACATTTTATTTTAAAACCGTTGATTACCTCGGTTGTTCCGCAGGGTAAGGCCCCGACTGTCAGTGAATTACACTGCATGGACCCAACCCTCGGTGCTCACACAGTAAGTAATCCCCTGATAGATAGCAGGGCCTTCCCCTATACTTAACAGCAAAGAGAAGGTGGCCCAAGGCCAATTTGACAGGTGCATACACCCCCCCCCCCCCCCACAAGCCCATTCAAGGGTATGCTTTCTTTGCAAAATCTAGCCTGGGTGGCCAAGAGCTCTCTAGTTCATTACGGAACTATTATGTTACCACCTTTGTTTGTGGCCCCTGGTTTTGAGTAGGGGAATACCCTAGGAGTGCAGAGTTCCCAAGGAACACCCCAGGAGTGAGGAGTTCCAGAGGTTGAGGGAACGCTTGAGGAGTTCCCCAGGAGAACACCACAGGGGTGAGGAGTTCCGGACCTTGAGGGAACACCCAAGGAGTTCCCCAGGAAAACCCCAGGAGTGAGGAGTTATGGAGGTTGAGGGAACCCCCAAGGAGTGAGGAGTTCCAGAGGTTGAGGGAACGCCCCAGGAGTGAGGAGTTCTTGCCAAGGGTGATTCTTTCGGGAATTCCCTGCTCTGAGGGAGTCACCTGGGCATAATGTAAAGTAAAGTGGGCATGCAATAGTTTTAATATATAATTTTCCTTTTTCCCATGATACGGTAAAGCGGGGTGGGTCTTTGCACTTTACAACAGAGCCTCTAGATACACCAGGAAATTTGGGCCAAGAAGTTAGTTCCTTTTTCATGATGATGTAATGCAGAGGAGGAGGAGAAGGAGGTCAAGAATGTGGGTGGGTAGGTGGGTTGGTGCAGCAGGTCCATAATCCATACTTACTTTTTAGAGGAATGTGGAGAATCACCGCCATGGTGCAGCAAAGAAGGACAACAAACTCAACGACATCCACAGCTCAAAAACTAACTTCACAATCCCACTTCTTTAAAGAGAAAGAGGGGGGTTTGGGTGGGGAGCCAATATGGTGGGGTGTTCTTAGGAAGGACTAATATTCCAGGCCCAAAATAGTGACAGCCAATTTTAGGAATAGAATTTCCATGCAACCAATGAGAAGTTGGGTCATGGAAGAGCCCATATAGATGCCCCATCGACGAATTAGGGTTTTGGTGTAGGTGCCTAAACCCTAAACCCTGTTACAGGTTCAGCCCAGTGTTTTTTTTTTCCTGGAGAAAATTTGGCTCTTTTGGGACAAAGAAGAGGGGAAATTTTTGGAAATTTCTATTTTTCTTGTGCCAGAAATTCAACTAATTTTTCTAATTTTTTTTTGTTAAGTTTTGGCCAAATTTTTTACATGAAATACAAAACACTGGTCCAGCCCCATATTGACTGTTCACAGAAAGGCACTCACACTTCTTTGGAGCCTGTTCATCCAACTCTGTTCATCCAACATTCAATTTGGTAGATGTGGCCAAAGTGACAACCATCCATAGGAACAAAGGAGTTTGTATTGGACTCGTTGGCAATCCAAGGAAGAAAAGATGTATATGTCACTTTGAGAATGCTCAGTTCTCTGAGCTAATGAAAGTGTGGAAATTGAATTGCAGGACCAGGAAGTAAGTTCACAGTTGGGTATGAGGTCGACGACAATCGCAATTACATTCACCAGACTGTTTTTGTTGCCACCCATAGGATTAGCAGCAGTGCTGACAGCAGACCGATTGGAATTCCTTGCACCTCGTGACAAAACTGTTCCGATTTGTGCTCCTTCTGCAGCAATCCATGCCTTCGTCCATACTTGCAGGTACATACATACTTCCACACAAGGTTCTTGTAGGAATTCGAGTAGTATGGCTAAATCCTGAAGTGCACTGTCGGCTTCCCACTGCCTGCTTTCCGGGGAATGGCAGCAGGCAACGCATCAACAAGTGTTCTGTTGTTTATTTGAACTTATAAAGAATATATGAAACTTTCATTTTTTTAAACAGCGAACTGTATTTTTGGCTACTTACTTGAATCATGTCTAAAAACCTGTTGATTTTTCTTTGAAAATTTCGAATTCGGCTACAGGAAACCCAGCAAATTGATTCATTTCACATTACAAATTTCACTTTCTGGCGAAATTTTGCCAGTCTGAAAAACAGCTGTTCCAAAGGCAGTGGGCACACAAACATTCCCTTCCCCCTGTCCTGTGAGTTAAGGGCATGGACATTGGAATTGGGCAACATTTGTGGCTATTGCTGGTGAGTGTCTCTTTGAAACCTCTCTCTCGTCAGCTGGAGCTTGCAGGATTGTCTCAAAGTATCGGGCAAGTAAGTGTTGAAAATATGGAAGGTTATTCATTTTAAAGAGATTCACTGACCCTTCAAAACATGGTGCAAGGGAATTGTTCAACAGAGAGTGTCGGTGGCATTATAGAGTGTGCAGGCCACCTCCATCTCGAGGCAGGCTGTTACTGCAAGGGAGGGTTCTTCTAGGCTTGGAGTTTTATCTGGTTTACCTCCCTTCTCTTTAGTTGATATGCTTCATGCAAGGATGGTTCTTCTAGGCTTGGAGTTTTATCTGGTTTACCTCGCTTCTCTTTAGTTGATATGCTTCATGTGCCTGGTGGAAGGTTCAGTTCTTAGTGGTTCACTTTCCTCCTTTTTTGTGGCCCGCCTTTTTTGGGCTGTTTGCTTGCCTGGACTTTGGTCCAGGCCCCCCTTGTTTCTTTTTCTTTCCCTTTCTTGGGTGCTTTCTTTTTATAAAGTTTGGCAGGGCTTCATCAATTGTTCAACACCCAAACTCTCAACTTGATCACACGAAATGCAAGCCTCCAAGTTGATAATTTTGACAACTCCCCATAATTTCAAAAAGTGATTTGGTTCATGACAATTGTAGGTACCTCTGCCAGTTTGGCACTAATTATATTATTTTCAGAAATGTCAAAATTTTCCACAGCAATCACAGAAATCCTCCCCAAAAACAAAATCTTCAGGAAAATAAAGAATCTGATGAAATGTTTGATAACATATCATTTGTTGAAATAGAATCCTCAGTGTTAATATTTAATCATTCAACAAACATGTGTTGAAGTGACCAAGGCACTACAATACTTGAGAGAAGAAGACCATTTTAACCTCTCTTTGAAGCCTTAATAACAAATTTGTGACCAAGGCGCTACAATACTTGAGAAAAGAAGACCCATGATAATCTCTCTTTGAAGCCTTAATAACAAATTTGTGACCAAGGCGCTACAATACTTGAGAGAAGAAGACCCATTTTAACCTCTCTTTGAAGCCTTAATAACAAATTTGAGCTCCGTGCTGCTGCATGCTACCAATGACAATAACTATTTTTTTTAATAATGTTTTCATATGGTTTCCAATAATTCATCATTATTTATGTCAATTTCAATTTTAATTTAAATTAATATAAATTTCATGCACATGAAAAGACACATGTTAATTTGTTTATTCATATTCATGTTGGTGGATAGGAAAAAAAATGAGATAGTTATAAAATGGAGGTGATTATTAGGAAAGGTGAGAAATAATTACTAAAAAAGTTAATAAGAAGAGAAAAATAGTTATTACAAATAAATAAAAATAATTAGACTTGAAAATGAGGTAATTATTTCTGAAATGGTCTTTGTAATGGTCCATTTATGACCATACAAAGGATTCCCAAAAATCCTTATACAAACACCCCAAGTTTATAATGGGGTATCAGCCCACGTTGAAAATGGTGAGAAACAGTTTTGAAAATAAAAATTTCATGCAGCCACCAAGGAAGGCTTAACATGCACTTAGAGGGGCTTAGGTTTTTATCTTTCAAGTTTTTTTCTTAGGGGCAAGAGGGGGAGGAGAGAGGGTGATTTTTTTTTTGGAGTTTTGGGTGCGTTCCCGATGTATTTCCATCAGGTTCTCAAGGGGTTCCCAAACTATTCCTTAGGATGTTCCCAACATCACCTAATAAAACCCCACACATCCAAAAAAATTTACTAAAGGAAAGTATTAATGTTTCCATTGCCCACACCTATTTAATGTTTAAAACCTTGTTTTGCTTATGAAATTTCTAGGGGTTATAGGCTAATTTCTTATGGATTTACACAAATACTAACACCAAGAATATGGACATGAATTTACATGATATCTGACACTCCTTTGGTGTTATTGATAATGCCACGTATTACAACCCAACTTTCCAATCATTAACACCCACCAACCGCAACAGGGACAAATATCTATCAATCTATGTATGTACTGAATCTAATGTAGAGAAAATACAACTTTTCGAGCTTCTTGTCCCAGTTTTACTGGTTCACTTTTGTGTGTGTGTGTGTGTGTGTGTGTTTGTTTGTTTCTGAGCAACAAAGGAAAGGCAAAGGAGAACATTTTGTGTCATTTCTGTTTCTTGTATGGTGAACCCAAAACAAAAAACAAAAACAAATGTCAAGGTGAGAGACCCAACAAAGACACTCAACTACTAGGTAACCAAACTCATATGCACAGCATGCATCATTGTGGGCATAAGCAGTGTTGTGTGTTGTTATTGGAATTTATAAGGAAGGAACTGCCAATCCCAGTTAGTCGTCCAAAAACCTTAAGAACTGGTGGTTTTCATGAAAGTACTTGCAATGAACTTGAGGTTTTATGGCTGGTTGTTTGATTTTTTTCAAAAAAAAAGAGATCCGTGGTTTATCTGTCAGGATCTGTTCTCTTGATTTCTTTTGAGAATTATGATTATATATCACCATGATAACCATTGGTGATCTGTTTCTCTTTCCAATAGCCACTAACACGGGTCATAAGCATCCCAACATTTCAATGGACACAAGAAGAGTAAAAATTGAATGATGATGGAACCTATGTATTGTATGTATGATTCAGCCATGCTCATTCTTCTTTGAAATTCTTCTTGTTTTTAAGCTCCTAAATTGCTAACCCAAATTGGCTGTTGAAATCTAGGTGGTGTTGACATGTGAAGGGCACATAAACATCTGATTCAGCCACTCATGCAGCATGATTTGAAGATGGAATCCTCACCTCCTTTCACCCTGGACCTCAAGCTTGACCCTTAGTTCGTGGGCTGAAAGGTACTGACAACTGTGGCTTCCCCAACACACAAAAAAAATTTGATTTTTATGTTTTGTTTCAAGTTCAAAGGGTTCAAACTAGTGGTTGACGCTTGTCCAGATATCCAGGTAATATTTAGTGGTTCACAAATTCAATTCTACATACCTAAACCCTAACCCTAACCTCTATTTAAATGCCTAGAGAAAGACATTACCCTAGGACCCGCCCTATTCCAGGATCAGAATTCAACCTAAGACCTTGATGACCATCAATTCCACTAAAATTTTGAGACCTTGCATTGATGGTTGTGTTAAAAAATTTCAAGGTTTGAGTTCTTCCTTTTTTTTTTTTAATGCTAGGGTTTAGGGTTTTGGCTCCTTTTGCTGCCCATTGTATTCCATTGTTCTCTCTTTTGTGTGTGAGTTTTTTTTCTCTTATTTTGTAGTGCCCTTTCCTTTTTCCTCCTACTTTTTGTTTTCTCATCTCCTTTTCATGTTAGCTTGTTTGTTTTATTTTTGTTGCAATGGTTATTGTGAGCGAAAAATGAAACATCATTGAAATTTTTAAGCTTTTGTTGCATCACCATCATCAAGGTTTCTATTGTATCACCATTGTTGATTTTTTTGTTGCATCACCATCATTATCGTTTTTGGGTATAGGGTTGCTTCTCTCAATCTTTGATAGAACAAAACCCATATAAAAAATGTTTATAATGGCATCCACAAATGCCACAAAACCTACAACAATAATTTCATGTGATGAAAAAGATGGCATTGACTTTATGTTTCAATTGAAGTTGAACTTGAATCACATGAAGCATTCAATTATGTTGAAATATAATGTAGTTTGGGATATTATAACTCTAAACTTGTTGGACAACCAAAGTGTATAGTTTTTTAATCATCGATCATTAGTATAATGTCTTTTTTTGTAGTGAATAATGGTACAACAATGAACATTTGCAACCCATATATGATATGATGTTTTGTGTCATTTTATTCAATTTGAGCACATTGGTGCCTAATGAAAGCATAAAGGGCTTCTAAATTACAACAAGAACCACAACATAAGTGCTTTGAAAAAACATGCTTGTCATGAACATCCAAATTTACATAGGGAATCATGATTGTTTCTGTTACAAAGGGCTACAAAAACCTAAAGTGAAAAGAAGTTACAAAGAAAAGGAAAATTGTCCCTTTTTTCAAATCACATATTTCTTTGGCCACCAACACCTTCATAACAATCAAATCCCTTACAACATGCATTTTTGGAAATTTTGGTGTTGCATGTTGCAAAAGGTTACCAATTTTTGCCTTTTGTTGCAAATTTGTGCCCAAAACACACAGTTTTACAATAGCATGGGCATGTACAATTTTCATCTTGTTGCTAAATGATGATTAAAATGCTCCCAAATATGATGTAAAAAACTAAGGAGAAATGTGTTGTTGCAACACTTGCATCTTATGTTACTTGTATATGTCTAAATGTATCATGTACCAATTTTATACGTTTGTTATGGTTGTGAACTTCATCAACACCTCACAAAAGCCCACCCATGTGATAATTGGGATTTTTGAAATACATACCATTGCAAATGCAAACATGGCAAGTCAAGTAAAAAATTTGTTGCATTCCTTTCATTTACTTGACAAAGTAATTGCATATGTCAAAAATGAAGGATTTAACTTAAGCATTTTGACTTTTGCATTGATTTATGTGGTTTATTGTTCAACCATTCAATTAGCATGCCCATTTATAGGGTCATGTTTTAGGCATGCCATGTCAATGGTAGCCCAATATGTTATTGATGATGTTAAAATTTGTGTTGGATTTTCAAAAGTTAGCTTGAAAACAATTTGATCATTATTGCACAAAACCATTACTTAGACCAAAAAAAATTGGCAAGGGGAAGCAAGAGTGGTAGGAGTTATTACAAGGTTGCCCACTAAAATGTTGAAAATTCTAATGAAAACATTGTTTGCATCATGTGTCATCATATTCTAAGAAAGATTGGAACATTGAATGTTATCTCCATTTGTTATGGACAACAAGTTTTACACTTATCTTCTACAGTTTCAATATTTCAAACTTGGGTTATTGCCCAAACCATTATAAATATGCCACTCATGTTATGGAATTTTTTGTTTTAAACCAAAGTGAAAGCTATTAATTGTTGTCAAGTGCACTTTCTTTTGTTCTAAACTTATGCATTGCCATGAAAGCTAATGTGACTAAGGTTTAAGCTCTAAATCAATCATTGCATTGTGGGGATTTTGATTCAAAATTGTGATAATTCAAATTAAAGACAATGGCACAAATCATCAATATTTTCATTATGTTCTTGGCATTTGCTTTAATTTGCAATGAAGCCAAGGCCCATAACATGTTGGCTATCATGTTCAACCCTCATCTCAAAAACATGAAGGTTATACATAATTTCATGCACAATACACATGCTATTCAAATTGTGACAAATTATGACACAAATGTTATGTGTTCTCTTTTATTTCATGTGTTCTTTCATTTGAACCACATTAAAACAACACTAGATCAACCAACAATAGTTTAAAATGATGACCTATTTTTTAGGTAGATTATGTTGAGTGATGTTGTAATCATGTCCACCTTGAAGAATGAGTTGCAATTATATTGACAATTGTCAATGTGACCAATGTAAATCGAAAACGTTCTAGTTTGGTGGGCAAATCATGTTTTGTAATGTCTCTTTCCTTGTTCATTAAATCCTTACCATTATGGAATCACAAATTGAAATAGAATAATGTTTTAATGTTGTAAGTGTCATCATTAATCTAAAATGAGTTAGGATTGAAATCGAGAATCTGGCACATTATCATAATCAAGAATTGGCTTAACAATGCCCATCGATTATGTTATTTTCTTAATGCATTTGTTGCATTAGAGCTAAAGAATGAAGACCCATTTAATGTTACAATGTAAGATATTTCCTTATTTCACATTTGTTACAATTTTCTATAATGAAATTTGTTGAACCTATGAATGATCTTATGGTTTTCAATGGGGATTCAATCAAGGTGTGGGGTCCTTTGTAAGTTATGTTTGGTCTTATCTTGGAGTGATATGTTGTATCATAAGTTAGATTTATGTGTTATAATCACATGTTGAATTTTATTTTATTTTTGGGGTCAATCATGTGTTGGTTTGTGACTAGATTTGTCTCTAAATTTTGAAGTAAGCTATTAATTTTGTGTGGTTGGATTTATTGGTAGAATTGTTTTTGTTCTGAAAGTCTATCAAATCCATTTTGTTATATTTTTCATGTACATTATTGAAGGTTGTTGTCATTTGTAACATGTGATATTGAAATCATATGTTTGTTCAACCAAAGTGATGGATTTGTGTGATGGTTGTCTAATGTTAAAGCCCAATTTTAAAGAAGCACATTGTTACATATGTGAGTATTGGTTTAAGATTTAGGGTATGTGAATTAGGCACATAATTATTGTAAGTTAATTTCATTGTTTTCATATAGAAACATATGCAAATTGACCAAGTATCGGTTCTCCAAACACAGAGAACTGCCCCCACACTGGTTCAAACCTTGCTTCAAACTCTCTTTAAAATATTTTAAAATTTGAACTGACATAGGCTGATCCCAGCGGCAGAACCATGTGGGTGCAGAATCATGTGGGTGTAATTGGATGTGACACTGACACCCCCCAATGTTCATAGGGGAATGTTTAACGTTCTGTTCTGCATATTTCATCCCCAAATTTAAGGGAGACGAGTCTTCCTGGACCTGACCAAAATGATGATGAAACCCCACCAAACTTAATAAAAAGAAAGCACTCAAGAAAGGGAGAGAAAGAGAAACAAGGGCCAAGGACCAAAGTCCAGGCAAATAAACAGTCCAGGAGAGGCAGGCCACAAAGAGGAAAGGGAACCATTAAGAACGACACCCTCCCATGAAGCAAATCAACTAAAGAAAGAAAGGGTAGGCAAACCCAATAAAGCTCCTAGCCTAGAAGAACCCTAAACCCTTGAACCCCCCCTTGCAGTGACAAACCATCTCAAAATGGATGGAGGCGGCCTGTGCAAAAGCAAAGCAAGGAAGAAAGAGGGTCTATGTGGGTCTGGGCCACAAAAGGCGCAGCCTGTCGTGGTTTAGCCCTTTTTCTCATTTCTGCTCTCAGTGGGGTCTCACTGTACTTGTACTGGACCTACAGAAATGCCCACAACACCATGACGGCGGACAATTGTGTTTTTTCCAGTGGCAGACTGTCCGATGCAACTGGATTTCGCTTTTGTAAGGCAGCTGGCATAAGGACCGGGAAGGGGGTCCATCTGGGAATAAGAGATCGGTGTGAGGTGAGAGCCGAGTGTGGGACCCAATTTCCCAACACAAACTTCTTGGAGGCCTGCCTTTTATCGACCGTATAAGATCTAAGAGAATTTTAAATAATTGATTGCCATTGATTTGTGAAGGAGAGAGGGGGGGGGGCATGTTATGCATCACGTTCGTCCTCATTTTGACTGAGGCACAATTACTTGAGGTTAAAGCATCTCCAGTGGTGATCAGTATGTGTGACCTTGCCTAAATATTCTCCCTTCAAAGTTTAGTTGCTTGCTTTTTTGCAACCCCACTCCTAAAACCAAAACTGAGACTGCAAATAAGTGAGAAACTACTAATAGAAACCTGATCGCCCAATCAAAAATAGGGATCAATTTATTACACTTCTCTCTGGCAGGCAGGTGTTAGGCTTTGCTCTGCCATTTACCAACCTCGGTCTCTCTACTCTGGCTAAAAGCCCTCAGAACAGGGTAATGACCAGGAGGTGCCCTTCGCAGTGAGAATTTAGTGGCAACCTTGCAGTTTTTTTTTCTTTTTTTGGGGATTAATATTCTTATTACCCAAATTGGCAATCATCCAGAGGAAAGTGACGAAATTTACGTAACCTTCTTCTTTTTAAAAATTTAATGGAGAAATAACATAAATCTGGTGATTTTTATTATATTTTCTGAAATCTGGCAATTGAAAACCCCCAAACCACTTCATTTTTGCATTCCAAGTTTTAATTGTGCTTTTTAATGAAAATTTGATAGTTTAGAATATCTTGATTCATATTAGTTTTTTCCTAAGTTTGTGAGGTAGGTGGACTAGTGATCATCTACAAGAGGAGTGAGGTAAATTTGGCGGGAGGTAGAAAGGAAAGTAGAAACCTTTTTAGAGAATGTTACTTTGTTTTTGTAACCTCTAGGAACATCTATCTATTAAGGAAAGTTGTTTGTTTGTCCCTTTGAGATCTTTAAAACCACGGCATCTCATGTTGTGCTTTTGGTATTGTCTCAAATCACCCCTTGACAAGTAAGGGTGCCCTGAGGTGGTTTGGTAGTGTTTAGTTAAGATGCAAGAGTTATTGAATATTGAATAGTTTTTTCAAAAAAATAAACATTAAATATTTTACGAAATTGTGGCAAGCTTTTTGTATTGTTGAAGAGCTCTTGATGAGTGGATTTCTAAGAGGTGATTTTGTAATTTTGTAGACCTTAGGTGAGGGAGATGTTGAATTTTGAGCGGGTTAGGTCACTACAATTTTTATTTTTATTTTTATTTTTTCACAATTGAGCTCTATCATGAAGATCCTATTCACATGTGGGCCAATGGCACAAGTCACAGTATTGTTGTCTAAATTTGGTTGCTTCAGACTGTTTTTCTTCAAAATGTGACAACGTACATACATTTTTGCCAACAAATCCTTTGTATCCTTCACATTGGTTCAAAGTGAAAGATTTTGAAAAAAAGTTGACTTTTACCCAAAAAATCAACAATGAAATGTTTTTCAAATTCAAAATTGAAATATGTCAATCTCCATGGATAAAAAAGCAAATTCATAGTTGTTTTAAGGAAGCTTTTCTAGGCTTTCAAATTGAAGGATTGTGTTGGGTTATTGTCCTTTCAGGTTGAAGGACAATTGTTTTTGGCCGCCGGTCAAAAGGATTAAACCTGTTTTGCAGGACAAGAAGGCTTCAAGTCTAAGCTTTAGTTGTGTTAACTGGATATGTTTTGGCCAAGGTTATTTCCCTGCCCTTCTCTTTGCCCTAGAGGAATCTTAAGTATAGAGGCATCTATCAATGAAGCAAGGTAGTTTGTTTTGCTTTGTTTGTCACACTGAGATCTCCCAACCCATTGCTTTCATGTTGTGCTCTTCATATCTTCAGAAAGCTCTAAATGAGTAGGCGTGAAAAAACTTGGTTTGAGACTGTTTGGAGCTACAGTGTGGAAGCTATTGATTATTGAACCATTTTCTCAATGAAAACTAAATAGATTCAAAATTGAAAACTGTATTGGAATTTGGGAGTGTTCTGGGTGTTGTTCGAAAGCCCTTGGCAAGTCAGATTTAATAGAGTTTGATATATTTTTGCTTTCACCAGCAATTAGTTTGTAAGATGATTAAATCACTGTTAGCAAGATGGAGAGAAAATGATGTCCATTCATAAAACTTAGACATCATTTTCCATTTTTGATTGCTTAACGAAAAAATCTGGTTAAGTTCTTCTTTTTTTTAATTTCCAAATTTTGGCAAGAAACAAGACACAAAATTAGCAAAATTTAGCACTTTTATTCTTAAATTTTGTGCAACACAATATGTTGCACCCAAAAAAATTCATTTCAATTGAATGGTAGAAATGAAATTGGCAAAGTTACTACCCTTTAGTTTTAAAGTAAACTAATTTTTTTCATCCTGATGTGTTTTAATCAAAGATGAATTGATCATTCTTCCTTTTCTTTTAAAAAACATTTACTATACAAAAGATCTAGAAAAGTAATTTCATCAAAAGCTGAAGGGAGTTCTGAACTTGTTGATGTTATGGTATACGTGATGTGTCATGTCAATGTTGACATTAATGCATTTTGACATAATGTATGTATTTAAATTCATATAATATTGTATAAATGCATTTCTATAATTATTTTATATGAGTAAATATTTACCTTGACCAAAACTAAATAAATTACAACTATTACATAAAATACAAATTTATGTAAATGCATTTTCAAAAAGACGTGTAACTTTCCTTTCATGACATCTAAATTGAGCTCTAAAATCATTAATTCTTCATTTTTAAAACATTTCCTTAAGTATCCTTCCTTCCGATATGAAAAAATACTTTGGGTTGCTATTCATTTGGAAATTTTGATTATGACCTTGTTTATTATAGCCATTGCCATGTTCACTGTTATTCTACCACCTTTGACCCCCATGGTTTTTTCAACCATGTCCTCCACCATTCTACCACCCTTGGCCTCTTGATTTATGATGGTACTACTGATTACCATACCATTATTGGTTATTGGGTCTTTCATAACCTCATTGTTGAGGTTGCATTTTTTTTTTCATTTCAGCCTATCCTACATTCACAAGCACTTCCTATCATGGGCTCCATCTTCCCCGTGTTCTTTTTGGCGCATTGATCAAGGTCATGATCATCACTTTTACAAATTTGACAAAAAAATTGTAGTGGTTTACATTCTTTAATATGTTGCCTTTCGTTGGAACAATTTTGACATTATAGCCTTCGTTGATAAGTAGATCCATACAAATCCTTTTGTCTCAACCTTCTATGGTTGTTGTCATCTCATTTTTCTACAATCTTTTTGTTGTTTGACTCATCTTAATTCTTAGCTAAAGATCTTCTAGGTGAAGGAAACTCCTACTCCACTATCTTCACTAAATTAGCTACCTCAATAATGATTACTCTTTGCAATTCTTCAAGATTTTCATTTTCAATTTTAGATGTAGACCTTCTTGAAATGTCTCTCATAAGTAAACATCATCTAGTGGTTGAGGCATCATCACACACAACCATAAAAATTTGTTATAATAATATTTTGTTGATTCATGTTTTTTATGCTTGATGTTTTGGAAGGCTACAATATCTTGACCTTCATTTCTTACCACACTAAATCATTTTACAAAAGCTTGTTGTGTAACACCCCATCCTATCACAAAACTTGTTATCTCATTACATACTTACAAATCAATCTACAGCTCATTTCCTGAAGGTATTTTGAAAATATTACAACTTATGGGCATTCGTACTTTCACCATTAGTTATACAGACTTATGTTAATTGACATACATGTGTCATAGGATCATTTCCATTATGATACATATGTAAGGGTACCCTTAAGGTGTTGTTGACTATTCGGACCATGGTTAGTGGAACTTGAATTATTCCTTAGATTGTTGTCAATCCAAGTTTCAATACTAACTATGTGGATAGCAAAAATGTTGCAAGAGTTTTTCTTTTCGATGACGATGTCCATAACGGGTTATTAATTTCAAGAAATTCCATTGATGCAACACCTATTTCCTAATTGCTTCCAATAAATGTTTCTAATTCAAGCAAACCTAGTTCTATGTTGTTTGATTCGTTGCCAATTAATTAAGAAGTATCATGGTCGAGTGACCATCCATAATTAATTAAAGGATTCATCACATTGGTGTGTTTGATGGGTGAAATAGGATTTGTTGTTTCAAGTCATGTTGAACTCGTTCCTTCATTGTTAAATTATCTATCTTATCCTTCAATGGTATTTACAGTGGTATTATGTGTAGCTGATATAATCATCTTTCAACCATTGGTATTAATCGTTCATATCCAATTATTGAACTGAAAAGGATCACCTTCTTCCAATGTTACCAAAGGTCTAAAAAATTTTGTCTTATATAAAATTTCTTTAGTTATTTGAACTAAACTCTTCTTGCATCTCATAATCTATTTTTTTCCACCTTCCCTTTGCTCTTGCCTAACATGAGCCTTGAATCAAGTAGTCCTCCACCATGCACTTGTCTTTGTTTTAAATATTTTACTAGTGATCAAGTTCTTGGTAAAAAAAAGGGAAGACATGGATTTTTTAACAAAGATCTTGAAAATGTTGATATCATGAATTGCCTTGACACTTCATCACATAATTGTCATACAAGTTTGGCTAAACCCAAAGCATGTCATAGGGTAAACCATTTTTCAACAAGCACGTTTCCATCAAGTTGAATAAACTTTTAATTGTCTTGAATTATAACTTGGTGGTCATCAACCACAAATTGTTCCAATGGTAATAAGGTTGGTAGACATGTGAGCACTAATAGCCAATGATGACGTTTGGTTGACTTAGTGGGTTGGATCACAACAATCTGATTATGTGAGCTCCATACTTTAATGCCATTGTGTAATTTTTCCAATATCGCTTATTGAACATGCTTTGGTAATTCTTTGAATCTATTTATAGAATAATTTCAGTTTTCCTCCCTTGGTGGGTCCAAGCATGGTAAAGCGGACAAAAAGGTACATCCATTCATCCAAATTTTTAATATGGTAGTTTTTCAACATAAACATAAAAAATAGATTCAAAATTTTTCAAAAGTTTCATTATGGAAGTGTCCATGCTTCCATTGAGTTTTGATGAGTTGAAATCAACATTTGAAAAAATTTAGTACCACAAAAATCTAGGTAAGAAAGAAGAATGAAACTAACATGTTAACATGTGTTCATGTTTTTACATTAAATGCTAAACATTTTTTATTTTTACTATGATTTTAAAAATGAATTCACTAGTATATTTAACATGTCATTGACTTAAAAATATAATAGATTCAATATTTATTTTACTTGTGCTTAGATTTTTATTTACTTTGGAAGTTGTAACATTTCTTTTAATTTGGACGAATATATACAAACCTATTTTAAACACGTGGTTTTAAAATATAGTTGTAGCAAAGTTTAAAAAACTTCATATAACTAAACATCAAAGTAAATAATATTTTTAAATTCAAAATAGTACCAAGGCTTACTTGATGGCCATTGGGTGAATGCAAGATTGGTGGCTCACTTTTGGTGTCACAATGGTGTTTATTGTCGGGTACCCCTTGTTCAAAGGCATATGGTGAATAATATATTTTTAAATATATTAATTGGTAATTGAATGTAAACTAACAACTTTATTATGAAAATATTTATGTAGCGGTTTATTGATAAAATTTTCATATGCTAGTATCAATGGACTTTTGAAGTTCAAATTTATGGACTGGTCCATTGACTAGAATGATAGAAATTTGAAAGGTTCATTTTGAATTTTATTCAAAATAATCTATAATGACTTAGCATATGAGTTAGAATAAAATAATACACTTTTATGTGAAAAAATTCCTTAAAAATCATAGCCAAATTATACCTATGAACTTTTGAATGCCCTAAATTACCTTGTATTTTCATAAGTCCATAACATTGTTGTTTTTCATTCATTTTCAAAAAAGAAAATTCAAAGGTGCATATATTTGGAATCTCTACTTAGGCTCCTATTAATATGGACTTTATTTCTTTTGATACATGGACTTTATTACTATTTAACCAATGGTAGCACAAAAAATAAAAAATTTAACACTAAAACATGGACTTTAGGGAATACGATGATTTTAAAAAGTGAACTACCATACTATGCATTTACCTCACTTTCCATTTATGTTGCAAGGTAATTTTTTAGTCTACTTTATCTTGATTTCACCCTAGCACATTCTTTGGCATGTATAAATAATCTACAAACTTTTAGCCAAAATAATCATTCCTTCGTACTAAATTTTCACCTCTATTTTTGGTAATAACATCCTTCAACCACTTATCTTCTATGGGTATAACAATCATTTCTTAACACTCTTTCTAACCTAAATTCATTGTGATTATCATATTGGTAGTTTAGTAATAAGGCTTCAATGTGGTTTCTTGTTCCAAAGGAGTGAATAAATTTTGATATGCCATTACACACTTGGCTCTGAATTTTTTTTTCTATAAACTTGGCTACTAGTTTAACCACTTGATATTCTCCTAGTCGTTAAATGAACCCACATGGATTAATCTCTATTAGAATGTGTAAATAACAAAATCCCATATCTATTTCATCTACCATCTTTCCATTTTCTTTAATATATTTCCACATTTTTTAAATCAATGTTATTAATGATGCAAACCCCTCTTCCTTGGCCATGAAAGGAGGCCAATACATCCCCCCCCCCCCGGGATAAGATTTCATTTTCTTTTCCCATTACTAAATACCAACATATCATATGGTAGCCATTTCTTGAATAAAACAATAATGGGAAATTGATCTTCGGGTTCTTCTTCAATATTAGTGGTTACAAAAAAAACTACCAATATTTTCAATATAATAAGAATCAACAAACGCATTATTACTAATAACCATTTTTGTATTTAACTAATTCAATAATACACGTGGTTATTAAACCTAGCTTCAATCACCAATTTTTTTTTCATTATATACATGTTTTTGTATTTCTTATAATGGAACATTTCATTTAAAATTGTTATTATGCAAAAAAAATCCAACATTTTAATCTCATAAAATATTTTGGATTTTTGCAATAGTGCTACAAAAATGGACACTACACTTGATTAGTTTTTCAACATGTTCTTTTGAAATAACAACCACCATGTTAGGATAAATGATGCACCCCCATGCTCCTTGATGGATTCTATTGCGAGTCCAAAGGTGAAAACAACGAAAAGAGAAGGAGTTGGGGCACACTCCCTAGCTCGTAGCACTGCAGGGGTAGAGGGGTGTGTTGAAGGTCTAGGATGGGACTAGGAAGATTGACAAGCAATTCAATTACTCACACAGACTTGCACAAACCACACAACAAGTTGGTTAGTGCGTAATTGGAGCACTTTGGTGCACGGACGAACCACATGTAAACATGAACTCATAAGACTCACCACGGCCCGGACTTGGGGGAAACCACCACCTTCCCCCTTATAGTATACTCTATGCCTGGCCACGGGAGCAACACCCAAATGTCATTTTGTCTTGGGACTTCCAAGTGAGAGTCCCGAAATTCCTAAAGTTGAGACTCCTTTGACTTTGGGGGCCCATAATTTTGTGTGTAGAACTTCGATTGAGATGAGGTCTAAAGAAAAGTTGTAGCCCTCCTTGAGATCTTTTCAACAATATGTTGCACACCACCTGCACGCAAGGAAATCGGGCCAATTCTCAACTTTTAATGGTTGGGAGTCAAATTCTCAATTTGACTCCCGACCCTTCTTTTGGCCATAACTTGTGTTTTAAGTGTCCAAAGGAGTCATACGAGCCCACTTTAGACATTTACGTTCCAAAAAATTTTTAATGATATAAGAAAATCCTCCATCCAATGGGTTTTGACCTTTACAATTGTTCTTTGACAATTCAGGAGTCCATCGAAACTCCAACTCCTAAAGTGAGCTCATTTGAGAGTGTGGTGATTCATTCTCTCACATTCTCCCACACTCCCGGGAGCATGAAATGTGACTCATGGCCTTAACACTTGGCCTGCAGCTTCACAAGCCCTTGCCTTGGTCGCAAGCCCAAGGTTAAGGTTGCGACAATAAAATTTATCTTCTTGATCATTTTTTACAATTTTTGGTTTAATTTCAACCCAATTTAAAAGTTCATTTGATATAATCTCAATTTTTACAGTAATAAGTATTGTTTCAAATTCATTGTGTAATATAATGTAAACTGTCAACAATTTCCTTTCTTCACGATTTTTTGAACAAAATACCTTTCTATTGAAATGTAAAGGTTAAGATATTTAATTACTTTCATCACTTTTATTATCAACTTTTCTATGGCTAGTTCAAGTTTTGCAATTTGTAAACCACCATGCTGTATTTGTCATCATGATTGTTCACATTGGATCAAGGTGTGCAAAACACCAAATCCCAGATTGTACTCATATACTTTGACCCAAACCATCTATTAGCAAATGTTGTTCATATCAACTTGGCCACACAACATCCCCAACATGGTCATTAAATGTAAGTTATTGATTATTTATATGGTCCATTTAACCTTTTATTTAATAACTATTGGGTCATGGCCCTTTACAATCAAATTATGTACCACATACCTAATGGCCTTAACCTTAGGTGTCATATTTCATGCATATAGTTACCAAAATACTCATCATTACATTCAAATTATTCAAAGCCTCGCTAATGACTACGATTTCCCTACTAAAATATTTTTGTTTTTCTATCAATGATTTATCATCAATTTCCAGGTTATAAACACTCCAATTCATATTTCTAGATTATTCAAACTTTTGCATTACATTTTTTTTTAACAAGCTGACAATCCATAAGGCATTCATTTATACCTTATCACTTCAAATTTATTTAATGCATCACTACTCAATTACACACACAAGATGCAAAGGAATAAACATATAATTAAATCATAGTTTTTTTCTACAGATATTGATGTTGCCTCAAATGATACTTTCCCAAAATTGGCAAACCCCCTACCTTATTATTTTATTTCTTATATGCAAATGCTAGTGGTTACAACCAACCTTCTCGCCATAACTACTTTAATGTTATGTTAACTACCTTCTACCATGTAAACAAGCTCCTAGTTCAGCTTGTCTATTGGATGCCTTGAACATGTTGATATAATACTATTAGTTGGATTGTTATACTATGTATCCCAATTTGCAAATGTTGGCCAACAAATCCTCTTAGGCTTGGCTCGTCTTGCCAACTTGCTCTAGACTTTTATGATACAACTTTTTATTGTGTTTGTCTTAATGAAAGGTAATTACCTTTCATATGTCAACTTCCACAATTTCACCATTAGCTTTTATGACCTTCTTGAATACTCTAATGTGAGGATCAAGGTTAATGTCTTTCACATGGCTTGGATATTGCAACTTCTTGTATGGTAGTTTGGTTGTTTGATTTGGTGCAGGTTTTGCAACGATTGATGGATACCATGGTGGCATAAATATGCATGGATCAAATGTTGGCCATCCAAATGATTTGACATGTGAATTGAATGGTGGTCTTCTAGGTGGATTTCCTCTTAATGAACTTCCTCCAAATGAATCTCCAAATTGCCTTCCATCCAATGGATGATGAACATAGTTTCTTCTTGGTACATGTGTTGGCAAACTATCACTAGTTTGACAAATCTTAATATGGTTTAGTGCAATGGTTGTCATTGATGCCATCGCTTGTCATAGAATAGGTCTTTTGTTCTTGTTGATGACTAATTGAACCACTCTAATATGTTGCATTTGTATTTGGTGGTCTGACAGGTTGTTCTAATATTGAGTACATTATCTAAGTACATAACTTGTGTGATATTTAAAAATCAAAGGACAAAATCCTTTGGTTCCATTATGATATATGGGACGCAAGTTGGGACTTTTAACTATGTAAGGGCACATAACATTATACCACATTGGGTATGTAGTTGTAGGAAAAACATTAGTCCTACTTAGTACAAACAGTGTAACAAGTGGTTGTCAAGTTGGTTGATAACTAATTAATATTGCCATGTGACTAAAATTTAGATGCATGGCTAGAGTTCCTTCCATAGGTACATTGGGAAATTTAGTTGTGGTAGTTGGGATAATAGGTTGATTGTCGCAACCCCAATTTTGGAAAAGTGTGAGGATGACATTCACACTCCCGAAATGGGGACTTGGGAGTCCTCTAAGATTCCCAAAACTTCATAGTTCAATTGCAGGGGTCAAAGCACCTTGCCTTGAGGCGTTCTTCATGTCATTGGAAAGCTATTGAAATGTAGACGTTATAAATGGCCTTGCATGAGCCATTTGGACACCTACAGCACAAGTTATGGCAGAAAGAAGGGTCAAAAGTCAAATTGGCAGTTTGATTCCCGACCACTAAAAGTCGGGAATCGACCCGACCCCGGTATGTGCAAATGGAATGCAACACACCATTGGAAAGCTCTCAAGGAGAGCTACAAGGTTGCTTCAGACCTCATCCCAATTTGAGGTCTGAAAAAAAAAGTTATGAACTCACAAAGTCCCAAGAGTCCAAATCGAGACAATTTCGGGACTCCTCCTTGGGAGTCCCAAGACAAAAAGCCATTCGGATGTGGGTGCCATAGAATAACGCATAAAATATTATACGGGGGAAGATGGTGGCTTCCCCTGAATCGGGGCCGTGGTGAGTCTTGTGAGTCCAGAATCACTCGTGGCTTGTCCTAACACTAAGGGTGCTCTAGAATGCGAACTAACCAACTTGTTGGTTGGTTTGATGTAGGTTCGAGTGAATAACTAAAGCTTGTCCCTCTTCCTGGTTCCATCCCGGAGCTTTAACACACCCCTCTACCCCTTTTAATGTTGAGAGTTGGGAGCGTGCCCTCAAGTCCCCATAATTCCGTTGTTTTATAAAGCAAGACCCATCTTGGGCCTAATTTGGGACTTGGGAGCATGTCATTGATGAACATTCATCCCCTCATCCTTCAAAAGTTTTCTTCATTTATCATCAACAAAGGGGCAATATTCATCTCCTACATGTTGACAATATGAAAAAAATATGGCTTCAACACTAAGATTTCCTCTTAAAACTAATGTGTTTTGAGGAACATGTAACTTTTCTCTTTGACAAAAACTTAGTCTGGTTGGTCAAGTGGTGTGTTGGTATATTGGCCTTGTTAAACAATAGTAAATACTACTTGAAGCTTAATTAATTCCAAACAAGGCGTGGAAATTGATTAGTTGGAGCACTTTTTGTCAACATGACAAAGTTATTTTAACCGATTTGTAAGTTGGACTTGTTCCATCTTTGAATTTATTGTTATTCAATCAATGTTGGGATCTTGTTTAGTATTTCATAACTTAACCAAAAAAAAATTGTGTTGGTGTACATGTTCTAGGTAGGAAATAACCAAGGGTTGCAAATTGCCACTATTGTAATGTTGAAACAACTTCATCAAAATTTTAAACAAGTTTATTGTTGTCGTGCCACCATTATGAGTACTTTTGGCCCATTATTGGGATGATATTTATGGTGTCACATGGTGAGTGTTTAAAGATATTGATGTTTTCCTTATGAACAACATGTTTAGTTGAATTTTGATGTTGAACATTGGTTTCAACTCGTTATGTTGCCTCCATGATTGGTCAATTCATTGGTTCATTTCCCATTGGTCACACTTGTTGTTCGTCTTGTACTTATGTAGGTTCTAATACATGTTGATGTATAACATGTTTTCATTGTTTCCTAAGACTTCTTATAACTAGTTTGGACATTTCTTGAAATTAACAAGTTCTAAGACAACTTTTGCATTGTTTCTAAAAAAAAATCCATATTAACCCTTCCTAACAATGAAAATTTGAAAATAACCTCTTTATAAATAGGACATCCCATGTTTTTCAAAAACATTTGCACTAACTTAAACCTATTCCTTAATGTTTTCAAGATAAAACAAAAACAACATGATTTTCTAAAAAACCTAATTTTGAAATTGTATATAAACAATATAAGTTATTTAAATCAAACACGATTCATACTAGAGATTATAAACACTAGTGCTTACAACTCAAATCCATTATGTGGTCACCAAATCTTCTTCCCAAGGAAATATCATAATTTTAATTATACAAATGAATGTGTTCAAAGTAAAATCAAATTCTAATGATCCAAAAAGATGAAAAAAATAGGTTTAAATTTTCAAATGATCTCAAAATTTGATATAAGTGTTTCAAAAATGTGTATCCCACAAAATGTATCATGTGTACTACGTTCCTCTCTACCTCTATAGGACTTAAATAAATTAAACAATCCCTAACAATCACTAGCTAGTATGACCAATAAAAATAGTTAAAAACTTCAAACTACACACCAAGTAACATGTTAACATGTCCACCTATTCACTAGTTCAAAAACTATTGCTTCACTAGTTCACAAGAAAAACTACATAAGAATATTTTCCAATTTTGTTTGGTTGAATCCATAATGTCAAAAAGAAATTTGATGCTCCTTCCACCCCTCACATGGAGAATGTTACAAGTTCAATTGGGACACATGCATGGTGAAGGTGGAAAGAGGAAAGTTCTTTCAAAGGGAAAAAGTGAATGGAAGGAGAAAGTGAAGGGTGCTACATATTTAAATGTAAACAATTAGGAAGCATTTGGTGTTGATGTTCCATTACAAAATACTATTGCATTGTCTATAACTTTAGACCTTGCAAAGGAGTTTGATGTCTTGAAACTCAATATCTTGAAACTTCAACCAATCTTTCCCACTCCTTTTCATAGTGGAGGCCCAAACACACAATTTGATTCATCATGTTCCTTCCAATTTATTCCATTTTGCATAAACTCGATCCTTTTGTCTTCTAGTGGGCCACCTTGGTTCCATCAGAAAGTTTTCCCATTTTTTTGGCCATCTATTACAGTGAAAAAAATCATCATTGGGATATGGCCTCCAAAAGTTGACACCATCTCAAAGTTCATTCATAAGGTGAATTCATATTCAATTCACAATTTTTGTCCCAAACACTTCAAGCATGGGATTTCGTGCATTGATTTGTGGATCCCACTATCTTGATTATGTATAGGTCATTAGTGAATTTAAAGGACAAGGTTCATCTTATCCTAGCCGATGTTCCAAGGACCTCCCTATTCCATTGGTCTCCACCATCCTTCAAAGATTCCTCCTCGGAATAAGAGGGTGAATGATTATGTTGTCTCCATTTTTTATTTTGAAAAAAAGTTCTTGGCCACTATTGGGGCTATCTTACTCTTTCATTTAGATGATCTATATGTTTTGAAGGAGGTCAAGTCATATTTGGAAAGCTATAGGTTTTTATTTGGATGGAGTCATGGTGAACTCCTTGCATACCAATAATGAAAACCCATGCATTAAAATTCCATCTTTATCCCATATTCATTTATGCAATTCTTGCCTTTTGATTCCTCTCAAGTTGAATAAGTTCCCTTTTCATATGATGCAAACGTTGTTAAGCTAGGTTATTTTTTTGGTTAGGGTACCTAATGAGAACTCATCTTTTAGTAGTTCATTCATGTTTTCCTCCCCATCATATGAGTTTTAAACAAGGGCATCGATGTTCGTGGAGAGGATGTCTTGTACAATTGACCAACATGGCCTTAATGATCGCTCCAAATGCTAGTAGGCTTTTAAGGCAACAAAGGAGGTGCATGTTGGTACATTTCAAACCTTCATCAAAATATGTTCCAAGTTGAAAACTCTTGCCATTGATTTGTCGACATCCACATGTCTATCCCTTTTCTTCAAAAAAATTGATTCATTTTTATATAACTATCGGCAAGTCAATCTAATTTTAGGCAACAATGTTAAAGCTTACCAAATATTTGGTCACCACATCTTTGCTTTGGAGCTGGATATGAAGGTTTCCAAGGAAATGGTAGAACCTATGGTTGTAACGACCATGCCTAAAGCTAAGCCCCCTACACAACTTTGACCCTGACACTCTTCTTAAAAACATTCCAGGAATATCATTGATTCTGAGTTAATTTGTTTTTTGTTTTGTGATTCTCTATTTTTTTCATTTTTTTGGTGTTTTTTTCCTTCATAATGTCATTCCATTTCATTTACAAAGGTCAATCACTACCAAGCCCATGAGTTTCCCTTTTTCCAAAAGATCAATTTTTTTGTAAAATGCTTCAAATGACTTTTTGTTACCATCATACAATGAGGTTGTAGCTCAAACCATGACTTCTTGACCTTCTTGTAGAGGTTCATATTGTTATGATCTTGAGTTACAAACTACCTTAATGGTGAGGCATTAAAGTGACATAGGATTTTTTTTCGAGTTCAAGGGTGGATCACGGGGTTGATGAACCCGTTATGTGATCCTAAGGTTAGATGGAAAGTTTTCAAAAAGCTTTGATTCCTTTTCACAATTTGGTGCCATTGGAATTATCAATATTTGTCCCCTTGGCCTTCATGTTCAATTGTATGAATGTCTATTTCAAACATTTGAACTCCAAAATATTAATGTATAGACCTAAATGTTTAAAGGTACAAATTGAAGCCACTTTTTTGGATCAAACTAAGGGAATATATTTATACATTTACACATTAAATTTTTTGGTTCATATTTTAGTAAAAATGAAAGATATTGAACCTTACTCTATTTTCAAAAATGTTATGTATAAATTAATATCTTTTTTTAATACTATTTACAAAAACTAAATTATCTTATAGATTACAATTTTTTGTGGAAACTTTAAAGTTCTATTAAGGTGCATATGTTCACATTTTAATCATATTAAAGTACATGTGTATAAATTTAAGTACAATTGAAAAATTAAAATTTAAGTAGATTGTTTGTATTTTGTACAAATTTCAAATACAATATAGGTTAATGTATTTTTTAATTTCATATTTAGGTATAGATTAAGGTTTGACCATATTCACAAATTACGAATCATTGCACAAATTTAAGTATGAAGGTCACATTGATGTCATTACATATTTTCAAATTAAAGTCTGTATGGATTGTAAATTACAAACTTGAATAAGGTAGTTTAATCTATAATCTAAAAACATTTAAAATAATGTGTAAATTAAGGTCTTTACTTATTTTTAAATTAAACTACAAAGCAAGTGTCAATTTCATATTAAGGTCTATCCTCTCCCAACCCTTGTTGCCTTCCTTCTCTTCCCTTCCACACGCCAAAAACTCCAATCCCGTCAATTGATTTCGTCGAATGATTCAATTACAAAACCTTTATCTCTGTAATTTTTTCTGCAAAATGGGAAGAAAAAATACATCTTATATATTAAAGAAACAGTGGTGTCTGTCTGTGTGGGCAGTGCTTGGAAGATTTTTCTGGTCACTGCTCGTTCCTTGTGGAGCCCGTTCCCTATCTGTGGTGACAAATAGGGTAGGGCATGGGCAGGGGCAGGGTAAGGTAGGGTAGGGCAGCCAGGGCAGCCGCTGCTAGGGCCGGGCGAGGTGCCATTTCTATTAAAGAAATCCTCGGGGAAAACCGGGGGACCTGCATCTAATCAAACAAAAATACAATTTAGAAAAAAATATTTTCATTATAAAACATATTAAAAAAACTAGAATCTTTTTGAAAAAGAAAATAGAAAAAAATGAAGATAGACAAAATAAGAATAGAAAAAATAAAAACATGAAACAAACATAAACAAAAAAAAAGTAAAAACGCAAAAAATATAAAGAAGGACATGGAAATACAATAAAAAAAATTTAAAAGAAAAAAAATTCAAAAAATGAAGAAACCAAATAAAGAGTTAAAAATAAGAAAAAATAGAACTTATAAATATTGAAAAAAAACCCTACTTGAAAAAGAATGAGGTGTGTCTTCTTTCTCCAAACTTCAAACTTGCATCCAAATGAAAAAATATATATAAGTGAAAAAGAAACACTTTATTTTTATTATACAAAATATTTTAATAAAAATAAAAACATAAAAATAAAAAAATAAAAAAGTTAAAAGTTTTTAAAAAAAACTAAAACATGAACCAAGTTTAAAGAAACCGGGGGACTTCACAGTGGCCGAAGGTCATGGGCACCCACTAGTAATTATAGATTACAAATGATGGTACAAATTAAAGACTAAGGAATTAAAGATCAACTTTTTAGATTTTAATAAAATGTTTATTTGTCCATTTTCATCATATATGATTAAAACATTCATGGTCCTATAAATTAATTTCCTATTTGAATATATGTCCTTGCCACTCATATTCTTGTTTTGGGCAATTCCAACACTTGTTTGGGCAAACTTAATTAACAAATTGTTCTACATTCTTCAAATATTATTTTCCAAATCCTAAAACCTATATGCCAAAACATTCACATTTCAATGTTCTATCATCATATAATACATTCAAAGCCTTTACACATTGCTTAATTAAAACATTTTGATTTTGTCCCAAGTTCATTTTTTTCATCTAAATCTTCACAATGCAATAGTTTTCTCTTTTGTTTACAAGTTTGCTCTTACAATCACAATTTTATTATTTTAACTTCTATTCATTAAACCTTTCTAAACAACCTTCCATTTCAATGAAAGATCCAATCTACCATGCATATTTCAGATCTTTGTTTTTCACATTTCAAAACAATGAGTCCCACACAAAACAATGCAATCAAGGTACTATGCAACAATGTTCCACAATTTACCTAAATAAAAAACTTAGAATTGTGGATTTTCTCACATTCATTCAGAACCAATTGATTCAATCTTTGTGACAAAACGAATAACTTGTCATGTTTTGTTTTTACATAATCCTCTCCACAATCGATACTCCCACCCTTGTGTTTCAAGCTGTCAAAAAAAAAATCTAGTATTCATTGTCATTGGAGGTCATGATTTTTTCCTCTACAGTCCCAACCAATACATTAATCTCCCATCGCACATATTAACGTTATAAACGCAGCTACCTTTCTTTTCATCTTCAATAACTAAACTACATTTCTAGATTACTCTTTATTTTCAACATGAAGAAAAGATAGTGCATTTCTTATGTTCTCCCTACTTCTTTAAGTTTGAATCTTATATAATTGTGTAATGAAACTTGCATTGTTTCATGTCATCATTGTCACCGATGGTTTCTTCTATGAATGTATTTGGGCGAACCTATCATTTTGGTTGCTGACATTTTGTTGTTCATATTACCAGAAGAACCATGGGTGTTGTTTGATGTGATTTCCTTTTCATCTATAAACTCTTTTGAAGGCCCTTCCGAATATGGTGGATTGGTTTCCTCTCACGTTCAACACCAATGCATTTTGCTTTTTGCTATAAATTAAGATGGTTTTTCCTTTGTGTTGTCTTTTAGGTCTACATGGTTTTTTGGCAATTTCTTATGCATTGCAGCTTCAAGACTATAGATTATTTTGTTTTCAATCCTCGGAAGATAATTTGACTACCTTTGGAAATGTGTTTTCTAGTTTTGGTTGGTCAATTGCATTGGATATGGATTGTTTTAGGAGCTTGTCACAAGTTGTCTATAACTTTTGGAATAAACATATGAATGAGTATTACATAGTTTTTGTTGTAGATTGCAATCCATTGCTTGAAGCCCAATATCCAACTTCTACTTTGTACTTTGCATGTACCCTACCAATGCAATTTAATTTATAGGTGAGTATAAGTCTATGTCTACCGGAATTTTGCAATAACATTGTTCACTCCCTTTGGACATGGTTGTAGTGCTCTTATGATGCATGTTTTAAAGAGCTAAAATTTTAAAGAATATAAGTTGTGCATGGTTGATGCAAATTTTTTTTTGTACATTCAAGCAATATTAACTTAATCATTAATAAAATGGTGGAATTCTTACTAGGGGGTTGTGATAGCTTTGTTTAGCCCTATGAGGTTGAAAACAATAAGATTTAATATATCATATATTGTTACATTATGCACCTTTGTTCAAAACATTTCTACCTCCATCAACTGTTTCAAAATTATTAGAATCAGATCAACTATAAAATATATTTTCCTTACATATCCAAGACATTCATCAAGAAGGATTGCCAATTCTATTTCACATGCTTCTACCTCTTTTCATTGTTTCACAATTGTTGAAGTTACATTAGCTAAATGAAGTCCCCCCCATTATTGTTCCATTTGGTTGCCAACTAGTCAATGTGTTCGCAATTTTATTTTTCTTGGCTTTGTTTTATGATGGATTTATTGAATGTTGAAACCAAATGTGTTCAAATTAAATCTTTTTTTTTTCCACAACATTATTGTTGATTTACTGATCATGATGGATTTGTTGTGGATAGAAAATGTTTGATTAATGTCACATTTAAGAAGTTCATGGAATTTTTTGATTTATTTATGAGATTTCATATATTAAAAATATGACACAATTTTTTTGAATGGTGTTATAGTGGTCATAACTTGCCTTCTTTATAGGGTGCACTGCAACTATTAAACTACAAAATCTTCTTGTTAATTTAAATAATCCACCCACAATGTAATATGTGTGAAATTGTTTTCATGTTAATTTGGGTTGGCATAGAGTTTACCATAATAGATCTTCACCTTTAGAGTTGTTGACTTCGATCATGTTACATTATGTTCAAATCAAGATCTTAGATGTGATGATATTTGTGAATCTTTTGTTATGATAATATATGTCATTTAGAATTTTTGTTTGAGATATGTATTCAAGTTTGTCCTCACAACAACTTTGTTGAGGTAGGTATGTTTGATATTATTCAAAACTTTTGTTGTAAGAACGAGTTTTTGTTTGCTATGTTGTTTTCTTTTCGTTCAAACTCATTTTAAAGTATGGAATGTTTTCTCTAATTATGCAAGTAGTCCATGTGTACATTATGACATGGTTTATGTGTCAAAAATATTTTGTTGACATGGTGACATGTTGGGACATGTTAAAGAATATTCAATCCACATCAAATGAATGTGTCAAAAGAAATTCCCTTTAATATTATAGGGAATATTTTTATTTATTCACACTCACTTGTTCATGCTCACCTATTCACCAAATAACGTCATTGCAAGACAAGGGTCCACTAAAAAGCAATGGAATATACCAATGATGGATTAAACAATTATGAATTGTATTTTACATGAAAACATAATTATAAATTGATTGATTACAAGACTCATGTGAATGATACATAAAAATTGGGATTTTTACCAATGTTGGGTAGTTTTTATTTTTATGAAAAAATCCCAATTCCAATTTGAAAAAAAACTTAATTTTTTATTTTATTTGACTTCATAGTTAAATAGAACTAAAAATCTAGTTCCAATTTTAGTTATTCAAAACAATTGATTTTGTTTTTGTTTTTGGTTTTGATTATGGAAATCAAACTTGGTTCTAGTTTGGTTCTAAGTAACTTGGATTGGAACTAGCAATTAGTTGTTGATTAAATTTTAGATAACCCTTGATTTTTGTCTTTTTTTATAAAATTATTCGTCAAAATTTCCAATTCCAATTCTAGTTCCACACATTAATAGAACCAAAAACCAATTAGAGGTTTGGTTCTTCAAATAATTTGGTTCATTCCAATTTTGGTTTTGGAACTAGTTCTTAAAATTAAATTCAATCATGGTTGAGTTTTTACTAACTAGATTTGGAACCAATGGTTATAACCTATTAAACTAAGTACCCATCCAACCCTGGTTTATCTATCATAGTCATGTTAGTCACATTAGATTTTCATAATGATATTGTGCTCTAAATAATAAAAGTTTAGGTGGTTCCTATTCTAAAATGTGATATTTTTCTATTCTATCATGAACTTACTTTGTTTTTCCAAAACATGTGCAATCTAATTGTAGACACATTCTTGATCTAGATTTGTATTTGATGTATAATGATTTATCATTTAAAAAAAAACTATTTTGTCCCATGTATGAAATGTTAATTGATAACATTTATTTATAACTTCAACAAGTTAGTATCACAATGCATACCATGGCAAGTTTTCCATTTTGCCGATAAATAATTATTTCATTTTGAAGATTCCAAGTCAATTTTGTTTTAAACATTAAAAGAAAATGTTGAGTTTTCTTTATTATCAATTATCATGATATTTAATTTTATTTCTTTTAATAACCACTCAAAGATGAAATGATCATTAATTTTTGACAATCCACTATAAAATGAACAAAAAAATTGACCAATCTTTGAAATTCTTGTGAAGAAAACACATGGCCATTTCCATGTTAATTCCAAATCAATTATGAATTTCATTTTTTGGATACTCCACACCAACGATTTATTTCAACAATTTTTTTAATATTTCAACCAAAAAAGGAAAAAAAATAATTTCAAATATTTTTTGTAGGGGAAAAAAATCAAAATTTCAATATCAAAAAATTGAAGAAAAAGCCTTGGTCTGCACATCATTTTGTTTAGTTTTGAAACCAAGAAATAATGATTTCATAAAATCATTCAAAATTTGTATTGTGACTTAATGTTTAATGCATAAATTTTCACCATGTTGCATTTCCAATCAATGGTAGAATAATGGGTTGGGAAACAATTGCCAATCAAATAACATGCGAAGCTTTTAATTCATATTTCAAAATTTACATTGTTCTTTTTATCTAAATTAAAAAATAAGAAATATAAATAATGATGTTTTTATTCACAACATGAAGTTGTACACTTCATTTAATTTTTTTTGAAATGATAAAGGATAAATGTGCAAAACACAACATATCATATTTCAAACCTTGTTGTGCTTAAACGTACAAAGACCAAACATCTTGTATTTTATTATAACAAACTTGATGTAGTTGACGTAATGTTGGACAATTAACAATGTGCATATAATAATACTGATAATACTGATAATAATGCGTAATAATGAGAAAATGAAAAAATTAAAAGAGAAAAAAATCAAATTGTCTAATAAATAAATAGTTTCAAAAAGTGGGACACGTATCACATTTATTGGAGGAATTTTGAAAATTGATGACATTACAAAATGAGGAAACTTGATTATTACCTATGTGAGGGGGTTGCATGCTTCATCCTATTCGGCTTGCTAGCTAACTTACCTTACCTAATTGGAAGGTCACACCCATTCTATGACAAACATTAATGCATTTATAAGTAGTTAAAAGTTAAATCTCTCATAATGAGATCTAAATATAACCTAACTGAAAATTCTTTCAAGAATATACATGATCATAACCAAGAACAAGAAAATTATTCCTACAAGCTTGAAGTAGTGGTAGTGTTTTTATTGTTTCAAGAACATGATTTGGAAGATGTGAAAGGCTCAATATTCTTGTTATGTTGTGACAATGTTGAGTTTATTGCAATGAAGAAGGGGAATTTCGTTTGTGGCATAGGTAATAGTAAGATTGCTTTGACAAAAGGGTTTCCAAGAACTAGTTCTATGAACTTAAAGTAGGAAAACAAATTAATTGTGTAGTTTGATTCAAAATTAAGCCACACAAATAGAGGACATGTTTTTGTATATGTGATAGTGGAGAAAGAAAAGATCGAGAGGGTTGTTCATGTGAAGGAAACAATTGACATTATTGCTCGAGGTCATGGCAAATGTGCATCCACTATCATCAAAGTTTGGGCGATTGCAAAGATCTCCTTTTGGTAAGTTTCTTGAATTTTAGCTCATTCATAATGTCAATATTGAGAATAGTTTTGGTCATGACCTTGTAATCCCCTCCCACATTTTGTAAGTTCTTTCAACATCCTTAATATATGTCCAGCAAGTTGACACTTTCTACAACATCAATATAGTAATTATATTGACATTTTTTGGTGTTTCAAATAAAATTAAACATCTATGCGAGATCATGTATTTATGTTCTATTTTCTCTTTGTGGATTTTTTAATTTGCAAGCTTGAGTCCCATTGAAACAAATAATTATTTGAAGTTGAATCAAGCTCTTTCATTATATAATGCACATGTATCAAAGTCATCAAAGGAAAAATCTTACAAAAGGAAACTTGATGTCTGACATAGGACAATGTTTTCTTCATAATTGTAGTTCAATTGTAAAAATTGTTGTAGGTAACTTGAAGGCATCATGTTTATGATGATAATTTCAAAGATGGCCAAGAGACTAACACAAACAAGATGAATGAAATGCAAATAAAGAACTAACTTTGTTTGCACCCTAGGTCTGAACTTTACAAAATGTATGACTATTTTTAATAATAAGCAAGCTCATTGGTTAATATGATTAGGTTAAACTTCATTTTTGTGATTTGTTTGATGTTGGATGTTCATTTCTGTAACATAATTAGGGCATGGTTGTAGAGGTTCCACTTCCAGTATTTTTGGGAGGTTTGATTGGAGTACAGTGATTTGTTACGAAAAACGACTTACTTTGTGTTCCTTGCAAGTGTAGTGAACATGTTGAGGCACTTGCATGGTGGACATGCGAAGCTAATACATGCAACAACACCAAAAGGGTATGACAATGATTACATACATGCAGAGACCATGTACAACATTACAACTATGACAAATCGGAAGGCAAAGTTTGGGACCCTCGTATTTGGAGGTATTATTGTTGGAATTGCCATTCCCCTTGTTGCATGTAGTTTTCAACAGAAGAAAGCTCGTGGTGGCGTCTAAGAAAACACACACACACTACATATTCAGATGCATTACTGAACTGCAAGTTTTCAATAGGTACTCTTGCATGAAAAATTATGCAAATCCCTTTGAAAAGCCAAGATCTCTTATTGTTTTTCACTCAGGAGATACTATTTTGCATGGTTTTGGACTTCCTTGTGGGTGGAAAATAGTCAGGGCATGAACCTGAATTGAATGATGTTCTGAAATACTTAACATATTGTGGTACAACGCATAAGAGTGAGAGTGTGTAGCTGTGTGTGCGTGTGGCCTTTTTCCCCCCTTTTTTTGAGTATGTCCCAACAATTAATTGTGGATTTAGGAAGTATATACAATAGATATATATGTTCATTATGCTTTCTTTCACATTTCATTGTGGATACCACCAATGGGCTTTTGCAATCCATAGAAGATATCAGTGGAAAGGAGCTTAATCGTGATCTAGGAAGTAAGTTCCGTTTTGCAACCTCACCAATGGAATCAAACCTATGAGAAAAAAAAAGAGGGTTCTTAGCACACACATTTTAATTGTCACAACACATATGAAAAAAAGGTTTGTGGAGTTCTGAATTTCCAAAATTGTATGTACATCTGTGATAGCAATCAAACTGCAAAAAAATTGTAGCTATCTAAAAATCGAAATTGTATGCTTGAAATTGTGGGAGGTTATAGCCTAGTTTACTCACAATCAATTTTTGTTGTCTTATTTAGGTACTTTTGAAAGAGAGTTTCCAGTGTTGCATCATTTAATTGATTTTGTTCATAACCTCCAGCTTTGGCTTTTTAAAAATATTAGGAGTCAAAGAACCTCCAACTCTGATTTTTTTGAAAATTTTGAAAATTGACCTTTGGTTTCTGTTTTCTGAAAATCTGTAAAATCAAAAAATCTGCAGTTCGTCTATTTTGGTAGTGTTTTAGAATCAAAGAACCTCAGTGATTTCAGAGCCAGAAATATTTCTGCCTGTACCGAGCACTATCCTGTGACATAATGATTTTCATGATTTGCACCATGTGCATGTGGATTTTAAACAATGGTTAGGTCACATAGATCCAAGAAGACCTGTGCATTGTGCCTTATGAGGGGACTAAAAGGAGGCAGAAAAGCTCATATGAAAACCCATCTGTGAAATAGATGTCATGGATCCCAAATTATCAGAGAGGATGCCTTTGCAACACACTAGATTGAGAAATTTTTATGCACATATAAAAGGGTACCTAGTGTCTTTGTAAGATTTCAGCCTGAGCAACAGGGAACTTGTATTCTTGACTTGGGTGATTGCATTATAAGTGTTGTCGTCAAACAACCATCCAATAGTGCAATGTGAGAGTAGAAACAAAAGGCATGTACCCAAAAACACTCTTGCAATCTGGCCATATTTCCCTCAATGAATGGAAAATCACATCTCTGAACTGTTTAGTGTGAACTTGTTGTGTTTGTATTATTTCCCTGTAATTGAGATGATTTTGTGGTGTTGGGATGATGAAAACATATGGGGAATTTGATGAGACTCCAGTTGTTGTAGCATTGCTTGCACAGTTGCATCATGCATTCCTGGAGGATAGCTGAGGAGTCCCTGTTAAAGTGTGCAATTTCATTAAACAAGAAGGAAAATTGAATGTAAAATCTCTAAAGGACATGTGATATCTATGTTGAATTTTCACTTGCTTGCCCTGAAATGTACAGATATTCAGTTCTTTATTTCACATTTCTGACACCAGATTCAGGCACGCAAGTGAATCTGGTCGAGATATTAGCAAGTTTAAGGCCATTGAAGTGGCTGACTTACAAGTGCTTATTGACTAATACTGCCAATGCTGACTTGTAGACATAGGGAAAACTTGTTCAATAGCTTTGGTTTCTTGCTCAAGATGGAGATTGAGAAGGGAGCTTGAATTTAGTGTTGAATGGTACTGTTGTTAAGTCCCTACTCACGAGTACACTAACCTGCTAAAATGCAGGAGCCAAATGACAACCTTCTCTCGTCGATGCAATTTGTCTATGTTGGGGTTTCCATACATTTGAATGCAGTCAAGGACTTGAGTAATATCTTCACCATTTGAGCTCATTGGAGCATAATTGTGCTCCATTTGCAGAATTACTTTACAGTAGGGAAACCATGCAGAATCAATAATAGCCAACAATTTTGCATGCAAAAAAGAAGGCCGCCTTGTCCCGTGGTTGTCAAGGTATGTGAGATCCATAGAATTTTCAAACGTCACGATTGCAGGCAAAATTGGGAATGTACAAAGAAACTGAAACAAGCGATGGAAGAAGGTAGGGTGAAGAATGTAATTCTGTTGCTGTGCTATGGAGGATTTGACAACAAAGCTAATAATAAGGATGGAGCTTTTTGAGGGATGACAAAAGGTGGAGTTTATGAGTTATGCACTCTTGGTGATGATGAATGTTTTCTTTTTTAGTGCAGATAGATGATCTTCAAGCTTTGGAGAAGGGAGGAGCTAAAGCAGGTGGCTATGTCTAATGCAGAAGTCTTAATGATTCCACGGTGGGGATCTGGAGTTGTTAGACTGGGCTTTGATGAAAGCAAAGGGACTTTTGTTGAAAGTTTTTGCTCAAGTTATTGCTTCCTGTGACGAGCTCTCATTCTTCCTGTGACAAGCTCTCACTCTTCCTAATTTTGATGAGCTTCAAGGATGCTGGAAGGAGCATTGGTGCAGGGCAATTTCTCACTATTAGTGCGAATCATTTTATTCACATCAGCAGTTACTTTCTGAGCCAACTTGCAACCCCATCAAGTACCACCTCACTGCATCCTGTATTTACATGGCATTCCAAACCAGCTCACTCCAACATGGAAATTGGACAACCTGCAGGAGGACTCATTCCTATCTGATTTACCCTTGCATCATTTCCACCTTAATGTAGAGACACAGATTCCTTTGATGGGTTTTCAAACTTGCACAACTTTGAGTGAGCAATCCTCCTGCACATCCATTATTCTGCAAAACTGTGATGACCAGAGAGTGGAATCTCTTCCTATTCACTTATTGCTTGTAGATAAATCTGAACCCAAGAAACTAGTTTGAGGATGTCTATGTTAAAGTCTTAGAGCATATCCACCCCACACATGATGATATTCATGCCTCTACCTGTGTCTTTAGCACATTCAAAATAGTGTGCAAGTTATTTCCCCACCCCCACCAATAAGAGACAAATTTTGCTGATCCTATCTGTGCCCATTGATGGCCATTGCAGATTGGCCTTTGGTGTGGATCTCTGCTTGCTAGACATGGTGGTACCTTGGCAGCTTCAGCACATGTTTGTCAATTTATTAACTAATTCCAAAAAAAATCATTTTGACAAATAGAATATTCTTGAACATTCAATATTTTCCTTCAGAAAATTTTAATTTTGAAAACTTTTGGGGAAAATTTCAGCATTTCTGAAAATAATATAATTAGTGCTGAATGTGACAAGGTAGTAGGGTATTCCACAAGATTTGTAGCAATTCCATAATAGGTCATGGTGTGCAACAGAGCACTCAATGTTCGAGTGGGATTTGTGAGAACCCACCCTTGAGACACACATAAGAACTTGGGGGGTAATCTTGGAATGAGTGAATGAAATGGAAAGTAAGTTAGCTTGTGAAGAAGTTGATAAGAGGAAATCCTAATTCCAGAAGAAGTGCTCAGAGCTGCCTCCTCAATGTGATTGAACCAACAAAAATCTCTTTCTCAAGAAGAGTCACTCTTGTGCCGATCACATCGGGATTGTATTTAAGTCCAAAAAATCATGAAATGAGTAACACATGTTGAAGAACAAAGTGCACAAAGCGATGTGCTAGAACCTAGTCTCTAACTAGCTATTACACATTGAACTGTTAGTTCACTCAAGATGACTAAGAAGACAAATTCAGAGCACCAAATCCAGCAATCCCATTGGCCTGGAAAAAAACTTCAGGCTTACACACAACCCTATTCTGCTGAAGATTGGAATTAATGATCCCTTTCTACCATTTCCATTGGTCTTTTAAAATTCACAAAAACCTACCAGCTTAATACCCACACATTTAACTGTTAGTTCACTCAAGATAATTAATGATTTTTTTTTTCAGACCACCATATACAGTAATTTCGGTGGCCACAACATTTTTTCTGCAGACCTACCCTACACACCAGCCTTTTTTTTGGGCTGGCCATATATATAGCCAAAAGGATATATTAAAAATCAAAAGTGCTAAATCATGTGCTTTTTGAGTTTTCTGATAGCCATGCTTGCACCATATTTAAGAAAAATCACCAGATTTCTGTACATGCTCCAAATAGGTAACCAGAAATACAAAAGGATGTTTTTAAAATGTTGCTTTCATATTTAGCTTGTGGTCAAAATGGGCTGAATCTTCCCATGGATCATCACCACTTTGGATACAACACAAAATTGGGGAAAAAAGAAAGAAAGAAAGAAAGAAAAAAAAACACTGCTACACACAAGCCTATTCTACACCCTCTGTACTACAGACAGGGTTAAAAATCTGCGGAAGAGTAAAAGGAAAACTGCATGAAAGCGCATGCATTGTGTCCGATTATAGAGAGGCTTTGCGAGTCTGCTTATTGCTAGTCGACGTACCCTAATTCGGTAGAGCGAAGAGAGAGAGAGAGAGAGAAAGAGAGAGACGAAGAGCTTGAAATGCAGCCGCCGTCTCCTACCTTGTTCTCTTTTCGCATTTCCTTGTGATCGCAACAGCGCATCCCTTGCGGTTGTGTCCGAGAGTTCGATCGAGAGGAAGGAAGTGGAGGCGTCATGAAGACCATCGTGGCGTCGCAGACCATGGATCTTCCGACTGGGGTGAAGATCGAGATCAAGGCGAAGCAGATTAGGGTTACAGGGCCGCGAGGAGTTTTGACCAGGAACTTCAAGCACCTGAACCTCGACTTCCAGATGCAGGAGGGGGGAAGGAAGCTGAAGGTGGAGGCATGGTTCGGCACCAGGAAAACAATGGCTGCCATTCGCACCGCCATCAGCCATATCAACAATCTGATCACTGGGGTTACCAAGGGTTACCGCTACAAGATGCGCTTTGTGTATGCTCATTTCCCCATTAACGCTAGCATCACCGCCGAGAATGACAACATCGAAATCAGAAACTTCTTGGGCGAGAAGCGGGTGAGTTGAGTTCGTCCATTCTCAGCGCTTGCTTGTTGCTTTCTCTCTCATCTTGTCAAATCACTTTTGCAACCTATAGTACCTGAGAGTTGGATGTAACAACAAGCGCTCTTTCTTCTGGGGCTCTTGGGCTCCATGATTTACCAAGTACATCACTGCAACATGTAGTAGTACCTGAGAGTAGGATATAATAAGAAGCATTGTTTCTTCTGGGATTCTTGGGCTCCATTGTTTACCAAAAACATCACTGCAACATGTAGTAGTTAGCATCTGAGAGTGGGGTGCTTGTTACAGCGCTTCTTCTGGGCTTGGGCTCCACTGTCAGCCAACAAAATCACCACAGTTGGTAGGAGGCGAGGGCGGGCAGGCGGGGATGCTTGTTAATATGTTTCTGACTTGATACCATGTGATGGATGGACAGGTGCGCAAGGTAGACATGCTGGGAGGTGTGACAGTGACGCGATCTGAGAAGGTGAAAGATGAGCTAATTCTAGAAGGGAATGACATTGAGCTTGTGTCCCGGTCTGCTGCACTCATCAATCAGGTGGGATGTTGTCAATTGTCAATGTTTTGAAAACTGCAGGTGGTTTTTTTGTGATTGGTTGTGTTTTGCAATGGATGCTGAAGCTGGTGCATTTGTGAATGATGATGTTGCATCCATCATTTCACAATGCTCCTGTCCCAATGCTTTTGCTGTTTCATGTTGTTGGTCATTTGCTACATATGTTTTGTTGTTTCTGAATCACGTGGTTCTTTTTTTGGGGGATGGGGGATTCTGCTGCAGAAATGTCATGTGAAGAAGAAAGATATCCGCAAGTTTTTGGACGGGATCTATGTGAGTGACAAGGGAACCATTGTTGAGGAATAAAGCAGTTTTCATGTTATTTCTTTTAGAACAATTTTTGCATAATGTTATATGATCTGCTGGAAATCATGGTGGTTTTGTTTCTACTGATCAGTATGTATGGAATGGAGCATCCCATGTCCAGGCTACTGCCAGCAAGGTGCTCTCATTGAAGGTCACATTCATGTGTAGTGCATGGCTGTGACTTTTCATCTTTTGCTCTTTATAAATGATGGGCAATTGTAGCCATTCAGGTTCCATTAAGTGCTCTTATGAATCCACTAGAGGCTCTCTTGTACATTAAGTAGAGTCTATGCTTCATTCACAAATCAGCAAATGAAAACATATGCAAGAGATCAAACCTGGTACAATGTAGAATCCCTGGATTCAGTTTCAATATAAGACAATTGTGGTGTATTCATGGATTTGGACATGCAGACATCAATCTCTCATACATATACCAACCTATCCTTATGAAAGCATCTGTTGGTCCAATGTACGTGAAAACCACAGACGCGGAGATCATGGATACTAGTGTGAAGACTAGGAATTCAGAGCTAAAATCCAGGGTATTTGCATGTCCAGCACATTCCAGTTATGCCCCGTAAGTTGCATCATCTTGGTCCACAACTGCATACATGCATTAAAATACAGATTAGAAACTTAAAAACTCCCCGTGAACAAGCATAAACACATCATAAGTGTGTGTAATGAACACCTCATTGAAATTATGAGCGCTGAGCCAAAAATCACCTTCCTAAGAAGGAACCCCTGTCTTGAAATTAGAGGTTTAAAAACCTATGACAAATTTAGCATTATATTGTAACTGTTTGTATTTCAGGTTTGTGTTTTAATTTGTCATTTGAAACTTGATAATTTCATTTAAGTTATAGATTTTAGAAGTACTGACAAAGAAGGGTATATCATGACAATAGATTGGTTTGGGATTGACAAACGAAATATCATATATGTTGACACTATTCAAACAATTATGGTGTTCCACTTTTTTAAAAACCCAATGTAACATTGTAATGGGATTTTATTAAGGATTATTCAGGTTCACCATTTTGTTCTCCCAAATTCCTCAAGTAAGTCCGCTGACAAGGATGCTTGGCATAATTAGCATTAAATGATGAGTGTCCTAGGTGGGTTGTAGAATTTTTAGAAAAGTGCTTTTACGAGTGCAACCTAGTTGTGCCTAGCTCTTGATGTGGCTAATTTAGTTTATTTTATTTTGAAAAATGGTGAAAAAAAGTCCTTTAAAATCAGAGTTCTTTTTCATTTTATGAAAAAAAATCATCAAGTTGCGAAACTTTGGCAGAAATAAAACACTATTCAAGCTAAAGACATTCACAGTATATTCATTTCAACTACTTGTTAATTATAATCTCATGTGTCAATTTTGAAAGGTATCTTACCTCAATATCAAGGACATTAAATTGTTTTGTCAACCCTTTCAACATATAATACCACAAAATTACAGTTATTTAATCGACCTAATTGAAATAAACACCTTCACTTTTCAAACCTTAAATCAATTTCCTTACAACCTAAATCCACCACCTTAAGTTTATCTTGCCATGTTATGTGTAAAAGTATTAAAAGCAAGTTCAAATTCAATATTCTATCAACATGTATTTATTCCCCACATTAGATAATGACCAGCATCTAATTATTTACCTCTCTAAAATGATTTCGATTTAATTTATTTATGTTGATTCGTGACTTGAAAACAATCAAATGATGTTAAAAACCAATGTCTATTAAGTTAAATTCTACAATTTCCATTGGTTTTTGGCCCATAGTTGGTAGATGTGTTAACTATGGATGTTTGTTATCCATAGTGGAGCAAAGAGAAACATAGATTGAAAGATTTAAAGTTGAAACAAAGTGAAAACCTAAAAACTCAATGATTATACATTTAGACATAATTGATTTATACACTTTGAGTTCTTAATTTTGTTATATTAAATCAGTACCTCTATTTTAGTGTGAACCATGCTACATAGTTGTTGTAGTAAGGACTCATTAAATTATCATCTCGACATGTTGGGTCTCACATTGGATCATTATTCCTACAACATGTTGGCAATTTAGTATTTGAGTCATAGCAATTTAATTTCGTAACATCAACTACTAACATTTTTGTTTGGTATAGTTATAATTCAACTAGCTTTAACAACCTTGTTGCTTATCATTAAATTTGATCACATGCCAACATTCTTCCATGGTCAAATTTACGTTCATGTCTAAAGTGGTGCAACTTAATCAAATGTTACTTCAACAACAACAATCGTCTCTTTTACATAATGGTGATGAATGTCAATGTGCTTCACATGTTATTATTAACCCTATTATGGGAAATTTGATTTTTGATAAAAATAATGCTCCTTTGATTGTTAATGAGAATGGATGTTGTTTTTCCTTATGGGATTCCTAACTTTTCAAAAAAACACTTTAACTAAGATTTTACTTTCACATATGGTTTTAAAAGCAAACATGTATTTTGCTTTAATGATGGATAACATCATTATGGGTTGTCTCTTGTTTGACAAACCAATAGTTGCCTTCTTCAAAAGGAATTCAAACCCTATAGTTGAACATCCAGTGTCCAAATCAACCCTTCAATTCAAATCATAAAAACCTGAGATGAATGTTACATTTCCACCTCTTGAATATTGAAGGAAATAATTTTTGATACCTAAAAAAATCTCAAAACTTTTATTATTATTATCCAACATAACAATCTAAGGTCTTGCATGAATTGACTTAAAACACTTATGGCTTATGAATTTAAGAAATCAAGAAGGGAAATGAGAAGAAGGGGGAAAGGTTGGTTATTGTTCAACATAATTTTTTCCAAGAAGTTTGTTGGGAGATATGCAGGTTTGTAATGTATATGGCAAGGGTTCTTTTTCCCTTGATAGGAACAGAAAAATAGCAGCTTACATGGCAAGGGCCTATCTGTCAATCTAAGTACAAAGTTATTGCTAATGTTATGGTTGATGGTAATTTAGTTGCCATATATGAGAACTCTTTTGAAATTGAAGATTCCCATCTCTATCAACTATTGACAACATTACCTTATTGTTTGCTACCTTGCTGGAACTTCATACAAATATATATGGCAAATTTATAAAAAGAATTCTCTCTCATTGTGCGACTCAAAAAATCTCAAAAAGACTTTATGTCACCATTTTTCATAAAACAAAATCACCATGATGAAGAAATTTGGCTTAAAAAAATCCCCTGCCCCAGGGTGAGGGCATTGTCAAAATAAGGGGCCTAGGAAGAGGCCATAACCATAGCACAATCCTCACCCACATTTTGAGAATGCCAATTGCCCATGGGTTTTACCCATCACAATGCAGCAGACGCAAACTTTAGCATGAACCTAAACATACATTGATTATGACGAGTACAGGTAGGGTTGTTATGGGTAGGAGAAAATTTGTAGTGGCGGGTACTCTTGCTTTCCGATAGATAAAGCCCACAGGCTTTACCATACACTTAATGAAATGAAGGATCTTAAACCTACATAAAGACCTCTGGTGAAAATCTGTAGTGTTAGCTAAGGGCATGATTGAAAGTGAAAATTGGGCAGGCTGTTTCACTGAACAATGGGATGTTCTGTTGTCCAATGGGCTATTTGATGATCTCGATCTTCGTCTTTCCCACCAATGCTGAATCCATAAGGAAACTCAACAAATGGAATCAATAAGTACCCCCAGTTTATAATGGGGATATTAGCCCAGGCCAAAAATGGTGACAAACAGTTTTGGAAGTAGAAATTTCATGCCGCCAATGGGAAGGTTCAGCAAGCACTTGAAATGCGTTGATTTTTTTTCTTTTAAGTTTTGGGGGGTGGGGGAGGATGTTTTTTTTTCCTTTGTTCTCTTCAAGTTCCCAATGGATTCCCATCAGGTTCCCACTATGTTCACTAGGTTCTCAATGTGTTCCTCAAGGGTGTTCCCAGGAGCAATTCGCTTTAATCCCATATATTTGGCCCAAAGTCCTTCCCTTCTCACCTATATAGGTGGGCCAAAGGGAAAGGCACTCAATATTTGGATAGAATCTTCTATTTTGGAGAGCCTCCACAGATGAATTTTTTTGTTTTGCAATGGGCCAATTAACATGCTCTTGGTCTTTCTGCCATCTAATAATGCCCTTGGACCAGGGTGTTTCCAAAATACGGGTCCCCTTGGCTCCACTTGGGGCGGGCCATTATTTGGGATTGCTCTGATCCTTAGGCACTCCCCTACTTGTAAGATCCCTCCTACTCTTAAAAGGAGCAGGTGCAAGAACTCTCATCTGTTCTGGGAGGGATACCCATGCGCCTTTGAAAAAACCTATCCGCTTTTTTCTAGAGTACCCAGAGGACTCCTTACAGAGTGTAAAAAACATGTAGGCAGGTATCCAATGGTGCCCATTGGGTATCACAGGAATTAAAAAAAAGGAAAAACCCCGATGGCAAATTTTACGTTGAGGAAAGCCTACAAACGAGTGCTTTACAGAAATTTGAGACTCCCTTGGCTCCTGCCTTGGGGTCCCTTAGTTCCATAAAGCCCTAGGCCAAGGCCTTGACCCTACACCAAAATCATATTCTCTGCTTGAATGTGATGATGGTGCACATTTGAATTGGAATTTCTTATGGAAAGATAAATAACTTATTAAATGAATGGTACTAGAAGAAAAATCTTGAATTCAATCATTTTTTTGGGGGAAAACAAATCCCAAGTTTGGAAGCCTCTCTATCGTCCTTCTCTCTTGTCAGAAATTGGATCTGTAGAACTTGTACCTGTTACTTCTACTGAACCTCTCTACACCTTCCCTTCTAAAGCTCCGCATTCAAATGATGCAATTGTAAATGATAGAGCTTTTAAACTGCTTAAATGTTTTGTCACCACCACCACCACCACCAACCTTGTTTTCTATCCTCATTAGAGTGGGTCCTTCCTGCACTTACACCATCAAAGCTTAAGACTCTGAATGAAGCGAATGGTAGTTGTTATTGTTTGTTGTTGCAATTCTCAGAGACTTGATTGTTGGGAGAGATGCTTTAAAAGAAAAAGAGGGATTAGATATTAGGTTTAGGTGTTAGGTTTGCATTTTTCGTCGTCGTCGTTGTTGGAGATTGATGTTCTTCAATCTCGGTTTGGTCCCTACCAGCAGCATTTTGTTGTCGTTGTTGGGATTTTGGGGAAAACAGTTTGGATTGTGAGGGGGGAAAAGATAAAGCTATGGTGAAAGCAGTCTTGATGGCAGCAGTTGCACCAGGACATGCGATGGGACAAGGAGTTGCAACTCTGCTGGAGCAGCTGGACCGCCATTACCTTGCACCTGATGGCTCACTTGCTACCAAATCTGCATATCTTGACCTCGTTCAGGTGCTCACCTCCTTCCACCCATCGTGCCAGTTTCTTTGTTTCTGTTTTATGGAGGAATCAGATCGTGGGGTGGAGTGTTTTTTCCTTTTGACCCCCTCCTCTCTTGTTTTCTTGTTATTGTTCTTCTTGTGGGCATTGAAGGTTTTGTGGGTGTTTTTGTTTTTTAATGTGAAGGCACGGGAGGAGATGGCTAGAGAGAGATTGCGGTATTTGGAAGGTGTGGTATGTTTTCCAACTCTGACATTTCTTATATTGTTTTTTTCTCTTCCTTTGTGGGAAGCGAGGTTTGTTGTGTAACCTTTGATCTGGAGGAGGGCCAAGGAGATGTTCCTCTGATGTTCCAGATGATTGTATCTATAAGGGTTTTTCCCTTCTTGATAGATGGGGAGGTTTTTGTCTGAGAGCTGCAGGCTGTGTACAGTGAAGCGGTGGCGCTTGTAGAAGAGTACCAGCAAGCACTATCAGTGGCCAGTATGGGTGGAGTTCGGGATTTGATGTCCGTATTCGCACAGCTTGACCTGCGATCATCTCCACAGGTACCTCTTTCCAACTCTTCATAATGATGGGGAGTTTCTTTGATACCCATGCTCGGAAAGGTTGGAAGTTTGTAAAAGGTATTATACATGCAGCAATGCTGGTATCCAAAAATTGTTGACAAAACATTTCAGTCTAGTGTGGCTGTTGAGATTTCCTGTACCTTGCTTGATAGGTAAGAGTGCTGCTGATCAGGTATGTGGAATTGTCCTCCTCTCTTAGAAGATCTAGACCTGGCATGTTCATTGTGAGGATCTGACAAATGAACATGACAGGAAAAACTCAACCAAAACGTGACACTGAATTGAGCATAAGTGAGAGTTCCTTGGGTCATTTGAAGTGTTGGTTCTTGTGACAGATAGAATTTATTTGTTTCCAGAATCCTGTACGAGAAAAGTATGAGCAATGTCACTGTTGCAGACAGTCCAAGAAACTTGTGACTTCGTGTCCAACACAGGACTCAACCCTTGCCTTGGCTAAGAAAGCCACTAAAAATATATCCTAGCCCAAACCAAGGCTGCTGAATTTAGCAAAGATGAGACCCACCTTTGTGATCAAGAACTGTAGTGGCATTGTGCAATTGTTGTGTATGCTCAAATTTGGACCTTGATTCATGTTTTGATTCCTGTATATTGTCTATGTCTTGGAGTGCTCAAGAGGTTTATTCTGTTTGATCAGACCTATGATGCATTGGAGCAGCGGCTAGCTGTATCTGAAGCAATCCAACGACTCCGACTGCCTCTACTCTCTAAGGATGGAGATGTCCCAGATGATGACACAGCAGAATGGGGCAATGTGTCACGAAGCTCATTTGATAGTATCACCACTAGCATCAGCCTAAGCACTACCACTACTGTCCACACCACAACTGCTAGCACAGCAAGTGCCACTGTTGCCTCTGGGAGTGGTACTCAGGCTGAGGTTGTGGAGCCTGGTGTAGGAGGGGTGGCCAACCGGTTCTTGGGCATTTCTCCTGCATGGCTGCGGCAAACCCACTTGAGTCGTTCGCTTTTAGCAGATGTAAGTTTTTGGCATGTGATTCTTGCTCTGCACAAATCTCTATCTACCAATGTATTATGTGTAGGAATCCAGTTGAGTAACCTGAATCTGGGGCTTTTGCATTCTTGCACAATCAGATATCTCCGACCTTGGAAACAGATATCTGTATATTCTCAAGTCAATGATCATGGGTCCACTTTTAGCTCTGCTGGTGCATCACAGCCATGTCTCTGAACACTGTAACAGGATAACACGGGGTATCAAACAACCCTCATACCTGAGATAGAGGGTCGTCTGCGCAGCAAGTGTGATAAACTGGCAGCTGCCTTTGAACCCAATGAAGCTGGTAAGTGAAGCAAAAGTTTTAACTTTTCAACTGAACATGAGGAGATTGAAAAATTGATTCTTGGGTGTTATGTGTTGTGACTATGCTTGATCACTCCTTTGACCCTCCACAGTAATGATGACAACTGGTGTAAGGTCTGCAGATGCTGCTGGGCCACATTCATCCAACAGTTTGCAGCTTCCAGAAAGGTAAGTAAGAGAGAAGGCTTCCCTGGTTTGCCAATTCTCTCTTGGACTGTTTGTTCTCTGAGGAATGTTTCTGATATGCTGTTTCTTGAAGAGGGTACAGGGTTAAGCTTGCAGTTGAAGATGTAGAAGTGGAAGAAGCGGCCCTTCTTGTGGATCTCTATGCAGCAGATCGTAAATTCTCTGAGTACTACAATGTACTAAACCCTTTCTTCACTTCTCATGTTTGTGTTCTGGCTCAGGTTTCAACATACAGCTCCAGCTTATCAGAAGTACTGCAAGAACTGTTTACTAGGGCACTAGCTTTGAAAAATAAAATTCCTTGTCTTCCATGTCCTTTTTCACCCTGTTCAGTTGAAACTTATCTCAGAGTGGGCTTGGTTTGTGTGTCGAAAGGTACTGGAGCAGATCTTAGGGATTCTATTGAGGCTTATCAAGGAGTTCAAATTGCAACATCAACATGAATATGTAGGCGTCCTCTCCAAATTCTCTTTGTGTATTAGCATGTGGGTCTTGGTTGATACATGTTGAACCCTACTGTATCCCAGAGAAGAAATGCATACACATGAATTCATCCATGCAGAGTGAGGTCTTTTATTGGACGTGACAGGATGGTATGAGGAAGGAATGGCTATGCAAGCGCTGCCAAACAATGAGCACCAAGCTTAGGTTAGTGTTTTGTCTCCATTGTGGATTTTGATTTGATTAGTTGTTTGTGAGCTTTTAGCAAGGCAGCCCATGTTCCTGAACAAATAGAAATGCATTGTAAAGTTTTTTTGGGGTGATTTACTATCTCTCTGTTTTCTTGTCAGGCTATTTATTTGGAGTAATTTTTCTTTTGGTATGCAGAGTGTTGGAGCATCTGCTATTGCGGGACACGTATACGCAGGAATCATTGCCTGCCCTTCAGAAAATCAGGTCTGTGATAATTGCATTGAGACTCTTCAGAAGTCCCCTGTGTGTTCTTGCTCACAGAAATTTCAAGTCTTCAGTACACAGCCTGCATGAGTTTCACTTTGTTCCTATATTTTCTTCTCCTTGTAGTAGTCCAAATGCTATGCGTTTGAATGCTTCATGCTATTCAAGTGGGAGGACACTTCAATTGAGCAGCCTGAAATTGTGACTTGCACAGGGGCTATGTTATGGAGGCAAATGAAGAGGCAACTGCAGCTTATAACCGAGCGGTAATCTCCACTCAAAATCTCCTGTTCATCACCAGGGTTCTCAGGAGTTCTACATCATTCTGCAATGTCATTTTCTGATTTACTCAGGGCATTTTTAGCTACATGCTACACAACCAGAAGGAGAAGTTGTCATATTGACTTGTGTCTTGATGTTGGATTTTTGAACTAGCAATGTGCAGACTAATAAATCCCTGGTATGGGAGATTACAACATAGGATGATTTGAGGGTGTTCAATAGGATCTTAACATGTGGTGATCAAATCAGGTAACACGACTACGTGAGTATCAAGGGGTTGACCAATATTTTGATGACATTGCCAGACGCTACCACGATCTTGTAATGGTATGTATTCACAGAAATACCACTCACCTCATCTCATGTTTTCATCAGTTAATTCCACCAATGATCTGTGTGGTTGCTTCAGCTAAACTGTGTTTCTACTTCTAGGACCACACTCTTGGAGGTGGTATACATTTTTATCCTTTCCCATTTGAGGCAATTTCAGAATACCCATTGTTCTGATACACAGGTTTCTGTAATTTCTAAGTCTAAAGGGTTAGCTTTGATGAAGTAGTGATGTGCATTGGGGAGGTGTACAGAAGCTGGAAGGCATTCAGTGGACAATACAGCAGGTGGAGATGGACCTTGAATCTGCTCATGAACATGCCTCTTGTTAAGTTGTCCTCCCACAAAAGGACGTTGTCACTAATCAATTGTGCATGGATAATCAGAAGTGGAACTTGAAGACTGTGCCAACATGGTTTGTAACATCTCACATTCATCATATTCTGCATCTTAACCTTGACATATTTCCACACCCTCTTGCCTTTTTCTATCAGATCCACTGTTCTTGACAGGGTACTCAAATCTTGGTTCTGGTATCTCAGGCCAAGGATACCCAGTTGGGAAGATCACTCTCAATGGTTTGTTTGTGAGAAGTGATACATGCAGTGGTGCCTATTGAGATACAGAGCCAAATATTGATATCTCAATATCATTGTGCACACAGCTCAATGAGTATCAGTGTTGCGTGCTTAATGCTGGATTCCTCTGTGTGATCCTACTTGCTGGATTGGTTTCCTGTTTTCAGTGACTTCTGTATTTCTAGACTGTATACAACACTCTTAAAGCCTCCCATCTGATTTGCTTTGGTTCAACAACTTGAGTCTCCCTTAATGCTTTAGTGTAAGTGTTGTCTCATTTCACATTTTACTTCAGAATGGTTGTAAAAATCCTGTAAATTTTTTTCTAATGATCAATTTCCCTTTGTTCATGGTTTTGTATGCAAGGAGCCCAACATGACACTGAACACCAAAGGGTGCCAACTACTGTGTGCTTCATGCCATCAATAATATATTCTGAAAAATTGAACCATTAGAAGGTACTCGCATGGTTGTTTTATCAAAGCTTGAAAGGAAAAAACTAACTGAAGCTATTACAAGGGATCTGAGCTAGCAAAAAACCCATAACAAAACTAATGAAAAGCTAGAATAAGTGATTTTAACTAGCTAAAAACCTATGGTATTTTAATGGGAAGTGTAGAAGATTATACTGTTGAAGAAATAACATCATATTTCAGGTTTGCCTTTCTAAGGTAAGGTGTTGAAAACTTCCTCTCCTATAGGTGTACACATCTCTTAACATCCAATCAATAACTGGAAGGCCTCCTCCATCCTTCCACATATTTTTAGTACATGGCCAAAGTAGTTAAAACTATGAGGAAATAAAAGTATGTGGGGAAGAGGCATCTTTGCCAAACTTAACCCTAAACCCTAAACTTTGAAATGTGGAACCCCCAGCCCTCAATATAAACTAACTGTTTTGTTGATTACTTTGGTAATCAGTTTTTTTTTCATATTAGAGTTATCTGTAAAGTAAGGAAAACACAGCACCAGAATCCTGAGTTTGGTCATACATAGGGTGAGATTAAAAAAAACACCTGCCAAATATCATGTAACAGGGGGTGAAACTCAGAAAACCATCAATTTTGGTGGTATACTGAGTTTCATCCTGTCTTTCCTTTCTCATGAGCGCCTCCACTGCTACTACATATATTTTCACTGCTCCTACGTGTACAACAACTGTAATTCCTGTCGAACCTTGTGCATTAAATGCTGAGATTTAGCATTTCATATTGAGATTTAATAAAATTTCCTTACTTTGTGGATACCACCAAAAGAGAGGATAGGGGCTGAAAGGAGGCTCAAAAACACGGTAAAGACAGGGTGACTTTGTGTATAACTCTATTAGACTTATCCTAGGTACCCAAGTTAGGGGGTCAAGTTGGTCAGTTTTGGGAAGATAGGGGATGAAACTTGTAACGAGATGTCAAAGACCCCCATCATCCTCACTATTTACACTGGGCTTCAGCAGACTTGAACCTTTGGTCAACATTTTTGTTAGTATTGTGGTCTATATCCATGTTCATCCAAAAACATTGTGAGAGTTTTCAATCTTTTGACTTCTAGCTTGTTTAGGAATTGACTGCATGGCAATCTTCCTCCTACACCCCTTGTGTCAGACCTTATCACTGAATCCCTACATTTTGATTGCCCTAGCCAAATCCCAATTCCGATTCACTATTAATGTTTTGGAATATGAGTAACTACCTTTTGTACCACCACCTTTCACATTTCACACCACAGATCCATAACATTTTTGAACAAACTGAAATATCAGATCTTGTATTTTATTTTCTTTTATAGCAATAAACATGAAGGTACTACGATTAAAAAGGTCTACAACAACAATTATGAAGGTTACTAGCATCAATGTGTTTTTATTTGATGTAGTATCGTCACAATCCCTTATTTTTCCAAAATTCACAGCCACAAATTTTCCCCTTGAAAAATTCAACTAACTATGAACAAAAATACCAAAACTTGGTATTTTCCCCAAAACATGAAATAAAAACTCAACCAAATATTTGGAAAACCCTTTCACGATATGGTTTATTTATTTTATTTTTCCAAACTACTTGCATCTTACATCTTCCCAAAACAAACCCATTGAAAACTTTCACAAAAATAAAACCCAAAAACCCAACAAAAAATTGAAACTCCATTTCCATGACATGGTTTAAAACAAAAACCAAACATCAATTAGATCTAATAATCAAGATTTGTGGCATGGTAAGAAAACAACAAACCCCGCATAAACCAAAATTTTCAGAATGTATCCATGGCATGGTTGTCAAATGTAAAACCGTGGGATTTAACAACCTAATTACCAACAAAGAAACAATTGCCAAAATAAAAAATAAAAAATAAGAAAAATGGTAAGACTTGAAGGTAGGGATTGCCTTTTATTTACTTACTATGTTACTGCAATTACCATCATGCAACAACTACCATCCTTTGTAGATTTGAAAAAGACCCACATTTGTTTGCAAACCTCCTACAACTTTTGCCTATTGTTTATAGTGCTTCTAGACACTTTGTGGTTACTGCTTATTGTCTGAAGTGCCTACAGACCTTATGTGGTTGTTGCTTACCATCTACAACATTTAAAAACCCTTTGTGGTTACTGCTTATTGTTGGCAATGCTTACTACCTACCATCTGTAGCAATGTTATCTTTCCTATAGACTTGAAATCTTAGGTCTACCACTTTGTTGCTACCCTCCAATGATAATTATTGTCATGTGGCAAAAGGTATTTCCTATTTTAAAAGTTAGCATAGAAAGTGGAAACATATAGTTTTAAGAATTGAAGAATTTATATGTGAACACAACAAAATTCAATGTAATACTAATATGAACTACTTTCTCCTCTCTTTTCATACTTTAAGTAGAACCAAACACCAACAAAGAACCATGAAAATCCATTAACCATTTTCCATTACAATAATGAAAGTACAACTTGCTTCCATATTTATCTCCTTTCTCTTTAATGTCACATACACACTTCTTCCCCAAAAGAACCTTCCTAACCACATCCAATGTAAAATCATACAAAAGAATGATTCACAATCCTCCTCCTCAAAGGATTAAAAAAGAACCCAAGAAGGATATTCACCACATAAAGGTTGAGTCTTTATCTTCCTAGCTTTCCTTATCCTCCTAGATCTCCTTATCCTAATTTTCTCCACACATCTTAATTAAGGGAAATCCGTCCATCCCTTATTTGTTTGGACTAATTAACTTAGATGGCTTCACCCCTTAGTAAATAAAAAATGGTAAATAAGATATTTACCATTAGTAATTAAATAATTACTAAGATGCCCTTTTAAGTAAATAGATTAGGATATATGTCACTTTTAATAATTAATATTAATATTATTAAAATTCCTCCCAAAATTAACTTTTGATTATTTTGCCCCATGAAGGTAGTTCATTGTATTAACGATATTACTGTTAGAAACCACTTTCAATTTAAAATTATCATGTGATTGTTTTGCCATTTGATGATAACTACCATGCAATGATAACACTACCATCTCCTAACATCCATGGTGTTTAGCCAACATAGGACAAATTTTTACCTTTAATAGAAAACCATAAATCGTACTTTCAACATATTAAAAAAAAAGGCCTTACAAGGTGATCTTTTTAATAACATTTCGAATTTGAACTTTCATGCTTGCATGCTTGTCACAAATCCATTGAATCCATTGAATCCAAATTTGACACCAAATCTTCTGTTGATTCTTGCTTCATAATGGGCACTCCTATTGTTTGATAGTTTACATAGAAATTTGGGAAATTGAAGCTCAATTTCGAATGTAATTGAATGTTTTGTAAAGCCCAAATTTGTGTATATATATATATTTCCCACTCTCATTTATGTTTCCAATTACATGCTCATAAGGTCATTGTGGTCTTCATTAAACTTTATCATGATTACTTCAATTACCTTTGTATAGGGTTTGTTAACTTTAAATGTCACTTACTATTATTATTTTGTTTTAATGAAGCTATGGCTTTTCAATTATCTAGGTCTTTTGTCCTCAATGTGGTTATTTAAATTGTATATCATAGCTTTTGAAAGCTTTGTTTACTCTTGTAAACTTCTTATGCCTTTTATCAAGGTATGATTATATTTAAAATTAGAGCATATAACCATCTAATGAAGGTTTGAAGATTTTGTTTTAGGTCCAATGACCTCAATTAAGGCCTATAACCATCTATTCAAGGTTTGAAGCTTTTGTTTAGGCTTCAATGACTTAAATTAAGGCCTATTACCATCTCATGAAAGTTAAAAGTTTTTGTTTAAAGTGTGATGACCCCAATTAGGGCATGTAACCATCTCATGAAGATCTAAGGTTTTTGTTTAAGGTTTGATGACCTCAATTAAGGCATGTTACCATTTATTCAAGGTCTAATGCTTTTGTTTAAGGTTTAATGATTTCAATTATGGCTTATAACCATTTCATGGAGGTTTGATGCTTTTGTTTAAGGTCTAATGATTTCAATTAGGGTTTGTAACCATTTAATAAAAGTTTGAAGCTTTTGTTTAAGCTTTATTGACCTCAATTAGGGCCTATAACCATCTATTCAAGGTTTGAAGCTTTTGTTTAAAGTTTGATGGCCTCAATTAAGGCCTATTACCATCTCATGAAGGTTTGAGGCTTTTGTTTAAGCTTTGTTGACTGCAATTAGGGCATGTAACCATTTCATTAAGGTTTGAGGCTTTTGTTAAGTTTTGTTGACCTCAATTAGGGCCTGTAACTATTTAATGAAGGTTTGAATTTTTTGTTTAAGCTTTGTTAACTTTAATTAAGGCCTATAACCATCTAATGAAGGTTTAAGGCTTTTGTTTAGGGTTTGATGATTTCAATTAAGGCTTGTAACCATTTCATGAAGGTCAAAGGCTTTTGTTTAGGGTGTGATGACTTCAATTAGGGCTCGTAACCATCTCATGAAGGTTAGAGGTTTTTTTTAAAGCTCTACTAACTTGAATTAAAACATGTAAGCATTACTTAAGGTGTAAGGTTTTTGTTTGAGCTTTGTTGATTTCAATATAAGCATGTAATCATTTACTAAAGGCCTAAAGGCTTAGTTTAAGCTTTGCTAATCTCAATTAGGGCCTTTTTACTTAAGGTTTGAGGCTTTTGTTTAAACTTTGTTGACTTCAAATAAGGCATGTAACCATCTATTCAAGGTCTAAAGATTTTGTTTAAGGTTTGCTAACCCCAATTAAGGTCTAAAACCATCTAATGAAGGTCTAAGGCTTTTGTTTAAGCTTTGTTGACCTTGATTAAGGCTTGTAACCATCTACTAAAGGTTTGAGGCTTTTGTTTAAGTTTTATTAATTTCAATTAGGGCTTGTAACCATCTACTTAAGGTTTGAAGTATTTGTTTGAAGTTTTGACTTTAATTAAGGAATGTAATCATCTACACAAGGTTTGAGGCTTTTGTTTAAACTTTACTAACTTCAATTAGGGCAGATAACAATCTACGTAAGGTTTGAGGCTTTTGTTTCAATTTTGTTGACTTCAATGAAAACATGTAATCATTTATTTAAGGTTTGATTACATATAATGAAGGTTTGGATCAATCATTTTGAATGTGGTGTTAAAATCAAAATTGAATCCAAAAATCTTCAATTTCAATAAAAAAGTTGTTTGAATGTGACACATGTGACATTTGTATTCAATTTTGGATGTTGAAAGATGTTGTGTGTGAAGGGTAATTGCGTAGGTATGGCTGCACCTTTTGAGGGATTTCATGTGAAATTGATGCAATCAGTCCTTGACATTAATGATTATGATGACCTTAAACTTTTTCAACCACCTTCTAAGCTTCTTAAAAGAGGAAAACAACTCTGAATGTTTGTGGAATCAATTCATTTGAGCATAATGGCTAGAAGCTACAATTGCCATTTTGCTAAGTATTCCAAGGAGAAGAAGAATGTCACACAATTGATACCAACATTGGTGTGGAAGGCCATCTATGCAAAATATAGGGAGACTTATTTTGATAATATATTTTAGGAAAATGCTTTGAAAGAGTCGAAGACTAGGATTTTTAATGAGGATGGGAATGAAAAAGTGGTATTACAAAATGAAAAAGTCCTAACACAATTGAAGGCTATGAATGGTCATGCCACTCGAAACATGTTAAAGAGGTGGCAAAATGTGATCAACCTTTCACCACATAGTTGCCTTATTATTTTTCATGCAGTGGGCGATAGTCTTGATGATATAGCATCCACTTGGTCATGTGGCATGGGTGTGGGGGGTGCATCAGGGTCATTTGGCAAAAACGTGACAAAAGCAAATGTGCTCCAATCACAATCTGTGAACATGCTACAATGGCTTGTGAGATGGTGGCTAGTAATGAAGATGCAAGGGCCATACTCAAAATCAAAAGGGAGGTTGGGTTAGAAAAAAAAAAACAAACCATGCTAATTAATGTCATGGGCACAAAAACAACAAAGATTACAAGATTTTCTACCCAAAATGAAAACAAAAGCATGCATAATTCCAAATTTAGATTATGAAACAAGAAAAACAAGATCACAAACATGACAAGTGTGAAATAAGACTTGAACAATATTTTATTGCGAAAAAGAAACAAAACAAGGCTATGATAAGAAAATGTACCCAAAACTAGTGTTGAATAGACTAAAGGTAATAGGGAATTCTACTTTTATGTATACTTATTGGACACCTAGCTCAAGAAACTTTTTCAAAAAACTTCCAACCTACATGTGGCCCATATTCATCCATGTGCGCCCATGTGCATCCATGTGTAAATTAAAATTCAACTAAGAAAGAACTAAGACATAAGTAAAAGTGAATTGAAAATTAACTAAAAGTTATTTATAAGTGAATTGAAAGTAACTAAAAAGAATTGAGTTTATTTAAAAATGAATTAAAAATTAACTAGAGGTGAACAAAAAGTTGTGAACCATACCGACACAACCATGTGCGATAGAGTCAATTTTAAAAAATTACATTAGGGATATTCAAGTGTGGTAAGGTTATTAAGGGCTTTTAACAGCTTCAAGTTAGAATAAAGAATGATGAATGCACATGGTTGCATGGGGTTTTATTAAATTTTAAATTTGATATTAGATGAATGAGGTGTGGGGTTAATTATTTTCATCAATAAAAGTTCTAGAACTTCAATAGCATGAGTAAGGGTGAGAAATCTCTAGAAGGTTGGGGTTAAAAACATACACCAAATTTGTAATGTTTGGCAAAACAAGGGTTTTATTATGGTATTTAATGAGTAGTTGTGTAAGGGAGGATGTTTGAGATTTGTGAAACAGTTGAGGGGGTATTAATAAAAGGTTCAATGGAGATAGAACAATCTTCAAGCTTTATAAGCATAAGATAAATTCAAAACAACTTAACAATTAAATAAATAGTGTGATAGGGTGGTATTGGCAACATGAGTTTCATAATGAATGAAACATTTATTTAAATTATCAATTCAATAAGGAGTTGCAATTACATGTTGAGTCCAAGGCTATGCCACAATGATAGTTCATAATTGCAATAAATCTAGGATGCATCAAATGGTGCAAACTAAGTAGTCTACCTTGCTATTAAGAGGTAATCGACAAATCAAACCATGCAACCAACGGTAGTGTCCAACGCCATGAATTAAAGACCATGCAAAAATAAAAGTGCCTTCAATTTCATAATAACCTTCATAAATGGTTTTAGGTTCATCATTAGAAGCAAGGTCAACTTGCAACAAAATCACCAAGGTGTGAGAGTTCAGAGAAATGTAATAATACCAAGCTTGAAGGGGTTCAACTTCAAAACGAACATGCACCTCTCACATTTTGAGATCTTCATCATGAAAATGTTATGTCAATGTCAAATCTCGAGATGACTCATGAGGTGGTTCTTCATTCACTTGTGCAATTTGGGGCTCATAAGACATGGCCATATGCGATGCCTTAATTTGAAAGAAAAAAGAATCTTCAATAAAAATCAAATCAACAATGAATGTGTGAAGGACTTGTTACGTCAAGATGCGTGGTTGTGATTTATAGGTCAAAAAAAAAAAAAAAAAGGTGTAAATAATGGTTTAGAACCATCGTAAAGTAAAACCTTAAGATTGATGGAAAAATGAAGGTTTAAGTAAAATTTGTTGGGGGGAAAGTGGGAAGACGTGAAAAGGTGTTTTCCTTTTCCTTCTATAGCCACTAAACATTGAAACCTTCCATTGGCCACTAAGCATTGGAACCAGGGACCCGTAGTCGGTCCTTATTTACATATAGTCGTAGTTGTAACTATCTATATTCTAGCCCATAGATAGATAGTGGACTATAGTCGACTACTTTGGCCTTGAATTAGTCAACTGTAGATTGTTGTTGTTTACTCATTACGAGCCCTCTTCTGAGCGATGGCAAACCCGTTCGCATCGTGTTGTTGGATGTCACAAGCTGCTGATTTCAACATCGTTACTATTTCCATGCCTTCATCTGTTTCGTCATCTTCGACGTCACCGTCAAGATCAAAGTATTTGATGATGTTTGCAGCCGCCTCATTTGCATCCATTGTTGACTTCAACGACGCAGTCAAGTTGTCAACCGTGAATAGGTTTTTGTTTTCCATGTCTTTGATAAATGCCTTGTTGAACGCCAAGATCAACAACATCTCAAACTTGGCGTTGCCCAAGTTTTGCCGAAACGCGTTGTCAATGTGCTTACAGACTAAGAACACGCGTTCCTGCAAGTCATTGGAATCAGGTGCGCCAAGGTGTCGCATTGCGATGCGCTCTGCGAGGCGATGATGCACACCATTCTTGCGCCACCATTGTGACACATTGACGACCTCGCTAACGTAGATCCAGTTGCCCAAGCAAACCTTGCTCTTGTCGATTTCGTCCAACTTTTGTTCGTTCAAAAGCCATGCCAACCAATCCACCTTTAGCAAGATCCACTCCTTGAAAGCTTCGTTCGTAAAATCACTTGGAATTGCTGTGTTGAGAGTAGCACTTGCTCTACTTTCAATGTCCTGGCTAGGTGAACCAACGTTGACCATGCCGAACACGTTGTCATCATCGCAAACTTGTACATGAATGTCATCATCGTCGAGCGGCACATTATGCATCGTGTCAGGCTCATGTGGTCGGAATGAGCGCGTGGCTTTGTCAACAAGAGCAGACTTGAAGAGCTCCTTGGCATTGTCAACATTGTCCTTGTACCCGGCTGCACATAGCCATGGCAGGGCCAGTGTTAACATGACCGGGTCGCATATCATGGCCACCAGTTGCTGATTGCTAGGGAATGGAAAATATGAGTCCAACTCTTTCTGGATGCGATCCCGCAGCTTGCTGCCGATCACACCCAACTGTTCAGCTCTGACCTTGACCTTGGGCACGTGGTCCCATCGTGTTTTGCCATCCCATTGGCCATCGCCACCATAGTGGTCCTCTTTATCTGACTACTCACCAAAACGGGATGACGGCACGATGTTGACGACTGAGTAAGTCATTTGCCTAGCAGCAATCTTGGTTTTGATAACATTGGGCCAGCTAGCACTAGCAACAAGTCGCGAGTCGATTTGTGTTGTGAATGATAGGGCGCAAACTGATCGTATGATGGCCTCGACCTCAGCCACGGATTGCCAACGTTCATCTGATAGCTCGTAGGCGTTGCACACCGATGACTTCTCGTGAACGAAGTACTGGTGCAGTGTCCATTTGCATCGTAATGCCTATTGGTACATGCGCACGTAACCTGAGATGCGCGTGTCATTGTCAATGCCGACCTTAATCACATTGTTGCCGATCTGCTCGTTGTGCTTCTCGTAATTGATTTTGCGCGACTTGGCCTTCTTATTCCAAGCCGATCATTCGACGCACGGCTAGGCACAGGTCCTCACATTCTTCAAATGAGTCGACAGTCTCGTTGTTAAGTGTCCTTTTTCGCTTCCCAGTCGCATGGTCGCAAGCCAAGTTTGCCAAGTGCATGTTGCAGGTGCCATCAGTGCCAACAATTAGTCGACTAGTTGCAAGGGACGTGTTCATTGTGTCGTTGATTGACAGGACAATGTTGCTACGGCGAATGCCATAGCGCTTCAGGACAGCCATGGCTGCATCGTTGCACGCTTGGGCATAGTGCCCGTCTGGCACAGCCGAGCTGAGCGCCAGTTTGTATCGGATCCATGACTGCAAGTCGATCCAGTACATTGAGATGCCGAAGAATTGCTTGATGATGGAGTCCTAACCATCACGGCAGACCACAAGCCAGCCACAGCTGGAACTAGCATACTCGTCAGCAAGCTCGTCATAGGCGGTTGGCATGTACATTGCGCGCGCCTTGACAATAAGCGCCTTAACACACACAGTGAACTTGGGAAACATGGAGATGAACGCGCGATTGATCTTACCGGGCGTCATCGGAACGTATGACCCTGGCTTCAGGTATGATGCTGCCTGAATGATCTCATTCAGGTTGACATCGGTGGCAAGCGATAGCGGCGCCTTGCCTTTGATGACCAGCCGTGCAACAAGTGCATGAACGCGCTCGATGACAACATCGTTGCCATTCTTGATGAAGGCGCGAATGTTGTTGGTGTTCATAGATGTAGAAGTCGAACTCGATATCAGTTGTTTAGGTTCAAACGATTGGTGCTTGTGGGCCAGATGCAAGTTCGGGTGCCTAGAAGCGATGTGCTTGTGAGCATTGCCAGTTGTGTCATTGTAGATGGCAACCAAGCTGTCGAGGAACTTGTGTGGGCACTTCTTCAAGCACAACAAGCAACAATAAATATACTGGATCTTGTTGCGCATGATCGACCCATCCTTGACCATGGCGAAGTACTACCACACCGGCGATGTTCTGTTAGCGCTCATCGGCATAAGCCGTGAGTCAAGCGGTTCATGAGGTGCCTCAGCGACCTCTCCATCATTGGTCGAAGCTAAGATGCTGACTGATGGCGCAAAGGACTCCATGATAAATTAGTGACAACAATTGTGTAGTGTGTAGTGTAGACTATAGTCTATAGTGTGTTGCGCTCACAAATTGCAACAGTTTGTAATGTGTTGCGCTCACGACTCAAGAGTTGCAACAGTCTGTAGTGTGTTGCGTTCACGATAGATTTGGAATCCAACAAAGTCCTGCAGCAAAATTCTTTAGCCGAATTCACATACTGTTGCTACTTACAAAGAGAAGTGCAGATCTCAGCTGCATACACAACTAAACACTAAGTCATCAGATTGCCTTGCTTAAATCTACATGCGACTACCCCACCCTAATAATATTAAAAGAGATTTAAACTTCTTGGACCTGATTCCATAAATTTTGGACCTTCACAAGATAAGTCCTGCAGCATGCATTCACCTACCTTGCAGAAAACTCTTTTCCTAGAACTGCAAGACTGTTATAACATACACAATTACAATTCAAACCCTCCAAAGACCATCATCATCCATGGGCTTTTTTTTTTGCGCTTATTGGACAACACATGCATATCAACTGTCCAAAACATGTGTACGAAATTCATGTCACATGTTCAAAACACAAAACTGTGAGCTTGGACTGAACAACACATGGTTATCATCTGATCATTGAACCCATGTGCAAAGCATTGGGTTTACATGTCCTAAACACAAAACATGCTTAGAAATTTTCTCAAAACCAATCAATGTGAACAATCTTCACTCAAGAAGGCAGAGTCAAAATGGAAAAACAGCCAACACAGAACAAAATGAAAACATGAGGCTTACTAGAGACCCATTGTCAGAACTTGCTTTTCTTCCATCCTTGATGTAATAGGTAGTAGAATATTGCAGCTGGTTCTGGGGACTTGTTGTCAAAGAAAGTTATCACAAGGTCCACATTCTGGAGCTCAAAAGCCTCTTAAACAGTTTGTAGAAAATAAATATCATTCATAGCAGGAGCTTAATGATATGGGTTTCTCACAAATCTTCGAAAATGGTTAGTATGAAGTATGATGATGAAGTTGGGTGCTTAAGATTCCACACTAGATTCAAGAAGCAAAGTTTCATATCATTGTGTGATTTGAGTTGTAAAAGGAGATTTGCAAAGACCAAAACAAACTACCCCAAAATACGAATGAGATGGGAAACAAGTCCTATGCATCTGATACACGCAATGGGCCTAGATCAAACACAAGCAGATGCAGCAGTTACATCTCATATAAAATACCCACACTGTTATGCATGCAGAAAGTTACATTTATTTTGAGGTTTTATTAACCTGACTACAACAGATTAATAGTTGATTATGACCGTTGCAACAGACTAATAGTCAATTATGACCGTTGCTCGGTAGTCCAGTCGACTATCTACGGAACTAGGTAGTCTAGTCGACTATCTACGTAGATAGTTGGAGACTACAGTCATTACATCAACTAAAAGCTGCATCGACTACGGGTCCCTAATTGGAACCTTCCATTGGCCACCAAACATTGAAACCTTCCATTGGCCACTAAGCATTGGAACCTTCCATTGGCCACCAAACATTGGAACCTTTAATTGACCACCGAACATTGGAACCTTTCAAGGGCCACCAAGCATTGGGACCTTCCATTGACCACCGGGTTGGGATCTTCCTTCACGTCCTTCTTTCTCTTTAAAGGGCGAATTTGGATTATTTGGGGCTCTTTTTCCAGGACATAATTTTCAATTTGAATCTTGAAAAAACTTGTTTCTACAACTTTTTTTGAAAGGAGAAGAATGATTAGTCTTAATAGATGGTGGAAAGAGGGAGACGAAATTGGATGATTGTGGTATTTTTGAAAGAATGAAAGTGAATAGGGATAATTTTGGAAACTTGAAATCTTAGAAAAATTTCACAAACCCTCTTAGGGTTTGTAGCACAACCTTTCATTGATTTGGGTGCAGAGCTTGGAATTTGGTAAACAAATGTGCCTTGTAGCTAACTTTTTAATGAGCTAAAACATGCTAGATTTGGATAACGTATGTGATAGGGATATATTTTAAGTGATTGGAGGTCTGTTGCCAAGTTGAATTTTCTACCTTTGTGAAACCCTTTTGAATTTTGTAGCACAATATTTTACTAATTTGAGTGCAAAGCTTGGAATTTGGTAGGCATATGTGCCTTGTACTTAGTTTTTTAATGAGCTAAGGGATAATATATGTGATAGGAACAATATTTTAAGTGATTGAAGGTTTGCTGCTAAGTTGAACATGGTGTTGAATATTTAAAAGTTGGTTTAAGTGAGTGACAATTTAACATAAATTTTAAGATTTGGAATGTTTGAGCTTGGGAAATATATCTATCAATTCCAAATCATTAGTGATGCATAGGAAACAAGCTATTTGGTTTCAACTACAAACACAATTTAATATCTAAAAATACACTTTGCATTTTTCCTTCATTGATAGCATATGTACTTTCGAGTATAGTCACCTCATAGAATTGGGAGTATAGGGACATATAGTTGCCTCACAAAAGTAATTAAAACTTAACTATAATTGAACTAAGATTAACTAAAAGTGAAGTAAGGCTTAAATAAAATTGAATTAGAAGTTAACTAAAACTGAACTAAAACTAAACTCATAAAATTTGGAAGCCTGAGTTGGAAAACCATGGCATTGATTTGTTTCACAATGAGGAATGGGCCTAGCCTCTAATGATCCAACTTTTCTGTTGGCCTTGTTGTTTTGATATGTTGTCATCAAAGCCAAACCTAGTCCCAAACCTTGAAGTAAGGTTGTTTCTTTTGATGATCATCAACATTCTCCTTGTATCATTTATGTGGTTCTTCAAGGTTAAATACAAGTTGAGTTCGAACATTTGCTAATTACATGGCCCAATCTTCAACTATTAGATTCATATTTTTGTGCACTCCTTGAATGTTAACTTGGGGTGCAAACCATGATTTGTAAAAAAAGTTGTTTACTGGGTTGATGAATGCATTATGTTATTGTAGGGAAACTTTGCCATGGCCAAAAATTCTGACCATCATAAATATTGCTCAAAAACTTGATTGACCCATTCTATTTGCCCATTCATCTAGGGGTGGAAAGCTAATGATAATTTCACCTTCACACTTAAAAGTTCAAATTTTTTTTTTTAGAACTCGGATGCAAATTAAGGGCCACAATTTAAAATGATATCTTAAGAAAACCATGATATTGAAAAAAATGATCAAAGAATAACTTGGCTATTCCTTTGTTGGTTATTATTTTAGTATACAAAATGAAATGAACCGTCTTTGTCAAACATTCCGCCACCACCAAAATGGAGTCATAAGAATTAAAAGGTGGAAGGTTTGTGATGAAGTCCATGGAAATTGAAGACCACGAGGATGTAGAGTTCGACAATGGTTAAAAAAGACCATGACAACAATGATGAAGATTCTTTATTCAAGCACAAACATCACAAGATTTGACAAACTCCTTCACATACTTCCAAAGTTGTGGCCAGTAATAAACTCAAAATACTAATTCCATGGTCTTGTTGAATCCAAAATGGCCTACAATCAAAGCATCATGCTTAGCCTAAAGAACTTGAAGTCGTGCAAAGCCATCATGATATAGCAAACCATTTTGAAATTTGAACTTAGCATGATCATTGGAAGAATCTTGGACTTGATGATGATTCTTGAATTGGCCTTGGATATTAATAGCAAGAGGGTTCTTTTTCAAAATTTCATGAATTTGAGAAAAAAATGTTGTGTCATTAGGAATTATTGATAATATTTAAAGTCAAAGATGTTGAAGTTTGAGAATGACATCACATTGTTGTTCATAAGTTGCATTTCCTTCCATAGGGGCAAGGTACAAGCAACGGGACAATGCATCAAGTTTTCCTTGTTGGCGCCCATGGTGATGTTTGATGACAAATCATAATTAGGACAAGGACAATGCCCATTGAGTTTGGCATTGATTCAAAACGCAAGTTATGAAATATTGCAAGTTCTTATGGTATGAATGCATAATGATTTCATGTTGAGCTCCTTCAAGCAAATGACACCATTCCTCAAAAGCATCCACGATGGCTAAAAATTCTTTATCATGAATTTTGTAATTAATATTTATAGAAGATAACTTGTGAAAATGGAATCTAGATAGGATGAAGAAAATTGTTTTCTTCAAGTTGTGGGAGTACAACACCTATTGTAAAGTTAAAAGCATCCATCTTTTAGACAAAAAGTTTGGAAGGGTCTACATGACTCTAGAGCAAGGCAGTTGTGAAAGAAGCCTCCAAGTATCAAAAGACATTATTAGCTTTAACTCCCCAAGAAAAAAATTGATCTTTATGAATCAAACGAATAATAGGGGCCACTATTGAAGAATAGTGGGGAATGAAACGTCGATAAAAGTTGTCAAATCCCAAAAAACATTGGACATTTCGAACAAAAGTTGGGGTAGCCTGATCAATAATTATTACAAAAATTCATGGTTTTTTAAAAGGTTCAACTTGACTAAAATGTCCACATTGATTAAAAGGATGTCCACTTTGACTAAGGTGTGGGGCATGAAAAACACATGGTTCTTTTGGTTGGTTCTTTTATTTGAAGTGACCATTTTGATTAAATGTTAAGTCATACATTTAATAAAAAAGGAATTAAAGAAAAATGGTCCATAAAAATGCCCATGGCGTAGTCAAACCGGTCATGCTGAATGGCCATGCTTAGTCAAATTGGACATATTAATGCGGTTAGCTAGCCTACTTGTATGCCTATTAGGGTACCTACTTGCCTACTTACTTAACATGTACCTACCTTATTATAACCTACAATCTACTTATTTATTTACCTAAATATGTCCTACCTAGCTATCTATTTATCTATTTATTTATCTATTATTTACCTATATACTTACCTATAGTTTACATAAGTAGGTATGTACATTTAAAAACATAGGTAGGCATGTGTACCTACCTATCTACCAAGTTATGTACCTACTAACATGTTTATGGAAAAATTGAAGTTCAAATGTTATACACATTGACAAAAACATTCATGGAAGTTCAAAGAAACATGTTAAATGCATTTGATATCATATTGTTTTATAAAATGGTGGGGTGGTTTGATGGCTAAAACATTGGTGTGGAATCAATGAGACCAAGGTTCAATCCCCTTTATTAAGATATATTATGTGGAATATGTATATTCATATATATACCTTGTACATGTGTCTAAATGCAAAGTACCTAGGTGGGTTCTGCATAGGTAGGTAGGAGGCCATGGTGGGTAGGTAGGTACTTACTATTTATTTATTATTTACATTTTTATATTTGTAAATTGAACTATTTTTTAGTTAAAGTTTTTTTGGCTACCCGATTTTTTGTCAAAAAGACCATTTTACAATTAGTAAAAAAAACCCTAGTCAAGTTGGACATGTTCAAATCGACTTGTCTAGTATGACTAAGTGGTCAAAATAACCAAATGTTGAAACGATAAGTTTTTGGTTTAATTTTTTAGTCATATAATCCATGATTTCTTATAATGAATGGTTTGAATTTGAGGATCCATGCGAATGGCATTTCCAGAGATGACATAACCCAATAATTCCATTTTTAATTGATGAAATTCACATTTATCCAAATTGGTGTAAAGTTCAACTTTTTGAAGTTTTTCCAAAACCAAACATACATGGCATTCGTGATCTTCCATGTTTTTTGAAAAAATGAGGATGTCATCGATGTAATAGACCATGGAGTCATCCAAATATTCACAAAAGACGTCATTCATTAAATGTTGAAAGATAGCAAGCATGTTAGTAAGGCCACATGGCATCAAAAAGTATTTGAAATAGTTGTCTTTCATTCATTACCTTCTCAAATGTGCACCAAGTTGCATGCTTCATGTAAATCAATTTTCGTGTACACCTTTGGCATGACTTAGTTGGTCCAATAATCTTGAGATCAAGGGCAAAGGGTACTAATTCTTAATGGTGAGTTGATTCAATCCACAATAATCGACACACATTCGTAAAGAATCATCTTTCTTTTTGATAAAGAAGATAGGCGCATTGACTTGAGATGTGGAATGTTGAATGAACCTTTTTTTGAAATTTTCTTTGATGTATTCATGAAGCGTTGCAAGTTTGTCTTGTGACAAATTATAGATGGGTTCAAATGGAGGTTGTGTTTCTTCCTCAAGATCAATGGTACAATTATATGCTCAATGTTTGGGCAAAGAGTTTGCATTTTTCTTCTCAAACACATTTTTGAATTCTTGGTATTGGGAAGGAATCTCATGTGGACGTGGTTCAACATTTGGTGAAGGAAGAACGTAAATAAAAAATGCATTTCCTATTTTGGTATCCTTCATGAAGGCTTTTGCTCCAACAAACAAAGGCTTGGGGCACCTAGGCCTTCTTGTATACCAAGGTTTTTTTCTTGCTTCAAATTTTGCATGCTTCTAATGAGGGTTTCACATTCCAATGCCTCGTGTTGTGGTGTTTCAAAGTGAAGACTCCTCATATGCTAATACATTCGTGGATTATGTAAAGCAAACCAAGACAATGTAATGATGACAAATTTTTTTGGAAATGAAATGACATTAAAAATCACCTTATTGGTGTGAAAATCGATGGTAATATCGAATGCCTTCATTTCATGTGTGATTGGTCTTGATGAAAGGCTCCAACCATCAATGACCTTAACTGACATTTGTGTGTTTTTTTCCATTAAAACCAACTTGTATTGCTGCACCAACTTTTTATCAATGAAACATATTGATATGCTAAAATCAATAAGTGTATGGGCCTCCATAATCATCAGCTTATTACATTTGACAATGATTGGTACCAAAAAAATGGTGTTAGATCTAAAGATAGGTTGGGACCATTTTCAATACATCATGCATCAAGGTCTAGCCTCGTGGTCCCTACTAAGGTTGGACATGTTCATTTTTCAACTCCTCTAGTTGTGGATTAATAACAAAAATGGCACATGTTGCATGTGGACCACATTTCTTTGGACATTCGTGAACAACATGACCTAGTTCTCCAAAATATAAATAGACATTGTTTATATGTCAACATGGTTTCTCTTATTCCATGAGGGGCTTAAATTTTGTTTTACCAACCTGCATGGGGTTGTCCTTTGGCGAGGTTGCAAAGGCTAGGTTGGCATTACAGGTGGAAAATTTCTTTGTGTTACTAGTGGTGTAAAAACATTTTTTGTTGTCGATGTTGGTTCATGATGCCTTTTTTATCGATGTTTAAAAAACATGCTGACACACCAAGTAGCTTGTATAATGGCTTGATTTAATGTTGAGGGGTCTGGTAAGGTGAGTAACAAGTCCTCGCATCACTTCATAACCCAAATTGCAATTGACTTATGAATGTTGTTTCACCCCATGAAATATCACGACCCAATTGTTTAAACTCTAATGCATATATTATAGCTAAATGTGATCCTTGATAAAAAGATTGTATCTTGATGTTAGATGTGCATTCTTTGTCCAAATTTCCAAAGGTGGCATTGAACTTTTCAAAAAACATTTCAGAGTCATTGAATAAGGGCGATTGATGCTCCAACAAAGGTGCAAACCAAGTAAAGGCCATGCTTGACAACAAAATGCTAATGAATTCAACTTGGGTTGGGCCAATTGGATGTTGATGAAGATGAAGTTAGATGACCAAACGCACTTGGTTCACAAAACCTCAAAATTTTGAATGTGTGCCATCAAACTTGTTAAGTAGGCTGATTGATGGTTCCTTTGGTTGGGGTTGTGTTGCAAAAATGGATCCCAAAGAGGTTGAAGCTTGATTGATTTGTAAATGAACAACAGACTCACAAAGTACTTGATTTTTTTATTCAAGATTATTAAGTGTAACAAGTATTTCTTCCTTAAATGTAAACATGAGTTCGAAACAAAATGATAACAAGAACAAAACAACAAAAATAGGCCTAATGGGAGTATGTTCAAATTGTCATAAACATGAAAACAAATGAATTGGTGTTTAATTGAAAATGAACTATAACTTAATTAAAAATGAACTAAGAGGGTAAATGCACAATATGGTGGCTCATTTTTAAAAATAATCATATTCCACAAAAGTCCATGTTCTAATGTTAAATTTGTAATTTTTTGTGGTACCATTGGTTAAGTGGTAATAAAGTCCATGTATTAAAAGCAATAAAGTCCATATTGATAGGAGCCCAAGTAGAGATTCCATATGCATCTTTGAAAAGAAAAATTGAAAATGGATGAAAAACAACAATGTTATGGACTTATAGAAATACAAGCTAATTTAGGGCATTCAAAAGTTCATATGTATAATTTGGCTATGATTCATAAGGAAAAAATTCACATAAAAATGTATTATTTCATTTTAACTCATATGATAAGTCACTATAAATAATTTTGAATAAAATTTAAGATGAATTTTTCAATTTTCTATCATTCTAGTCAATTGACTAGTCCATAATTTTGAACTTCAAAAGTCCATTACTACTAACATATGAACTTTTTATCAATAAACAACTACACAAATATCTTCATATAAAAGTTGTTAGTTTACATTCAATAACAAATTAATAGATTTAAAAATATACTACTCATCATATGCCTTTAAACAAGGGGTACCCAACAAAAAACACCATTGTGACACCAAAAGTGAACCACCATACCTTACATTCACCCAAGAGTTAATTGGATGTGAATTTAAACTTAACTCAAAGTTAATTAAAAGTGAACTGAAACTAATTTAAGAGTTAGATACAAGTTCATTATAAGTCTTGGATAAACATTCAAATGAATGAACTCTATGGCATTGGCATTTGGGACAACTAATTTCAAAGCAACTAAAGAGTTAGGAATGATGACAGATGAAGGATTTAGAGTTCAAGTTAGGGAGTTATTAGACCTATAATTAGTAATCTCCATCTTAGCTATAGTGAGTTGGATCGGTAATGTGGTTACCAATGACTTCGACTATGAAGTCTAAACGATCCTTGTGTAGGAAATTAATGAAGATAATAGCAGCTTTAAACAAATGGTTGTACTATGGTTTGGTGGAATCAAATATTTTCATGAGTTTTCTCCATTTGTGTTTGAGACCTCCAATGCCCCATTCTATTTGCACTTTGTAGCTCACATGCATTTTGTCATATGCATGCATTCCCTCCAAATCATGTCTTGGGGCAAGCTCTCACCTCCCAAGTCAAAGCATCACAAATATCTCCTCACCCATGTAATTTGGGTCGCCCAATAGGTTTTCAAAATAATCATTTTTATGCATGAAAAATTATTGTCAATTTTTGTACAGATTTGATTGGTGGAAAATGGTCACATCATGATAGGACTTTAGGTACCTTGTGTCAAGATAAATGAACAAACCATGGTAGTCTAGGAGAATAATGTTGTTTATACAATACATCTTCTTACGTCCATTGAACCAAGTTTTGTGTGCTTCATTGTTCTAAGGCTTTTAGATTTCAATGAAGGTCTCATTTATGAACTTGATGCAACCTTGAAACTTAAGAATCTGTGAACCAAGTTGAGCTCGGTCCTTAATTGTAAGCCATCAAATTTCATTGCTTAAGGTTTCATTAGTGCAAGGTGAAATAAAAATTGCATCATTCCACACATTACTTTTGTTCCAATGCCACATAAAAGCCTTGTCATATTTCATGTATAAGATAAATTGGAGCAACTATTATTCTAAGGTCAACTTGGTTGGTCATCCACATACAATGCAGGCATCATTGGTGGATTAAACATGGGATGCAATGGTGGGGACAACTAAGGCAATTGATTCCTCAAACTTTTGCAAAATATAGTTTGTTAGGGTTTTGAACAAACTTGGAGTTGTCCACATAATAGTAATTAAGCACATATCAAACACCAATGGTGTGATTGATCGATTGCCCTACACCCAACTTGAACTCACTTGGGTTGAACAAATAATGAGTGTTTGTGACCACAATTGTAGCTTCAAACATGCATTGGTTTCGCCTTTGTTTCACTTAGAACATTTCCTTGTCACTATTTGATGAAAAGTTAAAAACATTAGTGTCGAAGGAGGCCATCTCATGTAAGGAATAACCTTAACCTTAATGGTAGCCCTAAAAAAAATCCATAATCAACCCTTAACAATAACCCTAAAAAAACCCCTTTAAAAAAAACCCCTAAAGTTTAAAAAGAACTTTACAAGATGTTTAAAATACATCCAAAAAACCTTAAAACTAATTAAAACAGAACCCCTAAGCAAATAAAGTCTCGCAAAGAATAACCCTAAATACAACCTTCAAAATTAGTAAACCCTGAAGCTTATAAAACCTACAAGATGCCTAGGTCTCCAAGAAACCTTAAATCAATCCTAAAATAAACCCCTAAACAAACATTTAGAATGAACCTAAAAACAACCCAACAAAAGACCCTTAATTAAACCTTGAAGATAACCCCAAACAACCATAATCAAACTTTAATTTAAACCTTATCATTTTTTTTTGAAGAGAACCTTAAACGCATACCCTAAAATTAAATCTCACAAGATACCCTAAAAATAGCCTTAAACAACCTTAAATGGAACCCTAAATGCAACTCCAGTAATAAAGAAGGACAAATAAAACAAAGATGGTTCAAATGAAAAATAACAAGAAGTGTAAGCTCCGAAAAGGAGAAGAAAATGTTGAAAATAGATTGAAAGCCCACATATAGACCTCCATGTAAAGAACCTTAAAAGATCAAACCCTAAAATAAAAGGAAAACCTAAAATAACAATCCTACACCTTAGTATCCGTCAAGCCTAAACCCTATTCCTAAAGGAATAAAAAATTCAAGTAAATAATCCCAAAAATCATTAATCAAAACTAAAAAATGAAAAAGAAATAATCAATAAAGAAATAATGCCGTCCCTAATTTGGGGACATTAAAGATAACCAAAAATAGGGAATGAAACTAGAATAGTGTATGGGATTGGGTATGGGATTGGGATGACTTTTAGAATAACTTTATTATCTCAAACTAATTTCCGCCTACATTTCTCAAATAAGACCTTGGAATACTGGGTAATGTAAGTGATTTTTGTATAATCATTTTTCTTCTAGGTACTACCTTTTAATTCTTGCACTTTTACTTTATACTTGGTTAAACTTTAATTATAACAAATTTTGGTAGTCTATGCCTAGTGGTCTCCCCCCCCCCCCCCCCCCCCTCCCCTCCCCAAATTTTGTGATGTTGCCCAAGTGGTGATCATCCATAAGAATATTGAGTCAAATTTGTCAATATTCAAAATATTAAAGTAGAAAACCCTTTTAAAATATTTCACGTTGTAGGTGGTTTTGGCCAATTTTGGCAATTTTTGAAAAGCATTTTCATTTTTGGTGAAATTTTTAACCCAAAAACAAGAAAGTTGTGATAAAATAATATGTTTCCAATTTTTTTTCGCAAATTGGCTACAATTCACCACAAAAAAATTTATTGTCTATGGCTTGTAATAAAAAAATGACATTTACAATTGTAATTAATTTATAACTTCATTGTAATTTTAATGTGGAGTGTCATGTATAGTGAATCCCTAAGTTTTGCTAGTGGCCACCTTCAAGAGTTATACGATCTTTAGTTGGTTCTTTTGGATCAACTTTTCCTGTTTGTTCAATAATTCTATGCATACCCATCCCCATAATATTTTTCTCAAACTTCTTGACATGGGGATTTCATAGTCATTTCGTTGAAGTTTGGTACATGATAGGGGGGACCCATTAAGAGGAGCATTGTTTGTTCTAGCTCATTTTTGTGCCTTCTGCCTTATAGCAACAATCCACCCTATTTGTGTTTTCCCTTTGTTGGTGGATGATACGCATATAGTAGGTTTTGCATTATATGTGATTCCTATTTTTTATGATTTTAGCAAGAGTTTTTAACATTAAGGCTTTCAGTGTAGCCAATGAAGTGCATAGCTTGGTCTTTACATAGGTTGGACCACTCTATATCACTTCCTTTTGGCTTTTTTATTCCTGACTTGGGTTTTCATATTTTGGGTGCATCAGTGGGATCCACATCATTTGTTGAGGCTTTTCATGAAGACCTTGGGACAATATCTAATCTCCCTATGTTTGCATATCTTCATGAATCTTTTATGATGTTCTTGTTGTGTTATGCCCAACACCTTGGCTATTTGATTTGTACAATGTTTCCATCTGTAGGTATTTTGCAACATTACATTGAGTTTAATACTTCTACCATAGCTATGTTGGAGAAGTTATTTGGTGTGGGATCTTTTGGTGGTTCTATTGGTCACTAATTTTTAATTAGGCCATTTTTTTTGCTTCTTCAAGTGGGTTTAGCCTCCCTTTTGTAGTTTGGACTACTTGTCCCACATTCTTGGGATGTTAGACACCAATCACTCTTGCACTTGTCATTCATTTTTAATAGGATGATCACCCTATTCTTCTAAATACAGTAACACATGTTGAAATTGGCATTTCCCCGTTCCAAATGGCACTACAAAATGCCCGAGCCTTGTAACCCCAAGTTGTTCACTTTCAAGTCCCACCCTTTGAAAGCCTAATGGTTTAGTCTTATCTTTAGTTTTAGGCTTTTTTGGTGGATCACCTACATGAGTAAAAGTTTGCTTCATTTCTAGTAGATGTTCCTTGAGATATCATGTGAGCATGTCTCTGTTCATGTGTAGGTCTAAAGGTGGGCATTTGGTTATTAGCTTGTCCTACCACACCTACATTTCATTTATCCTTAGCCCACTTCTTTACAACACTACGTACATGTCTTGGTTTGCCACATCCTATAGTTGCCCATCTTTCACAATGTTTAGTGTGGCCATACTATTGACCATCTAGGTACCCATTTGCTTCAATGCCCTTGTGGGAATGAATACACAATAGCCCACGATACATTTCAAGATATTGTCATAATTATTGTTTTGGAAAATGGAGCACATGTTCAAAGGGAGGTCTCACAAGTTTTTCCCTTGCCACACCCAACAACAAGTGGATATCCTCATCACCAAAGATGGCTTCTAGACCTTGATGGACATTGTCATTATTGACCCAACTCGCACATTTATGATGTAATGAACATTGATGATGACATCACACGTAATGATGATAGTTATTTAGGAAAAGACATGAACATACGCTAAATGAACACTAGGTGATGACTTCATTCCCGTTGCTATTGAAACATATGGGTGTCTTCATTTTTGTTTTCATTCATTTTTGATTGCTTGTGCATAGGTCATAATTGTGCATCCTTAATGGTCATTTTTAGTCCCTTCAATGCTTGTTTTTTACTATTGATAACGGGTGTCCATAAGCTTGTAGCATGTGCAAACCATAGTGATTCTTTAATGGGCTACTACATTTGGTCAAGGTTCTTCATCTCATCCACACATCATAGCTAGTGCACCTCCATCATTAGCCAATTTGTGGCAAATGATAAGTCTTTCATTTTAGGTCTTCTTTGTTATCGTTAATTGTCGTTTCGTAACCATGAATCCTTTTTGCATAGGTCTTCACCTAATTTTTGTTGATTGTTTGCTTTTGTTTTTTTCTTAAGGTTGTGTATACTTGTGTTCTTTTATGGATTTATTTACAAAAAAAAAATTCTACCTGATTAGCCATTAAATATGACTTTTAATCAAACCCAATGACATGTCACATGGATTTATTTTATGCCAAATAATTATAACCTTAATCAAGTTAGATATGGATTAATTCAATATTGTTATGACATGAGCATGTGAATGGTGAGCAAGTGAGCGCAAGCACATGAGCCTCACAAAATATTCATGAAATGTTTTTTCCACATGGATATAATCTTGGATGATGTGGATGAATATGTTGCAATGTGGACAAAGTCTTGGATGATGTGGAGGAATATTTTTTCACATCAACATATATTAATATTGACATGAAAAAATATTCTTTGGTGCCAACAAAAAAACTTCATTGTTAGTTTTTTGAAGTTGTTTAATCTTATGCCACTACATATATTTCGTGGAATAAACTTGATTTAGGGGGCTCCTTTGTGTTGTTTAGAATGGTAAATGCAAGCTTAGATTGTTTTCTAAAATCCAAACCATGAGAATTTGAAGTGCGGTTGTAAACTTTTTATTCTTCACATATTTGAATATTCAACTATTCATAGATAATTAGGACAATATCAAATGATCATCTTAACACACAAAGTTAATTATTATCCCCCATTTGAGAAAATTGAAGATCACATATTCAACATTAGATCTACACCTAGGATATTAGTTGCTTATCAAAGGATGTCTTTGCTAGATTATTTCCTTTTTAATAATATTTATTATTAAAGTGAACACCTTAATTTTATGTTGACTTGGTTTAACATTCCTCGTTGAACTAAATGTCATTACCATTCACAAAAAATGTCAACCTTCGCATGATCGCTCACAACTTTTAATTCATTGGGGGGGGGGGTTGGCAACCAACACTCATTGGATTGTTTGTCATACTTAATTACACAAATCAATATTATCATCATCTCCATTACTAAAAAATTCAAACATAGACCCTATTGAAGTCACAATCATACCTCCAATCATGATAACAATATCTTATATGTTAACAAATAGGAGATCTACTCAAGTGCAAACATAAAGCTTTATTGAAAGGAAACTATAACATGATGCTCACAACACAAAACATAACATCAAGAACTCCTCAAGGTTCTTGTCACATGAAATACACAAACTTGTGTAATGAAGAAAAAAGAAACAAACCATCAACACCAAGGTATTTAACTACAAGACCAAACCACAAATAACCAAACTAAAATACATAAAGAAAGTAATTCAACCTTGTGAAAGTAACCTAGTTACTTTCCTACTCTAGTAACTAATGAAACCTAACTAGTTGAGCTTGAATTTTCAACATATACTACTAATCACAAATGCAAATCATGTCCACATAATCTATAATTATGACACAACTTAATAAGCAATGAACTTCATTCTAAATTTGAGTCACATGATGAATGAAAATTTCATATTGCCCACAAAACATTAGGTGTAAAATGTTGTAGTGTGTCAACATTTCACTCAATCAAGGAACCTACCATGATTGTCATAAAGTCAATGCAAGTGCAAGTTGAGAAATTATAGATTGTAACTTCATATTGTTTGCTATGTTGGGTAGGATCAAGCCATAACATAGATCCATCCATACTTTGGTGGAGGAATTCCCATGGGTGATAATAGAATCATTTAGAAAAGATGACTAACTTGCCACGTGATTATGTGTTGTTTGGATTATAATTTGAATAATGCATTACATTGGATAGTCATATTGTTGTAAACTATAGGCCAAGTATGTGCATCCACATGTCAATTGAAAAGAACAAATTTCTTTGCTACGGGCCACTTGTTTATAAAAAAATCAATTTTCTCTTGAAATGTTATCTCATCTTGAATGAGATTGGCACCTTATTGCACATGTTAGATTTTACGCACAATTAGCCTATCCAATACATACTTATGCTTGGAGCCACCCACACAATGGTTTAGGCTTTCAAGATAAAGCCTTTGCTTGAATTGAAGAGTTTGAATTTTAAGTCAATGGTAGACTCCAATTCTCTACTAAGTTCTTTAACTTGTTGCAAATCTTAGCCCTCCCATTAGATGGTCCAAAATTAAGAGGTAGGCAAATTAAAAATTTAGAATTTAGAATCTAAAGGAGTTGCTATATAATTAGCTAACAAAGGTGTAATGCATATTCTAAAAGTTCAATCAATAATACAATATTCTTACCAATAGTATTAGTTACAACTAATATGTAGAATGTGCAATTAATAAACATATACATGAAATACACGTTTCCATAAAATCTTAGAAGAGAAAACGAAATCACTTTGCTTGTTACACTTTAACATTTCACATTATGGTCATTCAAGTTCTTGGTTGATAGGATGTGACCAATGGTAGTTTTTTGGTTTATTATGTTTATATCGAAGATGGATGCATAAAGAGTTGCATTTTTTTCTCATTTCAATTTTTTTAAAAAAAATTGACCAATTAAATTGTTAAAATTTTAATAGTTTATATATCATATTGATTCATTCAATTTAAATCTACATTCTCAATGTAACACATTTATAATGCAAATTCCTAGGACTACAACGCACATAATAATTCCAATGAGCTTCTAACATTATTTTTATTAAATGAAAATCATAATGTTAGGAAACAACTACAATTGTAGTTCCATCTTGAATTCCATGTGTGGTATTTGGTGTACCTTCATAAAGAAAGGACTTATGAAAAGGTAAAAACATGGTTGGGTGACTTGTTTTTAACATTTTGAAATGTCCACGTCTTACATTGGTTAAATTTCTCGCAATTATGATAATGATCAAACTATAAATCTTATAATTATCCCTTATGCTTTTGGTAAAAAATATTGATAAATTAACTTTAAAATATCATCCAACATGTGATTGGTAAAAAATCCGTGTGAAAAATTTGAAATATGCAATATGAAATGGAATTCTTTTTTAAAATGATGTAAATCATGCTTTTTTAAAAATCATAATTTATTATATTGAGAATGCATCAAGTTCTTCCTTTGATGGTGACCTATAATCAACAAAAACTAAAATTGTGGCAATCTAAATAGTTTTCATAACATTTTTTTTAAAATTTTAGTTTTTTATAATCCCTTGACATTGGAAAATTAAATATTTATTTGCACACTTCATGTTTTTATCTTTTAACCTCTTATGATTTTGTTTTGGTTACTATGTTTTGCATTTGGATTTAGCCTCAAATTTGTCTTTTCATCATTTGTCTTCATAATTATCATGCCCATGACATAATCATTCCCCACCTCTAAATGAATTAGTCCAATAATGAACAAGGTTAGATATCCTCTAACACATAATTTAACTCAAGAAATTGAACAAAGAAGGAAAAACATGATCTGAAATAAATCATCAACAAAACTTGTCACACCCACCCATCTCTAGAATCTCCTTTTCCCCTTTAGAGCTCCTATAATTGTAGGTAATTTATTCCAAAACCATAAAACCTAGAAATTTCCTTTAGAATTTATGTGATTACTCAAAATCAAATTAAATTGTCACTTTGACTGCTCACAAAATTACTATTGTACTTCATCATCTCCCTTAATGTGGCCCCTAAAAATTGCTTCTAAACCTATGTCTCTTCCTTTGAAACTCATGGCGTGATAGAAAGGCATTGCTTCAAAAGGAAAAAAATAGTTCATGCCAATAGGGCATTTTTCCCAAACCATCCATGTTGAAACTCTAGACATTTGCTTCTACCAAAACTTTATGCTAGAAGAACCAAAGAAAAACCAAAACAAGAAGAAACTTAACTCTTTGTTCTTTTGCCTACAATGTTTCAAAAATGTCATACAAATATAGAGAACCCCATCACTCCATAACTTGCATGGTCTAAACACAACGCAACAACTACTCACACACATCCAAATATCAAGAACAAGAAAGCACCACCCAAAGCTGAATGTCATCAAAATTAAAAATCACTGTAACAATTCCATCTCTCATAATTTGCAAGAAACAAAGAAACAAACATACAAAAAAACCTATTCACAATACCTTTCTTCCCATCACCATCAACTGCTGAAAGTTTGTCACTTTTTGCTTTCAGTTGATGTGATGATGTTTCATCCATGTAAGGTTTCATCAACCCTAATTTTGGGTCCCAGATGTTCTTCGGGCAATACTTTTTGAATTTTCAGGAATATCTATGATGACATGCTGATACATACATAAACTCCTGAACATAATGCAAAGCTGAAACAAATCTTGTATTACTTTCTGAGTGACTTTTTAAATTTGTGTTACACAAATAATAGCCTTGTTGAAAATAGATAGAACGTACATAATTGTAAACATTTACTAGATGAGCACTATCATGTTCTAAGCTGCTAGGAAGGTCATGGCCCTTCATACAACGGTGGTACTAGTTGGGCTTTTCTGGTCACTTTGGATCCCAATGAGTTTTTGACCCGAGATAATAATGTTAGATGCCAATCTAGTGTATCCAACTTAGGGCCAGTTTCCATGTCTCCCGCCCACCTACTATCCAACTGCAATTAATTGATGATTCTCAACCCAATTGAAAAGAACCCACACCTGGCAGTTTCAGATGAAGAGCGTTCATCCGACCAGGACCAAGTGAGAATATGTTTTGCACTGGTACCACCGGTTTCTGAGGTAAGGTGACTGTGAGTCTGGTGGGTGTGTCCAGATTTGAGGGGAGCATGCAGGCCAGAAATAGTGGGAACTCACTCGAATAGTGAGTGTATTTTGGAGCTTTTTGAACAAAACCCCTTACTATTTGGGTGGGAAAAGTACAATAGTGGGCTAATGGGCACTCATGGAAATGTGTCCTTAGGGTGACTATATTTAACTTGCAGAATCCCAAAGTCCATGTCATATCCAAACTTCTGGAAATTTCAATTTATGTACCTATCAAAGGAGAAGAAGCCTTCAAATAATGTCTTTGTCACGTTCTCAAGGAAAACTAATGGATGAGCCTTGGGTCAAGGTCTGTATTCACATGTACTACCATCCCCCAAGTCATTTGAATTTGACAATCAACTTGCACATGACTTGTCACTGCAAATAACTAAAGAGAAAATCATCCCACCACTTGCACTGAACTCCCTGAACAAGATATTCTACAATCAGACACACCTAATTTCTCCAAACATTTTTAGACAGTCAATCGTTCCCGATAAAGGCAAATGAAAAGTCTGCCAACACAAGGTCGTTGAACATGTTCACAAATATGCCTTTTAAAAGTTTGTACTCTTTCTAATCAGACAGGGCGCAACATAATTGCCCAACTGTTAGCCCTTCTTGCCAAATCCAATACATTTGGCAAACCCCTAGGTTCCAATAGCCATGGAGTGCTCATTCGAATAAAATTGACTATCATGAGTAACATCTATCATTACTTAATGATAAATAGAAATGGAAAGACATCTGAAGGTGGTGATGAGTCACGAGTCCTTACCATTGAGTGCTTGGCTTGATGTTGTGGTTATTAGAGCAACTTCCTGTGCTCAGTATGTGACGCTGCAAGTTAAAATTGATGAAGAAAAGTCAAAACATGCTGGTTTGGCTCAGCAAACTAGTTTTGACCCAGCATTGTTGCACAGTTTGCTGAGATTGGTAAAGGCCCCAGCAAATGTTAGCACATGCCAGAGAAGAGTGTAATAAATATGATCAGAATGCTCCTCCCCCTTTCAGATAGGCCAATCATATGATTGGTCTAAGTGGTTTGCTATTAGTAGTCTCCCACTTATTTTCAGCCCCTGTTTTAGTTTTATATGCGGGGTTAGAAAAAAGTAATAACTAAACTTGGATTTGAGAAATACTTTTGCAGGGTCACATATTGAGCACGGCCAGATATGCTCTTAATTAAAAACTATGGCGAGTCACATTCTATAAATTATATGCCTTCCCTCATCGTGCAAGAAAAGAGAAGGGCTTAGCCCACATTGTAAAAATTCCCTAAAACTTGTCTCCGTCTCTTCTTCATCCCAGACAACCTCAATATATTTTTGTGAAAGTAGAAAGTTAGTGGTTTCACATTCTAAATGATGTTTATTGGCTTCTTTGATTCTAGTTTAATATTCCCAGAACTAATTATTATTGAAATTATTTTTATACTCCACTTGATTGATCACATTTTCTGCTAATTGTCTCAGAAATTATATGGGATAGCTAATAGAAGAGATGATGCATATAACTAGCTCCATCTCCTTCAGTTGTCTCCAAATCATCGAGATGAAACTTAACACTTTGCTGTGCATTAGGATGATTTGAAATGAATTTCTTTCACACTATGAAGCACACTAAGGAAATCATGTAAAGTTCTGGAAACCCAACCCAATTTTCCCATAAAGATTCCAAATTTGCGTTTCCAAATAGAATGGAAACCTTATGAAGTAGTTGGTCTTAGGGTGCATAGCTGCAGTGCAACTAGAGCATGGGCCAGGTGAGGGAGGTGATGGTTGCAAATGGTCATGATACTCACAAAATTACCAGACAAAGTTAATGGCAGAAGATCTTGCAGTGGGTCCAGTTACTAGTACTGCTCATGCTAACAGAAGGACTACTTGTCCTCACGTTTTTTTTGGTTTCCAGCTCTAGGCGACATCTTTTAAAGATAACTGTACTGGCCTTTAGGTGGGGATATAAGAAGAGTATACCATTTTTGTCAGAAAATCTGTCCATGGCTCAAATTATGAATTTTCATAATTTTATGAACTTCTGCATCAGTTTTTTAAAAAAGAGTTTCTAATGTAGCATCATTAGCCACCGTCCCACAAAAGACTTGGTATTAATTGGCAACATAGTTGTAGAAAACTGTTTAAATTGTAGATTTTTTTTCAGGCATCTGTGTATATTTCAGACTTTGTAGGTCAAAATCTGGCTTCCATTTTCAAATGTTTGAAAAGAATTGCAAGAAAAAAGGTCAGAAACATCACTTTTTTCATGTTTTGAAAAACAAATTGCTCAGCCGCTAAAGTTCGCTAGAAAAAACCAGTATTCTCCACATATGTATTACTTATTTAACAAGCCATTGCAGGAATGAAGTTTCCATAAATACTGAAACGCATGTGCATTGTGTGCATGGTTGCCGCATGCATTACTGGAGGTTCACCTATTCCCCAAGCAACATGTGACTTTGGAGTGAACCAGCAACCACCAGTGCACCAGCGTGGATGGATGGTGCACTGATAGGTTTCTCTTTTCTATCCCTGTGCCATTCCAGGTTGACTTTTTTTCTTTGCCCTTTCTCAGCCCTGATCTCAGTTTTCTTTTTAGGAGCTATATTTTCTTCCCTCCCCTCACCCAGTTTTTTTTACTCTTTCCTTCTGAAACTCCCCCCCCCCCCCCCTTCCCCCCAACGACCTACTCACCTATATATTTAAATTAAAAGTCGACTCTCCCCCCCCCCCCCTTCCCCCCAACGACCTACTCACTTATATATTTAAATTAAAAGTCGACTCTTCCCCATCTACGTACTCATCTATAAATTTAAAAACTACTATTCTCATCAGCACCCGCCTACCTATCCTTCTACCTTCCTACTTACCAACACTTTAGGAAGGTACCTTCCAAACCCCACCTACATGGCTACAACTATGTACTTGGTTGCCATTTCAATAGACTCGTAAGTAATAAATAAATAAACAAATAAATAATTCTCTACTTAGTATTTTAATCTTTCAATTTCAAAATTTGGATTATTAATTAATAATGTATAACTATAATGATGGTTAGTTATTATTTAAATATTACATATTAAATATCTATTCAATTATTTAAAACCATCAATGAAAATTTATAACTAATGATTTGGTTAATTAGTTATAATTTCAGTCATTGATTTTTTAATATATGAATTATGACTTAATAATTTATAGCTAAATAAATTAGTTAATTAATTATTATATACATATTAATTAATAACTATTTAGCTTATTAAATAGTTAGTTATCTATTTAGTCATATAATTTACAATATTTAAAAGGGCGAAAAAATTTATGAATTTAAAAAAAAAAATTGCAACTTCAATTTTTATATGTTTTGTCCTCCACTTCCATTTTAAAATTGTATAGTGAAAAAGCTTTCTCTTACACTTTCACATTAAAAAACACATGTCAATGGGGATGAACAAATCAAAAGAACTTATCCTTTTTAAAATTTTAACCTTAAAGGTGTAACTTTTAAGATATTTAAAATATTTACTTACCTACCTACCTACCTAGTCCCACCTATCCACCTAAATATTGATTTTGGGTCATTTTGACCAAAATTCAAAAATGCCACGTGGCATATTGGTAATGTGCCACGTGGCACAATCTAAAACCATTAAAAATATATGATGAGGATTCACCATCTTTTTTTAGAAAAAATCATTTAGCACCTGTTATTATGTAACTTGTTGATTTTTATGGTAATATATAGATGGCATACAATAGTATACAGATGGTGAAATATTTTGTTGACTGATGATTTCATTCACATTTGCAACTAGTGTTTTATGTAACTTGTTTAATGCAACTAGACAATTTTTAGTAGCAAATATCTTTTGCAACTAAAATAAAGTTACAAATGGTAGTTGTTTTATTTTCTAGTTTTGTTATAGTGGGATGATTCAAGATGGCTTTCTAAAACTCCAAAATATTGCCTACTTGGATTGGAAGCACAAGAGGGGCACTTGGCATTTGCACATAAACTAGCACTTTCTATTTTGTCATGGGTGCCATATTTGGGACCACTGATGTGAAATTCCATTGACTCACATTGATGGTGTTCAATTTTGATTAGATAGGGGTGCAAATTGTTTAGGTCATCATTAATCGACAAACATGTGAAGATTTGGTGAAGTGGTTGGATGCCCTATGAACAAAGCTCCTTTCACACATGCCACATTGGAAACCATTGTGTTTCAATGTAAATGATGCCCCACAAGAATTCCAAACATTGGGGTAGGTTGTATATATATATATTAAAATTGTTGCACTTTCTTATGTTTTTATACTATGTTAGCATGGGGATTCTATGACATATTTATTTTTCATGGTAACCACATTGATGTTGGATGTACCATGGCAAAGTTGTGTGGAGTTGAAATCTTGTTCCAATTTTTCTTTGCGCATGGCATGTGTTCAAAGCATGGCACTTGTGCTCCACGGACAAAATCAAAGATGTAGAGGTGATGTGTGTAATAGTTGATTTGTTCATGTCCATCAACCTAGATGAGACCATCAAATCTTTCAAGGCATGTGGGAAGGAGATGGTTGTTGAGAGTTTTGATAACTTACACCTAGTGTTGCTTGGACACGATACTTTTGGGCCTATTACTACCAACTCAATAAGTAATATACTCCCTTCCAAATTATATGGCATGTGTTAAAAGCTTTTTGCTATGGATGCATTACAAGTTACATGTTGCCTTTGATGCATGTCTGAATTAGATCATGGGTTGTAAGTATGTTGTGCATGTTTATGCAGAGCTTTGGATGGTTGGGCTTCGTCGGGATTAAATTCAAATCAAAACACGCAAGCTAATATAAAGTCTTATCATGGGGATTTGAAACATTGGTTTTTGTTTGAAACCAAGGGTTTGAGGGGGTGTTGCATTGATTAGTTGGTGTAGAGATTAACCATGACAATGGCATGCCATTATGTGCACCAAGCCTAGATGGAAAGGCAAGGTTTCATTAAAAATAAAGTCATCGTGTGACTTGTGATGGCAAGTGTTGAAAAAGCTAGCTAGAATCCACACACTGATGTGGTCCCACCTATCTTTAAAGGGGACGATGGTGATGATTTGTGGCCACAAAGCCAAGAACATCCTATTGTTACTCACAAGATTTGTGCGCCTTTCACCAAGTACACAAGTTGCACTTACAAATGGGCATTGTGAAGCAACTTTTGCAACCATTAGGTTATTGTTTTACTAACTTGCCCTAACTTTACATTGGATAATATCATTGAATATTGTGGCACCTATTATGGGACTCCCCATGGTGGTTTGAAATCCATGTTCATCGACTTGGCATACTTACAATTGGATGATGGTGTGTCCAACGATGAGGTCTGCAACCAATGTTGGGTTGATGAAGTGGACATTGTCAACATTGGAGGGCTTTCGACCATGGATGAAAATGGTCATTGTGATGAAGTTAATGTGTTGAAAGGTTTGTTCGCCCCCATGGATTGAACCCTAATTTGCTTGCATGAAACATGTGACCGAGATGATCGTTGAATGTGGAGAAAGTGCAAGCATCAAATTGTGTGACCATGCAACATCACTTCTTCAAGGAGTTGCATCAAACATTCGAACCATTTGTTTGATTCAAGTCAATGAGTCCATGTAGTTGGGAATGGTATTTTGTCGAGTGGATGATGGCTTCGGCAATGTCATCAACTAGATGAAATTCCGGCATGGTACAATGATGGAGCACTTGGATACCTGTAAAAAGAAGACTAGGGAGTAAAGAAAGCTTTTACATTGCTATTCATAATTGAACTTAATCTATGTGGGATTCCATATTCATTTATATTTAATCCCTTACACCTTTGACCAAGCCATGAGATTGAATTATCCACAATCTGCATTATAAACACTACTATAAAACGTGTCCTAATTCACTCTGGGTTTCATTAAATTTTGAGTGAATTTGAACATTTTTATCTAGTGAAATTGTTTAACCCCTTGGTGAATGGGGATTAGTTGTTACGAACACTGAATTGTTTCACTAGTTACTAATGAAACAAGGTTACTTTTAAGTGAAATACAAATTTACCAAACCATTCACTTGCTAGTTAATTAATTAGCTAACATGGAAATCAATTAAATTTTAATTATTTAATATATAATATTATTGATAATTTCAAATTTTTAACCTATGATTTATTGACACGTGTCACTACCAAGCTAGGTTTTAAACTTAGGTTAGGTAAGTATGTAGGCTATATAATCAATCTAGACATCTATTTTAGGAATTCGATAAAAGAATATTCGGTCAACATACCATTGTTGACCACATACAACAACACTCATGAGGTTTGATCCCTTGACTTTTCGAATGGAAGCAAACGCCTTTACCATCAAGCCACCCCACTTGTCGTGATAATTTGTTACATTACATTCTATTTATAAAATACTTCATTTTAAACATCACAAAAACATAAACTTTGAAAATTCATATCTTATTGAAATTTTGTTTAAATGAAATGATTTGAGTTTAATTTTAATTTTTTAATAATGTACATAATTACATTTATTTCCTTTTGAAAGTTTAAAATCATTTGAACAAAAAAAATTGAATATCATTATTTAATAACATTTCAATGACCATTCTTTTGAATTTTTATATATAATAAATGGATAAATTTTTTGTTAATATAATAATATTATGTATGTTAAGCTACTTTCAATTATTATATGATTATTTTTATTAATTTAAATTATTTCACCGTACATTATTTACAACTATTTATGGTTATTTTTAGTTTTTTCACCCTAGGTTACTTTTTATTATTCTAAGTTACTTTTGGCTATTTTAGTTTATTTCACCTTAGGCTATTTTCAACTATTGTAAGTTTTTTTTGCTTATTCTCTGTTATTTTTTGCTATTATAAATTATTTAAGTTTAAATTACTTGTAGCTATTATAAGTTATTTTTGGCTATTGAAGGCTATTTCACTTTAAAGTATTTTTTTCCATTATAAATTATTTCACCTTAAATATTTTTGGTAATCTTCAACAATTTTAATATATGGTTATTGGATGTTCTTTTAGTAGGGATATTGGTGGTTGTTAATGGTTATTGGTGGTTATTTGTAGTTATTCTATTAATGATTATTGATGACTATTCTATTGTTGGCTATTAATAGTTATTCGACTGGTGGCTATTCTATTAATCGCTATTAATTGTTATTTTTTAAATGACTATTAGTGGTTATTCATTAATGATTATTAATGGTTATTATATTAGTGGTTATTCATTAATGATTATTAATGGTTATTATATTAATGGTTATTCTATTGGTGGATGTTGGTGGTGATTAATTTGTATTATATTAATAATTATTGGTAACTATAATATTAATGGCTATTGGTGGTTATTGATGACTATTTTATTAATGGTTATTCATGGTTATTAATAATTATTGTATTATAAATTATTGTTGGTTATTATATGTTATATTACAACTATTGGTGATTATTGTATTATAAATCATTGTTGGATATTCTATGTTTATAATATCATATGCTATTGGTAATTATTATATTATAGGATGTTTAAAATTATTTTTACCTTGGGTCATTATATTTTATATTTTATTATTTTAAATTATTATATTTAAGATAAAATAATTTATAATAACTTAAAGTATATTTTGAAATAACATATATTAAGTTAAAATAACTCAAAAGCTTATAATAAATAGTTAAAATACCTTAAGGTAAAATAATATATTATAATTTTACAGTAATTTATAAAGACCTATAATAACATAAAATATAAGTTAGAATAATTAAAATAACTTTAAATAATATAGGGTATATCATACATAAATATAATATTTTAAAAAACATAGAAGTAAATTTATTTACTATAGTAAATTATAATAATAAATTATGTTAATTAATAATGAAACATGATGTTTACATAATGATATTATAGTGAAATAACTTTCACTAGGGTCAAATCAGTAAAATGTAATGAAATTATTTCATTTTTAAGGTCCCATAGTGATTCAGGTTAGTAAATTGCACCCCACTTTTGTAGTAATGAAAAGAAACCCTAATTCATGTGTTAAAGTAATTTCCAAATGTTTAGGTAACCAATATGTGTTAATGAATAATTGTTAATAATAATTAAATGAAACTAATATAAAAATTTCAAAATCTAAATAATGCACAAAATGATGAAAGTTTTTTGCTTATAAAGATCCAATTGAACTAAAATACCCTACACTTGATAATCCTTAAATGCCCTAGGTTAAATCATTTTGGCTTACATTCTCAAAAGGGTATTCCTCATGACTAGAAAGATGAAATGAACTTGCAATACCTTTCTTTGGGTATCCCAAAAATGCTTTGGGGTCCATCACATATATTTTGACATTTCAAGGGATATTGCATAACCCCACCAAAACCTAAAGGGAAAGCAATACCCTCATTAAGGTATTCTGTAAAACACCATGAGTTGAATCATTTTGGTCTATGTTTTCAAAGGGGTATTGTTCATGACCAAAAAGATGAAATGAACTTGCAATACCCCCCTCTAAATATCCCAAAAATGCTTTGATGTCAATCACATATATTTTAACATTACAAAGGGTATTTCATAACCTTACTAAAACCTAGGGGGAAAGCAATACCCCCATTGGGTGTTTTGTATACAAAATGAGAACCACTATTTTGGCATAGGTCTTGAAAGGGGTATTTATCATGTTCAAAAACCTTCAATTGCCTTACAATACCTTCGCCAGAATATCTTGTAAATGCCATGGGATCCACCATTTTGGTGTAGGCTATAAGAAAAGTATTGTGTGCATCCAAGAAGATTGATTACAATTGTAATTCCTTAATTCTTGAAATTAAAACAATTTGTGGCATGATTATTGGAAGGGTATTGCATTGTTATAATCTAGAGGGCATTGCATTATCCTTGTGTTGTCATAATAATAGGGTTATCATGCAAGATGGTTAATATATGTAAGTGCAAATATTGTAAAATCGGTCATGTTGATTGTGTAAGGTCATTGGAACAAAGTTTTGAAGTTTAAATGCAATACCCACATCCTATTGTCATAATTCCATTGACCATAAACATAGCCATATTAAAAAAAATTTGACCCCCTTTCAATATATCATGAAACTCATGTTTTCAAAATGATTTATTCACCAAGTATAATATGATTATATATATATAATATGAAGTTAATGCAAAATCAGTCACATTGATGGTAGGAGGGTTTAGGGTGAAATTTATTATTTAATGTTAGAATTCAAATTTCTTATAAATGAAAAAAATAAAAGATACTTTTAAACATTTTTTCAATGATGTGTGTGTGTGTGTGTGTATTCCATCTTAAAATTGTAAACTTATTTCAAGATTTTTTTTAAAAAAAATTATTTAATAAGATCTTAATGTCTATTTAATTTTTTTTTGAAACACATGATTTTCTACCTTTTCGAATGGTTCACATAATAATAGGGTGAATGCACAATATAATGGCTCAAAAACACAAAAAATATATTCCCTAAATTCATACAAGATTTTCTTAAATGATTCAAATGGACATGTTTGTTACTTCAAAAAATATTAGCATTCTAATATTTGAATAATTCATGTTCAATCACTTACAAACCTTCCCAAATTTATGTGAAAATTGGTATTTAATGTAGCTAATGTCATTTTTTGATTTCGAAGTCTTAAAAAAACCCATAAAGTCAAAAGGAATAATGCCCCATCTAAAACTTTCAAAAAAAAGTTTTTGGGACAAAAAAATTGAAAAAAAATAAAAATCAATTCATATGGACTTATGAAAATATGGTCAATTTTTAATTATTCAAAAACCCCTAATTAATAAACAGTTAAGGTTTTCAAAAAAATAATATTCATATGAGTTTATCATCTTATATTATATTATACACTGAGTTTCAATAACAAATTTGAAATGTGAATCAATATAAAAATTTCCATTTTGTGATGTTCAAGTCAAATGATTAGTCCATATTTTTCAACTTAAAAACTCAATTATTATTAATAAAAAAATCAATAAATAATCACACAATTATTTTCATAATGAAGTTGTTAGTTTGGATCCATGTCCCAACTAGTAGATCTAAGAATATATTAATCACCACAAGCATTTGAATAAAGGGTACCCATGGAAAAAATATTGTTTCATCACAAAAATGACACATCATAGCTTGCAACTACCTAATAAAAAATGATATCATGCCCATATATTAATCCTATGTATGATTGAAATTTTATTTTATAAATATATAACGCAAGTCTTACGTAAAGTTTAATTTTTGTGATGTACAGTATTGGCTTAAATATTTGTTTACATATATTGTTGTTTAAAAAGTATCGAATAATACATTATATATAATAAATTATAATATAAAATTATAATTTTGATTCATTTTAATAGATATATCTTAGTATTTATTTAAAATATGATAAAATAGATTTTAAATTAGAAAATTTACATTTAAACCCATTATTATGTATAGTGTAATTTTTTATGAGAATTATTATTTTCAAAATAATAATAGTAATAATTAAAGACAAGTTATTAAAGTTTTTTATTCTATAATTCATCCACTATAATATGATTCATCTATAAATTGAAATTTAGTTTATGACATGTCAAATAATGCCATATATGATCAATGATTTTCTAACAGTTTAATGTTCATTTCTTTTATATTATATTACACTATATATATTTTTCATTCTTTAGTGAAAATAAAATGCATGTAAAATTTCTTTGAATAAATGAATGGTTACTTATGATTCAAAAAAATATTAATGTTGCATAAACATTAGCTTTTAATTCTAAAAATATTTTAATTGAATTTTGAATATAATTGTTTAATATTATGTACATTTAGTCAATGTAATTTAATAATTCTATGTAAAATTTAGTTTGCAATATATGAAATAATGATATATTTAATTATTTAATGTGTGGATTTATTAAATGTTTTTCATTTTTATAGATATAATATCTTAATAATTATTTTATGGATAAAATTCCAAATAAACATTAAACATAGTTGAAAGACATTTGCAAACTCATAAATGATAAGAATTGTTTAATGGATCAATGCAAAATTGTTAATATGTACATGAGGATATTGCAATATTGGTCACATTGATGGTATAAGGTAATTTGAACAAAGTTTTGAAGTCTAATTGTAATACTCGAACTATGATCATCGTCATTTTTTTACAAGAAACATGAAACAAATAAAAGAGGGGGTGGTCCTTGGAGGGAGTACTTGACACCAAAAAAAAGGACGACAATGATGATCTCCTTTGTGCAACAACTCAATTCATTAAAAAAAGACAATGACCACATTCCTAGTCATCATCCTCGGAGGTGCCACCTGAGAAAAAAAAACCTAACGATGATAATGAGCACACCTGATGAGTGCACACACTCATTGTCATCATCCCCCTAGTGGAGGTAGCACTTGAAATTTTTTAAATGACATCAACTATGAGTGCCCACTCACTGTTTCTTTCTAGAGCAACAACATAGTTTTTAAAAAAAAGACAACAACCAGGAGCTGCTGTCTTTTTTTGGATAGTGCACTGGTGGGTGCTGGGTCATCTAGCGCAGGTCTACAAATTTGACTGACCTCAAATCCAGATTTACATTGGCTTTTTTAGCTTCAGCTCCAATGTTTGAAAAATAAAAGTAAGAAAAATCATTTTAAAGCTTTTAAAAAAGTTTTAGATGGATTTGTCAGCCCCTGTGCATGGATGGAAATGCAGAGAATGCGGAGGAAAGTCTGGCTCCAAACCGATTGAAAGTGAGGCTGCACGCAAACTAAGCACCTGACAAAAAAAATGAATCTAAGGAGTTGAAGAAAGTTTTGGGTCATGTTCCAATGGAAGCTCCTTAAAAGAGGAACCTTCTAGGAACCTTACAAGGAGCTTGTTACATATTCTACCTAACACTCATCAGTGTCAAACACAATATCTGGTAATCTCAACATTACAAGGCTACAGTGCAATGTATCATTCAACAGTCCATGTTGAAGTGGGGAGCAAATACTTGATAACTTAATAGAGTTATCTGTAAAGTCATGCCCTGTTGGGCCTGAGTTGCATCATTTGATGCTTCATCCCCTCCTCGCTGTTGTCCACAAAGTCATGAAATTTTATTAAATAAGGATATGAAATACTGAGACTCAGGATTAAATGAACCATGCTCGAGAACATTTAGTTATAGCTACAGTACACAAATAGCAGCAGCAGTGATTGGTTGAAGGCGTTCAGAAAAAGAAAGGACACCGCAAACTCAGTTTAGCACCAAATTTGTTACTAAACTGAGTTTCATGCCCCGTTGAAGCCCAGTGTACTTTTTTTCCCTATTTTTTGAAATCTCATCTCCTATGTGACCAAACAGGGGGTTCGGGTGGCCTCTTTGCCTGACTTTACGGATAACTTTAATAAGTAACGAAGAAGAAACACTAGGGGCCCGGGTTTGCCATATCTTGAATGGACATTGTGAAAATGAATTAATTACCAATTAGGTAGTCCATTTCAAATTCCTGCCCCCATGCAGGGAGCTTCTCTCTTTGCTTTCTTGCGAAATACAAGGCTTTTATATCCCCAACTTCCCGTTGCCCCTTTTGCAGGAGGTTGTATGTCCCAGCCGTGACTTTACTCAATGAATCACCTCATGACAAACCTCCAGAAGGGGCTCTCAAATGGCATAGGTTTGCCATCCTAACACTTGGCAAAAATTGTTCAAACATATTCAACAGGAATTCGTGTTGCAAGTATACTTTTGCAACACTGTGGTTCTCCACACTTTTTGAGAGAAAAGAGACAGAAACAACTTACAAATGTGTATTTTGACACATTTGTGATGCATTTTCTGAGGAAAGTCATCCAATTCTTTTCCCCAACATTGGACAACAACACAATCCATTTAAATAAGACAATGAACTAGCGTCTAAGGCTGCTCAATTAAACAGGTAATTTGACCTTAGTAATAATTTGACCTTAGTAAGGATTCGTGGCTATGCCATCCAGATAACCAAATGCCCGGATATTTTGCCAAGTTCACTTTTCCTGCCAACTCCACTTTGCCAAATCACGAAGGCCACATTGCTATTTCCCTAGTTGGCTACCTTGCGAAGTTCACTTTTCCTCTTTGCCAACTTGACATTGCTACTTTGCAAGTTCACTTCACCTTGTAGACTGCCCAAATGAGCTTCCAGCTGCCCAAAAAAAGAAAATTTTGTGAGCTGTCCAAGCCCTGAATTTTTTTTTCTGTCTGCCCATAAAATTCTCCATAAAATCAGACTGCACCTGTCTATTTTATTTATTTTTGCCACAGGCTGCCTAGGGTTGCCCCTCCTTCCTTCTCTCTCTTTTCAGTGTTTTTTTAAACTTGATGGGCCTTTGAAGCTTGAGAGGAGCATTTTCAAAATTCAAACCACCCCTAACTTGTTTTTTGAATGTATTAAGAGCAAATTGAGAGGTTCTGACTTCAAATTTCATGTTTCTAAATATCCATTTTTGTGAGTGATGTGGATTTGGAGCCATCCTAATGGGATGTGAGTCTATCCATAAAAATTCATTAAACCCTAAGATGAAATAAAGTTCATCCAATAAATACAATATATTTAAGTTTGTTTTATCCATGATGTGTAGATGCCACATGTGAATTCAGATTGCCAAACTTTATGGATGTGTGCCAAACGTACATAGCACAACCCCCTGTTTTTTACAAGGCGTATAAAAAAGGACATTTGGCTCATTGTTGAAGGCCATAACACCCACCAGAATGCCTAGGATGTCCATAGCCAAAGAATGTCCCTTCTAGTAACACTGATTTCATGGATGAATATTTGATGAAGTTTAGCTTTGCATGCACGAAATTTTGTCCATAAAATTGCATCAACAAAACTTCATCTGCCTCCCCATTGAAACTTCACAAATGTTATTTTATGCATTTTCACACATGCAATCTAGATACTTTCAAGGCAAAGAATAAAACTGTGAATATGCTACATTTCATATATGAAAAATAAAATAAAATCTTGGATGACATTATTTGATCTTGAGATTTCATGAATTTTCAAAGATGGACTTCCATCCCATTAGGATGCCTTCAAATCCACATCACTCACAATACTAATACATTAAACCCATCAAATTTGAAAAACCCTTTCAATTTGATCTCCATATATTCAACAAATAGTTTAGGGGGTAGTTTGGATTTTGAAAGGGCTCCTCTCAAATTTCAAAGACCCATCCAGTCAAAAAACAGGGAAGAGAGTGAGAGAAGGGAAAAGTGGGGGAGCCCTAAACAGCCTTTGTAAAAAACAGAAAAGCAGGGGCAGTCTGATGTTTTGGCGAACAATTTTGTGGCGACTGGAAAAAAACCAGTGTTGGGTGGTTCTTTGATTTCTCAAAGAATTGCCGGTTACGGGTCTTAGAAAAAAATGAATTTCAAAGAACCACCCAGTTCCTGGTTCATGAAAATCCTGAATTCTGAGAATCGACAGTTTCGGTTTTCCAAAAACCGGTCAATTTCGAGGGGGCTTCACATGGAAAAGGGCGGATTTTGGGATCAGTTTTTAAAGAGAAAATTGGTCGATTGTTGAATTGGTTAACAACCAGACCTCTGTGCCTGGATTTGTTATAACCAGTTATTTGGCTGGGTATTAATCTGATTTTTTAATAGACAACTACTTGGTTTTTTTATATACAAAGATAGTACATAATATGCATGTTTTGGGCATATTGTAGATTTCAAAGATAATCACTTATGACATAATAAATTGAATTTTCTTTCAACTATGGTGCTTAATGCTTAGAACTTACAACTCAAGCAAGGAAGCTTTCGAATAAGAAAACAAACAAGTAAAAAAGAAGAAATCAACCATAGCAGCCATAATCCACAAAGCTAAATAGTTCCTAATGTACTCTTAAGGAAAAAAAAAAGAATCCAAAACTTCAAATCAAAACTCATCTTGGGCCAGTGGGGAACAAGGAACATCTGAAAAAATTGGGGTATCAAAAAGAAAATTCGCAAAGTTCCACGAATTCCTCACAATCAACTGGCTTTTCAAATTCTGCATCAAGCCATGGTAGCAGTAGGAACCAAAAGTGGGTGGCAGCAATGGGGTGAGATGTGAAGTCGCGCTAGGATGCGAACCCACATCTCTGCAGACTTGCAAACAAAAACAACTAGAAATTTTAAAACTTGAGGTTTTGAGTTTTGGAGTTCTGAAATGTTAGACTCTTCCAAGAAAGACAAACATAAAACATGCAAACTCCAAATGAAAGGCAAGAGGCAACATACCAACAAAAGACAGAACTCATAGTTGATTGAACAAAAAATCAGAATTTTTTTAATTTTAAAAGAATTAATATTCTTTCATATTGAACTCCGATGCATTTTGCATGCTCACCATATTCATTCTTGAGTAAAAGCAAAACTAGAACTGGCGGTCTCTGATGCATCTTGCATGCCCACCATGTTGATTCTTGAGTAAAAGCAAAACTAAAACTGGTGGTGTTCTTGTGTGCTCTTACTGAGGTTGCATTGAAAAAAGTTGCCAGTTTTCATTCAAAGAACCTTGGCCCTTTTTTGGTGTCAGGTCTAGGTTTTTTTATTTTGACAAATGCCGATTTGATTTCAAGGGTGGCTTTTCAGGATTCTGCAAATGCCAATTTGATTTCAGGGGCAATTTTTTTGAATTCAACAACCGTTGGTTTGATCCAGGGGCTGGGGTTTCATCAGTTGGGAACCAGAGGGTATATATACATATACCCAGACTAAGAACCGGAAAATAACCAATGACAGATTAAAGAACCGCCCAACATTGAAAAAAACATTCAAGCCTTTGACAGCTCAGAAAGTTTAAATTTTGTGGGCAGCTTAAGCTCATTTGGGCAGTCCACATGGTGAATTGGACTTCACAATTTGGCAAAATAGCAAAATAGCAATGTGGAATTGGCAACTTGGGAATGCATTTTGAACCAGGCAGTGTTGAGCTGAGAAATGGGCAATGTTGACCTTGCAAAGTTGCCAAGCGGAGTTGACAATAGGAAAATTGAACTTTCACAATGTCAACTTGGCAATTTGAAAAGCTGGAGTTGACAAAGAGGGAAAGAGAATGCCACAGCATTATACAGTTGCACACACGCATGGAAAGACCACTTAATTATGTCTACTGTGGGCGCACAATAGGAGAGTTGAATGCCCAAGTCCCAATTTTCTACTTCAGCCACAATGGACCCTTTTGACATTTGTAAGAAAACAAAAAACCCAAAGGACAAATGCCATGTTGCCACAATTAGTTTACACGACTTGCAACTTCCATTAACTTCTCATATGGGCTAGAGTGGTAATGCCCCTGAGGTTTGATGTGGATTGGTGCTTTCATTTTTGAGTACAAAACCCTGAGTCCACTTACTTAGGGTCAGTTCCCATGTGACCCACTATACAACTAACTTACTATACGGTGAAATATAGGAAAGCCCAAATAATATTGATCATGACATTTCCATGACATTATTGTCACTTGCTGAACTATCATTTTTGTGGAAATTCTTTGGCCTTCTATAATTCATCCTCCAACCCCCCATCAGACTTCAGTAGCATTTTATTTTATGTTTGAGTACTTTCATGTGATGGTTAATGAATGGGCTGGCTATGGGTGGCACACACTGGCAACCTTGCAAGGTGTTAAAAAGGTTTAAAAAAAGGGTAACTTGCAATACACAATGACATGCTAAAAAACTTAAAATGACCTGAGAACCCTTGGTGATTATGTTTTCACTTATTCCTTAATTATTGGTGTTGAATGTAGTGACTGGGTGGGCCACATGAAAATTCACCCTTCTTATCTGTATACATAGTAATAATATATCACCCACTAATTGTAAAGCTCTCAAACCACTCAATAAGTTGATCATATGAGCTAGAAAAGGGCAAGTTCTGCTTCCTTTTCCATTTGTAAATAATGGGGCCCAACTCATAAGAGGATGTGGCCTTACGTGTAAGGTTTTCGCAAAACCATAGTGAAGGAGGTTGGCACTTGGCCCTAGTACAATTCCCCAGTTTTGGGGGAACTCTACATCTAAACTGTCTCAAAAGACGATGGCAACTTTATGGGTAAGGTTTGTGGGGAACTCTACATGTAAACCGTCTCAAAAGAGGATGGCACCTTTATGCGTAAGCTTCACAGGGAACTCTACATGTAAACCGTCTCAAAAGAGGATGGCACCTTTATGCGTAAGCTTCACAGGGAACTCTACATGTAAACCGTCTCAAAAGAGGATGGCACCTTTATGCGTAAGCTTCACAGGGAACTCTACATGTAAACCGTCTCAAAAAAAAGGATGGCACCTTCTGTGGAAGGTTCCCATAATTTACATCATATCCCACCCACCACATCTAAATATCAATGCAGTAAAGAGATCTTGACCTACAATACAAAAGCAATATGGTTGTAAGACCATTTGTCCAGTCTTGTGTATGAGTGTTGAGAAGCAACCAAAGAAATTTGGAGGACTTTTCCCCATGGTAGGAGTGGGAATGCTGGTTCCCCAAGGGGTCTTTGACATCGGTGATGTAAGAAGCTTGACAACAGCTGAGCTTTAGGAATGTCAAAGTGTTTCCGGCTTCAAAGGGTTAAGTCATGAGGTGCAACTGAATTTTTAAAAAGGCAGGAGATTGCAGTTGAGATTAGTTGTGGTTGACAAATTTTCACACATTTGTGTAAAAGAGACCAGCTTCTAAAATCAATCCCAAAATTTGTGACTCCCTAGGATCTGGGTCTAGCAGCTGTTTAGTGTGGACCTTTTAGTCATGACTGCTCTTTTCAAACTACTCAATTGCCTGTTTCATCTGTTGCTAATATGTGGAGAACTGATGTTTGCCTATGGTGCCCCACCTGAGCAGCCCACTCATACTGCCATGTTTCCCGGTAGCAAAGCAGCAAAATATGTGCAAGCCCACTTGCCACTAAGATCTTGCAAAATGGCAACAGGGATCCATCCAAGGGGGATCCATCCGTTCCACTAAGTATCAATAAATTTTTTTGTCAAGATAGGACACACAAATACAACTACAGCACCTAGCTTAGATCCTAATTTTCCTGCAAAAAACAAATCTTTAATAACTATTCATAGTCAAATTTCAAAAGGCTTTTGAAGGCCCACTGTTGATTGTTTTTCTTGGTAGTTTTACAAAGTGGCATTACCTGGAAAAAGTAAGTCTTGGTCACCTGGGTGAACGTAAGCACAGCACGGACTGAGGCTGCTGATTTATTGGGATATTTTGGAGGAATTCTTTACCATCAAAGAGTTGAATCAAATATATATTTTGGAGTGACTATAAAATTGTCCACTACTGCATGCTACAATCCTTTAGAAATCCCAAATGCGCAGAAAAATCTAAAACTGGGGTTGGAGAGTACAAACAAACCAAATAACAAAAGAGATTTTTATGGCAAGTTCCTTGTCGCACTATTTTGGTACTATCTGCTGAACATTTAGTAAGGTCATGCTAAAGTGGAAGAAGAAAGAAACTTCTGGTTCAAAAGTTGGCTACTAGGCTAGGTGGGTTTTTCATAAATCCAAGAGGGAGAGCTGAACCAAAGCTCTTCACAACCATGACAGGTGTGCAGTGATCATAATATATCCAACACTACAGGATAAAAGCTTCCAACAATCATGGGATGCAGGTTCAAGGTTTTCGTCTTGCAGCATTGCAGATTCTGCTTCTAGACCACTACCTTGAATGTCATGGAACAAGTTATTCTCTTCTATTTTGGAGGAGAAGATTCCTCAACTTCAAGGTTGCAGCCTAGGGTCTGTGAAAAGCTTGGTTGCCTAAACCCATGGCACAAGGTATTCTGGTAATACCTTGGGAGGTTTGATGTTACTTATACTTGGGCTTTGCACTGCTCCACACCATTAGTTGACAGTCAAAATAACATAAGGTCAGAATATCAATATATTTTTATTTGAATCTTTCAATATCAAAATCAGCAATCATATAGGCTTTTCATGACTTCACTCTCACTTTTTTTACTGTAGATTTCAAACTTCAATTTGCCTCCAAAAATATATATATTTTCTACAATGTGCGAGATGTGTATGTGCAATACGAATGTCTGACTTACTATTTTAAGTTCTTGAAGTGAATCAATATTCATAAAATAATGTGTCACAATTTGTGATGTCAAAAATCATGTCATGACAATTTATGTTGCTTATACATCATGATTTCATGTGGGCATCTATTCTTGCAATAAAAAACCAACTTAACATGGTTTTTTTAGTTTTTATAATTAACAAATGTCATGTAGGTTAATAATGTCTTTTTTTTCATGAAACTTGGAAACTTTTATTTTAACATTACAATAAGTTTACAATCATATTGGGAAAAAAATATTTAACACATGTTTATTACGTAATAAATGTTCATAACATTATTTATGAACTATGACTATGCTTGTTCTATTCATGAAAAAGTCCACCTTATGATGTTTAGTGTTTTTGGTGGTGTAAGGATTCCCTTTCTAAAATTGCAAGTTCATCCATTCATCATTGTCCTCTTTTGCAAACATGATATTGCACAATAGCAACCTTCAACACCACAAATATCTATCATTAGTAGAAACATTGACTTTTGTTATTTCCTTGTTAACAACACCAACATGTAGCCTACTTTGGTCCTTGAATACAGAAAGTTATTTTGTCAAAAGGCTACTAAATGGTAAGTATAGGTAGTGAATGAAAGGAAAACTAAATTGAAATATCTTTGGTAGTGTGCTTATAGCCACATGTAATAATTGTCCTACTATTAATTTAAAGCATCTTTAGTAGCATCAATAAAAGGGCTTGTATATCAAGTTTTGGATGAAGTTGTGTCATAATCATGTGAAGATTGTTCTTGCTACTAAGGTGTCAAAAGACCTTGAAAAAAAATGATTGATTCTAATTGGTTAGCAATAGCTATTTGTCACACATTGACAACTATTGATTGATTGATCATAATAATTGGTCCACATGTGGCATTTAAATGTTCCCTTAACTTATATTGTCCAATGTTTACTTTTATTAGTGGGGGAAGTGGAAAACATTTACCATTAAATTTGGTTGTGATAAACATTGATATTCCCTAAATACAATGCTTTATTATAGTATTATGACATACTAATATATAGAATGGGATTCATGATACGGTAGTTAGATTTTTACCTCTTACCTTATCTGTTTCACTAAGTAGAAGTGTACATTAAGATCAATATAACTTATAATAATATTTAAATGTTTTGGAAATATGGCTTGAACCATGTCCCATTGCACAATTTTATCAAAAAGGAATCAAAATGAATATCAATGTTTGTTCCAATTGCTTCATATTTTAATCATACATAAAATAAAATGTGTTACATAGTGAAATAAAATTTTAATTTTATAAAACACTAGATTTCATGGAAATGATGATAGAATTTCAAGAATTTTCAATTGTGGGGTTGCAATCAAAAGAAAAATCATATTATTATTTGTAATAATTAGGTGACATTCCAAAGGTTTGGAAAGAAATAAAAAAATGTGAATAGAAAATCAAGACATTAATTAATCTTTTTAATAAAACTTTGGCATTCAAAATGTAAAACTATCTATTGGAAGTGTCATGGAATCTTGCATTCCTTATATATGTTTATGCTTCAACATGACATTTCAAATTGTTAAAGTAATTGTGACCACCCATTTTTTTCATATATTGATTGAAAGACTAAATATACATATCCACCATTCATTGTTTAAAATTTCAAAACATTCCATAAGATGAACAAGACTTAGGACACAAGAGAACCTGTTGCATCAAAGTTCTTGTTGTGGTGCCCTAATTGTCTTTGCACCCATATTGCTCATAACAATTAACCTTTGGTTGGTTTACCATATCATATTGGACTTCCCTAAGTCCATAATCCACACACCTATGAAAGTTAATGACAATGCTTCAACAATTTCAATTGGATGATTCATAATAATTAAAAATTTAGTGTAAACAAAAAGCATGCAACTTGTTTGTAGTTTTTTTTTAAAAAATGTAGTAAAAGGTTAAATGAATCTTGTCATGGTTGGAGTACTAAAATTTGATCTCTTATCACAAAATCCAAGACTTTTTGAAACTTTCAATCAATTTATGTTTGTTATTTGGAATGTAATATTATTCCATCATGTGGCACTTTTGATACTTATATATCCAAATAAATATAAAATACAACAAGTGTTTCAATTATTTAACTTTGAATATATTTAATGCAATTGTGTCATTGCACAAGAACAATTTAAATAATAATAGGTGTTTAAATTTCATTAAATTTATTCAAAATTTGTTATTTATATGTATTATAAATTGGGGGTCTATGATTCTATTTGGTTCTACTGATTGTTAAACAAATTCCAAAAAAGGGACAACTTTGGGCCCAAGGTAATGTACATGGCAAATATTTTTTATTAGTGATTTCAAAGCATTTCTTTCACAACAATATTATATTACACATGTTCATATGTTGACATTGGGACCTTGATTCACTATTATAAAAACGTGTCTTTTCCATCTAAAGTATGGTGATTAGAATAATTGAGTAATTGATGTTATTTGATTCAGATGATTGGGTGTGTTTGTTTTTATTACAAAAAGATGTATGTTTCATATGATTGAATTCGATATATATCTATTTTAGTCCTTTGAAACCTTGCTATTTCAAGTGGATTATGTGGCATTAGCTATTTAGAAACTATTGTTTTTGTGACATGTAGTGACATGATTAAACTATGGGACATTGAATTGTGATGTGGATGTCAATATGTCAATATGTCAACATGTAGTGCATAAAATATGCCCATTTTGTTAATGAGTACCTAAATTAAATGCAATTAAAGAAATGAAATAATAATTTATATTAGATAAAATTATAGAAATTCAAAACTTGTAAAATTGTACAATGTGACATAAATTTCATTACATGATTACATAGTTTAACACTATCATCAATGAGATTACATTGTAATTTTGGAATGATTATTTGAAATTAATTGATTTTTATATCAAAAATTAAATGCATTACAAAATTATATGTAATAGTGGAATTGAGAGTTTGAAATAAATTATTTAACTTCATACATGAATTTATGAAATTCCCTTATTTTAAAATAGTTTAAATGATGAATATTTGATCTTATGCCCAAATTAAGATATTAAAATTTAATGTAGATTTTGACATTCCAAATTAAAGACATTGTAAATGACATAAATTATGAACTTAAAAGTTGAAAGTAAAATGTAACTAATGAAAGTATATTGAATTTATACACCAAATCAAAATTTAAGAAGTTACATTTGAACTTCTAAAATAAATTATAAAATGAATGTAATGCGTTTATATTTTGAAAATTGAAATATTTCAAAATTCAATGTAATCATGACAAAATAAATCAAATGAAATAATATTTTAAATAAACTTGGTATCTACATTATTACTAACAATCCATTGATGGAAAAGAAAATGAATTGATGTTGTGGGAATTAAATTTCATTTGAATGAAAATATTGAACGACATTACATGTAACTTAAATTGAATTCAAATTTAATCAAGGATTTTTTAAAAAACACAACTTGTGAGGAAAACTTTGTGAAGGGAAAATTTGGAGATAAATCATGTTATGAAACTTTTGAAAGAAAGGTCTAGCAAAGGAAACCAATTTAATGCAAGTGTTAGTTGTGGCTTGAATTGAGACCCATTTATGGAATCAATAATGTTGATATAGCTTTGTGCAATTACAAGATTTGGAATTGAATTCCAAATGCTCCATGCTTATTGGTAGACACACAACAAACATAGGGACAGTTCTATTGTTGTCATGAGGGAAGCAAAAACAATACACTTTTTTTTTCCTTTGTTTGCAAGTAGCCAATGTATTTGAAGAAACTTGTTTCAATTGAATTCAAATACATTAAATGAAATTCAAATTCCATTGAAAACAGATGGGATGCAAATTGGTGTAAAAGATATTGACTATGATGTTGGAAAAAAATCGAGAGAGAGACACAAATCTAAAGAGACACTATTCCATTCTTCTTTATTTGGAAATTGGTTAAACATATTCTAATTTGTAATTGTAATCCAAAACAACTTATGAAACCTTAAATTACTTTACTTAACCCAACTCTGATGAATCATCATCATTAGAATAAATAATTTTAATTTTTTTCTTTTGTAGTCCAAGTCATGAGTATAATGATAACGAAGTGACTAGTCAACACTATGCTGGAAACTTTTTTCCATTATTGTTATAGTAAATATAGTTTAGATTTTTCATTTTTCCTTTAGTTCAACCATGTTAATTTTTCCTTTATTTCAACCATGACAAGTAACACCACCTAGCACCAAGGTTATTTACATCAACATTGATATTCTATGACAAGCTATCACCAATGTCATTAAGAGAGAGGAAGTAACTACCTTCACCCAATTTGAACTTGAAAGCCTATATATGGAACTTGCTTTCAATCTCATACAAAGTAGTTTTAGACACATAAGAATAAACCTTAATATATTAAGTTGTTTGTCTTGAATTTGACAATTGTAGGTAATTTCAAAGGATGTCACTTACGATAGCTCAAAAATGAAAGGTAGAAAAAGTTTCAATAACCCAACCATTTTGATTTATGATTATTTTTTGATATAAATTTCAAAGTATTTTATCCTGGACTAGCCAAAGACATGTGGGTTAGTTTGAGAAAATAATTCCAGTACACATTGGGGGGCAGGGTTGACACCAGGCATCTTGTTACTTTTGGAACATGTCTCAAGTATATAATTTAATTTATTGGGTTTAGACGTGTAATTGCGATAGGTGCTCCAATTTTATTGGTGGTACAGTACAAGTAACTGGGGAAAAAATCAGTTGTGGGCTATCTGTAATAAGTAAAACTAAACTCATCTAAGAGTTTTTATTTATTTATTTAAGAGCTGCAGGAAACCAGACTTTTGAAATGTGAAGAATCTGGTCCAAAACCAGACTAGAGGTTCTATCTTTTTTTGGGTGAAAAAACCTTGAACTGGAACCAGGGGTTCTTTCATTACAAAAAAGGTTGGAACTGGGACCAGAGGTCCTCTTCAAAAGTCAGAATGGCCCAACACAGGCTTCCACTTAATAACAATGCATGTTGATGGTCATGTTCTTTGCAAATGTTAAACTTCATCACTCATAGTTAGTCAATACTAGGAGTAAGCTTTTGTTCTTGAATGCCCATTGGAATACATAATATGAGTTATTGAGCGCCTCTCAATTTGGTCTTGCCTATGCCCGAAAAAAAAGGTCAAAATATAAAGATTCCTTTTATGGCCTAATCAATTTCATTGGTTCTTCGATCTCTATTGTGTTTGTAAAATAGTGGGATACATTTGAGTCTCAACATCCTATGTTCTAAACAACGTGCACTTAATCTACATATGTAGCATGTGCCATTTGTTCAAATGTGAATTGGTTACCCAACTAATTTTTCCTTTCAAAATCATTTTCATAATTCAATTTCAATGAAAAAACTACTCAAAATTCAATATCTCCTGCACCTTAAGTTAAAAATTTTCAAAGCACTTTCATTAAATCTTACTCATTGATAGTTTCCAATATCCAAGAGCATGCACAAATCCCTATAGTTTTGAATTTTGAATTAGCAATGACAAAGTGCTCAACATTAAATATTTCTCCACCCTAGGTTGAAACATTATGAAACCAACTCAATGCACCCCTACTCATGAAGGGCGTTCCAATGGTATCAAGAGGATGGCCAGAGGTGTTGTGGTTTGGGAGATCTCAATGTTGCAAACAAAACAAGTTCAAATAAACTACCTTCTTTCAGATAGATGTGGGTTAAATTGTAATGACTACTAATCATCTATTTACATGATGAGAAGGAACAGGTATGCAATTGCTCCTTCCCCATGATCCTGTTGTTTTTTTTTGCATGCCATAGATCATGGATTGACAGAATCTAATAGATTTTTGAAAAATGAATGCAAAAACAAAATGATTTTTTTTTTCATAAACCCTAGAGTTTACCCTATATGCAAAAACCTTATAATTTACCATAGGCCACATAGCGTGACAATTTTATTTTATCTTTCATGCTGTCCACACTCCATACCTACTAGAAGTCACCCTTGGCCTGCTAGAAATCACCCTAGGCTTGCTATAGTTCACCCCAAAAACTAGATTGAGCAGTCTTTCATGTATTAGTATTTCAAATTTAAGCCTGATTTTGGAGTTGGGTTATTATAGGCAAACCTAGCAAACATGGCCTTAGGTGGCTCTGTGGTTTTATGATATAGATGGTTATCATATATAGGCAATTTCATGCCCAGTCTTTTATCTTTTGTAATTGGTTTTTCTTAGCCAAAAAAATGGAATTTTTTGGGAAACTTTTTTCCTTGTTAGATTCTATTTTTTAATAAAAAATTTGGTGAAGTCTTTCCACATTTTTTAATATCATGTTTTTTATTTAGAAAACCTGATTGCATGATCCACAAAAAGATAGAGGCATAATATATTCAAAACAATGAACCCAATACAACAAGGTGTAGCCAATGGCCATCCCATCAATTTAATATCAACAATTGACATTTATGGTAAATTGGTCATAGCTGGGGGGGGGGGGGGGGGGGGGAAGAAAAACCTATTTTAATGTACATAATGTATTTATATAAAAGAATCATGATTTTTTTTGTCATATTTTTACATTAGATTACTTATGAGGATCCCATATTTAGTTTTATGATTATAGATTGGTGACAGAGTCAGTTGGGCTGGGTGCACATTTGATGAGATGGCACAGAAAACAAAATGTCAAAAGATGAATGTGAATCTCTTTAGGACCAAATTAGATTGAATCATCTCACCTAGTTGATAGCGGGCAAAATCCAGTGAAGCTACTATACTCTGTAATGATTCTCAACACAATATCCCTGCCTTACAAGGCAAGGCCAACAAAGATGGAGTTGGTCAAATAGGGCCACATTGTTCAACCAGCACTTACATAGATACTCTTCTTGATTGAGGTGTTTTTTTAGCGGCCATATTTAACCCAGGAAATGTTGAATTTGGACTTGGCAACCCTGATTTAATCTTAGGAAAAGATCTAAGTTTCTATGGGTAAAGCAACCGGAAGAAATTCAGGGTTTTGGCCATGATATTAGTCTAGGTGCTCATTGACCAAGGCCTCAAGTAGAGGGAAAACCCAAGAAATAATGGTCATGTAAGAGGCAATGTTGAGGAGATAATTTACAAGCAATGTCCAAAAATGAACCAACCCATCCTATCTAATGTCAACATTCCAGCTAGCACTACTAGTAGACTTCCCAATTCTGTCTCACCATAGTGTGATCTGTTATGACAAATGTCTTTTCCACATGTTGCCTAATCAAAGTGAAAGACGCTATTCAGTGACTTCATCTGTATGATCACCCCTAGTTGCTGGTCACTTGAACTAAAACCTCATTAGTCAACCATACGGGAAGCACACCAAGCAAGATCCCCATGCTAAAACGCGTAGTGAAAGGGTTGAAATTTTTTGCTACCAGCTTGTGTTAAGGGCAAAAGAGTGTCTCATCATGTACATAACGGCTCTGCTCTTATGTAAAATTTAAATGAACATTCAATGACTTCCCCAAAACTGAACTCGGAGCACACAGTAAGTAACACCTGGTGGGCATTCCACAAAATATTATGAGTATCACATGAATAGCATTTGCTACTTATCATTTACCAAAAACTGAACTGGACTGCACAGTAAATACCACCTGGTGAGCACTCCACAAAATGTTATTGGACCGGATGAAAATTACAGTGTTATGTCCGAGAAGCTGAACGTGGATTGCACAACAAGTACCACCTGGTGAGCAATCCCCAAACTATGGGACCAAATTATGAAAACTGCAAAGCGTAGTCTCTCCCACCTAGAGATGGAGAAGAAGGTGCCAGCAGTGGTTCTATCTCTTGATGAATTTTTGCCAGTTGGCAATTTTTGGCCAGATCAAATTTTACTTTTAATGTGGTGACAAAATGAATATTTTTCTCATCACCAGATTCTACACCAGGTAGCAAACAATTTAAAAGGACGTTGAAATGTTTTTACATTCATACATTAAAGTTCTCCATATGAACAATATAGAAGGACACTGGAATGTTTTTACTTTCACACATTAAAGTTATCTGTAAAATCAAGCTGATTGGGGACCAGAACACCCAGTTTGGGTCCAATTGGGGATGAAATGCACCACTGGGGCGAATTTTTTTCAACGAAAATACATAAGACTCAAACTGGTTTTTGCACCAATTTTGGTGCAAAAACGAGTTTGGTCCCCAGTCTTCCTATTTCGTTCATAGTCTCTCATGCCTGTCTCAGCAGAGCATCTTCAAGTTTTTTTGTTGCAACATTGAGAGCATGAAGGAGATGTTTTGTTCACCCAGCCAACACTTCCTTTCAACTCTTTTTTCTTTTTTCTATGTTTTCAAGCTTCTCCACTTGAAAAAGAGAAAAACCCTGGAAATAAAAATCAAGGATGGGAACCCATCCATCAAAAGTGCAAGGCAAATGAAAACACAAGTAAACACAACCCAAAGAAAAAACAAAAGAAAACAATCAGCAAAAATCATGTAAAGACCCTATGCAAAGAGGACCCATGGCTACGAAATGACAATCAACAATAACAAAGAAGGCTTAAGACGAAAGAGTTGTCATCTATCACAAATGCTAATGATGAAGGTGCATTACTTATGATGTTTGGAAGAGATGAAGAACCTCAACCAAATGCAGCAACCCGTTGAAGAATTGTTATGGCTTGTGCACGTTATAAGCTATGGACACGCACTATCAATAATAAGAAACAAACATTGAGGGGACTAAAGAAGACCATTGACAATGCATGATAATGGTATGTGCACAAGTGGTCAAAAATGAATCAAAATGAAGATGAAAACACCCATACATCTCAATAACAAAAGGAATGAAATCACGCCTAGTATTCGTCCATCATTTGATTATGTCTTTTCTTGAGCATCCATTATCATTACATTTTATGTTGTCACTAATGTTCGTTGCACCATATATGTGCAAGTCGGGTCAACAATGATTATGTCCAACAAGTCAAAAAATTGTCTCTAGTTATAAGGATATCCATTCATCATCAAATGTGGCAAGGGAAAGGTGGGAGACCTCCCTTTGAACATGTGCTTCACTCTCCAAAGCAATAGCTATGACAATATCTTGAAGTGCATTGTGGGCTATTATATGTTCATTCATGCCAAGGCACCGAAGCAATTGGGTACCTAGATCATCAATGGTATGACCACATTAACACCATGAAAAAAGGTGGGCACCTATAGGATGTGACAAGCCAAGATGGATACATAATGTTGTAAAAAATTGGGTTGATGATAAATGAAATGTAGGTGTGGTAGGATGAGCTAATAACCAAATGCCTACGCCTAGACCCGCACATGAGCAAAGACGTGCTCGCATGATATTTGAAGGAATGTCTACTAGAAGCAAAGTAAATTCCTGCTTGTGTAAACGATTCGCCAAAAAAACCTACAACTAGGGATAAAACTAAATCACTAGGTTCTCAAAAGGTGGGACCTAAAAGCAAAAAACCTAGGGTAATAAGGCTTCTTCTCACAAAGGTTTTTTGGGTTTTAGGTTTTTTGGTAACTTTTTAATGTTGCCAATTGGAACATCACAAAACCACCTTCCAATTTTCAACTTCAAAAGGGTTTTTGAAAATCTCAAGTGATGTTTAGGGTGAAGAAACCTAGAACCATGTAATGTCCAGTTTTCAAACTATGATGGGTTTAGCAGAAACTTCAAATGAAGAGGAGATTTTTTTTATTGTCGTGGTGAAAAATTTGGTTTATGGAAAATTTAGCTTGTGGCAATCATTTTTGTTGTCGATGCAGTCAAATGTCACATGTTGTGTTAAGGTGGCCCAACTTGTTCAATCATTGGCAACCACACTATTAACTTATTCCTTCAACCATCCTTTTCCAATTCCTAATGTAGAAGTTGTAAGCCAACCCACCCAAGTTTCTTTGTGCCCTAAACCTAAATTGGCATTCCAATTGTAAAATTATTTATTGCCTCCTATCCTAGATGTTTTAATGATAAACCACATCATTCCATGCCTTTCAAGCACCCCTTTGAACAATGTTATTGCGTCTCCATCAAGTGAACAAATCATGGTTTAGGGTTGTGGATAATAGTGTTTCTTGAAATGCCCTAAAAGTGGATAGAATTAACCATAGATGTTACTTCAATGCCATTAGAAACATTAGATTAAAAGGAAATCCTTTCAAGCCTATTTCGATCTTGAATTTCATTGCTTAGATGAGTGTTTGGTGGCAATGGACATTTTATGACTCAAATCTAGATCATTTGAGGACCCAAAGTCAAGCCTACAAACCCTTGGTAGAATGAAAATTTGCTACCCATATTTTTCATGCAACATTTGACATCAATTTAAAAATAACATTTTTTATTCTCAAAGCATCCATGGTCTAATTCAATTTGCGTGTGGTTCTCGCAATTATGTTACAAATTTTGGTAGAATTACACTTTCAGTTTGTGTTTTGGTTTCATTAGGTTCAAAGGTTAGTATGTTTGAGTTCATTTAAACTATATTATTAATAGGTTCTTGTTTCTTAATCTTATGTTCAATAGCTCCTGGTTTTCTTAAATTTAACTTTTGAATTGCCCAATGTCACTATGCATCAATTTGAACTTTTATTATTATTATTTAAGGTTTTCTTTGTCCTATTTAAACTTTGAAGTATTCATCTAACCTCTATCTTCACCCAAGTCCGTTCTAATTATGCAAGTTAAGTTCTATTGTCCTTTCCTATTAAGCTTTCCACACCCAATCCATTTGCAAATTTGTTGGTGGAATTACACCCAACATCTTGTGTATTAGTTTCTAATTGTTTTGTTGTTAATAAGGTATATCTCCCAAGCTCTATTGTTAATAGGTTATAGTGCTCCCAAGTTTTGATTTCAATAGGTTCTAATTCTCCCACATCTTTTGATCTAATGTCAAAATAGTTTTTGGTTTTCCTAAGTTACACTTCTAAATCACTAATTACATTATGTGGATCTATTTATCTTTGTTTTATATTATGTAAGCTCTACACTACTTTGTCATATTTAAGCTTTGAATGAACCAATTGGCCTCTTCACCCAATAAAATCTTTCATCACCTTGTTGGCTTTGAATTAGTGGTTTAAAGTTTGGTCTCACTTGAATCATGGCTTTACGCTCTCTTTCCATTCTTATACAAATCCATCTTCACCCATATAAATTAAAATCAATGGTTTATGCTTTAGATCTTCATCCAATTAACATTTCAATCACCCAATTAATAGGTTTTGTTTTATCTTATTAAGTTTTGTTTTCATGAAAATGGGTTTTTAACTAAATTGGTTTGGGCTCTAATCTATTTTAATTAAGTTTTAGGGTTATTTCAATTAAGTTTTGATTTATCCTATTAACTTTTGTATCAATTCCAACTAGGTTCGAATTGTTTTATTAAGTTTTACCTTCAATAATATAAGCTCCAAGTGCCCCAATTTCACTTTATTTCAAAAGTCTTAAGGTTTGCTTCAATCTAATCAAAATTAGAATCATTAGGCTTTTAGTTGTCCTATTAAATTTTACTTTCATTTAATGAAGGTCAAAATCACCCATTTAAAAATTGGTATGTCATCTTGAACTTTCTTTCCTCCTATTTAAACTTTGAATTAGCCAATTATCATTACAACAAAAGGTGTCCTTGTATGCCAAGTGATTTCACTAGATTTTGAGTATATTCATTAGTCATAATGAATGGGACCTAGTGAAGATGCAGTGAATTCATTGGTCTAATGGACAAGGACTAATGAATTGCACCCACATTTTGTAGTAGTGTAAGCTCCAATATGTCCAATTAAGATTAATTAATAAGGACCCAATTAAAATCAGATTCACTCTTCTAACCTTTAATTTGTCCAAATTAGGTCTGATTTCACCCAAATAGAGTCTATGAACTTGAATTTGGTTTTGATTTACCAATTAAAGTTTGATTTCACCCCAGTAGGGTTTAGGAACTTGAATTTGGTTTTAATTTACTAAGTAAGGTCTAATTTCATCCAATTGGATTCTAAAGACTTCAATTTGGCTTTCATCTATCCAATTAAAGTTTAATTTCACCCAACTAAGTTCTACAAACTTCAATTAAGACATGGTCTTTGCAACTTTGGTTTCATTCACCAAATTACAATCTCATTTGCTTCAATTAAAATTTTGGAAACTTCAATTAAGTGTTTGTTCCTTTAAACTTTGGTCAAATTTCATCCAATTAATATCTAATTTGCTTCAATTAAGTTTTAAATTCTTCCATATTGGGTTGTGGTCCATCTAACTTTGGTTTGATTTCACCCAATTAAAGTTTAATTTGTTTCAATCAAGTTCTAAAAACTTCAATTGGGTTCTTATTTTTTCTAGTTAACTTTTCTATTTAATGATTTCCATCTGACATTTTGGATACTTCTCTAACCTTCTAATAATGTTTGGGTTTATCTTCATTTAAAAGTGGTAGTTGCAACCTTGTTTGGTATTTCACCCAAAAAGTTTAGTGGCTTTTAATGTTGTTACATGGATGTGACATATTTGTGACAAATGAAATATTAAACTTTGAATTGGTCCATATTGACAAATAGGTTGTAGGGGATATTGAAAAAAGTTTGGTGGACATTTCAATGTGTAGGCATGGCCAATGAACATGAAAACAAAACATTTCTTTGTGACTTGGAGGAAGGTGATGTCTTGCCTAATCCAAAAACAAAAATGGCTAGAAAGGAAAAACAACCAAGAGGCCATTTTGGAATCTCTTCATATGAATGCCATGGCAGCGAACTACCATTGACACTTTGTTATATACTCTAAAGACAATAAACAAGTCACCCAATTGATATCAAACCTTGTGTGAAAGGTAGTCTATGGTAAATACAAGGAAATTTATGTGACCTCAATGTTCTAATAAGACACATTGAAGCACCATCTTCAAGATGCATTGAAGGAACTAAAAACAAACACAAGCAATGAAGAAGGGTTTGAAAAAGTGGTGTTGCAAAGTGACCAAGTCTTGGCACAAATAAAAACCATGAATGAAGATGATGCAATTTTCATCTATGTTCCAATTCCAAAGGAATGCATCATACATGACTACATTGTCGTGTTTCATGTGTAAGATGAACTAGAGCAATTATTGTTCTAAGGTAAGTTTGATTGGTCAAATGACCACAATGTGAGTCTCATTAGTAAGAGCAAGCCCATCCTTGGGTGGTACCAATAGGAACGTCACACCTTGATTTTCTTGGACCTATCAAACTTTGAAAAATCATATGGGAAAAATTGCATACATTTATTAGGTTCCATATATTTTGAAATTTCAATAATATCTAGAATATTGTATGTTTTGATGTTCTTAATCATTGCATTTAAAATAAGTTTCAAGAACATAACGCATGTTTTTTTTCATTGAACTTTTTGGTCAAAAACACAAATTTGGAACATGATTTATGAATTTTTTTATGAATTTTTTTCTAATGTTATTTGGAAATCTTTTTTAAAAAAATTATTTGGTGATTGATTGATTAAATATGATATACTTATGAATTTTCAAAGTCGAGGCTATTGGTTTTTGAAAAGGCCATTTTAATTAGGAATATAGATTTTTTCAAGTTTTCAATTTTTTAAATTCAAAAATAAAATTCAAGTCATATATTAAAACATGTAATTGATAAACATGAAAAATAATAATTTATAATTGTGAAAATATTTAATGAAAAGGGCCCAAAAACATGATTTGGTTGTTTTTGGTTCCTTAACCATTATTTGAGGTGGTTCCTAGTGGTACCACCTAAGGATGGGTTTGCCCATAGCCTTTGCATGGGCCTCGATGGTGGGAACCATTACTATACATAATTCATCAAACTCTAACAAACTTCAGTTTGTTAAAGTTTCAAGAACAAACCTATAGTGGCTTGCATTGTGACAAGCACATTTTGAGCCCCCACATTTCAATCAACCAATTTTTCTCAACACCCAACTCCAATTCATTTGCTTTAAAGAACTCCAATGTGCTAATGTTAACCATGATGTTGCAAACACCACTTAATGTTGCTTATGCATCCTTTGGAGCATCTTCTCATCATTACTTGATGAAGAACTATTGGACTCGAAAGTATTATGGAAAGCCTCCCCATTAAAAGAAGGTATAATGTAAAAAAAACACCCAATCAAAAAACCACTTAAATTTTTTTGGGACAACCCCTAACCACCTAAACTTTAAAAATAGACCCTAAACACCCCAAATCCTAAAAATAGCAGAAAACAAACTAAATATTAAAAACACAAAAAAACATTAAAAACCCTTAGGATAAGTCTAAGCAAACTAGGGGAAAATGAACAATGTAAATGTAAACAAGCATGTAAGTAAGCTTAAGCCTTGATCAAGTTGGAAGAGGCTCAAGTGAGAAACTCAAACAAATGAAGGGGAGAAAAAATGAAAACTGAATAACTCACTTATATAGTTTTCCATGTTGAACAAGCTCTACAAATCATCCTAGCTAGTTCATACTTCAAATTCTAAAATTATTTTGTAATGAGACTTATTTTGAAATGCCCAAATGTTTAGTGTTTAAAAAGTCTCTCAAGTATGCCTTCTGACAAAGGTCTTTTTCCTTAAAACCAAAAAAAATCATTGAAATGTGCCCTACAAAAAAAATTCAAAGAAGTCCTTCAAATGTGCCATCCAAAAAAGGTTCTCATACAAAAGAGATATGCCACAAAAAAGAAGTGTCCCTAAGAATTTCAAAATGTGCCCCAAAAAAGGGCAACAAAAGCAAAGGAAAATTTGGTGAAATGTGCCCAAACAAAAAAAATTGGCAAAAAACCTTCAAAGAGGTATCTCATGTGTGCTCAAACAAAGAGAAAAAGCCTGAAAAAAGTTTTTAAAAAGTCCCTTTGAATCTGCCCGCAGAAAAAAATGTCAAAAATGTTCCAAAACAGTTCCTCAAGTGTGCTCGAACAGGAAAAAAGAATCCCCAAAAAAAAAGTCACATCCCATCTCACCCCTTATTTTCTCCTCTGATCCCTGGTTTCAAATTTTCACCCTCAGTTTTGGGACTTTACGGATAACCGAAAACAGGGGACAAAATCTGGACAGGTGATGGGACAGGGTATGGGACTGGGGAGGACTCTATGGATAACTTTATTGTTTGAAAGTATGAAAGTATGTTCAAGTTTTGACTAACTTGTCTCATGAGTCATCAACTGAACTCCTCAACTCCCGCGGTCATATAACCGGATTGAAAACTGAAAACACTCAGTTCCACACTGGGATTTTTATTTAACATTTTGGTAATAGTATGAATGGTTTCAGGGAGGGGGGATGAGAGTTCCAACTTTTTTTCATTGGCGATATTTCGCCAAAAAGGCGAAATTACAAATGAAAATCTCTAAAATGAAGTTATTCTCTAGAGTTTCAATCGCCAGAAGTCAGGAAAAAAGAATGAAATTTTCACTAGATTTCTATATTTATTTCAGTAAATAGCTAGAAATATAGAAGGATAATGAAAATTTTGTCCTTCATATATGGTTTATAGTTCATAACCAGACTTGGCTAAATCTTCCTAAGGAGGATTGCCACCAGAGATTTTGATTCTTCAATTTTGTGAGGTTGAAAATTTGCGGAATTTCCCCGAAAAAAGGTAAATTTCATTGAAATCAAACTGGAAAAACAGATCTGTACAAAACTGTATCCAAAAAAAGTCGCCAATAAAAAACGCTGGGCCAAATTTGCCATCTTTTGTACATCTTCCTATGTGATCACCACGTAGGCTGCATAAGAAATTCCTGCAAAATATACAAAAAACACTGCGGGAAGCAAGACCAAAAACCATCACGTGAGGTGAAGCAATACTTATCTTACAAGATTTAAGAATTCAATTGTAAGCAGCTTCCGTTGCAGACCCTGAGAAATTAAATGGAAAAAGACCCGGACACGATATTAGCCGCAGCATAGTGAGTGGAGACCAAGTATAAGAGGGCGACACAGAATCCAATACACAACTTGGAGCCTAGACATGAAAGAGAGTGCAAAAGTGCCAAGCGCAGTGCAGTAGTCGCTCTTCTTCTTCTTCTTCTTCTTTCCTCTTTCGATAAACCCGCAAGATTTATTGATCATCTGCAAAAGATTCACTTGCACACTCCACCAAACTAGTCTCATGTGATCACTGAGAGATTAATATTACTGTTTTCTGCGGCTTTCATGAGTTGCTGATTGTTTGCAGCCTCTAGCCGTATCATTCTAGATTCATGCACCTGCACTAGATTTCTACTAGATTTCCAGCTGATCTTACTAGTATTCTCGTGCTCCCTGTGCACAAGATTTCTAGATTAATTTGCAGCTGATCTATAGTATTCTCACGCTACCTGCAGTAGATTCCTAGATTCAAATTTGCAGCTGATCATCTCCATTATTCTCATGCTATCTGTAGTACTAGACTTGTAGATTTGCAGCCTCACGGACTAGATTTATCTGCACTCGAGTTGTGCAGCAGTTGGGCCGCCTAGACATCGCAGGTAGTAGTGTGATTCTTTCATCATTCGTGCTTTGTTATTCCTTTCTAATCCTCTCGACTAGCTTGTGGGCGTTGAACTGCTCGTTATACAAGGTATGCTGCTGTGTCTTCAATCTACACTCGTTGCCTTTTATATACAGACCAAAAGAACAAGCTCTGTGAGATTATAATATATTCATGTCTAGTTCCTCCCTAGATTATATACATAGACGTCCAGCTGCAAGTTTTCTGGATATATAATAAATGAATTTGTGTCAATGCGACTAGAACCCACATTTATATTCAGTTCCAACATTCTTACATAAGGCCAGAATATTAGTCGAGTACTGCTGCTTGTCTACCGACTCAATCGACTGTTCAAACTGCTCTTCAGGATCTAGAATTCCAGAATGGATTGCTCGGATTCTAGCTAGCTCAGAGAGCTCATTCGGAGCACCACGTGCATAAAAAACTTGCTTCAAGTCCTTGTACGAAACCTGGTACTAGCAGCAGATGATTTGCATAACTCACTTCTCCTGCTATAATATACATGTACTAAACCTACTGTTTGCCTTTAGCAGCTTCCTAGTACTCTGAACCTTATCAGTGTCGAAGTACGCAGGTGGTGTGTTTTTCTTGTCTGTCGAGATCCAGTTCTATTGCCCACTTATCGACGTTGCTCTCAATCATCTATTCTAAGGACCGGAACTAAACATTGGCGGTATGCTTTTGTTTCTAGCAGATGGAATCAGCAGCAAAGCAGAAACTAAGGAAGGTGAGAGTTGCGGGTCGTCTGCGTAACATGGGGCAACGCAGCCCATATTCTAGCCTGAGTAGTACTGCAACGTCGATGGTTCGGATTGTGTGGGTCATGAGCTTCATCAGCACGTTATTTTTCTTGCCATCTGACGCAGGAGAGACGCCTCCATTGGTTCAATCTGTATGCCAAAATCTGGTGCCATCTCCAAATCTACAGAAATTTGTGGACAAATTACCGCGACCGAAAAACATATACCTCAGCAACTGCACACAACTCACTCTCGGTGCCTACAAGATCACCCAGGTGACGTTTCTTCGCTTCTAAATTTTGTAATTAGCTTCTGCTGGGGAAAAAAAGTACCTTTCCAGGAAGCTAGATGTATAGATCTAGTTGTGGTTGGTTTCATTGATTATGAGATTATTACTTTGCGCGTATTTATGAGTCTAGCCATGATGGAGAGCTCTGGCAACGATTTTGGTAGCATGATCACAGAAATCTAGAACTGTTGTTAGGTAGCCCAGTGCCCTTTAACCAACCTGCAGGAAAAGGCTAAGGTTTCTCTTTTGAAGAGCTTGCCTGGAGCTTCACTCGTATCACCTTTGACCCTTGATCTCTGGTTTCTCTATTCTTTCATCCGTGCCTTCAAGGCTTACCATCCCCAGGTCTTTGAATATTCTTGACCCGGCTTCTTATATTCCAAGCTGTTTCCATTTTCCTATGGCTCAGATTGGGTATGGGTTTCAGGCTCTTAGAGTGGTGCTAGAAATTGGAATGAATTTGATCTGGTGCAAGAGATGTTGAACTAGCATGCATGCCTGATGAGACCAGATTGTGGAGGCTGGAAAAAGGATTTTGCTAACTTCTAACATTGTTTATGCATCTTGGACTGAAGATGATCATCTGCGCTCAGTGCCTTTCAATTTGCAACTCTACTCTAAAAGTGGACCTCATGGTTGTATATGGCTGCAGAAGCTGCACAGGGATCTACCGCCGACACCTCTGTATGCGTTCGGGACAAGCGCTACAACTGCAACGTATCCAGGGCCAACACTGCGGGCAACACAGAGTTCAAAGTCGTACGTTCGGTTTGAAAACCATATCCAAGATGAGCAGCCAATGTTTACGGTGGACAGAACCATTCAGTGGGCGAATCCAAAGCGTGGAGGAGTACCAACAGTTACACATCTCCATGGTGGCGCGACAGAAAGTGCGTCGGACGGGAACCCAGATGCGTGGTACACAGCCAAGGGGGAGTATGGACCAGCTTACATCACACAAAACTACACCTATTCAAATGTTCAAAGACCCACAGCGTTGTGGTATCATGACCACGCTTTTGGAATCACGAGGCTGAACATTAATGCAGGCTTGGCTGGATTTTACATCGTAGAGTCACCCCCAGAGGAAAAAACTCCAGCATGGCTACCCACGAAACAGTTCGAAGTACCCCTCGTCATAGGGGACAAGCAGTTCTTCCCCAACGGTTCTATCAATTTTCCCAGCATAGGAGATTCCCCCAAGATCCACCCCAACTGGTGCTCGGAGTATTATGCAGACACTATACTTGTGAATGGGAAGGTTTGGCCTTACCTCAACGTCCAGCCGCGGAAGTACCGATTCCGCCTCTTAAACGCTGCGAATGCTCGTGTGTTTGAGCTTTCGCTGAGTGATCAAAGACTCTCCTTTGTGAAGATCGGGACAGATGGCGGTCTCCTAGAAAAACCACAAAACCTGTCCACTGTGATCATTAGTCCTTCCGAACGCTTAGATCTCATAATTGATTTTTCTCTAGTTCCTGGTTGTCAGATTTTCATGAACAACTCCGGGGCAGCTCCCTATCCGGATGCAGAACCTGCTTTGAGCCCTGTTGGCACCAAATCAGTCATGAAATTCATAGTAAACAACCGAACAAAATACCCACTAAAAAACCATATTCCAATCCCATCTCGACTTAGAAAACCCGATCCCATCATAAGCGTAAAAGATGCATATTGGCGGAAAGCCCATATGGAGGAGTTTGATGACACTCAACAAAATCCCATACAAGATCTCCTAAACAACCTGACATGGACACAGCCTGTGTCCTTCTACCCTGTTGTGGGTTCCACAGAGGTTTGGGAGTTCATCAATTTCACACCGGATGCACACCCCATGCATGTCCACCTGATCCAGTTCCACTTTCTAAATCAACAGTCATTCAACCAGTCCCTGTATATGGAAGGTGGATGCTCATTACAAGTACCCTTCAATCTACACACCAACAACACCAACAACAATGCCACCACCAGCTGCTTCACTGAGGAACCCCAAGGTCCACTACCAAACCAGATCGGATGGAAAGACACAATGCTAGCTTTTCCAGCTAGTGTCACCAGAATCATCATCAAGTTTACCACCCAAGATGGTCGGCCATTTCCATTTGATCCAACACTCGGACCTGGATATGTGTGGCATTGTCACATCTCCGACCATGAAGACAACGACATGATGCGTCCATATAAGCTGGTCCATAATTCAACAAAACATTAGTGAATTGTTATATTGATTAGCACCCTTAAGCTTCCATTAATTAATTTTACCAGCTGTGCAGCTCATTACAATTTAGGGCCCTAAACATTTGTTGAAATTTATTAAATAAAAAATTCAAATGCATTTTAATCAAATTACATGGCTTTTTTTTAATACTAAAACTATGTACATCTTGGAAAAAACTTTTAAATGAATTATTTTTAATTTTGAGATAGTATGTTGACTTTTGCATAACATTCGTAATAAACAACATAATAAATATAACTATTACTCAATTTATTTCATATCAAATGAAGTGGTAGGATGTCAATGGAAATGGGTTATCACATTGGAGTCCAAAGTTTCAACTCTAATAAAACTTTAATGTGGTCAATGGTGTATCTTGACTATGTAATCAACTTTGTATGTTGACTATATGATAATTTTTATTATGTGTCAATTTTTAATCTAACTAATTTTTAATGAATTCTTTTGTCCATACCTCCTGCCATCAATTACTAAGAGATGTGATGGATTCAATAGATTTCTAACTTAACAAATTACTGATGATTTCATTAAAATAATTAATGAAACTCTTTGTGAACTAGGGCACATCTCTATTAATGTCAATAGAATCACTTCTGCTAGAATCACACCTAATTGCAAGTCAATAATGACTCAACATTACCAATGACAATTTTATACTTGAATTTAAATAAACAATGCTACCTAGTGCTAAAGTTGATGATGTGTCATCTTACATGGCAAGCAGTTAAGATAATAATACTTTGTGTGGGTCCATAAAGTTGATGGTCTTGAGAACATGTATTTGTGGGAGTGATCTTTGAAAACATGTGCTTTGTGGTGGTGATCTCCAGAATAACATACTTCGCAGGCTTGAACACTACCCATAAGAATTTGTTGGATCCCTGGTTGTCAATCATAAACTCACCTCAAACCCCAATTCCTGGGGATGTAGGCTATGGAGGCATGGTTTGTTGAGTAGATGATTGATGAAGACCAAATGACAATCTCCTTAAACTTTTATTTGTATTTATATTGTAGGAAAAAAATTATTACTGGACATTTGTACATTCATACTTCATTTTTTTGGTTTTGTTGTTCATTTCAAGTATGTCCATATTACTCATTTTCAGTTGTTAAAACATGCTTTTACCTCATATGGAGTGACCAAGCAATCACAATTCCACTAATGGCAAAGAAAGTTTCAAATGATCAAATCCTTGGTTATCCAGAGATCTTTATCAGTAATTCGTACTTGGAAATGGGTGGGTTATTTGTAAACTGAAGTCAAAAGGCAATATGAACCAAGTGGACTAGAAGGAAGCTGACTTGGTTAATTGATACTGTGAATGTGTAAATATTTGAACTGAAAGGTGATAAACATGAAAAATTGGACAATATAAGACCAGAGCCTATTTTGATGCCACCACCTGAGCCTATCATTTATGGCTGGCCAATCATTCTTTTTCAAGGCATTTTAAAAGTGTTGTATCTTTTGCAAATTTACAGGCCCAAACCCAGTTTCCTACAAAAAATTTATACAGTGTCAAAAGTACAGTGTACACTATAATTTACTGCTGCCAGTGGAGATTCCCTACGTAAACTAAAATGGAGCTTCTTTCAAGGGTTTTTTCTACGATGGTGGAAAGTTGAAACTATTGAAACAGCGTTTTTTTTTTTTTGATTTGTCAAGTAGGTGGACCGGCGATCATCCACGAGAGGAAGGAGCCAAATTTGGCTAGGGGTCAGACAGGACAGTAGAAGCTTCTCGGAATCCGTCAGACCGTACAGTATAAACTTTTTGGAATTCTGGGCAGCTCTCGTGACCTACATTCTCTAACTTTTTTTTCCGTCAAAAATGTGGCAAATTCTTGTATTTATTTCCCAAAAACATCCCTTTACACAATACACAATGGATTTTTTTTCTTGGCAGTGTCAAAATTTCGCCAAATAGAAAAGCAGTGTATTGAAAGCGCTCATGTATTGGCCCTTTATAAGCTCCCTCTTAGTCTTCTTCACAATTCATTTTTAATCATTGAGTGTTGGTTGCTTGCTGTGCAATATAAAAAAAATCATACTCACGACTAGTAAACCTAATTTGATTTACCGTTTTTGAAGTCATGGGAAACATGAACTAATTAATGTATCTCGCCTTACCTTAACAAAAAGATCTCTCTTCTTTTTTTTTGGGTACAAATTCTCATGCCATGGATTTTGCCAAAAACATATCTTTTTTGGAGATTACCCAAATAGATATTTACTTTCATGTATTAAATTTTTTTGGAGATTTAAATCATCAAATTACAGTAAATAGAAGGAATCTACTTTATCAAAACGTTTCTTTTTTGGTGATTTACTATCAACATCCACCTATAGTTTTTTGCCACTAAAACAAAGTGCAGCTTAAAAGCAACAAGGATTAACGCAAAAGATAAAACAGACTAGCAGAGCCATTTGCAAATGCTCCAGAAGATAATATTGTTATATTCAATTAGCAGGTAATTTTGTACAAGCACATCAATCTCATGAGACTGTCACAAAATATTGATAGTGCATATAACCCACAGTATGGAAAAGAATTCACAGCAAGGAATTCACATAGTGTGAATCTCCTTACCACAATTTTCCTTGGGAAATATGCATTCTTACAGCATCATAGAAGGACAGAAGCAATAGAAAGATGCAATCTATCTGCAAATTGTTATCTGCAAATTGCACATTGCCTACAATTTAGCATGCAACCCACTGCAAAACTACACATTTGATATATGTGTAGTTTTGCCAAATATGTAAGCTCCTGCTGTATTTTACTGGTCTTGGGAACAAGTTGTTGGCTTCTGCATCAACATAATTCGCCCCTCATATTGCTTACACTGAAAAAGGAAGACCAGACTAGAAAAGGATGAAACAAATGTGAACCTGATCACTCACCAACACAGTTTTCCTTTCAAGAGTCAGTCTGTTGCCCTTGGTTTGTGGCATAATTGCATCCATGTTTTGAAGTAATGAATCTTCCCTTGGCCATTACCATTCACAGAAACCTCCTGAGGTACTCTTTCCTGTTTCTCAACAATGATAGCTGAATATTGAGAAATATCCATTTGATACACATCTATGGCTGGATAAAATTTAGAGCTAGAGAGGCTCTCTTAACCTTTAGACAAAACAAATGTGACATAAAATGAAGCTTTCTTTAGTACCAATTGAACAAAAACTCATCAGGTTATAAACTTGTGTAGAGACACTTGCATTAAAAGTGACTCAAATTTTGGGGTTTATTGTCAGACTGATCCATACAATGCATTATGAATGAGTTCATTCCAAAAGAGATAAACAGTGAATTGGACAGATTGCACCCCCTTGCAAGCCCAATTTTCATACCTAGAATTAGGCCAATTCCACAACTTACAAACAGGCCTCCAGATTTGGCTGAAACTCACATGGCTACCAATCACACTGCACATACCAAGGTTGGGTATTGTCTGTGTGACTTGTGTTATAAATACACAAAATATTGTGGGAGTTCAGAAGCAGTTTTAACCCACCTTGTGAGAAGTTGGTTGATGTTCAAAAGTTAAACTTTGCATTTTGTTTTTCCATTGCAACTACTTCCTCAATTGAATGAAGAAACTGAAGCAGATCACATCGATCAGACTTTGCAGTTAAGTTGGCAAGATCCTGCACAATAACAATAAACAAGGTTGTGAACACCACTGTCATATGCATCACATGCAAAAACACTGGAGACCACTGTGTTTTCTGCCAAAATCAATATAAAAGGAGGATGAAGGCTTGAGGTCTTGACACAAAGTTGAATTCTTACCGTCATATGCTGCAAACTGCTCAAGAAGTTTGCCTTGCATGAACTGTTTGCAAGAATGAGAGACCGCACAACAAGGGCAATACCAGGCATTGGCCATCCATATGGGGCCTCTAGATTTGCCACAATGCCATCTGGAAGAGTTGCACATATGATGGCTGTATCTGGTAGATACTCCAACACATACCTGGTCATCCAACATGCATACATGTGTCAGTCAACAAAAATCCTCTCATTACTCTGAAGATAAGCTATTGAGGTACACAAGGTTAGAACCCTTGTGGACAAGCCATGTCCAAATATGGAAACACCAATGTCCCATAAAACAGATTCTGTGCTGGTTACATGTGCAAATTGGGAAAACACCTGTAGTGGTGAGAGGACATACATCAAGGGAGGGCCATGTACAGACCTACCCATTAGCAACATTCAGAGAAAGGTTAAAGAACCAGAAGTCACCTAGGATCCTGAGCTGCCAGTGCAAGAACTTCAGTCTTGAGCACATATATCCTGATGTGCTGTTGTACTTCAGTCACCAGGAACCCAATCTGCTTGCTGAGTTCTTCTGTTTCTTGGACCACTAGGGTGGCTGAATGGAAGCAACTGGCGACATCATGCAAAACATCATCTGTTCCCTGTCAGTGCCCTAAAAGTGAAGTAGCCTTTGACTTATTGCTGTGAATTTGTTGAAGGAATATAATAAGTATCCCTTGATTATACAGAAAATAAGAAGTGACTAGTCCAATGAGCAAGGGGCTAAATGCAGAAGGAACACCAGGATGTTTAGGCAGACACATTTGAATTGAAACTGATTGATGAAGAAGAGAAACATCACCTCCTCCTCTTGGCTTCAGACACAATATCATCAATTGGCACATCTTCTGGACTCAGCTGCACTCACACAGCCATCCATCATCATGGTCTCCAGGAAGTGAAGTTGATTGTTAGGTTGCCAAAAGGCCTGCATGATAATATGCAAAGGTGCAGAAAAGAGATGGGTGCATACTACATGCTAAAAGCCAAGCTTTGCTACTACACAATATGCATGTGAACACAAAACTGCTGGACAATAATACAGAGAGTGATCTCAAATAGTTTGTACTAGTGAAGTTGGACATTATGAAGAATGAACAGTGAGATGAACCTGAGCGTCTTCCAGGGCCATTGTGTTGGGATCCAATTTCAATTGGAGCTCATGCTCCACCAACCTTTCTCTATACTCTGAGTTTGCATGCTGACATATCGGCACATGTGTTGTGAGGTGTAATTCCACAAACCCTTCACTGGAGCTGACTACTTTGACTCCTCTCAATCTCCAATGTTGCTCAAAGTCCTTAACCCTGCACACATAGCAGAGGCATTATTAGCATTCTTTTCAGTGCATTTTCTCTCACCATGAGTCCCCTGGGATTATCAGAGTCGAACAAATGATATTGGGAATGGCCTAGTCAAAACACTCAGTCAAATTGGGCTTGAAAGAGGTGAGGAGGTTGAAAAAGAATGCTTTTAGAGATGGCAGAAATTCACAACCTGCCTTCAAATTCAATGCAACTTTGCAACTTGGCAACTTCATTTTCTTGCAAATCAACCTGACTTTGCAGATCCTCAATCTGCCGTCAACATATAATCAGAAACATTGGTTAGCAAGGTGGAACATGTTCCAGAGGATAATGGGTTCGAATGCTTTTTGTCAAGATGATTCGCAGTAAGCAATTTTCGATGCAGACTTTTCAAAGCCTCATCGGTCAAGACAATACCCTAAGCTCCTAAGAATTGCTGCAAATCTTCAAACCACGACAACCGATTCACTTGCGTATTTACGCGCTACGTATGAGGATTGTCTGGTCGTCATACTGCTTTGGCACTATGGAAACCAACGCCATATTCAACATCCTTGAAACATGCGTTCCATTTCGTGTGCCTTTAATCGTCTTCACAACAAGCTGGTGCTTGCTGCTCTGTCGACGAAATGCATCTAAAAGACATGTTTGGAAAGAAAAGCTCAAAAACAAAGGGCAACCAGGCAGATGCCGAAATGTAGCAGAGGGAAATCTCGGACATCAAACAATAGGAAGAAGCCATGGAGTTCTTTAGCAAGATCGCAAAAAGGAGGAATGCAAGATGGAATGCGCACCTCGAGCCTGTAAATTTTTAACAGGAGCTCATCCTGCTCAATCGCCCTCCTCTGTTCTGAATTCAGCTGAATAACACCGCCTGTAACCTCATCGTCCTCTCCTCCATCGCTCACCATTGTTGGCTGCCCTTTCTTCCTGTCTGACCTTTCTTCCACATTCAAGCGTTTCTCTGGTGTTTAGTACCTATGAGTGCTGCATCCGCATTTTCCCGCCCAGATTTCAAACAACGATACATCTCTTCAGGTTTTCAGGCCATTTTAAATAGCAGAATCGGCCGCCGTGCCCAATTCTGTCATTTCCTACCGACCTATCCCTTCGTTGCGAATTACTCCCCACCTAAGCTATTTTACGACCTGCGGCAGACCTTTACTCTAGGGTACCGACAGAGGCCTGAAACCAGGCCTACTGCTTCTTGAGTACATAACCAATTACATGGAGCATATCATTAACATCACAACACACCATTGAACAAGAGCTCCCCAGCTATGTCAGGTATCCTGTTGCATTCTGACATGTTCAGTCGTTCGTTGGCTGAATCTCATAACTCACCTCTTCAAAGACCCATAACTCATAGGCTTGGTGCTCCTATACAGTTGTTATATTCAGTAATAAGTTCCGGTGCCCTGATTATTATAAATAGTCGTGACACATGACCGTGGTCTCTGCTTAGGGTAAACCGGCCCATCACCGATTGTCTTCCTATGATCGAACACACTTATATATTCATCATTTGTGCTTTATTTTGAGTGACTTAAAATGTTATGGGAGCGCTAACTCAAGCTCTAGAAATCATCTTTGGATATTCCGACTGGCCATAAACTATGGCACAAATATTCCCATTAGCATGGTCCCAAAAATCCTTCTTTTGGAATATTCATACCGTGGTTTACAGCCAATGGTTATAGCCTTTTTACTTATCCATATCTATGTGCTGATCTTTTGAGCTTTGAAGGTTTCTAGTTTGTACCAATTTTGGGTGCTTATAGGAAACAAGACTAGATTAGTGTTTTCCAGTTCTTGATTTCAAATGAACCTTTGGTCTTATTTTTACCTTTTTTTCGTTTTTTGGGGAACCTCTGGTTTAATCTTGAGACCAATTCTTTGGGATTTTAAAACTTTCAATTTGTGCCATTTTCATAAACAATTTAGAACCAGTCTAATTTAAGATTAGGTTTGGTTCCACCTCCATTGCACACAACAAAAACAAAATAAAAAATTTGTAGTATTAGTTTGTTCATATTAGTGCACAAAATATTCAAAACAAAGATTATGTAATGTTAATTATGTACAATCAATCAAATGCAATAACTTGCCTAAAATGTAGGGTCAATTTTTTTTAAACTAAGTTGTATTTACCACAATACTTGAACCAATTTAACATTATTTATATTGAAAGAAATGTTGAAGTTTTCAAAAAATATTACTTTTTGAAAGAAAATTAAAAATCTGATAAAATATTTGAAATTATACCATTTGTCAAAAAAGAATCCTCTAAATTAATTAATAATTTGATAAACATGTGTTGACATGGCCTACTTATTAGGTTCCAATGACAATTCTGACAAAATTTGGAACATCAAGTCGAGAGACCTTAGAAGTTAGAACCTAACCTATAACCTGGACCTGTCTAAGTCTAATAATCTGCCAACACTAGAATAAACCAATGTTTAGTAGTTACTGATTTTCACATAACCATCAAGTAAATTGTTTTTCTTAATTTGGTTGTCAATCAGGTAATATCATCAATATCAAAAAATTATTCGGTACCAATTAGGTTATCAATATCTTTTTTGGTACGAACCCCTAAGTATGCATTAGGGCAGCTTCTCAAGTACCCAGTTGATTAACTACTGGTTAAGCTACTGATTATACACCAATTATAGGGAATTTTTTTTAATTACCTGGTTTTTTTAATCTTTTCTATCATAAAAATGTTAAGTGTTTTCAAATTGATACCTACCTGAATGATAAGGTCATTTGAGGAAGTTATTAGATTTTGAAATTCAATACCAGACAGTTAGGTCATTAACCAATTATCAAAAAAATCAATAACCAACTGACAGGTCATTTAATAACCTAGCTGATAACAGGGCCAAAACTCAACTGCTGGCCAACACTGGAATAGACACCCAGCGGTTACCAGGGCGGATCGTAAGATCTTTAACTGCAATACTCAAAAAGTCAAAAAACCCAGTTCTAGTGGGTAACCAAAGTTCTCAAAGTTTTCAATCCACCGGAACCAACAGCTCTGATTGTGAACTATATTCAAAACGAGAATCGATGTAATGTGAATTCAGATTTTTTTTTCTTTCAATAAACATAGCCAATCCTCAATAAGATCTTTATGACACAGCGCTAAAGGCTTCTGATTCAATTTGAGCAGCCTAGTTAGAATGCATAAACTAAATTCTTCTTTGCCGTTGCAACCAACTAGATGTAACTGGCCATGAATGAGATATCAACGATGCTAAAACCGCGTAATTGGATTTGGGCAACCTGCTTATGGAGCCCAACCTATGACCCTCGTACAGTTGCTTAATTACCAGACACAACATACAGGCAACAAGGACCAGATCAAGAGACTTTTACTAGAGATTTTCTCCATTACTTCTTTTCAATAAGATGCATTACACCTCATTGCACTGTTGATGTCCCATTTAAACTTTGGCACACAACACACATTATCGGTCAAAAAAAACCACTTCATCCAAGGCTTGTCCAACTTCCTGTGTCTATCTGTGTAAGAAACCATAAATGCTAATAGTAGAACAAGTTTACCCCCACATAACCTCAGTGCACAACACAACAGGCTTCTTAACAAAAAGATGGTGCAGTTTTGAACCGATTATCCTCAAACATGTGCTTCAAACATGTACCTCTTGGCAAATAGTGGATACCCTCTTGATCATGTCCAGTCCAGAAACTTGCTGAAAAGGACATCTCTGTGACTACATACAGACTGTTCACAATGTCTACATCCTACCAACCATGCAGAAGTTGCAAAACAAAAGAATGATCAAGCAGATAAACAATGTTTTCTCAACATGAGGTACCTGAGAGAAACTAGATGACTGTTGACATCAGAAAAAAAAAGGCCTGGCCTTCTCACGTGACTAATTTGCTGATATCTCTGCTCTCAACTTCAATGCACTTATTCATCATAGTACGACCTGCTTTCCACCAAAATACTGGAGGCTCAAACAAATGATTTGAGTTGCTACTAAAAGAATGGAACTCCATTGAACTACTCTATCAACCCACAAATCCAACTGTCCAGGGAATGTAGAAACTTCCAATCATCTCCTTTGAAACCTGCAATCCTGTGCCACTCTGAACATGAAATCATGATAACATGATCATAATAATGACAACCATTTGCAAATGGAATCTGATCATCACATGTCCAGGATTTCACAATATACAAATATGGAATGGACACAAGCAGCCTCTCAATGGCCCATCTGCACAAGGGACAAAGCTCAACCCTGACAAACATCAACAAAATCATTAATATAAGCCATAAGAGTAAAAAGAGAGAAAGACATACATTGAGGATCATTGAGATAACGAATCGAGGAAGGACAGGTCAATGCTGTACATAAACCAAGACCCTGCATCACAAGGATAGATTCTATCACTGACTGAAATGGATTATTCAGCAGGTAAGCTTAAAATATTCCACATGAAAGGAGGATGTCACAGAAAGGAAGATGTTAAAGAGGGTGGACATACTCGCTGGATCAGTGTTGATTTCTTTGGTTTGCCAGAGTACTTGTGGCCTGTGATCTTCATCCAATCCTCCTGAATTTCTTTTCTTGTAAGAACCAAATGAAGTTTTGGGAGCTTCAATGGTGGAGGAGCAGGTTCTTCATTAGCCAGGCGCTGCGCCACCCGCTTGGAACGCTTAGTAGCCCCTTTAGCACAAGTTGTAGGGACTATTGCAGTCTCAGCAAGTACCGGATCAGTGCCACGATTTCTGCAAATAGACACCCAAAGGTGTGACCTCATGAGCACACCTTTTATGTTCCACTATGAGGATTCGTAACAAAGTCCATTTCTTTCACTATGCCAGGGAGAGACAGCAGAACAAGCAACCTACATGTAAAACCCAGTTCAACACCCCAGTTCAAACTGAAAGTTTCATTATCTCCCAGTAAATGCAAAAAAGTTGCATAATAATTAGGTTCACAGACAAAGACATAACATAAAGCAGATCAAACTCAAAAGGACACATTACAACCGAAAGCATCAAAGACTGAAACTCTAGCCCACTTCACACACCATACTTGTACGTACAGATTTTATGAATACAATACATTTTATCATCAACCTGAATCCAAAAAGAGATGACCAAATAAGAAGATTGGAAATTACATCAGATCCAACATCCATCACCAACAGCAAAAAATAGGATACCCCAAAAATCAAAAACCACAGAAAAAAATGAGGACTAATGCACAGAAAAATGACAGATACAAATGTTCAGTGCCCTTCAACAGGAACATGTAGAGTGATCAGCTAACATAACATACCCACTGACTTCATTGCCTCTAGCAGTGGGTGGAGACCAACAGTAGATATTTATCAACAATCTGAGTGCCTGTCACAAGACTGGCGGTAACATAAAGACTCAATCATGATGCTTGCTAGCTCATCAAAACATAAAACAGATGTAGATAACAAAGGAGCTACAAAGCAAGGGCAAGTAGAAGTAAAACCAAAAATGGAAAGAAGAGAACAGAGAAACACTGCTGAAAGCTAGACTGTGTTATTTTGAGGACAAAGTGGGGTTTGAAATTTTCCCCACTCAGAATTAAGAAGCCCTTCATAGAATCCATTCTTTTAGTTCAGATGAAAGAGCAAACAGGGTCCTTTCTCTTTAAAGCAAACCTGCAGTTTGTTCAAAAGATACTTTGGAGAATAGCCTTTACTCCTAAGATGACTAGTTAAGCTCATCAATTGGGCTGCAAATAACTCTTTTGCAGCTACAAAGATTTAGTGCTTCCAGCACCCTCAGAATATCCTTAACGCACACCACTTCAGCCGCTGGAAATAACTTCTTGGAAACTGCAGAGGAAAAATCACAATAACACTTTGGAAACACCCATTCGGTCATTGGTTTTCATTCCAGACCAATGTGACAATGGTAGAATAGATGGCTGTATAGGTTGATAAGGAGCTAGCCCTTGTCAGACCACACCATAACAGACACATACCAAGGACAGAAAATGCCTGGACATAGAAAACCAGTTTATGCTTAAAAGTCTGCGAAGAATCCCTTAAAAATTCATGGCAAAGGTGCTCTTCTATGCCTGTCAGTCTGCATTGTGCAACCCCTTCCAGTGCAAAAAGTGTAAGAGATATGAGTCTTCCCAAAGTGTCAGAAATTTGGAGTCCCCCATGTGCTAGGATGGAAGCCTCCATACTTCACAAGCAGCGGCTAGTTCGGAACCTCAGGATACAGGATTACTACTAGAGAACTCTCTCAACTGTGCAAGCAGATCTGCATTGTGGATTAATAGCATACAGTGGCAGTGGCCTCCACCACATGAGCAATCTAAACAGGGCTTCAAGTGAAATGCAGCACCACAGCCACAGCACTGCACCTTCACGAGTGTGACTAGTATGATTAGACAAAAAAAACCTGGAAAGATTTCATTGCAATCACTTGTAAGATAGAGTAAGCAGAAGCTCTCAGAAACATGCAACAGACACCAAGTTGACAAACATTCTTGTATTTATAAGAAGTACCTTGTCAATGACCGCAAGCCTCCTTCTAATTCTTCCTTAGGAACACTGAAGGTTCTGGGCAAGCGTCGTTGCCTCCTACGGGCAAGGGGTTGAGGCAACTGGGACAGGGGTTTTGACTCCAGCTGTTGCTGCTGCTGCTGTGGGCACTGCTGGTGTGCCCTCCAAGCCAAGGCGGTCTGTGCTACAGGTTGCTTACACCTTCGCATCCTTCCACCTTCAGCTTCTCCTCCTTGCACCACAGAATCTTTAACTGCGTTAAGAGCGACCTGCTTGTGCTCTACCTCATGTTCTTTGCGAGCTTTTTTCACCTCTGTCCGTTGCCGCTGATGCTGCTGTTTCTTCCCTTTAACTCTTTGATTGATAACCATGGCCTCTGCCCCCTGTGAGTCAGCAGCTGCAGGCTCTTCTTCTCCAAATCTTTCCTCAAATACCTCATGCTTTGGCACCTTTATACCATCCTCATCACTGGAATCCGTTCAACTAATGAGACATAGTGAGGCCAGGACAATACTTCTGTTGCAATCCACATTTTCTAGACTGCAATTTATTTGGATTTGCTCTTTTGCTTGAATTTTTGCAACACATCACATATCACAAAAACTGAAAAGCAGACACATTTTTTACTGGGCGACTGAAGCCGTACCCTTTTCCAAGTTTCATACCAGCACCCTCCATTCCTTCATCATGCCGCCTCCACCCACCGTTTGCTGCTCGGGAGCTGTAAGGAAATGATCCAAAGGACGATTGCACATCAGAACCAAAAAATGATTACACGCCCTAGTTATAGGCCAAGAATTCAGGATGCAGCAGCTAGGCTCATCAACACAGTTTTTCACAAACCTGCTCAGTTCTCGTTGCCAATCCATGAATCTTCTCCTCAACACAACCCTTCACATTCCTGCTCTTGCTATCTGCATTTAGCAACATTCAAGACAAATCACAAATTCCACTTCTGCTTCATGCCTCTCTCTATCTCTCCTTTGTTAACAAACCCATGGCCAAGTAGAGGCACATGAAACCTCACAACAACGACAACAAAACATGAAGTCTTGTCACAATTCTATTTGCCCAGACCACTGGTGAGCCTGAATAGGGAAAGGGTGCTGCACTCAGGAGCCCATATGCCCTTGCAAGGCTCAGATCTATCAAACGACAAGAGCATATGGATCCTGGCTCAAGAATGACCAGGGCGTCTGCAACCAGGCGGGTAGAAGACACAGACAGATCGAAGGGTTGCTGCGAGGATCCTAGAGCCCCAGCCGAACAAAGTTTGATTCTTCCCAAGACCTCCCCCAAGGAATGTGTAAAACGGCGGCAACAACAACAAGAAACGTGATCCAAGACTTCAACTACCGGAATTTAGGGCCGACAACGGCGGCGCTTGATGGACTCCGAGTAAACAAAACAGAAGCGCAACGCGGCGACAACAACCATTCTACGTAAAACCCAGCAAAGCGATTCTAGAAGAAATTTTCTGTCATTCCATCTGCAAGCCACAAAACCGATTCTCATTGTGTGTGTGTATGTGTGTGTGTGTGTGTGAGAGAGAGAGAGAGAGAGAGAGAGAGAGAGAGAGAGAGAGAGAGAGAATGACGATTCCCGGAAGAAACTTTCAGTCATTGAAAAAGCAAACCCCCCCCCGCCCCCCCCCCCCCTCCCCCAAGGGCCAATCCAGACCTACGCAAAGCAAGACTAAGGCAGCGTGGATATGAGAAAGAACTGCGTCGGCAGCAAAAGGAAGAAGACCCGGGCATGTAGATTGTAAGGTAAGAAGAAATGTGATGCCACGATGGCTGTCACTTCCCGGGAGAAACAATCACTCTGCCACCAAAAAAACAAACAAACAAACAAAGCAAGAAAGCAAGCACACCACAAAAATAAACAAAGTTCTCTAGAAGAAATGTGCGCAGTGCCCAAAAAAAAACAGGAATCAAGGACCCGGCCCCCTCAAACCTGAAAGGAACGCAGCGCACTTCATTATACATCGAAGAAGAAAAACACGACGAGCACCAAAGCAAGGCACACAAGCAACGAAGACAACTGCCTTTTCCAACTCTCAAAGAAATGAAGTACTCGGAAGCCTCCTTCTCGGAGAACCATTTTCTGGATCCTAACTCAAACTCAAACCAAAAAAGAAGACGCAACATCCAAAGACCACAGACAAGGTCAAACCAGACTTACGCTTGCTGAACCCACTCCAGATCCTCAAATGCGTGCACCCCTTGAGGCAAATAACTGGAAGAAAATTGCTGCAGCAGGAGGAACAGGAAGAAGAAATGGGAACAATCGGTAAGGGGAGCAGCTTTCTCTCCAGGGAACCCAACAAAGCCCACGGCTTCTGAAGAGGAAATTAGTGTAAAAACTGAAAACTGAAAACCCAGAAGCCGCCGACACAAGATTTTGGGCCGGCAGCAATGGCGGGCCAAAATCTGTGGAGAGTAGAAGCAAGAAGAGAGAGGGAGAAGAAGAAATGAGAACGAAGAAGATAAGAAAGAGACGGTTGTGGCGCAAGCATGGTGATGAAGGCGTGGAAGCTGGCTGCTGTTGCTGTGACAAATCCTGAACTATTTTGCCGTCGCTGCTTCCCTCTGTTGGCAATCCTTGCAGAAGGATCTGCAGATTGCGTGTGCGCAGACAATGCAGGGGAAGAGAAGCGAGAACAAGTGTTCTTCCACTGAGTGTTGTTGGCGGAGTCGCGAAACAAGCCCCAAGGGTCCTCGGGGGGAGAGAAAGGGACGGAGTAGGTACGCAGGTACCTGCGGAAACGTCGGGCATGTAGGAAAGCGGGACAGATTTGGAGGGTGGGTGACTGGGTAGGTAGGTACTACGCGTTACGTGGCGACCACGACGGTGGACAGTGAAGAGCTTTAGGTAGTTCCGCCCCCAGAAATGGGGAACGTTATTTAAGCAACCGGCCTTTCCATTCAATGGGATCGGTCTCACAGGGGCGGCCCTAAGACATCGAGAACCCTTTAAAGTGTAGGGTAACACCTGATGAGGCCCGCGGCGGGGCAATAAAGGGCGTTACTAGAATCGGACCAGCACTTGACTACCATAGTGCCTTGACAGCTTCCACACCAATTAATATTATTTTCCAGAAAATGTTGAGATTTTCACCAAAAAATTTCTTCAAAGAAGAAAATTTTGTGAAGGAAATTATGGAATCTTTGGGACTATTCCATTTGTTGATATGAAAACTTCAGAATTAATTAATTATTCGACAAGCATGTGTCGAAGTTGCCAAGATATTACAGTATTGCCTCACCCCGGCCCTAGTGCAGCTACTGCCCGCATCCAATCTCCATTCCCATTATGCCCCTATCTGAGGGCATCACTCACCTAAAGACATAGGCTGAAATTTTCTTTCCACCTCAAACAGACACAATTTCAGCAAGTTGATGGATGAGATGTATATCACCACCGTAAAAACAGAAGAACCCACCTTGGAAAATGGAAGATCCTGTAACACAACGAAATAGCCTGCCCCTGAATGTATTATGGCCCTTTGGGGAGAGCAGATTTTTCCTCATAACATGCCCATGCCCTTCAGACTACAACAATTCCACCTCGTCTCTACAGCAATTCTTTTGCACATTGAAGTTATTTGCAAAAGAGCCTAAACATCCAGTGTGGAAGCTCTCAAGGCACTGTGGTAGTTGAAACCAGTGTTGGCCGGATATCACATTTCAGAGTTAATTCCAGGATATCAATAATGCATTTTATGTGAATATATCTAATAGACGGCTATGCATTGAAAATTTTCAACAATTTATTTGTAAAGACAGATATGGATTTTAGTTTCATTTAGATCTTTGAGCAGATATGAATTTTTCGGTTATAAAATTCAAACAAACTACAAATACATTCAAAGGTTATGCATATTGAAATTTTATTTGATATGAATTTAGGTTTAATTTAGATCCATTTGTGGATATGAATTTCACTACAGATACATATAGAGGTTATGCATATTTGAAAAATCAATAGGATCACTTTTTTCTCCACTCATCTAAAGCACATTCTTAAACCGTAATATCTTGTGGGGGGGGGGGAATTGAACCCCCAGTTCTGAAAATTTCAGAATTCTGAGTTACCTGTGCCACCAACACCCAAACCCCGCCCCAACAATCCCATGCAAAAACCCATATAGAAACCCAGTAGCTTGCCATGCCATAATATCCAACTCTTATAAATTGATTTTCTCCAAGCCAAGTTCTTTCAAAGCTTTCTAGTGAGAAAACATGTTGCACATATTTGAAAATGTTAGTGACAGCAAAATGAAAAGTGTAACATAAATTTTCATTTTTGTTGAAAAAAGAAACAAGGAAAAATCAAAAAGTTGATGAATACTTGTGCTAATCACCATCAACATTCAAAATATTATGCTTTTTCAATCAACTAATAATTGTCATCAACTGCAAAGTTGTCAATATACTCTAGCAACAATAAATATTAGACTTGTTTCAATTTGTGACCTTGGGATGCCAAGAATCTTTTAGGCCAGAAATGCCACATTTGGAACCTACCCTTCATGGTTGCCCAATTATGCAAGAGGATTTTCACATGTAACAAGAAGTATGGATAACACCTAAACAAAAATAATTCTCCAATGACAAGTGTTTGAAAAGATTTTTCAAAAGATGCTCCAACCCCAAAGATGTTACTTTCACCTTTAGGCTCATCACCGTGACCAAAAGAAATGCACGTTTTAACAATAGGGTTTAGGGTTTCAAAATAGGTCATGAAAAGGGGATCACAACTTTCAAATCATACTTAAAAATAAGTCAGATTACAGTCCTAGGTCCTACCAAAATTTCAACGACTTGAAGTGATTTGAATTGAAGAGCCAACCATTATTACAAAATGCATCTTAGTTCATTTTGGGTTTCACTAAATTTTGAATGAATTTTAACATTTTACCTAATGAAAATATTTAACTTCTTTAGTGAACGAGGATTAATTCTTATGGACAATGAATTGTTTCAGTAGTACCTAGTGAAACAAGGTTATTCTCAAATGAAATACAAATTTATCAAACCATTCACTTGTTAGTTAATCAACTAACCAACATGAAAATCAATTAAAATTTAATTATTTAATATATAATATTATTGATTTTTTCATGATTTTCTAACCTATGGTTTATTGACACTTGTCACTACCTAAGGTAGGTTAAAAGCCTAACCTAAGTACATAGGTAAGCCATGTAACCAACCCAGGCACATATTCTAAGAATTTGATAGGAAAATATTCGGTCAATATACCATTGTTGACTACACACAACACCACTCATGAAGTTTGATCCTTTGACTTTTGGAATGGAGGCAAACACCCTTACTATCAAACCACCCTACTTGTTGTGATAATATGTTACATTACATTTTATTCATCAAATACTTCATTTTAAACATTACAAAAACATAAACCTTGAAAATTCATATCTGATTGAAATTTTGTTCAAATGAAATGAGTCGAATTTCCTTTTAAAATAATTTCAATAATGTACACAATGACATTTATTTCTTTTTGAAAGTTTAAAATTATTTGAACAAAAAAAAAGTTGAATAACATTATTCAATAACATTTCAATGACCATTTTTTTAATAATTTAATAAATGGATCATTTGTTTATTAATATAATAATACTACCTTTGCTAAACTAGTTTAAATTATTATATGACTATTTTTCATTAATTTAATTATTTCACCCTATGCTACTTTTGGTTATTATAAGTTAATTTTGGCTATTTTAGTTTATTTCACCTTAGGCCATTTGAACTATTGTAAAAAAAATTAACTATTTTTTTTTGGCTATTATAAATTATTTCAATTTAAACTACTTGTAATTATTATAAGTTATTTTTTGTTATTGAAGGTTATTTCACCTTATGTTATTATTGGTAATTATAGGTTATTATAAGTTATTTCACCTTAAGTTACTTTCGTCTATTATAAATTATTTCACCTTAGATTATTTTTGGTAATCGTAAACAATTCTAACACATGGCTATCGGTTGTTCTTTTATTAGGTTTATTGGTGGTTATTAATGGCTATTGATACCTATTATATTTGTGGTTATTAATAATTATTATATTAATTTATTAGTGGTTATTTTATTAATAGTTCTTGGTGGTTATTATATTAATGGCTATTGGTGGTTATTTCATTAATGGCTATTGTTGTTATTTTATAAATGATAATCGGTGATTATTCTATTAATGATTATTAGTGGTTATTGATGAATATTTATTGATGGATATTGGTGATTATTAATGGTTATTATATTAGTAGCTATTATTTTATATTCTATTGGTGGTTATCCTATTAATGGTTATTAGTGAACATTTTATTGTGGATATTAGTGGTTATTAATGATTATTATTTTAATGGGTATTGGTGAATATTTTATTGTGGATATTGGTGGTTATTAATGATTATTAATGGTTATTGGTGGCTATTGGTGACTATTTTAGATTATTTAAAGTTATTATATTTAGGATAAAATAATTCATAACAACATAAAGTAAATTGACATTGAATAACTTAAAATATTATTTGAAATAATATATATTAATTTAAAATGAAATAACCTGAGGTATGGCCTAAAGTTAATTAAATAATTTAGTTTATAATAACTTAAATGCTTACAATAAACTAATTAAGATACCTTAACGTAAAATAACATATAATAATTTAAGGTACAATAATTCATAATAGTCTATAAAACATAAAATATAAGTTAGAATAACTAAATTAGCTTAAAATAATATAGGGTATATCATAAAGTAGCATAAATAAAAAATAAATAAAAACATAAAAATAAGCCTATTTATTATAATAAATTATAATACTTAATTATATTAATTAAAAATGAAACATGATGTCTACATAGTGATATTATAGTGATATCAATAAAATGCAATGAAATTATTTCACTTTTAAAGTCCTACAATGATTTAGGTTAAATTGCATCCCATTTTTGTAGCAGTGAACATAATAGCAAGCATATTAGGAACCTAGTTTACATCAAAAAATTTCAAAAACTTGAAGAAAGATTTTTAAACCTTCACAACTTCTTCCCGCATCTTTCTTTGGAAAGAAATGAATTTTGAATCAAATTGATCGAAAAATTCTATACCATTTGAAACTTGCACCATTTCAACTAGTTCAAATTGTAGCTTGATAATTAATGAGATGGAAATAGTTAAAGCATCAAACGATAGCTAATGACCACGAAACTAATTCATAACACAAGATGTGACAATAGGGTTCAAGCATGGTGTGATTACCTTTATAATGGCCCACACTTGGGCTTTTGGAACCTTGTGTTGTAAAGTGACAATCCTATGCCTTCCTTAACATGTGATAATTGATTGCTTGAATTCTAAAATATCTTCAAACATTATGAGTTTGGATGCAAATTTGGTTTTGACTAGGATCTTAAGCTTTTGAGGTGGCATCCCACATTCCATACAAGCCTTTCCCATTCTTGTCTCCCTTTCCCATATTTCTTTGTCCATGTAATCGACTTTTATAAAACAACTTGTGCATCCTTCACACTCATTTACACCAAACCCTTGGAAACTTTGTCATCATTAGTAACATACTAGCATGCTTTAAACATCACATTGCCGAAGTAAGTACCTTCAGAAACCTTGAGAAGCCTCAAAGGTTGATAATCAATGATGGAGTGAATGTAGATGTCATGGTTGTCAAATTGTTGCCCTCATTTTTCACAAATTATGCAATCACATGATGCACCAACCCAAGTTTTGAAAGTAGTGATTCAAGTTGAATAGGCATACTTTACCCATTTTTTTCATTCACTTCAAATAAACCCATAGTAACATGCATAAGGGTCCAAATTTCATTTAGAAAAATAATCACAATGGCAAAATGTCCACACTACCCCTAAACATCCAAAGATTAAAACTTGTAGAAATAGTGGCTACATATGTAAGGTTTGGAATTACATGTAAGTTTTATTTTATTTTACAATTGTAGGAAGCACCCCATCCACAAGCATAGTTCGAAAAGGAAATGAAACTTGAAAACATGGCATAAAATTAACCTTCTTAACCATATTTTTCTGTAATGGAAAGCATATGATTTTTTTATAGACATAGAGCACTAGATTTTCAATAAACATGCATTGTGCCTCATCATTCTTTTTGTATGGGTTTGTGGACCCAAAAAAGTGGTGATTGCAGAACTAAAAGGCCCAATCCTTTTATTCCCTTTCTGCCAAATATGATATGCATCAACAATTGTTGTCTTTTATACATTCTAAACCTTTTTATAATGCAAACAACTTGGGATGCATAATGTCAACAAGAGTCTTCATGGGAGTAACTCCATTGATTTTATTATACTTAATCAAGCCCTTCTTCAAAATAGAACTTTAGAATAGAATATTGCTTGATGTTTTCCCCAATCTCCAAATTATGCATCATAACATTTGTGAATTTTCAAATCCACGGGCAAATTATCATTCATAACAAAGAATTCCCAGCAAATTGAACTTTGGCGGTGTGGTTTCCAAAGTGTAACTTGAACTTGTACAAGTTGTAATACTTCATTTTCCAATTAATTGCCAAGTATTGGCCGCACACTTTCCATATTTGAATTATTTGTGGCCACATCTTCACATGCAAGTGGTCCATTAACACCACCAACACTCTCAACAACAACATTTTTTTCTTTTATATCCATGGTGCACACTACACAATGCAAATAATTCAATTGAACCCAACACTACATTAGATTTTTATTAAGTTGCAACAAAGCTCTAATTACAACAAAATATGTAAATTGAATCTATCGATGTAAGCTAGAACAACACTATTGCAACCAAGTTGCTTGCAAAACCTTTAAACCTAGTAGTCAATGCAAATTATAACCAAATTTTACAACCAAATTACAAGTTGTGCAGCTAAACTTCAACTTGTAAGAAAGCTCCAATTTGCAATAAAATCTTTGAACCCCAGTCAATGCAAGCTACAACTAAAATACAAGTTACGATCAAATTACAATTTACGACCAAACTACTGTAAAATCTTTAAGTCATAATTAGGGCAAGCTAAAACCAAAATATAAGTTAGAAGTAAGCTAAAAGTTATAACCAAATTATTGTAATATGCAAGTTATAACCAATTACTACATGTTCTAACCAAACGATTACAAGCTCCAAGCTACAAGCTACAATTAAACTATAGTCTACTACACTATCTAACGGAACTATTGCATGTCACACCAAACTACTACAAGCTACAAACTAAAACTATAATGTTACAAGCCAACTATAAGCTATAACCAAACTACTGCAATTAAACTCCAACCAAGCTCCAACTAAATTGTTACAACCAAACTTCAACTATCAACAAAACTTCGAAATATAACAAAATCTTTAAACCTTAATCAATGTAAGCTACAACCAAAATATAAAATGCAACCAAATTATAAGCTGCAACCAAATTGTTGCAAAATCTTTAAACCTTAGTTAGTGCAAGCTATAACCAAAATACAAATTGCAACCAAGCTATAAGCTACAACCAAACTATTGCAGGCTACAAGTTGTAACCAAACTATTACATGTTCCAACTAAATTATTACATGCTCCAAGCTACATGTTACAACTAAATTGCTCCATGCTACAAGTTAAAATCAAAATGTTACAATCTAGCTACAAGCTGCAACCAAATTACAACAATTAAGCACCAACCAAGCTCCAACCAAGTTGCAATTAAACTATTGCAACCAAGTTACAAGTTGTAGCCAAGTTTCAACTCACAATAGAGTTCTCATCTACAATAAAAAATTAAACCATAAAAGTTACAACCAAATTAAAAGTTGCAACCCAACCATAAGCTACAACCAAGTTGTAAGTCGCAACCAAGCTTCATCCTACAACATAACTATGACCCACACAAAATTTTAAAACTTTAATCATTCAAAGCTACAACCAAGTTATTATAAGCAAGTTGTTACAATCGCAACCAATGCACAAATTGTAACCAAACTACAAGCTATAAGCTATAAAAAATCTCACTTCAACAAACTATCAAAAAATCACTTCAATGAACTATGGCAAACCTAAATTTAACAAGTTGTGGAAAGTTCACTCTAATGAGTTGTATAGAAAAATTCACTCCAACAAACTAAAACAAATTATCTTAATGTGTCAATGAACTTGCTACTCGACCTAATGAGCTTGTTGCTCTGACCTCTAACCTACAATGAATAATAAACTTCTTAGAAATAAAATTGTGTAAGCATACCTTTTATGTGAAATCTTTGTGCACTTGACTGTTTAGCACTTGGGTGCTTGATTGCATTGTGCATTCATGAAATCCTCTTCGACACCATAATTGTGATGTGACAAAAAGTTTCAACGTTCAGGTGCCTGAGTGTGCCAAAATCCTCTATACAACAAAGCTTTGATGTGATAGTAGGAGAAAAAAGAAAAAAAAAACCTTGGAAACCTTAGAAACAAACCTAAACAACCGCATGCATGTACATATGCATATCCAAGCCCTTAAACACAAGATATTCAAAAATGGCATAATTGTGCACATAATAAAGATGTCCATAAAAAATTGACTTGTTTGGATCATGTTTCTATTGGGTTATTTGTTTCATGTTTATTTTGATGTTATCTTTAAGGTGTTTAAATTGGATTGTTTGTTTCATACTTATTTTGATGTTATCTCTAAATCCATATTGAACCTATTCTTTTATAAATTGGAAACCACACATGAAATGTTCTTTGCACTTACCTAAACACAAGCTCAAAACTCTACCAAAATGTTCATCATAGTCACAAAAACAAAACCAAAAAACACCCTAAACAAATTGAAATTGCAAAAGTTCACAACACCTTGGAAATCAACGAAGTCAAGAGTTCACTATTATTTCAAACCTTCTCAACAAACCCCCCTCCCCCCTCTCCCCAAAAAAAAACACTTTGAAAACTTCAAAGAAACACAACTTTGCACCGAATTCAAATGACTTTGAGTTTGAGCATAAAATCAACTTTCGTGTCCCCCTCACATAGCTTTGTAAAAATTTCATATTATTTATTGCAATTTGGTAGTGTATTGCTGAAATATAGGGTTTCGACCACTGTTGGCCTAGTATACTTGTGAGTGCCAGTTATCAACATGCATAGTGCTTTGATTATGAACAATGCATATCCAAAATTTTCCCATCTCCAATATTTTGATTGAGGTATTGGTAACTGGTAGATGTAGGTCCAGGTGATATCCTTGCATTTAATCACAAATTTCATCACTTCCAAATTAAGTTTTTTTGAATATTTGGAGGGTGGGGGTAGGGGTAAATCTTTTTTTGTTTGTTCTTTTGAAGGTTGGGGGGTAGGTATAAGCATTTTTGTTTATAAAAAAAGGATAGTTGAAGAGTGCATTGTCCATTCTTGTTTATGGGGGGTGAGTACAAGTCCATTCTTTTTTATTTTGGAAAGTTGAGGGGTGGGTACAAGTCTTTTTCTTTTTTCTTTTGTATTTGAAGGGTTGGGGGCAAGGATCAAACAAGGGGGGTGGGGGCCAAGTTGAGTTGTTTGGAATTTGGATAGTTGGGGGGAAGAGGGTGAAGCTTACTATTCATTTTTCTAATTATTGGATCAAGTGGAGGTCATGCAAGAAAACAAATAAACACAAGGTGAAACTTAGAAATCCATGAAGTCAATGCATTTCTAAATTTCACCTTAGATCTTTTTTTCTTTTGTACTAAGTTCACCTTAAAGTACACATTGCACCCTATGGTCACTACTACATATTGTGCCTTTTTGCGAAAGGCCAAATAAAAAACCTGAAAGGTTTGCGAAGCAAAAACAACCTGCCATATTTGCGATGCGACACGCATCGCACCTTGTGGTGCACCACCCATCGTTAATTTATAATGTACTTCACAATCATCGCAACACTTTTGCGACATATACCACAAAGAAAACTTTGCGACCCACTCAGTCTCCGTCCACCCTAGCAATATTCCACACTTCGCAAAGTTTAATCATACTCAAAACATCGCACATTTTACAATACAAAACGTATCGCTAAAAACTTTGAGAGTCACAAGAAATCGCAAGCTTGTGTTATTCGGCACCTCGCATTTGTGTTTGAATATGTATCGCAAACCTCATCACAAATTTTTACAAAACTTTTCGGTGGTGGATGTATCACAAGTTGCGATGTGCGTTAGTTTGCAAATTAGTGAAAGGGTTACTGGAGAAGGCAATTTCATAAAAGGTTTCGCAATGTCATCTGATTTTATCACGAACTTTTTTAAGTCGCAAAAAATCTCGGTGACATTGAGGTAGTACATGCAATAGTGCAAAGGACAATAGTACAAAGTTCCCAGAGGGCCTACTTGCAGAACTATAAAGGCTGAAATTCTTGTGAACAATTCCAGTGTGTCAGGATCCCTTTAGCATTCGCGATTTCTTCGGGAGAGAACTCAGGAGGAACGAGAGGGTTGGCAGAGACGCGAAGGAGGTTTAGGAATTTAGTTAGGGTTAACAGTAGTTCACGAGATTTTTGGGTTTAGGGTTTTGAAACCTTTCTGCGTTCAAAGATTTCAGCTATGGCCAAAGATTTTGAGGCCATACCTTCATCCTTGTCAATGCAGTATCCGACTACTAGGGAACTATAAAGCATACTGAGAGAGATTTTGAGAAGGATGAAACTAGAGCATCTATATTTGATTCCTTGGGACATACAAGATGGCACTTACCTTGATTTCTACAACGGGAGAATAGATCCAAGATTTTCTGCAACAGTGAGAGGTAAACTAGCTGAATGGGACTTGGAATTTGTAGGAGATTCATTTCAATTACCTTTGGAGGGGCATGGATTTTTGTCACAGAAGGATCCTTTGTCTGAGAGAGATTTTGCACAAGATAGAGTAGTCTCACATGGTTACAAGATCTCAGAGTGCAAGGTTCCCAAGCTGATGATGCTCTTTCATTTTTTGATACCAATTTTCCATCCCAGAAAGCCTAGTTATATACAAGTAAAGTGGGCCAATACTGTCATAGCTTTGTGGTCAAGAGAAAGGGAGATCAATTGGGCTTTCATCATGCACAAAGTGATACAGGATGAGGTTAGAGCATTTGGGCCTAAGAAGTTGTGTTATTTACCCAATTATCTAGCTCAACTCTATGTTTATGGGGACTGCCAGCTAGTAATAGAGAGGCATCACAGAGTTCTAGTTAGAAGAGTAATTAAGGAAGTATATAATACTTCAGAGGATGAGCTCACTGATGAGGAAGAGGCAACTTATGAGGAGACAGAGGAGGAAAGCACTAAGGTACCATTGGAGGATTATGGTGAAACTGAAGGAGGAGACCAGAGTTTTTTTACATGAGCTCAGATCAGCCACAGAGTACAAATATGATGGAACCTTTGATTGCAGCAGCAGTAGTGGACTCACAGGTTTCTAAATCTCAGCAGAGGGCGACAGACACCAGAGGATTGGTTAGTGCTTTGCTGAATCTAGGAGAAAGACAAGAAGAGGGACAAGGACAGCTTAAACCTATCTCCAGGGTCGAATTAGTTATAAGGACAAGGGATATGGAGACTCAAACAGACCAGGGGAGTGAAAGCCAAGGAGGAATGGGGACAACTCAGATTCCCATAGACTATATGGATACAAGAATGGAGCAAATGTATCCAAGTCCAGAGCTGGGTGATGAGGAGGATGAAAGGTTAGCTGCAGTAGAAGTTGAAAAAGAGGAAGAGGACTATGTCCAGCAGCCTCAACCAGAGCCAAATCCAGAGCCATTAATGGAGGAAGAACCAGTGGAGGTAATGGCCAGAGAATTTTTACCACCAAAGCCTACTCCTGAACAGAGGTATGAGGCATACTTAATGCCAACATTATACAAAAGGTGGCTGGAATGTTAGTGCTAGATGATCCAGAAGATATACCAAAGGCAAATAGCTCAATTGCAATACTTCAGGAGTTACTTAGTGGATTACCAGGAAGAGCCACCAAAATCTAAGGTTTAGAAATGGAAAAAAAAAAATTTAGACCAAATGGAAGCTATAAATCCACTTAACTATTATTATAATCTATTTTTGCCTTGGTAGACTAAGTGAAAATATTAGTAAAGTACACATAACATTGCTCCTATTCTTAAAAATTACACAATGGAGCAGAATAGGCAGAAAATGACACAATGAACATTGTGTAGTAATATAAAACCACAAGCCTCAATGGCAACTTGCATAAAAATAATGAGGAGTACATTATACGTGGTCATCATCCACCTCAGAGGTTGTAAACACAACCTCTGGTTTCTCGCCTAGAATAGAACGGGATCGTGGCACATATGTGACAACAAGTGACCACTCCTCTGGGTCTGGGGGATAAGGAAGATAAAAGCATTGCTCTACATGACTAGGAAAAGTAAATGGCTCTGAAGTTTGCCAATGAGGTGGCTGATAACTGGTGGCAGATGTCTTTAAACGTGTGTGTTCGCATTCATCCTGAACTACAGTGCAATTTGCACCGGCAAGGTTCACTTTAAACCACTTGCACTTAAACACATACTCTTCAAACTTTGAATGTGCATCATAAGATACCACCAAGATCTCTTCCAACTTTCCATAATGTGGCACAATATCTCGAACAATATTCCTATCATGCCGACTGCTTCTAGAGTCCTGAATGAATTGCCCTTGAACTCCACAGTCAAAGGTGCGGCCCCTCTTTTCATCCAAAGTGGAAATCCTGAAATTAATATTGTGTTAAGCATTGTAAGTCAACAACTTATATGATAATAGAAACTTCATGCCCATAAAAATCATCCTAGAACATTCTAAAAAACTTGTCTGGAATGTGAAGATGAGTTAATATGCCTAATGAAATTTTTAAAAAAATACCTGAAATGTCTTCCTTGTGTCCACATTGCTGAATGTGTTGTCACAACTCTTAGCGGTCCATGAAGAATGGTGCGAACATCATCTGTGACCTCTGGAAAACATGACATACTTTCTCCTTGTGCCAACAATTGATCCACTTCAACCAACTTCTCTTTCATGTACTTATGAAACGTAGGAAAAATCCTTGATTTCCCACTCATACTTTTGGCATTCTCATAGAAGTTCCTCCACTTTTCCATGACATTGCTATGATTCAACATGAACGCGGTCAGCTGAATTAACTCTGTAGGTAATAACATACGTGTTTTGATGGCACCAGTCAAACGGTCTTCCTCCTCTTCTCTTTCCTCCATCCAGACATGAGGACATGATGGATCTATAGTGGCCAAGATGTTGGTGCAATAAAACATGCTCTTTGCTGCCAAGTGTCCTGTTGCCATGCTTCCCTCCACTCGTGCATGGTTACGAACATAACCCTTTAATACTGCCATATATCTTTCAAGCCAATACATCCACCGACAATGCACAGGACGAGCAATGCTTATCTCATCCACAAGGTGAACTAGTAAATGCACTTGACAATCAAAAAATGATGGAGGGAAGGCCTTTTCCAACTTGCATACCACCTCTGCTGCTATTACCCTCATTCTTGGAATCTCCTCTACAAATAACTCCTTTGAGCATACCCATCTCAACAGATTTCCCAATGACCAAAGAGCATCTTGTACTTCTGCACTGGCTAAGCCTATTATTGCCACAGGCAATATGTGTTGTAGTAAACAATGATAGTCATGTGTCTTGAGATACCTTGGCCACTTGTGGCCATCGTCCCTACCAAAAGCTTTTTGAAGATTAGCTCCATAACCTACAACAAGGATCCATAAAATTATACAAAAGTATTCAAGACATCCAACAGATAGCATTCTATACTTCAAACTCTTTTTCCAGTATAAGGCATACAGATTTAAATATAAATAAAAGCAACAAAGTAAATCTAAATTCAACCCTTGCCATCAAAGTTCAAACCTGTAGGGAATCGCATCTCTCCTATGCGATTTCGAAAGGCTTTTCTTTCCCGTGTAGTAAGTGTCCACGGAGCTGATGGTCGCTGCTCAATACATGTGTTAGGATCAACAGTAATCCACACATCGGGATGCCTCTCAAAATCCTCACAGGCCTCCCTAAAGTTACTGTCCTTCTTTCCATAGAGCTGTTTTACGATAGCCTTTCCCACATTTCCCTCAATGTGCATGGGGTCCAAGAGATGACGTATTTTCAACTCACCCCAGTAGGGCAAGCTGTTGAGTATACCCCACCTTGTCAATCCACTACCCTCAAACACCATAGAATCATTTGGGTCAGTAACTCTATTGGCCACATCCCTCCAATATGCAAAAGTGGTAGCTTCTGGAATATCACACTCATCACCACAAGGCATGTCAAAAGATGAAAATAAAAGTGGGTCTGATCTCATATCATGTCTCAGTGGAAGAAACTTTGTATGGCCAAGGTAAACAATTTTGCGAAGATGGCTTGAGTATTTAGCCATGTCCTCCAAACTTGGGCCACATGTAGAGCAAGCCTTGTAGCCTTGAGTTTGCAACCCACTTACAAAACCAAACCCTGATTGTAGAAGAACTGAATATTAGAACAACAACTAATCACAAAATAGAATAATAATAAAAAATATAGAGGCATGTGCATGATTTCTTACCAGGATAATCATGCATTGTCCACATGCAGATTGCCTTCAACCTGAATACACCTGGTATTCCTCCAGTGGTCTTCCTCCCATCATATGCCCATACTCCATCCCACAGCGTTTTGAGCTCATCGACCACTAGTGCTAAGTAGGTGCCTAGGTTTTTCACCTTACTTGGCCCTGGGATAATAAGAGAAAGCAGCAAAAATCCTTTTTTCATAGACAACCATGGAGGAAGGTTGTAATTCATGACAACAACTGGCCAAACAGAGGTAGGTCGTCCCTTTCCTCCAAGTGAATGTGGACTAACACCATCTGATGCTAACCCCAACCTCACATGCCTAGGGTCACGCTCAAACTCTGGCCATGTTGACTCCACATGCTTGTGAGCAGGAGAGTCAACTGGTAACCTCATAACACCAGGCTCTGATCGATGCTTCTTATGCCAAACCATTAACTCAGCCAAGTCTGTACATCGATACATGTGCAGCAAGCGAGGAATAATGGGAAACCACCTTACTGATTTCCTGGGCACCTTCCATGTAAGCATGTGAGGATCATATCGAGCCTCTTCACATATACTGCACTCCGTTAAATGGGCATTGTTCCCATGAAATAGCATGTAGTCATTAACACATGCATGGACAATTTGATACTCCATGCCTATGGAGGATAAGATTTTTTTAGCCTCCTTCCAAGATCCTGGCAAAACATTTTCCTTAGGCAGCAAGAGGCTATGACAATACTGAAAAATGTCTAACAACATAGTATTGCTTGCCTTGTGTTTTGCTTGGATGTTTAACAACCCCAGTATCGCTGCTAAACGACTTAACCTTGCACCCTGAAAAATAGGTGTTTGAGCATGTGCCTCCGCCTCTTGCCATTGCCGTTGTCCCCGGGCAGTATGTTGATGACGTGGATCATCTGCATTGGCTCCTTCATCATGTGGGTTGCCAAACATATCATCAAATATGTCAAGTCCAAACCAGTCAACCATGAAGTCATCCATCGCTTGTTCTTGGTTTGTAGGCAGTGGTGCTTCTTGAACTGGTTGAGAGACACCTTCATCATGAGGAGACAAGTCATTTGATGAAGAATGAATTGATGAAGAGTCCAATTTGTGTGGCATGCCCATTTCCCGATATGTTGCTCTCAACCTCCGTGGTAACATGTCTTCAGAAGGCCGAATATTCTATGCAATACCAAATCCAAAAGATCTTAACTATATACCAAGCATAGTTGCATATTACATTATAATTAAAAAATGCCAAAATGCATGTATATAGATATGGTATGTTATGTCTTAAACAAGATACATAGTTCAGAAATGGTGGAATCCTAATTCCACTCATAGTGTGTAAACAACTCATCTCCTAATCTGATGGTCCTAGTAGCTATAACTAGACAATGGTCTTCATGATAAGTCTGGCCATATGGTGTTGGAGGAGGTCCCTCAACAAAAACCCACTCACAATTAGCCCTATGTTTAGGTTGAGTCCCCACCGTACTGTTCATGAAACCAACAATGTTTCCAAAACGTATGGGGTTTCCATCTATCACCCTCCCATCACTATGCCTCCTAGTGCTACCAGCAAATGTGTCCATCTCAAGAGCAAAGGTCTTCCACTCAGGATGTTGTGTGAGGATCATGTTCTACTGTTTTCTCTTATAGATAGGCCCACCATAAGGGAACAAAGTAGGACCCTCTCTACGACAACTAGCTGAATCCTCTACAATGATGTCCTCACAAACATATACTCCATAGCCATGCCTCTCTCCAAGTGTAGAGGTCTTAACAATCCATCATCTACCCCAAACCACAACCTCCTCATCATAGGGCAAACTATCAAGTAACCGAAGAACTGCATGGTTCCATGACTAGATAATATTGGCATATTTGCCAGTGAACTCACACATACCCCATCTGCCCTCAACAATAGTCCTAGCATGATCCTCACTTGGACGTTGTGCTTTGGATCGCTGCCTAATGGAGGGCACATGTGGCCTTTCCTCATGATGTGGCTTACTGGCCTCATGAGAGGTACCAATCCCTACAACAAATGCATGCGAAAGTGCATTTCCTATGGCAGCTAAAACCCCTTGTGATAGAACATACGGGAACCCTATTACATTCAAAAAACCACAACAAACCATGGAAGTGAAAATAGTTTCAAAGAAGATTTCATGAAAAATAACATGTATCAAGGAGGAAAAATGACAATGGTAAAATGACACTTACCACATGAGATGAAAAAGTTCCTGGGGTAAGACCACGATGATGCCCAAATCGCTGAATGTGTTGAGCACAAACATATGACTTTTGTGAAATCTGACCAACACACTTGGTGCATTGGCAAAGTTGCCGAGGTGGACCACGAGGAGAATGAGACACCTCTACCTGCGTATGAGCTGATGTACCTTCATTTGAGGAGGATGAGTCACTAGTGGAGACAACGGAGGAGGAAGACATATCATTTGTCACATTAATAAAGCACAAATGTAAGGCAAAGACTAGATTAGACTTTCAAAAATCATGTGATACAACAATATAAACCTTTGACTACTCATAAATTGAGACTACTTAAACCAAAAAGAATTGCATACCTGCATCCAATGTGGGCTCAACAATGCCTATAAGACTGGTTGCTTGAAACCCTTTGGCATATGCAAAAAAAACAACAAAATGTTAAAGCTAGAATAAATTAAAACTTTGCAAACCCATAGCGAACCCCCCACCATTGCATCCCTCTTCGCATCTGCATACATTACTTAAACCAAAGCCCTAAACCCTTTAACTTCCTCCTACATTAGCGAAACCCTAGACTTCGCAACTCTCTAACTTTGAGAAACTAACAACATTGCACAGCCTTCGGAAATGCGTCCGTTAGTCATTTTTGAAACCCAGATTCCTTTGCGATAAATAGTGTATCGCAAGTTGCGATGCAGATTACATCGCAAGACCTGAATTGCCGAAAGTCCTTAAACTGGAACGGAATCCCTTGAAGGTGTAGTGTAATCTTTCTAGGGGTTTAGACTGGAGTAGGATGACAAGGGAATTTGAATTCATTCTCGGCATTACTCGAGAACTGTCGAAGGAAAGCTTGGTCAGAGAGGAGGTTGCAGATTGCAATGGCTGGGATTAGTGGAGGGGGTTCTGGGTCTAAAGGAGGTGACAACAATGAGGAAAGGTTAAGGAAGATGGTTGCTGATCACTTGAGAGTTTCAGAGTTGTTTACAATCGATACTAGGACACCTGAAGGGCTGGCATCATTGAGAGCCATCTTAGGTCAAGCATTGCAAGCAGGGCTGACTACTGGGGAAGCACAAAGAGAGGAGGAGGCAAGGAAGATTGCAGAAGTTAAGGCAGAAGAGAAGAAGAGAAAGAGAGATGAGGGAGCAACAACAGGAGCTCTCTCACCTAGAACTCTCGAGAAGAAAAGGAGGAAGGATGAGAGGGATGCCATCAGAAAGGAGAAGTTTAACCTAAAGAAGAAGGAGGAGGAGAGGAAGAAGCTCCCTCTGATAACATTGGCAAAGGAGGGAATTCCAACCGAGTTGGCATACACTGGGGCCAAGAGCACCATCAGGCACATTGTCTCCACCAACATTGCACGAGGAGTTGAGTGGGGCACTCTCTCAAAGGCAGAGCAGAGGAGAGTGATAAATTAGGTCAAGGGAGCATTTCGAAATGGAGGAGAGCTTGATTCATAGTGGATTGCAAACAAGATCTCCAATTCAATGTCTCAAGCAAGATACCATGACAGGATGAAGATTCGTGCTCACCTGAGAGACTTGAATATGTACAGGAACTTGGAGAGGCAGCTTCAGTTCTCAAAAGACATCTGGAATGCCTTCTACCAGTCTGAGGTGTAGCTGAAAGCAACAAGGCAGCTGAAGGAGATCACAGAGAAGCTAGCCAAGGCTTCGAAGGCAAGAGAGTTTGGGAGGTCTGACCGTGACCTGAAGGCACTGGAGCTGAAGCTTGCTGAATGCCAATTAGTGGTGGACGAGGTTGGTGATCCACCATTGAAGTTCTTCAAGGCAGCAAAGCGAGTGAAATTGGTTCCACCCACCACCCACAGGCTAGGGCAAGGTGGCATTCCCGGCCTCAAAGCAGCATTTGTAAGTACCCTCCCTCTCCTCCATTTCTTCTTGCAAATATTCGAATAAAGTTGAGTTTATGTGGAGTTAAATAGGACTATTTGCGATACCTTTGCGATGCGAATTGCATCACAAATTTAGGTCAAATGGCGTTTGTTTCGCCTAGATTTGATGGGATTTGCTTCGCAAGTTTCAGTATACAAAAGTTTGCGCTTCGCAAAAGTGGTCGGAGACTTGAATAAATTTTTTATGCATTTTTATTGGCCTGTTGTATTATGGGGACAGTATAAGAGGTATAAGAGGAAGATCACAACTGTAGAAATGACAATGGGCCAGGAGCATGGCAAGGAGCATCTTTTTGAACATGTTGATGCACTATTGGTGAGTGGGTTTGGTTGGGACTCAATTTCTGTTTATGTTGAGATTGATTTCATTTAAATCAAGATTTTCATTTATGGTGTTGACTAAGCTTTACATGTTGAAATGCAAGCATCTGAGGGTGAGAGTGAGAGCTCCCAGGGTATCAGTGATGAGGAGGAAAGAGGTGCTAGCACTGCTCCCAGTGCTACCACTAGTAGTGGACCCAGTTCATTTACTAGTCGAAATGCAGGTTCTGCAGGGGGCAAAGATAAAGAAGATAGCGAGGAGGAGGGGCAGGGGGACGATGAAGAAAGGGAGGAGGATGAACAGCCTCCCCCTCCACCAAAGAACACTATGAAGAAATCTAAGAAGGGAAGGAAGTCTAGATAGACAGCTCGTGTGTTAAATACCCAAAGGTTGCAAACCCTTTTACATTGTAAATTTTGAAATTTTGATATAGATATTTTTATTTGCCTTCCAAAGTGACTCCAAATGAATATAAACCTACTTCCAAAATAAGAATACAGTGCCATGCTCTTGCGATACATAGTGAATCTCAAAACCATTTACGAGTCATAATTCTGTCATATGCATTGCCCGGCCCCCACAAACATTACCTAACCAAACAACTCAAAAACAATGTTCATAGGGCCTCCCCTAATAACCTCACAAATTATGCATGTAGTTGAGCTCCTATTGAAATGGATTTTCAAATTATTCGTTATAATTTTTTTTTTGACAATCGTTACAACCAACCAGCAAATGCAATAAGATAACTATGAGATTAAAAACAAACCAAAAATCATACACACACAAACATTCACATGGCATTTATAGGTCTACTAAAATTTGAGGAATCCATTTCACTTGAGCATCGATTTAATGTGATTAAATTACATGCATTGAGGTCAGGAGAAGATAGTTCGCCAACAAGTTCGATGACCAATCAACCCACCGAATTACCAACGAGTACCGGGTAAAACGGGGCCCCCACAAACATTGCCTAACCAAACAGCTCAAAAACAATGTTCATGAGGCCTCCCCTAATAACCTCACAAATTATGCATGTAACTAAGCTCCTGTTGAAATGGATTTCTAAATTTATTCGTTATAATTTATTTTTTCACTTGAGCATCGATTTAATGTGATTAAATTACATGCATGGAGGTCAGGAGAAGAGAGCTCGCCGATAATTCGGTGACCAATCAGCCGACCGAATTACCAATGAGCACCGAATAAAACCTGGCCCTCACAAACATTGCCTAATCAAACAGCTCAAAAACAATGTTCATGAGGTCTCTCATAATAACCTCACAAATTATACATGTAATTGAGCTCCTGTTGAAATGGATTTCTAAAATTTTTTTTTTTTGACAATTGTTACGACTAACCAATAATTGTAATAAGATAACTATGAGATTAAGAACAAACCAAGAATCATGTGCACACAAACATTCATATAACATTTACAAGCATTTATGGACATTTACAAGCACTTCAAAAGACAAAGCAAAGGTCATTTACACGATGTACTTCTCAGAACTCGCCGACTCCTTAGAAAGAACATAAAAGAAAGGGAAGAAGATATAACTCCTCGTCCTGTTCCAAAAATACTTACCCAATCTCACAAATGCTAGTACTTCGGCATCCTAAAACCAATGCAACTCGAGGAGAATAAATGTCTACACTCCCCTCTCAACAAAGCTTGCTGCCGGTATCTTAATCTAAACACCCAAAAAACCAACACATTTGCTTACCCTTCCATGCATCTTTTCTTCTAACCTCTTCAATGTTTTCTGTACACAGTCCTTAGATGCCTGCACCAGATGAAAGAATTAAATCACAACTGGGTAAATTCAATCTTGATACTGAATATTTACCAATTTTTTCTGCCATTCTAGAATATATCACAACAAGGCTAAGCAATCCACCAACTGAATAACTCTCAGGAATAAACCAATCTTCTTGGTTGCACACATACATCATAGTCCTAGGAATAGCACAGCCTTAAGAAAATATATACATAAAGCCCCACTTCCTAAAAACCCAAATCAAAAGCTAAAAGGATCTGACACAATTTTCTTGTAGACACAGGCAGGTAAGCACCACAAAACTACTTGCACAATAAGTTCACCATCAAAGAGCCTTTGAACTCCACCTTCCTTGACTATATCAGACACATTGTCCTGCAATACATAAGTATCAAAGACTCAGCAAAAGAACGCCACCACTAGTTCAACCATAAATGAATGTAAGCATGAGCATTTCCAAGCAATCATGTGTAAATATATCACCCCTCTTCATGTACATGTCCAAACTGCTCATATACAGCTACTAGAATGAATTGTTTTAGTGAAGCAAGTACATCCTGTCACTAAAAATACCTAGGTAGTCCTAACACATGTAAGTCCAGTTCTCACCTCATTATCAGCCAAGCCATACAGAGCAAAAGCTGCATTATGCTGCAAAGATCCATTCTTTCAATCCAGAAGTTCAAGCAAGGGCTTCAGCCCACCATCGTGGACAATTCCAGCTCGATTATGTGTGTTCTGTGAGGACTATGAGAACAAGTGTTACAATTTTAATATGTCTAATCAGATTGATGCAGAACTCAAAAAGGTGCATCATTAAACACCTTAGAAGGCCAATGACAGGCTGAAGTGCTCCTGCTGAAAGAACTTCTTTCTTAATGTTGACTGAAGAATGGACCAGATTGCCAATCGCCCCAACCTGCCAGATAAGAACCCAAATGCTCACCAGAATCAGGTTGGGTGTTCATACCTGATTTGTCACCATCAGCAGCAGGAGGAGAGTAGGGCAGAATGGGCGGCGTTTCCGGAGATTGCTCCCAATACCCATTGCTGAAGAACAAATCGTTCGGTAGCTTGGCTTTAATCGTCCCTTCCGTTGGGCAGCGTTTGTACAGTTCCTCCTTACGGCCAGGTTTTCCATGCCAGTTGCTTCCAGGCTCGTTGCTCGTCGACGGTGAAGACAGCCACCTCGAAACGCCGCCGCCCGAGTTCACAGTTTTATACGACTCCGATTGCTCCTCAGGTTGCTGCTGACTTACCACTTGTCCCCAGAAAAAACCCATGCAAAGAAGAAGAAGAACCCACAAAAACCTCCCACCCATTTCTCCAACCTCGAGTTCGTTCTTGAACTCCCTGCTGCTGCTACTGGACACCACAAGATTCAGTGATCACAACGTCGTCATGTTTCTTCCACTCTCCATCTCCTCAAACGCCCCCATCCACGCAGCAGCGAACACTTTGAAAGAAGATGGGGAAGAGCCACTTTTTTGCTCCGCTGCGCAGCTCTCAGCTGATGTCAGACCAGAATATGATGCCCATGCACTACGACTACCATGTGGTGGCGCTCACCTCCAGCACTTACGGAATCATGAAGCTGGTGGAGGCGGAGAAATATGCAGTGAACGACGAGGAGCTCCTGGAGTCGAATCTCGTCTCAGCTGGCTGTGATCATCATCCTGCAGCTGCTGCGGCTGCTGCTCCTGGCATGTACTCGAAGATCATGAGGAAGTCGGAGTCCATGCCCGCTCGCAGTTCCAAACCTGCGCCTCATCAGACCTGGACGGAGATGGCAATGGGTATCTCAAGGTCGGTGCAGACTATTGCAGGCTCGGTGAAGACCATGACCAGCAAAGAATTGCAAGATCATGAGGAAGAGCAGGAGTCTGTGAAGACGCCTCTGAAGAACGAGATCAGTTCTTGTAGCGACAACTGGGAGCAAGAAGAGCTCGAGACCATCAACACTTGGGAACTGATGGCAGGTCTCGATGATCTCACTCCGCGACCTTCCCCATTGCCTGCTGCTGATCCACCTCCACTCCAGTTTTCTGAAGCAGCTGCAGCTTCCCACGATGATGATTCTTCGCTGCAGAAGGATTTGGAGATGATCATCAAACCCGTACTAGCTCATGTGCAGAGAAAGAAGGGCAGCAAAACACAGCTTTCTCGATCTCGCTCTCTCTCATCAATCGAAGACCTGAAAGCAGCTGCATCCACAGTCGTAGAATTGGAGATGCAGATGGGTGAGAGAGTGGTACCGTTGGGAAAAGCTCCTGCTCATGGGCCTGCTCATGGGCCTGCTCAATCCGTCACAGACTCGAGCTCACAAACAATGTTCTCCAAATTCTCCTCTGCAACAGCAACGGAAGAAGAAGAAGAAGTTCTTGGCTACAACAACAACAGCACAAGTTTACTACTGTTTGATCCAGATATCTTGGCGTCGTTTGCTGCAAGCTCTGCGGATGGGAGAACCGAGACCCAATCACAAGGAAGAAAGCTGCCAGAGCAGAAGCGAAGCACTTAGGAAACCAGAAAACCAGAGCCACTCAGCGCGTCCACACTCACCGATGCGATCCAAACACCTAAAAAAACAGTCATTCCTGCTGCTGCTCTTTTCTCTCTCTCTCTCTCTCGATGATACTCACTACACAGCTTCAAAAGGGGCTCTCGAAGGCGGCACCACGGGAACCGAAAGGACCGTCGTCAATCCAGTGCCATGAAGAGAGAGAGAGAGAAAAGAGCGACCGAGGTTTAGGGTTTAGGGATAATTTTATTTTTTTGACTTCATACCTTAGGGCATCGTCCCATTCAGGCCTTCCTCTTCTCACTGTTTCTAGCCGCGTTGGGCGGATCTCACTTTTTGTGAAAACCAACGCTTCCGGTTCTCCCAGCCATTTTAAAGAACCTTTAAGGTTCTCGGTATTAAAATAACCATTTAACAACTTATTTTTATAATTATTTCACCCCTTTTCGTAAGTACCCCCCAACCATGGATACGAAAAGATAAATTAATGTGTGCCTTTCCATGTCCATGATATTTATACTGATTAACATTATAATTTTACATTGACATAAAAAATAATGATGAATTTTTTATATTATATTGATTAAAATTAAACGTATGAATCATATCAAATTTTCTACCCTTATATATTACCCTTAAAATAAAACATATTCTTGAACATCAAGTTGTCCAACATGTTTTGGATGAAGATTAGTGAAGATTTGTCAAAATAGGGCTTTTATTAAAAAAATAGCTTGGGCTAAACATTTTTATTGAAGATGTTGAGAGTCACAAAAAGCCATTGCATAGAGTGATGCCTACTCATCGGCACAAGTACACTTCCTTCTGAGACACATAAGTTATCTTGATTGTGTTTTCTCGCATGTCCATGTTCTGTTATGTATCATATATGATATTCATAATTTGGTAATGAATGAAGGAATTTTTTTCATATCGAGGTGAGAATTTAAAACATTAAATATTAAGATTCATTGGTTTTTGGAAATCAAATTATTGTCAAAAGTATCCATGGACATTAATTTTGTGAGATTTTTTGGCTACTTAGGCAAAAAGAGATGATTGTTATCATGGTTGTCTCCATTTTTTTTTGTATGATTTAAAGTTTAGTCTACATCACAAAAGTTGAAAACAAATAATTTATGAATCATCACTTCTAGCTCCATATTTTTATGAACATCCTTTTATAGTTTTTTTTAATGTAACAATTTCATAAAAATGACTCCATCCTTCTATGAACAACTTTTTATAGGGATGTTCTAACTATATATTTGATGAAGAAAATATAAACTGAGAAAAAGTGAAATTTGCAAGTTTAATCACCAAATTTTGGGGGAAAAAAGAAAAAGAAAGAAATCCCAAGAATTCTATGTTAGGTGCCCGTAGTTAGGAAACAATATAGAAGAGTGCTTAAATTGTTCCACTTTCATATCTTGTTTATAGCCCAATTTGGCTAAATCTTTGTTATGGAGGATCACCACTTCAACTACACCACAAAATTAGAAAGAGAGAAACACTAATCACACCATTTAAATAAAAACTATCCTGCATAAAAATAAAAATAAAAGGATCAAAGAAACCAAAAAAGATGGAACAGAAACATTTTCCTCTTTTTTTGGATTTAATTTTATTTTTTATGAAAAAAGTTCCTCTGATTCACTAATGTCAGTGATTGACCCATAAGGTGACATTTGATTGGGTCCTTTTAATTTACACTATTTTAGTATTTTGGACAGCTTCAGGGGAAGGAACTTTCTTCCTTTACAATATATATGATAATCAAGTGAGTTCGGTGAGTTTTGCATCAGCCTACTGAGCACCTTTTTTGCCCCCACCCACCAACCAATGTGCCATCTGTGCACATTACACAAACACCAACCATCTGCAAGGATCGACCTACTTGCCGTTGACCCACCAATCCTTGACACACTTGTTCCTACCAACCGCCCATGAAGCGATTTTGATTTTCCATAAGACTTTCAACTAGGCACAATCTTATCCAGTCAATGGGGGGCAAAAATTGATGTGACGTGTCAACTTTTCATTGGCAATGATGTCAACATTCCAACAAATTGCATTGGTTCCGCCATCATATTTGCCACCCATTCGGACTTCAAGTCCCTTTCAAATGCAAGCAAATCAACTGAGGCCTGGTATAGAAAATAATACCAATACAGGCCATGTATCGGTGACCAAAAATAATCTACCCCGCACTAGTTGGTAAACCCATTTTGCAAGCAAAATGATAAGGGGAAAAGTTTTATCACCTTTGAAACCTTCCCCAAAAAATTCCTTTTGAGTGGCCATATTTGTGATATACTCCAGAAATCGTGAAAGATTCATGTTCTCTATCGACATGCTAGCTTTAAAAAAAAAGAATAAAGACAGGAGGTTTATTTTTAAATTTTTAGTAGTTTTTTTTTTCTTTTTTATTTCTTATATGGTTTTTTTTTGTTTTTTTTTGCTTTTAGTTAAAAGACATAAATGTTTAAGCAGAAAGCAAATAAAAGAAATTTGAGTGTGTGTGTGTGAGTGAGAACTCACCTCCTCATTTAACTGTGTGTGTGTGAGTGAGAACTCACCTCCCGATTTCAGTGTGTGAGTGAGTGAGAACTCACGATCTGATTTGAGTGTGTGTGTGTGTGAGTGGGAGAGAACTCACCTCCTCATTTGTGTTTATGAGTGAGAGAGAGAACTCACCTCCCTTCCGCCCTTCCGTCCAATCACACGTTGGACAATCTTCTAGCCAATAGGATATTGGACGGACGGACGGACGGACAGACAGACAGACAGACGGACACACACGATTTAGTGCAAAAACCCTAAACCCTAAACCCGAACACACCCAAGAGGATACCCATTACACTGAGTGATACCCTGACATTGAGGGATACCCTGACACTGAGTGATACCCATTACACTGAGTGACACCCATTACGGACACACCCAAGAGGATACCCATTCCACTGAGTGATACCCATAATTACACTGAGTGATATCGATACCCTGAGTGATTTTTCCTCTCACTGACAGTTCTCACAACCCACCCAAAAGTTTACCCATTACACTGAGGGACCCTGTTTTCCTCACAAACAAACCGGACACTGAGTGATACCTATGACACTGAGGGATACCCCTGACACTAAATGATACCCATTACCCTGAGTTCCAGCCAATAGGATACCGAACAGACGGACACACACGATTTACACTGAAATAAACCCCAATTTTTTTATATAAGTAGATTGGGGTTATATTGATGATGGACGTGATCGGAAAATGAAAATGATCTGTGCAATTGGTGTTTTTCCAGGCAGTTAAAAATGATCTCAATAATGTATGGATGACCAAAAATAATCCACATCATCCATGCCTTCCCAAAAAAGGATCCACCCTATGTAGTGAATATAAATCATCTATTTCGTCCACGGTTGATTGAAAATGATCCACGACATCCATGAATGTTTGGAAACGATCTACCCCATCCATAAACAATTTAAAAAAATGATGAACGTTTTTTGGGAAAGCGATTGTGCATGATGTTTGCCATTCATATGTTAGAATTATTACCAAGATTGCAATCCGACTCAAATGACCTTTTGAATAGGCTCTTAGAATGTTGGATTTGCGAATGTTCAAATAAGTGCATAATATCGAGGATCCACGTACTCCGTGTTAGGCTTTAACTAACTATTTGTTGAATTCTTTCCTTTCATTAAAGATTTTGTCATCATTTGCATCAATTTTTAGCAGGAGTATTGTAGGACTCGTGCCCTCCAAGGACGTTCATTGCTTGATTGAATGGGAAAAGAAAATCGTGCCTTATGAAATTTCGCGGGTTTTTTTTTTTCCCGGGCTTGAATGACCGAACACCCACCAATGCCCCATCCACAAATCTTCTTTGAGGGTTTAGGGTTGACAAACTTTTCTCCCAGGGAAATTAATAAATAGCTCGGAGAAAAGGGAGAACGTGTACTTGTAAAATCAAAAATCTATACCATCAAAGAGGTATTTGATATGAATTTGTCTGGAACAACCTAAGCCGTATCACAAAATAAATCAAGAATTGCTTTTTATGACGACCAAATAACAATTAGGGTTGTTTTAGGAAATGGAACATTATGGCAACGCCGCAGGGCATATCTAAAGTATGTCATCGTGGCAAATTGTGGTTAATTTTAATTGGTAAATACTCTAGGACATTTTTGGTAAACAGTATTTGAGTTTTCATGCTTGCACAAAGTTTAATATATCACACATCATTTTTAATCTATAAACATTCATTGTAACAAAGCTTTGTTGGGATGGAAGATGAATTAAATGTTTATTAAACAATGGGAATAAGAATCAGATCTATTTCCCTCCAAAATGGCCACGGCATTTCCATTTGGTTGTGGACAGCCAATCCCAACGTTATACGGGTCAGTCTATTTAACATGTAAAAATTATAAAATATGTTTCATATATGGTGCACATGATTTTTGTACAAGCCACATTAAATACTTAAAATTATGTTCAACATTTCCCAAGTGTATTGAAAGAGGTGGCACCCATATTGCAATGAATACATAATCGTATCAAATCTAACACAAAGTAATCTACCTTTTTTCAAAATTAAATTCCACGTATCCAAATAAATAACATATATATGCATGGACGGCAATAAAAAGGTACGACACGTGACAAACAAAGGGGGCGGGGGGGGGGGGGGGGGTAGATATTCATTTTTTTCCAATTTTCTTGTGTGTGCAAGAGGAATATGTCATGTAAAATCCCACGTTTGGAAAACCAAAAGCTATTTTGTATGTGTAGTATAGAAGTATATATATAGCACCAAGCGCTTGTTCCTCGGGTGAGCAACACAACATATATCTCCATGTAAAATTCACCGATCCATTTTGGAATCTTTTACACATGGTTTGCCCAACATCCGAACTGTGAACAATTGAATTATCATTTTTTGCATATGTTATGTTGAGAGGGAGCATGGCATCACAAACATCGCATGTTAAACTCTGCGTGCAGGATTTGTTGGGATGGAGGATGAATTAATGTTTATTGAACGATGGGAATAAAAATATCATCTATTTCCCACCAAATATACCAAAGATAAATTGGCCATGCATTAAACAGGTCCGCAAATGTTATTTGCTACATCAATTATCATTGAAACAATACCAAAATTAAATCAATACAATCTAGATCTAAACCGACAGTATTAAATTAGACAGGTTCTACTGTAGTATGTGAGCACAATGGAATGGCATGACCAATGTTTTTCTTCAAATTGTCATATTGAAAATTTGGTGATTTTTTCAAGACATAACAAAATTAGCTCAATTCACACAAGAATTCTTGGATTGATATTAAAACAGTTAGGTTAATCCATAGCCTCTTTCCCTAACCACAGGGATCTAGTCTAGAAACTTTGGCTTCTTCCTTTTTGGTGCTCTTATCTTCAAAAATTGACATAGACAAACCAAGGATTTCCAATCTTTTCATATTTATCTTCATATATTTCCAATTTCTAACTTACGGTAGGCAAATTCACCCTCTAAAAATTATTGTTTTGTTTTGAAACATAGTAGTGTGCCATATGTATGATGTTATAATTTCCTCAAAATTTGCCTCAAAATAGCAAAATTGGTTGAAATTAAATTAGAAAGTAACATTGTCCAAAATTTCCTAGATTTTTTTACAAGAAAAGGATAATTCATTCCCCAAAAAAACAGTGTTTTATGAGGTATATGGGGGTTGATCAATTTGGGGTTTGAAGGGTTCAGGGTTTAAAAGCCAAGTCATTAGGGTCCAAAGTAAGTGTGTAGTTTGTACCAAATGTACATGCACCTCCATTATCACCTCAACTTGATAAAATTTTGCCCACGAATAACACCTGATTCCAGTGTACTGGATAGTCTTTTAAATAACCCTTTACGAAAATGAGGACTACCTATAATGACGAAATTTGTATGGGGATGCGACAAAGAAAAGACTGTTGCTTACATCAAGCGTGCTTTCAAACAATATCACAGTAAAGTTGCTAGTTCAGAGGTACCACCAGGAATCAAGGATTGAGCATCTCAAAAGTAATCTAGATGCTTGTTGTCGATGTTCTCATGAGCATCCGGTATATCTCAGAAGGCACAAAATATGTCTAGATTGGTATGGTGTTCATGTTAAACTGAAATGCAAGCATATCCCAAGATTTGTGAATGATCGAGCAACATGAAGGTTGTTGTTTGTTCAGAAGCTTCACATAAATGAATTTCTAGGTGTGATATAGAGTTGTTCCCCTATTTTTAGATCCTTTTCGACTACCTCCAACTTTTATCTTATAAACTAGCGATGTTTCTTTTAGAATGCATGATTGCTTAGAGTTCACACAGTGGGTCAGTAGATTTTAACAACCTAGTTGCTAATGGAGGGACTATGGGGGACTCTACAGGTATTGAGCAGTGTTGATGCGAGTTTTGGTCTTGGTCACAATTCGCAAGGTCCTTACCACAGGCCAAAGCTCGAAGAAAAACCTGACAGGCTTGGAAGAAACCCTAATAGTTATTAATCCTTGCTAAAGTGAGATGGACACATGAATGGGTGTTGAGATGGAGTTGAGGGTTGTCAAGAAGGATTTGCAATTTGCATCTGCAAATTCAAACACCAAGGTGGTTGACATGGTGTCCCCTGCACCACCATATGCTCCACCGGCCAAATTCAAGTAAGCATCTATAGTAAGGGCTATTGTAGAATCCAAATGTTGTATAAAACAAAGCCCGTTGCTCGGTGATTTTTATATGGCGAACTTGCATATGGTTGTTGTGGGCTCAATTTAACTGCATTACGTTACAATGGTTGTTTCTGGGTTTTCCTAACAAGAGTCCATGCTCCATCAAATATGGAATAACCTGTAGGGGACAATGTAAGAGTAGAAAGTTCCTTTTAGGACTGTTTTTGCTTTTAATGGTTAGGCATCTATTTGGTTGTGGCAGGTATGAATGGTACCAAACAACCAATTTGGTTGTGGTTTGTATTTTGGCAAAGGCAGCTGAAGAAGAAGATTTGAAAGTTCATTTCAGTGAACACATTGTATGTTCTAAGTTCTATATACTCCCACACCTTGATTTTGTTTCTCAAATAGTTTGGTTGTATGTTATATGGGCTTCTAATGACTTGTATGTGTTTCTAGATCAGCTGCACAATTTTTATAGCAGTTTCTTCACCCTGCATTGAACTGTCCAAAAGAATGGCTCCAGGCCTCTGTTATTAGGTCACTGTGTGTTTCTGAAGGCCCAGTGATAGATGGGCCAGTGTTAGGGTCTCTTTCCATTAGGCTGCTGTGATCACAGTTACACACAATGTGCTGTGATCACAACAGCCTAATGGAAAACCATTGACATATTAGCATCTTGTTTCTTGCTGCAGGGACAGTCGGTTTCCATTGGAGAGTTACAAGTGTTGTGAAAATATGTAGTTAATTAAAGGTCATATAAAATGATGGATGTTGTGATTTATTGTCACTTGCAGCAAATGATGGAATGTGTGTTGGCAGCTAGGCCTGGTCATTAATCTCAGGGAGCCATTGCCGTGCATGCTACAACTCCCCTTGTTTGGCAAGGTGACTAATTATAACTATGCCATTTGTGTTACAGTATAAGGATAAGCCATTTGTGTTACAATAGAAGGATAAGCACATTGCTAATGTGCCTAGGCTGCTCACTAGGTTAACTCCCACACGTTGACTGTGCAGGTGATCCCTGCAGAGTGTAAATATGCTTGCTTGAAAACCAAGTTGGAGATCAAACTTGTCAAGGCTACGAACATTCATTGGATGCAACTTGGGTGCAACACAAAATGCGGGACTGACTGGGACAAGTTAGAGGCAATTGTTAAAGAAGAGGTGGGTGTTTTTCAGTCTTGATATTTTGTGACAAATATGCCATATGGGTAAAACTATATGCACATTTTGCCTTTAGTAGTAGACCTGTGATCTAACTCGGGCTGGTCTTGATAGGTAAACCACCCACCACCTATACAATACACTACAATCCTAAACAAAGGTAGTGAAAATTGGGCAGAAAAGTACAACACATTAGAGGACCGAATATGTGAGCTTGAGGAGAAGATGAATGCAATGACCTTGGAGCTGAAAGAGGTATGCCAAACTATACTACGGAGTTCATCAGTTCCCTTGCCTACACAACCCAGCCACCTTGGTGCAAATCCAAAGACAGTTGCAGAGGTTGCAAGGTGGTTTTTCCCATCATGGGAACCACTTGAACCATGATTTTCTTAACTCCCTAATTTTTGATACAAAGCTGCTTGACGAGTGTCCATATTAAACCTGTATGGACCCTAAAATTTTCTGTGATATTAGTCATTGAAAGAGCTAAACCGATTGAAGTCAAATGTACCCAAGATTGTCACCTTAATGGCACTGCAGATTTGTGAAACCTTTTTGGACATCTCAGCTTGCAACATACAAGGTAGCTATTCCTTAGAGCAGCGCAGTCTAAAAGGATCTGAGTCCCTAGCTTGGGTGTCTGTATCTTGTGGGCATAATAGGACATTTTTCCTTTGAGCTTCATTCTCCTTCTAGGCTGCAAAAGCTCCTACCATTGTGGCTGTAGGGTAGAAGTAGTGAGTAAGGAATGATTTCCGGTCATGATCTCATACTTTGTGAGTAGCACCCAAAAGGTAATCACTGGACTCATCTTGTAATTGTGAATCATTCTTATGGAGTTTTCTTCAAATCTCAAAAAGATGAGTAAGGTGTGATGCCTTGTGACTTGATAGGATATTGCAAATGATGCAATGATGAGACTTTGTTAGCTTCAGTGGAATCATCCAGTTACCCATTTGATACTGCAAGCAAAGGGGCTCAGTGGGTAATTCATGGCCATGTACAGTGGGAGAGCAACAGATGCTACCAAAGTGGCTACGTTTAGAAAGACATGGCTGCTTCTGCTATTGACATTGGTGTGTTCTGTATGTAACCTATGGCATTTTTGGTGGGTGCAACAGAGTTGGTGATCTTGACGACTTGTCCAAGGTCCAGAGATGAGATTGGTTCTGGCCCTTGGACAAAAAAGAAGGGTTCAGGTTTTTTGTCAAATCAGGAGTCACAGGCTTTGTTTCAAACATCTTTAGTTTGTTCATATTGTTCACTGCTTGTCTTTGTTTTCTTTGTTCTAGTTTTCTTTGCAGCCAAAACATGGTGATTTGGACATGAATCAGCATGTCAACGATGTGAAATATGTTGGATGGGTGATGGAGGTAAGCTTCTTTTAGCCTGTTTTCTCAGAAGTCAAATAAAAGATACTTGTTTCTTTTATTGATTACTTACATACATACCTCAGTTTGTGATGACCAATGGTGTGTGACAGCTCCTTCTGAGAGCACTTGGCTTCAAGAGTAATTATGCTTTTTTACCTGATGTTTGGGAGATTTGGTGTTATATTCTGTTATCTAAGTGCCATGCTCATGCAGGATACTTGTTTCATTGTTTGGCTGGTCAATAGGAAATGTGGACACAAGGCTAATTCAAAATGTGGCTTTGGCTGCAGAGTGTTCCAATTATAGTTTTTGAAACTATGAACTTTCAATCATGACACTCAAGTACAGAAGACAGTGCAGCCAATCTGATGCTTTACAATCAATGTGCAGTCCTACATCCTGTGCTGCAAAGCTAGAGAAGGAAGCTAAAGTAGAGGTGAATGGAGCAGGTTGTTCATACACAGCTGGATCTCAAACATCAATTCTAGATGTTGCCAAGTGTGTACCTCCACACTTATAGTTTACACATTTGTTGCGATTGCAAGTTGATGGTGCAGAAATCCTCTAGGGTAAAACACAATGGAGATTAAAGAAGTCTAAACACTTACATTGAAACTGGGTGTTTTTTGTAGGGTAGAGAAGAATATTATAGGATATTTAAGTCTGTCATGATATGTTATGATAGGTGTGTTATGGAAGGGAAGGTAGGGGATCTAGTAACATTATCTGAGAGTTGTGCAATTCAACGCTTCATAGAGCCACCTCCTCGATACCCAAGAGTTACAAACCCTTTTACATTGTAAATTTTGAAATTTTGATATAGATATTTATTTTTGCCTTCCAAAGTGACTCCAAATGAATATAAACCCTGCTTCCAAAATAAGAATACAGTGTCATGCTCTTGCGATACACAGTGGATCTCAAAACCATTTGCGAATCATAATTTTTCGAAACACTGCAAAAGCCAAAAGACCAAATATACCATGTCGCAGACATTGCTACACTTTTACGGGTAAGATCATTCCAGAATAGGTTTGCGAAATCATAGATTTCACAAACTTTTAGCGGCATTTTGAGAATCCCGAAATGTTTGTGTTAGATCTTACATCAGAAATAGATAGACTTTTGGGTCGATTCGCTAAGTCGTTGCGGTGATGGGTTTGTTGCAAATAGTCTCCGATGTAATGTTAATCGCAAACTTTTAGCGGCATTTTGAGAATCCCAATTTGTTTTTGTTAGATCTTACATCGGAAATAGATAGACTTTTGAGTCGATTCGTTAAGTCGTTGTGGTGATGGGTTTGTTGCAAATAGTCTCCGATGTAATGTTAATCGCAAACTTTTAGCGGCATTTTGAGAATCCGAAAATGTTTGCGTCAGATCTTATATCGGAAACCAATAGACTTTTGAGTCGATTTGCTAAGTCGTTGCGGTGATGGGTTTGTTGCAAATAGTTTCCGATGTAATGTTATTCGTAAACTTTTAGCGGCATTTTGATAATCCCAAAATGTTTGCGTTAGATCTTATATCGGAAACAGATAGACTTTTGAGTCGATTCGCTAAGTTGTTGCGGTGCTGGGTTTGTTGCAAATAGTTTCCGATGTAATGTTAATCGCAAACTTTTAGCGGCATTTTGAGAATCCGAAAATGTTTGCGTTAGATCTTATATCGGAAACCAATAGACTTTTGAGTCGATTCGCTAAGTCGTTGCGATGGGTTTGTTGCAAATAGTTTCCAATGTAATGTTAATCGCAAACTTTTAGCGACATTTTGAGAATCCCAAATGTTTGCGTTAGATCTTACATCGGAAACAAATAGACTTTTGAGTCGATTCGCTAAGTTGTTGCGGTGATGGGTTTGTTACAAATAGTTTCCGATGTAATGTTAATCGCAAACTTTTAGCGGCATTTTGAGAATCCCGAAATGTTTGCGTTAGACTTATATCGGAAACCGATAGACTTTTGAGTCGATTCGCTAAGTCGTTGTGGTGATGGGTTTGTTGCAAATAGTTTCTGATATAGTGTTAGTTTCATCGCAAACAATGTATAGAAGCAGTTATAATCGAAAAAGTTTGCGATTTTATCAAGTTCGGGAGTTGTGAAGGACTTGCGATGGTACGGGTGCGAATGTTATGGTATCGCAAAAGGTTAAGAGCTTGCGAGGAATTATGGTTCGCAACAGCGGGCTTTTGGAAATTTCTTTCTTTGTTGTTTGTGATGATATTTGGATCGCAAAATAGCCCCATGTTGTTGTAGTGGGTGTGCCCAAACAAGGGGTTCTTATCCTTCCTTTGGGACATATTATTAATTTTGGATTCTAAATATATATTACATGCAATTTTAATACTAGAATCACATTTCTTGAAGATTCTTGTAGAATAACAATAAAAATTATAATTCATAACTATATATATATATATATATTGGCCACCATCCTAAGGAATGATTTTATTATTTTAATTTGAATTTGATAAAAAAAAATCTTTTTCTAATCTACGTATCTAAAAATTAAAACAAATTTTGTTTATACAAATTTGGTTCAACTTATAAACAAATAAAATTATAATTACTAGTAGAATGTTTATTTAAATGAGGAGAGAATTTTGTGCATGACCATTTTAGCTACACATTTGCAAGGTTGGAACAAGCTTTTGATGAAACCTTACTAATCATAAATAAATAAAAGCACACAAAAAGAGGGAAAACAAAAAACAAAATGGAAAGACTCACATCTAAGAAGACCAGAGAACCAACTAAGAAAGTGAACCACAAAAGGAACATTAAGTTCTCGAACCCCCTCTTGCCACAAAAAACATATAAAATAAGGAAATAGGTGGACCTCCTAAAATGATGCCTAACCTAGAAGAACCCTCACCTACTACCACAACACATCTCAAAATAGAAATCACCTATGCACATTGTAATGCCATTGACACCTTCATCCTATAAAATGTGTGCAAAACTTAAAGAAGAAGGCTTCTAATGCCCTTCACTCCCCACACCATGTTGGCACATCAATGAAAAAACTTGTCTAATTACTAGTGTAGACATTTGAATACCTCCATCGCTAAAAGGAAAAAACATGTATACTAGGAACCAATCACAATAAAGACCATCCTTTGCTTCACCTATAACTATTACCGCAACCCCTCAAAAATGAACAATTTGTGAAATAAATTAACTCGAATAGGATCAGTGATGACAACATTTGCCAATGTGCGAACACCATCAACTAATAATACAATCTCAACTCAACGACACAAAACTGAAGGACATGGAGCAAAAGGACATGGGTTTGCTCTTGTGAAACATGAAATCCCAAATTTCTCGTAATGGCCACAAAAACATATTGCACAACATCATGTGAAGTTGTCTTCTCCTCACCATGTGTGCAGTAAAAAAGGTGCATCCCCATAGGATCCAAAGGCTAGCTACAAATGTAGTGTGACACCCCAAGGAGTAAAGGATGGGAAAGACCCAACCTAGTGTGCAATGCAGTAGAGAAAACATCTTAAGGTAAGCAAATTAAAGGAATATTGGGTGGGCTAACAACCAAATGTTTGCACCCGGCCTTGCACATGACCTCAAATGTGTTCAATGTGAATCGAAAGGTAAATAAAAAAGGATGTTAATAAATGAATGGTCATGTAATCTCTTTGAAATATTTTCCTTCAACAATCGACATCTCTCTCGACCAACTATTCAAAGGGGGGGACACATGTTATAGCCCTTGAAGGAAAAAGCTTTTGCATTGATCTCATATGTGCGTAAAAAAAGAGGGACCCCGAACTACTTACACCTATCACCCTCGACAAAAATGGACAAGAATCCAATAAAAACTTGGAAGGTATGACATGGGCTACTAAGGCCCAACTCCTTAGATAGGTAATAAGAGCAATGACCTCTAAAGAATCAACCCTATACCCCCACTAGAAATGGGGAAAATCACATGTCGACGAGCAAAAAAGGCCTTAACGCACTTAAATGGGCTTGCACCCAAAAGCCTCAAAAATTCCCATTAAGGTAGAATAAAAAATGACAAATTGATTCCAAAACCTAAATTTGGGGGGGGGGGGGGGGGGGGGGGGGGACAATGAAGCAAAAAAAAAGTCTTTGGGCGAAACATCTAAAGAGAATACCAAACACCACGTGGATGTCCCCCTAATATCGAAAACACATTTATATGTCGAACATCCTCATTTAAAGCCCCTTGCAAAAGAAAAAGGAAAGGAAATAGAGCCAAAGGGGACACTAAAGGATCCTAATGCCATTACGATGGCAACAAATCTCAATAGGGGGGATGAATCCAAGAGGCCAAACAAATTTTAAACCCATTAAATCAAAATTAAACAACTAATTTATGAACACGTGTCATTATTTAAATTTTTTGTGTTCTCAAAATTAAAAATTCATTTGATTAATCTCAATCATTGAAGTTTTTGCCAATAGGATGATGACACGTGGCACACCATTGAACGTTCATTGATCATTTGACACGTGTTCATGTAACATCAATTATATGGTGACATGTGGCAATCAAAACCCACCTATTTTTATATTTTTAAATTTTTTATGAATGAAATCTAAATCATCCAATATATGGCTAATAAGATATTAACACGTGGTGCATAGGTAGGTAGGTGATAATTAAACCCTATTAAATAGGTTTACTTAAGTATGCAAGTAGGTTAAAAAGTAGCTAGACTTAGGTTATATAGGTAAGTTTAAAATAATCCGATTTAATTTTTACGTTTAACCATTTCACAAGTGTCAAGCTTTGTTCATTCGCACATCCCTACTGGCACTCAATCTTTGGCTAATACATAGTTATTGCTCATACTTATATGCTGAGCCAAATAGAATTTGAAGCCAAAGGATATGGGTTAAAACATTCCATTGCAAACCTCATGAATTAACCTAGTTGCACATTACATGCAACTATTGTATTAGATTATACCAGCCAGGGTAGGGCTCTATTGCATTTGGTGTCAAAATCAAACTTGAAGCCCTCCTCTTGGCGCATCTAACAAACTAAGAATCATTGAAAACAGATTAGAAATGAGAAAGTTATGGCCCCCCAAAGTAAAAGGGGTAAAAAACTCACCAAAAAAAAAACTATTGAACACTACAAAGGCCGGTTTTTAAACATCCAGAAAGTTCATTTTATGTTTTTTTTTGCTATTAGAGTTCCAATGTGATTTGTAGGACTTCAGGTGGCGCTCCTACAGCACTTTAAATCGTTTAAAATGAACAAGAAATAAGAAAGTTATGAGGTTTGAGAGTAGGAAGGGTCCAAAGAAAAGAAAAAAAACAAAAACGTTTTGTAATTTGGAAAGCTTATTTTTCTTCTTGTTAGTTTTTCATTACTCCTTTTCTTTTGCACTTCAAAGATGATTATAGGATATTTTAAATAATTATGATTATTTAATAAAAATATTATTTTAATATTATTATTTAGCTTAAATTAATAATTAACTTAGGATGTTTATATACTTGTAGGTTATTACTGTAGCCTATTTAAATTAATATTTTAACATAAATAATAATATTTAAATATATAATACTTATTGAGTATATATACATATAATTAATTATCACTGTAATTAAAATAAATGTTTAATTAATAATTATGATTAATATTATCATATTAATTGATTTTGAAAAAGAAAATTTAAATCAAATTTACATTTTCTGAGAAAATATTCCAAAATAAAATAAAATAAAACATATTTGAACCATGGTTTAATTTAATTTAATTTAGCTTAATTTAATTTATCCATAATTAATATACTCTAATTTAATTTAACCCAACTTGATTCAGCCATAATTAGTTTGGTTTAATTTAATTTAACTTAATTTAGTTTATCCATAATCATTTAAGCCTAATAAATTTAACCATGGTTAATTTAATTTTAATTTAATTTAGTTTAATTTTTTAAATCATTATTAGTTTAATTTTAAAAAATTTAATCATGGTTAATTTAACTTGATTTAATTTAGCCATAATTAGTTTAGCCTAACTTAATTAACCATGGTTAATTTTATTTTAATTTAATTTAGCCATAACTATTTTAGCCTAACTTAATTTAACTATGGTTAGTTTAGCCTAATTTAATTTAGTTTAATTTATTTAAGCCATTATTAGTTTAAATTTTTAAAATTTAGCCATTGTTAATTTAACTTGATTTAATTTAGCTTAATTTAAATTAGCCATAATTAATAGAGCCTAACTTAATTAACCATGGTTTTTTTTTTTTGGGTTTATTTAGCCTACATTAGTTTAGCCATGGTTATTTAAACCTAGGTTAATTTAGGCTAGCCTAAGTTAGCATGGGGTTAACTTAGTACTAGAGGTACATAACACTATTGTATATAACCTATGTAGATATATTAAGTATAATAATTTAAGTATGTATAAGTTTAGGCCATTATTTTTATGACACGTGTCCATGTTGTATAGATTTAGTTGCGTGTTAGATGCACACACAATCGTATGGCCCAAAAATTATACAATACCAAATTTATAATTGCAAATATGACCAATATAGTTTGTAAACGACAATTAGTTGCATGCCAGTTGCGTAGTGACTGGTTGCAAATGACAAGATTTCTAGTAGTGAATTTAGTTTGACCAAATTTAACATAAATACCTTACTTTTGCCATGTTTAACCTAATATAGCCTAGTTTAGCCAAATATAATTTTGTATAACCAAGTTTAGTCTAATATAGCCAAGTATAGCTTAATTTAACATGGTTTGATTAAGTTTTACTTAAATAACCTACTTTTGTCAAGTTTCACATAATATACCTTAATTTAGCCAAATATAATTTAGTATAGTTAAGTTTAACTTAATATAGCCAAGTATAACCAAATATAATTTAATTTGCCAATTTTAACCTAAATAACCTATTTTGCCAAGTTTAGCCTAATATAGCCAAATTTGGCATAATCTAACCAAGTATAACCTAATATAATCTAATTTAACCAAGTATAGCCAAATATAACCTACATAACCTATTTCTGCCAAGTTTAACCTAATATAGACTAATTTAACTAAATATGGTTTAATATAGCCTAATTTAGCCTAATATAATCAAGTATAACCAAGTTTAACTTAAATAACTTAGTTTAAACAAATATAGGCAAGTTAAAGCTAAATAACATAGTTTTGCCAAATTTAACATTTATAATTCAACGCAATATAATTTAGTATAACCAAGTTTAACCTAACATGGTCAAATACAGTGCCAATTGTTTATGTAGTTGTATTTTCCGTGTTTTGGCATAGTGCATAAAGGCCAAATGGGAAGCAAAATGACCAAAGGCAAAGGAGATGACATGGGCTAAGCCAAGGATGAATGTCATTGGCTAAAGAAAGGAAGAAACACGAAGGGAAAACCCCTAAAGAACAATGCAAAGCATGAAAATGAATAAAAGCAAAGAGAGGCCTTACAAGAAGGTTGCCTTATCATGTGCCCACAAAAGAAAGAATGATCGACAAAATACCAAAGGATGAATGATGACTAAAGTACAAAATAACTTGAAGGCCAAAAAAAAATGAAAAAAAAGAAAAAGTTGGGACAACTCCCCCCCCCCCCCCCCCCCCCCACTTATTACCCAAAGTTTTAAAAAGATGGCCTTATGTCGCAACCCTAGCCTTGGCTCGCAACCAAGGCAAGGGCTTGCGAAGGTGCAGACCAAGTATGAAACCCTAGAATCACATTTCATGGTCCCAAGAGTGCAAGAAAGTGTGAGGGAATGAACCATCACACCGCCAAGTGAGCTCCCACTTTGGGAGTTGGAGTCCCGGTGGACTTCTAAATCTTTAGAGAGTGATTGTAAAGGTCAAAACCCATCAAATGGAGGAATTCTTTATATCATTGGAAATCTCTTGGAACATATATGTTTAAAATGGGCTTGCATGACCCATTTGCACACTTAGCACACAAGTTATAGCCAAAAGAAGGGTCAGGAGTCAAATTGGCAAGTTGACTCCCGACCATTAAAAGTCAAGAATTACCTCAATTTCCTTATGTGTAGGTGGCGTGCAACATACCATTGGAAAGCCCTTGACAAGGGCTACAACTTTGCTTCAAATCTCATCTCAATCGAAGCTCTGCACGTAAAGCTATGGGCCCCCAAAGTTACGGGAGTCCCAATTATGGGAATTTCGAGACTCCCACTTGGGAGTCCTAGGACAAAATGACATTTGGGTGCTGGTCCCATGTCCATGCATAGAGTATATTATAAGGGGGAAGGTGATGGCTTCCCCCCAAGTTTGGGCCATGGTGAGTCTTGTGAGTCCATGTTTGCCCGTGGTTCATTCATGCACCAAAATGCTACAAATACGCACTAACCACTTATTGTTTGGTTTGTGCAGGTCCGTGTGAGTAAATGAAGTGCTTGTCAATATTCCTAATCCCATTCCGGAGCTCCAGCACACCCCTCTACCCTCGAAGTGTTACGAGCCAAGGAGTGCACCCTAATTCCTTCTCCTTCCGTTGTCTTCACCTTTGGACTCGTAGTTGAGTCCATCAAGGAACTTGGGGGTGCATCACCTTATGTGATATGGTGTTGAAAAATGTTTACAATGTTAACCTAAAATACCACCCAATCAAGATGGGCATCCAAAGTGGCCCCAATACCATGGACCATAGCCTCACAACCACCTTTAACTGCCTACCCAACTAATATGGTAATAAATGAAAAGTAAATGCATCATGAAACTATAAGCATAAAGCCTTGCTCACCAATGGATATAATGTTTTTCCATTACAATCGAATGTATACCACTAGAAGGCTTGGCCAAAGCCATTAACCCCAAGAATTCAAACCACAGACCTAAAGTGTAATGGTGGCCACATGAAAACACAACTAGTGGAACTAAATGAAGTTGCTTGTTAAATCCATAGGGTCAAAAGAACCTTGAAGATGTTCAAAGACCATGCCAAAAAAACCATCAACCAATAAATGAGACATGCGTAAAAATGCCAACCTAAAAGAATCCATGGAAAGTGTAAAGTCTAAATTAGGTTAAGAGTCCAAAAAGGAATCCGAGCAAGGGGAATCCATGTCTAGTGGATGCAAAGTTAGCAAACCCACTGATCATTTTTAAGGACGCCAAAGCTAGGGCAAGATGGGTAATAACCCCAACATCACACACAAACTTCTCAATTCACCCAAGGTTAAACTTCGTCACAATTGACATGGGGGGTGCCATAAGGGTAGAATCTAAATCGAACAAAATAAAAAATATGCCCACAATTGAGGACAAGGTTGCTACTTGTAGTTGTGCCCACAAATGGTGCTCTGCTTTAAGTTATTTCCAATCATTAGAAAAAAACCATCGAAAGCACACTTTAGTTTCTCTATGCCTAATTGATACCCCATAAGGGGAAAGGATAAAAATATTAATAAAGAAATAATAAGAATAAGTGCCACGCCACCACATTAAATGGGTTATGTGCAAGGTGATCAAAAGGAAGGTGAAAAGCAAGTTGCACCTCTTGCTAAAGAACGAAAGGGATGCACATGTACAAACGCGACTAACGAAGGCCCAAATGGAAAACATTCAAAGGATTTAACACCAAAATCCAAGCCCATGTTGCTAGGGGGGGGGAGGGCGCCAAATAAAAGATAAGAAAACTTGGAAAGCCACTTAAAGGGAAAATTTAATAAGCCAAACAATGTTTTTGATGCTAAGTTGTATCATGTTTGAAAAATAAGACCCCACAACCAAATCATGGAACATCACAAAAGGCCCCACCCCTAGCCCCAAGGGACAATGAAATACTAAAAAGGTTACAAGATGTTTGAGGAATCGAACTAAAGTGAGAATTCAACCTCCATAATGTTGAAGGAAAAAGAAAAAAAGAAGACATAAACAAATAATAATAATAAAGAAAAAAACAAGGAAAAGAAGCTAGAAAGAAGGAAAGAGGGGGCCAAAAAAAAAAAGAGAAAGAAAGAAAGGAAAGGAAAAAAAAACCTTAAACCACCATGTTGCTCCCACTTGTTGACCCAACTTTCCTACCATTGCCAAGACATCTCCCTCATGCACTGACGTTCTTCCTTCCATCGTTGTTTTTTCTTCCAATGTGCAATAATGTATTTGTGGATGACAATTTTCCCTTACACTACCCCTACTCGAACCCGCCATCTTGCTTGCTTGTAGCATGGTTGTTTGCCAGTGCACACAACAACACAAGTCACAACCTTTTCCTTTCCATTCCTCTTGTTGCAACTCCTCCTCCTCCACTTGCTCCAACTACTACTCTTATGCAACTCTTGCATTTCTCCATTCCTTTAGGTATGTTCCTTTTCAAAATAAAATCTTGCAAACCTTTTGAAATGATACCCAATTTCACAATACGGCACCCAATTTGGTAGGAAATTAGAGGTTGTTCATTTTTTCCTTTTGTATTGCAAGTTCCCAAACTAACACCCTTGTAGAAGGCTATATTGGATGTTACAGAAAACAATAGGTTGAAGTCTTTTTCCGGGTTTTCAAAGCAAAAGACAATAATTGAAATTTTGCAAAAATTGAAGGAAAGAGCGAAAGAGCTTTTAATCGACAACAACAATGCCTCTCAAAAGCAAGTAGACATGCTTCTAAAGGAACACCAGACACCTCTAAGATCTATTCCCAAAACCCAAGCTCCTAGACTTGGATCTCACCCACCTTGCATTTTCACATTGTTCAAGAAATAATATCACCCTATTGAGGATGATGCACCCAAAGGCAAAAAAAACTTCTCAACTAGTTCTTATTTTTAAATTGTTTTTCATCATGTCAAAAGAAACAACTTGATCATTCCACATTGTTGTTCTTCAACTATAGAGCCAAATAGGATAAAGATGGAAAAAGAACATAGTGTGTGTCATCCTTGCGCTTGCACCTCTACCATCTTCCCCTCTCTAACACCAAACAAAAAAACCAATAAACAATGAAACAATAGTTTTTGTGAATGTTATAAAATATAAAAAAAAGATGAACATGAAGCTGAAGAATCAAAAGTTGGTAAACAATGGAGTAAAAGTTTACTATGAACAAATCTTCAAGTTGACAAATTGTTTATAAATCAATGCTACAAATACCTATCTAGCAAAAATGTGACATAGTTGTGTTTCTTCCTTACATTTATCTATCAACAACTAGAATGAAAAGGGAAATTATCATACAACACCAAGTTATGATCTATGAAAGAAAAAAATGGTGTACAAGGTTACAATGCATTATTTATCCAACTTGTGGAAAAAAATGGAACCAAATCAATGGTAGGTATTAATTTGAATTGTGCAAATCAACATTATACCAATTATAATCACATTAGGCATAATATCGAATGTCAAAATTAAAAGGAGGATACATTGATAGAACTAACGGCCATCTATAAAATCCCTTAAATTGTCATTAAAATATATTTTTTGAATGTGCCATATGTCATACCATGTTGATTTATAGATTATTGAACAAGAAGTTAAAAATGAAAATTATGTTATGAAATAAAATATTATTACATTAGGCCTTACACCACCCAATAACTCACAATGTAGCAATTAACATGGTAGTTATAATGGTTATTAGGAATAAATTTGTACCAAAATATTAAACATTTAAGTAGAAAAAACCTTTAAACCTAAAGGTGCTACTAATTGGAATGAAGAAGAATAGCTACCAAAAAACCTTCACCAATACAATAGATGGGTAAGTCCGTGTTAAAAGGAACCGAACCCAACTCCCTTTCTAAAAGCATAGGAGTAAAAAGTTGACATTGCAAGGTAACATGACATGCAACCATGACACAAAACTTATGTTTGAATTACATTTTCAAATTTTATAATTTATTTTTACATTTATCTAAGGGGTATAGGGAGGAAACATGCAAATTGTGAAATTTATAATTTCATTTTACATGAAATGATAATCCAAACCATGTAAAGTGTTTAATAATTATTCAATTTATATTCATATGAAATTTCTAGATCATTTGGAGAATTCTTATTCAATTTAAATTCAAGACCTCATGAATGGTTACAAGCGTTAAATTAATCAATATCCACCTTCAAATGTTGATAGAAATCATTCATATTTTTATACATCATTCTTGAATGCATGTCACAAATCATGAAACATAGGTTAAATGAAAATATTTATCGAATCCTAAGTTAAATTAGAATTTTAAAAATTTATTATTCAAGAGTAATTACACTTGTAATGACTCATTTTATCATAGATTTACTTAGATCCAACAAGATGAACCCCCAATCAAAATTAATGTTAGACATTCCAAGGACTTGAATATTATTTGGGCATTAATATTTGACACAATTGCACCTTAGGTCTTTCTTAATTGGTTTTATTTTTCAACCACCAATACAATTCATGGAACAATTAAAGTTGCTAGAGAAATTTTGAAAGATATAGGGCAACAAGTTTTTGATACCAACCATTTGTTTAATTTGGGTCAACTACTGAAAATTACACTAAATTTCAAAATATTTTTGTTTTAAAAATTTCAAACCTATAAAACCATTGATTATCATTTGTAAATCAAAAACAATGTTGGGAACAATTACCTAGGTCTATGTTCAAAAAAACATTTAAGAAGATGTTTTACTTGAAGGAGGTGCCTAACTAAACATTATCACACAAAAATTGAGGATTAAATTAAGATTACCTAAACCTCAACATGCACCCTATATAATCTCAAGATAGCAAATTAAACCACCATTAGACCTATAGGTTTGATCAAGGATTTAAGTCGAATATCTACTCATGGTATTCCTTATAATGTCATTTTGATCATTATTCAAAATAAAGTATTAGATTTGACTTATTCTATGTTACCTATTAAACCATGGTGGAAGTATGTAGAAGACTTTTATGATTGGGGTATCAATTTAGTTATTATACAGGGAAATTGTATAATCAAAACCATAGTTATCACTAAGCACTTTAATAGTTAAACCAGAAGACCATACATATTTTCGTGTTATGATTTCTAAAAAGGTGTTACTAACGAGGTAGAAGATTTGGTGTTTGCAATGAAGTCACAATTTTTTAAAATTGGAATTATATAATGCAAAAACATGGTGGCATCACAATTAAAACCATAAAATCAATTTTTTTTGTATAAAATGACAAACTATTAAATTTGAATCAAATCCAAATTAAGTATGTCAATTTTGACTATCAAAAAATGAATTAACCAGTCAAAAAAACATTATGTTGGACACATGACATATATAATGGCACCCATGTGGAATTGTTTAACTTACTAATGTGAATAATGTGACAGTTAAAATTAATCATTTAAATATGGCTAATTGTGATTATAATGTTATTCTTTATGATGTGGCAATATTAGATTAATAAATGACATTAATTATGGATCTCCCATTTTCAAATAATATTTGTAATGATTCACATAAAAATAAAAACAAAGGACAATAAAGGAAATATACCAAAATGACATGTGAGAACATGAAGTCTTTTTATTTATATTTAACATAAAATATAAAAGATAATTAATGTATATGTGAAACTTCAAATAATTAAAAGATGTTATTATTGTTAAAAATATGTATACAAATTTTATTGTTAGAAAATTACATATATATAATTGCATGAACTTATAATTTTAGTTGCCTTAATCATTTTGCCCAATCGCATCAATTAATAATTTTAATCATTTTGAATAGTTAGTTTTAATCATTATTTAGATTATGAGTTTAATACTCATGAATCGATGGATGGATTGTAACAAAGGATGAACAATTCATCAAGATCAATTTGGAACCTTGGAAACTACAAAATAGGTGAAGATAAATGTTAAGCTAAAACCAACATAATCCCTAACATCAGTAGATTAACTTCAAGAACTTAAGGATGTTTTTTTTTGGACCTATAAATATTTAAAAAAGAATTCCACCAAAAATAGCCCAACATCTTATTGAGTTGCATATTTCTATACCATTAGCTCTTCAAACCAAGTGTCGATTGAATCTTAAATATGCCACTAATGTCAAATAAGATGATGGGGTAAAAGCATGCTACACTTGACCAAAATGGGCAATTGAAAATCTATATTGACTGTCCAAATTAATAAAAAAAATGTTTTAATTAAACTAAAGAAGAAACATGGGTCGTTGGATCTTGTCAAACTTAGAATAGTTACAACTATTAAAACATATTTGGGGGTAATTGTGTCAATTATCATAGAGTGAGACTTTCAAATTTCGTCATTCCTTTTTACACTAGGACAAGGGATGAAACTCATGTGCTTCTATTGTTGCGTTCTACTCACATCTAATGTGTCCTTCAACACAGGATAGGGGCAAGATTGTGTTTTCAAATGCTTTGGTGACTAAGGCATCATTAATTCTTCCAAACTAGGAATCAATTCAAGAAAACGATTACTACAATTCCAAGTAAAAATGGGAGGAGCTCTAAATTTTTTGCCAAGCCACAACCTACATTGTCAAGTAATAATAAGTTTAGTAGCAACAAGTATGGGTCCACCAAGTCCAATAGCTATTTGAAAAAGGTGAAACAACTTTAAGAACTAGAAGACTTATTTTTACTTGGACATCTCCAAGAGGTCTTCTGGTTTCATTGTTCCCTTGTATGCAAAGGTCCTAAAACTTAACAATGGTGGTCATATTAGATGAGGAGAGTTTGCAAAGTGTTATGAGTTTTGTTTAGAAGGTGTAAGTCCTAAAAGAATTAGGATTCCTACAGATGTTACAATGGAGGAAGTGCATTATTTTTTGGACTTATGCACAACAAAAATGGGTATAGTTATGTTTTTATTGAAGATCCCACAATGATTGCAAAGGTGGAGTCCCTATGGATGGTCATTCACCAAAATCCATTTGTTTTTATTTCTAGGATCATTTCGTTGGGTATGGCAAGAGGGCTGGTGATGGAGCTTAATAAAGGGAGAAAGATGAATTGGGTGATGTACATTGAATGGACAAATCAGGAACAACAATGACGAAAAAGTTCTATGGTAGAACTTTTGAATGACAAAGAATATGACACCAAAAATGCAGATGAAGAAAACTTGTTTGGCAACAATAATTGCCAAAATGTTGCACCTAAAAAGATCGTGTAGTACCTCAACTTCATTGAGAAGTTATTGTTAGAGGTTGAGGAGCAAGAAAGCATGAACAAACAAATAAAACAAGACATCTTGCTCACTAAGTGATCTGCAAATCCTACAACTCTTGAAATTGATGACATTCATAATGTTAAAAACCTTGTAACTACAAAAGAAAATATGTACATATGAGAGATCATATGATTTCTTTATAGCATACTATCTATCAACTGAACATTAATAGCAAACTAACACCATTTCTTGTTGATCATGTGTTAAAAGAGTATTGCGACATGTTATGACCTGACATGTTTTTTATAACATTTAGTTGGATGCCACTCACAAAATGCAACATGTACTCCCCATCATATGCAAAGTGTGGAAGCCAATGTGAAACTCATTTCAAGATAAAAGAAAAGGATTAGTACTCTAATATTATTTTTTCTACTATGTAAAAACCAAGGCATGGAACTTCCAAGATTTCACAATTCAACGTTGACTAGGTAATACCATGCTAAGTAGGCCTCGCAGTTTGAAAACATTTGCTATCCTTTTGTTGAACTCCCTATTTGCTCTAGCTAGTCCCTTTTAGGATACAACTTTCATAAGTGCCAACATTCATTTGAATTGCATCACATTTAAATGTAATCCAAAAATAGAACAAAGATTCAAGTCTAAAAAGATCATGTACAAGAATGTTAAGTAAGGGCCACCAAATAGATCTTATACATAAAATAACTCTTTGAATACATGTATTTTAATATTCCTTTCACCAAACCATATCAACATGCCTTTTCAAACTCAAAAAACAAAGGAGCAAAATTGTTGATTATAAAAGCTTTGAAAACATTTGACTACATTCCACAAAATGAAACCAATTTTGACATTTTAGTGCATCCTAAACTATCAAAACAACTTCTAAAGGCATACTCCTTATGCCACACTTACTTCATCCAAAAAAAAATTGTATCCATGGGATCATGTCTTCTTGCAACCCTTCTTTGTGACCCTGGACATTGCATGTCGAATGGTTGTTATAACATTGACCCTCTCATGAACTAGTTTCAATTTTCTCTTACTTGCATTCTTCTTCATTGGTGACTATCCATGCTTCATGACCTTTTTGGACTTGCCAACATTGCAACCCTTTAATTTCTTTCGACAAGGTTTATTGAAACCATCATTAATTTCTTCATGGTTCTCTTTAGTCTCCTCATCATGTTCTTCATCATGCATTCCAAGTTTGTTATATTTTTCCCCATCATCACCTTCCTTAAGACTTCGCTTTGATAATTTGAACTCTTTCCAGATGGATTCATTCACAACAGTAGATGGTTTGGACTTTAGATGAAAAGAAGGTAGTAACAGTTTGTTGGGGTTGGAAATTTCTACAAGTTCTTTGATTGCTAGAGGTTTCAGTTGAAGGTTGCCAACACTTGGATTGATAACTTGATTGTTGTTGTTCAAGATGGATGGGCATTTCATAATTGAAGGCTAATTCTCTAAGAAGGACAATGCTCCCTAATATGGTCAACTCAACAATGGAAACACTAAACATAATCCATTCAAACAACACAAGTCCATTAATTAATTGTGCAAATTAGTAGTTAGTGCATCCTCAATTATGAAAAAAAGAAGATAAGGAACTCAAGATTGAAACCATTCCTAAAAACTATGACAAAATTTATCAATTTTGGACTGTCATACATTGTTACAAACTTTTTTAGACTATTGGAAAGTCATCGACATATGAACTATGGAGGGCAATGGATTTACAAGCACACCAAGTTTACATGTTTTCGTGGAACCCTAAACTAAATTTGTGGAGCTTAACATTTGGACTTTGTTGAACACACATATGGAACTCAATGGAAACATATGCACACTTACATGTTCATGTGGAACCCTAAACTAAATGTGTGGATCTCAATGGAATTGCATGCAAAGACATGTTGTTTAGTGGAATAAATAAGTAGGAGCAACTACTTCCATGGAACTTCATGGATTCATGTGGAACTTTAATATAACTTTGTGGCTCAATTACTAACTTTTGTGCACATATAATCTACTATTGTGGAGCTCAATGGACTTGTGCAAAACCCTAAACTATTTCAATGGAACTTAAGGGACTAATGTGCACATAGTAAATACCTTTGTGGAAAAAAATGACTCTTATGCAACCATGAACTAAAAATGTGGAACTTTTATTGACCTATGCACACATGAACCTCATTTTTGGAAATGCACTAAACTCTTATGCACTCTGAAATCAAACTCAAACCCTAACTTCCATCAAAATGCAATGCATTATATATTGATTACAAAAAACCATGAAGTAATCTTGAAAAAAATGTTTTTGTGGACTTTGGTAAAACATTCTGCATAACCTAATCAACAAAATATGCAAAATGAAAAAATTAAATCAAGTTGATTTCAAGAAAAGAAAAGAAAATAACCTTTGGGAGATACAATGTAATGCTTGGGAAGCTTCAACCTTGAGGTTTTCAACATTGATTGCTTTGCAACCATGTTCATTCCATGCTTTACAATCCTGGCAAAACTCCACCAAGAACCATGCATTTCTTCATTGTAATAGGTGAATACATTTTGTTGAAGTGTTAAAATGAGTAACCATGCACTAGCAGTGATACAAATGTTTGCAATAAGCAAACTTTCCTACCCAAATAGGTGAAAAACCTAGCCCACAATATAAACATCACTCAATCATAAAACATTCCTTAAAACCTACTTCATGCGCTCAATAAGTTGGGAAGGTAGTGACATAAGAAGGCCATTCTAATGACCTAAACGACCATGTTCAAATTTCCAAACAAGATTTTTTGTACCATCACAATTTTGCTTATGGGAAGCAATTTTTTGTTCCAAACTAAACAACCTACTATTCTAGAGTTCTGCATCTTTACATATTCTCTTGTATTCTATTGCCCCTCCAACTACTAACCACTTGAGAACTTCAACAAAATTTTGTGTAGCTTGCACTTGTTGTCTCAAATCAATAGAAACCATTGGGTCATCCAACTTGCTCTCTAATTCCACACTCAACATTGCTAGCCTCTCCATCTCTTCCTTCAAGTTATTGTTGCAATTTTCCATCAAAAGAATTTTCAAGGTTTTATCTATGGCAGTTCAACAAGTACAGAGGTATTGGACCATGATGAGGAGATTGAAGTGGGGCCTAATGGAATAGTTTAGGAGGAGGAAGTGTAGATCGAAGAACCACAAGACCTCAAAAATGGAAGAACTTAGGAGGAGGAGGTGAAGATAGAGAAACCACATGATTTCAAAGGCGGGGGCTAAGAGGAGAAATAACCATAGAAAACTCAATAACAAGAATAGGTGGAGCCTATTCCAATAATAGAAGAAGAGGTATCCAAGATATAACTCTTGGAAGTAGAACCATAAATTGAGTTAGTGGAGGAGAAGGTTAGAATTGTGGGGATAGACGTACATGTCAAAACTGCAAAGCCAAAGGTGGGTATAAAACCATTGGTTGCTATACAAGTTGAGACTACAAAGACTGTAGTAAAAGAGATAGATGTTTAGAAGGATATGAAATACTCTCATTTCATTTTTTGTAATTTTACAAGGATTTTGGGGACAAAATCCAAATAACAAAGGGGGTAATGTTAAGGGGGGTAGGATGAGTACATGGTTTGGATGAACAAAACATTTGGATAGGGATTGATCATGGAACATTGTTAGTTTGAATTTTGAATTCTTATTGTTTTTGGAACCATGATGATGTGAATTGGGATTGCCCAAAAGGGAGAATTCTAGGAAGAAGGAAGGGAATTTTTAGACATAGTTTTGGGATGAGTAGGAAGAATTGTCAGTACTTTGTAGTAAAAAACCACAAATTTTGTTTTGGATATATCACAAAATTTATTTGTAGTTTTGATTTCATTTTCAACAAAACATGGAATTTTGTTGTAGTTATGATTCAGTTTTCAAAATAGAGAAGTATAGATTTTGTAGTGGCCTCTATGTTTAGATTATTGTGTGAATTTGTTGTTTTGTTTATGGAGTTTTTTATAATGTATTATAAGGTGTAGATTTTGGTTATATGAAGTAACCACGAAACTAATGTTTTAATGAATGATAGAGTTAAATGTGTTGAAAATCCAAACAAAAATAATGAATGTATGCATGTGAAGTGCAAATTTGTTGTTATAGGAGTGTGGAATTCTACCATCTATGTTAGTTAAATCCATGTTCAAATTCAATAAATCATTGTTGATCCACAACAAATCATGTATGTGACGTGGCATAATATTCCATGACAAGGCATGGAATATTTTGCCACATCATATATTATTTCCACATGGAAAATATATATATTGGGAATATTCTATGAAGTGACATGGAACATTCCTTAAAATTCCTTCATGCTTGCTCACTTGTTCATGTGAGCATGTTCACCTACTCACCTACTAGTGTCCTTATTTGCATAGGTGTTTGAAGTTGAAGATAATATAGTTTTGACCTCAAATACAAGCTTTAATGTTCAAAATGGTCAACTAAAGGTTATGAGTAATAAAGATTGCATAAGGGATTACATAATTCATTTTGTTCTCTACTTCATTGATTACATTTCTCCAAAAGAGTAGATTCAAGTTAAAATATTTGTTTAGAAATCTTATACTTGTCCATCTCTAATAACTAGATATCTTGTTATGTTTTTGGAGTAACTAATTTATAATATTCTCCTCTTCCTTACAATTGTGAATCACTTCCAACTTTATCCTTGATCTCTCTTGGGAGAATATAATCTATGTTTCAATTTTTGTATCTTGCATTATTTAATACTTTGGCAAATTTGGCAATTGTCTTTCATTCATTCTAACAATGTCACATGCATTTTATGTTCACACAATGTATAGCCTTTCCACTTATGAGGAGAGATGAGGAATATGTTTAAATTTGGAAGGTCATTAGTGTTTTGAATAATGCCAATGTACATTCCTACATTCTTTATGATGATTCTTCCATGTACTTCATATTTGCGAACAATTGTGTGATTTCCAAACATTTTCCTAAACTAAATTTCATGTCACAACCTCATATGCAATACAAGAGTTTGAGACATGTGAGGGGAATTATGTGTCATTGTATGAGGACTTATGACACAAGTATTTTGAAGAAACCAAAATAGGTGAATAAGTGGGCAAATGACTTTGTCATAATAGCTCTTTCCCTTTAGATTTTGTGCCATAATGTGTAGTCACAAATATCTCAGTGGTCAGCCAACCCCACTTAACCCAATTTTAAGACTTTGGAATTCATTGCATGAAATCTGTAATAATGTTGCTAAACATTAACCTAGATATTGGCACATGGGTTGACATGGCAAAATATTCAAAATTTGTCAACAAATATTCAATTATTATCATGACATGGCATTATATTTGGATCTATCGGAGATTATTTTGGCCTTATCATGAGAAATAATTTTATGATGTGGAAGGAATATGCCAATGAATATTCTTTCTACTCATGTTCATTTGCTTGCACTTTTGTTCATTTGATCACCAAATAACATCCATGCAAGTTTATCCAACAAAACCTTAAATCATAATGATACAATTCCACCCATTCTTGAGTAGAATGCGAACATACTAATTTTTTTAACATAATTCCCATGCTAAAAAAAATTCTTCAAAAGAGACATCATTCAATTGATAAATTTCATTTTCACAGTTATAATGATAATATATATTTTTGCATTTTAATCGCATTTTAATTGAAGAAGATCCTTCAATATCCATATTTTAACAAGCCCATTAATGACAATTATCTTTCATACAAATGAAATTGTTCACCCAAATTTTCACTTTTTGTAGATAGTAAGCCATAACATGTCTATTACTATAATGGGGTACATTAAGGTAACCGGTCTATTGAGACACCAGGTAACAAGACTATTGTTTAAACCAATAGCTAGTAACCATTTTCCAAACATTTTTTTGTTTCAACAAATCAATGGTTAAAGTATGGTTTTTCAATGTCCACATTGTTGTGTTACCATGAAGTTTTGTCAAAAATAATTCTTTGAATACTTATTGGGAGAGCCTTGAATTGATCAATAAAGCAATTCCAATCCTTGTCATTCACTTGGTTTATGGGTGTCAATAGAAATCCTTTAAACGTCCACCCATGTTCATAAATATTTTATTGATAATTCATTTGTTTTATCAATTAGAAGAATTAAACATTCCCATGGTGTGACACAACAAAATTGTAACAATTATTTAAGTCTAACCATTTTGGCATTCTCTTTGCTTGAATTTTTTGCAATCCATTGTTCCCAATGGGAAAATAATTTTAAAAAACACAAACCTTATTTGCACTTATGTTTATCAAGTTTTTTGTTATGTCAATTCTTGGATGTTCAACATGAATAGCCTCAAAGTAATCGTGATGATGTGTTGTTTATCATTCCATGCATTAAAAGTAATTATGTAACAAAAGCATAATCTTGATACAAGCACGTTTACTTTTACCATCAGATAAAGTATTTAAAAGACATATTCCCAAACATGGTTGCCGAATGTTAGGAATATTTTTTTTGGGGTTGCTTGAAATATATTGTTATTGGGTTCTTGCCCCTTCTATTACACTAAGCACCATGTGTTAGGGTAAACATGGCAATGTTCAATTGGGGAGATTTTACTGCAGTTGCATTATACTACAACTATTCATTTTTGTTGGGTTGATACATGGTGGGGTGGACCAATTTGACACACATGATTACTTTTTAAAAAGCTCAAAATTGGGTCATTTTTCCTTTCTTAGTCTAAGATTGTAAGTAAGTAAAATGTATTTTTTCCATGTCATCATTGGTACCCATAAACTTTCTTTTCTTGGGTGAAAACCTTTTATGGTATATCACACATGACGAAAAGGGCCTAGTCCTTACTACAATCCTTTTTTATCATGTATTTTGATCTCCATAAAATATAATGAGTCAAAAGTTGTCAAAATTTTCAAAAGGACTATATTTTAGATCATTATAATCTTAGATTTCATCATAATCATCCATAAATGTGTCTTTACATGGTAAAAAAATGACTAGGTAAAAAATATAGAAAAGGGTGATGTTATGACAAAATTTTGCTACACCTTAAAATTTTTTGACCCTCCTTTAAACATGTATATAAAAATTGCTTAAAGCACATCTTCCTTCAATATGATATGGACTTTCTAGAAAACCATGTTTTTTAACCTTTTCAAAAGTCCATAAGCAAAACCCTACCATTACTATCATGAAAATTTCCCTCCTTTAGCTTCCTTGAGATGATATCTAAGCATACTCCTTAAAGGTAGATAATTTTTAAAAAAATACCAAAGTTACGTCCTCATCTTCACCACCTCCATCAATTTTTTTTACTTTTATATTTTATGGACATAATTGGTTATATCCGCTTTAACTATTTTTAATAGAAATTGTCTTTGACTACTTTCATTTCAAAAAGACAACCTCAATTATTTTCTATCATGATAGCCCTATTTTAGCAGTCTTGTTCAATAGTCAGTCTTTAATAGTGTATCTTTAATAATTTATATTTGGCTATCCTTAATTTTGTTGATTTAATTTCCTAACAACCCACTATTATTTAGGTGGGTGTTAGTTTAGACATAACTATAGCCACCCAAAAACTTGTTGTAAGTATTATGACACTTGAATAAAGAATGATCCTTATTTCAAGAATGATGTTTAGAACAAACTATTCCTATTTTTTGTTAATGATAAACTCATGACTTTTTCACAAAGAATGATACCAATATCTAATGAATTAGTACGTTAAGAATGGATTGATGTATCTCCCAATCCATATGTTTACCATATAATCCACTTTTAAGTGCATTCATACTTTTATGAGTTTGACATAATGGGGTTGACATTGCTTAAAATTATAATTGTGTATCTTCAAAAGTCATAAGGGGAACATAATAATTTGGACTAACATATATTTTCTCAAATAGGCTCCATTACTTGTAAAGTTTTCGTGCTCAAAATTTGATGCAAATGGATGATATTTAAAAGTGATAAATGATTCAAAATTTGGGGTGGACAATTTTTTTTCCAAACATTCTTCTTTCCTTGATAAATTTGCACACTTCATGTTCAAAATTGGAGAAGATCCTAATATTGATGATTTGGGCTTTACATGTTGCAAATTATCGGTGACAATGAAATGATGAGAAAAAATTGAAGTTGTGGAAATGTGAATGAAAATATCGATGAAATTGCATGCAACTTGAATTGAATTCAAATTCTTAAATTGAATTGAATTGAATTCAAATTCACCTAAATTCAATTCAAAGTGTTTTTGGATTCCTATTAAGTAATGCAAATCAAATATATTGTATTCAATTGGAGAGATATAGGATGCAACTAGATGCACAAGGCATTAAAATTTAAGTATGCTCATCATTTCCTTCAAGAATTAACATTGAATTTTTTTTCCAAAATACATTTCCATTCCATTCCATTCAAAACAAAATTTAGATTAAAAATCTATTTAGATAGGACAAGAATACTAGCGAACTTAAAAACATGTCTACCATATGTTAACTTTGATGTTATCATGTCACTTGAATAAAACGAGCAAAATAAGTTGAAATTGGTGAAATCCATTTTTATACAACATTTGAATGCTTCTGATTCAAACATGTTTTTTGCCCTAAAAATCATGAATTCTTTTGTGACAAAGAACATGGATGCATAATACTACAATATGAAGTGGCTTTAACAAATGTTTGTCAAATAATTATATTATTTTGAAAAATAATATTCTAATACAAATTTTCATTTTCCTTCATAATTTTGTTTAAATTTAAAAATCTCAAACATTTAAAAAATATATAAAATGTGCTGAAATTGCCAAGGTACTATGTAATATACATGATGTATGATCAAGATGTTGTAAATAAAATTTATGTAATGCGCAATTGTAAATTGGGTGTGAAATTTATAAAAAAATCATAGATTAACACATGTCACATCTAGTTCCCTTAGCTCCTAGGAAATTGAATGTGCCCTTTTGAGGAATGTACCATAGCCTTAGGAGTGGCATGGAAATTCTCAATGGCTAAATTTGTATCTTGTTTATCTTGCTAGGCATAAGGTAGTTAGAATTACCCACCGCCATGTAATTTGGCCTCAGGTAACCATTCCAATTGCATATAACACCAAAATGCCTTTAAATTATTTTTTTTTGCCTTTTTTGTCAATTCACCGTTTGCCCATATGTCCATTTCCTTGTCATCCGAGCAATCCATGTTGTACATTATGTGTGTCAACATTTTAGGAACAATCACATGAATAAGTGTAACTTTGCTTTCAATGCAAGCTTGTTTCAAACAAGTTTGATAAATGTGCCACAAACACAAATGCTTTTTAATTTGGGGTCACACTTCCTTATTTGATTGGTGCATGCATAGAAATTGAATTAATCATACATGTTTAAATAATAACCAACAATGGACACGATGGATAATAAAATTCTTTAATCATGCCATGAATTTACATCAAATGATTCATATCCACCCTTGCATGAACATTTTTTGATCCATCAAGGGGGCTAGGTCAAGTTGCTTGTAGCAAACAATGTGATGATATATGTATGCCATAGGGGACACCATTCTACCATTCATTAAGCATTGTCATGTTGTGCACAAAACAATATGTTACCTCAAAACACCATGTTAACTAGTACATGACTACCAAAAATTATGGGAAACAAAACATAGATGTGTGTAAACACAATAATAGGAGCCATGCTTCCTAAGGTAGTTCCATAGTCCTAACCATATTGATGTGGCTACATAAAATTGATTGAAAAGTTTTGAAACAATGTTGAATAACAATTCTTACATAATCCTTTCACACTCGTTCATTGTGTTAAAAAAACATTGGTTACATTCTTTAAAAAATGCTAAAATTTATTTTAGATTTATTAAATTACTTTCAAACTTATCTAAATGCTAAATTAATATTAACAGAACGCACATTTTAAAAATTAACCTAAGTTATGAAACTTGTAAATATCTCAAGAAAAAATTAGTAATTATGCTTGAATGTAGTTCCTATTAACATGGTTGGACCCAAGTGAATATATAATGCATTTTTATTTTTTAAAATTGTTTGTTTCAAATTACATGACATTTATACAAATATTGTTATTTAATTTCAAAATAAATAAACACCAACAACCATTCTTATGAAAATCCTTTCATTTCTTCATGGAAATTTTTGTGCCCTTTATTATTTGTTGAACATGAGTACTTTTGCTTTTGACCTTAGACTTTGTGACCAACATATTGGGTGTTACAACACTAGCCTTGGGCTCTTGACTAGGTTATGAAGAAACAAGGAAAACTAATCAAGAATGAGGTGATTGATCACATGCACTCCTATGTGTGGCAAAATGGAAAGGAATAAGTCCTAACACACTCCCATTCTCATTAGGAATAGAAAGTCATGAGACATTTCAAACAATGTTGGCCAATTCTTGGTTTTTCAGGAAATCCATTGGGTCAAGGTTTAAAGCTTTTTGTAATATGGAATACTTGGTAATTTTGAGTTTTAAAATATTCTTTAAAAAAAAAAACTCTTTAGTTTCAAGGCTAGGTCAAATTTTCTTGACCAATCCAATTAGTACATGTACTTCAACTTGAGTCTAAAATCCAGCTTTCATTAAACATTTGAGTTATAATTTTTTATTGAGTTTTGAATTAGAACATTTATTCAAATTCAATATTTCTTGCTTCTTAGGTCTAAAAATTACAAAATCACCACCATAACATCCTACTCATTGAAAGTTTTTCAACAATAGCAAAAATGTGCCTTATTTTCTAATTTTAAATCATGCATTTATTGAAATTTCAATTGTTCAATGATCAATAATTCTTGCACTATCGGTCTAGACATTATGAAACCACCTTGATGCACTCTTACCTACTGAACACTTTCAAATAGTACCAAGAGCATGCAAAAAGCACTATGGTTTGGGAGATGTCAATGGGACAAGACAAAACAAATAAAGTATTTGCCAAGGATTCTAATGTTAAAAAAATTTTGAAATTAGGAAAATAGTCCAAAATTAATTCTTGCACAATGTTGTCATTTTACATAGGCAAATTCTGAAGTATTGAAGACTATTTACTAACTAGGACTTATGGGGAATTAATATATGATGCGTTATCAGTAATGAGATCCTATTACCAAACAATATAGTGTTATTAAGGCATAGGGTCAAACTGGGAACATACCCTAATCTTGGCTCTTGCACGATATAGTTATCTTATAAATGTGAATTTGAAAGTATTGATGAGTACTTGCTAACTCGGTGTTAGATTGATGCCAAAAAGATATAGTTGCATAGACCCTTGAACTGATTTACATGGAAATGTTAGGCATTAACACAATGTTACACTTGAGAACATGGTATGTGCATGCTTCCTACACACAGTATAAACAAGTTTAGAAGCCAATTACAGGCAATTAAGAATATTGATAGGATAAAAAATAAGAGAAAAGTGTTGACAACATGTATAGCCTAGTAGCAAAGTCTATGGATATTTCAAAAAAGTGTTTTAACCTATGTACCTAGCTTGTAGCCTCGCAACAATGAAACAAGCACAAAGAGACCAAAATAAACACAGTATCAATTCCACCAAATTGAAATTCATATTCCCTTGACCTGTAAACATCAAACTTGTATCTGAAGAGAACAAAGATTTCACTAAATGAGAAAACATAAGAAGCAAAGCAACCAATGGAATTGAAATGTGTCAGACTTGAATGTTGAGATTGACATACGTGTCCAAGAGCAATCTAGTCCATCATAAACTTCTACCTCCGAAGAAGTTCAACTAAAGTTGGTCATTGATGCAAATAAAAAAAAAATGGCACTTGTTTCCTTTCCACAAAAGCTGACATATACCTTTTCGATTTGCTAGTAGTTTATTTGTCCACCACATCCACCATTTGACCAGAGTACACAGTTTCTCAACGTGACCAATAATGGTCTGTGGCTCAATATCAGTGTTGGGCAGGTATTTGATTACACCAATTCCAGTTTTACAATTCATAACCACTTTTGTCAATTATGAGAATTCTCTTTTGTTCTGATCAGCCTCACCATATGAACAATCTTCAATGGGTGCAATTACCTCACAATGCGAGCCTCTTGCATGGGAGTCATTTTGATAATAGTAAGAAAATATTGAAGATAAATGAAATTTTCATTGAAGTTGTACTGTCTTGAAGCTAAGTCCGCCTCAGATGATTGGGGCACAAGAAAAGCTTTGCACAAGAAAACCTGGTAGACTTTCAAAATTGGAATAGCCCTGTACAATTTTACTACTCTTGGGTGGTCAGTGTAATCTGTTGGAATTCATAAAATGGGGCACTGTAATTTGCAACCAAGAGAGATAGCAAAAAATTGTCAAAATTGTTTCAGACTTTAACAACAAATGGTTAGTTAGCCCCTGCAGAACAAAAGACACAACAATATGGCAACCAAACAGATAACAGACAACCAAATCTTCATATTCATTCCCCATGGATTGCAATGTTCCTTGCTGTAAGCCAATGGGAAAAACAGTTCACCAAGCTCCTAGCTCCTCACTAAACATGTCTGTAGTTACTCTCTTCTGCTGCACCAGCGACAAAATAAGCCTAGGAGTAATGACAGAAAAATGATGAAAAATTGGGCTATCTAAGGCCCCTCTAAAATGGCAAATGAGGACCAGTTCTTCTGGTAATCATATGCTATATCCGGACATGTGGAAGAGATTATGAGGCTAGGGTCTTAGGCAAATGCAACTGGCCACCCCACCAACACTGGAACCCTTGATTACAGTAGTTGAAGCATCCCATAACTATCCTTTGTCCTACAGGACAGCCAGGAACTCTCAGTGCAACAGAAAGCCCCAGTGCAACAACCCATTGAGGCCAGCATGAATTTAAAAACTGGCAAGAACTAGTCAAAATTTCCGAGAAATGTGAAGTCAAGGCAGAAAAAGCAAAATACTCTTCAAAATACAGCCTTTCCACCTTCAGAGATTGACCTCTCTACATCTGCAGCCAGCACATGCACCCCTGCCAAAGGATAACTTGGTAGACAGGGCCCCATACTTGTAAAATTTCACCCACGCAGGCAGAAAAGCATCTGCTCATGGAACCCACTGAAGGCTAGTGCAATGAGAGTGTCCGAGAATTGGTAAAAATGTGAGCTTGATTGCACACTAATGACAGTCACCCCAGTCTAAGCTGCAAAACCATGTGTTTCCACTAATGGAGTCTCATTGTCTGCTATCCTCCTCTTGTCCCCCAGCCTGGCATTTTTTTTTTCAGTGAAGTAGGAAAGACAAGAGAAGGATGACATTCAATATGGGTTCCGTCTGAAACAGCAAGGCTAGCATGTTTTTGCCACTGGAGCCATATTATCCACCTGGAAGAGCATTGATGTCAGCCCGCTGGACCTCCGCAGATGGCTGTGAACTTGTCCAAGCCCCCATAGATTGGTACATGCCCATACTTGGGCTTGTCTGCCCTCCAGACTGACTGCTGGGAGCTGGTGCTCCAACTCCTTGATACCCTCCTGCTCCATTGATACATCATCAGAGCATACCCATGAGATCCTTGGCACAGCAGATGGATGCCTCATGATGACTCCCCAACCAACTCAGAAAAATTAGTCCCTTGGCCTAAGTCGATATCTCCTTCCATTGAAGCCTCTTCAATCAGTAGTCAATGCTATGAAGTAAGAACTAAGAACCATTTCTTAACCTACCCTCAAAGTTTCAAAACTTTGAACATATGACTTAACAACATACCAAATTGCAACAAAATCATGTTCCTCATATCCTTCTGGACAACACACAGACTTGCAAAGAGGATGACTATGGACATAAGAAGATATAGTCAATGACTACTAAGAGAGCTGAACCAGACCTGGTGTTGGAAGTTTAGGTGGTCTTGGGGTTCCAGATGAAGTAGCAACCCCAGATCCAGATGCAGGTGACAACCCAACAAAGGCTTCTTGCTCAACTCTAGGCTTTGAGATGCTTTTACCAGGATCAGAAATAAATGTGCCAACTACAACCTGCATTAACAGCAACAGAAAGAGTGATTTCCCGTGCTGGTCTATTTGCTGTATCAGGGCACAAAAAAAAGGCAACTTGGGAATCAAATTCATTTCTAGAAATCATAATTCAATTGACTGACTTACACAGATAGAAAAGTCCAGTTACATGGAAACAGTGGGGTACTCCACAATGAGACTAAGGCAAGCACAGTTTTATACATACAGCTACCCCAACTGCAAACATCCTCATCCACCTGCCTAGATACCTGTATAGGGGAAGCTGCAACAAGGAGGCCTGCAACACTGCCCCCGATGACACGGCCGTCAGTTGCTGCCAAAGAAACACTGAGCCCACCTGTTCGCTGTCGAGCTCCACCTCCAGTGTCTTGTAGAAGATATGAGCCTGACAAAGAGAGAATTTCATACCGACCCTGCCAGCACAATGGAACATCACTTCTTGATGTAAGTGCAGACACAACAATTACCTGTTACAAAAATGGTAGCATGAATTCCAAGAGCACAAGGGAAAAATCTGATGGAATTGCACAGACCAATTGGCATCAAGCTCTATCTATGTCTTCCAGCACAACATGTACACAAATACATGATCTTTATCTGTAATTGAGCAAGTAGTCATCTAGCTATCAGTTGAAAAAAGAGGTTTCAAATGAGATATCCAACAATATTATGAGTCAGGACTAGTTGATGTGCCTAATACAAATGGGAAAGGTCTTCAACACTGTGCTTGTGGCTATTTTTTGTGAAGATGGAAATGGTTTTCACACATGTTTCCCAGAAGGTGTATCTCCTGCATGTACAATACCTCATAGGTGACAGTGCCTCCTGATGAGGATTGCTGGCGTAGTGTGACATTGGAGATGGCACCAGTTGCGGACATAACGCAAACTGCTCGTGGTCCATGCTGTACAAACGACATAATCCTTGAAGCAACATCCTGCAGGTGCTTGTGAATCAACTTAGTCACTATTTTGATAAGTTTAGACACATGACAGCAGATGCAGCTATAGTATCGAAAGCTTTCAAACTTACTGCCTAAAAATCTAACAGACCTGAAAGGAACATACTAACCTCCCCAGCTGCAATTGTTATGATATGAGGTGTGAAGCCTTGGCCAGCTGAACCTGCCAGCACCACCCCTGGTTGGGAGAATTGGGCATCAGCATAAGAGCAGTGTGAGCTTCCAAGCATCAGTCAACCTTAAAATTCTTGAATGACAAGTTAGCCAGTGCAAAAACTGTAATTCAGAAACATTATCAACTGCTGGCAACAGAGCTCTTGCTCAGTTGTACAGACACTAGCATCACATTACAGTATCCTGCATTTCATTACCTTATTCATGCAGGAAACAGAATCAATCAACACAGAAGGAACAGCAACATTACAATTTACTAAAGCCAGGTACATACCAAGGGCTGCCAACTGCTGCTTCTTGCCTGAACCTGGAGGTCGACCTCTACTTCGCCTCTCTGAGGGGGTTGATGGTGATCCAGCCACTAGTGGGGATGATCCAGAAAGTGGAGTAGCAAGTGGAATTATATTACCTTCAGCATCAGTACCGGTATACTTGCGAGGTCTTCCCCTCTTTCGCTTTACAGGCTCACTCCCACCCAAGGGCCCTCCACTCATGCTTCCACTCATTCCCGTGCCAGGAGGCATAGTCATGCCTGGAACAGCACCAGAGGGCCCGCTTTCCATTGAAGGACTGGTAGTTCCAAGGGTCATCCCAGAAATAGAGGTCACTGGCCGTGTGGCAGCTGGTGCATGCAGGCCTTGTGGTGAGCCTGTGGCACCCATGCCGCCACCTGGGGGGGTTCCCATTCCTGCACTCCGTGGCTGCATAATGCCATAGGGGACCTGCACAACCAATACTAAAAATGCTCATGGTGTTTTAACTATGGACAATGTGTAGTCTCATCAGCTCCCAAGCCTACCACAATCCTTCACAAGATTCTTCAAGGACTGGAGAGAAATGCCATCCCTGTGAGCTGTGCCATGACTTGTGAGGAAGATATGACATTGGATAAGAAAAGAATCCAGAAAACATACCAGAAAAAAATAGGACCCAACTACACAGTTTTTCAACCTATGCAGAAACTGCAAGTGCTAGAAGACCCAACAATTCACTGCTGGTCTGGATATATAAAGATAGATCAAGCACTGAATACTAAACAGGAGTATGAAACAACATGTCTTCTTCTTTCTGAACAGAAGGTAAATTGACTGACCCTTCATCATGCTTCAGATAGCTGAGTTGCTTTGATAAACACCACGACAACTACTAGTGTTCATACTATGCAAAAGAATGCACCTCAAAAACCATGTGGAAAACAGGCACTGGTCATGAAGAAACGGAAAAGCACACAAAGCTCAGGGGGAGTTGGATGATTTACTAGGGCTTTAGGGCAATGCTGACCAACTGGCATGGGACTGGATGGAACAGTCTTAAGACTCATACCTGCATGCTACCACCGGGTCCAGCACCCGCTGCTTCCCTGCCTTCCATGCATAGACTCGCTAGCTATCCTTCTGTGTTTCTCTTGTGTTGACCCCCCAGTCTCTTTCTCCTATCCCTGGCTGGCGGTGTGGCTACAAGACTCCTATGTTACTGCCCCGTTGGCCGGGTGATAATACTCCTGTACAGATGAAAACGGGGGTGATGGTGGGTGGGTGGCCCAAAGTCAGTGCTCTCTCTGTCTGGCCTTTAACAACTGCAGAGATCCTTCTCTGCATCTTTCCAAGTTGGTATAATAACCTGCTTGAAAGACACATAGTATAAAGAACAAGGGATGGAGCCCTAAAGCTCTCAGTACAATGCAATGCTCTCAAAGTTACAATTGTTTCTTCTTTTTCTTTCCAATTTTTTTTAATCGGGGCCAAGACTTAGGAGAAGCACTTTTGTGACCTATAGCTGAAGGAAAGGACCCTAGAGAAACAGAGCTTATTTTATTTCCTGCCTGCTGCTGGTGCTGCACAAGGAGAACTGACTGCTACTGTGCTACATGAGCTTCCTCAACCTGATTCTCACAGAAAGACGGAATCACAGGGGGCACCCATTACCCAAAATTCCCTACATAAGACATCTACTCTCACCATGACTTCGGGCACCTGCTGAAAAACCAGAGAACTTCATCATGAGCCACAGCGAGTTTGTGCAGATGGACTCTACCTCTTGTTGGTAAAGCACAGGAGGAAATAGCAGCACCAGCTCTGGACTTGCACTTCCACACTTCGCCCTATCTGTGTGGCAACACTTCAAGGACGACCCAACCAACAGAAGAAGAAGTTCATCAGCATCGGTGCTGTTGCGCCATCATATCGCCACTGTTCGTTTGGGTGTTTTTCTTATGACGACCGATTGTTTTCTCTCGCAAACGGCTTCCAAATTGGTGGGAATGCAAAAGTGCGCTTCTTCTTAGACCCAAGATCTTGTTGTTCTCAGCTAGCGACAAAAACAAAGTAGTACTACGAGTAGTAGTAGGCAGCAGCAGCAGCATGCACCACGCTTCTTGTTGTTGTTCTTCCCGCAATGACCCCCCGCATTATCTTAGTTTGCTTTGTTGTCCCCACATTTTTTTCGTTGTATGGCTTGCCTTATCTTGTGTTCCTAGCCCTGTATCATCCTCCTCACCCAAACGGATAATGCATTCCTCAGACACCAAAGAAATGCTCACACCCAAATACACTCCTCTACAATCAAACAATCATGCTTTCTTTCGTTCTTTCACCTCTCTTGTCTGTCTGTCTGCTTGCTTGCTTCCTTCGTTGAGCATCACAGGAACGTACTCTGCCGGTTTTGGGTATGTCAACTCAACCCTCACAATTCCTTTTCCTTCAAAGCAAAATACCGACCACCTAACTACCAGACATGCAATTCACCTCTCCTTCTAGCCACTAGCCCCCCCCCGCAGCAACAAAGCCCGCTCACCAACACCATGGCCAGAACAACTCTTGTATTCCGCTCTGCACCGCTTCTTCCTGAGACCTCTCTCGCTTGAGCAGCTCAAGGAAGCCCAGAAAAAAAAGCACCCACCACCAGCCACACTCACCGAAAGCCACTTCCGAGATAAAGAGGGTCTGGGAATCCACCCAAGGAAAAAAAACCTCTCCAAATCCAAATCCACAATAGCTTCAAACCCAACACATCCTCCAACAACCCTACTCAAAGAAGCAAACAAACACAAAACCGAAACAAGATTATTGAAAAAAAGAAAATAAACTCGAAAGCAAGCTCAAAAAGCCTTTCAAGCTGATGCTATTATTCTCTGCGCAATGCACTACCTAACCCCGAAATCGCACACACAAAAATCCATCTTGCGAAAAAAAAAAAATCTAAAAGCAACAACAACAAAGCTAATGATGAGGATGATGATGATGATACACCATTCACCCTTCCTTTTAGAACAATTCCCCACAACAACAAGCAAACAAACAAAACAAATGACCGTTCTTTTCTCCTCCCTTCCTCAACAAGAGCAAACTTTGGAACCTTTTGTTTGCCCCCCAAGTGCAAATCAGGTTGAATAGTGGCCGATTTTGTTCTATTTAGCCTCAATATTTGCAACCCAGGATAGGCAATAAAAACACTGCTACGAGACACAACAACAGCAACGAAAATCTCCACCAAAATTGCCAAAAAAACAACACGCGCACCAGCGCGCGCGCGCGCTCACACAAGCACACACACAAAACTCTCTGTTTCTGTCTCTTGTTCTCTCTCTCTCTCTTTCTTTCTGTATTTCTTTCTTTCTTTCTTTCTGTGTTTGTCTTTCTCGGCGCAGAAAGAAAGAAAATGCAATGCCCAGAAACACGACACCACTGCGGTAATTAAATAAAAAAATTTGTGGAAGGAAGGAATGAATGGTGGTGTGTTAAGAAAAATTGAAAGAAAAAACACTACCTACCTACCCACTTCATTCAGTGGTGCTACTACCTACCTGCCTGTTGAAAATGAGCCAAACTCACTTCCTTCCGGGCAGATTTTTTTTTCAAAATTCATTTTGTGATGTAGCGAAACAGGCGATCATTCACAGGAAGATTTAGCCAAATTTAGCTATAGATTTGATATGAAAGTCATTTAACAATAAATTCTTTCATATTTTTGGCTACCTGCTTAAACCGGCTGTTAAAATATGGCGCATTAATGGCAATCCTTTGTAAGAGTCAAAATCATATTTTTCACATTAAAAGTACACACTGCCACATTCATTCATCTTGCTTTGTGAGTTTGTTTTTTTCAATTCTGGTCCTGGGAGATAAAAACACACCAAAAAAAAATCCCTCTCTCAACTTTCACCTATTGATAATTTATGGTGGTGGGTAGTTAATAAAAAACAAAAAAAAGACTATGTACCTTCTAGGTACGTCTGCCAAAAGCATAATTGACCCCCCCAAAAAAACTGGGCATTAGTTTTTCGATGATTTCACCTGATATTCCTACAAATTTGAAAAAGTGGATTTTCTCTCTTTTTCACAAATACAACTGACTATATACACATTGGAACCCCCCCCCCCCCCCCCAAATGGATTTTTTCTCACAAAATTCAAATGTATACCTATAAATATGTCCTTGACCAAATGACAAAATATTCACGTTTTGTATCTGACAAAGCAGGCAGGCAAGCAAGCCAGCCCTTTGTGAGTGAGTTCAACTCATTTTGTATTTTTTTGAAAATTCAATTTTCATGAATAAAAAAACTTAAATCTGAAACAATAGAAAATCATTGACAAATTTTGACCACTAGGCTAGGTAAAAGGTATGTATGTATGCATTCCATCCCCACAAAGGTGCAATTTCTACAAATTAAGTATTTTTTCTAAAATTTGACGAAGTGAATTCTCTCATTAATTCAGTGTTTAGGGCTTTTCCACATTGTCCGCCCGCACCAAGAAGCCTGAATTTCTGTGGCGGTAAAAAAAATTTAACGAAGCCCACTACAAGGTAAACCGTCCTTAGCTTGAACATGCCTATGCTAACTAAGTAGGCTATCTAGTGAGGACCGTTACTTACTACCTACCTATACACGTAGCAAATATGATTATTATTATTAATTATAATTAATAAAAGCATGGCAAGTGAAGTTAGGGTTGTTGTAGCCTAGGTTGACAACTAAGAAGATCTCATAGGGGGTCCGTTTTCCTAAATAATTATCTTGGGGTGGGGCTGGCGGGGGAGAGGGGGATTGTAGGGTCGGAACTTTGCATCTAAATCTAGTTATCTTAACCCTTAACTAACCCTAATCTAAACCACACCCTTCCCTCCCTCCCTCCCCCCCTTTGATAACTAGATTTGCCAGGCACTCACCAGCACACCATGCAAAGAATGGATGGTGTATGGAAGCTAACCATAGTGGTTAGCTATGTACTAATCACCCACATGCATCTACCTACCAGTGGTCATCAAGTGCCTTACCCAGTTACATGCCTACATTATGACAGCTTACATTCCCTACATTCACTTTCATTACCCACTTACACTGGTAGTTAGTTACTTAGGTAGGAGAGGCTGAAAACAAAAGGGTTTGCAGGATAAGTTATCATGGTTGACCCCTGGTAACTCAGTTAATGGTTCATCCAGAACTAAGTCATCGATGTGGGTTTCCGCTTTCCACTATATAGTGCACATTATGCGAATGGATGGGTGATGGAAGGGTAACATAAACATCCAATCCAAGCCAATGAGGGATGTCTTGCCCCTAGGAAATAATTGAATCTTCAAATGCAAGGCTTCTCATGGTGTGGGTCTTTAGGCAATAGAAAAAGCATCCTTCATCAATTTGTGGCCATTTTGTTATTGACTTGCTCAAAGACGTTTCCACATAATTAAGTATGCCAATTGAAACATGCAATTATGTTTCTTTGCTAATTATGCCACACACATAATAGGTAGTTGGTAGTTATCTTACTTAACCAACCAAGTTCAAAACACCACACTTTTAACCACCTACTTCACAATCTACAGATATCACAAATTAAATCATTGGGTATTCAAATTGTCCACCATACTTCTTCTTATGAGCCTGCATTCAAAAACACTTGCAGGTTTTAAAGCCATTGGACAATTAGTTGACTTGGGAATTAAATTCTTAATTCTGTGGTCTTAAGTGTTTAACCATTTCATGTATCATAAATATTGACATGAAACTAACCAAACTTCAAATCCAACCCCCCAAAAATTTGTATGTCATTATGCCATTTAACAAGCATGATTTGAATATATGTTTGACTTTGGTACCCATAACTTACATCCTTTATCACATTAATTTATTAATCAATTTTGTCCAAATATTTGCACTTTGGAATTTTGGGGGCACATCTTTCGATTTCACTCAGCAGAGAATGTGTAAAACCAACCCTAAAAGAGGACATCTGAAAACATATTCTGAATTTTTAAAAAAATTATTGGAGTTGTAAACAAATATTAGGTTTCAAGAACCTTCATAGAAGTTTAGATAATTGAAATAGAATTCTATTGAAAAATTTATTTCACTGTAAACAAAGAGAAGGCAACTCCAACTTTCACAAAATCCCAAATTTTGTACCAAGTTTATTTTATACTCATAACATATAATGTAATGACCTGCTCAGCTAATTTTAGTGCAATTGGAGGGCATACCAATTATCTAATGTATTCTTGCTAGGATGGTTGGGTGGTGTCACATGGACATAGGCTTCATCGGAATCACACATGCAACTGCCCTGCCTAGCGCAGGCCCTTATTGTGCACAAGCCCTACCCTTGGGCTTTACCCTACATAAAACCCCACCACAATATCCAACTGTTTACCAATTCCATGCCTTAGAAAGTCATAATTTGACTTTGTGGGAGAATTGGAAACGTTAGGGTTCCAACAACCATGTACTTGTTAAATTCTATGGCTTAGGGAAAAGGAAATTGGTGGCTAATCTATCCTATATAGGGATAATAAGAGCCTCATCATTGCACCATGACATCAAAAAATAAATCTTGGGGAGGTGACTACTACCCATATGATTCCAGGATCCTGTGCAAGAATTACCCAAGCACCACCCTGTAGTAGAGAATTTGTGAAGCAAAGATGCTCATGAGTTGGTCAAGCTCAAAGGAGTTTCAGCATGAAAATTTTAGAGGTGTGGTACTTTATAACTTAGGGTAGTTTCTTGTGGTTTTTTTTGGAGGGGTTGGGTGGGGGAGGGGCATGGATTTCTCCACCCTAAATATGAGAAATCTCTCTTGATTATTGGACCCCATCACAACAACACATAATCCATCACCAATATACCTGATATAATAATATATCACCAACCCTACTTATTATGAATTAACTGAAGATATTCAAACAAGGACACCTCATTGAATGATCATAGACCTGGATGTCCCTTGTCCCCATTGCAACGTATGTTACTACAAACAGATCCTTTCTACTAATTAATGGGTTAACTACCTCCAACTCCAAAGTCGTGGGGAATTCAAATGGCCCCATAAGTATGTAAATATTCTCAAATATGGTTCCAATTTTATCATTTGCAATGTCAAATCCCCAATCCCCGTATGACTTGGGAGGTCAAGCATTGGGTTGGATTCTCTTCCTTTGCTAGTAGGTGAAGAAGGTCCTATTTGTAGAACCGTTTAGTACTGCACCCTTAGAGTTTGGAGTTTGGACTTGGCTTCTTACAAGTTCTTTTTGTGTTCAGTGGATGCTTGCTTATGAGCAGACATTGTGTTGGTTCACAAACAAGAGAAGAAATTACAAGCAGATCGTTCAGAAGAGTAACCCAGCTCCCTTAAGGTGTTTGCAGTTTGCACACTAGTTGTGGGGAATGAATCTGTGAGCGAAGGTCATTTCCAGTTTATTGCTATTATCCCTTGTAGTCATACTGGTGGACAAAACATCTGATGGTTTGTAAATATATGAAGTGAAGTGAAGACACATGAGTTTCATTGGATATTCTTGGCCCAGCAATTCGCTTGCACTTGTCGGGTTCCAATCATTCCGACAATCTATTTCAACCTGAATAAGTAAAAGGAACCAAATCTGAAAAAAAGAAAAGAAAAAAAGTGGCGGGAGGCACTTGGGAATCAAACAAATGTCCCTTTTATTTTTTTGATAAATTGCAAAGCATTTAATGAAATGAAAATATTTGTGTTGAGTTGGGGAAGTTTGTGTATTTTCCAATTTTTGGTGGTGGAAATACTTTCAAAAACTTTTTGAGCTAAGAAAATGAAATGGAAATTATCAAATGCTTGATATCCAGTTCTTTTTTCAATCTATATTTCTGTGGAACTAGAAAGGTGGTATGTGATAGTGTGACTTCTGATATCTGTTCAATTAATCATTTTCGTATGAAATATTATAATATATTACTTCCTTCTATGCTTTTTTTTCACAGCTTTGTATGATTTTTCAGGGAAAATTTTCCCACTTTTCCAATTTTTTTTCCCAGAAACATTTCCCACTTTTTGCAAAAGCGAAAAGTGAAAATTTAAATTCCAGCTCCTCCCCTTTAAGGGGAAAAAAGTTCCAAATATCTATACTTTACATTATTTGAATTTGCAATACCCAAACTTGGCACTCAAGTCATGTTTTACTACCAACTAACTTAAGTAGAGGATTGATTTGAAACTCCTTGTCGTGGTTCACAAAACCAGGTATAATAATAAAACACAATAATAGTTCACAATTTATTTAGGTACATTATTTTGGGGAAGAAGATCAATATCCTCTTAATATATTTTCCTGTTCATCAACTAAAACCCCACTAAAATATATTCCTATAGAAGCTAGGACTAGCTAGCTCTAAAAAGAGGCTGAAAATGTTTTAAAATACACGTAGAAAAAGCATTTTACCTTGGAGGGAGGGAGGGACGTAGCATTATTTTATTTCATTGTGACATGCAAAATTTGATGCTGGTATTAAGGGGGACAGGAGTAGGTAGGCCCAGAACGGCTAGGTACCTTAGGATAGGAACCTATAACAAGGGGTTTGTGTGGGGCCTATTCTAGGCGGGCTTATATAGACTAGGAACCTACTCTAAGCTGCAACGGTCCTCTGGGCCTAGGATGTAAACCCCCTATGAAGTATGTGGCTGACCAAAAATATTTCTCTTTTTTTTTCCTCTCCCAACTTCCCATTATGTGTGGGCGTTCTTTCGGATAATTAGAAAACCAAGAAAACTACAGTTTTTAAATGAATTTCTTCTATTTTCAACATGCCAAATTTCTTAAAAAGTGGTAGGTCTAAATTGTGATACTGGTGATAAAAATTTGAGACATCTCATGTACTTAGTTACATGTTCTTAGCATGGCCCTGCCATTGAGCACACACTGTATACTTTTACAAAATATATACTGTGTGAAATCCAATTTTCTGAATTTTTAAAAAATTTATTTGAAATTTTCATTAAAATAATTACTTAAAATTCAATCATTCCTGCAGCATAGGTCTCAAAATTATGAAAGCACATAATATTATGGCTTTTCAACATTAGCTTCACACGCCCAATTCTCTAAATTTTGAACTTTTTTTATTCATATTGAATTTTTAATCAAAATAATACTCACATTCAATAACTCATACATTGCAATGTGTTCACACCATCAATGACATCATGTATGCCTTCTTGAGGAGAATGGGCACATTTTATATATTAATTCACTTGTTTGTCAGTGTGTCTATCTGAACTTGTCCATTCCGACCCGTTAACAGTCTCTACGAGGCCGATTCTGCAACCCCCAGATGACAGAGACGAGCTTCTGAAATGAGCCGCACCTGGCCTGAAATGTTCCAGTGCCAGGTGTGGGTTGTGGTGGCGGAGAGACACACGCTCGCTGGATCCTCTGTTTCCTTGCACTAGCCATCGATTGCGTTATTAATAAATAAATAAAATGAAACAAAGTTGTAACAAAAAAGAAAAAAATAAATAAATAAATATATATATATATATATATATATATATATAAGGGGAAAAACTAGAAAAAAAAACAAAAAAACACTTTAACAATTAGAAACTTTTTTTAAACACTTAAAAAATGAATAAAATATAAAATATAAAAAGTATATAAATATAAAATAATAATAAAAACAAAAAACACAATAAAATTTTTAAAAAAAAAGATAAATTTAAAAAAAAAAAACTAAAACATGAACCGGGTTTAAAGAAAACGGGGGACTTCACAGTGTCCGAAGGTCACAAGTATCCACTACTTATATGAAAAGAACGATGGTATGTTTTTACGTCAAGAGTTTCATTATGAATTGATCTCTACATGACTTGGGAGGACTAGGTCTTTGTTGCCAATGTGATGGTTATTCATCCAACATGGGAGACAATGGGTACAAATGTCATTAATCAACTAGTAAGTGCAATTGTAGAACTTAGCACCATTGTTAAAATTCGCAAGTATAGAGGGCTCAATGAAGGGGCACCGCTTCATTCCAATGGCCATGGAGGTGCATGGCACACCTAGGTGTGACGATTGTTTCAACAAGGAATGTGCTTATCTTTTCCATGATAGATAATCGGAAAATAATTTATCTTTATCATTTTGCATTCTAATTTTCAAACAAGTTAATATTGCTCTTCAATGTGCCTTAGCCTTTTTTATAGAGAAGAAGATTGTGTTGACAGAGATGCTTGTTTCAGACCTTCTATTAGTATTAAATCTCATGATTTGCATGCATGCGACAATAAAGAGGATGTGGGTGAGATAGTTTCCTACAATAGGCGAGACTAGCTCTCTCCTTTCTTTGGTTCTTGTGGGCTGGTATCTTTTGGATTATCCACAGCAATATTTACTTGATTATCACACAGACATTGACTACCCATTTCACATACAACGACCATATCAGCATTGAACCCTCCCCACTAACCCAACAATTTTTCTGAAAATATTTTAGGTGAGACTGGTATTGAGGCCTAGGTTCCACTAATTTGTGTACTCCTAGGGGATGACCTTAATTGATGGGAATTCTTTTTAGAATAACTGAAAATACCAGAGCTAATGGTCGACCACGTTCTCAAATTCTTTATCCAGACGAGTGACAATTTGCAGTCTTTTTTTCCATGGGCAATAATTTGGATGAAATCCAAATTAATTGTTAAAATTTAGAAAATGATGTGATTTTGCAGGATTTCAATCGTCAGATGTGAGATTTTTTTTTCCAGGTTTCCATATCTGATTTTCAGTGATTAGCCAAAAAATACAGAACAATGATTAAAGATTTATACTTTATATCCTGTTTATTGCCAGATTTGGCTAAATCTTCCAGGGGATGGGATGATAATCACTTTTTCTAAATCTTCCTATGGATGATTGCCACTTTGGCTGGAAAAGAAATTTCCTACCCAAAAATACTGGTGAGAAGGGCCCCAAAGAGAAAAAGAGAAAAAGTGAAAAATAATTGAAATGACTAAGCTGTGGAAGAGGATTGATTACCTTTCAAATTTTTTCAAATAAGGTGCGTCAATGATGGTTGGAAATTCCCACACTCCTGCCGACAGATGAATTAATTCACACAACCACCTTCATTCTTGGGAGTACATTACCCACCTTTTCTAAAATATGGTAATCCCTCATTATTATAGGTAGTGTGGAATTTGAGAGTGCAAAACATCACTTCCATTATATTTCCCCATTTTAACTTGACTTGATGAGACAGGGTTGCCCAACCAAACCAAACCATGTTCAACACGATCAGTAGCTCTCATGCAAATGTGTTAAGTGTGTGGTGTAAAACATTATGCATATTAGCCCTCAAACCTAGTTGTTATCATGGTGTAACCTTGCCAGCCAAAGTGGTCCAAACCCCAAACCAGTATTGGGTGATTGTCAACTTTTGAACATACCAGCTGGTATTGGTATAGGGTCTTTTTTTTAAAAATGCATACCTGCCTAGTACTGGTATTGGATCTGGCCAGCCAAGTGCTGCAAAGTGCAAACCAGTATTGGGCAGGTATCAACTTTTGAACATTCCAGCTGGTACTGGTATTGGATCTTTAAACAAAATTCATACCAGCTTGGTACTGGTACTGAATCCCCAAGGAGTAGTGGCAAACTTCTGACTCCTTGGGAGGAGATTGAGGAAAAAAATTGAGCAACCATGTTGTAAGTATTGCTCTCCTTGAAGGTAGTTAAAAAGTGTCCAACAACAAGCCTTTGAAAAGAGCAGAAAAAGAGTTGTTTTTCATTAGAAAGATTGAAGAGACAAAACCACTCAACAGCTACTGATGTATAGTCGGCAGACTTTGCATCATTTCTTCATATTGAAGTAGTGTTTGTATTTTTAAGGATGTACTGGCTTGAAATTTGGTATTCAAGACCCACCATAGGAGGATGTTGTTTCAGGTGCAGATTTGCCCACTACTTTTTGTGACCTACTTCTTCCTTCTTGCTCCATGTTTTCTGGGATGTGAAGATGGTGGGTTGGGGCTGACAAAATCCCACAACACTCCTGTCCTGTTCTTCATGTTGTTGTCTTGGTTTCCTTGTCTTCTTCTTCCTGCATGCTCCGTGTGCATGGTGTGTGTGTGTGTACATAAGTTAACTCGGAGCTCAAAGAAAATCAGATGGGTGGTGAACAATCAAACCCCCAATAACACCACTATCATCACAGTATATGCTTCCCTCCACCATTTTATTGGATACAAATGGGACCAACCAAGGATATGCAAGGACACCAGACAACTACAAACCACCCCCTGCCCTGCCCTGATCCCAATAGTTGGTGAGAAACCAGAGAAGCTGTTTTTTTTAAAAGGGGGGACTGGAAGAGGGTTTTGGACTCTGGAGAGAGAGAGGGATATGCAGAGTGAGAATGGAGAATTTTACTGGTCATAAGCACCTAATGTATGTTGGGGTGATCATAATGATAATAATGGTGTGTGTTCTTTTGGCAGCAATAAAATTTTTAAAAGGTGGTTCGAAAATGAAAACAGAAAAGATAGGTACATAATGCAGGCAGGTGTGGGGGAAGGGTGGGGGAAGAGAAGATACTTGAAGAATCCAGCCGTTCAATAATTTAGTTAGCCATCAGCAGCTTTTTTCTGTAACCTACTCCACTATTCATAGTGGTCCATTCAGATCCACCTAATGCGTGGTGTCTAATTTGGCGAATCTTTTTGGCAAAAGACAAGGGCAGCACCATTTTACTCCCAAATATTCCAAAGGGGCACAGTAGTAGTCTGGTGGTGGGCTAAATTTTTCCCAACAAAACACACATGTGAGCTGAGCCATGTAAATAGTCTAAAATACTTACACAAGGTTTGTGAACAAGTTACATAAAAACAGTTTCACAAAAATAGATGGGATGTGTGCATTATTCTTCTTAACAAAATGCATGTTTGGAGTATGCTTTTTTTCCTTTTCCTTGTATATTGAACAGCTCAATTCTTACCCATATGCAAGACTCCTTAAGGAACTCAGAACACAAATAGAATTATTGATGAAGAAGTGTAAAGATGTAAATGAACCTCCTCAAGCAATGTTACACAGAACTATCCCCAACCCAAAGATGGTGGCAATACAAATGTTTAATATATATGTGTATAATATGTATCCATATATGAGGCTACATATGATACAGCTTACATTTACCCATCAAGATTCCAGACGCTCTCCCCATTGCTTTTCAAATCCAAAACAAGGCAAAAGTGATGAAATTCTATGTGTGTGTGTGTGTGTGCAGTAGAAATCGAAAGGCAATGCTGCTGCTTGCTCCAAGAAATTCACCTTATTGGTTCTCATGTATATGCTTGGCTTTTTATGCTAGCACCATATTCGGGGTATAGCAGGTGCTGCCTTGGCAACTCAACTTTTCAGTCTTATCAAATGGCCTTCTATTAAAGCTGCAACAAGAAATTTGTCCTTCTCATCACATACAGTTGTGAAAGTTGGTACATATATAAGGGGTGGGGTGTGGAGTAGCAATTTTGGAAGGCAACGTTTGCAGCTTGCTTCAAGAAAATAAATCGGAGAGGTTTTCATCAGCCTTTGGTGAAATTTCGTACTTGAAATTTTAGGAATTCTTTTGTCATAAATTCAATGATTTTTGAATGGGTTTAATTTTTAGCTTAAATTTGGCTAAAGCAGCTTCCGATGATCACCACCTTTGCTACATTACAAATTTATAATAAATTAATTTTTAAAAAAAGACTTCTTCTCATGTACACTCAGTTTACTACTGGTTGATCTTATTGAAAAATATTTGGGGTGCATAAAAATCAATATTCTATCCAATGGACATTGATTTTAAACACTACTTCTTCAATATAGAAGATGCCATCCAAACTTTGGGGGTCTTCTTTTCATATGGCCTACTGCTAATAAAGCTGCAACAAAGAAAAGTTTGTGTACTTGAGTCTCATCACACAAGCAGGTCATGAAAAGAAGGTATGTACAAAGGGTGGTGGGCTGATTTTAAAAATCTTAAAGTTGATTTGGTGAAGGACATAGATTTAGGCAGTGTCAAGTAAGCAGCATGGCTTACATGATTTTGAGTGAAGAAGCAAAAGAATGAGAATGTCACTTACTTTGCTTCTTGACCTCCTCCGCCCATCCAAGTGGCAACCCCCATTCATTGATTCATTCCGCAATTGAAAGTGCAGAGAAAAAAATTGTTAGCATCTTCAATGGACTTTTGCCCTCCTGAAACATTGGACTGTTCTAGAACTAGGTTTCTACCCTTCTAGAACATAGGTTCTGAAGCCACAAAGAAAGAAAGGAGTTTAGTAAATGCAAATATTGAAACTCACATCAGGAGGCCAGGTTTTTGTCATGACAAAGGGCTAACACCTCAGCACAAATTCCAAATCCTTGAATTCCTGAGAAAGGGGCCCCCATGTGTCTATCTACAGTAGGTACTAAAATTCATCATCTCATCTCATGTGTGTTCTGGGTCCCCCCCAACCCTCCATCTCCCCCCCTTCCCCAATGATGCCCATTACTCTGGGCTTTTAGAAACAATAAGTATCACACAATTTTGAATTATCCTTTTTTCTAGAACAAGAAGCCCAAGAATTTTGACAAATAATTTTCTTAATAATTGGCCTGGAAATTTCTGCCAGGTTGAACAGACAGTGAATAAAATGGTGAGGTATATAGCAAACTCATTATTATTATTACTATTATTATCAAACATAATTTTGTCAATAATTTGTCTGGAAAAAAAATTGTGTCAGGCTGAACAGAAAGTGAATTCAAATGGTATGGTATATAGCAAGCTCTAATTATTATTATTTTTGCCGGTGCACCCAATGTACCCAACCCTCCAGGTTGAAATACAGGTTAAGTACACTCATTGATTCTTCCGTTATTTCCTTCTTTTCTGTATCTCCCTTCCTTTCCTTACCTCACCTCATTCCTCTGATGAGAAAAGCCACATCAGGCAATCAAGCACCGGAGGTAATGATTTTAATTTTTTTGCCCCCACCAACTGTCAGAAAGAAGGATTTGAAATACTTGACTTCCGGGGAAACGACAACTATATGACAAATTGGAGAAAGGAGGGCCGACTCCTACATACTTACTACTGTACCCGTATTCTTAACCTGGTTGCAGTTGCTTTCTACAATCATGTAACCCCCCCTCCCCTCCCTCTTATATAACTTTCTCTTTGTCAACAGCTCCTCTTCCTCCTGCAAATGAAGCAGACAGATGAGCTCACTCCCTCCCCAAGTCCGTCCACCTCTGCTGCCAATGTTTAATAATTTCTGGGATGAGGATCATTGGTTTCCATGATCCAGAAAAGACAGCTGGGAATGCCAGATGACAATCGCACTTACTCTCCCCCCCTCCCCACCTCCACTCTTCTTCTCTCTGCTGCTTCCACTAGTCGTTTGTACATTATTTTCCTTGGATTAAAATGAAGAATACTATGGCGTTTCCTGTAAAGACCTGGGACACAGAAATTGGTGTAAAAATGTAAGCATGTCTAATCTTCTATAAATTATGAGAGAAGGCAAATGCCTGAGCCAGAATTCTGAAATAAGAGCCTCTTCACTAAGCCTTGGGTAAACCAGCATCCACTTTGGTACCATGGTGAAAATCCCAAAATCCACCTAAATTATGTTGAAATATTACAAATATCCCACACATCCGCTAAATCAAGGTCTCTGAGTTCAAATCTAACAATTTTTGGCTTTAATAAAGCTACTGATAGGCCTCACTCAAAAAAGTGAAGGTACTGACTTGAGCGCTGGTTCACCCTGGCCATTGATGTAAGAGTACAGTCCCTTGTCAAGGGTTGTCAAGGGTGGGGTTTATGTCCATGGCTTCAATGTAAACCTAAGGTATTGCAGGGCAGTTGAGAGGGGTTGGGTAATGAGGGAAGGAGAACAAGGGTAAAGTTTTGACAGGCTCCAACAGTCATTCATTTGGAGGGTGAAGATTTCATAATTTACCTCCACAACAAAGAGTATATAGTATATAACTTCATTTCAACGAAGGTTCTTATGCTTTGTAAACTTCCTGCCATCAACAAGGTGGGTTCATGAAAGTCATGCAGGTTTACCTCACCCCTTGATTCTAGGTTTGTCTTGTTTGATCTCATGTATTGGTCTATTTCTTTACACCAAGGGGTAGATCCCTCAGACAAGGGCATTAACAGAATCAGGTTGCATCAGGTCCGCACTCAACTATTGCCTTGTGCAGGCCCTTATTCTAGTAATGCCCTCATCCTAGGGCCTTACCCTACACTTTGCCACCAAAAAACAAAGACTGGGTGTTCTCATGAACAATCAACAGGGCCATTTTTCTAGTTATGCCATGATACAGTTACAGGAGCATGCAGACAGACACATCAACAGGTGCTGGTGAGTAGTGATTTTTCCTTTGACAAATTTTGTTGTTTCTTTGACAAAAGAATTGGGAAAGTTTTGGATGTATGTGTTTTTCTAATGCAAAATCAATTCGCTTTGCTATTTTTCGGGGAAACAAAATTGCACTTTCTTATGTCACTAATTTTTTCAAAATAACCCTGTTGGTTAGTACATTGGAATCCCACAATTTTAGTTAGTGTGGATCAGTACTCATGAATCACTTCATAATTTCTCCAACTTGCTTGTTGGAGTGTCTCATGAAGACTGGAAAGGCTGATAGCTGATTAAACTTCCCTTAGTTCGTGCTTGTCACAAAACTATGACTAGGGTTTGGTATATAGTAAAACATACTGCTACAATATTTCTTCACATTGTTGGTCATGAATGAAGGTGGTCAATTCCAGTGTTGTGTGGGTATCAGAAATGGTAACCAACACCCTTGATAACTAAGGAAGTTCTTTGATTTTATAACTGCTGTGCTAACAACTCAGAGAACTTGTGATATATAACCAGCATTCTCAAAATAATAATAATAACAATAATCATAACAGTAACTACTGCTCAGAAACCTGAAATTCTTTCCAAGTTATTTCATGAGAATCATAGGTTCTCTGTATTACAAATAACCAGAACCATTCTGAATTGGTTTGTTTTTTAAAAACCAGAGTAGGCAGTTCTTTGATTTTAAACTTTCAGATAACTGGAACTGTGAATCAATCCACAGCATCAACTACCCAGACAACATTGGTCAGTTCTGAAAGTTTTGCCAACATCTGAATGTTGTCAATAGCAGTGCAAGGGCAAACATTAAACAGTAGCAATGAGTTTAATGTACAATAGGGCTCGACATAATTATATTATGATACAATACAATGCCTAACAGGTATAAAAAATAAAAAATTTAATAAATTATATCTGCACAATGATTAATGCTTGAAATAAAAATCTTACATTATTTTTTAATTCTCTTTTCATTGAGGAACAAACTGGATGAAAAAAATTGTCCAAGTTAGTTTGAATTTTTTCGAAGAGAACCATGTTCCTATTAACCATGTTCTTTGGGGAGCAAGGGTAGAAGTTACCCCTAGGGAGAAATAGGTTTAAGTTGCTCCTCGGGGGACAACCATGTTTCCAAGGGAACAAGGGCTTGAGTTGCCCTGGCGAACAGACATGTTCTCAAAGGAGAAAGAGGTTTAAGTTGTTCCTTAGGGATAACCATGTGCCAAGGGGACCAAAGGATTAACTTTTTTAGGGCACAAATAAGTTCCCCATGGAACAAATGAAGTTCCCAAAAAAAAACTAACTTTCACGAGGAGTGGGAGATGTCCCCTAGGGAAAGGGCAACTTCCCCAGGGCATAATGAACTTTCCCCAAGGAAAGGCCCAAGTTCTCCAAAAAAACATATGTTTTGAAGCTTTTTGCAACCATAACCGTCTCAGTTTCTTTTATATAATCTTGCGACCTATCATTGGAACCACCTTGAGAAGAGTTACAACTTTGTAATTGAATGCACTTCAATCAAAATTCATATGAAAGAGTTATGATCACACAAAATTTTGGACACATTTGTTCCCTAAGGAACATGGTTGCTCCCATGGGCAACTTAGGCCCTTGCTCCCTTGGGTACATGGTTAGCCCAAGGAGCAACCATGTTCCTGGAAGAGCATCTAAATTTTTGGTGTGATTGTAACTATTTGATATGAATTCTAAATGAAGTGCTTTTAGCTACAAAATTGTAACCCTCCTCAAAACCTTTCCAATGATAACTTTCAAGCCTATATAGAAACAAAATTGAAATGGATATGGTTTTTAAAAAATTCAAAACATATGTTTTCTTAAGGAACTTGAGCCTTCCCCCAAGTTAAGTTATTACTTATCGAGGAAGTTGCCTTTGTCCGTGGGGAATTTCAGCCTTTCCCCAAGGAAATTCATTGCTTCCCACAGAAATTGCCCTTTTCCTCAAGGAACATTTTTTATTCTTCATGAAATTTTTTTTCAAGGTACTTCATTTATTCCTTGGGGAACTTTTTTGTTCCCTAAAAATTTCATTTTGCTCCATGGGAAATTTACATGGTTCTCTAGGGCAACTTGCTTGGGACCAATAATATCTTCTTTTCCTTGAGGAAATTGCATCTTAAAGGCAACTAACTCGATTGCATTAATGTGTGATTGGATTTTAAAGCAATTTATCCAAATGCTTAAGGCCATCCTACCTTGCCCCCCTTTGCATTGGGCAAACATTATTTATTTTTCTTGAGGAAATTGCATCTTAATATTACCATCATTTATTTAATAATTATTTTTTAAAAAATCAATACTTATCAAATATGTACAAAATTTAAAAATATAATCTAACCTTCAAAAGGTTACTTGACCAATACTAGTTATTGATTTATTTTTTAAAAATTTTGGTAGGAGTTATAACAAACTTGGTAATGAATAAGCATTGAAGTTGTGTGATATACAATTATTTTGTACCTACTCAACAAATTTATAGTAAGCCATACATAAAGTTTCATAACATTTATTAACTTTATAAACCATAAGAAAGTTAATGATCTTAAAAGGAAGGGGATTTGACCAATGGTTCATAATTGACTTTACTTATGTAAATTAAGTTTGACCTTTTAAATGTCAAAATCTTAAAATATTTAAGACCTTTAAGTGTCAAAATCTCAAATTTTCATGGTAAAGAAAGTACTCAAGGCCCAAAAAATAATTAATTTAACATTTGAATGCCAAATTAGACAACGACCTATGGCAAACTTTCATTAGGTGGGTGTTTATTTCAAGAATGCCCTATTCCTTGGGCATTACCTAACATAAAGCACCAACATAAAAAATTTAAAAATGGATTGCCCACTAAAATTTGCATTTCATCTTTCACAATGCCCCACTCTTTGATGAAGAGAAATTCCATTGGATAAGGTCTCCAAATACACTATAAATTTTTTGCCAATTCTTGTTTTACATATATGTAACACTTCTTTCAATAATTTTTATTTTTTTTCCAAGTATGGTTGTCAATGTGATAAAAATCCTCTTCTACAAAAGCAAAAAAATTGGCTATACTTTGGTATTCAATTTATGCTAGCCAAAAAGATGATGAATTCTTTAATACTTGGGGGTCTTGTCACTTCATTCCTCTAATTTTTCTATTTTTCTTGGATATCAAAATTTTCACCAATGTAAACAAAACTAGTCAATTTATGCTTATTATGGGTTTGGATAAGCTAAGTTGTAATGACACTACCATTTGTTATAGCAATAGATGTTTGCAAACATGTTTAACAATGTTTTATTTGACATTGTAGTTTCACATCTTCTTAACCTTCTTCAAAGGCATTCAGTTTCCAAGCTTCAATTGAGGGTTGAAAATTTTATTGTTTTTTGTTAGATTCAACATTGAAAGTTTTTTAAATGCCAACTAATATATTGACAATGGGGGGACATTGCCCATGGCAACAAGCACCATTAAATGCTAGCTTTTGATAGGGAAAGATTAAATATCACATTAAATTCAAAACAACAATGACTTTATTTACAACTTCTTCAACCTTCAATTTCCTTTCACCATCACCCTCCATTTTTATTTTCCTCTTATTGCCACCTTAGTTTGGCAACTTTTGTATATAATTCTCAACTTTTAACCTTTATTATTTTTGTGTGAAGCTTTTGAGTTTTCTTATACACAACATTATAGAGTTGTGATTTGGTGATTCAATGTTAAGAAAACATATGAATGAGATTTGTTAAGTCTATGTCCACAACAAGCATTGTCAAGGGAATTGTGTTGGATCCTTGATGGCTTACAATGTTATTGCTAATGTATATACCTAGGTATGTGAAACTCGCAAACAACATTTTGTTTGCAACACTTTGTCTTCCTCCTATGCAAAATGATGTCACCTTGCTTGTGTTTCAATGAAGTGCACAAGTCCATGTTTTTTGTGGATCTAGGAACTTTATTGTTTTTTTTGAATGGGAAGTGCACTATCAAAACCTCGTGGTGTTAATGAATGAAATGTCATTATTTCTTTGTGTGTTATTGTAATTGTTGAAGGATCCCATTCAAGTATTTTGTTTTGTGATGCTTTCATTGAAATTATATACAAACTTCGAGTTATTCATTTCTTTTCAAACGGTCATGTTAATATGTCCAAGCCTTGCATAATCAGATGAACCACTACAAGGGTAGGCTATGCTTTGTCATGTGGCAATATTATTGTTGGGGAAGGTTGTTCATTTCCTAACTCATGGATCTTGGTCCAAGTTGTTTGAAGATTTTCATCACACATCTTGGTCCAAGTACTCCAATGCCCAAAAATATTAATGAAGCAAAATGAGAATTGAATTTCCAAGATATATGGATTTACGAAATTGCCTTGAATTGAAGCAATGTTGGGAAAAATTGTAAGATGATGATAATTAGTCTACAACAATGTAAATAGTCAAGAAAAATTCTTAGTGGGTGACTACAATGTTGAATGGACCAAAAAATAACCAAAAAGTAAGTTCTAAACATCCATTTGAAAAACAATTCCTTTGTAGTTTTTTTGAACCTTAATATGATTAGGTAATTAAACAACAACTTATTGATTTTTCAACTTTTTTTCCGACCTGGATATCATAATTTTGTACATGTGTGCACAATATTAACATTAAATACATTTATTTTCAATATGAAATGAACTTTGAAAAAAACCAATTCAATGGCAAAAAAGTTCACAAATAATAACATACAATTGACATGGTGTGAAATAGTTGAAATGTGATTTCATCAATGTATTACGTAACTAAATATGAATCCTTAATAATCATAATATTAATGATTAGACCATTTTGACATATAAATATGTTAGCTGTAAAATTTCAATGTGCACATTAAGTAAATGTCCATAAGTTTAAAATCTTATGTATCATGCATAAAGTTTACCTAAACCACATATATACTCGAGGCAATGACTTCAAACTATGTCCTTAAATTGATATGTCCATTTATTTAATACATTTATTTTAATTGAATTGCATTCACAATACAAATGTGTCATTATGACATCCATATTGGTCCGATGTAGCTTGCATTGGCCTTTAGAATCATGTTGGGCATCATAAGGCTAATATTGTTTGATTGGAAATAGTTGTGGGAGAATATTACACGAAAACTCAATGAACCAATGTGCCAAGAATGAAAAACAATTTCATGAACAATGCATGGTAGAACTTATGTATTTGACTAAGTGAAAGTTGGATTACATATTGACTGCAAATATAAATTTGTGTAGTGTGTGTTAGTTTATCATCTCTTCAAACATGGGCGCCTAATCTTATATATTAAAGCAACAATGGTGTCTGTCTGTGTGGGCAGTGCCTGGAAGATTCTTCTAGTCACTGCACGTTCCCTATGGAGTCTGTCTGTCTGTGGTGATAAACAGGCCAAGGCAAGCCAGGGTAGGGCGGCCAGGGCAGCCGCTGTGGGGGCTAGGCGAGGTGCCATTTCTATTAAAAAAATTCTTGGGGAAAACCGGGGGACCTGCATCTAATCAAACAAAAATACAATTTCTTAAAAAAATAATTTTCATTATAGAACATATTTAAAAAACTAGACTCTTTTTTAAAAAGAAAATAAATACATAAATACATAAAAATAGAAAAAAATGAAGATAGACAAAATAAGAATAGAAAAAATAAAAAGATGAAACAAACATAAACCAAAAAAAAAGTAAAAACGCAAAAACTATAAAAAAAGAATGGAAACAAATGAAACAAGGAAAGGGAAATACAGTAAAATAATTTTAAGAGAAAAAAAATCAAAAAATGAAGAAACCAAATAAAGAGTAAAAAATAAGAAAAAATAAAACTTATAAATATTGAAGAAAAACCCTACTTGAAAAAGAATGAGGTGTGTCTTCTTTCTCCAAACTTCAAACTTGCATCCCAAAAAAATTATATAAATGTGAAAAAGAAACACTTTATTTTTATTATACAAAATAATAATAAAAATAAAAAACACATAAAAATAATAAAAATAAAAAAGTTAAAAGTTTCTAAGAAAAACTAAAACATGAACCAAGTTTAAAGAAACCGAGGGACTTCACAATGGCCGAAGGTCACGGGCACCCACTAGTTATAGATTATGAAAACATGTAAACTTTTTTAAATATCCAAGTACCTTACAACCCTTAGCATCATTAGAGCAAGACATGTGCATGAGCCATGGCTAAGTGCATGGATGATCTCATGTTGAAAAAACCATGTCTTGGAGTTCATATGTTTATTTCAATCAACATTGATGAAGTCACTAATGTCAATTGCCAATCTTGGAAAATGTTCATGTTTTTATGTAGTTAAATGTTAAAACCACATCCACATTTTATTAATGTTGGAACATGTGTTAAATGGTTGTATTGCAAATAACTTGACAAAAATCATAGTGACAAATGTGTTTAGGGTTTAGTGTTTAGTATTTTCTAAGCCTTATTGGGTTCAATCATGGTTGGGATGCCGAAAAGAATTTCCATGAAATATCCAATGGACCCTAGTCTTTAAAACTTAATGACAAATTCATATTGGAAGGTTTTTTGTTTCATCTATAATACATAGATTATTAAGATACTACCATAATAATTCTACTATTCTATAGATATTAAATCATTTTTTCTCTAAATGCAATTTCTTTCAAAATTAATGACCCAAAAATGTCAAAACATTTTAGCTCCAACTTGTACCTATTTGTTGATTTTTTCCCCTACTTCAATTGTAGCAAAAAAAAAAACCATCTTTGTTGCTAGATTGAGAATACATATTCACAAAAAAATGCCAAAATGTTCGTGACTTTTTCCCTTATAGTAGAAAATGGTTCAAGGACTCATCAAGAATGTATAAACAAATTATATTCCCCAAAATGTATATCACACTTTAAAAGCATTAATGTGTATAAAACACTCAAATGTAGCAATAATCAAATGGCCTATTACAGTGATAAGGTTACAAAAAATGAAAATTTAAGGAATTTTTGGCCATTGATAGAACACAACCCACATTGGATAAATTTTCTTATTTCTATTTTAAAAGTGAAAAATATATATACTCCAAACACCTATACAAAATTTTGAACAGATTTATTTTGTTTGAAATGAAATAGAAAGGGGAAATCAATCTTAGGTTTGTGAAAGAAAATGTAAATTTGGGAAGTCTTCATAAGTTTCTTTTGTTTTTAGATGGGACACTTCAATCATGCTTGGACTACACCTAGCTTCCAAGCTCATTAAATTTGATGTAAATAAGGTTTCAATTAAAAAAGGTGCTACTAAGACAAATGTCACAACATAGCTCAAGGAGAAACATGCCCTTTCATGTTTAAGATGCATTGTGTTGCCCATTGGATTAACCTTGAAGTCGAAACTTTTTCCAAATTGTTGATTGTGTGCAACATTGAAGTTTTCCAAGTATGTTAAAGTATGCCAATATAATGTACTTGACATTTTTTTGAAAAATACTCATATATTAAACCTTAATATATTGAGCTTATGAATATTATTTATTTCAATAATCAATGAGAAGAAGTTCTTGGTGTCAATACATAATATAAAGACTCACATGTTCAAATGTGCATTTATAATTAATACATTTTTTTGCGATGCAAGTACAAGAAAATAAATATCTATTTTATGCAACTAAAGTTTAAAATATACGAGAATACAAATTTAATTAGATTTTTTATGTTTTTCAAATTGATAAATGCTTAATATATATTAAAGAATTTTCATATTTTTATATTTTTTATCATAATCTATTAAAGTTTTAATAGAAATGCTTGAAATATCGAAAATATTCTTTTCATATATTTTCTTCTATTTATTTTTTTCAATATTTACATTTAACTTACCATTAACTCAGTGGAAGGGCTAATGGTCTCATTGAATAATGAAATTTACAAAGGTTTTTATTAACATTTTTAAAATGTTTAGGGTTTAAAACTCTAAATTAATTTTATTTGGGACTTTTTTTCTAGCACATTGTAACATGTTTGATCCTTACAATCTATGTACACATACTACAATTCCTCCCTTAAGCACTAGTTGAACAAATGCAAATTTTGTGACTTTTTCAAGTGCAATGTAAATTGAAAATCCTTGCTTATGTGAAAAATGCGTTAATTTTCCATGTTTTTTTCTTGCCAAACAAATCTTGATTGAATACAAGTCTTTGGTGGTGTATTCAACACCATTGTACATTAAGTCCTTGCATTCACTAGTTGATTCAAGAATTGAAGCTGAAGTTCTCTTCCCAAGAAATCAATAACACCACCATAATTATTTACCCCCAATTTCGGCTTCAAATAAAAGTTTAACATATTTATTGGCTCAACTCAACATTCTAAAGAACTATTATTGTCATGGGAGAACATAAGAACCAACAATCTTTTCATTATGCCCTTGCTTGATGAAACTTTGTTAGAACAACAAACCTCTTTCTCCACAATTATTACAATGTCAAATGTTGTTATAGTAATGAAACTATCCATATATTATAACTCATGTTATTGGATGTGAACATTATTGACCAATGACAAAATTATTTCTCATAAGTTTTTAAAGTGGTTGAAGCTCATCAAGAGGCTTCTGTGGCTATAACTTTTTTGGGGATCATCAAGAATGAAAGGTGTTTCTTTACATTGTTTATCACAAAGAACAAATGGAGAAACAAGATCAAAACCCATTTATATTTGGTGGTGCATACACATGCACAAAATATTTATACTATGTAAGGTTTTCCATTTTCTATCACAATCAAAGTACGGATGCCAAAAAAAGTCCAAAGGCCAACAAGATAAGAGCCAATTTTTTTGAAACAAATACATTCATTTTCTAAGCTCTTTAAGTTGCATTGTCAATTTTTGTGATTTTCTTTGCTTGACTTTCAAGTTGCAACATGAACTTTCCATTCCAAATATGTTCCATTCCTATATGATATGTGTTGAGAAATTGTATGCACATTCCAATGTTGCTTTGCCTCGCCGATATGCTACTAACTATGTTCTATGTCTTTGTAGGCTCATCTCTTCTTGCAAAGGGTAGGATCCATTTGGATCAAGGTTCAATCCTCCCAAAAATTGTTTTTTGTAGCCACAATATCTTTGGTGTCATGTTTGTGGGTGCCACATTGTTTATGGAACCCAAAATTTAAGAAGATGCCACTTGTCAAATATAGATCAACAAAACCTAGCCATTTAGGCTATCTTTGCTAATCCTTTAAAAACATTGATATGTCTTGTTCAATGTCTACGTCTAAACTTGAGACATGAAAAAACAAACCAAAAAATAAAATGTACATGTTCCATTTAAGAAAAACCTACATTATTAAACCTCAACCTTATATTATAAGTTTTATTTCATTTTAGGATAAACATTATACTTGATAATTGACCACAAAGTTAGTGTTGATCTCATTTTATTTCCAATGTAAAGCAAAACACATGGCGTAAAAAATGTTTTTGCAATTTTCTATGAAGATGTGATTTATATGGACTTTTTTGAGCTTCAAATCCAATTAAGATATTATCCCCATTTGAGACTTCACTCAACAAGTTTTTGAAAAATGCAAGAACACCGTACCAAAATTTTCTTAATCACAACAAGATGGTTAGTTACCCAATTAAATTAATATGTTTGAAGGGCATCCTTTTGTGTTCTCTTCCTAATAATTTTATGGTAAGTTAAGATTTTCAGAATTTTGGAGATTTTGAAATACCTTGTAATTAACTAAGCCTTATTCATCTTTGTTCAATTCTTCTTACATAGGAATCATAATGGAGCCAGTAGTGCCATATACCTAGTATATAAATTAGAATAAATATAGGTATTCAAATTTGAAATTATTGGGAAGTACATGGCCCTATGTTATCGTGGAATACAATAATGGCTCCAATAACAACTTAGACCAAAGTAATGGAGATGTTATTGTTGGGAAAATTGTTTTTAAAAAAATAACAATAATGACAAAAATGAGAATGAAATTATTTTTGTATTTTCTTAAATTATGAAACATATTGATAGGAGGTTAGGAGTAGTATTGCAACCTAAACAACTAATATTAACATGCATATCAATATTGAAAAAAATACTAGTCACGTGTGACCTAGTTTAATACTAGCTTGGCACAAGGCTTAAAATAATATTAGGTATATACTTGATTTATACCAACAAAAAACCAGCCTTGGACTTAAAATCATTTTCATTCTTTGTAAGAAATGCCCTTCCAATGGTAACTTGCAAGTGTTTGTTTTGTGTAACCACCCCCATTGTTGCAACCATTTGGAATAAATATTTTTGGGACTAGGAAGAAATGTCATGTGGCCTTTAATACATGTCAAGATATTGTCACAAAATTTGACACTATTTTGAAGTTTTTTATTAGTGTTTTCTAGTATGCTAATGCACATTGAAACCATGAGCCATGGTAGCAACAAATCATTGAAGATTTTGGCAAGCAAGAAAAAGGTGGATAATTTTGTCTTTAGGAAAACCACTATTTATTTTGTTCTTTTCTCCATATTTTGCAAGACTTGGTTATAGGAAATGGTCAAACATGCAACACACTTTGGGACAGGGTTTATGAATGTTATGTACAACAAAAATAGTGTATTTAGCATGTTTTTTTTTGTGGTGAATTTTCGCCACCTAGCAACAAGAAAAAAGGTCTAGCAAATCCAACAAAGGGATTTCTGAGAAAATTTTTTTTAATCGCTATATCTCAAGAAAAAAAAGTTAAAAATCGCCAGATTTAGATAGTGTGTTCCATTAGGTTGCCAAAACTAGGTAGGATTCCAAAAATAATCTACTAGTCCACCAAGCTAGTTGCCATTTATTGTTAATTATTTTAAAGTATCCTCGTTAGTACACCTACTTGAGGAATTTGAAAAAAAAAACCTTCATAGCTTGTAATTCATATGGAAAGTTTATGTAGACAAAATGGGGAATAATCAAACATGATGTTTCAAAGTGCATAAGGAATTTTAAAGTCCTTAAAGTTCCCCAATGATCATGTGCAAACCATGAAAATCATTTTTTAGATTACCTTAGAACTTTTTAAATCAAAGCTAAGGGACCAAAGGGCCAAAATATTACCTTCATTTGTTGTTGTTTGGTTGGGATGTGTTGGGCTAACATGTGCATGTAAGTTGTAAAAACTATGCCCCTAAAATGGTTGACTTGTGTCTTAAACTTAATTTTTTGTAATAAAATGACCATAAGCCACCAAAGCCATTAAAAACAACTTGTGCAAATGATGAAAAAAAAAATGCACCTTAGGAAACCATACTTGAATCATGGCAAACATGGCACTAACAACATTAAAGAAGGTGAACATCCTTGAGAAGTAGAGGTCAATGGTGTTCTTCACAATGTTATTAAATGCATTATTGTTCTACAAAACTTGAAAATACTTTAGTTTGTGAAAGGCAACGGAGTTACAAAAGCTTAAAGCACAAGTGCAAGTAATGGCGATGTCAATTGTAACTCCATTGAACATTGCAACAAGATTCCATTACAACCCAATAAGCTATCCAAATTTGACAATGCAACAAAAGAGACTTTCATTTAGGATAGCAGCATAGACACAAAAATGCCAATTTTTTTGACAAAGACTTGAAAAAGTTTCAAAATTGGGAATATGTACAATGATGTTCATCTCTATTGAATACATCAACCGTAAAAAGTTTTTCTAATTCCATTTTTGTCCACTCCCTTTGAGTTGCATTCAAAAAAAAATTCATTATTGTTATTCATGTCCATGTGCAAATGTGCTAACACCCTTCAACGCCAAACAGCCATCTTAAATCCTTGCACTACAATTAAGAAAATGTGCAAACAAAATACATGAAAAAATGACAAAATGTAAGCTTTTCACCAATTCGTTGAAGTGTGCACATAAAAACCTCATTACAAGAACTATGAGATCTCACACACAGAGTTTTCATTCCAAGGTGATGGAGGGATCATACTCAACCATAAGGTAAATCTACAACTTTCAATAAGAATTGCATGTATGGTTTGGAGGCAATCCCTTTTGCCTCTATGGAGAGCACCTCCAAGACAAAGGGAGACAATCATACCAAGTTTGTGCATTTTTGGCACCAACTCACAATGGGGGAAGTGATGCATGTTAGCTTTAGCTACATACAAATGCCTTTCACAATGGCCTCGACCATATATGTGCAATGTTATTTGCTATATAGATAGTGGAGATGCTCTAACACTAATATCAAATTGGTGTAAGAGTTTTTTTAAATACATGATACCACTACTTGCCATGTATGAAAAGAAAAACACTACCCCAATACTAGGACTAGTCCAATATATTCATCAAAAGTGGATACTCGTACAACAATGCTTGAAAGGTTCATCCATGACTCAAGTTGGACAATTGAGTGCATATGCTTTTCACATGTGACACATCAAAGTTTTATGATGCCAAACAATGTTTTTTGGAAGATGACAAATCGTTAAGGAAGACACTAAATACTCTCTCATGAGCAATGTTTGAACGTTCGTGCAACATATTTTGTGAAATTACATTGTTTTGTGACATGGTTTGATTAGTTTGACCTTATTTTTAGGCTAAATAGAAAACAATGTTGTTCTTATTGAATGCCAAAAAATACACTGATAACAATTATCTCACTTTATTTTGAGAAGTGATGGGTTTGAAATTGCTATGAGACAATAGAATATGCAATATGCAAAACTTGTAGAACAAGTAGAATCATGCAAGGTGCAAAAAGGGACAAAAAGATGAAGCCCAAATTAAGCCCATAAGCTATTTAATATCTTACATTTATGAATGTGTAGTTTGGATAAAAGAAAATATACTCCAGAGTTTGACTTCAAAAACTCAGATTTCACCAACCTAGCACCAGGGTTTATTTTTCAAATTCCTCAAGTAGGTGCACTGGCTAGGATCCTTAGCAGTAAATGGCGACTGTCCTGGTGAACAAGTAGATCTTTTTGGAATCCTGCCTAGGTCTGGCTACCTACAGTAACACACTGTCTAAATCTGGCGACTTCTAGCTCTTTTTTTTCCCTCAAAATGTGGCGAATTTTTTTTTAAATTCCCAAATTTTCCTTTGTTAGATTCGCCAGCCCTTTTTTTTGGTTGCCAAGTGGCGAAAATTCGCCACAAAAGAAAACGCTGCCTAGCACCCACCAAACCAAACAACCATATTAGTGAAGAATACACAAAAGCTCTAGACATGTGTCAATACTAACTCACTTGCACTCATGTGTGATTTTGGAGCTCACACTTGTTGTACTTGACTTCATGTGTACAAATGATCAAAAATAGGTTAAATGTCAATAGGGCAAACATTGAATAGCTAATGTGGTAAAATTAAAAACCCCAAAATCTTTGGGTTGCTTCTAAATATACTTAATATTTATCCCTTAGATAAATAAGTCCAAATTGAACATTTCCTGGGTCAAGAAATGCAGCTCTAAGAGGCCTCAATCAAGAAGGTCAAGGTACAAGTGTATGTGTTAGTTCACCCCGGCCGTAACCTGGAGTAACTTATTTGTGCTGGTTTTCACCAACTCACTTTGATTTGGGTTTCCATCAATGTTGGACAAGTATAGGGAGTACACAGTTTAACAACTGGTATCAGTGTTGGGATAATATCAACCTGTGTTGGGTGGTAACCCATTTTGGTGGCTTAGAATCGTCAGTTCCAGTTTCAATTACTTGGAACTGAACAACCATAACGGGATCTGATTTTTGAAACTGGAATCAGGTTTGAAACCAAGTCCGGTTCTGAACTGGAGAACGTGAATTTGGGGGGAAAATGGTTTGGAATTGAGGGTTAACTGCCAGTTTCACCGATTTCCAAAACTGAAACCAGAATCTAAACTTATTTTTCCAGAACTGGACCAGAACCAGACCCAAGGTTCTAATTTTTTTTAAAGAACCAAATTCATTCTAATTTTTTAAAAAGAAACTGGAACCAAGGCAAGAATCGGCCAACACTGGTATCAACCAGCAATGAGCATGATTCCTTCAAAGCAAATACTAAGGGGACCAGTAGGTTGGCCACAGGCTCTGTTTTTATGCCTAATTTGTTACTTTTCATACCAGAATATAATACTGAGCTCCAACCAGCACCTTTTTATTTTGGTGAAATTACTCCTCTTGGCTACAGACTCACACAAAAAGCATGTCTGTAAAAAAAAAGTGCCAAAGTCTGAAATTGTCATATTTAGACAATAGGTTCCAGCAGGTTGCCAACAATATAGCAGGATTGTTAACAATTTTTTACTTTCCTCTCTGACCTATAGCCAAATTTGGCTAATTTCCTCTTGTGGATGATCACAAAATTGAAAAGAAAAACCCTGGCTGCAACCGCGACGAAAGTTGCAATGTACCAAAAGTACTGGTCAAATATTGTACTCATGTCAATATTGCAATCAGCAAACAATCCTACATGAAATAATTCAGTATGTGCCTAAACACAAAGTATAAATACTGGATACCATTGTGGTCTCTCAAGCCAATCAATTTCCTTCATACTTTTCACCAGACTGGTGCGTGCCTGGATGATGTATGGTGATACCAGTCCAGCATTGGTTTCCACCCTTCACAAATAAGTTATAACCAATGTTGTCTGGTTCTTGGTGTTACTGCTTCAACATTGGTTGGTTTTCATTCACACTTCACAAATAATTTACAACCAGTGTTGTCCAGTTCTTAAAGAGATTTTGAAACCAGACCAAGGAGAACCTTTCATTGGAATGGGGACCTATTGCCCAATAATAGAGAGAAAGTGAAGAGAGTTGAGCCTCCTCTCCTACATAACTTAGCAAACAATAATAAATATCCATGTAAGAAGGCATGTTCTTTTTAGGCGGGCAATGGGGACCATTCCTTTTCTACATTCAAATCATGGGGAGAAGGAGAAATAAATAAAAGATGCCCAATCGTGTGTAGTAGTGGCAATACACACAATGAGCATGCAAAAATCTAAGAGTTGGTAAGTGGGGATTATTAGCAAAGCCTTCATGAGCGCTGGCATGTATCTTGTTTTTGGGTGTGGAAGGGGAGGGGACAATAAGTATAAGAAGAGGTACCCAAATTGTTTTTACTCATTTTCAGGATCTCTCACACCCTGCAAAACCTTGTCCTTAGCCTTCTTTTGTCAGTCACTTATTAGCTAATCAATCTCCCAGAACAGTTCAAAGGAGTCCTCCAAAAAGTGCAGGTAGCAAAAAGGAGGGAGGAGGGGGTTACCCCCAGTTTCTTCCCCTTCCCTCCTCTTATTAGGTGCTTAACTCCAATTGGAAAATGTACACTTTCCAAATTAAAATATTAGTACTAGTAGCCCTACCATTATTAGGGTTGAAAAACCATATAAATTAGTGCCCAAGTGATTTTATTTTTTTTAGTCACTCCAAAAATTTGAGTGAAAGCACCAGTCTGTTATGGTTACTTTGAGTGTTAACTGTGAAGAAAAAATGACTAGGGTAGTTGACAACCAAATACTACTATATAAACAATGCTTATTTTAGAATAAACGGAATTTAAAACAAATGGCTTCAGCTTGAATCAACACTAAATTGTATTATTTTCAGAATTGTTGAAATTTTCACACACAAAAATTCAGCATGATTATTTTTCTTGAAAAAAAAAAGAGAATGTTATGGAAAAGTTGGGAATAAACCATTTGTTGAAATGGAATCCTCAAAATCAATTAATTATTTGATAAACAAGTGTTGAAGCAGCCAAGGTATTGTGGTAATTAGAACATTTACCTCTCCTCCTGGAATTGAAATAATTTCTTTAAAATATGTGGAGCTGGTGCTTACCTAGAAGAAGTTCACTTAACTGCAAAGATTTGGGACAAAAAAATACACACATATTTATTGACTATGCAATGCGGTGTTGATGAAGACCTGATTAGGTTGCTTCCCCCCTGCCCTCCTCTCCCGCTTCCCTCCTGAATCTTGGCAGTAGCTGTAACAGGTATACTGTGCCAATCTGGTGTTGCACTGGGAAAATTTTGGTCTACTGTGCCAATCTAGTTTCACAATACGAAACCCGACATTTCTAGATATTCCAAAGATTTCTTGTCTATTGCAACCCCCCACTCCCCGCCCCCGCCCCAAGCAACTGCTGGCACACCTTAAGCATTAGGATCCAGTGAAGAGCCGCATCTTGGAAATGGGTTCAAGCAGGGGTGAGAGCTGTAAAGGCCTTCTTTCGCTAATAAGAATGACTATCATATCACCAGGTGAGTGAAGTAAATAGTAACTTGTTCCCCATGTTTGATGCCAGTGTGTCAAAGTTTTTCAGTAATTGTGGATTGTGGGCAGTATTTGTTTTTTATTTCAATTTTCTGATGATGCTCAAGTGGCCATTATCTATAAGAATTTAAAGCCAAATTTGGCAATATTTTTAAATACGAAAGTAGAAATAACTTGAGCACATTTTCATGTTGTAGCATGCAGCCTTTTCTTTACTGGTGAAACGTCTCTGAAAACAGAAATCTACTAAAAAAGAAGTGAATTTGGAAGTTTACCATTGCCACAAGTGAGAAAAAAGAAAATGTAAAAATGGCCAGATTTTTATAATGGGTTTTCAGTGTGTAGCCAGGAATATGGAAGGTTTATTAAAGATTTGTAGTCCACATGTGGTTTATAGCCACATTTGGCCAAACCTTGCAAGCGATGATTGCCATTTTTGCTCTATCTTCCTGTGGCTGATCATCAATCAGGCTACTACGTAAATAAATGCCTTAAAAACCACAACTTGTAGGCAGTTGTGATGATTTTTGATGAATTTCTATTTATTTTTCGTTTTTGGGCGGCTTTTTTTTTTGGGGGGGGTTCCAGAAACAGGGAATTTGTGATGGAGGACTATTTTGGGGGTGCTAAAAAATACAAAAAAATCACTGATTGCAGGGTGTTGTGTTACCGAGCTTTCAATAGCAATGGGAACTGCCAAAAATGAACTAAAAACCAGGTTTGGGTGTGAGTCTGATTTGTTGAATTATATATACGCCAACAACACCAGGCCTGACACAGCATGAACTTATTATTCGAGTCAATGCATTTGTTGTTGTTTGCGAATTGTTTTGTGGGCCCACAAAGGCTGTTTGTAGTCAAGAAGGAAGCCTGCATTATTTCCTGCTTTATTGAAAAAGTCGAATGTTGAATTTGGCTCAAGTCTCTTGGGAAACACAATTTAAGAAAACTACTTGAATAGAGAGACCCCCTGCCCTCAGACCTCCTGGTCTTTCACCAGCCACTCTTGGAGAAGTGAAGTAGCTGTCTGTTTGCCAGCTTTGGTTTTTGGGAGAAAATGGGGACTGCCCAAAATACCTGTACTGACTGGAAACAGATCAAAATTGTAGCAAGCCAAAGCCTGTAATGAAAGCCCACATCAATTTGGCATCCAAGTAGGGAGACAGGTAGTTAGTTGTTAAGGTTCGCCTAATCTCCTGTTTTGTTGATCATGAAGAAAATAAAATTTAAAAATCAATGTTTCCTGCGGTGGTTTTTCTTTTGAAATTTACGTGGCAATTGCTCAGTTATTATGATCAGGGTTTGGTTTTTTCCTTTCCTTTTCTTTTTTTTCCCCCTATTTCGTGAGGTAGGTGGGGGGTACTGATCATTTACAAGAGGTCAGAACCCTAAGCCTAATTTTTGAGGAATCCTGCTGGCATGTTTTAGTGGCAAGCCGAAGCCAATGTCTAAATATGACAACTTGAGAACTTTTTACCCCGGAACATGGCGACTTTGGTCCATTTTTTTTTTCCAAAAAAATCCTTTGGCACCTTCACAGGGACCCCTTGTTTTGGTTGCAAAGTGATCAAATTTTTCGACAAAAAAAGAAAAGAAAAAAAGACTGATCATAATCATTGAAAAACCACATAAAATTGTATTTAATCCTTTGTCATTCTACTTCTTGTCACAGAGAATACTTATCAAACTTACGACCTGGCCACTTCAAAATAACACATTCCACAACATATAATTTTAAAAAACTTTCTGAATTATTTGCAAAACATAGGTAATCTCTTCACTTTTCACTGCAGTCTGGAAAATTATGACTATTTAGAACAAACCTTTAAAATGTCTAATTTATATTGTTAGCTTTCTTCTTTACTCTTCCTTGTGATTCCAAATTGCCATCAGTGTTGGTTGTGGGAGGACTCTGGCATTAATTTGATCAGCATCAACAAGCAGAGATGCATTGTTAATTGGCCAAGATATGTGTTGTTAATTAACATTCTAGCTCTGCATTGCTGATACATGCAACATGAGTACTTAAGGGGGAGAAAAAAGAAAATAAAAGCTTAGACATTGAACTCCCGGATCCATTACACCTTGAGCAAGAACAAAGTTCTCAGACTGGCATGCCGTTGTTCGACGAGGACAGTCTTAAGATGATGACGAGTAGACAGCTCTCTTGATCGTGCAGCACTCTCATAGAGTAGGGGGCTGAAATTATAGATGGCTGACTTGGCTGGCCTCTGATTCGTTCAGAAATTTGTTAGGGCTTCATATCCAGCAGAAAATCATAATTCAGTAGCCCTGCATGTCAATTGGGAGAGAGGGAGTTTAGATCTTGTGCAGCTTTCACAGTACCCACAGACATGCTGGATGCAATATTTCAACATGACAAACATGCATTTACATACCTCAGAGCTTGGTTCAATTGTTCAGTTTATTTTCCCTCTAGAACTGTTGGTAATTATGTGGGAAGTCTGGAACTTTTTTATTATTTTTAAAATAACATTTAGTTGGCGTTACATATATGCTTCAAAGTTTAGCATGCTGCTTTGAAAAATGAAGCCTTTGGTTTTGAAACTGACCTTGGCCCCACCACAACCAGAATCTACAATTCATGGGAGCAGCTGGGATGAATAAACTGTGCAAAGTTTGATATTTTAGTATTCTAGGTATTCTACTAGTGGGCTAATCCTGGAAATGATCCCGCCCTGTTTCGAATCTTTCAACCAAATGAAACTATATGCATTTGTGAATGGGTTATAGTGAATCTGTGATTGGGGTATCAGGGTCTTGTTTCAAATTTGTGGAAAAAAAAACCTGGCCAAATTTTTCAAATGTTCAGAAAAATAAATTGAATTTACAAAAAAACATTTTCTCGAGCGAACAAAAGTCTATAAATTTTTTCAACAAAATTTGTTAGAAAATAAAATACTAGTTAGTATCCTAGATCTCTTGCTACTGTTAATCACAAATTTGTTGTATTCTGCACACACAGCATTAATTGGAGGTACACTTGTAAACACATCTTAAGCACATTGTCCACGCAAACCACAGGCAATTGCTAAACCAATGGATCTGGAATATTATTTACTGCGGGCATGGACAGAAGTAGGCAGGCAGGCAGGGAGGCCAAAGAGGCTGGCGAACGGGTCTACTGGCGTGGGGCCGATCTCTACATCAACCACAAAGTCGTAAACTCTCCTACTGCATAGGGGGGCGTGGGCCAGAGAGACTTGCGCGTGTGCCTATGGAACATCCATGGGGCCGATATCACAAAGCTAGAAACACATGAACATCTGCTTGACCTATTTCAACATGTTGACGTTGTTGCTTTGATAGAAATACATCACTTCCCGGGCGATACATTCCCGGTCTTACCGGGGTTTTGCTGTTTTGATGTTGCCAGGCCTATGATTCCACAGTGTGTTTGAAAGCACAGTGGAGGCATTGCGGTACTAGTCAGGGACACATGGGCAAATAATACTATTGTTTGGAAGACTGCAAGGGATGGGACTAGGATTTGGCTGCGCTTGGGCAATGTTTTCCAAAGGCCTTTGTTCCTGTGCTTAGTATATGTTGCTCCACAAGGTTCGCCATATGCGGACAACAGCTTATTTGAACACATATGCCAAGAGGTTGGAGAAGCCATGAGCTTAGGCGGTGTGCTTCTTGTTGGGGATTTCAATGTAAGGACAGGCACAAACACTGACTTTATTGATTGCAGTCAACTAGCAGATGTGCTATTGGTGCCACATGCCATTGAGGACACCCTGCCCAACGATATGCTGGAGTGCCAGAACTGCGACACCGTCACGACTGGCTGGCATCGTGAGTTCCTGGATCTCTACAGAACTGTTGGGCTGTTCATCCTCAATGGCTGCACACCAGGAGACATATCAGGGGAGTACACATGCCTATCCAATAAAGGTTTTAGCATTGTGGACTATTTTCTTACGACAGCTGACCAATTAGAGGGTGTCAAGCGCTTAGAGGTTAATTGCGATGAAAAGTACTCAGGTCACAAAGATGCGCACTCTGATCATAGACCATTGGTACTTACAATCACACAGCAGTGGCAACCCCCTCATATTCAACAAAAGGCAATCAAGCACCTACCACGTTTCAAATATGACACTGCCAAAGCAACCGAGTTTAGCAGGAGTGTACAGCATCACATCAGTGTCTGGGCAAGCCCAGATGTACTTGATGCATATGACGTACAAACAACAATCAATTTGTTACAATAGTGCATCACATAATCTGCAAAAAAAGTGTTTGGAAATAGACAAGTGGCCTTAGGAAAAGCAATAAAGCACAGCCACAAACCTTGGTTTGACACAGAATGTCGCCAGACCAAAAGCCAATTTGCTAAATTGTCACATGCACACCCAGATAGGCAGGTCAGACTTAAGCAAATGAAACAGTTGTACAAAAGGAAGAAACGTGCTTATGATGTGCTCAAGGCTAAACAACTATGTGGTTTAGCGAAGGCGGATCCTGCATCATTCTGGAAGCGATACCGCAAGCACGCTAAAGGTGTCAATGGCATCACCAGCGAAGCGCTCATGGATGGCTTTCAACAACTGCTGCAGCCTCCGGCAGCACTAGCCACAACAGGAGTTGTGATAAGTGTTGGTATTCAAGCCCAGGTGGTCTCCTTTCCACCCAATGGTATTGATTGCGAATAATTGAATGTTGACATCACACCAGTTGAAGTACAACAAGCGTTCAAAGAGCTAAAACGACACAAAGCTGCATGCATTGATGGCATCAAACCAGAGTTCCTTTTGGATGCGGCTGCAGCGACCACTATTGATTGATTTTAACAAAATTCTGCGGGAGGGCTATTGTGAATCACTCTCTGTTGGGATCATACATGCATTATACAAAGGGGGTGACTGTAGTTAGTTTGACAATTACAGGGGATAACAGTAGGACCAGTTTTAGCCAAGGTGTTTGCAATGATTCTTGAGTCCCGCATCAGTCAATGGGCGGAGACTAATGATTTACGCGCAAAGGGACATGCTGGTTTCAGAAAGGACTTTAGGACAATAGATAACTTGTTTATTCTTCGCACTTTGACCGAACAAGCCAGATTTCAGAAAAAGAAGCTATACACTTGTTTTGTGGACCTCAAAAAAGCCTTTGATACAATACCAAGGGACATGTTGTGGCAGGTGCTGGAGGGACTTGGCATCAATGGGTGGATACTGCAGTGCTTGCGCTCCATGTACCATCAAGACCAGGCCTGCCTGCACCATCCAGAAAAGGGGCTCACGCCCACTTTCTTCTGTCGCATCGGAGTGAAGCAAGGATACCCCCTCAGCCCGCTCATGTTTGGCCTCTTCATAGATGGCTTAGAGAAACGGCTGAATGCTTTGGAGGGCGACGCACCACCAATGTTGGGTCAGCTAGTTGTTCGCTTGCTTTTGTATGCAGACGACTTAACTCTCCTATCACACACTCCTGCTGGATTGCAGAAGCAACTGGATTTTTTGCAAACTTTTTGTTGTGAGCGTCAATTGATTATGAATGTCAAGAAAACCAAGGTTGTTGTGTTTGAAGCACGCAAGTCTATGTGTCAGGCTTTTCAGTATGAGGGCAAAGCTTTAGAAGTTCCTCACAAAATTCAGCATCATCGGTTTTGCTGAGAAGGAGTTACATCAACACCTGCAACTCCCTCACAGCAAAGCTGATGATGCTGAATTTTTGTGAGGAGCTTTTACATCTTGCAAACTAAAATTGATCTAATTTTGACACAAATCCAACGGTGGATTTGAGAGGAACAATTAATCAAACCAAAAGTCCAGAGGCTTCCCCATGGAAATCATTCCATGAAACCCACTTCAACACCCTCTACTTTCAACACCTGCAACTCCCTCACAGCAAAGCTAATGATGCTGAATTTTTGTGAGGAGCTTCTACATCTTGCAAACTGAAACTGGTCTAATTTTGACACAAATCCAACGGTGGATTTGAGAGGAACAATTAATCAAACCAAAAGTCCAGAGGCTTTCCCACGATTGCTTGTTACACACAACTCCATTCCATGCTTCATTTTTTTACATAACCTTTCCATGAACACCTCCACACACAAGAACTAACAACCATTCTCACACTTCATTCTCCTCTTCCTTCTCCTTTTTTCCCCAAACACACCAATCCTCCCTTCCTTGGTAAGCCCCCTTGACCTCCTTGAACTTGTTCCCCTTGTCTAATGAAAGCTTCCAAATCCCTTGCTCCAATCGATGGCCTCCTCATCCTTCCTTGAGCTAATGAGAATTGAAGATAAATTGCCATCCAATTGGGTTTAGGATGAGAATTCTTGAGCCCAATGAAACACAAGAGATATTCCATCCTCCGATAAAAAAGGATGACAATCCTCATGACTAATGGGATTGGAGGATTCATCCTTCCCTTATCTTAGATATCTTGATGAGGTTTCTTGAGCTTGATCCTCATCCTTTCCATCCGTTGACCTTCACATCCTACTTTTTCATCCTAATTACTTCAAGTCACTAACCACTAGGATAATTTATCAATAGTAACAAATGATTGTCTTTGAATTCTTACTTGACTAATTCAATGGTTGGACTAACATTTCCATGTACCATTTACTTTTTGATGTTCCCTACCTATTTATTTTACTATGCACTAATTAACTATGTAATACATAGTAAATTACAATTACAACTTGTATCACAAAAAACTCTCACATACTTTTAGATCCACCGTCGAAATTGGGGTTTGATGAATCCATTAGATTTTGGATGTTCGAGTTTCCATGAGGTTCCGCCGTCATTCCACACCTTCACCTACCCTAATTTGTTTAAATAAAAAACATTGACCCTTTCGAATGCAAATGTCGCATTGTTTCTAGTACCCTCTTGGTTTTTGTTGTGCAGGTGAAAACGAGTCATGGCGGATGATGTCGCTACGCCTCCAAATCCTCCAGTCGCACTTGTACCACAAGAAGAGCTTGAAGAAGCATTGTTCGACTTGAATGTTTTTCAACGGCCGCGCGAAAAAGAACCGCCCAGGAGAGTGGTGCGCACTCGAGTAGATCGTTCAGTATGGGATCGTCAATTGTCACCTAACCCACATGCTTTAGCAATTTATTTAGAGTTTGTTCCTGCTCGTGGAGCCGCGCCAAAAAGGTTTGAAGAGTGCCAGTGCAAAGATGATGATGTCCGTTTCCATTGTCGAACGTGGGTTCCTGGTGATGGCCATTATCGTTGGCTACGAGGTCCGATCAACCCACTTCCCCTGGAGCATCGAGCCGAGTACCTCGCTCGCACGATTCGTCGCATCCTAGATTTTTTACAACTGTGATCTATCCTTTAAGTCAATTGTTCAGTTATAATTCACCTTAGGCTACTCAGGCAAAAATGTTAATACTTAAACTTGATTTGGATTCTATTTTCTTAAAAGTCTAATAGAAGTGAAAAGTAAATAAAGATGTATGAAGACTGCATCCTATAAATCTTATAAGTACGTCATTAGTGCTTAAAGATTATTCTATAGACTAACTTATCATTGTCATGATGAAATGTTAATGTTAATTGTGGGCGTGTATTCCCAATATATCAATAAATCCCATCTAATTTTACATCCCTTTTCCCTTCTCTACAACAATAAAAGGATAATGCACTTTAAAAAGTTTACTAGGTCCTAAACTAATTAAGCGTTACATCAACTGAAATGAAGAGTAGTCTATACCTAGAAATATCACAAAAGGTAATTGAACTATTAATAATCACTACTTGGAGGCTTATAAGCATTCAAATCATAAGTGCTAAGGAAATTTAAGAAACTAAAGCTTAACTACTTATTGAACTATAATCCATGGCTCACAACCTTTTTCCACTAACTACCACAGTCTACACGTGGAGATCTTCAACTGCCTCAAAGGCTTGGGCATGGATTATGTAATATTTATTCCTACATTGAAAAAGTCAGCTATCCATCTCCAGGGACACTAATCATTTTGCCAAACTAACTTGATATCAGATTCTTTCCCTTCCTGAGACCTTTAGAAGATCTTGAGAAGTAAATAATCTTGGCTGAAACTCAGAAGACAGTGAGAGGAACTCCAAACATAAATTCAAATTTGATGACTAGATGTAAAACTTCCCATTCTATTTTATTGTCCAAAAGTCATCCAATTCACCACCATTGGAACATACACTTGTCCATGGTCCAGTTCAACACGGAATATTAAGTACTAGGCGTTTCATTCTTGGACACATCACCCACCTTTGCACAATCCATTAGAAACCTATTATGCATTACAACTCACTTGGGGATGGATGAACCACGAGTACCTTAACAAGCTTCCATCTTGCTAACATATCCTTAAAACTCTCCTACTTCCACCTCACATTGCTGAGGTAATAGTTATGTATGTGTGTATACGTAACAAATGTAAGTAGGTAGGGAATGTAAGTGGTTATTTTGTATAGGGGAAGGGCCTATCTTTAAACCCATCAAAGATTTGAGGCTCTTGTGATGAGACCAATAGGTCAAGTGCAAGTTACAAAAAAATTTGGAAGGGTTTTAAATAGACCTTTCCCTTATATGAGAAAGGTTTTTTTTTTGTGCATTTAGCAATGGAAACATGAAAGATGAAAAGGGGAAAAAAAAGAATGTGAAGAAGGTGTCTTCCACAAGTCGAAAAGCATTCTAACAACCTTTGCCTTTTGAATCATAAAAAGCATTGTGTTGTCTCTTGTCATAAAATATGTATGTCCGCAATCTCAACTACCCCAAATCCACACAAGGGAAGGTTGTTAATATAAAGACAATAAAAAATACAAGAAAGATCTTGAAATTGCCTTCCATTGGGCAATTTTGCTCTTTGGATACTAAAAAAGATATTTGGAACCTAAGAAACAACTCAAAATGTCAATGATGTGGTACAAAGGTAGCTACTTTCATGTCCTTAGTTTAATTCCAATGCATGTTGTCCTAGAAAGGATAGATTGCCTTCACCATTTGGAGTTGCTACCCTCCACCATTATTGCCCTCCATATTGTTGCCACTATCATCCAACAACTACTTACCAAAGAAAAATATATAAACAAACAAAAATGTGAAAGGTACATTTTTTTACATTAAGAAAAAAACTACATTTACTTGCAAGTTGAAAACCAAGGGCAAACCTTAAAAAACACCCACCATGCCACATCACCTCTTTCACAAGATTCTTTATAACTCCTAGAAGACTATAAGATAGAATGAAAAACCAACAAGGTTTGGCACCACCCCTTAGCCACAAAGACACCTCATCCTTTCTTACAAAATAAAGAGTTTGTCCAAAACTCTTCCACAAATCTTTGGATAACGGTTAGCCATTTTGCCAATCACCTTATCTTCAAGAACTAGCTAGCATAATAACTTCACCTCCAAATGGCAAACAACAAGTCTACATTGACCATTAATGATTAGATAAATGGCAAGTTAGATAGGCTAGGAAACTTACCCATTAAATTATTCCCTTCTACATTAAATTGCATCTTCATGATCATATCTAGGTATTTTTAGAACCTAAAGAAATATGACCTTCTAGAGTCAAAGATGAAAAGACAATAGTTCACCTTTTTAATGTATTGAGATCAATCCATGGACCCAAAACAACAATGGGTGTTTGAAATGTTAATTTGTCAAACGAGCTTTGTTTAACACTACTATCCTTTGAACTACTTTAGGTGTTGAAATGCACATCATCCACATTGAATGGAACAAATGCCAACTAATACATATGCTACCATATGATGATGATCATGATAAATGGTTTCACTAGTGAAAGTAGGGATGGGTACAACATTTAACAAATTGCCCAACTTACCTTTGAACTCATTCCATTTGGCCTCCTTATCCATCTTTTACCTCCATGTCACATATTTCAACTTTAATGTGGCATGTTCGTTGAAGAAGGTAGACTAATAGACCAATCTAAAGTCAGCCCTAATTACCTTGCATTTCCACTTGACCACTTAAACTTTTAGCTTAACCATTATTATCTTAGATGATAAATTAACTGTAGCCTTAAAGCTAGATTATTGTCTACTTAGATTGCTCCAACTCATGAAACAATACAATTGCCTTGGTATTTTTTTTTTTTTCCTCATATGTTGTCATGCCCTCTTGATGTCCAAGGATCATCACCTCCTCACTAAATTGATGCAACCACTCAATCATGGTTTCCTTATGTGCGTTATTTCGTTGCTCATGTTCCTTGAAGGTATCAATCCTATACCCAATTCACAAGACTTCATTAAATTGAATGTCAATCACTGCTTATTGGTGGTTAATGTTTACCTACAAATCTTTCACCTAGCCTTCAACAACGATATGTCATGGCATTTGTGTTCCAATAACACCCATGTATTTTTTTAGTTCAATTGGTGATTAAACTTTTCATTTTTCTTATCTTCTTCTTTGAAATGTTCTTACAAGGTGGAAACCTTTTCCAAGTGGTGTTGGGAAAATAGTTCAACTTGTTGTTGCCCTTTAATTACCATTGTTTTCCTTTGCTTCAGAGCCTCTAATTGCCCCATTACCATCCCCAAGACCACTACCTTCTTTTCAACATGCCTCAAGGACTCCCTCAAACTAAAAATGTTTTATAACATAATAGCTACTTGCATCTTAATGCCTCTTGAACTAAAAGAAAGTTTTTATGTCTAATCCAATAAAATATGTGGTTCATTTTCTTTTAACAAGATAGTGTGAACAAATTTGTTGAAAAGGGGTGGGAGAATTTTTTTATACCTCCTCCCTCCTACTATCTTGCCTTTTGTTATAATAGAAAACCCTCCATCTACCACTTGGGTCTCCTAAAAATGCTTAATTAAAGGAGGTAATTGGTTAGATACTAAGTGATGCTTCCTTTTTAGGCCTCACTAGGTGACTTTTCTAAAAATGCTTGTGGAGTGAAATAACCGATTGCTAGTTGGGGGTTCCCTCCTTTGGGGGTTGTTTTGGTTGGAAGGGGATGGTAGGTCCCTCCCAAATTGTATCCATCTCTTAATACATTTATTGTACAAAGGGGTGAAAACACACTAAGGTGGAGTATTTTCTAACATATGTGGAATCCATATTAATTTTTTTTTTAAAAATCCATATTACACTATAGCATAATACATTATATTGCCCGAGTCATATGGCAAGGCTAAACAATTTTATTTAAATTTATAGACTTTATCAATGGTAGATAATTGTATCAAAAATCTACATTTAAAAATGAAAAGTTTAATTATTAATTCAAATAATAAAATACTTTATTTTTAAATCCATATTTCATTGTTTATCTCAAATTATAGTTTTCAAAATTATTTTCCTTTGTATCAATGGCATCACACTACTTTCTATGTCAAAAAACCATTCAATTAAGCATTTTAGTAAATATAATGAGTCCATAATCATATGATATGGACTGTGATGTAGGGTTTTTCGCACTTCAAAAGTCCAATATGTTATGGTAATTCAAAACATATCCATAAAATGCATACAATGTGATCATATTACATGTAATAGTTTTTTGAGTCCTTTTCACATAGTATTCATTTATATTTTGTTCCATGGCCCATGATTTATAATCCAATGAGCTATGATAGGAATATGTACTCCATCTTAATGTACTTCCATCCAAAGGATTCGAAAGATTGGAAAGGAAGATCAATTTGAGTTGGCCTCAATGAGCTATGACAGGAGTATGTATTCCACCTTAGTGTGCTTCCATCCAAAGGATTTGAAAGATCAGAGAAGAAGGTCAAATTGAGTTGGTGTCCCTTACATAGCTTGTTTTCTTCCCCCGATTCATGCCCATTCTAAAGAAATCTACTCCTAACATTACTTTCACCCCTCTTCATGAAAAAAAGAAGTACATCATTTGAATCAATGTGCACATTGTAGCTGCTGGTATTCATGGGGATAATAGGTTCCCATGTTGGGGGAATTTTTATCTACCTTCTCAATTTCAACTTCTTAATTTCAACTATAGTTCTAAACGATGAAACTATTATTGTAATCTCATGGGTAGAGGAAGGCATTATTGTGTCCCCTTCTTTATAAACCTTGGTGAAGGTAGTGAAAGGACCTCCTAGTCCCTTTTTGTTTTCTTTTTACCTTCCCTTCAAGAGAAGGTTGTTTAGTCGCAAGGGACATAGTAGTTGACCTTTTATACCTAGTTACTTTCATGTTATGCGTAGGAAACATAAAATGTTCAAAATTCTCATCACCATACATGACCTTTCTTCATATGTATAGAAAGAAATGGGGTGTACTTGCTTAGGGATTACCTCCTTGTCGTTGTTTTCATCTAGCTTTCTCTTTGCAATGGGATGATTTCTTTTTAGTGGAAAGCACAATCCCAACAAAATGTCAATGACCCAAACAATTTCAAAAAATGTTAACCTTTTCCTTCCTAACAACCATTTCTCCATATATGGGCCTCAAACATTGAAACAACAACTTGACCTAGTTCCCTTTCCCACCTTCATTTGGGCAATTAACAAGACCATTATTTTGTTGTAGTAGGTTAGATGGTTCTTGTATTGAACCGCCTACAACATGGCTCCTCCCTTTTCAAGGTATTGTCCATTAATTTTTGTGATGGATTGTTGACCAACTTCCTTTACCATCTTATCCACCAACTTCTTGTAAAAGTCCCACCACTCATGTTTATATAAAGTCTAGCCAAACTATATTTGGCCTTTCTACCAACAAATGCATCAATGTAAAATTCACCTCCTATGTCATTTCTACCCTCTTCTTGCCTCTTTACCTTTGCCCTCATTTTTTCATCATTAACCTCCTTCAAACCAAAGAAGAAATCTACCACTAAATAAACTCAAATTGGGCTCCAATGCATCATCCACAACCCTACCTATTCCACCAAATTGCCCACCTAGTATCGTCCTCCTCATATAACAATTTTTTTACGTTCCACATAGGCATCATTTTGGGGGCTTTGATGGGAGTTGTCTACCTTCATATTTACTTTCTTATTTTCTTTATTAAAAAATTGTTATCCTCTTTTCCTCACATGCTAGTTTTTTTCTAAAATGCATTCAAGAACACGAGGAAACACACAAGCTCCTTGAAGTTTGCTTGAGGCAAATAGGTAAAGGTTTTTATTCACACGTGAAATTTTTTCAGGTGTCCCTTCCTCCCTAAAACACCCAAACCCTCTCTTGTCAAACAGGTACAAATGTTTAAACTATCATTATGATTATTGGTGTGATTCTCAAATGGTATGCATGTATCAAGGATATATTCTCCCATCCTCTTAAATCAAATTTCATCCTCCTTCTTGATGGAAGGCATAGGCCTCATGCCTATAGTCATATTGTCTTTTTTTTCCATCATGATTGGCTTTGAAACCAATGGTACCATGCCCCACTTTCTCTTGAATATTTAAAATGTACCTTCCCTTTAGGTATAAGCTCACCAACCTTCTAGGTCCTTTATCACCTTAACTAGTGCAAGGTATTTTGAGTAGCCAAATCAACTTTGATTGAGGTGTACAATATGGGGTTGGAAATCTCTTTCCAAGTGTTATAGGATAGACCCTTCAAACATTCAATTTGGAGTCATTTTGAAAAAGTGATTCTTTGAAATTTTGACATCCACTAGTGAGAACAATTGAATTAAAGGATAGCGGGCTTGATGGTAGTCAAACTAAAGGACATAGTTGAGGCTTTTCATAGGTGCTTACTAGTTAGTTATAATTGCTTAACTTAATTATGAGATGGGGAGAGTTGAAAAGGGGATTATGAGACAAGAAAAGGGAGGAGGAGAGGAACGGAGAAGGAGTGCAAGGAGGGGAGAAGGAAACAATGTGGAGGTATGAAGCTTAGGGGAGAGATGGAAAGAAAATCGATAAATAAAGTAGTGGAGAAAATCAAAAGAGCCATGCATTGGAAGATGAGGACATGGAAATCAATGTAGTTTTCCATGACAAGATCATGACATTTTTATTATAGTAATATGGAGTAGTAGTAGATGATGGAAACACTTGTTTACACATGTGTGTATGTGTAGTGTCTATGAATTGTGTGCACACATAACATTGTTTTTCTTGTTTAAAGGTATATTTGTCATGCCCGTACATGGCCTCATACATGATGGCCAGTTACGGGCATGCCCATGTGTGCTTTTAGGGTTAATGCACAGTCTTAGGCGACTGTATGCCATTAGGTACTTAGGGTTTCAGTTGTTGGCGACAGTATAAAAGGTCCAACCCTTTCTTTCTCTTCTTAGTTTTTCTAGAATTTCTTTGCCAGGAGTTTCCTCCATCATAAGCTAGGATTTCTAGATGCTCACGGTGGCCATTGCACAACCACCGTCTACATACACTTCCTTTCTTTCTTTCTTTACATTCCAATATATATGGGAATTTCATCTCAGCTTCCCTCGTGCATTGTATATATGTGTGTGTGTGCATGCATTTCTTTTTAGTTGATTAGCTTATACCTTTGACTGACTTTAGTCTTTTTGTTTAGTATAATTTACTACGTATTTACATCCTTACGACATCGTACGTCACGACACTACACGTCACGACATATTGGTTTGCACATGTGTAAGAATAGCTTAAATAATCATTTAATTCGCATGGAGCTTAACACAATATAGAAGTTATTGCCTTGGTTATTATGGATACATGGTATTTGTAATAATGGGAAAAGGCAAGAATCCAATAGTGATATTTTTTGCATGCATGTGATAATTTGAATGTAAAAATGTATCCTTAACAATGTGTTTAATGTAATTGTTCGTTGGTTGCTACAATTAAATAAATATAAAAGATATTATTATTGTGAAATGTTTACACTTTTTAGTACTAACTACATCCATGTACTACATATCCTTTAATTAAATATGATGACGATGGACTTATGAAAAATGTACAAGACAATTTATGAATTCCAAAATGAAATTATGGAATTCCTAACTAAATAATGTAGGACTTATGGTCTCAAAAATGGAATTATTAAATTCCTAACTAAATAGTGTAGGACTTTTGGACCCCATAATGGAATTATGGCATATCTAACTACATAATGTAGGACCTATGGACTCCATAATGGAACTATGTACATTACATTAAAACTAAGGTGAATTATAAGTACTTTGGAGTCATTACATGTAGCAACTATGTACAAATTCTATTCATGTATGATGTAGGATACGTAAGGACTCTAATATATTGTTAAGGATTATGTAGATCTATCTTCATGCACCTATGCACAAATGGTGTGTTATGTGTACTTGATATCCAAAACTACATTATTGTGTGACACCATAATAATGGCCATGGTTGACTTCTATCTACTAACAATGACATTTCATGTACACAATGAACCTTCTAATGTAGTCCTACACACTCAACATAGCTATAGTAAATAATGACCTTTTCATTAGGATTTGTAGCTATTGTAGATCATCCAAATTGTGTTAACTATACATTGAATACTTAATCCAAATCCTCACAACCTGCAAGTTCAACATGTAGTTCAAATCAAAAATTAAGAGGAGGAATTATTATGCACCTTTGTTGAATTTGTGTGACCACCTAACTCCTCTATCCTCAACCTTGATCTTTTGGGCTTCAAACCTTAAACCCTCAATTGATCTTGGTTTATTCAATCCAACACAGCCTTGCCATGCATGATTCATTTATGTTTCACACTCCTTTAAAATACACTTAGTAGATCTACTAAAGTGATATGAAGAACACTAATCATGATATACATGATTGCAAGGTGACAGCCTAGTAGTCTACACTGGTGCAAACCCTAATCCACAAGAAACATAGTTCTTTATAGGAAGCCATTCAAGTTTCATTACAAATGCAACTTTGAATAGGGTTGCAATGTTGCCCTCTTGTCTTTTATTTGTAGTTGTTGAAACTATTATTGGTTTGTCCATTTTGCATAAGTAGCCCAGTATTGTCCTTAAGTTCACATGTACCAAACCTCTTACCATACCCAAAGTGATCACCTCTTTAGTAAACACATAATGCTTCTAGTGAATAATCATCCATAAATTTTCAACCTTTGCTATTAACTTTGGCTATAAACATTCCATGTAATGATGTCCATTCTTGTTTGTTATATAGGACCAAAAACTTTTACGACATTTTCTTTGGTACAATTTCTAAGCACCTTAACTTGCTTCAAATTTAGCCCCAAATAACACATATCATATTTTGGGCGAACTTTTTATTAGTTAAAGAATGACTACCATGATTGACCAAGAATTTGAAAATCTGTCCATACAAGGGGGATGTGAACCTTATATTTGAACCATTGCTTTAGCCACCCCCTTATATTTTACCTTTCTTTTCACATCATCCAAATTACTAAAATACTATATGAAGGCATGGGACCTAACATTCTCACAATTTTTTCTTACTAAGTGATGGCAAAATAACATTGGCACATAGTGCACTAAGTTACGTAATATGATTGCACTCGAGAGATCGTTAGATTAGAAAAGATAACAATGACTGGGCTAAAATGTTGACCTAGAACATTGGTCTAGATTAGTACAATGATGCATGTAAATGCCACTTGGCAATTGTTCCCCCTCTTTTTTATTTGAGATTTCCTCTCATTTTACCCTTGAAGTAAAAATTATGGACTATTGTCATTTGCCACTTTTGTTCCACCCTAACATGCTTTTACCCTTAAGTAGTTAAAAAGTCAAGGAGTTATGTGTCACCTTTTTCAAAACAACTATTAATATTGTAGTCATAAATACAAGTTAACAATAGATTGTTTAGTACACGTACACATGCATGTGAATTCATGATTTCAAGCTTCATGACACACAAAATTATGGCATGTCATGACAAATATTGGTGCCATAAAATCAAAACTCACAAAAAAACTTATAGTGTCATAAAAAAATCATGGATTGCCATCACAATTTGTGACAACTTGTTGCCAAATGGGCATGCCATGTCATCATTACATGGAGGACCAAATCATTATAAATCACAAAGGACAACAATATTTTCAACTAGTTAATAAATAAAATTAATTTATCAAATCAATAACATGAATCATGATGTTGACAAATAGGACCACATCATCTTGTTGGCATATAGCATGTCATGTCACCATCATGGGAAATTGAATTATTATTAGTTGCAAAGGTGGATGGTTATTGCAACTAACTAATTAAGGAACAAAAATTGAAAAATAATATGATAATTTACCAAAAGAACCAACAAGTCATATTGATTATAGTTGCAAAACCATGATGCCATGTTGATGTCATTTGCCATTATTTAATGATTGTTACGACTAAGTAGTTTTAAATGTAGTTGGAAAAAAAAATCATTTTTGTGTCCAATTCAAAGGATAGGATTTGTTGTAGTGAAGGTAAAGTTTTTAAAGTTGCATCTTGATGCAAATAGCTACATTGAATGATTGGACGTCATCTCTAACATTATGATTAACCAATTAATGCCTCAGTTTATCCAAATTAGTGTATGAATTTAACATCATGTTGACTAATAATCAAACATTTTATTACCACCACAATGCCAAAAACATGTTTTCTATGATTGGTCATATTTGACTATAGTTTTTTTTTTAGTCATTGTTTAAGTCATTTATGCCATTTTCTAGTTGTTTCTCCCATTATAATTGAATAGGACAAGTTGTAAAAGACATGTGGAATGCTACATCATCATGTTGTGAAATTAAAAGTTGTTATTCTAGTTGCAAAAGTCAAGGTATTCTTAATTAATTAATTCTAATTTATTTAAAGCATATTATTACAATTTTGAGAATAATAATAATGTATCTATCCAAAAAAACCCACTAGTTTTCATACTAACTATAGCCACAAAACCATGACATCACAATGGCCTTTACAATATTATATATTGATTTTTGTGATTAAGTAGTTACAACTGTAATTAAAAAGGATAGTAGTTGTTTCTTTCATCAATCAAAAAACCCATAATGTGTTGTTGTGTATTAGACATCACATGACATTTCAATGGCCTTGACAATTACATATTGATTTTTGTGATTAAGTAGCTAAAATTATAATTGAAAAGGATAGTAGTCATTTCTTTCATCGGTCAAAAAACCCATAATGTGTTGTTGTGTATTAGTCAATACTACATACCAAACAACATATGGAAGACTCTAGTGTTGAATCAATTATAGTGGTGGGAATTGGCAAAAAAACAATTGAAAGAAGAAGGGTACGAGGAAGGGTATTAAAAGGTTTCTAATTTGCTTTCAAGAAAGCCTTTCCAAATTTTATGTATAAAAGTCCAAGTAGTTCAAAGCTTTTTAATCCAATAGAGGAAGCATGGGAGGCTTAGTATAGTGGAATGACATAAGAAAAACATGCAGAAGAACCATAAAATCTCAAAGGACGAAGACATTATCAATTTAATGAGGATGTTGAATTCCAAGAACAAAAAACTCTTACAAAAAGGACTAAGTTGAAAGTTAATGATATTGGCATATAGATGGAACTAGTTGGAAACATAGGGCAGGTGGTGGAATGCATATTTGAAGGGGTAAAAAGAGGTAAAACAAAACTATTACATGAGGTTTTGGTTTTTCAAATGAGTGCACCATCTAAGGTTAGAAAATGAGCACATATGGAAGTGTAGATAGAAATGTCAACAACTTAAAACGAGCAAACCAAAATCCTAGATGACTAACACAATAAATTGAAAAACATATATATATATATATATCTTTTTAAAAAATCCTCATTTAATATAGCAGGGATTTCAAGGATGGAATCAAAAGTGGGGGGAGGGTAATGTTACAAGGTGAATGGCAGAGATTTATTAAAACATGATTAAAACATTTGCTTACTTTTGATTTTTAATTTACTTTTGGAGGGAAAGGATTGAGGAATTAGACATTGATTGTACTAAAGGTTAGGATGATGGTTTTCTACACACATAGATAGATTTAGAGGGTTGTTCAAAAAGAGATTAAAGATACATATGTAGTTTAAAAATTTTGCTAGGTTGTGAACCATAGATTTTCTTGTTTTTCATTTTTTATTTTTATATTTTTATACTACAAATGTTTGATATGTTCAATTTTGAATAAAGAAAAAAGTAAAATATTGATGAGGAAACATTGAATATAATATGAATTTATTGTGTTTTTAACTATAATAATTAAAACTTGATCACAAATTCTAATTATCAAAAATAATCTAAATTTTGGGAAATAATGGAACATTAACAATAATGAGAATAATGATTATATAACTAAAAATAATTTTGAATGGTTTAAAATAATATATTGTATGTGATTTAAGTGTTGTTGTCAGTACAATTTGTATTTTTTGTTAGTAAGCAACAAACAAATATGAATAAAATTTGCACCTACTCATATTATTTATCTTACCCTTCTTGTTGGACATTATGGCATAATATACATCATATTGATTGAAACTTACAATAATCCACATAAACGATAAAATTATTGAATTTTTTTAAAAATGTGGATTTGTCCAATTAAAAAGAAGTAAATTTTTTAAATTTATTTACAATTGGAAAATCTATTGTTGTTGCCATGACTATGCTTTAGCTTGAAAAAACTCCTCTCCCAATTTGTTTTTTCCAATTAATTCATAAGTTGATTTAGAGCCAACCCCACCTTCACCAACATGGGCATCATAATCAATGACCAACAAAGGAAAGCCTTGTGATTCTTCTATTGTTTGTGAAACTTGTAGCATTCCAATTTAAATTAATTTTTACACTCGTGACCACATACAATTTTTTTTGAACCTCACACAATATAATTTTCATAAACAAAAAAAAGACACAAAATTAAGGCATAAATGTTTTATTCATAGGTTTGAGGCTTGAACTTTTTTTGGACATTAAAAATATTTAGTTGCATCAATGTAAACAAGAGAATTGGTGATAATAACAAAAAAATGAATCATGTATTGTTGATGTTGTGTACCTCTCTTGTCACGTCATCCCCTATGTACTTTTAATGCATCATTCACTTTATGTGACACATCTATCAAATTTCAACTACCATGTTGAATGTTCCCTTTCAACTCTAAATTTTGAACATCACACATCATAATGTCATATTGACATAAATTATGAAAAATATGTTTCCCTCGCCAATGTATTTCATAGGCAAGAAACCTTCATAAGAAATAAATCATTTTAAGTATTCACATCATTTATATATGAGCAATCAAAGGCCTCACCCAAGTAGCTAGTTTTATTGTTTTTTTTTTTCAATTATTTCCCATTGGTCATGTCATCAATAATTGAGTCTATGCTATGGTATATTCTTATATATCATATTCACATATACCTTTCCATATAAACTCAAGCAACATTGGTTTTTACTAGGTGTTCATTCACCTAATGCATTGTTAGGTAATAACAAAAGCCCATAGTGAACAAATACCCATTGATGCAACATGCAAGATGGATGGATTCCAAATAAATAATAATAATTCATTGTATTATTGTCCCATAGCCAATTACTACGTAACCGCCTTACACTTGAATCTATCTACCTAATAACCACCAAATGCCTTACCTATGTACATTAAAAACCCATATAAAATTCCCTTTGTTTCTAAATATTATTATATTAATGGGTAAGTTTCCTAGCCTATCTAACCTACATGGCTTCCTAGTTACTAGTGGTAGGTGTAAACTTATTGTCTCTTAGTTATTATGGTTTGAAGCTACTAGGTTAGTTCCTTGAGGATAGGTGGTTAGCAAATGGCTAGCCATAATCTAAGGACATGTAGGAGATTTGGATGAGTTCTCTATTTTGTATGAAAGGATGAAAGGCCCTAGTGGGTAATGGGTGGCAAATAATTAACCTTGTTGGTTATTCATTACCTTTTGTGTGTTTCATGGAGTTGTGAAGAGTGTTGTGAAAAAGATGATGTATTTTGGTGATTGTAATACAACAGAAAGACATTGCAAAGAGAGTTGTGGCATGCTGGATTTTTCTTTGGGGTTTGCCCTTGTTTTCTAATTTTCATGTAAATGTAGTTAATTTTATTTGGTGTAAAAAAACATTTACACCAAAATCTTAAACCATCACATTTATGTTTTTAAAATATTTTTTTCCTTTGTAAGTAGTCATTGGATGGTAATGACAACAACATGGAAGGCAAATGTAATGGAGGGCAAAAACCCCATATGGTGAAGGTAGTCTATCCTTCCTATGACAACGTGCATTTGAATTGAACCTAGGGTAAGAAGGTAGTTACTTTCTTGTCACATCATCAACATTTTTATTTTTTTTATGGCTCCAATTTTATTTATTTTTCTTTAGAAACTAATGGAATGTAAGCTTTGGTAAAAACTTTCTTGCAATTTTTATTGTTTTTATACTCAACAACCTTCCCCCGATATTGATTTGGGATTGTTACAATTGTGAATGTACATTATTCATGCCATTGTTGCAATCTAGTTGCAAACAATAATAATTGCATGTAATTGCAAACTGATTGGTTACAAAAAATATGTTTTAAAAATGTATTGTCCCTTGTCATTTGTCCATTGCTTGAATTTTATTTTATTTTTAATCTAAACACCTTTCAATCCCCATTGTTACCTCATCATGAGCTTACTATTGATCACTGTCTCTTGTCATTCCCCATCATAGGCCACCATTCGTCATTGTTCCTTGCTATTAACCCTTTTTTTCCTCACCATCCCCTATTGTTAACCCCTTGGTAGCACATCGTTCCACATTTTTTTTTCCATCCCTTGTCATTTTTCATTGTTCCATGTCGTTATCCCGTTATTCCTTATTCTAAGCATGTCATCCCTAATGTTCCTTATCATCAATTTATTGTTCATTACTATTTTCCATCGTTTTGTGTTCTTAGTATATTATTCTTGTTGATATTTTGATGTTCTTTTGTCACCATCTAAGCCAAACTAGAGGTCCCTTGAACCTTTTGGGCCCATTTCAAGCCTATATTTATATTCAAGAAACCTAGATTGGGATGGCATCTCAAGATGTTCCCCATGATATATGGATTGGCAATTAATTATGGTTTCACTTTTAAAAGATAAACTACAATTCTTTAAATAAAATTATCATTGCACCTTAAAAGGAATGCAATTCCAATTAAACCATTTAGTCCTTTGAGTTAATAGATAAAACATAGCAATATGTTTTTTTAAATGGAATCTTTAAAGATCAAATGATGGGTGTTGTAGGATCACAAATTGAATGTGAGAGGATATTCAATATGCACTGAATCAAAGCATGGTTGGGGTACCCAAAAGGATATCTCATTTTATATTCATCGGACCCCCTCATTTAAATATGTTGTTGAAACTTAATGACATATTCATATTGAAAGTTTTATTTTATTAAAAAATAGATACATTACAAAGGTATTATTCTATGCATAGATAGTAAAATTTGAACAAGTTTTAAAGCTACCAAGTCCTTGAAAAAACCCCCAAGACTTTGTCTCATGAGAAAAAACAAATTCAAGAATTCATAAGGAATGTTGAAACAATTTTTTTTGGCCCAAGATTTTTACCACAAACACCTTATGTGCCAATGTGTATAAAATGTACGAATGTGACAAGAACCAAATGCCTTATTGTAATGTAATTTTTTCAATAAGTCAAATTTATAGGAATTTTGGGCCATTGATAAAACATGGTCCACATTCGATAAATTTTACTATTTTCACTTTTATAAGTGGGACCAATAGATACTTTAGAAGCCTATATAAAAATTGGAAAAAAATTATTTCATTTGACATGAGATAAAAAGGTGAAATGTAAGATAGGTCATGGAAAAAATGAAGAAAAAGATGAATTCCAGAGTCCTTGGAATGAATTTGTAGGGTTCAAATGTGGTACCCCAATCACGCTTAGACCCCACTACAAGAAATCATGGTTTTTTAAGTAGTTGAACTTGACCAACATGTCCATTTTGACTTTAAATTGGTCATGTTAACTAGAAGAGATGGGTTTTGAAGTGACATGGGTGTTTGCATGCTACAATGGACCCAAAAAACTGTCACAATGTTGCAATTTTTAGTACATTCAAGATTTGAAAATTTTGGAGACATGATTAGAAAATGAACAATAGTCAAAAGGTGTAATTAAAGGTGGTCCACACTTTAATATACAATTATGTTGTGAAATTAGTGCTAATAAGAATGATGTCATAATCATTTAGAATACATTTGTAACATATAATTGTTTATCACATAACCATTGTTTTTACAAAAGGACTAAGAAGTATTTCTTTTCATTATAAAATTTCAATACAAATTTGCACATTAATGTATATATGTACAAATAATAATATTCCATCAATTTTTTTCAAATTGATTTAAAATCATGAAGTTTAAATTTAAATTAAATATAAACCTTTTGGTGGTAAATTATGTTATAATAATGATGATGATTATGATGTTTGTAAGTTGTAAAATGTTCTTCCACTGAAGATATAGATGGATCCAAATTCTTTAAGGTGTACCACTAAGGAGAAAAAGGACCTAGTCCTCAATGGAGTCCGTTTTTGTCCTATATTTTGATCCCCATCAATATTAATGAATCAAATTGTGTCAAATATTTTATAAGTACCATATTTTAAACCACTACAACTTTAGATTCCATCAATTTCATCCATTTTGTGTCTTTACATGGTCAAATATGACTATGTAAAGGAGTACATGAAGGGTGACAACATGACATTATTTTGGTGCTCCTTAAAGAGTTTGGACCCATATGTCTTTGGTGTTATTTTTATTAGTAAAAAAAAGGTATATAGTTGTCAAATAAAGTGTTTGAAGCAAGTTTTAGAATGTAATTGGTGTACATTTATTGAAATAAACAAACATGAAGCAATTTCATATTCAATTTTGTATTGATTTATTTCATTTTTTAAGCCCATGTCAACTTAATGTAATTTTTAGAAAATTTTCAAAATAAATGAATTTAAAGTTTTGATAATTTTAGTATTTTATGTACATCCAATTTTGACTACATTTGAGTCCATTATAACATGCAAACACCCATGTGACTAAGCGGGCTAGTTTATTTGAGGAAAGTGGTTTTGTAAACTCCTTCGTCAAATGTGACACTTTATCAAAAATGATATTAAATTGGACACATCTAGTCAACAAGGACAAAATCAACTCACCTTTACTCAAAAGGGGAAAAAATTTAATCAAATGAAACACTTGTCCATTTAGAAGGTCATGAAGATCACAAAATGGACACATGGTTTGTAGTGTAAACATTTTTTTCTAATGGAATGTCAATGTAGATATCTAAGATAATTTGTTGTGGAATGTTAGTGTTAACTTATAGGGTAATTTATTATGGTAAGTTAATGTAAAAATTGCAAGTGTGGAATATCAATGTAAACATTTAGGATACTTTCTTTTGGAATGTTAATGTAAACATGAATTCAAGAAAAAATTAAATTTGTTGAAATTCATTTTAAAAATTATATATTGACATTTTTTTGCACAAAGGCAATAAGTACATAATCACATGGAGTGACACAAAAAGCATGTGAAAGTAAAATGTTTTCATTGTTGTATAAGGCAAAAGGGACTAATAACATTTTATAATGTCAGTAGTATGACTTATCATAAATGCACATAAACAGGAGTTTAATTAAAATTGTTAGGTCTTATTAAAAGGTTAAATGTTTAAGAATAATAATTTGTTGTAATGATTTGTTCAAAGTATCATCAACTTCCATTAAAATTTGACTATATCAACACATTAGCAGAAAACAACCCTTGTAAACCAAAATGTTCTTGACTGCACGTCATTTGTAATTGTGTTGCAACTGGGATTTTTTAATTTTAAAAAATATATTGGTGATTCCCATTTAAGTTGACTTGTCTACATAATTGGTAAATACTCGAAAGCAGTTTCAACTAGGTGGACAATCTCTAAATATTCCTAACATCAATAGAATCTCTTCAGTTGGACAACCTGCACTTTTAGTGGATAGTAAGAAGCACGTCCCGACTTTGCATGTGTGCTAGCTTCATTAGTATAGTATTCAACTACCGTTACTGACACCATCAACTAACAAATGGATGATAAATTGTGTTAGGGGTTGGATGAAACAAAAAATGGATTGCATAAAGGAGATAATAGATGAATGCAAATGACTTCAACTAATGGATTGCCATTAATGAAAACAAGTGGCAACTATCATCTAGAGTATCAACATTGAATCCATGTACAACTAGTTACAACCATGTTATAATCAGGTAACATATGGATGTTAAAGTGTCATAAAACATTTTATATATCAAAATCTTAATTGATTTAAATATTTCTTGACATTGTCATCATCAATGTCAATGTCTAAGCTCAAAAACAAGTTCATCAACTCCCAATAGTGGGAATAAAACTTTTTGAAAACAAGGTTTTGTGGGCGTTCCATAGCATCTAGACACTGGTGAGCCCACATCCATTGTCATTTTTTGAAATCCAAAATGAGATATTGAGACCTAAAATTGACATTTCAAATCCAATTTTTTTGAAAATGCATTATTTCCCCCTTTCTTTGTTTCCTTTTTCCCCATCTTCTTGTCATCTCGATTTTATTTGAATTTTTAAAATCCTTCATTTTTTGTTTTTATTAATTGTTACTTTTTTCAAATGCATTTTTTTCTTTTAAAGAAATTTATTTTGTTTTGTCTTCCTTTCAAATTTCTTTTCCTTCCTTCTTAATTTATTTCCATTTTGTTCCACAGAGGACATGATCATGCTTTTGTAAACATTTTTTTTTCACCTTGAAAAAGGGAAATTTAATTGTTGAAAACCATCATAATTATTGATTATTAAAATCTGATAATTTTAGTAATTAATATTATAATGAAAACATTACTAATTCAAAATTCCAAAACTAAATTGACTTTTGGAAAACTAATTATTTTTCATTTCGCAAATGTAAAAGTTAACCCTAAACTACAATACAACATTTGTCTCTATATAGAAAAGCTTCAAATCCTTTTTTAAAATCATTTTATACTACCTTCGGGCCTCCCCTCTTCCCCCAGCGGCAATGCCCCTGGGCCCCATATTTTTAACAAGTAGCATTTATAGGTGTCCTTCTTGTTTTATTTAGCCATCTACGTACTGAAGCTTATATATGTGCATTTGAATTCCAAAGTTATTTTAGCAAGCAGGATCTACTACTATTTATTTTGTTCAATTTTGGTCTTGTATGTGGCCTCCTTGTTGTAGGATTTTGTCTTCAAATCAAGTAGATTTTCTAACAAATTTTCCACTTTTACTACCATGAAATAATGAATTGGGTGGATTAACACTAGGGTTGTTCTTGAATGATTTGATGATGTAGCCAAAGTTACAATTATTTATAAAACTACTTAGCCAAATTTGGCTACATGCTTGATACAGAAGTAAACAAAAAAAAATTCATTTACATTTTCAGCTACTTAGGCAACCTATTATATTATATTTTATTTTATAACAAATTGATAAAAAATTCCTTTGGAATTTAGCGAATTTGGGGCATTTAATTCATGAAATGTATAGGTGTAAATCGAAATTTTGGAAATAACATTTTTGGGATGTAGTTAAAGGTGGCAATCATGCAAAAATAATAATTTGACTAAATGTGGCTAAATTCTAAACATTGAGATAGAAGAAAAATAAAATTATTCTATATTTTTAGCTAACTATTAATTAGGAATTTTTCCTTCAGTGAAAAATTGGTGAATTTGAGCCATCTTTATAATGAAAAATCCTTTTGTGTAGGTCAAAATTTTATATCCCATGTTAAATTAATGCAATATTTTTTTTTAAAATGCCAGTCAAAACATTTTTTTTTACAATTGTTTTATGTTGCTACTTTGGCTATCATTCACAAGGAAATTTAGCCATGTTTGGTGTGAGGCGACTTTCTGTCCCTCTACTTCCGGTTCTATGCGGTGACTGTACTTGAAAAGTATATATGCTACCGGTGAAAGGAAAATACAAATGTATTTTTAGATGCTAAATTGCGTTTGTAGTTGAAATCTAATAGCTCCCCTCCCCTACAACAATTTTAATTTAGAACTAATAGATACCGTCTCCAAGCTTGCACATGTCAAATCCTAGAATCTTGTGTCAAATTGTCATTCATTTAAACCGATTGTTAAGAGTCCAACACCAAGTTCAACTTGGCCACAGACCACTTGTCACTTGAACTATTGTTTATAACACATATTTTATTCAAATTTGGCTTGTTTTAGTTCTTTAGAAAGCTAACTACAAGGCACACCTTTCTACCAAATCTTAAGCTTTGCAGCTAAGCTAGTAGTAAGTTATGCTACTAAACACGAAAGAGTTTTGCAAAGGTAGGAAGTTTAACTTGGCTACAGACCACTGGTCACTTAAAACATTATTTCTAACACATATGGTATCCAAATACGGCTTGCCTTAGCTTTTTAGAAAGCTAACTACAAGATGCACCTACCAAATCCTAAGTTCTACAACAAAACCAATAAGGAGTTGTGTTACTAAACCTGAGAAGGTTTTGTAAAGTTTTTCTAGGATTTCAAATTCCCAACCCATCCCTACCTACTTCCATTTTTTCCAAACCACTATAACATGTGAAGCAACTTTTGTCCCTCTACTTCCGGTTCTACAAGGTGATTATGCTTGAAAGCATGAATGCTACCGGTGAAGGACGAACACGAGTATATGTTTAGATGTTGATTATGTTTGTAGTTGAAGTTAACTACTTTGCTTCCTATGCATCATTCACAATTTAACATTGGTAGATATATTATTTAGATTCACACATTCCAAGTCTTAGAACTTTATATTAAATTGTCATCCCTTTAAACAAACTTTTATGGACTTAATGCTTTCTTAAACTTGGCTACAACCAACAATCATTTGAATTATTGTTTCTAACACATAGGTTGTCCAAATTCAGCTTGCTTTAGCTCTTTAAAAAGCTAACCACTAGGCGCATTTTCCTACCAAATCTCACGATCTGTAGCTAAATAATTGAGAAGCTATGCCATGAAACCCGAGGGGGTTTTGAGCGTTCTCTAAGGTTCCAACCTCCAATTCCTATTACTACTCACCTCCATTCCTTCAAAACTATTCCACGATTTCCATTCTACTGTCCTTCCTCTTCCCAACTATCAAGGTTGATCATCCTCTTCCTCATGAAGAAGCTTGTCAAAACTAGTACTTCTCCTAATTCAATTCGAAGTTATTTCACATGGGAAAAGAGAGAGAGCACCAACCATCCAAGTTCGCCTTTTAAAGAGAAGGAAAAGGAAGGTGAAGGTAGACCCAAAGCTTGGTGGCCAATGGAAGGAGAAGAAGAAGGTTCCTTGCTTGGTGGCCAATGGAAGGAGAAGAAGAAGGTTCCTTGCTTGGTGGCCAATGGAAGGAGAAGAAGACGGCTCCTTGCTTGGTGGCCATTGGAAGGAGAAGAAGAAGGTTCCTTGCTTGGTGGCCATTGGAAGGAGAAGAAGAAGGTTCCTTGTTTGCTGGCCATTGGAAGGAGAAAAAGAAGGTTCCTTGCTACTTATTCCCACTTCCCCTTAAGCAACTTTACTTTAAACCTTCAATTTTTATCCTTTGACCTTAAATTTTTTACTTTACCATGGTCCTAGGCCATTATTTACACCTCCTCTTCCTTTCCTTGGCCTATAAATTACGATCACATAACTCGATGTCACAAGTCCTCCCCACCTTCAATTCGATTTTATTGAAGATCTTTCCTTTCTTCCTTGAAAGTATGACGTCACGCACGGTTACATCTTACGGGCCCCAAGCCACACAAGCGAATTAAGAACCGCCTTTGGAGTCATCTTTAGATCTGACCCTAACGCAGCATCCTCGCGATGAAAAACTCGAACCTCGAGAAGTGCGCGTTCGTCTTGAAGTTAAACCCCCTCAAGCCTGGTAATATCGTATTTCGCCAAACTCCCGCACCCTGGTGATCTTGTTACAAGTCAACCCCGGTTCTGGTGACGAACCCGAAACTATCTGTGAAGGTTGCTATGAAACCGAAGACATTTCTATCTTTGTTTGGTCTTTAGTTCTCGGCGTTGGACACTATCGTTGGTTGCGTGGCCCAATCTGTCAACTACCTCCTAATAGCAAAGTAGACTACCTAGTTCGTACCATTCGACGCATTCTATACTTCTTACAGTTATGAGCTATGGCATAGCTCAGGACTTAACATGTACTTGTAGCTCCTTGTTGAGCTTATTCAAAATCTAAATAAATATTTCAGTCCTCATGAAACTCTTATTATCATTGGCACACTGTCACACCGTCTATTTAATCATTAAGCTGATTTGAATCAATCCTACGTTCCTACGGGTTGAAGATTGCTCTATGTCGCAACCCCACTTTGGCCAAGTGTGGGGGTCAAGCCCAACATTCCCAAAGTTGGGGATTTGGAATCCTCCGGGACTCCTGAATGTTTAGAGTTCGACAAAAAAAGGCAAAACACCTTGGATTGAAGTGTTCTTAATGTCATTGGAAAGGTCTTGAAGTGTAGATGTCTAAACTGCTCTCGCATTAGTCATTTGGACATATGCAGCCCAAGTTGTGGGCAAAAGAAGGGTCGGAAGTCAAATTGGCAGTCTGACTCCCGACCACTAAAAGTCGGGAATCAACCTCTTCCCGACCTCCGAATTGAAAATGCAACACGTTGCTGGAAATATCTCAACGAAGGCTACAACTTTGGTTTAGACCTCGTTGCAATCAGACTCTGAAGTCGGGAGTTATGAGCTCCCAAAATCCCAGGACTCCAACCGGGATAGTTTCGGGACAATTTCGGGACTCCAACTTGGGAGTCTTGGGAAAAAGAGCCATTTGGATGTAGTCCCCGTGGAGTGTCATAGAGAATACTATATGGGGGAAGGTGGTGGCTCCCCTCGAGTCCGGGTCGTGGTGAGTCTTGTGGTCCAAAGTGCCCGTGGCTTGTCCCAACACCCAAGGGTGTCCCGAATGTGAATTAACCCTCGTGTGGTTGGTTTTTGGATGCAGAATCAAGCTTGATCTTCTAATCCCTTTTCGTAGTCTAATATTGGGACTTCTAGCACGCCCCTCTACCCCTCTATAGTGTTGGAAGTCGGGAACACCTTCCGAGTCCCAACTTTTCGCAACTACACATAGTTGAACCCTCAAGTGGGTTCAACGCGAAAGTTGGGAGTGCGTCACTCTAACTTTATTGGGCCTTTCACTAACCCCCTCCCCCTATTTCATAAATTCCCAACATCCTTGCTACTTGCTAAATACTAACACAAGACAAATGTTTTGTCGCACACCATGAACTCTGGCATTTGTTTTTCTTTCCCGAGCCTTCCAGAGATTTCTCATCCCTACTTACGCCAGTAAGGTTTTAACACTATGGTTTATCAACTTTTTACTAAAGAAAAGAACTAACCCGACTAATATCATATTTCATAAAACAAAACAACCCCCCCACACCCTGTGCGCACTCATCAACCCCTATTCCAACACAAAGTTGTTAAACCACCCTAATAACCTGACCACATTCACATATTCCTAACATAATTCTTAGATATTGAGACTACCAGCCATGGCCATGTCGGTATGGCTCACATAACCCCCCAATCTACTCTCCCTATTTCTACCATCTATCAAGGACTATTCATTCTTCTCCTCAAAAAGGTTGTGGGAACAAATCTTCTCAAGATTTGAGTTAAAAGTAATGTAAAAAAAAAAAACCTAAATGACTTGACTTCACTTTTTTAAAGAAAAGAAAGGAGGATCCCCGCTTGGTGGCCAATGGAAGGAGAATGAGAAGGTTCTCATGCTTAGAGGCCAATGGAAGGAGAAGGAGAAGCTCCGCATCCTCGGAGGCCAATGGAAGGAAAAGGAAAAGGTTCCCTTTTACCCCTTCCCATTTTCCCCCCAACAAATTTTACTCAAACCTTTCATTTATTTATTTATCTTCTTTGATCTTAATTTTCTATTTTACCATGGTTCTAGGCCGTTGATTTATTAGTTATGATTGCGCATTTGGTGTCACAAGTTCTTTGCACATTCATTGCCGATTCGATTTAGTTGGAGATCTTTTTTTTTTCCCTTGAAATTATGGCGTGACGTATGGCCACGTCTTACAGGCCTCAAACTACGCAAGTGAATGAAGAATTGGCCCTAGAGTCGTCTTTAAATTTGACGTTGACACAACATCCTCGTGATGAAGAACTCGAATCGCGAAAAATGCGTGCTTGTCTTGAAATCAATTCCCTGAAGCTTGATACTACCGTATTTCCCTGAACTCTTGCACCCTGATGATTTTGTTACAAGTCGACCCCGCTTCTAGTGATGAATCTGAAACCGTCTATGAAGGTTGTTACGAAACTGAAGACACCTCCATCTTTGCATGGTTTTCAATTCCTGGCGTTCAACATTATTGTTGGTTGCATGGCCTGATTCGCCGATTGCCTCTTAATAACAAAGTAAACTACCTAGCTCGCAGCATTCAATGCATACTAGATTTCTTACAATTATGAATTATCATTGCAACATACACTAAAACTCCGCATGTAATTGCAACTCCTTGTTGAACTTAACCATAATTTAAATAAATGTTCCATTCATCATGAAATTCAATTTGCCATTATCACCCTATCCCCCCTATTTATTTAATCGTTAAGTTGTTTTGAATTAATCGTATGTTTATAAGGTTTAACGATTGTTCTGTTGGACCTTTCACTGATCCCCTCTCCCTGCTTCATAAATTCCCAACATCCTTGCTACTCACTAAATATTAGAATAAGACCAATGTTTTGTTGCACACCATGAATTCTAGTGTCTGTTCCTACCCCCAACCCTCTAGAGGTATTTTCACCCCTGATTACGCCAATGAGGTTCCAAAACTATGGTTTACTAACCCAACCGTTGAAGAAAATAACTAACCCAACCAATACAATATTTCAAAAAAGAAAACAACCCCTCCACATAACCGTGCGCATTCACCACCCCCTATTCTAACACAAAGTTGTTAAAAACCCCTAAAAACCTTACCTCATTCAAATGTCCCTCATGAAGTTCTTAAAATTTGAAACTACCAGACATGACTATGTCGGTATGGCTCACATTTGGGTATAGCCCAACAATAAAATCAAGTTTTAATTATGGCTACTTATTTGAAAAAAATGTAGAAATGTGATGATTTTCATGAAAGTTTTTTTTTTGCGTGACCCTTTCTTCAACAAAAGGAATATTTTAAATAATATATATTTTTCATTGCACCAAATTCACCCCCAAAAAAATGTTGGTAGACACATGGTAGAACAACACAAACCCTTTCCAATAGCTAGACATATGATAACTATATATTTTCTATGTTGATATATAATAAGTTCAAGATCATGAAACTGGAAACTAAAACCACGACATAGTTAAAAACAAAAATAACATCTATGATGTGAAAATAATTAAGCTCATGCTTTTAACCCAAATAATCTACAATTGTGTGGAAAATATACTCTTTGGAAGAATATCAAAACTCACTTTTGCCCCCATTATGAAAAAGAAAGAAATTGGGATTCTTCCATTCATATAGTAGTGTATGATGACAACTTCAGCCCATGCTTACCAAGTGTAGTTGATTGATTTTTAAGGTTCCATTCGGAAAAGACAGTGTTTTAAAAGATTTTATTTCTTTAGCAAAAAATTATTTTGAGACAATTTTTTTTTGAAATTCAACATTTGTTTAAAATAATATGAGTTGGGTTAAAGTTATAAACTATTACACTAATCATATCCATGGATGTCATTTTTTTTCAAAAATCCCTAATAGAAGGGCCATGGAGAAAAACATTACTCCATGTAAGATTTTAAAAATGCAATTCTTCCTTTTTTTCCATTGTGTGCACATAATTTTGATGAATCTCAAGGCATGCCAAAATTTGCAAGACACACAAAATATTTTATAAACTATATATAATGTATGTTTATAATCTATACAATAATTGTTATATATTAAAATATTAATACAATATTGGTGATATGATAAAAAAAACACCTAAGTTTTTCGCATATGATTTTGGACATACATATGCCATTGCACAGCCAGTGACAAATTTGAAGTTCATGTTTTTAACTACCTTTCATGGATCTAGACCATCCCCAATAGAAGAATCACTTGGCACACATTTTAGATTTAGAGCATGGTCAGAATTTTCAATAAATATCACCTATCCCCCATTCATAAGGTCCATGTTCCTTTTGGCATGGTATAGTCATGTACACTCTCTGTTGTATGTTTAGTCCTTACCTTGTGGTGTGGCCCAAACATGTGTCTTGGCTTCAAATTTCAAAATTTATGTTCTATCAACACAAAGTTGCCTTGCTTCATTGAGTAAAAATGATTATGCTCTAGAGACGAGGATTGCACCAATCATGTTAGGGATTGTTGGGGCATCTAACATGGTGTATGGTGCATCCAATGCATTGCCATCTTCATTTGTAATTATGTACTCCCCATAGATGTCAAAAAAATATGCCTACTATGTGGTTTTGCATGTAGTATACGACCTTCCACCATGGGGTGTGTTGGTCATCAACATAAAAAACTTGTTGCACTTGGGAAGGGAATACAAATAGTTCAATATCCTTTGGCAACATGTGCCTAAAGTTAGCCATTAAAAATCCCGCATCATCTCGTTTGTATGTTGGATTACCATGATTGTCCGAAGCACTTCAAACCCAATCACATTGGAACAAGACAATGGGGATAGACATTGTTCCATAATCTAGGTGCAAAATATCCTTCAAGACACCTACATATTGTAGTTGTCTTGAAGGATAGTGATTGTCATCAACATTGTTGTGGTTGAAAAATGATGCCACCCCATTATCATAAATCACACATCCAACACTTGCTTGGTCATCCACACGAAAATGGCTCCCATATGCTTTGATTCTCTTATAGTTGCATGCTTTTGTGCTACGTGGAATGGACAAAGCAATCACATCCTGGTCATTGAATGTGGCCCTTGCTAGTCGGTGTTCTTGCACCGCATTGGTTATCTAAACAACAAGTGTAGGAATGCCATGTATTATGGTAAATGCCCTTTTCAACTCATATTTCTTGTATAACATATTGATGTCAAAATTTCAATGTATTCATACCATCTATAACTAGGTATGTTTGCATATCATTGGTCCTTATGCCCTAGATTTAACTATTACAATTGCCATAAAGTAAACATGTTGACTTTTTTATGGCCAATGTAGTTGCAAAGGAGTACAATTTTGCATTGCAAAACACTAAACATGTGATGTGTAGGTTCGAATGTTTGTCTCACCTCACCCAAGGGGCCATGATGTTTGTGTTGTTGAGAACATAATTGTGTGCCATGTTTCGTTGTGTAACTGTGAGTTCTATTTGCATGGATGCACCTTCTAGGACCTCCCCACAAACACCTTCCTCCTCGTTCAAATCCCATATTTGCCTCTTTGATGGTTGGAATTGATCATCGGTGATCAACCCTAATGTTTCATCTATTAAGTATCTAGTTGCCATTGAAGCCTTTGGCTGAACCAAGTTCCGTACATACCCTTTTAATACTTTGTTTAAATGTTTATCACAATACATCCACCTTGTATGTATAGGTCCACACATATCTAGTTCATCCACTAGGTGAAGAATTAAGTGAACCATTCTGTCAAAAAATGAAGGTGGCACTGTCATCTCTAGCATACACATTATAATGGCTGCATCTTCTTTCAAGGTACCCAAATCAGCCAAGTTTAATACCTTGGAACATATGCACCTAAAGATGTGACTAAAATGCATGATCACAATTCTAGTCCGTTGATCCATCAATCCACGAAGGCATAATGGCAACAATCGTTGCATGAATATGTGCTAGTCATGGGCTTTCATGGCTGAAAGTTTTCTCTTGGCAACATGTTTCAAGGGTGCACTACAATATTTGGTTGGCACTCGTAAAGACTTCAAACAATCCATGAACACAATAAGTTCATCTTCCTTTAATACATATGGAGCCATTGGTTTTAACCACCTATCAGGAACATGTGGGTCTTGAAATAACCATAAATGAGGTCTTATTCCCTCTTCCTTTAGGTCTTGTTGCACAATAATAGTGTGCTTGATCCCAAACATTGTTTGCACAACGTTCTCACAAATGTTTTTTTCCACATGCATGACATCTAAACAATGCTTTAGAAGGAGCTCCTATTCAATAGATTACTCAATAGTGTAAGAACGATGTGCATCATCAATTACATAATCATGGAAAAATATTTCATGGGAATTATAAAAATTAACATGTTGCCTATTTGCTAGTTACATTTTCCAACTATGGTAGTTGAACTTTTTACTACACTGGTGCAGATGCTTATTAGAATTGTTGATCTTTATCAAGATTAATATTAAACAAAATCTAAGCATAATACAATAATTGTAATAAAAAATTTACACGTTGTAGATGACAATAGACTAATTAAATTCAACTAACAAGTTAAATAATATATATAACAAAAGTAGTATGCACACCCCAAAATTAGGAAGGTCATAAAGAATTGACCTTCTTTTCACACCATGGTCCTTTGGGGGGTCACCATGTGCCCCATGTGCAAATCCACTATCAATCCATGTTGTTGTTATCGCGGCCCATGATAATATTTCTTTGGTTGTTGGCATTAATGGACATGACTTGTACTCCACCTTGTTGTCAAAATGTTTTTTGTTTTGAGGATGTTGATAAGGGTGGTCCTCTGGCAACCACCTTCGAGACCCGTAACACACACATTTTTAAAGTGGTTTAGAATACCCCGATGTTATGTTTGGCCCACACAATGGGCAAGCCTTGTATCCTTGGTATGCACACCCCGAAAGCAAGCCATATCCTGGATAATCATGAATGGTCCATATGACCATTGCTCGTAGGTTGAACAATTGGTCATTATGTTGTTTTCATAAATCCCATGCTAGAACATCGGGTTGCCATAATTCTTGGAGTTCATCAATGGTTATAAGTAAGCATCAATGTTCTCTGATTTAACTTACTCTTTGCCAGGGATGAGTAGTGCAAGAAGCATGAAAAACTGCTTAGTGGCCATCCACGGTGGTAAATTATACACAAGCAACATTATTGGCCATGTGGATCGAATGCATGTTTTGCTTGAAAATGGGTTAAATCCATATGTGGCCAACCCAAATCTAATGTTTTTCGGGTCAGTTGCAAAATCAAGCCATTTGTTGTCAATGTGCATCCATGCTTTAGAATTCGCCACATGTTGGACAAGACCATTCGTGCTTTTGTTCTCGTGATGCCATACCAATAGTTTGGATATGATCAATGAGCGTAAAATCGTATCAAATGTGGTATGATCGAAAAGTGACGTAAAATATTTGTAGGGACTTGGGTGCGACCTACTTGTTTATATTTAGGGGAACCACATTTTGGGCATTCTTGAATATCTACATAAACACCCCTATACAATATGCACCCCATTTTGCATGCATGGATGATATTGCATTCCATGGCTCTTTGCATGGTGCATTGTGGATGGTAAACAATTGTCAACAGGGATAATGAACTTATGTAGGAGAGACAAAAGTTCATCCAAAAATTATTGGAACAACCATGGGTAGTACAAATGTTCATCAAGATCAATGTGGCTGATAATTTTGAGCATCTTGCCCCTATGTATAATGGACAATAAGCTTCATTTAGATCAAGTACATTTGTACCTAGTATCTCCTCCTTTACATGGACCATCTCCCATTCCATCTTGCTTTCCATTCATATTTGATGTGTCGTCAATGCCAGCTTGCCTTGTTTGATCACATTCGATATTTTCAAACTAGCATTTTACATTTCCCCCATGGGGACCATAACCCTGCTCTTCCATTACTAGTGGAGGTAGGCCTGAGGCCTCAAAACGCAATCTGAATTTTCAGAGCGCCACGTGGCATCATTTAAAACACCTTCAAAGTAAAGATTTTTTTCACAGTCCGTAATTATACTCAAGTCATTGTGCCCTTGTTGACTGATTGAATATCATTGAAACTACTTAATTGCTAGATGGGAATTTGAAAAAGTTTATAAGAGTCCACAATTTTTTTATAAAAACAATAAAGGCATTGATGCTAGTCTTGCCTTATTATCGGGAAATTGTTTTTTAATAAATATGTTGGGTACTATTTGAAAGACACGCTGACAGGCTATTGCAACCTACATGCCGGTTCTCACTAGCAGCAATATTTAATTTGGGAAAAAACAAGGGTGTGCTAGAGTTGCACAAGAAGTCCAAGCTTGATGGACCATATTATTCATAGGGCTTTTGTGAAAATCCCCTCCGATCTCATTTATATCATTGAATCCTTCAGAGACATGTCTCTGGACATCAGCTGTAGGAAACGTCCAGGTGCCGAGGAAGACTCATGTATGCCTGTGACTTTGCAGCTGCTGCTGGCTTGTTTATCCCCCCCCCCCCAATGTAGTAGCCTAAGTAGTATTCAGTTTTCTGGGCAGCTTGTCCAACTGTTCCAAATTAGTACTATTCTTTTTCCAAGTCTCATATTGTGATTTAGTGTGTTTGTAGTTGCTGGAAACAACAGGGTATGTGAAATTTTTGAAATCCTCACCTCTTCTTAATAGCTAATGAACTAGGTAATAATGCAGAGGAATAGTGTAATATCATCATCCGCTCTGTCTGTGTAGACTCTCTCTAGTGACCCAAGCTGACAACTTTTAGGTCAGTGCTGCAGGAGTAGTGCTACTGTACTTGAAAAAGAGAGACGGACGTAGACAATAAAAGACAGCTTTAGGCCTACCTCCACTCTAGGTCCCAGAAGGGATCAACTAGTTTGGGGTTCTGTTGCTACATCATCAAGCATTACACATGTTTGATGGACATCATGGGCCAAGGTCTCCTCAATTTGAATGGTGGTGCCAATGGCACAAGGACCATTTACAACCCCACTAGTGGCAGCAACTTAATTATCTACTAGTGGTCCTCCATTCCTATTAGCATCCATGGTTGGTGTAATAAATGCATCGTGGAACATGTCCTCCCATTGTAAATATTCATCTATGACTAAACCCTCTGGAAATTGTGTGCGGTGTGGCCTACAAACATACTCCCACTCATCATCTTAACTATCTTTTTCACCATGCCCTTTCCAAACCCGCATTGGTGGGTTTTGGCCATGATGAATGAGATGATCCTCCACAGTGGAAAGCTTTGTTCCTTGTCAAACCCCTTTACAATGAACACATGGACACTTGATGTGAATCAATCCATACTTTTCTACCAATTGTTGTTCATTACGCCACAACTTATCATGTATTCGTTTTTGTTTCAATAGACTGTCTATAGGTAGTTACTCCCCATGTTCCATTTGAGAGGCTCCATGTTGCTCATGTGCCATACTACACCAATTGTATGATTGATTGTGAAAATTGAAACAATGCAATTAGATTCAAATTATGCCATTCCTATGGTAGTTGTACGATCAACTGTGGAACTTGGGATGAAATGATTATGTTTATATTGCATCACTTTTATGTCCAACTATAGATGTTGATCCAAAGTGGAAAGATTTCAAGGAAAACAATGGACAAGTACTAACAATAAACACCAATGAATGTTAAGTCATGTTTCTTACATGCAAAAATAATGTCTTAAATGACTTTTGGTTATGCAAGCCAAAACAAAAGCATGTCATTTTATGATTAAACAACTTACATCTTGTCTTTCTAGGGTTGAACATCCTACAACTTAGATTTTTATGGCTTAACATCTTTCATCGTGCTTTGCATACATCAAATGCATATGACATTCTAAACTAACAAGTACTTTGATAGTGTTACTTAAGATCCATAGCTAAAATTAAAATTAATGTAACTAAAACCCAACCAAATATGGGCCCATAGATTTGATGCTAGTAATTTTGATTATAGGATGATGTTAAATTATGCTAGGTAGCAACATTTCTAGGTTGACGAATAAATGTGAACTAATCACTAATTGTGTTATTGCAACAATACTTGAGTTATGCACTGAGGTCCTTGATCTTCCTCTGCCTGCCACCAATGTGTCTACTGTGAGGCATTCTTGCACACCTTCAACATGAAGATATGCATTCACAAAACTTGCTTGGAAGTGGAATTACTATGTAGTTGTAGTCTAACAAGTAAGGTGGTTCAATGTATTGCAATGAAGTTCACTAAGAATCTAATGCATTGTGTCCACTTGGAAGATACAAAGACATTGTGGGAGAATCGTAACTTACCATGATGGAATGTGAAGGGGCATTATGTTGATGTTCATTCCATCTCACGCTTGATGGTTGAACCCCTCTTATTCCATTCGTCATAACATCTACATACAACCTCCTAATCTAACATGCATTGGATTTTTGAAAAACTAATCTAAAAGGAGCCATGTTACAAAATCTTATAAGTTTTTATTTTTTTGATCAAGAGTTAAGCCTTGGGACTAAGAATCACTTTGCTTAGATTGAAGAAAAAAAAATTCAACCCCCTCTACTTCTGGCAAGTGTAGCTCCCTTACAACCAAACCGATGATGCTGAAATTGGGAGAGAACCTTCTACACCTCCTAAACAAGAACTAATTTAATTTTGACACAAATCCAACGGTGGATTTGGGAGGAACAACTATTTAAAATAAAGCTCCAGAGGTTTTGTCATGGAAATCCTTCCATGAATTCCACTACAACACCCTACACTTACGGCAAGTGGAGCTCCCTTACAACCAAATTGATGATGCAAAAATTTGGAAAGAACCTTCTACACCTCCTAAACAAAAACTTTTTAAGTTTGACACAAATCCAACGGTGGATTTGGGAGGAACAACAATTTGAAATAAAACTCTAGAGGCTTTGTCGTGGAAATCTTTCCATGCTTAATTCTTGCACACATCCCTCTCATGAACAACACCTTTTTCCAACCCCAGAGACTTCCCTCTCCCTTTGTAAGCCTCCATGACCTTTCATTGAGCTTGTTCCCCTTGCCCAATGGAAGCTTCAAAATCCTCCCCTCCAATCAATGGTCTCTTCATCCTTCAAGAGCCAACAAAAATTGAGAATGATTTGCCCTCCAATTGATTTTAAGATGAGAATTTTTGGGCCCAATGAGACACCACAAAAAATTCCATCCTTCAATCAAATAGGATGACAATCCTCATGACTAATGGGATTGGAAGATTCATCCGTTCCTTTATCTTGGATATCTTGATGAGGTTCTTGAGCTTGATCCTTATCCTTTCCGTCCATTGACCTTCACATCCTACTTTTTCATCCTAATTATTTCAAGTAACTAACTACTAGGACAATTTATCGATAGTAACAAGTAAACATCCTTGAGTCCTTACTTGACTAAATCAATTTAATGGTTGAAGTAACATCCCCGCGTACCATTTACTCTTTTGATATCCCCTAATTTTTTTCTTCCATGCATTATTTAACTATGTAGTACACAGTAAATTAAACTTAAAATTTGCATTACAAAAACCCCCACATACTTCTAGATCCATCGTTGAAATTAGGGTTCGATGAATCCATTAAATCTAAGATGTTTGAGTTTTCATGAGGTTCCGCCGTCACTCCCACACCTTACGCCTACCCTAATTTATTAAATAAAAAAGCCTCGACCCTTTTTGAATGTGAGTACCACATGGTTTCTGCTACCCTCTTGGTTTTTGTTAATGCATGTGAGAATTTTGTCATGGCGAATGATGTCGCTACGCCTTCAAATCCTCCATGTTTACTAGTAGAAAAGGAAGAGCTTGAAGAAACATTACTTGACGCAAATGTATTTCAACGGTCGTGCGAAGAAAAACCGTCCATAAAAGTGGTGTGCATTCGAGTCGATCGTTCGACATGGGATCGTCGATTGTCTCCTGACTCGCATGCCTTAGCAATCTATTTATAATTTGTCCCTGCTTGTGGAGTCGCACCAGAAAGGTTTGAAGAGTGTCAATGTGAAGACGACGATGTTCGTCTTTATTGTCGAACTTGGGTTCCCGGTGATGGCCATTATCATTAGTTGCAAGGCCCAATCAACCCCCTTTCCATGGAGCATCGAATCAAATACCTAGCTCGCACCATTCATTGCATTCTGGAGTTTTTGTGATTGTGATCTATCCCCTTAAATTTGTTTACTAAGTTGTAATTCACCAAAGGCCACTCAGGTGGAAATGTTAATACTTAAGTTTGATTTTGATTCTATTTAAAAGTCTGATAGAAGTGAAGACTAAATAAAGATGTATTAGGACTGCATTCTAAAAATCTTTCAAATACATCATTCATGCCTGAAAATTATTCTACATACTAAATTAATATTGTCATGGCGAAATGTTATTGTTAATTATGGGCTTGTATTCCCAATATATCAGTAAAATCCCATTTAATTCTACATCCCCTTTCACTTTTCTACAACATAAAAGGATAATGTACTTAAAAAGGTTTACTAGGTCCTAAGATTATTTAAGCCTTACATCAATTTAAATAAAAAAATCTTCTAAGCTGAAATATCCAAAGGCTAATTCAACTCTTAATAATTATTATTTGGAGGTTTATCAAGATTCAAATCATTAACATTAAAGAAAACTATGGAACTAAAGCTTAACAATTTGTGATGTTATAATCCATGATTCACATCTAGTATAGGTTTCAAGTTTCGATAATTATGCTGCCTTCCATTATATAATGCCTTGTCGCCTACAACAAAAAAAACTAACACATACATATTATTCACCATTACAATGCTTCTTGTGAGAATGCATAAACAATCCATAGAGATGCCTTTTTAGTTGTGAATAGTTATTTGAAACTTGGTTGGGTAAATTTAATTAGCAGCCATCGAACTTTTATATTCTTGTGGCAACAATGTTATATGCCAAGTTGGAATTGTCATGTGAACGCACCAAATATACACCACCTCGATTGCCTTGTGCCATTAGAATGAAGGACCCACGCCAATAGTCACAGTTGGAGAAACCTCCAAATTGCACTTCATGCACCAAGAAATGGACCAACATGGTTTGCAGAAATGGTGTTCTTGAACTTGCACAATGAGGACCACCTTCTAACCAGAGTATCTCAAAAGGAACTAATCATGTTATAGGTAATGTTCTAAAACTATCGGCACAATGCTAAAGATAATCATCAACACATTGTTGATCTAGATTGACACACTTAATGCACAAAAAAAATTACACACATGAAAACAATCATATGCTTGAGCATGTACAAATAATCTAGCAACATGAACCTGTGTAATGGTGATTACATCTTCCATTGGTGCATCCTTTGGCAATGATGTGTCTATTTGGGCTCTGACTTGCATCACATTGTCATGGGTGGTTGTGTGTTATGCATCAAATGATATGTGACCCCTACACTAGATTAAATCCAAAAAGAATTGCCCCGAGCTTTTTCTTAATGCATGATTGTGTGATCAAAACATGTCTTTCCTATAATGGTCCATTGAAAAAACATCATTTTCCATTAATGCAAGGGGGCTTTGTGTTACTATGTAGTTTGGTGACAAGCTCAAATTCGAAAATGTACATACAACTCATCTTTACAAATATTGCGTAATTAATTAGTTTTTGAGATGAAAGGGGTTAAACTATCTAATACGAATAATTCAGAATTCCATCAATAGTCTTTAATTATGGTAAGTCCATAGTAAGTTTCAAAGTTATATTTTGTTTGATATGGGTTTGATTTGTAGGATTTGGAAAAATTAGTTTTAGAGTTGTATTCTTCTTCTTTTCCTAAGATAAATCTCAACCAAAAATGAAAGGAAATTCATTGCAAATTGAAATAACATGTTTTGGTTTTCATTTGGCTTCTATGGATTCTTTTTAGGCTTACATATAAACTTTAGTTTGAACTAATGTTGTGTTGGTAACTAGAAACATGTGTTCATGATCTTGGTTTTGGTTCCAAGTATGCGAATCTTAAGTAAAATTGAGTCCATACTAGTGTTGGGCCATTATTTGAATCTTTATTGAGCCATCAATTTTAGTTTTTTAAATGTTACAAAATCCAAGAACCACCAAATCTCGATTCTTTGGAAAAATCAAAATAAAAAAAGGCCCTAACATTGCAATTATTCAAAAGTTTAAAAAAATCGAAAGATTTTCATGAAAAAGTCGACAAAAGGACCGATGATCTTTTGGCCAATTATTTTATTTTGTACACCTTTTAAATAACTATGGTTACATTCAAATATTGATTTTTTTGGTTTTTATGATCAATTGTTCAATGTATGTATAACTAAGTCAAGAATTGATGGGTATTTGTTATTTTTTTAAAAATCATCCAACACTAGCCCTTACCTTGGTTCACCAAGTTGGAACTAGATTTAGGGATCCTCCATAATGAAGGAATCAACCCCCTATGTACAATTCTACATCTATGGAACTAGAATTGAGTTTGGTTCTTGATTAGCTAGAAGAATCAAATCCAAACAAGGTTGTTGACAAATGCACAATTCCCATCCTAGTTTCACAGTTGGGATTTTTGGATCAGGGCCAAATGGGTTGGGCTCTATGTTGGCAAAGGGGGGATAAATTGGGATTTTAGGAGTGTTTTTGAGGGTAGATTTTAGATCCTTTATGACCAAAAGGGGTAAATTGGCAAAGGTATGGTTGTTTTGGGTGGATTTGGTAAGTAGATTTGGGGTGATGTTACAAAAGAACAATGGAAAAGTTGGAAAAGTTTTGAAGCTTCATTCCATGGGGGCAAAAGATGGCATCACATCAATTTTAATTTTTGGGACTTGAAAATCATGCTTAAATGAGAAAATGACAACCTATAAAATAATATCCAAGGGCCTACAATGCAAGGCCCAAAATACATAAACCCATTGTCTTCTATATTAGAAATCTACATTGGTGGGCATGGTCAAAGCAATTGTGAGATGAACTATGCTTTAGGTAACATGAATCACAAATATGAAATTTGGGGTATTCATTCATGTTTCAGTTACTTAGATGAGGTGTATACCAATGACATAATGTTCATATTGTAATGAAATAACTTGATTGGCTCATTGAAAAGAAAAAAAACTACATTATGGACGCCCCCCAAAAATTTGGATGCACATGAAGTTACTTCGCTTTTATACCACTTCGGTTTATGAAAGGGGGATAACATTTGCCACCACATATGGGATAAAGATGAATTGTTATATGATGGGTGTTGGGAACACATTTGGGACATGGGAAAATGTTGAAATCCTTTTTGGAACCCATTGGGAATATAATGGGAACAAGAAAAGAAGAGGATGCCATTTGCCAATGTGGCGGGGATAATATATAGGTATCATTGGGAACATGTTGGGGAGCACATGTTGAAATTTGGGAGCATGTTGGGAAGCCTAGTGGGAACCCATTGCTAAATTATAGGCAATGTGGTGGGAACACATTGGGAATAAGGGGAAAATGAAAATATCATTTTCCCTAACCCCAACTCTAAATGAAATAAAAATTTGGGGCACCTTGACAACATGTAGAGCCTTTTTATTAGGTAAGCATAGTTTTTTATTTTATTTATTGGAAAACCAGCATGTTCATTCACAAAAACCAAGTTGTTTGGGAGTAATATTTATTTCCAACCATTTGCAACTAGGTTGTTACCCACTTATAAACATGGGGGTGCTTATTTGGAAGAAAAGAAAACTAATTAATGGGAAAAGGGAGCCTACTCCCCATGTTGTGACACCACCCAATACTTATATTTATTGGCTTCCCATGTGTGGTATTGTTTTGGTTAGTTGGCATAATTATACCTTGGCCATTAGGTTTGGATCCCTTTGAAATGTTTCTTGTGTCACCCACTAGCACCAATTTTTATTATTTGTGATCATTGCGCACGAATACATGGTAAGCTACTCATTGCCTACCATGGTTTGTGCATGTTCCTAGGTCTACACAATAGATGACTTCTTATGTTTACATAGTCTTCCTACAATGACCCAACATTTCTATCAACTTTTGAACATATTAATTTGATTTCAAGATATGGAAAGGACTTTTCATGGAAAAGTGACTCAAATTTGTCAAATTTTTAATTTGGAAAAAATGTAAATTACGAAACTTTTATATTAAGTTCAATAGTATATAAATTATATTTTTTCTTATCTTCATATGTATGATATAACCAAATCTAACTACATTATTTTCTAGATGGTCATCACTTTTGCTACTTCACAAAATCCCAATGAGTTCAGATTTAACATTTTTTGGGCTTAATATGGCCACTGAGAGGCCTCACTCAAAAAGGTCAAGGTACCAACATGGGTGCTGTTTCACCCTGGCTTTGAAGCTGTTTTAAATGATGCCACGTGGCGCTCTGAAATTTCAGATTGCGTTTTGAGCCTTCAGGCCTACCTCCACTAACAAGAAGCGCTACCACAAATGGTTCCATTTTCTATGCATCAAATGTCCCCTCCTCTAAAAGTGCACATGTCTGTCCTTGTTGACATGCTAAAATCGAACACTTCTCCTCTGCACATGGTCCACACCTTGCCTATTCTAGGAAGCAGTTTGTAGGCAATAAAAAAAAGAGATTGTTATTATTTGTCAATTGACTCCCCTTAACCCATCCATGGTTCCACACCCCCATATTTGGAGCTAGTATTGTGGATGGAGCATGAGTGACACTAGCTAGTTTTTATTGACAAAGCATGAATGACACATCCCAGAGTAGTCGAACAATGTCAAGTTTAAATAACACTATTAGAAGGAAACACCACCATAGATAGTAGAGATTTATTAAAAACCTTCCTTGATGATTTGGCTGCAAACTACCAAGACTTATGCCTCCACTAAGAAAATAATAAATAATTGTTATTGTGGATTGGTAGACACCGTTCATCCATGGAATCTAGACTTCCCATGGTACCAACACGGTTGTTCGTTCATCCAAAGCCACCCACATGATTTTTTTTTAATGAGCCCCCCAAAAAATTATAAACTCTGCTTATCATAAAATACCATTATCTAAAAAAGTATGGGTTCTTTTTTAGGGAGATATTTGAAAGTAAACTATCTGGAAAAAATGTTTATAATATAAAACTAGGTCTTAATTAAGCAATTACAATATTTTTATATTTAATATTGTGGATATGTGTTATAATTGGGTAACATAAATGTGAGGTGGGTGGTAATGAACAATTATGGAAATATAAAGTTTCATGGTATAACAAGAAGGCCCAACATGCATAAATATGATGCATCCAACTTTCTCTTTGGGCAAGGGACATATTTTTATATTTTTCCCTTGTTCCCAATGTTTTCCCATCATGTTCCCATTGGATAACACGTACATCAAGGGTTCCACATGTACCCAAGTTTGTGCCCAAGACATTCAAAATAGGACTTCATTTTGTTTTTATGTGGTTGAATTCTCATCTATGTATACTGTGGTAGGGTGGGCCATAATTGACATACCACAATTTTTCATCTTTTCCATATGGGGCTCAAAGAGGTTGTTCTATTGGGGAATGGCCAATGTCCCAAATCATTACTGATAAGCCAATTAATATGGTACCTTCAAAGAAAACTAAAATAGCGTGAACACGCACATGAAGTGATTAGAATGGACAGTCTATCGAGTTACTCAAAAAAGCAATATTGGCCCAAACTAATAAATGTAACAAGGAGTTTTCTTAGGTGAAAATTTCTTAGGTGAAAGTAGAATCAATTAAACACTTAGTATGCATTCATGAGCCATTACCCAACACATAGTTTGTTTTTACTATGAGGCTAGGGTCCAAGAGGTGCATTTATGTAGGAGTGCTTGATGATAATGGTTTTTTTATAAAGAAATTATGTTTGTAACCAAAGTGGTTATTAGAAGATGCAAAAAAATGGTGATTCTCCTCAACCAAATTTAACCAATGTTGAATATAAACCATACATGGAGTAGAAAAATTTAATGATTCTTCTATATTGTTGGCAACACACTCAACACCAAATGTAAAAAAATGGGGATTTTTATTGTGTTTTCTTTTCGTCTTTGATGATTGAAACCTTTGCAAGGTAATTTAATTGTTCAAATTTCATTAATTTTTTTTGTTTATTGGAATTTATCTAGCAATCAATGTTGTTTGTTGGTTCAGACAAATTCGATGACGAGCTTATGAATGAGGTTCGTTTTTAAGAAAAACAATTGACTTGGAGCTAATCCATGCACTAATTGACATGAATCACACCAACATTTTTTTCCTGGAAAACTAATGAAATAATGCACCCACAAAAGTTAAAAGAAATATATTTTGTTGTAGTTTTGTCGAATTTGACCAAACCTCTTAATAGAATTCACTAGACCTATACATGTTTCTTTATTTTCCCCAAAAAAAATTATGTTTTGAGATTTTTACAATAACTTATGACCACCAAATGCTAAATCCATTTGGGATCATTGCCACATGTGCCCCATCACCAAAAGGGGGAAAAAAAGGGTTGAATCACAATGTGAAGAAAAGGAACTTTGCTGAAAAATACATGTGAGACCATCCATATTTATTCCATTTTTACATGGAATCTTATTTTAATAATGCATTTTAATTATTACTAATTTATTGATGTACACAAAGAAATTAGTGTAATAAATATGTTTTAATAGGTCTCAATGTTTTTAATTGGTCAATCGTAAGATGGATCTAGGTCGTTTACTATTAGTAGTCCCCCCACGCAACTATAATATCAATCACAATTGTATTAGTGGAGCTACAAAAGGTAGATAAACCTTTGACTTGAAAAATATTTTTGTAGGATCACATATTGAAACATCATTTTTCAGGATCATATATTGAACATCATTAGAGATGTTTTGAAAAGAAATGCATGCTGGCGAACATTTCACACGAAAGAAAACACTACCTAAATGAGGAAGTGGGATATTTGCACACTCACTACATTTGAACTTGGGTATATTGAATCCTTGTCCAATATTGGGTTCAAAATGTTCATGATGGGCTATAACCAAGCAACCAACCTTATTTCTAATGGTGAAATGTCTCCTAAAATATAAATAGAAAACAAAAAATGTGAAAATGGAGTGATTTCAAATGGTTTCCATCACTTGAAGTTGAAAAAATATATTGAAAATTTCCATATTTGTATGTTGTTTTTTTAGTGCCTAGTTGTGAATATAAAACGTTCATAAACTAATTGTTCTTCAAACCTAGTATATAGCCAAATTTAGCTTAATCTTCAGGTAGATGATCACCATATTCTATACATCTTATTGTGGATGATCACCACTTAGGCTATATTGAGAAAATTTGGAAAATAACCTTGGACCCAACCATCCATGCTTTTACAACTAGACCACATCCTATGTATTTGGAAATGCATTATCAAGGTAGTACATATGTTACATTGCTCTGATTGAGCATGAGTGGTACTTGCTCCAATGTATATATTTGGGTTTAACAGCATCAAGTCAAAGAACCTATAGCCCAGGTGCATGAGGAACATAAGGGAGCCCTGAAGGGACCCACTATGATCTAGGTGGAATAATGTGGGACATTTTGGAACAAGACGTAAATGGAAAATCCATACCTTAGACCCCAAATGCCCCAAAAATTTGGGGCCTCTTCAATGTGTGTTGCACCTACTCATCAAATTCCATTGGGATTTTGTTTAGCTTTGCCCATTAAAGAAGAGTATGTATCGATGCAAAATTTGGGGATAAAATCTTTGTTCCATTTGGACCAAGTGGAGGTGATAGTTGTGCATGGACATCTAGAGCAATGTGATAAAATTACTTCCATTGGAGAAAGAGATTCTAGATTGTTGAATGGAAGTTTTAATTTGAACCTCCATTCGATTACTGAAACCGTTACAAATGGGTTAGAAAAAAATGTTTGTTCAGGGAATTTTAAAAAAACCATGGGGTGGGGGTGGGATGGCACCCAAATTTTGACTTAGGCTTGGGGTAAAAAGGCCATGAAAGTGGGTAGGGAAAGGCAATAATTTTTTTGGCTTGGGCTGGAGGTGAAAATCAAATTATTCTATGTGTTGGACACAAGACATGGGGTATTGGCTTGGGTTGGGGTAAGAAATTAAATTATTCTATGTGCTAGACACAAGACATGGGGTATGGGGTTGGGTTAGGGTAAGAAATAAAATATTTTATCTTTCATGGATGTTAGGGAGTAAAATATTAACATGTGCTTGAGGTAAATATATTACAACGTTATATGTCTTGGGACCTCAAGACATGGATTATTAGCTTGAGCCTAGGGTAAGAATTAGAATATTTTACATCATAGGACCTTGAGCAATCTAGGGTACATTTTGACCTAGGCCTTATGTAACATGTGGTCAATTTTGGTTGAAAAACCAAATGGCCCATGGTCAAATTGTTATGGTGGCCTAGGCCTTGGGCCACCACATCATAGGCAAAGGCATTTGTGCTTGCCCTCAAGTACCTTAGGGTTATATTGCCCAAAACTAGTTTTTTTTCAATGTTGCCCACATATTATGCATAAGATTCAAGTTCATTATTCAAACATTGATTTTTTGTCTCCTTTGGGATTCGGGGTGTGGCAAAATGGGTTTTAGGGCTTTGGGGGGGAGGGGGGGGGGGGGGGGGGGGGGTCTCTATGCCCACCAACCTACGCAGTGTACATACCTACATAGGTCACCTATCCACCTACTTAAGCCACTTCTCTACCTATTTAGGTTATCGACCTTCCCACCTTCTAACTCACTTCCCCCACCCTTCACCCCAAAGGCGAAAAGAATTTGAAAAAATAAAAATTAAGGGTAAGGAAGGAATGAATTTTTTACATTCATTGGTAGCATTGAAAAAAAAAACAATATTGGACAAATTGTCCTTAGGCTACCAAGAGGCTTGGACAAGGTGGCTTGAAATGTGGGACACATTAGCCTAAGGTCATTCAGTGCCTTGGAAAGAACTAACCATATAATGCCTAGGTCCTAGACTACATGAAGTTTCAAGACATGGAATATTCCAAGTTTAATACCACAAGCCCAAGCCATTATTCCATGTCTTGCAGTCTTAAACATAAAATATTTTAGTCTCTATCCCCAAGCATGAGCAAATACTTGTCGATGTCATGGGGTCCCAAACATATAATATTTTAGTTTCAACCCTGAAGCTTAATCCAAATTTCCATGCCCCTCACACCTCACTGTCATGGACATTTAAAATTCTATAAATATATTTTGTTTGGGATTATGGAACATTGGTTTGGGCTTGTAAGAAGTAGAAAAATCTATGCTTGTTTTTTATCCACTTGCACGTTAAGGTCCATTTTATCTTAGGTGCAACCTAAGGTCCATTTTGTCCATATAGTTCCCACCCATAGTCATTTTATCACGATGGCTTGCCCCTTAGGGTACCATGTCATACACCTTGGCCTACCTTGTCATAGCTTCTTGGTAACCTACTTCAAATTGCCACAAATTGTTCTTTTTTTCCAATGCTACCAATGAATGCATAAAATTCATTTCATGTGGCCATTTTGGTTATTTGTGAAGTTCTTTTGTATGAATACATTTGAGTAAATTAACAAAATTTGAGGATTTTCTATCAACAAATGAAATATTCCCAAGTTTTCTATTAGATTTTTTCCTTTCGTTTGGAAAAACATGTCTTTAAAAAAATGTAAATCTCTTGCAACTTTCACTCTTTTCAAAAACTACAATATTGCCTCCATTGAAACATGGTAGAAACAGTTATAAACTAAGCTATAGCCTTGTTGTGCACGTGAGAATTAAACTAAATTAGTTATCTACAACAAACATGGGGTCCCCAATTTGGCTTTGTATGAAGCAATTTGGCCTTGCTTCTAACCATGGTAAGTACCATGGTTTATGTTTAACTTGCTTTCGAACAATAATTTGGATAAGCTCAAGCTTTACATAAAGGGCCAAGGTGGGAAATTATGTTATTTTCTTGACCACATTACAAGGCATGATCTTTTAATGACGATCATACACTCATAACAATGACCAAATTCTTTGTTAAACATGGTTTTTCAAAATCAATATTGAGTTTGCCATCGTACCCTAGACCTTAATGTATTGAGGTTGTCTCACCCTTGCCCATTACGTTTAGTGAGGTGTCATCAATGGCACCCTAACAAGATTGCTTAGCTCCTTACCCAACATAATGGGCGGGGGTGACAGCATTCCACCGGATATAATGTACACATATAAGTTTGATTTATGAATATGAACCATGGAAGCACAATAAGGTTTTTAATTATCACACATAACCTAATTCATGGAAGTGGATATATAGTCCATTTTAAAAAGTCCATATCCAATGGACTTTTAGAATATGAACATACATGTTTGTTCTTGAGACTAACATTTTTCTTTCCTAATTCATGATTTAAAACCTCATTGGGTTTTGTATAAAATAATAGCCAAGAAATAATTCTCATATTTGATGCTCAATAAAACATTTAATTTTTTTGTGTTTTTTGAAACGCTAAAAGTTTCATTATATATTTAACTTAACTTATGTTTCACTCCTTATGTCATTTTACTATTATTTATTCATATCAATTCATGCAATATTTCAAGGTTTCAAATACATATCAATATATTGTCAAAAAGGTTCATGATGCAAGTCATTGTTGAAAGTCAAAAACTCATTGCATATTGAGTACCCACAAATTTGAAGTGTTTTTTACATTCTTGAAGAGTTAAGTATGTTTAGCTTTAGATAGGTGAACCTTTTCTTGATATTTCAGAATATATATTGAAACATTAAAAAAATAGACAAGCAACTAACTATGATATTTATGCTAATTTTAGTGTGTTGTCACCATACAGGGGTCTCCATGAGAACTTGTGATAAAAATTGATTGGCCTTTATCCTAGGGTTCACATGCTCGGTTGATATGGACACAATTGGCTATTATTACCTTACCCTACGGCCAATTTTGTTAATTAAAAATTCTTCAAATATTAAAATGGTTTTTTATGAATATATGAAATTGAGTTGTTGAAAACCATCACAATTATCTCCAACTAAAATCTACATCATTTCACTCATCATATGACAATATTGTAATAGATCATGATATAAAAATAAATTTGAATTTGCAAAAATGAAATTCTTCTTTCAAAAATAATAATTATTCATTTTGTCACTGTGAAAATTGACCCTAGGTTACAGTACTAGAGATGCACTAATACTAAGACTTAGACTAGTATCAAAGTTCAAAAAAATTCCAATACCATACATCTATTAGTATGATTAAATTTGTTTATTTGATATGTAGGAATCACAATTAGCGTTAATTATGTTGGATTCCAAAAAACTCAAGCCCACAAAAAGGAAAAAAATAAAAATAGAATTGAAGGTTAGGATTTTAAGTCTTTTACATGCCAATGGGCCCATAATGAATTAGTTTTGTTGAAAAGTTTTGATATTATGTTATTTGATAAAAAGATCCCATGCAAACATGGTCAAAGAAAAATTTAAGAATGTTCATGGTAAAAATGGCCACATTTCCAAAAAGAAATTTATGAAAGAGCCTAAGTTTTTGGAGGGTTTAGTTAAATCATTCTTTTCTTTCAAACTAGCCTTATTTGTTTAACATCAAGACTTGGCTAAATCATATTGTGGCTAATTACCACTTTTGGTGCAACACGATGTCACAACTTTAGCCTTGAGCTCACGACCAAGGCAAGGGCTTGCAAGGTTGTGGGCCAAGAAAGGAAGCCCAAGAGTGAAAGAAAGTGTGAGGGAATGAACCTTCACACTCCCAAAGGAACGTCCACCTTGGGAGTTAGAGTCCTAATGGACTTCCAAATGTTTAGAGAATGATTACAAGGGCCAAGACTCAATGGATTGAAGAATTCTTTATATCATTGAAAAACTATTAAAACGAAGATGTCTGAAATGGGCTCGCATGACCCATTTGGTGATATGAAACACAAGTTATAGCCAAAAGAAGGGCCAAGAATCAAATTGGCTGTTTGACTCCCAACCACTATAAGTCGGGAATCGACCCAATTTCCTTACGTGCAAATGTGCAACATATTGTTGAAAAAATCTCTACGAGGGCTAGAACTTTGCTCCAAACTTCATCTCAATTAGAAGTCTGCACGCAAAGTTATGAGGCCCCAAAATCACGAGAGTTCCAACTTTGGGAATTTCGGGAGTCCCGAGACAAAATGCCATTTGGATGTGGGTGTTGTGGAGAGGCACATAGTATACTATAAGGGGGAAGGTGGTGACTTCCCCCAAGTCCAGGCCATGATGAGTCTTGTGTGTCTGAGTTTGCCTGTGGCTCATCCTAACACCAAAAGTGTTCCAACTATGCACTAACCAACTTGTTGTTTGGTTTGTGCAGGTCCATGTGAGTGAGTAAGTGCTTGTCAATCTTCCTAATCCAATCTCGGAGCTCTAGCACGCCCTTTTACCCCCAAAGTGTTGTGAGCTAGGGAACGTGCCCCAACTCCTTACTTTTTTGTTGTTTTCACTTCAAACTCATATTTGAGTCTATCAAGGAGCTTGGGAGCATGTCACATGAAAAGATTGGGAAAAAAAAACATTGTGCAATGTGGTATTTAACTTTGAGGTTGGACAAACAAGTTTTTTTTCACAACTTTATTATCGATTTTAATATTGAAAAGGTTTGGTTTCATGGTTTTTTTTTAAATTGTTTTTACATAAAAATTTTAAAAATTTATTTCCAAAAAATAGAAAATTACGTGATGTTTATATATTTAAAAAAATGATATCCCCTTTTTTTGTTGTTTTTTTCTTTTTTGGGGGGGCAAAAAATAATGATCAAACAACTAATTGCATAATGGGTGTCACTCCTTATTGTAAATTTAAACTTTAAGAAATTACTTGCTTTGGGCCTCCATATGAAAAATGGACTCAATATGGGTTGCTTTTAGTATAAAGTCTCACTCTTTAAGCATTTTAAAACCCAATTATAGTTCTATAAACCCCTTTGGAACTTTATATGCAATAAAGAAATGTCCAAATTTGCTTGTATCTCTTCATATTCTTAGCCTCTTCACATGCCAAATTTTAAAGAAAATTCCATTTTTACATTTTCAAAACCATGCTAGGGTTGGTCTTTGATGTGTTTTCATTAGCAAATGACAAAAAAATCAATGATTATTTGTAGGTTAATTTAATTTGGCTGTTTATTATGTCTTCTTGTTATGAATATTGCTAAATTTTATTCAATCAATTAGGACAACTTGTCAAATTGCTAAATAATTTTGGTACCCTCTATGAGCCGTACCGACACAACCATGTGCTGTAGTCTCAATTTTTAAGAGTTACATCAGGGTTATTTGAGTAAGGTAGGGTTATTAAAGGCTTTTAGCGACTTCATAAGGAATGATGTATGTGCTTGGTGCGAAGGGGGTTTGTTTTCTTTTTTGGATTGCGTTATTGGTGGGTAAGGAGGTGGATTGGTTCTTTTCTTCAACATAGGCTAACCACAGCTTTAGGAACTTTGTTGCGTAATTCGGGGTGACAAATTTCTAGAAGATTAGTGGTAGAATCAGGTGCCAAGTTTGCGGTGTTCAGCACAACATTAGTCTTGTTATGGTATTTAAGAGTAGCAAGGATGTTAGAAATTCTTGAAGAGTTGAAGGGTTGTTAATGAATGGTTTAATAGCGATAGGACAATCTTCAAGCCATTGGACATAAGGTCAATTAGAGGTAATTCAACAATCAAATAGATAAATGATAGGGTGCCAATGGTGATAGGAATCTAATGATAATTGAAACATTTATTTATGATGGGGATAAGCTCAGCAAGGAGCTGCGAGTACATGTGAAATCCTTAGTTATGCCATAGTGATAGTTCACAACTACAGGAAATCTAGGATGCGTCGGATGGTGCGAACTAGGTAATCCGCCTTGCTATTAGGAGGCAGTCGACGGATTGGGTCGCGCAACCAACGATAGTGACCAACGCCGAGAACTGAAAACCATGCGAAGATAGAAGTATTTTCAGTTTCGTAACAACATTTGCAAATGGTCTCGGGTTCATCGTTAACAACGGGGTCGACTTGCAGCAAGATCACCAGGGTGCGAGAGTTCGGAGAAATACGGTAGTACCAGGCTCGAGGGGGTTCGATTTCAAAACGAGCACGAACCTCTCAAGGTTCGGGTTCTTCATCACGAGGATGCTGTGTTAGAGTAAGATCTAGAGATGACTCCGGAGGCGGTTCTTCATTCGCTTGTGCGGCTTGCGGCCCATAAGACGTGATTGTGCATGACGCCATGATTACAAGGAAGAAAAAAAAAATCTTCGACAAAATCAAATCGGCAATGAAGGTGGGGAAATTGTGGCATCAAGATATGCGGTCATAATTTATAGGCCAAGGAAATCAAAGGGAAGGCGTAAATAATGGCCTAGGACCAGGGCAAAGTAAAACCTTAATGTCAAGGATAAAAAAATGGAAGTTGAAGTAAGTTGCTTGAAAAATGGGAAGAGGTAGAAAAGAACCTTCTCTTTCTCCTTCCATTGACCACCAAGCCAAGAACCTTCTCCTTCTCCTTCCATTAACCACCAAGCCAAGACCCTTCTCCTTCTCCTTCCATTGGCCACCAAGAAAATAAGCTTCACCCTCTCTTTAAAAGACGGACTTGGATCTTGAGAGGGGGTTGTTCTTTTCCCCTGGAAAACAAATTTCAATTCAATCTTGAGAGTGTTTGTTTCTACAAGTTTCTTGAGGAGGGGAAGAAGGATTAGCTTTGGAGTTGGAGAGAGGAAGGACAATAGAATGAGGATCTTGTAAGAGTTTTCAAGGAATGGAGGTGAATAGTGATAGGTTGGAAGGTTAGAACTTAGAGAAATTTCACAAAAACCCTCTCCGGTTTGGTAGTGTAACTCCTTGTTGTTTTAGTTGTAGAAGCTAAGATTTAGTAGGTAGATGCGCCTTATTGTTAGCTTTCTAAAGAGCTATAGCAAGCTGGATTTGGACAACGTATGTGAGAGAAACAACATTTTAAGTGACTAGGGGTGTACAATCGAGTAGAAACGACTACCTTCACAAAAACCCTCTCGGGTTTGGTAGTGTAACTTCTTGCTGTTTTAGCTGCAGAGCCTATAATTTGGTACGTAGATGCGCCTTGTTGTTAGTTTTTTAAAGAGCTATAGCAAGCTGGATTTGGACAATGTATGTGAGAGAAATAACGTTTTAAGTGGTTAGGGGTCTACAGTCATGTTGGACGTGGTGTTGAATCTTTAAACATTGATTTAAATGAATGACAATTTGACATGAAGCCCTAGGATGTGTAATGTGTGAGCTTGGGAAAAAAAAATGTATCCATCAGTTCTAATCATAAACATTGCATAGAAGGTGGGCTAATAAATTTTAACTACAAACGCAATCTAGCAACTAGAATTATACTTGTGTTCTTTCCTTCACTAGTAGCAATTATGCTTCAGCATAATCACTTTGTAGGACCAAGAGTGGAGGGACAAAAAGTCACCTCACACCTTCTAGGACCAATGACCAACATACATACATATACAATGTATGGGTGTGCCGATTTGAACTATTTCTCACATATTGCAAGGGTTTATTAGGTTTTTCATGGTGATTTTTGTATATGATTTTCCTGAACCCTAAACCCTAAAAACCTTTGTTCCATGTGATTGGAAAATTTTTTTTTGAAATATTTTTTGAAATATTAAATATGTTTTTGAGAGTTATACACTTTTGAAGATTTTGTGTCAAATACGGTTTTTTGGTCACATCTCCTTTGTTTAAGCTTTTTTGGATCTACAGCTTTGGAATCTTATAGATCATAAAGGATTATATATGTGAGAAACATTTCAAGTTATTTGGATATGTATTGAGAGAGATTCAAGTATCTAAAATTTCAGCCTCAACTTTGAAGTTAGTTTCTTTTTAAAGTGATAACTCCTTGTGGTCATCATCAATGGAGCTGAAATTTTGAAAAGATACAAAAGACATATATCTTATGTGTCTCTCAAATTTTCAAGGAGTTTAGAGTTATTAAGAGCGAGTTGTAAATCATTTTCAGGTCCCAGTTTGAAGTGACTTCAAGGAAGTAGCAAGATCTCTCATTTTATGAAATTAAATGAGCTAAAATTGTGAGACATGGTAGTAGACATAGTTTTTCATGTTTCAACAAAATTCAAATTGATCCAAGGTCATATGTGAGCGGTGTAGCTTTTTAAAGTTATTATGACGGAAATTTACATTGAGAATACATCAAAACAAAAATTTGAAGTGGAGCAAATATAACTCGGGAGAACTTGAAGGAAGGAGTTTGAAGATTGGAAAGCGTAAATACATTATCAAGACCTGCATATAAAAGTTTAGTATGTAATCATGTACTTAATACCATACAAAATATTATACAATATGTGTACATATACGTAAAACCTATGTATAGTATAAAATTTTGTATAATATTCGAGACATACATACATATGCAAGGTCCATCTTATTCAACCCTAACCCTAACCCTAATCCTAAAAACCTAAGGAAGGAAAACCTTAATCCTAATCCTAGAAACCCAAAGAAGGAATTAAAATCATTTGTGAAACCCCAAGAAGACATTAAGTGTTGCCTTGAAAGATGGTGGACAATCTTTCTCAAATTGTAATTGAAAAATTAAATAAGAACAATTTCCAAGTGTGGAAATTTAGGATTATGAATTTTTTGATGGGGAAAGGTTATTGGAGTTCATAATTGGTGATGAGAAAAAACCTCCTTTCCCAAAAAACCCCACACAATAATAAATTCAAGCCAATAAAACTTAACATGAAAAAACAAGGAAAGTCTTGTATTAGCTTTCTATGAATGTGTCTGACTCCATGATTGTGCATATTCAAAATGCAAAATCACTTAAGTAAGCTTGGATTACATTAGTGAAGATGTATAGCACCAATACACAAGCCCGCACTGCAACTCAAGCAAGAATTACATAATTTACAGAAAAACAAAATGAACATCAGTGATTATTCTACAAAGGTGAAAAGCCTTGTAGATGCTTTTGTATCTATAGGAGGCATTGTAGATGATGAAGATATAGTGGCCATGACCTTGAATGGTTTTGAAAACACTATAGCCAATTTCGTACTTTAATTGTAGTTCGAGAAACATTTCTTGATTTATAAAACTTAATAACCTTGCTTATAAGTGAAGAGATGATAGTTGTTTGTACTTCATCTACTGGAGGATCACAAGAAAGTGCTTTTTAATCAAATTATAATAGAAATAGAAGTAGAAGTGAAAAAACCTCATTTCGAGGTTGACACGAAAGTTTGCATGGTGGACATCATCAACATGAAGGTCAGTTTCATGGAGGTGGACGAAAAACCTTTAGAGGAAGAGAAGTCATGGAGGTCATGGTGGAAGGCATCGAGGTCAACAACCAAATAGCTACTCAAATTGCTACTACTATGGGAAACTTGGGCACATGGCAGAACACTGTTATCAAAGGGAACATGATGCACGAAATGAAAGTTATAATAAGGGAATTATGCATCAATTAACAATCAAGGTGATGAGCAACTGTTTGTGATGCAACACATGACAAATTCAATGATAGGAGGTGTATCAGATAATAATGTTTGGTATGTGGATTTTGGAGCTTCAAACCACATGACTAGTCATGGGAAATGGTTTATACTAGTAAAATTGGCCAAAATGTAACCAATCCATTTACAACTACATGCGACTTGTAGTCATTTGCAATTAAATTTGACAATATTTACAATTACAAGACCAAATTTCAACTATTTTGGTCATTCTCACAACTATGATGCAACTATTATTAATTCCATCCTATTGGTTGGATTGATTTTACATTTATTTTCATCCATTAATAGGTTGATATGTCCCATTAGTTGCAATAATCACTAAATTAGTTACATCCTAAAGGTATTATACAGTGACATACGAATATGTTTTTATGTATGTATTCAAATTATATATATATATATATATATATATATAACATGCATACCAATGTATGTTATTCATATAATGAATCTCAAAATAATATTTGAATCTAAAAATTTCAATTTCAATTGTTTACATCATTATTTGCATTTTAAATTTTTGATTTGAATATGATTTTTTAATTTGAATTCAAAAAGGCTTATTTGATCTAAAAATTGATATTTGAATTTTAAATTAATATTTTAGAATCCAAAAATTAGTATTTCAATTCAAAAAATTATTAATTAATTATAAAAATGGACATTTTTAGTTTTGAATATTTTTATATGCATATGAAAATTCACATTTCAACTCTGAAAATTTTGCATTTAAGTTTTAAATAATCATTTGATTTGAACCTAAAATTTCAATTCCAAATTATTCTTTTGGATTCAAAAAATATTAATACTTCAAGTTTGAAAATTATTAATTGAGTCTAAAAATGGATGTTCCAATTTTGAATATTGTTACTTGAATCTAAAAATTGACATTTCAATTCTGCAAATTTTTATTTAAGCACAAAAAGATTATTGATTTAAAACTTGATATTTGAATTCTAAATTATTATTTTCAAATCTAGAAATTAGTATTTCAATTCAGAAACATATATTGAGTCTAAAAATTGACATTATGATTTGAAATACTTTTATTTGAACTTGAATTTTGATATTTGAATTATGAAGTTTTACAATTTGATTTTAAGAAATTATTTGACTTGAAAGCTGAAATTTGAATTCCAAATTATTACTTTGGATTCTTGAAATTAATATTTCAATTCAAAAAATGAATAATTGAGTCTTAAAATGGACATGTTAATTTTGAATATCATTAATTGAATCTGAAAATTGACATTTCAAATCTGAAAATTGTTATTTAACTTCAAAAAACTTATTTGATCTAAAATTTAATAATTCAATTCTAAATTACTATTGGAATCTTAAATTTATATTTTAATTCAAAAAATTGTTGATTGAATTTTATGGGTTGTGTCAACTAAAATCCATAATAAAACATTTGTATAAATGAGTATGTTTATTAAATATAAGTTACATTAAATAATTATTGTTATAACATAGATTTGTATAATTTATAATTTATATTCTTACACTAGAAAATATTATTTGATGTGATTAATGTGGCATTACTTTAAAATCATTATAATTATTTCAGATAAGAATTAATTAGTATGTGCATAATTATTTTTTAATTGAACACAATTATTCACATTATATAATTTATAACTCCAAGCTTGAATTAAAAATTTGAAAAAATTATAATGTAATTAATAATTACCAAGAAAAAACAATTACTTGACCTATAATAAGTTTTACAACAAAAATTTAATTATATAATAAGTAATGTAATTACTTGAATAATAATTTTTAAAAAATTTGTGTAAGAATTGACTTTTTAATAATAATTTTTAATTCATCACTTATAAATTTAACATAAATATTTAAAATAGCTAAAACTTAAATTATAGTCATTAAATTAAACTTAAATTAATTATATTATATATTTTTTGATTAGATTTTTAAAAATAATATTTAAAAATTTGTAGTTATTTAATTATTCATGAGTTATGTATTAATAACTTGTGAGTAATTAGATAGTTAGTTTCTTAAATATTGAAGAGTTATTGTTTATTTAAGTAATTGATAATGAATATTGAATACTTGTAGTGTATAATTTATAATTTAAATACATGTATATTTAGTCATTATTAATTAAATGATTATCTAATTATTTAGTATTTGAATTGTTTATAAATTTAAAAACTAAGAAAGTAAGGCATGGAGAGACTTTTGAAATTAAAATTTAGTGTGGGAAGAAATTGCAACTTCAAAACTTATCCCATATTGTTTGTTCTTTGTTCCTATTTTGAACACTATATAATCAAGGAGGTGTGGTCATTCAATTTCACATTAAGAAATTTGTTCACATGGGATTGGCTAATCAAAAGGCTCAACCCAAAACCAAAAAATAATTATGTGCACTTTTAAAGTACTTACCTTCGTAACCTACTTATCTAGTTAGCTAAGTAGGTACCTAGTTTGACATACACACCTAAGTCGAACTATGTATCTACCTATATGAGTAGGTATTTAACCTAGGACGATAGAACCTACTTACTTTTTTTTTGACCTAAATAGGTAGGTTGATATGTAGACTAGGTTTATAGGCACCTATTTATGTACCTACTTAAGTACCTACCAATTTAGTATTAATATTTTTATTAAATTATTATTTTTAATGCCATGTGGCATACTTATATTGGACCATGTGTCATAATATAATACCATCCAAGTATTTGAATTCAACGTTTTAGATTATTTCAAAATAATTATTATTATTATATTTTAAATAAGCAAATATTAAAACACATGGCAACACATCATTTGCCCCTCAATTATGACCAATATATTTGTATTTTAGTCGCATGTGACAATATGTATACAATGGAATCAAAAGATGAAATGTATTTGTTGACTTTTTCTTTCATATAATACCTTTTGTCATTTGTAACTAATTTATCACATGTGATTTGTCTTAGGTGACTAAAGGGATTTTAGTTACAAATTGTTTCTTGCAACTAAAATTTAGTTACAGAGAATAATAAAAAATACATGTTTTTCTTCTAGTGTTAAAAACACAAAGGATTTGAAGATACCAGGGTTTGTGGAAATTGGTGATGAGACCACACATCCCATCACACAAGTTGGCAAGGTGCCATTGTCCATGCAAGATGGGCAAAAAAAATACTTGAAAGATGTACTTCATGTTCCAACCATAATAAAAAAAATTGGTCTCCGTAGGCCACATGGTGGAACAAAGTTTATAGGTGACATTCAACTTAAATGGATATTTTATGGAAGACATGAAGAACCAAGGCAAATTGATTGCAAAAGGGGAAAGGAATGGATGAATGTTCACCTTGGATGTGAACATGCATGAGGTGAATTCCATGTTATTCACACATGGAAAAGGAGCTGCAGACATTGGAATTTGGGACAAGCAAGTTGGCCATGTTAATCTTTAACGTCTTAAGCTGATGGAGAAACAAAATCTTATTAGAATTCTTTTTAAATTTGGAATAAAAGAGGTGATGTCAGAAGTTTGTGAAGCATGCCAATTGGGGAAGCAAGCTAGGCATCCATTCCTAGTTCAAACAACTCATGTAAGTTCCAAACCTTTGGAAATGATCCACTCATATGTGTGGACCATGAAGATACAATCCATTAGAGGATGCAAGTACTACGTGAGTTTCATTAATGACCACATAAGGAAGGTGTGGGTCTACTTCATGAAACACAAAGGTGAAGTGTTTCAACATTTTTTTGAATTTCAAAGCAATGGTGGAGAAGGAGAAGGGTGTGAGCATCAAGTGCCCAAGGTCCGATGGAAGGGGAGAGTATTTCTCAAATGAATTCAATGAACACTTGAAAGAGCATGGAATTCAAAGGAAATATTCTTGTAGTTACTCCCCACAGCAGAATGGAGTTGCTGAAACGAAAAACAGGCACATTGTAGAAATAACACGTGCCATGTTGAATGAAATGAATTTGCCAAATTACTTTTGGGTTGAAGCGGCAACAATTGTAGTCTATATCATGAATTGAACACCCACAACAACAGTTCATGGCATGACACCTAAAGAAAAATTCATAGGCAAGAAACCAAATGTCTCACAACTCATAGTGTTTGCTTGCATTGCATTCATGCATGTTCCAGATGAGAAGAGATCAAAACTAGATCCAAAAGCTGATAAAAATATCTTCATTGGATATTCCTTATAACAAAAAGGGTATAGATGCTTCAACCCTTCCACTCAAAAGTTATAAGTGAGTAGAGATGTTGTGTTTGATGAAATGGTTAGCTGGTACTCACCACTAAGATATTAGGAGATGGAGAGGCTAGAAATGGTGATGTTTCATCAAATGTGGAACAAGAATCACAATTAATTAATGAACCACAAAAGTCTTCAATTAGTGGGTCCAGTAGCACTCCATGGAAAGGAAGATTAAGATCTTCAAACATAAAGATGGTACTTCTCAAACATCATCTAGAAATCCTCGTGTAGATGATGAGTCAAATGATCCAAAAAAGAGTGTGGATGAAGAATCAATAATCCTTTTAGTACTATTCCCGAAGGTCGGATGGCCAATAAAACTTTGAAAACACCTAACAATAACAATGCAATACGGAGATTCACACGAGTCAAGTACCTTATACAAAAACTCACATATGATGGCTTTGAATTTCATCATTATGCATACATGGTGAAAGTTATACAAGAGGTTGAACCCACTTGTTTTGACCAAGCGGTTGGAAACCCTAAATGGGGTAATGCCATGGATGAAGAGATGGTGGCGTTGGATGCCAATGTTGCTTGGGAATTGGTAACTTTACCAAAGGAAAAGAAAGAAATTGGGTGCAAACGGGTGTACAAAGTCAAACATAATACAAATGGACATGTGAACAGATACACAGCAAGATTGGTTGCCAAATGTTATGCCCAAACTTATGGCATTGATTATGAGAAGACCTATAGTCCAATTGCTAGAATGACAATTGTAAGAATACTCATTGCTATGGTAGCAGCAAAAGGATGGTCATTACATCAAATGGATGTAAAAAATGTTTTTCTTCGTGGAGATTTATAGGAAGAAATGTACATGGAACAACCACCAAGTTATGTGGACCAAACACATCCTAATTTGGTTTGTAAGTTGAAAAACACTTTGTATGACTTGAAGCAAGCACGTAGAGCTTGGTTTTACAAGATACGTCAATATCTTGTCACAAGTGGATTTCAAACATCCATTGTGGATTTTTCACTATATGTGAAAAAGACAAACCATGGGATTGTTGTCATAGTCATCTATGTTGATGACTTGATTATCATAAGAAACAATGGTGCAGACATCTTTGATTTGAAAAAGCTTTTGAAACAAAAGTTTGAGATGAAGGATTTGGGAGAGTTGCATTACTTCCTCGGCATTGAAGTAACCCAATCCCCCAAAGGGATATGGTTACTACAAAGGCAATATGCTTTGAACAAATTGTCCAAATATGGGAGGATGGGTTGCAAACCCATTTCAATTCCATTAGAACAAAATGTGAAGTTAAGTGCAAATGAAGGAAACCTCGCGGAAGATACCACTATGTACAGACGCATAGTGGGGACTTTGACTTACATGACCATCACAAGGCCAAATTTGAGTTATGTAGTTGGAGTGGTGAGTCAATTCATGCAAACACCACAAAAGCCACATTTGGATGCAATGAGGCGCATATTGAGGTACATAAAACATATTTTGTAGTGTGGAATTTTTTATGAAGCTAAAAGCTAGTTACAAGTACATGGATACATGGATGCTAATTGGGCTGACAATGTTTTAAATATAAGATCAACCAGTGGTTTGATGTTTTCTTTTGGAAGTGGTGTTGTTAATTGTTAGCAAGAAACAACCAACAATTGCATTATTAAGCACGGAGGCAGAATATAGAGGCGTAGCAATTATTGCATGTGAAGTAGTTTGGTTACTGAAATTACTTTCAGATTTGGGATAGTTAGTGGATGTTCTTATTGTCATTTATTGTGATAACATCATGAACATACTACTTGCTAACAACCTAGTCTATCATGCTAGGACAAAACACATTGAAGTGCACTACCACTTTATTGAAAAAAAAGTTATAACAAAAAAAATTAACCTTATTCATGTTAGTATTGAAGATCAAGTTGTTTACATTTTCACAAAGGCTTTAAGTACAGATAAGCTAAAGATGTTTTAAAAAATGTTTGGTGTATTAAAAGTGGATTTGAGCTTGAGGGGAGGTGTTGAGAATTCAAGCTCAACTAGTTAGGTTTCATTAATTACTGGAATACGAAAGTAACTAGGTTACTTTCACAAGGTTAAATTACTTTTTTTACTTATATTAATTTGGTTATTTGTGGTTTGGTTTTTTAGCAAATACCTTGGTGTTGATGGTTTAGCCCTCTTTTTTTCATTACACAAGTTTGTGTATTTCATGTGACAAGAACCTTGAGGAGTTCTTGATGTTATGTTCCGTGTTGTGAGCATCATGTTTTAGTTTTCTTTCAAGAAAGTTTTATGTTTACACTTGAATAGATCTCCTATTTGTTAACACTACCGCGAGGTGCTAGTTTAAGGTGAATTAGTGGACTCCTAGAAGGCTTAATTGATGTACCTTGACCACTATTTTATTCCAGTGTAATTTATTAACCAATGTTGTAATAAGACAAGGACTTTTTAGTAGCTAGTTCTTGTTGAATTTGTCTGGTGAACTAAATTGCAAAGTTCAACTTGTAGTTATGCTTATGTGTAATGCTCGTGTATATTGAGACCATTGCAACTCCCATCTTAGCTATGCACTACCTAGGGGTGGCTACCACTTGCTGTATGCTTACCTCCAACCATTAACCCCAAACACTAGAAGATCTTATTGCATAAAGTTCATGACCACAACTATAAGTTATGTAATTGGGTAGAATTTTGTTCAAAGATGGAAACAACACAAACAAAGGTGGGCCAACATTAGACATTGGCAAAGGGTGCAATCTCAAGAATCCATGAAAGTAATTACTTTTCTCATGGTAGGTAGAATGACCAGTTTATGGCCCACCTGTCTCCCCTATAGCAAGCTAGGTGGGGCAAGATTAATAGCCAAGGTTGGGGCCTAGAATTACAAAAAAAGCGTAGGGTACATTGTCATGTTCATACACACTTTGCATGAAAGTGCATTGAAAACTATTGTCAATTAGACACAATCCATTTTGAGAGGGGCTGGGAGTTGAATGGGAGGAGCAGAATGGATGTAAATGTCCCTTAAGATATAGATGCAACTGATGAAAATAATGTCACCAGTAAGGAGGGAAGTTCAAATGGAACAAAAATGACCTCATTCATTGTTAGTTATGAGGAGGTCAGAAGCCACCAAGTTACAAATAACTTGGCACATATGAAAGAGTGTACATGTTATAAGTTGTCAAGGAACTGCAAGCTCACTACCTTGCCATTGTAGTTCCATTCATACATGTAGAAAGATTGTAACACTATGCTTGAAAGTGCATGAAAGAAATGTATTATGCTTAGGTCAAAATGAAATTTCGTGGTAGAATAGTGTCGAAATGCGTAAGGAACCCTAAACACATGCTTCTATAATCTCCCATTTGAACATGCCACACAACTTTGTGGTTCAACTATAACGTCCTCCAAAACCTTTTAGCGTTGTCCATTCTGTCATTTTTCTCCTATCTTAGGTTTTTTTTTAATTGTTCACTTTTGTGACCTCTCTCCTAACTTAAGTTCTTTTAGCATTACCCACTTCTATCACCTCTCTCATGTCTTAGGTTCTTTTAACATTGCCCACTTATGTGACCTCTCTCCTATCTTAAGTTCTTTTAACATTGCTCACTTCTGTTACCTCTCTCTTGTCTTAGAGTCTTTTAAAATTGTTCACAACTATCACTTCTCTCATGTCTTAGGTTTTTTTAACATTGTTCACTTTTTTCACCTCTATCTTGTCTTATGTTCTTTTAGCATTACTCACTTCTATCTTGTAGTCAATTTGGTCTCATAAAAACGCCCTCCTCTCTTAGACTTTACGACTTTGATCATGAAGATCATTGGTGCTTCTTTTTATTTTTTGGGCTTCTAGGCTATAATAGTTGTCTACACTTGTAGTGGTCCCTTTTGCTCCCTAGAGCCAATCTCCTTCTTAGTGTTACAACCTAATCTTCATATTAGCTGCACACCTACCATCTTCTCCTTAGATTATATTGGTGTTAATCGGGTTTTGATGTTTTCGGTTGGTATTGTAGTCACAATGTCACTTCTAGGACTTGTTAACATAAGAAATTATTAAAGGTTGACCATCCTAGGCGCACCCCACGAAGAACACAAAGGCAAGTTGCAATAGAAACAAGGCAACGAATTCCAAAACTACTTGTAATGCAAGACAATTGTGAAGAGTCTATTCACAAATGGGAGGAAGGGAGTGACCAATTCATTCGTGAAAGGGAGGAACGAGATGAAAAATGGGAGTGGGAGCCAAAATTTGAAGAAATTGAAGGCATAGAACTTGAGCAAGATAATGTCACGCCCTGAGGTTCCACATTTGTGTGTTCCCAAGGACCTCCTAGACCAAAGAGATGTAAGTCACCTTGTGAGCAGGTGATGCTAAACTCAACCTCAATTGGTAGATGTTGTTAGTGTGCATATGTTGTGTGGTTATTTTGAGCTAATTGTTATTGTGGAGATTTTTCTACAACTTCATCGAGTTTTTTTTAGTGGCTTTAACGGATGTTCAGCATCCAAGTAATCACTAGTGGTGTGCTTAAAGGATATGTTCAGGGTGTAGGAGGCCCCAACCTTCATATAATTATATATAGGCCTCAATGTCTTTAAGGCAAAGATGTTTACATATACATGGACATGCTAAATGAAATAAAAGTTCTTTCCTTTAGAAGCTTGTTGGGGCTTTCCTTTAGCAGCTCATTGGGGCTTTCCTTTAGAAGCTTGTTGGGGCTTTCCTTCATAAGTTTGTTGGGGCTTTCTTTCAGAAGCTTTTTGGGGCTTCCTTTAAAAGTTTGTTGGAGCTTTCCTTTAGAAGCTTGTTGTTGCTTTCCTTCAGAAGCTTGTTGGGGCTTTCCTTCAAAAGCTTATTACAACTTCTGAAGGCTTGTCGAGTTTTTCTTCAAAAGTTTGTTAGAACTTCTGAAGGCTTGTTGTAGCTTTACTTCAAAAGCTTGTTGCAACTTGAATGAGGATATTGTTGATTTTTTTTGTTAGCAATTTCAAACTCCTGAATAGAATCAAGATCAAATTTAATTATTAATGTTTTCACTTTTGTAGCCTCAAATGAATTACAACTTAGTTAACAACTTAAGGGGAATATATCCTAATTGCAGAAAATCTAGAATGCAATGAATGGTGCGAGCTAGGTATTCGGCTCAATGCTCCATGGGAAGGGGATTGATTGGGCCTCGTAGCCAACGATAATGGTTGTCATTGAGAACCCAAGTTAAACAATGAATACGAACATTGTCATCTTCACATTGACATTTTTCGCCTTTCTAACGCGGCTCCACGGGCAAGAAAAAATTCTAAATAATTGCTAGGGCATGTGGGTTAAAAGATAATCGATGATCCCATGTCAAACGATCGACTCAAGTGCGCACCATTCTCGTGGATGGTTCTTCTTTGCATGACCGTTGAGAGACATTCACGTCAAGCGACGCTTCTTCAAGTTCTTCCTTTTCTACGGGTGCAACGGGAAGATCCAAGGGCGTAGCAACATCATCCGCCATAACAAAATTTTCACCTACATCAACAAAATTCGAAAGGTAGCCGAACTAATTTGGCACTTGTGTTCAAAGGGGTAGTTCCTTTTATTCAAGAAATTAGGGTAAACATGAGGTGTGGCAGTGACGACATATTTTCGTGAAGGCCCGGACATCCTTGTTCCAACAAATTTGTGAAGCCCTAGTGTCGACGATGGAACTAGAAGTACATGGGAATCCTTATAATTTTTGATTTCATTCTAATTTATTATGTATTATATAATTAATTAGTACACGGTAAAAAATAATTAGGGAATATTAAAAGAGTCATTGGTGCATGAAGGGGTAACTACTACCATTGAGTTGATTTAGTCAAATGGGAATTCAAGGATTTTTACTTATTACCACCGGTAAACTATGTTAATAATTAGTTACTTACAATAATTAGGATGAAGAAGTAGGATGTTAAAATCAAATGGATGAAATTGACAATGATGGAGTTTAAGAGCCCCATCAAGATGTCTAAGACAGGGAAAATGATGAGTCTTCCAATTCCATTGGTCATGAGGATTATCATCCTATTTGATTGGTGAAGGGAATCTTCTTAAAGTTTCATTGGGCCTAGGAATTCTCATCCTAAATCCCATAGGAGTGAAAAAATAATTTTCAATTCTCATTGGTTCATGAAGGATTAGGAGGCCATGATTGGAAGGAAAGATTTCCAAGCTTCCATTGGACAAGGAGAACAAGTTCAAGGAGGGGTGATAGGAGGCTTACCAAGGGGAGTGGTATCGTGTGTGTGTTTTTTTAAGGAGAAGGACGAGAATGAGTGTGTGAGAAATTTTTAGTTTTTATGCGTGGAAAAGTGTTGTTCATGGGAAAAAAATGTGTGCAAACAAAAACCATGAAAGGAAGTTATGTGTAGCAAATAGTTGTAATAAAGTTCATGGAAGGATTTCCATGACAAAACCCATGGAATTTTAATTAAAATAGTTGCTGCTTTCAGATTCATCATTGGATTTGTCTCAAACTTGAATCGGTTTCAGTTTAGGAGGTGTACAAGGTTCTCCTAAAATTTTAGATTCATTAGTTTTGCTACAAGGGAGCTACACTTGCCGGAAGTAGAGGGGGTTAAAATTGTCTGTTTTTTTTTAGTCTAGTCAAAATAGTTTTAGTTATAGGCATAACTCTTGATATAAATAAATAAAAGACTTATAAAATTTATACCATTTTTCCTTAAAATTTTAGTTTTAAAATTAGTTTTAAATTTTTTTATAAATTTTTACTGCATGTTAGATTAGAGGTTATATGAAAATATTATGACGAATGGAACGAAGGGGGGTCAACCATCAAGCGTGAACTTGGATTAAATATCAACATAAAGCTCCTTCACCTTCTATCACGGTGAGTTTGATTCTCCCACAATGTCTTGGTACCTTTCAAGTGGACACAACACATTAAACTCTTAGTGAACTCCTTTGCATTTCATTAAACCACCTTAACTTGTTAGAATACAATTACATCATAATTCCACCCCCAAGTGGGTTTTGTGAGTGCATGTCTTCATGTGGAAGGTGTGGAAGAAATCTTCGCAAATGGCACCTTGTCAATTTGTGTGATTGTTTGTGCAATGTCATCACTAGTTTTTCACAAAACCTGGTGTCTTCAAATCCTTTATGTCTCTAAATCATTTTCCATGACTAGTCATGTGATTTGAAGCTCTAGAATCCACATACCAAACATTGTTGTCTAATACACCTCCTATCATTGAATTTGCCATGTGGTGCATCACAAACAATTGTTCATCACCTTGATTACTAGTTCATGCATAATTCCCTTGTTGTAGTTTTTCATTTCATGCATCATGCTCCTTTTGATAACAGTTATTTGCCATGTGCCTAGGTTTCCCATAGTATTAGCAATTTGAGTTGTTATTTGGTTATTGACCTCGATGACTTCCAGCACAACCTCCACGACTTCCTCTTCCTCTAAAGCTTCCTCGTCCACCTCCATGAGACTGACCTTCATGTTGATGATGTCCACCATGCGAGTTTCCATTTCAGCCTCAAAATGAGGTTTTAGCACCTCTACCTCTACCTCTATTAGAATTTGAATAGAAAGCACTTTCTTGTGATCCTCCATTGGATAAAGTACCAACAACTCTCCTCTCTTCACTTATAAGCAAGGTCATTAAATCTTGAAAATCGAAAAATGTTTCTCGAATTGCAATTGAAGTACGAAACTAGCTATAGTCTTTTCCAAGACCATTCAAGGTCACGGCCACTAGATCTTCATCATCTATAGGGGCTCCTATAGTTGCAAGAGCATCTACAAGGTTCTTCACCTTTGTAGAATAGTCACTGATGTTCAATTTGTTTTTTTGTAGATTATGCAACTCTTGATTGAGTTGCATTTTGCGAACTTGTGCATTGGTGCTATACATCTTCACCAATGTATCCCAAGCTTGCTTAGGTGATTTTGCATCTTGAATATGCACAATCATGGAGTGGGCACAATCATGAAGTGGACACACTCATAGAAAGCCAATACAAGATTTTTCTAGCTTTTTCATGCCAAGTTTTATTGGCTTGAATTTGTTGTTGTGTGGGGTTTTCTAGGAGAGGAGGTTCTGTTTCATTACCGGTTACGAATTCCCAATAACCTTTCCCCATCAAGAAATTCATAATCCTAAATTTCCACACTTGGAAATTGTTTTTGTCTAATTTCTTAATTGCAAATTGAAAAAGATTGTCCGCCATCTTTTAAGGCAACACTCAATGTTTTCTTAGGGTTTCTTGGATTGGGATTAGGGTTTTCCTTCCTTAGGTTTCTAGGATTAAGGTTAGGGTTAGGGTTGAACAAGATGGACCTTGTATATGTATGTATGTCTCGAGTATTATATAAAATTTTATACCATACATAGGTTTTACGTATATGTACGTATTTTGTATAATATTTTGTATGGTATTAAGTACATGATTACATACCAAACTTTCATATGAAGGTCTTGATAATGTATTTGCACTTCCCAATCTTCAAACTCCTTTCAAGTTCTCCCGAGTTGTATTTGCTCCACTTCAAAAATTTGGTTTGATGTCTTCTCAATGTAAACTTCTGTCATAACAACTTTGCGAAGCTACACCACTCACATATGACCTTGAATCCTTTTGAAATTTTTTTGAAACGTATAAAGCTATGTCTACTACTATCTCTCAAAATTTTAGCCCATTTGACTTCATAAAATGAAAGATCTTGCTACTTCCTTGAAGTCACTTCAAACTAGGACTTGAACACAAAATGACTTACAACTCGCTCTTAACAACTTCAAACTCCTTGAGATTTTGGGAGACACATAGGATATATGTCTTTTATATGTGTTCAAAATTTCATCTCTATTGATGATGACCACAATGAGTTATCACTTTTAAAAAAAACTGACTTCAAAACTGAGGCTAAAACTTTAGATACTTGAATTTTTTTCAATACGTATTCAAATGCCTTGCAATGTTTCTCACATATATAATCCTTTATGATCTATAAGATCCCAAAGCTGCAAATCCAGAAAAGCTCAAACAAAGGAGATATGACCAAAGAACCAGATTTGACACGGAATCTTCAAAAGCTCATGACTCTCACATAAACAAATATTCTTTTTTGGAATTTTGATAATAGATTCATCTTACAATCTTTTACAATCTCTCTAAGTTTTACTCCAAAATCTTTTAACAATAGATCTAGATCTAGATCTAGATTTAAAGATCTGACTTCCACACCTTTGATATGGGGATCTCTTTTCACCTCTTTCTTTTCTTTTCTTTCTCTTCACTTCTTTCCTTTCCCCATTTCTCTTTTGCACTTGAAAAACTCTTATGATATTACTAAAGATTCTCAAGCTCTAATTCTAGAAACTTTTTAGCTCTAGATTTCTTTCAACCTTCTCATTAAACAACCTAAGCTCTGATACCATGATAACAAATAGGAAATCTACTCAAGTGCAAACATAAAATTTTATTGAAAAGAAACTATAATACGATGTTCACAACATGGAACATAGCATCAAAAACTCCTCAAGGTTTTTGTCACATGAAATACACAAACTCGTGTAATGAAGAAAAAGAGAAACAAAACATCAACACCAAAGTATTTAACTACAAGACCAAACCATAAATAACCAAACTAAGTAAAGAAAGTAACTCAACCTTGTGAAAGTAACCTAGTTACTTTCCTACTCTAGTAACTAATATATCTTGAATTCTCAAATGTAATTGGCTTCACCTAAATTATGCATCTAGATCTAGGCAATTGGATATCACATAATCAAAGTGAAAAAAAGTCAAGTTTTATACCATGGACTTGGCCACTTGCTCTGGCTTGTTTCATCTAATACAACTTAAGCTTCTGCCATGTTTCATCTAATACATCAGGGGGTGGACCATGAGATGGATCCTTCTCCCATAATCCTTTTAGGCGTGACCTCTCATATTTCAAAGCACACCGCACAACTTCTTTCAACCTAAGAATTGACAATTGATTTCCCAAGTACTCAAATTCTTCCTTTAATTCTACCTTAAGATCAACCATATTTTGTGGGTTATGGTTTTTCACAAGTACAAGAGAAACATCCATGTACTTGGTACAAAGCTTCCAAATTGAGTCTTCAAACCGTGGTTTATTAGCAAAATGGCCTGTAACAAAGCCTCTTGAATCAACTTAAATGGATTGGGGTTTTCTACCATCTACTTTTCAGTGGTGCATCTCAAATTCTACTATTTTCTTTGAGACTCATTGGACCTTGTGTATGTTGCTAGTTTGGACACTAATGGGTGAAATGATTTGTGCCCCATTGCTTGCACCTAAACTAGGGTTGGATAATGTTATCAAACGAGGGCCAGTTTGTATAGGTAAAACAAGGTGCCCTCCTTCACATGGCACACTTGGGATGCCATGAAGAGGACACGTTTTCTAAGATGTAGTTGGCATGAATGACCAACCATATTCACTTGAACCAACAAGCTTGGGAGGTGGGTCATTGGCAGGCAATTTTGTTTGATGACCATATTTTAACTATTATTGCTTTTTGGCCTTTTGTGCCTTTCCCTGCACACATAATCAACAACACCATCTCTAGCCACACATGCTGGGTAAAACAAATAATTTGCTCACCAACTACCATTTATGATTTTTGGATCCAACCTTGGTTTGGCTTTTGCCAAATTGGTTCTAGCTACAAACCAAATTTGTTGATTGCGTTTGGTAATAAGCATATAATAATCTTCCTAAAAACTTGGGCAAATCATTATACACAGTGTCCTGAATTTTTGTTGCCTTTTCGGAAGCAATTGGAAGACTTAAACGTGATGTTGGCTAGCACTAAAAAAACACCCAAGAACACACACACACACACACACAACATGCATCAATTGTGAACAAAAATTCTTCAACCAAAACTTCGCATGTAAAATAATAATAATTGTTGCATGGGACACTTTAATCCCTAGTTTTGGATCTCCTCTCCACCAAGCTCTTATTCTTGCTTGATACAACATTTTTTGACTTACTAGCAATTTTTCCTTCTATCGTACCTCCACTCACAACCTTGTTAACAACACTAGTTGTCCCAACTCTTGGGTTTTCTTGCTTTCACAAGAACGCAAACCTTTATTTTTTGTTCCTAGTTCATAAAAAACACCCTTTCAAATTTTCTTCCCTTGTCTACTTTTATTTCCATTGTCTAATGACAAGCTTAGGTACCTTTTCTTGATTCTCCACCATTTGCCACTAGTCACCATCTTCATGAAGTTGTTAACAAATAGGAGATCTACTCAAGTGCAAACATAAATCTTTATTGAAAGGAAACTACAACATAGTGCTCACAACACAAAACACAACATCAAGAACTCTCCAAGGTTCTTGTCACAAGAAATACACAAACTTGTGTAATGAAGAAAAGAGAAGCAAACCATCAACACCAAGGTATTTAACTACAAGACCAAACCACAAATAACCAAACTAAAATAAGTAAAGAAAGTAGTTCAACCTTGTGAAAGTAACCTAGTTACTTTCCTACTCCACTAACTAATGAAACCTAACTAGTTGAGTTTGAATTCTCAACACTCCCCCTCAAGCTCAAATCCACTTCTAATACACCAAACATTTTACTAAACTTCTTTAGCTTGTCTATACCTAAAGCCTTTGTGAAAATGTCAGCATCTTGATCTTCGGTACTGACATGAATGAGGTCAATTTCTTTTGCTAGAACTTCTTCTCTAATAAAGTGGTAGTGCACCTCAATGTGCTTTGTCCTAGCATGATAGACCAGGTTGTTAGCAAGTAGTATGCTACTAATGTTATCACAATAGATGACAACAGGAGCATCCACTAACTGTCCCAAATATGAGAGTAGTTTTTGTAACCAAACTACTTCACATGCAGCAATTGTTGCACCTTTGTATTCTGCTTCCGTGCTTGATAATGCAAATGTTGGTTGTTTTTTACTGCTCCAACTAACAGCACCACTTCCAAAAGAAAACATGAAACCACTAGTTGATCTTCTATCTAAACTATTGCCAGCCCAATCAACATCCGTGTATCCATGTACTTGTAACTGGCTTTTGGCTTCATAAAAAATTCCACATTGCAAGGTATGTTTTATGTACCTCAGTATGCGCCTCACTGCACCAGATGTGGCTTTCGTGGTGTTTGCATGAATTGACTCACCACTCCAACTACATAACTCAAATCTGGCCTTGTGATGGTCATGTAAATCAAAGTCCCCACTATGCGTCTGTACATAGTGGTATCCTCCACGAGGTCTCCTTCATCTGTACTCAACTTCACATTTTGCTCCAATGGAATTGAAATGGGTTTACAACCCGTCATCCCATATTCGGACAATTTGTTCAAGGCATATTGCCTTTGTAGTAACCATATCCCTTTCGGGGAATGGATTACCTCAATGCCGAGGAAATAACGCAATTCTCCCAAATCCTTCATCTCAAACTTTTACTTTAAAAGCTTTTTCAAATCAGAGATGTCTGCATCACTATCTCCTATGATAATCAAGTCATCAACATAGATGACTATGATTACAATCCCATGATTTGTCTTTTTCACATATAGTGAAAAGTCTGCATTGGATGTTTGAAATCCACTTGTGACAAGATATTGACCTATCTTGTCTGACCAAGCTCTAGGTGCTTGCTTCAAGCCATACAAAGCTTTTTTGAACCTACAAACCAAATTAGGATGTGTTTGGTCCACATAACTTGGTGGTTGTTCCATGTACACTTCATCATGTAAATCTCCATGAAGAAAAGCATTCTTTACATCCATTTGATGTAAAGACCATCCTTTTGCTGCTGCCATAGCAATGATTGCTCTTACAGTTGTCATTTTGGCAACTGGACTATAGGTCTCTTCATAGTCTATGCTATACGTTTAGGCATAACCTTTGGCAACCAATTTTGCTTTGTATTTGCTCACAGATCCATCTGCATTGTGTTTGACTTTGTACACCCATTTGCACCCAATTGCTTTCTTGTCTTTTGGTAAAGCTACCAATTCCCAAGTAGCATTCGCATCCAAAGCCGCCATCTTTTCATCCATGGCATTGTCCCATTTAGGATTTCCAACCGCTTGTTCAAAACAAGTGGGTTCAACCTCTTGTATAACTGTCACCATGTATGCATAATGATGCGGTACAAAGCCATCATATGTAAGTATTTGTACAGGGTACTTGACTCGTGTGGATCTTCGTACTCCAATGTTGTTGTCAGGTGTTTTCAAAGCTTTCTTGACCATCCGAGCTCCGGGAGTAGTAACTGAGGTGATTCTTGATTCTTCACCATCACTCTTCTCTGACTCACTTGATTCACCATCTACATGAGAATTTTTAGATGATGTTTGACAACTACCATGTTCAATGTTTGAAGATCTTAATCTTCCTTTCCATGGAGTGCTATTGGACCCACTAATTGAAGACTCTTGTGGTCCACTAATTAATTGTGATTCTTGTTCCACATTTGATGAAACATCACCATTTATAGCTTCTCCATCTTCTGCTACCTTCAATGGTGAGTACCAACTAGCCATCTCATCAAACACAACATCTCTACTCACTTGCAACTTCCGAACGGAAGGGTTGAAACATCTATATCCCTTTTGTTCTGAGGAGTATCCAATGAAGATACATTTCTCAGCTTTTGGGTCTAGTTTTGATCTCTTTTCATCAGGAACATGCACGTATGCAATGCAACCAAACACTCTGAGGTGTGAAACATCGGGTTTCTTGCCTGTGAATTTTTCTTCAGGTGTCATGCCATGAACTGCCGCTGTGGGTGTTCGATTCATGATGCAGACTGCAATTGCCACCGCTTCAGCCCAAAAGTAATTTGGCAAATTCTTCTCATTCAACATGGCACGTGTTAATTCTGCAATGTGCCTGTTTTTCCTTCCAGCAATTCCATTCTGCTGTGGGGAATAACTACATGAGTACTTCCTTTGAATTCCATGCTCCTTCAAGTACTCACTGAATTCATTTGAAAAATACTCTCCCCCTCCATTGGACCTTAGGCACTTGATGCTCACACCTTTCTCCTTCTCCACCATTGCTTTGAAATTCAAAAAATGTTGAAACACTTCACCTTTGTGTTTCATGAAATAAACCCACACCTTCTTTGTGTGGTCATCAATGAAACTCACGTAGTACTTGCATCCTCCAATGGATTCTGTCTTCGTGGTCCACACATCTGAGTGGATCATTTCCAAAGGTTTAGAACTTACATGAGTTGTTTGAGTTGGGAATGGATGCCTAACTTGCTTCCCCAATTGGCATGCTTCACAAACCTCTGACATCACCTTTTCTGCTCCAAATTTGGGAAGACCTCCAACAAGTTTTTTTTTTTCCATGAACTTAAGACGTTGGAGATTAACATGGCCAACTCGCTTGTGCCAAATTCCAATGTCTCCAGCTCCTTTTCCATGTGTGAATAACATGGAATTCACCTCAGGCATGTTCACATCCAAGGTGAACATTCATCCATTCCTTTCCCCTTTTGCAATCAATTTGCCTTGGTTCTTCATGTCTTCCACAAAACATCCATTTGGGTTGAATGTCACCTGTAAACCTTGTTCCACCATTTGGCCTACGGTGACCAATTTTTTTATTATGGTTGGAACATAAAGTACATCTTTCAGGTACTTTGTTTGCCCATCTTCCATGGACAATGGCACCTTGCTAATTTGTGTGATGGGATGTGTAGTGTCATCACCAGTTTCCACAAACCCTGGTGTCTTCAAATCCTTTGCATCTCTAAACCATTCTCCATGGCTAGTCATGTGGTTTGAAGCTCCAGAATCCACATACCAGACATTGTTGTCTGATACACCTCCTATCATTGAATTTGCCATGTGCTACATCACAAACAGTTACTCATCACTTTGATTGCTATTTGATGCATAATTCCTTTGTTGCAGCTTTCCATTTCGTGCATCATGCTCCCTTTGATAACAGTTCTTTGCCAGGTGCCCAGGTTTCCCGGAGTAGTAGTAATTTGAATCGCTATTTGGTTGTTGACCTCGATGATTTCCACCACGACCTCCACAACTTCCTCGACTTCCTCTTCCTCCAAAGTTTCTTTGTCCACCTCCATGAGCTTGACCTTCATGTTGTTGATGTCCACCATGCGAGCTTTCGGGTCGACCTCGAATGAGGTTTTACCACCTCTACTTCTACCTCTATTGGTATTTGAGTAGAAAGCACTTTCTTGTGATCCTCCATTGGATGAAGTACCAACAATTCTCATCTCTTCACTTATAAGTAGTGTTATTAAATCTAGAAAGTTGGGAAATATTTCTCGAACTGTAATCGAGGTACGAAATTGACTATAGTCTTTTCCAAGTCCATTTAAGGTCACGGCCATTAAATCTTCATCATCTACAGGGGCTCCTATAGATGCAAGAGCATCTGCAAGGTTTTTCACCTTTGTAAAATAGTCATTGATGTTCATCTTGTTTTTCTGTAGATTATGCAACTTTTGCTTGAGCTACATTTTGCGGGCTTGTGTATTGGTGCTGTACATTTTCACCAATGTATTCCAAGCTTGCTTGGGTGATTTTGCATCTTGAATATGCACAATCATGGAATCGAACACACTCACAGAAAGCCAATACAAGACTTTCTTTGCTTTTTCATGCCAAGTTTTATTGGCTTGAATTTGTTGTTGTGTGGGGTTTTTTGGGAGAGGAGGTTCTTTCTCATCACCAGTTATGAATTCTCAATAGCCTTTCCCCATCAAGAAATTCATAATCCTAAATTTCCACACTTGGAAATTGTTCTTGTCTAGTTTCTCAATTGCAATTTGAAAAAGACCGTCCGCCATCTTTCAAGGCACCACTCAATGTCTTCTTGGGGTTTCAAAATGATTTTAATTCCTTCCTTGGGTTTCTAAGGTTAGGGTTAAGGTTTTCCTTCCTTAGGTTTCTAAGATCAGGGTTAGGGTTAGGGCTGAACAAGATAGACCTTGCATATGTATGTATGTCTTGAGTATTATACGAAATTCTATACTATACATAGGTTTTACGTATAGGTACGTATCTCGTATAATATTTCGTATGGTATTAAATACATGAATACATACCACACTTTTGTACGAAGGTCTTGATAATGTATTTGCGCTTCCCAATCTTCAAACTCCTTCCTTCAAATTCTCCCAAGTTGTATTTGCTCCACTTCAAAACTTTGCTTTGATGTCTTCTCAAAACAAACTTCTGTCACAACAACTTTGCAAAGCTACTCCACACACATATGACCTTAGATCGATCTAAAATTTTTGTGAAACATAGAACACTGTGTCTACTACCTTCTCTCAAAACTTCATAAAATGAGAGATCTTGCTACTTCCTTGAATCCACCTCAAACTGAGACCTGAACACAAAATGACTTACAACTCGCTTTCAGCAACTTCAAAATCCTTGAGATTTCGGGAAACACATAAAATATATGTCTTTTATATCTGGTCGAAATTTCAGCTCTATTGATGATAACTATAAAGATATATCACTTTCAAAGAAATTGACTTCAAAACTGAAACTGAAACTTTAGATGCTTGGATCTCTCTCAATACAAATCCAAATGACATGAAATTTCTCTCACACATATATTCCTATATGATCTATAAGGTCTTAAAGTTGCAAACCCAAAAGAGCTCAATCAAAGGAGATATGACCAAAAAACCAAATCTAGCATAGAGTTTTCAAAAGCTCATAACTCTCACAAAACATATTTTTTTCTTTTGAAAAATTGAGAGTAGAAGCGTCCTATAGTCTTCTACAACCTCTCTAAGTTTCATTCCAAGATCTTTTCAAAATAGCTCTAGATCTAGCTTTAAAGATCTGACTTCCACAACTTTGATATGCTGGTCTCCTCTCACCTCTTTTCTTTTCTTTTCTTTCTTTTCACATTCTTTCCTTTCCCCGTTTCTCTTTTGCACTTGACAAACTCCTATGATATTACTAAAGACTCTCAAGCTCTAGTTCTAGAGACTTTCTAGCTCTAGATTTCTTTCAATTTTCTCACTAAACAACCTAAGCTCTGATACCATGTTAACAAATAGGAGATCTACTCAAGTGCAAACATAAATCTTTATTGAAAGAAAATTACAACATAATGCTCACAACACAAAACATAACATCAAGAACTTTCCAAGGTTCTTATCACAAGAAATACACAAACTTGTGTAATGAAGAAAAAGATAAGCAAACCATCAACACCAAGGTATTTAACTATAAGACCAAACCACAAATAACCAAACTAAAATAAGTAAAGAAAGTAGTTCAACCTTGTGAAAGTATAATGAAACCTAATTAGTTGAGCTTGAATTCTCAACATGGCTATGATGTGAAATACGGGATATGTAAATCAACCTTTTCAAGCTACCAAAATCAAGGAGAAAACTATTATCAAAATCAACCTCACTTAGTAAACTAAGTTTGAAACTACATATAAGTCCTACAAATGCATTTCCAAATTATGTATTGTCTTGGAAATAATTAATGTTCCACAAAATCTCTTAAACCAATGCAAATACTTTAAATTTTCATTAGTTTGCAAATACCTTTCATCAATTGGGTAATTTATAGTAAGGCATCAACATATCATCATATTCAAGTATTATTTACTCAAACCTTTTACTCAAACCTTTTACTCATATTTACTTGAATACTCTTAAGGAGAGTAATAATTCATCCACATAGCCTTGACATCATTGTTCCCAAATACCATGCACATGCTTACCAGCCCCAAACTCCCACCAACATTGGGCAAAATATGTGCTAAATTCAATGAAAATTACACGCCTTATTAAACACGAACAATCATAAGGCAACTAACATGCATTAGGCTCGATGAAGTTTGCATGCCTACTAATCACCATGCCCCCTAACACTAAAGAGATAACTAATATAAAAAGAATATGGATGAATTTCAAGTTAATTTTCCAAATGTGCCATTGAATATACTCAACACTAAAAGCTAACAAAGAAATGTTCATGGAGTTATGGCAATAAATTCACAACATACTTTTAGGCCATGTATAGTTCTTCCATTGCACCAATGTCCCAAGCCCTCTTGGAGACAATCAACCAAAAAACTCCATGGTATAATATGCACAACATATAAATCCAGCACAAACCCTTTACACATGACCCTTTGAGGCCATCACATGGTTCTACAAATAATGTTTCCATTATAGGCCATCTTCATTACTTCATTACAGTAAACTCTCTCTAAACTAATACTGTGAACTAATATTCTCTCTAAACTAATACTGTGTAAACTAATATTCACTCTAAACTAATATGTCGGCACAGGCCCGTGGCGGGCCTCTTACTTAATCTAATAATTCTCCATACACTGATATTCAATATTTTTTTCCGGTCCCATAGCATTTTATAAACTAATACATCATACATATGGCACCAAAAAAACGATGAAATCAGAAGAAACACCTTCAAAAGTACAGAGCTAGATGCGTTGGAAGAAGCTATCAATATTCCTCTGTACAAAGTTATGTAAAAAAAAAAAAAAAACCGAAGGCCAAGCTCCACAAGGTTCCGTTACCTTCCCCAATGATCTATGACCTTCTACTAACCTCCATGACCTTCCATGTTGCTCTAGTAGGTTCCGGAATGATTTTTGTTACCCCCCATATAATTTGTGTAAATTAATATCTTCCATAAACTAATATCTTCCGGCCGGTCCCAAGGATATTAATTTAGAGAGAGTTTACTGTAATCACATTAGCAACCCCATCTTCTAGTTGTAAAATAGTCTCCATAAACTTGCATCCATGGATCCTTACCGCCTTAATCCACACCAACTTCTTTAACAATCTTTGTAGACTATTAACCAAACTAATGAATGGGCTTCTAGTCCATTTGACACATGTAGACCTAATAGTAGAATGGCAGAAAATTATATGAAGACACAACCTAGTGAAGCAACCGAATTGTATGGTCTATGATGAATAGCTAAGGAATGTCGGCTAGAATAATGTATTCACGGTCCCATAAAGTGGTGGTCCCTATTATGTCCTTGAGGTATAGTTGAGGCAAATCATCTACCTCATTTGTCACAAACAATAGGACCTTACCATCCATTACATCTTCAACCCCAACAAAATAATATTTTTCAGATATTAGTTTGCCATGGTAAGAATCAATCCCTATAAGTCCTATAATCCTTCTAGTGGCCATTGTTTGATTGACATTGGCACCATCAACAACTGCACTTTGGTGCCCTTGTTAAACTATATGCCCAAAAACACAAAGGAGACACCAACTTCAAAGAGTCATGGTTAGTATAGTAAGAATAAGAAGTTAAGGTTGTGAATAGGAAGGGTAGTTGTTGTCTAGATTAGATAAGGTGATAAGAAATAAATTATATTCAGAGAGAGAAAGAGTTTAATTCTTAACTAGTCATGATTATTGGTTTAGGGTCATGGTTAATATAACAAAAGTAAGAGGATAAGGTTGTGAATAAGAAAGGTAGCTATTGTCTAGATCAAACAACGTAAGAAGAAGTAAACTATATCCAAAGAGAGAGAAAGAAAATTCAATTCCTAATTGGTTATGGTTCGTTATTTCAGGTTGCGGTTAATATAACAAGAGCAAGAGGATAGGGTTGTTGTTACAACCCTAACATTAGGTTTGCAACTAAGTGTGGAGTGCAAGGGCCCATGAGGTTAAAAAAGTGTGTTCGAGTGTGAAACACACTCTCACAAATGAGGGAAAGTACGAGAGATGGGACTTAATGACTCCCAAGTGCACTCCTACTTTGGAAGTTATATTCATGTGAGAGTTTTGAATGTTTAGAACCTTGGTTGAAAAGGCAAACAAACACCAAATTGGGCCCCTAAAATACCATTGGAAAGGTCTTGAAGTTTAAATGCTTAATGTGCCTTCATATTTTCATTTAAACTTGAAATGCATGCATTATGATCAAAAGAAAGGTCGTGAGTCAAATTGAAAATTTGATTCCCAACCATAAATCCCCTTAGAGTAGGGGTCAAATTATTTTTAATTGGGACGTCCTATACATCATTGGAAAGAGCTTTTTGAGGGTTATAAGATATTTTCCTTATATGCTCCAAACAAGTTTTTTTTGAGGAAAATATGAATGTCCAAAGTTTCAAGACAACAATAGTCCTAATTTTGGGACTCCCATTTGGGAGTGCCATTTGGATGTAGCCCCTGTGAATAATCATAGAATATACTATACAGAAGGGAGTGGTGCCTCCTCCCAAAGGGTGTGGATCATGTAAAACTTGTGCTTGAAGTTGTCCCTGTTAAGTTCATCGCACCACTTGTGTTCAACTTGCACTAACCACCCTCTTTCCTTCGTTGTGCAAGTTGATTTCATTTTGAACTCTTGTTTGTGTGTTTGTCCTAGTCCCATTGCAAAGCTATAGCATGCCCATTTACCCCTGAAGTGTTGCGAACTAAAAAGTGTGCCTCAACTTTTTAAAAAAAATTGTTTCACTCTAGGACCCACATATGGGTTTCTTAAGGAGTTTGGGGGCACGTCAGTTGTGAGTAGGAAGGGTAGCTATTGTTTGGATCAGACAAGGAAAGAGGACGTAAATTTTATCCATATTAAAAAGAGAGTTTATTTCATAATGGGTTGCGATTCACTTGTTAAGGTTGTGGTTAATTATAACAAGGACAAGAGGACATGGTTGTGAATAGGTAGGATAGTTGCTATCTGGATTAGAGAAGGAAATAAGGAGTAAATTATATCTAGAGAGAATGAGGGAGTTCATTTCCTAACTATGACACCTTTTGGATGTCCTCCAAGGGGCAAGGGGGAATGGCCTAAATTGAGTTGTTAAGCCGAACTAATTTTGCATTTACTAAGTATGAAAGACTTTGAGAATAAAATATTGCATGAAACAACATTAAGTTGTGGGATCTTAACATTTTGGTGGAACCCATGTTAAAAACTTTTCGTTCATTTTGTTGTTTGCATTTACTTTGCTTTGCTTTTGAAACCAATTACATTTTAGTTCTTACAATGTGATAGACCGAAATGTTCAAATCATCAGCTGGATATGTTTGTTTAAATTTGTTTAGTGATTGTTTGGATACAATTTTTTTAATTGTTTTATGGTATTTTGGTTTCCATTTCCTCATATTTGAGCTTACTATATTTTTTGTGGTTTTATAGGAAGTGTTGCAACCCCACTTTGAGGCAAGTGTGAGGATGAGACTCACACTCCCAAAAGTGGGAACTTGGAGTCTTCCAGGACTCCTGCAACTTCAAAGTTCAATTGCAAAAGTCAAAACACCTTGCCTTGATGTGTTTATTACATCGTTGAAAAGACCTTGAAGTGTAGATGTCGAAAATGGCCTCGCATGAGCCATTCAGACATCTGCAATACAAGTTATGGTCGAAAGAAGGGCCAGGAGTCAAATTGGCAGTTTGACTCCCGACCACAAAAAGTCAAGAATCGACCCAATCCCGGTGTGTGAAGATGGAGTGTGACACACCGTTGAAAAGACCTTGAGGAGAGATACAAGATTGCTTCAGACCTCATCCCAATTTAAGGTCTGAGCCGGGAGTTATGAGCTCCCAAAGTCCCAAGAGTCCAAACTGGGATAGTTTCGAGACTCCTCCTTGGGAGTCGAGAATAAAAGCCATTTGGATGCAGGTGCAGCGGAGCAATGCAAAGAATACTATATGGGGAAGGTGGTGGCTTCCCCGAGTCCAAGCCGTGGTGAGTCAAGTGAGTCCGTGTTACTCGTGACTTGTCCCAACACCAAGGGTGTTTCCAAAAGTGAACTAACCAAGTTGTGGTTGGTTTTGATGCAGGACCAAGTAGCTAAATAATTGTCCTTCTTCCTAGTTTAATCTCGGAGCTTTCAGCATGCCCCTCTCACCCCCTTTAGTGCTGGAAGCTGGGAGCGGCACCAAGTTCCAACTACTTCCGCATTCTAACATAGTTGGGCTCTTTTGAGTCTAACAAGGAACTTGGGGGCGCGTCAAGAAGCATTGGCTCATCATATTGGTCAAAATTTCACATTTGAAACTCTTGAATCATGAAGATAAGGTAGTGTGGGAGTTGTCCATTTAGTGCATGATATTTTTATTGTTGTTGTTAAGGAGTGAAAACATTATTGTAAGGTGCACACATTGTCACATAAGCCAATGGTTTTCAAAGGCTTAGAAGCTTTTGAAAAATTTAAACAAAACCCTTGTTGAAACCAACAGAACAAATTGAAGCACAACGTCATGAAGGAGCCATCATCGTCAAGTGTTGAAAAGGCTTTTGGTTCATAACCTTTTGAGTTTGTTGAAAAATTATAAATTATATACTTTTGTACATTGATTTTATCCAATCCTCTTCATCTAACCATTGGATTACAATGTACTATTATGTACTATAATACTTGTTATACATCACCTTTTTTGAACAAAAGTGGCTCACCTTTAATATGCTTTCACCCAAAAGGTAAATCTTGAAACCCCAAAACCTTTAAGAGAATTGTCTTCGCATTCTAGCATGTGATAACATGAAAAACGAGCGCTTGTGGTAGTTACCTGGAATATGAATTTCAAAGTTGTTTCCCATCCAAGTGTTTGCCACATGTTCACGCTTATGCCTTGCAAAACCACTTGAATCCCTTTGAGAGCTTTAATAGAAACAAATATCATAAGGTGATTGCTTTCATTACACCACATTTTAATCTCACAATTATCACATGTTCAACAACTATTCAAGCCATATTATTGATTTATAAACAATGTAATAAGTGTGTAATTGGTGGGCATGTGTTTGTAGAAAGGCAAGTTTCCAAAGCCTTAGAAGTTGAGTCCGACAGTCCTTAAGAAGACCATGGCAAAGGGTGAAGACATTCTCGGGTGTTACCATTAGGAACCACCTCAAGGAATGGTTAAGGAACCAAAAACAACCAAATCATTTTCTTGGGCCTTTTCTTTTAAATGTTTTCACAACTATATATATATATATATATTTCTCATGTTTATCAATTGTATGCACTAATATATGACTCGAAGTTTATTGTGGAATTCATTTTTTTGGAAACTGTTGAATTTTTGTATTTTTTCAAACATTAATAAATGACTTCCAAATTTGAAAACGATTTCCAATTTAAAGGAAATCATTTATCATCCAAATGTTGACAAATTTGGAAGTCATTATCATAAAAGCTAATGGTCAAAAACCTTTTTTTGTCACACATGTGACCCCTATGGGAAACCCAAAGTCCCTCATCGAAACAAATGGGTCAACATGCTACATGGGTATTATAATTGTTTAGATTCAAACATAGATAATATCAATGTAGCCCGATGAAAAATTGAATAAAATGAATAATAGGTTAGAGGATAATTGGGAGTATATTGGTTATGATTTATCTCATCGAGTTCAAGTCACAAGTGAATGTTTATTTGAAAAATAGATCACTCCTTAAAGGTTCTCATTGAAACAAATGCACCATAGCTTGGGGATTACATTAAAGAACATTGGGAAAGTATGAAATAAGATGAGGCAACCAAGAATTGCGCCATGAGAGCACTAGTGAACACTCCAAGCCACTTTGGCCATGGTGAAGTGGGGGTAGTGAGAAGATTGGTGATATTACTTGTGGACATCTCTACCCTTGTTGCATTTTATTTTGTTTTTTATTGGAATTGGGAAACATAAGTCCAATACATGGTTCCAAGATGTTAGCACTTAATTGGTGGGTTTTGTTTCCCTATTATATAAAGGTTGTATTTGTAATTTTGGCTTGAGGGCATGGAATTGTGTGTTTTTTGTAGGAATATGAATTAGGACAACTCCCTATAGTAGCTAAGATAAATGTGGACCTAACAAAAGACAAAGGCATTGCCTAACCTACACCTTCACATTCAGAACATGTGTGTTCTCCTTCCATCAACATGCACTATTACACAATGAGTCCAAATCCACTAACTTAAATCACTATAGGGTTGTAAAAGTGAACCAAATATACCATGACCTAATTTCATTTCACCTTCAATGAAACTTCAACTACACATTCACTTGTAATCAAAATAATTTACTAAAGTTATTTTTGGTATTATTAAGATGATGATTTCAATGTTATATTTATTTTTATAAAAGTCATTATTTAATATAATTAATTTATAATGTGTAAGATTATTTATCATAACCTTTTATTGCATCAATTGGTTACAATATGACATATAAGATGGTGACTAAAACCAACCTATATTTAATTTATTCTACATAATATTTTGAAATTTAATTGCCATATTTTATTTTGGGCTATCATTTATCAATCCAACAAAAGGTTTTTTTAATTAAAAAATAAATTGCCATATCTTGAAGAAAAAAAGTTAAAAATCACCAAATTTAGACAATGTGTTCCATTAGGTCACTAGAACTAAACATGATTTCAAAAAAGATCTACTAGTCCACTAGGATAGTTGCCATTTATTGCTAATTAATGTTGAAAATTACTTGAGGAATTTGAGAAAAAATCTTGATACATAATATATATATAAAGGTTTTAACTAAATAACATTTTAATATGGACTTCATTTGATAAAAATGTAAAACATAATATTCATCCATGAAAATATTTTTTATCCAATATTTTTATCATATAAAATCAATTATATACAATATATGATAATATTTATTTCTTATACTATAGTTATAAACATATATGTGAATAAAATAAATATAATACCAAAATTATTTATAACTTAAATTTTTAATTTTATTTAAGTATTTTAATTTTCATATTAATTTCTATTTTGTAATTATATAATCAAAGTCATATTATGATATGAAAATTGATATTTATGTATTTAGTATATGATATTTAAATGTACTGTACTTTAAAATATACTCACTTTGTTAACTATTTTTTTGATTTATTTGGATAGGCTTGCGACATTAACTTTTTGGCCCGAGACAACATTGAATGGTTTTTGAGAATAATTTTATTATATGTTGATACATCATATTTTATGAAGCATTTTTATTAAGTTTCATACTTAAAAATGTTATATGTAATACAAAACAAATTCATATTTTCAATTTTCTTTCATTGGGACAAAATATGAAAAAAATAACGATAGTTAAAAAGAGAAAATGTCATAAAGACATTGTTGTTGAAATGTATTGAAATGCAAAATTTATATGTAATATTTTTCAATTCAAGTAAATTTTTAAATAATTTGTATAATTGTTTAGTATAAATTTTGAAAACCTTCTAGAATGAAGTTTAAATCATTTCATTGGGAAATAATATGAGAAAGATATTATTAATTAAAGTTGAGTTTTGGAAAAGGTTTAATTGCATCTCAATTTAAACTAAGGTGTAAGTAAATGTTTAACCCATATGTTTTGTTTTTGAATCTAATCTCACAAGCTATATAAAGAACATGTCTTCCCTTTATTTATCACATAAAAATGCATATGCCAATTGGGATGAATGAAGAAAATGCTTGACCTTAAATGGAAATTGCAAAATAAATGAAATATATTTTGGCTATTCATCCCATCTACATTTTCCCTTTCCTATCTATTTGCCTACTTACACAAGTAAGTAGGTGCTAGTTTACTACCTAGCTATGTAGATAGGTTTGAAGCTTTTTGAAACTTTCAATTTTCAAAAGAAAAAAGAATTAAATAATTGATATTAAATAATATGGATTAAATAGTAAATAATAAATAATTTGGATTAAGTAACTAATATTATATAATTTGGATTAAATAATTAATATTAATTAACATGGATTAAATAACTTCTATTAGACCATCTATATTAAATAATTAATATTACATAGTCTAGAATAAATAATCAAAATGTTCAAACTTTTTAAATTGTTCATATGTTAGTGAATTTACTTGTTTATATCAACTCATTGGTAATCACAAAGCAATTGCCAAATTCACTAAGAATTCACTAGCACCAATATTCACTTCATTTAGAATAAAACTTAGTGAATTAATTAGTGGATTTCGACTCATTATGTACCAGTGATGGTAAGAACACATCCAAGCCTTAAGCTCCCAATAAACTCCTTAAAGACATTTTTTTTGAGTGTTAATTTTGTAGTTAAAACCTTAGATTGCTACTCAACATCTACCTCTTCCAATCCTATGCATTTAGATTGTCTGCAACATTTGTCCTAACATGGCATGAAATGCTTAAGTATGTGTAAATAGGTATAACTAATAAGAACTAGGGAATTACTCAATGCGACACACCAATTAGAAGTGATGTAAGTGGTTGGATAAATAGGCTTAGTGTTTTAGAAAGGATGATGGTGTAGGTTGTTACTACTATATTTAAAAATATGATCCCTAAGTTGGCAGAGGAAGTAGGAGATGAAAAGGAGGCTCCAAATTATATAACACTTCCAATGAAATTTTTTTTTGTGTCACAACCTTAGCTTTGGGCTCGTGACCAAGGCAAGGGTTTGCAAAGGTGTCAGCCAAGAGGGGAGCATGGGAGTCACATTTCATGCTCCTGGGAGTGCAAGAGAATGCGAGGGAATGAACCCTCGCACTCCCAAGTGAACTCCCGGTGGACTTCCAAATTTTCATAAAGCAATTTCAAGGGTCAAAACCCATTGGATTTAGGAGTTCCTTATATCATTGAAAAGCTCTTGGAACGTAAATGTCTAAAATGTGCTCGCATGACCCATTTGGACATTTGACACACAAGTTATAGTGAAAAAAAGGTTGGAAGTCAAATTGGCAATTTGACTCCTAACCACTAAAAATCAGGAATCACCCCTACGTGTAGGTGGATTGTGACATTTTGTTGGAAAGCTCTTGATGAGAGCTACAACTTTGCTTTAGACCTCATCTCAATCAGAGGTCTACACGCAATGATATGGGCCCCCAAAGTTGTGGAAGTTTCAATTGTGGGAATTTTAGGACTCCCACTTGGGAGTCTCAAGACAAAATGACATTTGGGTGCTAGTCCCAGTCCCGTGGCCATGCACAAAGTCTACTATAAGGGGGAAGGTGGTGGCTTCCCCCAAGTCTGGGCCGTGGTGAGTTTTGTGAGTTCGAGTTTGCCTATGGTTCATCCTAACACCAAAAATGTTCTAGCTATACACGAACCAATTTGTTGTTTAATTTTGTGTAAGTCCATGTGAGTGAGTGATTGCTTATCATTCTTCCTAGTCCCATCTTGGAGCTCCAACATGGCCCTCTACCCCCAAAGTGCTGTGAGCTAAGGAACGTGCCCCAACTTCTTATTTTTATGTTGTTTTCACTTCAAACTCACATTTGAATCTATCAAGGAGCTTGGGAATGCGTCATTTTGACTTGGGAAAAGCCTATGAAAGCAACATACTTCCATTGAAACTATTTCCCATATGGGTATCGCCTATTGTGTTGAGGTAAATTTGATTTTCCCCTAGCTTTGATTCACATAATTCATCTAGGATTCTTTCAAGTTGTAGACTCACATATGCTAGTTCATATGTCTAAAGCTAGTTATTATTCTAGTTCATTCCCACAATTTTGTGAACACTTGGCATTTTACAAAAGGAGCAAGTTGCAAAATTCAAGTAATACCATTGGACCATCTAAGTCCACTTTTGAGGTTGCAAATTACTCAGTGGACAATCAAGATGTTCATCACACGTAAGCAAACCCAATACTATCATTTGACCTTTTCCTTGGATTTCCATTTTGCATTACTAAGTAGGAATAATGTCATGTACATTTTGTCCATCAAAGGGAATGTAAACTTGTATAGTTCATATACTTTCATGTGTTCAGTAGCATTGATAAATATTAAGCCTAAAATTCATGACTAAATTGTTGTCCATTGTAAACTTGTTTGTATGTACAAGGTTTGATTGAATCCATGGGCCATTAGGGATGTACCAAAGTAGATACAATTGTGGAGTTCATGCATAAGGAGACCCAAAATAGCCCCACAAAAATAACAATGTATCCATTTGCCAATGTTTTAAATTTTAAAAGTAAGGACAAAGGTTGAGCTATTGGACCCATTGGCAAAATATTTTGTGTTGTGGGAGAATGTGTTATGCCGGGGATGACATTCCATGGTGGACTCATTGCCCTTGGGCATTACTTTGTGGTTGTGACACTCATTAAAAAGGGGTCAATGAAATTACCATTTCTAGTTGCAAAGGCTTCCAAGGTGAAAGACATTGTAAATGGAACTACAATTTGGTGAAAGAAGGATTTACATGTATGTAAATAGTGCATGTAGATGTATTTTCATAATCTAGCATTCAAGTAGTGTTTTCAAGTCAAACCTAGTTGGACTTGTAGAATAACATGTGGTTTGTTATGCATCCAACAATTGATGCAATTATGGAGTCATGCACTTTGATTGTAATCCACTACATTTTCAATGTTGGACATATGTTAGGAGTTTTCAAACCATTTAAATTTCTTGGGCGTTGGACATGGAATATTTATTTTTTAGTATTGGTTAATTATAGTTAAATCAATGTGCATTTTGAAACATGCCAATTAAAGTAGGTATAATAAAATCAATTAATATAAAAATCCAAATCAAACTCATATCTAGGATCCATTTGATTTGGGCTTTTATATTAGTCGAACCTTAAATTTTAAACCATGTAACAATTATACCATCAAGAATTATGTTCCAAGTTGATAACATATGGTTAATATGAAGGAAGCTTTACCACAAATAGTCAAGAAAACAAAATTCATAACCATTTAGTCTAGTCAAATGGGTGATGTATTTTAAACCAACTTTGATTATAAAAAAACACTTGAATACACTTGAAATCGTCCATTAGGAAAATGATTTAAAATCAATGTTAATTGGTTAGAAAAACTACATCCATATCTACCTAAAATTGTCAATTTAATCAAAGAAAATCAAACAAGTTTTTGTTTATGAAACCATTTCCACATTACTTAAATGAGTGAATTCAAATGCATTCATTAAAATGAGTTTTGGTCGATAAACATATATTCACAATAACTTATATTAGTCAATTCAGACACATTCATTTCAACCAAACTTGGTTAGAAAAAAGAAAACCAATTTTATTTATTGAACTTACTTTAAAATAATCACAAGATTGAAAACAAAGATTGAAACAAATATTGACATGTGGTAATTAATATGCCCCAAGGTCACAACATTTGGTCTACTATTTTCACATAAGATTTGGACATGTGGCATGTAGATTACTTTAAGATGTTGACATGTGTCATTAGGCATGCACATCTAGTTTGACATCTAACAATGATGATTTTATGAAATAATGACATGTGGCGAATAAAAACCATACATATTGACAATCATTTTGATTATTAATCAAATTAACAATTGGATGAATTGACCAATCAAAATGTAATTTAAAGTGTTGGTAAGGAAAACCAATAGTCAATTTGACACATGTCCATCTTGACGACTGGTCAAAACAAGCATGTTCAAATCAACTTGTCCACAATAACTCCTTGGTCAAGTTGTCAAATGTGCAAAATGTGACCTTTTCAATCAATTTTCCTAATAAAAAGACATGATTTTTTGTAGTGATGATAAGGTGTCACCATTAGTTTTGAGATAATGTTGGCTTGGTATTGAAAACTTGGACAACTTGGTTTTAGTCGTGAAGATTTGGCCAAAGGATGCCAAATGTAGTTGTTCAAATGGTTTATGGTTCAAATCCATTGAGGAGAACCTAGATATTGAAGATGGTGTTCTTGAAGAAAATGAAGAATTCATGTCATAGATTATTCATTTGTTTGAATTTTTTGAAGTAGCAATGATGGTAGCAAACAATTATTCATAGCAAAAATGGAAGTTGATTCTATTTTTCTTTATTTATATGTGTTGTGGTGTATTGGCAAAAGTTGTTTTGGTGATCTAAAGGAATTTCCATGATTTTCATCATGTTGGATTTGCCTTGTAGATGGACAACTACTAATATTGAAGGTGGGTGTGATGGCATTTTGATTCAAAATAGAATTGCACTAAACGACCAAGTGCTATTATGGAAGAAAAGAATGAATCAAACTTGAATCATAATTTTTATGATTTTTGTTTAGGGATTTTTGTTCTATTATTGTGTTGCATGGTATTAATTTTCATTTATGTTTATATTGAAATTTTTTGAACAATTTTCCATGGTCATTTGTTTTGAGGTTTTTATGTTTTTCTTTATATGTATAATCAATGGAGTTTGGGAACATGGAGGATTACATTAGTTTGTTTCACAAGGTGTCAAGTTGTGTTTATGTTGCCATTGTTTGAACATAATCATGTCCAATTTTTTTGGGTATTTGTGTTGGGGTTTCCATGTTGTAGTTTTCAATTAATATGTGAATACAAAGGACTATTAGTTAATTCCATGTTGTTTTTGTGTTTATGTTATTGTTTAAACAATTTGTTATAAACCTAACCTTGGATGCACAACCAAGATTTGGGGCAAGACAAGGGAAATATATCGAGAAGAATCCAAGGTATGGAAAGATTTTAAACATACTCCAAGGTGGAATGGAGATGTGTGGGAGTGTTATAAAAGAGCTTACAAGACTTTCAAGTGAATTCCCATTTTGAAAGTTCAAAGTCCTTGGGTGTTTCAAAAAATTGGATCAAGGTCTTTTGGACCAAAACCTCTCAAAATTGAGTTATCATTGACCTTTCAAAAGGTCTTGAAGAAAACTACAATAGTCTGGGTTTCATTTTGTGGAAAAAAAGATACATGGCATGAGTTATATGGCAATTTGAAGGGTCAAAAATGAAACTACTAAAATGATTTTTGACCAATACGAAATGAAAATTTTGAATATTAAATCAAGTTTAATTGAAGAGCTTAATACATTGGCAATTTAAAAAAAAAAAAGGCTACAAGATATAAAATTAAATCATTGAATTCCATGAATTTTGAGGAAGTTTTGAGCTCTTAAACATTTGAAAGTGATAAGTTGGCCAAACACGGGGGGTCCCAACTCAAGTTCATTATTATGACTTTGATATAAGTGTGATAAAAGTTTGCATGATATGTTGTAGGGAGGAAGCTGGTGTCATTTTCCAAAATTGAGGCATGTGGAATCATGTGATCGATTAATTAAAATTGACCCCAAATGCATTAATGCGTTCTTTGATATGTTCATGAACTCAATGTGAGATGTTCATCTGATTTTCATTCTAGACCTTTCACACCCTTTTTCTTGCTAAAAGCTACAAAGCATGCCTTGGATTTTCATTCCATTGCTAACCAAGATCAAGGGGGTCCTTTACTAGCAAGACCGTTTGACAAACTTGGGGTTGGGTCACAGTTGTCCATGTGCATTTGTTATGTGAACTTATTGTTTTGATTGCATATGTTTTGGGAAAGCTAGTACCAAATATGACAGTGCATTGTACACTCATTGTGCGACTATTACAACTCAAGGACATTGTTATTCAATTCAAGGACATTGCAATTCAAGGAGGACAAATTGTAGTTCAATTTAAGGAGATTGCAACTCAAGAAGGGTCACATTGTAACTTTTTGTGTTTGCTTTACATGATTCTTTCATCAATCGGTCTATGACAATTTTGATAGTTAGTCATTAGTGTTTATTGTAGCATTGTAGGCAATTACTTGCAATAACTCATAATCTTACAACATTTTTCACAAATTGAATGAGGATACTCCACACCATATTTGTGTTGTTGAGACTTAATCTCAACCAAAATTGGCAATGCAGTAATTCTTTGAATTATCCATGTCTTTATGATTGGCCTATGATGGATTTGGATTTGGTTGTCAATAAACAATTGCATGTTCAGGTTTGAAGGGCATCTCACTGATTCACACATAGTATGCATTACCATATGTTTTTGCACCATGTGTGTGCCCAGTGAGCTTAATTTTGGTAAAAATATATCAAGCCTGGGCCTTCTTGTTCATTGGGAATCACTCGAAGCACATGCCCACCCAACGTGGAAAAAGCAGCTTTTTCCTTTGTAAAAATAAATCTTGTAAGCACATGGGTGAAAGCACTAGTGTGGATGCTAGTTCACCATTGCCCCTCATGATTGCCTTTTGTAATAAACAACATGGCCCAAGGTTTTCCAAAATGAACATTGTGTTGACAATCACAGTGGCATAGCACTCCCGAAACAACCGAAACCTGTTTGTTGGTATTTGCTGCTGTAGCACTCCAGAGAGAAAGAAGCAAATGGTAGGGTAGATAGGGTGGTGCACGAACACTTAAGGGCTGGATGAGCTTGTCATCAAGGAAATATGCGCAGTGAATTTGATGCCTTCCAGCATGTCCACCGACCACCATAGTAAAAAGATCTGTACACAGTATTTTAGATAAAGTACAGCCTTCAAACAAAACTCAGATTTGTCCTGTAACCATGCCAAGAGCATATAGTGGCCTCCAAGAGGACCACTACAAGGAAATGACTGTTTTTGATTGGGCAGCTGGAAGAATTGGCCCAGGTGGCGGTGAAATTTAAATAATCTCACACTTCACATTGAAACCCTTTTTCACCTTTATGGGTTGGGATGGGGGATTAGTCAGTACTGTATTCTGGCTTTATAAAACACCAATAGAGACCCAAATAGGGGGGTGGAGATGGGGATGCTTTTACCATACATTTTAATCTTGTTCAAAGTACAGTTCATAATACGTAGGTAGTATTGAGAAAATCTGAGCAAATCAGGGTTGCAGAATTTGGACGATGTGTATTCTCATGATGTCCCAGTGACCTTGTTGTCAGCTCAGAGCATGTACACACTATCTCATCTCATGACTGCCCCCCAGCCATTGATAATGTCTCAACTCTCAATATGGGACAATAAATTTGGCAGCACATTTAAAAGTTTGAATGCACACTACTAGCAGGGTGTGATAATGTAGGGAGCTCTGAAGTTTGCACACTCAGTAATACCAGTTTTACAAAACAGTACATGCTCATCCTACAAACTTAACTCATCACTAATAACCAGAGTCTCTTCCCCCAAATTACAAAACTTTACTTGGGAAGTTAGGAGTTCGTCCACAATTAAAATGTAAAAAATGTATGTGTATATGTATGTCACAGGGATTAACGGGTTGATGATGAAGTCCATGACTTCCCTTGAAGCCAAGACATACCCAGGGGCAAACTTCACGACCAAAAATAATTAGAAAACACAACAGTCCAATTTCACACAGTTGTTTACTTCATTGTAGTTGAGTTGACTAGTTATATACAATAGTAATTGTGCAGGGTGAATACATTGTTGTTCCGGAATCCAATTCCCCTCCAAGCCAGTACTGTCAACTCTGCTCTTACCCTTTACGCTCTGGTAGTAGCAAGTAGCAACCCCAGCCCATTATGTTGGGTTCAGAGATTCGTCGCCATTCATTCTGCTCTTCCCCTCTAGGCTCTGGTAGTAAGCATGTAGCAACCCAAGCCCATTATATTGAGTTCAGAGATTTGTTACCATTCATTCGTAGTAGTACTACTACCGTCTGTAGTTGTATTGACGGGTGGGTTACATTGATGGATGGGTTACATTGATTTACGGTTCAGTCAGTTGGAGGCAGCCTATCAAGTTGAAATTTCTGGTCCATCATTGGATGCCTCCTGACCATTGACAAAATTATTTATAATGGGTCCTTTTTGTTTGCTGAAAACAACACTCCTCGGGTGGTTCGTCTTGACTGACAGTGATGTCAATAAATGAGGAGTCTTGCATGGTTTTAAAACCATTTAAATGGGGTTGTGTTGTTTGTGCCAATTTGACTCGTTCTTTTTTTTTCACTTCATCCAATTGCAAGACCTTTTTCAGCACCCTGTGGCATTGACTTATTGTAATATCAATAATTGTGTGTTGCAGTTCTTTGACTCATAAGATGCATTGTTTCAGTGTATTCTTGTAATGTGACTTATTATTATTACTTTATGCCAGATGGAATGGAAGCTAGAGGAGCAACAGGAGCATTATGTTTACACACACATGCATGAGCAGCAAAATCGTTCCAACAAATTCAGATGCCTTATGTTCTTGTCAGATTCTGACCTACAGCCTTGTGCTATGTGAATTAAGTTTTTTTGTTTTTCAACTTTAAGGTTTCATAAAAAAAAAAGGAAAATGTTTCCAAAATTTTAGCAAAATTAGTTGAATTTCCACATGAAAGACAAAGATGTCTATCTTTTTAATTCAAATAGTCAAGAATTCGTAGAACTTTGCTATTTGATGTGCACGGCCCATCCTTAGTAAAAATTCTTGATCTTTACCCTATGCATAAAAGATCTGTTCCTGTTTTGCCTTTGTTTTTTAGGGGACGAGTAGTGGGTAACCCATGGCTACGCCACTCCAGCCACCCTGAACGCTTTGTTAAGCTCTACTGTCTGCCCTGCCCTGCCCTCCCCCCTGCCCCTGCCCTGCCCCTGCCCCATGTCCCTAAACAGACAGACCCCTCATTTCTTGTGCTTCACGACGCGCCTCTTGGTCTTCAGGAACGATGCGGCAAGAGGCGACACGCCTCTTGGTCCAGTGCGCATCATTCATCAGGACCTGGGTCTCAGGACCTGAGTCTCAGGACCTGGGTCGCTGGTAGCCGGTGGTCATGGTCTCTGTGGCCGGTTCCGCCACAGAAAACGCTCCCGGAACGTCGTTAGACGGACACACACACACAGTTTGTAATTATATATAAGATTTGTGGGAGCAGAATTATTGGGCATTACCCATCCGGGCAATCTTTCATCAGAAGTGCTTTTTGAGGAATTTTCAATTGCAGCCTAAGTGACAATTGGCAATAGGAAGGAAGATGTACAAAAAGTGGCGACCATTCCTAGGAAGATTTAGCCAAATCTGGTTATAAACCAGATATGAAGCACATTTTTTTAATATTATTGTTCTATGTTTTTGGCTACTTACTGGAATCAAATATAGCAAGCTGGCAAATTTTCCTTTTTTCCTCCTGCTTTATGGCAATTGAAAACCCCAAAGTTAAACTTCATTTCAAAATTAATTTTTTTTCCTTTTGGCAATATTTTTCTAGTTAAAAAAAGCTGCTTGTAAGGTCCCTGTTTGGGGGTTTGGGGGGGGCGGGGGTGGGTTGCAAGGAGCTTACAACCATAATACCCAAAATGGAGAGCCTTACCATTTGTTCAAATTAAGAAAAGTTTAGTAAATTTCAGTTGTTGAGGGGGTAATAAAGAGCTTCTAACCATAATACTCTGAATGGGGAGACTTACCCTAAACGAAGAGACATGTTTCAAAACCTTCATCAAGGCATAAAACAACAACATATACAAGAAGATCAATACTCCTACATTGTGACTTGTAAGAAAAATGCAAATTGAGATGACAATTTCTTGGCTTGCCAGCACGATCGTAGAACAGGCAGGACTGCTAAAATATTTTGGTCTGCATCTTCACAGTGAATAGTACTCTGGAAAATCTTCTGCATATATACATGCATGCATCAAAAACTGTACAAGGAAATATCCTCCTTGTAGAAATTGATATTTGCAACTGTCATTTTGAATATTGATGAACCATGAACATTGGGGTGAACAAATTATTACACCAACTGGTAAAACCCTATCTATGGTGTAAGGTGCAATTGCTCTGGTTGGGCATTTGACATAAGGAGATCTGGTTCTCTGCAATTGATCCAGACACATTACCAAAATGTCAAAAAATAAATAAATATATTATATTAAAAAACACTTTTTCACCCTTCCATCAAATACGCCAAAACTGAGCTGCACAAGAGAAGCATGACTGGGATCTGTACTACAGTACAGGCTGCCCATGGCATATTATGTCCAGCAAGCCCACCTCTCAGCAAGCCTGTTAAGGTGAACACGAGGTAAGGGGCTCGCCCAAGGTGGCCAATCGTTTTGGAGCCTCTTAGGGGCGAGCCTTCTGTGGCCGTGCTTGCCAGATTTCGTCTGGCAAGCCTGTCTTTAGGCGAGCTTGTTAGGGTGAACTTTATTATGTGGACATATTTTGAGATAACCTCTGGCAAGCCTGGCATTAGGCGAGGCTTTTAGGGTGAGAATTAAGCAGGCGCACTCAGCATAATCTGCCTCCGACAGCCCATTCCCCTATGTGTAAAGCATCAGTGGGCAGATTCAGCCTGCAGAATCTGCCAGCATGGGGCACTGTAGCCTCCTTAGTCAGTGCCACAAATGAGGGTCTAATAAATTGGCAGACAAGACTCCTGCTGATGCTCTTAACATGTAATTTATGAGTAAAGTAAGGTTTTGCACATAAACTAGGATCAGATTCGGTGTTACAAATGGATTTGGAGGGGAAACTATAACAGAAAGTCAGTTTAAAATTGTGGTGTCCACTGTCCAGGAACAGGGTTATTGGAAATTTTTTCACAATGAGAGCCTCTTAAAATTTCAAAGGATGGCCCAGGAGTTGATTACCAAGGGGGATCCATAGTAGACTCAAGACAAGTTTCTACATTAGGGTTGAAAGTTTTTGTCGAATCTGGCTGGGTCCACTGGATTTTGTAAAGAACAAGTAGATTTTTCCCAGTATAGGCTTGGTATGTGGAGGGGCACTTTACTCCAAGTAAAAATTCCTGCCTGAAGAGAGGATGGCAACAGTATTGTCTGGTTCTAGCTTTTCAAGAGAACCCTGGGTCCTGTTTCAAAATTTTCTACAATTGAACATCTGGTTTTACAGATCAGGTTCTTCACATTTCTTAACTTCCAGTTCCGATTCTTAAACATAATTACAGAAATGTTAATTACCAGAACTGAAATGAAACATGGAAATCAAAGGGAAAGTCATTGGCCTAAATATGCAGACCTGCAGGAGTTTCTGCAAATAGCATCCCAAGATGGTACCACCTTTTAAGAACCATTTAGAGTTTGTTTAATGAAGAAAATGAGCAGCAGTGTATGCGGCACAGCTACAACAACTCCAAAACTGGCCGGAAAACTTCTGTGAGAACCAATTTCAGTGGGAAAACCAATTTAGTACCCTTTTTTTCCCTGCCCTGTATGTCATTTTCATCCTGGCTTTTTGTCATCATTCCCAGTTTGGAGTACTTTTAATTTAACTTTGATGCCCCAGAAAGAAAAGGAAAAAAAAGAAGAAAATGTACAGATGGAAGGTGTAATATTTAAAGGGCCTGTGCTTGGCTCTGCCTCATGTAGTGATTCCGGTAAATCCCATTTCCAAAGACTTGATCATGTGTAAAGATCACACAGCCCATGCAACCGTGTGTCAGAAAGAAGACATGGAAGCGAGCTCTACGAAAATCATAACACTCACAGAGGGAATGGATGAAAAGTTAAGTCTCATAACATGGTGTCCAAATATACTAAAACAAAAACCTAGGTCTTTAGTCTTTACCCATTTGTGCAGCATATGGGATGAGACTGACTTATGTCAGGAAAAATCCCCAGATAGGAGATGGGGGTTCAACCTGAATGAGTGATGAGTGATAAGGCATTTGGTACCTGGTTTCTATATCTCTGTATCAAGAGTCATGGCCTGTATGATGACTAAGAGAATCCAAGAGCTTGAGTCCTATTGCCACAGCCATCCATCAGACATCCCCATTTAGTGTAAAAGGGAAACCTGCCTACCTGATATAATTTGCCTCCAGACTCCACAATAGGGAGGGTTCTTACTTTGTAGGATTTGTAAAGTTTTCCCTATTTACAAAATGGGTTCATAAGTCATACAGGTTTATCTCAGCCACCAATTTTACATTTGTCTTGTTCGATCTCGTACATTGGCCTTTTTTCCTTAATGACGTAAAGATCTTGGATGAAGGCAATACCAGAATTGGGTCCCGCTCAGCTGTCACGCTACGAAAGCACTTACTCTGTTAATGTTCTCATCGTAAGACCTTACCTTCCACATTAAGGCCTGGGGTGACAGATTATGTCATGTTCTCATCACATTATATGACATAATCTTTCAGTGATGATCATACACTTGTAATAGTGATCAAAATGTCTGTTGAACATGATATTTCAACAAATTATTGAATCTGCCACTCCGGACATTAGTGTTAAGATTGCCCTTGCCCTTGCCCATTATGTTGGGTGTATCACCTAGCACCCTAATGGGATTGCTTGGTGCCTTACCTGATATAATGGGCACAGGCTTGATCATTCCATAGTACATAAACCTTAGAAAATCACAAGGTCTCCCTCTTTTTGTAATTTCCCATCTCCCAATATGCATCTTTGTTGCCTTTGCTCTATATGGGATGTACCTGTGACTCTTTTCCTATGCTCTTTCTAGTTGACCGTGGGAGTTCAATTGGTCTTCCTTTTTTCTCTTAAGTTGCTTTTGTCATGGGTGGGTAAAGCTGAAGGTTTGATTGTGTCTATGATTTTCAAGGTGACCATCATGGTTCCCAAAATCATCTTTCCTGTTCCTACCTTTGCAACACAGGATGCAGCATTGACAAAGGTCCAACCCAAGAAAAACAACATTACTTTTTGGACCAAATTGAATTTCATTGAACAATGCATGCATATGTCTTTTCTTTTTTTTTGGGCTCCTGGCTTGAGCTAAAATTATCTTTACCAAATAATAAGAATCAAGGTAAGTGTGGAGAATTTGAACCCTATTTTCACACTTCCAATTCAACATATTGGTTCCAATCATTTATTTTGAGGAGTTGAAAAAGGCGGGGTGTTGTTTAAACTCATTTAACCTTAACCCCTAAATAGCCAAAGCCCATTTTAGAAACATTCTAACTCTATTTGAGTTTTAGTTAGAAATTTAGTTTATTCTATTCATCCATTAATTGAATTACAAATCCAACCATTAGATTTGAAGTTCATAAACTCATAATTCTTTGATACAATTTCAGTCAAAATCAAGCAAAGCATGATGAGATAATAGAGCTAGATTGAGCTCATATAGGATTGTGCAAGTGCTGTCGAATGATGAATTTGAAACATCATTGGCTAAAAAAAACAAAAGAACAAAAACTTTTGATATGGATTATTGCATGCATTCTAATATGGCACCCACAATAACTAAGTTAGTTACTCACAAAAAGAAAATTCAAGTCAAAATGCGGTTCTTCAAAGAACAAAACTCACCCTTAGCTAGCCTTCCTCACATGTGAGAAAGCAATTGCATGGGGTTTTCTTGACAAACCCCTCCCTAAATTGACTTGGATGTGCTTGGGCACCAAACCATTGGAAAGATATTCAACATGTGCACTTGAGCAAAAAAAATAAAAAAAATAATACTTTTCATCTAAATTGATCTAAAATAACCAGATCTGTTTTGTTTTTTTGGCTCATTAGGTGTTTAGGAATTAAAACTTAGTATACAAGATGTCAAACCTATCTAGTTTTCAAAGTTTCAACTTCTAGCCCTTCATTTCTTTTGATACACTTAATGTTAAAATTGGAAATTTGAGTAGGGCACAAAATTCAAATATGCAATAATAACACATTCTTATGTTATGGCACATGCTAATGCAGGGCCATAGCAATGAACTGAAGGTCTGAGGTTTTCCCCCCCTTCTCTTTTGTCTGTTGCTCCTTCCTGGTTAAAACATTAAGGTCTACATGTTGCAAACCCCACCCTATTTCCTTTATTAATTTGCCAGATAGTAGGATGAAAGTACATTTGTAACCCATTAGGAGTTTGTCTTTCTTGCTTCCTTTTGGATGATGGGGATTGCTCATTTGGGCTTACACACATTGTTACGACTTGATGAGATTCATTTTATCGAGCCCATGAAATTTGAATGCCACAACACCCACATATCTCTAGGTATGCATTCTGACATTGAAAGATGTCTCAATTATGAGATAGAGGGACCCATTCCATTGAAAGAATTCACACACACACACCCAAATAATAATTTACACATGTTTTTTTGTGGGGGCAAACTATGTTGTCTCATCTCCCACAAACATTTAAAAATGTTCTACTCTGGACGGTGCTTGTAAGCCCACTGCAAATGAGTGCAATGATGAGGCTAGCATTTAAAATTATTGTTGCAGAGTTCTTTCGTATGAAGAAAGAAGACAAAGTATACATTCAAATAAAGTCCTCATGAACCCATTACCAACTAGTTAACGAGAACAGCATCACGGTACTTCGTTATGGGCTCACTATACTCAGATCAATGAAATTCTTCTTCTTCTTCTTCTTCGGTATAAAGACTGGAAAACCCTGGTTGTTCTAAAATTATGTTTAGGGTAAGGATCAAGAACTGGGTTGTTATGGGAATGAGGGCCCCATGTGAGGTGGAAGTGGAGCTGAGCTGAGGACCCAAATTCCCACAACAGCCTCCATCAAGTTCCTTACCCAAGGTAAAGAATGGTGAAAAAACTTCTTTTATAAACAGATAGATGTGATTCATTTGATAGGAGATGGAGGGACTAAGGTCCCATTCAATGTTGTCCTGGCCTCCTGCTTTGAACCTGGAACCAGATCTGTATCCGGTTAAGTTAGAACCAAATCCAGTTTGGAACAGAACCAGGGGAACCCACCTAGGATTTCACATTTATTTAAGTTTGATTTTGCTATTCAGTGGAGCATATTTAGATTGTACAGAAGTCAGGACATTTCTTCCTGGAGTTAACTTTTTAAAACAAGGTTTGCCTTTCTATATATTTGATGCATTATCATGATTTTCACCCTTATGGTTGTTTATGTGACCATGTTTTTTTTCACAGCGAAAATGAATTGAGTTGGAATCAAAACATTGTTAAAACTTCTGAAATTTGGGAAAAAAGAAAAAAGTTTATTTCATTTAGTATGACTTTTTATCATGTTTTGTGTTTCAATTTTGAAATATCTGTTTAACCTGGCCAACCTCAATTGGTTACTTTAATCAACATTTTGGAAACCCATGACCCTATTTTGGTCTTCGTTTTGAATCTTAATACAACACAAAACTGAGAATAGCACACACATGCTGGAATAATGCAATCCCCAAACAATTGACCTTTAGTTTCTCATTACTGAAATTAGTTAATTGGGTTTTATGTTATGCAAGGTGCTATGACCCATTGTGAATATGTTGTGACCACAACCAAGTTCACAACCAATTTACCAAAGTTCCACCTTCTAACCAAAACCCTCCTCCTCACATGTTCCCCTACCTTGGTAGTTACCTATGTAAGGGGCCAAGTATTGTATGCAAGTTGGTAGTGAATGTAATTATTAAAAAGTAGGTATGCAAGGCACTTGGTGGCTACTAACTCGGTATATGCATGTGGATCATTAGTAACAGGTGTTTAGCAAGCTTATAGTTTTGTTGCTTCATATGTAAGATGATATATTAAGGATTAGAGCGGTCTGGCACTGGATTATGAAGTATTGAATAAAGTTTGAGGGATAATCCTGTATGTTTACACCAAATGATACAAGTATGTGATAGACGACCTTCAAAACCCATTAACAATTGTCCTTTATCATGTAGGCCGGGTATATAAGTTAGAAATAAAGGTACATAAAGTAAGTTAGGGTGTTGGAGTTTATAGCTACATGGTTGTACATTGATTACAACAATGTGCTCAAATCATGGTCCCCTGAATCAGAAAATGTGCGGTTGATTGATCTCAACGGTACTAATAATTATTTCTTTAATTTCAAATTATAATTCATTGCAATTGACTTGGATGTTAAACACAGAACATTTTAAAATATGATGAGTTTTTCAGATATACAAATATATTTTTGGGCACATTTGTGAGGGCTGGTTGAACTTTTACGTTGGGACTGTTGTGCTCAAATGTGAATTGGTGGTATGTATTGTCATTATTAAGATTCCTTCTATGATTCATCCACTTCATTACAACTTGACCAAGTTATTGTTTTATCACTTGGTTACAAGTGTGGGTAGGTAATTTGTCAAAATCTTAAGAGTGAAAGGTCTTGCCTATAGCTAGAGTGGACATGCTAGACATGTTGAATTCTGAAATGAATGCACTTTTTAGGCTGAATAGTTTTGTGATGGGTGACTTTTGAAAGATGGTAATGTTACATCAACTTATTAGCCCCATCTTTCACATCAAATACTACTACGTATGGAAAAGGTTTTCACTCCTGCCCAACTTTCACAAACACTTGAATGATCCCATTTATTAGTTTTGGTGAAATTCCATTTTGGCCAAGTTTAGACTTGATGACCCATAAGAGAATTCACAGGCAACTCACACATTATTAGCATAATCAGTATAGTTTATCTTATACTAGTTGAATTCACAATCTCAATTGTGAAGTGACAGCAATAGTAAATGTCACAAAGATCTTTCAAACATGTATGAATTTTGGATATAAAGAGAGTTGTAAGGTTTGTGGAATTTGAATGCAACCAAATGAAGTCTGCAGCTATGAAATTTCACATTATCTATTTTTCTCCCATTCAATAGAAATGCAGAAAAACATACAAATGTTAGTGCTTTTGATTCACTTTATATGTTTCTTGCATCTTCAAATATAAGGTGAAATGTCATATGGTACAATGAAGTTTTTATATGACATTGTCAATGGAATGTGAAACCATATATTTTTCAGATTTAATTGTTATAGCAAATTTGAGACTACTATTATCATGATCGAATATTAAAGATCTAAAGACTCAGAATGTTAGCTATTTGCAACCCATCCTATGAAATGCCTTAATCTAATTGGACAAATATGTCCTATGTGTTGTAAAATCTTTGATTGTGACATATTCAATTGAAACAAATGCCAATACATTGATGCATGATGTGCAAGAAGTGTAAAATGATTGGCACAAATATTGTTAAATGGGCTAGAATTCATGTGTGGCAAAAGCACACCACATGGCTCGTTTGACATTGGTGTCAACTGATTGTCAATTGGTTTATCTCACAATAGAAGGTGAATTGATTTTTGGCCAAGGGTCCAAACATGGTAATAGGAACCACTTGCCCAAAGGACTGAATTTTTAACAAGTTTTTGAAACCACATACAAAAATATGATTAAGATCATGATTTATAAAGCAACTTTTGAAATTTTTAAAGTCTTATGATACAAAAGGATGTTGCATTATATTATAATATAAATTTGTACGTTTAAAAAACATTAAAATCTCATTTTCAAATTATTTAAATAATTTAAAAATTCTACATTGAAAAACACTAAATACATTTTTCTAAAAATGTGTTTAGGTACATCATATTCATTATACATTTCAAAAAAAATCAAATGTTCTCATAATATATTTTAAAATATTGTTATACAAATTCCTCCAAATTTTCAAAATTAGCTTAAGTCATCATTTAGCACAATGAAAATTAAATAATAATTATGTCCTAGACTACCTCCTATCACCCTATTTGAACTACAATGCCAACAATTTTACATGATCAATCACGTTGAAGGCTATCTAAAATCGAGATATGTTAGTTACATTTTTTTCAGCCTTGTATGTTGTAGAGATGTGTCATAAATTGCATTTGGATTGTGGCATTGTGTTTCCTTAAATCCCTTTTTGGTATTAATGGATTGGACTATATAGTGGTGTTGTTTTCCAAATCTAATAAAGAGCTTGGGGATAGTATTAGTGAAGAATTTGTTGATTTTTTTGGGAAGTACGATTGGGCAATTGTTATTGGATCTCCAATTTTGGGTATTAATATACACGGTTATTGTTTTGTTGATGTCTCGATTCATGTGATAAAACATGTGAACATGGCAAAGATGATGTCTTTTGTGTAATATTTCATTTGCTTTGTTGTTTGCTTCTAGTGTTTGTCCATCTACTTAATTTATATAACATTAGAGTTATCCCTTAAAGTATGCCCCCCTTTGTACTAGGTTGGGCTTGTACTTATACCTCTAATATCTTGTTCATCCCCAATTGGTGGGGATTTGCAAGGTGAACAAATTGTAATGTGAAGTTGAACATTCATCACACAAGGTTTGAAAGATCATATGAGTAGTTAGAAGTAGCATTGAAAGAAAGAGTGTTTGGTCTAATACAGATGTAAAACTCAACATCAAACTAGTTTCACATGTTGGTGTTGAAAGTAGTTTGCCATCTTGTTTTATGACAATGTCCTTTTTTGCTAAACTACAGGGTTGGGTCCTTGTTAGTGCCTTATTTGCCCTACTTAACAAATAACATTAATAAGATTTAAAGTTCTCACTAGAATTGGCCACTAATTATTTGATCTAGATCAACATTTTGATATTAGAGATTAGCTATGACAACTCTTTCAAGAAATTCAAGAATCATTCTTACCTTGGCAACCAATTGGCTCAATTAACTTGGAGACATCATGAATTTGTATTGTTGTAGAAAACAATCCAAATTTAAGATCTACCCATCACCCACAATTTACAAGATTACCTAATGGTTAAGGTAAGCACCATGTTCGTGCAACCGAATCCCATTCGTGCCAATTTTGCACACCAACACAAATTCCACATAAATTCATTACTGCAAGTGCAAATTGTTTTCATAACATAAACACTTCCATGCCCAAATATTGTATATAGCCCTTAAACCTAAGACCCTGCACACCATGATGTTTTGGGGGTTTTGGTAGGGTCACTAAACCTTTGCATTTTGGACAAATTCCTTTTGAAGATAACCATGTTTTTTTGAATTTTATGGTATAGGGGAAGGGTTTGTGTCTAGTAGCTAAGCCTTTGCATTTCGGACAAATTCTTTTTGAAAATACCCATTTTTTTCTTGAATTTTAGGGTATAGGGGAGGGCTTTATGTCTAGGTGTTTTTATTTGCAAACCTTTTTTTAATTTTAAAAAAATTGAAACTTTTCATTTAATGTTTTGGAACACTTTTGCAAGTGAAATAATTGTATAACTTTCAATGCAAAATGAAACTTTGCGCCATAAAAATTTAAGTCACAAGTAGCCTACTCACAAGTTTGAAGGCCACCAAAAGACTTGCACTCACTTGTGTCAATACATGGTGATTACTTGGAGGCATTACATGAGGAACACACAATTAGATCACTCATTTTAACTTCTCTCAAACATTTGGAATTAACTCCAAGTCCTACCCCACCTCCATTAACACGATTATGCTACACATGAAACTTTGATCATGTAGGGTAATATGCTTGAGTAATACACACATTAGCTCCAAACACACTTGCAACCCCATTTAATGAAACCATGAAAGTTGAACACCTTCTCCACCCACTTGCTAAGGTTGATCTCCCCCCATTTTTTCAATGATTTCTATCTTAAGATGAAGATTAATTTAGATCAGGAGGCATTTGTCTCTACCTTGATTTGTTCACCACACCTTCTTTCTAATGGCCCCTTGAATATGTTGTATGAGCTTTTATGAAATTGTTTTGTCCCAATTGATTATGCGACAAGCTTCGACCTCTTTTTTGAAATATGTGGGCACATTGTTAGGTCATGTTCCACCTTCAATATCGTGTTTGTTTTCTGCATCTTGACTCCTATTGTTGGAAAATCAATCTAGAAGCATACGTCCCATTATGATTGGTGAGACAACTTATTATCTAAGTGTTCACATTTTGACTATTCAATTTAGGGATATTATCATGGAGCATTTTAATCCTCATTAGTTTGGTGTAGCAATTCATGGCATGTGTGGGACAATGGTTCATGGTGTTTGAACGATGTTAGATTTGACCCAGCTTGGGTGGTGTCACAAGTGGATGTTTGTAACGCCTTCAATTTGATGTCACAATCAACCATTTTTTAGGAGTTACGATCTTTGTCTAGTTTTTTCCAAAAAAACTTTTCACATTTATTTGACAATTTTATGCTTGCTCGTCCCCATTGTATATTTTTCAAGTTTCTCAACATCAGGATCTCATTGTCATTTTGTTAAAATTAGGTACACAATAGGAGGGACCCACTGGGAGGAACATTGTTTATTCCAGTTCATTTTCATGTTATTTGCACTACAACATAACCCACCTTACTTGTGTTTTCCCTTCTTTGGTGGATGATACACATATAATAGGTCCCGCATCAAATGTGGTTGTTGCATTTTTATAATTACATAAAGAGTTATCAACATTAGGGCCTTTAGTGCAACCAAGGAAGTGTGTAGTTTGGTTTCCATAGGGGTTGCAACACTCAATATCACTTCCTCCTAGATTTTTTATTCTCGACTCGCATTAATGAGATCCACATCATTCGTTGAGTCATTTGTGCCTAAGGCTTTTCATGAAGATCTTGGGACAATATTTAATTTCCCTATGTTTGTAGATCTTCACGCTTTTGTGATGCTCTCATTGTGCTATGCCTAATTCTCAAACTACTTGTTTCATATAGTGTTTCCATCTCCATGTATTTTGCAACATTATGATAAGTTCAATATCTATACCATAGTTACATTGGAAAAATTACTTGGTGTGGGATCTTTTGGTGGTTCTATTAGTCACCTAGTTCATTGTCATGGCATTATTTTTGCCTTTTCATGTGAGCTCAACCTCCTTTCTGTGGTTTAGATTGTTGGCCCCGCATTCTTGGGGTGTTGAACACTAATCACTCTTGCACTTGTCTTTCATTTCCATCATGATGATCGTTCTATTTTTCTAGATGCAATAGCACATGTTGAAACTAACATTCCCCATTCTAGACGGCATTATGAAATGTCCAAACCATGTTACCCCATGTTGTCCATTCTCACATCCCACCCTTTGAGAGCCTAGTGGTTTAATCTTATCCCCATTTGCAGGCTTCTTTGGCAAATTGCCTACACAAGTTGGAGTTTGTTTCACTTTTAGTACCTTTCGAATATCATGCAAACATGTCCCCACTCATGTGCGGGTCCATGGGCAAGCGCTTGGTTATTAGCTTGTCCTACCACACTAGCATTTCATTTATTTTTAACCCACTTTTTTATAACATTATGTACCCATCTTGGCTTGCCACATCCTATAGTTACCCATCTTTCACAATGTCAGTGTGGTCATACCATTAATGATTTAGGTACCCAATTGCTTTGATGGCCCTTGCGAGAGTGAACATATAGTAGCCCATGACACATTTCAGGATATTGTAACAATTATTGTTTTGGAAAATGGAACACATGTTCAAAGGGAGGTTTCCCATCTTTTCCTTGGCCACACTTGACAACAAGTGGATATCCTTATCGCCAAAAATGGTTTCTGGACTTTGATGGATGTTGTGATTGTTGACCCAACTTGCACTGATATGGTGCAACAAACATCAATGACAACAACACATGCAATGATGATGGTTGTTCAAGATAAAACATGATCCTACACTAAAAAAACATTAGACAATGATTTCATTCCCCTTGCTATTGAGATGTATGGGTGTCTTCATTTTCATTCTGATTCATTTTTTACCACTTGTGCACAAACCATTATCAAACGTCATCATCAATATTCTTTAGTCCCCTTGATGCTTGTTTCTTATTATCAATAGTGCATATCCATAGCCCTATAGCATGTGCAAGCCATCATGATTCTTCAACATGCTATTGCACTTACTCAAGGTTCTTCATCTATTCCATACATCATAGCTAGTGTACCTCTATCATTAACCAATTTGTGGCAAATGATGATTTTTTGTCTTAAATCTTCTTTGTTATCATTGATCATCATTTCGTAGCCATAGGTTCTTTTGCATAAGGTTTTTACTTTATTTTTGTTGATTTACAAATTAAAAAATTAGGTTGTGTCTATTTGTGCTATCATTTGCCTGGTATTTTTGATGGATGGGTTTCTGTATTTGATTTTTATATACAAGGTTTTTAAACTTAATGTTTAATACCTCACATCCCAAGTTTCAACATAATCTTTTGTTGTTTTTTGATGATAAGTGTTGAATATTTTTTACACACATGAAATAATACCCTAATTATATTTTTTTAATTAAAAAAAATAGGGATGGAAGCTGGTTAGACTTCATTCAATATCTTGAATACAGACTTGAATCAATTCTAAAGCTACAATGTAACCCAATTAGAAGTTTCAAAATTACATAAACCCTTAAAAACAAATTGTTCATTTTGTGGTCAATTCTAACTTCTACATTTACATTTCAAAATCCCACGTAATTTGAACAAAAAATGGTAGGGCTAGAATTTGTACATCAATTGTCATAGTTAAATATATGAAACATTGATACATTATAAACATTACATTCCAAAATAATGACATAGAATAAAACTCAAACCATAAAGAAAAATTGACATTATATATAAACAAAGGAATGAAATAATGGCTATAATTGAAAATTATTTCCATAAAATAATGGAATGAAATGAAAGTCATTGCCCTAAAATAATGCCATAGGATCTTGACTTTCCCAAACAACAATAATATCCAAGTAATTAGCCTTTGGGTTACAAGGTTTGTTGTTATTTATGCACATTGGATTTCATTGGGTGTGGTCCAAAGGTGGGTGTGTGATTAACTCAACATCAATCCTACCTTTTAGTGCTTTGTGTGAAAAAACCATGTAAATGGAAATCAAGGATATAAACTTGTTAATCAAAAGTATAAGGCAAAAGAAAACACAAGTAGATACAACCCAAAGGAAAAACAAAAACAAACAATCAACAAGAATCATGTAAAGAACTTATGCAAAAAGTATTCATGGTTGTGAAATGATATTCAACAATAACAAAAAAGACCTAAGATGATATCATTTGCCACAAATCAATTAGTGAGAAAGGTGCACTAGTTATGATGTGTGGAAGATATGAGGAACCCCAACCAAGTGTAGTAGCCTGTTGAATATGGCTTGTGCATATAAGGCTATGGACACCCATTGTTAATAATAAGAAACAAACATCGAAGGGACTAAAGAAGACCACTAATGACGTGTGATAATGGTTTTTGCACAAGTAGTAAAAAATGAACTAAAATAAGAATGACTTCATCCCCCTTCTCAATATCAAGGGAAATGAACTCATCACCTAGTGCTCATTGAACATATGATCATGTCTTCTCCTAGCCAGCCATTATCGCTACATGTTTAATAGCCATCAATGTTTGTTGCACCATGTTTATGTGAGTCGGGTCAGCAATGATGATGCCCATCAAGGTTTGGAAATTGTTTTGGGTGATAAGGATATCCACTTGTTGTTAGGTGTGGTGTGAGGCATTCTTGCACACCTTCAACATGAAGATATGCACTCACAAAACCCGCTTGGAAGTGGAACTAATATGTGGTTGAAGTCTAACAAGTAAGGTGGTTCAATGTAATGTAATGAAGTTCACTAAGAATCTAATGCATTGTGTCCACTTGGAAGATACAAAGACATTGTGAGAGAATCGTAACCCACCATGATGGAATGTGAAGGGGCATTATGTTGATGTTCATTCAATGTCATGTTTGATGGTTGAACCCTTCTTGTTCCATTCGTCATAACATCTACATACAACCTCCTAATCTAACATGCATTGGATTTTTGAAAAGCTAATATAAAAGGAGCCATGTTACAAAATCTTATAAGTTTTTATTTTTTTGATCAAGAGTTAAGCCTTGGGACTAAGAATCACTTTGCTTAGATTGAGGGAAAAAAAAACAGACAATTCAACCCCCTTTATTTCCGGCAAGTGTAGCTCCCTTACAACCAAATCAATGATGTTGAAATTTGGAGAGAACCTTCCACACCTCCTAAAGAAAAACTATTTTAAGTTTGACACAAATCCAACGATGGATTTGGGAGGAATAACTATTTGAAATAAAACTCCAGAATCTTTGGCATGGAAATCCTTCCATGAATTCCACTACAACACCCTCCACTTCCGGCAAGTGTAGCTCCCTTACCACCAAACCGATGATGCTGAAATTTGGAAAGAATTTTCTACACCTTCTAAAAAAGAACTGTTTTAAGTTTGACACAAATCCAATAGTGGATTTGGGAAGAACAACTATTTGAAATAAAACTCTAGAAGCTTTGTCATGGAAATCCTTCCATGCTTAATTCTTGCACACATCTCTCTCATGAACAACACCTTTCCACACATAAGAACTAATCCTTATTTTTTTCACACATTCCTTTTATTCTTTTTTCCTTTCCCTAACCCAAGAGACTTCCCTCTCCCTTGGTAAGCCTCGATGACCTTTCCTTGAGCTTGTTCCCCTTGCCCAATGGAAGCTTCGAAATCCTCCCCTCCAATCAATGGCCTCTTCATCCTTTAAGAGCCAACGAGAATTGAAAATGATTTGCCCTCTAATTGATTTTAGGATGTGAATTCTTGGGCCCAATGAGACACAAAAAATATTCCATCCTTTAATCAAATAAGATGACAATCTTCATGACTAATGGGATTGGAGGACTCATCCTTTCCCTTATCTTGGATATCTTGATGAGGTTCTTGAGTTTGATCCTTATCCTTTCCATCCATTGACCCTCACATCTTACTTCTTCATCTTAATTATTTCAAGTAACTAACTACTAGGACAATTTATCGGTAGTAACAAGTAAACATCCTTGAGTCCTTACTTGATTAAATCAATTCAATGGTTAAAGTAACATCCCCGCGTATCATTTACTCTTTTGATATCCCCTATTTTTTTTTTTCCATGCACTAATTAACTATGTAGTACACAATAATCTGGAATTAAAATTTGCATCACAAACCCCCCACAAACTTCTAGATCCACCGTCAAAATTAGGGTTCGATGAATTCATTAGATCTAGGATGTTCGAATTTTCATGAGGTTCCGTCGTCACTCCCACTCCTTACGCCTACCCTAATTTGTTAAATTAAAAAGCTTCGACCCCTTTTGAACACAAGTACCACATTGTTTCAGCTACCCTTTTGGTTTTTGTTAATGCAAGTGAAAATTTAGTCATGGCGGATGATGTCACTATGCCCTCGAATCCTCCAGTTTCATTAGTAGAAAAAGAAGAGATTGAAGAAGCACCGCTTGACATGAATGTTTTTCAACGATCGCGCAAAGAAGAACCATCCGGAAAAGTGGTGCGCACTCGAGTCGATCGTTTGGCATGGGATCGTCGATTGTCTCTTAACTTGCATGCATTAGCAATTTATTTAGAATTTGTCCCTGCTTGTGGAGCCGCACCAAAAAGGTTTTAAAAGTGTCAATAAAGATGACGATGTTCGTCTTCATTGTCGAACTTGGGTTCCCGGTGATGGCCATTATCGTTGGCTGCGAGGCCCAATCAACCCCCTTTCCATGGAGCATCGAGCTGAATACCTAGCTCGCACCATTCATCGCATTCTGGAGTTTTACAATTGTGATCTATCCCCTTAAAGTTGTTTACTAAGTTATCATTCACCAGAGGCCACTCAAATAAAGATGTATTAGGCCTACATCTTAAAAATCTTTCAAGTACATCATTCGTGCCTGAAGATTATTCTACAAACTAACTTAATATTGTCATGGCGAAATGTTATTGTTAATTATGGACTTGTATTCCCAATATATCAGTAAAATCCCATTTAATTATACACCCCCTTTCACCTCTCTATAGCATAAAAGGATAACATACTTAAAAAGGTATACTAGGTCCTAAAATTAACTAAGCCTTACATCAATTTAAATAAAAGAGTCTTCTGTGCTGAAATATCCAAAGGTTAATTCAACTCTTAATAATTATTACTTGGAGGTTTATCAGGATTCAAATCATTAACACTAAGGAAAACTATGCAACTAAAGCTTAACAATTTGTGGTATTATAATCCATGACTCACATATGGCGAAGGAAAAAGTGGGAGACCTCTTTCTGAACATGTGTTCCATTCTCCAAATCAATAGTTAAACAATAATATGCCGAAGTGTATCATGGCTGTTGTATGTTCATTCCCACAAGGGCATTGACTATGTGTTTATGGAATTGGTCCTAATCTTTGGTTCAATGAAAAGTTCGTGGTTAACTGGGTATGCAATTCAATTTGGTAGGTTAATCTTGCACATAAAAATGACCTACCCAAGCAAACACAACAATGAGGAGATGGGTCTTGCATCGTTTTATTAGATACCCATGTAAGTATCATTATAAGCACCTAGCTAATTTACAAGGCTTATGCCCTTCACTTGCCCTTTTTGTTTTTAGGTAAAATTAGTCAAATTGCAACAAAAATACATGCCCAACTAAAAAAGCATTTAAAAATAAGGGGCATAAATGCAAAAAAAACCTAAAAATGGAATGGCAGCCAATAATGATAGCCAATGTGATGTATGGAGTTTGTAGTTTTGCAAAGCTAATGAAATCTATCACCTATCACAAGGGTGGTTACATCCTGACCATTATGTTTTAGATTTTTCATAATCTCGCCACCTTTTGACAATGAGGATAGCCAAAGGATCATATATGTAATTATTTCATTGTTAATTTGTGCTCCAAAGTTTACAGGTTCCGTTGTCAAGTTCCAGTAAATTAGCCTTTTTTTAAAAGTACCTGTTTGTGTATTGTTTGCAGTTAAAAAAAATTTGGTCATGTTTTTCAAAGTTCATCCTCTATGAACAAATGGCTGACAACTCCGAGGCTGAAGCCAAAAATCTAAGGGACCAATTTGCTAGTTATAATTTTGCTATAAAGGCTTTTGACACGTTTAGTGTAGGGACTACTGAAGACATGGGACCTTTAGTCAAATATTTATTTGGTTGAATGTAATTGATAGTGTTTTCTATAAATTGGTTCATTCCATAAGTTTGAATTGATGCATGTTATCATTTTATAGCTATATTCAATTCAATGGTAGCACTGTTAACATATTTCTGCAGCCTCAAATGTCAACCTTAGCCATATAAACCACTAGATTGCATGCACAATAGCCAATTGATCTACATAAGCAAAAATAAATTAAAAAATGCTGCCTCTACCCAATAATTGAAACCTCAAATCCCTGGAAAAAAACCATTCCTACCATTTCACCTACACAAGTAATTGGCCTATTAATCAATGAAGTAATGCACCTAAAAAGAGATATTTAAACAGGTGGGTTTCCCTATAGCCTAAACCTAAAGTGTCATCATATAGTCTCATTTCCAACTAGATCCAAAATTGCTTGCAACATAGTCAATGACATAGTCAAAATGGTACAGTGTAGGGTTAAGGGCATTACCAAACGTGCCCTCTCAGAGCAAAACCTTGCCCAACAATTGGCCTAAAGAACACAGGCATTTTGCTGTGCATTGGCATGTCCCTAGGGAATGGACAGAATGCATGGATGGTATGTGGAAAGAAAACAAATGTTCATTGTATTCTTGTCCCAGTGCTAACCATGGTGGTTAGATATATAATAACTGTCCATCTTCATCTACCTACCTAGTAGCCACCAAGTGCCTTACCTACTCACCTACCCTATGGAGCAACTATTTACATTCCTTAGAGCCTACTTAACTATGATACCTACCCATTCACAGAGGATTGGTTTAGATAAACTTTTTTGCTTCTTGGTTGGTCATCTAAGAATTTTGCAAATTGAATTGCAACTGCATTTCCTCACCCCTTATGGAGACTTAAATTGGGTGGAGTTTCTAATAATGGATGTCAAATATGCAAAAATCTGGAACAAAATTGTGAAGGACAAAATGACTTTGTCTACATATAGTGGTTAATAATACTTTCAAATAGGTTGTCGAGGTTTGAGCTAATTGCATTTGCAACATGTCATAAAACATAAGACCATATTCCACAATTCAAAAGATCAAGAAATATATGTTGAGCAAAATTGATTTGCTATTGAGCTTTCTATTATCATAATTCCATATTTCCTCTAAATTGCTATTTCTCTTGACCATAGATCCTCGTGACCTATTCCGTAATTGCCAATTGAGATACTCCACGACTAATTTTAACAGCCCTATTTCATATGTATAGCTCCTAACAAATGGTCCAAAATACATCCCCTAACCCAGTTCCCTTGAGGATCTCCCCATGTGCTTGCATCATCTTCCATTCACAAGTCAGTGAGTAGGATTCTTTGGACAGTGGCACAATCCCAAAATAGAAAAATCAACCATCATGCATTGGCCACATGTATGGATACGCTGACTGCTCAACATGTCACAGATGCATCAAACTTCAACCCATGAATTGCTAGGGTTTCCAAAATGCACTGTAATGATTACTCCCTTCGATGCTTTAAGGCTTATATAAAGTTTTTTTTTCCAAACTACCAAACTCTTCTTGATAAAACCATGTTAAGTTTTACCTAGGCTCCATTGTGGTATCACTTACTGAGCCACTTCGCATGCTTGCCCTAGATACTTGATCATCCGAGAGTTGGGAGTTGTTGCCTTTGATGGCATTGGATATGTCATTCCATGTAGACATATTTGGAAGTTCAGTAAGAACGAGTGGCCGAAGTTTTGAGCTCTTGAGAATGGGGGGGATCTCCGTGTTGGAATCTCCAACCAACATTGCCACAACACGTGTCATCGTTGGTCGCATTGTTGGCTCTGATTGAGTGCATAACAATGCAATAGTAACCACCCGTAATGCCTCTTCTTCTGAAAAACCAGGGCCCTCTAATAATGATGGATCCATAATGTCTTTTAACCTTTTCTTCTCGTGTAGTTGCCAACTCTGCAATTTCACTATGCATGTTCAATTAGAATTTCTCATTCAGTACCTCCTAGGAAACAACACCCCACTTAACTAATAAATTATAACCATTCCATTGATTCCAACCCAAACCATGTTACCTGTCAAATGCTACTATTTCATGTTCAAAATACCCATGTTACTCACGCACCAATGGATCCACATATCTATTTCATCCAAATAAGTAGCATTGGATGAAATATGTACATTGGATGAGTACTCATCTATTTCATCTAGATATTCCAAATTAAGATGCCACATATTTAGTTGAAATATAATGTTACTCATTGTATCTATTTCATCCAAATGATTATTAAGCTTAGTCTCAAATCCATGAGCATTTTGTCGACTAAAATGTGCCTCAGTGAACAGATCAGATTAATTCTATCTGGAATTGGGAAATTAACAAGAATTGAAAATCTTGTTTTATCTATTAAGATAGGTGTTCTTGTGTTCTCAGTTGACTCAAAATACAACACTTGAACTTGAAACCTCCCCTTCCCCCCCCCCTTTCCCATGGATTTATGTAGGACCCCAAATTTGTACAATCAACCTAGTTGCATTTTCCCACGTACATTGGCTTAAGGTCATTTTAGTTCCAATAAAGGGTCAATTTTGAAGACATTTGTTAAGGTAGTTTTCATTCTGATAAAGAATCAAGTTGGAGGACATTCAGCTACCCTAGTGGCTAATGGTGAAGGCTGCAAAGCAGGCAGTTGGGAGTTCAAGTCCCAACTGGACACCCTTCTCCTCATGCTCTGTGAGGGCAGTAAGTTACCCTGGTGGTTAGGGTTGAGGCTGTCACCAGAGTTATCAATACAAAATAATAAATAAATAAATAGTCAATCAAAAAATTGGGGAGAAAAAAAAATTACCCAATCAAGAAGGTATGGTGTATCTGTAGGTAGGCGGTGGTCAAAATTGCTGCGGCCACTAACAAGCTCCAACACCACAACTCCGAAGCCGAACACATCTGCCTTCTCTGTCAATTGCCCACGTACCACATACTCTGGTGCCAAATAGCCCCTTTTGCCCCAGTCCCCCAATCAAAACATTACCCAATTTTTTTAAAAATTCAGCTTAATCTAATTAAAACGCTTTTAAATTTAGTTGTGAAGCTCCATATTTGATTTTGGAATTCTGAGTTTCACACTCAGTGTCAACAGAAAATAGTTTACTTGGAATCAATCAATGAAAATGAGGAATTGGTGAAGGTTGTAGTTACTTTGTTCCTGCAACACGGGTGCTGACATGGGTTTGATTATCTAGGAAGAAACGGGCAAGCCCAAAGTCTGCAATTTTCGGATTATAATCCTCATCTAGCAAAATGTTGCTTGCTTTGATATCACGGTGGACTATCCGGGTTCGACACCCTTCATGCAAATATGCCAATCCTCTTGCTGTTCCCAATACAATTCTCAATCTTGTTGGCCAATCAATTTGTACTGCATGCTCCTCATCTACATCACCATTCCACCTTTTGTGCATCAATCGTCAAATTTGTAAAAAACTATTATATTATCATTTTCAGAATTGAGAAAATTTATTTCATCTATCTTTGTCAGTTTGGTAGATGAAAACCTGCCAAAGGTTGAAACTTGAGGAAAAAAACAGAACATTATAGAATATTATTACAATTATTAGTTTGGTATACTTACCAAACAATGCTTGGTAGAGGCTCTTGTTGGGGAGGTATTCGTAGACCAAAAGGCGTTCATTATCTTTCAAACAGCAACCTCGAAGTTTGACAAGATTGCGATGTTGGACACCCGTAATGAACATCACTTCATTTAGAAACTCTTCGTTCCCTTGTTTTGAGCCTACTGAGAGTTGTTTTACAGCTACCTCTGTACCATCTGGCAATAAACCCTAAAAAACCAAGAACATCAAACCACATCTAAAGACTAGCTTTTTTTGGCTTTGAAAACAATAGCCAAAATGTGTTGTAGAAATTATTGATTTGAGTTGAAAGAAAACCTCCAAAAATTGGGTCATGAATTATGCCATGTGAATTATCTCAACATTCAGCCAATACTTAAATCAGAAAATTAAAATAAAATAAGATCTTACGTCAATTTACCTTGTAAACAGCACCAAATCCACCTTCCCCAAGTTTGTTTCCAATGTGGAAATTCTTGGTAGCAGTTTTCAAGACACTATAGGAGAAGATTGTTGGTCCTCCTCCAAATTTCAAAATATCTGATGAGGAGACACACACACCAAGCAAGCAGTAGGTAACAGGTGTTAATATGCTTTCCTTACTTGCAGACTAGTAAATTATTAATTTAAAAAGCAGTAGCACTCTCCTAATTAAGACCTTAAAATCTAATTGATTCATCAAAAACCTGAACAGAAAGGGAGTGGTTGAGAAAAATTAGGGTTTGTAATGGGTTACAACAGGTTCCACAGAATTACTAAAACAACAGCATAAAAAAGCACATACCCGCAGATTCAGCATGTTTTCAAGTTGTCTTAGAAATTGCAGAATCAACTGACACTGGCAGAAATTCTAATAATTTCTCTAGGGAAAATTCTCTAGTATGTAATGGAGAATTATAGAAACTAATTCTGCGGCCCAACAAAAAAGAGAAAAAATGGATGGTCAAGATGGTTAAGAGCTACTAGGCATTTGAACAAAGTTAAAAGCTTACCGTCTAGATCCTGGGAGGTGTCTGGAAACCTCAAGCTAGCTTTTTTCTTGTACCTAAAACGTAAGCAATATACAAGCACAAGTACTATTATGCAAACAGTAATAGCAGTAATAGTCAATGCTATGGCAAGTGCAACTCGCTTAGTAGAAGATTTTCCTGTACCCACCACCCAACAACACCACAATACACCGTTAAGCTAATTAACTGAACTATAATCGATTAGGTTTTAAGGCAATAAATTAGGACTTTCAAATCACTAATTCAGACTGGTCTATTGATTGAAGATTCAACAACTTGTGATTGTGTTAAAACTCTTTTTAAAAAACAGAAATATATTAGCACAATTGGAACTCACATGATCTTGTTATGCACACACAGACAGAACTTCACACATGATCTTATGCATAGAGAGTCTGTAAGTTTTTTTCTGAAGTGATGTAGGTTTTTGGATTTTTTGAGAAACCAGGGGATAGGTGGAGGCCATGTAAATTCAAAATGGAAATAAATTGTGTAAAAACTTGGGTCAATTGAGAAAAAACCTGCAGACAGAACACACATAATCTTATGAATAGAGAGTTCATGAGTTAATTATGAACTGATGGAGTATTTTCAATTTTTTTGGAAACTGAGGGATAGGTGGAGGTCACTTAGATTTAAAATTGAAGAACTTGTTTTAAAAACCTATTAAAATACCAAAGAAACCTGTGTCAAAAACCCATGTCAGTTCAGAAAAAACTGAAAAACATGTGTGAAAAACCTACATCAATTCAGGAAAAACCAAAAAACTTCTGTCAAAAACCCTCATACATAGAGAAAAAACCCCCAAAAAAACTTGTGACAAAACCCTACATCAATAGAGAAGAAACCCCCAAAAAACTTGTGCCAAAAACCTACCTCCATCAGTTCAAAAAACGTAGGTTTTCGCTGAATGGACGAAGCCCGAAAGGCTGGTTTCGAAACCCTAGCTCAGTTGAGAAATGAAGGAAAGGCCAATTAGGTAGTGAAGAAGCAGCAGGATTAAATTAAGGAAGGAAGGTTAGAAGTAGTAATTAGGTACCTGTAGGGTTGGGACTGCTGCAGGTGGCGAGGGGTACAACAGAAGGGTCAGCAATGGAGCAGGTATGGCAAACAGAAGAGTTCGTGACATTAAGGCAGAGAGCAGGCAGAGCGCGACGATTGATCTCCTGGACGTACTGGAAATAAATGTAGTTGCAAAAGCATCTTGGCGGCCACAATTGCCAAGCCATTCGCACCGCTGAGCAGCAACCGGCAGTTGGCCCCGTACTACTGGAGGAGCTGGAGGAGTTGTTTATGGGGGGTGCATCAGCAGCAGATGTGAAACTCTTACATAAATTCATCATACTCGAGTTGCTAATGTAATTTTGCCAGCAATCTATACTTGGAGACGTGCATTCTGGTTTTTGCTCCTCACTCGGATCACTGCAGTTGATACTAATTAGAGGTTGCTGTTGCTGCACTGGTGCCGCCGCGGAACTCATCATCACTGCAACGTCCTTATCTGCAGCTATACTAGGATTAACATTAGAAGCCGCGACTAGTACCGCTGCCCCCACCAACAGTACTGACGTTGTTATCACTAGTGCGACAAGCTGCTGCACTCCTGCAATTACGACTCCCGCCGGAGCTGCTGCTCTATGAACACCACCGGCCATCATATATACTCTCGGCCACTTACAGGCCGGCTCCTCCTAGCAGACTAACGATCAACAGTCGATAGAGAGTTCTGTACCCAGCAGCTATACCCACATCAGTAAAGTATAACTCTAGGCATTTTTATTATAAGGCGCCCATGGTCGATCGCGGCATTCCAGCAGCAGCAGCAGGCAACGTCTTTGTCGATCGTGATCTGCAGCAAACCCGGCAATTGTCTATAGCAGCAGCAGCTGGAACATGCATGACTAGCATGATCTGCTGCGATAGTATAAGCTGAATACTCAAAGCATGGAAATATTCTCCACCACGACACAACTGCACCAGCAGCTAGGGCCGGCGGATAGTCAACTAGCTGCCTGCAAATGCATAAAACTAGAATGCATATATACAAACAGTACTTCCGTGCCTGAAATCCTCACTGGAATTAAGAAATGAATCGGAGCAACGAGGAGCCACCATGCTGATACGGGTGGTCACGCAGAGATCCTGCAGCTGATCAGATACTTGACAAAGACGCAACAACAAAAGCTCTAGCTCATTGGGTGCATACTGCAAGAACAACGAAAGCTAGCTCATTGGGTGCATATTGCAAGAACAACCAAGGCTAGCTCAGTGGGTGCATACTGCAAGAACAAGAACAGCTAGGTCATTGGGTGCATACTGCAAGCAAAAACAACAACGGCTAGGTCATTGGGTGCATACTGCAAGAGAGGTGCAAGAGAGAGAGCGAAGCTTGGCGGTGGCAGGTGCAGCAGAGAGAGAGAGAGGGAGAGAGAGAGAGAGAGAGAGTCTCAGGGGGGAAACTTAGTTTGCAGTGGGTGCAATGAAAGAGAGATGCAGCAAGACATGTGCAAAGACAGAAACTGTGCAGTTAGTGCAGCAGTCAATTATTTTTACCTACACTGGTAATAAGTACCTACTCTACCTAGTTGCAGTAGCTATTATTATTCATATTACCTATGTCTACAACATCGCTCAAGTAGTTACTGCAGCAGGTATGTATGTACTCGCTGCATCATCATCCTCATTCATGACTCTTCATGCTCATATCCATTATCACTGCTACATTTATTTTTCTTTTGCTTTTTCCAACTGCATGTAAATAGGGTAAGCATGCCCATCACCAAACATTTTGCATCTTATGACTGAATGTATGGTGGTGACGAGTTGTGTTTGGTTTTCTTTATAACCCACACATGGTCAACATATTTTGTGTTTGGCCTTGAGATAAATTTAAAGCATTTGGGTGCTATTTGCACCCCACTTATACTAAGATGTGTTTGGTCATGGGAGTGGTTCCTTGCACTTCTACAAAATAGTCATGCCCAAGACTAGAAGCCAAGTGTTTGGTCATAGATGTAAAGCAACACAATTTTTTTAAAATCCAGACCAATTCATAGAAAAAAAATCTTTGATAATGAGGCAAAAAAAGCATTTTTATAAAGATTATACTCAAGGACACAACCCAAATGTTTGGTTTAGGGTGTAAAACAACACAATAGATCAATATTTCAATCCATTTCACAAAAGAAATTTGTTTGATAATAGGCATTATTTCATGCAAATTATAAGATTTAGGGCTTTTGGGTACAAACAATATTATAAATGCACAAACATGATTTCAACATTCAATGCACAATAGCATATTTACATCTCAAAACAAAACATGTAAATGACCTCAAAGAGCATGCAACTTGTGCTCGTAGCAAAGCACATTGGATTTTGACCAAACCTCATTTCAATCACAATTTAACCAAAAAAAAACAACATCCACTGAAAAAATCTTCATAGTTTTTCAAGATCCCCTGCCATTGTTTCAATAATGTTTTCACTTCCTAAGGTAGTGTTAGATGAATTTCAATGTTTCCTAAAGTCCCAATTTTCTAATGCAAAAATGGTGAAATGTATTGTAAATGAAAAGAAAATAATTATATAATCAAGAGAAGGGGGAAGGAGATGTGAAAGTAAGAATCAACTCACAAAATTGCAAAATAAAACCAAGTTTACTATATTAACTTGCACTAACATTAACTGGAGAAATAGGAACTTGTTGTGTATATTAGGAGAATTATAACAAGTATTTAAATTATCATTGTCCATCCAACAATATATAATTTCAAGAGTAACAAGAGTTCAAATAGATCTAATTCCAACATATTTTGCATGTTGCAACCAACTAAAGTTTGAAATTCACACCTACAACTTACACATCAATTGTAAATGTCAATTTAATATGGGATGATTTTGTAAGATTTTATGCAATATTTCTCTTATGAAGTTTTGGAAACTTATGCACTTTCAAATTATCCAAACTTAACACATTTCTTGAAGTCTTGGGACGTGTATAAGAAATTGAAATGCATACCTCTTATAGGTCTTGATCTACCCCTCTGCCCCGCCCCCTCCCACAAAACTTATTGGAAGGCTAGGAAGTAAGGGGTTGCCATAATGTTTAATGTATTTCATATGTAACAAAATGAATTATAAAAAATCCAATGGTAGAAAGAAAAACATTCCACTTATAAATGTAGCACAAACAAACAAGTCAACATGAACAAACGTGGTTCCTACTTAAACACAACAAGGAAAATGGACAATCAAAACCTTGAAATAAACAATGAATCCCCTAGTGGATAGGGACCAGTTGTTACGAACAGTGAATTGGTCAATTAGTACTTAATGAAACAAAATTACTTTCCAATGAAATATAAATTCATCAACCCATTTCACATGCTAGTTAATTAACTAAGCAACATGAAAATCAATTAAATTTAAATTATTTAATGTTTAATGTAATATATAATATTATTAATACTTTCATGATTTTCATCTTATGAATTATTGAAATGTATCACTACTTATGTTAAGTTAAGAACCTAACCTAGGTACATAGGCCATGTAATCAACCTTAATAGGCACGTATTTTAAGGAACTACATGAGAAAATATTCAATCAAATTACCATTATTGACCACAAACACACCATTTGTGAAGTCTGGTCCCTTGACCTTTAAGATGGAAACAAACACCCCTATTATTAAGTCACCACATTTATTGTGATAATGTGTTACCTTACATTCTATTTATCAAATACTTAATTTTAAACATTACAAAAACATAACTTTGAAAATTCATATCTTATTGAGACTTTTGGCCAGATGAAATAATTTTTTTATAAAAAAATCAATAATGTACATAATTACATTTATTTCCTTTTGAAAATGTGAATTATTTGAATGATGGTTTTTTGAATATCACTATTCAATAACATTTCAATGATCATTTTTTTGAATTTTTAAAATTAATGCATATTTTTTTGTTAATATAATAATACTACCAATGTTAAATTACTTTGAGTTATTTTAGGGTTAACTTTTCATTGTTCTAAGTTATTTTACCTTACATTATTTATAGTTATTTATGGTTATTTTTTGTTTTTTGTTATTTTTAGTTATTTCACCCTATGTTAGTTTTGATTATTCTAAGTTATTTTTTGTTATTTTATGTTACTAATGGTTATTTTAGGTTATTATAAGTTATTTCATCTAAGGTTATTTTCGACTATATGAGGTTATTGTTACTTTGTTTTGGATATTGAAGGTTAGTTCACCTTATGTTATTATTAGTCATTCCAAGTTAAATTTTCATAGGCTATTTATGACTGTTATATTGGTGGATATTAATGATTATTAATGGCTATTGATAATTATTCTATTGGTGATTATTAATGGTTGTTTTAGTGGTGGATATTAATGGATATTATATTAATGGCCATTGGTGGTTATTTTATTAGTGGTTATTAATGAATATTATATTAATGGTTATTGGTGGTTATTTATTGGTGGCTATTAATGAATATTATATTAATGGCTATTAGTGGTAATTTTATTGGTGACTATTATTGAATATTATATCAATGGCTATTTGTGGTTATTTTATTCGTGGCTATTAATGGATATTATATCAATGGCTATTGGTAGCTATTTTATTGGTGGCTATTAATGGCTATTGGTGATTATTTTATTGGTGGCTATTATGGGCTATCCATAGTTGTTTTATTGGTGGCTATTAATGGCTATTGGTAATTACTTTATTGGTGGCTATTATGGGCTATTAATGGATATTGGTAATTATTTTATTGGTGGTTATTAATGGCTATTGATAGTTGTTTTATTGGTGAATATAATGATTATTGGTAGTTATTTATTGGTGACTATTAATGGCTATTGGTTTTTTATTTTATTGGTGGCCATTAATGGCTATTAGTAATTAATCTATCAATGACTATTAATGGTTATTGATTTTTTGTTTTATGGGTGGCTATTAATGGTTATTAATAATTATTCTATTGTGACTATTGGTGATTATTTAAAGCTAAATTATCATATGTTATTAATGGTTATTAGTGAAATTATTTTATTAATGGCTATTGATGGATATTGATGGTTATTTTAAGTTAAATTATCATAGGTTATTGGTGGTTATTGTTGGTTGTTTTATTATAAGCCATTGGTGATTATCTTATTGGTGGCTCTTGGTGGTTATTTTATTATAAGTCGTTGGTATTTATCTTATTCGTGGTTATTGATAGTTAATATATTGAAAATTATTTTTTGGTATTTTATGTTGTATTACAACTATCAGTGGTTATTTTAAATTAAATTATTCAACTAACTTTAGGTTATACCTTGGGTTATTTAAGGTTATTTTTACCTTAGGTCATTATAATATATTTGAAATTATTTGAAATTGTTATACTTATGATAAAAATAATTTATAATAACATAAAATATAATTACCTTGAATAACTTAAAGTATAACTTGAAATAACGTATATTAATTTAAAATAAACTAACGTATAACCTAAAGTTAGTGGAATAATCTAATTTAAAATAACTTAAAGTAAAAAACCTATAATAAGTTATTTAAAATACCTTAAGGTAGAATAATGTATAACAATTTAAGGTATAACAATTTATAATATCCTATAATAACTTAGGATATAAATTATAATAACTAAGGTAGCCTAAAATAATATAGGGTATATCATTAAGTAACATTAAATATTTAAAATAACAACATAAAAATAAACCTATTTGCCATAGTAAATTATAATAGTGAATTATGTCAACTAATAATAAAACACAATGTTTGCATAGTGATATAATATTGAGAAAACTTTAACCATGGTGAAATCATTATATATATATATATATTAAGGTCTCATAGTGATTTAGACTATTAAATTACACCCCATTTTTGTACTTGTGACATATAAAGAGGATAAAATACTTAGATTCAAGTATGCAAAATTATGGACTAACCTTGTAGAAGTTCAAGATTAAAGTGTTAGAACTTACTCAAACTAGACCTATCCCCTTCAAAGATGGATTACTTGGAAATACATGGTGGTATTGTCTTAAATGTCAACATCCATAGTTAAGAATTTGGCTTGTAAAAATATTTGAAATTTACATGACACGAGGTTTAACAAGTCAAATATGTACCTTTTGTTTTACTAAAATCTTCAAGCATTATACAATCAACATAAGTATAATGTTGATCACATCTAAAACTTGGATGAAAAAGGGATTCAAGTACAATAGTAATTCAGGGTGAACGTTTTGGCAAGAAGGGCCTCATAATAAGTTTACATCACCAAAAATTGGGTGAAATTTGATGATTTTGTTAAAAAAGGTAAATTTGTGGCAGAGTATTCTCTTTTTTGAAACAGTGTCCCTTTCTGCTGAATCTTTGCTCAAAAAGAAATTTATTTTTCACATCATCTTAACAGTAACAAGTGATTCATTGTGTAAGGGTGGCTCCAGCCTTTATGACAGGTTCAAACAAAGTCATTCAATACAATGAAACCATTAAGTAATTTTAGTGCAAGATGGATTTGATAAGCAAACTGCGGGTTCACCCAAGGTGTACATGTCTCTAGCTGTTTGTCATGTGACTCCAACACATTTGTTCCAAGTTCAAGCCAACATATAACCCCCAAATCCTACACCCATCTCTTCCCTTTATGGAATGCCAACAAATTGGGTGTAATTATATACATGGATAATGAGATACACCGACTAAATCATTGAAAGTTTCCAGAAGTTAATCATGTTTTAGCACTCTTTTTAACTTCTGGAGTTTCCAGAGACTCTTCTGGAGTTTTAGCACTCTGATTAACTTCTGGAAAAATTTAACCATTGTGTTTCTGAATGATTATTTCATTTTGAAGACTCCATTTCGAAAAAGAGTATTCCCCAATATTCTAAAAGTTCTCTATGTTCCTTCAAAAAATTATGTTTTCGGAAAAGAAACAACCTTTGAAATTTTCAACAAGTCTGAAAATAATATAATTAGTGCTGAACTTGCCATGGTACTTCACCAAACAAGGGGTGTCAAGTATGGTTTTTGAGGATGCACCTGACATATCTAGTACTGCTTCTGCCTTCAAATAGTGGCAGGGATAATATGGTCTGTACTGGAACACTTTACTTTTGGGGAATTACCCTACAAGCACACAAAAATGGGTTCATATGGTTCCAAATGGGGCTGATGATTTAGACTTTACAGCTGCAAATTTAAAGCTTTCCCATCATCATCAGCATCCTGGGTACAGCCCTCAGTTGTTATTTGAGAATACGCACGCGTTTTGAAGTACACACTGCGAGCATGGTGTGACCATAAGATCGCAAGGTTATAAATTGTAACCGGTTTTGGTGTCTTATTCAGGTACTTGTTTAGGTTTTTTTCCCCCCCTTGCTTGCGGGACAGTTGGTCGTCTATTGGTTCCCCTTTTCATTCTACCGGTTCCACTTATGATGTAATGAACAGTGGGGAACACCAATTGTGCTTTGGATTTGGCCCATGAAGAAGCCATTATCACCTGATAGAATGGTGTTTTGCCTTACTGGGCTGAACACATTTCCTACTTAGGTGTGGACCCAACACCTAGTAAGTTGGCTCTTCTGATTTTTGGGTTTTAGTTGATATCTGAATGGCCATTCTTCAATCAGATATTACATAGCATGTGAACCCAAAAAACCTATTTGGGTCTAGGGTTTACTTGAATATCTGATCGGATGCCATGTTCCTCAATTAGATATTACATAGGCTCGTTTAATGTCTTCCCACACGTAGGTAGTTTTGCCTTATATTATAACCATGGGTTAATGTGATAACCATCGGATTTACATTTCTTGCATGGCACTCATTGTTTTTCTCTTCATTTGTAACTAGACCTTGTTTGCTTTTGTGAAAGAAAGGACTAGGTAACCAGTGGGAGGGTGCTGAATACAGGATACAATCATCCCTCTTGAGAATCTAGATGCTCTCTTTTCATCCATGTAGAGAGTGGTTATGAAATGCTCATCCAAGTAGCAGAGGGTTATGGAATCATTGGGCCAATGAGAGCCCAGTTGGTACCTTATGTTAACTAGTAAGTCACTAAATTGTAATGAAACAGAGGTCCAAGGTTATGGGTTGTAACTTGTAACTCACAACCTGACAATCAATCAGAGTGTCAAAATTCTTAGGAGGAATAGTTATGTGTTGGTTAATGCACAAGGAGTGGGGCATTTCTGAAATAAGTGTCACCCCTCAAGGCAGAGCTGAGGGGCACACAGTTCGAGAATGATCAGGTCTGAGGGTGTTACCTCACATAATGTGCTATAGCATAATGTTTTTTTCTCTTGTGTGTGATACCCAGCAGGTACCCACTGGGTATCACACGGAAAAAAACGAGAACTACAATGATCAACCCAGGTGGTGAGAGCTAAATACTCTCTCACTTTGTAAGGTCCATTTTCCCAGTTTCATGGGTGGGCATGCAAGAGAAACTAAACTGTGCGCAGTGGATGCTCTAAATAATGATAGAGGGCTGTGGCTCAGGATGCTCTTACACTCTCTAATGGGACATGCAAATCCGCCCAAGTAATTTCCATAGATGTTCATGTTCATTCACAAAGCTGAGTATGTAACCTTTGCACAACCTTGTTCATCATTTTCCCTCACACTACCAGTCACAGGCCTTCTATCAACATCCAAGGCTGTGCACAATTATGTGCAGCCGCAAAACCTCCATTTTCAAATGCAACTGTTACAATAGAAAACTGGCTTTCTAGACTTGTGGTACATTGTACGTCACATGCATACATAAAACACTGAAAGATGTTTTCACCATTCAAAAAATTAAGTAAAGTCTAATCTTGTTTGGTGTAAGGTTTGACATTTTGATCATTTGGGTTTGAGGGTCTTTGCCTAAGATATTTAACTGTTTTATCTTTCAAGACCAAACTAGGTATTAAGTCAAAACATTTATGATTAAAGGTTGGAACTGGGAAGACAAAAAACTGTGGTTAAATCTAAAAATGCCTCATAAAATTCTGAATGCTTAAGTATTTTAGCACTCACACAATATGATTGAAGCTGAATCCACATCTAATCACCATAGGGTTGATGGTTAAGTCAATCTCAATGAATGCAAAATTTACAAAGAGACCTAGGTGGAGGGAGTCATCACCAACACCGCATCTAAAGGCCAAAAATCTTTGGACATGTAACACTTGAATAGAAAGATACTTTAGTCCAATTTCATACAAATTGTTTAGTCAACGGGGAAAACATAATTGTCATGATTTTTCAAAATCACCATAAACTCAAGATATTCAACATTGTAAAATTGATAGTTAAAACAAATGAATGAGAAATGATGACAAACCAAATGAATGGTCTTTGTTGGATGGAGCACATACTTAACATGGATTAACATAATTAACATAAATTAACATTCTACATAATTGTCATACAATTGTATCACCTCCAGTGTTTTCTTTTTTGGTGAATTTTCAGAACCTGAAGATATTGTGAGTTTTTAGGATAGTTTTTCAGCATTTTTTGAAATAAAAATGACCATATACAAGCATTCAAATTTTCTTCCATCACTCAGGCAATTTTGTGTGCCTGATAATCACTAATACAAACTAATTTAGCAAAAGCTTGAGATTGAAATTTGAAACGCTATGCACTTCTTAACAAATGCCAATTTTGATATGTTAATCATGCTTGCTCAGAATATATATGTACTGAGACCTATCAAGATTGACCCCCAAGTTCACATATTATTGACTTTCTGAATTGGAGATTGAAGTTAAGTGGTAAATTGAATCACCCACATTTGTAGTAGGTATCCTTAAGCTCTTGAACATCACCCTAACATTCACTCAGAGGAGTCCAATTTCAAATTGTCCACTTGAAGTTTTGCCTCTGCCAAAAAGTTTGTGAATTGATGAAATGTAGAATTAGAAATTCTACATTACCTCCCCTTCCCCTCTACTGCATCCACCCAAAACTGATTTTTGGATGTTTGGATTGTCAGATCTGTATATGAGAGTTCCAGTAGGTAGCCAAAACTATATAAAGGATGTTTAGACATTTTTAATTTCCACATTTTGTTCATAGCCAAATTTGCTAAATTTATTTTTATAGATGATTGTCACTTTGGCTACATCACAAATTTGAAAAAGAAGAACATGGGCATATAGTCCTGCAAAATGACCAGTATAAGAGAATGTGGTTTTTCTCACACGAGAAGCCACAGCTCATGGCACATGTGTGAGATAAACTTTATGTTTTCATTCATTACAATGTAAGACATGTGGTGTTTATTGTGGCATATATTATCTCGAAATGGCAATTTGACATTAGGTAATGGCAAATCCTAGATAAAATTGGCCACCATCTCCCCCACAACTTCTTCAACACTTTCACATAATGCCACATCAAATATCTCTCTTGACCTTTTATGTCCTCAAAGATAGGTAGTACTATGTGCCACATTGATCAAATTTCAATGATTAACTCTCCAAGTGAAATGAATCTAAATTCAGCCTCAAGAAAGTAAAAAGGAGCATTTGTCAAATTTTTTAATTATGTAAAATTTTGCCAAATTCTATATGAAGTTCTAGTAGGTAGCCAATGATGTAGAAGGATGCTTAGATTTTCTTACCTTTCATATTTTTCCCATATTTGGCAAAATCCTCTTACAAACTATCACCACTTCAGCTAAAATTGAAAAATAAAACACTAATTTCAAATGTCGAAATCAATCTTTTTTCTTTTTTCAAATTTGTGATGTTGCTGAAGTGGTGTTCCTGCATAAGACAAATTACCCAAATCTGGCTGTTCAAAATTTAAAACACTAAGTCTATCTATTTTTGGGTTATTTATTAGAACTTGATACATAATTTGGAAATTCTTTAAATTTTAAAATTTGGTGACTAGAAAACCCAAGAAACCCTTTTATTTGCCATTTTGCAAAAAAATAAACAAAAAAATTAGCCATTTTTTCCAGAAAGAGGATTGTACCGATAGCAAGGGCCCTGTCTTTTGTCTCCAGGATGAGAAATTTCACCGAAAGCAGAAACTGGTCCCAACTCCACCATGTTGATTGCATACCTTAGTTTTGGGTCAAAAGTTTTCAAATACTGGGGGTCCTGAAGCAAGTTTCTGGTGGAGTATTTTTCAATTTTGCAATCCATGAAGCAAACTTGATTTGAAATGGATTGGATTCCTCACAACTCTTTGAGTTTGATTTGTTGAAATGCTCAACATGCTCAATTTGGAGCTGAAGTTTTCGTCTTTCAACTCTGATCTTTGTCACTAAGCTGAGATTGCATTCAGCTGACTTATAGTATGAAGGGTTTATGAATGTTGTTCAGAAGAGTTGTTGTCTTTGGGAGTCTCTACCAGTTTGCATGTGGGGATGCCACCACACACAAATTGCATCAAGAAACTGAAACTGTTTATGTACTATGGAATGGTCAAGACCCCTGTCCATTATGTTGGGTCAGGCACCCATAAGCTTGTTAGGACAAGCTAGCATTAGTTGCCCAACATAATGGGCAAGGGTGAGGCCATTCCATGACATTAAGGTCTGGGGTAGCAGATTCAATGAGTTGAGTACAAAATTCATGTTCAACACATAGGTTTTGGTCACTATTATGAGTGTATGAGCATCACTGGAAGATTATGTAGTATAATGTGATCAAGAAAATGACATAATCTGCCACCCCAGACCTTGATGTCTTTAAACAGCTACATTATGATGTCTCTTGGGAATTTTGTAATGTTGCACAAGTTGAGATTACCCATAAGACAATTTAGTCAAATTTGACTCAAAACAAAACATAAAAGTAAAAACATTTAAACATCTTTCTATATTGTTCACTACCTATTAGAACTTGATGTCAAATTGACAACAAAATTTGATTAAAAGTTGCCATATTTGACAATAAGAAGCCTAAAGGAAACACTCAAGTTTTTGGGTCTTTTCGAAACACAAATTAATCAAGAAAAAACACATTGAACTTTTGAGTTCTAGGATCGAAAAATGGACAATGTCATGCATTACAAGATCAACACTCAACACTATTGAAACTAACAAAGTCATACACATGAAAACATGCACACAAATTTTAAAAACTCACCTACAAACTACGAGAATCCTAGTTTAAAACACACAAAACAATCACATGTTAATCATGCATGCTTTGGAATCTCAAAATACAAAATATGAGACTCCAAAGCTACACCACAGGGATAAACCCCCTAAACATTAAAAAAAAATCAAAACCATGTTCACACTAAATTAAATTTCAACCATGAACAACAAACTATAGGAAACTAATGTCCTAGAACAAATACTCAATAGTTGTCATGCACTACAAATTGATGCCCAACAGTACTAAAATTAACAAAGTCATACACATGAAAACATACACGCAAATCAACCCCTTGGATTGGGTAAAATTCCACTTACATTAAATAATCAAACCTATGACCAAATACGACATAATGTGATAAAGTAATCGATGAAAGGAGTTTGGTTCCAAACATGATCAAACATAGGCTAGGTGCAATATATATGAACCCCATCATTAGTCTTCTAACTAAAATCCTTTATGTTTAGCCAAATTACAATCTTCCCTTAATCATCCACTATCCCAATCGATAACGTGTTTATGTCTTGGTATTGAAACATAACACAAAACAATAAAATTAGTTTATTCATTGCATCATGAGCACATTTAATCACTTGTTGGAACCTTAACAAGTGGTTGTGCAAAACGACCCGTACCTCATCCCTTGGAATAACAATTACAAACTAACATGGTTGCTAATTTGGCCATCGACATGTGAAAGGTGACAGGGTGCACAATTTTGTAAATGATTTTTCCATACTTGACCATCCCAATCTTCCAACAACAAAATTCTATAAGGTAAAACCTTCTTCACACGTTAAAAAACATAACCAACTATCACATGTAATGTGGTAGGTGTTGTTTACTACAAATAACATAATCTCAGGGTTCAAACCTCCCAACTTTAGGTCAGTACCCACTTCCATGGATAATGGTTTTTTGTAATGTATTCCAATTTGTATGATGGCCAAGTTTTCCATTGCCATAACATGACTATTTTGAACAAGGTTGCATGTTATTCACAAGTTTGAACCAACACATCGGGATCACCAAAATTAACAACATTCCAACCACATCCTTACAAATGGATGCTAGTAATTAGGGTTCACACCCAAAAAAAAAAATGTAAAGGGAAAATTATGCAAAAAATTTTGTTTATTGAATTGATATCCCATTGCCAACCATGGCAACTATGTGTCCCAATTAGTTCTATGCCCCTTTTGTAATCCATATTTTTATAAATTTTTCCTCACCATTTGTACCATTATTTCAAATAAGCCATCAACTTTAAAATGATCACAAGTAGTCTTATGGTCAATCAAAGCTTGTTGACACAATTCCTAATTTTTTTCCCATAATTATATGCCTTGATCTATGAACAATTTTGCTAAAGTGCCAAGTCTATTCAAAACCTAGTCCAAAAATGCAAAAAAAGCCCCCCTCATAACTTTTGTCCTAGAATGGAACCAATTTAAACCACTTGCAAAAATGTTCAATCAAAACCAACATGTAATGGAGTTATGATGAATAATTAGGTTCAATGGCCTAAAAAAATCCAAGTTCCATGGATTAAAAAAACCCCTAATTGATAGAGGTTATAAATGTGGGTTGGGTGCATTAGATGATGCACAAACCCAAATCACATGCCATGCATTGTGAAACAAATTTTTGAACCTCCAACTACATGCCTCTCCACCAATATTGGCCTTGAAGTAGAATATAGGTCTAATCTACCCAAAATGTCCCAACTCTTCATGGTCATGTCTCATATAAGGTTTTTTCGCACTTCTATACATGGTACCATAAGTACATGCCCATTTGACAATATTCTAAAAAGGTGTTGTCCTTCCCAACAATATATTATAACCTTTGAAGGACCCAATGTTTTTCCTCGGATGTCAATCCCACATCCAACTCCCTATTTGGATCCCTAAAATGTTCACAAGTCCAAATGTCATCAAGTTCCACCTCTAAATTCCCATAAATGCCTAAAGAATCCATTTGAACTTGGCACAATACCTCTTGACAACCATTTGCCAAAATGTAAAAGAATAAAACAACATGTCAACCAAATATTGTTTCCAAATTAGTTCCCCCATGCCAACGTGCTCTAGTGATGTCCATTTCACTAAAACTTGGATTCCTACTCAACCCATCCATATCCTTGTTGATTATTCTAACCTATTGTTCGACACCAAAACCATATTCTTGAAAAATGAAAACCCATTTTATCGACTTCCTTGTGAATTGTTAGACTCCGTGAAATGTTTAAATAGTTGGTGATCAACCACTAAAGTGTTCATGTGTTACCAAACAAATAACACCAAAATGTGGTCGTGACCCAAATTAACTACCAATCATTCTCCTTCACATGAATTGTATTGGGCCTTTGTTTGATTATTGGACCAACTTTCATCCAAGTGATGACCATGTTCTTCCGAATAAACTAAACACAATGATGTTATCAATGTAATACTTGGTAAAATCCAAGCCTATAAGAACCCAATCCATTGCCCTTTGGCATTCTAAAAGTGCATTCTTCAACCCAAAAGGTAGGAATTTCCACTAATACAAACATTCCTTCCCATTTTGGTCAATGCCCCAAAATGTAGTCTTCATAATTATCACCTTCAAGGAAAGGTAATTGGTGATATCTAAATTATAGATCGAAAGTGCTAAACACCTTGGTTAGGCCAATCAAATAAAAAATCTCCTCTAACAATGGCATGGCATATTTGTCATAATTTGTGTTCATTTGTCAATAGGTCTATAATATCCTCACATCATACGTTTAGTCCAATTGGGTGCATTCATGGTTGGGGTACTAGAACAAGAATCATGACACCTTTTTGTCCTATGGTTTGAGTCTTGAAGTAAGGACTCAACAAAATGAATGTTTTGAAATGATAAACAATGAAAAGGGGATATGTATGTTTAAGCTTTTAACCAAGAAGTGTTATAGTGAATGATTGAAATCAATTAAACAAAATTTGAATGTCATGTTCCAATATAAACCAAAAAGGATTGGAAGATTACAAGATATTTCCAAAATGACATACTTTCATTTGGAGTGCCAAAACCCTATTAAAAATAAAACAATTTTTTTTTTGCACATGGATCTCCTATATTTTCCAAACCCTTGGAATGTAAAATTGTAATTAAGAATCATTTGATTATCTTTATTAATGTAACTTTTTTTATGAAAAGAATCCAATATTCTAGCATCAATTCCATAAATTTTGGTGGTTTATCACACACACAAATTATGCCATCATATAGAATATACTTTATTATATTTGTGGTTGAAATATGGAGCAATTTGAACAAATATTGCTAATCCTATTGAATTTTTTAAATAAAATTACACAACATGGGACACTAATCATCATTTAGGACACTTAAGGACATCTTTTAATCATCCAAATCACAAAAATCACCGCTATTTGAATTTTTAAAATGTGAATATTTAATGAAAAAAGAAAATATACCAAATAAATTATTGTGTAAATGTAGTGGTCATTCAAAGTAATGTCTTGTAAATGATTTTGGGGCAAAACATTCCTTTTGTGTACCCCAACTTTGAATGGACCCAATTGCACACAAAAAATCTTGGTAGGCATAATTGTCACTAATGCATATTTCCCTTTTAAAAGTTCCACCAACCTTGCTTCCAAAAGTTCCTTGTCCAAGCTTTCACCAAAGCCCATCGCGCATCATTTAAGATGTATGGTTGTCAAAAAGTAAAAGTATGATTGTCCAAGGTGAGGTGTATTTTTTGCCCTTGAATTTACCCAACTTCTTGAATCTAAAAACAAAACAATGAACATAGTTATACAACAACTATTGCATCTTGTGTGTTTCACCTCCTATCACTATGGGACCAATTTCTAGTTTCCATGTGTCTTTCATTGTGGGATTAGCCTTGGGCTTGGATGGCAACTCATCCTTGGTGTTTAAAGTTGAAGTTGCATCTTGTAATTACTACAAGTTTAATATGGGAGCGTCCCCACCCCATTCCATGTGCATCTAAAGTCCCTTCAACTTCTTCAAACAAGTCCAAAATATTGGATGCCAAAAATGCATGGTCTAACTTATATTCCCCCCATTCCAAACATTGAACCCTTGTGGTATCCATCACCTTTTCCTTTCATGTATAATCCCATTGTTGTCAAGGATGTTTGGCCCATTGGGATCATTAAATGTGATCTCATGATCACAATGCCCCCCTACATGAATGCACATGTCCCAAATGAAATGCAAGAGGTGATAAAGATGAAAAATGCAAAGTGGTTGGGTGGGAATTGAATAATTGGCATTGTTTGACCAATCATAAGTTAATAATCTAGGTTAAATAGTTAAAGTCTTTGACTTGACCAAGGATTTGACATCTAATGGTTTTTCACAAGCCACAAAATTTGGGTAGTGTGGGTATGGAACCCCATAGCACATTTCCATTCATGAACGTTGGGTTCCTCCCAACAAGAATGCCAAAAAGGTTGTTTGCATGTTACAGTGGACACAAATGTAGTCAAAACTAGATGTACATGAAATATTAAAAGTATCACAACTTTAAATTCATTTATTTTGAAATTTTTAAAAAATTACATTAAGTCAACATGGTTAAAAAAACAAAATCAATACAAACTTGAATATGAAATTACTTCACATTTGTTTCTTTCATAAATATACACCAATTACATTATAAAACTTGCTTGAAATACTTTATTTGGCAACAATATACCATTTTTTTACTAATTTGAAAACTCAACTTCAATTTCATGGATAAATAAAAATTACACCAAATAAATCTATATTCCCCAATGGAAGAACATTTTACAACTTACAAACATCATAATCATCATCATTATTATAACATAATGTACTACCAAAGGCTTATATTTTAAACTTCATGATTTTAAATCAATTTGAAAAAAAATTGATGGAAGATTGTTCTTTGTACATATATACATTAATGTGCAAATTTGTATCAAAATTTTCCAACTAAAAGAAGTACTTCTTAGTCCTTTTGTAAAAATAATGGTTATGTGACAAACAATTACATGTTATATATGTACTCTAAAGGACTATGACATCATTCTTATTAACATTACTTTCACAACATAATGATAGATTAAAATGTGAACCACCTTTAACTACACCTTTTGACCATTGTTCCTATTCTAATCATGTCCCCAAATTTTCAGATTTTTTTTGTACTAAAAATTACAACATTGTGACAATTGTTTTGGTCCATTGTAGCATGCAAACACCCAAAAACCAAAATCGTGCCAAGACCATGATTATGGGAAGCACATACACTTGGAAAGTTCATGATTGTGGCCAAAGTTGCTTGTGGTTGGCCCACCTTGTTGACGATGGCAAATGGTGGTTGATCATCATGTTGCACCACTTGTGACATGCATCTTGAATCCAAAATGGCATTCACAATGAGACCTTCATGTCATGGCACTAAATTATATGCCCATTACAACATATCAAGTGGTGTTAAATTAATCCATAACCAATTTTGGTGGATGTTACATCAATGGGATCTCGTGCACATTGATTATGATTCCATGCCACCACACACCTAATGGAGGGACATTTTCCAAAAGGTAAATAAATGGTTTTTTTAAATGTGTTATAGATGTAACAACATTCATAGTAACTCCCCAAAAAATCTTGATCATGGTCAAGAAAACTATCATCATACTTGCTTGAAAATGGCCTTGACATGGCCAACTAACTATCACCAAATCTAGTAGGCTAGCATCATCCAAATTTCATAGCCCCATTAATGTAATGTCTTGAGGAAACGCCCCCAAATATCCACTAACAATTGTGTATAGTAATGACTCTAAATATTGGTCCAACAATCCCCACATGATGCATGGAAACCTTTTAGATTATGGTGTTGGGGTCCACATATAGGTATTTGTGAAGTTGTTTTGTTGTTAAAGACATCCCTAGCAAAGTGCTATTTATTCCTCCAAACAACTCCAATGAACATACCCTCTTTTCAAGAGGTTGCCATAAAAATAGGCATGGCATGTACTAGAATATATCTTGGTGGGCCATCCAATGGCTACAAAGCCATTTTTACTATGGGCGTTGGTGGTAAACTATGCCATTCTTGCACAACACACCAATGAATTGTTTTGTCCAACTAATCCAAAATTTGTCACAATGGTGGTGGGTCAAATGTGGACATGGCAAGATGGGATGGATGGTTCCATGTCATGTTCTCAAATGGACATCATCTACATCCCAAGTTCCTCTTCAATAACCCCAACTTCCAAGGTAATGTGTTGGCAAATCTATGCAACATCATTATTAGAAATCATATAGCCAAACCACTAGGCATACCACCCATTTTCCAATGGTATGTAACAAAACCACTTTAATCGTCTCACCTAATGGTTGGTCCTACTTAGCAAATACAACCATTGAAATGGTTTTTGTGGTTGATATTCATGTTATTTTCAACAAGTGTGGATTTTTTTTATTCGCTTTGTTTTAAAAAGGGGTATGTGGGGTAGGGGGGGGGGGGGGGGGGGGGGGTCAATAGTTGTTATTTATGAGTGGGCTTTGGTGGTGGAGTTTATTATCATAGAAGGGTGGTCAGTGAATGATAATGGAAATAGTTTGTTAATTTTTTTCCAATGATTAGCAATTGTGTATCAATTGGTTTTTGAATGGTCACATGAATGGTTTACTAAGTTCTAATATGATTGGTTTAGGAGTTATGGTCTTTTCAGTGGTCTTATTTGTGGCACTACATACAATTTTCTTATTTGAATTTGGTTTTGAGCTTGATGTCTTAAGGTGGATCATTATGTTCCCATTGTTGTACATATTATTATGTTTTGAAACCAATTGTATTTGGTCATGGGTTGCAAACTAAATGGTGTGAATATGAAAATAACCATTGAAATTTTGCTCCCTTGAATTTTGATGTAAATTTCAATTCTAATTCTTCAACATGTACACATGTATGTAGGCGACTTTGTTGCATTGTTATGTGGGTCTTAAATGCATGTGTTAGCTTGGATGTGCATCTAACTAGTTAAGCATCATCCTTGGGGTGGGACCTAAGGGCACAAACAAAGGAAGAAATAATGGAAATGACCATCCCTTATCATGGTTTAGAAGATGTAATAGAGAGCATGGCTACTTGAGTTTATAAACTCCAACAAGAAACATAAAAAAGGAGGAGACATTTTAGAAATTAACATTGTTAAGGCCAAAATTGTTCCATTACCATTGGACAAGGTGGACAAAATTAAATTGTCAATATTGGACATAATGGACAAGAGGAAGTGTCATTGTAGGACATAGTGGCAACATAAGGTTGAGTGTTTAAGACTAGTTGAGAATTTGAATTCATATACATGGTGAAAAACCATAAGGATTTATGGGAAGAGTTCTAAATTTGAGATCATTATGACATTGAGGAGTTTTTTTGAAGATGAAAAGAAGCTCGTGATAAGAACCATAAAAGATTTTTTTATGGATATTTTTTTATTACATTGCATTTATATATATAATTTGATATAGTCTAAATTTATTTTCATATCACTTTTAATGTTGCATTATTGTAGATATGGATTTTGGAATTTTTTGTTTTTTGGAATTTATTCTTTGATTTCAACTATAGTTGGTTAACATTGCAAAATTTGAATATCTACCTAATAATATGTTGAACCACATAACTAAATAATAAACCAATGTCAAAATATTAACAATTATCAAACATGAAACACACTTAATTATTGGGTTAATTAAATTTTTAAATATTATTCTTTTGTTTTTCAAAGTAAAACTAAAGGTTAATGAGCCCATGGCTAAAGATTTGCATGTAGTAAGGAGAACTACCTAAAGGGCACAACAATATCATAACCTTTAGAACTATGAAGAATGGCAACCCATAAGTAACATGTCAAAAGACACTAATGACCAAGGAATGCCTTATTGTCCTTACTACAATACAACCTATGGTGAAGTTCGAAAACAATTCCCGTATGGAATCATTTACCAAAGAAAGAGGTTAGCTTGTTTTAGCAACTAGGTCACCATCACATTTGACTTGTCAAAGAGAACCCATAAAATCAATTGGTGCTCTATTGTGTTTATTCAAATGTTGGTAGAACTACCTTAGTAGATAGATCACTAAAAGAATATTATAGTCGTTAAAGGTAAAATTATCCTATTGCCATTGGATACAGTGGACAAAATTGTAATGTCATTAGTGGGTGGAGTGGAAAAAAGGAAATGTCAATATAAGATAGAGTGACAACAGGGTTCAATGATTAGGATTGGTTGAATTCATGTTCATGATGGGAAATTAGGAAGAACTTATGGGAAGAGTTATGAGTCGGTGATCATTAGAACATTGAATAGTTTTTTAGGATAAAGAAAAGTTCATGGGAGGAATTAAAAAAAGGATTTTGATGGAGAAAAACATTTATGTTTTTTTTTTTTTCTTTTTTTCTTTTTTCAGTTCCATATAATCAAAATTTTCTATTTAGATTATTACAAATGTTGTATTGTTGCATATATGGATTTTTTGGGGGTTTTTAAAAAAAAAGTTGGTTAGTAATATACATCTTGAATATTTGAATTTAATAGTATGTTGAACAATATAATTAAATAATAGAGCAAGCTGGAATATTAACATTTACCATGTGGCAAGCATCCTTGGAATTCAAGATTTTATGGACTTTTTTGTTTTTGGTTGTTTTGATATAAACACAAAAAGGTTATGTGACAATTTTTATTTTATCTAGTACTACATATTCAGCATTGGTTAAGAAGTTGTTAGGATCCAAAATTTGAGGAAAATAACTATTGTAAGGACTTAAATCTATATTTAAAAACTCCCCAATAAGAAAAATATTTAATGGGGATCAACATGAAGTCCATGATGATTCAAAGCTTACATAAACTACTTGATTAAATTGCAATTCGACCAAATGAAGAAAATGAAACAAAAATGGAACCATAATTAATGAATGAAATAATGTGGTTTCATACTCTACAAAATATATAGTGCATTATGTCAAGAATACCCAGGACAAAGGAACAGCCTACAAGGTATGACACTTTGTCTACAATAGTTATGGTACTTTAAAAACATTTACTAGTAGAGCAATAAAATGACCCAATATTTGGAAAAACCTATTGTTGAGGACAATACCTCCAAAAGTTAAACCAAAAGGAAGGGGAGACAATGTAATCAGGGTTACCCTTGCATATTTGCAACAAAAAATACAAGATAGAACATAGATGAGTTATTCATGTCCAAGACATGGTAATTTGTTTAGATCCAAGGAGGTATTATGTGACCATGAAGAGGTATATGAAAGGTTGGAGATAAAATCAATAGACAAAGGTTCTATTTGACAATCTACTTCACCTTAATATTGTCAACCCAATGATGACTAGGGAAAAAACTTAAACAATGATGAAGTTGAACAAGCAATACCATAATATGCCAAAACTATACTTGAGACATAATATCTAAAGGAACATGCTTTTACAATTGAAGCAATGTACCAATCAAGAATGGAGATAAAAGTTAAGCATAACACTCCATTCATAATAATAATTAATGCAAGAATGAAGGCATCAACTAGTGCCAATGTCTTACAACACAATGAATATATGGTTAAAAGCAAAGTTGGCAAAATGTACTTCTACCTAAATAACGAGTATGGAGTAGATATGATAAAGGTGCAAATCAAAAACCTAACCCTACACCCAATCATTATAGTTTTTATAGACAAGAAGGCCATGTCTAATGGAGAATGATGTATAGATGCATTGATCAATCATTTCCAAACTCGAATACAAATTGAGTTGGATATGGAGGAGTAGAACCCAATGAGCATGCAATTTTGAAACATTATAGACCTAATACAACAATAGAACTCTAAATAAAACAAATCGCCCTACGAAAAGGTGTGAAATGTAGAGGACTATCTCTGATGTTAGGATACTTCAACCAATCAAACAATCACATTTTGCTCCAAAGAAAGTCAATAAAACTACATCTCATTTTACTTTGAGTTGCGTAAAAACTACAACTTTAAAATGCATGGATATGTGCCAAGAGTATGGAATAGACAAATGGCAAACATTATTGTTGAGCAGTATGACAATGCATCATTTAATGCTAGAATAATTGATATAGTTCCATAGTTTTGTGCGAAACCATAGAACATGGTGTATGGTACAACCACAAAAGTTGCATACTAGAACAAGTATATGCATGCTAACATTTAAAGAAGGATAGTCGGCATCCATAGGGAATTGAATAATTTCTATAATACTAGTGGAAATTTTTCCTTTGCATAATCTAGTATATATTGAACCTATTGTGACAACTCAAAGGAATCATTCACTTGTCATTAAAGCAATATTCTAGCACTTTGCATTAAGGAAACTTGTAGTACATTTTAACCACATGCCTACCATCACATGACATAGTTATGACCAAATCAATACCACTAGATCTAGGAGGAGACCCTCCAAAACCCATAGGAGGTGTTGTAGTAACATTAATGTAACCTACAGTACCTTACTTTAGGCCTTACATGAACCTTTTAACTATTTTGAATACAGTAAAAACTCTTATTCAAATTCTTGTGTTCAAGTAATCAAAGCTACTATCAAAGCTAACGGTGAAACAATAGACGAAGAAATAACAAATCAGTTCAATTTCACATTAAGGGACAATGCATGACGCACTCCCAAGTCCTGGGGTGAACCCACTTGGGGGTTCACCGAAGTGTAGTTGCAGAAAGTTGGGACTCGGAAGGTGCTCTCGACTTCCAACTCTAGAAAGGGGTAGAGGGTCGAGTTGGGAGCCCATGGATTAGACTAAGAAGAGGTATTAGTTGATCAAGCTTGAATCTGCATCAAAACAAACCACAAAGTGGTTAGTTCACATTTCCGATACACCCTTGGGTGTTGGGACAAGCCATGGGCACTTTGGACCACAAGACACACCACAGCCCGGACTCGGAGGAAGCCACCACCTTCCCCCATATAGTATTCTCTGCGACGCCCTGCCAAGACTACATCCAAATGGCTCTTTTTCCCATGACTCCCAAGTTGGAGTCCTGAAATTGTCCCGAAATGGTCCCGGTTGGAGTCCCGGGACTTTGGGAGCTCATAACTCCCGACTGCAAGGTCTAATTGCAACAAAGTTTCAACCAAACTTATAGCCCTCGTCAAGATCTTTTCAACGACGTATTGCACCCTCAATTCAAAGGTTGGAAAGAGGTTGATTCTTGACTTTTTGTGGTCAAGAGTCACGGGAAAACTGCCAGTTTGACTCCTGGCCCTTCTTTTGCCCATAACTTGGGCGACAAATGTCCAAATGGCCAATGCGAGGCTATTTTCAATATTTACGTTTCAAGACATTTCTAATGATACCAAGAACACCCCAATGCAAGGTGTTTTGGGTCCTGCTGTTGAGCTTTAAACATTCGGAAGACCCGGAGGACTCCAAATCCCCACTTTTTCCAAGTGTTGGGCTTCACCCCTACACTTGGCCAAAGTAGGGTTGCGACAATGCATTAGATTGGTAAAATAACTATATGTGAAATCATCCAAATTGTAGATTTGCAAATTTTTAAAAAGCTTTATGTAGATGATATTAGACAATACGAAATGATGAACAAGTATATTTTTAGCTCAAGAATTTGAAGTTCATCAACAAAACAAATGGAGGTGTATTATGAAAGATTATTGAAACTTGCAAATAGTATGCAGACTCCTACGACTAACAAATTATTAATGATTGCGTTTCGATCTAGATTATAATCTTATAATGAAACACATTACAATAACACAAGGAATTTACACTAATGTGTGAAGAAGTTGGTGTTTATGTACCAAAAACACATAGTTCATTATTTGTACCTCAGATTTCAATAGTAAGGATTGTAGATGTGGGCAACTTGATAGTTGCAAAGCTGAGTATGTACTTGTTACCCAATTTTTTGTAATGGGTGGTTTACCTTAACATGTGATAAAACTTATCTAATTACAAAACATGATAGGTGATAAGTCAACTAATAGTTTATAGAACAAGTAGTTGGTAAAATAGGTAGTCTAAATAATAAGTAATTTTAATAGGCAATTTATTTTTAATTTTGAAACCATAAGTGTACGTACTAGCTAGTGATTGTTTAAATGGTTTACATAGATTAGTTGAATTTTGAAATAGCTTGTATATAAGTAGGAAAAAGGAAAAAATGATTTTTTAATTTAAAAATAAATGAAACTTGAAATGGGGAATGGAGCATTTTGTTTTCAATCTTATATAATTTAAAGTTTTGCAATATTGAATACATTTTTTATAGATTTGTCCATATGGTTTATATTTTTACTTTGAATGTACATGTTGTTTTTTGAACATGTTATTAAGAATTTAAAAAATTCAAAAAACCTTGATGGAAATATAGAAAATCGTATCAACATTTGGCAACCACATAGTGGATCAAAATTCAAAGCATCGACATTTAGAATTTTTTGTTACATTCGTTAATTATAGATCAAAATTGAAAAGCACTAATGTTTGCAAATTTTGGTTTGTACTATTTTTTATTGATTTGTGCAATATTTAGGATAAGTGTTACTATTATTCAATTTATTTTGAAAGCATTATGAAATAGGTTGAAGCTAGTATTGTTTTTTGGAAGGAAATCAAACATTTAATTTGTAAAAGAGGTTTTTTACAAATCCTTGATTAACAAGAGTCAATTTGATTTTATGTTAAAAAATATTGCCAAGTCATTTTTAAAATTATTGATTTAAAAAAATGTCAAGAACAATTACCAAAAGTTTTAGAAAATAATTAAATCAAGTTAATAATAGGTTGGGGCAATTTCATTGCATCGACCAAAGACCTTCTCATCAATCTATTTCCATATGACATTTGGAACCTATTGAACCTCAAACAACACTAATAGTTGTTTGACAAGGAAGTAAGCTATGACATGAGCATGGACCTTGAACATAGAGTGTGGAACCATAATTTGGCACTTGAAAGGGACCCAAACACCTAAAACAAGGGAAGGCGAAACAATTCACCAACCCAAGTGGATGAATGTTGGATGATAAAATATGGATGAAATATTTAATACATTCATCATATGCATGGATGAAACTTCCAACACATGGGCAAAACTTGAATTGAAAACAAACACAAACATGTGATATGGCAATTTACATTTTCAAAATACATCATGATTTGTCTAGTGTTTATGAAAGGCAAATTTAGTCTATGACTATGAAGCCAATGCAATTTTTTGAACATGAACATTTTGCTTCCAAATTCCATTGACATAAGTAGTTTTTATCACATGTTGACGAGGCACATGAAAGATATGTGTCCCTAACATCGTTGCAATTCTACCCTAGTTGAATATCTTGCTTGAACAACTTTTTGACTTCATTGATACTTAATGTAGGTTGGTTAATGAAATCATTTGTCTTGTGATCACAAAACATCCTAGTTTTGTAAATGAAATACAAAAGTTTGCAAAGGAAAAATTTTCCTCTTTTCTTTGAACTTGTCAACATTGACACAAAGTTAGGACAAGTGCAATTAAGGGTCACCCCAATTGTCACTTCATATGTTGTAGACATGACACCACCATGAGATTCAATAAGGTAAAGATGCCCATACCTAGGAGTAGGAACATCCTTGACATGCAAAATAATATTTGACAAATTTTTCCTAAATTTCCATTTCCTATCATGGTCATTTCCAAGTGGAGCACAATGCACGACTTTGTTGTCACATTTTGAAACTAGTATGTCATCTTGGTTTGGATTTCCAACCCCAAGTTGTGCAACATGTGCACGTTTAGGAAGACAAAACCCAACTTCCTTGAAGGACACAACCTCCACGTGTGTGAGTTTTGTACCAATTAATCTGGTCACACATCAAGAACTTGAAGTTTCCCCTTCACAAAGTCACAAACATCACCCAATACACATTGATCCTTGTCATCAAGGCAAAACCACATTGGCTTATACCTTGTTCCTTTATTTGTTACAGGTTTGAACCACCCATAAAACACAATGGTTGGGGTGCGAGTTGAACATTAAATGTTATTTGGCCTCACACTTAAACCCTCTTGACTAGATTGTTGAACAATAGATATGTGAATTTTCATTTGTCTTTGCAATGTGGAAGACCTCTTGGTTGCATGTGGTTTGAAGAATATCCAAGGCCTCTCGACCATGGCCACCTAACGTCAATAGAAATTCATGTTGGAAATGGGATTCCAAAGACCCATGTGCAAAAGTTTCATGCACATTGACATAATTTACTTGTTGTGGCATAGAGAAATTCACTTTATCAAGTTGATGTGAATCTTGAGGGAAACCTATCATAGTGTTAAGATTTTTTTAGCAAGATCCAAACCGCTTTTCGCCTTCCAACCTTATGGATTTGCTATGCATTGGACTACTGAACATGGTATTTGCAACTGCTTTTGCAATCTTCTTTAGATCACTAGGTCTATGTGTAGCTTTTAATTGCAGTTGGGTTTGATCTCATTGTGTTCCTCTAAATTTACCCATCAAATGCATTTTATAATGAGTATATTGCTTCAAAGCCTTGATCGAATCATCAAATGTGGCATCAAAAATGTTTTGGCCTTTTTTCCTAGATTGTTGTAACCAAGTATTATGAATTATTTTAGACAAATTGCAAGTAGGCATGTTGGCATCCTCATCAATTGACAAACCTTGTACACATAACAAGTGGAAAATTAAAACACAACATTGCAAGGCCACACACTAATCATACATTGAACATGTGGCATTTACCAACCTATTAAACTTAATAACCTATCGGTTTAAACAAGCAAATACAAACCAATTGGGAAATGAATATAATGCAAAACAAATACCCGACGAGAAAAATTCCCCCATTGATGAATTCAAAAATGCCAAAATGCCAACTAGTGGTTAAGCTATTCAAGGTGAGTCCTTGTTGCAACATTGGTCAAATGCCACCAAGACTTTAGGACCTCAAAATCTACATTTGTTTCATCAAGTGTTTTGGAATTCTTATAATTGTTGCAAATTTCCATATTTTTTGCCCTCAAATGAGGCACTTAAATAAGTTTAGATTAGTGTGAATTTCCATAGACTGAACCCAATGAAAAAAACAAGTTTGTTCTTTGTTGGGCAATGGTTGGGAAGGGTCTCCAAATGGGTCAAACACAATTTACACAACTTTGCAATTCGCTCAAACATTGTTTGCCATGAACCCTTTGAATGGTGGCATTTGAACTCCATTTGCTTTCATGACCGTCACAAGGGCCTTTCACATAAAAACTTAAGACTCCACATCCTCCAATTGCATGTCACATATTGCAACTATCATGACTTTTAACATAGTTTGGGTCATAGACATGGCATGCCATGGTAGTCCAACCTAAAACACATTTATAGTGGTCAAACATCAACCATGTTCTTTGCAAATCTCCACTTAGCTACATATGTGCAACAAGATCAAGCCCATTCCCTTTGCCTTGTGGACATTTTGAACAAATAAACTTTTGGGAAACCTTGTCCAAGGGAAACACTATCTTGGATATAATAAGGGATTTTTCTTTAGCTCAAGATGTTGTCCAATGGGCCATGTTTGGAATTCCCATGCCAAAAGGTTGACATAAGATTTTTGATGGAACCCTAAAAATGTCTCCATCGATCCATGAAGATTGGCCCTTTGTAGTTTCATTGGAGGTGTTTCACTTGAGACAAATAGGTCATGGTTCATAAATTTTTTACTAGTAGCCAAAGCAATAACTGAATTGGCTACACTTGGATTTTGCCTCACCAATTCCTTTGTAATCTCAATTGATTCATGACAATTACCACTTGAAACATGATGATTGTGCGAATCAAAATGGATGCAAATTTTAGTCAAATTGGGTAACTTGTGCACAACATAATAGATATTAGCATTGCAAATGGAAACACACAAAGGTGGTGTTTTACAAAATCTGTAGACAATTATGGAATGAAGAAGAGGGACATGGTTGGGCGAAAATGCATTATCTGTTGCACCAATATCCCAATGGACCTCATTTGGTTTTCCATCTTGCGAAAAAATTGGGCAATCCAATTCCATCGCACAACACAAATGACCAACACAAGCAACTTGCCTAAAATTCAAACCATAACTATTTTTTAACGTGGGTAGTTTTCACCACACACCAAGGGTGGCCATCGTGTTTGTTATCCATACCTTGCATCTGTTTTACCATGGTAGCTGCCACAATTGTTCGAAGAAGTTCAAACAAGATGACTCCATTGAACTCATGAGGCAAGAAGGGCACTTGAACAATTTTGATTTTATCAAAATCTATATTTTGAATTTCACTTCTACACCACAATGCTTTAGTCATCTCCTTCAAATAATCAATGACACTATTACTTGAAGAGTTCAACCCCTTAGGAAATGCAAGGGAAGGGGAACAAACAAGGGAAGGTTCCAAGGATCCAAAAACTTTTACTAGCTGTGGATTGAGGGAGTAAGCATATGCACAAGTCGAATGAATTGCAAAACTTGAAAGGGGCAATTGACTTGGAGTAAATGCAAAAAGTATTTTGCTTAGATCATCTAGAGATGGAGGGCTTGAAAGGGTTGTAACACTATTATGCAAAGGACTGCCATGAATGAAAACAATGTTATCTCGTGAGCGTGTGAGTGTGAGTGTGAGCACATGAACATGATAGAATTTTTTTAAAAATATTTTGATGACGTCGACTCATATTCATAGAATATTCTTTGCCATGTAAATTATAATCTAAAATAAAATGGTACAATATTCTACCACATGGACATGGATGAAATTCATCACAAAAATTCTTTGTTCGACAAAACTTTCCAAATGTATTTTTTTTAGTAAACAATTATCCTTAAAACCACAGCTTGTTCATTCTCTAAAATTTATTGAATATACTAATGTTTGTTAGTGGGTCAGATGTCATGTACAAAACTATACTTGGAAAGGACATTCAAAATGTTCAAGTGATATTTTGTCACTGAATTACAAAACATGCATATCTTCATTCTTTACTTAGACACAAGTGGCATGACACATGACAAAGATAAGCATGATCTTGTTTTGGTAGAAAAAGAATGTAATCAATATTATTTAAGGTAATCTGCAAACACAAAAACCAATGTTTAATGGGCAATCCATTTGCAGAAACGAGAATAATTCTAAATTCATTAATTTGTGTTTTAGAAAATGCCAAAGAATCTTGCATTTCATACAAGTATTTCATATCTATTAACTGCCTCCAAATGCATTATGTGAAAATCCCTTTATCGCATGTCGTACAACTCAATAGTAACACTCTAATTATTCTAAAAATATCACTTTAACACAATTCATTAGGTGTTGTACTTCATTCCAACTCCATGTAGGGAAATGAATGAAAGAGTTTGTTTTGTCACAATACATCACATTTAACAAGATGAGGTGTTGTACTTTCATTTGCAAAAAAGGTCCAAGGAGCACATTTGCGCACTTCACACAAAACAAATCTCACCTCCTTTAAAGCTATCACCTCAAATTGAATGACACCAGTCCCTCCTTGCATTGGCCACGTTGATGGGACAAATGGCCTATCGACATGATATTTCGTTCCAGTTCTTCCAACACAATGAATCAAAACATTTGCACAAAACCAGAACTTGTGACAAATTGGTGTAGACCTTTTCAAATTAAACCACAAACCATTATAACATGGACTAGGTATGCCACAAATTGTTATTTTGGTAATGATTATAACATTGTAATGTTTCATCAAATTTCTTTGAATTGTAAAGCAATGCGTATTCGATGATGGTGGGCACCTCTCAATTTTCCACACACCATCCCCACTCTTGAACCTTGAATCCTTGAAAAGTAAAAAAAAATGCTTCATCTTTAACAATCCCATTAGACTCACTAGCATGAAAATTTGAACCAACGAAACCACTTGACATTGCGTTAACTTTTAGTCAAGAAAATTTCACATGATCATGCTCGTGTGAATTGCCTTCTAACCTTAGGGCTGTATAAGCCTTTCGTTTTGTGGATCTAAAAACTTATTGACCTTCCAAATGAGGTATCGTAATAGTGAAGGAGGACCCATTGGTGTATTTTACAACGATGTTGGCCATTTGTAATGGCTCACCAAATTGGCTTGCTCGCCATAATTTCAATTCATCCTGAGTAGGACCCTTTTCGCATCTTCCACCATTCAAGTATACCCTATAAAATGCACTTTGTCTGAATGCCCTAACATAGTCATTAGAAATCACAACAAAAATGCATTCAACATTTTTTTAGAATTATTATGACCAAATATTATGGAATGTTTTCGATATGTTACAAGTTGGCTCGTCGGCAAACTCTTCTAGGCCAAACTTTTACAAGTGTTTTCAAATGAAGACAAATCATATATTGGAATCATGAAAATAATTAAACAATTTCACATAGAAAATCAAGGTGTTTCTAAGGCAATTTTCTATCCTTCTACTTTTGGTTCTACGAGGTGGCTATACTTGAAAGTACATATGCTCCCGATGAAAGAAAAATGCAAATGTATTTCTAAATGTTAAATTGCGTTTGTAGTTGAAACCAAATAGCTTGCTTCTTATGCATCAATCATGATTTAGAACTAATAAATACATTTTCCAAGTTCAACATGCCAAATTATAGAATCTTATGTTAAATTATCATTCATTTAAACTAATTTTTTCAAGTATAACACCATGTTCAATTTGGTTGCAGACCACTAGTCACTTAAAACATTATTTCTAGCACATATGTTGTCCAAATTTGGCTTGCCTTAGATCCTTAGAAAGCTAACTACAAGACACACCTTTCTACCAAATTTTAAGCTTTATAGCTAAGCTAGTAGTAAGTTATGCCACCAAACCCAAAAGGGTTTTACAAAGGTAGGAAGTTTAACTTGGCTACTGACCACTAGTCACTTAAAACATTATTTCTAACACATGTTATCCAAATCTAGCTTGCCTTAGTTCTTTAGAAAGCTAACTACGAGGTGTACTTTTCTACCAAATCCTAACCTCTGCAGCTAAGCTAGTAGTAAGTTATGCTACCAAACCCGAAAAGATTTGTAAAGTTTTTTCTAGGATTTCAAATTCCCAACACTATCCCCACCTATTTCCATTCTTTCCAAACTACTATAACCTTCCGATCTACTCTCCCTCTTTCTACCATCTACCAAGGGCCACTCATTTTTCTCCTCCCCAAAAATGTTGTGGGAACAAGTTTTTTCAAGATTTGAGTTGAAAATAATGTCCGAAAAAGAGAGACCCAAATCAACCGACTTCATTTTTTTTTAAAAAAGAAGGAGGTGAAGGAAGGTTCTTATGTTCGGAAGCCAATGGAAGGAGAAGGAGAAGGAGAAGGTTTTTATGCTCGAAGGCCAATGGAAGGAAAAGGAGAAGGTTCTATTTCACCTATTTCCACTTTCCCCCCAAACAACTTTACTTAGACCTTCGTTTTTTTTGCTTTGATATTAAGGTTTTACTTTACCACGGTTCTAGGCCATTATTTATGCATTTCTTCCCTTTCCTTGGCTTATAAATTACGATCGTGCATTTTGATGTCATAAGTCCCCCACACATTCATCATCGATTTGATTTGGTTGAATTTTTTCTTTTTTCTTTGAAATTATGGCATCGTGTATGGCCACGTTCTACAGGCCTCAAGCTGCGTAAGTGAATGAAGAGCCGGCCCTAGAGTCATCTTTAGATTTGATGTTGACGCAACATCCTCATGATGAAGACCCCGATCCGCGAAAGGTGCGCGTTCGTCATGAAGTCGATCCCCCTCGAGCTTGGTACTACTACATTTCCCTGAACTCTCGCACCCTAGTGATTTTGTTGCAAGTCAACCCCTATTCTAATGATGATCCTGAAATCATATGTGAAGGTTGTTATGGGACTAAAGACATTTCCATTTTCACATGGTCTTTAATTTTTAGCGTTGGACATTATCGTTGGTTGCATAGTCCGATTCATCGAGTGCTTCCTAATAACAAGGCAGACTACCTAGTTCGCACCATTCGATGCATCTTAGATTTCTTGTAGTTATGAATTATCATCACGGTATAAACTAGGACTCTACATGTAGTTGCAGCTCTTTATTGAGCTTCACCATAATCTAAATAAGTGTTCCATTCATCATGAAACTCAAGTTGCCATTACCACCATGTCCCCCTTGTTTATTTAATCGTTAAGTTGTTTTGAATTAACCATATGCTTATAAGGCTTGAAGATTATTTTATCTCTATTGGACCTTTCATTGACCTTTTTTCACCTGCTTCATAAATCCCCAACATCCTTACTAATCATTACATATTAAAACAAGACCAATGTTTTGTTGCACACCATGAATTTTGGTGTTTATTTTTACCCCCAACCTTCTAGAGATTTCTCACCCCTAATTACACCACTGAGGTTCTAAAACTATGGTTTACTAGTTTTTTGTTGAAGAAAATAACTAACCCAACCTATATTGTATTTCATAAAAGAAAACAACCCCCCCATTCAATTGTGTGCATTCAATACCCATTTATTCTAACAGAAAGTTGTTAAAAGCCCTTGCTAACCTCACCACATTCGAATATCCCTAACATAACTTTTAAAAAATTAAGACTACCAGCCATGGCTATGTCGGTATGGCTCACAATGTCTCACATGTAAGATGAAGCCTCCCCATTATCTCACACGGAAGTGTTAAAAACCTAACCCATTATCGAGCTTGTGAATTACACTTTTAGTTATAATCCCTACATAATACCACCAAGACCAAATTGCAACATATCGAACATTTGTTTTTTCCAAAGATGTTGCCTTTTGTTGTTCTTGTAACTTCAATGCAATTAATTATTTTATGTTTTCATCAAGTGATTGAGCCCAATGGAACAAGCAAGTTCATTCCTTGTCAACCATTTTCACATAAGCATATCCAAAATAATACATGATACAAACATCATTCCAATTGGCATGTGCACTATCTGCCATGAACCCTTTAAAATTGGGGTTTGCAAGACCAAACTTGAGCATCACTTAATTGAGTTTTGTCCACATGACACATAAATCTTTTGTGGATTCAAATTGCATGTCACAAATTGCAATGGTGAACACTTTGCAATACATAAACATGACAAGCCATGGTGGCCCATTCTTAAACACGCTTGACATGATCAAACATCAACCAAAAATTCTACAAATCACCACTAGCTTGCATGCGCCTCACTAAATCAACCCCACTTGTTGGCCCATTGAACGACATTTTAAACAAAAACATTTTTTGCTCAACCAGTTGTCCAGGGAAATAACTATTTTGGATATACTCATAAGGAGTCATAAGAAATAACTTTTTGGGGCTATAAAACAAGATATTTTCTCAGCCAACATTAGATCTATTACATCTACACCATCTGGGGCTAGTTGTGGGCGAAGAGGGATTCAAACCCCGACACCATGGTTCATAGCCACGTGCTCTAATCCTTTGAACTACATGCCTCACCTCCACTAGATTTGAATTTATTTTATTTTTTTGGAGCCCAAGGCCCAAGCTACATTTGTAGTCCATTCACGGTGAGTAATGAAAACATGAGTTGTCAAATAAAGCATGATATTGGTTTGGGCTTATAAAGAATGATTTAAAAAAGAGTATGTTATCCATGGGGCCTCTAGTACTAGCATTATGCTTAAAGGATACAATGAGGTTTTGAATGTTGGGAGAATAGAGGGGTTAAAATTTGTCCATCACCTTGTCAAGTTTTTCACCTTGAAGAATTTCCACAAGGTCCTTCACTAAGTTTGGCCACTAGGTTTAAGCATTATTTTAAGTCAGTAAGTTTAACCATTACTTTAAATCAATAAGTTTAGCCACTAAATTTAAGCATTATGTTTAGCCATTATTTTAAGTCATTAAATTTAGCCATTAAGTTTAACCATTAGGTTTATCCATTAGTTTAAGTCACTAAATTTAGCCATTAGTTTAAATCATTGAATTTAGCTGCTAGGTTTAGCCAATATTTTAAATCACTAAATTTAACTATTAAGTTTAGCCATTACTTTAAATTGCTAAGTTTACCCATGATAGTTATTACTAAAGCTAGTGCATAGGTTGGTAAACCTCTAAAACCATTAAACTATCCTTGTCAAATTTGTTGCCACAAATTGACGAACTATTTGAAGTTTGGTGAAATGCAACCCATGTTCAAAGACAAAGGAGGTAACACTATAGAAAATCAACTTGTAATTGAAATAAAAGTTGCTTATGCCTTAGTTAGCATGGTTGATGTTCATGTGACTACTTGAAGTAAAGCGACAAAAGAATAGGTGTTCAAAGATCAAAGACAAAACTATAATGACTTTAAATAAAGGAAAAGTTAAGGAAGTCTATGGTGGAAACCATACATCATATGCATACAGATAATCCACCATTCAACATACCTTCCATTGCAATAGGATAATGGCATGGACTACAATTGGCTAGGATGTCAAGTTCAAGAAAACCTACGAAACCAACAAAATCATAAGAAGTACCTTTGACCTCCCCAAACAAATTCATATCTATGGAAAAGATCTTTTAAGATATTAGGAAATATATGCTATAAACTAATTTTACATTGAACCTTGGACAATTATTCAAAATTCCATTGGACATGCATAAACATTTGTGGTAGAAATTGAAATAAAATAAATCATAAAATAATATTAAGCCCATTATTGACAAAATAACTATGTCCATAATACTTGATATTGGCACAATAGTAGTTGCTATAGATAATCACACGATTATTATCCAAGTATAGATAGGAAAACCATTATTGATGATGTACTCTTGGATGGATGGTGAAGGGTAAATATCATCGTGCTGAACAACTAATTTAAAATTAGCTTTGGATTACTTAGACCTAAACCTGCACCCGACAATCTACGAATGACATATCAAACTAGGAAAAAACCAATAGGATTGATTAAAAAATTGAAGATGTATGTGCATGGTATACCATGCATAGCCACTCTTACAATTTTACAAAACATTATTGTAGATTCTAATTATTCCATGTTGTTGGGTAAACCATGGCTTAAGGATGCCAAAGTGGCACATGACTAGGCAAATAACAAGATTACAACATAGGGGAATGGTTTCATTATAACTATAACAATGACAAAACATTTGGGTGCTAATATGAAAAAACCATAAGTTTTAATGTGCTTTAACTATCATAATGGCATCATAAATAAGGAAGGAGACTTAATGTTTGCAATTGCACTTGAATTTTTTTTATTGGTATAAATAGTTTACCTTTAGAAGCTATAGTTTTAGTTGAAGTTAACACAATCCAAGTTGAAAGAACAACAAGTATCGCAAATTCTGGTGTAAATAACAAAATAGACACAAAATTGATTATGAAATAATCATTAGTAAATAATTTGAAGTAACTTTTGAATACAAGGTATATCTTGAGATGTATTTTATCACCACAACTAGGTCATATAGAGATAGATGAAACATTAGTGAACGTGAAAGTTTAAGAATTGTAGATTATAGGATGGACCTTAACGAAAGACCAACAATGCATGAGGATTAACCTAGGAACAAAGGACAATCCACAAATGATTAAGGTTAATGCACAAATGGTTCAAGAGAACATGAGTTCATTAAAGGACTTGTTGATGAAGTATATGGACATTTTTGCTTGGATTTATAAAGACTTGATACCCCCATAATTGGCACAACATCATATAAAATTGGACACATCAATTCCATTGGCACATTACGTTAGGTATAAAATGAATCCAAACTATGTTGCATTTGTTAAACAAAACATACAAATTGTTAACAACAAGATTTATACAACATGTAGAAGAAGCCACTTGGTTGTCACCAATAGTGGTAATTCCCAAGAAGAATGGAAAATTCATAATTTATGTAAGGTTAAAAAAATTGAATGCAACCACAAATAAAATCCACATCCATTAGCTTTTACATCTAAGGTACACTTGTAAGGGATGATGCATATTTTTTCCTAAACGAATATTTTAAATATCACGAGATATTAATAAAACAGATACAAGACCACCTTTGTAACACATTGGGGAGCCTTTACGTGGGTAATTATGTTGTTTAGAGTCAAGAATGAACCTCTAACTTATCATAGGGTAGTGAATAGAGCCTTCAAAGATTATTTGAAAATAATTCTAGAGATTTTTGTAGATGATTTCATTATATACAATGACATGGATATTCATTTGGATAAGCTTAGACTTTGTTTTCAAGAGTGTAAAAAATTTGGGATTAGTTTGAATATAGATTAATGTGCATTTAAATATTACACTTAATTTGAAAATAAAATTTAATTATGAAATGAAAGTCAACTTAATAATGTGTATGTTCAATACATGCATAATTTATTACTTATACCTTGATTCAAATTTTATTTACAACATATTAAGTGATGATACACAATTAAATGGTTTTTGGAATTCAAATGTTCATTTTAATGTTGGGTTATTAGATCCATTTATTTTTTAATTAAAATTTTATTAGCAATATTTTATTATTTATTATTGAATTATAATAATGATTATAATAGTTAGTAATAGTATTTAATAAATTATTATGTAATTGTAAAAATAATTAGTTGAATACTACTATTATACTTACAGAAATATATATTTATATATATATTTCTTATTTCTTATATTAGTTCATAATAGTTATAACAAGTTAGATAACAATATGAATAACAATAGTTATAAACCTAGCTTAACTAGTAGCTTATTATTGTTGTTGTGATTCTAGGGAATTACTAATTATGATCACAATATAATGATTATTTGTATTAAAATATCATTAAATGTATTACTTATTTTTATGATTTAGTTTTTTTTAATGAAATGTTAATAAGAAGTTATAACAAATTAATAAAATTTCAATATTGAGAAAAATATTAGTAATTAATTATCCAATAAATAATTATAGCTATTCATTCAAGATTTATAATTTTAAACTAATTACCATATTATTTAATAAATTGTAATAATATTATTATTTAAATAATAATAATTATACAATTAAAAATGGTTGATGAATAATTCCTACAAATAATTTAATGTAATTAGCTAGACCTAGGCTTATTAGTTTAGTATAGGCCTAACTAAGCTTAAAATAGTTTGTTATTTTAGTTACAACTAAATTACAACTATGAGAATTGCCATTAGGTTGCAACTAGGTGACAATTAAAATGTTTATCTTGTATTATTTGGGTTCCATTCTAAGAATCCAAATTATATAAAGGAGTGCACTAGATTTGTAGTTTAAAAAATCATTTCCTAGTTGTAAAAATGTTTTGTGACTACACTTGTTCCTTTCAACTACATTTTTTTGGTTAAAATGTAGTTGGAAACATAGTTGCAAAATGGGGGCTTTTCTATTAGTGTCTACAAGATATGTTGGTTTGAAATGGTGAGCACAGAAGAAGTTTCCATGATTGTTGCATGTAAGAATATTTTTCATTGGGTAGTAATTAAAGAGAATATATTTTCTTCATTGCATTGCATTACATCCCTACTTATAATCCACAAATTGGCAAGCATGTTAATAGTAGATGTCCACTTGTATGAAATGACAAAGGTTTTGGGTGGGTGCCATGTCACTCAAAATTGATTTGAGTGGTAATTTGTGGTGAATTTGGGATTGTTTTTAGTAGTGATAATTCATGTTTAGGCTAATAAAAGTCATAGTCATGGTTTTGATTTAATGTTAAGGTTCTTCATAATTTGCTAATTAATACCAAACATTAAACTTGTGGGTACCAACATATGCATGGAAAAAAAATGATATGCTAACCATTAAGCTTCTAATTTGTTTTCTTGTTTTGTCATGAATTATTCTCCTTTAGTTTACTTACATTGCTTTAATTTTCTCCTTGTTTTTGTTTATTCAACACAAACATGAGTTTTCTTGTTTTTCATGTTCTTTTGTTGCTACTTATGTTATCCTCCTATTTATGTTCTTTAATTCTTGCTTGTGTTTTTATGTTGTTCATGCTATTTTTCTATTGTTTGTGTTTTGTTCTTCATATTCTTTTCTTAGTATTTTGCCCTTTGTTACCTTTATTTTGTACATGTATGGGGTGATTTAAGATTCAAAACTTGGAATTTTATGCTCCCAATTGGTTTTAGTCCTTTGCCTTGTATATATATATATTTGTTTGATTATTTGTTTGAATATTTAAGTGTTTGTTTGACATTACTTATTTGTTTAAGTTTGTTTGCTTGTTTAGTTGTGTATGCTTGATGTTTGTGTTTGTATTGTATATTTATGTTTGTTTATTATTATTTTTATTATAAAAATGTGTTATTTCATATTCCTAAATCAAAATCCAATACCAATATAGATATTGAATCCAAATACGCACCAATTATTTTTCCTTGTTATAATTGTCATATTGTAGCATAGTGACTATGCTTTAAATATGACTAATAAATGCTAGAGGGGGATTAGTATGGTGTCATCTCCTATAAATTCCAATGGTTTTTTTTGTCATCTTATAAATTATATCTAATATGCTTTAAATAAACATATATTCAATCATAGACTCCAAAGTGTTTGGTGTGACAATTGGTGTCAATTTTCTTCTTACCATTGTAGGATAGAGTTTTAACGATTGCAAACACATGGTTGAGGTAGAAAGGATGCAATTAGGTAGTACGGGTGGGGAGAATGAAAATTGAGGTATAGATCATGCAAATTAATAATAGAGGGGGTAAGAATGCAATTTGATTATATAAGTAGCAAGAATGGTCCAAGATGTAAGAGTTTGAAAGAGTGAATGAAAATAAAAAACAACTTTAAATGGTATTGACAATGTAAGATGTTGTGGGCTACCTCATATTTTTTCAATTCATAATGAGCACATACCTCTTAACGAATCAACAAGTTTATATGCCATTGAACTGGATTTAATTAAAATATTTACATGGTTTAAATGTTGCAAAGCTTGAATATACTTTATATTAAAGAAATATGAAGTACAAGTTAAAGTATGACTTGAACATTTCATGTGATGAAAATTTCAAAATAAACCAACATAAATTACTTCCACCTTATTTCTTTTGCTCACATGTTCATAAAAGAAATGTATGTCACCAACGTCCATAAAAAATTTCCCATTTTGTTTTCATCCATAAATATCATTCATCCATAAACATGTAGTAAAATATGCCTTCAAGTCAATAAATATTCTATCTCAGGCATCAAAAAAAAATTTCCAAATATTTCATTGATGTAAACATAATATTAAAAAAAAGATTCAATCTTACTCATTTGCTCATTCCCACCTACTCATGCTCAGGTTTGTAGGTTCATGAAATAACATCCTTGGCTTGAACTATTTTATATTTTATATGAAGCTTGATAACGACGTAATCCAATGAAAATGAAAGTCACGAAGGACAATCAATAAAGTCCATTTTCACTACTGCCCAACTAGATAGCACAAAGCCATGCACTTTTGGGAAAATAAATCTATAAAATTGTCAAAAATGGAATTTTTATGCACTAATGAAAATAAGGTTCAATTTTGACATTTCAAAAGTCCATAACTAACATTTGAATGAGGTTTTAGAAAAAAAATATTCACATCAAAATTTATTTTTTCATGTTGCATCCTAACTTAGTCACTATAAATAATTTAGGCTAGAATCTCATGATAATTCTTCAAATTTTTAGCAATCCAATGAATTAATAAGTCCCTATATTTTAACTTTAAAAGTCTATTAATAACAATGTGTGCATTATTTTCAAAATCTAATTGTATAGATGTTTTCATAATCAAGTTGTTAATTTAAAAACATTTGTTAATTTACAAATTTAATGTTTTTTAATTTACTATAAGGATCCCAACACAATGCGCTTTGCAAAAATTAACATTGTGACATCAAAGACGAGCCATTATACCTTGCATTCACCTTACAATGTGGATTTGTAAGGGGGGCTAGGGTTAGCAAGCTTAGGTATGTTCTTAATATAGGGCAAGTTTGTTTTTGTGATGGCTTTCAAGCCATTAGCTCGTGGGTTTACTATGAATTTATATTTGAGTAATGCTAGTAAGGATTTATATTTTTACTAGCTTGAACCTAATTCAAATATTTGAGTGGGGTAGTTGCAAACTATGGTGGTTCATTTTTTGCGTATTTCTTAACTTTTTACAAAGTGCACTTTATTCAAATGCTACAAATGCATTGTAAAATCATCAATTTAACAAAAATATTTATGGATTAAGATTACCAACTTGGATAAATATATTTATTGAGGGATAAAATTCAATATATATACACCAATCCTATAGTAATGGACTTTTAAAATGGACACATGGACAATAGTTTGGGTTATGCATTGAAATTCAAATGCATTTTTTATTATGATTTCATTTCAATATTTGTTATAAGGATTCAACATATGATATGTGATGGAAAAAATTATAACAAAAACTTTAACCAATAAATAACAATGGACTTTTGAATGATCAGGTTTGAACTTTATTTTGAAAAGTCTTTATCTTGGTCATTTTTTGTGTTTTTTTGTGCACATGCATTATAATATTTACAACTTGTACATGATGATTACATATTTCATTCAAACTTTTGCACCATTCTTTCACTTACATTACCTTGTGAGGAAAAGAAAAGGAAGTGAATAGTTATTAGCTATTGAAATTTTATTTCTAAATGTTAATGAATTTCACATTTTTTTGTTTATAACTTTAGAATTATTGTTGGATGTGAAATTGTTTTTTCACACATTGCCCCAACTCAAATTAAAGTATTGTATTTGTTAAACAATTAACTAATCTCAAACATAAAATAAAATAAAATGAAATAAAACTTGAAATTTTGATATTTGTGAATAAAAATTGGCTTAATGAATCTAAGGTTTCAGAAGAATCGGTTGTAGGTTTCCTTATAATTTAATGGAGATAATTGAATGTATGTTGATTTACAAGAATAATAAGAGGAATTTTGAAGATGCATTTGAACAAGATGAAAATCTTGAAACATGAACAATTATTATGTAGATTTTATGATATTTGAGCAATGCAATTATTTTCTTCTTTCAATTGGTTAACTCAATTGTGTTTGTCAAGTTATTTATAACTTTTCTATATTTAAAAATTGCATATGTTAAAACATTATTCATTTTAAAAATATCGTTTGATTACAAAAACCAATTGTAGAAACTTGTTTGATATTATAAAGTTGAAAACCATTTAAAGTTTTGTCAAAAACTTGATACCTTAGCTAGGTAAGTAAATCTTTTTATTTTTTAAGTAAAACATGCATTTTTTTATTCTTATGTTTGCATACTTGGTGGTTCTTTAAAAGTGAGAATTTTTGACATTGGGTTAGCATACGTAACATTAAATTATCGCTTTCATATGCTAATGGACAAGAATATTTTAAGTTAAATTTTGCAATATTACTTGTGTTGTAATCGATTGTGTTGATTATAATCAAGGAATGGTGGAGTTGGGAATAACAAATTTTGTTGAAGTCCTGTACAATATGTTAATGATGCTTTTGCGAGGTGTAAGCTGCTATAATTAAACATTGAACAACGATCTTCCTAGAGCAACTCATCATGATCATTAATCATGATTAACATGTATCATATCATTTCAACATGTTCACCTTTTACAATGAGTCGACTTCAACCAATTGTTGATTTTCTTGGAACGCCTATGAATTTTTGGATTAGTTGAAACAATATGTGTTGAACGATCCTTAAAAAGATTCAAAGATTCAACATGTTATTTCCCCCATAATCACAAACACAATGATTAATATTTAATATGTGCCTAGTTCTTATTATTGTGACTCAAATGTGGAAAACCAAGATGGTATAATAAAAAACATTATCCATTATTTGAGGCACATGCACAAAAGGATGAGACATGATGATTGATACTACCACTATGCCTCCAATAGTTGCAATAGTTGTGTGTAGCATGAACACATGTAGACAACTCAAACTCCTTGTACCAAATGCTTCATGTAACTCATAAACATCACAACTTACAAATTCTCATTACTCTCAAGGTGTGTCATTCATTTGTCATCCCTTTCTTCATATTTTTCAATCTTGGAAGATGTATGTGTTGTCATAAAGTAGTGATGCAAAAATTTGGTATGTTCAATGTGGCTTTCTTTTGTAAGAAACTCCTCACAAAACATGGTGAAAGTCATATTCTAAAATTATTGGTAACTTATTGGCCATTGTGAGACTTGATTGAGTATAGGGTTTCACTATATGTTTTCCCCCCTTCTTGTCTACCTTCTTTCTTGGGGATTACATGTTTCACTACAATAGTAAACCCTTTGATTTGCACAAGGTAGTGACACAAACATGAATGTTTCATTTCTCCCATGTGGGGTTGTGTAGTTGTAGATACCAATAAACTTCTGCTACAAAACCAAAGAAGATGACAAGCAATCGAACAAGGTTCAAATGTTTTTTGGGGTTCTAGTAGAAAGGTTAGTGAAGTTTATATGATTTACAAGTAGAAATTTGTGATACCTAAAATAATGGATGGGTATAAAAGAAAAAGAAAAAGAAATAAAAATGCATTTGTTTTGGTTATGTGTGTGTGAATGCATGATTATTACAAAATAGAAGATGAGAGGGAAAAGGAAGGAGAAGAAGAGTTTTTTTTTTGTTGGGTGGGTGAATCATGAAGTTTGTTTTATGGTTGTGGGATCCATAAACAAATTAACAAGTTCCAACCATGGTGTTAGGCTTGAGAGTTGCTTCTTCAAGCTCTTTATACTTGGTCAAATTATAAGGAGGGGGGAAGTTTCATGCAACAAATATGTCTTTGATGAATTATGCTTTTGATGATGATGTTGGAAATTTTGAATTTCAACCCATGGTTGCTTATCCATCACATAAGTAAAAATAACATTTGCATATTTTTTTGTTTCCACTAGCCTTTATTTGATGTCAAATTTAGTTTTTTTTCTCTCCAAATGCCCCTTGGGGGGACATTTAATGTAAAGTTTGGAATCTATGTGCATCAAACGACCATTTTTAGGGGAGTACTAAATAATTGTCCAACTTGTTTTTTATTGTCCTATTATTTTATTTTTCTTCTAATATATACATATTAAAGTCACCTTATATTAATTATAATCCATTATTTCAAATTTTAGATACCTTATATTGTAATTAAATTGATTATTTGAATAAAATATACCCTATTCGTAACTAATTAACTTATAATTTCTACCCATCAACCAATATATTGCACCCTATATTTTCACTCAAGTATTTTATACTTTTCTTTAGTAGTGTCCCCCTTGGGTAAGTTCCATACCAACTTATATGCATGAATAAATTCAATATTATGTTTGACACTTCTCAAAGGACCCACTGTTTTAAGATGTGTATTTTTTTCAAAAAGTAAAGGAACAATAATTAAGCAAATTATATTTCAATTAATCCCGAAAATAATGTGCATATGTTTTGATAAGTCTTATGTTGTAACGTCAATAACTACTTATTGCCACACATGTTGATGTTGAAAATCATTGACCATGCACATAGCTATCAATTGTTGTAGATTGAAAAGTAACGTCATTACAAATGCAAGGAGTAGTGGTGCTTGGAGGCCAACAACCACAATAGGTAACATGATAGCCAAAGCCCATTGGTTATCAATAGTAACAACAACATCAAACATAACAATTGAACACACACCAAACACCACAACAATTGAGACAATCTCAACAATGAAATAATAATTACAAAAATGCCAATAATAACAATAAAAATAACAACTACAATAATGTCAACAATAAATGCATGTTTCCATACCTAGTTTAGATTTTTTCTTCCTAGTTTATGCATGCAACTTACGTACTATTCCTAATGGCCCTACATTTGTAGACGATATTACATCTGTAAGTTGAAGGAGATTTTCCACAACTTTTGACATTGGAAGGGTTAAATCAACATCAACATTTTCTTCCACTATTTTTTTTCAACTATTATTTCCTTGAAAAATAGTGTTATAGTGTTGGCTTCCATAGCTACTAGCTGAATTTTAGGTAAGAAAGTCCCATCCTTTGATAATTGTTGTTTTCATAGCTTCCACATTTGTCCATGTTTCATGTAACCATGGCTAGTCACAAATTCTAGGTTTTAGGTTGGCCATTTTTGAAGTTTACTTTTGGTTTTTCCCATCATCAATTTGGTCTTTCATTGTTTGAGAAGTCCAAGAGTTAAAAATGAACTTTGAATGCATGTTTGAGTGGTTTCTACAAAATCACATTTGCTATTTGAAATTCATTTGTGCAATTAGTAGGAACAAAAATCAACAAGATGTTTGCATGTTCTTTTTTGATCCAATCTATAATCTTTTTGTTGATGCGGACATTCCAACAATTTATGATCCACACCATCTTATGTTCCTTCTTTAAACCTAAATTTTGAATTTGTGATTGCAAGTAAGGAAGGAAAATATTTGTAAAAAATTTGTTTAGTTATTTCCAAGGATGACCATTAGTGAAAGTTTTCATTAATGGTGAGGTCCCAACCATCTTTGATGCAAATTTTCTTTCCTTGATTATTTGGTGGAAATATTATATATTTAATGCAATTAAACACAATCTATGGTGGAAGTAAGGCCCTTGTAACACTAGAGGATACCACCATTGTGATTTGTTTTTTATGTTCCAAACCTAATGTTCTCTTGCACATGTTTAGTTCCTTTTGGTTCCCAAGTTTTTCCACCACCATTAAGCACAAGATGGATTCCAATATGATTGTTTTTCACAACAAGTGTAAGTAGAATGTAGTATGCTTTCATCAAATTAGCAACCCTATAAACCATTGTGCAACCTTGAGCAAGTCAATATGGTGGAAATTTGCTTGAAGAAATGGTTATCACATAGTAAATCCAACATTTGTTTCATGAATTGTTTAAACCACTTTCTTGTGATGGTAAACCTTCCACATCTAGGTCTAATGAATTTAAAAGCAATGGATTGTATTGTACCTTTGAAGATGGGTTGCACAATACTTGTTGATAACAATTGGCCAACTTTCCTCACTTTTTCCAAGAGAGAAACCACTTCATCTTTTAGATTGGGATGCTCTTCGAATTCAATCACATTTTGTTTGACATCTTTTTTTGTTGTCTCACATTCCACAACTCGAATGTAATTTTCTTTCAACATGCCATCCTTTGTAAACCACTCTTGCATTGCTCCACTGGTTAATTTTACATATGGACTAAAAACAAATGGTGATTTGTAAGGATTTTAAAAACATAATAGTAGTTTTATTATTTCCATATCTTTTCATTGTGGCAACAATTGTGGTTGGAACCAATTTTGATATTCCCTTCTTTTCTTACTACATTTCAATGGTCTTTTGCTGTCAACAACCTTTTTTATGATATCTTGTTCACTTAAAAGTCTCACAATTATATGCGTGTTTTTTGTTAGTTACATTATAGTTGCAAAAGATTCCTACTTAGATTTAGAATATGAATATAAAATCATTTTTCATGATGTAATGTATTTATTCTTATATCAATGTGCAAGTAACATTTCACATTTGGTAACTATCAAAATATAACCCAACTTTTGAACAAAGACAAAGTGAATATTTTAACATTACATTATAACAATTGTTTTAACATGTTTTAACTTAGCACTATTGATGAAAATAAAATACATATCATTGGAAAGGACCATGGATTACCGAAAAAATATTCATATCATTATTATTTTTTAAATATTGAATATTAATACATACAATTGTATTATTGGAGCAAGATGTTTGTCATTATTTATGCAATGAAATTATGAAATCCATTTCACAATAGAAAATTTTCATTACCAATTGTAATAATTGCAAAATAATAATATCAATTAATAAACAATAATAAGTTACAATTTAAAATTACATTCACTGAATTCAAGTTGTAACATAGTATCATCAATAAAATGCATTACTTACAAGTTAGTTACATTTAGTTGCACATATCTTCAATAAATATAAGCTTCCATATACAATGAATTGTGTCCAATGCAACTGCTACAACTTGTTTGGTAACATTCATGGCATAAAAATATATTGAATCGCAAGTGGTGATTACAATTCAAAAATCTAATTGCAACCATAGTTGCAAACCCCTTATTTTCTCATAGTGGTGGTGAGGGGCATTGTGGTTTAGAAGTTCTCAATGTGACAAATAAAACAAAACAAACACACTACATTCCTTAATAGATACATAGAAAAATAATGTGGCCTATGCCATTGGCCAAAATGTGAACGTGACTATGTAATTATTATTTGTGCGAACAACATGCTAATGACAAAGTTCAATTGTGATTTGTAAAATTAATTTATAATGACAAAACTTACTCAAATTTCAACATCTTATGCACCATAGGTCTAAAAATTTAAGAATATCCTTCAATAAATCCCACTTGTCAAGGGCTTTCCATCAATATCAAGAGACACCCAATTTCCCTAAAATTTCTAAGAAAAATTATGCAATATTAAAAAACTCCCACATGTTAGGTCTAAACATTGCAAAACCACCTATGTGCACCCATATTCATTGAAAGTTTTCCAATGACACCAAGTGCATAGCAAGGGGCATTGTAATTTGGGAGTTGTGACAAACAAAATAAATAAACAAAAACAAACTAATGTCCTTAATAGATAGATTATATGATCATGTATAACATGGGTATAGTGCTAATAGTATGGTTTAGTGCATCAACATGTTTAATGCTCATCAACACAACACAAAACTTCAAGAGGTTGAAAAAAATTAGGGAAAATCAATCAAAGATTGTCTTCTTTGCAAGTCAGCCATGCTTACCTTGCCTTCTATTATAGTCTATACTTGGTTCACAAACATGAACAAAGATGTCTACTTAGAGTGTTCATGGCTAAGTGCCTACCACTTCAGCGATGAAGCCTTCCAAGTAATTGACACCCATGTGAACCATTCTTCCATGTGGCTTCAACTATAATTTATGGGAGCAATTTCACTTGTGATGTAGGTGAAAATTCTTTCAGCAAACCTTCAAACATGCAGTAGCGTAGGGAAAACACAAGCTAGGGTAGATCAAAATCATCAAAATGAACCTTCCATTACAGTTCAATCCTACACAAGGAAAAAAGGTGAAGGCAACTTTGTGAAGGGACACAATCATAGATGTATTGAGAGATCATATGAAGCAGCCCACCTTGCAAAAGATTTGGTAATATGGGCAGACCAGCAAGAGTGAGAGGGTTCCAGTGAACAGTTGAGCTGTTTGAGCATTGAGTTTATTCACAGTAACCAATGCACTTGAATCAGCTACCAGACATACCCAATTGATGCGGAGCACTAAGCTTATGGGGGTGATGGCACACATAAGGGGAGGAGTTATGATATTCAGCTGTGAATATCGACCGTGAATGTGCAACAATGTATTTATGCAACAATGTATTTAGAGAGGAGGTACAAGAATGTCATCAGACAGCTGAAAATGTGATATATCTAGGTAGCTCTTGTCCAATGGCTTGTTACCACGTTATCAAGACACTCCCTACAGTCAGTTATGACACCCAAAGTAGTTGAGACTTTACACATCTAGCCAGGAGCCCACCCAATAACTTGCCCCAACGATAAGCATTTCTAGATTGGGAGAGTAAAGCGCGAAGGCAGATGCCCCCACACATGAGCATTTGTATGTGAGCCTCTGTACCAAAATGTCTGCCATGTCCAAGTTATTTCCTCAACTGCAGCCATAAACATGAATCCTGGACAATGTAGAGAGTGAGGATGAATTGAATGTCGCCACATGGGCCGATCGGTATTACTCACCAATCAAAGGCCAAACGTTTTCTAACCCAAACAATCTGTAGGTACCGATTGCTACATTGAACTTTTTCGTGCACTTTGTCGGAATATAATTACTGAACCATTGCTCAACGATGATTTAGTGAATTGCCAGAATTTCTGCTACATAGGTACTACTTTTTTTTGGCTCGGCTGCTTGAGAATGAAGCAGCCTACAGTACACTCACTTCACACAAGGACAGTTGTCGCTTGTGAGACAATCAAGCTTATTACCTCCTCTCCTTTGCTCTAGACTAGTTTTTAGTGCATCTGAAAGTGGGCAACAGTAGTGTTTTTTTCATTTTTTTAAATATTGAATATTTTGATTTTAAAAAAATTATAATTTCCAGTAGAAAAAAATTCTAATTTTTTCTGAATTTCTTTCGTTAGAAAATGACAAAACACTGGTGGGCAATATGTAAATATTGTTCACTTCTTCCAAAGCTTTGCAGTGGTTTCGAAACACTGGTGGGGGGGGTGGGGGGGTGAGGTTTTATGCTGGAGTTCTTGAGACTTGGCATATGAATTCTCATGATAACTTACCCAGCATTTTGGATAAACAGCATGACTCAAAAGCTTTTATTCCTAGTGTAAGCTCCAACTTAAGGGTTAGTACTTTTTGTTGAGGAAGGGGGGAACAAAATTCCTACCAACTTCGTCGTTTAGTAAAATTCAAAATAAAACACAATAAATGATTATTTGGTTCTGAATTCTTGGTTGCCATGAGCTGTTGTTAATTCCATGGGGTCTTTGAGTTAGGCCTCTGAAACTCCACTAGAGAGTCCCAAGACGACATTATCCACTTCAATCATGTAAGATTCCAGGTGGACTTTTCATCCATTACCATCGGCTTGGGTAGTGGTCTCTAGCCACCCTAATGTAAACCCAAAGTAAGAGTCCTCAGCTCTATGGGCCAATGAGTGATTTGAGATTTCACTGCACCACTGCCCAACTTCTCAAGTGTAAACCGCCCACACACTCTTTGTATTGCTAAAAGAAAATCTTTTGAAAGTTACAGGGCATCAAAGTAAAGAGCAGATCAGTTAAGTACCTTATGGAAAACTCAAAAATTCATCCATGACTCTCTCTCTCTCTCTCTATGTTTGTATCTTTGTTACAACCATTGTTTAAGAACTTCTCATATAACCATCCAAGGGAAGAATCTCAACTCTCTGATTGGCTGTCAGGTCGTGAGTTACAACCCATGACCTTCAACCTCCATTTCATTAGTGACATACAAGTTAGCACAAGGTACCAGCCTGGGCTCCCATTGACCCAATGGTCATGTAACCCTTTGCTCCATTGGATGAACATTTCATACTTGATCTAGGTATGGATGAAAGGAGAGCATCTTGATCCTCACAAGAGATGGTTAGATCCAGCAACCAACAAGAGTGGGCTGGGTATGACAAATAGTTTTGAGATGTCCGCATCTCAACTATATTCCCAGTAACCAGTGCCTTCTCAGTGGTTACCTGAACCCACCTCAACTATTCCCAGTAACCAGAGGCCTCTCACTGGTTACCTAGTCCAAAACATCAAGGTTCATCTTGCTCGATAAATATGTGCTAAGACGAATGAATACCTTGCTTCATGAATGTCACAAATTACTGACAATCCTGAAGAGTCTGGACTAGGAAGAGGCTAGCAGCACTGTCCAAAATACAGAGCTCAAGTAATAATGAAAGAGTGGGCGTTGGGCCTGCCTGCCATTGGCCCAAGTATATTAAAACCCTCCTGTACATTTACCCATCCCAATACTATTCCAGTTGCAGTGAGCCTAACTTCAGAATTCTTGTGGCAAAAGGTGAATTTTAATTTTTAATAAATTTTCAGCATGACAATCGCTCTAAATTGAATAACTTTTCTTCAGTTGGTCTGAAAAGTGCCAAAGGACAACTGGTATCCTATCTCAATATATTGAGATAGTCACTGACAACATGGATAACAATTGTACCCAAATTACCATAGTACCTTGGCCAATTCGACATTAATTATATTATTTTCAGAAATGTTGAAATTCTCAAAAATTATTGTGAAGGATAATAGTGAATATTTAGCAATATTCGATTTGTTGAAATGAAAATTTCAAAATTAATTAGTTATTTGATGGACATGTGTTGAAATGGTGAAGGTACTATGGTATTACACTGAACTGGGGAAATAATCCACACTTTGAGGATTTTGGGACATTTTGGAAAATGAAATGCTCACTCCTGCAGATGTTTCGTTTCCTGAAATCTCTCACATGAAGTTTTTTCATTTTCCCCTTGTGTGATAACCCATCCAAATACCCACTGGGTAACATTGGGAAAAAACAACAATAATTTTCTTTCCTACTGCACTGCACTGCATTGGGTAACCTCACAATTGGTTTTCCCAAAATAAGTGCTCCTCAGCTCCCCTTCAGGGGGTACTTGTTTCAGGAAGGCTATGCTCCTTGGGTTTAAACCCTAAACCCTAAACCCTACATGTAAGTAAGTCTTATGATTTCCTCCCTTTCACCCTTGTTGCCTGCAAACTTTACACTTTATTGTTCTAAAAGAGTGGATATCTCACTTGACTTTATATCCAATAGTGTGGCCTATGTAAGTGGGGCAAGTGTGAGCTGGGTATCAACTAATTTCTCTTTCCAAAACCAGTTATTATAATTCCGTTGAATTTTCAATGATATAGATAACTGAAAATTTAATAGCTCCTACACCTTAGGTCTAAATTTACAAAATCACCTTCCTTAAATCCTTCTCATTGAGGGCTTTTCAGCAATATCAAAAGCAAGCCTCAATTTCTTGAATTTTAAAAACTTTTGATAATATTGAATTTTCAATGACAATAAAGTTATCTGTAAAATAACCTTTACTTTGAGCCTGACTTTGTACTTCGCAGTACTCACTCATCTTCCCTTTTGAACTACTCATAAAGTCCATCAAAATAAGAATTGTTCTTCCAAATTAAAGGTGAACTCCCAAAAGTGATCATCATAGTATTTTTTTAAAAACTAAATTACAATCTACTTGGGTTATGGTCACATAGATTAGAAGACTACCTAAGTAAAGCCCTTACTAAGTTAGGGCCTAGCTAACTAGCTAACTACTCATCTACTTACCCTTGGGCTACCTACCTATCCATGAACAACATTAAAATTAATAAAAAAAAAGGAAACCCAAGAATAGAATTTTGGGTTTCCTTGAAACCAAGGATGACAATCAAAATATGGGATGGGATTGTGCCCAAAAAAAAAATGACAGTGAAAGGAACTCAAATTTCCTCCTCAACCTAACGTAACCAAAAAAAAATCAAAATTTAACCACCTAAAATTTAACAATGAGACTTTAAACTAAATTGCAGACCAAACCTTAATCCCAATAGCCAAATGTTTGGCAAAGGATTCACAACAAACACATAGCATATGCTTTTATTATAAGATTGCCAAAATACAATTTCACTTGTCTTTCCACTATACGAAACACATACATTTTACACCACTGTGAGGATGATGCAACAATCTATAAGTTCCAAAAATGGATTGAATGTTATAATGCTCCCCTCTTTAAATTTAACATTGTCCAAGATATCATCCCACAAATGATGCCATTTTATTGCTACAATCTTCCCATATTCCTTCAACAAAACTCACTTTTTATCCTTCTTCTTTCTAAACATAAGTACCAACCCTTTATCCTAATGCCCATGCAAACTTTCTATGATATACAAAGGTAGAATTCCATTATCCTTCTTCACCTCAAATCAGAAGATGTTCCCACAAAACTTGCTGCTAGCATTCTCACAAAAAGATCACCCCAAAAAAAAAATTCTCTTTTTCTAAACAATTTTTTTTTTCTCTCAAATCATAATTCCCATGCTTTTCAAAGTCTCTTCAGAAAAAAGACTAGACATATTGCTCAGTTCAACTTTGCAAATCATTCATATTTTTTCATGTTTTATGACATCGTTAGGACTTGGATGATTCCAAAACCTAGTTAGTTCTTGTCATCATTTTCATCTTCTTCCCACTTCATTAAGAAACATTACAAAGTTGGAAAACATTGTTCTACACTAAGAGAAGGATTCTTCTCACATAAGTGGAAGTTGAAAAGGATACACCCCACTCCTCTGAGAACGTGCCATCCATGCAACACAATCCAAAAATTTGCACACCTTCTGATTCTGAAAAATCCAAAGAAAACCCACAACAAAGAAACTTAGCTTCTTGCTTAAAGATGGTGAATTGCCTTTTCATGTACAGGATCCGGGTACTTATTTTAGTACAGTTGCCTCCTACTCCTTGTAAAGGCTAAACTATTATGAAAGCTTCAACTGCAACATGATCATTAAGGACATCAAAATTTTGCCCATAAAAGAAAAACATAGTTGTTGAAGCACTTCTCGCACAAGCTCTTGGGCTGCTCCTTGCATTCTTCTTGATTAGCTAAACGCCAAAAACTCACACAAATTACTTCACAGGTCTCTTGATATAGCATAACTTTAATATTCAAAACCTTAATTTATCCATTCATGCGAATGGATTTAATTTTTTTTTGTCACACTAAGATGATTTGAATTTCCTCTTATTTCTTATGTTTTTATATCTATGTGTTTACTTAGGTATCTACCTATGTTACGGCATATCTAATGAGGATATATTGATTACACAAAGCCTACATAAGGGGTTAGTTAAGGATTTTTAAGTTAGGGGACATCTAAGGATTATTTAAAGGGCTATCTTAGGACAATATAAGGAGACATCCAAGAATCTACCTAGATTATGGGATACATAAGGATTACATAGGGGACTATCTAAGGCCTGCTTTAAAAAATCCAAGGAAACAATTAAAAGACCTACTTAAGTTATTGAATATTTAAGGGTTATTTAAGGGTTACATAGAGCCCACCTAAAGGCTACCTAGGCCTTGAAGTATCTCTTTATGTAACCTGGGCTACCCTATGTAACTCTTTAAATAGCCTTTTATGTAGCTCTTAGGTATCTCCTAACTGAAGTAAGTCTTTAGGTATCCCTGGCTTAAGTAGGTTCTTAGGTAAACTCTACGTAACCCCTTATGTAAGTTTTTGATAACATGTATCTTAGATAGCTTGTATTCTAGGTAGGCCCCTAGATGATCTTTAGGTACTCCTTAAGTAATCCCTCAGGTTACTTAAGTGACTTTCTTCAATAACCCCTAGGTATCCTTTAATTCAGGAAATATTTTTTATAACTCCTTAGATAGGACTGAAATGTAGCTTCTTAATGGTCCCTAGGTATCCCCTACCCTAAGTAGGCCCCTATATAGCCTCAAGCCATCCGTTAACCTAGGTAGATCATTAAGTATCCCCTAACCTAGGTAGGCCCCTTGATAACCCCTAAATAACTCTTATGTAACCTTTAAATAGGCTCATATGTAATCCCTTGTAAACATTTCATCATCCCTATCTTACATAGGTAGGTGCGTAAGGAGGTAGATAGTAGATAAGTAAATACTCCATGTTTAGGTAGGTATAATTAGATAGCTCTACAATACCTCTACAATGTAAGTCGAAACATTACGAAATCACGTCTAGTACCCCTACTCACCGAGGCCTTTTTCCAATTGTTGGAAGAGTGCCATGACTTACACACTGACCTCGAGTACCCGTACTGATCAATGGCTTTTTCCAGCAGTTCCAAGAGTGCCATGACTTTAGAGATTTCAACATGACAAAAAGGCAAATACCTTCCCTATTGGATAAACTCTTGCCGTTAGTTGTGTAGTGGGTTTTCCATTATTTACAGAAACAAAACAAGCCAATCTTTCCCACCTTGAATCTATACTATAAATTCATTACGTTCGTCCGTGACGGAGCTTGGGTCCGTCACAGAAGGTCGATCGGGCCCGTCGTGAGGGTGTCGGGCTGGGTCCATCACAGAAGGTCGACCGGGCTCGCCTCGACACGCCATGGCTGTGACAGAGCCCGACGTAAGAAAGTTGTGTGTGTTTGGTGGGAGAAGGCGACGGTGGCGAGGGCGGAAGTCTCATGAGTGACTAGTGTAAATTGTTTGTTTTGTTCCAAAGGGTAGAGGTTGCTTGGAACTGGGAACGATAAACAGCACGAACCCCTAGGGAGAAAGAGAATTTAAAGAAGAAAAGTGTTACACTAATGAGGTGGACCAGCAACGGATTTCATGGGGACTTTTCAAAAACAATAAATTTAAAATTAAAATTTAAAAAAAAAAAAAAAAAAAAAAAAAAAAAAAAAAAAAAAACTGCTTTGCGCCTTTGTGTGTCTCTCTCCTGGTTTAAAGAAACCGGGGGACTTCAGAGTGTCTGAAGGTCATGGGTACCCACTAGTTGAACAAGTAATGGCAGTTGGGTTGGGTTTCCTACCTACTGGCTTCCCCTCTCTGTTATTGCAAAGGAGACACATCCTAACCTCCTAACCTACTTCTAATCTGCTACTCGCAGTAGCCTAAGTAAGTAAATTAGTAAATAAGGAAGAGTTGTGACGAGGATTTTTGTATTTTGCTATTATTGCCTTTTCCTTGATGAAGCCAAAAAAATTTGGGTTGTTTTCTTGTGTTTGTTTCTTTCCATCTGTCTCTTCATCAAATTTTCCCTTGCCTGGAACAAAAGAGAAAATGGGTGGGTTGGCATCATTATAGCGGTTTTTTCCTTTTTACATCACTTTCAAAAGATACAGAACTGGCACTGAGAAGGTTAAAAAGAAAAAAGGATGTACTCTAAAAGAAAATTGACAAGGTCGTGGTATAATTTCAAGAGAAAAGTCATTATTGTTATTAAAGAAAGAGAGAGAGGGAAAAAAAGTGTGGGCCCTTTGTTATACTTAATTTTCATATTTTTGTTAATCTTTGGTATCTATATTTCTTATGGGCCAAATGTCCTAGGTCAACAACTACTACTAGTGCATTGCACATGATTTCATGTGTGAGAAAGACACAGCACAGATTGTAGAAGACTTTTCTAGCTTTTTCTTGCACGCAACCTTCATATAATGCAAAAGACATACAATGCAAAATTTTCAAGTTAAGCATTATATCCGAGCAAGTCTAGAATCTAGAAAGGAGACAAGCCAAAATATTGTTTTGACAAAGTCTCAAAAAAGTTGTTGACGTTGTCATCTTAGTGAAGAAAAAACTTCACTCTCAAAGCATCTTTCTTCTTCTTAATTGGCTGCAAAAAAAATAGGGTTGCTCAAAACTGGTAGTTGTTCCTTTGATTTCTTCCTCCTTGAAATTATGTAACAAGATTTAAAGCTTGTTTGTAGAATAATGTAAGTGCATAAGTATCAGTGATAAGTAACAAGGTAATATAAGTGGTGTCTATTTATGCAATTAAGTGGGTAAGACACATGGGCCCTATTAGGTATGTATATGCATGTGGATGGTTAGTACATAGATAATAAAATTTTAAGTTATTTGTGGAACATGAATATAGTGAAAGAATGTTTCGTGTCTGCATATGCTCCATCTTGCATTTTGCGTCGGTGGTTGCTAGTTTGAGTAATTGTTTGTTCGATTTTTGATTTCAAAAGTGAACTTTGATTTTATTTCTGAAAAATGGAAACTTGAGTCTGATTTGGAGATTGGGTTTCTAGAATTTTAGAATTCTAAATTTTGGTCATTTAAAAAATAAAATTATTTTAATTTAATTTAACACAAGGTTTGATTGATTTTTTGGATTTCTAAAACCTTTACTCCAATTATTTCTAAGAAAATTTAAAATTGATCTGGTTTAAGACAAGGTTTGATTCAATCTCCACATCATACAACTAAACCAAAAAGAAAGTGTGTAATTAATTTATTCAATTATTGCACACATTTCAATATAAAGATTACATGATATTAATTAGATACAACCAATCAAATGCAATAACTTATCTAAAATGTAAGGTCACATGTATACTTTTCTCAATAAAATTATATTTATATATTTAAAAAACTTGAACCTTTTTTAAATGAGACAACACCCTCTAGTTCAGATTTTAATCCAATTTTAAAGATAAGTCGATTCTTTGATTAGGTTTCAATGATAGTTCAAAGAAAACTTAAAACCTTCAATTTGAAGACCTTAGAACTTGACCTTATAACCTCTTGAAATTCAAGAACTTGTTAAACATTGGTTTAGACTCACTGTCATAAAGCATGATGCAAAGATTATTGTGAACTTGAAGATATGGAAATCATATATTTATTCTTAACTATTAGGTGCAATAGCCCTCCTCTTTTCTAGTAAGCCTAAGATGCTTCTCACTCTTAAGGAACAAGCATAATAGCACTCTTCTTTTATAGGAGGGATGTTGAGGAACATAAGGTGGCCTCCACATATTCTAGGGAAATTATTTGAAGTGTTTTGTACATTTATTTTTCTGTATGCCTTTGCCCTTGGTCCTCCGAACCCTAGACTCTCTCACCTAAGAGGTAGGTGGTACTTTTAATGTAGTACTAATTTCGCAAGCTCACCATCTCAAAGAACCTACTCCAATTTTCACTGCATTGCACTTGCAAGAAAGAATAGGTTCATTCAATGCCAATTGCACATAGAATCATTCTCCACCCAAAACATGCCTTCATGTATCCCACTCTCTCTCTCTCTCTCTCTCTTCTTCCTTGATGGGAAATCTCTGTATGTGAATTCTCCCATTGTGAACTAGTGGGCCCTCAGCCCATTGGTCCAAGTCCAATTATTTTCAAAGTTCAAAGGATACATAAATAAATATATTTTTTTATAGAAAACCTCTACAAAACTCTAAAGGAAACAGTCATCACAAAACTCAATTGTGAGAATCCTTTTGATGAGATACAACATTTTTTTACTTTTTTTGGGGGGAAGACAAATGCGTTTTCAAGAATATAAGAGACATGGCTTTTCAAAAAAATTCATTTGTGAAAAATTCATTTATACATTTAAAAAAATAAAATTTCAACAGTAAACATTATTCTAAACTGAATAACAATTTGCTCTGTTGGTCCAAAATAATTTGTGAAATGACAAATGAAAAAAGGGGCACAATGACTTTTTGTCAAGGGCCAAAATTCTGATGGTACCAAAATCACAATCAAGGGCCCCATGATTTAGGAGGCGTAAAGTTTGGTCACAACCAAAACAAACACCGTTATTTTAATATCGAGATTGACATGGCAAATTTCTGGACCAAAATTCTTGATCTAGATGGGAAAATACTCTCTACACGCCCAAAATTTTCTGATCTAGATTCTAGATTTGATTTTAAAATCTCAGTGTTTTAATTGGGTGATTTTTTTTCCTTTATCAAAATGGCAGAAAAGAAGAGTTTTAGGGACTTTTAGTCACCGAAGTTTCGAAAAATAAAAAATAAAAAAAATCCTGATTCAATAAATATATCCAGTGGGTAGCCAAAAAAAAATCTAGTATATTTTATAACAAAAAATTTGTTTCGTTGTTATATAGAGCAATTTTTTTGGCTAAACCATCTATCTGTATGGATGATGGTTGCCACTTGGTTTAGCCAAAACAACATTGATTGTGATCTAGCCTATTTGGGGGGGGGGAAAAAAAAGGTGTCTAGACATGAATTTTGATCTAGCAAGTTGTTAGATGGTAAATAATGTGTGAATGTGAATTTTGGGGTGGAATTGTGTGTAAAGGTTATAGGGTGGGCAGGGAGGGTTTAGGGAAAGGAAGCTTTGGGGGAGGGGACGGTGCATTTATGAAATGAAATGAGTGCATTTCAGAAATGGAAATAATAATAATAATAATAATAAGAGTTTTTGTAAAGTAGTGTTTGTTTCTTTTACTTACACAACAACAGCTCTTCCCAAAAGATCCCTCGTCTACTGCACCAACACCAAATCATCCGCCAAATCATCCACCGAATCATCCAGCCAACCAGGCAGCCAACCACCCCACTGCACTAGTGATGAACTGGTTACCAGTGACGTTGGTGGCTGCTTCTGGCTCATGGCCAGCGGTTCTTTTTTGGGGCGAATCTTTTTGTCAAAATGACGAAATTTTAGAGTTTTCGGGGGGTGGGTTTTAATTCGCCAACTTTCAAATAAATAGCCATATTTTATCCTAATTTCCAGTAGTTAGTCAAAAGAAATATGTGATTTATTTATTTCCAATTTTGTGAGGTATGTGTTTGTTGAAGCTATCATACACACGAAGACTTAGCCAAATTTGGCTACATGTCAGAGAGGAAAGTAGATTTTTAAAAAATAAAATTTCCTGCCTTCGTTTGGCGACCAGATGCTGGAAGCTATAGTCTAAATATGGCGACATTAAATAAATTAAAAAACACCCTTTGTATGTATGAGAAGAGCGGCGGCAATTTGTTTGTTTGTTTGTTTGTATTTTTCTTTTCTTTTTGCTTTGCCACAGTGCGAAAATTGGACACAAAGAGAAACACTGGACTAATGCCACTCATGGCGGCAACAGTCTAAATATGGCGAATTCAGACATGTTTCCTGAAAATATGGCGACTTGAGGTCATTGGACTCACCGTCACTGATGGAGGACTGGATGAAGAGCAAAGTGAACCGGTGGGACCTGAGCCATCCATCCAGACTAGTGCGTGCAGGCAGTGTCAGAACAAAGAAGAAGGAAGCATGTAAGTAAGTGGTCCCACAACCGGCCAAGTGGTCCCGGCCCACTCATTGATGAGCTGGGCCAGCTGCTGCAGCAGCTAGCTCCCTCCCTCCCTCCCTCCGCCCGCCCTCATCAATCAAGCAAGCAATGCGCACCAGCATTGCAGCGCGAGAGCAGGAAGAGCAGCAGCAGCAGAAGCTCAACAGCGGTTCATGACAGCAAATGCAGTGTTGTTGGGGGATTTGCAATGAGAAGCAAACTGGGTACCAGTTAGTTCCCTAAACTTCTGTTGCTGCTAGTTTTGAGGAGTTTCATGATGAAGGTGCACAGAAGAAGAGAACATCCTCTTTGCAGGTGAGTTGAGGTGCACAGGAGAGACAGCGAGTGAGTTTTGATAGACTGAGAGTTAGAGAGAGAGAGAGAGAGAAATTTTTGCCTGGTTTGGAGCTGGTGGGATGGTAAGTGGATCAAGTACTATGGTGGCGGAAGCAGCAGCGGGGGGAAGAAATATGGAGGTTGGCATGGACGTGAAGGCAACAGCAGCAGCAACTCCTACAGCCGGAGGATTATACACAAGCTACAATGGAAGTCTTACGTCGCAGCAGGAGCTGACGGATGATGATGGCGACGATGTGGAGAATAGCAGCAGCAGCAAGGGGAAACTGTTAGTGGCCAGTGAGGCAGCCCAACTGGAGGCTCTGGAACGGCGTCTGTCTGTGCGTCATCTGGCGTTGCAATTCGAGACGGGGCAAGTGAACTCTCATGCCGAAGCTGCTGCCAACAAACTTGCTCAGGAAACAACAACTGATCACGTCCTGGAGGTAGTAGTAGTAGTAGTAGTAGCAAAGCAAATCAAAGCTGCAAGCACCCATGACCCTAGCTGCTGCTTGTTCTTCGTCGTTCAGTAAGTAACCTTGGTCCGAGGGTTGGTTCTCAAGGGTTTTCCAGTGGCTTGGTTCTAGGGCCAAGAACAAAGACCATGAGCAGCAGCAGCAGCCTGTTGGCCAGCAGACAGAGAGAGAGACAGACACATTTGTTCCGTTGTCCTCCTGCTGCTGCTTCCATCTCTTCTTGTTGGCTGTATTTGGTTTTAACGAAATGTGGTCGTCGTCACAGTGGACGTAATGCTGTGGTGGGTGCTTTTGGGCTTGTGATCGTGAGATTGATCTTGGTTTCTTCCTGCTTGCCTTTGATTTCTGCAGAAAGGATCGCCGACTGTCGCCCACAGTCCTAATGCGGCGGATAAAGATCAGGAGCAGCGAGGGAATGGCCACAGCCACCATGGCCATCACCATCACCACCACCATCACAATCACACTTCCAGTACTAATAGCCATGGTACTGCAGTTACAACACCTACAACACCCACAGCAGCAGCAGCAGCAGCTCAGACTACTCCCAAGAGGCGGCAACACCAGTGCAGTAGTCACAAGCATGCAACAACTCCGACTACCACGCGCTTCGACGGTGCTCCAGTCTTACGCAGCTCTCTCAGACGCACCAGTGGGAACTTGCGCGAATGTGACAGAGTAAGTACACATCTCTCTATTCTTCTTCTTCTTATTCTTCCAGATTTTCTCATCTTCTCACATCTTCTCCTCACTAAATTCCCTGCCCTTCAAGCTTGCGGGAGAAATCCATTTGCAGATTCTGCTGCTGCTGCTGCACCAGAGTTTTTTATCACAGTTTGCTGCAGCACAAAATGGGTAGAATCTGGGGGATTCAGCCTGGCAGGACCTGGATCAGTCTCGCAATGTTCAACAACCAGCAGTGGGATGGTTTGAGAAATCCATGGGGATCAATTGGGATTCTTGAATCTTGGGAGTTCGGTGGTTTTGTGCAGCATGCTCCAGCAAAGGATACAGTGAAAGAGGAGGTGGTGGTGACAGACAGAACAACCCTTACCAAAAAGCTGCAAGCTTTGCTAAGTGAACTTGCAGGCCGCCTTGTTGGGAAACAAAAAGATGATGCTGCTGAAATCCTTTCCATGGTAATCATCTGTCTGCCAGCAGTCTCCTCCTTCTCCTCATCCTCCTCTCTCTCTCTTGTCAGAGACAGACAACCACATTTGCATCCTCCTTGCCATCCTAGAACTTTGCAGCAATTTTGTTGTTGTTCTTCATTTTGTTTTGCTTTTTCCTGAATTGCAATAGAGACTTGTCTGTTTCTAGAGTCCTTAGAGAGCAGTTGGATACTGAAGAATGAATTGCTTGCAAGCAGAGGAGGAAGTTTGTTGTTGCAGTAAGATTGGTGATGGCAATTTAATCTGATCCAATGTGACTGATGGACTTGACTCTCTTGCAGCTTGAAATGATGGAGGTGCAATGGGGGCTGAAAGAAAGTGAACTGGCCCAAGAGAGGGCTGATGTCAAGAAGATGGCAGCTCTATTCAAGCAGGTGGGCCTGAGTGAGTGGGCGAGCAAGCTTTTTGTTTTCTCTTTCAGCTCTCAATTTTTGTTTTCCAATGTGTGACTGACTGGCTGACATGTGAGCTTGCTTCCTTCCTTGTTGCATTGGCACTGAATCGAAAACACCCCAAAAGAAAGAAAGAAAGAAAGACTGGGGGAAAAAAAGAAGCATGAGAAACATTTGGGTGGAAAATTGGTTGTGCTTGTTATAAGGGCAGGCATCAGATGATGCAAGGAGGATGGTGGATGAGGCACGCTCAAATGCACAAGCAGAAGTTGATGCTGCTCGTGCTGAAGTTAAAGCTGCTCGTGCAACTGTTGCACGTGTTGAAGCTGCAATGGAAGCTGCAATTGAAGACCGGAAGGAATCCTTGAGTATAGATGAGAAGAAAGTAAAGAAAACTTGTTTTCTCCTTCTACCTCCTCCATGATCTGTCTGCAGCTGCTGGATCTAATTCTGATTGGGTGCAGATTGTGCCTTCTCATAAAAGAATTTTGTGTTCGTGGAAACAGAAGCTTACAATCTTCATACATGCTTTGTGTGGCTGCACTTATTGAAATCCTAAACCAAAATCTGCTGCTACTGCTGCTGCAAGTCATCCAGTTTCTTTTATCAATATGTGTGGCAGCATTGTCACTTTCTCTAGGAAATGCTGTTCTGGTGGATGCAGGAGCTTGAACAAATGAGAAAAGAAATCACTGAAGCCCGTCGAATACGAATGCTTCATGAACCCAGCAAGGTGAGAACCTCTTCCAAGTTTTGTCCAAAGTCTTCTTCCCCCTCTGCTGTGCTACTGCATGTGCAATAGGTACTTTGCTGTACTTACTGCATGTGCACTAGGTACTTTGCTGTCCTACCACATGTGCACTACTTTCTCAAGTGACACAGAGAACTGGGGTAGTAAAAAGTTCATGCTATCTTTCAAAGACTTGGGTGAGAGAAATTTACAGTTGGGTTAGATCACTGAGAAAGAAAGTGGAGACTTTGTGAATCTTTTTCCACAGACAATGGATATGGAGTTTGAGATTGAAGGCTTGCGAGAGCAGCTCACAAAGAAGGCTGTTGAGGTTATCTCTTTGCGCAAAGAGGTAAAGTAATTATGCACCCAGTTAGTCCGCTCTATGCTTCATTTTGCTGTGTTGTGGATGGCAGTTTCTCTCCAACCTGCACATAGAGATCTCTTTGTATATATATTTCTCAAGTCACAAATGATCCACCCCATGTGCTTTGTTTTCAGGAGCACATGAAGGAAGCTGAAAATGTTCAAATTGCTTTGTCCTCTCCTTGGAATGCACAAAGTGAACTGACATTAGTTATTTGGTGTAGAAACTCACAAGATAGTAATTGGTGACAATGCTTCTCAACACTTCGGTTGACACCAATCTGAAGCAAAATGTAATTACATACTGTATAGTAGTATCACTACTAGACACTGAAATTTATTGAATTAAAAACTCTTCCTTTTTGGGCCTCAGATTGCTTGGCATTCTTCTAATACTGTTGCCTGATTTCAAACTCCAGTTGGTGGATGCGAAAAGGGTGGCAGGCGCAGGCCCTTATGAACTTCAGGGAGAAGAGCGCTTAGGCACATCTCTGATTATCTCACCCATCGACAAAAATGGTCCTGATCTTTCGAAATGCAACATTCAGTGGCATCGTGTGTCAGTTGATGGAGCCAAAGGCGGGCCTGTAACAGGTGTGTTTTGTGTGTAAGAACTCTTTGTGCAGTTTGTTTTTTCCTAGAGGAGAACAGGCCCATAGAAGGCCAATTCTGATAGGTAATCAATCACACACTGGTCAAGCCTGGTCTTGTGAGTCCAGGGAGAGTGCAGAACTGACAGGAATCAGTCTTTTATGGCCCATTCACTGGTGTAAAGCAAAGGGGTATCTTATCCCACTGTATGTATATATATATATTCATACTGTGTATCTTGCAATATCAGGGTGCAGAATTGGCCCTGCCTGCTGATTATTATGCACTTATCTACACCCACCATCTGTTGGGAGCACAGATGTCGGGTTTTAACTGCACTCATTGTTGCGTTTCCTTCAAATTGTTTAGGAGTTTCTCTGCAATTTTGTAGCTGAATAGAGTTCTTTGTAGCTCAAACAGCAAATCTTTTTCTGAAACAGAAGTTTTTTCTCTTCCAAGTTTCTATTGGAAGAAGGCTGGTATTCCTTTCTTCTCTTATGTCTCAAGGTAAGTTTTCTATTGTTTTTCTCTCCAAGTATAAGACCAAGAATTTGGTTCATATGCTTTTGTTGCTGTCTGATTTTTCTCCTTCTGTTCTCAGTCTTGATGTTGGCCATGCTTTACAACTGTTTAAAATTCGGAGCATTTTTATTAAGAGAAAAGTTCCTTGTTCTTTCCCATCAAGTGCCTCTTTCCTAGGCAGAGATCTCATTATCTCTGTTTTTGTTTCTCCTCCTCTGGATGGTTTGAATCTCTCTTCCATTTTAAACCTTCCTTCTGTGTTAGATTGTCTTCCTCCTTTTGTTAGAAAGTTTTGGTCCCTTCCCTTAGTTGCTTGGAAATATGTCAAAACTTCTGGTCAAGAGTTTTTCAGCTTTAGGAAGTTGGGAAGATCTGTTCATGCTTCTCAAGTTAATAAAATTATTCACTCTGGTTGTGCTTGTTTTCATTTCCCCAGTTTTTATTGATTCCCACCATGGTCATGTTATTTCTGCTACCCTTAATATACTTTCAAGGCCCGGTCTAATTGAACTCTTTTCTAGAGGCACTAAGTTCAGAAGTGGCTTCTTCTCTATCTTGTCTATTGAAGAAGCTATTGATGAAGGTCTTAAGAAGTTTGTCAACAAGCAAGAAGCACTTCTAGGAGTTCAAGGGATATTAAGTGAGTGGAAAGCCAAAGTTCTTTTGTTTGTGCAGAAGAGGACTTGTGCTTCCTTCATGTTTCCAACCTCTTCTGATTCTTCTTTGTCTGTTCCTTTAGGAGATCTGGATCACCTAAAGATTCTCCAACTGTCCTTGGGCATTACCTACATTGGAAAATGTTGTAACAACTTTGTGTTTGTTTGTGAAAAGTTTTATGTTTCTTCTGTTTTCTCTGAGCTTAATTCTCCTGTTGGTACATATGTGGTCTCCAATCTTGCACAGTGTGATATTCTGAAACTTCATCTATCTTTTAATAAGGCTCATAATTTTAAAGTTGTTAAGTGTGGCCCTCATCTCCCGTTTCTTTGTGCTGTTTGGAAGTTTCATAAAACCCCAGTTAAACCTAGATTTATCTGTGCAGCCAGCTCTACTTCTCTGACTGATGTTTCTAAGTGGCTGTGTTCTTTCTTCAAAGCTATGTTTCCTACGGTCAATGACCTTTGGGTGTCTAAACTCAAAAAGCCAGATGTTCCTTGTGATAGTAGTTGGATTCTCAATGACTCTACAGGAGTGGTGGAGGTAATAAATAAACTTAATCTTTCAAGATCTGAAATTGATAAAGCTTCCCCACTTCTGTTGCAGTCTTTTGATTTCTCAACTCTATACACTAAAATTGACCTAGTGAATCTAAAAGCTCAAATGAGACTTCTGATAAATAAAGTGTTTAATTGGATGCTGAAGCTTCATCATTTTAAGTTTTTGATGGTTAAAAAAACAGCTTTGAGCTTTAGGCTTTTGTGGCTGAAAAATAAAGCAGAGATCAATTTGTTTGAAAATCTTCATAGCTTCAAAGTCGGGGAGGCTTCAGATTTGATCTCTTGGCTGGATTTCTTATTAGACAATTTGTTTTGTTGTTTTGGTCAGGGTGTTTATAGACAATGCATTGGTATCCCCATGGGTACTAATGGTGCAGTCTATTTGGCTAATTTCTATCTCTTTACCTATGAGTTTGATTTCATTAAGTGTCTCTCGAAGAGTAACACAGGTCCTGTTGTGCTTCATAGATTGTCCTTGGTTCGTAGGTTTGTGGATGATCTTTTTGTTCCTGATTTTCCAGATTTTGTGAACTTCATGTACCTTAACCAGGACTCTTTTGGTAGCAGCATATACCCAAAAACATCTTGTGAGTTGAATTGTACATTTAAAGGCTTCTCTTGTAATTGCTTGGATCTAGCTGTGAGACAAAGTCCTCAAGGTTTATCCTGTGACATTTTTGACAATCGCTCTCAACCAGAGTATGCAGGTATTGAAATGATTAGAATGCCTCATGTTCATCCCAATATCTCAATGACTGCAAAGCTGGGGGTTATCAATAGTCAATTTTACAGATTCTTGAGACTTTGTAGTTGTAAGAAGTTTCTTGTCTTCCAGATGGTCAGTCTTATTGTCTTTGGCAAAAGGCTACCCTTTAAAAGTTCTTCTAAAGAGAACTAGAGGGTTGCTTCTTAAAGAAAAATTCCTGTTTGGAATTTCTGCTTTTGGCATTTTCAGAATGATTTTGCCCCAGGTCTTGTAAGTGGGGAGCTTTTTGTAAGCCCACTTGTTCATAGTCTTTCTCTGTTTGTCCTTTCCTTTAGTTTTTCTTTGCCTGTTCTGTCTTTCTTTGTTTCTTTGTCTTGTCATTGTTGTTGTCGTCTGTTGTTAGCCAGTAGTATGGCTGAGTCTTCCCGTTGCTTCTGGAATTGATTGCAGCAGAAACTCAGTTCGTAGGTTGGTGCTTGTCATCGGCCTTTACCCACTGTAGGGAGCTGATGAAGTCAGTGGGGAAGTTGTGGTAGTTAAGTCACTATCATACACACTACTGTTGATGGTCCCTGAACAGGTGTGAGACTGGCACTTTTGTTCATACTGGTGTGTGTTTTTTGTTTTTTGTTTGTTTTCTGTCTTCCCTTATTTGGTTTTTGTTTGGTTCTTTTTGTGGCTTCCTGAGGAAGAGTTAACCTTGCTGTTTCTTCTTCATTGTGAGAATGGAGATTTCTCTGTTCTTATGAAAGATCTTTCTGTTGGAATGAACCAAAGCATTGCTTATCATACCAAGATTTACTTTGGTATTTGTTCCTTTGGAATCTTCAAAGTGAGTCATTAGAAGAGAGTGTTTTACAATTTTGGGTTCAGTTGTGATCCAGATTGGGAACTTCTCAATACCCACTTTCTTCTCAAAAGATTATGTTCTCATATGAACTCCAGATGCCAACTGCTGGGAGCTGGGAGCTGATTCAGTCAGTCAGAGGGGATGTTATGGTAGCTGGTCACTACCATACATGTTGCTCTGTTGAAGGTCACTGAAAATCCAGGCAATAAGTTTCATCATCATTGAAAGAAACATAAAATTGCACTTGAGTTTCTTCTTTTTTCACTTGGAGCTTGTCTTTTTCCAGTTTTGCTGATATGTTGATGTTGGATCTGAGAATCTCTATAACCTTATTATCAAATCATTGCACAATAATTCTATTTACATTACATTGTAAGGAAGGAGAAGAAGTTCTTGCTGTACTTTTTAATGAAGGTGTTCTTTACTTGAAGTTAAAATCAACTCTGCCCATTTATGAGCTCACACAATTTTTCATCTTACGACAGGAATTTGTAGGACAATTGGATTTCTGGGAATCTCAATGTGAGAGTGAGCTCTACTTCGTGATGATCAGTCTTCCTAAAATGAAGAATATAGATACAAGTTTCCATGCACAACATCATTGTAACAGTGTTTTCCTTCTTGGGGTGCTGGGTCTTAAGGTGCAACAAGGCCTCAATTTTCACCAGAGCCTTTTGATGTTGGTTGGTTGCTGCATGCAAATATAATACTTCCTAATGGGAAGACTGAAGTTGCTTCAACATCAGGACCTTTAGATGCAGGTAAAAGACTTTGAAACTTTTTGGAGTCTCAGATAAAAATCACCACTGCTCTTTACAGTGGTTTAGGGTTTAGGCCCTGTGGACTATTTTACATGAACACTTTAATACTAGATTTTTAACTCAACAAAAGGCATCAATGATATTCTTGCATCTCAAATTATGCAGCATGGATGGCAGGTTCATGATTTTGGGTTTACAAAAATAATGAAAACCCAACCATGGAACTCAACAGCAATTTGCAATTTTTTCACTGGCAAAAGTCAGGGATTTAATGAATATTCTGAACAGGAGTCTAAAGCAGACAGCATCTTAAACCTGAAGTCAATGTACATTGAGGGAACTTGATGGAATTTTAATGTTCCAGGAGACTCTGAATTTAATGATAAACAGTTGCAGAAAAGAGACAAAAAATTCAGACCTTGTTTTCTTCCTTTTGTGATTCTGTAGAATGAAATGTATCAACAAACAGCCAGCACCACTTTTTTTCTAATCTTTTTGTGGTGACCCAATTGTAGCTCCGGGGCTTGGTAATTATGTGGAGGGTCTCTTCAAGAAAGGCGGCGCTGATTTTAATGTGAGAGAGACTTCACACAAATCTGGTGCATAGCAGTATTTTCTGGAGATCAGTTTGCAGCTTCAGGCAGGCATTTAAAATTTTTTGGATGAATTGATTTCTGATCCATACTATGCATATTCCTGTACAGGTGAGATTAGTACAACAGAATGGGGAGATTCTTGAAAAGCCTTCACGTCATGTGCTTCTTGTGGATAGTACTCGTATTAAACTTTCCAAAAACCGCTCCACCAAGGTCAAAGAAGAGTACTCCTCTATTGTTCAGGTTCTCTCCTCAATCACTACTGCAATCGACCTAACAGCATCCACCCCATTTTGAGAGTCTTCTTGTTGCTTCAAGAAAATGCAACAGAACCTCAGGACATGTGATTCTGCACAATGGTTTGTTTAGGGTTTAGGGTGAACGTTGATTGAATCAATCATCTGTTGCAGATTAATTATTTGAGGTTTGTTTTTGCAGTTGTGTGGAGCAAGAGGTGGGGGTCAAGCAGCTGCACGTGCTTTGTATTGGGTGCCAAACAAAGGTCTGAGCTTAATGCTCGTCTTGGAATCTGAAAGAGAACGAAATGCTGCCATCATGCTGGCACGAAGATTTGCTTGTGACCAAAATGTAAGTTGCCACCCTAAACTTAGAAAAATAGTTTGCAACTTGGAAAAATGTTTGAGACTTTGGAAGAAATCTCAAGTTTACGTGATTCTTGCTCTTGGGCTCACGGTCATAAGTAACACTCAATGTCCTCTCCCAAATTGGGTTCACTTGTCAATGTCCTCCATAACATTACTGTCATGTCAATGCAGGTGACACTAGTGGGACCAGATGATGAGTTGTCAATGGGTAAGAATACTGCAAGTGCTGCTTGATGAAAATGGTGGAAGTGGTTGTTCCATCAATCAATCAATCAAAGCAAAAGGGCAAAAAATTCCATGATTTTATAATTCCATGCTTTCATTTTCAAATAGAAATTGTTGTTGGTCCATAGCAAAGTATTGATCCCATTTTTTAGCAAATTTTATCTTTTGTGTATCTAAAGTGTTGTCTAAAGCAAATTTCGAGCTTTGTTAAGCTTTGATTTATAGGTGCTCTTTGGGTGTTTTTCCAGATTTGAAATTTGTGAAACCTGTTACCCAAAATAATGCTGCCAATTAATCTCATCAGTGTACTTCTAAAGATTTGAGCCAGGTGGAAAGTTCTCTCTCTCTCTCTCTCTCTCTCTCTCTCTCTCTCACAAAGTTGTGTAGACTTCTTTCTTGGAGAGAAACACATAGTCCTGGTTTAATGGGACATGTGTTGATCTCAGTAGTCTTGAGAGCCTTGTTCAATTGGGAGCTGTGCTCAATTTCCCCCTTAATTGTAATTAGACAATTTTCCTGGTTGATGTCCAGGACAAAGTGATAAATTGTTTTGTTTTTTTTTTTTTTTCAGGGGTTGGGTACTGGTAAGAGTCCTCTGTTTTTTGCAGTAACTTTTGTGTTTCTTTTGATGGTTGGATGGACCAAAATCTAGACTCCCAAATCCCAAAAGAAATTAAAGCAATACTGTTCAAAATACTCCAATAGGGTATCATTGTTATGCACCTGTGATTGGTTATGTATTATTCTTACCTAAGATGGTTGGCTTCATCTACTTGTGTGCTCCCATTTGTTTTCAATTCAGTGATAGTCTTGTTCTTATGTTCATTGGTTAATGTATGAATTGCAATTCCTATCTATAATTGATTTGCATACATGATTCAATGAGGAATGATTTTTTGTGTGTTATTCATGTGGAAAGCCTAGAGCAATAATACCAATAACAATTTTAAGTGTCAACCCAAATACAAATCTGATACCCATTGTGATCTATGCCATAGTTCGGTCCTACATGTTTTGAGCATTCATTATGCTTGTGACAATTTAGTTTTCAAAATGGGTTGCATAACAAATTAGCCCCCAAATCTGTAAATATGGTAAAGTTCTCCATAAAGTCTTCCCTATTCCCATACCTTCTAACTGTTCCTCCCAATTCCACCCCTATTTTTGGTTAACCATAAAGCCCCCATATTCGGGGATGAAATAACAAAAGTAACTATTGGTGATGATAATAAGGGGTGAGATAAGATTTGAAACTTTCCTTTTGTCATTTTTATTTTTTGAGAGACTTATTTGGAACTTTTTTGGTAGGGAGAACACTTGAGAGATTTCTTTGAAATTCTTTACACTATTTTCTTAAAAGAATGGGGAATGGATGAAATATCCCTTTATAATTTTGAGTCCCCATTTTACAAAAATTTGCCACAAAAGAAATCATTGTAGTTCCAAACCCATTCAAAATTAAATATTTTATTTTCCAAATTCCAACAATTCAGTGATTTTTAAGCACCTAGTCCTGCTAAAGACCTGGGTTCGAATTCTCACTGCTGTTGCTACTGTGAGAGAGAGAGAGAGAGAGAGAGAAAGAGAGAGAAAAGAAAATAGAGAAGAATAAATTTTTGCAGCAACATTTTTGGGATCAACCACCCGCTGATATTTGTGAACTTTTTGGTGCTTTGTGGCCACCATAGACTAGATCCACCTCCTTCCACTTGAATCATTAAATAGATGGATTCAGGAGAACCATACAGGATTTTGAAGTAACACAAGAAGAATCTGCATTATTAATCCATAAGAATCCCACCAAAAAAACAACAATGTAGGGAGAGATTTTTTGATTATACCAACTGGTAGATGTCGACAAAAAAATTGGAATATCTAGGTATCTTTCATCAGCAAACACACAATCACAGTACCCATCAGCACCATCATTATTGTGGTGATGGTGCATAATCAATCACCTTGAAACTCAAATTTTATTAAGAGCTTCATTATTGTGCAATCATCTTATAGTTTATTGTTGTTGTCTAAATCACATAGTTGTCAAGAGTGTTAGTTTATTTATTTGGTTAAGTTTTAATTAAGTTAGTGTATTTAATTGTGTTTTAGTTTGGAATTAGTTCAAATGTGAACGCAGTTCAAATTATTTTGTGTTTGGGATGTAATTTCAAGTTGTGCGTTCTTAAATGATTTTTTGATGACTTAAGGTTTCATAACACAAAATGTTCAAATTGTTAATTTTTTGATTTTTAAGCAAGTTTTGTTTATGCACTTTGTTGTGTGTATTTCATAATTCTACCTCTTGCATTGCTAGTACTCAACTACTTATGACAACATCTTGTTCCTTCGTCAACACTTGCCCAAATCCAATTTTCCTATTCTCATCAAGAACATGTAAAACTACGTCCATAACCAACTGCTTGTGGATGGTTGGCCATATTTATATGTCAAAGATTGATTATTTGCAATAGATCAACCATGGTGATGGGAGGTGTGTCTTGAAGGGGTGGAAGTCGGGAAGCAGTTAAATTTATGGCTACCACCCAACTTAAGATGGAAGATGTTTGCATCTTTTGTAATGTGATTGAAACTTTTTGACGAAGAAAAGTGACCAAGGTAGAAAGATGAGGGCCTTCTGTCCCCTTCAAGCTCCAAATGGCATTAGCACAATCATGTAAAAATACATTGGCATGTGTGTGTAAACACCAAATATTGCAATTGTTAAAGGGAGGAATTCGTCAATGGGGTGCCAGTAATAATAACTCCTTTCTTTGGCTTGAATTGCATCAAAGGCAACAGATCCTTGAGTTGAACAAGATCAGGGAAGTAAATATGTTCATGTTGGGTTGGCAATCACAATGCCAGTTAAAGTGTGAATGTCATCTTTAGTGAGCACAACATTGATTTGTTGACGAGAGGAATTGAATGTGGCTAAAGGAATTGCATGTGATAATTTTTGTCCCACATGGAAACCAACATCTCTTGCAATGGCAACAAAGGTGTCATGAATTGCATCATGGGTTCCAATGTGTTCGTTGCCATGAACACAATGTAAAAAGTGGATACCCATTGGGTTGCACACACATCGAGGGATGCCTACAATTGAAGGATGGGGTAGTCCAAGTCACATATGAAATGTTGTGTAAAAAATAAAAAAGATAATCAAAAGCTTGGAAGATTGGTTGAGTTGTAAGCCAAACGTTCGGCCCTAGACCAAAACATGATAAAATTTGCGCATGATGGGTCTTGAATGTACCATCGGAAAACATATTAGAAAGGGTATGATGGTGTAAACGCTTTGAGATGGAATCTTGAAGTTAAACCATTTTTTACCTAATGAATTATTCAAATGGAGGAAGACACGCACAAGCTAGGGGTGGTAGAAAATCACATGCCACCTTGAGGTGTTGCTAAAAAGGAAATGTGTTATTGTTGACTCGTGTTAAGGCTTCAAGAAGTAAGAAATGTTGAACAACCATAAACCTAGTAGGTATGATTGAAACAACAAAAGCCCATTTCCCTAAATAAGCTATTGGGGTGATGGTGAATGTCAATATGGGTCGAGCGCCACCAAAAGTTATTGGGAAGGAGGCTTGTTTACGAGCTAAAAGTCCTTCTAGGCTATCAAAGGGTCCTGGACCCAAAAGGCATCCAAACATTTTATGGAGGGAGTAAAAAAAAATAATGGATTTTATGAAGGTGGAAGATGGAGGTGTGCATCATAAAAGGTAAGATGGACGTTGCATGAAACAATGACTTAAAATTTCAAAGGCCACCTAAACATCGCCCATGCTAAAGAAAAGGTCCACATGTCGAGCATCCTTTTGTAAGGCATTTTTTATGAAGGATGATGTGAAAGTTAAAGTGCTCAATGGAACCTTTAAGATTCAAATTCCTTCGAATGGGGTAGTAAATTGGGATGGGTTGTTGAAGTCTAGTGGTGGGCCAAAGGGTGACCATGCAACACATTTATGAGGTTGGATAGAAAGACTTATCGCATGAAGTTCGATATGGAAATGTTCATAGGCAAATGATACAATTGAAGGGGATTTATGATGTGAATGTGATCTGCAATGGATGGAAATAAATAAGAGGGGAAATAACTAGCTATAAAATGTAAGGCTCTAAAATGGGCTAAAGCAAATAGTGCCCCCCCCCTAGGATCACCTTAACGAATCCCCATGGCAAATGGGATGATTGTGACATAACCTTCATGAACACGATAACTATAAAACAAGGAAATTTGAATGCAAAGTATGATGTCCCCATTTATTGCACAAAGTTCTTGAAATATGACCCCTTTTAACATTGAATTGAAGGCGTTTACCACGTTTAGTTGAACAAAACTCGGTTGGGGTGGAGGTCCAAGGTGCACCTAATGTTGTGGATTACTGTTTCACAACCACTCTTAGTTGCAACTCTGAATTGGTGTAGGGAAAAGTGTGTTATGAAACCTTCATAAATTAAAGACATGAAACGTGGTTTTGTGAATTGATATAATGTTTCCCCTATTATAATGGGACAAACTCCACCTAAAAGCTTGGTCATGGCTAAAAGGTGGGTTGTTCCAAAGATGCGTGCAATTTTGGTGTGGGTTGTGATTTTGTGCAATGTGAAAACAAAGTTGGAATAATTAAGGGAATCCATTCATTGAATCTTCAAGGTGAAAGCAGTCCTAAAGGTGTTCAAGAACCATCCCAAAAGGACCACTTGTTAATAAATGCGACACGCGTTGGAACACCAACTTGAAGGAATCGAATGAAAGTTTGAAGTTTTGGGGTGGATCATAGTTTTCGAAGAAAAGTGGAAACAACCATCTAATTTGGGGTGTAATGCAATGATAACTAAGGTGGTGTCAAAGGACATGGGTGTGAAAGAAAATGGTGCCAAAGCGCGAGCTATTCAAGAGTATTCCCCTTCATGGCCAAGGGTTAAATTGCAAAATAAGCGTTTGTGAGTTGGAGGATCATGTTGGGGAAAATGGATTAAGTTTGAATTAACTAACAAAACTTGGGCTTGCAAAAAAACTCCTCTTGTAAATTTTCCATGTTGCCTATTATAAAACACTTGAATCAAATCCGCACTTCCCTATGCCCTATGACCTATCACAAAGGGGCAAAACGAAACACCATTGGGGTGGTAGCAGGAAGAGCAAATGCCAATTTGCCACATTATATGGATCTTGTACTAACTTATCCAATGGAAAACAAAATGCCACTTGTACGTCATGTCGTAAACTAGTGACAATGCGGTTATAAAAACGAAGACGACAAAGGCCTAAGTGAAAGGACACAAGAACATCCAATGTTGAAACCCAAGTCCAAATTTATGTAGGTGGAGTGGGAGTAAGGGAAGGTATTGGGCTAGGATGATCACAAAAGTTTGGATTGGATGAATTAGATCTTTAATTGGAATGTTAATGACAAACTAACCCTCGATTAATAAATTGGTCGCCACAAGTGGGGCACAAGACTTTAAAGGGAGGTTAAAGGCGTGTTGAAGAATGGGAGTAGGTTGGGGGTATGATCATGGCCAACTGTAAGGACTAATAGAGTGGGCAAGGGAAAATGTCCTAACAGCACATGATTGAAGGGGTTCAGGAAAATGAGGTTGGGACCCCACATTCATATGGAGGGTTAGGGGTTGGTAGGGGGCACTAATAGGTGGTGTATGATTTGTTAAAATTGGAAGGGTAATTAGTGGGTGGTTTGTGGTTTGCATGGGGGATGAGGTGGAGGATAGGCCGATGGTGGCACATGATGATATGAATGGGTGATGGGAACTACAAGGTTCAATAAGACATGATGATTTGGGGGACATGGGATGTTTGGTGCCCATGAAGTAGGAGGTTTATTAAGAACACAATACCCATTTTTTAAAAACTACCTATTATTGTAAGGTAGTCTTAAATCTACAAAGCTAATCACACAATACTTTTAAAATAAACAAAAAAACAAAAAAATGTAAATTTTTTTCCAAGGAGTCATTTGTAAGAACATTGTGCTAAGGCCAAACCTTAACTTTGTTATAGGCCTGTGTGTCACAATCACTAAGCTATTAGATTCAACAAGACCTAAACATTTTAATAATCAAATACTAGATTATGACCTATTTGGGCAATTGGGGATAGGTCCCACGTTGTAAAGCCTTCATATTTCAACATGGTAATTTTAAACCTATAAATCCAACCACATAAGACTGGCCATATCAAATAGAAAAAAATAATGAATTGTTATAAACAAGCAACTCATATTTCAAAAGATAGTTGAACTTTAGTTTTGCCATAACTTTTGACATCATCATCCTTATTTTATTGGGTTTGACACAACCTATATATTTTTTTAAAAACTATTGTGCAAGGATTAAGGGCCCCAAAACTCCTAATATTCCATTCTTTGGATTACTCAACTAATGTAACACTCAACTTCAATAACAGAAAAACACCCTGGATTTAATCTTTTGTTTAATTTTTATATAAAAAAACATCTTCAAAAACATATTATTTGTGAAAGACTAACTATTAAGTATTGACACATTCGCATTTACGATATATATGTAATTATTATTATTTTTACTTTGCTATTTCTCTAAGATTGTGACAGAGACCAAGAAAAACCAAGATTGTGGCGAAATCTTTTTTTATGTAGTAAAAACTTTCTATTATGTTTAATTTGAATATAATGACTAGATTCTTGGTGATATATTTTAAAGCTTGACGAAAGCATAAAAAAAAACTCACCACAAAACAAAATCCAGACAAAAGAAAAGCAAAAAAAGACAAAACCTATCTTCCCTTAGCCTCTTAACCTTTGTTATCTTATTGTTTGTTGATGTTGGTGTTGTTCCCGTCACTATCCTCCTCTTTTGCTCCAAAAAGTGGTTGCTTTCATATTTCCCGTCGTGCTAAGAAAATCTAGAAAACTTAAAGGACCTAAACCTTCATTGTCACTGGTTCTTCTTCTCCTTTATGATTCTTCTTTCTAGGGAAGGGGGTGGATGTGGGTTTCAATGTGATTGAGTTTGTTGGGTGCTTTGCTAACAAACCCATATGAACTAAGAAAAAACCCTAGATGAAAATCCTAACTACTTGCAACACGATTCAAGCACACCTAATCACTGAAATGACATTGCCATCAATTCAAGATCCAAATTGAAAATGCCTTTTACTTATTGGTGTATGAAGATCAAGGGAAATCAAATAGTGCTGCCAAGGCTGTTAGATGGGCTATGTCCCATGGTGTCAACAGAAGCAACATGAGTAATCCGAGTAGGACCTTGTTGATTGTTGCGATGGTGTTCCTAGTAGTGGCGATGGTGACAAGGAGGGACAACATATTGTGGCAACTACTGCTTGTGAACATTCCCAACACCATGCTAATTCCCATGCCCAACTCCTCCCTTGTTGTTCTTTGTTTGGCCATTTAGATGATTTGCAAGGGAAGATAATAGTATAATCCATAGCCTAGATGTTGCTTTCATTGTGGTTATTTCACTTTTTAAAAATTCCATTGCTTCTTCCAAAGATTGATATGTCCACTTCTCTTTTCTAGTTGTCGTAGGATCTCTATTAACCTAGGTTGCCTTGTGTGTGGTTGTTGTTATAAACAAGATATTTTCTTTGTTTGTTGTTGGTTGTGATGATGTGTCATTTTTTTGCTTGCAAGGTATAACCAATTTCATGGTTGGACCCCTACTTCTTAGCCCAAGCCTCTAGCAAGTAGTTCTAGGTGTGTTTTCTAGCCTTACAAGGGGTACAACCTTGCACCTCTTGTGATCATGCCAAGATTACAAAAAATATGTTAGATCAAAGTAATAGGAAATAACATGCACCTTTAATAGAATAGTGGATTTGATTAGATTGCAATTTTTTTCAAAATCTTGCCTTACCAAGTTGAGACCATTTGTTATTTGCAAGCTATAGGAATATAATTCAAAGTCCCAAAAGCTACAACCCTTGAAAACCTCCTTTTCCTTGAACTTCATACCCCATAACTTGGAAATGTTGACTTTTGTATCCAATGGTAGAACAAGAACTTTCTATATTTGAAATTGTAAAGTCAGTCTATGGTTGCAATTCCTAAATCCTCACCAACTTCCTCCTAATCTTTTGGTTTGCAAAATGTTTATGAATTTGGTGACAATACATCCTCTACACCTTCTACCTTGACATTGAAATCTAGCTTTTGTTCCTCTCTAGCTTCTATCTTGACCTTTATTGATGCTTCTTGAGTATCTATACTTGCTCTCAAGATTACTGGAGGTGGAATTAAGATCTTTAAAAAAGCTTGGAGCTCATTTGTCAAGTTTTTTGGGTATACGAAACATGTTGTAAAACTTAAAATTGTGAATTGGAGATGGAGATGTAAATTGTATTGCACTTTGCACTTATGAATCCTTTTTGTTTGTTTTGGAGTGAATTTCGTGTGTCCAAATCTTGGAGGAATTTGCACTTTGTGCCCTTTAGACTATTCATAAATGTTTTAATCCCTAAGATTCTCTAGTTTGTTGTTGTGTTTAATAGTTAAAACTTGACATAGTTCTAGACTTTTCCTTTGTATATTCAAATCCCCTTCGTTAAATAAACATTTCAAGCCCCCTCACCAAACAAAAGCTCTCCATTGGTGCTCACTTCAATAGACTTTTGACCCCCTCATTGTCTTCAGCCTCCTCCAAAAGAAAAAAACCCCATCTTGCCTGTTTTGGCCCCGAACCTTCCTTCCCCACTTTAACAACCCTTAAATGGTAAGATGTAACTATACCACCAAACAACAAATGAACACAAATATGTACATAAATTTTCTTAACCGCACACACCTTTACACATAAATGGAACACAGAAAAAAGCATTTTGAACACCTTGGTGTGAAATTTTGATCATTTAAAAAAAAATCCGCATGTTTGAATATGAGCATTTGGGTACATAGTGTCTTAAAACTGGGGGTTTGGTGGTTGGCCACTCCTTTGTTCTAATGGGATGTTTGGTTGTAGGCATGTGAACAGTGTTAAGTGTATGTATGCTAGTTGTACTGTTGTAAGTAGTACTAAGTAGTCTTATTAGCCCACTGTTGTCAGGGTCTTTTTTTTCATATTTGTGATGTACCTGAATTGGTGATCATCCATAATACAATTTCGCCTAATTTGAATATAAACAAAATATGAAAATAAAAAAGCTTAAGATTCTTTCACATTTTTGGCTACATGCTACAACCCAATAGAGAAATCTGGTGATATTCAAAACTGTAGAAATGTGGTGATAAGAAAACCCCAAAAAACACGTATTTAGTCACTTTGAAGTTTCTTTTAGCCAAATTGCTAAATTTGGCCAGAAAAAAGGCTCATTGTTGTGGAAAAGTGCAGGAAAAATTGCTTCGTTGTTACCCCTTCATAGTTTAATTTCTGTTCTTAGGAAAAGAAAAACTCTGCAACTCTCAAGCCTGTTGTTTTGATGTTTTTCTGTTGTCTTGATTTGTTTCCTGGTTGATCCAGTTTTGGGTTTTCAGTGGTGGGTGATTTCCAGTTTCTTCTTGGAAAGTGCAGTCTGAAATCTTTTGGTTGCAGATTTTGTAGCTCTACAGCAGATGGCATCTTCCACAAGTGTAGTCTGAAATCTTTTGGTTACAGATTTTATAGCTCTACAGCAGATGGCATCTTCCACTTCCTCTCCAGTTCTCTGGATTTCAAAGCTGTTTGCTTTGAATGTCTGTTGTCAAATTGTGAGGTAGAAAGTTTGTCATGATCACCAGTTTTTTTTGTTTGGAGCAGCTCACAAATCCGTTTTGTAGTTTTGTGTCAAAGTGAATATTCTTTAGCTTGGTGGTGGAGCAGGCCTTGTGGAGGAGGATCTAAGTTGCAGTAACAATGAAGTGTAGCCACAGTTGCAGAGAGCTCTTTTAGATGGTAGCTGTACAATGCAACATGTGGATTCAGAACCACAATATAAGTGAAGCTGAAGAAACTCTCTTGGCTCTTCTTCCAAGTTCTAGCTTTCAAAAGAGCCCCAGGGTTTTGTCTTTACCACCCCAATTTGCATCATGCTGATGATCCAGAGGTTGGACCTAATTCCTGCATCAATGGAATCTCCTTGATGTATGTATGCATCTTCTGCCAGGTCTTTTTTATTCTGGATCTCAGCATCCAAAAGTGACATTTAAGGTTTTGGGGATTTGGTGGTGAGAGTCTTGGTGGAAAGGAGACTCTTGTTCTAATGGTGAGAAAGCCAGTCTTCCAAAGAATTCATCTGCAGCAGCTCCTCCCATCTGCTGCATTGAGCTCTGCAAGTAAGACCAAGAACTCTAGCAGAAGCTTCATGCAGTTGCAGAGGTCAAGGCTCTTGGGATCAGAAATTACAAACAAGCCCATCTTAGCAACTGCCTGCAGCTACACACATCAAGCATGGGTACCAAAAGCTTGAAAATGGTGTGTCCTCCTTGTCTTACTCCAGCAATTCTCAGGTACTACTGCTCCCCACCTTGAAGAAAATGGCTTCAAGAAAAGGTGCACAAGGAAGAGGAGGAGGAGGAGGAGGCGCATTGTCAGGCATAAGATTACAGTCCTCCAATACTTAAAGCAAAGTGTACTTGCTGAATTCCAATTGCCACAGATGAAGGGGAAGAAGTCCAGGCTACTCTGTCCAATAGACAAGCTTCAGGAATCATATGGCAAACTGAGAGAAGCAGCATGCCAATCCACTCTCCGGTTTGCTGATTTATTCACAGGCTGTCAGAAGCTGATGCATGTAACTCCAGCAGATCTTCTTGTTCTTCTACTGTGTTCAAAGAAAAGATGACTCCCTGACTCACTCATCACATCACCAGAGTATTTTCCAAATCTGTTGAGAAAGTGGAAAAATTCCACTCCTGCTGAGGTTTCATAATTTCCTTGAAGGCAATGATTCTCAGTTGCATTTTGGTAGCACAATCAAAATGGGAAAGGTGGTGGTAGTGGCAGTGCTGTTGCTGCTTGAATCTTCATTCTCCAGACAAACAACCTTCTTACACTTTGTGAGTCTTGTGTTACTGAAATATGAAAACTTTGTGTAGAAAATTGATACGGATCCAGTTGCATCATCCTACTTGATCTCAAATCCATCTTCTTCTGAAGCTCAATCTTCAAAACCTCCTCCTCCTGGGTACAGAATCTTACAGTATTCTAAAACTCAATCTTCGAAATCCCATCCTTGGTACAGAATCTTACAGCATTCCATCTTCTTCTGAAGCTCAATGTTCAAAACCTCCTCCTCCTGGGTACAAAATCTTACAGTATTCTGAAGCTCAATCTTTGAAATCTCATCCTTGGTACAGAGTCTTACAGCATTCCATCTTCTTCTGAAGCTCTCCATCTTCAACACCTCCTCCTCCTTGGTACAAAATCTTACGGCATTCATCTTCTTCTGAAGCTCAATCTTCAAAACTCTGTATTTGGTACAGAAACTTACAGCATTCCATCTTCTTCTGGAGCCCAACCTTTGAACCCTACTCCTCAGCACAGAATCTTACAGAATTCTATCTTCCTCTGAAGCTCAATCTTCAAAACCTCCTCTTCTTGGGTACAGAATCTTACACCATTCAATCTTTGAAAACTCTCCCTGAGTACAGAATCTGGCAGCAATCAAAAGAGTAATGTCAGGAATGGGTTTCGGAATTTGAGTTTCAAAGCTTTTTGATTACTCATTATCCTCGCAGAAAGAAAGTTGTAGATAGAAAAAACAAAAAAAAAACCCTTGCAGCAAAACCATTCGAAAAAAGTTGCTTGCATTATTCTTCTTCAGCTCTAGCATCTCTCTCACCTCTTCAGCTGTTGAACCATCTTTAACAGCTCAACTGACCAAATCTCTCCTGTTCAAGAATTAAGTAAAAAGATTACAAGAACAAAGATCAAGAACATAGTCTAGTAGCTGAATCCAAAATCCTGTCAAAGATCAAGAGAAAGATGAGCAAGAAACAAATGTATTGCTTAATCCAAAACCCCTTCAAAGATTAAGAGAAAGAAGAGCAAGAATCAAATGACCTCTAATGTAGATTCATTCATGTATTCTATCATCCTTCATAGTAGAAAGCCATCAATCAAAGTTCCAAAATGAGTTCTTGCTCAGCTGTCAACTTTCATATACAGTATCCACATCCCACTTGCCAGCACCAGTATAACCCATGGCATCTGCAGGCTTTGGTTTCAGAACTTGTTTTGCTGCAGGGCAATCTTCCATCCCTAAATCATCATCATGATTCCTGCAAGAGCTAACCAATGATATACACAAAGAAGCGTTCGGTTGACAGGAGATCAAAGCCATCAAATCCTGTGCTTCATGCACGTGGCCCGCACGGCTGAGAAGATCAACCATGCAAGCGTAGTGATCCACTGTTGCACAAATACTGTAAACTAAACCCATGGATTCAAAGCAGTGCATGCCTTCATGCACCAGGTCTGCATGGTTACAAGCTGAAAGAAGACAAACAAACGTGACAGTATCTATTGCTACCCCTTCTGCACACATCCACTCAAAATGTCTAAGAGCTTCCTTACCATGCCCATGCATACCATAACCTTGAAGCATGGCAGTCCAGGAAACAACATCAAGTATGGTCATGCTGCTGAACACCCTCCAAGCATCGTCTATACTCCCACATTTGGCATACATGTCAACCAGACTATTGCCGACAAAGACATCAGACTCACAACCATGGTGGATGATCTGTTTTTCAATGTTCCTACCCTCTTCAAGTGCAGCTATGCTAGCACATGCATTCAGGGCCCCCACAAAACTGATAGGATCTGGCTCCAGCCCTTCTTCCTGTTGCATTTGTTGAAACAATTCCAATGCCATCTCTCCTTTCCCACATCTCACAAGGCCAAGAATCATGGCGTTCCAAGCCACTACAGTGCGAGAGGGCATCTTGTTGAAAACTCTCCAAGCGTTGTCAATGCTCCCACATTTGGCATACATGTCAATAACGCTAGTACTCAGAAAGACATCTGATTGATAACCACTATGAATGATCTGTTCCTCAATGTGCCTGCCCTCTTCAAGTGCACCTATGCTGGCACATGCATTCAAAAACCACACAAAAGTGACAGGGTTTGGCTCCACCCCTTCCTGTTGCATTTTGTCAGACAGAACTAGTGCCTCCTGCTCTAGACCACATTTCACATATCCCACAATCATGGCATTCCAAGCAACCACATCACGTATGGGCATCCCGTCAAACACTTTCCTGGCATCCTCTATACTTCCACATTTCGCATACATGTTAAGGAGGCTACTACCCACAAAAACATCAGATTCACAGCCACTTTGAATGGCCTGCAAATGTATACGTCTGCCCTGCTCAAGTGCCCCTATGCTGGCACATGAATTGAAGGCACCCACAAAGGTGACAGAGTCTGCCTGCAGCATCCCTTCGCTCTGCAGTTGTTGATATAGTTGCAATGCCTTTTCCCCTTGCCCACAATTTACACATCCCACAATCATGGTATTCCAAGAGATCACATCACGAGTGGGCATCCTGTTGAACACTCTCCAAGCATCCTCTATACTCCCACATTTAGCATACATGTCAATAAGGCTGTTACCCACAAACACATTAGACTGGAATCCATTTTGAACAATCTGTGTATGCAAATGTTGGCCCACTTTGAGCACCCCTAGACTAGCGCATGCATTGAGTGCAGCCACAAAGGTGACAGGCACTGGCTGCACGCCTTTGCATTGCATTTGTTGAAACACTTCCAATGCCTTCTCTGCTTGTCCATATCTCCCAAATCCTAGAATCAGAGAATTCCAACAAACCAAATCAGGTCTGGGAATCCTCTTGAACACTCTCCAAGCATCTTCTATGCTCCCACATTTAACATACATGTCAATCAGGCTACTGCCCACAAAAACATTAGATTCACAACCAGATCGAAGAATCTGTTCATGAACACGCCTGCCATCTTCAAGTGCTGCCACACTGGCACATGCATTCAGAACACCCACGAAGGTAACAGAGTTAGGCTCCACATCTTCTTCTTGCATTTGCTGAAACAAAGCTAACGCCTTCCAGCCTTGCCAACATTTTGCACATCCCATGATCATCGCACTCCAAGTAACCACATTGCGTGTCTGCATCCCATTGAACACTTTCCATGCATCCTCTATGCTGCCACATTTTGCATACATGTCAATGAGGCTATTTCCCAAATAGATATCAGACTCACAGTCGCGTTGCACAAGCTGTGCATGGATATGCTTCCCCTCTTCAAGCGCTCGTAATCTGGCACATGCATTGAGCACCTGGACATATGCAAACCGATCTGGAACCATACCCTTGTGTTGTTGTTGCATTTGTTGAAAACATTCCACTGCCTTCCTGTATTGCCCAGCCTTAACATACCTCGCAAGCCTTGAAGAATTCCACAAAGAGATGTCATCATCAGATTGCACACTGCTGGAGGAGTCATTGTCCACCACCGCAGCAGCAGCAGCAGCAGGCAGCTCCTTGCCAATCCAAGGGGGTTTCAACTTGCTGTTCAACAAAAGAGACACTTCCTCCTGTGTCGTTGTCTTATGTTTGAAATCCGGAGAACTGGCATTGACCTATGAACAGAATTTTTTCCCAATTCAGATGAAGGGTGTAGGGTTTAGGGTTTAACCTAACCCCTAAACAATTCCTTCAAGCTCAATGCAGAGCAGACTATCAGGATTCATCACAAAACCAAAAAAATGGAAACATACACCTCCTTGTTCAACTCAAATGCAAAAACACACTTCTTATTCAACAAAATGCAAACCAAGTTCTTCAACAAAATCATTTCTTTTGACCAAAATGCAAAACCCTTTTTGTTTAGCAAAATGCAAAACAATTTCTTCAACAAAATCACTTCTTTCAACTGAAATGCAAAACCCTTTTTGTTCAACAAAATGCAAACAAATTCTTCAACAAAATCACTTCTTTCGACCAAAATGAAAAAACCCTTTTTGTTCAAAAAATGCAAACAAATTCTTCAACAAAATCACTTCATTCAACCGAAATGAAAAAACCCTTTTTGTTCAACAAAATGCAAACAAAGATCTTCAACAAAATGTAGGCTTTTTGACAACAGCAATTGTTTCCATTTAATTTTTTTTTAAAAACCTTATCCAACACATCTGATCTCCATGCCGCCACCGCAACTGTGAAGGATCTGAAAAGAGATTGTGCTGCCAAGGCTCTTCTTGTACAAATCAGTTTCTGGCCTGCCACAAACTGCAGCAATTGGTGAGAAGAAGAATGGCAATAATCTCAAACAAGACTCTCTTTCTTTCTTGCTTGCTTTCTTTCATGAGATTGTATTACTGTGTTTCTTCACAGATGCAGAGCTCATGTCAAGAGCATTTTCGTTCCCTAAACCCTAAATCCCCTAAATCAAGTGAGAATCTGCTGCCTCTGGGATTTTTTTGAAAATAGTTGTTGTTGTTCACAACTGCAAAGAAGAATGCACAGAAAAAGAAAAAAATCTACAAACTGCTCGAATAGCAGATGGAAAGCAGCAAAGCAAAGAACCCGAGAGAGAGAGAGAGAGAGAGAGAGAGAGAGAGAGAGAGTGGAAAGACGAAGAAGAAGAAGAAGAAGATGAGACAAGAAAGCTTACCATCGATGACGAAGACATGCGGATCACAACAAACTTCAAGGATGCTGATGCAAAAAGCAAGAAGAGGAAAAGCGCAACATGTTTGGTAAACCTTTCCAGCAACAACCATATCATGTGCTTCTTTCTCTCATGTTCTGCTGCATTTCTCTCCTCTCTCAATCCTTTCTTTCTCTCTCTCTCACATCTGCATGTCCATGTGTCAGTCAAATCATTCCCTTTCGCTTTCTTGACATGATGCAAAGAACAACAAGCATATAGGATCGATTGTCTCACACAAAATCTCACAATTTTTCTACCGCAAGATCCATCTGGGGCATTGCATCTTTGTCCAGAACCAGGCCGGGTACTTGACTGGACCTTCCTTCCTTAGAACCCCGGAGGATATCAAATGCTCAAAATATCCGGATCTTGCTTTCATGAAAAAACTTAATACTCTTTTTAAATGTATTAAACCTATATAAATGCAAGGTATATAGGTCGCTGTAGTATAAGGTTATCTATAGGTATATATATAACCCTTTGGAACAAATAACTGACTAGGCAATTCTTTTTCCTGGCTAAATTTAGCCAGGTTGTTTATTTATTTATTTTTCAAAATGGCTTACATTATGTGTTTTTGGGGTTTTCTAGCCACCCAATTTTGACTATTTAAAAAAAAATTGCCACATTTCTCTATTGGGTTGCTGTAGCATGGTTAGCCAAAAAATGTGAAGGATGGATGCTTAAACCCTTTTTCATGTTCATATCTTGCTTATAGCCAAATCTGGCTAAACTGCCTTATGGATGATCGCCACTTTAACTACATCACAGAAATGGGAAAAATAACCCTGGTTGCTAACTGGTAGGTAACACTACGGTTTAGGGTTTAAGAGCAGATTCTGTCATCAGAGCATTTGCTGCCTTGAGCTCCTGGTTAAAAACAAAACAAATCAAAACAAAGAAATTGCACTGGCCGGGAATCGAACCCGGGTCTGTACCGTGGCAGGGTACTATTCTACCACTAGACCACCAGTGCTTGATGATGTCACATGATAATCACAATAAGAAAAGGTAGTTTTTACTAAAAGGTGTCTTGGGTCTAGCGCTAATGCTTGTTTCCCAAGGCACCTGCTGCAAAGGGATTTCAAGGAATCTGCTTAAATAAGGACCATAGAATTGAGGAGAATAAAATATATTACCTACTTCAGAATCTTCTTGTGTCAGAATTAGTGCAAATAGAATCCCTTTGAATCTTTCTTCACTCAGACTTTTCTACACATGAACTGATGGGACTAGGCTACTAGTTCAAGAGATGGATCATGGGTGTTTCTACTCTTTGATTGGAATTTGTCAAGTTGTGCAAGCAAACCTGCTCTCTCCAATTCTCAATTTCTGCTAATGAAACCAACCAAAAGAAAAATACCGACCGCCTGAGTAATGGGTTGTTCGCTGTAATCAATTCCCTGATTGCTGCTGGCACTACTCCCTCATCATCATACTGCAAGTTTGAATTTTTCCCCACAACAACAAAAAAACACCTGCACAAGTTGCGGATGGAACAACAGTTCATCAATCCAGTTGAGTGAATAGATCTAGGCAATTTTCCTCATAAAAGGGGAACCTGTTTTCTATGTTACGTTACAAGATCAGGAACCCACAGCCTGTGGAGGCTTATATGATTGATATAAGTCAAAAAACATTTGTGCTTCTGTGAAGGTCTTGTTAGGTAATTTATGTCTTTTGTTCCTTTCCTCTCCCCATCAACAAACATTTGTTGACAAGATGTTGGACTGCTGGAGCTAAAACTCTTACACATCTTCCCTTCATCTACATGTCCAAATGAAGTGGGGTTGAAGTCTGGAACAAAACCTTGATGAATCCTGACTTGATTTCCACACTGTCTCTTCTCTAGCAGAATCAAAATTTGAGCTCCACATACAAAGTGTCTCTTCTCTCTCTGAATCCAAATTTGAGCTCAATACACACACGCACACACAAATTGCTGAATCCAGATATGGTGTCTGCATTGTGTCACCTCTCAAGTTGTTGGATGTCACTGGTCTGAACAGTGCATAACTACTCCCCTGCTTCATCCAACAAGGATCAAGGAACTAATGAGCAGGCAAGGTGCTTGTCAGGGGTAAGGGGATGAATGCCTCCAAAATGAAGACAGCAACTGTTGATTCATCTGGAGGTTGGTGACAGCAAAAAAAATTATCCCTGCAAAATCCAAGGATTGGCAACTGGCCATGTATGAGCTATGTACACATAGCAATCCATCAGCTGTGTTTTGGACATGTTGCCAATTGCACACTGTTACACCCTGTTATGACAGAAAGTAAATCACCCACCACCTTGAAAACAAACTCTCCATTTGGGGGGGGCAATTCTTCTTCACTGTCTGCACCTCATATTTGTTGTCCCTCATGGTGCAAAACATAGGGACTCATTATGTCACCTCTCAAAGCAAAAGCTGTAGTAATTCGCATCAAGGGGGATTACCAAGTCATTCGAGTATCATCTGTAAACAGCTGTTGAACATGTGCCATCCATCCATCCTCTGCCAATGACCCTGCATGTCAAAACTTTAGACAAAAATTCAGTATTTCAAAACTCCAACATCCAACTCTTGCATGTCAAAACATAGGCCAAGATTCAGGAATTAAAAACTGCGCATGTATCAACTCTTTTTCCATTGCAAATTTGATAAAAGAAGTTGAGCTTAATTTTCATTGGCACCCAGCAAACCCCCATTTCTGCTATCAAATATTGGATTACTCCTTCACCATAGTCCTCATCATGGATCTTGTTGCTGTCCATCCATTGTCTCATAGTGATGGTGAGCACACCCACTGCCACCTGACCTTTGCAAACACTCTTTCCACAGAACCCACCGGAAAACCTTTGAATTAGAAGAGCATCAATCCAACTACCCAAGACAAAATTTTCAGAGTAGAAGAACAATGGATCAATGTTTCACTTCTTCAAGGAGGAGTCTGAAGAATCAAGATACTGCATCTAGAAAAATATACACTCTTCTGAAACTGAACAGAGGGAGAGAGAGAGAGAGAGAGAGAGCGCACTTGTGCCCCCAAAAAACAAGGCAACCCAAAAGAAGGACAAAGGACGCACAAATCAGCCATGGCAAAAAAACTGTGCATCAAAACTATGGCATCAAAATGACTGTGTTTAAAAGTGACACGGATTTGTTAGGTGACACTCTGAATTGATTTCAAAATAGAGAATCACTCATATGTTGTTGCAGTTGCATCTAAAATTTCTATGGGTTTTGAGTCTACTTTCTACTGCCTGCAAGATACTACCCATGATGCAAAGGAGGGTAACCCTAAGCCAGAGGAGATGATGATGATACATACACTCCAGCAGCAGCAGCAGAAGGACTGATCTTATCATGTCCTAGAGATTGGAAACTTAATTTATTCTTTTCTATCTAACCCTAATATCCTAGTGCAAGAGGAAATTGCAACTTTTGTTGTTGTTGTTGTGAAGCTTTTAGATCCTCAAGGAGACAGATGCTCAAACCCTAGAAAAGCTTGTCGGCCAGGACTAGTGTGGATTTGCGTCAGTCAAGCGATTTCTCCTTCTCCTTCGCGCATCTTCAAGTGCTCAAATCTTGACAACCTTGTCAGCTATGACTAGCGGATTGGCCTTGGCTATGGCTTCTTGGCCGGCGGCCTTATAATCGTAAGAACAATTATGCTTATCTGAGTATCGGTGAAGAGCACAGAAGGTGTTGCCGCAACGGCACTTGAAACCAGTCAATCCCACACGCTTTCTGCAAGAGCCGCATCGATTCGGAGCTGTCGGCCCGCGAGTCTTGTCCGGTCTTGAAGACTCGATCGACTGCACAAGCATGGTACTTTCTGGTACCGGCTTCAGGGGTCCGTCTTCTTCTTCTTCTTCATGCATCACCGTCTTCTCCTTCTCCCTGGAAGTCGAATTACGCGAACTGCTAGCTTGCTGGAGAACAGACTCCGTATAGCACTTGGAGCACAATCCCATGGTGGCTGGACTCCCGAAAAAGCCACAGAAGTTCTTACACATCACCGGCCCCTCGGAAGGACTCTGAGAGCCCGTCTCCTGCTTCGCTCGCTCCAGATCCATATCAGAAGCTTGCCTATATATTTATCTATATATCTCTCTCCCTCTCTACCTGCCGGTCTATCTGTTTCTTTGGCTATCGCACAAGCTTACTTTCTTCTTTGGCTCTTTCGAAAGCACGGATCGGAACGAGCAATCAGGCAGCCCGAACTAGCGCAAAGCAAACACAAAGCTACTGCTGCTGCTGCAGAAAGAACGAAGGAGTTTCAAGCTCTAATGAAAAAGCAACCAAATTAGCACCGTTTTCCAGAGCCAAAAAAACTGGAGAAAACTACTCAAGCGAGGCCTCGCTTGATTCCACCTGCCACATGCAACCGCAACAACAAGCGAGTGAAGATAATCCTTTCTTGCAAGAAAACACACGACCTTGTCCGCAGCGGCCTCCGGAAGAAGCTTCGTGGCCGTGCCGCCGTTGTCGTCGTCCGCTCGTCCTCTTCCTCGTCGTCTTCTTCTCCGCACAAACCCCCTCGCCTCTTCTTTTCCTTTTGCTCTTTTTCTTTTTCATTTCTTTCATTTTGTCTATTTTTTTTCCTTTTTTTTCCCAGCTGTAATTCCAGAGAGAAATAAAACTACATTTATTTTTATTTATTTTATTTTATTAATTTTAAATTACAATTAATTTTACAGTTTTTTACCCATCCATGGTACCAGTGTTTTTTCTTTCCGTTTTGTGATGGAAAGAAAAACCCTAGCGATCATCCACAATAAGGTTTAGCCACGTTTGGCTATCGACCAGCTATGAAAAGTTGATATCTTACTAAAATCATTTTATATCCTGGCTATACGCTTTCAACAATGTTTAGAAATATGGCGATTTTTTATATTTTATTATTTTGGCGAACTATATTTTTAAAACGAATATCTAATAGAATTCTTTTTTAAATCGCCAAATTGCGAGAATTCGCCACCAAAAAAAAGCTAATTTCCATACATTATTTATAAATAATTTCTAATTAAGGCATCATAAATTTTATAGATTGAATCATCCATGCATTATAGCTTAATTCTATTTATTTATTTATTTATTTATTTATTTTTATGAATTACTTTAAATTGACACTGAAAGCAAAAGTTACAATTACATGTTTAATTACTTAAAATTGTAACTCTGATTAGTGATTTCTAGAAATAAGTAAACTCCCCAAAGAGAATAAGTATTAACATTTTTTTAATCATTTTTTTAGAAGAGTAAAATAAAAGGTTGAAGATCAAACAAATTTGATTTACACAAAAAATTGAAAACCATTTACTAGATTTCTTCTTCAAGTTTTTGACTGTTTTTTTGGGTGAAATTTGAGGGTACTTTAAATGATTATGAATTAAATTTTTCATCCAAAAATTGAAGAAGAAATTCAACGTCTTGGTTCTAGTAATGGGTTTGGATTTTTACACAAATTGCTTTTATTTGGTTGTGGATGAATGTAAAATAATAGGATGATGAAGACCAATAGTGTTTTAAGAAAATAGTGTTTTGTAGGTTGAATTGACGAGGAATGAAAATGGAATAAATTGTATAAATTTCATGCATCAAAATGTAAACACATTTGAAGTATTGTTTTATTGTTAAGAATGCTTCTTTAGGTCAATTTTGGTGTGAACAAGTGAAAAAATGGCAAATCTTGGCTTGTTCTATTTATTTTTATTTATTTTTCTTGCTCTTAATTTTTCTTTCAATCTAGAGAACTTATTTCAAATGCTTCATTTTTCATAGTTATCAATGTAGTTTGTGTTGTTGGCCCAAGTGTGAATTGTTTGTGATGATTCATCAAAAACTTGTTTAGGTGGGACAATTTTAAGTTTCCATTAAATTTCTTTCTTGGAAGTCATCATTTGGACAATTTCAAATTGGAATCATTTTAATCGATTCCCAAGTAAAGATGTATGGAAAAGCTTTTTTTCATAACCTTTTTTTAAAATAAAAATTTCAACATCATATTATTCATGAACAAATTTTCCATACCTTTTTCACTAATTTCCATCCCAAATGTATAAATATAAGATTTTAATTGTAACCCCACAAATATTTTTTTATATTTAGACATTTATATTGAAACCAATTTGCATCAAACTTTTGCTATTACAACATTGAATAGGTAAAATTATGATTTTTCTTGAATTTTTAAAACTTTGTTGGCTGGAAGCAAGGATTTTGATTGAACTAGGTGGCTTCATTTTTTATTTATTTTGGGGTTAATACATCACAAGGACTTCAATCAATTGAGATGTTTTCCTTTTGTTATTGTAATTTAAAGACAAGTCTTCTACTCTTTTTTTAAACCCTTGAAAGCTAATTATGGATAATCTTTTGAAAAACACATTCATAAACACACAAATTTAAGAAATTTTAGGTATTATACTTTGTATTTTAAAATTTTAAAAGATAACCAATCAAATTAAAGCAAGATGTTGCACAAAGGAAAATTCTCAAATATTGGGGGGGGGGGAAACATAAAATTCACATTACTTTAATAAAGTAGTATGTGTCTAATTTTTGGCACCAATTTCTTCAATAAGGAAGAAAACTCATATATATATATATATATATATATATATATATATAACAAATTTAAAAACGAAGATCACCATTGCATGTTCCTACCATCCACAAGGCTTTCACTGGGTGGATAAAACACAAGCTTCACCCAATAATATAATTAGAAACAGTGGGTTTATTAAAGTCTTTATTTTAATTTTTATGGATGTATGTTAGAGAATGTATGAAAACTTCATAATTTAAATTTAAGACAAGCTTTATATTGTTGCCTTGTGTGTCGAAAAAATTCCTTATTAACTTATAGCTCATAACAATGGATGGTTCAAACTTTGAGAAAATATGAACATTATATTTATTTTTATGCATTGAGATTGATTGTTTGCACCAAGGTTGTTTAGTTTCAACATTAAAGAAAAAACCTTTGATCCCCATTTTTTATATTTTTTTCAATTTGATGAAAGCTTTCTTTTAACTAGTTTTGTTTATTTTCAAGGAACATTCAAAATAGATTGTGAATCCACATTTTCAATTTCATAAACCTTTAGTTTCCAACTCTTCAAGAACAATCCAACCAATATTTTAAAATCAAATGTGGTTCCACATAGCTACACACAACCCAAGAAAATATATTGTGTAAGTAATAATGTTATTCAACTTACTAAAATTGGCCACCTAATCAAAAAGTACAATGTACCTATGACTTTGTCCAAAAAAATGGTATGTGTGAAGCTTGAAAACTAAAAATAAATAAATTATTAGATAAAAAATTGGAACCTACCAAAAAAAATGCAACCAAATTCCCATTTGGGTTTTAATGGGAAGATTGTTTTTAAGTCTGGTTTCAATTCTTGTTTTTCCATTACAAAACAATTGTAGTCTTTATAATTTAAAATTAATTTAGAAACCAAATTCAAAATTGGCCTACTACTTGGAACCAACCAACATTGATTAACATTTTAATATTATACATTTGTATTATGTTGTTTTCCACATAACGCAAAGATGGCAAAAGTCAAGGATGAATTATTTAAAACCATGCAACAATTATTTTCTCCATTTTTTGTGTGACTAGCAAGTATTTTCAAAAACTTTCAAATTTAAAACAAAAGCAAAGTTAAAGTGTCTTTTAAAAAGAAATAGTTCAATACAATAAGGTGATTGAGTACATTCAAGCTAATAGGAACCATTGGACATGTAACCATTACTCAGTTTTTCATGGATTTCGTAAATTTATTTGATATGTTTACATTAAAATGTTTCAAATATATTATGGAAACATGTGGAATGATTTGAAATGAATCTAATAAGGGTATAATATTAAAAAATATTCCTAAAACATTATAATCAATGTTTAATTTCATTGTTTAATGAACTTCTAAATGGTGTTAAATGATTTGAAAATTAAATATCTCTAAAAAGATTATTTAAACATATATTTCCATTATAGTACAATGCAACATCTTTTTGGGTCATATATTTTAGTTTACAAATGAAATATTTTAAAAATATTTTAAGAACGTTCTAAAAATAAATAGTCACTAAGGGTGGACCATTGGCTTCTTTCAACACATGAATGTATCCTTTCATAACATAAAAGATAACTCCAATATGTGTTAACTTAACATGAGGTGGCAACATTTTCTTAACAACCCTTTCTTTTGAAACCCAAAATCTAACCTTTTTCTTGCAATGTTTTTCCACAACACTTGCAAACCTAACAAAAACAATCACACATGCAATTAAGCCCCCAAACATTAAAAAATTCAACAAAAAACAAAACTAGAAACAAACATTATTTTTGAATAAAATTTTAACAAATATGAAAACTAGAGATACATGCAGTTACTCCAATAAAGTTTCATTATGTTTTGGAATTTTATGACACTCCAAAACTTATGGGAAAAAAATATATTGTAATGAAGGTGCACATAAAAATGTGAAAATGATGTTTGCAAAGGAGGACTCGTGATTTTACTTGGAACACAAAAAGACAAAAAAAAAACTAAACACAAAAACACACAACACCAATTTTGATGGGATTTCAAGTTTAACCTACTATCGTTTTCCTTTGTCACATGTTCATATGTTGTTTTGTTGTTTGTGTCCTATTTGAACCAAATAACTTCAAATGGGAACCCTTTAGTCTACTTATTTTACGAATAACTCTAATATTTACCATGTTGCATGTAAGTTGTGAAATTCACCTCAATTTTGAAACTTGAAGGAAGGTAAAGAAAATGTTTTATGTAATTAGAACATGTAATATTACAAACCAAATGAATACTAGTTATGATTTGGGAGTAAACCCATCCTTAGGTGGTATTGCTAGGAATGTCACACCGCTAGTTTTTTAAACCAATTCAATTTAATTTTTTAAATCATTTAAAAAAAACTTTTCATTTTGAATATTTTCTTTGCTAACTACGCCCACAATTATAATGATTGTGTGAATACTCCTGATGATTGAGCAAATACTAGTGCTGATTCAATTGATTTGCCCAACATATCATCTTTAGATCTCTACATTCCAAATCTTGCAACTTTACAATTATTGCTCATCTACAAATCAAAAATAAAAATTATGTTCACCACTAGATCTATTTGTTCTTAATCTTTAACATTTTTCATCTATGGTTTTTGTATTTCACATCTTCATTGTTTTTTATGTCAGAATTCGCCTTTTGAACTCCATTTGCACTTTCTTCCCAATATATCAACATTTGTTGTTCTTTTTTTTAAAGTTGAAATTCCATGTATTTATAAGGTTTGAGTTTATTCATGTCGACTAACACAAGGTTAGTTTCAAACTTCTCAATGGTCACCAATAACATAATGTTATTTGGCAACACATATTATACTATGTATAGTCCAATTATTTCCTAATAAATTCCCTTAGGTGTGATTTATTGCCCTTTGGAAACCACATATCATAATCACAAAAAGTAAATTTTTTTTGGGGATTCTTTTGTTGACTCCATAACACTCTATTCCATTATTGATTTCATGCAATTTTTGCAACCTATATTTTAGCTTCCTACAACTTATCAAGTTCTGTAATTCTTTTAGTTAAAACTCTCACTAAAATATTATCTATCTCATTTCCTTCAACAATAGGAATGATGTATTTTGTGGGCATTAATGGATGTAATTCATACACTAATTGATATGGTGGATACCCTATTATTACTTTGTATGCAATTTTGTATGAAAATAACACAATAGTTAGATGTTCATCTTAATTTATTTGATTTTCCTTAACTACCTTGGTCAATAGTGTCCCAAGTATTTTATTAGTAAACTCAACATGCCCATTCCCCTAAGGATAATAAGTTGTAAAACTCACATGTTTCATCAAAAAATGATTTGTCAAATACTTAAAACCTCATTAATAAAATGAGCTCCTTGATATATGACTATAGTCAAAGGACAACCAAACTTGGTTAATATGCACTCATACAAAAATATTGTTATTACTATTGTTGTATTAGTTTTCAATGTTCTTGTTTCCACCCATTTAATAACAAAATCTATGGCAATAAGAATATATTTGTTCTTTGTATATTTTCCTATTGGTTTAATTGGCCCCGCCCCACAAAATCAAGTCCCCATTTCATAAATGGTTCTTCTAGAAAACTTATGGCCAGCTTTGCAAGACTTTGAATTGCTAATCCTCATGTTCTTTGACATGCATCGCAAGATATGTAGTAATCATGCATGTCCTTGTACATAGTTGGCCACCAATATCTAGCATTCAATATCTTCCTTTATGTTATTTCAATTGCAAAATGCCCTCCTTAAGGTCCTTCATGTAGTTCTTTCATCATCGTTTGTGTTTTTGTTGTTGTCAAACATCATCACAATCTATTATCTTGGCCTATTACGTAAAATTCACCATTTTTTAGTGTAAAAAGATTTGTTCTCTTGACCAATATTTGTTTTTGTTACATCGATAATGTACCCTCACGTTGTCTTATTTTTAAAAATTCTTTAACATCATTTAGCCATTCAAACCATGTATAAAACAAACGTGCGTCTATGGTTTGATCAGGCACACCTATGGGTTCTATAATATTCATGTTTCTTGACCTATGAATATTTGAAATTGTTGAGGATTTTTTGGTGGTGGCATGTTTACTATCGCTTGTATTTTCTTTGGATCTAGTAATTTCCCTTCTTTGGAAACAATAAAACCCAAGGTCATCCTTGAAAGTGCTGATGAGGTGAGTGGAGGAAGTAGTGGCCACTATTCAATGGCCACTCATGATGAACGTTATGGTCTAATACTTTGTGAGTGATAATCAAATGGTTGTGAGCACACTCATTCTCTTTGGGTTTGTCTTAGTTTCACATTACACAAATATGGATTTTTATTAATGCCATATTTTCTACACTTTTCAAAACATAGTATAAGCTTTTACAAACGACTCACCATGTCACTATACATTGTAAAGTCATCCATAAATATTTCCATAAACCTGTCCAAATATTCTTTAACTGTTGGGAATTCGGTTTAATTCCAAATGGCATCATCTTCCATATAAAAGTCCCCCATTTTATAATAAATGCAATATTGTATATGTCTTATGGAACTATAGATATTTGATGATATCTTGAATATCCGTCTAAAAAAGAATATGCCTCATACCCTACTACTATGTTCAACACTTCATCAATGAAAGGTAATGGGAATGGATCTTTCTTTGTGGCTGCATTTATTATTTTTTAAATCTATACAAATTTTTAATTGGCCATTTTTCTTGGCTATTATTACTATGGGTGACAACCATGTAGCTTCTTCTATATATTCAATGAATCTAGCTACTAACAACTTGTTGTACCATAGTTTGGATTTAATCTGTACATGGCCTAATGTGCCGATGGTATAGTACTGTCCAATTCAATTCTATGTTGTGTTAGATATAGTGGAATTCTTTTAGATCTTTGTATGTCCATGCAAAAACATCTTTGACTTCCTTCAACAATTGTTCCACTTCCAACACCTTGCATGTTTCCAGCTATGCATTAATCTTCACCATCTGTAGTTTTGCATCAGTTCCTAGATTGAATTTCATCAATTACTATTTTTTATTGAGCATCCATTTAGCTACCTATTATCCATGTGCTTTGATTTTGGCTAGAGTTTCATCCATTGCAACAGTCCATGGTTGATGTCTATAATATGTTTTTGGATACATCTTATCCTTTAAAGCTACTTATGGCTCCTATATGTTGCCAGGTATATATATATTTTTTTGCTATGTACTTTAGATCCTTGTTCTAAAATACTAGTCTTCACATCTATATCCATGATCTCCACATCCGTGGTTTTCACAGATTGAATTATTTGAAGTAAATTGATTGTTCACATGGAGAACAATTTTGGCTCTATAGCAAAGATGATATCTTTTTCTTCATTTGTGATGCCATTTTGATAATTGTAACATAGTAACATTTTTGGTATTCTTGCTTCACCTCCTAGATGTTTAGTAACTGTAATTGTTTTAATTGTCCCATTCCGTTGTATGGTAACAATGTTATTTCCCCAATCATGTGCCACTTTAACATCCCTCAACCATGGTCTCCCCAACAACATAAAATAATTAAAATCTACCACAATATTATGAAGTACAATAAATGTAGTTATGTAAGGAATGTCACGAACATATATTTTCAGATCTCTGATCAACCCCATTGGTTTTGTGGTTGTTTGATATTATATGGTGCAAGTGTAGGCTTTGGAAACCCCAACTTCAATTTCAACTATTTTGTGATAATATTATCTCTAGAACCTCCATCTAACAACACATCCTTTATTGTATTCTTCCCAATCTATAATTGGATAACTACTATATGATTATCTATTGCGGCAACAATTATCCTTACTTTTGGTATTAATGGACCAACTTGTTTATCTATGGTTGATTTACTTACATTTTAAGTTTTTTCTGGTTTCAGCTTCTACCAAAAGGTATTTTTTTAGCTTAGGAATTATTTAAAGCAAATATCCTAAATTCAAAGTATAATTTCTTTTAAACATCTATTTACCAATGTCCATTAAAATCCCTTATTATGATCAATTTCCCTTGTGAAATCTCTATTTCCTAAGATTTTTGTGTGTCCATAGGAGTAATATTTGGCATACCCGACCAAGTTGTGTTCATCCCTCCATGGATGTGGATGGATGTTTTGTCTGGGTTTGTATTTTTTGAATCTATTGAATTGTCTCCACCATTGATTGTTTCAATTGCTTTTCATTCTCCCATTCAACAACACTTTTTGCTTTTCTTGGTTCTTTATCTTTGAACACATGTTCTTCAGTTACTTTACTTTTCGTGGTAACATAACATCCACCACATTTACATATGTAATGACTGTTTGTGTTTTGACAACAAGTTGAACCTTTGTTACTGTCATAGATTTCCCATGAAACATTATCTACATTTCAACAAACTTTGGATAATTGTCATTTTATGTCCATTCAAACCATAGATGTGACATGCATATGAAGATGCCTTTTGTGTTTTTTGACGTGGTTGTGTTGCGTCTATGGTTGCCATTATGGTCTGTTTTTTCTTCTTTTTGCATGTCTCCACATTGGTGATTTGTCATCTCACAATTTGTGCAATGTTTGTTAATCTCCCATGTATTATTTTGTGTTTTTGACGGTGTTGCATGCTTGGTATTCTGTGGTACTAACAATGCACTCCTTACTTCTGCAGTAGTCATACCTTCTTCACACAACATTGCCGCCTCCTTATGTTGTAGTGTTTACCACTTCATCCTTATGGTCATAATTCTATGGTATGATTATAAACTTGCTCTAAAAATTATAGTTAGAAATTTGTTTATGGTTAGTTATTGTAAACGATGAGCCAACTTTTGAATCTACTCATAGTAAACCTCCACTATTTTAGTCTCCTCTTGCTTCATCTTCTTCAGCTCCATGTATATTTGTTCGTCATTTTGAATCTTTTGATGACATTTGCAAAATGCATGTATAAACTCTGAAAAAATATAATTATGATATCTTGACATGTACTTATGACACCAATTCAATGTTGTATCTCTTAATGTATAACTAAATGCATTAATGATATATTTTTTAGAAGTTTATGCATTTTTTTAAACTACATAATTAAACACTTTAACATGAACATCTAAATCAACATTTTTTTGAAATCAAGATACTTAAGAACTACCATGTTTGGCCTAACATAATGGCCATCTTTATGATCAAGAATTGGTACAATTACAATAATTGTTTCTTAGTATCCTCCTTTCAGATGAATGACATTTGCATTTTTGTACCTTCCATTAGCCATTGAACTCATCAGTGGTCGATCTTGTTGCAACCCTAGCCTTGGGCTCGTGACCAAGGCAAGGGTTTGTAAGGTTGTGGGCCAAGAGGGAAGATAGAAGTCACACAATAGACTCTCAGGAGTGTGAGAATGTGTGAGAGAATGAACTTTCGCACCCCAAGGGAGTTCCACTAAGGTCAAAATTCATTAAATTGAAACGAACCTTATACCATTGAAAAGATCTTAAGAATTAGATGTTTAAAATGGGCTTACATGATCCATTTGAGTACTTACAACACAAGTTATGGTTGAAAGAACGATTGTGAATCAAAGTGTCAATTTAACTCCTGACCATTAAAAGCCAAGAATCGCCTTGAATTACATGCATGTAGGTGGCATGACACATATCTTTTGAAAGCTCTCAACTAGGGCTACAATTTTGCTTCAAAGCTCACCTAATTCAAAGGTCTAAACAAGAGGTTATAGGCCTCCAAAAGTGGGAGGAGTCCCAATTTCAAAAAAATTCAGGACTCTCGACTTGGGAGTCTTTGGGAAAATGACATTTGGATGTAGCCTCCATGATTAATCACAAAAAATATTATAAGGGGGAAGGTGGTGGCTTTCCCTAAGTCCTGGCTGTGGTGGGTCTTGTGAATCTATGTATGTATGTGGTTCGTTCGTGTAACAAAAGTGCTTTAACTATGCATTAACCAACTTGTTGTTTGGTTTATGCATGTTCATATGAATAATTGACTTGCTTGTCACTTGTCTTAGTCCTCATCCTGGAGCTCCAACACGCATTTTTTACCCCCAAAGTGTTGCGAACTAGTGAGTGTACCCCAATTCCTTTTTCTTCCACTATTTTCACATTCGAACTCCCATTTCAATCTTTAAAAAAATTTGGGGGTGCAACATATATGAATGTCCAACTTTTCACAATAGTAAAAGTCTTAATTTTGGGACTCTCATTTTAGAATCCGAAGAAAAAATGTGATTTAAATGTAACTTCCACAAAGAGTCACAAAATATATTATAGGGACGAGAATGTTGTTTCTTCCCAAAGGTTGCAAGTCATGTAAAACTTGTGTTTGAGGTTGTTTTTATTAAATTCATCGCATCATTTGTGTTTCAACTTGCACTAATTGCCTTCTTTTTTTAGTTGTATAAATTGATTTCATCTCAAACTTTTACTTGTGAGTTTGTTTTAATCCCATCTTGAAGCTCCAACATGCCTTCCTACCCTATAAGTGTTATGAACTACGGAATGTGCTTTGATTTTTTGATTTTTTTTGTTGTTTCATTATGGGACCCACATTTAGGTCTCTTAAAGAGTTTGGAAGCGTGTCAAGTAAATCTTTTGAATCATTGAAAATTGGGGCAATTTGGAATTAAGACCCATTTAAGATTATTTATATTATTTGGTTTATGTGCGGATGAACAATGATAGTTGTAGACATTGATATCGTAACACATGACATGGTACATACCCATTAAACATTATTCAATTGACAAATTAAATTTCTCCATTTTTTATATATTTTGCATATTGTGTATTTGCATTAGATTACTGTGATATTTCATACAATATTGTACAAAACAAAATTCATTTATTAATGTCAAGTTAAACCAATTAACTACATGTTTACTCATGAATTGGTTACACACAAAATTATTTCCAAATAATGTTTTGATGAACCCAATTGATGAATTTATTATAAAAGTTGATTTTATTATGTGCCAAAAACAAAAACCATTTCAATTGTTTACTTGGCTTTGGGTTTAAGGTTAATATTTGAGCATAGGCCATAGATTGGTGAATGTGAAGCAAATTCCCATATTAGATCAATAGTTTCAAATGACAAAAAAATTCACAGTTTGTGATTTCTTGTTATCAAGAATCATAAATTTGATGGAATAATGAAAAAATTTAATTATATGTTGTTTCATAAGAAATTTGCAATGTCCTTTTTTTCTTAATTTTATTTTGCACATATATGAAAATAACTCATAACATAAATTCATAGCAATTTGCAAACATATTTTTGGTTGATGAGTACATTTTGGTATTATGTTTTGAACTATGTTTTGTTGGACAAGAGAATTTCAACAATTGCTTTAGTTGTTTCAATTTTGTTCTTATTTAATTTGACAGGGCATAAATTGTTTTAATCCTTCATTGTCTTCAATATCATGTATGTGTAAAATATATCATTAAATTGGGAAGGACATAATGATTTTTAATGATTCATTTTGTGTTGTTTCATTTTTGATGCCAAACTTGGTGTTTACAAACTAAAATTCAGCCACCCACATATGTAATGAGTTCAACATTTGAAGCAACAATAAACATGACAACCAAATCAATGAGTTTAACATTTGATGCAACAAGATGCATCACCACCATATCAAAGGGTATTACAAAATTTTCTCCTTAAGAGCAAAAGGACTTTTAATTTATCCCAATTGTAAACAAATTTATTTCAAGGAAACAAAGTCAAAAGACATCCAATTGCTTGGTTACATACTTAGAGAAAAAAATATGACTTATTTACAATAGTTTGCAAGTTGGAAAAACTTTCAAAATATAACAAAAATCAACATTGTGATGGAATTCAAAACTTGAAACAACACATAGTAGCACTCCTTAAAATGGAAACAACATAGATCTGAATTTTAAAGTATAATTTGAAGCTCAAATAAATTGAAATAAATTTCCAAGCAACATTTCAAGAAAACATGTTCAATACATTGGTTTTCAAGGAAAGGAAACAAAAAAACTTACAAAATAAGTGCATGTAAGATTATCTACAAGTTAGCAAATAACAATAATTTTTGAAATCAAGCTTGGGTTTATTTTGTAGAATAGAGAAAATTTGTAAAAACATATACAAGTTACATAAAGCTTTGAAATAAGCCCCAACAAAAGCAATGAAGAAAAATAAAATTGTACTTACAAAAGAAATGTTATTAAAATAAAAATTTCAAGATACATAAGAATCAAAATCCTTCTAACAAAACTAGTGCAACGCTTAAGCAATAATACCTTCATTGTCATCATCCCTTGTGCATATATGGTGACCTCCTTGGATTCTTTTTATTCATGTCTCCAATCCAAAAGAAAACTAACACACTTGGATTCTAAAGGAATGACTTAAATGTATTTTTAAAACATTACTTAAATAAATTCTACAACAATGGTTTTAATTGATTCTAAAGGTATTAGGGTTCAATGGATTCTAAAGCGATGACTTTGATGAATTCTAAAGTTAAGGGGGTTCAATGGATTCAAGAACAATGGTTTCAATGAATTATAAAGATATGAGGTTCAATGGACTTTTGAACAATGCCTTCAATGGATTCTAGAGTTGGGATTCTAAAGATTTTGAAACAATGGCTTCAAGGGATGGATTTAAAAACTATTGTTTCAATAAATTCTATAACACTGGGTTCATTAGGTTTTAGAGCAATTGTTTCAATGGATAGATTTTAGAACTATGGGTTCAATGGATGGATTCTAGGGCAATGGATAGAGTTCAAAACTATGGGTCACATGGATCATATGACAATGGTTTCAATGGATGGATTCTAAAATTATGATTTCAATGGATTTTAGAGCAATGACTTCAATGGATGGATTTTAGAACAATGGTTTTAATGGATGGATTTAGTGCTACGGGTTAAATAAATTCATAAACACTTCAAATTGCTGATTTCTACAACTATTCGTTAAATGGAGTCCCCAACTATGGGTTGAATGAATTCTATAACAATGATTTCAATAGATGTATTCTAAACTATGGGTTAAATGAATTCTAGAACTATGGGTTGAATGAATTCTATAACAATGATTTCAATAGATGAATTTTAAACTATGGGTTAAATGAGTTCCAAAAATATGAATTGAGTGGATTCTATGGTAATAGTTTCAAAGATGAGATTCTAAAACCATGGGTTAAATGGGTTCCAAAAATATGAATTGAGTGGATTCTATAGCAACGATTTCAATAGATGGATTCAAAAATTATGGGTTAAATAGATTCCAAAACTATGGGTTGAATGATTCCTATAAGCAATGGTTTCAATAGATGTGATTCTAAATTTGTGGGTTAAATGGATTCCAAAACCAGGGTTGAATGATTCTATAACAAAGGTTTCAATATATGGGACTCTAAAACTATGGGTTGAATGACAATAGTTTCTATACATGGGATTCTAAAACTATGGGTTGAATGACAATAGTTCAGTAGATGGGATTCTAAAACTATGGGTTAAATGGATTTGAGACTATGGGTTAAATGAATTCTATAACAATGGTTTGAATAGATGGAATTTAACTATGGGTTGAATGAATTCTATAGAAATCGTTTCAATACATGGGATTCTAAAACTATGGATTAAATGGATTCCAGAACTATGGATTGAATGAGTTCTATAGAAATCGATTCAGTAGATGGGATTCTTTGGGTTAAAATGGAGTAGAGAACTCTAGATTGAACAGATTTGAACAGATTTTTTTAGAGCAATGGGTTGAATAGATTCTGTAAGAGCTGTGGGTTGTTCATTCAATGGGATTGTAGAGCTTTGGATTCTGATTCTTGAGACACATGCATGCAGGCAACAAGAAACAGCAGAGCGAAACAAAGAAGAAGCAAGTGCAGAATGTGCAAAGATTTTTGATCACGAAGAACAAGACTCAGGAGATTCCAGAATTCCTGGTGCGGACAAATACGCCAAGTGTGTGTGTTAATGCAAGCAGTAGGGGCGCAAGAAAGCCAGCAAGAAACAAGCGGGCAGAGGGCATGGCACACAAAAATATTTAGAAACGGGCAGCGGGCATGCACTTTCACTAGGTTAGAGAAGAGGAGTGGCTGACGAGCGATCAGACTCCTCTTCTGTTGTTGTTGTTGTCGCGTTGTCGTTGCGTTTTGTGTGTTGTGGGGAGGGGAGGGGAGGTGGGGGACAGGGGAGTGCTGGGAGAAGAGAGGGGTTGTGATGTGGTGCATCCGCTCTAGTAGTTATCATCGCGCTTTACAGCATCATTCAATCTTTAGTACATGCTGGTTTTGTATCCTTCCTTCATGGCTGCTGGGTGCTTTGCTTGGCTTTCCAATGACCTAATTGTGAATGGATTTGGTGGTGGTATCTAGCAGCAGCAGCAACAGCAGCAGAGCTCATGTCGCGGAAGCTATGGAGGAGAGAGGGGAGGGAGGGAGAAGTGTGGTAGTTGTTGTTGCAATGTGGTTGTTGTAGAAGGAGAGCGGGAGCTCCCAGAGCATTGTGGGTTTTTTTGGTACTTGTGAGTTGTTGTAGATTTTAGCCATTTTAGGGTTACGGTGGAGGAGGGCTTAGGGAAATGATGAGTGCGGGAGGTGGTGGGTCGCCCGCATCCGGGAGTCAGCAAGTCGGAGCAGGAGGAGGAGGACGGCAGCCGCAGCCGGCTCTTGAGTGGAAATTCTCTCAAGTCTTTGGAGAGCGTGCTGCAGGAGAAGAGGTTCAAGAAGGTATTTATATGTGTATGTTGTTGTTGTTGTCGTTGCTTCTTCTGCGAGTATTTTTTCCTCTCTGTTTTGTTTTTTAGTATCTTCTTGAGCATCAAGCCACATAGAGCTGGACTGGGAACTGGAGGTGGAGCCTGGTGGATGGACTGCAACTTTGGTCTCTGAGTTTATTGTACATGTTGCTCTTAAGAGGGTAACCTAGCTACAATGAGGGTTTACTGGATTCTGTGGTCTTTCAATGTATGTGTAAGAACCCCAGGGGCTTGACTTGCAAGAGAGATTTAGATGACCACAGTAGGAAGGATCAGTGAGCATGTGTGCAGTTCTACTCCTCCCTTTCATGGTTCAAAAAACTGTTTTGTGAACATTCATTCCCTTCCCCTGTGTTTTTGGTTTTCTTTTGAGTTTCAAGCTGGGTGGTGGCTGGTGGTCATGTCCACCTTGGAAGTGGTTGTGGGTCCAGATCACATTGCAGACGTGTGAGTAGATGTCACCAATATAGTCAGTCCATCTACAGTAGGACTTCCTCCTCAGAAAAGTTGCCCTACATGTCTCAAATGTAAAGTGCCTTTGAGTTCTTGGTGAAACATTACTGAACTGTGATGCTCCTTCGGTTCTGTCAGTAAACAGTTACCCACCTTGAGAAGGAGGTATTTGCCCTAAAGAATGGAGTGACTGTTTCTTCTGTGCATCACTCTTCAGTGATGTCACCATTCTTTGCCTTATACATGGTGATGATGCCCAGTTAAGCTTTTTGAACCAGTTTTTGGAGAATGTGATGATCTGTGTTCCTTACACAAAAGCTGAGCATTAGGTCATTCAGATTGCCTGGGACAAGCTTTACATCTGCTTCCTGAAAATATGAGAGTTCAAGCCACAGCTGAACTGAGGTGTGGCACCTGCTCAGGGTGGTACTTCACATTCACACTCTGACAGAACAACAGCCACAGAGACAGCTCTTGTATTTTTGTGGCTGTTGTTCCAGGATTTTTAGATTTCCTCTCACGGTGTGCTTAGCATAGACCTAAGCAACATTGTGCGTATTGGGAAGATAGATCTGAGCTTCTTGTGGCTTGTGGTATGTGGACACAATTGTGATGGAGGTAGAAAGGTTGCATTGTGGCAAACCCCAGTTCAAATTAGTTGTGTTGCATGCAGATTCAAAAGAACCTTTTCATGCAGGACAAGTTGACAATAATGTAGATGCCACTCGTTCCACTTCAGGAACTCAACTGTCTCCACCTTTCTTGTGCCTGTTCAATCGACATGTACCATTTCTAATGTACAAAATGCAATTCCACTGTTGTGCTGGAAACAAGCTCTAGAACAAATGAAATGTGGCAATCTGAATATGCTTAATTGTGGGGAATCTAACATGTCACTTGATTGATGTGCTGCAGTGGACATTATCTCTGCCATTGAATTTGACAAGAGTGGGGAGCATTTGGCAACTGGTGACAGGGGAGGACGTGTTGTGCTATTTGAAAGAACTGACAGCAGAGAAGTAAGACATCCATCTCTTCCAAGTTCTGATTTAGTTGAGATGGGTTTCACTACTAGTTGAGTATATATATGTTCTTCAACCTGCCTTCTAATGCTTTCCAATGGATTTCACATGCCAGCAACGAGCACGAAGGGAGTTGGAAAGGGCAGATTCGGTGGGTCCTAGGCATCCGGAATATCGCTATTCAACTGAATTTCAAAGTCATGAGCCAGAGGTAATCCTTCACTTCTCTCTTCATGTGGGTGGAAGGGGTTTGTGAACAGTAGTTTCTGCACAAGAGCTTTGTAACCTTGTCAGCCAAAAGCTTGAGAGAGAAAGTGATACTCGCACATATCATTCTGGGCATCAGTGAATGCCCTATTACAGGATGAACTTGAAGGAGCTGATGGTTGAAGAAGAGCCTTAGGATTGGTTCTAGCTAATTTTGGGTCAGCAGACCCTCAATTTCTATCTTCTACGTGGCCATGGATTTATGTACTGTTAACTTGTATTGCTAACTTGAAATGCAGTTTGACTACTTGAAGAGTTTGGAGATAGAAGAAAAGATCAATAAAATCAGGTGGTGCCAGACAGCTAATGGTGCTCGGCTGCTGCTTTCTACAAATGATAAAACCATCAAACTCTGGAAGGTACATTCAGCTTAGGGTTTTATATTCAAGTTTTGCAAACTGGCTGTTGTTTGTCACAGTCTATGTCTCTCTGACACAAGACTTGGGTGTATGTCTCCAAGCATCTACGATGTCAGTATTCTGCCTTTACATTGATTTGTGATGATTGATCTTTCTGCAACATTCTGGAGATATTTTGTAGCTTGCTTGATGATTCTTAGCTTTTCTCCTAGCACTCTGTAGTTGTGGTCTTCTGTGTTCATAGCATAATTGGCTTTGAATTGTCTATCCTCCTTCTCAGCAGGGTTATCCAGTTTCTTAGAAATAGAGGAACAAGAGGATATGTTGAACTGAGTCTGAAACCCGGGTAAATCTCTGCTGCAGGTGGCAGAGAAGAAGTTAAAGAATGTCTCTAATCTTAATCTAGATCCTTCTGTGCGATTGGGGAATGGGAGCTCTGTGAGTAGCAGCCCTGTCCTTGGTCCAAGAGGTTTTACCCCTCGGTTGTCAATGAATGGTGGAGCTGTGCCACGACCTCCTCTTCTTGGCAGTGACTTTGATTTTCCACCGGGCGGCATTCCATCACTACATCTGCCCCTGGTTGTTGTTATTTACCTCCATTTTGAAATCATTTCTCCTTTGTCTTTGTCACAACTTCTGTACATATGCTATCAGCACTTCCACCTCTAGTCTATGCTTCCTATACAGTGTGTATGGAGAGACAGTTTGTCGAGTTTTACATGCTTTTGGAGGTTGTAGATCACCAAGGATTGCACAGCAGTCTCTGTTAGCTGTCCTTGCACTTTACCATGTGCTTTGTAATGATCTACATCCATGGACCTGTGGGTGATGTCTTGGTTTTGTCTCTGCTCAAGAGTTTGGGCAGATAGCTTGAATGGAATTTGACCTGAGTTGCTACTGAGCAGCATTTCTCCTACTTACTGCCATTGTATCATATTGAATCCAGGTTTGGAGCAATGAGACTGCTTTGGTTGCCAGATGTAGGAGAGTGTATGCCAATGCCCATGCATACCATATCAACTCTGTTTCCAACAACAGGTGAGTTAAAACATGTATCTTCCAGGTTGTGGGATTTCATGCTTACCTAAGACTTTTTGACTTGCGATACAATCTGGTCTGACAATCAGGTGTGGGACTCAGTGTTATGTAACTGAGATCTGGAAGCTTACCTCAGAAGCTTGTTTCAGCTTGAATCAGGATACTATTCCCTTTTTTGATTAGTTATGCCTCTTAAGTGCTGGTGAACTTCATGACCAAGTCTTCCTGTTGCTTCTGTTAATGCTAGAAAAACTCAGGATGCAGACGGTTGTACAATAGTTTGTCTGAAATCTTGGGCTAGTTACAGTACAGTTATCTAGACCTACCATCGGCAGCTGATGGAGTCAGTGGGTAGTAATGGCAGCTTGTCACTGGCATTCATGATGAATGTGACAGACTGACAATTTTTGAGCAACTCTCATAATGTTATTACTGCACACATTGTCATGTTATCTTCAAAGTGTTGTTCCAGAAATTTCTCTGCAATCTCCACAACAGATCCTGCAGTGAGCACATGTTTGGCTATTTTGTGGCTCAAGTATTTTTCATCTGTTATTTGACAGGGCTTTTGTTCCATGATACCTGTGCAGTGATTGTGAAACATTCATTTCAGCAGATGATTTGAGAGTAAACTTATGGAACCTTGAAGTTAGTGATCAAAGCTTCAACATTGTTGATATTAAACCAGTCAACATGGAGGACCTCACAGGTATATTCTGTGAAGCTGTGCAATTCAGCTTCTGGTGATGGGATGGACTGAGTTTCTTGGGCTAGAGCAAAACTGTACTGCTAGTAAGTGGTTGTCATCCAAGATGCAACTTACTGTGGGTTTGTTTGTGTGTGCTTCTGCAATTGAACAGAGGTGATAACCTCTGCAGAATTTCACCCGACACACTGCAATGTGCTCGCTTACAGTAGCAGCAAGGGCTCCATTCGCCTCATTGATATGCGCCAGTCAGCCCTCTGTGACAGACACTCAAAACTGTATGTTGCTACACCCTGTTCATGATGCATCTCTGTTGTTCATTTCTCCAGAACTAGTCGGTTGCCTGGTACCTGGAATCGATGCCCAATTTGCCAATGATAAAAGACACAGAGCTATGGCTTAAAATGATATTCCTCCAGTATTTCCATTGTGTTAGAAGTGGAGGAATGCTGAAGAGCACACAAATCCGTTTCTGTACATCCACCTCTGTCTGCTAATGCCATGCAGGGAGTTTTGCTTGCATCTCTTTTACACATACAAGATTGGCAAATTTTTAGGACTGATTTTTGTTTGAACTGGTTGATGATTGGAAATTTTTCCTTAGATTTGAGGAGTCTGAGCCACCAGGAACAAGATCATTTTTCACAGAGATAATTGCATCCATCTCCGATATTAAGTTTGCAAGAGGTGGTCGCTACATACTGAGCCGTGACTATATGACCCTCAAGGTTTGCTTCTCTGCTTACTATTAAGGTTCTGCTGTCTGTGAGACCCTGCACAGGTCAGAATTGCTCTTTATTCATTTCCACAGCCCTCTTGGCCTGACATCTGATAACCAAAGTCAATTGATTGGATGGTGTTCTGTGAGATGAAGTTTCACCACTAGGATTATTGGTGCAATGGGAACCTGGGGACATTTAGTTATAGATAGTTTTGTAGCTGAAATCTCTTGGCAGTTTCACTGAAAATTATCTGGATGACTAAATTCCAGTGTTCCGTGATGCAGTTGTGGGACATAAACATGGAAGCTGCTCCTGTTGCTACATACAGAGTTCATGAGTATTTACGGCCTAAGGTGGGAGATTTGATCTTATCAGTGCCTTGTGCACATGTAGAAGACTCATGTCTAAATTGTGTAGACTCATTTGTAATAGTGTGGGTCCAGTTTGTTCGGCTGGTTTTCCATCTAGGTGAGGCCTCATGTCAACAGTGCCTTTATGCTGGGGATAGTTTAGGGATGGTACCATTTACAACAATGTTTTTTGTGGTTTTCCTTGAAATCTCATTGGAATTGGCCCTGATGCTAATGGGCATGGGGTTGGTCCGAGGTGTACTGACAATTTGCAGACACATGAACAAGGTTGTGGACCTTGATGTGATATTTGGGTAAAGCTTGAACTGTCAGTTTCTGTTTCCAGCACCAAAGAGCAACCCAGGTTGCTGCATAAGCCTGACTGATCATGGCTTATTTTGGATTTTGCAGCTGTGTGATCTTTATGAGAATGACTCTATCTTTGACAAGTTTGAGTGCTGTCTGAGTGGAGACGGTGAACGTGTGGCCACAGGTTCTTACAGGTATGCATGCTTTGGTTCCTATGCACCAGTGCAGCTTTAGAGGAATTTATTGGAAAGCTGAGAGTACAGAGTACAGACTCTGGGATGGACTTTGGGTTTGTCAACGTCTACTGATGGCCATATAGCTTTGTGTAAAGGTCACAAGAGCTTTCATGACCTGCATATGATCCTTTTGAATAATTGAGGTTATGCCATGAACCTCCCTCTTGAATAGTGCAGGCAGAAGATGAAGAGACTATTGAAACTTCTCAACCACAATACGATGCTATACCCAACATCTTTCTGGAGGCACACAGCTATGTTGGTAATAAATATGAAGAATGTGTGACAATTGTGTGCTTGTGTGTGCAACAGCAATGTGTTTCGTGTGTTTGGGGCAATGCCTGGCAGTGAGGAGGCAACCTTGGAAGCCAGCAAAACTCCTAATAGGTATTGCTCATTTGGTTTGGCAGTTTTCTGGACTGTTCTGTTTAGCAAGCGAACACTTGCTTTTTATTATGTATTTTACCTTTTGCAAGAAAAAAGGGCTGATGGAATGAAAGAAGGATCAGGGACACCAGAGGAAGCCGAAAGGACAGTTAGAACACTAGAAGTGAGAGTGTATTACCATGATGGGATCTGAGCACCAAGAGGTTCAGGTTCTGGTTCATTGCATTGTGCCATTACATTTGTGGTTCTCAATTGGAGGGTGGATGATGGGTGGGTGGTGTTGGTTGGATGGAATGGTGGTGAACCAACAATGCTGAAGGCGACTTGTGCCTCCCCCTTCAAGGCCTGGAAGCCGACTTGCTAATCTTGCCCGTGGTCGACGTGACAACCGACGAGGTTTGTCTATCCCTCTCCTTCAAGTAGATAGGTGAAAGGCAAGATTTCTCCAGAGGTTGTTTCTTGGTCTTATATCCACTAGTCTGTCCATATGGGCTGAAGTTACTTTTGGTACTTCTTGGTTCATTCAGTCATACATTGCGAGTAACTGTAGAGTTGTTTTGTGGACTGCAGTTGGAGGGAGTGAGAGCCCAGGAACAGAGATGAATGGTGGGGCCTACGATTTTACATCAAAGCTACTGCACTTAGCATGGCATCCGATGTCGAACGTGATTGCGTGCGCAGCATCCAACAGCTTGTACATGTACTACGCCTAGGACCATCCGTTTTGTTCAGTAAAGACGAATATGATGATCTGTTCAACAAGTGTTATTCTTTTTTTAACTTCGCCATTTGTGAGAGGCACTTTGCCTAGTGAACCTTCTCCTTGTGAGGAGAAAGAAAGTGAGACAGACGGAAACAGAAGCTAATTGCTTTTCACGTTCTCCATTTGTGAGGACTTCAGTAAGGCGATATTTATAGGGCAGGGCTCCTCAGAGGTACTTAAGGGTGAACTGGGAACAAAGTGACCAAGAAGGGGTTTGGGGGGGGTGGGGGGGGGGGCTTTCCACTAGTATAGTTGGCATGAAGGTTTTTAGACAGGTGAGCCTTTTTTATGAACTTTTTAGGTGCATATTGTTAGTTATTGTGGGAAGGGTAATACACGAACAGATGGGGTTTTCCTTATGAAGGGTCTTAATCTTGATTCACATAAGTTTGTGGAACTAGCAGCTGCTCAATGTACGCTGGTTCCTAGTCAACTTAGGATTGACTGGCAGTGGATGCCCAGTAAAAAACTGTGAGCAAAATGGTCTTTTGAGGAGTGTGACACACAGTTCAGAGTTGGAAGTGTTTCTCATTTGAGTTTCTGGTGTGGTGAGTGAACCATCTCTGTTCTTTAGAGTTATAGGGCAACCACTCCCTTAGATGCCTCCTTATACCTGGCTTCTCAGAAGTATTCTCTTCTTATGAGGTCACAACTTGGAGTGTCTCCATCTACATTTGATGTAGGGAGCTGAAGTGCCAACAAACTTAATTCAGCCTCTCAAGGTATTCTATTTCTGTGTTGGATCTCTTCATTTGTGAATGCCTAAATTGTAGGTTTTGCAAGTGTGTTTCTTTGTGATATCAACTGCCTTTTTTATATATTGATTGATGCAAGGGATTGTTGTACCAGTGACTATGATTTCCTTCTATGCAGTCAAGTAGTACTGGAGCAGCAAATTTACTTCAGAGGCCATTATTCATTATACCTGGAGCAAGTTCCCCAACTTTAGCCATCTGTTGCTTTGGATACAAGCTGACAATCAACTGACCTCCCAACTGCAGATTTCCCACTCCCCAGAAATACAGACCACCCTTAGAGTGACTCAGACAAGGGAATTAGACTTGTGTTCAACAGTTTGATGTCGGGGATGGGCAATGTTGCTTTCCCAGCTTCCTTGTGATCGGAAAGAAGCCTGTTGTAGAGGATCTGTGTGGATTTCTGATGAGATTTGGTTCCAGCATGTATTGACCATATCTGATCCTCCTTACAAGATGGTTCTCAGTTCCTCTTCACAAGAGATGTGGTATGTATCACAGGGTGCATCCAATGTGAGGAAATGAGGGATAAAATTCTGCTACAACGAATTGTGATGCTAGTTTGAATAATTCTTGGTTTATGGTGCAGAACATGATAAAAAGAGGACAACAGTTGAGATTGAGTCTGACTTAGGGTTTGATTTAGGGCTTTTTGTCTTTGGTGGTTCTGACATTAAGCTGTAATTGTAAAGCCTTATTTCCTTGGCAAAAAGGAAGGGAAAAAGGCTCAAATTGCACAAAAAGAAACCTGAAGCAGATCTCCACCATGCCTTTGCAGCCCCTTTCCAACACCACTGTACATAGGTTTTGTTTTATTTTGTGAATTTTGGCACTTGCCAACAAAAACAAGAATCCAGGGCAACTGACTCCAAGAATGTTTATGAAATTAAGTGCCAAAGTCGCCAGATTTGGAGGAAAGAAATTCTCAAATTGCCATATCTAGACAATGGTTACCAAAGTTGCCAGATTTGGAGGAAAGATATTCTGAAATTGACCTATTTAGACAATAGGTTTCAGGAGGTCGCCAAAATGCAGCACTATTCTTAATGTTTTCTACTTTCCTCTCTTCCAAGTTGCAAAATCTGGCTAAATCCTCTTGCGGATGATTGCCGGTGTGGCTATGTCACAATTGAAAAAATTAAAATTAAAAAAAAATGCCACTGCAGTACCTTGGCAGCTTCAACAATAATTGTATTATTGTCAGAAATGTTGAAATTTCTAAGTAATCTTGCCCCCCTGCCCCCCAGAACTACCTTTTTGTGAAGGAAAATAGAGAACCTTGTAGGAACTTCTTTATGTTTTGAATATGGAGTCTTTGAAATAAAATAATTGTTTGACACTGAAATGTTGAACTTGGCTGAGGAAGAACATTCAGAAGGAAAACCTTTTTTTTTCCTTACAAAAGTAATGTGTGACAGCCCTCTCTTTTAAGAGTACGATGAGGAGGTTGCAAGGTTGAAAAAATTGAACCCACACATTGTTAGGTTTTGTACACTTGAGCAAACATCTCTAAGTTTTTTTTTTCAGCATGGATATAGATTGCATTTATAAACATCGTTGGTACTTTTCATTTGGGTTTATTCATCCTTGCTCATATCATCATATTCCATGTGATTTTGAAGTTGATATTCATTGGGCTTTGCATATCTTTTTATTTCAATTAACATCTAATCAATTCTATATTGCAACTTGACATGTTTTTTTTGTTATTCCCTTCTTATTGTTTGTCCTTTCCTTTACATGGTGATGAAAAAGGTTATCAAGAGACTCATGATTGTTTGTGTCAATACATGGGTGGCAATTGGGAGACATTAAGGGGGAACACACGATTAAAACATCCATTTTAGCTTATTGCAAATGTTTGGATTCAACTTCAAATCCTACCTCACTTCCATCAACACAATTACATTGTGCACAAGCCTTTGCTTATGAAGGGGAGTACATTTGAACAAGATGTGCATTATCTTCAAGCACACTTGCAACCCCATCTGACAAGACCACAATAATCTTTTGTTTTTTCCATCAACTTGTTGAGGTTGATTTCCCCCTTTCATTGATGATTTCCATCCTAAAATGGAGGTTACTTTAGATTGGGAAGCATTTATTTATGTTTTGGTTTATTCACCACATCTTTTTTCTAGTGACCTTTCGCCCATGGTGTATTAATTTCGACAAGATTATTTTGTCCCAAATGATTTTGAGAGTGGCTTCCACCTTTTTTTTCATATATGTGAGCACATTGTTCGTTCAGTCATGTTCCACTTTCAGTATTGTGTTTGCTTTCTACATTTCAATTTTTAGCTTGGAGAAGTTGTCATAGGCATGAAAATAACCAAGACTATAAGATTTTTTAACCAAAATGAAAACCAAGGCAAGCCTAGTTCCAAATCTAGATCATAAAACAAAAAAAAATAAGAAAAATAAAAATGACAAATGTAAACAAAAATCTAACAAGATTTTATTTGTAAAAAAGAAACAAAATAAGGTTATGACAAGAAAACACACCCAAAACTGGTGTTAAACAAAATAAAGGTAATGGGGAATTTTGTTTCTATTTATACCCATTGGGCACCTAATTCAAAAAAAAATTCAAAAAAATTATAATATACATGGGCCCATGTGCACCCATGTGCACTCGTGTGTGAATTATGAATGAACTAAACTCAGTTAAGAGTGGATTAAAATTGAATGAAACCCACCCTATTTGTGTTTTTATTTCGTTGGTGGATGATACACACATAAAAGGTTTCACATTAGATGTGGTTTTTTATTTTTATTTTTATGATTACAATATGAGTTTTCAACATTGAAGCTTTCAATGTAGTTTGGTATCCACAGGAGTTGGACCACTTTATATCACTTCCTCCTAGTTTTTTTACTCTCGATTTGGGTTTTGGTATTTTAGATGCATTAATGGGATCCAGATCATTTGTTGAATCATTTGTGGTTAAGGTTTTTCATGATTATTTTGGGACATATTTAATCTCTTAATGCTTGTAAATCCTTAGGAAACTTTTGGGATGTTTTTATTATGTTATGCCTAGTCCCATGACTATTTGTTTTGTACAATGTTTCCATTTCCAAGTATTTCATAGTCTTATGCTTAATTTGATATTCATTCCATAATTATGTTGGAAAAGTTACTCGGTGTGGGATATTTTGGTGGTTTTTTTCGTCACTTAACTTGTCATTAGGCCACTTTTCTTAATTATTTGGTTGAGTTCAACCTCCTTTTTTAAAATTTGGATTGTTGCCCCTTCATTCTTGGGATTTGGACAGTGATCCCTCCTACATCTATTATTTGTTTCCAACAGGAGAATCACCTTATTCTTTTAGATGCAATAACACATGTTGAAATTAACATTTCCTCGTTCCAAATGGCATTTCAAGATACTTGAGCTTGATTACCCCAGTTTGTGTGCTTTCAAATCCCACCTTTTGAGAGCCTAATGATTTAATCTTATCCTTAATTGTAGGTTTTTTTGGCGGATCATTACAAAAGCAAAAGTTTGTTTCACTTTTAATAAATGTTCCTTCAAATATCATGTGAGCACATCTCCGTTCATGTGTAGGTCTAAGGGCATGCACTTGGTTATTAGTTCATCTGACCACACATACATTTTGTTTATTTTCAATCCATTTCCTTACAACACTATGTATCCATTTTGGTTTACCACATCCTATGGTGCCCATCTTTCATGGTGTTAATGTGGTCATAGCATTGATGATTTATCAATTTGCTTTAGTGCCCCTCTGAAAATGAATGTGTAGCGACCCACGATACATTTTGGGATATTGACATAACTATTGTTTTTGAAAATGGAGCACATGTTTAGAGAGAGGTTTCCCACCTTTTATTTCATCACACTTGATGACGAATGGAAATTTTTATCACTAGAGACAACTTTTGGACCTTGATGGACATTGTGATTGTTGATTCGACTCACACAAATATGATGCAATGAACATCAATGGCGACAATACATGTAATGATGATGGCTACTCAATCGAAAACATGATCATATGTTGAACAAACATTAGATGATGACTTCATTCCCTTGCTATCGAAACATATGAATGTTTTCATTTTCGTTATGATTCATTTTTGGTCACTTGTGCATCAACCACTATTGCACATCATCATTGATCTTCTTTAGTCCTTTCAATGTTTGTTTCTTACTATTGACAATCCATGTCCATAGCCTTGTAGCATGCGCAAACCATATCAAATTTTTAATGGGTTGCTACATTTGGTCAAGGTTCCTCATATCTTCCACACATCATAGCTAGTGCACCTCCATTACTAGCCAATTTGTGGCAAATAACAATTCTTTCATTTGCAGTTTTCTTTGTTATCGTTGATTGTCAATTCATAGGCATGAGTTGTCTTTGCATAGGGTCTCTATATGACATTCGTTGATTGTTTACTTTTGTTTTTTCTTTGGATTGTGTCTACTTGTGTTCTTATTTGCCTTGTACTTTTGTTGGATGGGTTCCCATCCTTGGTTTTGATTCGTGGGGTTTTTCTTCACTTTACCCTAGGAGTCAAGGCTGAAATAGAAAGAAATAAAATTCAAGCTGCCCTAGTACTGATAAATGCTGAACTTTATGGCCTTGTATTAGCCCCCAGGCTGGGAAATGGATGCCATCAAATTTGGGAGGCCAATTTGCAACCCTTGGGGCCAATGTTCCAGCGTTTACTAATATCCTGAGGTCAATGTTCTAGCATTTATTAGTAACTTGGGGCCAATTTGCGACCCAAATGTGCTCAAAGTTGGCCCCAAGTTTTTGGGGCCCTGACTCCTAGTGTAAAGCGGACCTTAAATGCAATTCAAACTACCAATTCTTTGGTCACATTTTTTCTCCCTTCTTTTGCATCTAGGAACAAAGCCTGTGATGCTCTGTTATTACAAATAAAGTGCCAGTTTTACTGAAGTTTATTCGTCAAAAGTCTACTCCTCAAAAGAATTCAAGGCTCCCATTCTAACAATCTATTGGCCTTATAGGCTACTTCCCTGCCCCTAGGGCACAAGCCTATTCCTCAGACCCCACATGGGTTACTTGTGTATATTTTCTACACAAATTCCTTATCGGTTATATAAGTTTTTTTTTTGTTTTTGTCCCTCCCATTCTTAGGCTTTTCTTTTGAACCTTAAACCCTACTCCACAAACCCTGTATAATAAGCGTGTGTAGAATCCTATAACCTGATTGGTCATACAAGTTTATTTTTTTTGGTTCTTATGCACAAGCCTATTCCACAGACCTCACATATTTCCTACACTAATCCTATTACCTGATTGGTCATGAAGGTTCTTTTTTTCATCCCTAGGCACAAGCCTATTCCACAGACCCCACATAATTGTGTATATTATTTAATTAATCTTATAACCCTTGTCCCTGTACAGACAGGGTTGACAAAAAGTCTCGTGTCACAACTACTTCCAAAATGACCATTACTTGCACCATTATTGAACCTTTTTTAGCTTTTGTATTGGCTCAGGGTACAGACATTGTGACACAGCAAGAAATGGGCCAAAGTTTGGTATCCCTACATTCTAGGGTCATGTCAAGTTCACTACAGAAACATTTCCAGATTTCCCAGCGTAACTGAAGGATCCACTCACGGCTCACCATGCTAACCCGAATGTTTTATGTTTTTCCAATTTTGAATGTTTGAATATTTATCATCCTTACAGATGTCATTTCAAATGCAGAGCCATTATGTGGTGAGCCAAAAAAAGTGTGGGTAGTCAGAGCCTACAAACAATTTGCTAGGTGCTCTCAAAATAATGCAAAACAGAAGCGTATAAAAGTGTTTAGCGAGCATCAGTAGCTGTGCTCAGTATATGACCCAATAAATCTGGATTCCACAAGTTGTTGCAGAGTTTTGTAAGCTTCTAAAGTACAAAAGACTTTGTGTTCCAGGAATTCTTCTCCATGTTTCTCTGCATCTACTCCGCAAACATATGCAGATTCAACAGGGGTTAGAACTTTGTTTGAATTTCAACGCCATGTTTATTGGGTTACCCCCAGTGGTTATCAGGGCAATTTTTAGGGTTCATAATGGCAGTTCTCGAAAAAATGAAAGAACTCATTTTGGTACATAACCATGGTTCTCAAAAGTATTGGAAAAATTAATAATTCGACTAAACACTTATAAATCTGCTGGTTCTTTCATGAAAACTGCTGGTGCTTTGAGTTCTTTGGGAATTAGATCTGAACCTGTGGTTCTTGGCTCATGAAAAAATCAAAAGATTGAAACCACTGGTTATTAACAACAAATACCCACCCAACACTGGTTACCACTCACCCCAGAAGGTTTGCAGTGCAGATTCAGGTATTGCAAGCAATTGACATCAGGTTAAAATGTTGTCTCTGGCAATCCGCTATATATATATGCAAATTTTGTTTAAATTGCTCTTTGAAAGAAAAAAATTACATTGAAACCATGGATTGAATGAACTTTTTCAACAATTTCGTATGCATTTTCTGTCACCTTGGGTTAGTAGAAACGTCATTTCAAATCATAAATGAACCCTTCCATTCCATTCGCCAAAGATCTCAATTTCATTAGGAAAGGACCTTCCACATTTTTTGCAGGCTTTATTAAAATCTGAAATGTTCTTCAGGTGCAAGTTAGTTAAGGAACAATTCTTTTCCCAATTCTTCCTTGGTTTTTAATACTCCCAATGGAGCTCAAACTCTAAGGAGCAGCTTCAAAATGGCTTCGTGGTATAGCCCCTGTTTGGGACCCTGGGACCCCACAAAAACGGTTCTGGGTTCTCAAACCCATTGGTGTGCAAGTTCTGATGTGATGAAAGCCGTGCTGGTCCTCCGCCCTTGTATTTCTCAAAAAAAAATGAAAAAAAATGAAAAAAAATGAAAATCCTTAGTGTTTACAGTTCCTATGTTGGTATCACAAAGGTGAAAAACATATTATTTAATATTTAAAATCACGAATTATTAATTTTAAATTATTATTATTATTTTTTGTCCATGTGGAAATTGAGCCAAGGCTACAGTATAAATGACCCTTTTTCACCCCCCTTATGTTAATTGAGCCACATCTCTTTAATTCACTAGCAATTGGGAGTGTCTATGAAGATCAACCCTAAGAGGGTGAAGGTCATTTGCCCAATAAAAAATGAAAATGACAAAATGTGTTGTACGTAAAGGAGACCAGACGTATTGCACTAGTGTTGGGTGGGTATTAGGAATTGCATGAGACCCTCAAGGTTATCAGGCCGGATCTTAAGGTTTCTACCCACAGTTCTCAAAATTTTCAAAGGATAGTTCTCATATGTAGACCACTTGTGTTATAAGTTTGGTATCATGGCCCACATGGAGTGTTCAAAAACTTACCTCTACTTGTTGGTTTTAAAGGGAAGCTTTGGTTTTCAGTTCCATCCTTACTGGATCTCAATTTTTTCCATGATACCCATCAGGTATCCACTGGGTATCATGGGAAAGAAATGACAATGGGTGTTTTTCGAATCCCTATATTTGTATTTATGTTTGGTTTTTAGTGCGTCATAAATTTAGGAGGCTAATTTTTTGTTTAATTACTTCATATTTGATTTATAGCCACATTTAGTTTTAATTTCATAAGGATCTGATCATGTTTTTTTTTTTTGGCATCGTCCTATGGATGATCGTTGCTTAGGTTACATTAAAAAAAATCGTTATAAAAATTTGATGCAAACCTCATCTTTGGAGAGAATGATATGTCAACAAGTCAATAGAGGATCCAATGGATAAGGGACAGAAGGGAATGCTAACTTGTTCTCAAACCATGTGATAACCAATTTCACAAACTATAGGGGCAAAAGCATGTTGCACATCCATCACTTATCTAAAACATGTATCCCTACCATGGTTGTGCATTACAAAGAAGTGGATGCCTAGTGGGGGAACTATTCCTGTTGGAGATCCAAGCTTTCCCACTTGGTTTTGAGCTCATTCAAGCCATCAAGATTTTAAACTCTCGAAATGTCCAACATGGGTCTAGTTGGAAAGCCTTTGAAAGTCATCAAATTGTTTTCAAGATGAAATGTGTTTTGAAACACAAACTTGAACTTGGAGGTTTCGGGTGCCATTAATTCTCAAAAAGGCAAAACACGGGTCTAGTTGATAATAAGCCTTTGGAAGTCATCAAATCATTTATAAAAAGTGATGAAATGAGTTGGAAACACAAAGTTGAACTTGGATGTTTCAAGGCCACGTTTGAATGAATGCCTTAAGATAGTTCCCCCAACAACTCTAAAGTCATCTATCCATCAAACTATTATATGACACTCATGAGTCATGACCCTTTGTTTTTTTGCCCTTATTTTTCCTGAGTTTTGAAATTTTGTTGAGGTTGGAACTCTGAAGTTTAAATGCCTCTCTTCTCCAAGTACCTATATAAGTTAATTTGAGTTATGCAAAACTGAACCTTTAGTATACAACCTAACAGTGGCTCTAAACATTTACAAGTGGAGAAATAATCCCAACTGATTTAGTGTTGATTGCGAGTTGTTGCGTACAACAACATAGGTATACCTATATCTCAATGAAAACTACTAAGTTGAGGTATATACGCTATATGGTTTAGTACAGGAATTTCTGTTGGGTTTATGGTTTGCATTGTGATAGCCTCTTCAATAGTAAGAATAACAATCTACAAGTGAAGAAGCTTCTATACCATTGTTTTGCCAAACTTTTGGGCTCAACTTGTGGTTGACCTACCCAGCTACTGATGTTTTCCTCATCCAATTTCATGCATGACCACCTACTTTCATTCATTTCTCTACGACCACCCGTATGAAAGGAAAAAACCAAAAAGGGTAATTTCATTGATGAATTAATCGTGTCAACTTGGAAATCTTTATAAAGTAAAAGCATGTCCAGTTAGAACATATTGTACTACAAAAATCAGTTCAATTTGGAAAAAAATAAAATTACTTACAACGTGTCAACTTGCCAAAACTATATTATAATAAGTCATGTCAACTTCAAAAACCTACTATACTATTCTGACAAAGATAAAGCCACAATTGTTACAAAGTGAGATTTTTTGGGGAAAAAATTCATTGGGCACAAACAAGAATATTCTTGTGGATGTTTACTTATTCATTATTAACATCACAAATATGAAAGAAAAAGAAGAAGAACCCACTAGTGGGCCTTAGAGACTAATCTAAAATTTATATTATATTTGACATTTAAACATTACAAAATGATAAAATCAGTTTGCAACATAATTGCCGATGGCAATGTTTCAAAATAAGGTGATATCAAAATTCGACATTTATGGTAAATTCATCTTATTTATGTACAACCCTAATAATGGTTGGCTTGAGTGACCCAGCACCCACCAGTACACCATCCAAAAAATCCCGTTCTGGGATTTCATGGATGGGATGAAACTGTCCCCCGGGGTGGTTTACTTGGTCAGTATTTTTTTTTTCTTCTGGTCCTTTTTGTCCCAGCTAGATTTTTTCTTTCTGGGGACAATTTTTTTATCACTTTTTTTTTTTCCCCTCACCCCTGACCCCAACAATTTTTTGGGAAGCTCCTACCTACCCACAACCTACCTACTGCCCTTCTTCCTACCAACCCACCTACAAACCCCTCCCTACCGACCTCCTTTTGCACTCTACATCGCCAGACCTAGGGACAACTTGAGTAGCTCAAAGCTTCGAGACAAGCTTAGGAACATGGAGACACAAGGCAAGAGGAGCTTCAACATGATGGCAGATATGGGAGCTTAAATGTGACTCCCTTCTCTTCCTTCTTTTCTATTTTTTGTGTGTTTTTTTTTGCTGTGAAAAATATGATGACGACACCATTGTCTTTTTCTTTTGTGCTTTTTTTTTCCTATGAAGAAGGTGATGATAACATTATTGCCATTTTTTTCTCTTGTGTGTTTTTTTTGTTACGAAAAAGATGATGACAACATTGTCGTCGTCTTCTTAGTGTCTTCTTCTTCAATGTGTTTTTTTATTGTGAAGAAAATGATGATGGCACTATCATTGTCATCTTTTTCTTTGTGTCTTTTGACATGAAAAAACAATGACAAGCAGCTGTGCTCCTCGTCATCATTCTAATGTGGTCTTGTAGGCGTTAAAAAACAACAATGAGCATTTGTACTAGTCATCATCGTTGTTGCGTTCTTTTACAAGCACATGTGAACAACAATTTCTAGTTTGCCAATTGGTTTTTTTGTTTTGCTATAAATTTTGTTTAAAATTTTTTATTGTTTGTGTTTTTGTTATATGCAAATTTGAAAAAGAACAAAGAATGGGCAACAAATTAATAAGCTTCAACTCACTCTGTAGATGGCATGTGAGGTGTTAGAATGAAGGAGATTTGGAGGCAAGGATGATGGGACAATAAACACAAGCGAGTGTTCGAGATGTGATTGCATTGGCTCCAAGTGATATTGTTGAGGAGCAAGTGCAAGTGGGTGAAAACATTGGGGAAGCATCTATGGTAGCTGTTGATAAAATTGTGGTGAATTTGGAGAAAACTATTTTGATGATAGAGGAACAAGAAAATGTAGTTCCTACTCTAATGCCAAAACAAGAAAATGCAAATGAGGTTGTTGAACCTCATGAACATAGTGAACTTCACTTATTATAATTTATTCCCCACCCATCCTTTCCACTCCACCCATCTTCTCAATTGGAGAAGATCGATAGGGTTTTTTTTGGTCAAAATTTTTATTACAATGCCCTCATTAATTGTGGTCTTTAAATTTTTGCCCACCTTCTTTTTCCATGTGAAAAACTGGGTGGGGCATTTTTTTTTTTCAAAATTTCTAGGCAATAGTCCAAGGCTTTGTAAATCATAATTTTTTTTCTTTCATTTTGTGCAATTTTGAACATTGGGTTCTTGTAATACCCTCATCTTGTGTTTTTAATATTTTATCTTTTTGTGCAATACCTTCATCTTTGTTCTTTGATCTTTGATCCCTTTATGTAATACCCTCATCATGTATGGGCTAACTTCCATCTAAAACATTAATTTTTTACATTATGTTTTTTATTTTTGTTATTTTGGTTTTAGATGTGGTTGCCTCCCCCCCCCTAATTATCATAGAGAATGTCCATTGGGCAAAGGATGGGTCCAAATTTGCTTGTAGTGTTGACGGGTGTGATGTATCTTACACAACCAAATATAATTTGGTATGGCATTTGCAAGTGCACCACAATGTGGTTATGAAATCGAACAAGCTTGAACACCCATATACTCTCGATGCATCAAGACCAAGTGGCCATGGATGCGCAAGTCTTGAGCAACCCTCTAGCCCAATTCCATTGTAATGAACATAAGGCAATGGTCTAGGAAGCATGCAAACTTGGAGTGGGATAGGTTCCAAGTTCTTTTGCAAGACACACCTAAGGTTTTTAAGCCCGCACTTGTTAAACTAACCTTTAGCCATATTCTTTAGCTTCTTAACATGACTACATGGGGTGTGGTGTCCATCCCCTTCAACGTGTAGGCCAAGGTGGAACACGATGAGGACCTTACAATTATGATTTGAATGACTCGAGTTGGGTATGCAAAGACATTAAAAAATGTTTGGATGGAGCAAAACTAGAAGTTTACATTTAATAAAATGATGCAGTGTAAGGAAATTGGCCTTTTTATGTAATATCATGAATAGGAAATGATTCATGGTTGGTAAGTTCTAATAATGTCTACTTAATTTTATTTGATTTCTAGGTTTTAGGTTTCATATGCAATATTTATTGTATTGTGTTGTTTGTTTTAAGGTTTGAAACACCATTAAAGAAATGTTTGTGGCTAATGCTATGGAGACAACATTGACCAATTGCGAGGTATTTATGCATCAACATGCCTAGGATGTAGAAGTTGCATTAGAATAATATAAGAAGGCCAATGAAATCCCATCCCCCTCCAATAGTGACACATATAGTTGATAGTTTATCCCCATTTTGATTAAGGTGTTGTTTTGGACCTCAAGATGTTAGGGTTACTTATTAATTTTGAAGCAACCACATATTTACCATTACAACATGTTCCCCATTTTAGGGTGGGGTGGTTTTGGACTTGGGCATTTTTGGCACATTTTTGTAACACATGTCGCCCAAGTTTTTTTATTTAAAACATTTTATTTTCATTTTACACGATCTTGTGTTAATAGTTAGATATACATTCTCACATATTCTTACATGTATGCTTGATGTAATTATAATAAAAAAACAACTCTAGTCTTGCATGTAAACCAAAGAACCTTTTTTAAATCCGTTGAATTAGAAGTTCAAACTTAGAAGGAAAACACCATGGATTGAATTATTTTGGTATAGGCTATTAGAAGGGTATTGATGATGTGCCCATAATTATTTAATGCACATGCAATATCCTTATTATGGTATATTATAAATTATTTGGGCTCCATAACATATTTATAAAATCTTGGAGGGGTATTGCACAACAAAACCAAAACCTGACAAGAAAGCAATACCTTCATCAATATATTTTATAAACAACATGGATTGAATTAGTTTGGTCCAAGTTATTGGAAGGGTATTACTTATTTCCAAAATTATTCAATGCATGTGCAATACCTCTCTTAGGGTATAAAAAAAAAATTGGGCTCTATCACATATTCATTGAAACCTAGATTGCATAACCATGCCAAAGCCTATAAGGAAAAAAAATCATGTTTAGAATAATCTATGAACACCATGGGTTCAATTATTTTGGTTTGAGCTATTGGAAAGGTATTGTTCGTGCCCAAAGCTATTCAATTCACTTGCACTATTAATCACAAATTTATAAGCTTCATGGGTTCATTCCAAATTCGTGCAAAATTTATTATTTCATAGGTTCATATTGTTTAAACACGAATGTCATGCATTAGTTGAACATGGGAATTGTGTGCACGATTTTCATGTGTAAACAACATGAGTAGACATACAACATTTGTGTCTACAATATGAATAGGCATGTAACATTCGTGTTTAAACAATGTGCATGACATGAATGTTCAAACAACACAAGTAAATGAATGACATCCATGTTTATTTTGTATGAAACTATGAAAAAAGAAAAGCACACAACTATTATTGCCAAATCGTGGCCCATTAAGTTTGTGATGACTACCCCTTTCAAAGTATCCCATAAAACCTTTAGGCTCCATACATATATTTTGGAATTTGGAAGCATATTGCATAACCCTAGCAAAACCTATAAAGAAAACAATACCTCCATCATTTTATGATAATATCATTAATCATGAAACAAAAGAATGTTTTTAAAATAGTTGTTCCATGCTCATTATTTCATGATAGACATATTGATCCCAATAAATGAAGGTATTGCAAAGTTTTTCGCATTGATGGTAAAAGGTCATTTGAACAAGTTACAAAATTTAAATTAAATACCTACATCATCTTGGGATACTTGCATTCACCATGAAACTTGGAAGGGTATTGCATAGCCCTACCAAAACTTAGAAGGAATACAATATCCAAACCATATTCTAACAATATCCTAAACCATGATACAAATGAGGGTATTGTCAAGTTCATCACATTGATGGTAAAAGGTAATGAAAGTATCGCTAAAATGAAGGTATTGTAATGACACTTCAAAACTTTGTTTAAACCCTAAACCCTTATACCATCAATGTGGCCAATATTACAATACCTTCATTTACATATATCAATGATTTTGCATTGGTCCTCTAAAACAATTATTATCATTTATGAATTTGAAAATGTCTTTCAATTGTATTTAATGTTTACTTTAAATTTTAACATAAAATAATTATTAAGATGTTTATTTATAAAAATGCCAAAAATTAATAAATCCACGCATTAATTAATTAAGTATATCATGATTTGATATATTGTAAAATAAATTTTACATAGAATTTTAAAATTACACTCACTAAACATGTATAATATTAGGTATTTATATTTCAAAACTCAATGAAAACCCTTATTGAAATCAAAGTTTTTATTAAATTTTTTTCTCTATTCCAAAAAATGAGAAAACAATAAAGAGGCTAATTTTGTTGATGCCATGGCTGATGAATGATGCCTATGGCTTGCTTGGCAATATTCATCAGTGAATAAATTCATTGCTATGTTGTAGGAAATTCCAGTTGCATTTGGAAGTGGGTGTAAACATGGTGAAGTAGACAAAAAATGTTCTTTGTAAAAAAACTACAAATAGATTTATTTTTTAATGCATTTAAAATAATATAAATATTATTTTATTCAATGATTAATATGGAAATAAACTTTCACTTTAATAATATAAATATGAAAGATGAACATTTTCATGTAGATTTAAGTAGATTTTACAAAATTACATATACTTGCAAGAAGTGTCCGATCTTACAAAATGGGTTGCAAATAGATGAATTGTTAAATGTTTTTTATTTTCAAAATCTGAAAACCTTAAAAAATATTTGTGTACTATAAAATTATGCATGTTGTAATCATAATACATAAATTTGTAATATAAAAGGAGGTTTGAACACCAAATTGACCCAATCAAGTTCAAATTGATTTTTCACCTTATTTATGATACTAAAGTTTTTCAAATTTTGTATTTAATTTACCATTAACTAAATGGAGGGCCATGTTTTTTCATATTTCTACTTACACAAGATTTTAATCTACTTTCATGTGTTTATATAAAATAATTTATCATTTTTAAACTACATTTTGAGTGGACTACTTTTTTTTGTCTACTTGACCATGCCTACACCCAGGTAGCAGAATTCGGTAATGCAAAGGACTTAATTTTGCAAGGAGGAGACAATAGATGTGAATGGCAAATGACCTTATGCAATGGAGGATTCTATGATGGTTGGAAAGCATTTACAATGGACCATTGCTCAAAGAAGGGGGAACATCTAATGTTTATTCTTATTGCCAATGATTGCTTTGTTGTTCATTTCTTTGATGAATTCGGTTCTGAAAAAATAATCTTTAGAGGTTTATCAAGCAAGGGACAGGCAGTAGGTTCATTGTATTCAATTAAGGTAGGATAATGACATCAATAGTTTAAGGGTATTTGAGAAGCAAAAACCACATAGAATTAGGAAGCATGAAAATGTAACTTTTGTGTTGACATGCCATTTTAGTGTTAATAAAACATATGGAAGAGGAGAGCATGCAAATGCTAGCACAATCTTGGATATGAAAGTCATAGATGAATTAAAACATGGACATAACCTTGTGGTATCCAAGTAGGAGATACTATTATATCTTGTAATGGAAAGGATTTGGGAATTACTGTAACATTACAAGTTTTCAAAACCACATTTTAATTATATTCCATTGTAGCCTTTGGTTTAATGTGTCATGTAGTGGGGGGGAGGGGGTGGGGGAACATTTTATGAGAACTAATCTAAGAGCCAAATGTGATGGGAAACCTTAGCTAACATAAAAGATTGATGTCACCATTTAGCTCAAACAAGAAGGATTTGTTGGGGTGCAAGTGAAGCAAAAAAACCAACTAGTGCTTCATCCAGGCTACCATCATCCTAGATGCAAACATTGATGTGGGTACTTCTTGCTAGGTTTGCCATAGTTAAGGCAAGGCAAAAGAAGATCTAAAATGACATTAGTAAAACTTGTGGCACTTTACAAAACAAGAAGTTGTATAATGCCAAGGACGAAGAAGAGGAGGTATTATTCCACAATGAAATCATAACACACTCAAATGATCATGTATTTGTGGACAATGGGATTAGATGTAGTTCATAACATGACATTCAAAATAAATTCTTTACAAATGGATGTGCAATAGGTTTGGTCACTTCATGGCCCCCTAGATCAAATGAAAGCCCTGCATATTATGGAGAAAAATAGCAAGTTGAAATACACTTGTAGCTCATATGGAACAATAAGATACCTTAGAAACTACTACAAAGAGGACTCTATAACAAAAGGAGTTATAGTAGTCAAAAGCAACACAATAAAAGGGGACCCAATTAGAGACTTGTTGTAGCAAATGAAGAGGGAAAGGAGCAATGGGTTTTGGAGTTTAATGAACATGGGGAACAAAAAGTAAATAACGTGTTGCAAATTTTGAAAAGTTTCATGGACCTAGCAAAACTGGAAGTAATAGTAAAATATAATAAACATAATGACATGCATGTAGTGCAAGGGGAATTATGGTGAGACAAGATTATGGTTCTCTAAATTAGTAAAAAAATGCAATGGTTGGAAGGCAACAAAAGTGTAGTAGTGGCATTGTTGCAAATTTTGGCTTTATTACACAAGGTGTTACAAGTGGATTTGGTCAAACAAGAAGAGGGTGTGTCCATGGAGAATGTTGGTAAAATTTGTAGATTCATCTATGCTTCACGAGGAAGTAGCTTTGTAGGATGGCAATGGAATGATTAACAAGGTTGCACTTAATGAGTTTCAAAAACCCAATGTGATAAAAGGCAAGAAATATGATGCCTTTGATGTTGTTCATGTTTTAAAAATAGATAGCAAAAAACCACATGTGCTTGTGGTTATGAAACCATAATATGTCCAGAAAAATTTCTCACTTGTAAGTGTTTCAATTAAATTAATCCTTGCCCCCCATAGTCCATTATTTCATGATATTCAAGCATGTAATGCTAAACCTGTCATGCCCGTACATGGCCTCATACATGATGCCAATTACGGGCATGCCCATGTGCGCTTTAAGGGTTAATGCACGGGCTTAGGCAACTGTACGCCATTAGGTACTCAGGGTTTCAGTTGTTGGCGACGGTATAAAAGGTCCAACCCTTTCTTTCTCTTCTTAACTTTTCTAGAATTCCTTGTTTTGAGAGTTGCCTCCATAGTTTACTGGGATTTTTTAGATGCTCACGGTGGTCACTACACGGCCACCGTTTACATATGCTTTCACTACTTCTTTGCAATACATTTCAATTCTAGAAAAAACTGCATTTTTTGTGCCTCATGTTGAAAGCCACAGATTTCTGTTTGCTTGAAAATTCTTGAGTTGTTGTTGTTGTTGCTATTTTGGCTGCTCCTGTTGTCGAAGCCGGAGGGCGTTGGTTTTGCTGCCACCCGAGGGAGCTTGCGTTGGTACTGGAGAGCGCTTGCGTGTTACATTCCTGCCAAAGTGGAGATCTTTGAACAAGTTTCAAAGTCTCTCCCTCCCTTTCTCTTTCTGTCTCTCTTAAAGTTGTCTAAAAAAAAAAAAACACTCGTTGCAGCAAGGCGTCTAGTTGCGTTGTAGCACCACAACGCCGCAACAACGCAAGCTGCAACGCCACAGCACCGCAATAATGCGAACTGTAGCGTCTCGTTGCATTGCAGCGTTCCAGCGTCGCATTGCACTGCAGCGCCCAGCGCCGCAACAACGCGAGCTCTAGCGTCGCGTTGCACTGTAGCGCCCAGCGCCGCAACAACGCAAGCTCTAGCGTCGCGTTGCACTGTAGCGCTGCGTTGTTGTTGCAGTGTTACGTTGCACTGCAGCGCCCAACGTCGCAGCAACACGAGCTGCAACGCCCAGCATCGTGTTGCACTGCAGCGACTAGCGTCGTAGTAACACTTCGCAATGTTGCACGCTGCAGCGTCGACGTGCTCCAAGCTTTAACGCGATGTTCGTCGCGTTGTTTCTTGCCTCTCACGCAGGCTTGATAGCGCCGCCATCACCACGAAGCTTAGCGTGTTCTACAACATCATTCGTAGGTTTTTTTTTCTTTTTCGTCGGACTTCGTCGGGTTTTTGTCGGACTTCCGTTCAATCTTCGGCGGACTATCTTGTGTCATTGCTGATGTCATCATACTTTTGTCCAATGTCCGTCCAACTTCCGTTTGACTTTCGTGTGATTTCTGTCTGACTTTCGCTTGATGTCCGTCTAACTTCCGTCCGATGTTCGTCCGACTTTCGTCTGACTTTCGTTCGACGTCCGTTCGACTTTCGTCCAACGTCCGTCGCAATTTCATCCGTAGTCCGTCCTGCGTCCTGCATACGTCATCGCTGACGTCACTGTTGGCGTCATCGTATTGCCATCTTGCACCCTGCCATCCTGACGCAAGATGGCTCATTGTCCTATGCTTTACGTACTACGCCTTGACGTCCTGCGTACTACATTACTGTAGTCCTGCGTTCTTTGCACTGTGGTCATGCATCTTGTGGTTTTGTGTCCTGCATCTTATCTTACTGCATTCTATTGTAGTACTGTTGTGCGATTAGGGAGATTTCGACCATACATTGTGTTAGAATTTTGTAACTGAGTTACACTAGTACAAAATTTTGGGGCATGGGACAACACCATGTCCTTGGATGATGAAAGTACTACTACTCATCCAGAGCCAAGGTATTAGTTCCGAAGTAACACACAACCCTTTGAACCAATATCTTTGAGTTCACGATCGTCACGACGGTACCATCAAGTATCCACAACACCATCATCATCTAGCACAACCCCTATTAGGAATTCAGGTCTGGGTTACACTATATCAACAACACACCAGAGTCCATTTGGAGGGGTTAAATAGTGGGGTACACCTACTGTTGCACCTGCTTTCACTTCATCATCGTATATTCCATTGCAAGCTGTGACTTCTACACCCACATACACCATGGAGGTCAACAGTTCTTCTAGAAGGATTGAGAAGTTCAGCGGAAGGTCATGCACCATTTCTTTGAGAAAGTTCAAGGCAACTTTCTCAACTGTGGTTTGTGAATTGGAGCTTAAGTATGGCGTTAATTACACTGAGGCATTTGCATTCAAACAATTGGCTCGTTATGTGCATTACGAGGCATTGGATGTCTACGAGCAACATTTTCCAAGGATTTTGGGAGACACTCAGATTCCCAATCCAGCTTATGCCACAGCCATCGCCATCGCTTCTCAAGCTGCACTACAAGCTACAATTACACATCATGGGATTGTGTCTAACAATCTAGACCCGGTACCTATTTCAGTAGTCCTTTCTCCTCAACGGCTCATTGCTGCTACGGCAAACATTCTTCCCACCATCAATGCGCCAGCTTTTGCTGATCCAGTGGGAAAATTCTTTCAAATTCTTGAGTTGGAATTTCCAGTCAAGAGTTCTGAAAAAATTCTGCAACTTGCTACTTTCTCTCGGCAGAAGGATGAAACCCTAAAGATGCTCTACAGGAGGCTTCTCAAACTCAAAGAGGATACTAGAGCATCATCGACTTGGAAGCTGCCCACCGGTATCTTCGTTCGTTGGAAGGTACTCCAACACTCCATGCGCAAGTTCTCCAACGGGTCTTTGCAGAATTTGGAGACTCGAATACTTTGCTGGATGTGTACAACATTTCAAAAAAGTTGGAATTGGCCCATGCACACTATGAGACTAGTACTATGAGGCCTCCATCACGTTCAAGGCCTCAACTTCCACCAGTTGCGCCAACCAGATCAACACATTCTTCTTCAAGGACTAAAGCGGTGCACTTGGCTACACCCATCCTACCTTCTTGCAACTACTGTGGCAATCCTGCCCATAAAGCTAGTGAATGCAACATTCCTTCCGAGGATATCTTTTGTGATTATTGTGGGAAAGAGGGACATCAGGAATCTGTTTGTTTTGCCAAGTTCCCAGAGCGAAAGCAACTCGGATTACAACGGCAAAACCTGCCAACATCTTATGCCGTCCCTTAACCAAAAGCCAAGGCACCTTAGCCTTCCACTCAAGCTTTGCCCACCAAGGGCAATTCCAACAAGAATATTAAGAAGAAGGAGCACAATGCTGACAAGAGGGAGGTGCTTCAAGCCCATGTCATTCAAGTTCAGACTTTACAAAATGAACCCGAATCATTGAGTGTTCAACTTGCTAATCTAAAAGGCAAGTCCTCCCAACCAGCAGCCATGCCCAACTTGTACAAGGTTCAGGATCACACGAGGGACCTCCTAGATTATTCTATGGCTTTCCACACGATGCCATGGTTGGGGAGTATGTTCTTTCCACTCCACACAACTCTAGTTTCACACCAGAATTTTCTACTTCTTTCTGCCCTTCCTATGTCGCTGCACAAGAAGCTAGTGTGGCACCTAGAGATTCTGCCACTAGGCAGGTAATTTAGACTGATGGACTCGCATATGGTTCAAGTCCTATTACCAGGGCTAGAAGAGCTCGAGCAATCATGCCACAATCTTTTCGTCCTCTCAACATGGAAGAAGAACGCACCTTGTTCGCGAGGGGGGAGGAGACTACTACACCACAAGTTGTTAGGGCATCAAATTCTCGTGTCCGAGGAGTATATGTACATCAGGAAAACACATAATTTTCCACTGATCAGCTTATGGAATGCCAACTCCAAATGCATGAAGTGGCCCAAAAGCTTGTGAGTACACCATTGTTTAGTTTTCAAGATTTGAAGCTAAGCACCAAGGACATAATTACAATCTTAGAGGATACCTTGAACATTACATCAGTTCCTTTACCAATCCCTGATCCACATGCTACAGAGGTCCCATCTAACACCTTGGAGAGACATTCGATTGGCTCACGTGTTGCAGATAGTGTTCGTAATCTGGTCACTAGTTCTAGCATGGCTACACTAGTGGTTTTCCTACTTCTGATTCTACATTCACATATCAGAAGGGAGTTCAGAACACCTCACTTGTGGATTTGTTACTCAACAAAGGTGTTGTGGATAGCCATTCTCTCCACAAAGTTTGTCACTCATTTTCGAAGGTGGTGCCTAGTGAAAGAACTTCCATCGCCACCGGAGTTGCCATTGTTGACAATACTGGGTCAGCAATCCAAGTGGGAGGACATACACCCAGAGTGGTACTCCTTGACACAGGTGCCCAACCAGTGATTCTTGGAGTTCAATTCGCCAAGAAGATGGGCATGCTTGACTCCAAACTACGGAAATCTATGTGACAGATTTGCACAGCTAGTGGGAGCGTAGAGGAGGTACTTGGGGAAAGCTCGGATTTGATTGTACTTAAGTTTAATGAAGGCACAGATCAGGAGCTTTGCTTACATGTTAGATGCTTAGTCACCAATGCCACAAGTTATGATGTGCTCATTGGGCAAGAGGCCTTGTTTCCACCAGGTTTCACAATTGACAACTGGTTCGAACATGCGTACTACCGAGTGGATTGGGAGACTGATGGCCATCACCTAGGATACATACCCCTTGATTTACATGGGAACCATAGTCCTATGGCTCACCATTGTATGTTCAAGGAAGCACACACCATTTCATACATCCAACAAGCTAGCCACGAATGGATAGAGGGAGATGAGGAGGAGATCGCTTATGCTCAAGCTACTGAAAGTTTGAGGGTGGTTCCTACTAACATTCAACATGGACCAGAGGTTTTACAGAGGTTCAAAGTAGCCCACAAGCCCTTGGTCAAAGCTTTGTTTAGTTTTGACAGCATGGAGAGCCATGGCGAACCGATTAAGCCATTACTTCGTCAACTAATCACCTGGACACCACCTAAGGAAGGGATTACATTACTAGAGCTCTTTGGTGGTATTGGTACAGGTCTCGAACCCCTATTACAGGCAGGGATGGTGGTTCATAGGTATTTTTATGTAGACATTGATCCTATTGCAAGGCAAGTGGCGGCATCGAGAATGATGGAATTCACAGCCAGATTTCCACAACAGTTTGCAACCACCGCATGGAAGGTTAGTTTCACTTTCTTGCCCTCCGACATACAATTAATTCAGAAGAAGCATATGGAATTGCTTGGCCCTGTGGACCTCATCATTTCAGGTTGGGAGTGTCAAGGATTTTCAACGGCTGGATTTGGAGAACGCTTGAGTGACACAAGATCCGGTCTCTTCATGGACATGGTACGATTGATCACCTGGGTTCAATCCATTTCTGCTGCACTTGGTTATGTAATTGAGAACACTCCTTCTCAGCTTGATCAGAGGGAGAAAGTCCAGGAGCACTACACACTGGTCAAGCATTACCTTGGAGAGCCGTTCTTACTTGATGCGGTAGAATGCGGTTCCTATGCGCACCGCCTGCGCAACTAGTGGACCAACTTGGCACCACTTTCAATTCTGCAATTAACTCTAAAATACACTATCAGAGACCCCAACTTACAGGTTTCTCACATATTGGATGATCAAAGTTCTTGCCAACCAATTACAAGGCAAGAAAAACCTCCTTGGTTTCATGCGAACACAATAGGAAAACCAAGAGGTGCTTGGCCCACCTTTGTCTCCTTCCCAGGAGCACATGCATTTCAAGGAGATGGACCAGGCCTGGTGTATTGTCATGCTTCAGCCACTTAGGATGAACCAAGCCCAGAAGAAAGAGAAAAGGCTATGGGGTTCCAAGCTGGCAGTACTAGTCACACTAAGGTGATTATATTGGAGCATAATGCTCTACTAGGGAGAGGCATGGACCTGAACTCCCTTACCTGGTTGTTGGTAACTTGTGTACTCTTTCAAATGTACACACACCAACATTGATTCAATCAACTTGCAGTTCTAGCGATGCATCCACATGGCACCCCGACCAAGTACACTTGCCTATCTTCAACACTCTACATTTCATTCTCAGTGTTGGGGGGGAGGAGGTACCATGTAATTTGACTCAAGTTGTGTCTAATACACTTGGAGGTGCATCAGTTTTTGGAGAAATAATTACAACCTTCTACGAATCTACGCAGTTGGATAGTGGAGAACCCAATACACCGGGTCCTTCAAACACACTTTCCAACTCCATTCCATGTGTTTCCAACTACCCTTTTGTTATGGGGAACCAACTCACCAAGAAGCAGAGAGACCAAGTCACAAACTTGCTAATTAAGTATGAGAATGTGTTTGCATTCTCAATGAAAGACTTAAGTAGGTGTAAGACCATGCAATTTTCTATAGACCTTACAAATGAGGCACCTGTCTATCGAAGAAGGCATAGGTTGAGCAAACATGAATGGGAATTGGTAGATGAAAGATGCAAGGAGCTCCATGAGGTTGGTCTCATTCAGCCATCACGTTCCGATTTCGCAGGTGCTACAGTAATGCCAGCAAAAAAAGATTCAACTGGATTATGGATTGAGAAAAGGATGTGCGGGGATTATAGGCCTTTGAACCTAGTTACACCTCAGGATAGGTACCCCATGCCCATCCCTGAAAAATTGTTTGATAGCAATGGAGATTCAAACATCTTCACAATTGTGGACCTGAGGCAAGGTTTCAACCAGATTGTGCTCGCTGCGAAGGATCGTAAGAAAATAATGTTCCATGGAAGCAACAAGCTATGGGAATGGCTTGTGATGCCTTTTGGATTGAAGAATGCACCTGTCTTCTTTCAACAAGTCATGGACCAGGTTCTCGAAGGGGCAGATTTCCTAAAGTGCTACATAGATGACATCCTAGTGCATAGCAAGGGATTCCTACTGCATTTGGCTCATCTTGACGAGTTATTCAAGAGGCTCCACGAAGTCAACATGAAGATCCATCCTAAAAAGTGTGAGTTTGCTGTCACCTTAGGAATCTACCTCAGACATAGAATTTTACCAAATGGTATTTTGGCTCATTGGGCCAAAGTAGTAGCCGTTTTGGAGATGCCCAATCCTACTGATGTTCATACGTTGAAGAGCTTCATCGGACTATGTAATTACTACAGAATTTATGTCCAAGATTTTAGTACTATTGCTCATCCTCTCTATGCATTATTAAAGAAGAATGTTGCTTGGACATGGAGTGATGAAGCTCAGGAAGCTTTCAACACACTCAAGGAAAAGCTTTCAGAGTTCCCCATTTTGAGAAGACCTGATTTCAACAAAGTTTTCATTCTACACACTGACTGGAGTACTATTGGTATTGGAGCTATTCTTGGCCAACTTGATGAGGAAGGCAAAGAATATGTTATCGCCTATGCATCTCGAAGCAACAACAAGGCTGAGAGCAACTACTTCTCATACGAAGGGGAGTGCCTTGCTGTTGTATGGGCTGTCATACATTTCAGGCCCTATTTTTATGGCACCAATTTCACTTTATGTACCGACCACTAGCCTATTAAGTGGTTGATGACCAATGATAAGCTTACTGGTAAGTTAGCTCGTTGGGCGCTTATACTTAAAAAATATGAGTTCAAGGTTATTCATCATCTTGGTATTACACATCAGAATGCGGATACCATGTCACGAAGACCCCTCACTACCTTTGAAGATTTTTCAAAAGCCAGGCAAGATTTTGACTAAATTCCAGTAGTACTTGTATATGAGGCATCTAGTTATTTTGCACTATTGCAATGTAACCTGGTTGACCGTCCCATTCTCGATATATGGGAGGACTTGGACACTCTAAGGTTTGTTCAACATGGGGAATACCCTCTCCTAGTTACATCAAGTCAGTGAGATCGCATACAACAGCGATCTAAACGCTATTCATGGAGGGACAATCACCTCGTCCGATGCTTACCACAAGGCGACAGAGTGGTTCCACCACCCCATGAATGGTCTGGTCTTATTCAAAAAGTACACTTGGAGCTTGGACATTTTGGAGTTAAATGTACTTATAACCTTCTCGCTCCTCATTACCATTGGAGAGGTATGCTCAAGTCCGAGACATCATTGCTAGGTGTGAAAAATGTGATAGAGTGAAAACTTCTTTCTCCTCTCGACAGCTCACGCTTTCTCCACTCCCTATTCAGGGCATGTTCTATTGTTGGTCATGTGATTTAGCTGGAGAGTTACCACAAACCTCTAGGGGTAATGTTTACATCATGATTATGATAGAACATTTTTCAAAGTGGATTGAGCTTGTTGCGCTACCGAACAAGTCATCACACAACACTAGCCAAACCTTCTTACAATAGGTTCTAAGTAGGTTTGGGGCTTGTGCTGAGTGCCTTATTGATCAAGGATCAGAATTCAGGGGAGAATTCCAAGACCTACTTGACCATGCTCTCAATGACCATCGTCGGACCTCAAGAGATCATCCCCAAGCTGATGGCCTTGCAGAAAGAATGGTTCAAACATGCAAGAAAGGATTTCGGAAGATTTGCGTCACTAAGAACAAAGAGGATTGGGACCTAGCCCTCCCATACATCGCCATGGGTTACAGGATGTCCAAACACACCTCTTTATCTCATTTCTCTCCTTACTTTTTACTTTTTGGGAGACATCCCATTCCACCCTCTTCCATTGCTGCTCAAATGGACCAGGTTGTGGACTTGGACTCCCCAACCACTTGGGCTAAGGTCATTGCAGAAAGGGCTGTTCTATTCAGGAGGGTTATGCCCATGGCCATAGAAAACCTGTCCATTGCACAACATCGAGACACCTTACGGTATGCACACACACGAGGTGGCAGTTACAAACCTAAGGTGAGACAATTTGATGTTGGTGATTTTGTATATCTCCAGCGGCAACCAAATGATACTCTAGACACTTCTTCTGGTCGCACTATCCTGAGGATTAAAGCGATCAGACCTTCAGGTGTGTTTGAGTACAAAGAGTTGACGGATGCACAATTCGGGATCATTCCAAAAATTGTGCGCCCTACCACCTGCCGAACTTGGATCCTACCATCATCACGTCGACTTGGATTCCTCCACTTGATTATCCATGTCAAGTATGTCAGAGGACGGACGATGCTGATCAAATGCTGCTTTGCGACAATGGAATGGTGGATATCATCTTTTCTGCCTCAAGCCGGAGTTCACTCAAGTTCGCGCTAGCAATTGGTACTATCCATCATGTTCTCTTACAACAGCTACTCAGACCATGCCATGCTTTTCTCGGCTCAGGTCTGGGGGGGGATACATGAGAATTTCATCTCAACCTCCCTCGTGCATTATATATATATGTGTGTGTGCATGCATTTCTTTTTAGTTGATTAGCTTATACCTTTGACTAACTTTAGTCTTTTTGTTTAGTAGATTTTATTGCGTATTTACATCCTTACGACACCGTACGTCACAACACTACACGTCACAACAGATGTCATGCCCGTACATGGCCTCATACATGATGGCTAATTACGGGCATGCCCATGTGCGCTTTAAGGGTTAATGCACGGTCTTAGGCAATTGTACGCCATTAGGTACTTAAGGTTTCAGTTGTTGGCGACGGTATAAAAGGTCCAACCCTTTCTTTCTCTTGTTAGTTTTATTAGAATTCATGCCTACCTTACATTAACAATTTGGTTAATTTTGCAATACCTCCATTTAGATACATTAATATCATTTTGCATTGGTCCATTAAACAATTCTTGTTGTTTATGGGTTTGAGAATGTTTTTCAATCATATATAATGTTTAATTAAAATTTATACTAAGTTAAAATAATTATGCAAATATTATATCTTTAAAAATGAAATAATATATAATTTCAAACATTAATAAATTAAGTATATCATCATTTAATACATTGTGAATTAAAATTCACATAGATTTAATTTACATGGACTAAACTTACATAATATTAATAACTTATATTTCAAACTTCAGTTAAAATATTTCAATTTACATAGAAATAATATTCAATTACATGCATTAATAAAATATACTTTTACTTTTTTTGATTTTGACAAACTTTGAGTTCTAACATTAAGTAGTAATTTTACATTAAACCTTAAACACATGTACCATTAATGTGATCAATTTGGCATTACAATCATTTTTATATATGCTAAAAAATATTGTAAAGTGAACAAGTAATTTTGAAATGATATATGGGAGGGGGGGGGATCAAGTATTTAAAAAATATTCTTATGTTTCATAGTTAATGAATAATGACAATGCAATACATGTATGGCAATTAAACTCCTAAACTTTGCTCAAGTCCTTCTACGATCAATGTGACCAACTTTGCAATATTTTCATATTCTTGAATCAATATGGAGGGCATGATATATTGAACATGGAAAAATATTTTTAAAAAAATCCTTTTGTTTCATGGTTTAGGATATTATTGCAATATGATCCAAATATTGCTTTCTTTCTAGGTTTTGGTATGGTTATGTAATGCCCCTCCAAGTTTCAAAATATATGTCATGCAACCCAATGCATTTTTGGGATACCATATGAAGAGTATTGCAAGTTTATTGAGTATTTTCAGGCATGAACAATACCACTCCAATAGTGTAGACCCATGGTGTTTAATTATAGAATACCTTAATGAGGTATTGGTTTCTTTATAGGTTTTGGTAGGGCTATGCTATACCTTTTCACGTTTCAAACAATATGTTATGAGCCCAATGTTTTTCTAGGATACCATGAGGGGGTATTGCATGTTCATTGAATCTTTTTGGGCATTAATAATACCCTTTAAATAGCTTGGACCAAAATAATATAGCCTGTGGTGTTTATATAACTCGTGGGTGCCTGAGGTCGAAGGCCACTGTGAAGTCCCCCATGGGTGCCCTTGACCTTCGGCCACTCTAAAGTTTTATAAGTGCCCAGTGGCCGCCTTGCCCCCTGCGCTGCCCTGCCCCCCTGCCTTGCCATGACGTGTGAAACATGATCCCAATGTCAAAACCTACCGTATTGTGTGAAACGGACCCAGATGTGCAAAGTGCAAACCGGCCATGTCATATCAAAAAAAATCTAGAGATCAAAACTCGACTGTGTTGTGTGAAACCGCACCCCGATATCAAAACGGCTCCCGTTTTCGAATCCTGTTTTTCGAATTCAACTGTTCGCACCGGCTCAAATCTCGTTTTTCCGAATCCCGTTTTGGAATCCCGTTTTCCGAATCCGACTGTCTGTGTCGGCCCGAATCTGACTGTCCAAGCCGGTTCTACCGGCGGATTAAAACGTAGAACTGTCGTGTCACGCACGCACGCATGCACTAAGTGAATTTATATATAAGATGTACCCCAATGAGGGTATTTTGTTCCTTTTAGGGTTTGTTAGGGCTATGTAATATTTTTCCAAGTTTGAAAAGATATCATGTTGAGCCCAAACTATTTCAAGGATACCTAGAGCAACGTATTGCACATCCATTGAATATTCTGCTTTATGAACATGAATACAACATGCAATAAATGCATTTAAATTGAATTGGTGCTTCGTATTGCTTTGAATATCCATTTGGTTTGCAATAACCCCCATCATGGAAAACATCCTCTAACTGATTATCCATTTCGTTTGCATTAACCCCATTGTGGAGAACATTTTATGAACAAAATTTGCAATACCCTTATATCAAAGGTGTCAAATACTTTAGTCGTGCCTTTATTTCTTTGTTTGAGTGAACAAAACCAAGCTCCATTCAATACCTTTATTTTATTTTTTCCTCATTGTTGTTAACCATTAGGGGTCTATTGGAGTGGCAACCAAGTAGGTAGGTGTAGCAATGTAGGTGGAGTTTGGTAGATACCTTCTTAGAGTGTTGGTAGGTAGGAAGGTTGAAAGGTAGCTAGGTAGATAAATAGATAGGGGGTAGGTAGGTGGGTGGAGATGAGAGTAGCACATTTTAAATTTATAAGTGAATAGGTAGATGGGGAAGAGTCTACTTTTAATTTAAATATATAGGTGAGGTAGGTCAGTGGGGGATGGTGGGGGGTTAGTAGGTGGGTGGGAAAAGTTTCTAAAAAAAAAAAAAAAAAAAAACTGGGTGGGGGGCAGGGAGAAAATAAAGGTGCAAAAAAGAACTGAGATCAGGGCTGATCACGGCCGAGAAAGGGCAAAGAAAAGAAGTCAACCTGGGATGGCACAGGGATAGAAAAGAGAATCCTATCACTGCACCATCCATCCACGTTGGTGGACTGGTGGGGGTGCTGGTTCACTCTGGCCATAATGATTTTTAGAATTGATCTTATATGATCATCAGTTTATGACTGACATTGCCAATTTGGCATTTGGCAAAACCATAATTCAAAATTTATTTCTCATGTTCATGCTTAATTGCATAATGCATATGATTTTGTTACATTTATGTAGCCATAGGTATTAGTGAATGGCATTTGGGCAACTTCCAATATAAAGGTGCTAACATGCTTTTTGCAATATTGTTTTGGGAATAAATATGTCTAGTAATTTGTCATACAATGACATGTTTTAAGGTGCAATTTTTAGTTTTGCGAGGGTATTTATTTTGCAAGATAAAAATAGAAGGTGTGGGTTCAAGTTCTTGTGACCGGGATCCAAGTTGACATTCTTATGTTGGAATTGACACGAGGACTAGATCGTGAAACTAATATTTTGTTAGATCTGAAATCATGAAAAAACCTTTTCTTAAAACACGGTCAAAAGCTTTAGGTAGAAAGGTTGATTTATAAAAAAAGAAAAGTTAGCAACAAGACTGAAATTATTATAGTTTAAAATTATTTAAAATTAGTTTTGAGTTTTATATTTACATAAATCCTTGCTTTAATTTGTTTAAAAAATATGTACACACACAATCTCTAGCATTGGTAATGTGTAATGTGTACATAGAACTAGAACTTATTTTTGAATTGAGTCCAAAGGAGCTTGAATTTGAAAAAATGTGTTAGACTGTAAATAAAAGGTTTAGACATTGGAAGAATGAAACTCAAACCCTCATCCAAAGAATCTCTAAGTAAATTTTCAAATGTCAAAACTAAAATAGAAGGTTCTTTTTAAAAGTATAAATAAAAAAAGAAGTACAAAACCATTCAACAAGTATAGTTGAAATTACAAGCTTATAGTCATCCTTGGGATCGTCTTGCTCCCATTCAACTATTCCAACCTACCACGCACTCCTAACACAAAGGAGCACCAACTAGGTCTTTGAATTATTGACCCTTAAACCCTAGAAAAACAACATGACTTAATAGTTTATCCCCCTTGCCATTAGCAAATAATATAATATCAATATAATCTATACATATAATCCATATCATCAAACCAGCACAAGAATGCACCTGATCTATCTATAAGGAAGGTTACTTGAATGATTTTGTCATTGAAAAATCAGTTAAAATTTTTAAAAATAGTTTTGAAAATGGAACAAATTGTGTAACCAATTGTATTTGCGCCAATGGCACATGCTACACTAGTAAGCTATGCATTTTCTATTCACTAAGTAAACAACAAGTATGAAATATTATTAACGAGTTCGTTGAAATATAACAAATTACTTGTTCTTCCCACTCACCATCCATCCATCCGCATACCCAATTTGTTTTATGGGTTAAATAACCATGTCTATTAAAGAATGGAACAATTTCAAACTATGATTTATTAAAAAATTCATTCTTTCATTAATTCTTTGATTATCCACCACTCACCAATAACCCATCCATCCATCCATGTGCTCAAATTGCTTTATCCATTAAATGACCCATGGGCAAAATTAAATTAAATTAAATTAATTAAGCAAAATGAACTCTGATAAAATCATTCATTAAGTGTATCGACCAATCACCCAATGACACCATCCCAATTCACCACAGTGCAAACCAGAGTTGGGCCGGTTTTTTGAGGTGGGTCAATTCTTTGCTGGGTATCAGCTCGGTTATATAGGTCCATAACCAGTGGTAAGTTCCTGTGTTCTGGAACCCGCTGCCCCGGGAACCAGACCGGAAAAGAATTTTTTTGGTACCTGCCCCTGGAATCGACTTGGCCAAAAGTTTGAAAAGTCAAAGAACCTGGAAAGAATTGCCGGTTCTTTCATTTCAAAAAACCAATTTTTTGAGGGGGTTTGAAATGCCCAGAACCTGCCGGTTATTTGAGACTCTGCTTCTTTGAAAATACCCGGAAGTGGCTGGTTCTTTGATTCCCATTTTTTCCGAAATACCCGGGACTGACGGTTCTTTAGAAAATCAAAGAACCGAACAACACTGGTGCAAACTCACTCGCGCTACTAATAAAGTGCATTTTCCCTCACACGCTGTTAACCCACCCATCCATCCATCCACATAATTTTACATCCATCCATCTATCTTACATACATCTACATACAATTTTCCAATTCATCTATCTTCCACATAATTTTACAACCATCTACATACATTGACATCCATCCATCCACATAAGTTTGACATCCTAACTATGTAGTAATCCCATCGTTCTATCCATCCAAATAATTTTACATCCATCCATATAAATTCTCCAATCTTCTTCTATCTTCATCTGTCTTCCACATAATTCTACTTGCATTCCATAATTGTTTTCCCCCGCACCCCCAACTCCTCTATCCATCCACATCCATCTATATAAATTTCCCATGCATACATCCATCTATACTATTTGCATCCATCCAGTCGTCTCTTTCTTCTGTTGCGTTTCTCTCTCTGTCTCTCCCTCTCTTCGCGATGACGAGCTTCTCTGCGGAACTTTCCCGGCACTTTGCGGTTGCGCGTCTCGCGCGCGCACGCGAGCTCGCGCGGTCGCGACAGCGGCGGCCTCGTCGACGCGGTCTTCCGCTTCGGTCGCCCGTTGCAACCCGTTGATTTCTGCGCAGGCGGGCTTTCTTCAAATCGTAGACTTTGTGTGGGGTTTGTTCTCCCTTCTAAGAACGCGGCGGCACAACAAAGCAATGTTCTCTTTATTACACTCCTCTTCTACAACTACTTCTTGGGATTTTGTTTTTTTGTTGCATGCACTTCGCTTGTTTCTGTCCCGTTTGGTTTGTGTCACAAAGACTTTCCTGTTCTTCCGGAGTATGTGTGTTTATTCGTGTGTCGACAGTGTGTGGAATGCAGTGGTTGTCACATTCAGTGGTAGAACAAGGACCAGCAGCCGCAGCAGCAGGGAAAGAAGAGCAGCTATAGATACAGTGCATTGAGGGAGTAGTATGATTTTGGGTGTTCTATGGAGACTGGGTTGCGCTGGCTTGGTAGCAGCAGAAAGCGAAGGATTCTGTTGGGGAGATTTTGAGCAAGGAGGATCTTAAGGGGAAGAAGAAGGGATTTTGGTGGTCCAGGGGAAGAATGAGTGTCTGGTGTTGGCGCTTGTGATTTGGTTGGAGAGGGGGAAAAAAAAAGGAAAAAAAGATTGGAGTTTGAGTTGAGGCTGGGAGAGGAGATCCAACGCCTTGAAGAAGAAGAAACTGTTTCATTTGCCTTTTTGGGGTCAGACTCGCAGCAGTCGTTTGTCGTTAGGATCAATTTTCTTTCTTTCTTGCATTTCTCGTTGTTTGGGTGGTGGTTGGGTTTTTGTTCTTCTTTTTGACGGATTTCTGTGTTTCTCGGAAGTACCTAGTACCTACCCAGTCGCGGATTCTTGTTGGTGAGGAGGGGCAGGGGCGTGAGGAGCGATGGCAGCAGTGCCGCCTGACGATTTCAGATGCCCAATCTCGCTGGAGCTCATGACTGATCCGGTGATTCTTGCAACTGGGCAAACATTCGACAGGTAAGATGTCTGTGGAAGAAGGCTCACATGCAGCAGTTAGGGTTCGAGCTTCTTTGTATCTATCCCAGTTTGCAAGCAAAGAAAGCTTGGAAGAGGAACCCTACAAGGAAGGAAGAACAAGAACAACAAGAGAACAAGAAACCCTAACCCTCGTGTTATCTTTCTGTGTGTCATGTGTATCATAGGGTATCAATCCAGCGATGGCTAGACAGTGGGGAAGTGCATTGCCCCATGACAAAGCAGATGCTCTATGACACCAAGCTCATCCCAAATTATGCACTTCGCAGTCTGATCAACCAGTGGGCAGAAACAAATGGTGTGGTGCTCAAGAAGCCAGAAGAGCTCACAAGATCAAGACCACCCAAAGTGACAAGCAAGAATCTGCAGCTCCCCCTCCGGGACGAGATTCAAACCTCTGTGGTGGAAGCTCTGGTGAAACAAATTAGCCAAGGAGGGATGATGCAGAGAAGAGAAGCTGTGCGGCAGATTCGAGGGCTTACCAATGAGGGGCAAGAAGCCAAGCTGTGCATTGCAGAAGCAGCAGCTATTCCTCTTGTTGTCAAATGCCTTACTTGTGGGGATCCGCAAACAGAGGAGCATGCCTTTCGTGTGTTGCTCAACTTGAGTGTGGATGATGACTGGAAGGTGGGTTTGATTGCAGAAGGTGCATTGGAGAAGATTGTGCAAGCATTGGAAGAGGGTTCCATGGAGACAAGAGTGCATGCGGCTGTGCTGTTGACCTCTTTGGCCATTGTGGATGTGAACAAGGCAACTATTGGGAGTTCACCTGATGCCATTCCTGCGCTTGTGAAGCTTCTTGTGTATGGAAACCTGCGAGGGAAGAAGGATGCAACCACAGCTTTGGACAATCTGTGCAGATACCCTGCGAACAAGGCTAGGGCTGTTGCAGCGGGAATTGTTCCTGCACTTCTGGCTCTGCTTAAGGAAGGCAGATCAGATACAGCGGAGAGAGCTTTGGTGGTTCTTGATCTATTGTCTACTTGTGCGGAGGGGAGGGCAGCCATTGGACAGGAGACAGCAATGGCAAGTTTGGTGGGGCAGTTGCGAACAGGAACAAATCAGAGCAAGGAGAACGCAGCTGCAGTGTTGGCCATCATCTGTCAGAACTCACCTCAAGCAACCAGGCTTGTGTCTCGTGCTGGAGCTTTGGAGCACACCAAGCCTCTGCTGCTCCATGGTACTCCACGTGCAAAGCGCAAAGCCTCTGCTCTTATCAAATGCTTGAAAGACTATAGTCCCTGAATGAAGAAGTTCCCACATCCAGATCAACAACCCACGTGAATGTGCTTGTGCTCCAAGTCCATTGCCATTGCCAAGCTCCAATCCCATCAAATGCTGTAACTCCCAGCATCTTTGAAGAAGGTTAGGAAGAAGGTATGATGCTCCTCCTTAGAGAACAACCCATCTGATCCGCAATAGGAAAGTTGGATTTGGAGGTTTGCAAGGTATGATGCTTCTTCTCAGACAACAACCCATCTGATCCACCATAGGAAAGTTGGAAATGGAGGTTTGCAATAGGCAAACCTTCTTATTGTACAGTCAGTGCCACCCCTGCAGTCACAGACAGGGCTTCTTCCTGCCTGCTTCCTCCATGACCTAGCACCCACTTACGTAGTTGAGGATCACTTCTCACCTGTTGCCCGATTCTCCCCAGGTTTTCTATTTAGGGGTTTCTTTTTTCTTTTCTTTTTGGGGAAAGGTTTTTTCAGGCACCATAGAAGGAGCTTCACCTCAAGATGAAATAGCCAGTACCCTACCCCTGATTCCTTTGCATTCAGGGGTGGAATCACCACATTGAGTTCATAGTAGCTCTAGTCAAAGAGAATCTCCCAGAAAGCAGAGATTCTTACAGTAGTTTCTAATTGACAGTCCAAATTTATTGCCCATGTCAGACATGAGTGGTAGACAAGTTGTATACACACTAGTACACTTGATTGACATACCCTTTGAAGTGCTTGTAGACAATATGGGTTCGTAATGGTCGGTTCAAGGAAGGTGGTAGAAATTAGGTGGGAATCTTGGAGGATTGTGTCGTAATAGCTCCCCATTATGTACAGAAGTACTCCATTCAAGAGTTCAAAGAGTATTTTTTTGTTGCTTTTCCTTGCTTGCTGAGTTGATCTTTTTTCCTGGAGTTGCCTAGACTGATTGTGAGTGAATCCAATAATCAAGGAGTCTCTGCTCCATTATCTGATTGCTTGATTGTCTAGTGGTGGAGGGAGACCATGGAGTGGAATTTTGGTGCATTGGTCGTGCCTGTGGTTGCTCAGTTTGATGTGTTAAGACATCAACACACAGTGTGAAGACTACCAGTGTTGCTAAAAGTTCTGTCGTCCAAAGATTTGCTAAGGCAAGCTTCAGTGACTTTGGAAGACAAAGCAATCCATTACAGCAAGGGATTTATACTGTAAGAAACTCTTTTGAGCCCTTCTTGTTCAGAGGTTGAACAAGAGTTTCTTACGGTATAAGTTTTAGGGTTTAGGGTTTAGCTTTCAAGCCCTTCTTGTTCAGTTGCATTGAGTGTGCCCATTTCTCGGCTCTTTTTACATGATTCATGTTCTCTCATTAATATGTTGTTGAATAGCAAACCACTTGAGAAATTTCCTTGTGTATTTGGAAGGTACCTTATAATTGTCAACCCTAAACTCTACTGTGAGGTTGAAGAGGCTTCTTATGGATATAAGGTGCCTCCTGCACCTATCACCTCATGAACTATGTGTAGGGTAAAGCCCCATGTTAGGGGCATTCTCAAAAGAAGCAGGGGCCCAGGATGAGGGGTAGTCAATTCCAGCCCCACGTTTTGCGAATGTCCACCACCATTGTAAAGAATGAGGCAAAGGTTATCATGAACCTAAACATATGTAGATCACAAAGCCTAGGAAGGGAAGGGTTTTTGCACCTAGTCCTTAAGAGTGGGAGGGCTTACACCTACTTGATCCTTCTCTCTTAAGGAGTAGGTTTGTAAGATCCCTCCTGTTTTCTTGGAGGGATATTCATGGATATAAGATGCCCACCAAAGACACCAGAAAGTTTCTCTGAGTGCTTTACTTATGTTTCGGCTTATCATAATGTTCATATTGTGCCTTAGGATGGGTAAGGCTGTGGGCGGGGGACATTCCTGGACTGCAGGATGACCACTTTAGGGAATGCCCTCACCTTGGGGCATTGAAATCTCTATGACCTTATTATCAAGTCTTCTTTCAGTTTGACTTAACTTGTAAGTATGGAGAAGTTTCCGATACTGAAGGAAGATGTCTTTTTTACTTCATGTATTTTGCTCTCACTTGATCATTTCCTTTGCATGTTTGGATCATTCTCCTTGATACCCATTACCTTTTTTGCATTTTTGGTCACCCCACATCTGCCGTGTTGTGAAGTTTCCTGTTCTGACGATGCTCTCAATTTTGATGGTGTTCCCTATTCTTCCAAACTATGTTTATAATGCGGTTCCGAAAGCTGTGCTAAAATGTTGGGGTTCAGGGTTCAGGGTTTATCATTCACAAATTCCAAAGGTTGTATTGCATTCACTTATGTACACATGTAGTGCTTTTGCGATGATGATGTAGAAATTGCTAAAGCCTTATGCTTTTCATGTACAATTCCACTGATGTTATTCCCACACATCCCAACTACATTTCAATGAAGTCCTCAAAAGTTGCCTTTGTAATTAGTCTTTTTTTCTGTCCACATTTTCTTTTGGCAATACATTAAAAAATATTTGGCTACATATATAAGGTTTTGTGCAAGCCTTCTTCTTTTGTTTTCTCTCTTGATTTCTTTAATTTTCTCTTGAATGAAAAATAACATACTTACAACTTATGATTTAAAAATTGTTATTGCAAGAACAGTGCAGTAGAATAACAAACAAAAACTAGGACATATTTCAATGTTGTAAAAAAATTCCATCTCCATTATAGCTGAACTTCAACCATATTAATTTCAGTATTTGCGGTAACTTTATTTTAAATTCAACCACTTGAAGAGTGGATGATATCTTTGATTGCATTCATAGATTTGTATCATATTAAAAGGTTTGTTAAAGTTGGAAATTTTTAGTAGTTGTGAGTTATGGATAATATTGGAGATTATGTCATTCAAGCATTATGTTACGAGTGTAAATTTCATGCAATAGGTTTCAAAAGCTTTTTTGGTTGTACATGGAAATGTGATTTGGAGTTATTGAACTTTTGTTGAAATTTGCCTTTTTTTAAAACAAATGTGTGAGGAATGCTAGCTTGTGACCACATGTATTTGATGTGACTTCATTAAACAAAAACTCATTTATTTCAAATAAGTTTGGGATATACATTGTGCAAATTGTATTGTCTACCATAAGTTTTATTAAATGCAGGAAAAACATGGTTTCACTTTGTGGACCATTCCATTTAAAGCCTTTTAAACATTAAATTGAAGTCAAAAAGTAAATCTTTTTTTAAACTCAACATTATGTGAAATTTAAGATTTTAGGTCCAACTTATCAATTAATTGAAATCATGTTGCTTGGTTTTGCTTATTTTGTTTGCACATGGATTTCCTTAATTCGATTTTCCCTGGTTGAACCTTCTTTCATTGATGTTATGGTTTTGCTTTGGTTGTTTTGTTTGTCACATTTCAACCTAAAAACCGATTTCACTTTGTTAGTTAGTTGCATAGTATGCATCTATGGATGGTTTTTCATGCATTCGATCTTGTTAAATCTCAATTTTAACAACAAAACCTTGAATTAATCTCATATGCAATCACAATAAAACTCTTAGAGCTTTAAATACATCCAAACCTAATTTCACTAAATGTCGTTAGGGCAAATAACTCATCACATAGTGAATTCGGATTTCATGGTATGTTCTGAAAATACTAGTTCTAGATGCATGCAATTAGGCAATCCATTGGGTGCACACATAATATTTTATATGTGAGTTATAGACTAGTTCAAATTTAGGTGAATTTTTTTTATGCCCAAATGCTACTACACCAATGCAAAGTCTCTTTCCTATGGGTAAATGTAGCCTTGACTTAGTCTCAACTACCAACACAAGAAAATAATATACATTCAACCCTAATTGAGCCAAGAAGACCTTTTGATCTCTACATCCATTCAACCCTAATTTCCTGACTATGAACTTCACAACATGTAATGACCAGTGGCAAAAGAGACTCAGACAGCTAACGGCACATTTTAAATTGAAATTGAAATTTTTTAAAGCATTGATGAACCCATTTAAATTTAGAGGATCCTTGTGTTTTGTTCTCATATCATATTAGCATTTACCACTCTAAACCAAAAGAATAAGGTAGTTGAAATTTACGTCAATGTTTTTACAACCCATTCACTTCCCAAAATCTTTAAATACCTAGTCTTTGGAAGTTAATAAACAAAATTGGAGATTCTTTGGGAATTCAAAAACCTTGAATAACAAATTTTGACTAGTTTTTAAAAAAAAAATTTACATTAGAACCTCTAATATTAGTTTTGACACTTAAAAAAGTTTTGAAATGTTACCTAAATGTAGGTTTGAGCTTGGTTCTTCACATTTCTAAACCTTGTAATTTTAATTTTGACACATTTTAGAAAACCTTTAGGCTCAAATTGAAAATTATCTTTGGTTCCTTGTACATTATACATTTTGGGTTGGAGAAATTATTTTTTATTGGTTGGTTATAATGATACCGGAGGTGTTTGCATTAAAATCATCTTTCACTTTATATTGTCTTATTTTTCATGTTTATAGATGGAGATTGGGAAACAAGTAGTACATTATGTTGAGTTTGATAAACATTGTTAGAGGATCAAATAAGGGGTAGGAGGGTAAGCAATAAACATGTTTAATGAATTAAATGTAGTTCAATCTTCCATTAAAAAAGTGTGCCTATCCACCATTAGAAACTAAATTTCCAAAAAATAAAAATAAAAATCCACTTGTCCTCCAATTATGATGATTGTGTAATATATGGGTGGGATTCTTTTGTGGCATACTAGTAGTACCCCATTTCTAGTGGGGAGGTCTTGGGTCCAAGTTTTTTTCAATGGAATTTTTTTTTGTCATGGATGACTTTCATCCAAGAAGGAAGGATAGTCATTCTCAAGAAATAAATTTTCCATGAAATATGGTTCTTGATGACAAATGGTTTCAAGTTTCATGGGAAACATGGTTGCCCAAGGAACTTAGGCCCATTTGCCTCAAGAAAATTAGTCCCTTCTATGTTATGGTTTTTTCAAAACTTTCATCCATGGAAGTCATTCAAGTAAAATAATGGATGTCAAAAAAAAGATGTGAGCTCGCGACTTTAGACCCAAATCATCGTTCCAAATGACTTTTTCAAAGCTTTCATCCATTTGTGAAACAAAATAAGAATTTGGGAAAATAATTGAACAATGGACATTTGGGCTGAGTGAGGAGGTGGGGTTTATACTTGTTGTATCATTATTTTATTTTTAACAAAAAAGGTGGTGCAAAGAAAGATACGGAAAACATTGGTCACAATTTGAGTAGAATTTTTTAAAAATTGAAAAAATAATTCTTGATAGGCATTATCCTACAACTGCATGGAGCCCAATATTTATTCGTATTTAATTCATTACTCTTGTTCCATACTTGCTATGGTATGGGTGAAATTGTTCTTAAAAAGAACTTTAATTTGTGTTCAAAGTTATTTTTCATGATTTTGTTGGTTAGAGTTCAAGTTAAAGATTTTCTTTTATTAAAAAAATTACAAAAAAACTGAGAGTTTTTTTTAATGAAAATTCTAATTCAATAAAACTTCTAACTTTTTGAGGAAAAAAATCCAAATTCTTGATATTACAAAATTGAAGAAAACGAAAAAAAAAAAGGGCGGGGTAGGGGGAGGGGGGGGGGTGGGGTGCTGGTCCAGATCATTGGATAAAATAATGTTTATTTATTGCAGGACCTTTGGTCACAGGGAAAGTTACCGTACCGGTTTAAACACATCCGAGTAACTAACCGACAAAGTAAAAAACAACGGTACGGTTACGCAATCGCTTCTCGGGGTGTACATTATGCCAGACGCGTAGGGAGTATTAAACCGCAGAATAATCTTTCTGTTCCGAACTAGCAGCCGATTATGCCACACGCGGTATTATTCTGGTAGGTACTAGATAAAGCCAAAAAGACGATTCCATACCTTGGAATAGCTGCAATCCCCCACGCGCCAGTTGTCCTAGGTGACCCTCTAGGGCGGCTGTGCTACAGAACGTGCAGGATCGCGCTCATTCCAGACCATAAAATCTCAACACTGAATGACAATGCAGATGCGCTCAGAATGAATAAACGATTATGAAATGGAATGGGTGCGACTCTGCATATTCTGACCAGGGTCGCGACCATTCCATCGTCTTCTTCCCCTGTCTGTCCCCTCTGTGAATAGGGTTGTGTTGGCGTCGTCGTCTTTGCTGCTGCCGCTGCTGCTCGCAGAGCTTCTTCTTCTTCGTCTGCTTTCCCGAGAGCTCCTTGATTTTCTTCAAACTTTCTGTAAGATCTCTGCAGCAGGCATTCTGCAAACAGATCTTCGCCAGATTTCCACAAACTCCACGTTTTTACACTTCTTTTCGGGAGTTTTGTAAGTGGCTTCGGGGAGGCGGGGAGGGGGAGCAGCGTTCTCGTCACTCCAAGAGCACCATCTCAAGTTCCCTCCGCTTTCACGCCCGCTTTGGTTTATGAAGTAAGTCTCCTGAACTGACTACGGTTTGTATTTTTTTTTCCCCTCTGTCTTTTTTAAAAAAATCTTTTGCGTTGCTGGTCTAGTATCTTTAGTTTTCGGGATACCTACATGTTTATTTTTCTCTTTCTTCTTGTGTCCGAGAAGTGCCGGCCGGGAGTCGTGCAGGTGGGCGAAGGCTTCTTTTCTTGTGCTTGTTTTATTGTATGGTTTGTGATCTTGTTCTAGCGACTTCGGTATCTGTTCTTCTCGGAAACTGAGTTTTTTGGGTCCTTAGCACACTGGTATCTTTTTAGGGTTTGGATCGCGTCTCTATGAGTCTTTCGCTTTGTCATCATTTCTTCCTGCCTGTGGTGCTCTCTTTTTCTGCTGAGAACTGAGAGCTTGTTTGCGAAAACTAGCATTTACTTGAAGAAAGAAGAACAAGTCTGGTAGATTGCAAACAACTTTAGCTTTTTCGGTTTGCACTTGGACTCTTCCATCGCTTGGGCTGAAGTATAGTCTTTTTCCACCTTTTCTATTGTCTTCTCCTTGTGGTTCTTCTTGCAGAGCCAGTCAGATTTTGTTGAAGCACTCCAAGTCATGTTTGCTGAATCTCAACCCTTGCACGGTTGTTTGTATTCTGTACCTTATCTTGGCTCTTTACTATGTGACGACTCCCTTTATACGCAATTTGTTGGAAAATAGTCCCTCTCTACATAAATTTTTGAAGCCCCTCATTGGCATATTGTGCAAGGTTTTTTGCCTTTGCAGAGTTCTGCTCTTTGTTTTCATGTTTTTTTTTTGTGTTATTGTTGGTTTTAACTTGTATGTACCATTGGAGAAGTGCAAATTTAGAAACTCTTTTAATGAATGAGAATCAGAGACCATCTTCTAAGTTTTTGAGTTGTCTGTGATTTGCATTGGCAGCTCGAAGGAGAAGCCGACCCTTGGGTATGTCAAACTTCCTTCTTTGAGGGTTGGGTGTTGTTACATATGAAGAATGTTGATGATCACAATCCTGTATATATGAGACTAGTTCATTCACTCTTTCTGCATTATGGCTAGATGCTCTGAAATGTAAAGCTTGAATCTTTGAAATCAGTCAGGGTTCCCATGATGGTCAACTTTTTTCCTATTTGATTGTGCAGTGGCACGCGGATCAAAACCCGCAAACGGAACATTGCTGTTCCGTTGGACACAGCAACCTTTGGGGATGCTGTTGTGCAAATTTACCTCGAGCATCACGGTGACTTGGTGAGGTTTTTTGCCATGAGGGCTCCATGGCATAGGCCTTGTTACATGCTAAATGTTTGAAGTGAATGTTGTTATGACCTCCACTAGCAGTCTTTTTCTTGTTGGGTATCTTCCCATACCTGGTTTTTTTCCCTGCATTGTTACAGACCTAGATTACTCAAGGTTGCCATCATCATATTGAGCTCCTTTCAGTAAGTGTTGCAACTTGCTATGTAGGAACTTATCGCCAAGGACATTGATGCAGCTGATCTTGACTTCTCAAGATATGGTGACACCTTCTTTGAGGTGATTCTCAGTTCTGATTCTCACATTTATCATTTACTTATTTATATTGCCTGCAGAGTGGATTCGCCATGAGAAACTTGACTTGGCTTGGCTTAGGACAGTTGTTCAGAGCATGGCTGCCTTTACTATTAGTAGTCAATTATCTGCAAATGTTCTGAAAAGGGGGTTGCTGTGTTATAAGTTATATTGACGGATGTAATGAGCTTTTTGTGTGTGCCAAAGTTGGCTCTTGGGAACTGATACTCAATTTTGCAAACATTGTCTTTTGGCGTGTTGGGTGTGGTGACAGGTGGTGTTCACAGGAGGCCCAAATCAACCAGGCACCACAAAACCTGAGGAGGGTGCCCGACAACCATATTCAGTGTTGAATTGTGAGGCAACACGAGAAAGCATTCTGCCCTATGTGCTGTTCCTGCAGAAGATTATACGGCGTCGTCCTTTCATGATCAAAACCCTTGAAAATGTCATGCGCCGGCTCCTTCAGTCCTTGGTCAGTGTCTACCCTTTAAAGGTTCCAGATGTCTATTCATAGGCCTTGTCATTGGGAATCTGCTTTGCTATGACTTCGTTAACTCTAGTTAATCTACTTTGACTTCTGTAACCCTCTCTGGAAACCATTATCCCAGTGGGTATTGAAGGTTTATATCCTTTATTGACAGACGGATGATAAAAGCTGGACCTTTGCCATCTTATCAGGGCCCAGTGTTTGATCAGATTTGGGTTTTGAGAATCCCTATTCCAAGTAAGGATACAGTCTTGAATGTTAGAAAGCCAGCATCTAGCTGTATTGTTTATGTGGTGTTGGTGTATACCATGGTTCATTTTGCAGGAGTTGTTTGAAGCAGAAGATCGCAAGAAGTTGGCCATATTTACAGCTCTCACATTCTCCCAAAAGCTGTCAGGACTGCCAGCAGAGACAATATTCTCTGCATTGCTGAGTGACAGCTTGGTTGCAAAAGGCCTAGTGCTTGGGTTTGTTACAGATTTTTTTAAGGAGTACTTGGTGGATTATAGCTTGGATGACTTGGTGGGGCTTCTGAAGCGTGCTAAGATGGAGGATCGCCTCCTTGACTTTTTCCCGATGCAGAAGCGCACTCTGGATTGTTTTGCTGAGCATTTCAGGTTCAGTGTACATTTTTTGGTTTCTTCTTGTGCATTTGAGGAGTGGTGACATTCATCTAAATTACAGCTGTTATTGTGTTATCCATGCTCAACATTATGGTTTGTCCTGCACCCAAGCAGAAAAATGGATTTGGTATCAGAAAAATCTGTGTGAGGTCATAGTTTTGATTGGAGGGAGGGCAAGTAGATTGTACTATTAGGGGCACTGCAATCTGGATGCTGGAGATCAGTCTGACCTTGTTCTTGAAAATGCAGTAAGGAGGGCCTTGGTGTTCTTGTCGAGTACAACAGAAAGAAGGTCTTTGACCTGAAGCTAAAGGAACTGCGGACGACACTAACTGACCAGATTGCAGAGAATGTAGATTTGGCTGAGGTGACTGAGATGGTTAAACAGCGTCGCAAGGAAGCAAACTTGCCCGATGTGGATGTGGTGCGTACCATCTGGGATGCTATTATGGATGCAGTGGAGTGGTCTGGCAAAAATCAGCAGCAAAACTCAAACCTTGCCCTTCGCCAGGTGCTTTTGCCTTCTGGAAAGCAGTGACTGTTGTAGAGATCTCAAGGAATGTTTTTCTGAAATGTGAGCTTGGTGTATTGTTGCATGAGTAGCTGCCCCAGTGTGATAATTACAGGTTCAGGAGGGGAAGGTCTTGCTAACACTTTCGTACACATGAAAGCTGCCAAAATTCCTTCTTCCTTTAGATGGATTCTGTACTGTCAACTTTAAATGAAAGAACAGAGTTTTTATGTCATGTTGGTTTGCAGGTGAAGACTTGGGGTAAGCTCCTGGGGACGTTTTGCACCACAGCAAAGCTGGAAATGGACTTGATTTACAAAATCCAGACCCATTGCTATGAGGATGCAAAGCTCATGAAACTGTTCCCAGAGATTGTTCAGGCCCTCTACGACCAGGATGTTCTGGCAGAGGACACTGTCCTTACTTGGTTCCGAAAGGGCACAAATCCTAAGGGCCGGTACGTGCTGCAAAACTAAGCTAGTTTTAGAGGATGAGCAGTTATGCAGGAAATGGGTGTGAAGTCTTAAATTCTGAACACAAGTGCTCACCTAGCAGAGACCTTACCACTGCATGTCTTCATTGGAGAAATTGTTGGACGTCAGACTGTTGCTGTCATTCAAACCACTCCTCAGTTTTGGGTTTTTGTCTAGTTTATTTTCCCCCTTTTTTCCTTGGTTGCTAAGGGTACTGTTATGTTGTCAGATGTCAAATCTCCAAAATCCATTATCAGGTCACCTCTTAACGCTTTTCAGGCTGAATCAATTGTAAGAATTGAGAAAATCTCAATGATTACGAACATAATTGTTGGAGGTTCCTCCAGTTTGTTCTGGTTATGGTGTCTTATTGAGACAATGGGCGCTGTGGCAATCTGCAGACAGACATTTGTGAAGGGGCTGGAGCCATTTGTGAAGTGGTTGGAGGAGGCAGAAGAGGAAGACTAGTGACCTGCTAGCAAGTGGAAGATTCAAGGGTGCTTCTCTGTGTAAGGATTTTCTTCAGCTGTGGGATGAATAGTTGAAGAGGGTTATAGGGTCTATTATTTGAGTTCTTTCTTACCTCAAACCTTTTGAAGTTCCTAAAAGACCAATATCAAGTTCTGATATCCAGCAAGGCCATCTGTCTGGGAGGCCTTTGAAAGTAACACAGGTATCGCACTGTCATGTGGTTGTCTCTTTTGTGATTTGGACTTCTTCTTATGGTGAGGCAGTCACTGTCCACCACAATTAAGTAAAGTGAAGCTTACAACTAGCAACATCTGGTTTTGAGAGTTGCAAGACTTGAAGGCAGGAAGATAAGATATACATTTTTCATACCATTTTTAAATACAGGGTGCATATTCTCAAAGTTGGTAAATGATTAATATAGGACCTGGACTTTAGAGCCTCACTCTTGAATGCTTTTTTGATCACCATTGACTTCCCAGCTTAGACTAAATTAAAACCTACTACAGGGTCGGTGTGAGGACTGGGTTGCTGGCCGATGGACTTGTCTGGTGGGCTCTGGACATTTGACAAAGGTCCGCTTGTGTTGAATTGTCTCAACATTCAGTGACCCCCAGATCAGTTCTGGATCTGTGGAAGATTGGAGCTTTGGTTCAGCATGAGCCATGAGTTTGCACACTCAGGTTGGCCCCTTAATAGTCATGTGTTCTGTTCTCTTCTGGTTTTTGTGGTTACTTGCTGATGTAAAAGCAGAATTCATACTTTCTCAGACCAAAAACAAGGAGAACAATTTTGAGAAAGTGTGCAAGTCCTCTGTGTATGGTAGAGGACTTTTTCTAATAATCTATAGCTAGATGTCCACCATTCGGGGCATGGTATTGTTCATGTTTAGGTCTCGAAAAGCAAATGTGGGTTGTTAATAATTTCAGTTATCACCTGTGATGGGGGATGCAAGGCATGTGTCATGTCTGACCACGTTTTCCATGCCAGAAACATACCGTGTATCTCATAAATTAAGCCCTAAATCATGTATGAGAATTTGTCCCTGCTGTGCAGTTGCAGATGGGGGAGGGTTTAAACATTTGTGTCCAATTCAGAATCCCTTGTATGAAGAGGACAAAGAAGAAGGAATAACAAAACTGGAGATGGTGGTGGGCCTTAGCAACTTTTATTTTAAATAATTTTCAATTGTCTTTCAGACTCTCTAAGCAAACTCTATCAACCACAGTTTTCTTGTACCACGTAACAGAAATGTCTATGGCTTGAGGGGTAGAAATGCGCATGAAGTTATAATCCATCAAACTTACCCAAGAGTTCCTCAATTCATTTGAGAAGAAATCTGGGTGCATTTGTCGCTTGCTGCACATATCTCTTTCAGAAAATAATCTGTTCTGGGTCCAAAATGCTTGTTTTATGGTGTAAGTTAGAACAAAAGGGAAAAAAAAATTGCATCTCATAGGGATGATTTGGTAATAGGGGTTATTTAATGCAATTATAAGCAATTTAAGGTACATGGACACACTTCCCAGTTAAAATGTCCAAAAAAAAAGAAAGACAAAATTTGTCCAAAAAGAAAATCACTGCAAGTTGGAAGCAACCTATGGCTAGCTTCCTATGCCTCATCCCAAGTTCTACCCTTCTTTGCCTCATTGTTTTTTCCTTCATCTTCCCACAAGTTTATTTTTCCCTTGCTTGTTCAGGAAACAACTTTTAAAAAAAATTACAAAAAATTATGCACTTTAATTAAGTGAACTTCTTAAACCCCAATTAACTTCTTTAATACCTTGCAAACAAAAAAATCTTTATTTTAGAAAATATCTTTTTCCACTTTATCCTTTAGATCTCATCTATTGCCATAGCCAACAAGTTCAATGCAACAAACAAAAGAATTCAAAAATATATATATTTTGCACAACTTTGCACTATGGATCCTTGAAGAGAAAGCTTTTTCATGGAAAAGGAGGAAAACTAAATAAATAAATAAAATTTTTATTTATAAAAAAAAAAGACAAAATGAGGATTGTGACTAAGTAGGATGACCACACCCTCCAAGTAGAAAGAAAAAAAAAGAAAAAAAAACCATATAATTAAAAATTATTTTTAAAAAATAAAAAACAGAAAAAGCATGTTGCATAGTGTAAATGACGTTCCCAACCCTTGATTCCCATCACTAGAGTGGTTCCCACCGTTGATCACATCACAAGTGAAATTGGCAAAACCAAAGAGTGGAAGCACACATGAGTCCATGACCCAGCATGTCCCACCACCTAAAGAGAAAGCCAAAAGAAAGTACCTGAATAAAAACACACCAAAGTGGTTATTTATGTTTATTGTTTTGCTTGTGCTTTGGTTGAGTCCAGCACCATGTTTATAACGTGTTATTTACATTTTAACATTTTAATTTTTTTTTCCATGTGCTATTAGTAGCTTGCTATTTACAATTTTATTCATAAATGTTTAGGTAGTGGGTATCAAAATTATGAACAAAAATGTGAATTATAATTTACAGTTATAAATAGACATTTAAAGTTAGGGAAAAATAGGTAAAAATGAGGGAAATAAATAATTTTTAATTTTAAAAAAAAACTATGAAGGTAGAAATTAGATCCCTGGTTTTTCCACTTGTCAATTCCACAGGGTGCTCAGTCATTGGTCCCGTGGGATGTCGTTCCACCAATGTGTAATCGCCACCTCCTATCAATACTAAAGCTCGTTCCCGTCGATTTCACTTAGAATTGTCATCTGACTACACGTTGCAATGATGCAAAAGTACACCATGCTGATATCTTCCACGGAATCTGGTTGTCAGGAGAGGACAATTCTACCTGAAATCGCGTCTTCTTTCGTGTGGAATTGTCATCTTCTCCGCTGGGCTTTTTTGACCTAATCTTCCGCAAAACCACAGCAAAGTGTGAATTTCTGCGTTGTTGCCGAAGCTTTTCTCTGCGCTTGGAAAGTGGGAACTGGCATGCTGGTGACCCGCGGCAGCTCGTAGATTTTTGTTATTACCGTTTCTCCGTAGATAGCCTCTGGATTTGGCGGAATATTTGAAGACTTGTTTGGGGAAATTTGGTGCGATTTGAGAGAGCAACAAGCTCGCTCTTTGCTTGGTTGAGCAAAAGCTTCGTCGACAGAACGGCACGGAGGCGCGGTTGGATCTTTTTCATTGAAAATTCGGTTTTTAGGATTAAGAAGTTTTTTTATAAAAAAAGGTTGTGAATTTTGTTCATCTTTCAGCATAGGTAACGGGAAAGCACAGAGAGAGGAAGAGTATTGCAGTCTCTGGGGCACTTGAAGGGGGGGAAAACAGAGAGATATAATACCATGGTGTCGTCTCTCACTTCCCCTTCTCCCGTCTCAGTTTCTGCTCGTTTATCTCCTTGGTCTTCACGTGCGCCTTTGTCAAACGGAAATGCTTTAAATAGTGATAGATGTAGTAAACTCGAGATGAAGAGAGAAATTGCACTCGCGTCGTCTTCTCTGAAGAGAATTCTTCAAGGGTTGGATCGACAGTGCATCAGTTTAGGCTCGGTCCAAGAACGGCGGCTTAACCCCATGCACGTGCTTTGCTCCTCCTCTTCGACGTCATCATCACCGCCGGTGCCAGTGTCGTCCCGTGAGGATGAGACCTCGTCTTCCTTCGTGCTATTGAATGTAAGTCTCTTTTGTGTGTTTTTTGAAACCCTAGTATTATGAGAGCCCTCGTGGTGTACAATGGCAAAAGGCATCCTTGTCTTTGCATTTTTGAGAAATCTTTCTTGCAATTTTGTGACACTTTCTGGCAATTGGCTCTCTGAGAACATGATTCACAAACTTGGAAACAAAATATTGCCATAATATTCTGATGCAAAATAGCTTAGCAAGTCTTCTGTTTGTGGCCATTTTATTTTTTGGAGGAGCGACAAGGCCTGAATAGGGATGTTTACTGGAGGATTGCTTTTAATACAAATTCCACCTTCTATGAAAGAAAAGCTCCTCTGCAAATCCTTCTTGCAGAGGTGCTAGTTCAAAGGTGCCAATCTTTGAATTCAAATTTGTAGATGTCAAGATGTCTCTTACATCAAAGAAAAAGTTTCAATGGCCTTTTGATTGTTGTGGCATCGGATGTGATGGATGGCAGCATCATACTGCAGCTGATGTTGGTGATGTGGCCCGACACCAAGCATTGACGGAAGTGGATGATGGCCCTGAGGTTTTGATTGAATGTCGGGATGTGTATAAAGCCTTTGGGGAGAAGCAGATTCTTAAGGGTGCTAGCTTCAAGGCAAGGTTACTTTTGATGCCTGTTGTAGTGAATACTGGTCCTGCAAAGGGCCCTATCCAGAGGCAAAGTTGATGGATATAAAGCTCTAGGATGGACTGGAAAAGCTTTGGTGCAAGGATTTAGGCACAAATCTATCTTTCAAACTTTGGATATTTTGGCCTACATGTTGAACACATGGTTCTTGGCACCAAGTCAGCTCCACCGGTTGTAGCTTGAAATTGCCAATTTTATTAGCGAAATGATGTGTGATTGTGTCCCTTAACCTCTCCCTGTCTGGGAATGAATCTCTTGACTACCTTGCATTCATTCTTTCAGTTTGTACATTTGTTTGTGGATGACTTTTCAACACTGTCTTGGTGGGTTGGTTGAATAGAGAAGGTACGGCATGGTGAGGCAGTGGGTATCATAGGTCCTTCAGGTACAGGGAAGTCTACAATTCTTCGCATCATGGCCGGGTTGCTTGCTCCAGATAAGGTGAGCCACAGGAAGCTCAAATGCTCTGCTGAGAAAGCTATAGTTCTTATGAGTATTACAGCAGTTCCCAATGTTTCCTTCATAATGATGACCAGTAGGATTCAGAGTTATGGAGCTTGAGGGATGAGAGAACATACAGTTGCAAGAGGTGGAAGAAAAGCATTTCATTTTTGGTAATATAAACTGAGCATTGGTTACATGATTCTGGTTCTAGGGTGATGTGTACATTTGTGGAAAGAAGCGCCAGGGTCTAATTAGTGATGAAGATCTATCAGGTCTTCGCATTGGACTGGTAAGTTCAAGTTTCTCTCCGCCCTATAGTTTTCACTGTTGTAGAGCTTCATTACAGCTTGTAGACAATTTTGGAAAATTATAATGCCTACATTTGTTTTACACAAATCATTTGGCCATTGTTACAATTTTCTCATTTATGTGGACTGGGTTGGTGGCAGGTCTTCCAAAGTGCCGCACTCTTTGATTCACTCACAGTCCGGGAGAATGTTGGTTTTATGCTGTATGTATTCTCTTTCATGTTGGATTGCACTGTGGATGTTGTGAATGTTCTTGATAATGGGAGGAGAACAGTCTGCTCACTATACTTTGAATGGGCATTGATTAGGATTTGGTTTGCTTATCAATAAGAAATTATAAACACAATATTTCATTCAGAGCATTTACTTCCTGGATTTCTGTACTGATTTGTGACGAGCCTTTGATCAGGACTTAGGATTGTTTTGTTACATATTTGAAACCAATTGTACAAGGCACATGATATGTTGGTGCTGTGTTGCGCAGGTATGAACATTCCAATCTTTCAGATGAGAGGATAGCTGAGCTGGTTACAGAGAGCCTTGCAGCTGTAGGCTTGAAGGTTTGGGACACCTTTCTTGGCATTACTCATTATGTAGCCAGACCATGTATCTTGATCACAAAATAAGGAGATTTTAAGGCAACTTGCAATATTCAGTCATTACATGACAAGTAACATTTGCCAGGGCCTACAGTTTGTTATTTGGTTTATCAGAATCCTGAACAGTTCCATTCAAAATCAACTGCTACCTTTAGTGTAAGTTGTTTCTTGGACCAGGTTCATTGGTGCTGAGCAGCTTATCTGGATTCATTGAAACCTCAAACAGGGAGTTGAGGAGCGATTGCCCTCAGAACTGTCAGGTGGCATGAAGAAAAGAGTTGCACTAGCCCGGGCCATCATATCTGATGACAAACCAGGGCAAACAGAACAGGAGGTACCCATTATCCAATTCCCATCATTCTGAGTGAAAATTTGGGCTGTAGTTTTGAGATGCAGCTGATCAAGTTAGGGAAGATAAAGTTTGAAGTCCTCCATTCCGTTTGTATTGCTTCTTTTGGTTGGTTGAGCTGGAGAGGGAGGGAGGCAGAGAGTCACACAGATACAGATCCATATGTGTTGGAATTCCATTTGAGATATTGGGTTTGCTTGCAGCTCGTCCTGTATGATGAGCCAACAGCAGGGCTAGATCCAATTGCTTCTACAGTTGTTGAGGATTTGATCCGTTCTGTGCACATCAATGGTCATGATGCCAGGGGCAAGCCTGGGACAATTACCTCATATGTAGTTGTCACCCATCAACATAGCACTATCCGCCGGGCTGTTGATAGGTAAATGAGCAGAAACTTGTCAAATATGCTTCTGTATATTGGATATTTACATTCAGAAGTTTGACCATTATGTGGTTCAGATAAATCTGAACGTGAGTTCTAATGAAATCTTTCCTGCTCTGCTCTCAAACATGTTGCAGGATATTGTTCCTGCATGAGGGAAAAGTAGTCTGGGAAGGTCCAACAGCAGAGTTTGAGACCTCAACAAATCCAATTGTTCGCCAGGTGATTCACAGTATGCCCTTTGAGGACCAGTTAGCAAAACAGGTGTTTTTGGGGTTTATTGTTTAATTGTCCAGCAGCAAACTGAAGATTGGAAATGTTTGCAGAGGCTTTATTTGCATGTCTATATTTTTCCTTTGAAATGATGAGGGGTATCTCATCCAGAATTCCATGGTTTTTCAGTTTGCAGGTGGGAGCTTACAAGGACCAATCCGTTACTAAGCTAAAATCATGTAATGACCTGAGGTTTTCTGTCTCTGGCTGAAAAGCAGCTCAAGCAGCAGAAGCCAGTTTAGACCCTTTCCATATTGAGTACAGATTTCTTGGAACATTTGTAGCTCCTACACCCAATTTAACTAGGGAGGCCTATTGAATGCTGAGTGTTGTGCTTGTCTTTGAGACCAATGAGAGTAGTGTTTCTTTTGGTGTGAAATTTTGCCAAAATGTGAAAATTTAAATTAAAAAGGAATATTTTGTTGCAATATTCCTGTGGTTTCTGAAAACAATTGTCATAATTTCAAAAAAATTGAAAAACATTTGCCACATTTTCACCACAGTGAGTTAGCCTTTTTTCAACTAGTTTTTATAGTATTTAGACAGGCTCTAAAAACCCAGTGCAATTTAATGTTAAATCCCTCTTGTGAACTGGAACCCAACAGAAAACTGGTTCATCACCACTTGCCATCCATTTTTCATGGTGCACTGGTGGGTGCCAGTTCACTCTGGCCATGAATTTGGCATCACAAAATTAAAAGTGCCTTTGTGACCAGAAATGAGGGGGTTGAAACTTGGTGACTAGCTATTGTTTGGCAAAAGGGAGTGGTGACATTGGAGCTTTTGGAAGACTCTAGAAGGCCTGAGTTCATGTTAGGGGTTGTTGTTTTTGTCTATTTGTGTTGTGTAGGTTGGCACTGATGTTTTTGGTGAAAGTTGATGGTGAGGTGATGAGTCTGAAAATAATGCCTTATTAGGGATGTGTGGTGTTCCTGGTGTGCTGTGGAGAATAACATGTGTGTGATTGGTGCATGGGAGGCACATTGGAACGAAGGGAGACTTATGGGTGTGAAATTGTTTAGACTTGTGGTTGGTGTTGAAAATCTTGTTATTTTGCTGTGCAAGTCTGCTTGTTCTAACACATGCACTACAAGGAATTAACAAAGAATCTGAAGAGGATAACAGTTTAGGAAACATCATGGTTTTGGTGAGGATGATTTAGAATTGGGGTGCATAGTAGATTTCAATTGAGGGTATAATACCTAGGTTGCCAAGGGTTTCTAGGATGTGTTATTTTGGGAGCATTGGGAGATGGCGGATTTCTATCTGAGGAAGGTGATTAGGTTATTAATTGTTTGACAGAGGGCATAATTCTGGGACTTTCGGGATCCAAGAATTTCCTATGACAACAGTGTGGATAGAATGTCCTGGGGGATGAGAATGGAGTGTAAAGTGAACCAAAACCAGAGGAATGAACATTGAGTGGGCTGATCTGAGATTCTATTCATCAAAATTTGTATATGTTATGCATGTTATCAGATAGGGAAGAGACGAGGCTGAGGAATTAGCAGCTGTTATCAATCTCATTAGTTGTGCTGGCAATCTCTTTGACACCATCAATTTGAGTACTCATGTAGATCTCTAGAGCAGACAATATTTCATGTATGATCACTGAAAAGTAAGAGCTACTGTAGGTGGGTGTTTTGTTTATTCCAACAGAGACAAATTTGTTGAACCCATTTCCTATATTTACTGGTTTTGTTTGGTTTGCAAGTGTTCTTCCCTTGTTTTTGGTTACACCATTATGTGGGCCACTTTACTACATTGTGTGAGCCTCTTAGGCCCTCATATGTTCATTTGAATAGATTGTGGATGATACTCTATTTGCCTGGTCTTAGTTTGGCAAGAACCTACTCATGACCAACACTAGCTTGCAAGCAAAAGCTCCTATTACCTATTGATATGGAAGTATGTAGTTAGGGTGGACATTCCATTGTGACATTGGTAGCAATAGAGTGGGGGGCAAAGTGAGTATCATGTGTAGGATAGGAGGTCAGCTTGACATTTTTTACTTCATGCAACAGTTTCAGTTTTTAAAAAAATTATTTGCATAACTTTTTTCAAGTACGATGTGCCATTTAATCTGGCATCAATAATGCTACCAGTTTCCAATCAGTGCTAAATACATAATTCAGTATCGGGGCTCTGATTTTAGAGACACCTTTGCATATCAGGATCAGTTGTAACCAAAAGAACAGTGCTCAGAACTGAAACAGATAATCAATCTATGTGCTGCAACCCAGCAACAAACCTCAAATTCCTTCACTGACAAGGAGATGAAAGAAACAGCAAGTTCTGGTGTAATACAACAATATGCATGCATAAAAATTTAGGGTTACTGTGTGTATGGGGCACTTACTGTCATTGTCCTGGCACCGAAAAATCACCTGCTATCTTGTAGTTTATCATTCACAGGAGTGCATGTGATGGGTGGGCATTTCTTCAGACAACAAACTACATTATTAAGAATGTGTGAAGGGTTAGGGATTAGCACTAAGTTCTTTGTTTTTCTTCTGTGTGAAAGAGAACTGCACAAGTGATGGAGCTGGCAAGGAGGTGAGACTACAAAACAGGGACATGACTCTAAGCTAAGCAGATTCTTCTTGGTTTTTGTTTTTCAAAATGATGTAATGTTGATAGATTGTGTTTGCAAGATTTTCTGTGTGGATTTTTGATCATTTTTGGGATGAAGGTTTGGAATGAGTTTTTGATATTTTGTTTAACTCCAATAGTTCTGCTGCGCTGGAGTTTAGCAAGCAGAATGTCAGTTTGCAGCGAGTCTTTAGGGACAAATGATGGATGGCATGAAAGGCTCTAGAGGATTAATTGGCTGGTTGGTTGTGGGATTCACTACTCAAATTTGATATAGTTCAGTCATACTTTAGTCATTATTGGGGAGGGAGGGTTGAGTACCTTTGTTTCTAGGAGCTCCGAGCATTTGTCTATTTCGTGGGAGAATTAAAGTCAATTGAAGATTCACAAAAATTCTGCTGATGAAGTGATGATCATTTGTTAAACACCATCTCCAGATCTTGATTGGGTTTTGACAGGGGATGTAAGGGGTTTTGGGTTAGTTGGTAGAATTCCACAACCAAATGATCATGATAGCCATTGAGAGGGAATCCAGAGTGTGTTGATCCATCATTTGTCCATAGATTGTTGTTAATTGTGGTAAGGTAGCAAGGCCTAAAATATGGTGTTATTGTTGTTTCTTTAGTAAGAAGTCTGTTTGAGATGAGCAGAGTATTTCTTCTGGTTGTATTCTGCAGTCACAGCGTCTACAAAACTTTCTGTGCCCTGCTTTTTTGGTCACACTGACCTCAAAAACCCAAAACCCTGAGCCAAGTCTGGCATGTTATGAGATTGGCTTTGTTCATGAGATTGGGAGACCTTTGTACTTGCTGCGATTTTTTCAATTGGGAGTTCACATCAAGGCTTGAAGGCATTTATTTCTGTTTGTACTCATTTTTTTGGTTGATTGACATGGAGAATGAGGCCAGCAGTTGTCACAGACTCCATGTGTGTCTATTCTTTTGAAGCAAAATTTTGGTTTTGACTCCAGTCTCCCATTTTCATGATGAGCCAACATCAATGCAGGATCTGCAATTGCTGCCACAGTGATTGAAGATTATATGCGTTCTGTGCTCATGAAAGGCCCCAATGCAGCCAAGAGCAAGATGCCTGGCACAAATTGCCTTGCATATGGTGCAATAGCCTTCAAGATGAACTTGAGTTTGAATGGGATCTTTGTTGTTCTGAATTTAAATATTCACTTCAGCATATTGTTCCTGCATGGTGATGGGAAAAAAAAAGTTCTAGAGCAAGGGAAGTATAATAACAGAGTTTGTTAATTTGGCAAATCCCATTGTTTGCCAGTTGAGTTCACAGTTTGCTATTCGAGAACCAGCGAGCCAAACAGTGGGTTTTGCGTATAAGGTTTAATTGTCCCTGAGAAGCAAATTCAAGATGGCAAATGTTTGGAGAGGATTTCATTTGGGCTTTGCCTTTCATGGAGGATTAGAAGCTGCTACTGGTTTGTGTTTTTCCAATTTACGGATAGCATCCCAACCCTGGGCCTCTACCATATTTAGCACATTTAACGTACAGTGTTCTTCATTCTTCCACATCCCCACCCATAACCATGGAAAGGTGGAAAAGGTAGAGAAGGTAGTGAGAAACACTAAACAGGAACAATGAGTTAAAATGTGACATCCATCTCAATGCAGTTGCAAGACAACGCCCAGCAAGAAAAATATTTTCAACTGTACCCAAATTATGATTAACATTTTAATTATCTTTCTTACAAAGTTCTGGTATTGCATCCATCCAAGCCTGAAAAAACCCAAGAGTGTTCTTGAAAATCCCGACTCCATGTTTTTCCCCCTACATGTTCACGTGTTCTGAAAGTTTCCAATGACTTTTGAGAGGCTTTTCTTGAAGTTTGCAATGGTGCTTTTCATGTTTTCATCTTTGTATGTTTCAGTTAGGTTCCAGTATAATTTTGTAAGATAGAACCAATTATGTGACCAGTGCAGTTGGCATTATAGTTCCCATTGACGTTTTAAAAACCTAAATGTTTTCTTGAATCCCAATAATGTTCTTAACAGGGTCCCAAAAGTTTTGAGCATTGTTATAACTTCAGGTTCTTAAAGATCTAATGACGTTTCAATGTTAACTTAAAAATGTAAATGGCCAGAAGGTGACTAAATCTCCTGATATTTGACTGATGCCCAAACCCACCCAATGCCCTAAATGTTGACAAATCCCCGATGTACATAACATACTTTGATTGTGAAGACTTGAAACTTGGTAAACAAGTGAAACTTAAGGTCATCCTGCTTCCAGCAAATTGTATAAATCAAATATTTCCAAACTCATATTCATAATGCCATGCTTTGATATTCAATGTTGTTTGATTCGACAGAATGCATACAAAGAGAAATGGGAAATTCCAATCATGTAGTTATAATATTGAACATTAGCAATAGATTCAATCCATCCATGAAAAAGCAAATTTGAGGATGTTTGCCACATTGATCTTTTACTTATTGCTGCTCAAGTACATAATAGCTATCATCTAACTTTCATCATGTTTAGGTCATGGTTCCATGATTGCCCAATGGACCACCATTTGTACATTCCCCACCCAAATAGTTGAGGTTCTTATGCACAAAGTGCAGAAACCTACTCACTATTTGAGTGGGTCCAACTTCACACTATTTCTGGGCCAGTGCCCCACCCCCTCAAGCCCCCAGACTCACAAATGTCAGTCACCTGACCTCAAGAACTGATTGTGTAAGTGCAAAGGTATTCTGACTTGGTCCAAGTCACACTACCTCCCTTCACTAGAAATTGCCAGGTGTGAGTTTTTTCAAAGTGGGTTGACAAATAGTTAGGTGAACATAAAGACCCTTCACCCATAATTTGACAAAACTAATTGTAGTTGGATAGTGGGTTGGTAGAAGACATGGAAACTGGCCCTTAATATCTTGCCCATGGAGCTACTTCCCCATCCACTGGTTATCAATTCAATGTATGAAAGACTAGTCCCAGAAGTATATTTATTGCATCAGGATCATTGTAATGACTTATGACCCTACTTGTGGGCTCATGACCAATTTTGGTCAAGTCAGAAATGCAATCTCATGATTTTTTACAAGAAGGAAAGGGAATGAAATACCAAAAAATGACAAAATGTGAGTGTCAAAAGGAAGGACTCCTCAAAGTCCCAATACATCTCATATTTTGAGTCTTGAGAATCTTAAACACTTTGGGTATTATTTGGAAGGGTAAATTGTCTCAATGGAATAATCTTTGTGCTACTAAAATGGTTTCAAATAAAGGTATAAGAATTTCATGTCCCAAATAGACGTTCAAAGAAATTATATTTATTTTTCCATATTCAACACACCTAAATGATGTGTTTTTCCTATTCAACACACACCACAAGATTCCCTAAAGGTTTTAGGGATATTATGGAATTTGTCATTGGGATGCAAGCTGATGGAAATCTTTATAAATGTATGAAACTTGTCAGTAAGGGAATAGTGCCTCTTGTAAATGGACTGGTTTGTGTTGCCATTGTGATGAATCTATGATCATTCAAGGCTCCAAGTTAAATATTTTTTTCATTTGCTCTATGCTAGATGGGAGTTTGAAGGTCTTCCATTAGCAAAATTATATGCCGTTGATATGTCTGAATTTTTTTTAGTATTAGGGCCAAGTTGTAAAGAGATAAGGAGCATGTTTAACATTCTCGAATTGTTTGTTGCATGTTTTTATGAATGAAATTATTTATGGTACCATTTGCCAAACCTAGGGGGTGTGTGTAATTTTGCAAGAAACCTTTACTTTCACAAGTGAATGTATAAAAGAATTTGATTGTCATTTCCTAACAATAGGTGAATTTTATGTATTCTTGGCCTTTAATTTGGTAATCATTGTTCATGTTTATCATTTTGTGCAAAGATTTTGCCTAAATGCATCTATGGTTGAAATTTCACATTTAGATGATAAAATATGAAATGTTATGTCCACCAATCTACTTGTTGAAACATGTATAATACAAAAATGATGTGGTTTGTAAAAAAGAAATGACATTAATAACAACCTTCTTAACATGCATGATCCAATGGCGATTTCTAGTATGTGTGTTCATGCATTGCAAAGCATGAAAGAATAATGTGATTGAACCATGACTTCTAAAATACTATATGTGTGGGTTTCATCACCAAAACTTGTGTTATTGTGCAAAATCATTATTAATGTGAGGATGTACTATAATTGAATATTGTTTGGATATAAAATTAGGTGCTTCTTGCATATTTGATTGGGAAAAGGGAATTTTATACTTTAAGTTTGAAGACACTTATCACCTCTTTCAACATAAAAACTATATAGGACTAATTTTGAAGTTCTTATATAGGATTGGACATCTTGTTTCACAACTCCTCATATTTTTGAAATGGGGTTCAATGTGGCAAATTATGCATGTCAATCATGATTTGTTTCCATTATTATCAATTCTTATAAATCAAATAGGGGGACCAAAAGTTTTTTAATATTGTATTTCCACCCATTTCAATGTTATTTTGTTGTTTTTAAATGCATGACACATGAAAAATAAAAACATTCATTTCTTTTATATATTTTACCATGCTTGCATCCCCATTGTACATTATTACAATACACACAAATGGGGTAATAATTTTTATTGTTGGTTACCATTACTAACCAACCCATAATTGGGACAAACTTCAAAGTTACATGTGCATGTCAATGTCGCAACCCCACTTTGGGTGAAGTGGGAGGATGAAACTCCCACTCCCAAAGTTAGGGATTTGGGGTCCTCCGGGACTCCCCAATGTTTAGAGTTTGACAGCAGAGGCCAAAACACCTCGCATTGGGGTGTTCTTGGTGTCATTAAAAATTTCTTGAAGTGTAGATGTCTAAAATGCCCTCGCATTGGTCATTTGGACATCTGCAGCCCAAGTTATGGGCAAAAGAAGGGCCGGGAGTCAAATTGGCAGTTTGATTCTCGACCACAAAAAGTCAAGAATCGACCTCTTGCCAACCTCCGAATCAAGGGTGTGACACGGCGTTGAAAAGATCTCGGCAAGTGCTATAACTTTGGTTTAGACTTTGTTGCGATCAGATTTGGCAATCGTGAGTTATGAGCTCCCAAATTCCAAGGACTCCAACCGGGACAGTTTCGGGACAATTTCGGGACTCCAACTTGGGAGTCCTGGAAAAATGTGCCATTCGGATATAGTCCCCATGGAGTGTCGCAGAGAATACTATATGGGGGAAGGTGGTGGCTTCCCCTGAGTCCGGGCCGTGGTGAATCTTATAAGTCAAAGTGCCCGTGGCTTGTCCCCAACACTCGAGGGTGTCCCGAATGTGAACTAACCCCCTTGTGGTTGGTTTTTGGATGCAGATTCAAGCTTGAACCTCTAGTCTCTCTTCCTAGTCTAATCCCAGGACTTCTTGCACGCCCCTCTACCCTTCGATAGTGCTGGAAGTCGGGAGCGCCTTCTGAGTCCCAACTTTCCGCAACTACACATAGTTGGACCCTCAAATGGGTTCAACCCGGGACTTGGGAGTGCGTTAGTCAAAATGAACTTTGCTTGCTTGCCTTGAACCCATTATGAGGCCAAAGGTAATTAAGCCCCCAAAAAAAAAGTCCAATTTTGATTTAAACATATGTAAAGGGGTTTAACCATATTAATAGAAGCCACTTTACATGTTTAACCACCTTTTTCTAACATTTTTATAAGAATAAATAGAATTCATGTTTATATGTGTGTCATATTTGTACAAATAATGTTTCAAATATATTAATATATTTGGATAAGTTTGAAGGGTTTAGGGTACAAACTTAGATATATATGTACAATTTTAAATTTAATACAACCAATTATTTTCATATTTAAAAAACACATCGAAACAGCGTATAAGCATTATTTAAGCACGATATTTGTTCACTATTAACTAACACCATTTGACCATGTCATATAAACTTGTCATGATTACTTAGAAATACCTCAAGAAATGTTAAAAACTCCTTTTACCATGTTTGCACCCAAAGCAATTTGATCTATCTAATGTTACTTCCATGACTTTTTCAAGTAACATGAACATTCATGCCAATGGTCTTTTGAAAGTTCATTTTTATTCAATATTTGGTGCAACTTGACTTGGTACAAAATCTTTTTTCTTTAAGTTATGTTAGCTTCCTCCCTCATTGCTTGTTAAAAGAACTTGGTCATGAAGTCCTCATGATGTTCGGCTAACTTGCTTCCACTTCTTTGTGGGCTGGTTATGTAAAGGGAAGCAACTTCGTTAAAATGTTCCATATATGTGACTCCTTCACCTAAGGTGAATGTATTAAATGATTAAATGATAGCCTTTTCACTTAACCAAATATTTCCATTCAAGCTTTCATAATTACTTCAATTTTAACATAGCTTCCATTTCAAATTTGTGCTCCTTATGAATGAAATCTAGTGGGGGTTGCATGTCATTTCCTTGTGTTGGCGTTGAGAAGTTTCAAACAACTAGTTTCAAAAAGAAAGCATGAAAGATTGGGTGAACTTCAAATAATTGCAACTTCCTCACCCACATCTTTAAAAAAAACTACCCATGGCAAAGAAAATTATGGGCACATTTGGTAACTTTCCTAGACTACCATTTTGATAAGTGTTGTCCTTGTTCAATGTATTCAAACCATGTAAAGTTAGTTAAATTTAGATAGTTCACCCAATTTATTAGGAATTATGTATCCAAAACTTCTTAAAGATGAACTTTTCTTCAAATTGTGTTTTGAATTCCTACCACAAGTACCTATGTGTATCTTCCCACATTCACAATGTGTTTGCTTCCACCATGTTTGATAACTCTAAAACTAAGTTTGAGTTTATTACCTTGTAGCGTCCCAATCAACTTTCACGATTTGGATGTTCCTCCATCTCAAAGAGAAAATTAAATGTCCACAACCTTATCATCACACACACCATAGAAGCATCTCAATTTAAGCAATTTAACAACCATTCCTTTTGACCACTAGGCTCTTCCTTTGAACAACTTGCGTTTGGTGAGATGATGGTTGACCTTCATTACAGGGGTTAGTTGATCGATAATGAAAGGTATTGATGCAAGTGCCTTTTCATGGGTTGTGATGACTTTGCATGGTCCTTGAGCAGTCATGTCTTGAAACTCCTCCAAGTGTTGTTGAATTGGGTCTCTTGGTCACCATGAAAAATTTCCCTCATTGATTCAAGTTATGGTACATTTGGTTTGCACCATTTTCACTTGCACTTTTTGGCCATCATACTGAGCATGAGTTGCTCCCATATGAAAGCCCCTATCTTTAACTTCGATATCATGTGATGGCCTTAGGTTGTTAAAATATATCGGTGACAATTCTCCAAAATATAACAGTGGAAAGAAAAATAAACTTGATGCATTCTCTTTAACTCTTCACATAGTGAGAAGAGGGGCATGTGTGTGGGAGCTTTGGCATGAAATTAAAGCAAGTGTGTAATACACAATGGCCTTGCCATTTATGTAATATTGACAATGGATATTGCATGGTAATTTGGTCATAGCTAGGGAATTTTTTTAAAAAAAAAAATAATTTTAAAGTACATCATCTTGTTTTCATGTAAGGAAATTTGTCATGATTGTCAATTTTTTTCCTTCTTTTGATTTCACATCAATTACGGGCACATATTTTAAGAACCTATCTAAACATTAAAAAAATTGCAACCAGACCAAAAATAATAATAAAATGTCACAATAGGATTTTCAATGTAAGAAAAATCTAGTGATTCTTTTTTTAATGGAATATTTTTTTTCATATTTATTTTTCATATTTGTGCAAATTTTCACACTAAAAAAACTTGTCAAGGTAGGAAAATTTGAATGTCTTCCAATTAGATTGTCACATTTTTTAAGGAATTGCAGGAATTTTTGTGTACAATGGGTGTTTTGACGTGTAGTGTCATGACATTTGGTGTCATAAGGGTCTATATCCATAGTAAATTCTACTGAGCAAAAATTCTAAAACCAATCAAAGGTATAAACTATTCACTTAAAAAGAGATGCACACACACATATATATAATGCACAAGAGGAGGTTGAAATGAAATTATCATGTATCCCCCCCCCAAGACTTGAGCCGGGAAAAACATGGCATGGTTTGAGTAGAAATCAAGGTGTTGTAGGAGAACATGATGAACAATACCAAATGTTGACGGGAATTTGAGTGAATTTCGGCTTGAAGTAGAATAGATGGTATCCACCATTACAATTATCGCAAAGCAACATCTGATCAGCATCCTTTGTTCTTTGACATACTTGACATGGAATGTCAAGTGGAGGAATCCAAGTCAACGTGATGATGGTAGGATCCAAATTCAGCATGTGGCAGGGCACATAGTTTTTGGAGTGATCCCAAATTGTGCATTCATCAACTCCTTGCAACTCCAACATACATGAAGGCCTAATCGCTTTAATCCTCAAGATAGTGCGACCGGAAAAAGTGTCTAGAGTATCATTAGGTTGTCGTTGGAGATACACAAAGTCACCAACATAAAATTGTCTCACCTTAGGTTTGTAACTACCACTTCATGGGTGTGTATAGCGTAAGGTATCTCGATGTTGTGCAATGAATAAGTTCTCCATGGCCATGGGCATAACCCTCATGAATAGAGCAACCCTCTTTGTGATGATTTTAGCCTAAGTGGTTGGGGAGTCCAAGTCCACAACCTGGTCCATTTGAGTAGTAATGGAGGAGGGTGGAATTGGATGTCTCCCAAAAAGTACAAATAATGAGTGAAATGAAACAAAGAGGCATGTTTGGACATCCTATAACCCATGGCGATGTAAGGTAGGGCCAAGTCCCAATCCTCTTTATTTTTAGTGAGGCAAATCTTTTTGAAGTCCCTTCTTGCATGTCTAAACCATGCTCTCTACAAGTCCATCAGCTTGGGGATGATCCCTTGAAGTTCGACGATGGTCAATGAGAGCATGATTAAGTAGGTCAAGGAATTCTCCTCTGAATTCTAATCCTTGATCAGTAAGGCATTTAACACAAGCCCCAAACCTACCTAACACCTCATGGTTGGTGTTGTGTGATGACTTGTTCGATAATGCAACAAGCTCGACTCACTTTGAAAAATACTCAATCATAATCATGATGTAGACATTACCCCTCGAGGTTTGTGGTAACTTTCCACCTAAATCACATGACCAATGATAGAACATGCCCTAAATAAGGAGTGGAAAAAATGTGAGCTATTGAGAGGAGAAGGAAGTTTTCACTCTATCACATTATTCACACCTAGTAATGACATTTCGGACTTGAACATACATACCTTTCCAATGGTAATGAAGAGCGAAAAAGCTATAAGTACATTTAACTCTAAAATCTCTAAGCTCCGAATGTACTTTCTAAATAAGACCAAATCGTTCATGTGGTGGAGGAACCACTTTGTCGCATTGTGGTAAGCATTGGACAAAGTGATTGTCCCTCCATGAGTAGCATTTGGAATAATGTTGTATGCGATCTCGATGACTTGATGTAACTTGGGGAGGGTACTCCCCATGCTAAAAAAACCTCTTAGTGTCCAAGTCCTCCCATATATCAATTGACGCGCTCCCAAGTCCTTTGTTGAACCCACTTGAGGGTTCAACTATGTGTAGTTGCGGAAAGTTGGGACTCGGAAGGCGCTCCCAACTTTTAGCACTATAGAGGGGTAGAGGGGCGTGCTAGAAGTCCCGAGATTAGACTAGGAAGAGGGACTAGATTATCAAGCTTGACTCTACATCCAAAAACCAACCACACGGGGGTTAGTTCACATTTGGGACACCCTTGGGTGTTGGGGACAAGCCACGGGCACTTTGACACACAAGACTCACCACGGCCTGGACTCAGGGGAAGCCACCACCTTCCCCCATGTAGTATTTTCTGTGCCACTCAGCGGAGACTACGTCCAAATGGCTCTTTTTCCCGAGACTCCCAAGTTGGAGTCCCGAAATTGTCCCTAAAATTATCTCGGTTGGAGTCTTGAGACTTTAGGAGCTCATAATTCACGACTGCTAAGTCTGATCAAGACGAGGTCTAAACCAAAGTTATAGCTCTCTTTGAGAGTTTTCAAGGCCATGTTGCACTCTTGATTCGGATGTCAGGAAGAGGTCGATTCCCGACTTTTAGTGGTTGGGAGTCAAACTGCCATTCCCGACCTTTCTTTTGCCCATAACTTGAGCTTCAAATGTCCGAATGACCAATGCGAGGGCATTTTAGACATTTACACTTCAAGACCTTTCCAATGACACTAAGAACTCCCCAATGCAAGGTGTTTTGGCCTCTTTTGTTGAACTCTAAACATTCAAAAGTCCCGGAGGACTTAAATCCCCAACTTTGGGAGTGGGAGTTTCATCCTCCCACTTCACCCAAAGTGGGGTTGCGACATCAACAATGGGATGTTTATCCAAGTTACATTACAATAGTGCAAGATAATTAAATGCATAAGATACATGTACTGTTGGAATCTGGTCGAAGTTTGCCTAATTTCTAATAAATCTTTTGTGTGGTGAAGGGTTTTCGCAACATGGTATCCATGTTTTGATGTGTAATACTAGGTCGATGAATAACCTTGAACTCATACTTCTAAAGTATAAGCGCCCAACAAGCTAATTTACTAACAAGCTTATCGTTGGTCATTAACCACTTGATAGACTAATGGTTGGTATAAAAAGTGAACTTAGTGCCATAAAGACAAGGCCTTAAATGTATGACGGCCCATATAACAGTAAGACACTCCCCTTCGTATGAAGAGTAGTTGCTCTCAGCTTTGTTGTTTTAAGATGCGTAAGTGATAACATATTCCTTGCCTTCTTCATTAAGTTGGCCAAGAATAACACCAACACCAATAGCATTATAATCAGTGTGTAGAATGAAGACCTCGCTGAAATCAGGTCTTTTTATAATGGGGAACTTTAAAAGCTTTTCCTTGAGTGTGTTGAAACCTTCTTAAGCTTCTTCACTCCATGTCCAAGCAACATCCTTCTTTAATTATGCATAAAGAGGATGAGCAATAGTATTGAAATTTTAAACATAAATCCCGTAATAATTACATAGTCTGATGAAGCTCTTCAAAGTGTGAACATTAGTAGGATTGGGCATCTCCAAAATGGCTACTTCTTTGGCCCAATGAGCCATAATACCATTTGGCAAAATTTTGTGTCTAAGGTAGATTATTAAGATGACAACAAACTCACACTTTTTAGGATGGGTTTTCATATTGACTTTGTGGAACCTTTTGAATAATTCTTCAAGATGAACCATCTTTCATCTACCAGTTCCCATTCATGTTTACTCAACCTATGTCTTGGTTCATAAGAATTGGATTTTTTTGCTATGCATTAAGACATCATTTATGTAACATTTCAAGACATCTGCCCCTTCAAGAACCTAGTCCATGACTTGTCGAGAAAAAACAAGTGCATTTTTTAATCCAAAAGGCATCACGAGCCATTCCCACAACTTGTTGTTTCCATGGAATGTCATTTTCTTGTGATCCTTCCCAATGAACACAAATTGGTTAAAACCTTGTTTCAAATCGACAATTGTGAAGATGTTTGAGTTTTCAATGCACTCAAACAATTCTTCAGGGATGGGCATGGGGTACTTGTCTTAAGGTGTAACCATGTTCAAAGGCTTATAATCCCCGCACATCCTTTTCTCAGTCCATAATCCAACTAAATCTTTCTTTGCTAGCATTATTATAGTGGCTGTGTAATCAAAACTTGATAGCTAAATGGGACCAACTTCATGGAGCTTTTCGCATCTTTCATCTACCAGTTCCCATTCATGTTTACTCAACCTATGCTTCCTCTGATGTATGGGTGTTTCATCTATAAGGTCTATAGAGAACTACATGGTCTTACACCTACCTAAATCTTTCATTGAAAATTTGAACACATTTTCATATTTAATTAGCAAGTTTGTGACTTGGTCTTTTTACTTCTTGGTGAGCTAGTTCCCCAAAGCGTAAAGGTAGTTGGAAACACATGGAATGGAGTTGGAAAGTGTGTTTGAAAAACTTGGTGTATTGGGTTTTCCACTATCCAATTACATAGATTTGTAGAAGGTTGTAATTGTTTCTCTAGAAGCTGATGTACTTGCAAGTGTATTAGAAACAACTTGAATAAAATTACACGTACCTCCTCCCCCTAACACTAAGAATGAAGTGTAGAGTGTTGAAGATAGGCAAGTGTATTTGGTTGGGGTGCCATGTAATTGCATCGCCAAAGCTACAAGCTGGTTGAATTAATGTTTGTGTTGTGTACATTTTGAAATAATACACAAGTTATCAATAACCATGTAAGGGAGTTCATGTCCATGCCTCTCTCCAGTAAAGCGTTATGCTCCATTTTAATCACCTTGTGACTAGTAGTGCTAGTTTGGAACCCCATAGCCTTTTCTCTTTCTTCTGGGCTTGGTTCATCCCAAATGGTTGAAGCATGATGATACACCAAGCCTGGTCCATCTCCATGACAGGCGTGTGCTCTTGGGAAGGAGACAAAGGTGGGCCAAACATCTTTTAGTTTTCCTATTATGTTTGTAGGAAACCAAAAAGGTTTCTCTTACTTTGTAACTGGTTGGCAAGAAGTGTGATCATTCAATATGTGAGAAATTTTCAGGTTAGAGTCTTTATGGTGTATCTCAGAACCAACTGCAGAATTGAAAATGGTGCAAGGTTGGTCCACCAATTGCGCAGCCAGTGCGCATAGCAACCACATTGTGTTGCATTGAGTAGGAGCGGCTCTCTAAGGTAATGTTTGACCACTATGTTCTCTGTCTGGTCAAGCTAAGAAGGGGTGCTCTCAATTACATAACCAAGCATAGGAGAAACAGATTGTGCCCAAATGAACAATCGTACCATGTCCATGAAGAGATGGGATCTTGTGTCATTCAAGCCTTCTCCAAATCCAGCAACTGAAAATCCTTAACACTCCCAATCTAAAATGATGAGGTCCACAGGGCCAGGTAATTACATATGCTTCTTTTGAATTAGTTGTATGTCAAAGGGCAAGAAAAAAAAACTTGCCTTCCATGCGGTGGTTATAAAATGTTGTGGAAATCTAGCTTTGAACTCCCTCATTTTTTAGGTCGCCACTTGCCTTGCAATAAGATCAATGTTTACGTAGAAATACCTTGAAACCACCATCCCTGACTATAATGGTGTTTTGAGACCTATACCAATACCACCAAAGAGCTCTAGTAATGTAATCCCTTCCTTAGGTGGTGTCCAGGTGATTAGTTGATGAAGTAATGGCTTAATCAATTTGCCATGGCTCTCCATGTTTTCAAAACTAGATAGAGCTTTGACCAAAGGCTCGTGGGCTACTTTAAACCTCTGTAAAACCTCTGGTCCATGTTGAATGTCAATAGGAACCACCTCAAGCTTTCAATAGTTTGGGCATAAGTTATTTCCTTTTCATCTCCCTCTATCGTAACTTGTTGGATGTAAAAAATAATGTCTGTTTCCTTGAGCATACAATGGTGAGCCATAGGACTATGGTTCCCATGTAAATCAAGGGGTATGTATCCCAAGTGGTGGCCATTAGTTTCCCAATCCACTTGGTAGTATGCATGTTCGAACCAATTGTTAATTATGAAAGCTGGTGGAAACAGGACCTCTTGCCCAATGAACACATCATAATTAGTAGCATTGGTGATTAAACATTTGACCTATAGGTAAAACTCTTGTTCTGTACCTTCATTGAAATTAAGTGTAATCAAATTTGAACTCTCCCCAAATACTTCCTTTACAATTCCACTAGCAGTGCAAATTTGCCACATAGATTTTTGTAGTTTGGACTCAAGCATGGCCATTTTCTTGGCAAATTGCACTTGAAGAATCATTGGTTGGGCACCTATATCAAGACCTACCACTCTGGGTGTATATCCTCCCACCTAGACTAATGACTCAATATTGTTGACAATGGCAACTTTAGTGGTGATGGAAGTTCTTTCATTAGACACCACCTTTGGAAATGAGTGAGAGACTTTGTGGAGAGAATGGCCATCCACAATGCCTTTTTGAGTAACAAATCCACAAGTGAGGTGTTCTTAGCTCCCTTATGATATGTGAATGTAGAATCAAAGGTAGGAGAGCCCGCTAGTTTAGCCATGTTAGAACTAGTGACTAGATTACGAACGTCATTTGCAACACGTGAACTAATCGAGTGTCTCTCTAAGGTGTTAAATGGGACCCTTATAACATGTGGATAAGGGATTGGTAGAAGACCTGATGTAGTGTTTAGGTTATCTTTTAGTATTGAAATTATGTCCCTAGTGCTTAGCTTCAAATCTTGAAAACTAAACAATTGTATACTCACAAGCTTTTGCGCCATTTCACGCATTTGAAATTGGCATTCCATAAGTTGATCAATGGTAAATTATGTGTTTTCCTGATGTACATGTTCTCTTGAGACAGGAAAATTTGATGCCCTTACAGCTTGTGGTGTAGTAGAATCCTCCCCCCTTGCCAACAAGGTGCATTTTTCTTTCGTGTTAAGAGGAAAGAAAATTGTGGCACGACTATTTGAACTCCTCTAGCCTTGGTAATAGGACTTGAATTAAATGCAAGTCCATTAGTTTGAATTACCTGCGTAGTGGTAGAAATTTTGAATGCCACATTATCCTTTTGTGCTGCGAAATAAGAAGGGCAAAAAAAAGTGGCAAATTCTAATGTGAGACTAAAATTGTGTGCACTAGAAAAAACATACTCCCCAACCATGGCATTGTGTGAGAGGCCATAGAACGACCTAGGAGGCCCCTCCTATGATCTTGAACCATGTATATGCTGGGCATGACTAGCTAGTTGGGAAGATTTGCCTTTTAGATTAGCAAGTTGGGCCCTCAATGATTCAAGTTCATTTTGAAGAGTTTGAAATTAAACGGCATGGGCTTGAAGCACCTCCTTATTGTCAACATTATGCTCCTTCTTCTTAGCATTCTTATTGGAATTACCCTTGGTGGGGAAAGCCTAAGTGGAAGGTTGAGGTACCTTGGCTTTTGGTTGAGGGGTAGTGGAAGATGCTGGTAAATTTTACTGTGTTAATCGAAGTTGCTTCCGTTTCAGGAAATTGATGGTGGGAGGAATGTTTGCAATAGCAACAACAAGTTGTTGAAAAGAAAGGTTTATTGAAGTAAGTATTGGATTTGGATTATTGGGCACAATCCCATGATGTGTAATGTTTGTTTGTAATGTGGCTTGAGAAGCGGTGGCGATGGTTGTGGCATAAGCTGGATTGGGGATCTTGGTGATGCCCAAAATCCTCGAAGAATGTTGCTCATATACATCCAATACCTTATAATGCACATAACAGGCTAGTTGTTTGAATGTGAATACCTTGATGTAATTAACACCATACTTGAGCTACAATTCACAAACCACAGTTGAAAAAGTTGCTTTGAACTTTTTGAAAGAAATGGTACCTGGCCTTCCATTGAACTTCTTAATTCTTTTAAAGGAATAGCTGACCTCCATGCGGTATATGGGCGTAAAGGTAATGGCTTGCATTAGAACATACAGTGATGGTGTGAAAGTTGGTATAACAATAGGCGTACCCCATTGATTAACCTCTCCAAATGGACTTTGATGTATCGTTGATGTACTGTAACCTGAACATGAATTCTTGGTAGGAGTTGTATTGGATGACGGTGGCGTTGTAAACGTTTGATGGTATTATCGTGAACTCAAAGAAATCGGCTCAAATGATCATGTGTTATTTTGTAGCTAATACCTTGGTTCTGGCTAAGCGATAGTGCTTTCATCATCCAAGGACATGGTGTTGTCCCACGCCCCAAAATTTTGTAGCAATACAGAACACTAGCTACAAAGTTTTAACACAACCTATGCAATTAAATGCAATCGTAATGAAAATTGAAATGTGAAGTGATTAAAAAAAATACCCTAAGCAACTTTCAATCTTTGTAATCACCAATGTTAAATGACAAAGTAGAGGAAGAAAGGATTGTCAATTTATGTATTAATATGAGAGTATGTAGATGTACGTATTAATTAAAAAAAACCTATATACAATCTTGAATAATACATACATATGGTTTGAAAAATATGGTATCAAATATGTATGTATCATATATATACGATTTGAAGAATACAACGTGTCAATGGGGATGAACGACGACGAATGGACATCGATGGATGGAAGGGGCTAGACGAACAAAGCTAGACGGACATAAGTTGATAAACATTAGACAAAATTGTGACAAACGACAATAAACGACAATGTTGATGGAACTACAATGGACGATGGATGACAACTGCTACGGACAACGATGGACGTGAACAACAACTATGACGGACAAGGGACGATGATTACAATAGATGGTGACAACGATGGTGTTGCAAAGCGATCTGTGTCTGTGAGCTTTGCAATGATGGCGTGTAGAAGAGAAAAGAATTTTTTTTTCCTTTTATTTCATATATTTTGTAATTTTTTTTTTCTTTTTCTACGAATCTTGTAGCTTGTTCATTTGATCATTTGTGCAAAGAGCCAGCAGAGATGGAAATAGTAGAATGAATTTTGAAAAAATGAAGGAAGCCAAGTGTTTATTGATCTGGAGGTCCTCCAGCAAATTTGCATAAAGAACTAGAACAACAAAGAAGTTAAAGCACAAAAAAAGGAGAGTAGGAAGAGTAATTTGGATGTAGACCAATGAATAGATGATTGACGGGTACTTAGCCTGCGCGTGAGTGAAATTGGAAGTTTAGGCTTACAAAAGTTTGTAGTAACATCCATTGTGGGCTTTTTTGGTGTCCCTTCTCCTTCACTTATGTTGCTATTAGTTATGGTTGTTGTTCCTATTGTAGTTGTAGTATAAGAGTAGCAAAAGAAGAAGAAGTAGAAACAACTTAAGAACACAAGAAATAACAAGCAAAAAAAACCCAAGAAATTTGAAGCCAAGAAGGAAAGAAAATAGGAAAAATTTGTTGTTTTTAACATTGAGCAATAGAGAATAGTTTCCCTAGAATTAAATTGAATAAGAAAAAAGGAAATAAAACGTAATGTATGTAAATGGTGGCCGTGTAATAGCCCCGGTGAAATCTAGAAATCTAATTTGATTATGGAAGAAACTCTCCTTGACAAAGGAATTCTATAAAGACTAACAAGACAAGGGAAAAACTTAGCCTTTTATACAACCGTCAACAAAGCTGAAACCCTAAACAAGCCATAACCCTAAAACACCTAATAATGTATAGTAACCTAAGAACGTACATTAACCTTAAAGGTATGATTGACATGCCCATAATTGGTCGTCATGTATGAGGCCATGCATACAAGCATGACATGGGTGTTTTAACTATTTTTGGAAAATATAATATTGTATTTAATTATTTTTTGGGGGGAAATAGGTTCTAAATTGGTGACAAAGTTGTTTGAGGATGTGTGTATAGTTTAGGACGTCACAAAAAAACAAAATGTCATAAGACGAATGTGTATTTTTTTAACAAAAAAATTTGTATGAAACATCTCACCTAATTTTTAGGGGCCAAAATCCCTTGAAACTATTATACTCAATAATGATTCTCAACACAACATCCTTAACTTACAAGGCAGGGCCAACAAACTAACATTCATTAACTTTTCAAATCATGAACACTTTTTCTATCAATTCACTTGCACAATGTAAACAATGCAAATGATTGTGCAAACAATGCAAATGATTAGTGCTAATAGAACTAACATTGGGTCATTGACTCACATAAGTCTAACTTGAAAGGAGACACCATTCCCCTCTCTATAATATATTTTGAAATTATTATTCTTGTAGATTTTTTCAAAGTGGTGATGTTAACAAGACGGGTTAAACCAAGTTGTCACAAGCATGAGACCCATGACGAACTATGAACATAAATCATAAAATAAAAAACATGTGAAGTTGTAGATAATAATTATAATGTTAATCAAAGTAACATTGAATTTAAAAAAAAATTCCCAAAAAAAAAAACTACTCTCACCTGCTTACTCTACTACAAGATGGAATGAACGGCTCGCTATTAAGAGTGGAACTACAATATGGAATGGCTGGCTGTTAGAGTGGGCATTCCATTTTTTTAAACGCCACCCAAATGGAGGAAAAAAATATGCTGGGTAACATGTCCTCCACTTGCACTAAAAAAATAAAATGGGAGGAGGTCTGCCCACAACAGAAAAAGTGAAGTAAATATAGAAGGGTGCACAAAGAAAATTTATTGTTTGCAGGTGTGACCCTACTGGGTCACACAAGTCATCAGATCTCTTGCAAACGTGCATGTGTTGAGAAAACAAGAAGAGAGAGAGAGAGAGAGAGAGAGAGATCGCAATAGATTTCGTGCGCATTTGTAGGTAGCCTATAGACTAGAGACACACGTCACAGAAAAAGCTGTATTCTCCCTCCCTCCTTGGTGGTCTGTCTATGCACCCATCCGTCACCCCAAGATTCATTCAGACGCCTAAAACCTCATCAGCCAGCGCCATGTGGAAAGCTTCTAGCTGACCCATCAAGCTCTTGTTTTATATTGCTTTGAACCTCTCCACATGGAAAAGACTATTTCAGGGTATCTGTGTCCCTTGAATGAGGTGTAACAAGAATGTGGGCACCACCTCGGCTGCCACCTTGATTGGGTGGTACCCTTAATATTCTGGTAATGCCCTTGACCTGGTGGCATGCCGGCCACTTAGAACCCTCATGCCAATAGAGGAATCTTACCATCTGATGAGTAGTAGAAGAATCTTGTGAGTAGAAGAAATGGGAGTGAAATTTAGATCAGGAATGATTTTCAAGAGCAGATGATACAGAAGTGCAGCCAAATGGATCTTGGACCAGTGTCCATGGGTTGGGTTCGGAATCTCTTTTCTGTGTATATCCAGATTTGACTATAATACTTACCAGTGTTGGGCAGTTCTTTACTTTTATGAAGAACCTCTGGTTCTCTACCAAAACAAAAGATTCAGAACTGTCTCGCTTCCAGTTCCACACATAATGGAACTGACTCTGTATCGGTAAAGCACTTCCTGGATATTTCCTGTGTAGTTTCAGCTTCCTTACCTGCATGAAGAAACCTGTTTTCATCAAGTGGTCTCTTCTGCGATGGAAGGTACCAGCCTGGCTGTACTAGGATCTTTTGACCAGTGGAAGGTACCAGCCATCTTGTCACTATTTCTAAAAGGTGAAAAAATTCCTGGGAAAAGGACCTGAGTATAGGCCCAGTATTTCATAAAATTCAACTTTGTTACCTATAGATCCTGTTTTGCTAAATATAAAATTCAACTTTGTTACCTATAGATCCTGTTTTGCTAAATATAAAATCGAAATCAGAACCAAGAATTATTATTTTTGTTGCATGATTCGATTTTTGTGCTTGTAAGGTTGTCAACTTATGTCCAAGTCACCAAAAACTAAATTAAATAATAATAATTTGAACCCATGATTTCAAGCATTGCTGACACTTGGATAGAGTTCAATAGAGGGTAGGGGGTATTTAGCTGTGTTCGTAACTTGTGAGGGTATCCGGTTTGAAGGGTTAAAAAAATAGGGGGTTCTTGGGACCCGGACTTGAGTTAACATCATTTTGTTGGAACTGGCGCAAGAATTGAATCATGAAGAAAATGTTTTGCTAGATTCAAAACTGAAATTGTGAAAAAGTATTTCTGAAAACATGGTCAGGATTTGTATGTTCAAAAGTTGATTTAAAAATTAAAAGTAAATAGAGAGTGACCTTCATAATTAAATATTAATTAAAATTAATGATTTAACTCTATATTGAGATAGACCCTTGTTTTAATTTTGTTGCACAATTTTGTGCTCACATAATTTTAGCATTGGAGAATGTGTAATGTGTGCAATGTGTGCATGGAACTGGACCCAGTTCAAAAATCAGGTCCAGAGGTTCTTGAATTTGAAAAAAATGCAAAAGAATGGAATCAAAATGTTCAAATTTTGGAAGAGATTGACTGAAACCCTTACTGGAGAACCTCCTACAAATAAATTTTAGAGTATCAAAACCGAACTGGAGGTTCTCTCCAAAAGGAGGAACCCCACAACACTCGTATTATTTAGCCTCTCATAATGACCTAGTAATGATTTCATTCCCAAATTTGTATTATTTTCGTTATGCAGCTTCCAAAAGTAGTCACGAATCTTAATTGTTTAGAAAAAATTAGGGCTCAAATTGGCCTTCAAATGTTGATGGTAAAATTAGAGCTCAAATTGGTGACGAAGACGAAGAAGCCAAGAAGCGCAAGAGTCGTAGGGTGTGAGCTTCGTAGCCCTGCTGCATCTTCTTCTCTCTTGGACCCCCCCGCTCGCTCTCTCGCTCGCTTGTAGTTGTAGTGAATTTCTGTTCCTCCTCCTCCTCTTCTTCTCCGTTCTCCGTCAATTTTGCAGGTGAGCGATGTACAAAGATCATTTCATCGCCAGTGGTGAATTGAAACACAGTTTCGCAGGTAACAAATTCTTTCGTAACATGAACTCTCAGTAACATGAACAGTGTCTCTCTGAACTTTCAGTAATCCGCTCTCTTTCCATTTGTCATGTGCGTGTGCGTTTTTTTAGTGTGTAATTTTGCGTGTTTCGTTAGGGGGAAATCCATCCCGAAGCGTAATTCCTTCTTTTTCGGAGGCCATTTTTCGGCTTCTCTGCACGCATGGAGGTAGTGGAAGTAACACGGGGAAACAATTTTGGAAATTTTATTTTATTTGTAAACTAGGTCGTGTTTTGTGGATATTTTCAGAAGAGAAAATGAGTTCTAGAAGATTTTGGCAACTCTCCTTCTCTCTAGACTGTCCTTGATTTGTTGATTCTAGAAAACGCTGGTTTCGATCTTGCTAGTTAGCGACTCCGTTTTTGTTGTTTCATTTCTTGTCAGCTTTGACCTAGAACTGCGTCCTAGAGGTTGTGGCCGCCCGTCTGAAATTCCATGTGAAAGGTAAATTTTGGAAATCGATGAGAACAGCAAGTCTGAAATGGTTTGAATACATGTGCGTGCTTCATTACATGCTGACACGATAACAAATTAGCAAGCACCGGCAGACCATTGATACTTCGCTTTGAATCTCCAATTCTGGTGTACTCTTGCTTCAGAAATACAGAAGAAACATTTGTTCTATAACATCTCTAGATACGCTCTCATGATCTGGTGTTCATGTTGCTTCTGGATGGGAACCAAACCAGAAATGAAGATTGCTGTGATGTACAATCCTATGACAGCAGTCGAGGCTATCTGATATATTTGAGGAGGAGTTATTTCCAATACACAGGGGTAAGGAAGATCTCAGATATTGCACTCCCCCGAAGCTACAACAATGAAGAGGGCATTTCCTTTCCATGATGAATTGGATATGGTGTTCGGAGAATGGAGTCAATTGGGAGAGTATCTACTGTGGTTTATCTCTCTGCTATCTGGCATCCTCTTTTGTAAGCTTGTGCGTTCCTTTCTCTGAGAATATTTTTTCTTGAGTATACTCTCCTCATCTTGTACTTCTATTTTGTGATGCTAATCTACAATGTCAGTCCTTGATGACCATTGCTGTTATGAATGCCTGGGTTATACAATATTTCTTCTCCATGTTACTGATGCTTATGTAGTGGGAGATTCTGGGTTGGACAATTCATTGTCAATAGAGTGTCCTCCCTTTCTTCTCGCCACTCTTTTAGTTTCTGTTCCTTACAGTTTAGGTTTTTTCATTGTAAACGTAGTCCAATTATTTCCTGACTCTTGATGGAAACTTAGTACATAGATTGGTGCCCTACACTAAGCTCTATGGCTATTGGGAGGTGACAAAAACATCTGGTATGGTAGTCAGTCACTAGCATGCTGTTGACCATCAATGGCCAAGGAAGAAACTGTCACTCTTTGTCTTGCAAATAGCTATTTCTTTTCCTTTCTCATCCTCTCTTTTCTCCTTTTGGTTTTTCCTGCTGGCTCTGCCCAGAGCAAAGAGACTGCACATTAGTGTCGGATTTGGGGACATTGAACTGGGAATCAATTCATAAATGACAGTTGGAGACTAGCTGTACTCTCTGCGCTTCTTTTGTTCATCAACTTCATATCACATTTAAATTACCTAACCAAGTTACCGGTGCAAGTTACATGATTAAATAGCTAGTCACTTGCATCATGATGAAGGTGACCATGTAATAATTTCTGAGCGATGTGGTTATGACCTCACCCATTCTTGTTGTAATGTTCATGTTGGTCTTGCTGAGACTGACATGACAGTTACATTCAATGTGGATTGTTCTCTGCAATCTTATAAAAATGTCCCTATTGGGGTTCTCTCAAATTGTATTCGTATTCTTCAATTCTTATCAGGTTGTATATGTATCAGTTCTTTCTTCCATTCTCATGTTACTCTTGTTCCTCCATCATTCTCAAGCACAATACTGGCTCTACATACTTTTCCTGCATTGAAGAGTTCTTTTTATGTGGGATGTAGGTGTACACAATGTCCAAAGTGGTCAGCCCCATAGTTTTTCCAGCCTACAACAAAATTTTGGACAAAGACAAATTTGAGTGGCATAACAGGTTGTGCACCTTCTGCATTTGTTTTATGCTGAGAATCTCACACTGGTTTCATAACCAAACTGCACTTTATTTCTGCTAGATAATTGATTGGTGCCCTTGGAGTTCCAGGCTTTAAAATCAGCAGATGACAACATGGATGACTGAATATGGGTCATGTCTTAATGAACAGGATGTTTTCAACAGGGCATGCAATTCTGGCATCAATCTTTTCAGCTTATCTGTTGTACATAAGTGACATCTTTTATGACAATGCCCCATATGGCCCTGTTGTGTTTCGTAGCACTTTATTTTCACACTTCGGCCTTGGAGTAAGTTTGCTACACAGTCAGCTGTCCCATTAAACCACCTGGCCTTCTGCATGTAGCTGCCTACCTGCTTTTCCATTTGAATCGAATCTGGGTTATTTGAAGGCATATATATCATTGATTTTCTAGCTCTTGCTTGTTAGAGTAAAGGGTGGTCAAAGCTTCATCTGGCAATTGTACTTCATCAAGGATGAAAGACATTTTGAGTATGTGATGGTCTGGAAATAGCTTTTCATTCAGACGGCACTTCTCTTATGAGTAGTCAACCAGCAGGTCTAGAGATAATATCATGAGATAGGCTGTGCTGAAATTCTCAGTCAAATAATGGGTCATAGTTAGTGTTCCACCCCAATTTTTGCTGACTGTAATCTCGAGCTGTCATCAGTGGCTCATAAACACCTTCATATCTATCACTGGACACTGCTATCAAGTAATTTTTAAGCATCTATGTGACCAATTTCTGTGGCAAGTTATTGTACTTATGCTTGATGATATTCCTAATCTCACCACCAGGATTGTGTGCAGGATTGCATGTTAGTTGCTGATTGCTGATAAAAGCTTGTTCTTCTATATATCTTTACAGTTTTCCTGTGGCTATTTCATCGCTGATATGGTGATGCTTCTCCTATTTTATCCACATCTAGGAGGCTATGAATATGTAAGTTCATTCTTTTCTTTTGGGTTCCAGCTGTCACAACTGATTCTTCTGGTCGATTTTTGTGAACCATTCCATGCATTTCAACTCTTAGAGGCTTCTGTGCAGAATTTCCTACTTGAGCATTGTGTACCTAAAGCTCTTCCCTTTTGATTAACAGTGAATTTTGGTTTCATCATGAGAGAAAATGTCTTGCTTCAGTGCCTATTTGGAGTGAATCCCTCTGTGTTCCAGACAGCATGATATTTCCCATGTTCTGTGATGAGTTTTCAGGTTATACATCATCTTATGTCAGTGGTGTCACTGGCACTAGCAATCCAATGTGGGCATGGACACATATACCTCTACATTGTTCTCTTATCAGAATGTACAACACCTTTTGTGAATCTTAGATGGTGTGTATTCTATCCTTGATTATGTGATATACTCTGTGGGTCTTTTATGTGATGCACAAGGCCAGGAATTTGTTTGGTTGCCATCCCTCTATTTAGCAGGACATTATTCTGATCCCAACATGTGAATTGTGGCTGGGTTGTTTTTCTTCTTTGCTTCTGCTCCATAGGAATTGGATGCAGAGGCATTTCATCTAGAAATCATGGGAGGTTCTAAAGAGATAGCAAGGATGCTTCCAAATAAAAGCTGACCTGGAATTTTGGCAGGTTTTTGATGATGACAAAGCAGAAAAGCACAAAGCTGTACTTATTCAATGGAGTTGCACTCACCATGCTATGGCTGGTACTCTTTGGTTTGCTCTTCAACTTTCTTATTTTCTGTATGTGATGTGTGTGAATGTCGGTGCTTTGTACTGAGAGAGCTGCACCTCATAGGGAATACTGACATGTTTTCTGACAAAATCTTCAGAAAAGAAACCTTGAGAAACCATTTTCTTGACTTCTGTGTCCCAGAGTAGGTGGCCAGAGGAGATTCCATGGTTCTTTGGCCATGGGAGATTTGGAAGTAATATATAGAAACATTCATTAGAGCTGAAAGTATGGGTGTTGATGCAGCTTGCCCGTGTGTTGCTATTTGTATACTACTTCATCCACATGTACTTCCACTATGACCAGGTATGTACAGTGGTGTATCCTTGGGCCCTTCTTATTAGTCTGACACAAAAAATGGCCAGAGGGTTTAAAATCATGATTGAGAGTATTCATATTGATGATATTATTGTTGCTCAACAGGTGAGACAAGTGCATGATATTGGGTACTACTTCTTAGTATCAGCACCTGTAGTCCTGGGATTCATGAATCTTATGTGGTTCTTCAAGATTCTCCAAGCTCTGAATCGGACACTTAAACGCAAGCAAGCTCCATAAAACCCTCCACCCTTGCCCTCTTCACATTTTCAAGGGAAATTCAGCTTATTGCTTAGGAAGGCTTCTTCATCAAAAGTGTAGGATTTAAGCTATCAGGTGCTGTTCCATGTTTTGTTTGATTTTACCTCATTTTCTACTTTTCAAGTATTGTGGAGTTTAATAAATTTTTTAGTCCAGAATGTTTTTGCTCTGCAAACTCAGGCCATGAGTATCCAACTATATTCTTGTCAAGTTCATTAATGAACACGTTCAATAGTTGAGGAGATCTAACAAGACCAACTAAGGAGACTTCCTGATAATATTTCTCTGGTTATGAGCTTCATGCAGAACACCAAGAAAACCAAACATAGAATATGCACATGATGGAGAAAAGGGTTTCTTGTGTGTAGTTAAAACTATTTTTTCCCACGAAGGTATGATATACTAGAGGCAGCTTGTTAAAATTAATGAGTTAAAAACATCTACACAACAGCAATAAAATTCCATGTACATACCTTGGGATGAAGTACATAGCCTTTAAATAGCATGAAACTGGAGTTTGGACAAGATGCAACGATTTCCAAAGGGCCAGTAACAAAATGATTTCTTTTGATTGGTTGACCCTATTGATTGGCTTGTGTGGCAGCATGTAAATCCTCTCTCACTTTGTCCCATCCAATTTTTCATGTTTGTGGGTGGAGATGCTATTAGGTAATCTTTTCCATGGTAATGAAATACCATGTTAAATCCAATTTAAATAGGAACTTGTAAATGTTCAATTTGGTTGCATCTCTTGCAACAATTTTAATTTCTTGAAAGTTTAATTAAGATTGGGTGTTCATTGTTTTCGCCATTCTTTCCAAGTTTCAATCTAGAACAACTCTGGTTGCTTGTTCACATTCTCAAAAAATTTAAATCTCTTACTCAACTTCTTTAACAATCTTCAAGCTTTCAATCTTTGAATGTTATGATTAAAGAAGCTCTCTTTTATTGTCCACACAAATCGTATTCAGAGTCTAATTGTGGATTCATAAACACAGTAAATTTGGAACTTGTGCGAGGGAGCTCCTTGAGGGTGATGCCCAGGAGGAGGATGTGTTTAATCTTGCAATTTAAATCTTCAACGTTATTTGACCAAAACAGTCCTGATCAAAATGAAGGACCAGTCCTCACAAACATGCTCAAAACTCATGCAAAATTTCAGAAACTTGAAAATTCAGTTCAAGGTGGAGGAGGAGTGGAGTTTTTTGGGTGGTTTTTGGGTTTGGGGTGAGGGAAGGTGGGGTGGGTGAGCCTTTATTTTTTGTGATATTTGCATTGTAAAATTGTCTTAACTGCTGGCGTCATAATTCTCAACTACAATTTGTCAAGAATAAAGGAAAGAATATTGGTAATTTTTACCAATGAACACCAAAAAAACACATTCAGAAATTTGCAACCCATTTTTGTTGTAGTGTATAGAACTTTGAATGAACTTGTGCTGGACCGTAAAACGAGATGACAAATGTCATTTTTCTATGATTCATAGGTTGACTCACAGTTCTGTCAGAGATTTATATTTTGGTCAATGCTCCACCCAGGTAGAGTTGTGATGTCACTATGCATAGAGCTGGATTAGAACATGTAATAGACAGCTATCATTAGAGCAAAATCCCCTGACCCATCAGGGCGGCCAAATGCCATTATCCATAGCTTTCACAATTAATTAGGTCTACTTGATTATCCATACCTATTTTTTCACCTACAACACAAAGAATTCGTTGTTAAGTAATTCTTCGTTAAGTTTCAGTAGTAGCTGGTCAGGCCGAGTCTTGCAGCTGGTTTTCAACCTCTACTTGCTAGCTTGAGGGCCAATTCAGAATCAGCTAGTTCCGCTTGGTTTAAGAACGTCATTCATTATAGTCATGGCAGCAACAAGGATGCACCATACATGAACCTTAGAGATCAATGCAACAAGAAGATACACTAGTGTGGGGCCTGGAATTAATCGCCCATCTGGACGTGAACTACTGATTCTCAATTCACTGGTCATACGAACCGAATTGATGGTGCTAACTTAGAATTGACGATCCGGACTAACAGAAACGCAAATTAGTCTCGCTGCTCCAGCAGATTATGCACAATGTTAAACATAGGAACACGATTCATGGGCAAGCGTGTCAGGTGAGAAGCGGCGCAGACAGCTTGACAACATTACCATTCAGTAATCAAAGCACACATAAGCCTCCATCCTAGAAACCAGAGAACTAAGCAAGAAACACGTTCCAGCAACTAATTTCACGGAAATCAGACCCGAGAGCTCAAAACATGCAGTTTTAGGTGACAAATTACCGCAACGTAGAGAGATAAATGTTAGAGCCGTACAGAAGGACTTTTACTTGGTCTTGAGCTCCTCTTTGTGGTTGAGGTTGAAGACATTGAAAAGATGGTCTGGGTAGGTGTCTTGAAGGTAATACGTGGGCGGGACTGCAATATCCGTAGCCAATATCGTTACTGGCCCTTTGGCCGGCATCTGTAACGATCTCCCAACGTTGTTTCTTAGATCCGGGAGACCTGCATTATGCTCGCTGGTAAGAGTGGAGGGCGCCAAATTCTCTAGTTGGTGCCATGACGCTACCTGCCGCTCTTCCAGACGAATGTAGAAACGTCAGAGGAATGACGAAGGTGGATCACAGATAACAAAGCTTAATGAGAACTTTATTGCAGATTATTGAAAGACCCAGCCGGACTTCGCAGCTGCGAAATAGATATCTCTTAGCTATGGCGGTCCTTGCAGTTACTGACCCCGGATCTGAATGCAATCCATGATTGTGAGACAACGTGCATGAGTAGCTGATGACTACTTATAACTTCTCCTCGATGCTTGATGTGGGCTTGGTCGATGTCATGGCTTTATTGAAACAAAGTTGGATCCACTGAGCGTCCGTTGGTGCTTTGGAGTACGACAGGTAGGGGAGTCTAAAGTCTAAGCCTAAGAAGTTTTTAATTAAGTGTAGGATAAAGCCCTATGATGGCGGCATTCTAAAAATAAGGACGAGGCAATAGCCAAGTCCAGCCCCGCATTTTGGTGATGTCCCCCACCCATGAGCTTTACTTATAGTAAAGCACAAGGCAAAATTTATCATGAACTAAAACTACATTGATCACAAGGCATGGGTGTGGAGGGATTTTATGCCTACTCCTTAACAGTGGGAGGGAAATTATGCCTACTTCTATGCATAGGTGTAAGAACCCTCCCACTATTGAGGAGTAGACATAATATCCCTCCCATTTTTGAGGAGGGAAATTGAAGGATGTAAGGTGCCCTCCAAATACACTACACATTTTCTCACACTGCCTTATGCCTACTTATCAGTGTAAGCACCCTCTCACTATTTAGGAGCAAGTAGAATATTCCTCCCATTTTCAGGACTTTTAAGGCTTTAGATAGCCTTTGTAAATTTTACTTATATTGAGTATGGGAGGGTTTCATCATTCTATCATTCAAAAGTTGATAATCCAGTATGAGCTTGCTTGTTGGCTTAAATTGGACTAGTGGGTACCCGTGACCTTCGGACACTGTGAAGTCCCCTGGTTTCTTTAAACCAAGAGAGAGACACACAAAGGCGCAAAACAACTTTTTTATTATTTTTATTTTTATTTTTAATTTATTATTTTTGAAAAGTCCCCCATGAAATTCGTTGTTGGCCAACTTCATTACTGCAACACTTTTCCTTCTTAAATTCTTTTCTCTCCTATGTTCTCTTCCTCCTCTTCTCTCGCCTGTAGCAGTGTAGCGCTCCTCCTCGAGGTCACGTTTCGCCTGTGTTGAGAACTAGAGAACGGTCGTGCCCGCACCGCCCGTGTTGGGAACTAGAGAACGGTCGTGCTCGTTCCACCCGTGCAGGGCACCAAAGAGTTGGCCGGCCTTCTGTGACGGACCCGGCTTGGCACCCCCCACGGCGGGCCTGGTCGACCAAAATCTGGAGTCCGAGAGTGCTAAGCCGAGCTCGATCGGCCTTTTATGACGCACATGAGCTCCGTTAGGAACGGATAAACGTAGTGAATTTATAGACTTCAGAAGCAGCATCGGGCCTTCAATAAACGTTAGTACTGGCAGCTGCCCTGCAACACTTGAGAACTAAGATGTGCCAAGACATGGTAGACTGCATTAGTAGAGGCAATGTGTCAAGGGTAAAACCCAACTGTGATCACCAGTCACCTAGCGAGGTCCAAAAGCAAATGCTTCAAGAATCACTGTAACCTGGAGGAGTTGAAGATCATAGGAGAGTTGTAATAGTATAACGGTCATTGATCATCCTCACCAGCTTTGACCAAGATCCATTGAGCTGCACACCCTCTCTATTTTTTCCATCATGGATCAAAACATCCGCGTAGTTCTAGCGTCTAGGTTTCATGGATCGCTAGAGAAACCCGCTTGATAGCTGGTGTGAAAGTGCTCAATCATGAAGAAAGAAGCTGGCAGGATATATTATAGCCTGGGACACGCCTGTAATGTATCTGAAGATCCATGGCGTCCTGATCTCGAACTCATGGGTCGATCCTACATATTAGGATTCAAGTGTTCGTTGATGTCTGTATGTTATTGGAAATTTAGCTGCTAGACTCTTCATGAGATCATGTGCTTCTTTTAATTTCGATACCAACTTCGTCACATATGAGATTCATTGCCTTCGACAGGGACTCGTTAGGTTCTAAGCAAACTTGAACTCCATGAGTACAGTCGCGGTGGCCTGTAGTAGCATGCATACTTTGAGACCGGCATGCTATGAAAACTTAGTGATCTAGGACTTGAGTGCAAATGAGGAATATACTATATTGAGCTGAGGCTGCTGCACCTGTGCCCATGTGCAAGTCCGGGAGTGCCGGGTCGGGCCCAGTCAGTCGGACTTGCACCCGAGCTCCATCACGGACGGACGGACGGATGTAGTGAATTTTATATATTCGATGCAAAATTAGGTCAACTTTAAAACAAATCCTGAACGTTAAGTAGTCTAGTGATTTTTCCTAGGCTCCCAAAAGAACTTCACTTGCAACCACCTGGCAGGGTCTTTCTTTTCAGTTTTGTGATGTAGCCAATTTACCGGCAATCATCCACAATAAAATTTAGCCAAATTTGGCTATACAGCAGATATGAAAGTAGAAAATTTTAAGTATCCTTTGGCTTCCTGCTCCAAACTATCATAGAAATCTGAGAGCTTTATTTCTTACAAATCTCATGAAGTAGGTTCTTTCTTTTCACAAAAATTCTTTTTATGTGTTGAAATCATATTTTTCAGGTCGCAGAAGTGCAAAAATTTACCAAAAATGAAAACTGGCAGCCAAGGTGTTCATTGTTTTTTTAATGGGGGGAGAATTTTCACCAAATTTTGATCTGGAAAAACATGATTTCAAGACCGATACAATTCTGTCACAATATTTATTCCTTGTGAAATTGCCAGGCGTTGAGGAGTAAAGGAGTAAGATACACTAGGTCCATTCCATGATATATACATTACTTTACTTAATTTTACACATATTCATGATTCGGATTTATTCATTTTTTAATACATAACAGTTTGTATTCCGTAACATAAGATAATAACACAATTATATTGAAACTCAAGAACAAAATAAAATGAAATGCATAATAGTTATGGAATAACTATTTGACATGAGTGGAATATCAATCATTTTCTTCCCTCTAAATGACTTGACTTGTGGGAATATCAAAGTTACATTCATGTTTCACATATTTATGTGTTTGACCTATGCTTGTTGTGCACTAGACTCAAAGACATTTCTTGTGAAAATAAAATATTTGTCTTGCTTTTCAAAATAAGTTTTTTTTCCTTTACCATCAACTTAGTGCAAGCATCATTTTTTGATGTTTTCTTTTTCTTATGGTCTACATACTAGAGCCGTGCTAAATTTTTATATTATTTTTTGTGAAGATCTAGATTACAAAAGGTTTTGAAGGTCAAGCTTTTTGTTTTTTAGGGGTTTTTTAATTTTTGGGTTTTGTTGGTTTTTTTCTCTAGTCTTTGATGTATAGTAGAAGCTAATGTCTTAAGTTTCATGCTTTTTATGTGTTTCTTGTGTTCTTTGTCCATTTGTTCTAAGTAGATTTCCTTTGCACTACTCTAATGTATATTCCCCTCCCATTCCCTTTTGGGCTTCATAATGCGTAACTACTCCCTATTTTCTCTCTCACCTTCATTTTGTCTAGTCTCAATGTGTGGCACAACTCAACTTACTACTCCTGAAAGTTGGCCAAAAAATGTTTTTGACAACATATAATTGTTGTAGTTGTTTTGTTACTACTTGTTACATATGACATTTAATCTTCTTCATGGTTTTCAACATCTTTTGAAGCAACATAGTATATGAAGGTGTCACAAGTGAATTGCCAATTTCTATGGAAAATTGGAAAAACATCAAGGGAAAAGAAAGCAAGAAGGATAAATCATCATCTAGGTTTTCTAGGTCCTCCATTCTATTTAAACCTTTTCAAAATACTCTTCACAATCTTTTTCATGTAAATCTTTGGAGAAAAACCATGCAACAATAGTAGGGACTAACCTTAACCCCAACAAAAGTTCAAGCTCTAGCCCTAGGGTTTAAGATGATTGGGATACTCCCTTTGAGACATTAAGGACTTTCAAATTCACCTTTTTTTTCATTTTTCCTATGACCTATCTTAGTTTTCTTTTTTCTTCTCATGTCAAATGAAACAATTTTGTTCAAAATTTAATATGAACATTCAAAATATCTATTTTTTTTCACTTATGAAAGTAAGAATAATAAAATTTATTTAATGTGGGGCATGTTCCATCGATGGCCCAATTTTTTTAGAAATTTCATTTTTAGAAATTTTTATATTACAATAAGGCATTTGGTTTTTATCAAACTCACACATTTTATGTACATAAGCACTTACAGCATTCGTGGTAAAAATCTTTAGCCAAAAAAAATTGTTTAAACATTTTTTATGCGTATTTGAACTTTTGTTTTTTAAGAAACAAAGTCCTAAATTTTTTTCCAAGACTTGGTAGGAATCTTGGAACTTGTTCAAATTTAACATGCTATGCAGAGAATAGTACTTTTGACGCGCTCCCAAGTTCCTAGTTAGACCCAAGAGTCTAAATTATTCAAGCACCGGAATTGTGAGGAACTCGGGGCACGTTCCTAGCTCTCAGCATTAAAAGGGGTAGAAAGGCGTGCTGAGGCTTTGGAATGGGACTAGGAAGAGTGACAAGCTTTAGTTACTAACTCAAACCTGCACCGAACTAACCAACAAGTTGGTTAGTACAATTTCTAAAACACCTTTAATTCCAAGACAAGCCATGGGCAACTTTGGACTCACAAGACTCACCACGGCCCGAACTTAAGGGAAGCCACCATCTTCCCCCATATAGTATTTTTTGTGCTTCCCCACGGCATCCACATTTGAATAGCTTTTTGTCTTGGGACTCCCAAGGAGGAATCTTGAAATTGCCATGGTTTAGATTCCCACAATTTTGCGGGACTATAACTTTTTGCTCAAACCTTCGATTGGGACGAGGTTTGAAGCAGAGTTGTAGCTTTCATCGAGAGCTTTTCAATGGTGTGTTGCACTCCCCCTACACACATCGGGGTCGGATCGATTCCTGACTTTTCGTGATCGGGAGTCAAACAACAAGTTTGACTCATGACCTTTCTTTCTACCATAACTTGTGCTGCAGATGTCCAAATGGCTCATGTGAGCCCATTTTCGACATTTACATTTCAATAGCTTTCCAATGATATAAAGAACACCCCAATGCGAGGTGTTTTGACCCTTGCAATCGAACTTTGAAGTTTTAAGAGTCCTAGAGGACTCTCAAGTCCCCATTTCGGGAATGTGAGTCTCATCCTCACATTCTCTCAAAGTAGGGTTGTGACAACTTTAGTAATTTATTTATTTATGAAAAAATTTAAAAATTCAATACAAATGTGCCATTAAGTTACAACATGTTTAAGTCAAGGGGTTTCATTCAATATAAAAGGAAATGGTCTTTTTTGGTACTTCAACCATGCTTTGACACCCTATGTTTTCAAATTTTGTCGTTGCAACAAGATCATTGTCATCTAAGTTAGTGATTGGTTAATTGCAACTATATCATTGAGTTTTTTCATTATAACTAATGTGTTGGAAATAGTTTTGAATGTTTCCCCCTATGCATAAAACAAACATGTAACAATTTGTAGGGTAAAATACAAATGAATGTGTCCTAGGAATGTTGACAATTATGGATTCCTTATATGTTAATCTATTTCCAATGTTTTTTTTAATATGGTTATAAACCTACCATTTATAAAAGGTCATTTGAGATTTCACTTCATTTTTGTTAGCATTTTAAATCCCATGCATAGTGCATGGTTTTAAAAAAACATGTTTGAGTCCATTTTGTTTTGCAATGAACCTTATGAATCTTGTTTGGCCTTTTCCTACCTATTGTTTTCCCCATTCCTATTGATTAGAGGCAAGTTATAGTGGTTCAAAAGTTGCAGAATCCCAATCTCAAAAGTCCCAAAAAAATGGAAAAATAAACATTAGAATGAAAAAAAAGCTAAAAACCAATGTTAAGTGGGCCCTATGTGATGATTAATCAATTGATAAAATCCATATGAAAAGTTGCCCATTAAGAAAATTGTCTATTATACATGTTAGGGAAAAAAATAACAATCCAACAAAAAATGACCAAGATTGGGACTTTTGAAAATAAAATCCAAATATGGTCATTCAAAAATCCATATTTATTTGTTGGTTAAAGATTTTTTTGTAACTTTTCAATCAATTTTTTTATTCCCATCATGTATCATATATTTGAGTCCTAATAAAAAATATTGAGATGAAATCATAACAAAAAATGCAATTGATTATTAATGCAAAACCAAAACTATAATCCATATGTTTATTTTAAAAGTCTATTATTATATGATTACTGTATGTTTATTGAATTTCACCGTTTAATAAAACCTATAGAGTGCATAAGGGATAGTAATTTTTCAACGGGTTGCTACTCTTGGTTTGGGTTCCTTATTTCTTCCACACATCATAGCTAGTGCATTTTTGTCACTAGCCAATTTGTGGCCAATGACAACTTTCTCATCATATGTCTTCTTTGGTGGATTGTCATTTTGTAGCCATGGGTCCTATTTGCATAGGATTTTTTATTTTTTTTTGTTCATTGGTTTTTTTCGTTTTTTTTCTTTGGCTTGCGTTTACTCATGCTCTCATTTGCCTTGTACTTTTGATGGATTGGTTCCTGTCCTTGAAATTTTTACACAGGGTTTTTCTTCTTTTTTTGATATTCCATATCTGGCTCTTTACAACCAGGGACCAGTTTTAAGGCTAAGTTTACACAAGGAGTCCAGGCCAAAGTTGAACCCAAATCAAGCAATCTTAGGGGTGTAACCACTAAAAATATATTAGTCCCAAGGACTTTACACTAGGACTGAAGGCCAAACTAAAAATGTAATATTTTAATTTATGACTGTTTGGCCAAATGATGGGCCCAAGGCCAAAAACAGATACCTGTCAACATGGGGAGTAATTAGGAACCCTTGGGGCAAATGCTGTAACAATAACATATTATTTATTCCCTGAAATCCACACCGTCCAACTCTGCATCAGGCCTATTTCATGTGAGTCCAGTTTTGGTCCATCTTTATTTCGCGCCTGTCTACTTTTGTCTTTTATATTAACAAGAGTGAAAATAACAAAAGCATATGAAACTTTGAAGACAGTTTGGTTCCAATTTGCTGGCATCACCAACTTTACACAGGAAATCACGGACGTTTAAAAATAAATAAAATTTTCTTACTGCACATTTACACTAGGAGTCCGGGCCCGGGAAACTTGGGGCCGACTTTGAGCACGTTTGGCTTGTTGTTTGGCCCCAAGCTTCTAATAAATAAATGCTAGAACTTTGATGTCAGGATATTATAAATGCTGAAACATTGGCCTCAAGGGTTGCAAATTGGCCTCCCAAATTTGATGATATCTTTGGGGCCGATATGAGGCCATAAAGTTCAGCATTTATTAGTAACGTGGGCAGATTGAAAAGATTTTTTCCTAGTTCAGCCTTGACTCCTGGTGTAAAGCCCTTGGGGGCTGATTTCAACTCTTGCACCTGTAGGAATGCTTGATTTGGGTTGAAAATCGGCCCTGACTCCTACTGTAAAGCGGGTCTAAAAGTAACCTGAGACCAAACAATAGGCCAAAAGTTCCTACACAAGTTGCTAAAAGTCCTGTGCTCAAAAGCAGCTGCATATTAATTTGGTAATGACTCTATATCTTTAGACAAACAGTCCCATACTGCATTATGAACTGTTGAATTATTGTGCCGGTCTAATTCTGCATTATCAATTTTATTATCAACTGTTGAATCGTAGTACACGTTCTAATTCAAAACGCTTAGACTTTAGACTCCCTACCTGTCCTATTCGAAAGCGCCAACGGACGCCCAGTGGATCCACCTTTGTTGGCCTTGCCCGGAGATTGTGTTTAGATTCATAATGGAGCATAGTAGCTTAATGGATTTTGGCCTTAGGTAATAATAGGTCTATTTTTATATCAGGATTTTTGAAAGATGATATATTTTGGCTTGTGTTGAAACTTGAGATTAGTTATAGAGTTATGATATCTGTAACGAGTTTGGTTTCTTTTAGACTATTTTTCTGAAGATCATAATTTTACAGGGTGAAATATTTAATTTTTCATAATTCTTCTTTTGCCTTAAGATAGTTTTTAATGGTAATGGCAAGGTCATAGTGTGGCACGCCCCTGGTTTGAATACATCCATGGCATCGACCAAGCCCGCATCAAGCATCCAGAAGGTGGTCTATCTATATAGTCGTTGGCTACTCTCACAATCATCGCTTGCATTCAGAGCTGGGGTCAGTAACTGCAAGGAGCGCCATAGCTCAGAGATATCTGTTTCGCTGTTGCGAAGTCCTGGGTCTGCCAATAATCTGCAGTAGAATTCTCGGGCCAGTTCGTATATTAAGCTCTGTTACTGTTGTGCAGCTGAATCTGTGATCCACCTTCGACGTTATTCCTCTGACGTTTCCACATTCATCTGGAAGAGCGGCGGGTGGATTTTGAAGCGTCATGGCACCAACTAGAGATTTGGCGGCCTCCACTGCTACCAGCGAGCATAATGCAGGTCTCCCGGATCTAAGAAGCAACTTCGGGAGAATGTTACAGATGCCGGCCAAAGGGCCAGCAACGATATTGGCTATGGATATTGCAGTCCCGCCCACGTATTACCTTCAAGACGCCTATCCAGACCATCTTTTCAACGTCTGCAACCTCAACCACAAAGTGGAGCTCAAGGCCAAGTACAAGTCCTTCTGTACGTACGTCTCTAATTTATAAGGTCTCTTCGCAATGTGTCACCTGAAACTGCATGTTTTGAGCTCTCGGGTCTGATTTCCCTGAAATTAATTTTTATACTCGGGGCCCGCTACTTCTAAAACTTAACGAAGAATCACTTAACAGCGAATTCTTTGTATTGTAGGTGAAAAATCAGGAATCAGGAAACGCCACATGCTTCTCACTGAGGAGGTGTTGAAGGCGAACCCAGAAATCTGTACTTCCATGGCTCCCTCTTTAGAGACGCGAATGAACATGTCGGTGGTCGAGATTCCGAAGCTTGGCCAAGAGGCCGCACTCAAAGCCATCAAGACTTGGGGCCGTCCCGTTTCCGACATAACCCACGTGATCTTTGCAACAACCGGCTCGGTAAATATGCCTGGAGCGGATCTTGTACTCTCAAAGCTCTTGGGTCTGAAACCCACAGTTAGGCGTGTCATGGTATACATGGGTGCTTGCAACGGGGGTACTACGGTTGTGCGCATCGCCAAGGACCTGGCAGAGAACAATAAGGGCGCCAGAGTGTTGGCGGTAGTTGCTGAAAGTACGATCCTGGGTTCTGTGCCACCGAACGAGGACGATATCGATGAACTCCATGCAGCCTCAGTAACCGCAGATGGAGGAGTGGCTCTCATCATCGGGTCTGATCCCGAGCCCGACGAGCGCCCACTGTACGAGATTCAATGGACCGGAGAGACGATCTTGCCTAACACTGAACAAGCGATCATTAGGCGTGTAACGATAGCTGGATTACACGGCCGTTTTCTCAAGCACTTGGTGAGTTTCGCGACTAGCCTTCCCAAATTCCTAACCGAAGTGAGGGAAGTAGTTGGCGGACCCAGTTGGGATGAGATCTTCCTGGCGATGCACACAGGAGGCAGCGGACTACTCAACGCAGTCGAGGCATCTCTCAACTTACCCAAAGACAAGCTGCAAGCAACGAGGACCGCCCTCTCCGAGTACGGCAACTTGCAGGGCGCTTCCTCACTGTTCGCGCTGAACGAGATCCGGTTACGCTCGGAGGAACTGGGCTCTAAGACCACTGGCGAGGGATGTGACTACGGCTATGTTCTGGCATTTGGCCCTGGAATTACATTGGAAGCTTTGTATCTGAAAAGTTGTCCTCGTTAAAACAAACAAGGGGCCTGTGAGGAGGTCCAACATGGCCACCATGGGAAAAATTAACTATTTACCATCTCAAGTTTTCTGCAATGAGGGAAAAACAACAATTCTAGTTGAGATGTGGGAAAAGATGAGTGAAAAACTGAATTTATGGAAAGATGAGGTAATATACAAGGGGAAAGACCATGTAATGATATATGGAAATCATTCAATGCTCAATGCATCGCTGTATTACAAATACATGCACATTCCAACTAAAGTATGAGAGCAGAATTGTGGTCAACAAGAGTTTTTTGTTGGTTTTGCACTCACCAGATTTTCAACAAAAATTTGTGCAACATTAGGGTTAACACAATCAATGACATGCTCTGGTGCACAACAATATGAATTTCCTCCAAAGCAGTCACTCATTGAATCCCTTGAATACTAGAAGGTGCAAATGGTGTTCAGAAGCACAAATACACATCGAATTCCTTTGGCAATCTGGGAACACATTGTAAAAAAAAGAAGTAATTAATATGAAATTATTTTTTGAATGAATTTTATTTAGAAATAAAACATAAAAAAATTAAATATATGAAAATAATAAAATATTTATAAAATAAAGTAATTTAAAAGATAAAATATAAATGATGGAAAATAACAAAATAATAATAATAATGTTTTTCCTAAGAACAGAACTTCCAAGAAAAACCATGCAACACGAGAATTTGACAGTGGTTACGCACAAAGCTTGAATTACCCTGACAGCTCGTTGTCACTTGATCTAGCGGTTGAGATTTGGCTACACGATGAGAGCAGGGTCCACAGATGATGATCCGGCAGTTGACAACGTGCCACGTAGTGGAAGTTACCGTGGCTCCTATACTCGCGCATCCCTTATTCCTGCTCTTCCCTTCCCTTCCGCGTTGCCGGCTTCCTTGCAGTGTGTCCGGTGGGTCTTTCGCTCGCCATCGCTGCCGCTGCTGTTGCCGTCGTAGAGTACACCACGACCACCACGACGTCGTCGCGGCGGAGCTCGTGTTTTTTGCCTCCCGCATTCCATTCTCGTTTGCACATCGCACGATAACGTCTCTACATTTTTCGGCTTTCAATAATCTTTTTATATTTTTTGTTTAATAGATTCTATTTTAGGGTTTTTTTCTTTTTTGTTTTCATCTCTTCTTCGGGGCTATCAAGAATTTCTTCGGGCTCAGTTAGCAGAGTGTCCTTCTCAGAGAGAGTAAGAGAAGAAGTCGGGTGGGGTGCTAGGGGGAGTGGGAAGAACAACAAGTCGTGCTGTTTGAATCGAAAATGCCCATGTAAAGAAATGGGCAAAGAAGAAATGGGTGGAGATATGGGCTTTGTGCATGGTTTTATGTTCCTTGAATGGAACATCAACCGTCAGGAGGTGATGCAATCAGTGGGGAACTTAGAGTGGTAACTAGTCACTGACCTATGATGGAGGTGATGCCCTGACACTCACAAGGTTATGACCGTTACACATTCTTGTTGTCATGTGTGTTTTGATTTGGCCAGAACTGACATAATGGTTTGGATTCAAAGTGTTTTTTGGGCTTAAACAATGAAACATCTCGTTTGGTGTTTCCACCTTCAGAATCTCCGCAAAATGCTTATTCCAAGGACCTCTTAATCCTAATTAGGGAGCTTTTCAAAGCGCACTTTGTGCTCAAAAAATCATGCTCTTAAAGTTATGTGTCTTGTTTCTTCCACTTTCTCCTTTTTCTTTCTGTTTTCTCTGTTTTTTTTGCCTAATTCTTCTTGGTTTCCTTGGTCTCCTCCTGTGCTTTTACTGTTGTGGAGTTTCCCAGTTACTCCTGAAATATAGTTTTCCTATTACATCTGGTCTTATGACAGAAGCTCTGTCCACTGTTACTTCTGATTTGCAAGCTCATTTGTTTACAGAAAAGCCAATTGGATGTCTCCAAAGGCTAGAACTTCAAGCATGTTTCTTCTCTGTAGAAAATTGCTTCAGAATTGATATTACCCTTTGGTATTATTTCATTATCTTTTGATGAGGAAGGAGCTCTCTCCTCAAAATCAGGCATGGTGTACTCCATAAAGAATAGTTTATTTGCAGAAGTGCTAAGGAGTGGTGTTGAAAAGTTGGGGATCACATCTTATGTTTCAGAAGAATTTTGGATTGTCTGGATTCTGCATGAGAGGGTGATCCTAGAGAGGGTTGAAGTGTGGCTGATGTGCAGGATGGTGGAGAAGTGTTCTTCAGGATCAAGAGCACTGCCACGCTAAAGAAGCTGATGCATGCATACTGTGACCGCCAGTCTGTGGACCCTTAGTCCATTGCCTTCCTTTTCGATGGCAGACGTCTTCGGGCTGAACAGACTCCTGCAGAGGTTCCTTCCTCAGATCTTTTTGCCATGCCTCCCCTATTTGATGCTTTTCTTTCAACTTAAGTTTGAAGTGTTTGTTTTTTGCTTTGTCTGTTTCTTCTGTTCCAATCTCTTTGAAGCACCCTCATCCCAACCAGTTTTTTGAGTACAGTCCCTGTTGTTTTGATTATGTAAATGTTTTCCTGAAGGCTTCATTCTACACTCCATAGCTCTCCATAACTTATTGAACCAAATTCTCAAGGTCTCTTCATTTGCTCAGTCATCTCTCACTTATCATGGCAGTTCTATCTTCTTTCTTCAAGGGTCAGGGTGATACGAGCTGTCCCTCTTGGTGAACTCAGCCACAATCTTGTCTTGCAGGGGTGTTTTGAATGTGATTTGAGTTTGCTTCTTTATATCGTCAGTTTTGTTTCTTAATACTGAAAAAGAACTAGACTTCATCGTAACCTCAGTAAAATCGTTCTGTTATGTTTAGCACCTGTCTCAGTTGCTTTGGGTCCAATGACCTTTATTACTTTGTGAATTACAGTGGCTGTTTGCTTGCAATATTACTTTAATAGAGGTTTTGGGTTTCTAGTGGATTAGCTGGTTTTATGGGAGCTGTAGTGAGAACCTGTGCTACTGATACCTGGCAACTCTGGATTTCCTAAGTGCTCTACAGACAGCACAAGGAGGGGTGAGAATCTCTTTCATCATTTCCCATGTAAACTCATCAGCATGTATTTCTTCCTCTTGCACTTTGTGCAAACAAAATGACACACTGCAATGTAAGGGTACCCTTGTTTGTATACATGGCAATCCCTTGTTTAGTATCTGCCACTGAGAATGTTTCAACACCCTACTTCCTATGCCGGCATGCTTTGAGAAGGTAATCTTCATTGGCAGTGTGTGAGGGTATCTAGCATTTTCATTCTCAGTTTGACCTCCTTAAAGTGCCATTGTGCTTGAATTTCTCTAGATAGATTTGGAAGTGAATTTGGGCAACTGTGTCTGTTCTGAATCATGATGAGAGAGAGAGATAGTATGCACAGTTGTGGAGGCAGGTGACTTAAATGTTTCTTTCTGTTTCAAATCCTTGCAGATGCTATGGGCCTTAGAAAGACTGTGATGTCAATTTCACTCATCCTAGCAAATCCTGGTAGAGGAGGAATGGGTCTCCCTAAGGTTGCTATACCACCTCAAGAAGATCCCAATTCACTAAGTGGTCTTCAATTGTGTCTGCAAGAGGAGTCACAACGAAGAAGAAACTGAAGAATAAGGAAATGGCGATGGCGTTTTGCATGATGGAAAGCAGCAGCTGGTGCAGGTACTCGAAGCGCAGGAAGCGGAGGAGGAGGCGCTTGCAGAAACACAGCGGCGGCATGGAAGCTGGCTATGGTTCAAGCGCAAGACACTAGAATGGAATCAAGAGCGGGGCTACTGGTGGCTGGACTTCAAGAGATTACAACTTCCAGCTAATCTCAAGCTCGGATTCAAGTTCCTCAGAAGAGGATGGTGCGAGTCCTGCTGAGCGTCCAGATGAACAGAGAATGTTGTCACCTCGCCTAGTTATTTCTATAGGTTATTTCTATAGGCTAGGTGTTGAAGAATTGAATTACACCATATGTACCAATTTTTGATGGGAAATAAATTAGATTTTTTCCACTTCTGTTACATGGGAATCTAGTGTCATTTACAATATTATTTGTTAGTGAAAATGGGTGGGATATTTTGTGTTATTCCCGCATCATTTACTTGCAAATCAACATCACAAATGTGTTGATTTTATCATGTGGGAAATACACTTTTTCTACCCCATCAAAATATCATATGGGAAAGGATACGAGACTGTGCCATTTATCCCTAATGGTCTGCATTCCCTGATTAGTGTAATGAGATGGTAATCTAATGGGGAATTCTTTATCTTTTCACATGTGGGACCTCCTCACAGGCCCCTTGTGAAAAAAAGACAAGAGGGTTTCACAAAAAAAGACTACAATCTCCCAGTACTCTCTAGACTCCCAATCTTGAGCCAAAAAAACAATCTATCATTCTCTAGTAAATCAATACCGTCTGAAACTCAACCATCATCACATTGTAAAATAATCCAAGTTCTAGACTACTAGTCTTGGAATCCGCGTTGCTCGGCACACTACCAGTGGCGATCGAGTGACATGATATTAAGGTTGAAATATGAATGCAGTTTTTCATTAGTTTCCTGAATCTTATGATATTATGAAAACACAATTCCATGATCATTCTAAATTTCCATGTGATCACCGCCAAGTTCACCATTTGTAGTACCCTTTGAAAGTGAGGCTAAATGAGCATATAGAATTGATATTGAAATTTAGTTTAACTATTAGAATATCGATTATATGCTTTTTTAAATGGTTGCAAAATTTATATTTATAAGAATAACTAAAAGTTGAAAAATCTTTGCCTTCCTTGCCATTGTTTTTACGTCTATCTCAAGTACATTCAGAATTTTTTTATAAAAAAGAAACTAAATATAACCTGTCACATTAAGAAATGATCATAGAATTAAAATTTAAAGATTAGTTTAATTTTATCACTATCTTCACCTTTATACAACTAATTCTCATGTAAAGTGATCTTAAATATGACATAACATTTTTACCATTCTAAATGTGTGAAATTAATTATTTAGCTAATTTACTCTTTTATTTCTTTACAATGTAGTAATCATAGATATCAAAAATGAAATTGGGAAATAATGCAAATTGAATACAAATATTTGGAATTTTTTTTAAGTATGATTTTTTCAATTACACATTTTTTGAATTAAAATTATATAAGCTTGGATTAATCCAAATTGTTTTTCTCACCATGGGATTTCTAGTATTAATGTAGAAGTTAAAATTTCAATTTATTTAATTTGCATGAACTCAATTGAAAAATTTCATGTGTTACAATAATTCATGTATTATTATCAAGGTAATTTATTTTTTTCATGATTCTTCTTTAATTTGGTCATAGTGTTCAAATATTTTAAGGTGTATTAAAATCTAAACTGTGATACTTATAAAATATATTACACTTTTTCACTCATTAATTGTGATGAGGATCAAATCTTTTTTAAAAAAAACCTGCAATAAAAACTAGGTCCTTTTCATCTTGGGAGGTACAACTTAAAAGATTTTCACCCCACATGCAAGCATTCAAATTTCAACTTATTTATGGGCAATGGTCAAAAAATATGATAATTTAATTAAAATAATTTCATTACATGGAAGTTTATTAAGGTAATGTCATATTTTCCACTATCTGGTTGTATAAGTGTAATTATTTTAATATTGTAATTATTGTAATCAATTTTAGTTATCTATTAAAAATAGATTTTGTGACTTATTACTAGAATTATAGTAACTGAAGATCTATTATAACTTTTCATTTCATAGCGATAAATTGTTTAATTACATGAAAAATAATTGGACATTGAATTGTGTAATTTAATTATTGTGTGAATTGTGATAATATATTCACTTTATTTGATTTCTTACAATGGTTTATTTTCTAATTAGGGTAATTTTATGTTTACAGTTGACTTATTGTAACTATAATAATTGAATAAAACTAATGTTTGTTTGGTTTTTTTTTTCAAGTGGTGAAACCCATTCATTAGTAGTGAAAACTGATTTTAAACCTTTGTTTTTTCTTTCGCTATGCAATCTCTTTCAAAGTGAATACTTAAAAAACTATTTAATCAAACCTTTGGACATCATATCCATGACAATATATCATCTTTAGTAATGAAGTTATCAAAGATTTGAGATTGAACAATAGAAAGGTGCCATTTCCACCACTTATCCAATTCTACAAGTTATGATTCCTTGGTCCCAATGACAAATAATACAAAATAACAAAAAAAGTGCATTTTACAATGTCACCATATAGTGGATTGAGATTTTAACTTTTGTTTTCTCTTTTTTATTTAGAAAAATACAACAAACAAAAGTCAGATTACTATCATTAATAGTTGTGCTTTCGAATTAAGTCAATCTTGACTTGTTAATGCATCAAGTATTTTGTGAAGTATGTTGTTGACATGGATAAAATATTGGTTATTTCTCAATGTCTTTTTTATCATTAAATTTATAAGACTTTTGTTTTTATGTTTTGGTGCATTTCAGTTTTTCATGTATTGTGTTTTTAAGGAATTTAGTCATTTAAAAAATCATGATTTTTTCAAATATTCATAATCAACAATCTATTGAGTTTTATTCATTGTTGCCATTGGTGTCCCTTGTTTGAAATTTTGATAGTTTGGTTTCTCATTGAGGCTAAATTTCAAACTTTTGATTCTTAGCTTTTAAAATCAATTTGGAGGCTAGTGACCACTAGGCATAATGGTATGTAAAATTTGATACTACTAAAATATTGATTTTAGTACAAGCAACATATTTAGATAGATATTATAACCAATGTTGGATTGGCATGGTGTCCTTTCTCAAAGAATTGAATTTCTTTTTGTCTATGATGGGAGCATTAATCCATGGCTTTCATTATCAATAATATATTACTATTGTTAGTATATATCACCTATTGGCCACTATTTTCATAGTATATAAAATTTGAAACTATTAAGATATTTGTTAGAGTACAAGCATCATTTTTGGATCCATAGACAAATATATTGTCATTGTTAGATTGGCATGGTGTCCCTTGTTTAAAACTCAAATAATTGAATTTTTCATTGTCATTAATGTGAGCACTAACCCTTGGTTTCAAATAAGTCCTGAAAACTATTGACACATGTGATATAGAGTTGAGAATAATAATAGTTTCAGCACACAATTATAATTGAAAATGAATAGGGACAACCCAAGTTGAGGGGCTTAATCACTTTAGATGCGTTAGAAATGCATTGTAAATTGATATGAATTCTTTTGAGAAGTCATTATTTTTTCATCATTTTGTTAGGCTTTGATTTTTTGCAAATGTCATACATCACCCTAAACCCCTCATTTATTAGACACAATGAGTATGTTGGTGTTGTTTTTTGGGAATTCTTGATGGCATTGTCATGTTTACATAGCAATAAGCTTATTGAGACATGCATTTAAATGACACCCACGTATAAAATGATTCCAAATTTGTTAAATCTAGTGGCCACTAGGTGGAGTTTATCCCATCCCTAAGTTGTCTAAAGTCCTAAATTAAACTTTTAATTAAATTTCCGTTTTAAGAAAATCAGCCAGAAGCAAACCATAGTTGCACACTAAAGAGGGACTGTCAAGTGGATTTGTGTCTCTACATTGACCGAGGCATCATCCATGACAAAAGCATTCTAAATTTGGTTTGGAGCCTAGAATTGTGAAGCTTATGTATGTTACTTGACAAGTGAGCTGTGTGTTGGAGCTGACAATTCCAACCCACCATGCTGGCAAAAGCCTTCACAATGATTTGGTCCATGATTTCATAAGTGGGTAGAGAAATGTTGAAAATTCAAAAGTCATAAAAAGAAAAGCAGGAATTCAAAAACATTTGCAAGACTTGTTACCAGCATCTTGTTGTTGAACACAAACAACTTCAGACAGGTTCACAATGGCTAAGTGCAAACTCAATGGCAGTTGCAGGATCTCTGCTGGTGACCAGCTGCCCCATTAACACCCTAGCCTCCACTGCACTCTGTTCTTTTAGCTTATTTGTGGATTTGGATGACAGGTTTTCTTCTCCCGTGCAAGCAAGTCCGCATCAGCGGACCAAATTCAAGAGCAAAAGGACCCAAGCCTTGTTTCATCCCCATGGAATTATAACATCTCATATATTGACTGCTAATTGGCAAGTAAAAGAACACTGCATTGGAGCAACACCTCTACTGGTTGATAACCCAGAAGAAATGCAATCTGCAAACACCCTTCCCCTGTAACAAGCCATGGGACTACAGTGGGTGCTGCACAGATTGGCCCCATGCACCTACTCTCCTTCAACTTCAATTTCTGATGTATTTGCCAGCAACATTGAAATTTAGTAGAACAACAATGTCTTTAACTCAATTCCAGCACCCTAGCAAAAGAAAAATGTGAATCTTCTGACAGGTTCTGGAACTTGTTACACAATGGCAGAATTATCTGAGGTCAAACTTAGACTGATGGATGTCAGAAAGGACTTAATCCACCAGCAGATTGAGTTTACAGGATGCCAAAACAGTAGTCTCGAATTGTCTCCACAAAGGCTACCATCACCACTGCCATGGCACCGGCTCTCTGCAAGATATCAAGAATAATAACCACACTCGTTTCCTCACTTCCATTTTGCCACTGGCAGCTTTAAGAGGACCTGGTGATCATTCAGTTACAACCACATTGCATCTAACCAGGCTTCACAATTCTAAACTTAATGGTATGGCTCTATGGAGGTAGATCATTTGCACCATAGACACAAAAAACCTTTACAGAGCCAAAAAGAAATCTCTATTTTTAACCAAATGGACCTTGTGTGAAGAATATAACACTCACAAGGAACTACAGCACTATATTATATACTATGCTGCATAAGGACACCAGTATTGCACAAAATGGAGCAAGGGTGCAATAAGCTTAAATGCACGGTTGGCAACAGGTAGCTACTGAGTGTGTTCTGTTGATAGCAACAATCTGCATTGCTGCTGGCGGTTTCACGGTATTGCAGCACTTACTATGCAAAGATTGGAAGAAAAAAATGGGGTCTACATTTTTGAGTTTATGTCCAGATAAGAAAGCAAGGGAAAAGGCTTACTATTTAGGATGCAGTCTGCTCAATTTGGGGTGGGTGAGGCAATCCACCACCCCCACTGCCACTGCAACTTGATGTCTGATTGATCCTGTCTACATTCTAGAAGTTCCAATTTTGAAACATATAAACTTTGACTTTGCAGCTGGGTGGGTTATGCAGTCAACTTGTAAAGGAAGATAGTTGTAGCTGAGCTTGAGCTATGTGATTGCAAAGAAAATAGCTCAAGCTCACATAGCTCACATAGCTCAAGCTCAAGGTACTCAAGGTTCCCCTCAAAGAAGTGTGAAAAATCTCCCTTGCTTATAATTCCTGCTTTCTTTGCATCCATTTTGTCAAACAACAATGGATCTGCAGCAAAAACCCAGATCCATTCGGTGAGCCCATCAATCTGCATATTCCTGATTCAGCAAGGAACAAGTCCATTCTAAGAGAAACTTGTAAGGAATAACTCAGAATTGTTGAAGAACTAATGCTGTAGGATGATGATCAACAGCAGGTTGAGCTCAAGGCCTAATGTATGAAGACTACACTAAGCCCAGGTTATAATCAGCTAACAACTTGGATTTTCTCCCAGAGAATAAACTGTCCTTCCACCAACACAGGATATAGGCAACAGAAAACCTCCAGCTAAATACCAGTAGCATAAATCAACCAATGAAGACTTTCAGCCCAACTGCTCCATGTGGCTTTGCAATGGCCCCCAAAAAGACTCTACTCAAATTCTGTAATTGTTGTGTCCTTGCAGCCAAACATCCTATGTCCAGTTTGGAGTGAATCTGGCCATAGAAGAGAGAGCAAGAGGTAGAGATATGGACCTGCTGATCAGAGATGGAAGGAATGACTTCAAGGAAGTTGCTTCATGCCTCAGCTTCATCCAATTCTTAATTCCAGTGAGGATTTCAGGCACGGAATTACTGTTTGTATATATGCATTCTAGTTTTATGCATTTGCAGGCAGCTAGTTGACTATCCGCCGGCCCTAGCTGCTAGTGCAGTTGTGTCGTGGTGGAGAATATTTCCATGCTTTGAGTATTCAGCTTATACTATCGCAGCAGCTCATGCTAGTCATGCATGTTCCAGCTGCTGCTGCTATAGACAATTGCCGGGTTTGCTGCAGATCACGATCGACAAAGACGTTGCCTGCTGCTGCTGCTGGAATGCCGCGATCGACCATGGGCGCCTTATAATAAAAATGCCTAGAGTTATACTTTACTGATGTGGGTATAGCTGCTGGGTACAGAACTCTCTATCGACTGTTGATCGTTAGTCTGCTAGGAGGAGCCGGCCTGTAAGTGGCCGAGAGTATATATGATGGCCGGTGGTGTTCATAGAGCAGCAGCTCCGGCGGGAGTCGTAATTGCAGGAGTGCAGCAGCTTGTCGCACTAGTGATAACAACGTCAGTACTGTTGGTGGGGGCAGCGGTACTAGTCGCGGCTTCTAATGTTAATCCTAGTATAGCTGCAGATAAGGACGTTGCAGTGATGATGAGTTCCGCGGCGGCACCAGTGCAGCAACAGCAACCTCTAATTAGTATCAACTGCAGTGATCCGAGTGAGGAGCAAAAACCAGAATGCACGTCTCCAAGTATAGATTGCTGGCAAAATTACATTAGCAACCCGAGTATGATGAATTTATGTAAGAGTTTCACATCTGCTGCTGATGCACCCCACATAAACAACTCCTCCAGGACCTCCAGTAGTACGGGGCCAACTGCTGGTTGCTGCTCAGCGGTGCGAATGGCTTGGCAATTGTGGCCGCCAAGATGCTTTTGCAACTACATTTATTTCCAGTACGTCCAGGAGATCAATCGTCGCGCTCTGCCTGCTCTCTGCCTTAATGTCACCAACTCTTCTGTTTGCCATACCTGCTCCATTGCTGACCCTTCTGTTGTACCCCTCGCCACCTGCAGCAGTCCCAACCCTACAGGTACCTAATTACTACTTCTAACCTTCCTTCCTTAATTTAATCCTGCTGCTTCTTCACCACCTAATTGGCCTTTCCTTCATTTCTCAACTGAGCTAGGGTTTCGAAACCAGCCTTTCGGGCTTCGTCCATTCAGCGAAAACCTACGTTTTTTGAACTGATGGAGGTAGGTTTTTGGCACAAGTTTTTTGGGGGTTTCTTCTCTATTGATGTAGGGTTTTGTCACAAGTTTTTTTGGGGGTTTTTTCTCTATGTATGAGGGTTTTTGACAGAAGTTTTTTGGTTTTTCCTGAATTGATGTAGGTTTTTCACACATGTTTTTCAGTCTTTTCTGAACTGACATGGGTTTTTGACACAGGTTTCTTTGGTATTTTAATAGGTTTTTAAAACAAGTTCTTCAATTTTAAATCTAAGTGACCTCCACCTATCCCTCAGTTCCAAAAAAAATTGAAAATACTCCATCAGTTCATAATTAACTCATGAACTCTCTATTCATAAGATTATGTGTGTTCTGTCTGCAGGTTTTATCTCAATTGACCCAAGTTTTTACACAATTTATTTCCATTTTGAATTTACATGTCCTCCACCTATCCCCTGGTTTCTCAAAAAATCCAAAAACCTACATCACTTCAGAAAAAAACTTACAGACTCTCTATGCATAAGATCATGTGTGAAGTTCTGTCTCTGTGTGCATAACAAGATCATGTGAGTTCCAATTGTGCTATTATATTTCTGTTTTTTAAAAAGAGTTTTAACACAATCACAAGTTGTTGAATCTTCAATCAATAGACCAGTCTGAATTAGTGATTTTAAAGTCCTAATTTATTGCCTTAAAACCTAATCGATTATAGTTCAGTTAATTAGCTTAATGGTGTATTGTGGTGTTGTTGGGTGGTGGGTACAGGAAAATCTTCTACTAAGCGAGTTGCACTTGCCATAGCATTGACTATTACTGCTATTACTGTTTGCATAATAGTACTTGTGCTCGTATATTGCTTACCTTTTAGGTACAAGAAAAAAGCTAGCTTGAGGTTTCCAGACAACTCCCAGGATCTAGACGGTAAGCTTTTAACTTTGTTCAAATGCCTAGTAGCTCTTAACCATCTTGACCATCCATTTTTTCTCTTTTTTGTTGGGCCTCAGAATTAGTTTCTATACTTCTCCATTACATACTAGAGAATTTTCCCTAGAGAAATTATCAGAATTTCTGCCAGTGTCAGTTGATTCTGCAATTTCTAAGACAACTTGAAAACATGCTGAATCTGCGGGTATGTGCTTTTTTATGCTGTTGTTTTAGTAATTCTTTGGAACCTGTTGTAACCCATTACAAACCCTAATTTTTCTCAACCACTCCCTTTCTGTTCAGGTTTTTGATGAATCAATTAGATTTTAAGGTCTTAATTAGGAGAGTGCTACTGCTTTTTTAATTAATAATTTACTAGTCTGCAAGTAAGGAAAGCATATTAACAACTGTTACCTACTGCTTGCTTGGTGTGTGTGACTCCTCATCAGATATTTTGAAATTTGGAGGACCAACAATCTTCTCCTATAGTGTCTTGAAAACTGCTACCAAGAATTTCCATATTGGAAACAAACTTGGGGAAGGTGGATTTGGTGCTGTTTACAAGGTAAATTGATGTAAGATCTTATTTTATTTTGTTTTTCTGATTTAAGTATTGGCTGAATGTTGAGATAATTCACATGGCTTAATTCATGACCCAATTTTTGGAAGTTTTCTTTCAACTCAAATCAATAATTTCTACAACACATTTTGACTATTGTTTTCAAAGCCAAAAAAAGCTAGTCTTTAGATGTGGTTTGATGTTCTTGGTTTTTTAGGGTAAGCCTACCTCCATCTCCAACACAAAACTTGAAGGTGGCCTCAATAGTCTCTTTGAACTTTTCATATTTTGCTACAAATGCAACCCCCACACCATACCTCCCCATCACAATTCACTCCACCTGGTCAGAAATGTCTGCTTCCCCCATCAGAAAAGGAGCACTGAAATGTCAGCCAGTGTTGATACACATCACATAATCTGGAACAATCAAGGAAAAGATGCATAGGATAAGGCACCTGGCTGAAGTTGATAGAACCTTGGTTTGAACAATTGAAGTAGGAGAAGGCCTCTAGAAGGACACAATCAGGTAGGTCTAGCATCCTTATGAAATCCTGGTAAGTGAGAATGCCCCTGCATATACCACAATGCAGATTGTCACTCTATAAAAGGCAAATTGGCAACCTGTGATGCCATGCTTCTGAATTGGTCTCTAACAATTGTATAAAGTATATTTGTGATCTCACAGACAATAGTACATGCAAATATAATCAATTCACTCATTTCTCAACTAACAAATTCCCTGAAACCTCACTCGTTCCCATAACCTCAAATAACAATCTTAACCTTTTTGTTGGATCCATGGCCATAAACTTGTGCAACCAGTGCTTCACAATCTTGAATTGCAGTTGATACAGCTCCTCGAACTTCCCAAATTCTAAAATAGCAGCTTTGCTGTCAAGCTTCAACTTAATGCCTCCATCACCAATTCAGCATCCTCATAAGTATGTTGAGTCATGGATATGCTGAGCATTCATGCCCTGGTAACACATACCCTTTCTACAAATGCTTAGGGATTTTTCTCTTCTGCTTGTGTCAGATGTAAAGTTGGCAAGTACTCCACCTAACGAAGTTCTCCATATTACAACTCAAATCCACTACACAATTAACATGGGCTCGCAAAACACATAAAAGTGGTTTGGAGCACAATGCCAACTGACACATCCTCTACACTTCCATCAGCTACAAATGAACATAAACCTATAATTTGGGGAGCAAGATTCACACAGTTTGTATTGAACAGGAAGCACAGATCTGCACAGGGCAGGAAACAATTGATGAACTCTATCAGCTCTACAGCATGCTTCTTAGAAACCCTAAAATGTCTCTTCCAAGAAATACATTGGAAAAGGAAGGGGTACAATGCAAGGACCTTACTGACATAAAGGCATGGAACTGTGTCATTGGACAGAAAAGGAGCCAGTACACAAAAGGGCCTTCTACAGCCTAGGAAGGATCAATGTGCACATGCAGGTGGCATATCAACATAGGCTGCACCACATAACCAGGAGTGAAAGCTCCTGCTTTGATCAAAACCAAGGCTCTCCTGTTCGCTGTAGTTGCTTTCAGAAAAATCATCACTTATGGCTCCAGTCATTGCACATGGCTTTCCACTTGATCACCCCTAAAATTCAATTGCAGAGAAATCAGATGCAAATTGGTGCAGAAGGTATTGAACATCTTCATCATTTGTGACCATGGTGTTGCAGAAAAAAACAGCTTTGAAAAAGACAGACTCAAAAAGACATCTTTCTATTCCACATGTAGTCATCAAGCAAGCCATGTTGTAGGATCTTTGGTAGTAGAGTTTAGTTTTCTTGGTCACTCTTCCTCTTTTAAGAGCTTATATTATCCTCATTTGATGAATGGGCATAGTCTTCTCGTTTAATCAGCCTGGCTGGCCTGCCAGTTTACTGGCAACATTTGCCAGACTGATTCCAAATCTTCACCCAAGTTCCATAATTAATCAACCCAAATGATATATCCAGCAAGCAGTTCACCAGATTAAACCTCCAGTAGTAGAACAGATCTTACATTTTGACATGTATTTGCTCACCAGATGCGACCATACTTCAGGGTTGAACCATATAACTAAGCTCCAAGTTCACAACATGGGATCTACTCTTACCAATGAACTGGACAGTGAAACAAGCAGGTAGCTGAATCTCAGAGCTTGGAGGTAGGCTTTGCTGGCTTTCAGGAGCAACCAGCAATGAAGTCTTGCATTACAGCAAAACCTTCTGGCTTCATTCTATCATAACACTCATGTGTCCATTCCTGAAAAGAAGATAACCAATCATGCCCCCTTTAGCACAAAAGATATTGATGCTATGGCACTGCAGCATCCACAAGTTCTTCATGGTAGTTTAGACAACAGCTCAATTTTGGCTCCCAGTGTCTGGAATGTTGTGAGATATTTGTTGCTCCTGATGACTTGAGGGCTCCCATTCAGAATCAAGAAACCCCATGGCTGGATAGCTGAAAAAAACTGGTTATGCTACCCTATTGCAAATTGAGGAAAAGTTGTTATCGGAATGCTGCAAACACGATCAGATCCCAAAGGTCCACAGGTCAAACCATAGCATGGACATTCCAAAGATAGCTGACAATTTAACTACTGTGGTCTAGATTGAAAACACACTTAGCATGTGTATCGATGAACTTGGCAGTAGTACTTGCAACAAGGATAATCACAGGTTAGTGCAATCTCAAATCCTCCTGTAATGCAAAGTTGATGGCACCAATGATGGGTTTCCTACACCACTCTATTTGTGCAACTGACTCCTTATCTTCATTTTTTACATCCCCCTTGAAGACTGCTGTTGCTGCTATCAGATCCTGCCATCATCAACCATATTGCTGTCAAAATTCTCCATCTCCTGTTGAAGTACTTGCCAATTCATTCCATGGTTCAACCAGCACCCCCACAAAACCCTAACAAATTCATGCTCTATTGAGCTTATCAAAATCAAAGTATACAAGTTTACTGCAACCAAATCAATTTCAAGAATAAAAATCATGCTCATTTTATGTCCAGATGCAAGACCTTGAAAAATTCAGCCAATGAAAACAGTGTCCTGAGGTAATGAACCAATGTCACGTACCCATTATGCAACTCTTATATGAGAACTTAGGTGAGAAAGAAGAATCTACAATAACAAGATGTGCAGGCAAACTTGGAAGCTAACATAAACCTTAAAAGTTTCACTGAAATTGAAAACAAGAGTGCTGAGAGAGAACCACTCCAGCAGTAGAAGCTCACCCTGCTCCTGTGAGAATTATGACTTTGATGGCAGGCTTCTCATCCAATTCCTAGAAAAGCTCTGCCAGCCTGATGAGCATATCTCTGGTGAGGGCATTGAGAGCTTTTGGTCTGTTGAGAGTGATAATAGCAATTTCACTGCTGCATACTTCAAGCAGTATTTGATTTCACTCTGTCTTTTCTGCCATGGCATTGACAAACTCCTCCTCCCTCTCTGCATCACCAGTTCAAATCCTCCTTATCAGATATCTCAATTCCCAACTTTCTGATCACCTCTCATTAATGGATGACATCAAAAAGCCCAGAGAGCACAAACTACTGCTTGCTGGCTGCTCTGCTTTTGCTGCATGATGCATCAGTTGAGACAAGTAATCCAAACTCACAGGCAAGGGATGCTGATTCTTATGGCTGTGACCCAAATAATGGACTAAGAAGATTAAAGTGACAAGCAATTACAACACTTCTAAAGCCTGGCCCCCAGAAAGCTTGGATTTTTCTAGCATCAAAGCTCCATTCACCAGCATGGCATTTTGTGCAAGAAGCTGTTGCAGTTCATGCAGCACTACTGTGAAAGACTCCTGAATTTTTTCCAGCCTGCTCCATGTTTGGAGCAAATTGATCAATCAGTGTAGATGAGTTTCCAGATTGCAGCCCGCTCAATTACTCCATCAGCCACTATCAAAATCCTAACAGTTCAATTTTCAGGCATACAGAGGATCATCAGAAATTTCTCCTACAAATCCGGAGTAACCAGGAGGGCTCAAGGGATTGAGGTTTAGAAAGCATGGTAACATACCCAGTCTTGGTGAACAGTATGCCCATGAGGCAGATGAAATGAAGTTGGAACCTTTTTTGCAAATCAGTGATATCAACAGCTTTGGGAGCTGTCAGTCTGTGGCACACACCCCTGGTGGACTGATCACTGAAGGTCAAGTCATCATTCTCCAAAGATTGTGTGCGTTGCAAGTGTAGTAATTCCTCAGAATGTAGAATTGCCCGCTCTTCAGATGGTAGTACAGGCAACTGACTGACATGTTATTGATTCTGCAGAAACACAAAATGACAGCCATGAGTTTAGCATAGTTAAAGATCTACAAAAGTGTGGAATTGATAAGAGGTGGTGGAAAGGAGGAGAGCCTTGGTATTATGGCCGATCCAGGATTGTTTCAAGCAAAATAGACCTCCAACCCTTCAAGACCATCATCCAGCAAGAGTCCTTGAGATTCCCAATCAATATATTGGACCAGATTCTCAGCCCTTCTAATTACAACACCTATTTACTCCACTGTGGCCATTTCTTCAGATCTTTGTGTCAGAACCAGCTCATCAAGCTCTGTTCACCAACCCACACAGTTATAGCATCATAAAGGGCTTCCTTCAAAAGGCACTCTCTTGAACTCTGATTGATGATATCATCCAATTCAATGGGATAACCCACCAAGAATGCTTTTCCAGAAAGACACCTGCCAATTCCTTGTTTAATGGCGCCAATTGATGGTTTTTCCATCATCTCGAGAGCAACTTCCCTCTGAAAACATGTGCACCCAATCAGCTTTGACAAAGCTATGTCTATTCCTTGCATTATCACGTCAACCCTCTATTCATCTAGACCCATTGACAATACATTCACACGGGTAGAGATACAACACCCAATACTTAATCAGAAACAGAAGCGAAACCCCAATGAAGAGATCTCACGGTTTCTTCATGCATCATGTCACTTGTGAAACACAGTTCTAGATAGCAACAGCATTTTTCCAGGAAGTGGTAACCTCTTGCTGAAGCGCAGCTCCACGTTTAAGAGGCAGAACGTTTAACACTCCCGAAAAAAAGCAGAGAAAGCAACATTTGTAAAGCATCAGTCAGTTGCACACAGAGTCCACTGCAAGTTTTTAGCCTGAATCCATATGCTTGGGGGCAGCAAAGCAGCCATTACTAGTGGATCACCCATTTATTCCTGGGTGCCTTAGAAATTTCAGTCTGATGTCCTGAAGCTGCAGAGATGCTCAAGTAATGAGTCTTTGTTTGAGAATTTACTTCTGCTGATCTTCGGCTCTGTAACCATGTGGCATCTATGGAAATTAGGTAGGTAGGTTAGCCTAGTAGGTATGTTAAGTTAATATGTAATTAAGTACGTTAAGCCAGTAAAGCTGTAATCACACCCAGTGTTACCGCTAACCACTAACACTAAGCTAACATTAAACCACTTCTTTTAAAACAATAACAATGTTAATTAATAATTTTCTTAAAATTCACATCAGATTAATGTTAGTTAGCTTTAGGTTAGTGGTAGTTAGCACCACGATGGATTCACACCATCATCATGGTGTTTGGAAAACCGTAGCTGTATCAAAGGCCATTTCCCATGTGTATTGCGTTTCAACTTTGCTCCACTCTTTCGCATTTTTTCTCACCATGAGAGCTTCACTTCCAGCCATTGTAAGCTCCCCACTCCATCACCTTCAGCAACCTACTTTTTTGTTTTAGCATTTCTTATTTCAACATCTTCGAGAGCACCATTCTCCATCACCTTCCAAGCTTCCAATAGCATCATTTACTATTTCATGCACCTCTTCATTTATTGTCACTATAAAAGTTTTGCTTGTAGTAGTCACAAGCTTCACACTCCATCACCTTTAGTAGTTTCTTTTTTTATTCATTTATTATTTTAGCAATTTTAGTTTCATCATCTTCATGAGCATCACACTCCATCACCTTCTAGTAACTTCTTTTTTTTTTTGGTGCACCTTTTCATTTACTTTCATCACAAGAACTTCACTTGTGGTAATCACAAGCTCTGCATTCCATCGCCTTCCAACAACTTCTTGTCTTGTTTTTGTAGCTTTGTTGCCACTACATTCCATCACCTTTTAAGAATGCTTCTTCTAGGAATGGATTCCTTCACCTTTTAAGAATATTTCTTTTGTATGGTTTCAAGCAACAACACCATTATTTCTTTTTTATGACAACTTCATCAAATTTTTGTTTTTTATAGTAGGTTTTTCATTTTCTCCAAATTATTGATTGCTAAAGTTGATAACTACTAGAATTGGTGGTTGTTGGAGTTGTTTGCTAGAGACACTAGTTGCTAGAGTTACTTACTAAAGTTGTCGGTTGCTAGTTGCTACAACATTGTAAGTCACGAGCTTCCATTACTAATAAATCATTGTTTCATTACATCCTTCCTTATCTTTTGCCATGGACGAAATGCAATAAAAGGTTTTGTTCACAATGTCATGCATGTTCCTATTTTAGATTATGGACAAGGTTTTGAACTCTCTAGATTCTGGGTCTTTTTTTCTTTGTTTGAATTCTTTATATTATGATGCATATGTTGTTGAAGCAACTATTCAATTCTTTTTAATTATTGCAACATTGCATGATTTTCATATGTCAAGTTCTTTGTGTTTCTTGTCCCATGATCTAGGTCATTAGCTTAAACATAGAAGCATAATGTGGTTCTCCTGATTTTTTTTCATTAAATACAAAGATGACAAATGGGTTGAAAACTTCAAAATGACAAAATCATGTATTTTTCAAATTACTAACTAGCTTCAACTTGTGTTGTTGAACAAGACACCCATTATCGAAAAGTTATTCCAATCATTATACCAAAATGCGTCCCCTTACTGAAGAAAGGCCAGTTGATAAGGATAGTGAATTGGTTCATTAGTACTTAGTGAAATACAAATTTATCAAGCCATTACACTTGTTAGTCAATTAACTAAACAACATGAAAATCAATTGAATTTAAATTATTTAATAATTAATGTAATATTTAATATTATTGATAATTTCATGATTTTTTTAACCTATGAATTATTGACACGTGTCACTACTTAGATTAGGTTTAAAACCTAACCTAAGTACATAGGTCATGTAATCGACCTAAATAAGCACCCAATTCTAGGGCACCATATTAAAAAAAATTCGATCAACTTACCATTATTGACCACAAACACACCATTTGTGAAGTTTGATTTTTTAACTTCTAAAATGGAAACAAACACCCCTACCATCAAGTGATGCACCCTCAAATTCCTTGATGGACTTAACTGCGAATCCAAAGGTGAAGATGGTGGAAAAAGGAGTTGGGGCACGTTCCTTAGCTCACAACACTTCGAGGTAGAGGGGTGTGTTAGAGCTCCAAAATGGGGGCTAGAAAGATTGACAAGCAAATTACTCACACAAACCAAACAAACCAAACAACAAATTGGTTAGTGTGTAGCTCAAACACTTTTTGTGCATGGACGAGTGACGAGCAAACATAAACTCACAAAACTCACCACGGCCCGAACTTGGGGGAAACCATCACCTCCCTCTGTTAAGGATTCAAGCTCAATTAGTTAGGTTTCATTAGTTACTGGAGTAAGAAAGTAACTAGGTTATTTTCACAAGGTTGAATTACTTTCTTTACTTATATTAGTTTGGTTATTTGTGGTTTGGTCTTGTAGTTAAATACATTGGTGTTGATGGTTTGGTTCTCTTTTCTTCATTACACAAGTTTGTGTATTTCATGCGACAAGAACCTTGAATAGTTTTTGATGTTATGTTTTGTATTGTGAACATTGTATTATAGTTTTTTTTCAATAAAGTTCTATGTTTACACTTGAGGAGATCTCCTTTTTGTTATCATGGTATTAGAGCTTAGGTTGTTTGATGAAAAGGTTGAAAGAGATCTAGAACTAAAACTTTTTTTAGAATTGGAACTTGAAAGTCTCTAGTAATATCATAGGGGTTTGTCAAATGAAAAAGAGAAATGAAGAAAGGAATTAAGTGAAAAGAAAAAAAAGAAAAGAACAAAGGTGAGAGGAAATCCACATATCAAAGGTTGTGAAAGTCAGATCTTTAAATCTAGATCTAGATATATTATGAAAAGATCTTGGAATAAAACTTGGAGAGATTATAGAAGACTATAAGACACTTCTATTCTCAAATTTTCAAGAGAAAAGTATATGTTTTGTGAGAGTTATGAGCTTTTGAAGAAATGTGTCAGATCTGGTTTTTTGGTCATATCTCCTTTGTTTGAGCTTTTTTGGATTTGTAACTTTGGCATCTTATAGATAATAAAAGACTATATATGTGAGAAAATTTTCAAGTCATTTGGATACGTATTGAAAGATATTCAACTCTTTAAAGTTTTAGCCTTAGTTTTGAAGTCAGTTTCTTTTGAAAGTGATAACTCTTTGTGGTCATCATCAATAGAATTGACATTTTGAATACATATAAAAGACATATTTTATTTGTCTCCCAAAATCTCAAGGAGTTTGAAGTTGCTAAAAGCGAATTGTAAGTCATTTTGTGTTCAGGTCCCAGTTTGAGGTGATTTCAAGGAAGTAGCAAGATCTCTCATTTTATGAAGTCAAGTGAGTTGAAATTTTGAAAGACAGTAGTAGACATATCTATACATGTTTCAGAAAAATTTCAAAAGGATTCAATGTCATATGTGAATGGTGAAGCTTCGCAAAGTTGTTGTGACAGAAGTTTACATTGAGAAGACATCAAATCAAATTTTTGAAGTGGAACAAATATAACTTAAGAGAATTTGAAAGGAGTTTGAAGATTGGGAAATGCAATATATATTATCAAGACCTTCATACGAAAGTTTGGTATATAATCATGTACTTAATACCATACAAAATATTATACGAGATACGTACATATACGTAAAACCTATGTATAATATAAAATTTCGTATAATACTCGAGACATACATACATATACAAGGTCCATCTTGTTCAACCCTAACCCTAACTTAATCCTAGAAACCTAAGGAAGAAAACCCTAATCCCAATCCTAGAATCCCTAAGAAAACATTGAATGTTGCCTTGAAAGATGACAGACGATCTTTCTCAAATTACAATTGAGAAATTAAACAAGAATAATTTCCAAGTGTGGAAATTTAGGATTATGAATTTATTGATGGGGAAAGGTTATTGGAAATTTGTAACTGGTGATGAGATAGAACCTCCTCTCCCAGAAAACCCCACACAACAACAAATTCAAATCAATAAAACTTGACATGACAAAATAAGAAAAGTATTGTATTAACTTTCTATGAGTGTGTCCGACTCCATGATTGTGCATATTCAAGATGCAAAATCACCTAAGTAAGCTTGGGATACATTGGTGAAAATGTATAACACCAATACATAAGCTCACAAAATGCAACTCAAGTAAAAGTTGCATAATCTATAGAAAAACAAGATGAACATCAATGATTATTCTACAAAGGTGAAAAACCTTGCAAATGTTCTTATATCTATAAGAGCCCCTGTAGATGATGAAGATCTAGTGGCCGTGACCTTGAATGGTCTTGGAAAAGACTATAGCCAGTTTTGTATTTCAATTGTAGTTCGAGAAACATTTCTCGATTTCCAAGATTTAATAACCTTGTTTATAAGTGAATAGATGAAAGTTGTTGGTACCTCATCTAATGGAGGATCACAAGAAAATGATTTCTACTCAAATTTTAATAGAGGTAGAAGTAGAGGTGTTAAAACCTCATTTCAATGCTGACACGGAAGCTCGCATGGTGGACATCATTAACATGAAGGTTAGTCTCCTAGAGGTGGACGAAGAAACTTTAAAGGAAGAGGAAGTCGTGGAGGTCGTGGTGGAAGTCATCGAGGTCAACAACCAAATAATGACTCAAATTGGTAATACTACGGGAAACCTAGGCAGATGGCAAATAATTGTTATCAAAAGGAGCATGATGCACGAAATGGAAAGCTACAACAAGGGAATTATGCATCAACTAATAATCAAAGTGATGAACAACTATTTGTGATGCAACACATGGCAAATTCAATGATAGGAGGAGTATCATATAACAATGTCTGGTATGTGGATTCTGAAGCTTCAAACCATATGACTAGTCATGGAGAATGGTTTAGAAACACAAAGGACTTGAAGAAACCAAGTTTTGTGGAAACTAGTGATGAGACTTACCATCACACAAATTGGCAAGGTGCCATTGTCCATGCAAGATGGGCAAACAAAATACTTGAAAGATGTACTTCATGTTCCAACCATAACAAAAAAATTGGTCTCTGTAGGCCAGATGATGGAACAAGGTTTACAAGTGACATTCAACCCAAATGGATGTTTTGTGGAAGACATGAAAAACCAAGGCAAATTCATTCCCAAAGGATAAAGGAATGGACGAATGTTCACCTTGGATTTGAACATGCTTGAGGTGAATTCCATGTTATTCACACATGGAAAAGGAGCTAGAGATATTAGAATCTAGCACGAGCAAGTTGGCCATGTTAATCTCCAACGTCTTAAACCGATGGATAAACAAAATCTTATTGGAGGTCTTCATAAATTTAGAGCAAAAGAAGTGATGTCGAAAGTTTGTGAAGAATGCCAATTGGGAAAACAAGCTAGGCATCCATTCCCAATTCAAACAATTCATATAAGTTCCAAACCTTTGGAAATGATCCACTCAAATGTGTGGACCACGAAGACAAAATCCATTAAAGGATGCAAGTATTACGCGAGTTTCATTGATGACCACACTAGGAAGGTGTGGGTCTACTTCATGAAACACAAAGGTGAGGTGTTTCAACATTTCTTGAATTTCAAAACAATGGTGGAGAAAGAGAAAGGTGTGAGCATCAAGTGTTTAAGGTTTGATGGAGGGGGAGAATCTTTTTCAAATGAATTCAGTGAGTACTTGAAGGAACATGGAATTCAAAGGAAATACTCATGTGGTTATTCCCCACATCAGAATGGAGTTGCTAAAAGGAAAAATAGGCACATTATAGAAATAGCACATGCCATGCTGAATGAGAAGAATTTGCTAAATTACTTTTGGGCTGAAGCAGTAGCAACTGTAGTCTATATCAATAATTGAACACCCACAGCAACAGTTCATGGCATGACACCTAAAGAAAAATTCACAGGCAAGAAACCAAATGTCTCACACGTTAGAGTGTGTGGTTGCATTGCATATGTGCATGTTCCTAATGAGAAGAGATCAAAACTAGATCCAAAAGCTAAGAAGTGCATCTTCATTGGATATTCCTTAGAATAAAAAGGATATATATGTTTTAATTCTTCCATTCGGGAGTTACTAGTGAATAAAAATGTGGTGTTTGATGAGATGGTTAGCTAATACCCACCATTGAAGATAGTAGAAGATGGAAAGGCTAGAAAATGGTGATGTTCCATCAAATGTGGAACAAGAATCACAATTAATTAGTGGACCACAAGAGTCCTTAATTAGTGGGTCGAATAGCACTCCATGGAAAGGAAAATTAAGATCTTCAAACATTGTAGATGGTAGTAGTTCTCAAACATCATCTAGAAATCTTCATGTAGATGATGAATTAAATAATTCAGAGAAGAGCGCGAGTGAATAATCAAAAATCCTTTCAGTTATTACTCCCGAAGCTCGGATGGCCAAGAAAGCTTTGAAAACTTTCGACAACAACAATGGAATATGAAAATCCACACAAGTCAAATACCTTGTACAAATACTCACATATGATGGCTTTGTAGCTCATCATTATGCATACATGGTGAGAATCATACAAGAGGTTGAACCCACTTATTTTGAACAAGCAGTTGGAAACCCTAAATGGGATAATGCCATGGATGAAGAGAGATGGCGGCGTTGGATGCTAATGTTACTTGGGAGTTAATAGTTTTACTAAAGGACAAAAAAACAATTGGGTGTAAAAATTGGTGTACAAAGTCAAGCACAATGCAGATGGATCTGTGAGCAAATACAAAACAAGATTGGTGGCCAAAGGTTATGCCCAAACTTATGGCATAGACTATGAAGAGACCTATAGTCCAGTTGCCAAAATGACAATTGTAAGAGTAATCATTATTATGGCTGCAGCAAAAGGATGGTCGTTACATCAAATGGATGTAAATAATGTTTTTCTTCATGGAGATTTACAAGAAAAAGTGTACATGGAACAACCACCAGGTTATGTGGACCAAACATGTCCTAATTTGGTTTGTAGGTTGAAAAAAACTTCGTATGGCTTGAAGCAAGCACCTAGAGCTTGGTCAAACAAGATAGGTCAATATCTTGTCACAAGTGGATTTCAAACATCCAATGCAAACTTTTCATTATTTGTGAAAAAAACAAATCATGGGATTGTTGTCAAATTCATCTATGATGATGACTTAATTATCATAGGAGATAATGATGTAGACATCTTTGATTTAAAGAAGCTTTTGAAGCAAAAGTTTGAGATGAAGGATTTGGGAGAGTTACGTTACTTCCTCGGCATTAAGGTAATCCAATCCCCCAAACGGATATGGTTACTATAAAGGCAATATGCCTTGAACAAATTGTTTGAATATAGGATGATGGGTTGCAAACTTATTTCAATTCCATTGGAACAAAATGTGAAGTTAAGTGCAGATGAACGAGACCTTGAGGAGGATACCACTATGTATAAACGCATAGTGGAGAGTTTAATTTACATGACCATCACAAGGCCAGATTTGAATTATTCAGTTGGAGTGGTGAGTCAATTCATGCAAACACCACGAAAGCCACATTTGGATGTAGTGAGGTGCATATTGAAGTACATAAAACATACTTTGCAATGTGGATTTTTTTATGAAGCCAAGAGCCAATTACAAGTACATGGATACACGGATGTTAATTGGGCTAGCAATGTTTTAAATAGAAGATCAACCAGTGATTTCATGTTTTTTTTGGGAAGTGATGTTGTTAGTTGGAGCAATACGAAACAACCAATAGTTGCATTATTAAGCACAGAGGTAGAATACAAAGGCGCAAAAATTGTTCCATGTGAAGTAGTTTGGTTAAAAAAACAATTATCAGATTTGGGACAGTCAATGGATGTTCCTATTGTCATTTATTGTGATAACATTAGTAGCATACTACTTGTTAACAACTTGTTCTATCATGCTAGGACAAAGCACATTGAGGTGCACTACCACTTTATTAGAGAAAAAGTTTTAGCAAAAAAAATTGACTTTATTCATGTCAATACTAAAGATCAAGTTGTTGACATTTTCACAAAGGCTTTAGGTACAGACAAGCTAAACAAGTTTCGAAACATGCTTGGTGTATTAAAAGTGGATTTGAACTTGAAAAGGAGTGTTGAGAATTCAAGTTCAACTAGTTAGGTTTCAAAAGTTACTGAAATAAGAAAGTAACTAGGTTACTTTCACAAGGCTGAATTACTTTATTTATTTATATTAGTTTGGTTATTTGTGGTTTGGTCTTGTAATTAAATACCTTGGTGTTGATGGTTTGGCTCTCTTTTCTTCATTACACAAGTTTGTGTATTTCATGTGATAAGAACCTTGAGGAGTTTTTGATGTTATGTTTTGTGTTGTGAACATCATGTTATTATTTTTTTTCAATAAAGTTCTATGTTTGCACTTGAATAGATCTCCTATTTGTTATCATCCCCTTTATAGTAGTTTCTGTGCATAGCCATGAGGCCAGCACCCAAACGTCATTTTGTCGTAGGATTCCCAAGTGGGAGTCCTGAAATTCATTAAATTGGGACTCTTGTGATTTTGGAGTCTCATAACTTTGTGTGCAAGCTTCTAATTGAGGTGAGGTCTGAGCAAAGTTATAACCCTCGTCAAGAATGTTCCACAATATGTGGCATGCCACTTGCACGCAAGGAAATCAGGATGATTCCCTACTTTTAGTGGTCGGGAGTCAAATTGGCAATTTGACTCCCGACCTTTCTTTTGGCCATAACTTGTGTTTTAAATACCCAAATGGGTCATGTGAATCCATTTCAAACATTTACATTCCAAGAGCTTTTCAATGATATAAGGAACTCTTCAATCCAAGGAGTTTTGTCCTCTATAATCATTTTCTAAATATTCAGGAATTCATTGAGACTCCAACTCCCAAAATGGGAGCTCATTTGGGAGTTTGGGGGTTCATTCTCTCACATTCTCCCACAGTCCTAGGAGGATGAAATGTGACTCCTAGGCTTCACTTTTGGTCTGCACTTTTGCAAGCCCTTGCCTTGGTCACGAGCCTAAGGCTAAGGTTGCAAAATCAAACCATCACAGTTCTTGTGATAATGTGTTATATTGCATTTTTATTTATCAAATACTCCATTTTAAACATTACAAAAACATAAACTTCAAATATTCATATCTTATTTGAATTTTGTCAAAATGAAATGATTAAAGTTTACTTTAATTTTTTTTCAATAATGTACATAATTACATTTATTTCATTTTGAAAATGTAAAGTCATTTGAACAATTTATTTTTTTGAATATCACTATTGAATAACATTTTAATTACCATTTTTTTTGAAAAAAATAAATTAATAAACAGATAAATTTTTTACCAATATAATAATATTATTTAGTAAGGCTACTTTCAACTATTCCAGGGTTTTTGTTTTTTAAAAAATATTTCACCCTACATTATTTACGATTATTTATGGTTATTTTCATTTTTGGCTATTTTTAGTTATTTCACCTTAAATTACATTTAATTATTTTAATTTTTTAAAGTTATTTTATTTTATTTATTACTATTTAAAATTATTTCACCTTGGGTTATTTTCAATTATTATAAGTTATTTTTGGCTATTATAGGCTATTTCACTTTAAGTTATTTGTGGTTATCATAAATTATTTTAGGTTATTCTCAATTATTTCATCTTAGGTTATTTTCAACTATGTAAATTATTATTGCTTACTTTTGGTTATTGAAAGTTATTTCATCTTGTGTTATTATTGGTTTTTCTAGGTTATATTACCATAAGCTATTTATGGTTATTCTATTGATGCTTATTGATTGTTCATCTATTATTGGATATTATATTGATGGTTATTAATGGCTATTGGTAGTTATTTTATTTATGGTTATTAATGGTTATTAGTAGTTATTTTCTTTATGGTTATTAATGGTCATTATATATATATAATTTTAAATTGTTATATTTAAGATAAAATAATTTATAATAACTTATAGTAATTTAGAGTATAAGTTAGAATAAGCAATGTAACCTAAAATAATATAGTGTATATCATAAAGTGCAATGAACTTATTTCACTTTTAAGGTCCCATAGTGATTTAGGCTAATGAACTAACCCTCACTTTCATACTAATGAAGATTAGGGAAATACAACATGGGCAAAACAAATTGTGAAAAAGGTGAAAGTTGTTATTTATTTTCATATGACAACACCATGCACCATTAACAATCTTTCATCATTATGAGACCAACCTAATGTTGTTAAACCCCATTAAAACATGATTTGCAACCAATTTTTTAATGGTTGAAAAGTTGTTCAAGCTTAGACTTGCTATAGAGCAAACTATTGTTTTTCTTGATTGGACAACTTTTGTCAACTCATTATGTGGGAATCATCATCAAAAGTTCTTCGAACCAACGTAAGGAAGGACAAGTTTTGGGATACTTGTGTTAATTTTGTACACATGATGGAACCAGTCTTAATGTCATTAAAGGCATTTGATGGCAAACAACCTTGCATGGGGAAGGCATGTTTTTTCATGAAAATAATGGAGCAACATGTTTTATCCTTATGAGATCCTTATGTTTGATGTGCAAGGTTTACCTTATGATGTTTTATCCTTATCCTTACCAAAGGTGGAAAATGTCGATGATTGATTTTACATTATGTAGGGCCTTTCTCAATCCATACTTGTTGGGTTAATCTTTCTTACAGGATGATGCAGATGCAAAGGATGCCTTAAACAAAGTTTTGTGGGCAATAGCTTGTACCTTGACCACCTATGCCCTAGCTTTAAGAGATTTTGTAGATTCTGTGTAAAGTCAAAGTCCATTTTCTAACACCCCCCAATGAAGGGCCTAAACTTGCTCCCACACAAGTGGTGGGATTTGATTGGACTTAGTGAATGCACATTTGCACCTATGGCCCATTACATTTTGGGGCAAATGTGTTCTGCATCATTGTGTGAATAGAATTAAAATTCATATTCATTTGTCCATAGCAAAGTGTGAAATCAGTTAACATCAAATTGGGTGAAAGACTAGGTGTATTATACATTAATAGCAAGTTTTTACAATAATGACTTGGTGCCAACCCCACGACATGGTACAAGAAAACAATGGTGTTTAAAAACTTGATGTCCAATGTTGATGAAAGTGTAAATGAAAGCAACTCATCAGACAAGGACCTCACATCGTTAGATGAATTGAATGAAAAATTACAAAAAATAGTAATATTTTATTTACTTGAATCGAATTGCTTGCAATATCTATCAAAAGATGAAACCCCTAATACTACACTATCAAAATGGCATTCCCATGAATTTCTAAGCAAATTTTCAAGTAGCAAAGATGTTTGTTCCTTTTCTTATTTATAAATTCAACTAAAAATTACCAAATGTCATATTGTGTCAAAATAGTCTTGTGTCGTAAACATGAAACTTTGTCAAGTTGTCCTTGTACGACAAGTCTTCAAGCAAATTCAAGACATCTAAGACATAGACTCTTTCAAATGTGCATGGAAAATATTGAACACTAATGCCATTGTGATCCTAGGCTATGAACACATTTTCCCTATCCATTATTCAGTTCTGACATATAATGTCAATGGTATGTCCTTGTACAATAAATCTTCTGGTAATTGAAAAATATCCACATCATATTGGCCTTCTTCCTAGCCTAGGAAATATATGACATTTGCCCCTTCATAGACCCAAGTCATGATGGTGTGATTGTCCCATTTGCAACATGCTTGATTATCTCTCCTTCAACTTGATTACTTGAAATATTTCGCTTTGCAAAGAAAGTTGGAAGCACAAAAATATAAAAAAAAAGTGCATGGAGTCCCCTCCCTCCCTTTCTTTAAAGTGTTGTAGACCAATTGTTTAAAACAACCAAAGTCATACACGTCGAAAAAAGGGAGGAAAATTTAAATTTGAACCTCTTTATATAGATTAAATTAGGTGTACCCCAAAATTAGGGGCACCTAGAATCCTTAGCGATTGAAATAATTTGTTCACCATCCAACAACATTCCCATGTACTAACCACATGTGGTTGTCGAATGTCATTAAATGGCAACCAATTTTTTTTTAATCACCAATTGGGATGTGTGGACAGTCGAAGATTGAAAACATTTGGTTGCCATTTCTCAGGTCTAAGGGTGACTAAAAATTTTTGGTCACTAATTATAGACTATGTAGTTGGTGACTAAAAAATTTTCAATGGCCAATTGGCTGATTGTCCAGCTGGCGATCAAAATTGGCCAACTATTGGCAACTAAGTTTGTTTCGGTTACCTTTGATTGCCAATAGTACAGTGGTTTAGGGGAATGATCAAACTATTTTTCGATTGCCATTTGATGGCCCTAAGTCTATGAAGTTTGTAGGTCGTTGGATGGTGACCATGAAAGTTCGATTGCCTACAAATTTGGGCCATTAGATTGAGTTTGATGCCATATCATGCATGTGATGGTGATTGAATGTGACCAAAATAGGTTGGGCTTGGTCTTTGGGCTTTAGGATGTGTGGGTCCATTATAAAACCCATAATTTTCTTGTTTCTTGTTTTTTTTTCCCTACCCCTGAGGACTTTATTTGCTTTGAACAATCAATGCCATACACTTGGAAGAAAGTGGAAGTCCTTTGGAAGGCTTTTAAGTTCATGACGCTAATTGTGAAAACAATCTTGATTGTGGCATGGATTTTTTATGCAGAGGTGGTGCTAACGGTTTAGGTTGATGGAGGACCATTCGAGGCAATTGAATTGACAACGTGCTACCAAATAGATTTGCAAGGGCAAATCCATCGGCTTTTCTAGAAATTTGTTTGCCTCCTACAATAGTTCCTCTAATTCTTACAAGGAAACCTCGAGTTCTTCCTCAATCTACCCCTATCACTCCCCCTTCTTTTTTCAATCCAGACCACCAATACAGATGGTTCTCAAAACAATAGCACCGAATACTTCTTGTATTCAATATTTGGATTTTGTGATGAGTGATCAAATTGTTCAACGCCATTGGGAACAAAGTCCCCTTCAATCACCATTGAGCATGGACAACTCCATGGATGTAGCACAATTGGATGCTATGGTTCAAACAACATCTTACTTGCCATTTGACATGATAGATGGTCAAAGGGGTCTTGGCAAGCTACAGTCTACACAAAAAATTGTGATAATTAGACAATTTTCAATACTTATTTGACTTTCATGCATCATGGTGGAAATTTGGAAAATCATTTTCAATAAAATTTTCTAAAAGATGATAATTCATATCCCAATCTAACATTATGTTGTGAAATCAATGCACATGTGAATGATTATGATTTGGAGAGCTATGTTACATTTTTCCAATTCCATCAAAAGGATTAAAAAGTACTACATTTGATATAAAAAAATTCATGAAATTTTACACATACATAAAAGAAACCATGAAGAACAATCTTTCCTATCAAAGTTTTCAATTTTTCTTAAGGTCATTGAATTTAAATTAGATGATTTATAATTGTTCATTATTACATTATGGTATGAAAATGTTGATGATTATTATTTTTATAGGTTCAAAAATGTTTTTCCATTTAAGATTTACTTGGGTTAAATGTTGTTTTAATCATTTGACAAAAGTAAGATGAAGTTTTGAATTTTTTAAAAAATGGAAAATTGTTGTCAAATAAGGGTTTTAAAAAAACCTTTATTAAATGATTGGTGTACATTTACACAAATTACAATTTTTTTCAATTTCATATTCATAATTCTTGTGACTTCTTTTAATTTTGAAGCCCGAATCATTTATATGTGATCTTTAAAATTATTCAAAGTGAGTGAATTCTTATATGTTAATACTTTTGATACTATATAGAGTTCGAAATTTGCCACAAATTGTGTAGACCATAGCTTGCCAACACCCAAGGGCGGTTGGCACAAGATATGGGTGAAAGGAAATGGGTGTAATGTAAATGCAAGTTCATGAGGTGACATTAGAGCGCAATGCATTGCGTGGAGAATTGGTTGCATGCCAAGCAAAATGTCTTGGGTTAGAACAAGATGTTATTCAGCAACATGAATTGCAAGAGGCAAAAAATGAACGCTTGAATTCCATGGAAGACATTGAACATTACCATCAAACGTTGATTGATATGAAGGAATAATATTGAAGAGATGTTGAAGTGTTTGTAAAGGTGACCAAACAAAATTCGAACCACATGCATCTTGCATATATTTTGGTAGCATCTTGAATTTCACAAATGGAGGTGGAGTTCGTAAGAATGCAAACAAAATATCATGAAGATGGGAGGTTTCAATCACATGATTTGACATCATGGCCTAGGATATGCATGATGTTTCCTAACAATTTACCCAAGATGGCAAAGAATGCAAGCATTGATTGGGTGACGCATCTCGAACTAGAGTGGGAATATGTCATTGTTGTGTAAAAAAAAAACAAGGGAACTATTGTGGCCCACACCTCAACCCTTCAAGCAAGATGGGGAACTATGCCTTATTTGTTGCTCCCCATTTGGACTAGAAGGAGCATGGATTTTTGGCACTTGCCAAAACATGTACCATTCACAATGCTTAATCATTTTAATGGTGGCAAAAAGGAAATGTCCATAATGTAGGGCCCCATTTCATTGGCACCTATATGAACAATTCAGTCTTTGAGTAGCCATGCCACAACATTGAGAATATAATATGTTTAACACACCCAATAGGCCACAAGCAAAGGGTGTAGACATGAAATGGATTTGGAATGTTGGCATGTATGTTGTTACATGGGGGAGTCAATATGATGAATGGTGATATGACAAATCCATGATTAAGAAGGCATGTGAATTCTTGTACCCATCAATGATTGATACATGACATTGTTGGTTTTATCAATTGTTCTGAAGGTGGTATAACCGAAAAACCAACAATTTTGAATATGGTTGAAATTCAAAACATGTTTGGTACAACATGATGGGGGAGGAGATTAGGTGGGGGTTCACCATAAGCCAAAGGATTAGCCAACTTGATATTGGAAGATACTAGCAAAGGGCCATGTTTGAAAGATGATGTTGCCTTTGCATTATTAACTGCAATGTTTCTTCACAAGGTCACAATGTTTAATGAGATAGATAATCTTTTTGGGTTGGATGCAATTTTGAATGGGGAACCCATTAGGCTAGAAAATTGTGCTTATTGATAACATGGTATTAACATTGGGGAAAGTAGTAATAGATGAGATAATAGATTATAGCAATAGGGTGAGGTAGAATTTTCCATTGGATGCAACATTTGTACATTGTAAAATAACCTCAATATTGTACAAAATTGATATTTATATGACAATATAGGCCAAAAAACTATTTCCCTAAAATTTCATCGTAATTAATGTGTACTTAATTAACTACAATCATATGTAAAGTTTTACAATTGAAAGATGAATTGGATGAATGGATGTGGCCCACAATTCTTGAATATTGAACCTCATTAATGACAATTTGATTGGATATGACCCATAATTCTTAAATATTGAACTTCATTGATGATAATGTGATTGGAATGAATGGAAAACATATAATTGTAATTCCAATGACGATGAATTTTCATTAGAGATGGTTTAGGTACGATGATAATAGGCTCCCATGGTATTTTGTCTTACCATGTGCCTTTCCATAATATGCTAAAATGAATGATTCTAACTCAAAATTTGTTATATGACTACTATAATGATATTATTATATAATAACCTTTTATACAATTGAACCTTTTTGGATTTCTTGTATTTTTCATTCTTGTTACATGCATATTTTTAAAATCTTTTTATTTTCTTTCTATTGGAAGCTTGATATGTTTTTTTTTAACAACATTCGTGGCCTTTCTTTTCATTTTTACTTATATAGTGTAAAAGAGGAAAACCCATTTCCTTTTGAAAAATTTAAATCTTTTTTGTTTATTGCAATTTTGTTGTACAATTACAAATACATGTATAGAAGTTTATTGTCAGTGGTAGTGTGTAGCAGTGTGAAGCCCAAATTATTTAGGTGTGTTACAAAATTGCAAATTTTGCTCCCAATAAGGAAGGATTGTTTTTTATTTTTCCATTTGTTCACAACATGTTCCATTCAAGTTCCAAATGGGTTCCCATTAGTAACCCCATTTGTTAATGAGGGGATCACATAAGATGGCAACTTAAAGGGTTTTGGTTGCCATTGGGGGGGAAAGGGAAGAAGGGAAAAAAACAAGGGGTGGGGGGAGGGAAAGACATTGTGGCGATCGAATTTGTCTTAACCATTTGATGGCAACCGATTTTGGAAGAGGTTTTTTCACGGTATATGAGTTTTTAAATGCAATCCATGATTCATTTTTAGCACCTATGTTTTCATTTGGGTTTTGTGTCTATGGTTGCCCCTTTACAACCAATGTGTGAAACCTTGGGTGAGTTGAGGTGATCAAGTCCTTGGTTAAAGGCTATTTTTTTCGCATTTTGCAAATATTTTGGACAACATTGAACTTTGACTTTTTGAAACTCTGATTCTTTTTAACAATTAATGCTTAGAAAAACCTTTGATTTTTTGTCATCCAAGATTTGAAAGATGTAATTGAGTGGAAAATTGAGCAGACAACCATTGAACAAACTATTGTCGATGGGCAACCATTAGGCGGTTAATCTAACTAAAACCCCCAAAATAAATTATCCCACACATCATGTTCGACTTACACCTTTAGACCTTTGAGCATCCCACCCTCAACCATGCACAAATGAGGGGTTGCAAAAATGTTTAGCAAGGAGAACACTTCATTGACACAAACCCAAGAGTGTTTGAAGCTTGAAGACAATGATCTTAAATGAATCACCACATGATGATGCTAGGAAATTGTCATGACATTTTTTATGAAGCACATAATGGCATATCTCACTGGTGCTTTTGTGAACAAAAAAGGAACTGGCTTGGAGAAATATAAACAAGTCATGGAGCATAAGTTTTTGGCAAAACTAGATGGATCCTCATGCAATACACGGAACTTTGGATTTTTGAGGGTTTCCAAAATGGTTTGAATGCAAAATTACACATTCAGCCACAAATTTGTTACAATGGTTTGATGTCATTTATCAACAAAAAAACAAGGTGCATTGGATCATGGAGGTTGCAAACTTGTGGGAGAAAACTTCATGGTGGGCCAAATTTCAAAAAACAAGGTGAAGCTTGCACCATGGTTGGAAGAAAGCACTTGAAACCTTCTAGCCAAATTGGAAGTCATGGTGTGTTATGGATTTTAAGCATAGCAAATGTGCTCCCATTGTCAAGTGGAAACAATCATGGTGGTTATGGTGTGGTGCGTAAGGTGCAAATCAAAAGATTTGATCGCATCCCAAGCACAATTGAGTTGGAGGGAAGACACCAAAGACAAATGATAAGTGAGAAGCATGTAAGCAATGATCAATGAAAGCCATGGCATGTTCGTGCAAACATTAGGTGTCATCAAATTCCTTACCACCACAAAGACCATGGAGGCATACACATTGTGGTGGAATGGGGGAACTCTTCGAAAAATCTTGGATTATAACACAAAGTACTCCCCCATTATTGATAATCATACCTTATTGTGACAAGGGGGGCCGGATATGGAAAGGTGAACATGACTTGTCACCTTTAGACGAAATCATGTGAAGTTGGCATGGGCATTCATAAACATTATGAATGTAGTACATCATTGTGGAATTTTGCACAACGATTTGTTCAAGGACAATATTATGTTGCATTTTTCTGGCAGACAAACCAAATGTTGTGTACGTAGGCATGTGTGATTGGGGTGAAGTCAAGTGCTTGCAAAAGGTGATCCCTTCATTGCATGGCTATACAAAGGAACAAGATGCCACCAACACAAAAACAATGCATTGGTAGATTACCCCATAATTGTTTTTTTGTTTACAGTGAATTAAAGTTGCAAATTCCCCTTGACAAATGGCCAAGCAACATGTCACAACTTTGAGGTCTAAAACATATTTGATGGATAGGCTGACAAATGTCATATATGGTGATGATTGGATGCAAAATATTTTGTGGAAAATTCAACCAAAATGTCATTTGGGAAACTAATCCTTGACATGTATGACCCAATTCTAGAGACATGAAGAATTGGTCAACACATCGTGTGCACACTGATGGGGCCTCCATTCAATTGGATTACTCTTGAAGAGTGTTATCAAAGGCAAACATAGATAGTTTGTAGTTACTAGATATGGAATATGGTGTAATTTGCATGATCTTATGACATGTTTTGGATTTGCGGATTTTATAATACTCAATTTTGTAAGCAAATCATGTTATTATGTGTAATCAAATTTCAAATTTGTGAATCCATCCTCTTTATACATTTGAAATTTGTGTCCAGATCTATGTTCTATAATGATGATGGGTTTCTTGTAAACATAAAATACAGTGATCATATACAATTTTACACAAGTAATGCCCATCTATTTAAGTTTTAAAAAATTTATGGATGATTGGACATATCATTGATTATTTTTTAAAATAAATGCTTTAATATTGATATATATTAATAATGAAATAAAACATTTAACACAACATTTCTTAATGCAAACTTTACACGACATTCACTTTGTATATTTTTATTTTGGTTTTCATTGGTTTTTGACATTGCCTACCAAGGCAAGGATATTGTGTTTAAATTCATTATAAAGTATAGTAGTTTAATGAATTTTGTCCCCCATGTAGTAGGTCTATTTTTATGCGAGGATTTTTGAAAGATGATATTTTGGCTTGTGTTGAAACTTGGGATTAGTGATAGAGTTGTAATATCTTGAAGGAGGTTGGTTTCTTTTAGAGGATTTTGTTTTTGAAGATTGTATTTTTGCATGGTGAAATATTGGAATTCCATAATTCTTCTTTTTTTGAAAAATATTCTTTCATGTAAATGGCAAAGACACAGTGACACACTGAAAATATGGCAATCGAAATTTGTTTTGGTTGCCAATCGTAATGGGGGTAACCTAAATATGACCAAGGATTTTCTTGCATTCGTCTTGACGGACGCGACGAAAGCGTTAGGACAAATGTCAACATGACGCCTAATGCGAAATGGGTGTGTCATGTCAATTTTGAAAACCCTGGATTTTTAAGGAAAATCCCAATTAATTCCAAGATCAAATTTGAAATTAATCAAAAAAACTATTGTATAGTCATAGGCTTTAACGTGTGTAAAACTTGTTTGGTTTTAAAAAGTTTAAATCTCCATCATTTAGTCTTGGGTAAGGTGATAATTAACCAACCTACCCACATAATAATTAATTTAGTGTTCAACTACTAACATGAATGAAAAAAAGGACAAAAAATGTTACATCCAAATTATGGACGAAATAACTTCCACATGGATAAAAATCTGAAATTAAAAAAAAAAAAAGTCATGTGGCAAGTTTGGATTGGTGTTGAACTTGTCCATTACATTTGAGATTTTGAAAAAAAAACCAGAAAAGAGGAGGTTCAAATTGGACCCTTGTAATGCCAACTAGGTCCTTGATAATCTAAAGCTAATACCAAGGAAAGGTAATGTTATACACTCACATAATTTACTAATTTTTTTGTTTTATTACAACTACTCACATAAGAATAACAAATTGTATATAAGAAAAGAAAAAAATTGCTCCCCAAACAATATCCTACCTTCCCATCCTAACTTCCACTCCCGTAGTGAGTAATCTTAACATGATAATAGGTTAGTTACATCAAGAGAAATGACCATAGCCTAATTAGTAAATAAAGGGATTATAACTCTACCCTACAATAAAATTATTGCCATAGGGTAATAACACTTATAGTTAAACAAAAGAAGGATCTTTTGATAAAAATTCCTATTTAGAAAATAAACAAACTTGTCCCAAGAATGCCTACCTTCTACCTCTTACTCCTACCATTTGCCTCACCTTCCTACTGTCCTACTAAGCATTGAAATTAAAAACTCAAAAATAAATTTAAAATAAAAAGGCTTTACACAAGCACCTTAGTTTATCATCTTCTTGATCCCATTGAAGTACATCTAAGGATTACAATCCTTTCCCTTCTTTTACTCCAAAATCAAAAAAATTATTTTCTTGAAAAGAATGAAAACAAAGAAAAAACAAAGATAGTTAGGGAAAAAAAAAACAAAAAGGGATAGAGGATGAGAGGATGAAAAGGAAAAAGAAAAGAAAAACAACACTCGAACCCATCATTATTTTTTGTGGAGAAGTTTTGCAATGTGGCGACCAAAAAAAAGGATTGACGAATTCAACAAAGGAAATTTTGGGATTAAAAAAAAATTCGCCATATTTTGAGGAAAACAAACTCCAAGTTGTTAGATTTAGATAATATGTTACTGTTGATCACCAAAACTAGGCAAGATCCCAAGAAAATCTACTTGTACCCATTTATTGCTAATTAATGCTGAGGATCCTAGCTAGTGCACCTACTTGAAGAATTTGAAAAAAAAAAACCTTACTCCAACCCAGAAAGCCAAAAACCAAATAAAGGGAAAAAAAGCCCTGAAATGAAAGGTCTTCCAACTTTGTAAATCCTCCTCCGAGTCCATACCCCAAAAAATTATCATTTGAAATCCCATTGAAGTAGTTGGTTGTCTTAGATTTATTCCAAGTTACCTTCTTAGTAGGCAACTAATTAGCCAACTACCACCTTCTAGAAGTTGTAGGTGGTTGACTTCTTATCTACCATCCCTAGAGATAACGATTTAGGTAAATAAAATAAAATTCAGAAGTTAATTAGATTAGTGGGCCTAACCCCCCAAAAGTAGAGATAGCGATTCATGTAGTAATAAAGATTATCGAGATGCCCCTAAATCACTAACCTCCTAGGTGAAAGATTAACCCAAGGTTAACAACACACCCTCCCCCTTACCTCAAGGCTTGCAAACCTACCAAACTCAGCAAGGTCAGAGGAGGTTGGGATCTAGCTCCAACACAAGATGGCAATGACAATCGAATTTGGCTCTTCCCATTGTCACCTTTCTCCTTTCTTTTTTTCAATGGTAACAACTCCTATTGCTTCTTTTTTATAGAAACGCATGACCATGATGACAACAATGACGACAAAGAAGAGGTGAGAAATGGCCTCGTCACCTTAATGTGTTGTTTTTGAAAACCCATTAGGACCTCCAAGCTTTGATGGTGGTCATTGTGGCTATCACCACCCCCTATTACTATTTGCGCATGTCCTTAAATAACAATGACATTGAGGTAGAGGGATAGAGAAAGGAAAAATAGAAATTAAGGAAAGAAAAAGAAGGGTGGCCCACGATAGAAATAATGGCCCTCTTTTGTTTTGTTTGTGAAGGAGCCAAGGAATGTCCCCATCTGTAATTAACTCTTTTGCAAAACAAAAAATCATGTTTAAAAATTGAATTTTGATACAACATAAACAACTAGAAATGGATTTTGTTGATTCAAAAGATATAATTCACTTGCAACAAATAGGAATCCAAGCCCAAAACACACACAAGGAAAATCACAAAAATCATGTTAGACACAACTTACATAAAAACTCATAAAAACTTCAAAAACATGTTTTGGAATCTCAAATCACTTTTGGTGATTTAAGTTTACACGACTTGAGATTTTCTCTCACATATTAAATATTTAAAACTCCATTCATTTTGGAATTGGTTCCAAGCTAACTTACCCACCATTTTATTTCAAATAACTAAGATGTAAGCATGTGCTAACCAATAGAAAATTCCTAACAAAGATCTTTTTTCAAATTGTTTATTAATTATTTTTCGCAACTAAAGTTTCATTGATTTAAGGACATTGGTGGACCTACATGGGACTGGGGTTTCCATAAATACCAAGACTAGTTCCACCTTGGTCAAAATCAAATGGTGATTGAAATTTAAGCTTCGAGACAAGAAAAAACTTTTGAGATGGCAATTGAAATTCTATTATCACGTTTTGTTAATCAAGATTTTTGGAATTTTTAATTTGGTTTTTTTTGTTTAACAATTTGGGATTATATTTTAATCATTATTTGAGTACAACTAGGGTGGGTTTGGACCCAATTTTTGTGGACACTTCATCCCACCCAAGTTCACCTTAGACCATAAAAATGAATGAATTTCAATTGCAAAACTTTTTAAAATAAGAGAAAAATTAATCATAACCTAACCATTAACATGGTGACTGAAATTTAGTCACCACATTTCAAAAATCAAATGATGTTTTTTTCTCCGTTAATTTTTTATGATTAAAAATAAATTGTTGTTAAATTATAAATAGGGTGGATTTAATATTGGTCCTTGTGAACTCCTTGGTCACACCCAAGTCCACCTTGGTCCATATGGTGATCACAGTTTTAGTTTTAACAAAAAAATTGAAAAAAAAAAGTTGACTATTGAAAGGTTGATCAAAATTTAATCACCACATCTTCATGATATGGATATTTCTTTTCTTTTCTTTTGTAATTGAATTTTGATCATTATATTGATTGAGACCCAAGCCTAGCTAGCTATCCATGTCCCCAAAAATATTGGATGATTGAATTTGTTATTAAGGTAAACATTTCACCCATATAGAAAAAATATTGTTTTGACCCTAGGGTCACCCTATACATTAACACTAAAACAACATGATGCTTATAGGTTACATCAATATCAAAATTAAATGAGTAATGTGATGTGACAAGGCCAACAATAATAACCATGATTTGAAGCAAAAGCTCAAAATATATGGGTTAAAATGAATGTTTTCTTATTAGGTTTTCAATCAAAAGTAGTAAGGGAAAATCAATCAACATTTGGCCGATTAGTTGATTTTAATCTCTTTTGAAAATTGTTCATGAAATCATGCATGACATGTGCAAATTACAGGTCAATGTGCCAATAGATCAATTACATGACATAGTATGTTGTTAAGAATCTTTGGTGCATTTTTTTCCACACTGAGTAATTTGTAGTGGTTACAATTTTAACCCTTTGCTATGCAACATTGAAGCAAAGATATTTTGAGAAGACATTCATAATGCAAATTAGGCTTATTAAGATGTTTATTGTGGAGTTCAATTAGGATCATGTGTGAGCAGATAAGCAAATTTGAACGTTGGGAATTTTTGTCTATCTCTAACACAAAACCCCAAGAGTGAAATTGTTTGACCTTAGAAAAATCTTCAAAGACATAATAAAAGGCAACACAAACATTACAAGAAATCAAAGCATTTTAAAAGGTTCAATTTAACTAAAATGTTCACAATTCACTAGAGATTGGTCAGCTTGCCCAAAGGTCTAGGGAGTGATTGACAGCGAGTTTTTCATTAATCTTTTTGATTAAGGTGACCTTTTTAAGATTAAAAAAAAGTTTCTAGCACAAGGCCAGTTAGAGCTCCTATCACCGTATACTTTTGAACTAGTCTACCCCCACATGCACCTCCCAAGTGGGCCCCTGAGCTACTTTTTTCTAAATGAAAAAAAAAAAAGTGATTGCCCCCATCAATAATGCAATAATTTTCTTGTCCCTAACTTGGGGCGAAAAATTTTATTGCACAAAGAATTGCAATTGATGACAGAAATGCATCTTGCTTTTGTAAGCATTTAAGAGTATCCCCATCATTGAAATCTATGAGTTAATATGGTCAACAAAAAAGAACATAAGTTCATTAGTGATAGAATTATAGTGGAGACCTAAAGCAGGCAAGCACAACTGTAGCCAGCAAGTTGTTTTGTTTTGTCATTAATTCACATTGTTCATTGTATATTCAAGCACCATTTTGTTTCTGAGGGTAAAATAGAAGATAATTCACTACATACTCTTCATGACTTTGAAAGTAATTTCTAAAATTGTTTTTAAATTCACAAGGACTAGTATCCCACATTGGCTTATATGTAATGTGTGGATACTGCACATTGTAACAGAGAAGACACTACAGAGGATGACAATATCCTCCAACATATCTTAGTCTCATCTGTGCATGCACAGCATTCATTGTTCTCTGGATGGAGGTGGCATGCAGACTTCAAGTACCAATCTCATCAGTACTAGGTACTGCAGGTATGGCAATAGGTACTCAGCAAACTCCCTCAGGTCTTTACACTTGGTAAAGACCTCAGTTTTGAGCTTTACCAAAATCAGCCCTTCACTTCCCTTGACAGTGTCCAAGCCTTTATTTCAGTAAAGCTCACAGCGTGAGGATTTTCACTACACAAAGGGCCACTAGCCAAAAGACCAAAACTTATATTCTCTTGTGAACATTTCATGGCAAATAGATACTACTGTAATGTACTGTCTACTAGGGTAGAACGGCTGGTCAGTGAACACTTAAGTGCTCAAGATAAGCTGGATCCAAGGGGAGGGCTCAGGTGGTTCTGGTGTCCAAAAAAAACTTGAATCCCTCTATTGAAGCATTTAATGAACTCAAAATTGTAAAAAATGGATTAAAACTGACAAAGTTATGGCCCCCCAAAGTAGAGGGCGTCAAGAATTAAACCACTGAACACTACAAAGGTAATTCCCGAACACTCAAAAAAATCGTTGTATGTTGCCTCTGTTGCTATTAGAGTTCCAAGATGATTTGTAGAAGTGAAGGTGGCGTTCCTATAACACTTTGAATCGTTTAAAATGAACAAGAAATGAGAAGTTTAGAAGCTTCAAAAATAGGAGGGGTCCAAAGAGGGAAAAAAACGTTTTATGAGTTGGAAAGTTTATTTTTCTTGTTGGTCATTACTTCTTTTCCTTTGCACTTCAAGGATGATTCTAGAGCTTGAGGTAGCGCTCCTGTAACATTTCAAATCACTCAAAATGAAGCACAGATGATGAAGATGTAAAGAAGTGTTCGATGATAGAGTAGTGATTGGTAATGGGCAGCTCTACCCTACATGCACACATGTTTATCAGCACAGTTTGGTTCAGCTTGGCTTCATTTGGGGCAGTTCATTTACTATGGGTTTAGCATGGTTCACTGATGGTTAGACATTCAGTTAGAGCAATTTCCTTTAATAAAGTGCCAAGCGGAGCCCTGGATGATATTCAAGTTACAATGGATCTTATGTTCTGTGAACAAACTCTCACAAAAAAGCGCCATTGCCACAAACAACCTTGTCCCTGAACCCTAATCTTTCCCTTATACTTGACTCCACAGAAGAAGGGATTCCTGGCCAGTGCTTTACGCAACTTTAACTTTGAGTACATGTGCAATCATGGTAGCTTCGTATAAAAAATTCCCACACAGAAAGATCATCCAGTTCCAATTTTGAACTGGTAAGGTCCTACCATTGTACCAGAAACCCAGCCAAAGTTTGATGATCTTCAGCATCCCTTAAAGCTCAACTTTAGGACAAAAGTTTTGTACATGTGTGAGAAGTTGTACATCTCTCCTTTTAAATAATTAAATTAGATCTTTTGAGATCTGCTATACACCTTTATTGACTAGTCCAATATCACTTTACAACTCAAGAGGAAAAGCCCCGTTCAAATTAAATCTGTTAGATAAATATTAGTGGGTGCCCGTGACCTTCGGCCACTATAGGTACCTATTGCTGCCATCCTTGTTTCCGTTGATGTAGGACACTTTCGATATTTACCCTTTCTTATTTTTATCTGTCGGATTAAAAATTGGACATACCTGTGCACCGATTGATTTTTATTCTTCCGAAAAGATACATTAAGGAAATTGGCCCCACCTTCGCAATCGGGCTCTTTTGAAATTTCTTATTTGGCATGGTTCTCTTAGCTCCACAGTTTGTAGCTGTTGGATGTGGTGAAATATATCAAATCTTTATTGTTCGTTTGGAAAGCGGGCTTCCAAGGAGAAACATTGTGGGGTCGGGAGAAAAACAATTTTAACCGTTAGATTGAAATTTGGGCGAATCCGGATAGTTGAAGTGAAAAGATATCATTCTAGACCCGGTCGGCTTTCTGTCACGGACCCGGCCAAGCACCCCCCACGGCGGGCCCGTTTGGTGAAAATTTGGGAGTCCAGGAGTGCCGGGCCCAGTTGACCTTCTGTGATGGACCCGAGCTCTGTCACAGACGAACGTCACCACATCCCGTAGGCCGGTTAATCATCCAGGTGTAGAGAATGGGATGAATAAGACAACCTGTTAACTTTCGTAGTACTATATAGAGGCCGGTTCTGCCATCGAATGAAAAAGCAGAATTGTCACGTCACAGACAGACAATGTAATTAATATATAATATTGATAAACACAAAACATGCAGGAAGATGATCAATATCTGGCTTTATGCAAATGGAAAGCAAAAAGAACATGTAGAATGGAGGATCATCGTTCACAAGACATGCGACAAAAGAAAAAGGAGGTGGAAATATATTCATACCGAATCGCCACTGATTATGCCATAGAAAATGCAGCACCTCGCCTTGTCATCACCGCCATCGGTTCTGCCATAAAAAATGCAGAGCCCGATTCTGTCGGTGAATTAAAATGCATAATTGTCGTGTCAGACAGACGCACACACAAACAACCTAAATTAATATAGTAGATTGTCAAGGATTGACAACCTTCATTAATTATGACAAATTTGATTCACTAAATATATAAGAATAACACACTAATTTGAAATACTTGTGTTTTCTTCACTTGAAATCATCAAAATTAGGATTTTCAATAAGACACATTTAAAATGAATTTCACAAGATATAACATACACAAGATCACCACTTGAAAAAAACACATAAAATATGACAACAGGTAGCCTAAGGGCCAGCTGCATACAACTTAAATAAGTCCTTTTAAAATTATCACATCTGTCAATAATAAATTATGGAAACATCTCATATATAACATTCTAACAGATCATTTTTGCGGTGCAGTATACAAATTATTTTAATAATATGCCCAAGTTTTCCACCTTCATCTCATCCTATATATTAAAGCAATCGTGGTGTCCGTTTGTCTGTCGTGACAAACAGGGCAGGGCATGACAAACAGGGCAGGGCAGGGCAGGGCAGCTAGGGCAGCCGCTGCGGGGGGCCGGGTGAGGTGCCATTTCTATTAAAGAAATCCTTAGGGTGAACCGGGGGACCTGCATCTAATCAAACCAAAATACAATTAAAAAAAAATTCATTATAAAACATATTTAAAAAACTAGAATCTTTTTGAAAAAAAAAATAGAAACAAAATAAATAAATACATAAAAATAGAAAAAAATGAAGATAGACAAAATAAGAATAAAAAAAATAAAAACATGAAACAAACATAAACCAAAAAAAAAGAAAAAATGCAAAGATTATAAAAAAGGAATGGAAACAAAGGAAACAAGGAAAGGGAAATACAGTAAAATAATTTTAAAAGAAAAAAAATTTCCAAAAATGAAGAAACCAAATAAAAAGTAAAAAATAAGAAAAAATAAAACTTATAAATATTGAAGAAAAACCCTATTTGAAAAAGAATGAGGTGTGTTTTCTTTCTCCAAACTTCAAACTTGCATCCAAATAAATATATATAAAAAAGTGAAAAAGAAACACTTTATTTTTATTATACAAAATAATAATAATAATAAATAAATAAAAAAGTTAAAAGTTTCTAAAAAAAATTAAAACATGAACCAAGTTTAAAGAAACCGGAGGACTTCACAGTGGCCAAAGGTCATGGGTACCCACTAGTCCATTGTTAATGGAAATCCTCCCAAACTTCATCTGACCATTCTAGATGTTGATTATCCTGAACTTTGTAAGAGTTGATCATTCTAGCTGAGAATTAAGCCAAAATTCATCTAATTTTCTAGATGAAATTATGGACCTAACTTTGTCCTAATCTGATTGTTTGAATGAAAATTATACAAAACCTCCACTAATCATTTCATCTGTGTCACTCATTTTGGGTTAAATGAGTGGGAAGTGAGTGAAATGACTAGTGGAAAGGGGACACGTTTGGTAATAATTTGTACTACTGATTATAGTTTTCCCATTATATTGCTGTTGGTACAATCGCATAAGACATATTGGAGATATATGTAAAGTCAGGAAAAGACAGCACCAGTACCCTGAGTTTGGTCATACGCAGGGTGAGATTTTTTACATTAGCCGGGGGGGGGGGGGGGGGGGGGGGTGTTGAAACTTAGAAAACCATCAATTTTGATAGTTCCTGAGTTTCACCTTGTCTTTCTTTTTTCCAGAGCGCCTCCACTACTACTGCTACATAGATTTTCACTGCTCCTACCTGTACAGCTACTATAATTCCTCTCGAAGCTTGTACATTAAATGCTGAGATTCAGCATTTCGTACTGAGTTTCAGCATTTCATACTGAGATTTAATAAAATTTCCTTCCTTTACGGATACCACTAAAAGATTAGGGGGTGGAAGGAGGCCCAAAAACAGGGTGAAGATATGGTGAACTGGAGGATCTCTCTATTGTGATGATAGCAGGTCAATGGAAAGTAACTGAGATTGGGTGAAATGCTTTGTTGAAGAAAGGGTTTTCACTGGACTGATGCAAACTGTTTTCGAAAATCTGCCAGTAAATGAAAAATAACACATGGATGATTTGTGAGGAATTTTGAATGAACTTGCGTTGGTCCAGCAAAAAGAGATGACAGTTGTCACTTTTTGAATGATTCCTAGGTTGACTCACTTCTAACAGCTCTGCATTTTGGTGAATGCTTGACAGAAGCTGTGGTGTGACTGTGCATAGAGGGCTGGAGTAGAACATGTACTAGAAATTTATTGTTAGAGCAAAATCTGTGATCATATAAGGGCCAAACAGAGAGATGTTCTTAACCCAAACTTAATCGGATCTTTCTAGATTGGAATTATACCTACCTTTCACAGTTAATTAAGTCTATTGATCATCCTGCTATATTAATCGTTGTATGGATTTATAGATTATTGATCTAGTATTCTAGATGTTGGACTAATTACAATGTTGAGTTTGGGATAGTACTAGACATTGATCTAGATTGTTTTTTGCAAGAGATTAGTCTACAGAATAGTACTGGGAGATTGCAGTAATTTTTTTGTTTTAACGAGGGCAACTTTTCAGATACAAACATTCCATTGTGACTCCAGGACCAAAACCCAGAAGATAGCCGTAGTCCCATCCCTCGCCAGTAGTCTTGGAGCCCAGTTCCTCCGAGCGTAACCGTACCTCGTTCAGCGCGAACAGTAAAGAAGCGCCCTGCAAGTTGCCGTACTCGGAGAGTGCGGTCCTCGTTGCTTGCATCTTGTCTTTAGGTAAGTTGAGAGATGCCTCGACTCCGTTCAGTAGTGCGCTGCCTCCGGTGTGCATTGCGAAGAACATCTCATCCCAACTGGGTCCGCCCACTACCTCCCTCACTTCGGTTAGGAATTTCGGCAAGTTCGCCGCGATTACCCCCGCCACGTGCTTGAGTAGATGGGAGTTCAATCCAGCTCTGGTTAGACGCCTAACGATCGCGTGTTCAGTGTTCGGCAAGAACGTCTCTCCGGCCCATTGAATCTCGTACAGGGGGCGTTCGTTTGGCTCGGGATCAGAGCCGACGATGAGAGCTACTCCTCCATCTCCGGTCAGTGCGGCTGCCACCAGCTCGTCGATTTCGTTCTCATTCGGTGCTAGATAACCGAGGATCGTACTTTCGACACAGACCGCCAACACTCTGGCGCCCTTATTGTTCTCTGCCAGGTCCTTGGCGACGCGCATGACGGCAGCACCACCGTTGCAACCACCCATGTACAGCATGACACGTCTAACAGTAGGCTTGAGACCCAAGAGCTTCGAGAGTACCAGATCCGCTCCAGGCATATCTATTGAGCTGGTTGTTCCAAACACCAAGTGGGTTATCTCGGAAACGGGATGGCCCCAAGTCTTGATGGCTTTGAGTGCGGCCTCCTGGCCAAGCTTCGGAATCTCGACCACAGACATGTTGATACGCGTCTCTAAAGAGGGAGCCATGTAAGTACAGATTTCCGGGTTTGCCTTCAAAACCTCCTCAGTGAGAAGCATGTGGCGTTTCCTGATCCCCGTCTTATCACCTACAACACAAAGAACTCGTGTTAAGTTCCGAGAAGTAGGCTCTGGTCCGGCCACTGTAGCTGGTTTTCAACCTACACTAGCTAGCTTGAGGGCCAATTCAGGATCAGCTTCAGCTTGGTTTAAGAGCGCCATTCATTATCGCCATGGCAGCAACAAGTTCGCACGATATATGAACCTTACAGATCGATGCAACAGGAAGATATACTAGTGTGGAACCTGGAATTGCACGAATTCACTGATTCGCAATTCACTCGTCATACGAACTGAATTGATCGTGGTAAAGAATTGACCTTCTGGACTAACAGAAACGCAAAGTCTCGCTGCTCTAACAGATTATGGATGTACTTGGATATGAACTCAGTTGGGCAGACGCATCAGGTGAGAATTGACGCAGACTGCAGCTTGATAAGATTACCAAATTCAGTGATAAAAAAGACGTGAGTCTCCATCCTATAAACCCAAGAACTAAGCAAAGAAACACGTTCCAGCTCAATTAATAATTTCGAGGAAAGTCAGACCCGAGAGGGCAAAGCATGCAGTTTCAGGTGACAAACCGCAAAGAGAGATTAATTAAAAAGACGTACAGAGGAACTTGAACTTGGCCTTGAGCTTCTCCTTGTGGTTGAGGTTGCAGAGGTTGAAAAGATAGTCTGGGTAGGTGTCTTGAAGGTAATACGTGGGTGGGACTGCAATATCCATCGCCAATATCGTTGCTGGCCCTTTGGCCGGCATCTGTAACGATCTCCCGACGTTGCTGCTCAGATGCTGCAGACCATTATGCTCGCCGATGACAGTCGATGTCACCAAATCTCCACTTGGTGCCATGACGCAGCTACAAAACCCAACCGTCTGCTCTTGGAGATGAATGTAGAAACAGATGACTAACTAGGTCGATCTCACAGATGCAGCTGCACTACAATAGCAGAGCTTAGTATACGATCTGGCCTAATCAGAACTCTATTGCAGATGTTGGCACTAGACCCAGGACGTCGCAGCAGTTGTGAAAGGATATCTCTCTGATCTGATCAGCTATGGCGCTCCTGTGCAGTACTGACCCCAGCTCTGAATGCAAGCGATGATTGTGAGATGAACATTACTAGCTGAGGACTATTATATAATACTTCTGAACCTGAATGCTTGCTTCTGGGCTTGGTCGATTTCATGGATTTATTCAAGCCAAGGGTCCACTACCACTTTAGACTACGGCAGGCAGGAAGTCTAAAGCTTACACCTTTTTCGATTGAAGCTTCTAGTATTCAAAAGTTGATAATGATGTATGGGACCCGTGGTTTTTTTTTGGGGGAAATTTCCGTATAACCCCTGGCTTTAATTTTTCGAAAAAAATGAAATGGAATATTCTGCTGTAAATAGCTTTTGCCCAAAACTCAAGGGAAAATTTAGCCAAGTGTATAGAAGGATTCTTATTTTTCAAAAAAACTTCCATATCTGATTTGTTGTCTACTTTGGGTAAGTACTTTTCTAGATGATCCTCACTTTGAGTAAATAAAATTATCACCGCTAGTGACAAGCACAATCCTTTGGGGGAGGGGTGGGGGCGGGGGTTTCTCAAAGAAACTAGAAAGATATACACTGGGAAATTGGAATTGCGCGTTCGAGATCAACGATTGCAGACAGAGTACTAATGTTACCTTATTTTCCCAGTTTACCATTTGATTGATGATTGACTGCTGACATCTCCAATTGCGTACTGCTTTCAGCTAATAACCGAGATGATCTTTAGAAGTGAATTGCTATCGATAGTGTTTTTAGATTTATGCAAAGCAGACAGTTGGCGACTCTGACACCCCACCCTGTACATGGTAGAGGAGTTATAGTCTAGGGGTTTTTTAAAGGTTTTTTGTTGTAGCAAAAGTGTCAATCATCTAGGAAATAATTTAGCCAAATCTGATTACATGTACCAGATATGAAAGTAAAAGAAAAAAAAATAGCATCCTTTTATATTCTTGGCTATGTAGTAGAACTTATTGTAAAAATCTGGTGGCAATTTGAGAAAATAAAAATCGAAATCTGGCGAAATTGAGCCAATCTGTCCTATGGGTTGAAGTCATATTTTTCAGGTCTAAACTTGGCAAAAATATGCCAATGAAAAAACCACTGTTAGCGTCTTAGCCTTTAGCTAATAGGGTAACAAAATCCCCTTAGTAAATAATGTTTTGCTGCGACTTCCACTTGTGGTTTGAATTTTGGACATGTCCCCCTTGGTAAGAGTTCTGTCAGAATGTCAGCCATTGAGCAGCAGCTTAACAATTTGTGTCAAGGCTTATTTGGTTGTAGAAGAGAACGCTCTTTTTGACCGGAATTACACTCAGTACCTTCTTGTTAACTACCAACTTGCTCAGAGGTGCACCCTCTTGAGCCAACAACGGAAAGTGGCTAATGTGTCGTTGCTTTTGCGGAAAGGACTTTCAGCATCTTGTGTAGGACCAAATTTATCACGGTCCACTGTTAATTTAGAATGGGTCCTACATGTAAAGAGCTAGGTGCTGCAAGCCCTTTTTATTTGTTAATTTAGAATGGGTCCTACATGTAAAGAGCTAGGTGCTGCAAGCCCTTTTTATTTGTTAATTTAGAATGGGTCCTACATGTGAAGAGCTAGGTGCTGCAAGCCCTTTTTATTGGGCTACGTTGAGTCATGCCTTTAGGGAAGGAGTACGCATTCACTTTGGGTCTACAACACCCAAACACTAGTAGCTTGCACCTTATGAATTTAAATAAATGACCATTCAAAACAAAGGCATGTAAAATGTTCAGTACGTAAACACAGTTGAAAAGACTAAATATTTTGGATCTAAAGCTTTAGAAATATGTAAAGAGATGTAAATGATTGATATTTCACTCCCATCAAAGATGTATTCCATTAAGATGCATTTCATTATTTTGTTCTTGTGTAATTTTGATTTAGTTGTGTTATAATCTTCCGTTAAAGGAATAATCTCATGGTATGAAGCTAGTGAATTTCACACCTTTATTCCTCAAAGTCTGGCAACACAAGTCCTCTAGTTCTATTTACTTTGCATGCAAATGCAAAGTGCTTTAGCTTTTTTTCTGCTTTCTTTCTTTCTTTTCTAAGACTGACCACTGAAGTACAGGTTTTGTAATCTCTTTAGAGGAAATTGCATGGAAAGGAAAACCCAAAGGACCTCACAAAACCATAAATGTAGAAAAGTGCATGTACCTCACATCCTCCATTAATCCAGTACCACGATTTCTTTTTTATCAAATACCAAGGTGTCTTGGCAGGCTACATACAAACCCATATGCAGTTATTCATGCCAATTTGGAAAGGTGAGGAGTAAGTGGCTGTGGCTACCTTTTATTTTAATTAAGCATATTCTTGCTCCTTAGGAACTTAAGCACTCGAAATAAGGTGACAATCCAAGGTAGCATATCATAAGTGTGTTGGCAAAATATTGTCCCTTCTCGCTCCTTAGGAACTTAAGCACTCAAAATTAGGTGACGATCCAAGGCAAAATATCATAAGTGTGTTGGCAAAACATTGTCCCTTTTCAATCCTTAGGAACTTAAGCACTCAAAAATAGGTGATGATCCAAGGCTGTTATGATAAGTGTGTTAGCAAAACATTGTTCCTATTGAAAGATTGTATGGCGATCAAGTAGATGGAAATGTAAGAAACATGGTGATCATTTTCATTTTGTAGGTGACCAATTGACAATTTTGGTTGTTCAGTATTAGGACACAGAAACAAAATGAAAAAAATTGCAAAAACAAAATAGCAAATGGATTTGGAGGAAGGGGGGGCGGGTGAAGTTAAACCCCGATCCTTAAGGATCTTGCCCATTGCAACCCAACCCAAATCTACACAAGCCACACACATTAAAACCATACATGCATGCCCACATTAATAAGAAGTTACCAATGCATCACAACAAAACCACTTGTACAACACCGACCAACAATGCAACAATAGCACAAATTAAGCAACACACATGCAATGTACAGAAATTTTAAAAAAAGCAATTTGATTCAATGAAAAAAACTGAGGTGGAAATCCAAACCTCCATTAATTTATATAATGCTTAAAAGCCACATACATCAAGTAATAAGTTAAATTGTTGATCAGCAACTGTAATCTTCATGCTAATAGCCATAGCAAATAGCTTGCTACCATACAAGGTACAAGTGCAAAAACCAATAAAACATTTGCATCATGAGTTATTAGTAGAACACATCAAAAATCTAACAATCAAGTACATATCTCACCTTATTATCATTCCAATCTTTCATGGCATCCCCAAAACAAAAACTATCCAAAGTGTAATGATCTTGTGCAAACGTTTTAACAACCAAGTCCAAATGTTTGGTTAGCTAGTTGTGCAACTTGGATTTTAGGAAAGACAAGGTGGAAAAACATCGTTCATTTTTTACATTGCCTAAAATCATAACCATAGACAACTTTATTAATGCAAAATATTTCGACAATCAATGTTACAAAATGATGTTGGATGCTAAAGTAAATTAAAGTTGGGTGATAGGGCTACAGACCAATGGTGGTTTTAGAACAACAACATGGTTGCTTTACATAGTGATTTTAAAGAGGGAAGCTCTAAGATCAATCTTGCTTTCATTAAAAAGGGTTGGGATTTTCACCCAATCAATCACTAAGTTAATGATCTTCTCAAAACAAAATTAAACCTTTAGTAAGGTTAAATGTCCCCAAAATGTTTCCTTAACAAGAAGTTTGAGCCAACACTAAGGATAAATGATTTGCCTATTGCATTCATCAATTCTTAGCTAAGGAACCACCACCTCAATTCCTTGATCAAATATATGGCAACATGTGAACATTGCACCTTTATATCTTCAAAAGCTAATGTTTAATCATCATGTGTAGCTTGAATGAAAACCCAAGTAGGAGGGCACTTCTTATGCAATTGGTATTGCTTGCCCATAAAATAAAAAACCTCAAATTAGATGTTTATTACAAAATCAGTCTACCAAGCAATCAACAATTGGTCATTATTGTTTTCATGTAGGTCCAATAACACTTTGAACTATTATAAATTATATTTTATTTTAGGATTTGAATACAAATTATCATTGCTACAGAATGTGGGTGCAATTCATTAGTCCATGTTCACTAAACCAATGAATTCACTACTTTCCAATTAGTCTTCATTTACTAAGACCAATGTATTCATTCAAAATCTAGTGAAATCATGTGCCATACAAGGACATTTTTTTTTATAGTGTATACAATTCAACACAACACATTTTCACAACATTAACAAAATCACACACAAATGTGTCATTGGCCTACGCAAACTTGATAAACGCATGGACTTACTCCAACAAAAACATGATGCAAGCCAACCCCATCACCACTTCAATGTCACAAATATATTAAAGGTTGGTCAAATTTATTATTGCCATAATATGTAAGTCATCATGCATTTTTACCACAAAATTTTGTATTTGCAAAAAAAAATTTAGTAAGAGACAACATGGAAATCCACATAATCTTTACATTATAGAGGAATTTCAAACCCTTGGTTTCAAGAAATTTGGCAAGAGTTCCACGCACTCCAAATGTCTTTTAAATGAAAATGATAAATATGTGTATGTAGTCTATAGCAACCCTTCAAGCTTACCAACCAAAGGTTGAACAGAAAGAATTTTCATTGTTAGGTTTGTTTAATGTACCATGTAGTGCATTATAGCCACAAAAGGTGTAGCCTTGGATTTAAATTGATTGCAACACTAGTTTGTAGCCCTATGAACATTGTACGGGCTAAGTTTCTTTGGGTATACCATTATGAACGTCACACATTTATTTTCATGGACCCATTGAACTTTGAAAAATCATAACATTTAAATAAATATTTTCATTTTTTTTAATGAATACATTAATTAGGTTCCATAGATTTTGAAATTTCAATAATAACAAGATTATTGTGTATTGTTTATGTTTCTAATCACTACATTTTTTTAAAAATTAATAATGTACTGCTAGTTCTTTTCCTTGAATGTTATTATCAAGAATACAAATTTGAACATACTTTGGGAATTTTCTTGAAAATATTTTTCCTAAGGTAATTTGGAAATCATTTTATTTTCAATTTTTTATTAGGCAATTAATTATGTAAGTATAATTTTGTTATGAATTTCCAAAGTTAAGGTTATCAAAATTTTAAGGGGCCATTTTAATAAAGATTACAATTTTTTAACAATTTATAATTTTTTAATTCCAAATTAAATTTCAAACCATATATTAATGCATCCAATTGATAAACATGAAAAAAAAAACTTATAGTTGTGAAAACATTTAAAGTAAAGGTCCCAAGAAAATGATTTGGTTATTTTTTGTTCCTTAACCATTCCTTGTGTGTCGCAACCCTACTTTGGCCAAGTGTGGGGGTGAAGCCCAACACTTGGCAAAAAGTGGGATTTGGGGTCCTCTGGGACTCCCGAATGTTTAGAGCTCAACAGCAGGACCTAAAACACCTCGCATTGGGATGTTCTTGGTGTCATTGGAAAGGTCTTGAAGCGTAGATATCGAAAATGGCCTCGCATCGGCCATTTGGACATCTGTCGCCCAAGTTATGAGCAAAAGAAGGGCCGGGAGTCAAACTGGCAGTTTGACTCCCGACCACTAGAAGTCGGGAATCGACCTCTTACCGAAGTCCGAATTGGGAGTGCGATACGTCGTTGAAAAAATCTTGACAAGGGCTACAACTTTGGTTCAGACCTCGTCGCGATCCAACTCCGCAGTCGGGAGTTATGGCCGTTCAAAGTTCCGGGAGTCCCGCCGGGACGATTTCGGGACAACTTCGGGACTCCATTTCGGGAGTCCCGGGAATTTGTGCCATTTGGGTGTAGTCCCCACAACGTGGCGCAGAGTATACTATAGGGAGTATGGTGGTGGCATACTCCTGAGCCAAGGATGTGGTGAGTCCAAGTGAGTCCGGGTCCCCGTGGCTTGTCCCAACACCAAAATAGTGCAAATGGATTCTAACCAACCCGTGTTGGTTTGTGATGCAGGTTCGTGTGATCTAAAAGCTTGATCTCTTCCTAGTCTAATCCCGGGGCTCCCAACTCGACCCTCTACCCCTTTTTAGAGTTGGAAGCCGGGAGCGTGCTACCAAGTCTCAATTCCGTAACTTGACTTTGTGAGACCCTCAAGTGGGTCTCACCCCCGTGACTTGGGAGCGCGTCATTGTGGTAGTTTTTAGTGGTATCACCCAAGGATATTTTCCCCACAACTCCATCTTATCCAAAATAAATCAACTTGTTGCCAATCTAATCAAATGTCAAGCCCCCATACTCCATCAAAGACCTCATTATCAATTGAGTTCAGTTATGAACATTACCTCCACCATTCACCCTCTCCAAATTCAATAGTAATGGAATCCTTTTAAAGTTGTCGACAACATAGGCATGAAGATTTCACCAAGGTGAAAGCATCATCAAATAGACACAAAAAGTTGTTCATTCAATCATTTTTTTGCACATAAATGCACAAAAGTAAAGTCAAAATGGTTTTAATCATTATTAAACCATCATGCTATTCAATAGTGGGTTTATAATTTGTTGTATACAAAATTTGAAAAACTTTTGTATAATAGAAGTAAGTTAAAAACATTTTTGAAACATATTAGCCAAAATGTGGTCAAAAATATTTCTACATTAAAAAGCTTGGTATATTTTTACTTTTAGAGTAAAAATTGAATGCACACAAATACATTCCATAGTACTAATATCCAAGAAAGTTAAATGTATATATTACTTTAAGGAAAATTCTATTTTCACACCTTTTTTGGCTAGATTCACACCTTTGTTGCCGGTTCGATTTTAAACAGAATAAATTTGAGTGCATCTGACCACCTCCATGTGTAAATTGTACGCGCAACGTAACAGGAGATGGATTCGCCACGTGGAAAGAGTTGATCGAAGATTTCAGGAACAACTATGAACAGGAAGGAGTGGCCCTCACCATCAAGACAAGCAAGGAGAATCGGGTGATCTTGAAGTGTGATCGAGCTGGGGAGTATGTCAACGTGCTGAACCTAACAGATGAAACTTGCCAAAGGGAGATGCACACCAGGCTAACCGGCTGTGATTTTGAGATCGTCTACTTGTCGGTGAAGGGTGTATGGGCAATTCGTAAGATCTCTGACAATCACAACCACAAGCTAGGTGGCAACTTGGCAGGCCATGCGATGAAGCGCCACTTAAGCAAGTTAGAAAAGGCTAAAGTGCGAGCGCTCGATGGGCAAGGCTTGGCGCCAAAGGACATTATCTGCATTGTTCCTAAGGAGTTTGCAAATAGCCACTCGACGGCCAAGGAAATCTACAACGAGCTTGGGACTCCTCGAGCGGAGGAGTTGCAAGGTCGCGGACCCATTGAAACATTGGTGAAGCTGATCTCCTGCACTGACTACTTCAGCAACAAGGTGCGGCTGGTGGGAGATGCCGTTAACTGCGTGTTCTTTATGCACTAATCATCGGTCAGTATGTGCCAGACGTTCTGCACTATCTTCCTTTCTGACTACACCTATAAGACCAACAAGTTTGGCATGCCTCTGCTGAACGTGGTTGGCATCACTTTGACCTACGCGACGTTCAACGATGGCTTCGCCTTCTTACACACGAAAAACGAGGAGACATACGCTTTGGCTCTGTAGCAGTTTTCAGAGGTGGTGACTCTTAAGGTCCTGTGCACGGACCGAGAACTAGCCCTGATGAATGGAATTGCACAAGTCTTCCCGGGCAGCCACAACATCCTCTGTTGTTGGCACATCGACAAGAACATGCTTGCTAATTGCAAGACACGCTTCTTTGATGTCGAGTGGCAAGAGTTCATGCAGCGATGGAACCTGGTTGTCTCCAGCACGTCGGTCGAACTATTCAATGCGGCCCTTAGTGCTTTTAAGGAGACCTATGCGGCAAGCCATCCAGCTGCGTGGAATTACGTTAACAATACTTGGCTGCCATACAAGGAGAAGTTTGTGGCATGCTTTGTGGACGAGTTTCCCCACTTCGGCAGTGCCAGTGCATCGAGGGTGGAGGAAAACCACCACGTAATCAAATCCTATCTCCGCGTCAGCACTCTCCACCTCTTGACGTTAACAAAACGGTTGGGGCTCATGCTAGCTAATCAACGCGTTGAGTTAAATGTTACGATTGAGAAGCAGAAGCAGCATCTGGCGCATCGTTTCAACCACCACTGTTTCAAAAATATGATCTACAATGTCTCTGGTTTCGCTCAGGGATAGCTACTGGGACAGCTAAAGTTCGCTGAAAAGGGGGGACATGAAGAGCAGCCATGCATTGCGCGGTTCACCAAATCATGGGGTCTGCCCTGTCATCACTACATTTGCGGCTGTCTGGAAATCGAGACTCCGATTCTTATGCAGGACATTCATGAGCAGTGGCTGTTGGACAAAAACCCCTTGGCCCCTCCTAGCGTCACTGCAGCTGCGCCGCCACACGAACCAGTATCTCCAAAAAGTTCATTTGTGCAGAAGATGACGGCTACCCTACAGCAAGTACTCAATAATGAGAATCCTCCAGCAGGCAGTTTGATTGACTGCCTCAATCAGGTCCTAGATACGCCTGATGTTCAAGTTCAAGAGCCCTTGGTCGTGGTTAAGAAACGCGACAGACCTGCAGGATCCAAAAACAAAACAAGCACCACCAGAAACAAGTCTCACTTCGAATATGTGGAAGGACACAAGTGTGGAGTCTGTGGTCAATCAGGGCACAACTCAAGAACCTGCCTGCATAAGTAATTGAGCTGATAAAAGACGCACTCAAATTTATTCTGTTTAAAATTCGACCGGCAAAAAAGGTGTGAATCTAGCCAAAAAACGTGTGAAAATAGAATTTTCCTACTTTAAACCTACTTTCTATGAAACAAATGCTTGGAAAATAGAAAAAAATCTACTTAAATGGACATTAAACATGTCTTTTTTTATTATCATTGGTATAAAGTCAAAGAAAATGCCCGTATTGATCATTGGAATAAATAATATTTTAAAGTCTATTATATGGAGTGTATTTTATGGCTACTTTCCATTTATCCAAACAAGTATCATGGAGTGTTTAATTGATCATGCTTTCACCCACCAAGACTCATTGTCAATTGTGGTAACCATCACAGTTGATAGCAAACTACTTGGCCTTTTGCACAACAGATTTTGTGAATTCAATGACAATTTTATGCATGTTTTCAACCATTTGCCAACCAATGGAATTAAATTAGTGTTTACGCAGAGTGTTCTTCACCTTCAAGATATCAAAAAGCTCCTTCATATTTTCAAAATCTGTCAAAAGGTAGCCAAGTTTCAAGAACTAGAAGATGGCCACAAATTGAATGAACCTACATTTCTTTTCACCAGCTTCACAATGACACAACCCTTCTTTCCATTGAATCCATAGCTTCTTCCAAGGCCTATATTGTCCACTTGCCTTTTTGACTTATAGTTGTGCTCTTGTGTGTCCTGTTATTTTTGGCTTGTGTTTTGTGTAGGCAATGGTGATACATTCTCCTTGTCAATTGGTTGGTCCAACAAACAACTTGTCATATAAAGCACATTGAACATCATGGTTCATTTGAGCCTCCTAGTCCTATCCTCCACTAAATTACAGGTTCATGTCTAGTTCCCACCAAAGGTGTACCCTTATTTTTTATAAAATCAAAACAAGATCACAAAAACTTAATTAGGTTAACATATTTCTTAATTTTGAAACTTTTAAAAATAAATTTTCAAAATTGTTCAAAAATTTCCCGGACTAAATTCTTATTTGTGATTATTGTGTAGGCTATAAATGTAAATTTCAAGTTGCAATTCACATGGGCCCATGGAAGTTTATGAGATCATGTTTTCTAACTCTTATGTTGTTAACTTATGGAGTAGTTATGTATTTAACCACCTAACAATAATAGATGAACTTGTTATATATCTCATTGTAAATTCTCATGGCAATAACACACTCTTAACTTGGTCTTCTTGTTTCACCTCTTTAGTCTCATATAATTTTGGTTTTTGATGTTCGTTTCCACGTTTGATTCTTACAATTTTGCACTAGCTCTAGATAGCTTGATCCTCTCTCTTCACATTTTTTTTCTTTTTTATTTTTTCCTTAACATTTTTGCACTCAGCATTAAAAGCTCTAAAAAACTTTAGAGTTTTTCTTCAACGTATTCTAAAAGCTTAAACATACATGAGAAAAGACCAAAACTTGCAAAATGTGAATGGAATGAATTATTTTAGAATTAAGATTGTGATATTCATTTTTGATAGGAAAGACAAAAAACAGGGTTTTTTTTCCTCTTCCTCTCCTATTTCTAACTTGCCTTGTAAGGTAGGTATCCCAAGTACATACATGTCCATTTATTTTTACCCTTAATTCTTTCAAGGTTAATAAATTGCCCCATCACTAAATAGTTTTGATCCCATATGGGGGGCAAAGTATGTAAGTATGTCCAAGATCACTCCTTTAACCAAACATGTAAAGTCTCATACATACAAATTTGAGGAGATTTTCCCACATCTTTTGTGCATTCTCTGGGTTCCATAGTTCCCATAATTAAACAATGACCTTTTAATAAGAAGAATTGCGTGTAACGGCAATGACCCTCTTCCCCCATGTCACCTCCTCTTTATTTTCATAAGAAAACATTTTTTCTTTACCAAGATAGAGGTATAGCTCACACACATTTCGAAACACAACTACTCCTATACTAGTGGGGTGTTTTTAAAAAAATAAGAGAACAATAATTGTTTTCAATAGCCAACCCCCATTTCTAAACACAACTACTCCAATACTGATGGGGTGCTTTTTAATATAAAAGAATTTATTTATTCGAGATGGATATAGCCAACCCCCACTTCCCAACATGCATGCTCCAGTACTGATGGGGGTCGGTTTCTATAACTAGGCGTTGGGTGATAGGGTTAACTATGAACGTTGGAAGGGTCTGACCCGCTTGGGTCACGCGTTTGGTTATGGGCGTCTCTACCCTAGTTTGGTTTAGGTTCAGGAAATGCGGAAAACATGTGAGGACCTGTTGTCAAGACTATAATTGCATGTCTACTGTAGTACTTGGCAGTTAATTAATTAATTTTGAAATTTTCATTTCAGCAAAGCGAACATTCCTGACGATTCAATATTTTCCTTCACAATTTTTTTTGTTATTTGAAGATATTTTTTAAAGAATTTCAACATGTCTGAAAACAGCATAATTACTGTCAAATCTGTTAAGGTAGTAGGGTATTGATTTTCATGATTTTAGGTGACGCTGAATAATAATGATCTTTCTTGAACTAGGCAGATTCTTCAAGAAAACCAACAAGTTCATTTGTTGTGAACAAGGTTTGGGGTAGAAACTGCGATAGGGGTGTGGCAATTATCATGTGTCGAAAACATCTTTTTGGAATTGATTATCTTACACATCAAACCTTTTAATAATAAATGCAAGAGAGTTTTTTTGTATGAATTATGCTATCAGTGGCAGATTCTGAATTTTTTGTGTAAATGGTTTTCTGCATGGTTGACAAGTTCACAACAAAAGTTTAACACATGGTTGTTACAATTATATTAAGTTTAAATGTGATAATGAATTTTTTTGGACAAGTTTTTTCCATTTTCCAAAAAATATTCCAAAAAAGGATATTCAGACACAAAGTCCCTGAAAAAAATTACCACAAAACATTAAAAAATCTGAAAATTTGCCAAGAATTACAACTGCCTGCAACATGAAAGGGTGCTCAAGATTTTTGGACTCTCATATTTTGAATACAACCAAATTTGGCTGAATGTTCTTATGGATGATCACCACTTGAGCAACATCGCAAAATATTAAAAAATAAAAAATTTAAATGAAGTTGACCCATGGATTTTGTGACACGAGGTAGGTATATCCATTATAGTATGTACAATATACACTGATAATTATTATTCCTTGAAGGCCTTGGAAGAGCATGATGTCCAAGAGCTGTAGTAAAATCAGGCCTAGCATCCTAGAAGTCCCTTACCAAAGAATGTCCAAGAAAGGCTGCATTTGCTAAATGTTGGGGTATTGACAATTATGATTTCTTCTTATACAAATAGAAATAGCCAAGCACAAATCTTGAGGTCTAGAATTTTACCACGACATTGAAGCTCAGCCAACCGCCCTGGGAAGATGTAAAGGTCAGTATGCCAACATAAGGAAGCCACTGCCCACTAGCTGTGCAGTGTTACTCTCTGGGGTGATAGGAGGAAACATGAAATTTCTTGAACTGGAAACTTTCAATCTGCATGTTGGACTTCATTTTGTCTCGTGGTGTTAAACATGGTCAACCTCTAAATGACATGTTTCCCACGCTAGGGCGCGCGCCCCATTAAAGTTTAGAATTTGCCTACCCATGTTGAAAGTCCTGGGCCCAAAAGGGTTGTACCTTTCAGTTAACCAAAAAGAGTGTCATCCCACGATGTTCATTGCTGACAAACCCACCTTTCTTGCTGGGATTTAGAAGATCTCCACATAGGTATCCACTATACTTGGGCCCTACCACTATTTATCACATCCAAATTCAATGTTATGTTTGCCCCTCCCTCACCCATAAACAGTAGATATTGAATAATTTAAAGGCGGTTTTTGCATGCCACGCGTGCACCAATCACTGTGACCAGCGAATGAGTAGCAATCAATGCATTGCACCAAGCACTCTGACCAGCTAACTATTGAAGTAGTTATTTTCTTCTAAATAGTCTTGAAACCCAACGAGCTGGAGGGAATTTGGAAGTTTACATTGGCAAACCAATTTCACACCACTGTGATGCTTTACTTCATCCAAAATGGGCCATTCTAGTCTTGCCCGTGGAGATGCACTTAGTACCCACCCTAACGGGCCGAAAACCTTAATTGACAATAAAATTAGTTTTGGCCACCACCTTAAAGCGAATGGTACATGGGAATAGTGTTTTTTCCAAGAAAAATTTGTTTGTAGCCAAAGTGGTGATCATCTCTATCATCTTTCTATATTTTTGGCTGCATACTGAAGAGCAACTATAAAAATCTGACAATTTTTACTGTTTTTTTCCTCAACTCTGGCGATTGAAAACCTCCAAAATTACAGTTGTTTGCTAGTTTTGCTGTAAATTCGATATGATTCTGTCTTGGGATGGTCCATGTGAGTTGCACTGGCCAAGTGGTTACAGTAGAGCACTCCCAGACAAAGCAATTCAGGAAGTTCTCAGACTCCATATCTTGGGCCAGGGTTTATTTTAAACAGGAGCTTTCCTTTTTTCTTCACAATCCAGCCAAACCAAAGTGTTTGTGCCTGGGTTTGCAAGCACAGAAAGTACTTTCCAACTTTCTTACTTTGTTGAAACATAAATATGCAGTAGCTTGATTTTTAACATCCCTTTAACTTTACCCTATTTTCCTTAATGGAGTCATGGACTTCTCATTAATAGACTTCTTATACCTTGCAGGTTCTAAAAGGTGTCGTAAAAGGTGTGATTGCCCAGAGAACTTTGCCCAAAGGTCCTTGAAAATTTGAAGAAAGAATTGATACTCCAATTTTTGAACCTTTAGATTCAAAAATGTCTAGGAAAAAGTGTCAATGCCCAGAGAACTGTGTCCAAATGTCATGGGAAAATTGGATAAAATCTCATATCCCATTGATCATCCATAGGAATGTAAGTTGTCCTGCAGTCTGAGCAACCGGCCTTCACAATTGCCGAGATGGTTGGCCTGGAAGGCACCCATGTTGCAGTTTTGTTTAAGATTGTCACATAGCCTTGACAAATATATTTCACAGCTTAGTTGGTGTGGTACAGTCCATGAATAATAGGTCAATGTTTGAACAATGAACCAGTGTTGGAAAGCTATAAAAACCAGGGAAAAAGATGCTGGATATGATTTTATAATAATATTTACTAAAATCTGTCAATTCATCACAGCCTCTATTATTCGTAGAACAAACTAGTACTTTGCTCTACTGAATGGGTCGTGAACAACAACAGGCTAGCCTTTCCACAAAGTGCAAGTGGCAAAGGACAGCTGGACCTCCAATACAGGAAAATTGAAGCCCAAGCTTGAAAGTTGACATGAGGACGAAACTAAAAGTGAGAGTATGTCTGTCACCAAGTTGAAAAGGAATGTGTCAACACTTGAAACGTGAAAGTTGAAAAGATTTGATGGCCTTGGTCAAGAGCAGCACACAAGTTGAAAGGCCCCAAGTTTTGAATTCTCCTAAAGAAACCGGGGGTTGGATGGTGTGGGGTCACTGCCCACCAGTGCAGTGGATTCGTCCTATTCTTGTCATCCTTAAGGCCATATCCACATTTGAAGAAAAAAACTTGAAGGAAATGAAAAACTTATGAGGCCTAAAGAGAGCATAATTTGAACTCTCAAGCAAAGAGAACAGTGGAGTCCTCTGATATCCTGAAGTCCCAAAATAGTCCCACCTCCGCCCCCAAGGAGACCATCATTCTAGGGTTTGTCCAAGACAGTGTTTTTTTTCTTGGTGAATTTGTATTTCAGAAATATGAAAATTGAGGTTTTTTCAAGGTTTTTAACCATCGAATTTCGAAATTTATTCAAAAATCTCCTTGTTCTACATCAGGTTCCATTAAGCAGCCAAAACGATTGTAAGGATGTTTAAATGTTTTCATTTTCATAGTTTATAACAAAATTTGGCGAAATTTCTTATGGATAATGGACACTAGGTACTAGATCACCAAATTGTATTAGTGCTATTAGATAACGTGATTTTTATAATAGTTTTTATGACTGAAATCTCAATCAACTTGAACAATGGAAAATAAATAAATTAGTAAAGACTAACCAATAATTTATTTATATATAATTATTTTATTTTATTTTTCATTTAATTGAATTCTAAAATTCTAAAATTCCAAAGGTTAAAAAGTTACATTAACTTTTATATTTTGATTTAAATTCCAAGTATAATTCTATTAAATTTTATTTTAAAAATATGACAATGAAGTCAATCTCATTTTTTAATTATATAACTATAATTCACATACCTTTAATTTATTTTCTTACATTTGTTCAAGTTTCAAATGTACATTTCTTATGTTGTATACTTTTCAATTAATTCTTTTTTTTTTAAAATTCCATCTTCTCAAATTTCATATTTTCATATTTTAGTTGTTGTCCTACATTTGTATTTTTATGTGAATTGTTATAATCAATAAATGAAAACATGAGATTTATAATCTATATTCATTTATTTAAGTATTCAAATTTTAAGATAATTGAATAATATTGTTCATTATTTTAGTATTGTTGCATCTTTTTAAATAACTTTATGATCATAATCAACAATATCAAATTGATTAATTTTAATCATATTAATCACATTAGTCAAGGTGAACAATTCCACATGCATGCCATATATGCCATGTGTTTATTATATTGTATATTTTGACTAAATAGTGTTTTTTTTCCAATCAAAATGGATGCAAATAATGTGAAGGAAAGAAAGTTAAGACAAAAGGGGTAGAGAAGGAAGGGTGACAACAATGACCAAATACTAGCTACTGATGGTAGTTGAAATGAAGTTTCACCATATGTGTTACCCACCTAAAAATGTTCACTTTGCATATTTATGTGAGAATATTCTTTGTAATTAATGTTTTGTGATAATTTTATTCCATCACAAATCATCTCCAAGCTTTCCAAAAAAAATAAAATTCACCATAATGGGACTCTTGCGGACAATGGTAAAAAATGCATTGTTTCAAGAATGGGGAGCCCCAAATGGTGGGACCAAATTATCTGAACCCCCAATCCATTTGGATAAATCATGTGACCCATGTGTTCCACCTAAGTATGAAAGAATTGACACTTCCATGGATGAAGCTTTAGTTTACATTCCTCAAAACTTTCAAACACCTCTTGCAAATAATCTCTTGGGGTCAGGATAAAATTAATGATGTCATCAATGTGACAATTGGCAAAATTAAAACCCACCAACATTTGATCCATGACCCTTTGAAATTTTGCAAAGGTGTTTTTCAAACCAAATGGAAAAAACTTCCATTAGTACAAACAATCATTCCCATGGAGATTGATTCCCTAAAATGTTGTTTTAACCTTGTCACCTTCCCTCAATGGCAATTAATGAAAACTAAATCATAAGTCCAAGATATTGAAAACCTTTGCATGTTTTAAGGTGTCAAAAATCTCATGGCATATTTGTCTAAGTGGGTCCATGTATTCATCAAACAATAATCCCCACACATGTAACACTTAGTCCAGTTGTTGAAAATATCCTTATTGGTTAGCATCACTATTGTTGAAGCATATTCACTACGCTAGATAATTCCACCAAATCATCCCTAGCTAGGTTTCCATCTTAAAATGCAAACAAGAAAAATTCAACAAGGTCAATATGGTTGCTAATGGAAGTCTAACCCTATTGACCATAACCAAAGGTGGTTCATCATCATGATAAACTACACATGAATAGCATCTCAAATCCAATATGTCATCCACCAAGCATGTTGGTGACCTATAGATGAACTAATATGTTTGTTGGATCACTTTTGGTGGTGCTAAGTTAATCCAGAACCACAAAGTCAATGGGTGCGTGAACCAATTGCAACATGCACTCACATTGGTTCATTAATCCAAACCTTAATCTGTTGCCGTTTTTTCCAAAATAGTTCATTGAAAATCTCCCAATGATGGGACATTTTCTATCAAGTATGCACATGGGTGCATTAGTGTCTTTTGAAAATATTGCAAAACTTTAATCAACTCCTAGAAAAGTTGTAATTTGGGGTCTAAATTGTTTTGGCTTGTATTAACCTATGGTATTTCTAAGTAGAACTCCAAATTATGGAACTCTGACAAATATGGGACTAATGCTCTAAAAAATTCAAATAAACATATCCCATTGAATAACCCTATTATGCAATGGGTTCAAACCAAAAGGTCCATTACCAACATCCGCAAGTGTTTGTGGACTCAATGGTGGTGGTAAAATGTATCAAGTTTGATGAATAAAATGATTGGCCAATGCTTGTAACTCAAGCAATGTGCCTCATGGTGGGTTGGGATCTAAAGTGGAAACTTGAATGAATGAATGAATGTTATGTTATAATTTTTGTTTTCAATATCATATGATTGCATGTCATTAAATGGTAAGTGGTGTAGTTCAAGTTTTTTAATTCTTAATTGTATATGTTGAATTTGAATATGGATGTGAAATTTCTAATGCTAATTCATGAACTTTTGATATTTGTGGAAGTTTCAAATCTTGATTCCATTGTTTGATCAAAACTTGAGATTTGATGATAAATTTTACATTACGATTATTAATATTTTCATTTTGTGTTTTTATTTTCATTGTTTCTAAACATTTTGTTTTTTCAGTTACATTAATTTTAATACTTTTGTTACATAATACATATTCAAGTTGTTCATGATTGAGTTTTGTTTGTATATTGTTGTTTTCCTCTTTTATGTTATTGATGTTTTTTCTATGTCTTTTTTTTATCAAATTTAAGTTGTGTTGATTTTACTAATAACTTATAATCTATCTACATCTTTTGTTATGTACATTCATGTAAAATGTTGATATTTTTATTTATTGTTCTTTGCAAATCAATGAAGGTCGGGTACATATTATTTATTGTTATTCCCCAAGACTTAATGAGATTTGATTTAATGTCAAATTGTATGCCATGATGTACATAAAATACAAATTGATTGGGCATAATTTTCAAGGTCATTTTTTTGTGGGGGTGTTCATTATTAAATCTATGACAATAAATGTTGTTGATTTTATTTATCTTATTAAAAAATTCATATGGAAATAAAGAATTAAAATGAGTAGGTTTTGTTGGTAATCAACCCTAAAATTGTGTATGATATATTGTTGATTTGATGATTTTTTGTCAACTGTGAAAGTTTCATAATTGACATCAGTATCATTATCATTTTCATTTTCAACATGTTCATTTATTTCTTGTTCGTTCGCCTATGCTAACAAATTATACCAAGGTAAGTACTTAAGTGAAATTATGATTGGTTATGTGATCTAGTAAATTCAATAATTAATTAATTGTTTTGGTGGATATTATAATGCATCATGAGAACCCTTATCATTATCCTATTGTTTAAATCCCACAAGAAGGACAACTACATTTATTCCTACATATCCATTAACTACACAAACACATCCCACAATAACAAAATATTATGAATTATCAATGTTGATAGTTTCAATCATCCAAAATAAAAATTACAAAATAATTTTACAGTAAAGATAATCATATTCCAACAAAATTAGGGCAAAATCTTTTAGCTAGTATTTCACAAGGCACTTTTAGGCTCACCCAAGTAGTCTAAAACCACAAGAACACCATTTTTAGGGTTTAAAGTTTTACATGTAAAATCCAAAGAAAAAAAACATACACAAACACATGTTGTGCATGAAATGTTTGAAGTTGGGCAACTTAGTTCTTTTGTTGTTGAATTTGTTGTTCATGTTGCAATGCTAGCGGGCAAGTTATGAAGGCATGGATATGGAATCTTGTAATGCCATGCAATTTGATACCTTGATTGTGCTTCTACAAGCTACATTTCATGCATCTTATATATTAAAAAATTCTTGCACATTTGTACAATGCCAATTAAAGGCTAATAACCTTTGTAGTTTACTACACAATCACATTTACATTCAATTTTCCATTTCTTTGAAAGGAATGTATGCAATTGAAAAACCTTCTTCAAAACAAACAAAACCCCTTCCAATAACAATTTGAAACTATTCCTCCCTTGTTGGTTTAAAGCAAGAGCAAGATAGAATTGAATCCATGGTTGTTAGGCCACACAATATATGTGATGCATAAGAAGACTACAATTGTAGCAATATGGTTGTTTACAAAGTTGTGGAATCAAGGAAAGAAATTACTATTCATACCCCCTCCAAGCACTAAAGATGATTCAAACAACTTGAAAGAAGGATCTACCTTTTGGTTTATGATTTTGAGATAAACAAGGTGTTAATTCCTCCTAAAAAATGTATGACTCTCTTCTTGCAATCTTCACAACTTTTCATCAAAATGTTGATTGAATATCATGGCAATAGTGATCATGAAGTTGATAAGAATTCAAATTGTAAAAAAGTACAATAAGATTATGATAATTCATAAAATACATCCTACTAGTGTCCAAATATGGATGTTTGATCATGCCATGGAAAAATAAAAACAGAAAGATGCATAATTGATATACAAAGGACAAAATCCATAAACAATGTCCTCAATTTTTTATAATTTATTATTGTAATATATGCAGTTGTTTGGTTGTGGGCTAGGCAAATCACCCCTCCCCCCTCCTACCCCCTTGTCATTTTTTTCTATTGAGATTATTGAATGGCTTGCAAACACTTGAAATATTAGCTTCTCAACATTATTCACAATCTAAGGATGCTAGTCCACGAGCTTGTGCACATGAATAGGAACATATCTTTTTTAGAATATTCTATCCATGTTTACAAAATATTAGGAAAATATTCATTGACAAATAAGACAAATGTTTTATTGACATGGATGAATATGTGCCATGTGTACATGGATGAATGATATTTATGGATGAAAATGAATGAAAAAAGAATGAACTTTCTTAGAATGTTGCCAATAAACACTATTTTTGCGAAAAAATTAACAAAAAAAGCAGGGTTGAAATAATTTATGTTGGTTTCTTTCAAAACAATTGGACAAATGAAATGTTCAAGTCACAATTTAAAACCATACTTCATGTTTCCTTAATATGAAATATATTCAAGCTTACCAACATTTAAACCATTTGGAATGTTAAATTAATTCCCATAGACCCACCAAGAAGTATGTGCAATTCTAAACAGTAACTATTCACTAGGATGAAAAATTCAAATGGATGAACACAATGTCACAACCCTAAGCAAGGGTTTGCAAAGTTGCAAGCCAAGAAGGAAGCCGGGAGTCACACAACATACTCATGGGAGTGTGAGAAGGTGTGAGGGATTGAACCCTCCCACCCTAAGGGAGTTCCACTTTGGGAGTTGGAATTCCAATGGACTCCCAAATTTTCAGAAGGCGATTGCAAGGGTCAAAACTCAATGGCTTGAAAAGTTCTTTATATCATTGAAAAGCTCTTGGAACTTAGATATCTGAAATGGGCTCGCATTACCCATTTGGAATCTAAAACACAAATTATGGCCAAAAGAAGGGCCAGGAGTTAAATTGGCAGTTTGACTCTCGATCACTAAAAGTCAGGAATCAACCCGATTTCTATGCGTGCAGATGATGTGCGACATACCGTTGAAAAGCTCTCAATGAGGGATAAAATTTTGCTTTAAACCTCATCTTTATCCGAGGTTTGTAGGCAAAGTTATGGTGCCCCAAAGTCGCGGGAATCCCAACCTTGGCGATTTCGAGACTCCCATTTGGGAGTCCCAGGATAAAAAAAGCCATTTGGATGTGGGCCCCGTGGAGAGGTGTAGATTATACTATAAGGGGGAAGGTGGTGGCTCCCCCCAAGTCTGGGCCATGGTGAATCTCGTGTGTTCGTGTTGCCTGTGGCTCATCCTAGCACCAAAAGTGCTCCAACTACGCACTAACCACATTGTGTGGGTTTTGTGCAAGCTCGTGTGAGTGAGTGAAGCTTGTCAACTCTTCCTAGTCCTATCTCGGAGTTCTAGCACGCCCCTCTACCCCTCAAAATGTTGTGAGCTAAGGAGCGTGCCCAATTCTTCCTTCTTCCGTTGTTTTCTACTTGGACTCACATTTGAGTCTTTCAAGGAGTTGAGAGTGCATCACCTACCCCTTGAAATCATATGATCACCATATCGACATATTAATAAACAACATGCACAACCCAATAAACACAAGTGAATATACACCAATCATGTAACATAAAATTTCACTTTCATGATTTTCATCCAAAACTCATGACAAGAATCCAAATTCTCCACATTCGTTGATTGGAATTCTGTCACCTATGAGTAAATAATGAAGAATCACCAATATAATGTTAATGTGCCAAACATTTGACATAAGAACGATGGTTGCACTTTACTTCAAACCTTAGAAACATCTTTTTATTTTTTTTGTCACTAAATGATTCAAAATTTCCCACATGAATATTATTCTTCCCCCAATAATTCATTAACATAGATGATTCATAATTATATTTTTACACGAATTAACATAAACGACTCATAATTCCACTTTTATACAAGTTAGCATAGATGATTCATAATTCTTTTTTTATATGAATTAGATGTGAATTCCTCAAAAGAAATGGGAAAACAATTTCTGACTTATAAAACTTTTGCATGCTTACATATGTATTAAAACCCAAGGCAAGGGTTTGCGAAGGTGCGAGCCGAATGTGAAGCTCAAGAGTCACATTTCATGCTCTTAGGAGTGTGGGAAAGGGCAAAGGAATGAACCTCCACACTCCCATATGAGCTCCCACTTTGAAAGTTGGAGTCTTGATGGACTCTTAAATCTTCAAAGAATGATTTCAGGGGTCAAAACCTATTAGATTAAAAATTTATTTAGATATTTGAAAAGATTTTAAAATTTAAATGTTTCAAATGGGCTCACATTGCCCATTTGAGTACCTAAAACACAATTTATGGCCAAAAAAACAATTGGGAATCAAATTGCCAATTTGATTCCCAAGCACTAAAAGTTAGGAGTCGTGCTGACCTCCTTGTATACAGGTGGCGTGTCACATACCATTGGAAAACTCTCAAGGGCTATAACTTTACTTCAGACCTCATCTCAATTGGAGGTCTACACACAAAATTATGGGTTTCCAAAGTCGCAAAAGTCCCAATTTTGGGAATTTCGGGACTCCCGAGACAAAATGACATTTGAGTGTTGGCCCCATGGCCAAGCATAGAAAATACTATAAGGGGGAAAGTGATGGCTTCCCCCAAGTATGAGCTGTGGTGAATCTATGTTTGCCCGTGGTTCGTCCGTGACCCACTCCCAAGTCCCGGGGCGAACCCACTTGAGGGTTCACCAAAGTGTAGTTGCGAAAAGTTGGGACTCGAAAGGCGCTCCCGGCTTCCAACTCTAGAAAGGGGGTAGAGGGTCGAGTTGGGAGCCCAAGGATTAGACTAGGAAGAAGTATTACTTGATCAAGCTAGATTCTGCATAAAAAACAAACCACCCAAGTGGTTAGATCACTTTCCGGGACACCCTTTGGTGTTGGGACAACCCACGGGCACTTCGGACCACAAGACTCACCACGACCCGAACTCGAGGGATGCCACCACCATCCCCCATATAGTATACTCTGTGACGCTCCGCCACACCCACATCCAAGTCGCTCTTTTTCCCGGGACTCCCAAGTTGGAGTCCCGAAATCCACCCAAGTGTCCCGGTTCTGGACTCCCGGGACTTTGAGAGGTTGTAGCTCCTCGCCCTGACCTTGGATCGCAACGAGGTCTGAACCGAAGTTGTAGCCCTTGTTGAGATCTTTTCAATGACATATCACACTTTCAAATCAGACATCGCGAGCTGGTCGATTCTTGACTTTTAATGGTTGGGAGTCAAATTGTCAGTTTGACTTTCAGCCCTTCTTTTGCCCATAACTTGGGCTACAAATGTCCAAATCGACAATGCGAGGGCATTTTTAATATCTACGTTTCAAGACCTTTTCAATGACGTTAAGAACACCACAAGGCGAGGTGTTTTGCCCCTTGCTGTCGAGCTCTGAACATTCGGGAGTCTCGGAGGACTCCAAATCCCCACTTTTTCCAAGTGTTGGGCTTCACCCCCACACTTGGCCAAAGTAGGGTTGCGACAGTCTGTGCACCAAAGGTGTTCCAATTATGCACTAACGAACTTATTGTTTGTTTTGTACAGGTCTGTGTAAATAATTGATTTGTTTGTCAACCTTCCTAGTCCCATCTCAGAGTTCCAACATGCCTTTCTACCCCCAAAGTGTTACGAGCCAAGAAGCATGCACCAACTCCTCCTTTCACTGTCATCACTTTTGGACTCGCAGTTGAGTCTATCAAGGAGCTTCGGAGTGCATCAATATGCGTAATCTTTCTATCCACAAATTCGATGGTTTAAAAATCATGTTTTTGTGGTGAATTTGCAAAGAAATCCCCCCTCCCCACCAAAACCTTTAAAGCTCAAAAAAGATGTAAAAGTCTTCAACACATGATGGTGACAATGATGGAGCTCAATTCTTCCCATTATCACTTCCTCTTGGTGAAACCCCTATTTTTCTCCTTTTGTTACAACTTTCATTGTTACTATTATTCTTGAAGAAATAATGCAATTAGAACCATGATGGTTAAAATAACAAGGAAATATATCCTCCTTAGCTTCCCCTTCTTGTGTTGTTGACCTTTAAAAATTAGTTAGTTAAAACTCCAAAGCTCCAATGACAATGGTGATGGCAACATTGCTTTTACATCTAGTGTTGTTACTGGATGATGTCAACCCTTAAATGCAATGAAAAAGAGAGGGAGAAAAAAAGACCTAAAAGGGGGGGAAGGGCCCCCTTGTGATAAAAGCAAAGGCCTCTTCCTGAATTAATTTTTTCTCCTTTCCTTCACACAACAAACTCTAGGGTCTAGGCCTAATTTTAGTTCAACTTTGAAAGGAGTTTTTTTGCCAAAATCAAACCAAGAACACCCCCACAACTACAACTCTTGCTTCTTGTAATTTGAAAACAACAAAATTCAAACTTTGCAAAAATTACAAAATTAACATGGCAACATGCCACATTGAATTCTTGTGCTAAACATGAATAAACCAAATGTTAAACAAGATTGAATATAATTGTAACATAACATTAAACTAAACTAAACTTTTGGTGATTCAAAAGATATAACTTACAACAAAAACCAAAACAAGCTTAGAAAATACAAAACAAAAACTAACAAAAATTGCAACAATTGTTTTTACATAACACATAAAAATTACAATAACAAATCATGTGTGTTTTGTTGATTTGAGAGCATACAACTTAACAATATCCATCAACAAAAATATCTTGACCACACTTGGAACTGGTTTGAGATAAAACCCAAATAATTAAGTTGACCCAATTTATCCCTAATTAGTTTGAACCTAAATTAACAAGTTAACACACTTGACAAAGCCCTAGACTACGAAAGTCTAGTTTAGTAAGGCCTAAACTTGACTTAAGCAATGTTAGCTAAATTAATTAAGCTATTTAAACAAAACCCCTAGGCATGGAAATAAGGTGCAAGCATGAAAATTTGAATCTCTCACCTCCCTAACGACGTATAATGCATCACATTACTTACTTACAATGTACTTACCTAACCTACCTTAAACCTAACTATCTAGCCTATTGCCTACCTATTACATATTTATTGTATGTCCTTGAGGTTATTGAAACTCTTTTGGGGAACAAAATAAAAAGGATTTACTTAAATTTCTGATTAAGAAAAAAAGAACCTATTATATGTCTTTTCTTGACAAATTTTGTCCTTTCCTCAACCAAAAAATTGGGAAATTTAAAGGAATTTTCTCTAATTTTTGACTATTTTTGCATTTTTGAGTGGGGGGGGATGGCCAGTTTTTCGATATCAGAGAAGGTTGAAAAAGAAGCCCCGGACCTAATCATTTGTATTTAATCAATTTTTCGGATTACGAATGAAGTGGACGGCGACGGACGTAATCATTTTTCCAATTAGGAAAAAAGTGACCTAATTATTTTTCTAATTAAGAAAGAGATAGATTAGGGTTTTGTACACTAGGGTGTGGAGCTTGTTGACAACAGGAGAGGAAGCGAGAGCGAGAGAGAGAGGAGTAGGAGGCGGAGGGTTTTGGAGAGAAGCTGGAGCGCGGCAGCCATGTCCGCCCTGATGAAGCGACCCAGAGATGAAGACGGCGATGTTGAAAAAGCGGATGGCGATGCCGTAGAATCCAACCATGATTTCGTGGGGCAAAGGAATGGAGACGACAATGGATCCAGTAAGAAACTGAAGCCGGAAGGTGGTGGTGGTGGTCTCATCTCAACAACCAACGGAGGGTTACTGCCCCTCTCCTCTTACGACGATGATGAGGATGAAGAGGATGAAGAGGAGAAGGAGAAAGCGAAAGAGCCAGAGTCACCTCAGTACGAGTACGAGAGCGACGAGGAGCTGGAGAGGTCGTCCCGATTGCCGATTCGTCGCGACATCGAAGTTCGGAAAGATTGCCCTTATCTGGATACCGTGAACCGACAGGTACTGGATTTTGACTTTGAGAAGTTCTGTTCTGTCTCGCTCTCCAACTTGAATGTGTACGCATGCCTGGTTTGTGGAAAGTATTTCCAAGGACGAGGACGTAACTCGCATGCTTATACCCACAGTCTGGAAGCCGGCCACCATGTTTTCATCAACTTGCACTCTGAGAAGGTGTATTGTCTTCCTGATGGATACGAAGTGAATGATCCTTCACTTGACGACATTCGGTATGTGTTGAATCCTCGCTTCACAAGAGCGCAAGTGGAACAACTTGACAAGAACAAACAGTGGGCTCGAGCTTTGGATGGCTCTGACTATCTACCGGGCATGGTAGGTCTAAACAACATCAAAGAGAATGACTTCGTCAATGTCATCATACAATCGCTCATGCGTGTCACCCCTCTCCGGGACTTCTTCCTGATTCCGGAGAATTATAGCACTTGTAAATCCCCTTTGGTTCAACGATTTGGAGAACTTACCAGAAAGATCTGGCATCCAAGAAATTTCAAGGGCCAGGTCAGTCCACATGAGTTTCTGCAGGCTGTAATGGTTGCAAGTAAGAAGAAGTTTCGGATCGGCATGCAATCTGATCCAGTGGAATTCATGTCCTGGCTCCTCAATGCCCTTCATACAGATCTTGGGGGTACAAAGAAAGCCGGCAGTAGCATCATTTTCAAGTGCTTTCAGGGGGAGTTGGAGGTCATGAAAGAGTTTCAAAGAAAAACCCAGACTGCAAAACGGGAGGATGCTAATGCCACAGAGAGTGCTGGAGCAGAAGAAGATGAGAAGATGGATACCAGTTTTGTAGAGAGGGAGGTTAGCCGCATGCCATTCCTTATGCTGGGTCTTGACCTACCTGCTCCCCCACTTTTCAAAGATGTTATGGAGAAGAATATCATACCACAGGTTCCACTTTTCAATATACTGAAGAAGTTTGATGGTGAGATGGTGACAGAAGTGGTCAGGCCCCAATTGGCGCGCATGAGATACCGTGTGATGAGATTACCACAGTACATGATTTTACACATGCGAAGATTCACCAAGAACAACTTCTTTGTAGAGAAGAATCCTACTCTGGTTAACTTCCCTGTAAAGAATTTGGAGCTGAAAGATTATATCCCACTTCCAATAGCAAGAGTTGGTGAGAAACAACAGACCAAGTACGACCTCATTGCAAACCTTGTTCATGATGGTAAACCAGGGGAAGGTTCCTACAGGGTGTTTGTCCAGCGCAGATCTGAAGAGATGTGGTATGAGATGCAGGATCTCCATGTTGCTGAGACCTTGCCACAGATGGTAGCACTTTCAGAGGCTTACATGCAGATCTATGAGAAGCATCAATGATTTGATAGGTACATCTCTTGCTGTGTACTCATAAGCATCAGAGCATTAGACTATAGTTGCTTAGTGTAAGTTGTGTTCTTTGTAGAAATTCAATCAGGCCATAGCCAGGATGACTAGCTACAGGTATTTCCTGACAATTACCAGAGTTCAAGTAGTCTGAAGTATGGTGACATCTTATCTCAATTTTGAGAGCATAGTTGTGACATGTTCACAAACAGCAACACCTATTGGCCCTGGACACAACTGCACCAGTCTCAACACACAAACCTTCCCTGCCCTCCTTACATCCCCTTCTTCATGCACTTAACTTGTTTCCCCAGCTGCTGCTGCTCTGTGCTGAGATTGAACATCTTCAATTAATTTCTTCAATTTTTGGGCCTCTCATGATCACTGAACTGTGAGGCATGAGCTTCATGGCCTCAGGCTCTCAGGTAGCACTTTGAAGAAGCTTACAACCTTTTCTCCCAATTACTCAATTTACCTAGTAACAATCTCTGACTAGAAGTTTCCTCTGATCTTACACTTGGGTTGTTCAACTTCCCAGCCTAACATGTCTGCTGACCATCTATAATACCAGCATTTCATAATGATTCTTGATTTTAGATTCAGGTTGTCTTACTGCATTAGAAATCTTAAGTTAGTGTCAGTGTAATTCTTTGGCTGTTTTTGCATGTGCAATTTAGAAAATGTTTCAAAATAGACAGGTTTCAAATAGTGGTTGCAATAAGGTTTGCTATGTAGGTAAGCCAGCACCCCCTGTCACATTCTATCTGTTTCACCTTTCTAAGTTATGCCTTCTATTCTACTTCTTGTGACCATGGTCACTGTTGGTGAATCCATGGAGACTCCTACTGTAGCTTCAATTAGTCACCACATTAGCCAATGTTTTTCCATGGTATGTATTCTACTGCCAAAATCTTCCACCTCTCTTGGTTTTTTATGATTTTTCATAATTCTATGCCAAACGGACGAGTTTATGTCAAGTGGGAATCTTTCCTGCTCTTCTTCTGGGTGCTTTGTTTTATTTGTTGATCAGTTTGTTGACCATATACGCCCAACTGCAAGAATGTTGTTCTTCAAACCTTGTGAGAGCGTCGCACTCGAAATGTTTTTGTCACAACAGCTATATACTACCTTACATAAGTCAAACAAACTAGACTATCAAGCTTATTACCACGACATCTAAACTAAGAGCATAAATTTGACACTCACTTTCTTGATTAAATAAATTTTTTTTTTTGTGTTAAAAATATCTCAATCTTGACATAGAGCCATAAGTTATTATGAACTTATCTATGAGGAAGGTAACTTATAGTCGACAACTTCCTGTCCTTTGCACATCTAAACCAAGGAAATAAAGGTGTCAGTAAGCTCATTAGCTTCAATTCAGATGTCTGCTCTCAACTTGCATCTTCCAATTTTTCTTTTGAAACTTTGAAACTTGACCATTCCTACAGTCTTTGTTACAATGACGTCAACAATATGTTCCTTGAGGCAATGTGAGACAATTCTACCTCCATAAAGCACCTTTGGAGAAATGTAGTGATAATGCATTTAAGATGTCTTGTCCAAGCACAGTAGACAGCATTACAAGAAATTTTCATCCAACTTTCACAATCACATAAAACCATAAATAAGACTTGTTTTCATCAAGCTCATGTTACCAAAGGGTAAACTCAGCCAAGTGTTTTCTTTTGTTCACTTAGTCAACACCATATATTCCACTTTTGGAAAAATATATAGATTAGTGATTGTTTACTAGGGTTTTAAATAACTAGTGCATTGTTGAGTTGAAACAACAAACTTGAAATAGATTTTCATCCTCTTTGATTAAATGCAGCAGAACAATTTATTTTGTTTGAAATTACCATGCACCTCCAAGTTTATAAGAAAAAGGCAGGTTGTGAATTTTTAAATTAAAGCCAGTCAAGTAACTTAAGCCTTGATTGCATATGGCACAAACACCCTTTTGGCCAATGAAAAGCCCTTTAAATTCATTAGTAGCTCATCTTTATAATCAAGAATCTAGCTTCACTGGCTTTTCCCAATGCTCTAGTCATGATATTGCTACAATAGCTCTTTGGGTAGCTCACACCAAGGTTTACCTTTTTCAAAAAGGTATGACAAGCAATGAGTTTAGTGCCTCTTGTCCAAGGCTTTTGATGCATGCACCCATTCTACCTTCAATTTAAGGCCTTTAGTAGTTAGGGCTTTGCTCCCATCAATTATTTCTTATTTGACATCACCTGCCCAATCTAATCGGTGTACCCTATGAAAGAACACATCAAAATCAAATGTACCTCTCAAATATCGCAATATATGTTGAGATGCATCAAGGTGTACTTATTGTGTGGTTTACTTATGTAACAACTAATGACTTCAACATGAAACACAATGTTTGTTAGATTCAACAATTGTTTAAACATGTTTCACACCCAATGTTTAGGCATTTGTGTTAAAATAAGCTATCATCAAAATAGTCCTTAGGCTTTTGAGATTTAACACCTAGTGATAAGTAATCATGAACTTTTATCAATCAAGAACTTATGCACATAAACACATGAGGGGATTGTTCTGCATTGCAACTTATCTAGTTGCTCTGACATGAACGCCTATTTACACTAGACCTAAAGGTAGTTGTCATTTTCTTCTTTTTTGGAAAAAGTTTATGCCATCACCTTTCCATTGTGTTGCACTTTCTTTAAGCTTTTTACTCGGTGTTGAAGTGATCATGTTGTTACATGAGATGTGCTATTACTTTTCTGACTTGGTTTGTGCATTACCACTTTGAGCTCCTATCTACAATGCCTCTCCAATATGTTGTGTCCATCACATTTTCAACCCGCTATGTGTCTAAACATTGATTGACCATAGAAAAACAACAAAACATTTGTTGGAATACATGAGGTTTCTTGAACTATGAATGTTCATAATATGTAAAAGGGAATGGAATGGGGTTTGAAGTCATTCTATGAGGGTGGTAACTAAAAAGGTGGTGGGATCTAAGCCCTTCATCTTGTATGTACTCTGTAACATTGAATTTAATGATTTTTTTCTGGCCTCTTTATTTGACAATGAATTTAAATACTAAAATTTAAGTTTTAGGCTAGAGTGAAAGTTAACTACCACAAAAGTTGACACCAAGTTAACACCACCTGTCGACTAAGATGCCACATCATCAACAATGCTACATAACAACCTTAAACCCTACCTAATATTCCATATGTGAATGCACCTGAAAAATAAAAAAATCTAACACTATTTTATCATCAATTTAAAATCAAATGTGAATCATGCTTTATGAAGCATCAATAATCATGTGCATTTGCATGGTTAAAATCTTGTTATGTTCTTATCTTGAAGCCATATAGTGTAGGGTAAAGTTCAAGGGAGCAATATTTATTGGAATAAGGGCCCCACAAGGCATGATAATGTGCAAGCCAATATACAATAAAGCTCACCCCCAAGGGCTTTACACAACATACAACCATGTGATTTTAGGAAAAAATCTCATGATACTTGACAAGTACCCATTAGATATTCACAAGGTATCATGGGGAAAAAAAGAATAACATATTTTACAAGATGCAATGCCCATAAAGATAGATAATTATGTTTTCACAAAACCCACCAATTGACATTTTACACACTAAGCAAATCACTCCAAGCAAACCAACACAAGTTTTACATGGAGGGATAACAATTAGTCAATGCAAGTCTATCTAAAAATCCAAGATATACATGTGCTGACACAAATATTCCATTGTTGAATGTGATGAATTCCATTTTTAGATTTAAATAAACCTTGTTTAGATTCAACATCTTAATTCTTTTGACAGTTAATTCTTGAGCCATTAATCTTAAGTTGATGATTACGTATTATGATTATTTTGTCTAACTTGGGACAATTATACCTACGAGCCCATTGCCACCTTTTGCAATATAACAAATGTTGCAACCTACATCCCTTCAATGAAATATGATCTTAAATAATATGTTTTTACTATATCACACATGTAAGGGATAAAACTTTGTTGTGACTAAGGTCTCATTTTTTGTATAGGTCCTAGATGTTGTGGATGGATTCACATTCTTGGAATTGCATGGCACATGTTATTGGGTGGCAAAATTTGAATGCCAAGGGATATTATCTATATTTAAATTAAATATTTGTTTGTTTGGATGTAACCACACACCATAACCCTCCCAAATAGTGGGGTCATTTTGCTCCACTTTTGGTACAATTGGAAACCCCTTAACAGGCTAGTGTGCACATTTGTTGTTTCACATTTTTTGAACCAATGGAAAAAAATTATTTATTTTAAAAATAAGATGATTTTTTCACAATTGGATTTTCTAGAAAATCATATCTTTTAGAGCCTTCAGCTTTGAAAAGGATTTTTTTAAATCTATTTTTACCTTTTCATAGGTTGTGACATCTCTTATCATACAATGAAAATACATATCAACATAACTCATTTTTCTTCCTTTCATGACCTAATTATGTTGAAAATGTTTTTTTAATAAGAACTCTAAAATTAAACCCACTTTGACTAAAACAATATTGGGATGGGTCATTTTACAAGAAATTTAATATATTTGGGTCAATGGCACAAAGGCCCACTAATATATATTAAAAATAGGTTTTTTTTTGTTTGTTTGGATATGAACATGCCATAACTTTCATAAATTTTTGGGGTCCCAACTCCACTCACTAGAAGAAACTTGAAAATAAACAATTACAATTTTAGTTGCAAAAGACAAAATTTTAGTTATATTGGACACATGTGACTACAAACCTTATAATTGCTTTGGACAAGTGACAAAAGACAACCAGTTGCAAAAAAACCCTTGTAGTCACATATTGCTTGTGACTGCAAGGATTCTTCATCCATTGATATATTTCTTAGATATCTTAAACCTCTATTTGATTAAAATATATATCATACTTGATTTTGATTATATTAAGTTGTAATTTTACAAGAAAATTTAATTTACATGTATAATATATAATTAAATAATCATCACATATAATATTTATAAATAGATCATAATTCAAATATATTTAATAAATAATAATAATTTTTATTCTCAATGTCAATAAACAATACAACATACCAATAAACAATTAAATAAAAGTTGAATATTAAACAAATATTGTAATTCCAAAGATGGCACATATGTTTTAATCATCAAAATATTGTAAATGGAAAATTTATTAGCCTTAGCTCCCAAAACAATTATGACTAGTTGCAAAAACAACTAGGTTTTCATCCATCCAAGGATCCATTCACAATATTGGATGAAAAATGTGCATTTTTTTTTCCATCCAAACATGTAATAGTCACAAATTATAGTCGCATTTGCGATTTCAAAACAAATATTGTAATTCCAAAGATGGCACATATGTTTTAATCATCAAAATATTGTAAATGGAAAATTTGTTAGCCTTAGCTCCCAAAACAATTATGACTAGTTGCAAAAACAACTAGGTTTTCATCCATCCAAGGATCCATTCACAATATTGGATGAAAAATGGGCATTTTTTTTTCCATCCAAACATGTAATAGTCACAAATTATAGTCGCATTTGCGATTTCATTCGATTATGTCAACATTATAATCACATATATCACTACACACATTTACAACTAATATGACACATAGGACTAATGTAATTGTAGTTGTAAAAGTAGTTGATTTGGACACTAATCACATCTATAGTCATAACCATATGGTTGGAATGGACAAGATTTATTCTAGTGATTTTTGGTATTTCAAAAAGCCCTCAACAAGGTGATGTGCACATTTAAATTGTTTTGCAATTTTGGGACCAATAGAGCAAACATTATTAAATTTTAAATGTTCTTTTTCTTTGAAAATTAATTAAAATTTTAGCAAGGTTCCATAGGAACTTTGAAGTTAAACCCACTTTTATCATAATAATATTGGGATGGGTGACCTTGTTGGAGGTTTAATATACTTTGCCCAAAAACACAAGGGCCCACTTGTTTACATGCAACTTGTTACATATATTTACACTTCACGATTACCACCCATGTTTTTAAGGGATATTAGTGTGACATGTGCCATTGACCCAATTGTGAAAAAAATATTTTATTAATTTTTTTGTGACAAAAAATACTAAAAATCTCCCTCAAGTTATGTATAATAATTAGAAAATCACCTCTTTTAAATCCTACTTGTTAAAGTTTTTTCAAGAGCAAGCTCCAATTTCCCAAAGGGTAAGAACACAATCATAGGAGCCACCCAAGTGAATGGGCACTTTTTAAAACTACATTTTTGTATGTTTGAAAGATCACAAGGGAAACATAATAGTTTGGATTATCATAATTTTTAAAGAATATTTTCCATTAATTGTAAATTTTGTATGTTCAAAGCTTGAAACATATCAAAAATGATTTTGCATGTTTAAAACACTCAAACCTCGAGAGTGGGCAATCTTTATTTTTTTCATATGTCTTTTTTTCCTATTAAATGTGCACCTTTCCTTTTGAAAATTGGAGAGGATTTTAACATTGATAATTATAAGGACAAAATGACTTGAACTAATGAAAAAAATTAGAAATTAGAAATTGAAAATTAAAAAATAATTATATATATATATATATATATATATAACCAATTTGAGCACATTTGGTTCAAATGTGTTTTTGACCCTAAAAATTATGGATTTTCAAAATCTAGCCTTAACAAAAGTTGTTCATATTTATGTGATAAAGGGCGTGAATGCATAATATATATGATATAAATTTTTTATCTATTTTTATTTTCTTTGGATGAGCGTAATTCAAAGAAAAACCTGATGTGAAAACAAGTTTTCATTTTTAATATGTCCATAATTATCTTGTTGTCAATTGACAATTTTGAATTTTAACTCCTCAAGACAAATGGCTATTGAAAGGGGAAGATACCATTTAAAAAGTTGAAAATACAATGGACATGTACTAAGAATTACCCACCTTGAATTGTAACAACTTCACACATGATCATTCTCAATCATGGTTATTGAGAACATCAAATTCTAAAAACTTTGTCAAATATTTATTTTTATATTTTTTGTACGTTTTGTTTGTGTGATTTTATTAGTTTTGATCATGTTGAGTGTTGATTTTATATTGTTCAAGAAAACATATTCTTGCAATTGGAGGAGGACTGTAAGCACCAACACATCCACTATTGACCTCAATCTCATCTACCACATTAAAAGCAAGAAAAGGTGTTGGAATTCAAGCATGAACACCTAAATTACCAAAAAAACTAACAAAACCTTCACCTCAAAAGAGATGTCAACATCAACATGTTAATTAACTTTATAAAGTATTTGAAACACAATTCCATAACCAATTGTAGGGAACATCTCACTAATGTGGTCATATGCCATTGAATAAATGCTCCATAGTTATGCCATATATTTTGTTGCCTTCTCACCTTTGTGTACCTCCCTAATACCTTTCTACACGTTCCGAGTCCTTTGTTCACTAAATATCATAACTCACCTCATCTATGTCCCATAACTTATAAGCTCAATGCCTTCATACAATTAAATATGTCATAACTTGCACATTCTTGTCAATTACCTAATCCATTGATCATGAACCCAATTACCATGTCTGAAAAATTTGAATGGATGTCATGCATTACCACATTGATGCCCACACCTATAATTGTCCACAAACACACAAGCAAATAACACACAACTACCATTAATAGTGCATTGCATCCAAACACAAAAAGACATATTCACTTGCAACACATAAATATTCAAGCCCAAAAACTTGCAAAACAAAACCACAGAAACTTGTGTGCCAAACCTTGCAACAAAACTTACATAAACATATGACAAAAAATCTATGTCAACACAAAACAAGACTTGGAATCTCAAATCACCATAAGTGATTTGAAACCACAAACACATAGGTATTACACCCAATTCATGAAAAGTTAGGAACCTCATTAACACAATTCCAAACTAATTTACCACTAAACAAAATTAATTAAGCTAACTTAACCATGACATGATTCATTACAATAGAAAATTCATAATAGTTGTCATGTGCTACCACATAAATGCCCACACCTATTAATGTCCACAAGCACATAAACTAAATAACACACAACTACATTTAATATTAATGCATCACATCCAAACCTCGCTTCTATCTGGGGTTTAAATCCCCCTAAATTAAATAACAATGGAGGAAATCCCTTTTGTAAATCCACCAAAATTGAACACTTTGGTTCTAAAGTGGAATGACTAGTAAGGTGAATGCAAATGTGAACCCCCTTGTTAGTCACCTAACTATAATCCCTTCAAATCCTGAATCACATGTGCATCATCATGGAGAAAAAAATAAACTATTCATCCTACTATTTAATTATAAGAAGTCTTCAACTTTATGTCGTGCATTGAAGGGCAAAAACATTTGCTAATTAAAATTTCATTCAAAGGTGGCAACAAACATCATCCCATATGCCAAACACCAATCACACCAACATAGTTGTTGCCCCTAAAGATTGTCCACATAGCATACATCAAAGGTTGGTAAGGACAATAGCCAAATAGGGGTTGATTTGGCCATCGACATTAGAAAGATGACATAGTGTGCAATTCAACACATGGTCTTTCTATCTTTGAACATTTCAACCCCTCAACAACAATAATATGGAAGGCATAGGTACTTTCCGAACACATAAATAACACATCCCATGTAATCACATCCAACATAATCAATGTTGTTTTTTACAAGCATACATAATTTCAACCTAGCTTGAATTTGTAAACATTTATGAATATTGGCATAACATATGTATATTGGTTTTGAACAATTGTCAAAATTAACCATTAACATTACATGTCAAAACAAAGTTGTTCATTCTTCACATGCCTGAAACCACATATTTCAATCATCCAACTTAATTGGTGTCATTACATCATGTTAGATTAAAGTTGATAGCTTGAGTTCATGGCCAAAGAATTAAAAAATGATGAAAGAATGTAAGAAAAGCTTGTTGATTAAATTTATATCCCATTGAAAACCATGGTAATTGTAGGTCCCAATATTTAATATGGCCCTTTTGAAACCCATACTTTCACAAACCTCATTTCACCATCTACACCAATTGTTCAACTAATCTATCTACCTTAGGATGGTTTCATGAAGTTGTGCAATGATCAATTAATGTGTTCTCACACAACTCTTGGAACTCCCCACAAAAATTTGTACCTTGGTTACATGGTGAACACTTTAATTGAAGTGCCAAACCTAGTGAATACCATGTCCAAGAATGCATAAATAACAGCCTCATTGTTATGCTTCAACAATGGCACCAATTTTAACCATTTGATAATTACTCAATCATAACCAAAACAATTGATTATGTATAATTATCAATTTTAATGGGTCAACAAAGTCCAAACTTCATCAATACTAGTAGTTTCAAATTCTACTTTAGAAATTAATTTCTACCTAATTAAAACAATATGCACCCAATTCAATCCTTCATTTCAACACTTAAAATATGTGGTTTCATTTATCCAAAACAATTTTGGTAGATTGTTTTTACATAACTTCATCCTTACCGCTACTCTTCATTCTCCTTAAATTTTATTTTGTTCTTAAAAGCAAAATATGTGGTTAGAATATAGTGAAATATCAAAAAATCAAAACACAATACTTACAAAATAAAATCGATGTTTTCTTCCTAGATTCCAATACTAAATTTACTCAGAATTGAACATATAAAAAATCTATAATCTTAAAAGTAGAAATTAGAACTAAACACATTAAAGATATGTGGTTTCTAATACCAATAGAACTTTGAACTTTATACCCTTAGAAAGTTAGGTTATGATCACACTTGTCACACACATTCAATTATTTTGTAATGATGATGGGATTTAAGATTTAGTTCTTGATTGAAATTAAGGTTGAAAAAGTTGTTACAAACACTTAAAGAAGTTGCTAGATAATAATGATAAATACACAATATGAAGTTCTAGAGTTCTATAAGGTGTGAACAACAAATTTTCATGTTTCAATTTTGATCTCTACATTTTAATTCTATAGATGTTTGATATTTTCAATTTTGAGGAAAGAAAAAAGAATAGCATATTGGTGAATAAACAAATAATAAATGTGAATTCTGAATCTGTTTGGGTTTTTTAAACTATAATAATCGAGCTATGATCACCGATTCAAATTATCAAGAATAATCCAAAATTTGGGAAATAATGAAATAGTAACAACAATGAAATGAATGTGTGAATATAGTCTGAAAATAAATTTGAATTGTTTGGAACAATAGATTGAATGAAAATTAAGTGTATTTGTGTGCATAATTTGTAGTGTTTGTTAGTAGGGAGAGAGTAAATTAGAGTAGATTTGCACCTACCATGTGGTGTCACATGGTGAATGTTTGAAAATATTGTTATTTCCATGTGCACAACATATTTGATTGAAATTTGATATTGAATGTTGATTTGTACCCATTGTGTTGCCTCCATGATTGGTGCATTCATTGGCTCATTTCTCATTGGTTGCACTTGTTCATTTTGCATTTGTGCAAGTTTTGATATGGCTTGATGTATAACCTATTTGAATTGTCTCCTAAAACAACTTCTTATAATTATTCTTGATATTTTTGAAATCAACATGTTTCAAGGTAATTTTTGTATTGATTCTAAAGACAAATCCATCAACTTTGCCCAATAGTAAAAAATAAAATACAACTTCCCTTATAGATAATACATGTATTTTTTTTTCATAAAATGTACATTAACTTTAGTCTATTCCTTAATGTTTGCAAAACAAAAGAAGAACAACAACAACATTATCTTCTATGAAACTTAAACTTGAAATTGCACATAAAATAATGTAAGTTATTTAAAACAAGTGTAATTCAAACCAAAGATTGTAAATGCTAGTGCTTACAATTTTGATCCATTACATGGTCACCAAATGTTAACTAGATTTTTGTTATTTCCTACTTAAGTTCTTTCAATTTTCTGATCTCATATACAAGTTCAGTTTTTATAACAACATGTATATTGAAAGAAGATCAAAAAAATTTGTTTGAAACAAAGCTTTTGGATTGAAATGTGTTCACAAGTTCCAAAGTCACAAAACAATTTGAAAAAAATGTTTTTATTCTCCTTGACCATTCTTTTTTATATATATATTTTTTCAAACTTTAAATAATTTAAAATCAAACCATCTATTCAATAACTAGCTAGTATTAAAATAAATAGTCAAAAAATTCAAAAAGTAAATGCATGTTTCACCAACTACTTATTTTGTTGACTACTTGTTCTACTAACTACTTGACGACTTGTTAGGTATTATCATCAATTCATAGATAAAATTGGGGTAACAATTGGAATTCTCACAAATTTCACAACATTTTTGTTCAAACCCTTTGACAACTCACGAAAATTTTTCATAATAGGGTTGAATGTTGGCAAAGGACCTTGTCCACTAGTAAAAGTATTGGTACCACCACTTCTAGTGCTTGCACTATTAATACCTTATTTCCAATTGCCAAATGTTTTATTAGAAAATGTCATAATCACAATAGGAATTCAATTAGATGTTGGGGCCATAGTCCCTTCAATGATGGAAACATAATAGGGTGATCAATATAGTTACCATTCCTCAATTTGAGCATCATGGGCATACTTGAATTCATGATAATTGTGTATTAATGTTGGAATAAACATTTCCATGTCATGAAGGGTGTGAACAATTGGAGATTGCACATCTTTCACATTTCACACAAATGATCAAACTTTTAGATAAAATTATCTAATTCAATGTGCCAACCACCTTTGAATATAAAGCCTTTTGGTGGTTCATAAATGTCCTCCATATCCCACAATAACACAATGTGGTGACCAAATTTGATGGTGAACCTATCTTTGAGTTTGAGGAATCCCCCCTTCCCCCCCCCCAAATGAAGATGATGGCAATGCGGGTGGTCTAAACTTCACCCCCTACCTAGTAAACCCATTGATAGCCCTCAAAATATCCCTTATTATGGAATCATGTGTCACTTTCATGGTGAACCTTAACCCTAAATTGGGGGTAACCAAATCTTAACCTTAAATTAAGATGTTGAATTTGTGGGTTTAAGCAAACCTTAATCTAAAACAACACTTACAATCTCAAAAATATTTCACAAGGTCAACAAAACTTGAACACATTATGAACACATCAAATGGTAAATTGTGTCCTAAGAACTCATCACATAATGATAAATTATTCATGTGGTACTTAAAACTTACATCCCAAGACGTCATCATGAAATTACAAGCCCAACCAAGCCTAATATTTTCCACAAACAAAATTTAAAAAATAGGTGCAACCCCAAAGAACACAAAATGGGAATTAACTTTTCATACAACACAATCTCCACTATTATAATTTTACTTGAAAATTACAACATGAATCCAAAATCCTCCAGATTCATTGATGGTGCAACATTTCACCACATGTAGGTCACAAGAGAAAGTGTTTATCAACAAAGTGGTCATTTCATTAAAAATTAGTTGGAAATCATGATGCCTCCACACCTTGTAAAAAATCTTGTTTCCAAAAATGATGAAATTTTGCACACATGTAGATTTCCTCTTTGGAAACTCAACAAAATTGACAACATTGCAATTTAATTTTGTATGCGAAAGATATAAAAATTGGAAACAAATTTCCAATTAATTTCAAAAAATTTATTAATTATTATTTTGTTGTTCCATCACAAGGCAAAATTGTTTGAAATCTATTTGATTTTAAAAGTTGAATTGTCCAATGTATGGTTATTAATGAGTGTTCGTACTTAGCCTACCCACACGCTAACCAACCCCCCATGTTCGACTACCAATTTGGATGGAAATGGATGGATGTAATATCAAAAATATGGATGAAAGGTGGCCTTCATGTATAAAAAATCCTTTACAAAATTTAGATATAAAAAATCTGAGATTTAGGGAAAAAACCATACCACATGGTAGGTTCGAATTGGGTGTCAAACTTATCTAATCTGAACATCAAGTTCATAATATTTTTAAAAAATAAAAATAAAAAGGGAAGGTTTGAATGGAGCTCCCCCCACCCCCCCCCCCCCCCCCCTTCTACAACAACTTAGAACCGTTATTGTTATTATTGTTGGCATGCACCCATGATGAAAATGATGATAATGAAGAGGAGGTGAGAAACACCCCGCTCCTCTTGAGCTGATATCAAAGAAAAAATTCAAGGGGCTATGTGGCCCCCCAATGTTGTTGACAGACTCACAAAGAAAAAGGAGGAAAGAAAAAGTGAGAGAAATGGAGAGAAAGAAAAATAGAAAAAAAAGAAAAAAATGAAATGAAAGGGGGGGGGGGCCTTTAATTGGTGGCAAGCCTCCTTTAAAGTTTTTTTTCCTTACAACTCGAACACCTTTGCAACTCCCTCCACACTTTGGGGTACACAAAGGCACCACTGAGGTTCAAGTCCCCAAGGAGTGATATAGCTATTAAACATGAAAAATTAACCACACCAATTGGTGCAAAACAAAACCCAAGCAAAAAGCTCCTAAATATCATAAATAATTTTCCATGCAAAACACAAATTACAAGCCCATGCTTAACACAACAAATCTAAGTGCAACACAAACAACTAGATCACTTTTAATGATTCAAAAAGATGTACTCACTTGCAACACACAAACATGTATGTCAAACCTTATCACAAACTTACATATAAACATACCACAAAAAATTTGTACCAACACAAAACAAATCTTAGAGACTCAAGTTACAAAAAATGATTTGACATCACAAGCACATGGGTTTTATACCAAATCCATGAAAAGTCTAAAATCCCATTCACGTTATCCAAGCTAATCTACCACTAAGCACAATTAATTAGACGAACCTAGTTTAGGCTAAACTAACCATAACATAATTAACTACTTAATAAAAAATTCCTGGCATAGAAGTGAAGCTCCAACTGTCATCTGTTGGCTTATCCTGTAGAAACTAATTCACAATAGTTAAAAGACTAGTGAGATTCTAGAATAATCCGGTTCAACCCGGATGAAAAGGGAGGCTCATCCGAGGGATGAGAACTCCTGTTGTTAATAGACCTACTGGACGAATGATGAGATGAAAGAGTTGATTGCGAGGGGATGAAGATCTTTAACCTGGATGTCCTGCACAATTGTAAAGCCTCTTGAGGACGAGGATCTAGAGCACCACATGCTGATTCACTATATAAGATTGGCTATGCAGCCAGCAAAAAAGGAGCTGCACCCCAGTGACCCAAATTTCTCATGTTTAGTAGAGACCAAAACAATACAAATTCAAGGACAAGAAATCCTTTACGTGAACACCTATAGGTAAATTCAGAGCTGTATTGAACTATCGAAAACTCTTAGTAGAAAACAAAGAGAACTCTGTAACCAAACCCATTAGCAACCTGGCAAATCGTGAAACTTATCGTTCTGTTTGAATCTTCCTCACTGTCTCTCCTCACACAGCCTCAAGATAAAGATGCCCACATACCCTATAATGTCATTGGGTATTATTAGTATGTTTTTGATATAGAAGTTCAATTTATAAAAGCAGACACAATTGCTTCAAACAGAAGTTCACCCAACCTTTCGAAACTGGGCATTGACAACTGTAAGCAACAAAATACCTACCTGGGTAAAAAGCTAGAGAAGCAGCCCATATTGGACTTGATGCAGAATTGGAGCAAAAGCAAGCAGGCACTCATCCATATGTATCAAGTATTTGCCCCAAAAAGTTCAGGCAAGATGTTTTTGGTCTTGGAAAGCATTCACCTCATTCAGCTTATTGATCAATCCATTAATAGAATTCCTGAGCTCAAATTTGTGTGGTGAGTTTGTGCAGATCTGATATTGTCCATCCTTGATGAGCATGTACAGTTGCAAATGTTTTTGTGCAATTTTTCTATTCTGTCAGAAATGCATGTAAAGACATGCACTGAAAATCTTAGTGTAGTTTGAGGGCATGTTACAGGCTGAAATTTATCCTCCACAAAGGGCAGGCATTATGTTCTTTGAAATGCCCGTTTGCATTTTTTTTCCCGGTGATAACCAGCAGCACGTATTTAGGCTCAGTAAAGCCCTCGGCCTCACAATCGCCTGCCCACAGTCTCTAGCTTTACCCTACAAATACTGGACATGAATACAAAATACCTACACAAGTATTTTCTTTTTCTCCGTCCCCATTTCTTTTTCACACGTCTTCTTTTTGGGTAGGGTTGATGACTAGGAAGGTTCGTAGGTAGCACAAGGTCTAGAAAGTACAGCTACAAGGTATGGCGCGGCCTACGACCTTAGTTAGCAAGGCTGGGTTGCGTGGTGGTCGAGCGGTATACCTCCGTCTCTCTCCTCTCGCCGGCTCCTCCTGCGCCCTGCTCTCTTCTTTTTGCGCTACTTCGCCCTTGCATCCCTTCTGCAAGATAAGGGCGCTCTTTGATACCTACCTTCTTCACGAGGCTGGACTAATAAGCAACGCGGAGAGATGCAGGATTCCTTCTTTACGCCGTCCCAAGCAGGCGGGAGATGGGTAGATGGCCGGAGCGATGGAGAAGTCGAGGAGAAGGTGGAGCAGCAGGTGCGGAAGCTGGAACTGGAAGCGTATGCAGCCGTAGTGCGGGCATTCGGAGCGCAATCGGAGGTACTCACGTGGGCCAAGGAACGGCTGATGTCGGATCTGCGTAAGGAGCTGCGGGTAACGGAGGAGCAGCACCGGCTGATTGTTTGCGAGGTAGATGACGCGCTTCGGGAGTATCGTCCTAGTAGCAGGATTCTGACCAGTTCCGCAGTCGCCGACGGAAATCTAAACGGTTCACAGTCGCGGAAGAAGCAGAAGACCGAGCCTTTAGAGAGTACTTTTGTGGAATCAGCAGGACCGGGTGGCGGGATGCAAAGCGCGTCAAAGCGTGGTGCCGGAGCTCAAAGAGTCAAGAAATCTGCAACCCCCAAGCCCGTCGCTCAGCCTGGGGTAGGGTTTGACGTTCCAGTAGATAATTGGTTAGGGCGCAGGGTGAAGACACGATGGCCGGAGGACAGATGCTTTTATGAGGCTGTCATCACTCGATACGATCGCGAGAGGGGCATGCACGCACTGGTGTACGACATGGACACTCCAGACGAGACTTGGGAGTGGGTAAACCTCAAGGATATGAACAAGAATGACTTGCTATGGGTGGATGCGCCTAGGGTGCCATTGGCTGGCAAGAGAGTCCCACCGGAGGAAGGAGCAGGGATGGGCAGAGACAGTGTGTCCCAGGGCATGAAGTGGCAGGAGACCGCAGGTGGGGTTCTATCAGCCCTTCTGGGTAAGCAAAAGAATGGTCAAAGAGGTCAGCAAGCCATATCTAGCCCGCAGCAACAAGCTAGACCTTGGGCCAGCAGTGCGCCACATCTTGACATTGCTGTCGCTTCAAGGAAAGGATCTAACAGCGTCGTGATTCCGGATTTTGCTCCTTTCATGAAGGAGGCTGATGCACTTGACCAAGAGGAGAGCATGGAGAAATTGGAGCACATCAAGAAAATGGCAAGTGAGCATGAGGTGATCCTTCGCAGAGCTTTGGCAGATGTTGGTGAGTCTGAGGATGATAGTGATAACTAATTCTTTTTTGACATTGGATTAAGGTGTTTTGGCCCCTAAATACAGTGGCAGAATTTCTTAAGGCAAGTCCAGCCAGTGCAAAGTCTTATGTTTTACAAGTAACTCAGAGGGCTTCCCTCCCAGTCCATTTTAGGTTTGTCAACAATCTGGGGTGGATGAACAAACTCTGGTCTTTTTCCACAAATCCTTTCACATTTCTTTTTCAATGTGCTTGGTTTTTGTTGCAGAGGACCGCTTTGCATTGTATAACAGAATCCCAAATTACAGGCACACAACTCTAATTCATCTCTTTACTGCTGGCAAGTTTGCAGGACTCTTTTTATGTTTTGTTGTGGCACAAGTTGACTGGGTTTCAAGAGTCCATGAACTGTACACTATTAGGAGACTTCCAAACCAGCCAGATGAGTACATCATCATATCTTCTGGATGTGTTACTGATTGTTTCATTGCAAATTAAGGAGAAGTGCATATTGCAGACAGAGTGGTGAAATCTGAAAAACCTAATTAGTTGTATGATTTGTTCACAACCACAAGAGTCTACTGAATCTCCATACACCTTGTTGATGGATATGGGATAGTGTTACTGTGACAAATAGGTTTCAAGTCATCTTGATCCTTTTACTCTCCATGAATGGATTTGTAGTAAGCAGTCAAGCATAGGATATTGGTTGAAGGGTGACTCCTAGCGGGATTGTCTTGCAACTTGTGTAGTCCAGAGATGCGTCAGATGTTGTGGAAGTATACTGGTTTTTGCTGTGGACCATCATGAGCTGTGTAAGGAGTTGAGCACTGCAGATCTTTCTCTGAACTTGTGGTCGAGAAAAGACATTACTCATTTGTGTCTCCAAAGATAGATGTGCTCCTTTCTCTTGTTATTGTGGTGGAAACCTCTCTTCCAGGATATTACTAACAGTTAACATTCATGGTGTCTAGTGGTAATAGTGCTCGCATTAATGCCAATATTGCTCATTTGAACACACCTTTTGCTTCTCTCACCTTCCTAGGCAGTGAAACCCTATTCAGTCTTCTCCTGGTGATATGTTCTGCTGTCTCTTGTAACATCAACTCTTGCTGACTGTTGATTGCACCGCTTTCCAACTCCAATCTTTGGGAGTGAGACGATTCTTATGATTCCATGCTAACAACCACATTTGGAGAACAGGTGAGCTTTGACAATAGTCATGTTAGAGACTTCCAATCTGGCACATGGTTCATGAAGATATTGGTGGAGCATTTGTTTATTTGCAGCTTCAAACTTAAAGCTCTGCTGGAGGGCAACCTAGAATTGTGGATATTCATAGAACTGAACCCTATGAGAGCTAGTGCTTAGTTGCTTAATTCACAAGTTGTGTCGTTTCTCATTCTGCACTTTCTTTGGCAAGCTTTCTGAGCAGGTCTGGAGCACCATTTTCACATGAGTATTTTAACTTGACATTAACTCAGATCAACTTAACCTTGCTTTGAAAAGATGGGGACAAGATGAAGAAACAACAGAAACAGACAAGAGCATTACAAGTGCACAGTCGGTCATTTGAAGAGTTACTGCTAATTCCATATCCGTCATTGTTACACAAGTTTGTAGTCCCATTAATGTCCCTCCAAAGGATACTTCTACATACTAGGAGAACATGTTAATTCATGTGATGCTACTCCCCAATATTGTAAACACTCTAAAGCTAGGCACATCATGTTGCTCATATTTACATGAACCCTCACACCAATTTCTCAGACCATTCCACCCTAAGAAGCCAATTCAGGCATTGTCACTCCTAGTTGCCTGCTCCAGTGGTGAAAAAATGAACTCAGAAGATCTAACTTGACCACAAATGCACAGATAGTACCTTGATTCTAAAGTCATGCTTGCAAAGTTTCTATGCTGTCATATCCAGTGGACTGAACAATGGAAAGGAGACCCTAACCATTAGAGAGCAACACAGAGATTCCATGAAAGTGCCATGGGAAACCCAATCAAAGTAGTAACAATGCTGGCAACTGAGATGGATTGCTTGCTCAAATTGTTAGCAGCCTTCCCTTGAATGGTATACAGACCTGGTTCCCAACAGATGGCATGAAGTACTCTGAGGAAAGAAGGCTGAAAAACCATGGGTCCTATTCCTATCCACAGCTTTGAGAAGAATGCTCCAGTCTATTTGGAAGGAACATGTCAAGAACAAATGGACATCAATGGCACAAAGAAATTGCTGCCCAGTGTCATAAAGCTGGAAAGGGAAGATCAGGCTCCCACTTCATGAGTGTGGAAGTAGGTTTCAAAAGCAGCAGTGGTTACTGGCCCACTGTCATACCGAACCCAAACTTATAGTCCTTCTTCCAATGGTCAATCTGCCAGTGGTCAACAGTGCAATACTGAAGCTGATGAGCTCATGTCTCCAAACCAGGTAAAAATCAAAATGCAAAAGCAATTCTATTGTTTGGCATGTAAAAAAGGTGAGAGGATCCCTGTCTGAAGATATCCCAGTGATCTGTTTGGGTTTAAGTTGCATGCATCAAAGGTGATTTCATTTGACCTACTAGAGAAGGAGGTTGTAGAATCTATCAGGAAATTTCAAAACTCTTGTTTGCAGAAATGACTGGAATGAAGACAGCATAAGCTGGGGAAGGGTAAACAAAGATGTAGAACTGACCTCTGCAGAGAGCAAAAAATTGACACCAACATTCAGCCTTTCTTCCAGGTAGGCTGCAATGCACCCATTTGTATCTAACCTTCCTCTCAATCGGCACTGCCAAATGGTAGAAGCCTCACAATCAGCCAAAAACCTCAACAAATTGATGTGATTCTACTTACAATTTTTATCAGCTGTGGTTTGCTGTAGGCACTGTCAAAAAGAGTGTGGGCTTCTAGGTAGCATGTACAATAATAAAATTGCCTCACTCAACTGCACATTAGGAGCCCTAGAATGCACAGAAGGACTGAAGGCCCTGACATTTAGTTGGCTAAACATCACTCATCAATGCACAAGGTAACAAGAGAAAAGTTACCTGTTGAAGCAGATAGTCATAACCTAAACTGGTCACTACCTCCTTGGTTTTCCAGTTGTATACAAAATCCGAAGCTAATGATACCTGTTATGCCACAATGAACACAACCCATTCTATGAAAAAAACTCAGAACATGTTCGTTAATGTGCCAACTCAGTTTGTTTAGGACTAGTCTCCAGATTCATATTTTGGTAGATACTGCTTTATTGCTCAATGGATTCAGAGAATGCTATTTGGAAGCTCAAAAGCAGTACTGAAATGTGAGAAGCACTACCTTGTCGGAAACTTTGTGCACATATGTCATGCCTATGGTGCCTCCACTTTTAAACTGTGCTGTTGCTACCTACAACAACCTCTGACCTGATCAGTCCACAAACTAAAAATGTATCTGGCCTTCACAATATGAACCTGCAGGTTGTGAAATTTAGCTGATCAAATATATAACATAATCTGCAGCCAAAACTGATGGTATCCCCTTCATTCATCCTCTGTTTTTTATTTGCAAAATCATGTACTGATAGGGTTTTTTTTTTATCTTCTCTTCAAATCATCTACACTGCTGAATTTGGTGGAACAGGGATCTTGACACTTGCCATAGCTCATTCTGCCTTCCTTGATTTGACATTTTAAGGCTTGTGCAGAACCCAACATAACATTCTCTAGAAACTTAACATGTGCTGGAGGCCCCCTGCAGCACATAATAAATCCTGTGTGCAGAATATTCTACCCACACAAAACTCTCTTGCTGAAAATAGTTCATAGTAAGAGACTGTGAGAGAACAAGTAATAATGTATTTCTGGCATGCATACCACTTTCTCAGTGTTGTAGCGAGCAGCAAAGCCAATTCCTGACTTCCGATGATGGCCCAACCAATACCCTTCACCTCCAAGAGCCAAATTGTTGGTCACACTCTGTGTCATCAACCTTTCTCTCTATGTGAGTGTCCTCCCATCCACAACTCAGGGTATTGTTGCTCAGGTTCAGTAGGAAAACAACAACACCCCGATTTCAATTTTGTTGGTCTCTAGAGTTGATAGACATTCAACATCCCAGTTCCCACATCACCAAAAAGTATGTTCCCACAGTGGAAAACTGAGTAAACATGGATGGGTAAACTCCTTTTACAGTCCAAAAGGTTTCATATCTTTCACTCTGGACCATCAAGGATTAAGACTCACTACTGTCAAGTACAAATTGCATCACCCAACAGACCATGACACCCAAAATGAAAAGAGATGTGAGGCTTACAAACCTGCATGTAGTTCACTCCGTAGAAAGCATTGTTTCCCATTTGCAATTGGGCCCAATAATCATTTCCCTGCTCACCTCCACATTAACCATAACCAGAAGAATCATTTCCTGGGATTCTTAATTAGTCCATGAATTATACATAAGAAGAACAGGAAGGCTAGTATGACATGACCAGAAGAAGGTGCCTAATAAGGACCTAGATTGCAAGCCCTGCAACAAGATCTATTACAAAGATGAGACAATCTGGTCCCATAGTTCATAAATGTGTGGAAGATGCAGTAGAGAGGGCAGATGACCTTCAGCTTCTCTGGGCAGGATGCATGATTTGCAGACATCAAGAAATGACAAAAAGCTATTTGTTTGTATCACATACTCATCAGATAGAGAGAAGAGTGGAGAGTGAAGAGACACTACTTGTTTATATGAAACAGAGTTGGAGAAAGGAATGAGCAGAAAGACATACCCTGTAATCAAAGTGGAACATGCCAAGTGAAAAATGAGGCTCATTTGTGATCTGCCCCATATCCATCATAACCCCCAACCCTGAAGATCAGAAACCCTAACAAGAGGAGACAAGAGAGTGTATCATGAGGAGGGCTACCTACCCTTCAACCAAAATAGAACTATTAAAGAAATGAGGCCTGCTTGTGAGCTACACTATTGTTGCCACCATCATGAACCCCTTGAAGAAAGTAAAAACCATGAAAGATCATGTATAAAGTGACTGCGAAGACTACAAGGGTCAAAGAGGGTAATGATATGCAGGTTGGCAAGAACACTGTATAGGGTGGCTGTCTGTCACGGAGGGAGAATGTAAAGGGGAACATTGATGCCTACAAATACTGAAACACACCTGGGCATTGATTTTGAAAGAGAATCGGTCATTGACATCATACTTTATTCGAGCACTCATGCGCCCATCAGTTAAGATACGTCCAATCAACATAACCATTTGCGTCTTGCCCTGAGCATTGCACAGCACTATGTTATACAACAGTGATCACATTTCTAACATTTGTGGAAGGTGATGTGTGCCAGGTGAGAAGCTCAGGAATATGAGGCAGCTAATAGAGTGAAGTGAGGAGGAGACAGTTAGGACCCTCACCAATGGGTCCATAAGGTTTGCACCAAACTCATAATGGGAAACAGGTACTTTGATATTTGACTGTGTTGGATGCGGCACAGAGCCCATAAATATACTGCACCCACCACAGACCCTTTTTTCTTGTCAGTTCCTGCTTTCTGATCAAACTTCTACCACTCCACAAGATAATTGTTTTCTTATGTTGTAGTTCTTTCAATCCCTCGACAAACTCCACAGATCTTGTCGGCAGAGGGGAGGGGGAATTTGCATGTATTGAAGGAATTAAGCTGTGTTGCCTTTTTTTGCATTTCTTTGTTGGGTCATTTCCCTGCTTTGAGAATGTGGGAAGAGGGGTGCATGAAATCAAGAATTGAGAGCTTTGGGTATGTGAGGAAGGAGAGAGAGAGAGCGAGAGAGAGAGCATCCTGACCTATGGCTGAGAGAAAACTTTTGGTTGAGAGGCTTTGTGAAATCAAACCGCAGGCCTTCAAAGAGTTCTGGCTTGAGCGACACTACAATTCAGAAATACCCAAACCAGGGTTGTCAAGAGACCGTCAGTTACCTAGAGCTTGATCTTCTACCTGTTTGGTTTTGCCCAATCAGCTAATGATGCATTCTTTGCCCTACTACTACTAAATCGAATTTCAAATATGCAGAGAAGAGACATTGTAGAAGAGAAGGATATGTGTGTAAATTTTGTAGTTGTAGCAACTTACTGATAGCTTCCCGCGTGATATCTTCGTATTTGGTTGGGCATGGCAGGTTGTACCAGTCCTCTGTCTCAGTCCCTCTTTTGTCATCATGAGAGGAAGAGGAGGAGGAGGAGGATGCATAGCTCACAGCTCCTCCCATTTTTGGTATTCGGTCGTCTCCGAAAGCAAGCTTTTCAGCCAAGAAGGAGCCAAGGCGTCCCGATGCCACTTTGATCAATTCCTTTCTTACGTCAAGTTCTCCAGTTTCGTTTACTTACGAGTCGTCGATTCTCCATACGGTCGTCGTGGTCGTGAGGTACAACGAATTACAGGTTCTATGACAGCAGCGCGCGAATAATAAAAGCAAACACTGCAGCAACTCCCGCCCTGAAACCCAAATCCCCACCATTCTTCTGTCTTTCAATGCCCGCCAACTTCAGCCATCCGTCTGCTCTCTAATCCTCCTGAATCAGGTCCCCAGCGTCCCTCCATAACCCACCTTGTCGACCTTCAGATCTCTCTCTCTCTCTCTCTCTCTCTCTCTCTCTCTCTCTCTCTCTCTCTCTCGTTTCTTCCGAGAATTCCTGTGAGGAAAAAAAAAAACACGCAGAATCTTCCAACTCCCTAAGCCCGAATTCTTCTTGCTAATCGAGAACCGCAACTGTCTGTCGACTACTACAAGCGAGAGGCTCTACAGACTCTAAAAACTCCATCCAACACGCGTCTCCAAAATCCACGCCAAAATGGATCAGAAATTCAAAACTCCGCAGCAATGCAGCGACCTTAACCCAAGTAACAGTACAGCACGACATGAATGTATGTTTGTTAAACCCCAACAACATTCTGCTGCAACTCTTGGTTCACAATCTTCCTCCTCCTCCTCCTTCTCTTGCTAACGCTCCTGGGAACAGCAGCAGCAGGAGCAAACACCACCACGACCAACGCCATAATGTGCATGCACGAATGCAGCAGCAGAGTTGCAACAAAAAAAACACACACACAAACCCACCCAACTAACCCAAAAGAAACAAAATAAAAGTTGGTATGATCGAGATTGATTAGATGAAGATGATTATTGCCAAGGGGAAGAACAAACAAGCAAACGACAGTCCGGAATTCGAAGAGATGGCACACAAATTGCGGAGATGGCAAAGAAGACGAAGAAGAGAGACGGTGAGATTCAGAAAAAGAGAGGAGGGGACGGGGCATGTTTGGTAACTGAAGCGGTTTTCATTTGTTTTCCCCCTTCTTTTACGAGGTACCCATCATGATCCTTGGCAGTGGTGTGTTTTTTCTTTTGGTGGAGAATTTTCAAACGCTAGGATTTTTTTTTGTAAGAGGTAGCTCCAAGGCCTTAGCTCCAAGGCATTAAGGGCTCTGTGCAAGGCCGGAACTGAGTATGGGCCCACTTCTGGTAATGCCCTCAACCAAGGGCCTTAATGCTACCAAATGAGGAGGCCTGAACCAAGAGCACTTCTGGGAATGCCCTCAACCAAGGGCCTTACTGTACTAAGCACAATGCTAACAAATGAGGAGGCTGGAACTGAGCATGGCCCCACTTCTGGTAATGCCCTCAACTGAGGGGCCTTACTGGACGTAAAGCACAATGCTAACAAATGAGAAGGCACTAAAAAATGGGAGATACCTCCCAAAAATCAAAACGCCCCACAAAGAAACGGAAGGTACTGATGTTGACTAAATGCCAGATTTTGAATTAGGAGGTGCCCTCCAATTACAATGACGAATTTTCCAGAGTTAGCTTTATGGCCTTGTGAAAGGCCCTAAGGAATCTGGCCATAGGATTTTAATAAAATCAACAAAAAAGCAACTATGTATGCTAGAGATTAAAGCCCTACAAAAAATGCACTAAGGAATCTGGCCATTAGATTTTGATAAAATTGCAAAAAATGGGATGGGCCAGTATTCTTGGGGTGAACTGTCACATGGCTTGACTGAGTTGCAAGAGGATGTCATTGCTGACAACATTGAGAGCTTGGATCTAGAGATCATCAACAGTATACAAACAAGATTCTGTGTGCTGGATGTTGTAGTAGGATCAGATTTTATGAACATTACTAAGTTAATGCAATATGGAGCAAACCTAAACAAAATTGGGGACGACCTGAAGCAAATAGGAGGAGCAAGAGCAAGTTGCACTTACATGTGATCTTTTTCACACCTCAAGATGTGTAGAAGCCCTTCATCAAGTCTGTTTTTATGTTCAAATTTCAATTTGTAGAGGTGAGAGTTGTGTTGCTTGTTTGCTTTTGGTCTTTGAACCCAACATTTGTGAAAGAAGCCTTAGATCAAGTCCAGATCTATTCTGATGTGTCTTTGTTTGCACTTAGATATGGTACCTTTCAAACATCTTCCAAAGTTCAAGTTCCATCTTTTTTTTCTATGTCTGCACTACATGAGTCTTCTTCAACCAATGCAAACGGGAGCAACATTGACTGTGCATCCATGCCTATGTCAAATGCCAAAGTGTCGCTTAAAAATGGTATGTTGCCCAAAAGTGTATCAATGCCTCTATCTGATGTAGATCTCTTTTAAAAGAGAACCAAAAACTTATGACAAAAATGGCACTCAATCCTAACGTCATTGATGAAAGAAAATCTTACAAAAGTCAATGTCAAATGTATGAACCAAATAAAAGAAAATGAAATGTGAATGAGAGTTGAATTGGGTTTTCTAGGATCTTTGGGATGCAAGATTTTGTTGGTCATAACTTGTATATGGAGCGGATGGATGGGACAATGAAAATGATGAAATGTAAGGTGTCTTTTATTGGTATCCAGAGCCAAAATTGTGAAACATTCTAAGTTGAAAAAGTGCAGTGTCACAAGATTTATCTTTGTTGTTGGTCAACTTTATGTGTGTCCTAGAAATGCACATGAAAGAAATGAGAAGTTGTTTACAATTCGACATTGCAATAGTGTCAATGTGAAACCCCATGGTTCCTTCCTTCTCATCCACATTGGGTTATTCCATACAAATGAATCTAACATCTCAAATCATGCATGTGCTCACATCTAAAAATGCATGAGACTTAGAAAAATTCAAAGATATTGATAAGGCTATTTTTATAAATGTGGCAACTTTTTAAATTGGGTTATATATAATTTGGGTCATCTTTTCAAAAAGAAAAATTGTTGATGTTGTGCATTTTTTTTTGCCAAGGGGCCAAAAGTTGCCACATTAAAACTTTGCTCCAACTTATTGTTGATTTATAGATTCAAAAATTTAGATTGAATTTTTTTAATAATAAATATATAACTAGCAATTACAAACATTTACAAAATACGTAGACATTGAAACTATATATGTAATATATCCACACACATGATGAAAATGGTAGCAGAAGTGGGTTGAACTTATTTCATCATTAAGTGAATTAAGTGTTTTAAAAAAACCCTGTGGTGAATAGTGAATACATCCACTGAAATAAGATCCTTAATTAATTAAGGTAATAAAATTACACCCACAATTCTTAGTAGTGTATGAGATCTCGGTACAGTACACAGACTGGATAAAACACAAGTGGATGCCCATCCAGATCCTGATTGAGATCCCATACGACATCTCGTTACATCGGGACGTGGACGAAGGAGGAGGAAAGCGCTAAGAGGATAGGACTCGGAGAGTGTTGTGCTGCAGCAGGCAGCAGCAACCTTAGAGTGGCAGTAGCGATGGCTTCGTGCAAGCTCTGGCATTGTCCTTCCTTTTCTCCTCTCCGTTCGCTCTCCCCGTCTTGTCATACCTCGCAGAAGCAGCTCCTGCAGTCTCCGAGATGCGGAATTCGAAGTACCCATCAAGTGAATCTTAGCATTTCCTGTCACGGAGATGCGGAGAACGGGAGGAATGGGGCAGTAGCACAGAGAGAAGATCACGACGAGGAGGAGGAGGATGGGAAGAGAGGGATAAAGAGCTCTGTGGGGGGAGTGCATTTCGGGAGGAGAGAAGCTTTCGCGGGGTTTGTCGTAGCTGGCATGTTGGTGGGAAGTCCAGGAAGAGCAGGGGCTTACACACAGGTGGAAGTGGGTACTTATCTACCGCCAGCGGAAGACAACACCCAGTATGTCCAATTCAAAGCTTCCACCAAAGACACTCCTGCTCTTCGTGCTGGTGAGTTCCTCCTCTGTTTTTATCACTTCAATTGAACCTCAATCACCCAAGAAAAACGATATGTACAAAAGGAATGCTAGGACCCATTGGAACAGGCGTTTTTATCCCCCCAGAATACAGATCACTCAATTCTCTGAGCAATTCTGGAAATTGGAATATATTCTAGTACTGAGCAGACACTTGAACAGAATTTCCATTGACGTCAACTCGGAGTTCACAAGCTCCTAAATAGAATCAAGTTATCAGACCAACTTTCAGTTTACACTCTTCTGATTCTGATTTTTGGAGTTTTCTTAGGTCAATCTCTTTTTCCAAAATTTTTGTGTGCACCAACTCGGAATCAATTTTCTGGAAGGGACAAAGCATGCCTGTTTTCCTTGTCTCTTTCCAATAAGAAAAAAATTCCAGGGTCAAGATTTCCAGAGAAACAGATTGAAATTAAGTTCCTGTATATTCTTAATGTCTGCAAGGTTTTTCCTACATACAAACCCTAATCCATTAAGTGAATTTAGGGATTGTAGTGCAGTCCTGAGCCAGGAGGTGTAGCCAGAGGACTGTTTTTATTTTTTAAAGATCAAGATTCCTGGTCTAATCTTTACTCAAATTGGAGCATTGCTGTGTGCAGTAATGGAAATTGCTGTCACTAAGATGACCTGTGGGAACTTTGTTGCAATCAGACTACTGCTTGATGTTGATGTGAAAGTCCATGCACAAATTCAGTGACAGACATCTCTTTCTTTTGAGATGCTTTGGATCCTGAGTCTCTTTTGAGTATGTATGAGCAGATTTGCTTGGTTGACCTTACAGTGTATTCTTCCAATCTTGAATCATTTTTGCCAAATTGATTGGTTGTCTCATGAATGGAAACTTCATTATTGCTGAAATTCAGGTTGTACAATTGTTGCAATCCAGAAGTCCAGCACAATGTGTACATGAAATGTACTGACACAGGTGAACATTTTTGAGCAGGGAATGTTCAACCATATGAATTTATATTGCCACCTACATGGAAGCAAGTGCGAATAGCAAACATTTTGTCAGGAAACTATTGCCAGCCCAAGTGTGCTGAACCATGGGTCGAGGTCAAGTTTGAAAATCCAAAGCAAGGGACAGTGCAAGTGGTGGCATCACCAATGGTTCGTCTCACTAACAAGCTTAACGCAACAATTGAGGAAATTGGGAACCCTGAAAAACTCATTGCTGCTTTGGGTCCCTTTGTCACTGGCAACAGCTATGACCCAGATGAGGTTCTAGAAACTTCTGTTCAGCACCGTGGCAACCAAACAGTAAGCACTCTTCTCTTCTTTGTTTTGTTGCAGTAATTAGTCTTACGAGTCCACAGGTATATACATAAGTGAAATTGTACATTGTATCTTTTGTTTAGTGGACTTGATAGCATGATGATTATCTTATCCTGGATGAGAATCCTAGACTAAACCAATGTTGAGTCATATGATTGAGTATTCTGCACTATCCCAGAGACCAGCACTTGTATGATCTGCACCTGGTGTAATATGGTCAGGCTAGGTACCATAGTTTCCAATTAGACCATATAACTGCCACCATGTATTTTCCTCTTTATTATGCCGATAAGCCACCCACCTAGTTCCATTTGAGGAGATTGCACAAACATGAATCACTCAACAAATTGCACAAAAGAGTCACTCTTGACAAACATGCTAATTTTTTATTATTGCAGACAAAATGCTGCCATGTGGGTGTGTAAATTGGTCTGTTTTGAAGGAGGATGTTTGGATCATGCTAATTGTCTGACCCTCCCTTTTTGAGTTGTTGTGCAGTACTACACTTATCAACTGCAAACACCATTTGCACGGACTGGGACACACAATTTGGCAATAGCAACAGCAAAGGGGAGTGTAGTGCTTCTGTGTGTTGTGAGTGCCAATGATTCACAGTGGGCATCTTCTGAACCCCTTCTGAAGGAAATTTTGAACTCTTTTACTGCATAAAATTTACCATCAGCACTGACCATGTTGTGAATGTCATATTTTGAGGAAATCTTTCCACCAAATCTAGGTGGTAACCTATCACTAAGAACTCACCCTTACAGTTAGGCTATCACATGTAGTTTCCACTGTCTTGAACACAAAAAACAGTCTGTTTCAGAAACATGTACATCTGGTTCTGAGTGGCTACTTCATGAAGAAACTCTGGAAGCCTTTTGTTAACTGGAGTATCGCTGGCTTTGGATCTACCTTGCCTTCCAACTGTAGTGGGGATTGACTAGCAGGTTGCTTTGTCCAAATCATAAATACACTGTTCCAAATGATCAAATTATGCATTATTGGTGATTACGCTAGTTGACCAGGTTGAGGCAATCACCACAGCAGCTCTGTACTAGAAGATAATGAAGTAACTTGCAATAGCTCCCAAGCCTGATGTAACGAGACAATGAATAGCATATTGATTGTTGTTCCAGAACACCAGATGTCATCACTTTATAAAAATTATCCATTGATTGTTAGAAGCCATCTATACACAACTTAAGATCCTCACAGTGCTTTGGACAAAAATCTTCTCTATCTTGAAAAATCTGTAAGACCAATATTATACCCATGGCCCAGCACTGTGCAGTCACAACATCATGTAAATGTCGCCAAACTCCCAAATAGGTAGTGTTTTGAAAGAGAAAGTCTTGTCTCTTTTTCTTCCTTTGAAAGTTTTGGTGGCATGTGGTGGTCCGTATTAGCTCCTCTTGTTGTTCCTTGGTTCTTGACAACTTGGGTGCACTTTCATAAAAACAAAGTAGCTTAAGTGCTTATCTAGAAAGACAAATTGAAAGTGCACCAAAAACATTTGACCACCACTCTTACTTGGTGATAATAAGACATACAAGAGTCGAGTATGAACTAAGTCACTTCAACAAATGAGGTCCAAAGTTCAAAACAATCTGAATGGTCTAAACTTGTTTTGTTAGTGGACATAGGCTTGAAGTGCCAAATTGCAAGCATATCAATCAGAGCACCACATGGCATCAACTTCCACTAGGTTTGAAAGGCCAAAATGCAAGCTTATCAATTAGATCAATTGATTCGGAATTATTGGCCAATGATTTTACAAATTGACTTGATGAGAAAGCAAGAAAAATTCAATTCAATTTGCCTTCTTTCAAGATGATAGATTTAGAATTTTTTTCCTGGCAAAATTTCACCAATGTTCCACCCAGCAAGTTGCCCTGCGATACCTGTTGCATTAAAAAAAATTCAGTTACTGAGCTCGTCAGGATCTTAGTCATTGAAGTTAGGGTTTGTCGCACTTTGGATGCGAGAGGGGAGCAGCTCGTCACTGGAGCCTCCTCCTCCCATTTTCAATTTGCTCAGAGTGTAGATAAATAGCCATTGCTTCTTTGCATACATTCCCTTGCCATGTCTCGCCAAAGCTAGATTTCAAAAACTGACTGGGTATCATGATTGCTGGGTAAGAACCAGTGATTCTGGATCTAGGTACTTAGATTCCACCCGGACTTGGGTTCACTTTTGGAAATCGGGTAGAACCAGAACTGAGAGATTTCATCGAGGTTTTGGAGCTAGGGTTGAACTGACCTTGGGTTCTAGAAGGTTTTTTTATATAGAACTTGATCTATGGTTTGGTTCCAAGTTGTGATCGTAACCAGAACTTGAGTTTTTTTATAAAAAATAAATTCTAATTCTAATTCCAAAATAGAGATTTAGGGTGAATTTTTAGGGTTTAGGGGGGTTTTTTTGGTGGTGTGTGCGTGTGTTTTTTTAACCATTTTTTTTCACCTATGTGTGAATAAAGAAAGCCATTTGTAGGCCCACAAATGTACAATATCATTTTTTTTCATGTGAATAAAAAAAATCACTTGTGAAGCCACATATATCATTGCATACAATATCAACTTTTTTTCATTTATATGAATTTAAAAACTCACTTGTAAGTTCACAAGTGTGTAATATCATTTTCTTTTTTTTTCTTATGTGAGTTGAGAGAAACCTTTGCAATCTTTTAGAAACATTTAGAATAGATTAGAGTTTATAAATAGGATAATTTAAAAATAAATTTGACATTTTCAAACCTTTGTAATAGCAAAAAAATTGGAATAAAACTTTTATTTTTGTCTCATCATGTTTTTAGTTTTGGATTTTGTAATATGACATGTAGTTTGAAGTTTGCTGATGACAAAAAGGTTCATTTTTTTATTGGATTGAAATATTTCAATCATTTGTAAAAGTAATTCAGCAAATAAAAAATTGGGTATTTCCAAAATTTTGCATATTGTAACTAGAATCATCAGTTATGGAACCGAAACCCAAAACTAATTCAATTTTAAATTAAGTTTCGAAGTTTTTATTATTTGGGTTGTTTTACACATTGGGACAACAACCAAAGCTTATTTGGAACCAGGGTTATGGACATGGAGGCCATAATTAGTCCAATTTGAAATTAGGTTTAGGAACCAAAACCAAAACCAAACTAAAAAGAAGAAAACCAGAACCAGGTTGCAAATCCTTACAAATCCTTTAATCAAACCGAAATCAAATTGGGACCAGTCCCTTGAATTTTTAAGGAATTGAAACCAATATTCCTCCTCCAACCTAAGAACTGGTCTACAGTAGTTCAATTCCTGCCTGGGCCTTGTTTATAAGTTTGAAGGTGTTGTTTACTACATTTTAAAATATAGATACCATCACTTGAAAATTGTTGCATTGTCACATATTTTGAACATGTTTGCCAATTCTCCTAAATGGATGCAGAATGGATTGCCAATTTTTTTTAAAGAGAGAAAACCATGTAATCCATTTCACATTCATCCCAGATTTTTATATCATCATTTTATGCTACCCAATTTTTTTCTTGGATGCCAAAATCCCAGCTCAAAATAATGCAAGGTGACAACTGACCTATGAAAAAATCACACTAGTTCCCAACAGAGCCTCCTCCACCCAACACATGAAGCCAATATGCAGACACCCAGAAATTGGAAAAAAGAAAAACCTTGGGTAGATTTATGCAATTTGGGGCTCCTATATTTACAGATTTTGTAAGAGACAAAGCATTGTTGTCATCCTTCACTTCAGTACAAATCCCCCCAGTAGTTTCACAGAATTTTTACTGATCATTTCCTTCAACTAGTTGCAAAATCACCCTTTTCCCCTTCTATTGGATCTGTGAATTTTGTCATCCCAGGTTTGCTGAGGTTGGATCCATGTAGTTGCATTGATCTAATCCAAATGCAAACACAGCAATGGCATTACAAATGAAGCAGCAGCAACCACTTCAGATATCCTGAGTTAGAAATCCTCTACAGAAGGCAAACAGTTGCAACAACACTTCACAAGAAAACACAGCTGCACTAAGATAAGAAATGACTATCACAAACTAAACGGTTGGAGCATTCACAGCTTCCTCCAATAAATCACCCCCTTTACAGGAAAGCTTAGCAACAGTGCAAAATCCAAGGATTACTCAAAGGGTTTCAAGGTGGATACAATAGCCATGTGTAGTTAACAGTATAGTATGGGGACTTCCAAAAAGTGGGAAAGAAGGGTAAAAGAAATGAGGGGTCAATGCCTGACCCCAAATGGTGGGTATGTGCTTTGTAGTGGCATCACTTGTCTATAAGACTAGTTTGCCCCAATCCTATCTCCAGTAAGCTTGGTACCTCTATGTCAGTCTATTGACAACGATAACCCCAAATGGGTTCCTCACCTGCTCAGCATGTGGTAGCAGAAAATGTCATGCTTGACTCTAAATATCAGTAGTGCATTCTGCTCCACACCAAAAGTACTGTTCCCCTTCTTGGCACAGCTGTGGATGGGAGGGATGAGAGTGGTGAGTGTTTTGAATACCTGTTTACTTTGTTATCTTTCTTTCAATTACTTGATTTTTGTGCATATTGGTGGTGATTAGGACTTTCTACCAAAGTTGTCGTGGGCTTGCCCAGGACCACTGTAAGGCATCCCTTAGCTGTGTCACGGGAACCTGCTGCTGCTGGTGGCCTAATCTAGCAGCTTGCCCACATGCTGGGCACTCCTCATTGCCAACCTGCATCACCTACACCTACCACTCTCTTTACTTCCATACAACATATCCACACAAAAGAAGATACAAAAGAATACCTGCATATTCTGTCTGGAAAGAAGCAGAATAGAGATGTGGCAGTACCTTCAAAACACACTGAACGCAAAACGCATGGCTACATTCCAGTTGTACAGTATCCCCTACATATTCTGACATCATGACAACACATGAATCCACCATCAATGTCTCTTCCAATGCACACATACCAGATTTAAAAATGGTGGAAAAGCAGCTGTATCCATCAGTAAGGACTAACATACCCTTGCAGACACAACAGGTCTGAGCGAGGTCAGCAGCTTTGGCTGCTTTAGTAGCTCCCACCTGTCCACTCTGCAAGCTCAGATTATTCATATTTTCTGACAGTGTCAACAGCTTCCTTGTTCCAAGTGGATTTATGAATGCGCTTTCTGGCAAAGTCTGTCCATTCCCACTGAATGTACCAACCAACCAATGACCCAGCCCCACCCACACAAAATCTGTGTTCAGTACATGACCCACTCATTGCAGGTGTTGTTCTGCAGAGGTCAAAGTCATAGGAAAATGACAATCCTCAAAACATGTTACTAATTTTAGTGCATAATTAGCATCTTGTCATCTCAATAGTTCACAATAAGGCAAGTAAAGAACAAAACCTTGACTGCTTCCCAATGAAGGCTTCAGCAGCTGTTTCATGTTCGTCAACTACTGGTTCATTGCTGTCAAGAACATCAAGCAAATACTCAAATGACTTGTTTGAGTGGAACTGAGATAATCCTGTCGCACCAATAGCACAGCCAACACAAAACCCACACCAATATCATCAGCCACAAACCTTCAGTTTTCTAGACCCAACAGCAAGTTTTCCACAAAACTGAGAAAGCAGCCAGCCAATGCAACCCAACCCCAACTAACAAGAGTTTCTTAAATGTGATGGTCTGATCCTGAAGTACTGTCTGGCTTTTCAACTTGAGTTTATCTTAATAACTTCCAAAAGTCTTGAGAAGCTGGAGGACATTGCATGCTCTTAGTGTAAGCTTGGTACCTTCTCCTGACAAAGAAAGCTCATTAGCAGGAAACCCAGCAGTAACCAATGATTGATTCTGAGCAGCAACCATAGCCATAGAAGCCTCTGCTTCTGCACGACGCTGCTGTGCACTGGCCATATGTAGCTCCATCAAACATCTATGCTCCAGTTCCAGTGCTTGCTCTTCCTCCATTTGCCTTGAAAAGGCCTCATCTTCTTCATATAACTTCGGCACTGCACCCACCCAAAAAATTTCCTTAACCTTGTCTATCACACACAAGGTGGCACCCATGCAAACAATGGTAAAAATGTCTTTCTGGAAACAGCAATAAGGCAAAAATCTGGGGTCCCGTATGCAGCAAATGGGTTGCTCTCAATACTAACAACCATATTCAAATTACAGCATAACAACCCATGCCAATCCTTGAATGCACTTTGAAGATTTTCACTTACAAGATTGGTAGTCATACTCTTTGCCATCAATACTATGGTTCTGTACATATCGAGTATGGTCTCCCCTGTCAGTATATTTTCTGCAACCATCAACCTATTTACAGTTAACTGCCAAACCCTTGCATGAGAAAAGGTTCCATCACAAAGCTAGATGTTGGGTAACTAGGCAGAAGAAAAGGAGGAAACAAGGAAGAAAGATGGCAAAAGCAGCAAGTGTATAAAAATAAAAATTGGAGATGATGCATAAGGGATAGAAAAACCATAGCAGACAAGCAATCAACAAGAAAAAGGAAATAGATAGTGCGAGTAGTCAAAATTTGTCACATGGAATCCATCAGTTTACTCTAAAATTCACCTGTCACCATGCTTGCCTTTCTCTCGGTAAGGCTTCACAAGGACTCGTGCCCCACAGATGTAGTGAGGATTTCCTTCTGTCAAAATTGCTATCACTGTCTCTGAGTATACAAAGGTCACAAAACCAAACATTCGCTTCTGTTGATATGGGATCCGTACATCTTGAACTGGTCCATATGCCCTGTTCAACAACCAACAATCATCACATTAGTTCCAGCCTCTGGAGATGCCAGTTTGGAGCTGGAGTTACAAGTGGAAATGCTAGATAGACAGACAATGGGAGCTGGAATGACACCTGAAATGAGATGTCACATCCTCTTCTGTAAAAGTGGATTCAGCTGGGAAAGTGAGGTAGATCTGGCGTGATGATGGATTCACCCCGCTCACATGATCTCCACGGTGGTCGGCATGATGAAAAGCAGCGAAGCGATGTGCATCCTCCGCCAGCACAACTGCATGCTGACCATGAGGCCTGTTTAAACACCCAGCAGTGTGCTTGTTTCTGAGTAAACCACTGCCCACACCCCACTGTAAGAAGGCTACCCTGCATTGCTGCTGTCTTCTTCAGCTCATCCCACCACTATTGGATTTTCTTCAACTAAACCAGCCCCTCGAACCCCCTCTCCCCACATTCCAAAACCACCAACTCACATGTGTATAGATCTGCACTCTCCTGTTGCCCCTGTAACAGGACAAAGGCTTGCAATACTAGAGTGCTGCTTTGCTCAACAGGTTACCTACACCTTCTTCTTCCTTGCATGAAAACCTCGCACATATCCTGAGCTTTGTACGTGCAGGGTAGCCCCCTTACAGATGAGACTATATCATGACATCATTTGTCTGCAGAGAACAACAGTGTGTGCACTGCTGCTCACAAGCTGTCTGACCTCGATGCTGAAGCTCAAATACTGGAGCATCATCAAATCCTGCCTGCCTAACAGGTATCATGGAGTATCACAGTACATCCTCATCATAGCTGCCAGCTTGTAGAGTCCCCCCCCCCCCTCTACATCACCCGTTGCATAATGATAGCACCAACAAACCATGTGCTACATCAAAAGAATGGGAGGACCCAGAAATGGCTGCTTCATTTGCAGAAAAAGGTGCTAAAAATTTCCCAATAACAACAATGAGGTACATACATACCTGTCAATTAGAGTGACGGTGTTTTTCAATCGAGCAAGAAGCTTTGTGAGACTGTATCCTGCCTTGCCATGACGCTGGCTCTCAGTCAGGTAACCTTCTGCTTGAAGATTCTTGCTGAATCGTTCATAATACAGCTGTGGGAGTGATGCTATGGAGACAGGGGCTCGCCTTCCCCTCAATAGCTCCTGCAACTCCATCTCCAATCTTTCTAAAGATCTCGGAGCCAATCCATCATGATCATCCTGCATGATGCGCAACTCCCCCACCCCGCGAATATGCCCATTGCTTGAAACCGGACTTGAGCCGGAGTTTTCTCTCTGCATGGCAACTCCTCCATGCAAGAACCGGCAGTTGCTGCCATGCTTGCAGTATCCTCTTGCAAAATACAGACACGGCTTCCAGGCCAAGCCTAGCCCAACATCAGAGGATGACAAAGAAGAGGTGTCCTGCACGATGGGGGAAGCTCGGCTGCTGCTTGATCTTGGATGGAGATTAAGCTCCTTGCTACTGTTGAGAAAGCTAGCATATGTGTCTGAGTAGAGAGGATTGGCAGATGGGTGTGCAAACAAACCCTGCTGCTGTGCCATCACATCTGACCAAAGGGAGAGGTTGTCATGCATGAGAGGCAGCTGATGATCATGCAGGAAAAGTTGTTGCTCATGGCCATGCTGTTGCAGAGCAGTAAGATTTAGCTGCTCATGCAAGCTCGGAGACTGCAGCTCATTCGCATAGTTGCTGCCATGTTCTGGAATGTAAAGAGGAGCTGGACGGGACCGCAAGCATCCTTCTAATCCAAGCTCCACCTTTGCCTTGTTCACCATGGCCTCCAAGAGAGCATTAGACCCCATTGACATGTGCAACATCTCTTGCTCCCCATGCTCCTGCAACAGCAGATGCAACATGATCTTGCTCCCATTCTCAGGCTCAAGGGTCTGAACCCTGGCATACACATTTCGTGTAGCTTCATAAGGATCCATTGCACCACGGCCTCCCAGAGTAGATCTGCCATCACCCATCATCCCCTTCACATTGTGAGTTTGACTCTGTCGGTGTGTATGTGTCCCCCACCTCTTCCCCACCCATCAGTACTCCACCACAAGATGGCAACACACACAAACAGCATTCAGCTTTACACCAAAGAGTCTAGATACCTCTGCAGCTGCAGCAGAGGAGGTTATTCCTGTTTTGGATCGACTTCCAAGATGAACAACAACAATGCAGTACATGGGAGTTGGCAACAAGCTGAAGGCCGGAGACTCAAATGGGTTGAGCTGCAGCAAGATCGATGCAGCGAGCTGCTGGCTCTGGCAGTACGTAGTTGTGTCGACAGATCTGTTATACAAGAACAAGCTGAAAAGCTCATGAGCAGCTGCTGTTGCTGCAGGAAGTATCCAATGTGGCCGCCGCAGCAAGCACACTTGAATCCTCTCAAGAACCAAACCCTGCAGAAAACACCAGAGAAGAACCTGCCACCAGTGTCTCTTACGGAGAAGTCATTCCCCGGATGCAGAGGCTCTGTCTTCCGTCCTCGACTCCATAGAGAGTCGAGGCGCCCGGCTCCTCACCAAAGCTTCCACAAGCTCAAATGCTTCAAAAACCTGCCAGCTGCGACGACCAATCGTCTTCTACCTCCGCTATTTGCAAGTAACACTGCAACCCCCGCGCATTCTAGCGCAATCGACTAAGGCCAAGACAAAGCGTGAGGCCGAGGCGCCGATACTGCTGTTTCCATCCCGGCACACATCTCCACCGGCCGGCGCTCACTTTCTTCGATCGGATTCCTCTGCAAAATATAGAAGAATCAGAAATCAAAATTCCCACAATGAAGACGTCCGGTGCGAGAACATCACGAGGCAAAAAAAACTGATGAGACCAGAACTGCTAAGGTAGCTGATTACCGTCTAAGGAAGCCAGCCAGCTGGGAGGGAGTTGCTGAACCCCGCGGCTTGCAGACGTCGAGATAGTACTTCTCACGCGACAACTCGGATTTCCTTCTTCCTCGGTGCACAAAGGGGATAAAGGAACACTTGAGGAAACAATAACAGATGAAGATGAGGGACATCCGGATCTGCCAAGCTTGCAGTTGTTTGCTGCGTCACTCCAAGGAACAAAAAACCAAAAACCAAAAGAAAGCACAAGGACGAGACGAAGAAGAAGAAGAAGCTAGGACTAAATCTTCTGATGCTGCCACCGCCGTTGCGATAACATGGTGACGATCTCGATCGACCTTGCTATCGATCGAGCGAGCAAGCGAGCGAAGCGGAGCGCAACGCCGCGAGCGACCACACACAGCCTTGCACCGCGATGGCAATGCCATGGCCACTCCGGGGGAACATCCGGGCTGCCCAAAACTGGAACTCTTCCTGCCCATCTTCTGCCCGGATCATGCTTTTCTGCCCACCAATGAAAGGAAGAATACTAACTTACTTATGGACAGAAAGAAATGTGTTTCTCCCATTAAAAAACCTTTAATAATAATAGGAAACAAATTAAGGGATTCATTCTTTCTTTAGCCACTTTTGCTTTACTAATACATAACCCATTTCAGCTTTGTAGGCCTATTATCTTCAATGTTCCAAGGAAAGAAGAATTAAAATGAAGCAATATATATATTAAAGATGAGTTTTTTTGTTTTTTTGTTTCTTAAGGATTTATTTTAGAATCCCTTCTTCATTCCTCCTAAGTTATGACAGGAAGCCTCCTCCCCCCTACCCCACCCCCAGGATTCTCAAAAACTTTATGCATGACAATAATACCTAATTTGCTTTCTTTAGACTCTTTACCCATCTACCTAGATTTGGTGGATATCATGGGCTATTATTTTAATTCAGGAAAACAAAACTTTTTTGGCAATACTTGAAAGCAACACTTGTCCTTTTGTTATGGGAAACATACACTTTGGGTGGTATAGCTTAGCTTCAAACCTAATATGTTGCCTTTCTATCTTGTTACCTTCTCACATAGAATAATAGTACCATAATTAATTGGGTATTGTTGGTTTGGCCCAGAGGGTAAGTGTGATGGTGTGTCTATTGCTACTACTAAAAGCACCAGCAGAAAAAATTAATAATAATAAATTAGTGTATTTGGAGAGCAGAGCAAGAGAAATTCTTCCACTAAAGGAAGCAAGTGTTTCATTTTTCAAAATGCAAGACTTTTCTTTTTTTTTCTTTTTCTTTTCTTTTGATATCCAGAAGGTATAACAGAAAAATGGAGAAACATTCTGTTAGTGCTTTACATCCAAGTCAGGTAAACACTCAACACCCTTGGAGCAAGGTGTTCCCAAAATAAGTGCCTACCCTAAACACCCTTGGAGAGCAAGCTGGTCCCAGAATAAGTGCCTACCCGAGGTGGAGGGGCATTCACAAAATAAGTGCCCCCTCCCTGAGGCAAGTGCTTATTGCCCTACTTTGTAAAGACCATGGTGATTTTCACTAGTGTAGTTGAAGGCACCCTTACTTGACAAACTTTGCAACATCCATTTTTTTCACTTGCTCCGTATAACTGTAGAAAAAGAATTATATAAAAATCATCATCAATTTTTACATTGGGCAATGCCTTCGGGCTGGGTCGCTACCCTACCTTACACATAAAGCACTCGGAGCAGTTTTGTAGAGTGTTTGAAAGGCACCTTATATGGATGAATATCCCTCTTAGAAAAAAAAAAAAAAAAAAGAGTGATCTTGTCCATATTCATGAAGAGTGTGAGGAAAATTATGCCTACTTGTAGGTGTAAGATCCTTCCAATCTTAAGGAGTAGATGTAAGGACCCTCCACCTCTAAAGCCCTCTTAGTCTACATATGTTAATGGTAATGTTTTGCATTTTGCTTTATGGAAAGTAAAGGCCATAAGTGGTGGACATTCCCAAAATGCGGGGCCGCTGAGGTCCACTACAGCCTATCCCGGGCCCTTTATTTTGAACATGCCCCCCCATCATCAGGCTTTACCCTACCACTAAAACTAAATTCACAATGTATTCCCATTCTAAATCCCTCCTAGGAGGATCTTTTCATCACTCTTAGGGCTTCTTCTTTCTTTCATATACGGTAAATAGGCCAGTGAGCAAACACTTAAGAAAGCAAATGAGGTCAAATTCTCACACATTGTTCCTTTGATTTTAAAGCTTAAAGAACATGTTTAGCCCTTCACCTAAGCCTTCCAATGTTGGCAAAATTTCTCAGTCCTATAAAAGGAATGCCCAAAATATGGGGTGTTTGGTGTGTTATTAAGTTCTCATTCTACCTTTTGATCAAGGAGTTTGTTCTCATGTTGATTCAGCCATTCGGTACAGGTAGCCTCTTGATTGTATACATGGAATTGAAAAACCTTGCCAATTCTTGCCAACCTAACCATCATTAACGTCAGGAAGCGTGTAGCATGCCCAATGCCATGCACAAGCTTGGTGTCAAACTTTGTTAATTCTTAGTCTTTGGGTGGTTTGTGCCCCATTCTTTCATGCTCTTCATCCTCTCCTTAATGTTGGAAGAGTATACAAGTTTTGTAAACTGTGTGAAAAACTAGAAAGATAAATATGATCAAACCCCAACCGAAGAGAACAGAATCACAAAAGAAAACCCACAAAGCTGGCTCCTCCAAAGACCTGGTCAAGAAAAACTACCTAATCTCATTGGCTTGGGCACATTATTTTCTTGTACAAATATTTCCTTCTTAGGTTGAAGGAACATTTTTTGTTGGTGTTGTTTCTCAAGGCTTTTGTGTTCCCAAAAGGCCTAAACCAACTGACATAATCCTTTGGAAGAAGTATGCACTATGCACCAATAGACAAAATTCATGCATGCCAAGCACAACATGGTAGAATAGAAACAAGAAGAAATCATAAATTCTATGTACAAAATTAACATATGGTCGTTAGGGTTTACTTTTCCAATTGTTTGGTATAGAAATTGTTGCAAATTCCTCTAGTAAATTAGCAAAATTACTTGAATTTACATTAGAAAAAAAAGAAAAAAATTATTTTCCTAAATTATTTTCAACAAAATAACAAAATTTGTCGAGAAAAAAAGCACCATTGGTCATCTACAACTCATATATTCTTATTTCCCCCACCCAATGATTTTTGGTTTCAATTTTGTGATGTTGCTTAAGTGGTGATCATCCATAAGTATATTTACCAAAATTTTGCGATATGCAATAGGAAAGTCAAAAATTCTAAGCACCCTTTTGTATTGTAAGCAATTGTGACAATTTTTGGCAATTTTATATTAGAAACGAATTTTCTTTTTAGAAAACAAAACAGAGAGTTGGTGGCAAGATGTTTTTTGCAAAAGGACAAAAATTCACCACATAAAAAATAATTACCGGCCCCACCCCTTTAATTCCCCCAAAATGGTGGAAGAGATTCTAAGCATGGTTGAGCTCTACAATTTGCACTTCAAATTCCGTCCTCCTTGACTAGTAGGGAGCAAAGGGTTTAGGGTTTTTTTACTGCACTACCTAATCAATCTGAACTAAAGACCCTAAGTTTGTAGATTTTAGTTGCATTCACACTTGGTGTTAAGGGACTCTAGTATTAAGTCCCTTAACACCAAGCTCCTCATTTAGAACTTGAACCTATTTACCACAAAGATTGTAAGTCAAGTTAACATTCACTTAACATTAAAGAATCACCCATTTAACATTGGGTGCCACCTAAGATGCCACCTAGATTTGTCACCTAGTGACTTAACATCAGGTGTGAATGCACCCTTTTTTCCAAGGAACTTAGGGTTTGAAAGCTCTGAAATAAATAACCCGCAATGTGCACCTAAGCCCCCCCCCTCCAATGAATCCTCTATTGAGGACTAGGCAAGAGGCAATTTCCCATTTTTAGCATAGGTGACCTTTTCCCCCCTGCACTAGGCTACTCAATGTACAGCAGAAACCCTAGATTTGGGGATCCTTGTTCTTGTAAGGAACTTATGATTTGAAAGCTGTGAAAAGACCCCATGTGGCAGTACCAAACCACCCCTCTCATGAGCCCTCTTATCCAGTTTCAGAGATTTGAGATGATTTTATGCGGTCAAGTTTGAAACTATAATGTTGGCTAGGTCATGTGGAGAGCAATAATCTCCTTCATCACAACACACTATCATCTCAACAACACCAGTTTTTTCTCTTCTCTTCTTTTCTTTTCTTTTCTTTTCTGGTTATAATAATAAATTATATTATGATTTTAAAATAATATTAATAATATAATGAATCATTTTTTTAATTAAATTTTTATATTATCTATTAAATTTTCAATATTGAAAAAGATGGTGATTTTTCCCCCCAAAATAAAGAGAAATTTTAGTCAAGTTTACACTCGAAAAAAAATGGGAAAAAAAATTCCCAATTTTTTGGTCAAAATTTTGACAATTGTTTTTCCTAAAATGCCCACTGTTCACCAGAGCTCAAAAAATAATAATAATAATTGTTTTTTGTTTTGTTTTGTTTTTCTTCTGCAATCACTTTTCTTAATGTGTTAGTTCTCGTCATTGAATACTCGTAATGTGGGTTTTTGGAAGTATTATTAGGTAATCCTTTGTGACTTCGTTGGTAAAGTGATTTTTCCAAAGCGAGAACAATTTGGGAATCCAATGTAAGGTATCCACCAGAGTGCGGCGGGTGTTCAGAACTTGCACCCCCAAAACCCGCCGGGTATCAATCAAGGTATCAAGTTGGTAATGAGCAAATCAAATACCCGGTTCTGTGGGCTCGTTCATGAAACTTGATGGTTCTTTGAAGCTTTTGAAATGCCCATAATCAGCAATTCTTTGAATCTGATCGTTTCAAGTGCCCGGAACTATCAAGTCACCAAGGAGTGAGGAAGGTTAAGAGATTAGGCTAAAGGAAATAAGTTGGCCATATAAATGAGCATGTTTGCCCAAGTCCAAAATCCAAATTTGCTTGGCATTTTGGGATTTTATTGAATGTTCTAGTGACAAAATCATTCAAATTTTAATATGTCAGTTGATCTAAAGAAGGTGTATGACAATATCATAGAGCATATGCCACATTAGTATTGAGTAAAATTGAATGTAATAAAAATTTGTTATAACATAGCATTGAGTTCTATAAGACAAACAGTTTGCTCAATGATTTTACAACAATTATATTTGTTTTGAAGATGTGGTCAACAATTAATGAAATTCAAATTCAAATAAACAAATCAAAAATGGAAGTCTACATTCTAGCCTAGGGCAAAATGTTGAATGGCCCAACATGCTCATATATGGCCACCTTATTTTCACCCTTTACTTGTAGTAGGGGAGGTTCCTGTATGAGTGCATTTTCCCGAGGGAGGGGCATGAGCTTTGAGGGTGTTCCAAAACCTAGGAGAATGCAACAGTACTTAAACCTTTTCCCTTACATAAACAACTCTTTTAACTTTCTTATGTAAGTTCCACATTGTTTGTGTGTTTGTTTTTTTCAAATGGAATTTTTTCCACCATTAAATACCATTCTCATGAGTTCCCACCTCTAGAATCCTCCCATCCTTCCTACAACCTCTGTCCATCACAAGAAGCTCATTACAAGCACAAATAATTCTTTGAGAAGAATTTGAATTCTTGTTTCGCAAGTGGTGGAACTTGGTATCTAAATTTTTTTGATTGTGGAAACAAAAGGAGAGAACATGTTCAAAAATGGGGCAATTAGATGGATTTCCATGTTAAATCAATATAAGTATGTGATGGTAGTGTACCACACTCCACTAACCAAACTATGTTTCTACCACCCTAGAAAGTAAGTTCTAAAGTTTTATTTCAAACTTATTGTTTTGTTGAAGGTTATTCAATCTCTCACTATGTTCAAATAGCTCCTCCATGTTTTTGCTTGTGACTTTGTTGCGGAATTCAAAGTTTGGTAAGGGGTGAAGATTAAACCTTTACATTGATCAACAGTAGAATCCTTCTAATTTCTTAACTTTTAAATGATCTATTTCAATGTACCCATGACATCACATGAATTTTGGTGGATGTTAAGTATAGACATTCGTTTTTCTATTTTCTTATTTTTTGGCACGAAGGAAGACAAGCTTCATTGCAAAAAGAGAAAGGAACACAACCCAAGAATGGACCCAAGGGAAGCAAACTCAATAGTAGAATGGACCCCCCCACTTCCCCCCCTCAAAAATCCATGAAAAGTATGAAAAGTAATGCAACGGAGGAGTTAACACTAGCTTAGCTTTTGGCAATAACCCTTCTATGTGATTATGGCATTTGGGTGCAACCATGATAAAGTAGACAAATAAAATTAGGACCACCCAAAGTTTAGTTTTTTTTAATGAGACTTTTTTTATGTAAACACAAGAAAATAGATTTGATTTTTTATAAGTAGAAATCTTAAGCTATTAGCTCCTCCATTGAATTTATGACATGCTAAATACAATATTTGAAAAATATTGGTCTAATAAAATTAGGTAACAAATAGATTTGAAACTAACTAGTTAATATGGTGTTACTTTTTAAATTTTTGATACATTAATCATTAAATAAAATAATATTCTTATTCTCAATGTGTCCAAGTTTTTATTTTTTTAGTTATAAATTTTTGGGACAAATATTCACCATTTGCTTTACCATGTTCTCACCCATTTTCTTATTATTTACTAAACATTTAACACATGGTTTCCCTACAAGCATAAAGCTTGTTGAAACAATTGTGGTTCAACATATAAGGAATAAAAGAATAAAATGTGCTTGAGAATTTTGAACTTTGTGAAATTCAAGATGCACAACTATTTAAGAACTAAATTGAGTGTTATGGTGCATATGAACTTTTTATAGATAATTCAAGAGAGAATTCCCCTAATTATATTGATTGCATTGAACAATGCAAGGCAACTAAAACAAGGTAGACAATTTAAGAAGGCGTGAATTTAAGGTTTAAAGGGAGGACCACCATTCCAAATCTCACAATTTTGATTAAAATTAGGAAAAGTTAAGGTAGTCATTTGAGCTTCAAGTGGCTACATGTCGAATTTTGAGTGAGTGAACATGTGCATGGGACAAATTTAATTATCCAATCAAGACCCCTTCTTTCCAAGATGTTGGCAAATTTTAATTGTGCTTGTGTGTGGTTGAAATCTAATATTTGATGTGTTTGTTTGTGTGGTTTATCTTTGTGGTTTTGCAAAACTCTAGGGTTACAATTGTCAAGGTTAAAGGTCCAATCCCATCACAAAGGCAATTTTTGTCATCCTTGAAACCTTGTTGAAGGTCGTGGGCAGTTTGTCCTAACTTGTAGATGATGATATTTCAATTTAGCTTATAAGTTTTTCTTGTATTTTGTATGATCAACAAAGGGATTCATGATGAAGACAACTTAAAGCTTCGTGCCAGTTACAATTTATTTTGCAAACTTGAAAACATTCTAAGGTAATAACACCAAATTATGTCGTTCTTGATGTAAGATCCCCATTATATTCCATGTTTTGCACATTTCAAGATGTAGCAAACTATTTAAATGTTTAACAATAAATTCATTAGTCACTAAAACATGGATTGTTTTCTAGACATTCATGTTCATGCCAAGAGTTGACAAGTATCGGATTTGGGTGTTAGTGAATTTCGTGCAAATTTTTGTAGTTGCTTGTTACATTTTAATAAAATGAAAAATATGCATACAAGGCAGAAAAAATAATCTAGTTATGTAAATCATAATTTGATTTGTTCTTGCATTCTTAAAAGAATGTAAACCACTTGAGCCCATTTAAAAAATTGAAATTTTTTTGGGAAATTTTTTCAAAGGAGATTAGATGGAATATTCAATATTGATTTAAGACTATGCATTATTTACTACATAATGAATTCTTTCCAACAACTTTTCATTGTGAAATTTTTCAATTGTTAGTTGGCATGATAATAGATGTTTTTTTATTGATATAGATGATCACCTTATCATGATTTTTTAATCCAAAAAAAAGTTGGTATACCCATGTAGCCTAGCCAATTGTCACATAAAGATATAAATTGTAAATATTATTTCAAATGTAGTTAATTTATTTAGCAATTGACTAAGAATGTGCGTTGTGTGTATGTGCCAACGTGTGTTTCAAAAACTTCATCTTGTTAGGTCTAAGAAATTTAAATTCCTAAACATAAAAGCTTTACTTCTTGGTCCAAGAAACCTTTTATCCAAATAATGTTTTCTAATAAAATTTGTGATGAAATGAAAGTGACAATCATCCATAAATACATTTATCCAAATTTGGTGATAAATTACATATGAAAGTCAAAATGTTTAAGCATGTCTATAGTTTTTGGCTACATGTTGGAACCTACAATAGAAAATCTAGCAACTTGTATTTATTTCTAAGAAATTGGCAAATTTGGGCCCTTTTTTTTTTCAAATTTCATCAACATTGGTTGAAATCAAAATTTCAAAACATAATTTTTAATTATTGTTTCCAAAATATCAATTTTTATCAAGTAGAGGATGATATCAAATCTTGATCACCAATGATGATGATTGTCTCGTGACTTTGAAGTTTGGATATTAATCCTATACAAGATTAGTCGACCCCCATTATTACCCCCAAAATATAGACCTTGTTATATGTATTTGTCCAAGCTAGATATGTATTTGATTTTTACAATTTTTTATTATCAATAAAACAACACATTGTAATGTTTGATGACACAACCTTCAAGACTTTAGTAAGGATGGTAAAAGGGATTCTAATGGCCTTGTTTTGGTTGATTATTTAATGAGCATGAAGGTGAAAGCATATTATGGAAGGTCATCTTGGGCAAAGTTAGATCAACATTATAAAACATATAGTATAATTTCTCCAAATTGTGGTGCATTTAATTTTGGGTTTCACATTTGATGTTTGGGCCTTGTTAAATTTTTCATTGAATAAATTTTATCTATTATAATTTCAAAAATAAATAAATTATACCAATTAAATCAAGGAACCATCTATATATTTATACAAGTATTATACGAAAAAAATGATTTTAGATCTAACTATTATTTCAATTAAATTGATCATCCAATACACATTTGAAATTCATCTATAAAGATGTGTTCATTGTGTTTTCTTTGTTTGTGAACACTATTTAGCTTACCCCAAACCATGGGGCCCCTTGTTGCAATTTTGTTATTGTTGGAAAACTTTCATTGATGTGATGTGCACCATGGTCATTTCACAAATTTTCAATCGATTCATTTCCAAAAAAATGTATTTGTAACAACATAAGTGGGTCCCCACTATATAGTGTGCTTTCATCCATTAAATCATTGTCAATTCTCGTGATTTTGTACACCACCAATCAAATACATTGATATGTGAACATGTACATAAAGATTTATCAAATGAATCACAACTATGTTAATCTTGCTAACAAAATGTAACATCATAGCAAAATAAATAATGACCCTATGAAATTGCTTAAGTAAAAATAGGATTCAAATTGCAAAATTTGCAACATTACATCAATTTGACTAAGGTTCCTAACTTGTACTTGCTACCAAGACTACTTTGCCAAATACCTATTGCCACTACCTATCCAACAATTTTTGTATTTTATGTTCATCACCATCATGTGAAATCAAACCATCAAAGTGCAATTCCATCACCAACATAGCCATCTTAGATGTCAATTTGCTAGGCTACATCCTTTTCATTGCCACATATTTATCTTGCTTATTATCTTCTATTGTTATGAAGGTGGAACTCTAGCCAACCATTAATGAAATGCTTTAGTATAATATGTATGGCTAATTTTAGATTCTTTTAACCATCAATGAACCACATCCGTTAGGCTCCAATATTTATGATATCACCAATATTGCACCACAAATGAAAGTCACTCATTTGATATTCAATTTTTCAAAAATATTATCATTATTAATATATGAAATAATTGATACCTAATGGATTTTGGGTTCAAATATACAAATGCATGTACTTGTACCAAGACACATATGAGCATGAGACATTTCCATTGATCAATATGATCAATTACATGCACCAACACTAATAATTTAGATCATTTGTTGTCAAATATGGATTCACGGTAAAACTTTAGAATCCAAAAAACTAATGGCAATGATTTTCAAGTTTAAATACACGAGCTAAAACCATCAATGGTTTAGATGTATCATCTAACAATTCCATGATACAACCAAATCGCATTCCATCATTACAATTTAAATTTGTTTCTCATTGAATTGGAGTTGTCCCAATTCTTTTAAAAACAATGATTTTATTTACATAAAAACACAAGAATATGGATATGATTGTGTTATTATAATATCAGCACCTATAGTCAAAGCCTCCACTTTCAATATTGGAATCTCAATTTTTACACATTTGGTGACACATTGTAATGGTAGGAACTTAACATACCTATAATTTTATTACAACATAGTTCACCAACACAAATCGACAACTAATTATACATAGGAATGACTTTGTTACATGTCAAAGACACATAGATGTATATAAATGTTCATTACATTTTTCAATGCCCTTTAACCTTGAGCAATCACCCAACCTAATGTATTTGACCCATTTTTTTTGTGTGATCATGAAACATTTTTAATATAAAAAAGACCTTTTAAGGAATGATATTCTTTCACAAGCCATCTTTTTTACAACATGTAGAAAAATGGTTGCAAATTGCATAATTTCCATATGCTTCTTATCGGCTTTTCATCAACAACACTATGGGTCACTTACTCTAATGCAAATTGAAGTCCATGACATGCAAGAACAATTTTAAACTGTTGGTTTGAATATATCATTTATGAACATAAAATTTGTCACTTTTGATTCCATTGATGTTTTTAACGACCTTGTACATCACCCATCTAATTGTTTTGAAAAAATCCCATTTTATTGGGATGAATATTTTTTTGGGTTGCACATGATTTCAAATTAAATGTTTAGTGCATTGAGAAATCCTCTCTAAACCCGCCTTCATATCTATTGGGTCCATAAAATGGGAATGATTTCAAAATGTGTTTGATACATCAAATGGACACATTTTATAACTTTTGATTTTTCAAAATTTTGGTTAACACAAATGATAATTTGGAAAAAAATTTGAAAACATAACAATTGATTGCATAATTCTTTTATTATTAAAATATTTCATTTTTATGAATGTTGAAAACAACATTAGCATCATGACCTTAATGTGGATGTACAAAAAATACTCATGATAAGCTCAATAAAATGTTATTCGTAGGATGAAAGGAAGCTAAATGTTTCCAAGTGGAATCAAACCAAGTAGGGGACCAAAACTTGGAATGAATGTAAGAAAATGCAAACACATTCTTACATGAAGTACAAGTTTGTGAAAGTTAATGGGAAGCACTTTCATGACTCCCAAGTTGGATCCTCATTTTGGGAGTTGAAAATCTGGGGGTGTTTCAAGTATTTGGATAAAGGTTTTGAAGTTTTTATAAAAACAATTGGAAAGTTCTTGAAAATTATTGCAATAAAATGGGATTGCATTCTAAACAAATATTTGTGACATAAATTATGGCCATTTGAAAGTTAGGAGTCAAATTGCCAACATGATTCCTATAAACTTAAATGATGTTTTGAAGAATCAAATCATATCCAATTGAAGAATTTGATATGGTGTTTGAAAAGCTTGTTTGAAGGCTACAAAATAAACTTTTAAATTGTTTAGTTTGACTATCGTTTAAAGGAGTTATGGGTGAAAGCACATTACACCGTTCAAAACATTGTTGTCACAAGTTTTAAAAAATTGTATTTATTTTTTTTGGCATGGAATTCATATTTTGAAACTTTTTATTTCAATTAAGTATATTTTTTATTAACCTAAATGAAATAAATTGGTATTTATTAAAAAATTTACAAACATTGAAGATTTCAAAAGTATAATATATATTTGTGATGAAATATTACTCATCACATGGTATTAAAAAATAAAAATTAAGATTTAAACAATTGTTGTATGTAGAATTTTTTGATGAAACTTTATGTGGTGAAGATACCAATATACAATCGATCAACTAAATCTAAAGCCATTTGTAAGTTTTGAATTTTTTTGAATTTTTCACCTTTTGAGCAATAAAAACATATCAATTTTAAAAAATGAAAACTCCATTACCATGTGTAAAAAGGAAATAGTCTTCATTTGGGCATGGTTTTTAGTTTTCATTTCAATTTTATTTAATAATGTTTCATGAACCAAAAACATGATGCCCTACAATTGTCAAAAAATGTATGTTACATATTTTATATACATTTAATTTATATAGTTTTTAATATTTAACCATTGGATCAAAATTAATTTTGACATTAATTGAACTTTGAGTTCCAAATACATATCATGCACAAAGTTAGTTGCTTGAATTTAAAGTTGTCAAAAGGTTGCCAACAATATTAAAATTTATGCATACTATGATATTAATTATACATCATTTTTGTTAGCCAAAATGGTTCGCCCTTAATGTGCTTTCACCCTTATAATCTTCCAAAAAATCAAATGTTAAAATTTTGAACTTGGGTGTCTTAGGAAAAAAATGATCACTATGTGCACGTTGTTTGCAAATCATATATAAAAATTTACTATGTCTGTCTATGACGAAGCCCGGCGTGGGGGGTGGGGGAAGGAGAGGTCTGTTACAGACAGACCCGGCCCGGTGGGGAGGGGGGGGATCGACGGGGTGCATTATGCACCGGGTTCACACTAGTATATTATAAAAAGGAGAGTGGTGACTCCTTTTTAGTTCAAATTGTGATGAATCTTGTGAATTCATGGCTTGTCCATTCACCATTTTAGCTTTAAATGCATAACCACTTTTTTTGGTTTGTGTAATTAAATATTTTTTAAAGCTTCATTATAAGAAGTTGTCTTATTCACATCTTGGACTTCTTACATGACCATCTTATAAGGTATGCGAAACTAAAGAAACATGCCAAAAGTTTTCAAGTCTTTTATAATGCACTATATCATAAAACTTACACCAAAACCTAGTGTCAAACCTCTTAGAACACTTCAATTAAAACCAAATATAGCCTTTTGAGCAACCTTGTTGTAAACTTTGAAACACACCTTTAGATTTTTGTGATGGTGTCATTAGAACCACGAAAGTACTATCAATAAAAATGGATTCTTGAATGTCATTGCCATCCTAATTTGTTTGTGTTCTTTTAGCATCACAAACTTCTAAAAAAATGAGAACTACTAATGAAACATTAGTGATAAAATTGGAACATTATGAATTTTGTGAAAACCCATGGGAACACCAATGAATAAAAGTTTGTGAAAAAACAAACAAATGAACATCATGTTTAGGTAAACCAAAGTTAGTCAATTAAATGAAGTGAATTCATGTCATGGATGGAATGAATATAACAAAACCCATAAAATAATTTGAAGGTGTAACCAATATGTAATGATCAAACACTAGTGTTTATGATTACAATGTCACATTTATCAAAAAAAGTCAAGCCAAACCAAATATGTTTAACATTTAGATGGAAAATATGTATTTTGTATTTGCATGTTTTAAAAAAAGATCATTTATGAAAGGACGAAAATTCAACACATCTTTGTTTTGTTGTTTATTTTAGATTGGTAAGATCTTTTAATGAATGCAACAAGGTTGCCGTATATGTATATTGGATATTCCAATTGATCTTAAGGTTTTGCTAAGCAAATTTTGTATTGGAAATTTATCATTTATCATAATATCCAGCTTGGAAGGAATTTGTAACTTGGCATTGGGTATGGTATGCCAAACGAAACTAATAAAATAAAGTTTAAAATGCTCCAAGATGTGAACTTGTTGTTTGATGTGAATAAGACCCACAAGAAATAGCTTTTTCTTAAGAGACAATATGTTTACAGGGGTTAGACTACTCATTAAACTTTAATCAAAATTTGATTAAATTTCCTTGAAACCTTGAGAGAGTTAAATGGAACAAAATTACCTGTACTATCCATGGTTGTGATTTGAGTTTTAAAAACATAGGAGGAATACTTGCAAATATAAGAGACCCTTCAAATACATTTTGAACTTTTTTTCAAGTGTTTTATGAGAAAGAAAGGACAAAAACAAGAGCTAGAAGTGGTAAGAAAATTACCACGAACATATCAATCTATGAAGCAAGGTACATAGTTTGTTTTGTTTTGTCGAACTGAGATCTCCCAAACCATGGCACTCCACGCCACGCTCTTGGTATCTTCAAAAGGCACTTGATGAGTTGGTGTGCACCAACTTGGTTTGTGACTGTTTGGAGCTATGGTATGAAAGTTATTGATTATTGAACCAAATTCTTAATGAAATCTGAATAAAATCGAAACTGAAAACTGTATTGGAATTTGAGGGCATGTTGTTGGAAAGCCCTTAGTGAGTCAGATGTAATAGAGTTTATTTCAGAATTTTCAAAGCTTATGTGTGGAAGGTATTGATTCTGGAGTGGATTTTATTGCTGAAAATTCAAAATTTTTTTGCAGAAATTGGGTTTGGAAGGAAAAATCAGTTGAGCCCTTGATGTGTTCACACATGGGCTCATGGCACAGGCTACACTAAAAGAGACCGAAAGGCCAGAGTGAACCAGCACCCATGTTGGTACCTTCACCTTTTTGAGTGAAGCCTCTTAGTGGGGTCACATTAAGCCTCAAAAATGTTAGATTTGAACTCAGAGCGGTGATTTAGCCTAGGCATGGGATATTTGTAATATTTAGAAATAGTTCAAATGAAATGTTTTGGCCTTCTTTTTGGTTCAGAAAGTTTAGCCTTGTTTTACCCTTCTTTTTGGTACTTAATTACTGTCATTGAGGCTATTCAGAGATCAGCCTTCTTTAAAGAGTTGCAAGAGCATTGTGAACATATTGATAAATCTTTATGAAAGGATGCTGCTCAGGCATGGACTATAAATTTTTGAACACCCAACAGCTGAATAAGTTCAATTTTGTCAGGATGTAAATTAGCTCTGCATTCTTAAAGCACTGGGCCAAATTTCCTAGTGTATCTAGAGGCTCTATTGCAGAGTGTAAAAACTGCTTGGGCTTTTAAAAAAATTTAAAACTTAATGCAAGAGTGGGCATTATGTTTTTTTATAAATTTAATAAGAAAACCCCAGCATTTTTTGTTCACTTTTTCTTGTGATAGCTGGTGGGTACTCGTGAAGTATCACAGAAAATCAATAAATAAATAAATACATTTGCCTGTGCAGTGCACTTTATGCCATGTAACTCCCTCATACAAGCAGGGAATTCTCAAAATAACTGCCCTTCACTCCAGCCTCAGGGGCAGTTATTATTTCAAGAACTCCCTGGCCCTGGGGCATTAGCCTACACCAAACATCACCTCTTGTCAGTTGGGAGGAACATCCTATATATAAAAGCAAACATGGTGGTGTTTGCCTCTGGTGACAAACAGGGCAGCAACCGTCTCGATGGTGTCTGTTTGTGTGGGTAGTGTTTGGAAGATTCTTCCACTCACTGCCCGTTCCATGTGGAACCATTCTATGGTGACAAACAGGGTAGGGCGGCCAAGGCAAGGCAAGATGTGAGATTTCAGTTTTGGGACGTACATGGTGTGGGTTTCCAAGACCCAAACCTGGAATTTTTTTGGACATGATTTTCAGGACGTGGGATCCTCAATTTTTGGAGGCATGGAGTTTGCACTCCAAGTTTTCAAAACCCAAAAAGACCTGGTAAATTTTAGGATATGGTTTTCAAGACGTGGTTTTCAAAACTTGAGATCTCAATTTTGGGGCCTGGGAAATTTTAGGATATGGTTTTCAAGACTTGGGATCTCAACTTTGGGGCCTGAGAAATTTTAGGATATGGTTTTCAGGACATGGTTTTTAGGACTTGGGATCTCAACTTTGGGGCTTGGATTTTCACACCCACGATTTCCAAGAACGAAATTTGAAAACTTTTAAGACGTGATTTTCAGGATGTGGGATTTCAATTTTGGGACCTGAATTTCACACATGGGGCTTCACATGATTCAGGACCTGGAATTTTTTTGGCACATGATTTTCAAGACATGGATGGGGAATCAGGCGACTTCAAAGTGTCCGAAGGTCACGGGCACCCACTAGTCCTATATATTAAAGCAACAGTGTCTATCTGTCTGTCTGGGTGCCTAAAAGATTCTTCCAGTCACTGCCCGTTCCCTAGAAATAACTCATTTGAACACACTGAACATGGCGTTCTTAATTGTCTCAGTTTTTGGCCACCTGGAGTTTTCTTGCACTAGGGGGTTCACCAAAACCTAAACATGGAATTTTTAAGGACATGAGATTTCAGTTTTGGGACGTACACAGTGTGGGTTTCCAAGACCCAAACCTGAAAATTTTTTGGACATGATTTTCAAGACGTGGGATCCTTAGTTTTTGGAAACCTAGAATTTGCACTCCGGGTTTCCAAGACCCAAAAAGACCTGGGAAATTTTAGGATATGGTTTTCAAGACATGGTTTTCAGGACTTGGAATGTCAACTTTAGGGCCTGGGAAATTTTAAGATATGGTTTTTAGGACATGGTTTTCAAGACTTGGAATCTCAACTTTGGGGCCTGGAAAATTTTAGGATATGGTTTTCAAAACTTGGGATCTCAACTTTGGGGCCTGGATTTCACACTCGCGGTTTTCGAGATCGAAACTTGAAAACTTTTAAGATGTGATTTTCAGGATGTGGGATCTCAATTTTGGGACCTGGATTTCACACAAGGGGCTTCACATGATCCAAGACCTGGAATTTTTTTGGCACATGATTTTCAGGACATGGATGGGGAACCAGGCGACTTCACAGTGTCTCTGAAGGTCACGGGCACCCACTATAGTTTCATAGAAGGCTAGAACTTATTTTGGCAATGGGAAAAGAAGGACAAGTCTCTCCTTCCACAACCTTGACAACCAAAATCATCCTACCTGTGAGGCAGATGACATAAGGATAAACAAAGAAGAGCACTCTATTTTTGTTGCTAGCCGAGTTGCTGCTACCTCTGACACAGTGGAGCAGACCAAATCATGCTACCTTTGCGACAAGAGGACTTAAGTAAGCATAATGAAGCCCCTCTCAGGTAGATCTCCAAAGCAATCACTTTGCACATTTCTCCAAAACAATTGCCTGCTGCCTCTTACGTATATAGCTGCTCCCATGTTCCAACTGTTTGTACTAACCAGTGTTGAGCGGGTATTTTGATTTTGTTACTATCCGTTGGTTCCAAATATATATATTTTTAAACCTCAAAATCAGAAAACCATTGTTTCCAAAAACAATTCTGGGAAAAAACCCAAATCTAAGAACCATTGGTTCTGGCTATCTAAAGAACCTCAAAGAACTTGGTGGCTATATAGGTGGTTACTAGATTTTTTTCAAGCCATGAGTCTTAGTCATAAGAACAGCCCTTTGGAACCTCCAGGGTCTGTGGTCTGTTCCTGATTTTGATACCCACCTGACACTGGTAATAACTAATAACCCTAATGGAGCAATTAGGTTATGGTGGGAAACTGAAGCAAGAAGTGTGAAGTAAATATAGTGGTGTCTGTGAAAGACTTAAGAGTTTTGCTACAACAGATCTGGAATGGATCAAGCAATAGGGTTTCAAAAATGCCATGGAAGACTGTAGTTGGGTCTTTTTCCCTCTGCTTTAATTATTCTCCTAGCTTTCCCAATAGAAAGTTTTACACCATATTTTAATTTCCATGGGTTAGTCTAGAGGTAAGGTGATGATAAATCACAACCCCCTCCCACTAATTATTATATCCAAATTTAGTGTTAGATGTTAATGTCTCTCCCATTGATAATGGGTAAATATGGGAGGTTATATATTGGAGGGTGCATATAAATCCAGAACCACTGAAAGTTAGTCAGCTCCAAATCAGAGCTGGCCACAATTAACCAACACCCACCAGCGCATCATCCATTGGATGCCTGTTATAACTCAGTTGCCTATGAACCTCAACTGAGTTAAAAATTTGGTTTCACATTGGTAATCAATTCTGTAGGAAATAGGTCTCTTACATAGGTAGATAGGTAGGAATATAGGTAACTACTAGGTGAGTAGATGGTATGTACATAGGTGGCTGTTTTTACTACCTACTTACTAACAACCTGCTTGTGGGTTGTCAATAGGTAGGTTTTTTAAAAAGAGAGCAACTGAGCTAACCACCATGGTTAGCTAAGGAACAGGAACCCCACAGAAAACTGTTTCCTGACCACTTTCCATTCATCCTTCATGGTGCGCTGGTGGGCCCTGAAAACATAGTTGCCAGCGTTTATGAAGCTAATTTGCTTTTGTTATTTTTATCCCCAAGGCATTATTATGCACCAGTGGATCTGAGAGAAAATGGCACTAGTGGTTGAGTCACTGACCTTATTATTAGCAAGTCAACAGCTTCTCCACAGATTCTCAAGGAAAAATAATTATCTGAGGAAAATTTCAGTGGGAATGAATGTTTGTGCATTATCTTCTCTCTTCAGCTTTCAATCCTTGAAAGGCTTATTACAGCCCCAAGACAACCATTGGTACTATGTTACAACAAGAATGCTTTTGGACCTAACAAAGAGTTTTTCATATTGGAGTCTTCTTCATGATTTAATTTTCTCCTTACTTTCTCTCTCACTCTCACTCAGCTCTTTAGATCAAGGAGCTACTTTCAACTTCCAATCCCCTCTCTGAACATAATTTTCTTGAAAGATGCAGTTAAGTGAGTGAGTGGAGCAAGCACACAAGAATTTGGTGATGGAAGGGCAATCAGAACATTGATACCTTCACCTTTTTGAGCAGGGCCTTTGAGTGGCCATTATTAAGCCCAAAAAATGCTAGATTGAACTCGGAGACCCTGATTTAGTCTTTAGCATTGGATATTCCTAATATTTAGAAATAATTCAAATGAAATTTGGGATTTTTACCATGGTATCAATGTGAGTTGCTGGTTCACCCAAGAAGACATGGATGGCAAACCCTCATAACTGTGAGTGGGTGAAAAGGATGACCCGAAATAATAGAGGCTCTCTCCTTGCAGGGTTGCATGTTCCTCCTTTGCTGATCACAGGGGAGTCAGGAGTCGCCATTTGTGATGGGAAAGATGACAAACAAAAGGTGTGCTTGTGATGTCTGGTGCTGCTGAAAACTAAGAATTCCCATCTCCAGAGGAATACGGAGAGAGAGAGAGAGAGAGAGAGAGAGAGGAGGAATTCCCATTTCCCAATAAGCCTTGATTGCCCTTCTTAATTCTCACATCAAGTTTGCAGTCCTAACAGCACAGCCAAATCAAGGCAGTTTCTAAACTAAGTATTTAAACCTATTCTGAGTCTTTAATGATAAATGGCCACAATTTATTTTTTGGTGTTATTGGAGGTGCAAAAGAAGTAGGTCCCCCATTGAATTAGGCCCAAGTATTATTAGTTGTATAGATGAACTTGGGGGTTGAGTGGCTACGGTGAAACCGGCACCCACGTTGGTACCTTAACCTTTTTGAGCGAGGCTTCTTAGTGGACATATTAAGCTCAAAAAATGTTAGATTTGAACTCAACGACCCTGATTTAATCTAAGCATGGGATATCTCTAATATCTAGAAATAATTTAAATGGATTTTGGGATTTTAACCATGGTACCTACAAGGGTGCTGGTTCAACCAAGGCAGGGTTGGAGGTGTGTGGTGATGGGCGTGTGGAAACAAGGAAACTTTTATGGAGAGTTTGGCCCACCATAGGAATAATTTAGGTGGATTTTGAGATTTTTACCATGGTACTGGGATACTAGTGTGGGTTATGGTTCATCCTAGGCATCGATATTAGGGTAATTAGAGAATTTTTTTTTAATGGTGGTCCGATCTTTCTAAAGGAACCGTGTGATTGGAGGTGAAAATAAAAAATGTTGGAACTTCACCGATTGCAGAGGAGAGGGAGTTTGGAACAATACATAAATATTCTTCCACTCACAAGGAAAAAGAAATTGGAGGCAATAATTTGACCTTGTGTGGCTTTCTTATTATGTAACAAAAGATGTGCTTTTCCTATTACCCATGTAATGACAATAATTGAGCATTTTAATTGAAGTTGATGTGATGGTCTGCTTGAGAGTTTTAACAAATATGAACGTTTTTTAGTGGAGGTAGGCTTGAGGACTCAAAACACGATCTGAAATTTCATAGAGCCACATGACATCACTTGAACCATCTTCAAAATATATATATAATTTTTTTCCTTGTTGTCTTTCTGTCATAATTACCTATGTGGATAGTCCTTAATTATATAAGGAATAAAATTAATCCAATGGTGTCTTGCATGGACAAACAAAACAAACAAATGGGGCTCAAAACCCCCCCTAAACTACAACAAAAGACTTAAATTTTGTTTTTGGTTGTCATCATTATGGTAATGATGTGTTGAAGAATGCGTAGGTATGTGCCATAACCCTAACGATGCTCTCCTCTACTATAACAACATCTCGCTGCTTGCTTATAATTGACTATAGCAAGAGAGAAGAAAGATCGAAAATCAAACTCCTTACATCTCAACAAATTCACTACAAAAAGGGTGACATGAAAGAGGCAACAAGATATGCAACAAGATCAAAAGTTGCTTCTCAAAGCATGTGGGAGCATGAAAGGTCAAAACTTATGGATGAAATTATACAAAATAACAGTGATAATAGAATAAAGCCTTGAAACTAAAACACAAAGAGCCAAGAAAGAGAGACATATAAGCACTGAAATAAGAGGGTCTTTGTTTCCGTGAACTTGAAGGAGTTAATTGCTTTGAGAGAGCTTTCTTTTGCCACTCCATGACTGTAAGCATGGTTGTGAATCGGTTAAAATGTTGTGGTATTATCAACAACAATAGCTTGAAAGATAAGAAGGTGATGGTAAATGAATCACATGCACCAATTGAAACTTCTTTTGTAGCGAAAAGTCCTTCTACTATCATTGTTGCTCCTACTCATTCACCTTACACCTAGTTAGGCAAGCTTAGATTTCTCCAAGGTTTTTTTCAAAAGCCCAAAGTGGAACTTTCATAGTTTCTAACCTCACTTGGAGTTAAGAATTTCACTACTTCTTTTTATCCAAAACTTCAAAATTACAAAACTATTGTTGTTGTTGCTACAACACCCATGGTGCAACAACAACAACAATTAATGTTGAGGCTAGTAGTGAAAGCTATTGTTGTGAATGGGATCTTCCACATGGATTTGGGAGCTTGCACAACAAATGGCAATGCAAGTGAGATGGAGATCCAAAAATGGCGTATCAAGGCAAGGACTTCCAGACTCAATGTTATTGTTATTCCTAATGATCATCATTATAATACAACAATAACAACAACAATTTGTGCATCCAATTGCTGCATGGGTGGGGAACTTAATGCAAACACAACAATAGAAATTCACTACACCAAAATATGGTTTTCATGACTATGATAACTTATGACTATTGTTCAAGTATAATCATGTAGTCATATTTGGACTTCAGTCGTTGTCATTATTTTGACTACATGACTATGAATATGACTATAGGTAATTATATCGCTATGAATTATAATTACACAATTAATAATCATGTTGAATATATTTGACATTGTTTTACCAACTATATAAAAATTAAATAAATATGAAAATGTAACTAAATTTAATATAAATCGGCATACATTTAACCTCTAGATTTTATTTGATTGAATTTAAACCTTTAGGTTTAATGTCTTCAATTTAACTTCTAATATTCCATTAAGTTTTATAAGTTTAGTTTAAGTAGCCTTATTTAATCTATGTATATTTGTTTAAGTTAGTTTAACAAATAACTTAATCTTGCCTTAATTTTTAAAAAGTAATGCAAACCAACCAAATTTAACTGAAATAACTTAAATTAACATAGTTTAACCTAAATATCTTAAATTAACCAAATTTAACCAAGTTTTGACTACTTTAGTGTAAGTATCCAAATTTTAACAAGTTTTTTGTAAATAATTTTTTTTTCAAAATTTGCCTAATTATATTAATATTATCAAAGTTTGCCAAGTTTAACCCAATTTCAAATAACCTAGTTTAGCGAAACATAGCCTAATTTAACCAAGTTTAATTAGGTTTTGCCAAATTTAGCCTAATATAACCAAGTTTAACCTAAATAATATAATTTTGCCAAGTTTAGTTTATCATACCCAAATTTAACATAAATAAGATGTACCTTTGCCAAATATTGCTTAGTATAACTTATTATAGCCTAGTTTATCCAAGTATAACCTAGTATGACCAAGTTTAACCTAAATAACTTATCTTCGCTAAAATTGGCATAATATAACCCACTTTATTCTAAATAACATATTTTAATCAAGTTTAGCCTAATATAGCCAAGTGCTACCAAATATAATTTAGTTTAACCAAGCTTAATTTAAATAAATCATTTTTGCCAAATTTAGCCTAATATAACCAAATTTACCATAAATAATTTACTTTAACTATATTTAACCTAATATAGTTTAATTTAGCCAAGTATAATTTAATATAGCCAAATATAGTTTAGTATAACCAAATTTAATTTAATATAACCAAGTTTGGCCTAGTTTAGCCAATTTAAACCTAAATAATCCACTTTTGTCAACTTTAGCCTATTATAGCTTAATATAACTAAATATAGCCTAGTTTAGCCAAGTATAACCAAATTTAATCTAATATAGCGAAATATAATTAAGTTTAACATAAATAATGTACTTTTTCCAAGTTTAACATAATATAACTTAATATAGCCAAATTTCATTTGATACAACCAAATTTAATTTAATATGGTCAAATATAGTCAAATATAACTAATTTTAACTAATTAAATGATCTACTTCTGCCAAATTTAATCTAACATAACCAAACTGAACTAGATGTAATTTAATATAACTAAATTCAATCTAATATAGCCAAATATAGCTTAATTTAACCAAGTATAATTTAGTATAGCCAAATTTAACTTAATATATTCAAATATAGCCAAGTATAATCAAGTTTGACCAAGTTTAACCTAAATATCCTACTTTTGTGAAATTTAACTTCGTTTAGCCAAATATAATTTAATATAGTCAAGATTAATATAATATAGTCAAATATAATTAAATTTAACCTAAATAATTTACTTTTGCCAAGTTGAACTTAGTTTAGCCAAATATAATTTAATATATTGAAGTTTAATTTAATATAACCAAATTTAGCCTAATTTAGTCAAGTATAGTTTAATATAACCAGGTTTAGCCCAATATAAACAAGTATAGCCTATTTTAACTAAGTTTAATTAAATTTAACATTAATAACTTATTTTTGTCAAATTTAGCTTAATATAACCTAGTTTAACCAAATATAACTTAGTATTGTCAAGTTTAGCCTAATTTAACCTAATTTAATTTAGGTTAAACTTAAATAACCTAGTTTAGCTTAAGTAGCCCCAAGGTAGACTAGGTTTTTAGGTTTAGCCTAGGAAAACCTAGATTTGCTTAAAATAACCTATAAAACCCTTGGGTGTGGCCTAGGTTAACCTAGGTCTACTTAAGGAAGCATAGACTAATCTAGGCTAGAAAAACTTATTTTTTATATCTTTGTGATACTTTCACTTGTTACATAAAAAATGTGGTGGTGTAAAACTTTGCCCCTCAAAGTGGAGGTGAAAGGGTCAAGTCCTTTTACCTTCTTCTTATGTGCTTCCTAGGTTCCTAGGGGAGTATTAATGGGGTAGCCTTCCTAGGAGGAAGGTTAGGTGGTTAGCATATAGCCTAGGTTGTTTTCAAACTTAGGTTAGGTCACAGTTTAGCTTAGCATGTAGGTCACTTAGCCTAAAGTGCCTAACATAAGGCTCCTAGCTTAGTAGGTAGCCTAGGCTAGGTTAATAAAATTTTGAATTCATTTTAAGCTACCAAGTGGCAATAGAATATCAATCAAAATAAATTATAATTATATTTGAAAATTAAATTTTGGCCATTGAAGATGTCATGTAGTCATGGAGGACATAATCACAAATGGCATTTGTGACTACACCATTTTTTGCGACTAGTGGAAAATACCATGGGGCCATATAGACTAGTAGTCATGTAGTCATGGCCAATCATATATGTGGTTTAGGACTATAGTGCTAATCATTTATATAGTCATATTTTCCATGTTTTGGCATAGTGAATTGCAAACAACAAATAAAAGAACAATAGACATTCCAAGCTCCTTGACTCCTCCTTTGTGAACGTAAGAAAAGGAGCACCACATAGTTGTAAACCCCCACAACGTTGATCCAAGCTTCTTCTTCTCCATTGGATCTCTTTGGTATGGAAGATAGACATAACTCAAACTTAGACTCAAGGAAAAAGCTCAATAGAAAAGGGAATAAACTTTCAATTCTTCACCAATCTTGTGAGCATCTAGAAAAGGAGGAGGAAGAGGAAGAGGCTTCAACCATGGACTTCTTATCAAGGGATATAAGAAACAACAACAACAATATGCAAGCACAATTTGTGTAGGCAGTGAAAGCAAGTGACATGAATGCAAATTTGGAACATCAAAGGAGGAGACAAAACCTTCGTTTTCTTCCTCCTCTCCCCCTTCATGTTACTTTTCATCCATTTGGTTGTACTCAAAAAATCAACTTTGTTTTTAATCACTTCAATAGATCATGGTTGAAACCACTACATGACTCCACCCAAATTCAATTTTAGTGGAATTGGACATGCCACAAATCACTACATTTGGACAAAAATGACCACCTTCCATTCTGACCCCACATACTATTCGATTTTAGTGGGATCCTAATGGATTTTGCCACTATGTCCATTTTTTCACCACATTTTGTACACACATCACTGTGCCTTCCGCTTTGATCCCACCATTGTTGGATTTTACTCAAATCCCAGTGGATCTTGCCACTACGTCCATTTTTTCACCACACTTTGTACAGACATCACAATGCTTTCCAGTTTGATCCCACCATTGTTGGATTTTACTAGGATCCCACTAGACCTTACCACTCCATTCAATTTTTTCATGTACTCACATGCATATATATATTTTAGAATATTTTTTAATTTATAATGATTTTTTGTTTACACTAGTATTATTTATTTCCTTACATGGTACTAGCTATGAAAAGACCACTTGCCTTGTTCATGTATATACATATGAAATGATTGGAATATTCCACTCATATGGCGAATCCCATTTACATGCATATGCATTGTAATGGAACATACATGTTCATCTACATTTATCCATTTACATACACGTTCCAAATATGATTCCCCATGTACATAACCATGTGGTCATTTTAAGTGTGGTCATTTACATGTATCCTATTGCAACCCTAACCTTGGGCTTGTGACCAAGGCAAAGGGGTTGCAAGGTTGCGGGCCAAGAAGAAGCCGGAGAGTCACATTAGATACTCTCGGGAGTGTAAGAAAGTGTGAGGGAGTGAACCCTCACACTCCCAAGGCAACTCCCAAGGCAACTCCCACTTTGGGAGATGGTGTATCGGTGGACTCTCGAAATTTCAAAGAGCAATTTCAAGGGGTAAAAACTCAATGGCTTGTAGTGTTTTTTATACCATTGGAAAGCTCTTGGAATGTAGATGTCTAAAATGGGCTCAAATTGCTCATTTGGACATTTGAAACACAAGTTACGGCCAAAAGAAAGGCCGGGAGTCAAACTGCTAGTTTGACTCCGGACCAGAAAAAGTCGGGAATCGACCCGATTTACTTAGCTGTAGATGACGTGCGACATACTGTTCGAAAGCTCTCAATGAAGGCTATAACTTTGCTTTAGACCGCATCTCAATTCGAGGTCTGCTCGTAAAGTTATGAGGCTCCAAAGTTGCGGGAATCCCAAGTTGGGCGATTTTGAGACTCGCACTTGGAAGTCTCGAAAGAGAAAAGCCATTTGGATGTGGGCCCTGTGGAGAGGTGCAAAGTATATACTATAAGGGGGAAGATGGTGGTTTCCCCCAAATCCAGGTTATGGTGAATCTTGTGTGTTCGTGTTGCCCATGGCTCATCCTAGCACCAAAAGTGTTTCAACTACGCACTAACCACCTTGTGTGGATTTTGTGCAGGCCCATGTGAGTGAGTGAAGCTTGTCAACTTTTCTTAATCCCATCTCGGAGCTCCAACATGCCCTTTTACCCCTCAAAGTGCTGTGAGCCAGGGAGCGTGCCCCGACTCCTTACTCTTCTGCTATTTTATGTTTGGACTCACATTTGAGTCCTTCAAGGAGTTGGGAGTGCGTCATATCCAACCACATTTATTCAAAACAACCAACAAGGACATGTCACCAACTAGCTTCATTGCCAATATTCAAATATGGATTATTGGGTCATGCATGCATTAGATGACAACTCAAATATCATTTGCAACAATGACAATTGGTACAAAATGAGTGGATAAATATAATTTACATCATTTCCACCCCAAACATGCACATACACAATTGATCCATACATAGATTAATCATTCTTTGACTTTCCCACATTGCTTAGCAAAACTATGTAAATCATATAGCTAAGTCATAACTATAACCTCCCTACATTGCAAACCCTAAAAAACAATGAACCAACTTGTATACAAATGGCCAACTCACACCTTGTAAACTATCATGATCAGTTAGCCACAACATCGTCCGAGTCAAAACTAAGCCCTCCCCCCCTCCCCCCCACTAAAGCCTCCACACATTCCACCTCTATTGCACCAACCTCTTCCCTTTCATTTGCATTAGCTAGATCATGATTTTCAGCATCAACTTGAAATTATACAAGTGCCATAATGCCTCGCCCATCTATGTTTGCCCCAAGTGTCATGTCCTCCACCATAACCACTACATGTCGAACACAAGGTTCCTTTTGAACAACTACCCGCCAATTTCCACCATTCACCTTGTCTCTAGAAAAAACACCTACAAATTATAATGATAGAACAATTAATTAGTGGGTAGACAAGGGAAGATGTGTGCATGGTAAAGATATTAACATGCCCCTATTTAAAACCCCTCTATTGTTTAGGTCATTACTACAACATGTGGGGCCAACCTTCATATATACACAACTTTGGATATTTCTTGTCCAGTAAAATATGTTTTACGAGCATTGTGGTCATGGCTGAACTATACTTGTGGAACATATAAGGTTCTAGGTTTGCATTCACCTATTGCCCGTGGTTCATTACCCAAATTCCATGTTCATCTTGTTATATAACTGCTGCATTCCCTCACATGTGAACATGTATCCATGAACATTTCATCAATGTTACACGTTGGCCAGTGTAGGACATTACAATTATTTATTTTAACATGCCCACATAATGCAAATTGGCCAATACAATGTCCTTGTCTCGTACAAAACTACAACTAACTTGCTTGAATATGCATGTAACACCATTGTCTTATGCAGCATGTGTTGGCCATGTCTCAACATCAACCCTGTAGTGGTTTCCATATGCCCACATATTGTTGTATGTATAAATCAATGTTAATGGTGGGCAAAAATAAACCACCCCGTCAAAGTCTACTACCACTCCATTTGCCATTTGTTTCATAACATGATCCAACAACCACCTTGCAAATGTTGGGATTTCTTGTGCTAAATGAGGTGGCCACATAATGGTCTTACACCCATGCCACCTATGCATTGCCAATGCCTTGAATTCTCTTCATTCTTTTTACGATCGAAACCTTGCTTCCTACCACATTCTACGGGCACAACCCAAGGTGTTCCACCACACATTAAATACTTCATTCCATTAGCACATTCCACTAAATAGTCATTCCCACCACTAACACATTCCATTAAACAATCACTACTGCCATTAACACATTCCACAAACCAATCATTCCCACCACTAACACATTCCATTGAACAATCACTCCCATTAATTAAAGTGAAATTGTATAATTCCACTTTGGGAACCTTTTAGCCCTTTGTTCCACTTTGACGTTCCACTATGCATATGTTATATCACTATGTCATTTCCATTATAATCTTATGGACAAAAATCCACCAACATGCTACTGCTTGAAATGTATACATGTATAATGCATTTGTTGCCACAAAATTTGTGATGACATGTTCGTGTATTACTTCTAGCTCCAATGCATTCAATTTCTTAAACTAAACATGCATTTCCAACACTTCACCAATGTTTGCCTCCTTTTCATTAATGTCCCACATGCAACAACACATGTGTAAATACAATGCAAAATATTTTGTGTAGAACCTTAGAGTTTCATCATACATGTAGCTAGATGCCATGCAAGCTTTTGGCCTAACCCTATTTTTCACATTTTTTTTAGGATTGATAAACATCCCTCCATTGAGTAGCACCAACTCACACCTACTAGCCCACATATTTTTAGTTCATTTACAAGATAAATAATCAAATGGGTCATGATGTCAAAGAACCTTGGTGGAAACCATATCTTAAACAAAAATATTGTTTTCGCTACATATGTTCGTAATGCCACAAGGTCTTTTGGGTTCAACACCTTGGCACAAATTCTCTGAAATAATATTTGAAATCATATGATTATTTTATTAGGTTGCTTGCAACAGCCAAGCGACATATTTAAATTGGGGCACGTGCCATAATATAGGATCGTCCAAGCATTTGAATTGAACATCCTAGATTGTTTGTTGCAACCCTAACCTTGGGCTTGTGACTAAGGCAAGGGCTTGCGAAGGTGTGGGCCAAGTATGAAGCCCGGGAGTCACATTTCATGCTCCTGAGAGTGCAAGAGAGTGTGAAGGAATGAACCCTCACACTCCCAAGTAAGCTCCCACTTTGGGAGTTGGAGTCCTCGTGGATTTCTGAATATTTAGAGAGTAATTTTAGGGGACAAAAACCCATTGGATGGAGGAGTTCCTTATATCATTGGAAAGCTCTTGGAACATAGATGTTTGAAATGGGCTCACATGAGCCATTTGGACATTTGACACATAAATTATAGCCAAAAGAAAGGTCAAGAGTCAAATTGACAATTTGACTTTCGACCACTAAAAGTTGAAAATCACCCCAATTTCCTTACGTGCAGGTGGAATGAAATATACCATTGAAAAGTTCTCGATGAAAACTACACTTTGCTTCAGACCTCATCTTAATCAAAGGTCTACACATAAAGTTATGGGCCCCCAAAGTCGTGGGAGTCTTAGTTGTGGGAATTTGGGACTCCTGGACAAAATGACATTTGGGTGCTGGTCTCATGGCCATGCACATAGTATACTATAAGGGGGAAGGTGGTAGCTTTTCCCAAGTCCAGGTCGTGGTGAGTCTTGTGAGTTTATGTTTGCCTATGGTTCGTCCGTGCACTAAAATGCTACAACTACGCACTAACCAGTTTGTTGTTTGGTTCGTGCAAGTCCGTGTGAGTAAGTGAAGTGTTTGTTAATCTTTCTAGTTCCATCCCGGAGCTCTAGCACGCTCTTCTACCCCCAAAGTGTTGCGAGCCAGGGAGCACACCCCAACTCTTTTTCCTTCTGTTGTTTTCACCTTTAAACTTGCAGTTGAGTCCATCAAAGAGCTTGGGGGTGTGTCATTATTTCAAAATAATACTAATAATTATATTTTAAATAATTCAATATTAGAACACATGTCAACACATCATTTGCTTCAATTGTGACCAAAATAGTTGCATCATAGTCACATGTGACAATATGTATACAACGGAATCAAAGGATGAATTTGTATTTGTTGATTTTTTCTTCATCCAATACCCTTTGTCATTTGCAACTAATGTTTCATGTGATTTGTTTAAGGTGACTAATCAGATTTTAGTTCCAAATGTTACCTGGAACTAAATTTTAGTCACAGGGACTAATTGAAAATACTTATTTTTCTTCTAGTGCTTCTACCCACCCACTTACTTATCTACATATTACCTACATTACCTACCTATATGTATTACCTACCTACCCACCCACCCACCTACATGCACGTATTACTTACCTACCTACACACACACACCTATTTACATACATGTACTATGTATTTACATACCCACCCACACACCTACATACATATATATTACTTATCAACCCACTTGCCTATTTACTTACCCGCCCACCCACCTACTTACTCACCCACCACCTGCTTACCTACCTATTTACCTTCATACCTCATAGTCTTGTACTGAAATGTTGAAATAAACATGCGAAATAAAAAATTGACAAAAGCTGAACACCTTTTGATGTTGTGGTCCATTTGTTAAAAACTTGGTTTATCATTGGGGAGGTCAAGGGTTCAATTCTTAACATTATAAGCTATGTACATGCTTTAAGGGGCTAAGGTAGGTAGGGTTTAGGGTTTACCACCTACCTTCCTTCCTTTTATGACCTAGCTAGCTACTTACCACATTTTCTTTTCATATGGGCAAAAATTTGACTAGTCAAAATGACCAATCAAATGGTCCATATTTTGCTGGTAAAAATAACCACCCCAATAACAGTGGACATGTTGAAATCAACTTGTCTAAAATGATAGAATGGTCTTTTCGACACTTGCTCAAATTGGGTATTTTTTTACTAGATTTGTCAATAAAAAAGTACCATGTTTTCTAGTAGTGTGTAGGCTTGCATTCTATCCTATCTTTGTTATGAAATTATAAGGAAAATAATGTGAATTGGCAACTGCTTGGAGCTGCATGTTCAGTTAGTTTTGTGTGATGCAAATATGATGAGTACTTTTTGTCAGGGAATTTGGAGTGATGTTTTGGGGGACTGGAAATGATTATAGCTCCAAAACATAGCTAGTAGAGGATCACAACATTTTCATGCAAAAACAACCAAATAAAAGGTGGATGTTCTTCAAGGCATGGTGTCGAAATTGCAATAGGCACAACAATAAAATAGGTTGAAAGATCGTGCATTGTTGGAGTAGCAAATGCATCAAATGCTATAGGAATGGAAGGTAGATGAAGCTTCTCTTGCTTCTTCATTGTTGGTAATGTCCTTTTTTTGATACCTATATGACTGGTTCTCTTGCTAATAAGGTCTTTGGAAATTTTTAGGTCAATGTTGGTTTAAGGATAGGATGTAGTGAAAATTGATGTGTTTTGCAATCTTTGCAAGCAAAACCTAACTCCTCAGAGTTGTCCTCAAACATGAAGTGGTTGTTGCAGTTAAATAATGAAAAAGATGATGCTAGTAGTATAATTCTAACTCCTCCTATGACAAACTTGCCTTTGGAGGTTGCAAGTGCATCTACTACTCAGAAGGTACTTACTTTGTTAGGGTTCTATTAACAATCTCAGACATGCAACTCAACACAATCCTTGTAAGAGCTTGATGTCATGAAATTTGCATCCAAGGTGCACATTTGGTTCTAGTTGTTGTTGTCCTTACTTCTTTTAAACATGCGGCCTGAAACTTCTTGTGCTAAAGTAGTTAGGGCAGCATGATGGATAAAGCACCGTTAGACTGTTTGAATATTACAAAAGGTTAATGTTCAAGAAAGTTGTCTTTTGTAGGATTGTGGGGTTGTGGTGCTAGAGTTGTTGTGCGAAATGCCAATCCCTAGTGAGGGTGGTATTGAGCATCAGGCAAGACCAAGTTCAAGGAAGTGTGAGGACATTTCTCAAAGACTTGTGCAGCACAACCACCAAACGCTAATTGCTACCTCTGATATGTTGTTCAAGCCAGGCATATTTCCTCCATCTATTGCTTTCTTGAACCCTTAAATGTGCCTTGTGGGACTGCCCAAGGCCTGCTCAAGGAGGCGATGAGGGGTTAGTTTATTGCAGCAGTTTCCATGAAGAATTGTCACTAAGTGAAGGTGCTCCAGGCATGTGCCCAGTGCCGAGGCCAGGTGGGATTGACTTAACGGATACTTTGTAGCTAGGCAGTATAATGTCTTTGCATGCTGCTCATAGGTCATCAGGCTCAACTTGATGCACATACCTTATTCTAGGTTGACCTCATTGTCAAATTCCACTGCTGTGTAATTCATAGATCATTCTTTGTAGTACCCCCTCATGCAGTTTGATGTTCATACTTTATGCTAGTCATAGGGACACTCACTATTGTGTTTTCTGTATTCCAGGCATGTCACACAAAGGCAAAATATGAGGGATATGGGTCCAATATTTGCCGGCTCAATCCTGTTTTCAAGGGGTTGAACTAATCCTCTCAGGTTCGGTTTCAGTTCCCTTCAATATATGTCTATAAAGTAACAAAGGATTAGTGCAGAAGCCATTTGTCCATCTAGGATTATCCATCATCTAGTGTGATTGGCCAGCAATCATGGTTGGTGGTTGCACATATACATGCAGAAAACCTCATAAAGTACACCACAATTTGTTGCCACCTTACTGGCCATTTCTTAAATCAAGCCATAGTACATGATTATACTACCTATCACATTGTCCAAAAAACGCTTGTAAGTAGACGGTTCAAGCTATAGTTTCTTTTAATACTCTGGTGCCACATTCGGATTTCTACATTCTTGCTTAATAACCCAGTTTTGAAGCTGTCATCTAGACTTATATATGTTCCTTAATTAAAGTCTGTACACAAGGAGAGACACCTACCTACCTGAGTACATGATCCTTGAAGATCAATGACCATCTCCCAAATTTTTGCACAGCCAGTCAGCATGCTCCTGATGAAATGCCTTTGTTCAAGAGAGAGAGCTTTTATGAATTATACTAAGCTGAAACCAGATGTTAGACAATCTTAGAGGAGGCTCATCATCCCTATATCATCAAGACACTCCTAAGAAGTCCATGCAACGTGAAGATCACATGTGATCTTCATCACTAGTCTACTTGAATCATTGTGTAGAGCAAGCAAAAGCAAATGACAGACAATTTTGGGCTTGTATCTACAATACTAGGTACAGCATCTCTTGGGGTTCACATGTATGTGTTTAATATGTATGTGTAAAACATTCAATGTGGTAATTTTCTTCACTCCCCTGCTGAGCTTTGATTTTAATCCTGGGGATGCTTAAACTGTGATCCTACAAACTTATGTGTAGACGCTAGAGCAACATGGGAATCATGATGGGTCAATGTGTGATGCTGCAACAATATTGTACAATGGAGGCGATTAAACCCTGACTTGAACTGCACAGTGCAGAATCAGTTTAGTTCATAATGGGAAACTGCTACAGTAATAGCTGCAGGTCCTGAAGCTGGTGGTGCAGCACCTGGGTCTGTAATGGTAACTGCTGGTCACTTTCCAGTGGTGAATCTCTGGATGCCTCTTACATCAGCTTTGGAGTGCATTGGCCTACTGCCCTGAGTTCTGTTTCCAGTCTAGTACCTTTTGGAGGCACTAGTGGAGGAGGTCAATTTCCTGACCCTTTGCAAGAGCAGTTTTGTCACTGAAATCTCAATGATTCTTTTTCCAAGTTTAGAATGCCAAGCAAGTTATTACAGTACCCATCATGGCCATCTCAGCCAGTATACTTTGCACTTAGGCAGTATAATGTCTTTGCAGTTCAGCCACAATCATAGAAGATAACTTGGTCCACAATGTACAGCAACACCTGTAAGCACATATGTACATAATTTGGGCATGGGCTGGGTCATGGAAGTGCAGATTTATTTGATGTGGCTATCCTGCATGGAGAAGTGCTCCAAGAGCGGCTTTTCTTTGACAAAGCACACTGTGCATTTGAAAGTGGCCCATGGAAGCAGTTTGTTCACTACCTGATTATGGGGAAAGAGGTTGGCATGGGTCTAGAAAGCAAGTGATGAAAGAATTTGGAGGACTGAATTGCTCCTACTACATGGGTCCTCAGCTTAAGGGTCTCTTTGAATGGCACTTGTTTGACTATGAGCTAAGTTCTTGGACTGACCTTTGTAATATTGGAGCTCAAGCAAGTGGATGCTTCGAAGAAGAGTGGGAAGGCCAAGGCATAGACAGACCCATCTATTGCATCATTGCAGCATCAAATTGCGTTTGTCTGCAGACTTATCCCAGGTTGAGGGCAAAACATGTTTCCAAGCCTTGTAGATTCATGAAATAGCAGCCAAGGGAGGACAAAACTCACATTGCAGTTGATGAGCCACATCAAGAGTGCACCTTACAGGATTGTAAGGTGTGAAATGCTTCAGACATCAGAAAATAGCCAGTCACCAGCTGTAGCATGTTGGCATTCTCTAGCATAGAAATATATAAACTAATCAAGTCCTTGTGCTGATAGAGCTTGTGGTTGATCTCTTGATGCTAGGCTAATTGCTGTAAATGTAGCAGGCTCCTCAGACTGCATGGTTGTGTCAACTGCCTGATTAGCAGAGACTACAGCTTCTGTTATAAATGCTTACATAATTGCCAAAGCAGAAACATGACCTAAGTAATCCTGCAAACCTAGAAATTGCTTCACTCCCTTCATATTCACTTCTCAAAAACTCCAGGCTGAAGCTGCAAAGCCTCTTCAGAAAGTTTAGTTGGACTGGCACTAAATTTTTGTAGAAACACTTGCCACATCTACACAAGACTCACAAAGATGTTGCAGAAGCAGAGCAGCTGTTGTTGGTCATAATTTTTGAGGATGAAACTTGAGATGAGAGTGGAAAGGTTTGAGCTAAAGGAACAAAGCTTGGGTGCAGAGCCTCGTTTGGCCATACACAACGAACCATTTGTTTCTATGGGGGCAATCATGTTGTAGGGGAGGTTCCCATACTCTGGCAAATGGCAACCATCCATAGGAGGATCTAGCCAGATTTGGCTACAGGACAGGTTGGACAGGGGAAAAAAAAGAAATTGTAATCTTGCTATTGTTTGGCCATGACCTACAGGAGCAAATCTAAATCTAGCAAACTCAATCCAAAAATCCTAATTTTTTTCATGATGTTTTTCAATTTTTTTCCAAAAAAGCCTACTTACTTATTTAGGTAGGTAAGTAGGTAGGAAAACACAAGACTAAATGCACTAAAGAATAACCATGAAATTTTATTTTTTATTTTATGCTTTGCCTTTAGGTTAAATTTTTTTCCGCTCATCCCAAAATGACACATATATTTTAATGTGAGAACATAAGAGAACAAACTTTCTTTATATAATTTGTAACATAGGTGGTGGAGAAGTGAACACGTGGCATAATCGCATATATGTACATTGTACATGAGTTGCAACATAATTATTGCTTTAGTGACACATTTATAATAGTTATAAAGTAGTTGCCACATGCAACTCCTTAAAAAATCAAAGATGGTTAATTACATATGTATGCACAATGTGTATAAATTATCGTATAGAAGACCCAATTTCATTCACTTGCAATTATAATAAAACTAATTGATTTTTTAACATGGTCATTTATTTATTAATACATCGTATTTTTTAAGGGATAGTTGCATAGTAGTTGTAAAACCCAAAAGATAGTTGCATAACAATTGTATATGAGTTTTTTTTGAGTTTTCCTTGTAGTGTAGAGTGGTTTCGGTGGACGTGATTTCTCATAGTGGATTCTTTTGATACTTTTTATTTGCTTCCACCAATTTCTCTTTTTTCTACTTTTGTTGTCCTTCTTTTGAATTCTTTAGAGTTATATAGAAAAGCACTCTTCAGATTCATCAATTATAGATATGTCAATACATTTTCCTTCTCCTTCTTCTCTTTAGTCAATGTTTCCACCTAACTATTCAAAGCCTCTTATTGATGTTTGTAATGGAACAATGTTTTTACCCATTTTCGCTCTGTAACTTCCCAAGTTTCAACCATCCTTTTTAATTCCATTAGTTCTTCAACCTATGATTTCATCAATGATGTCTTAGCCTTGAGCTCTTCATTCTCATCCTTCAATTTTTGTATGAGAGTTTTGATTTTTTGTTGATTCTCTATGTTATGTTTGTACTCCTTTTGGAAGTCCTTCTCCTTGTCCAATTCCACGTGCGATATTGCCTTCTCCTTTTCTTTTGTGGCCAATCTATTCTTCAAATTATTCACCTCCAAATTCAAATTCCCCATATGAGATTCATAACTTCCATGGTTTGAAAAAAATTAGTGGGTTTATCAACTTGCATTACTTCTGCAACTACCTTTTCCACAAATTTTGGTGTACTTGTATGTTTCATAAGATTTTTGAATCTTTCTACAAAAGATCCCAGCTCCTGTACTAATCTACTCCCCAACCCAAATTCAAATGGTTGTCCTTATGCAAATCATAGTTTATTAATTGGTACCTATAGTTCTAGTGGTTTGAACATTAGTAAAGGAGTTTGTGTTTCCATTCTCTCCATTTGTAGTCTAGTAGCATGTAGACCTCCTTATGTCTATTGTTGTTGTTGCAAATGTTGTGGACTTCTAATGGTGGCCATCTAGTCTTCATATATGTCCCCATCCATTGGTGGATGCTCCTCAACCTCTGGAGACCTTGTATCATGTTCCCTTTTCACCTTTTGCGCATATTCCTTCATTTGTCTTTCCTATGAAAATGACATTTGTTGTACTTTTGCACTTTACCTACTTGCTTATACCAATGTTGGCACTATAGATGGTGTCACTTTCCCCCTCATCATCTTCTAAGCCCGTGCTTCTGTGCTCTCATGTTTTTTCTTGACCCCTGATCTTGAGGTCCACCTTCCTCAACTTTGTTTTTCTTCTTGAGAGCATTTCTTGGAGATTATGTTGTAGTCTTCCTTCTATTTTCCAATGATGCCTACATATCCTTTCTAGTTTTCTTGACCTTGGCATGTGGTTTTTATGGATTTGCCTTTTGGTGAACAAATAGATAATTACAAATCTTTGCCAATATTAGGGTTACCTAATAGGTGTCGTTCTTGTTCCCTTATTCTCTTTGACATACTTATACCATCAATCTAGCTCATTGCATAAACTATTGTATATAATTTGTGCTCAATACACCTTTATCCCTTTTTTTTGCTCTCATCAATGTGATGGCATTTTTATTGTTGAAATTACATCACTTTCTCTCTTTAATAAATCATAGATGTGATTGTAGGATATCTTACATAATATGGCAAACCCAAACTCTTTGCATTCCACTGATCTTTTGTAGAATTTGTGGGTGCAATTTTATACCTTTGTAATGTTATTGTTTTACCAACTTGCCGTTTGGGTCTTCTACATATGCTTATGCATAAACTTTAAAGACATCTATAATTAATTATTTACTAATCATATATAGCTTATCTTGATAACCAAAATAAATATATGTGCCGTTGATGAGAAGTGTGTTTAGAAATTTAAGCACGATATCTGGAATCGGTGTTTCCCAGTTCATTAGAAATAGAATGACAAGCCTTGCCTTGTTAACCCATTCTTCCTTTTCATTAATGTTTTTCCAATTTTCCATCTTTTCAACATGCTTATCATAGTTATGTTTGGTCCATAACCACAAATTGGTTATGATTTGGAATGTGAGTACCTTTGTCTAGAAGTGTTGTTTTGTCCATGATGGTTGCGCATCTTTTCGCCTTTGTAGCCCATAGTGCACTCATGTTTATCTCCATGATAGTTGGTTGTATTTTTGTCAACATTTGCACTCTCATTTCAAAAACGTCCTCCTCTTCTACGTCCTTATTTGTTGCTTGTGCCTCCACAAATTATTGCTCCACACCTTCATCTTCATCCAATTTTTCAATGTACACCGAATCCACTAATGTAGTTCTCTGGTCGTGTTTGTTCATTTGAACTCCAACCTTTTTTTACGTACAATTTTTGCATAAACATCTATAGTAGAGTTTCTGATCCGTATATATATGGAATTATTGAAAGCACAAATTACATCTTTTCATTGTATTCCTTTCCTTCTTCAAATTTTGAAGATGATGGTGAATGTGGTGACAACTTCATTGCCAACAACTGAATGTTTAATATTCCAGCATGTATTTTTCTCAATTCTTCTTCTGCTTCTTTTTTTCTCAACACTTCCGCTTCCTATTCTTGTCTTCATTTGTGCTCAGTTTTTTGTGCTTCCTTCTCCTTTGCTACTCTCTACAATTTTTCAATCACATTTTTTGCACTCATGTTTCTATGAACTCCAAAACTTCAAAAACACACACAACTTTCGGCAACAAACAAAACCAACTTTTCAATAATTACTCAGTATATTTTCATCCTTGAGCTTCCCACCCATCCCATTCATTTTTTGATCTACCCACCATCTTTTAATTAACACTTCATCCTTGAAATTATGATGGCCCATTATTAACATTTTTTGTGTCCCTTATACAACTATGTGGAAGCACGTTATGTCATCATTGTGAATGAACACCTTAGATCTCATCTTCCAATTATTCTACATCCATAATCCTCTTAAATTAACTATATTGATTCCATGTCGTTCTCCTTGTATTCCTTTCGTTGCTTATGCCAATGCATCTATTGATTGTGTTAGTGCATTTGCTAACTATATTGATATTTTTGCTGACTGTGCCCATGCATTTGATGATTATGTGAATACATTTACTAATTTAGCCGATATTCCAGATATACCAGATTCAAATTTTTGTGTCTCAAATTCCTCATTTTGTAGTTCATGGTTCATATTATTAAAAGTCACCCATTCCTCATTTCTGTAGTTATCACTCAACGATTTGTTTGTCATTTGAAGTTCTGAAATCAATATTATTTTGACCTTAAGATCTTCCATCTGTTCTTCTTTTTCATTATTTTGTATCTATGATTTTTATTTTACATAATTTCATCTTCTAGCTCCATATTAGACTCCTCCTCTTAAAGTCCACTTGTACTTTGTTCCCAATATTCTAACGTTTGTATTTTTTGTTTCTGAATTTAAGATTCCATGTATTTGTACGATTTGAGCTTATTCACATTAACCAACATAGGAATAGTCTCAAACTTCTCAATTGTCACCAATAACATATTTAATTAGTAACACATATTGTATTTTGTATGGTCCAAACCAATTCTTAGAAAATTCCCTAAGTGTGACTTATTTCCTTTTAAAAAACATAGAACATAATCACCAAAATTAAACTATTTATTTGAATTCGTTTGCTGACTCCATGATGTTTTATTCCATTGCTGAATACCAGTAGTTTTATAGTTTGCATCCTAGTTTCTTGCAACTTTTCCGATTCTAAAATTCTATTAGTTAAAACTTTCACTGAAATAATGTCTCTTTGATTTCCACTAGCAACTAGCACTATGTATTTTGTGGGCATTAATGGATGTAATCCATACACTAATTAATATGGTGTATACCTTATTGTTACTTTGTATGTAGTTCTATATGAAAATAACACTATTGATAGACGCTCATCCTCATTTTTTTTTTCTCACTAACTAACTTGGTCAAAAGTGTCCCAAGTACCTTGTTAATAGACCTAGCCTGCCCATTCTCTTAAGGATAATAAGTTGTAAAACTCACATGTTTCCATAGAAAATGATCTATTAAATACTTGATAACATCATTAACAAAATGAATGCCCTAATCTGTGACTATAATCAAAGGACATCCAAATTTGGTGAATATGCACTCATATAATTTTTTTGCTATTACTATTGCAATATTGATTATCAATCCTCTTGTTTCCACGCACTTGGTAGCATATTCTATGACTACAAGAATGTAATTATTTCTTGTATATTTTCCTATTGGTTTAATTGGTCCCACAAAATCAAGTCCCAATTTCATAAATGGTTCCTTTGGAAGATTTGTGACCAGTTTTGCAAGACTTTGAATTGCCAATCCTTTTATTTCTTGGCATGCATCACAAGATTTGTAATAATCATTCACATTTTTGTACAAAGTTGGCCATTAATATCTCACATCCAATATTTTCCTATGTGTGATTTCAATTGCAAAATGATGTCTTAGTGGTCCTTCATGTGGTCCTTTCATCACCATTTGTGCTTTTGTGGTTGTCAAATATCATTGCAGTTTGTTGTCTTGGCCCATTTTATACAATTCACCATTCTTGAATGTGAAAGGTTTTATTCTTCTAACCAGTTTTTGCTTTTGTTGTATAAATAATGTGCCCTTAATTTGGCCTATTTTCAAAAATACTTTTACATCATTCGACCATTTAGGTTTTGTGTAAAACAAACTTGCATCTATGGTTTGATCACGCACATTTGTGGGTTTTGCAATATCTAGTAATCTTGAAAACTCATATGTAAGTACATGAATTCTGTTTAGCTTATACATTATTGTGAAGTCATATTCTAAGAACAATAACAACCATTTTGTTATTGTCCCTAAAACTTGTGGTTTATTGACCAAATAAACAAATGCCATATGATCCATATAAAAGACAACAAATAATGTCTAAACTTTTGTAAAGCAAAAACCATTGTTAAAGCCTCTCTCTTTGTTGTGCTATAATTTTATTTTGCTCTATTCAGAAGTTTAGAAGCATACACCACCAATTGATCACTCTTCCCTATTAAATTATGAGACAACATAGTTCCCACATCTAATAAAGATGCATTTGTATGAATATGAAACTCCACCTTCCAATTTAGTGATATCAATATTGGTGTTTCAATATACTTAGGTTTTATCAACTCCCAAGCATTCTGACATTCTATTGTCGAAAGAAAAGTATCTATCTTTCTAGTTAGTTTAATGATAGGTGCCATAATAACATCAATTTTTTTGATAAAACATATGTAAAACTATTCCATCCCATTGAATACTTGAATATGTTGTGGATTCTTAAGTGGTGGCATGTTCATTATTGTTTGTATTTTCTTTGGATTGGATAGTTTCCCTTCTTTGGAAATAATAAAACCCAAAATTATCCCTGAAAATATCATGAATGCATATTTGTTTGGATTCAGACTATTGCCATATTTTTTGCACTTTTGAAAACATAATATGAGCTTTTGTAGATGATTGTCCATGTAATTGTTCATTATAAAGTCATCCATAAATATCTTCATAAAATTGTCCAAATATTATTTGAATGTTTTGGTAATAGTTCTTTGATATGTTGGAGGTCCATTTTAAATTCCAAACAACATCACCTTTCATAGAAAACCCCCCAAGTTTGTAACAAATGCAATTTTTTATCTGTCTTTTAAAGCTACAAAGATTTGATGATATCATGAATACCCATCTAAGAAGGAATATGCTTCATACCCTATTATTGTGTTCAGAACTTCATTTATAAAAGGTAATGGGTATGGGTCTTTCTTTGTGGTTGCATTTAGTTTTTTGAAATCTATATAGATTCCTAATTTGCCATTCTTTTTGGGCATTATTACTATGGGTGGCAACCATGTAGCCTCCTCTACAGATTGAATGAATATAACTGCTAATAATTTATCAATATCTTATTTGGTTGTTGTAGCATAATTTGGATTTAATTTGTTCCTTGCTTGATGTCACTAGTAGAAATCAACCAAAATGTAACCATTCCATTTATGATTGCATGCAACTTGTAGTTGTTTGCAACTAGGTTTGGGACTATTTGCAACTGCAAGAAAAAATTTCAACTATTTTGGTCATTCTCACAATTATGATGCAACTATTGAAAACTTCATTCTATTGGATAGATCGATTTAATGTTTATTTTCATCCATTAATAGGTTGATAGGTCCCATTAGTCATAGTACTCACCAAATTAGTTGCATCTTAAAGGTATTTTACAATGACATATTTTAATGTTTGTATTAAAATAATATATATAATATGATATGTATGTATATTGTTCATATTATGAATCTAAAAATTAAAATTCGAACTTTGAAATTTGTTATTCAATCTGAAAATTGATATTTTGACTTTGAAAATTCTTAATTGAATTCAGAAATTATTTGAACTTAAAACTTAATATTTTAATTTAAAAAATAATTATTCAAATTTATTTTATTCTTTGAATTTAAATAAAAACTATTAGATCCTGAAATTTGATATTTCAATCCTGAATTTTAAAATTAAAAAAAAATCTGAAAAATCTTTCAATTATGAAAATTGTGTTTTTCAAAAATAATAATCTAATTTGTTTATAAAAATATTTGAATTTGAAACTTGATACTTGAATATCAAAAATTGCAATTTCAATTGTTTAAAACATTATTGAAATTTGAAAATTTGAAAATGAAATGTTCTATTTAAATTCAAAAAGCTTATTTGATCTAAAAAATTGATATTCGAATTCTTAATTATTATTTTCAAATCCAGAAATTATTCTCTCAATTCAGAAATTTATTAATTGATTATAACAATGGACATTTTAGTTTTGAATATTTTTATTTGAATATGAAATTAATATTTCAACCTTGAAAATTTTTCATCTAAATTTTAAACAATCATTTAATTTGAACTTGAAATTTCAATTCTGAACTACAATTTTGAATTCTTAAAATTAATACTTCAACTCTGAAAAATATTAATTGAGTCTAAAAATGGACATTTCAATTTTGAAGATTGTTATTTGAATATGAAAACTGACATTTCAATTCTGAAATTTAATATTTCAATTCAGAAAAATTATTTGATCTAATTGATATTCGAATTTAAATTATTACTTTCGAATATAAAAATTAGCATTTTAATTCAAAAAAAAAATTATGTCTAAAAATGGACTTTTTGATTTTAAATATTTTATTTAAAGTTGAAATTTGATATTTGAGTTCTGAATTTTGAAATTTAAATTTTAAGAAATTATTTGACTTGAAAGTTCAAATTTGAATTATTATTTTAGATTTGAAACTAATATTTCAATTCAGAAAATTCTTAATTGAGTCTTAAAATTGACATTTCAATTCTGAAATTTGTTATTTAACTTCAAAAAAATTTCATTTAAAATTTGGTATTTGAATTCTGAATTACTATTTTGGAATCTTAAATTTGTATTTTAATTCAGAAAATTATTGATTAACTTTTAAAGGTTTTCTCTACTAATGTTATCCATAATAAATCACTGTTATAAATAATTATAAATGATTATGTTTATTAATTATAAGTTACACTAAATAGTTATTGTTATAACATTGATTTGAATATTATATAATTTATATTTTTATTAAAATAAATTAATTAGTGTAATTACTATTATGATACTTTAAAATCATTATAAATACTTCATATAAAAATTAATCAGTATGTGCATAATTATTTTCTAATTGACCATAATTATTTGCAATTTGCAATTTATAACTTTAAACCTGAATTAAAATTTTGGTAAAATTATAGTGGAGTTAGAATAATTATTTTAATGATTTTAGGTTCATGAATTATTATATGATTTTTTTAATTTTAAGAATTATTTGATTAATCATTTATGATAAATATTTTATAGTTATTTTACTTTAATTATGAAAATTAATGTTATGTTTAACAATTTATTTTATTTAAATTTAATAGTTACTAGGAAAAAAATTACCTGATCTATAGTATATTTACAACAATAAATGTAATTATATAATAAATAATGTAATTAGTTGAATATTATTATTTTTAAAATTCATGTAAGAATTCCCTTTTTAATAACAATTGTTAGTTCATTATTTATAATTTTAAAATAAATATCTAAAATAGTTATTTAAAAATTAAATACACTAAATTGGTTTTACATTAATTATATTATATATAATTGGATCAGATTCTTAAAAGTGATAAAAGGTTTAAAAATATTTTAGTTATTTAATTATCTAGGAATTATGTTTTAATAACTTGTGAGTAACTAGATGGTTAATTTGTTATATATTAAGAAGTTATTACTCATTTAAAAAATTGATAATGAATACTAAATATTTTTAATGTATACTATATAGTTTAAATATATGTGAATATAATCATTATTTAGTTATCTAGTGAACCATATATTTTAATTGTTTAAAAATCTAAAAATAAAAAACTTAAGACATGAAGAAAGTTTTGGAATCACAACTTAGTTTATGAAAAAGTTGTAACTTCAAAACTTAACCCATATTGTTTGTTCTCCATTTTTATTTTGAACACTATATAAACATGGGGGTATGGTCATCCAACTTCACATAAAAAAAATTGTGCACATAGGATGAATAAATCAAAAGGTTCACCCAAAACAAAACAAAAAATTATGCACAATCTTAAAGTACTTACCTCCCCAACCTACTTATCTATCCAACTAGGTAGGTACCTAGTTTGACGTACCCACCGAGGTCGACCTATACCTACCTATTTATATGACTAAGTATTTAGCTTAGGACAGTAGAACCTACTTACCTACCTTTTCACTTAAGTAGGTAGGTAGGTATCTATGTAACTTAGGATTGTAGGCATCGCATCTATTTATGACAATGATTTCATATTATGACACGTGTCCCAATACTTTATTGTATTGGGACACGTGGGAACACATCATTTGCTCTCAATTGTGACCAAAATAGTTTCAATTTAGTCGCATGTGACAATATGTATATAATGGAATCAAAGGTGAATTTGTATTTGTTGATTTTTTTTTTCATTTAATACCTTTTATCATTTGTGACTAATTTATCCCATGTGATTTGTCTTAGGCAACTAAAAAGATTTTAGTCGCAAAATGTCGCTTGCAATTAAAATTTAGTCACAAAGACTGGTAAAAAATACATGTTTTTCTTTTAATGTGTGTCGGTGATATAATAATATCTAGTTCAATTATGTGTTTGCCAATTTTTGTGGAATCCCTTTCAAATCTTTTTTGTCCATGCAAAAAACATTTTTGAATTCCTTCAATAGTTCCTCCACTTCCAGCATTTGGTTGTTTCTACTTGTGCATTAATCTTTACTAGCTGTGGTTTTGCATTAGTTTGTAGGTTGAGCTTCATCAATTATTGATCTTTAGTTAATGTCCATCTAACTATTTACAATTCATGTGCTTTGATTTTTGTCAATGTTTCATCCACTGCAAGAGTCTTTGGTTGATGATTATAGTATGTTTTTGAATACACTTTATCCTTTAGTACTATTTCTAGCTCATATTTGTTGCTAGTTGATTTCTTTTCTGTGCTATGTACCCCATAGTTTAGCTTTGACGTACTAGTCTTCCCATTAGTATCCATGATTTCCACATCTATGGTTTTCACAAATTGAATTGTCTTAGGTAAACCAATTGCTCTTATTGAAAACAATTTCGGTTTTGTAGCAAAGATGATATCTTCTTCTTCATTTGTGATACCATTCTGATAGTCATATCATAATAACATTTCTAATCTTCTTATTTCACCTCCCAAATGTGTGGTGATTGCATGTAATTGTTCTAATTATCCCATTCCCTTGTATGGTAACAATGTTACTCCCCCAATCATGTGCCACTTTAACATCCTTCAACCATGGTTTCCCCAACAACATGGAAAAACTTGAATCTACCACATTATTTTGAAGTATAGTGAATGTAGTTATGTAAAGAATACCATGAACATATATCTTCAACTTTCTAATCAAACCCACTAGTTTTGTGGTTGTTTAATCTACCATCCTCATATTATATGGTCTAGGTTTAGGCCTTAGAAGCCCCAACCTCAATCTCAACTATTGTGATGATATATGCTCCAGAACATCCATCTAGCAACACATTTTTTATTGTATTTTTCCCAATTTGTATTTGGATAATTGCCATATGATTATCTATTGCTATATTGACTGTCCTTACTTTTAGTGTTGAAAAACCAACCTGGTTCATTTGTGGTTGTTTTACTTATATTTTGAATTATCTGGTTTCAACTTCTACCAAAGATATCTCATTAGCTCAGGAGCTATTTTAGGCAATTGTTTTAAGTTCAAAGTATAACTTGTTCTTAGCATTTGCTTACCAATGTCTAGAAAAATCTCATTTGTTATGGAAAACTTCCCTTGTGAATTCACCACTTCTTGAAATTTTTGTGCATCCATAAGAGTAGAATTTGGCATACCCAACCAGGTTGTATTCCATCCTTCCATGGATGTGGATGGCCTTTCGATTTGGGTTTGTGTTTTTTGAATCTATTGAATTGTTTCCACCATAGATTGCTTCAACCACTCTTCTTTCTCCCATTCAACAACACTCTTTGCTTTTCTTAGCTATCTATCCTTCAACACTTATTCTTTATTTGCCTTAATTCTTGTTGTAACATTAACATCCACCACATTCACATTTGTAGTGATTATTTATATTTTACTGACATGTTGAACTTCTGCTATTAGACCACAAATTTCCCATGAAACATCTCCTACATCTTAATAAACTTTGGATAGTTTGTCATTTTATGTCCATTGAAACCATATATGTGGCATGCATATGAAGATGTTTTTAATGGTTTTTGATTATGTTGTGTTGCATTGTGGTCTGTTCCTTTTTCTTTCTACATGTTTCCACGTTACGATTAGTCATTCCACAATTTGTGCAATACTTATTAGTCTTCCTTGTATTACTCTGTGTTTTCGGTGCTCCTACCTGTTTAACATTTTGTGGTACTAAAAGTGCATTCTTTGCTTCAACAATATTCATTCATTCTTCACACAACATCCCTGCCTCCTTATGTTGTTGTAATGTTGATTGCTTCATTCTTATAGTCATAATTTTGAGGTATGATTATAAACCCACTCTAAACACAATAGTTAGAAAATTGTTTATGGTTAGTACTTGTAAACCATGAAACAATTTTCGAATCCATTCATAGTAAACTTCCACCTTTTTAATTTCCTCCTGGTTCATGTCCTTCAGCTCCATGTATATTTGCTTGTCATTTTGAATCTTACGATGATGTTTGCAAAATGCCTAGGTAAGTTTTGAAAAAGTACAATTAAGAAATTTTGACATGTAGTGATGGCATTAGTTTGATGCCATATCTCTTAACACATAGCTAAACGCATTGATGATATATTGTTCAAAAGTCTTTACATTTGTTTTTACTACATAATTGAACATTTTTACATGAGCATTTGGATCAACATTTTTTTTAAATCAAGATATTCAAGGCTACCCTGTTTGGCTTAACATAATGGCCACCTTTGTGATCAAGAATTGGTGCAGTTACAATAATTGGTTATTGGTACCCTTTTCTTGAATGCATGGCATTTGCACTTCTACACCTTCCAATAGCCATTGGGTTCATTAATGGTTGATTTATAATCATGTTCCCATGAATAGCCATTATCAGATTAATAAACACCTCTTGAGGTATGCCAATAACTTTAATAGTAGCGGTTGGTAATGTTGAATTTCGATTTTTTAATTAAAAAGAACAACACTATTTGTTTGAACACTTTCATTTACAATATACAACAAAATTTGTAAAAAACCTTCCCATTATTGAAAGAAAGAATAGAAAAAAAAAATTTCCCCACAAGATGGTTGCCAAATGGTAAAAGTGAAATTTAAATTCTTGCAGAATAGTTCACATTATTGTAACAAAAAAATTGCATTTCACATGCCTATGTTCACTATTTCCATCTTAAGTCTCAACAAACTTAACACTACAATGCATTCCAACATCAGATTCATGGTTATTGCATACAACCCAAATATGCACTTTAGAATACATTGTAAAATACTTTAGAAACAAGATTACAATTCATTTCATCATAATCTAACGTTACAAAAAATTCGCACGAAAGATGAATTAAAATTCATTATTGAAGTATGTGGTTCTCTATATTACTAAAAACATGAATCCAAATTATAGTGTAATCCCATATTTTGTTTAAAAATCCCAAAACAACACTTAATATCTATGCTATATCAAAATAGAGTCTATGGTTTTCTATTGCAAGTACCTTCAGCTCCTCCTATTTTTTAAAAAGAACTCCATGTCTCATATTCTTCTCTTCTATTGTTCTCCAAAACTTTCCTCTTTGAACCATCTCGAGTCACATCAGTATGATTCAAAAAAAATCAAAATCAAAATTCAAAATAACAAAATTCTTTGATTAGTCCCTATCATAATTACCATGCTCATCCTAAATCACATACTCAATTTACCCCTTTAACAATGGTTAAAGTCTTTTTTCCAAGAAAATATTTTGGAAGTTAACACCACTATAAGGCAGTTTTTTGATTTTTTTTCAATAAATTTGAAACCCATGATTATATATTAGAAATGGGTATTTGATTTTGTGACAACCATGGTTATCAACCGTAAGATTCACCCATATACCTAGTGAGGATTTGGTGTAGTTTCTAAAATCACCCAACATTAGTTAAAACCAGTGTTGGGTGGGTATAAAAAAAAATGTGAGAATTGGATAAATTTCAAGTCAATTCTCAATTTGAATATCTCAAGGCACTACTACAGAAGTGAGGTGCAATTTACTAGCCTAAATCACTTTGGGACCTCAAAAGTGAAATAGGTTCATTACATTTTATTGATTTCACCTTGATGAAGTTATTTCACTATAATATCATTATGTAAACATCATGTTTCATTACTGGTTAACATAATTCACTATTATAATTTACTACAGTAAATACGTTTATTTCTATTTTTTAAAATATTATATTTATGTTATTTTATGATATATCTTATATTATTTAAACATACTTTAGTTATTCCAATTTATATTTTATTCTATTTTATTATAGGCTGATATAAATTATTGTACCTTAAACTATTATACGTTATTTTACTTTAAGATATTTTAATTAATTTATTATAAGCTTTTAAGTTATTTAAAATAAATTATTCAACTAACTTTAAGCTATACCTTAGGTTATTTTATTTTAAATTATATTTTACGTAATTCAAGGTCATTCTACATTATGTTATTATAAATTATTTTATCCTAAATATAATAATTAAAAATAATTTAAAATAAAACATAACGACCTAAGGTAAAATGATTTTGAATATAAGATAATAACCTATGAAAAATAATTTAAAATACCTTACAACATAATAACTACCAATAGCCTATGATATTATAACATAAAATATCTAATAATTTGGTATAATATAATAATCACCAATAATTATAATATAATATATAATAATTAACAATACTTTATAATACAATCACCACTAATAACCATTAATAAAATAACCATCGATAACCATTAATATAATAACATTAATAACCACCAACAACTATTAATATAATAACCATAAATAGCCATTAGTATAATAACATCAATAACTACTAATATCCACCAATGTAATATTCACCAATAACCATTAATAAAATAGTCACAATTGCTATTAATACAATAACCATTAATAACCACCAATATCCAATAACGAAATATCCACCAATAGCCACTAATATAATAATCATTAATAAAATAAACACCAATAGCTATTAATACAATAACCACCAATAGCCATTAATACAATAGCCATCGATAACCATTAATATAATAGCCATCGATAACCATTAATACAATAGCCACCGATACCATTAATACAATAGCCACCGATAACCATTAATACAATAGCCACCGATAACCATTAATACAATAGCCACCAATAAAATAATGACTAATAGTCATTAATAAAATAACTATTAATAATGATTAATAGCAACTAATAACCACCAATAATTATTAATAGAATAACCACTAATAATTATTAATAACCACCAGTATAATAGGTACAAATAGCCATTAATAACCACCAATAGCCATATATTAAAATTTCCAAAAATAATCTAGGGTGAAATAATTTATAATAGATAAAAATAACTTATAATAACCTAGAATTGCAAATAATAACATAAGGTGAAATAATCTTTAATAGCCAAAAATAACTTATAATAGCTACAAGTAGTCTAAGCTTAAATAATTTACAATGGCCAAAAATAACATAATATAGTTTAAAAAACTTACAATAGTTGAAAATAACCTAAGGTGAAATAAACTAAAACAGCAAAAAATAACTTAGAATAACCAAAAATAATTTAAAATACTCATAAACAATCGTAAATAATGTAAGGTGAAATAATTTAAATTAATGAAAAATATTCATGTAATAAATGAAAGTAAATTAGCATAGGTGGTATTTTTATTATATTAACAAAAATCATATCCATTTATTATTATTATTATTATTTTCAAAAGAATGGTCATTAAAATGTTATTGAATAATGATATTCAACTTTTTTTTGTTCAAATGATTTTAAGTTTTTAAAAGGAAATAAATGTAATTATGTACATTATTGAATTAAAAAAAAACAGTAAACTTGAATCATTTCATTTGAACAAAATCTCAATAAGATATGAATTTTCAAAGTTTACGTTTTTCTAATGTTTAAAATGAAATATTTGAAAAATAAAATGTAATGTAACCTATTAGCACAACAAGTGGGGTGGTTTGATGGTAAGGGTGTTTGCCTCCACTCCAAGGTCAAGGGATCAAACTTCATGAGTGGTGTTATGTGTGGTCAATAATAGTATGTTGAGCAAATATTCTTCTATTTAATTCTTAGAATAGGTGCCTAGGTTGATTACATGTCCTACCTAATTAGCCTAGGTAGTGACACGTGTCAATAAATCATAGCTTAAAAAAAGGAAATTATCAATAATATTTAATTTTAATTAATTTTCATTCTAGTTAGTTAATTAACTAGTAAGTGAATGATTTGGTAAATTTGTAATTCACTTGAGAGTAACCTTGTTTCACTAAATACTAATGAAATAATTCATTGTCCACAACACCTGGTCTTTGTTCACTAGGGGGTTAAACAATTTCACCAAATAAAAATGTCCAAATTCATTCAAAATTTAATGAAACTCAGAGTGAACTAGGATGCATTTTGTAATAGTGAGGTATCACATTGAGTGATGCCCTTTATGAAACCCAGTTATAAGTTTTTAAATAATGTGGGAACTGGGCCTTTGAAACTTTGATCAAATGTGTAATGTGTATTGAAACCTTAACATGGAATTAAAAAATTAGGGTTAAGGTTTCAAGGATTAGAATTTACTAGGATGCTAGTGGTGAGTAGGGTCTAATTTTTTAGTTAATGTTTAGTTGTAATTAGTAATTAGTTTAGGGTTCAGTTATGTTTAGGGTTTAATAAGCAAATGGTGTCCCTTATTACTTGTTATAAAGTGAGTGTTTCAAAACATTTTGTTCATTATGTGAGAGTTTGTTTTGGTCTCTCTTCTTTGTTTCTTGCTTAGATTAATTTGGTTGATTAGTTGGTTTGTTTAGTAATGCTTTGTTTTAGTTCTACTTGAGTTCTTGTTGCTCCTCTAGTTTGACATCGCTATTCTATTGTTCCTTTTGCTCAACATTGTTGCTCTGCTCCTCTTGCTTGACACCAGTGTTCCTCTTACTCTTATTTGATGCCGATGTTCCTCTTGTTTGACGTTGTTGTTTTGATCTTCTTGTTCAATGCCATTTTTCTTTTTGTTCGATGTTGCTACTTTTGTTTGATGCCATCACTCCTATTGTTCGAGGTTGTTGTTCTTGCTCAATGCTGTTATTACTTTTGCTCCATATTGTTGCTTTGCTCATCTTGCTCAACGTTGTTGTTCATCTTGTTCAATGTTGCTGCTCTTTGTTCAACATGCTTTTCCTTGTTCATTTTAGAAAATTAACTTTTTTTAATGCAATTTTGTTATTTTGAACATTAAAATTTAATTTTTGAGATAATAAAATGTGTACTAATTGGTATGCAAAAATCTGCTTTGAAAATTGAATGGTATCACATGTTTGAGAATAGGCGTTTTGAAACCTTGGTGAAATTATTTTTTGGAAATGTTTAAAACCCTGCCCAGGCCTTGAAAAGATGAAAATAAAAAAAAAGAAAAAAAGAACTGGGTTGGGTTTTTCAAAACAGTTTCATACCTAGACCCAACTATTCTCATAAAAACTAAAGACCTGCCCAACACTGGTTGAATCATGAGAGTAAAAAAACAGGACAGGTTCCATTTTCACTTGTGATTTGAAGAAAGTTCCAAACTCATTGACATTCTTGTCAATTTTAAAGAGTTTAATATGTGGATTCATACTTGTTGCAGACAACTTAGAACATCTGCACTGGTGTTCAATATGTGACCCTCAAAAATATTTCTCACATCCAAGTTGAGTTATTTACCTTTTTTGCAACCCCACCCATAAAAGTGAAACGAGACTTCAAATAGGTTAGAGACTACAAAGGGTGCCTTTAGATGAGGGTCCAAGGTCTCGGACCATTGAATTCAAGTGATCTTATTGGTTGAAAGCTTTACATCGGTCCTAAGGCCTTTAGACGAGGGTCCAAGCCCAAAATAGTTCCTCATAAACCACCTCCTAATGGCAGGTTGCAAAATGTGCACTTAGAAACATGGTTGGGAAATGTGGTAGGAAGCGCATTGAGGATGTTGGAAAGACCCCAAAAATTTGCTATTGAGGCAACAAGGACTGCCCAAAAAGATATCATGGGTGTTAGAAATATTAATGTTTTAGTACGTGAATTAAATATAATATTTTAAAATCAGAAATGAAAATGATTTCATGGACAATCTTTTATGATCATGTATTATTAATATTTGATAACTAATTATTTCTTAAATAATTTATTTATCGTCACTAGTATGCGAAGCAGATGGAGCCCAAGTTTTAAATTAATAATAATTATTCTATAGTAAAATAATGTCATTGTAAAATTCTTGTAATTACTTAATTTATTTGTAAATTAGAATTACAATACTTGCATAATTAATTTACAATTGAACTTAATTATTCATAATCTATAATATATAATTTTAAACTTTAGTTATTAATTAAGTTTCTAGAATAATCATAATTTAACTGAAATAATTTATGCTATGACCATAGGTACATGGATTGTAATATAATAAATTAAAATATTTATTTCTTGTAACTATTTGTCCATATGGATAACTTTTGTAAATAATTATAAATGATTGTTTTTTAGTTGTACTTTATGCTAAATAATTATTGTTACAAAATTTTTACATTATATAATTTATATTCTTACAGTAAAAAAATCAATTATTTTAATTATTATTAAATTATTTTAAAATTATTGTAATTACTTCAGATAAAAATTAGTTATAGTCTATGCATACTTATTTTCTAATTGAACATAATTATTCACAATCTGTAATTTATAACTTTAAAAATCTGAATTAAAAATTTGGAATATTATAATGTGGTTAAAATAATTATTGTCATGATTTTAATTGTAGGAATTATTATTGTACAATAATTTGATTTTTAATTTTTCAAATTATGTAGTTATTTACATATGATAATTTTTCTTTACAATAATTAAAAAAGTTAATTTATGTTGAGTGGATTATTTTATTATGGTTAATAATTACCTATAGAAAAAAAAACATTTATTTGACTAATAAATTTTTTTACAATAATAAATGTACCTATATATTAGTTATTGCAATTAATTTAATATTAGTTATATATATATATATATATATATATATATATATATATGATAGATTTTTTTTTGAAAATAAGTATTAATATTCTTTACTATAATAATTAAATTATTTTTTCATGAATTACATTTTTTAATTCGACCAAATTAAAAAAGTAAGGGAATATTTTTAAATATTTTGGTTATTTATTTTATGAGTTATGTAATGACAACTTGTGAATAATTAGATAGCTATTTAGTTAAATATTATTTAATTTTATCTATTAATTATTTAAGTAGTTTATAATTAATACTTAATATTTGTAGTGTGTAATTTACATTTTAAATGTACGTTAAATTTAATCATTATTAATTAAATGATTATTTAATTATCTAATGAGGCATGTATTTGAATTGTGTAGAAATTTAAAAATTAAAAACAAAAGGCAGGAATAAAATTTTGGAATTGTAATTTAGTTTGTGAAGAAGTTACAATTCAAAATTTATAAATATTATTTGTTGTCCATTCCTATTTGGACATTATATAAGTAAAGGTGTGGTCATCTAATTTCACATTAAAAAATTCGTGCACATGGGATGAACCAATCAAAAGGCTTAATTCATAACAAAAAGAAAAATTATGAAATTTTAAACTACTTACTTCTTCAACCTACTTATTTACCTAATTAAGTAGGCACCTTTTTTGACCTACCTTCCTAGGTCAACCTATGTACCTACCAACCTAATATTAATATTTTTTATTAAATTCATTAAAAAATGCCACATGTCATAATATAAGATTATCCAAGCATTTGAATTGAATGTTCTAGGTTATTTCAAAATAATAAGAAATTTTATATTTTAATTAAATATTGAAACACGTGGCAACATATCAATAGTGACAAAAATAGTTGCATCTTAGTTGCATGTGAGAATACATATATAATGGAATAAAAAAATGAACTTATATTTATTAATTTTTTCTTTCATTTAATATCCCTTGTCGTTTAATATTAATATCACATGTGATTTGTCCAAAATGATTAAGGGGATTTTAGTTATAAATGTCACTTGTAGCTAAAATTTAGTCACAAAGACCAATAAAAAGTACATGTTTTCTTTTTGTATAAATGAATTGTGCCTACCTTGCAATGTCAGTAGGAAATTGAATGTAAGTATTGCAAAAAACTTGTGATCATCCATTGATCAAGTTTCCTTTTAATCTGTTATGAAAATATACAATCGACCTTGAATGCAAGTATGATGAAATAGGTGCACATGCACACCTATGATATTTGGGCAAAATGTGGTATGGTTTAAATTGGTATGAATTTTTTAATATTCTAATGCTTGCTCCACCTTCATTTTTTGACATTAAACGCATGAAACACAAATACATGTATTCAATTTCCTTGGCCAACAAGCAATGTGGATATATGTTGTATTGAAAGAATAAGCAATGTCCACACATTTATGTTATCAATTTTTGTTTTGGAAACCATTATCTTAGTACTAATTAAAATTAAATCATGAAATATATAGGTTGGATTTAAGGCTCCTTTCAATTTGACAAAACTCAAATTTATTTTTTCTTCCGAAAGATAATGAAGATAACTCAATTTCAACAAAGGTAAGAATGATACAACCCCTTCCATTCATTTGGGGTTTGAATTTATAATTTGAAAATAAGTGATGTTTAGAATATTTCATTTTTGAAGATTTGTATATGATTGTTTATGTTTTTTAAAGTTATGCACCTAAAACTTGTAGTGTGTACATTATATGCATTCGAATTGAAGATGATGGGTTTGCAAATGTGTGAAGATATTATAAATTTTTTGTCATCAAAACAACAATATGCAAGACTAGGGACGAGTAATGGAGGATATTTGTTCATGAGTAAGGTTTAGGGTTTAAAGGTCTTTTGCATTTATTTGTCTTTTGCATTTGTGGTTTTTATAAACTAGAGGTGTACATTTAAAACTCATAGCACTTACATTATGCATTAGCATACAATTGTAATATTTTTACAATCAAAATCACAATACACATTACTAGGAAAGATATTGCAAGTTTTGCCTTGTCCATTTTGAACACTAAACTAAGTCTTTATCACATTGGATATCACATGCATGAAAAGACCACAAAAATGTTCAACAACGTGGAATGGACATTTCGTACTCAATCAAGGATGGCACAACCTTGTGAGGTGGCATCTTGCTACAAAATTTAATGAAAGTCAAGGTGATTACACATTAAATGTTCCATTTTTTTGGTCACATGGACATTATTTATAGGAATAAAGGTAAGTTTAGTACAATATACATTGAGATCTGATTGAAAAATTTAGAAATGACTCATCTAAGTAATATATAGCACTTGTAAAATCAAAATTTAAAAACTAAAAAAAAATGTTATCATTTCACTATAAAGTGTACTTTTACAGGGATGTGACAAACATCGTCATAAGGTCGACTTCTTCATGAATATAACAAGCTTAGTTATAGTTCATAAATAAATTTATGTACATTTATTATGTAATAAACATGTGTTAAATTTTTTTTCCCAACATGATTGTAAACTTATTGTAATGTTAAGATAGTTTCCAAGTTTCACGAAAAAAAGGCATTATTAACCTACATGACATTTGTTAATTATAAAAACTAAAAAAACCATGTTAAGTTGGTTTTTTATTGCAAGAATAGATGCCCACATTGGGACATGTGTCACAGTTTGAAAACTTGTATGTTTAAGATTTAATTCTCCCACTTGCACCCTAGTTTTGAAATAGGCAAATTTGCAATCCCAAGACATCCAATATTCGAATTTAAAGCTTTGAAAAATCAAAGTAGAGACTTCAAAACATGTCGTTTTTTGGTCCACCATACTGTGCGATCACTTGAAAGAAAAGGTGAAGAGAAATGCAAAGACAAATAGGACAAGAGACTTTCATTTGGACCTTCATATATGAAAGATAGAAAATGCATCATGGGTATTCAAATTGATGTTTCTCAAGAATTGACCACTTGATGACCAACCCGCGATGGATTTTTCTGTGTCTGCTAAATTGACCATTTGATGACAAGTGGATTTTTCTTTGTCTGCTAAATTGACCATTTGATGACAAACCCACAATGAATTTTTCTTTTTGCTAAGTGATAAGAAAGTTGGAGTTTTCTTCCTCCCATTGTTGGGAGTGTTAGGTGGGTGAAACTGTTTTGGCCTTGGCCTCCCTTGGTCATGATTGGGGCAATGCTTTTGGGGGGGGGCGGGGGGGTAGGGGGCGAGGTAAGAAAATTCACTAAAGCTCAACTTGAAAATATGATTTTTGACCTAAACAGAGGATTTTTCATGGAAAAAAAGGCCCAAATTCTCCAGATTTTGAAGAAAAAAAATCCAAATCTCCAGATTTTTATTGTAAGTTCCATTAGGTAGGTTAAGAATGTAAAAGGATTCTGATTTTTTTCCTACTTTCATATATAGTATGTAGCCAAATCTGGCTAAATCATCTTATGGATGATTGCCACTTCAGCTACATCAAAAATTTGAAAAAAGAAACTGTTGGACTCTGGGGTTGTATTCTTTTTTCATTTGCAATAAGAATATGTTGTTTGCTTATATATATGTATATTATAGCCAACAATAGCCAACAAATTCCGTGTCTAAAAAATTAATCAAATCAAAAGCAGAAAGTCATGCATTGACGGAGATCTTATTTGCTTTTTAAAAAAATCTATTGTACACTAGCCAGCATATTCCCTGTCTAAGAAATTAATCAAATCGAGAGCAGAAAGTCATGCACTGTAAAATATGTTATTGCCAGTCTCGTGCCTTGGCAGATCTGCTTTGTGGCTATTGTTTAGGGTAAGGACATAAAGGGGAAAGAAGGTGAGAAGTTAGAAAGAGATGGAAAAAAAAAACTTAGTGAGAATCTATGTAGGTGAAGGTTTTGTAATTAGGACCATTGGTCTGTTGGCCTCAAGATTGGTCCATTGCCTCAACATGAGACCTCAGATCCAAAATGTTGTAGTTACAAAACCTTCTCATATACATATAAAAGCCCCAACTATTTGAGTGGGAGGTAGCACAAATTATGGGTGAGTGGGACATAGAAATGTATCCTTAGGGGTAAAGAGCACCTAACAAAAGAAGATGGAATTTATCCAACTTTTCAGGGGAACATGTCAAAGCATGCATGGCAAGAGTCTCATGCACTATGCTCTACAATTCGTCACTTGAACAAGAAATTCACTCAGGGGACATTTCAATGCAGGTAAGTCAAGAAGCTCATGCATTATGGTCTTCCATTCGTCACTTGAACAAGAAATCCACTTGAACAAGAAATCCATTCAGGGCACATATCAAAGCAGGCCCCTCACAGAACTTATGCACTATGCTCTTGAATTTGTCAATTAAACAAGAAATTAACCAATCAGCATACCATCACTTGGACATCTATAAGCTCTTGAAATCATCACATTCACAAGAAATTCAAAGTACGTGAACCATGACTGGGGGCTTGATATCATATTGCCTTGAAAGCTTTTGATGGAATAAGTTAAATCCGCACTTTCCCTGACTTTTTTTCCCTTACTGCCCATCTGCCCGTTCAAAATGTGTTTGGAGGCACACTGGCACATTTTGGTGCTGCCCATTCTACACTTTGGGTCCTGTTGGTTCCTGTTACAGGCTCAAGATGTGCAAGACACCCCCACCAAAGTGTGTAATCCACAGCACCAAAATGTGTGTCATCATCATCCATCTTTTTAGAGAAAAAAATTGGATCAATTGGGCTAAGCAAGAAGAAGGAAGTAGGACCCATTGCTGACATAATTGCTTTATGCTTTTCACTCAACCATTGGCAAGAAATTCATAGCACATATCTGACCACGTACCACGACTTGGCCTTCAAGTACCTTGGGATTTCCCACTTGGTAAAATTTGGCAAGAAATTCATACATAGCACACCCAACCAGGTACGATGAGCCCAAATCATGCTAGGTGGCCAAATTATATTACTTTTGGAAAATGCTTAAACTTTCAAAACAAAATTCTTAAAGAAAATAATTAAAATTGTGGTGGAAAAATGAAGGATGTTTTGGAACAAATATCAGCCTGGATATTCTAATTTTTTAAATGGGATCTTTTCAAAATTGTTTGTTTATTGGTCAAGCAGCTGTACTACTGTAGGCCCACATTGAACCAGCACCCACCAGTTCACCATCCACTGGATGCCCCTAATTACTCCGTTGTGGATGAATCTCAACTGAGTTAATATTTGGTTTCACCTTGGTAAGCAATTTTGTAGGAAATAGGTCTCATATATAGGTAGATAGGTAAGAAAATAGGTAACTACTAGGTAAGTAGATGGTTTAATATCAGTGTTGGTTGGGGACTTACACTCCTTGTAGGGTAGAGAGGCCGGTCACGGTACACTTAAGGTAAGGTTTCTCACTGTTTTTGCAGGAGGGCCCATTGTTTATGGTGTACAAAGAGTAGATGAAACCCTCTTCTTTGCGCATCTATTTTGCACTAAAAATTGGAAAGAATGGATTAGAAATGCGAAAAGGTTATGGCTCTTTGAAGGGGGCTTTTTTTCTTCATTTTGACCCCTCCTACTTCATCAGTGCATAACTTTCTCAAATTTTGTTCAAATTGAGCAAAATAAAATGCTCTGAAATCACCATCTTAAGCTCTATGAATCATCTTCTAACTCTAAAGGCAACAGCATAATATTTAAGGATATTCCAAGGGGTTCAGAAATAGGCTATGAGCTGTTTAAATTTCTTTTGTAAAAATGTATTTTCTTTACAAAAAAATTTGCCTGCTCCTTTGGCTCCTTTGAGAAGGTGCTCCTATAACATTTTAAATCACTCAAAATGGAGAACAATTGAGAAACATATGCCAAAGTGTTTGATGATAAGCTAGTGTTCGGTGTCTCAATTTATTCTAAGTGTAAATCCCATAGTGCAATTTATACACACTTTGTGTAAGTGTGAATGTGAAACCATGTAACTTCATTTTATGCTGTGTAAAACAGTGTAAGTATAAAAATAAAAATATTTATATAATTTTATGTGGTCCGATAAAACAATGTAAATGTAAAAGAATGTACAACATATAAAAATATATATTTATATGATTTGACATGGCCATGTAATTATACAGCAATGTAAGAAATGTGATTTTTAGTTGAGGAGGGGACATTTCATAATGTTTTTGGATGATAAGCCAGCTAAATGACCCATTGCCAAAAAAAAAAAAAAAAAACCATCAAAATATACAACTAATTCATATGACTTTGCAAGAAGGTCTGGTTATTTAAGTTATATAACAAAATTATCTTAAAGTAGGGAAAACAACACTAGAACCCTATGTTTGATCATAAATAAGGTGAGATTCAAAATAAAATAAAATCATTAGCATTCAAGGGTAGCAGGACCTCAGTTGGTGAACTAAGTTTCACCCTATTTTTCCTTTTTCTTTAGCGCCTCCATTACTCCTACTTGTAAAGCTACTATAATTACTCTTGAACATTGTGTATTAAATGTTGATTTTGAGCATTTTATTCCTAGGTTTAGTAAATTTTTCTCATTTCATGGATACCCCTGACAGAAGTGTTTGGAGTGAAAGGAGGCCCAAAGACAGGGTGACTTTACAAATAATTTTCGCATTTACACTTACACGCCTCAAAACACTTACATGAGGCCGTGTAAGTATTTTTAAAAAAAATGTACATTGCATCAGGGTAAGACTTGTAAGTGCAAAAAAATTGGACATGTAAGTGTAAATGATTTACATTTACACTGGATTTACATGCTGTATATACGGCTATTGACACTTACATGCACAACACTGGTTGTATATATGGCTATTGACACTTACATGCACAACACTGGTTGTATATATGGCTATTGACACTTACATGCACAACACTGGTTGTATATACGGCTATTGACACTTACATGCACAACACTGGTTTATACATATGTAAGGGCTGTTTTTACTACCTACTTACTAACAACCCAACTTCTCTGGGTTGTTAGTGAATACGTAATTAGAAACAGCAAGTGAGCTAACCACCATGGTTAACTAGGGAACTGGAACCTAACAGAAAACTGTTTCCTGACCACTTACCATCCATCCTTCACAGAGCACTGGTGGGTGCTGGTTCTCTGTGGCCCTACTGTACTGCATGATGCTACAAGCCTTATGAAACGGACGTGCAACAGAGTCTGCTCTCGTGTGTTGACTGCACTAGCGTAGTTGCATGCTATAAATGCACGACTATGGAGCTGTCTCCTCATCACAACAGTCTGCTCATCGCCAAAAAACAAGGGTTTGAAGGCATCCGACACTATCTCAATTTCAAGGTTGACATCAATGGCGGCTCTACTCCTGCATGTGACTTCCAGCATCATGGGTGCAGCACACAATGGCCGCCCAGCCGTTTGTGCCCATCACAAGCACGTTCTGCTTCAAGGTTTGAAGTTGCACAACTCCTCATTGCAAGCTTCTCGATTGACAGCGTTCAGCAAATTTAAGTGCATGACAGCTTCCGGTTCAAACTCTGCAAATTCTTCTGTAATTTTGGCGACGAGTAACCTTCATGCAGGTCACAACTCGCAGGTATAGTAACTTACTCAATTTCCTTTGAGCCATTAGGGAGCCTGGGACCATGTCAACATCCCAATAGACAAACACTGGATCATTTTGTGTAAGACTGCATAATTGCAAACAAATATTCTTTTGTAGTTATGTGACCATCAGCATAAATTCTTCATACTGTAAAAGGAAGAAGACGACATTAATATTCACCAAGTGCAGCTTATGTCAACTACTTCTTGGCTTAATTAGGACATCTTTTCATTAGGCTATTCTGATCACAACAGCTTTCCATTATGTTTTCTCAACTAGCTGGTCTACTCACAGTCATCTCACAGCTTTACCGGTCAAGCATGGATCAATTGCAGGTGAGAGCTGCGAGAGCTGCCACTCACCATAGAACTTAACATCCGTCTTTTTTTTCATGAGAACATGTGTTCCAAGAGTTCCTAACGTGACTAATGGGATATTTTCAATGCACTTGCAACCCTCCAATGGAAAGTGACTGTTCTTGTAGCAAGAATCAAGGCCCTATGTTGATGTCTTTCCATTCGACTGTTGTGATCACAACACACTATGTGTAATTGTGATCACAGCAGCCTAAGGAAAGAGAACCTTACTCCCTTGCTTCCCAACCCTTTCCTTTGCGGTCCTTAGCCAAGTGATCAGGCGATAGTGTGTGATAATTATCAGGTTGCAGCCATCTCAATATCAACACTTTCAAACTCATTAATTTCAACTTGCTTGATCAGTTCATTGCACGTCACTAACCCAAGTTTCAAACTATTTTTATTGTCTTGTAGGCAAACCATGATACTCATATGGTCGACGGCATTTCTAACGGGTAACGGGAATACTCAAATTTCAATTATTGAAATTATGCCTTTCTGCATGTTATAATCTAACGAAAAGTTTGTCAAAATTGTTCTTTGCACTCATAGATTCTGAGTTCCTATTAAGTTATGATCCTTCAATATTCACGCACCCTCGTGATGCAAATATTAACCGTTTTTTATTCTCCTAACCTTGTAACAGATCACCGTGGGTTGGACACGACACACAAGCAGACCACAATATGAAGGAGCTGGTGGAGAGACAACGACAACAGGCTGTTTTGGACTTTGTTGTTCCTGATTTCAATCCCCCTTTTCCTCTCAAACTGAATCCAGGTCTAGAAGAAGCTAACAAAGCAGCCCTTAAATGGGCTAGCCACTATTTTGAATCTCTCATGAGTCCTGAAAATTTCCAAGCTTTGTTCTATAAAGCGAACCCTCACATGCTAGCTGGACTATGCTATCCAAATGCCCCAATTTCTCGTCTTGAGTTTGGAATAGAGTTTGTGACATGGCTTTACGTCTTGGATGATGAAAGCATTCAATATCAGAAACGCTCCTGGGAGGAGTCCATTCAAATGCAGCTGGAGATACAAGCTGTAATCATGTCAGCATTTCCGCAAGACCAGAGTCTACGAGAGAATCTGGTGGAATGTGTGAACAGTGAGCTTGGACGCTTTGAAATCCTTAAGGATTTCGTCGACAATGTCGTCGCACAGGCTACTATAAGACATCAACTTGGAGCAGGTATGCTAGCTCTTGCTACTTAGTCATATAATAGAGTTTTTCCCCTTAAAGTCACCCAGGCTGCCTTGGAGCCTTATTTGCACCTTGAAAGTGGGTACTTGTTTCATCCCCAAATGAGGGTTTATCCTTGAAGTAGGCAAAACTTCTGAATTTTTTTACAATACCCAGGATGAAAGATCACAAAACTGAAAGGCTGGAAAAAATACTTATATCAAAAGAACGTAACTTTACATAACAGTGAAGCCTTAGCAAAAACTCAGCATGAAACTCGTTTTTGGTCCTAACAGGAGTTTCAACCCTTGTTGAATATTACAGTACTTAATATTAATATGGTATTTTTTTGTGTCAGTTTTTATATTTCAGCCTTTGTTTCAAGCAAACACATTGTTTTTGCCCCCTCTAATGTATACTTGCAATAATTTTAAAATAATTTACTTTAATTTAAATGAATTTTTAAATTTTATATTCTTTTAAAGTGAACACAAACCAGAGTTTCTTTGGAAGATGAGTGGCTGGGTGGGTCTAGGGAGGTTATTTCCTTTTTTTTTCCAAATGAGGTGGGAAAAAAAAAAAGCAACTTAATGAAATAAAAATAAAACTTATAATCCACTTCAATATAAATAGGGTGTCAAAAATTGGATTAAGAAAAAAAAAATTAAATATTCCTATGTTTAATAAAAATATCAACTTAAAATCTTATATATTAATTCAGTAAGTCTGTAAGTCCGTCTGTCGAGATCCTGAAACCCAGATCACTTTTAATAAAAATGTCCCCCCGAACTCGAGGGCCCAAAAATTATTTAGAACTTCGAGTTTTTACTTTTTATTTTTATTTTTACGTCCGTTTCCACGCAGCAACTGCCGTCGTCGATAATGGGGGAGATAATTTTAGAATTTGGAGGGTGGGTGAGGAGATTTGGGTGCGCTTTTTTTGGGCTAAGGCTTTAGGAGGGTCATGATTTTTATTTTTTTCATGGAAGGGGGAGGGGGTGGGGGTGGGGTTCTAGGGGTCTTAATAGGTGGAAATGAACCGGAGTGGAAAATGCGAAGGACCGGGTGGGGGGGATCGACGGGGTGCATTATGCACCGGGTTCACACTAGTATATTATTATTTCATAACATGCAAAAGAATACCCTTTTATCCACTAAATGCTTCATAAAATATACAAAGAGTAAGTTTCTTAAGGGGTCAAGTGCATTCCAAGAAGATATTGGGAATATTAAGAATTATGCAGGTACTAAAAAAAAAAGGAGAGAAAAACATTTGAATAGTTGTAGGTCAAGAAGGATTATAAATATCAATTAGTAAGTGCACATGATCATCTAAGCAAAATATGGATTTTTCAATGGTCTAAATGGAAGGATGTGTTGAACTTGTTATCAGAGTATGATGAACACATATCTCCAATAGCTGCAGCTTTGGGGGATTGGTGGACAAGAGTATTGGCTATCATGCCAAAAGAATGGAGCATTCGGTTTGGAAAAGTATTACAACAAAGTGCGTTCGCCCATTTTTTGGAATCACATAATTTACACCACAAAATATTTTCTTCAGCTGCCACTTACATCCTAGAAAGGAGAAAAAGTGGATTGGCACCCTCTTGTATTGTATGTACAACATTCTCCCAAATGCTTTTGTAAATTTGAAACTAGAATCCATTACGACTTTGCTTTGAACATAGTTTGAATCTAGGATGTAGTGTACATGATCAAGGCTTACAGTGTGTCGAATCATTTGAGTTTGTTCACAACTAGGCTATAGTTTATGTACACAAGAAAATACACTCTAATAACAAAACTAAATAGAAAATAATTCAATTGAAATAAATTTTTTTGACATATAGAAAAATGTTGGAAACTTCAAAACGCTAATCATGATCTAATTTTTTTAATTTCATTTTGAATTGAATAATTGGTTGCATTTTGATGCAGCATCTTCAAGAGCTTCTCCAAGATGTATTAATCCCAGACTCAATATATGAATGCCCGCCCATGCAGCGTCTCCTCGATGCTGCCATAGATGCAATCTGCTGGCACAATGATATTTGGTCATTTAAAAAGGTGATCATTCTACTCACATTCAAAACCTTTAAAATTTGTTCTAGTAAATTTGGAGGTATGCTTACAAAATGTACAAATCAATGGGGCATTTTGAAATTTTTGAAATATTGCATCCTTGGAAAACAAAACACCCAGGTTTGTGGGCTCACATCACTTTTTTTCCATGATAAATGTCATGTAGTCATTGGGTATCATGAGAAACAATGAAAGAAATTTATTGATTTTTATGTAGAGTTCAGATTTGGGCTCATGCTCAACTCCACCTCACAAGGCCTTTCTTCTAGTAAAGATTGCCTTGAGGGATCTACCAGGTTACATAATCTATTTAACTATACCTTATACAATTTGTTCAATGTAATTAGTATCCTTGCTATTAATAAGAATCACATACAATTTTTTTCCCCAAAATGGTTTAGTTTTGAATAATGCATATTTTATGGTTTACCCTAAGGTCAATTTCATCATTAAATTATCTTTTAAAATAATGAAATGATTTCCCAGAAAATATGAAATCATGTTGTACTTAATTATTTTTTCAAATGGTAATTTCACAAGTAATAAATAGTTCATTAGCATTAATGGTTGTGCCTTTTATGGAAAATTTAGTAAACCAATTACAATCAAAATAGGGAAATGTTGGAAAAAACTAAAATCACAATTCATGATAACACCTCATGAACATTTTTAAAAATGTGGGAACAAATGAAAGATTTCCATTGGGTATAAACAAACATAACCAATAAATCATGAATTCTGAATGTAGTCCAAAGTCTTTAAAACATCATTTTTTAAACATTCTAGTATACCTACTGAGGATTTTAATGTGCAAAACAATTCAATCCATATCAGGAATTCATGGCTGGAGAAGAAATGGCCAATTTGGTGTTTTTGATCAGCAAAGAAGAAGGGTGCTCCTTCAACAAAGCTGCAGAAATTGTGACTGAAATGACGATGGATAAGTGCAAAGAGATGCAACTTGCAGCTATCGAACTCAAGGAATATGGAAAAATCCATGACTTAACAACCATGGAGGAAGTTGCAATTGAAGAATACATCTCATGTTGCAACCATTGGATTAGCGGAACACATATGTTTCATTCCCAATCTTCTCGATTCAAATTGGTGCATGCATAAATGATGGATGATTTTATCCATGTAGATACATGTCCTTAAAAATATACAAGTATAACAAAATAATGTTGGAAACTACACGAGGAAAATAATTATATCCATAAAGGCAACATTTTATTTAATGCAATGAGATACAACAATAAACACTTATATATGTATTCTATGAGGAGGTATGTCTGTTATTTTACCAATAGATTGTTATGTAGCTAGTCACAAGGATTGCACTTTATCTTTTATTATGTGTTTATCACCTAAAATATGACATTTTGTAATATTCACAACACTCTTCAACAAAACTATTTTAGATATTTACTTGATTCTCTTTAAATTTGATCTTCACACATGCCAAGACTTGTCGTATGTGACTAAATTATTTCTACACATGCTTCATGGAAATTTGTTTTCCATCTTCATGGTCTCATAATTTTCACACTTTTACTTCTTTCCTTAAACTTTTTAAAAGATTGTTTTGGTGACAATTCAAAATAATTGAAGCATTTTATTTTGCACTAAGTTGGCTTGTTGCATAACATTGTTTTCTTGAATAGAATGTGGTGTAGTACACTCCCTTGCAAAATGTCCATATATCCCACATCTAGCAACATAGTAGCCTTTGCTCTTTAATCTTTTGAATCCCATGTTGATTGATGAGTAGGTGTACTTGGTCTGAATGAAGTCCCATTTGTAACATTCCAAAATTTTTGATTGATTGATCTCTTCAATAAAACATCACTTTTTTTTTTGTTTTGGAGAAACCACCTAAATGCCTTATATATGTATTTTATGAAGTATATCTTTTGATCTCACTAATAGGTTGTCATGTAACCAACCACAAAGATTGCATTCTTTCATTTATTATGTGTCTATCACCTATAATATGACATGTTGTAATATCCATAACACATAATACCTTTGTTTGTTCAAGATTTTCAAAATAAGATAAAGTCACAAACATAGAACAAAGTCCATTCCATTAATATCAAGTGTCATTAGACTATTTTAATTACCTAACGCATAAATTAAAAATGAAATTGCACTACTTAGTTGAAAAGGCAAGTAAAAGGGTCCAAACTACATTTAACAAGCTAATTTGTTTACTTTCATTTAGGGATATTATCCTTTTTGGGGTCCTTTCACCAAATAAATATTTTTCATAAAGAGGAATTTTCAAAAGTAATATTTTGAAACTTGTTATTTATTGTATTCATAATTGCCCCAATATTTCATATTTTTTTAGAATCAATTTCAAATAAGTATGAATTTTCAATAGTCTATAGATTTTGCTAGATTTTGTGTTTTGTTTTTTAAAATTATTGCAATTTCAAATCATACCAAAACTTGTTAAAATTTTCAAGTTTAATTTTTTATAGTATAGGTATAACTTTTTTTTAAAAAACATATACATTGCATCACATTTACATGTTGTAAAGGACTCATGAACTTTAAACAAACTTTAAATTTTGATAAACACAAAATTGGAAAATATGAAAATTTGAATGTGTTTTAGATGTGTCTAATAATACCCTATTATTACAACAAAAAAATAAAGATAAAAAAAATTGTATCATGAAAATTAAAGGACCTTTTGTGAAAATAATGTAATTAAACGCAACTATTAAACATCCTTTGTTCAAACCAAACCTTAAATTGGAAGATTTTGTGATTCATCTTAGATTTTTCCATATCCATATTATTCAATAAGCACAACTTTTCATGATTAACATGCCATTAAAATGACACCACATAGGAATATGTAACAAGAGATTACAAAAAAGTTGATGTGTTGATAAGGATTTTGGTTCATTTATACTTTCAACTGCACTTAGAACTATTCAAGTATATTCTTTTATTTGGCCTAATTATAATTGTCACGAATTGCTCTGTTCAATTAGAATTAAATGTTTACTCCTATGAGGGAGAACGTAATTCTAGCATGGATCTATACAGGCTTTGTGTAAGAACGAAAATGTTATAAAACATAACAGATTTTGTGGTAAAGTGTAGAAGTTTCTCAACAACATGAGGTTTTGCCATGACTGCTTAAATTGGGCATGGTTAGCAACTATAGTCAATATGACAATTCTTATTCAATATCTGGGTAAATATATTATTATTTCTGAATTTATATTAATACATTTGATTGATTTAAAATTAAGAATTCAAAAATACCATTTACTTTTGTAATTAATAATAACTAATAATGACTCAAATTTTGATGATGACAATGTGGCATGCCATGTGTCAACAAGGTGTTACAAATAGTAATCAAAATCATGATTCATGGCATTAATTTAAATTTGCATTTATTCATTGGTCAAAAGTGTTCATAATGCCAAAACGTGTTTTTTACAATTCGTCTTGTGCAATTACAATGTTTAACATGATTAAGGAAAAGACTAAAAATGTTTTTAACAATTAGTAATCAACTTACATTTATTCATCGGTCAAAAGTGTTCAAAATGCCAAAACATGTCTTTTACAACTTGTTTGATGCAACTATAATGTTGAACACAATAAAAGAAATGACTATTTAAATGTCTTTAAAACTAATAGTCAACTTTATGATTCATGCAATTAACAAATATGATTAAAACAATAACTACAATCACATAATATTAATCATTTTATTAGCCAAATTTAGTTTAATTAACTTAATTTAATTTAAAATTTTATCACAATTTAACCAAATTTAGCCATGTATTGCTTCAATAATGAACTTTATTTTAATCTTTTAAATATAACCAAAATATTCAAATCTAGCTTAATTTATCATTGTTTAACCATGTTTAACTAAAGTAATTGTGCTTAGTTTCATTCATGTTATTTTAGCCATGTTTAACCAAAGTAATTGTGTTGAACCTTATTTATGTTTATTTAGCCACATGCTTAGCTTAAATAGTTGCATTTAGTCTAATTTATATCTTAATTTAGCCATGTTTAGCCTAGGTGATTATTTTTAGCCAAATTTATTTAAAGAAATTTTGTTTAGATTAATTTTGTTTATGTCTACCATAGATTAGCCTAGCTTTAGCCTAGCTTAATTTAAGTTTAACTTAGCTAGGTTTACCTTAACTTAATCTAAATGTAACCTAAAACCTTAGTAGACTTCTTAGCTAAGTTAGATTGGGTTAATTTACTTTTAGAACAGGGAGGCCTAGGTTAACTTAAACTAAGCTTGTAGGTAGTTTAAATTGATTTTACTCATCTTAAGTCAACCTAGGTAGGTCTAGGTTAAGTTGATAGGTAATAAGTAAGTTGATTTATGTCAACTTAAGCTGGTTTAATTTAATTTGATGTTAAAAAAGTTGATCATTATAATTTTGTGTTTCATAGATTTAGTTTTTAAAAATGTGGTAGTGCAATAAATGAGGACTTGAACCCCAAAGTGGCAAAGAGGGGCTCAAGTCCTTGTTCTTGCAACTTATGATACTTAGGCCACTTAACCTAGGTTAAGTAGCCTAATCTAGGCTACCTTGGCTAAGAGGTAGAGATTTATATTTAACATAAACTACCTAACCTAAATTAAATAGCCCAAACTAGTTAAGTTAAGCTAGGTTGACTTTTGGTTAAACTAACTACTTAAACTAGGCTAAGTTGACTTTTGGTCATGTGTGATGATTCATAGTTGAACATGTGTTTATAGTTTCTAACACATGTCATCCATCTATTAAAACATTTTTTGTAACTCTTAGTTGGGTAAAACAACTAAGTTGACATGGCATGCACTTTATAGATCACACCAAGGTCAATGATGACATGAAATTTCAATATTATAAGAAAATTAAAAAATCCTACTTGATTTTAAACAACTAAGCTTTGCAACTATTTGTCTTTTGTGCTTGAATGGGTGAAACAACATGGGTTTAACAACTCAATAATCATAGCAACTCAATGTCCTTTTTAATTAATGCATAGTCATAAAGGCAAATTTCGCAAAACCCAAAATGTGTTGTGATAAAAATCAAAGGTCTAAAAAAAAAAGGAAAAAATTGGTTCTAACCAATTACAAACAATTCGAAAACCTATTTAATTAATTTTAGTGAAAATACTTAAGTTTCATAGTTGTTTAGGTAGGACAACTTTATGTTCCATATTCATAGTTGTCATTCAAAGAATTCCAAATGGAATACATGTTAAACCCATTCTCAAGTTTAAAAACATGGAAAGGTGTTTTTTGGACCGTATTCATGAGAAGATTTTTAATATCCTTTTCATCAATTTTCATTTCACTTCTATTCAATTGAATCTTAGTCCAATTGTTGAATTGAATTACAATTGAATTAACTTAAATTAACATTTAATTCAAGATGCATGCAATGTCATTCAATATTTTCATTCAAATGGAATTTACTTTACATAAAATCAATTCATGTCTTAATTAATTCATCATCCTTGTTATTGCATAGTAGTGCCCCAATTAAGTAAAATTTTAAATATTTGATTAATTTAAAAATTGAATGGACTATCTAAGCAAGTGGTAGGTGTGGGGATGCTATAAATATTTGCAAATAATTTTGAAACCTAATTAACTATTAAATTAAGATCAAAATTTTAATTGATTTAATTGTAATGGAGTGACAATCAAAGTGAAAACTTGGTCATATATAGTACCATGAATTTCACATACAATATATACACACATATGTTGTATGACATACGATATTGGGTGCCATGGTTAATCCAATGTTTGGTGGTTATCTTAAAGTTTGAACATTAATGGATATCACATTTATGGGCGTATTCATAGTTGGGGTTCCAAAAAAAGGAAAAAGGATTGCAAAACTTTTGTGTGGCCATTTTTTACAAATAACATTTATTTGAAACAACTTTAAGTGAAAAAAAATTGAATGGTCCAATTTAAGATAATTTATGTGATGGTGGTGATTTCACATTCCACATAATTGTGTATCAATATTTTAATTTATAGTTAGAAATGCAAAAAATCCCAAAATGAGTTTTGATGGACAACCAAACACGTTTTTTGGCAAGATTATTTCATGCACATATGACCTAAATTTAAAACAAAACATTTTGAACCCATTGAACATGATTTTTTGTCAAATGGTTTTTAAATGAATCCTTTGCCTTGTAGACCTTTCATAAAAAACTTCAAGATTTTGAAAATTTTAAATGATTTGATTTTTCATCAAGTTCATCCAATGAACATGTAATTTCATAGAAAGGGGCATTTTTTGTTGTACAAAAAGTTTGAAATCAATTGTATGACTTTATGCATTCTTTTTTTTTCTTTAAACAAATGCAATTTAAACATTTGATATAGTTAGTTTACAAGACTCAAAATGATATTTACGTACTATCCAAATTATTTTTAAATTATTTTATTAATGTTAAAAAAACGTCATTTAATCTATTGGCATACAATAATCCACTACAATTATAATAGTGTAAGATATTTAAAAAAATCCAAAATTATCCTTTGCAATCCTTCAAATATAGGTCATTCCTTTTTGGTACCCCAATCATGAATACACCCTTATGATATTTTTATTGATACCCAAAATGTTGGTTATTCCCTTTGTGAAAATCAACAACTAAAAACCAAAGGTTAAAAAAAACTTCATGGGTAAACTATCAATATTAACCTAATATAAAATCCAAACCATTGGATTTAAGGTGAAAGTTTTTTAGCCAGAATCTTGTAGTGGCTCTATTCCTAGTATTGCACATTAAAAAAATTCAAGCCTTCTTTTAGGACAAATAAATAGCCCCTAGAAGAAAAAAAAATCCCTTTCATGCTTTGGAAAAAGGCAAGTCTGGAAGAGAATCATAGAACACTGATGGCCAAAGGGCAGTTATCTGATGACAGAAGCACATGCTGTGGGCTTTGTAACCCCTAAACCCTAACCCTAAATCCTAAATCCTAAAAAGATACGCCTTAAAACCACATTATTGTGCAACACATTCCATGTAGGAATGTTGAATACTCGCTTCTTTTTTTACAACTCACACCACTTTTGAGGCACAATACTGCACATAGCCGGCAAAACGCCACACGAAGACGACACAGACAACGACGGTGACGAAGACGACAAAGGTTGCAAAGACGACGACGATGACGACGAAGACAGCGGTGAAGACGACGAAGGTGACGAAGAGGAAGAGACGAAGACGATGAAGGCGACGACGGAGGAGACGAAGAGGAAGGACGAAGACGGGGAAGAACAAGAAGAGGGAGAAGAGGGGATTGGAGATCGAGAGGGGAGTGAAGATCAAGAGCGAGGAAATGGACGATGCGCAACAAATAGTGTTGGTAGCCTTGGAGCAGGCGGGTGTGGAGGTGCCTGCGGAGGTAAAGAACTCTAATGGCCAAGAATTGGGATCTAAAGCTTTGGTCAGTATCTGTTCGCAGGCAGTGGCGTTGTTGTTGTCGCGTGGAGTTTCTTCTTCTTCTTCTTCTGCTGTTGCTGCTGTTTTTGAGGTGCCTCAAGGTACTGCGGAGCGGTTTCGTTTCTGTACTGATCTGGCAGCGGCTATCAAGCAACTGGGCTACCAGGCTGACCTCAGTTTCCATCAGGTCCCGTTTCATGCACTCTCTCTCTGTCTCTCTCTGTCTGTGTTTCTGTCTCTGGTTCTTTTCTTGTTTTTCCCTGAAGATCGGGATCTGTAACTACTGATTGCAAATAGTAAGCTGGAATTTTTTCCAATTGTCTTGGTGTCGATGACGGGGACGCAAGCCTGTCTAGCGTCTGCAGCAACAATAGCTGCTTCCTGAATTCGGGATTACAGAAATATGGATAGGTTCTGGGGGATTCCATCGGCCGCATTCCATGGAGATTTGAGCACGTCTGGACTCTGGACACAGATTATATTCTATTGGATTTCCGCTCTTGAGGAATGCAGGAGAAGAATGGTGACCCGATTCAATTCTATGCTGTGCTCGCTGTTTGTGGAACCCTAAATTCTAGAATCCTGATGACAGAGTGCATCAGTAAGCAAAGTCTTACCTGTCAGAACTGGTTTTTGAGGACGGGAATACATTGCAAGAGAATTTGACAAGGGATGATGATGATGTTGCAGTTTTTGTATCCATCACACACTGATACACATCAACTTCTCCGATTTCTCCTTGATCAACTCTCCAAGACTTCATCAGCTCCAACTCCAAGGACCCGGAAGGGACGAGCAGAAGCTCAGGCTCCGAAGCTTGACAAACTCAGTGCAACTGTACAGCAGGCTTTGGTGCACTGGCATGCATCCAGACACACAGCAGAAGGGTATGATGAAGTTGCAAATGCAGGTTTGCCTTTCAGAACTTCGGCCCTGCGACTTTCCACTGGGAAGAATGTTGTGGGTAACCTAGTGAAGAAACCAACACTGGTTACCTTGCAAGCAAAGCCTAGGGAATGGCTCCTGCCATCCATCCTTGAGCTCAATGCAAAGAATGCAGTACGAAGTGCAGGCTTGGCAGATGCACAACTTGCCCAACTTCTGAAGCAGGTGGAGGGGACAGAGAAGAGAGGAGAGACAAAAGTGATCAGTCATGGTGTTCTATTGTCAGACAGAGGCTCTGGAGATGCTGACAATGTGACATCAACTAGTGTTTTAGAAAGGGGGCATTTGTTCAGGCAAGACCAAGAGCTAGAGGAGGCACAAGAGAGACTGATCAATGAGGGACAAGATCAAGCTTCTGAGCAGAGGCACATCAATATACAACTACAAGAAAAGCTCCTTCAACTGGTTGAGCAAGCTGACAAGGTGGATAGTTTGACATCTTTTTCCATTGTTAGACTTGTATGTACTGCAGCAACACAGGTTTTCCAACAAAAGCTTCATGGAATTGCTGAATTCTGTACTTAATTCATTTCTGCTTGTTGTGTACAAGAGCTGGCAGTGCTTTGAGCATACTAGGTATCTGCACTTGTTAGCACTCACGAAGGTTTTCATTTCTTGAAATACTTGTCCAACATGTTGTGCTTGGGTGTAGATGGAGGTGGAGGCTAGCCAGATAGAGCAACATTGTTTGGCACTAAGGCAACGAATTGAAGTAGGAACAGAGAGGGTTCAGAAAGCTGAGAAGGAGAAAAATGTGCTGCAGAAGGCTGTGAGTCTTGCCCTGGAGCCTTCCAGCTCCCCTTCCTCTGTTCTCCAGGAGCTTAGGGCACAATTGAGTGCCAGTGAAGATCACCTGACCATTCTTCAAGCTGAATGGTACATGATGCATCTTCATTTGGATGATCCAACATCAAGTTGAAGTGAATTCCATGCAGCTAACATATATGTTAACCAGCTTTTGCTAATCAGATGTAACTTGTTCTTTATCACGAGCACTGTGGTCTTCATATTGTAGATGGGGAAGCAATTAGACGCTTAGTTCCTAAAGATGATTTTATCCACTGCAGCTCAAATGTGCCTTTGATCCTTGTGTGTGGAGTCTAGGAAGAAATCTGTGGTCAGTAAATGGCAGGTTATGACCTTCTAAAACCACCAATATAACTGGATCCAGTTTAGTGCAAAAGCTCTTTGCAAGGCCAGCCTTGAGCGTTTGTGAAATTATACTCAGGTTCATTCTGAGTGCCACAAAGAAAAACTTGATATGCAGTGCTCACTATTGGCACATTGTGTGTCCAGAATATGAACAATGAAGGTTGTGGCTGGTTTGTGGCAGGGAGACTGTCAAAGTGCCTTTGGAAGAAAAAAAGACCGAACTGGAGAAAAGTGCATTGGTTGGCAAAGGGGAGCTGCAGGAGAAGCTGAAGCAAATCAAAGAAATGCGTCATAAACTAAAGCAATTAAGTACTACACTTCGAGCCCGGTAATCAGCAAAAGCATGGCCTTAATGTCTTTCCTCCTTGTTGTAAGCTGGTGTGATAAGTCAAATTGTGGTATTTGGTGGCAATTCATGTCACAGATGCACTTCAATGAGGTCATTTGGTAGAGAGCTGGCAGTTGATCCAGCGAGTGGGTTGCCCAGCTGACTCAGTTTGCTTCATGTCATCAGCTGTGCAACTCAGGCTAATGGGAAGACAGTAGTCATCTTATTCTCTTGGTGCCAGCAAAGATCTCATCAATGCCTAAATCCCAATAAAGAAGCTGGTTGCTGGGGAGTTCAGAGAGGCATGCTAATGGTTGCTGTGGATATGCTTGCCAATGTTTATGATATTGCTGTGGGCATGATCTAAGAATTCAAAATGAAATGCAGGGAGGAGGAGTTATGGTCTTTGAAAACTGAAGTAGAAAAGGCTGGAAGTGCACCAAAGCGCTCATCTTATGTGCATCGCATTTCTGAGCTTGTACGAAATAGTCAGAAACAGGCAAATGATATCACACGCATAATTCAAGACACTCGCAATTTGCAACGGGAGAACAACTCAGCTCATGATCGTCTTCGCCGAGTGCATGCACTTGTTGATGAGCTTGTTTTCAGGTCCCCTCCTCTCTCCTCCACCTGTGTCAGAACATGTGCTAGCAGAGTTAGAAGTACAATGATTTATTCCCTGTCTGTATTCTGTGCCAAAACAGAAGCTCCCATGTAGTTCTTTGAATCTTGATAGAAATTGGAAATCTGTTGTTTCTGGATGGATGGGGCCTGGAAATGTGGCATTATGTAGCTTAAGTGACCGATTTTGTTGCCTGTTGTGAGTCATCACTCTCCCCTCTCAACAATTCAGTAAGACATCAAGGGTCTAGATGTTGCACCTGTAGTAGTGTCTTCTCTTTCCATGGTGGGAGAGGTCAGAGTTACAGCTCTTCTCACCAGCAAATCTCTTTTGGATGGGTTGTGTGTGCTCTCTTCCATATCTTGAAGGATATTAACAGTCCATATAAATTTGTGACTTTTTGGCAGGGATGCAAAGCAAGATGCAGTATGTCGACAAGCATACAGACTTCTGAGCATCATTCATGAGACTTTTGCAGACATCGTGGATCGGGTGTTTGAAATGGACAAAACGAGCAGAGAGATTGCTGAGTTGCAGGCCAAGTTAGAGGAGCTAGAGAAATCACCTGTAGATATAGTTAGTGTGCAATCTGATCTGGACATGGTTGTGGCTGAGAACCAAATCATGGAAAGAAGACTTGCAGAGCTTCAAGCTGTGCAATAATCAAATCTTAAGTTGCAGGTATGTAATTTTTGGGATTCAACTCATATTTGCTGTGAGTTTGCCACACGTGGAGAGTTGTCTTGAACTAGGGTAAGGTTTATACCTCTGGTTCTTCACCTCCCACATTCCAATTGAAAAATGGTGCAGTCCCAAACATGAAATATTTCCAAGTTGGGTGGAAGCTAGTTTGTAGAGGTCTGCTTATAGGCATTGGATCCCTTGTACTCCTACACCCTACATAAGACCTCTCTAAGCCAGGTTCCATGGTGATAAGGATGGGATCAATTCTTTACAAATGCACATGTCAAATTTGCCAACATATTAGATATGCCCTCCACTTTCACATGAACCAGTTGCAAATGGGGAAAACTATTGCTAAGTGAATTTCTATTGAGATGAAGTATTATGGGAAACTAAAAGCGACCAATAGAATACCAAATGCATTTTGTGTAGGGTAATGTTGGAGGAGCAGGGTGTTCTGGAAATAAGCACTTGCCCAAGGCAAGTGCCTCAAATCACGGGATGACATTAGAAACATGGAGTTACAAAAGTCACCGTGAACGGTATTTCACATATTATCTATCTTATTAACATTTAAATAAATATGAACTTGTTCACCTAAAGAACCTATGTTGAAGAATTTTTTTTCATAATTTCGGTTTTGGTTTTGGATCTAGGAAAAAATGAGTTTTATAATTTAGTTCTCGTGTTGATTCCAACAAAAAGGGTGCGACAGATTTGAGTCACAAAAAACCTAAACCTGAATCCCCAAATTTAACCAAATGCCCTCATGACATTGTTTCATATACCAACTTGGCAAGACCCTGAGGTAATAGGTCAACCTTTGTACCAATTTATACTATTTCCAAATTTTAATAACCTACCTGGATGATTGGAATGTCATCCAAATAGGTTGTCAACCTTAAAACCCTAAATTTGTTTATGATCGAAAAAATAAAAATAAAAAGAAAAGTTAAATATATATAATATATATATAATCAATCTGAAAACCTACCCTACTTAAGAAATATAATTGATGGTTTTCAAGGCGAGTTTTAAATTTTTGACCTTATACATGTAACATGTGGTTATCAATAAAAAAAATCAAATGAATTGATAACCATTAGTATTGTTTGGATAACTGCCAAATTTTGTATATATATATATATATATAAATATTGATACCCTGTGTGGTCCAAAAGAAATATTTTAAACATAAATCTATTTAGCTTATTATGGAAAATAAAACAATGACCAACCAAAATTGGTACATACCTATTTTCATATCAACCAAAAATCAGTCTTGAACCCAAGAATAAGACTGGACTAATATGAAATTTCTAAAGAATGCCAAAGACTAGTATGAACCTAGTATGAAAACCCTCAAGTTGAATTCAAAAAAACAAATTTTTTAAAAACATTCACTTGATCAGGGAGGGACAAAATTGAACATGTTGAATCTCAAATTTGAACTTTCCATTTGCATTTGACACAAACCATGAAATTAATAAAATAATCCCATGGAAGATCAAAATTGAACACTACGGAACTCAAACTTTGAATCTACATATCCATAAACACACATGTTGAAAAAAATGCACACACAAATAAAACCCTTGAAGCCCTTGTGATGTACAAATATTGAGCTTGAAAAAATGAAGCATGTGCTTTCAATGATTTAAATTGAATCAACATGGGAACTAAACTTGAAGCTACATTAAACTTAGAAGAAGTTGTGGTTCTAAAATCTAAGCTTGAAGACTAAATCCTCAAAATGCAAGTCATGCATGTTGTTTTGATTCTACCAATTGAACCTGCAATATGTTTTAGAAAGTTCAAACTTCCAATTAAAAGGGAAAAACAAGGTTTAGGGTGCTAAATTTGAACACCAAGGTGCCATGCACACTTGATTAATGTTGGAATCCACAAACAAAATACAAGAAGGTAATGCTTTAGGAAGACTAAAACAACAAAAGAAAAATCAAGTTTATTGCAAAAATAAATACAAACATGAATGGAATTACATGGGCCATGGTGTTATTATCCTTTAAATACTTTTATTTTTTAAGATCCTTCATGTGTTGAACAAGCAGTGCATTTTCACACAAAAAAGTTTAGTCACGCATTTCTCAATGAAAAGATAATCTACATATGTATCATCAAGCAATTTTTTGTAAATTGTTATCAAAGCATTCAAGTTATCAAGCCTGATTGAGAATGCATTTCAAACTTAACATCCAACGATTTAGTATTTGAAATCATGTGAAGTTCATTCATTCATACGTTCATACATTTTATGTTTATATTATCATGCATTGATAACATGTTTGACACAAACAAATGTGTTAATGAATGAAATACAAACCTATGAATGAACAAACTTCACATTGAATCTTATATATCTATATGTTATAAATGTTTTCAACAAAATATATGTGCACAAAAGATACAAACCTATGAATGAATGAAACTTCATATGATTTCCATTACTAAATTGTTGGAAGTTAAGTATTTAATGTGCCTCAAGATGATCAACAAACCCACAAAGGAAAAAGTGTGGTCTCAATTTGATTATTTCGGATTTTGAATTTGTTGTTCTATGAACCCAACATTAAAGAACAAGGCACCAAACAAAAAGACTTTTGATGTCATTTTATAAAACAACTTGCCAAAAATTGACAACTTAGATTTCAACAAATCGTCACGGTCTATTTTAGTGGATGTAGGAACATTACACAAGGATTCATCTATTGTAAGTGGTTGTGGGGGAGATTTATTTGCATGACCAAGTTAAGGAACTTAAACATCATAACCAACATGGGAATGACTTTTTTTGAATCAATTTCATCCATTATAACCCAAGTTTTGTCCCTCCCAATTAAGTTTAACATATGTTTTAAGCTCTTGAATCTAGGGGTAACATGAATGCCAACATATTATGGACTAAAACACGCCATAGGAAACAACTTTGATAAGACATAATTAAAGGTAGCCAAGTTCTTACTTTGGTCCTTCACACAAGCAATGATATTCCTTGCCAATTACAATTGAGTTAAAAAAAAGTTTCATTCTCTTTGCCTATGTTTTTCCATTTGTGTTTGGAGCTTTAAAACAAACCGATTGTAAAATGACATTTAGGACTTAATCCCAATTTAAAAAGATCATGTTTAAGGCAAAGGTGTCAAATTTCATATGTGATATTAAGCTTTGGACTTTGGAGTTTCGACTGATGATTGTTGTGTTTCATCATTGTTATGTGCACATTACAAATTAGGCTCTAGACTCTAAAGTTTTGACTGATGATTGTTGTGCTTCATCATTGTTGTGCGCACACTATAAAAATGTGATTCATGAAGTTCATGGACATTGTTTGTGTGCACAATGTTGTGTGTGTTGTGTGCACTATAGTGCCGAATCTAGGGTATTGAAATTCATTAACTTTGTTGTGTGCATTTGTGTACACAATCTTCATTGTTGCCCCAACTTTTGAGGTTCGTTTGTCTTTTTTGTGTGCATTTTGTAGTGCCAAATCTTGATCCATGAACTTCAACATTCAAGGTTGTTGCATCATGATTTGGTTTGCATTGTGCACTATCATCCTTTGTGCTTGTAAATCTATTGAAACTCAAATCATGCACATCAATTGAAAATCGAAATTTGTTGTCACTATCCATTTGTTGTGCACATTAAGTAGGATTTAGTGTGCAATGTAAATGTGAATTGTTTGTTCCTTGTGCATGTAGAATTCTCAAAACCAATTTGATACCATGATTAGTCCATGACAAATGTTAGTCACTAAATCTGCACTTTGCACTTTTCAATGCTAGCAATTTTTTTGGGTGTACACATTGGAATACGCAATAGAAGACTACTCCTTGGTGATGTCAACCAATCTTGAGTTTGTATTTCATTCATGTTGACTTGTTCACCCACTTTTGAAACATCAAGATTCAAATGTATGCATTTTGCACATTGAAAGTTGTAGAATCCAAACACACATTCAGTCTTGCACTTGTTCAGAAATTAGTGATGAATAATAGTGATCTAAATTTTTTAGGGTTTGGTTTTTCCATGTTTTAATTCAAGTTTCTTGTGTGAGGCTGCAAGTAATGGCACTAGGCACACAATGTTAGCATTTTTTGTTTAAAATGCACTCAAATTTCTTCTTGCAAACATACAAGGTAAACCTTTTTTAGTAAACCTCCTTATTTTTCATTTTTTAATTTTGAATTGATTCTATTGTTTCAAATTTGAATTAGGTTGTTTGATTATGGTTTCAATCATACCTCTAAGTTTGCAAGTTCCAAATAATTTTAAATTTAAGTTTTTTTTTGGTGGTTGAGTTTAAGAAAAAAACATTTATACTTGATGAATTTGTTTCTTCTGATGTACCTGAATCCAATCACATTTGTGAGCAAAAAAAACCAACACCAAAACCCTAAATTGACAACTATTGCACCTTACAATTCTCCTAAAGTGTTTGAACATTTTAAAAACGTTAATCTTATTGTTGTTGAAGGTGTGCATGCTTTTAAACTTAAAAGAATGTTTTTTGTGATATTGATGTCAATTATAAGTTTCAAGATGTCTAGGTTCTGAAAATCCATGGGTAGAGCCCATTTTTAATGAAGTTGGCTTAATTACTTCTATCAAGTGTTGTGTTTGTTGTAGAATTGAGAAAAAAAACAAGGTTTCAACGGCCCAATGGGATTCCATTGATAAACATGTAAGTAAAAGGAAAGCTTTTGATGGTAAGTGGTTTCTAAATCCAAAATGTGGGCATGCAAAAAATGAAATTGTTTATGTTCAATTGTTAACAACAACTGTACTCTAGCAACTTAGTCTTGGTCAGGCAATGGAAGATAAGCAAAAACTTGTTCAATTTTCCACTATTTTCAACCTCCTAAGTAAAGGTAAATCATTGACAAATTATGAAGATTTTCAACCTTTATTCAATTTTTTAAACCTTTGATCTATCCCCAAAAAACATTGTTCTAATGGGGTTGGCCCGGAAATGGCAGAACACATAAACCATGAAGTGAGAAAAACAACTAAAGATGTTGTTTAGAATGCCAAGTTTATATCTTTTACTTGTGATGAGGTTACGTCCATGGATAATGCAAGTTGGGCAAGTGTGCAGAGTTATATTGTGCGAGATTGGTGTCAAATACACTTGTTGTTGAGTTTCCAACAAATGTTTTCTAGATTTAGAGCTAATAGTTTGACATTGTTGATTATGAATTCTTTGATGACACAAGGCAATTTGAAAGAAAAGGAGTTTTTTGCAAGGTTGGTTTGTTTTGGTGTTGATGGGGTTGGCACTTTCCAAGGCCTTAAATCTAGAATTATAATTTAGATCCAACATCGATATGCTCCTTTTGTCACTAATGTACATTGTATGCTTCATCAGACAAACTTGGCATACAAACACTTTCAAACCTACCTTTGGTTTTTCACATTGAATTTTTTTACAGTGTATATATGCTTATTTTGACCATAACCCCAAGAGACATTTGGAATTTGTCAAATGGGCAGAAATCATGGAAATAAAAGGTAACAAAATATTACAAAACATCAAAACTAGGTGGATTTCCATGCTTAATCTTGTCAAACATGTGTTGTTTGAATATCGCACTCTTTTCATGAAGATGGCATTAGATGCACCCACAATAACTTTTACCAAATCTAACTTGTGTTTGTTGACTAATGTTGAGATGTTGCTAGGGTTGAATGTTGTTATGCCATCGTTGGAGGTAGTGCATTTTTTGATCAAATTTGTACAACTACGAGACATGTTTGTGTGTGATTTTATTACAACGGTGAAGATTTGTGAAAGAGATGTATATTGGATGTATTATGAAATCCATTCATCTTTTCAAGGTGATGTGTCTATGAATTTCCAAGCCTTCATTGATTGTGTTCATGAAAGCATAACTTTTTTACTAGATTATTTATTTGAATATAAGAATAGATCATTTGGTATTGTGTACCCACAATATTGGTTACAACTAAAGCCGAAAACAAAGTTTGTTGCTCATTTGGCAATTTTCAAAGATGCCCTTTATTAGCCTTAGAAATTAGGTCTTGATGAGTTATGGGTTCCAAGATTGCTTTCAAGGTAAGTACATGGTAGGGTGGACCAAAAATGACATGAATTTACAAATTTGAAAGTCCATTTCCTTCGTATATGTTTTTAGCCCCCAAATGTTTTTTGTAGTTAGGTAGTAATAATGCATTGATTCCAAGCAACTTTTTCCCATTGAAACTTTTATTCTTGTAGAACTTTCAGCCACTGCTTTTGACCTATAGTTTCACATTTTCCTATTGTATCTCAATCCCTAGGCCTGACTTTTTTTCTTGTTTTATTTGCAATGTAGTTAAATATTAAAATGTTTGGAAAGTTGGATGTTTGGTTGATAGCCTCACCTCTTTGTTGGCCCATCAAAGTTTTGACTTGGTGGGTCCTTTAATATGACTTGTAAGTTGTTACAAAAACCAATCAAGTTTTTTTTAATGGTGTTAGTGTTATTGAATGGCTCAATCGCTCATTGGTATCATGGTATGAATCTATGATATCATTGTATCATGTGGTACAATGGTTGTAACTTGTGGGCCATGGCTAATGAATAACATTGGACATATGACTATTAACTTTGAGTTGGCTATTTTTTATGGCTACTATAGCTTCAACTTTAAGCTAAATCATGGCAGTTATAACTTGAGTATTGATGGTGAACACAAATGAGTTTCCATTTGTTTCCATGATTCATGTTTATTAGGATATGGAAATTCCCAAACTTTCAACCAACCCCCTTTTGGGCCTTTTGGAATTTGGATTTGTTTTTCCATGATGAACTAACATTTCCTTTTGTGTAAGTTAAGCTACATTCTACAATGAACAAGGCCCTTAGGGGTCGAGTTTCAATTCCCCCATATAGCTTTGTTTTCACAAATTAGAAATTCAAAATCACATAAGATTTGATAAAAATTCAAAGCTTGTAGTTTTAGAACTTACATAGAAAATTATCCTTTCTCAAATGAAGATTGACAAAGTGATTTCCTTAATCGCTAAAAAATTACACATTTCCTTGCCATGTATCCAACTTAACTATATATATATAAAGATTCAAAAAAACATTTGTCTGCAAATGTGCAATTTGAAGTTCACTGAATGAGTTTCATATGGAGATCAATGTTGGTATGTGCACTCATGGCTACATAACTCAAACTTTGAGTTTAGGTAATGGATGTGAGAAACAATGCTTTACAAAAACCAATGCTTACATAAGATGATAATGTGCACACAACAATGATGAAACACAACAATTAGTCAAAACTCCAAAGTCTAGAGCCTAATCTGTAATGTGCACACAACAATAACGAAACACAACAATCATCAATTGAAACTCTAGAGTCCAAAGCTTAATTTGTAGTGTGCACACAACAACAATGAAACACAATAATCAATTGAAACTCCAAAGTCCAGAGCCTAATTTATAATGTGCACACAACAACGACAAAACACATCAATTGGTTGACACTCCATAGTTCAAAGCCCAAAGCCTAGAGGTTTGGGTGTAGTGGCACACAACAACAATGATCAAAACTCCAAAGTGCATCCTCAAGAGGTTTGGAAATCCAAAACCAAAAAGCACATAAATCCTAGTTATGATCAAATTATAGCTTTGAAAACTTGGCTTAGTGGTCAGTAGTCCTCAATGTTGATTAGTTGGTTTAAGCTTGAATGTTGAACTTCCATTCATGACCCCATCGCCTCACCTCACCTTAATCAAGAAAATTGTTGTAAACAACAACTTGCAACAACCCTAAATCATTAAACAACAAGCACCTCTTAGAGGTTCACTCATGATTCACAAATCAAGAGTGAGCACTAAGAAGTTAGAACAATGAGCATTAAAAGCAATGAACAGCAAACACCAAGCGTTGTAGCCTACAAACTAAGGAGCTTGAATCCTTGACTTCCAAGTTCAGCAGTTGAGCATACACTACACAAGCGAAAACGGGTTTTGCAAAGGTTTAGGTTTAGCAAAAGTGGGTTTTGGGAGGGTTTAAGTTTAGCGAAAACGGGTTTGACAGAGGGAGTTATGGTTATGAAATCGATGGCCTTTAGGGCAACGATTTGTGCGATTCTAGAAGGTAGGTGGTGTGATTCACAATTTCCCCTCGGAGGGGAGGCAAAAACCCTATCCACGTTGTTTACATGACTGCGACTCTGATTATTTTTAATGAGATATTTGCGAAAATTTCCATTAAAAAAAACCCCCCTTTATGATTCGCCAGCCCAATATTTAGGTCAAAAAAAGTGAATTTTTGCTGGAAAGAAAAAACACTGCTGCAGACATATTGACATTACATTTTGTAGAAACTGAGTTGGGCCCTTATGGCGAGTCCTCTCATCTGCTGGCTAAACCCCACCCATGCTAAGGTTATTACGCACAGAGGACGGTGTTGCTGTCAGGGCATTATGTGTAGCGTAAAGCCAGAGATCATTAGATGGGAGAAGACTCAAGATAAAGCAATAGGAAGTTGGCAAATCGGCAAACAGCATCCAGCAACCGAGGAGCCAGTACGAAGCTGTAATCTTATACAGAATTTTCAACAGAGGATTGCGAGAGCATATCCACCAGTGCTGAATATGCGACCCTACAAATATGCCGGTTTGGCTCAGTAAAAGGGTTTTGTGTCTTGCATGTTTGCTAAGTTTGCTGAGGCTGGTAAAAAGCGCAGCAAAGCTTAAAAAGCGTAGCAAAGGTTAGTGGTTCCCACCCATTTGGAGTCCCTGTGTCAGTTATGTGGGCGGGTTGCCAAAAAAGTCAACAACTCAACTTGGATGTGAGAATATTTTTGAAGGGTCACAAACTCTGCGAGAGAGAGCACCGGTGGGGATGCTCGAACATCATAGACACCCAAAATCCCAAGGAGCGTGACTTTGGAAATACTGGCCACAGCACTCTTACGGTGGTGCTTGCTCCAAGCGTGTTTCCGCGTGGGTAAGGTGCTTCCTTCCGATTTCAATTTCTTTTTCTTGTCTGAGTTCCATGGATAATGGGCTCCTCCTATCTAGATTCCAAAAACGATTTTCAGTTTTCACTCGGTTGGCTGAGTTGAAATTTGGTTTCATTTTTGGGCCTTGGTGGTCCCAAGCATTCAAATTCTAACTTTTGAAAAAAAACAAAATTTCTTCCCCATGCCATGTCAACTATGGTTTTGTGTGGGTTAGGGTAAGGCTGCCCATTGTTGAACACTGGAAGGTGATCAAACAACCCCTTATTAGTTCACATGAAAGCTGAACATGGTGCTTCTATGCGTTCACAAACGTTCAAAGTAGGGCCTATAATAACACCTCTAGCCATTCAAATATTATGTTCATAAACTTCTGAGATGCTTACTAATCTTGGGTGCTTTAAGCGTTTGGGAATGGGTGTGAAGACAAGGTGATGAGCGAACTTGGTTATTTGGGTATGCAAGGCATTTTTTGTTGGGTTTAGGGGAATTATTTGTCTAGTAATGATGTCCAAGGTGACATCAAATAACAATGATCACATTGCTGATTGAAGGCCTTGGTCACTACAACAATAAACAATTGATTGGAAATTGGAGTCCTTGTGCACATTTTAAAAAAACACTCAATTGACCAATTTTAGATAAACTTGCACTCCCTTTATTACACCACAAATATCTCAACTAAAACATTAATCTCAACTAAACATTAATCTCCAACTTTGGAGACCATGTGCACAAAACAAAGGGTTTATGGTGTTGGGGGAAGGTAATGATGGTGATGGCAACTGGGTCTTGCATGTGTCGGAATAAGAAAGAAGTCATCCTCATGGTCTATTCCCATAGTAGAGGACATGACCACCATTGCAAAAGGGCAATCGGAAGACCAAAACCACCACATACCACCATGAAGAAAAAGACAAACATAATAAAGAAGGTGATGGCGGGCCTTTGAAAATGAAAATATGCACCCACTTTGCAAAGGAAAAATTCCATTTTTATAGCGTATTTTCCAAATATATACTAGGAAAATTTTTGTTTGGTCTTTTGGTATTAATATTGAATGTGTTAGGTTATATGATATTGTGTTTTGGGAGGTGCCTATGAAAAATATTTGTGAGTTTGGCAACATGAGTTAAAATATTCAAAGAGGCAAGAAAATGGGCACACTGGCATGTAAGATGAAAGTATGATTGAGTGTGAGATGAAAGTATGATTGAGTGGACCTAATAAATAAAATAAAATATCATCTACGTACCATAGAAAATTATATCATTAAAAAAATCACAACCTTGTTTGCAAAGTGCTCCTAACCAAAAAGATCAAGGAAAACAAACATTGTCACATTCCTAAAACTCTTAATGAATGTACTGGATAAAAACATCAAAATTTTCTATATTATTAGAGTAAAAAATCTATACAACCTAATTAATATATTCCCAAAAAAAATTCTAAATATTTCTTATATTTTAAAAAATTGTAATGAGTCCAAAAAAAAAGAAAAAAAAAAAGGAATGACATTTGTAATGATACCACCCAATCATACTTTCACCTTCCAGTGAACATGTTTCATAACATAATGGTTTTCAATGGGCACATCGATTTTAAACAATAGTTAGGTTAGGTGAATCCAATCAGACTTGTCATTTGTGCCTGATCAAAGGGCTAAAAAGGAGACAGAAAAGGTCATATGAAAACCATGAAGTATAGATATCTTGTGTACTTGTCCCTCATAATCATATAGTTTAAAACCTATAAATTAGTTTTACAACACAAAACATTCTGGTGTCTAAAGTGGGTGAGTATCACAATAGATAAGTATGTAGGCAATGCAAGTGTTCCCCATGTCGGCAGGGGAAAGGAAGTAAGGCAATTGGTGGTTACTATTGGATAGATGGATTAGATGGCTAGTACGTAGCACTCAAGAGGTGAACTAGCAGCCACCAGTTGCAAAGTTCAAATCATGTCGGGGTCAATGGCATGTAGAGAAAGAAACACTGGGGTGCTTCACCTATTTGAGTGAGGCTTCTTAGTGGCTAAAATAGGCCCCCAAAATGTAACATTTGGACTTAGAGACCCTATTTTATTTTAGGAGAATGGGATATTTGTAAGACTCAGAATCAATTCAAATGGATTTTGTGATTTTTACTATGGTTACCAAGTGTGGGTGCTACTGGTTCACCCTGGCCCAACTGAGGATGGCACCTTACCTTACATGCAAGGTTCCTCATTTTGAGAAATTCATCTTAAGCACGCAAGGTTCAGTATTTTGAGGAAAAAGGAGTTTCCTCAAAATGGGAACCCTGTGCCCAAAAAAACATTAAAAATATTTTTTTGCAAAAAGATTTAAAATTTTGCATAATGTACCTTCACAGGGGTTGGCTTGGCGTAATTAGGGTCCCATGCCTGGGGACACTTAATCTAAAGTTTGAAATTTACATGCATCACACAATCATTTTCAGGGATATTAGATTATTTTCCAACTTATTTTTTAATCATTTTATTATTATTATTATTTTAATAGATTTCAATTTATTTTATATGATAATTATATTTATTATTTGAATTAAATTTTTTTACTAATTAATTTATAATTTTTACCCAACAATCAATATATTACACTCTATATTTTTATTCATGTATTTTATTTTATTTTTATCTACTAGTGTTTCCCCTCCCCCCACCCCAATGCTTCTTCACTCCCCACCTCACATTAGGTCCTCATTCACAGAACCAGACAGTTCTTGGTCCTTGGTCCTTACCCTACACAATACCACCTCGCAAAACAACATCTTGCTGAAGGGGGGCCCAACACTTTCCAGAGTTTCTTACATCATTATATACACTTATAGTTTCTATTCTAACTAGGTACGTAAATTTGGTGCGTTTGAAAGAAACAATAACATGAGAACAAACAACGTTAAGAAAGGTGGTATGGAATCTCTTGAAAATAGGAGATGACAGACTGTGCCTCCCGTGTGGGGCCAGGGAAGGTAAGAGGACGTTAGGGGGAAAAAAGATTTATAAGATCTAAGTTACTTCAACTGGAGATTGTCACTTCCTATTTGGTCTAGTGCAATTTTGAGTGGCTCATGTTTCAGCTGTGGCATTTGTCTGTCTCTCACGAATTAGTCCTGAAGCTCTCATTTTGGAGACCAATGAAGTAGCACTCCTTAATTTCTTGGCTCCAGGTCTTTTTGTTGGGAGGAACTTCAAGATTTTCATCAAAGCTTCCAAAGGTGATACCCTCTCTTTCCTCAAGGTTTCACTGGTGTTTGACACTTTGCTATTTGCAAACCACAACATGGATTTGCCATCATCCTCTTACCCATCACAACAGACTCTCTTCTTTTTTCCTTTCCCACTTTTGCAGCTCTTAATCTAGAGGGAAACAACTGAATCTGAGGCTCCAAGGGAGTCTAAGCTTAAATTTCTTGAGCTTTTCTGTTGTCTTTTGATTTGGTTTCTGTTTCCCATGTTCATATGAATACTGAAGATCTAGAACTTTGTGCTCCTCCTTGGCTGAATTTTGAAGGCTTAGTTTTGTGAATAAGTGATATGCAGTAAGTTTGCATTAGCCTCTGTTGTACTAGCAAGTGTTCTGAAATCAAAACCAATATTACTGGAGAGTTGGCACCATATTTGCTACATGTTTATCAACCTGAGATCTCATCGATCTCCTTTCTTTAAACATTTTGGATTTTCTTCTAATGGAAGAAATTACCTAGATCTCCAACGACCTAGAATTCCAACAGTTTGCAATTTGTTTGTGCTTGTACAGTGCAGGAGGACAGAAGTTGAAAGTTGAGATCATGGAATTCTTTGATAGAGTGGCATCTGTGCGGCTGAAAAGCTGTTGCTATGACAAGTACCTATGTGCAAAAGATGAGAGATTAGTTTGTCAAGAACGTGATACAAATGAGAAAGGGACGATTTGGAGTGTGGAGAAGGTAGCAAGTACTGGGTTCAACAACGACGACGACAACAGTGTTCGGATCAAGAGTGTTAATGGCATGTACTTAACAGCCTTAGAAGTTGCTCTTTTGTTTGGTGACAAGGGAAACAAAGTTCAACAAACCTACTCATCGAAGGCTGATTCCGCTGTCGAGTGGGAACCCATTCAAGTGGGAAAACTTCAGTTGAAGCTGAAGACCAAGCGAGGTACTTATCTGCGTGCAAATGGAGGAATCCCACCTTACAAAAACTCAGTGACACATAATGGTACAAAGAAGGACAGCCCACTGAATTCCTTTCTTTGGGAAGTTGAGGTCGTAGAGTACCTCACTGACAAACTCGCCATCGTTGAAAACAAGGGCACTTCACAGGTATGCTGGATCTGCCACCATTTTTTCAGCGAAATATTCGCCTGCTTTTATAAGCTTGCCCGTGATCTGCTCAAGAGCTTCATGCACATGTGATGGATCATAGAAAGACTCTAATGTTCAGATTGCTCTGAGCTTCATGCAGTCGCCGATGATCACGTCATTGAAGAAAATGGAGCATGAATCAATTCCAGCTAAAATTGGCTCAACACCAGACTACTTACAGCACCACATTTCTGCAGGTCGGAGACATCATCTCTCCCTAGAACACGTGCAAGAATTCGTAATGCGATCTGCAATGGGAAGCATCCCATCAGATGATGTGGGCGACTCCTACATCGGTGAAAGGACTCCTCATGAGTCCAGTGAAAGCAGATCATCGCGTCCAATCTCTTCCGATGGCAGTGCAGATGAACGCGGAGGAACAAGGATCATCCCTCTCGACGATGAGAGAGAAGACAAAGTTAGGACTCAGGCTCGACCGGGTCCCATCTCTCCTGAAGGCACTCAAAAGGGAACAAAGATGATATCTTCATATGCGAGAGGACAGACGGTGAGGACTCACGCTCGCAATAGAGAACACGGACCGCATCCAGTCTCTTTGGAAGGCACTGAACACGGAACAGGGATCTCTTTAGGCGTTGAGAGAGAAGACAAAGCTAGAAATCCTCTTACTCCTCATGCTAGAGATGGCAGACCGGGAGTCCTATTCTCTTCTGAAGGCATTGAACAGGGAGTGCCAAGGACATCTTCAGACGAGAGAGAGCGGATTGTGAGAACTCCTCGTAATAGAGATCATGGCATATTGCGTTTAACCTCTTTCGATGGCGGCGATGGACGCGGAATAAGGATCTCCTCAGATGACGAGAGAGAAGACAAAGTTAGGACTCCTCATCATAGAGATCATGGCAGATCGGTTCCAATCTCTTCTTCTGAAGGCACTAGACACGCAACAAGGATCTCTTCAGATGGTGAAATTGATCATGGAACAAGAAGGATCTCTTCCGATGGTGAAATTGAAAACAGATTGAGGACGACGGCGGCTGCTCGTGATAGACAAGTCAGATTGCAGCCTCCAACATCTTCTAAAGACGGCGAACATCATGAATCGCGGATTTCTTCAGACGAGAGAGAACAGAGATTCAGGACTCATCAGGATAGAGAACGCGGCATGACACGACTTCCAATATCTCCTGCTGATGTCAAAGAACAGAGACGAGTGATGTCTCCTCGTGACGGAGAATATATATCAAGCACTTCAAGATTAAGGATTGCAACTGATGACAGAGATTTGAACGCCTTTCCTCATGAAGGTCGGGGATCAAAGATCCTCTCGAATGATGAAGAACACAATTCTGCAAGCAGCTCTTCTGATTATGAACACAGACACCTGCACAGGATACCTTTTCACCACAAGAAGGAACACAAGTTTTTCAGCAATGAAACAGAACGGGAGGAATCACCTTTTGTCGCTTCGCCTGGACATCGACTGAGTCCCTCCTCTTCAGTCTACGACGATGGAGCTGAGCAGCTAAAACGCATGAGCCATGAGAGGAAACCGTTGAAGATCATAGAGTCGGCAGCGACTAGATATCGTGACTCGGCGCTTGACATTGACGAGGAGAGAAAATTGCCAAAAGTACCGCCGCTGACGCCGAGATCACCATCCCTTGGATCTCGCAGGATCTTCTTCACCATGGCAGATGCGCACGGCAAATACTCGACGCTTCGCGAGGAGAGCTTCAGTTTCAAGGGCAACAATGTCAATGATCTGAAACAGGAGTTACTTGTCCACACAAAAATGGAGGAAGATATCTTTGTTTTTCTTCGGAATGAGTCGGATGGCACGCTCTTCAATCTCAGACTCACGCTTCCGCCGTGCAATGTCCCCATGCACGTTGTGGTTGCGAGGGTGAATTCTGAAGGTACACACACACACAAATCCTCCTTCAGAGAATCTCGTTAGCAATGCAATACTATTATAAATTTTTGCCTTTGCAAACAAAACTATCAAGAACGACCATAATTGCTGCAGATGCCTATCTCTTATTGCAGAATAGTAATAGTGGGCTCCTGCAAATTGCAGTTGGAAGGAAGATGCAGCAATTGAGCCAGCAAACAAGACCATGATCTGAACTCATAACCATGTACTCCTTAGGCATGCACAAGCTTCTCAAGATCAATCCGGCAAGTCATCAACTTCTGCATAAGTGTAAAATATTCAGAGAACGTCATTGGATTCACATCAAAACAGTGTGTCAAGAGGTTGCAAATAACAACAACAAAACTCTCAAGATTGCTGTCACGACTCTACTTCTGCTGCTGCTGCTGCAAATCATCAAATTGTCATGATGCACACAATATCTAGGGCAGTGACCGAAGGAGGTCTTCTTTTCTATCTGAAATAAACCATCAGCGATTCAGCAGCCATCTGTAACAACAACATGGATTGAAGGCGCATTCTACTTGAAGGAAGAGTTTTGACAATCATGTTTTGTTTGACAGGGAGATCAATGAAGCTTCTCCAGCTACAGTTGAGAGAGGATACATTCCAAAATCATAGAAAGGGAGTTTGTAACTACATGAGAGATACAAGATATGTATTTATATTTAGATGAGCATTCATGTTTACATTCCTCCTTTTTGCTGTAAATGCAATAGTTCCGCTTCTTCTTCTTCTCCTTCCGGAATAGTCCAATCCAACCAGCCTGTTGTGTGCATGATATCTCTGACCGTGTGATCTCTACGTCACTCTTTGTGCTTGGATGCAGTTGCTAATCCTTCAAACAAAATGCAGAAAGTGTGTTGATTTGATGACTCCCTGCTTACTTTTAGTCCCTGCAAGCTTCCAAGTTTTGATCTGCAGCAACTGGAATGTTCAGAACACGGATTGGGTAGCACAATTGTAACAGAAAGAAAGATTGTCTGTGCATGCATGGTAAGAGCACTAAGAAGAAGAAATCGAATGAGTCATACACATGATGTGAGACAACATCGCATCACATCGGAAGAGCCCAGGATAATACAGTCTCCCTATATCAAGGTTGCAATCTCGGTAAGTATAAACACAAACTTTTTATCTTATGGTCATGAATCACAACTTCCCACATTTTTCTTTTTCTTGTTTTCTTTTCTCATGTTCATTGATATGTTGTCAAATTCAGATTCTCCATAACTTCTTGTGTAGTACTCTACAAATTCAATATACATTGATTTAGATCTTAATTATGGAGAAGCAATTTATACATATGAAGCGAAGCTATCTCATATCTATGTAACTCAACTTGAATCTTTCAAGGACCAAATTTGCATATAACTTGGCCTTGATATTTTTTTCTGTGTCCATGTCAGACATTATCATATATTCAGGTACCTGGATCCAAACCTTTACAATCAATAAATCCTTCTGTGGATGTGTCTAGAGGTTGTAGAAATTGATACCTTGCCTTCCCACATTTCCCATTTTCATTTTACACAATGAGAATGCCATTTTTTGCAGCTTGAATGTAGAATGAATTCATAACCTGAAACCATAATTCTTTCTTCTACCACAGATCAACATGAGAAATTGGACAGAACAAACTTAGAAACAATTCAAATGCAACCACTTCACCCAGTCAGCTAAAAGCAGTCGTTTTCTTACTGGCTTTTACAAATGTAGTTGTATATCATAAGAATATATACAGGTTCACACCTTCACAGCTACTTCATACACAATCTGGTATACATGCCATTTTACTGCTTGCCTGTGGAGGCACTTGACTGTCTTTGCCATCCAAATGATCATTCACAAATGACACTGAATCCCCATACGCTGGTAAATGAACAAGCCAAATCCTTTGGTTTCCATTGAGAAAGTAAGTCGAGTTCACAAGCCAAGTAGCAGCCAGGTGTATATGTCCACTTTCAACATACAAGGGCCTACAGTTTCATCATTGCTGTAATTTCTGCTCTCCGTGGCAAAGAGTCCTTGCCTTCAAGAAGTGTGCGGTAGTGCTCAAACACCTGAACCCAACACCACCATAATAAAATTACATCAAAGAAGTTCAAGCAAAAATTACACGATAAGTTTCCCAGGGACAACCTATGAACACCAGCCTGCAATGTGGTCAGAATCTGTAGAGGTGGAAAATCTAACTAGTCAATCTCCAATGCAAAAAGTGTTAACAGCAGCAAATCCCACATATAATCAAATTATGCCATCAAAATTACAGCACAAATATCATCCAATCATGCAGTCACATCTCTTGCAATTTGATCAAATTTCAAGAAACAAATGGCAGCTATTCTCAGGTCTCTGAAGAGTTCCAGGAGATTCTTTTTGGTACTCTCTTGCCACCGCATAACATATAGCATCTACCCATTCTTCCACAGACACAAGTTGATAAGGCAGAACCACATACCATCTGCTGAACTTCACTTATGGCAGCTGTGCCTTCAGCAATAATGGCATCCTTATTCTCATATGCCTCCTGCAATTGCTCTCTCATCCTGAGTGCCTGCTCCAACAGAAACCAAAATTCTTTTGGGTAGTCTACAAAAGCTAACTTCCACATAAAACATAAATAAAGTTGCAAAACTTGCAACTAGAATGTTGCTACTAGCTGTCTTCAAAAAAGGATAACTGAAAGAATTCTCAATTGATTCCAGCTAACACACCAGGGCAACTGGCAAGATCACGATAGATAGGTTGGTTTAATGACTGCAGTTTGTCTGTGAGTACAGATTCACAACACACACCTGGGCATTACGCTTAGCAACTGCAGCTGCACGTGTCTGATGCTGAACCATCAAGGCTGCATTGCGAGACTTTTCTTCTTCCATCTCTTGGTCCTCCTCTTGAAGCTTTATAGGCCCTTGTCGCTCCAACTTCTCAATGGCCTGCTGCCAATGCTGCCCTGCAGCCTCCAACATAGAGTAACACCATACTCTAGTCCCATCATTTTTTGGTACACATAGACGATATTTAAACAGACCACCATGCATCTGGAGATACAAACCACTCACACCTTTTCTTGATAAAGTGAAAATGCACTAAATCGACCACAACTCCCAGGTGCTTACGCCAGCCAAACATGCATTCTCGATGTATTCAAGATACCCCCAATATATGTGGACTGCTGGCAGAGGTCCATACCTACGTAATTATCTCAGCATCGATATGCACCTCAGTGCATTTGAAAAGCTTACAGTGAGTTTATACATAGCCATCAATGCCTCAATTTGCAACAGGATGTTTTTTGAGTAGGGATGGATAAAACCTTGTATCATGAGCTCTGCCAGTTTTTTCTTCAGGGACTGGTCATGTTCTTCAGTTGCTTTTGCCTTAGCTTTGAGTGCCTTGACCTCCTTTGCAGTAGCTTTTTGTACCACAGACTACATCACATTTGCATTGTAAGAGACTAGAGAATATTTGCATCATCTCCCATGTGCTCAGGACCTAGCATTGTCTACTGTTCGTACATTTCTTCCCAGTCAGCATGATTGACAAGCAAGGTTTACAGAGGCCCTATCTTGTACAACACCATAATTCAGCCTGTGGAAGAATGAAATTGGTCAACTTGTCAGGTGATATACATACCAGTTTCTCCATCTCATCAATCATGCTCAGAAACTTGCGCACTTTCTTTTGTGCCTGTCACATCATCCACAAAACTACTTACATATGGCCAGTTCCTTTAGTTTTGCATCAGCAGGTTGAAAACAAGAGGTTGAGCAGCATAGTTTTCTGCTCTAAATACATCAGCACCTGTCAGGAAGCCCACAACAATACCACATTGCATACAATAGCAGATGAATTCTTCAACCAGGATTGAATAGGTCTGACTAGCTCACTCTTCACATGCCTACAGAGGCTGCAAGGTCTTTGTAAGATGGCACATATGTTCCTCCACTAAAGGGCTCAATGAAAGCCTGGATGGAAGCTGAATCCTCAAATTCATAATGCTAGATTTTATGAAGGTGAAATACTTGTAACCAGTGCTTTTTACCAGGCTTCCTGTTTCTCTAAACATTTATCAAGCTACCGTGTTGACATTTGCCAAATTCAGCCAGCATGTTGAAGGGAGGAAATGCAGTGACAATGTGGCTGAGAATGAACTGATTTGGAAAGGATGTAGACTTGTAAAACTTGCCTTCTAACACTTACCACTTATTTACCCACATGAACACACAAACCTGCTCTCTTAGGAAAGCCTCCAGATTGGGTAGCTCACCTTGGAGTATGACTCTGTTTTTGCCCGCCATCCTTCCAGAGTTTGTTTAGCCACCTCAGCAGCAGCTTCTGCATTTTGCAATGCAAGTTTCTTGTCCCACACAGCTTTCTGTCCTTCATTCAAATTTCTTAACATTAGTGACAACCACATGCTGCTAAATCCCTTCAAATCTAATGTATATAAATTCCAACAACAGCTTGGCAGGGAACTGATCTTTTCAGCTTGTGGGTCAGCCATCTCCAAATCCAACACTGTTTCATGGGCACAGGTACCTGGAGCTTTTCTGGTGATTGGACAATCTGAGCACGCAGTTGGGCTTGTTCTTGCTTGGCCTGAGTCCCCAAGAAATTTTCTGTTGCTATCTGTTTTGGAACACATGAACACAAAAAGTTGCTACTTTGCATGTCAGCATCAGGGTCACAGCTCTGTTTAGTTAAGTCATCAGTCACATGTACTCTCTCAGTACTTCTCCAGCACTACATCTAGACCACTTCCACTGACAATAACTCACATTCTGAACAATACACAAGCAGGAACTAATTGCCATCAAAAGGAAATCAATCAGCATCTGCTGAGAAATCAACAATCTTATGGGATCACAGAATTCAGGTAATGATCTCAACTGCACTCATTCACTGTCGCTCAAGATGATCCAGGGAAAGGAAAGAAGATGCTAACCGCATCTGAAACTGTGTTGGCATCTTGTTTCAGGCAACGAATCTGAGATTGGAGAGTGCCATGCTGTTTGTTGGCAATCTGCATTCTGCGCTCCAGCTCCTTATTCTCAGCCTCAAGAGCCTTCACAGCAGGTTGCTGAGCACGTCTCTCTGCCTCTATTGTCTCCACCTCACTATTCATCTGTTAGACCCTCCAAATTTCTCCACACCATTGTGGTACCATAACAGCAACCTTTTTGTGACAACTCTAGCTCATGGATTAGATGCTCATCCATGGTTATAACTCAACACACCAACAAACTGCTAACTAGTACTTTCATCCTTAAATCCTCAACCTTGTGCCACACACAGCAGTGTGATTGACAAGTTGGATACTCACATCCACTCAACATCAAGCTCCCAGGCTGGTAGAAGAGTGCAGATAAGCCTTCATAATCAAGTCATGTCATTGAAAAGCATCAACAAGAACCTTACCACTGCAATCTGCTCCTCAAGCTGCTGAATTTCACTCAATGTGCGATCACGGTCATCTTGCATCAGATCTATTGTGGCCTCTTTTTCCTCCCTGAATACATGGCCAAATCTCTGTACAACAGTTAAAATAGTTCTGCATCTTTGGAGAGCCTGTCTTTCTTACAAAAGATCAAGCCTGCAGGTTGGCTATATGTGAGGCCTAATTTCATATCCACTGAAGGGAATGGAAATCAATAATGGGTTTATGTAGGTAATCTGTTGTAGACAAAGTGGTGATCCTTCAGAAACCTACAGGTTTGGGGATACTGTTCTGTATGGTTTGCAGACTACCTGAATTTAGCATAGTTGATGATGGCACTCAGAAATGTGATGGTCCGTTTGCTCTCCGGTTTGAAGATATCTTTAATAGAAAACTCCTGGGCACCGGCAGCGAACATGAGCTTCATGATAGCACGAATTGATGCCACGCACCCCACCGACTCCTCGTGCAGCTCCGGATACTCCAGACTCTCCACAGCGTGAAACGCTGGCTGCTTTAGCTCCTCCCTGCACCTCCCTCTCAAAAAAACCCGAAAATGACGGTCAAGGAACCCATGAATCTCTCTGCTTTAGCTCCTCCCTGCACCTCCCTCTCAAAAAAACCCGAAAATGACGGTCAAGGAACCGATGAATCTCTCTCTCTCTCTCTCTCTCTCTCTCTCTCTCTCTCTCTCTCTCTCTCTCTCTCTCTCTCTCTCTCTCTCTCTCTCTCTCTCTCTCTCTCTCTCTCTCTCTCTCGTATAATGATATCCAATTTCAGAAGACCCTCGACATGCGCCTGCTACATATCATCAGTGTCAAGAGGGAGTTCGACCCAAGACCCTAATGGCAGATCTGAATGCCGGAGCTTCACACAAGCAAATTGGTCCTCCAAAATGCGAGAAGTTCCGAGCTCATCAAAGAGGAAGAACTGGAGGCGAACACAATATTGGCCTCTCCAACGACGACAGCGTTCAGAAACCTGGCACTCGTGATTTTTATCTTCTCTCACGCACGGCAATCAAAATCCATTTCAATACAACAGTTTGAAAAGCTTAACAAAAGCTGTGCACGGTACCTAGAGATGCCCATCAAGCTATGGACGAGGGACTCGTAAAGAGGCCAGATGACCTCCATGGTGGGCTTCAGCAACTGCTGCTCCTCCAGCTCCAGGCCGATGCCCGACTCCAGGAGGTATGCCACGATCTCTCTCCTGTCAAGAATGGGGAACGAGTATGCTTGCACCATGGTGATAGGTGATAGGCACACAACAGGTGGACTGACCACAGCAAAACCGCAAAACCCAACAAAAACACAATCACACAGAACCAATGAAAACCCAATTCACAGAAACACAATCAAAGAACAACTTCTATTCCAACTGCGACAAGAATGCAAAACTCGTCTGCGCGCGCAGAGCCGCGTTTGCAGCCAACAAAACTCGAGAGAAGAGAGTCGAGGCGGGAAGCAGAGCTTTTCAAACCAGTGGTGGACGGGTTTCTCTTATACCCGCCAGTTTCTTATTTCACAGCGGATCCAGAAAATCCGGTTCTCTATTTCCTTTTTCTTTTTGGATGGACGCATGGGCAGGGTATCAGAAATTTCTAGCAAGGCGGTTCCCTCAGATCCGGTTCTCATAGATCTGAGAACAGTCAGGTATCCCCAGCCGGTTCTTGTGAACAACTTATATCCCCAAAAAAATCCGAATTGCATTTTTAAATTAAATAATCTGCATTAAAATTAGAATTAGCTTTTTTCTCAGTTAAAACAACCAGATTATAATCAGAATTGCATCTTTTCAATTTAAAAACCAGAATTTTTTTCTCAATTAAAAAATCAGAATTAAAATCAGAATGCTTTTTCTCCAATTAAAACAACAAATTATTTTCTCATTTATTCCTAAACAAGAACAAGAGCTTGTTCTCTTTCAACAAATGATGATACTATTTGAAGGCTTAAGAATGAAAGGAAAAACTCTAACACTCCACATATTTGAGTTCTAATGTTAAATGTTACCACAACCAACTCACCTATGACAACTAAATCATCCTCCATCAAACTATCAAAAGAGGCCACAATTTCATTTTCTTTCTTCAATTTTAAGCTCAAAGGAATTGCATACTGGAGTCCATGATTGAACAACCAATGACCATGAAATTATTGGTTTAAAACACATGCACTAATAATTTTTTAAAAAAACAATCTACAACAATTTGTGATATTTGTTAAGTTAGAGGAGGTGGCATTATGCCAATAACCTTAACAATAGTCTATTTGTTATAACATAACACAATAGTTATCCAAAACTGTAATGTTTCTTGGAACATGATAATTATATTAACAAACCTTCAAAACATTACAACTAAAGTCAACAACATCCATTTATCCTACATGAAAAAAAAATGAAGGTTCTATAATTGAAAAACTATGTAAGACCCAAAACCAATTCTACCTTGTTTTGATTAAGGTATTCAATTTTCTTGGTTTAATTCTTGCTTCCACCCAAGCTTTAATCTACTATTGGCTTCCCTTCCTAGATTTCCTCGGCCATGTAATACACTTTTGCAAATCTATTTGTGCAAACTTGAAGGAAACATATTTTACATTTTTTCACACATTTTCATTTGTCATGCCATATCAACATGCTTTGGAAAAAACATGACCATAGCAAGTTCCCTAAAACTTTCTTATGAATTAAGAATTTCACAAGTAGCAACTAATTTCAATGCATTGTTGTACATTAGATTCATGTGTACGGCATTTTCTACCGAAATATTTTATTAAAAAAAAAGGTTTGGCACTTGATTTCGTAGCTTTTTTATTTTCATTTTTTTAGTTTGAAAAATATTCCAGCAAGATGAATGAAATGTCACATTTTTTAAATAATTACAAATACATCCAATCTTGAAAAATGCAAGTTCTTTCCAATGTTTTCCTTATGTCTTTCTTTGTGTATTTCAAAGTGATTTATTTGTGTGCAAAGGGTAGGTGCTTTCAGGTTTTATAAATACTATTAGTGCTAGAAGTGACACCTTCATTTGATTTTTATTTTGCAATTTGATAGTAGATTCCTACAATTACATTCTATTTGAGTTGTTATAGCCTTTTATTTACACATGTACTTGAACTTGCACATTTTTCTTAAATGTTTCTATGGTGTAAGAATCATTATACTTGCATCTTAAAGATACCATGTACATTATAGTGTAGATTTGAAGTAATAGGTATCATACATGTGCAAAAGAAATGGCAACAACCAAAAAATAAAAAATGATAGATTCTATGTTTTGTAAAGTGGATAAAGAGGAGAGGCTATTAGATGTAACACAATAAATCAAAGCCCTTTCGAAGGAAATACAATCACATATTCAAAAGAAGGAAACAACACCCCCACCTTTCAAGAGACCTATTGGAAGGCCATGAAAACCAATGCAAACAACATTGATTTCAAAAGGGGAAATCAAGCAAAAGACCATTGATGATGCAAGTAATTCAAAACAAAAAAACAAAAAAAAAAGGAAAGAGGTGCTTACACAAATTAGTTTGCACCTCATTTTTGGCCTTCGATTCTTGTAGCTATGAAAAAAATGGTGATCTCACATGTACACTCCATTACCTAAAGATATTTCATAGAAAGCTAGAAGAAGTTAGTGGCCATATGAGAAGTTGAATATAAGGTCTTTGTATGAATGGTTCACCCCAAGAGGGGAGCTAAAACCACATGTGAAAGTTGCAATAGAGAAAGAGACAACTTCCATTGTAGTAGAAAAACATTTTTCAATTCTTGAAACAAAACTAAATTGAAAGCTAAGTTCATTACCTTGTTGAAAAACATGTGTGCTACTAAATAAGGTATTTTTACTCCTATTGTACAACCAATCATTAAAGGGATCTTTGAAAATAAAACACCTAAACTTTTAAAGGGTTTTACAAAGTGAGGAAGCTTTAAAGTCTCTTTAAAGTGGACAAGAGATTTCATGAAGAATCATTTGAATTAGTCTTACTAAACAACCATAGTAGCAACAGGGAAACTACTATCAACATGGGAACAAGAAGGGACATCCATGGCACATCAAAGCTACTTACCTTGTCAAAATGTACAACATACCCCCATGCTTGGTTGTCAACCAAGATCAAACTAAAGTTCATTTTGTACCCACTAGAAGGGATTGAACATGGGAAAGAAAAAGAGTCAAACACATATAAGTTTTAGGGATAGAATACAAAAGACAAATTACAACAATTTGTGTTATTGTTACCTTTACAAGTTGTATTCCAAGGCACAACAAGTTGAACACTCCCACCCATGATTGAAGGAAGAAAAATTTGTCTCTCAAATGGCTTTCATCTTACCTACAACTTTAATCATAAGTCTAATTTAGAAACCACTCAAAAATTTATTGAACACATCCTCATGCCCTATCGAAAAGTTAAAATGGAAAAACTTGCCTTACTAGAAGAACAAAAGACAGTTTGGTTGATTGATTGCTAGTCAATTCACAAAAGCAAATCATTTTTGGATTGGATGAAGTTGAAGTTTCCACAAATGTGTGTCATCTTCATTCCAACAAATTGCACTAGCATACTTCATCTTGCTAATGTCATCCTATAGAGCCCATTCAAACATGCATTCAAGAAATAGTTTCATTTTTGGACCTGCTCAACAATCAAAAGTCAACTAAAAAAAAGTGAAAATCCTAAAGTTGATTTTCAAATGTCAATTATGAAACCAAAACTATGTACATGGTTGTTTCATGCATGGATTCATGTGAAAAACATGAATGAAATGATTTGCAAGGGTTGGGAGAAAACAAGACTGTTAAAGAGCTTCAACATGAAATTTCAACTTGAAGTTATGGAGGTCAATACTATTACACCTCTATTTTCGATTATTTCTAATTTAGAATTTATACAACACGAAAAGGAAGTAAATGACATAGATCTTGAGGATTCCATTCTTGAAATCATGCATAACTATTTGAACGTTTAAAACATTAAAACTATTTGATCATAAGATCTTCAAATCAACCTCCCTAAACTTGAACATGAGAAATCGAATTTGACATGTGAAAAAACTTAACCTTCATATATTAACATATAGGACCATGTTGGACAAAGAAATCATCATGGACCTACAAGTTGTGCACTTTTTGCTGTTATTGAAAAAATTGTTTTCATCATTATTGTTATTTGTGTCCTCAATACCTTCATCATTTTCATGGGCTTCAACTTCATTTGGTCTCTCATCAACAACCAACCACTATAAGAAATCACAGCTTTTTAGAAGGGTAACTTGATCGAAATGTTCACATTGACCAAAAGGTATGTCCATTTTGATTAAAGGTTTGGGGCATGAAAAACACATGTTACATTTTATTAATACATTTGATTAAAATGACCTTTTGTACCATGTGTCAAGCCAAAGATCTAATAGAAATGGACAAATGGCCATCAAAATGGCCATATTGAATGGATAAGGTTTAGTCAAATTGATCATTATGATTTGACATTTAATCAATTGAAGCATATTCATTTGATGACTTAGCCTACTTGTTAAACTTAGGTTACCTACTTAACCTAACGTAATTAGTACGTTATGTTAATCCTAAACTACCTATCTAGCCTAGCATAATTAATAGGCTAATAGGTTAATTGTTAAGTAATAGGTAATGTAAGCTTTTTAAATAGGTATCCTAGCTAGTGACCTAGGCTTACTAGGTAGACTTATTAGCCATGTAAGTAACCTAGCCTGCTAGGTAAATGATATAAGCCACCCATGTCTAGTAGGTAAGTAGCCTATCCTACTAGCTAAATAAGTAGCCTAGGCCACCTAGGCCTACTAGGCAAGTAGCCTAACCTAGGCTATTGAGGTTTACCTAATAGCAACGTACATAGCATAGGCACCTAGGCCTACAAAGTAAGGAACTTAACTTAGGCCACTTAGGCCACTTAGGCCTACTAAGTATGTAACCTAGTTTATGCCACCTAGGCCTACAAGGTAGGTAGCCTAATTTAAACCACCTAGGCTTACTAGGTAGGTATGTTGCCTAACTTAGGCTACCTAGGCAGGAACATAGCCTAACCTAGGCTTAGGTAGCCTAGGTTAGCCTAACCTAAGCTAACTAAACAAATACATAACCTAACCTATGCTACCTAAGTATACAGCTTAACCTAGGTTATCATAACCTAGGCCTATTACGTAGGTAAGTAATTTAACATAAGCTACCTAAACCACCTAGGCCAACTAGATAGGTATGTAATTAACCTAGGTTGGGCCACCTAGGCTACTAGGTAAGTAACCTAGCCTTGTATTACATAAATGGCTTAAACTTAAACCTACTTAATGGGTTAGGCTACCTACCTAATATGATTAGGCTAAATCTATTAATAGGTTAGAAGGCACCTACATAACCTACTGAATAACATACGCATAGATAGCTTACTAAGTAGGTATAAGCATAGACCTACTAGATACTTATAAGCCCTAGTAAACTATAACCTAAATGTTACTTAAGTGTATTAATAGGTACCTCATACCTAGCTAAGTTAACCTACCTATTTATGTAAGTAACGTAAAAAAATTCAAGTCCATTTAGTGTAATATGTTTTTAAAAATTCATAGAAATTGATTACAATATGTTGGTCTAAAATCATGTTCATTACAACATGTTGTCTAAAACAAATTACCTTATGGGGTGGTGGTTTAATGGTTAAGGACTTGACTTTTCAATGTGGAGGTGAGGTGTTGAAGTCCCCACACTTGCAACCTAGGCTACCTTGGCTACTTGTGTGACCTAATTAGTTAGGTAGACTAGGTTGCAAAGCCTATTAGACAACCACCTAGCCTAGGTGACTTCACCTAGGGAGCTTGGCCTAACCTAGGAGCCTAAATGGCTTGGTCTAAGCTAGGTGGCCAAGGACATAGGGTTGGTAGGTAAATTAAATTTTTTTTTTGGCATAATTAAATTTTAATTTACTAATCAGGTAGGTAGGGTAGGTTAGCTAATTCATTTATTAATGAAGTTTTTATATAAATTTTAAATAATATATAATTCTAGTCTCTGCCCAAATTATATTATTATCATGGTGGTTCAATAAAAAGAACCTAGTCAAAACGATTGGGTCTAAAACAATTTGTTTAGAATGGCACTTTGGTCAAGTTGGACATGGGGGGAAAGAACCATATGGGGGGTTTTTTTTATTGAAATTCTTGGTCAAAAAGGCCATGATTTCTTGTAGTGTGACTCTACTTTTATACTATCTACATTGATAGTGTGGAACATTGCTAATGTATGTCTGAGGAAAAATGGTTGTACTTGGATGTACAAGTATAAAATCCATATTTGAAAATGGGTAAAAAAACAAGAAGAAATTATCTACCTTGCTTAAAAATCTATCTATGTTGAAATATGAATGTCAACTGAACAACAAGGCCTTAATTGTAAGGAAGATAAATTGTAAATAATTTCTAAAAAATGTTTCAGACCTTACAAAATACAAAAAACAATGATATGGTACTTATAGGATTTTTTGGGGCTTTGTATGGGGAATCATCCACAAGGAGGCAATTTGAAGGTCCATATTCTCCAAGTTTGAAACTTGCCCATAACTTTGACAACTCTTTCAAAAACATAGGTTTATGTTTTTTGTCAAGATGTTTGACCCCAATCAATATGCAGTGTGTTTAATGTTGTAGAGTCACCAACAATAGTAAATGCAATCAAGGTCAACAAATTACCTTCATTGGAAACTTAATTTGTAATCAAAATGCCCCCCAGTCCATGGTCTCACATGACATCTATTATAACAACCCCAAAATGCAACATGAACAAACATGACAAAAAGGAGTATGAAATCACATGATTGTTCAATAAACAATAACACCTCCAAAATCCAATGTTCTTGTGTCCATTGCATAAATGAATACTACCCAAGAAAATGCAAGGTGATGTTTCAAATCTTTGAATACAAACTCCACCAATAACAACAACGAATTTGAACCTTTTCCTTGCAATTGTGTTGAAAACAACAATGTTCAAAACATCCTCCATATTGTGCAGTGCTCTAGAAATTGATACAAGGTTAATGGTTGTGGTGGTGTCTAATGCAATAATTTCCACGTAAGGTTTATGTTTGGTGCTCATGAGCTCTATGAGTCCATTGATTTTGAATATCACTTACGTTTTTGTGTTTGATTCTTCTATGCCTAAAAATTTGTTTGGGCTTCATTTAGTCGCTTGTTGCTAGAAACTTGGTTTTTAAAAGGAAATTGGGCAACAAGTGATGCAGAGGAAGAAGATGGTGGAGGTGAAATGGAAGTTTAGAGGGTTTTAAGGTACCTAGAGCAACACAAAGCTTATCATGTTAACTCCTATCATGACTACTTAAAGGTTTCATCATTAGTTAAATTCCAATGATTACTGCATTGGGGTGTTTATAATCATTGCTTGTTGTCGTTGTTGCACCCAGTCATTTGAGGGTTTTGAGTTATTTAGAGTTGCAACATGTTTCTGTTGATGTTTTAGGGCTTTGAGACAAGGAAGAAGAGCTTCCTCCTCCTTACTAGTTTGTTGTTGCTAGGGTTTGGATTTTTGGAGGTTGTTGGAATGGTGATGCTACTACTTCTGTTATAAGAAGGGTATCATTGTCATGGGTTTTTTTTAACCCTTGAGCAATTCCTAAAGGTTTTGTTCCAATGTTCAATGCCCATAATATTTGTTTGATAATAGGGATCCCATTGTTACCACTTTAAAAAATGTGACTTTATTATGGACATTACTCGTTGATGGAAAATATTGGCAATTTGTGTTGTCGTGCAAGCTTTGGCAAGATGATTGTTGCATATCTTAAACTTGGCCATCTTCAACATCCACAACTTCATCCTCAAAGAACTTGTAGCCTTCGGCCTTGCCTATTGCTTCTTTAAGCACCACACAAACACAAAACCTATGTCCCCAGTTATTTGAAAAAAAAAAAATTCCACTAGGTGGTAACATGGTGAAAGTAAGTCCCAATTCTCATATCATATTCCAATGACGTTATATTGTGAGCTTATGAGTGTGAACCTTGTGAACATGAGCATGTGAACAAAATGGAATATTTTTAAACATATTTTGATGACATGGATGGAATATGCCAAGAATGTTTTTTGCCACATTGAACATAATTAATCTTTGTTGATGTGGTAGAATATTATACCACTTGTATATGGATGGATGAATAATAAATGAAATTTTTGGATGAAAAATACATGAAAAATGTTATTTGTTGAAGAAGTTTGGACAACACAGGTTTAAGAACAAGGATTTAAAGTATTAGGCATGCACTCTAAGTTTATATTACCTCAATGGGCTACAATTAACTTTCCCCTTATCGACCAAAATAAGGTATGTCTCAAGATTGTCAAAATATTTTTTGAACAATGTGTTTATAATAAGCAACAACAAATCAAAAGGAGAAGATGATATTGATTTCAATGTGGTGTTCCCCATACATCAATTCAAATCTTCTTCAATGCAAATTACTTAAACTCGAATATTTTGCTCAAAATTGTTTTGTACAAGTTTTATATATTTGGGCCAAAGGGTTACAAATTCCAAATACTTTATTTGGAGCCCAAACATCAACACCCTTTAAAGTTTTAAAAGTTTTAGTGTTGAATCATAGAGGCTCATGCTAAAAGACAACTTTTATTTTTAAATATTTTTTGTGATGTTTGGTAGTTATTGGAAATTGTTTGGTTGAATTTTTTTCAATATATTTTGTGAGACACATTCAATTTGTGATTTTAAAAAAAAATTATGTATGGCGATCAATTTGAGTAAAATAAAATTTACTAACTTTAGAATATTAATATAAAGGTAAAGGTTTAGCCATGAAAAAAAAGGTTTTATTAATAAGCAAAGGTTTAAATATGAATAAAAAAACATTTGCCAATAGGTAAAGGTTTAGCTTTGAAGTAAAAAGGTTTCACCAGGAGGTAGAGGTTTAGCCATGAAGTAGAATGTGTTGTCAAAACATAGAGGTTTAGCCATGAACTTTTTTTTTTCTGCCTAGGCAGAATTTTAACTGATGCACCCCTGAGCTCCTTGATGGATTTAACTGCAAATTCAAAGGTGAAGACAATGGAAGGAGAAGGAGTAGGGGCGTGTTCTTTGGTTCACAACACTTCAGGGATAAAGGGGCGTGTTGAAGCTTCGAGATGGGGATTAAGAAGATTGACAAACATATCACTTATTCACACAAACCTGCACAAACCAAACAACAAGTTGGTTAGTGCGTAGTTGGTGCACTTTGGTGCACAGACTCACCACGGGCAAACACGGACTCAACACGAGTAAACATGGATTCACCACGAGCAAACACGGACTCACAAAACTCACCATGGCTCGGAATTAGGGAAACCACCACCTTCTCCCTCATAGTATACTTTGTGCCTGTTCACGAGACCAACACCCAAATGTCATTTTGTCCCGGGACTCCCAATTGGGAGTCTCGAAATTCTCAAAGTTTGGACTCCCGCGACTTTGAGGGCCCATAATTTTGTGTGTAGACTTCTGATTGGGATGAGGTTTGAAGTAAAGTTGTAGGCCTCATTGAGCTTTCCAATAATATGTTGCAAACTACCTGCATGCAAGGAAATCAGGGCGATCCGCGACTTTTAATGGTCGAAAGTCAAATTGCCAATTTTATTCTCGACCTTTCTTTTGGCCATAACTTCTATTTTAAGTGTCCAAATGGGTCATGCGAACTCATTATAAACATCTACATTCTAAGAAATTTTCAACCATGTAAGGAAGTCTATGATCCAATGGGTTTTGACCCTTGCGATCAATTTATGAAAATTCAGGAGTCCATTAGGACTCCAATTCCCAAAATGGCAGCTCACTTGTGAATGTGGGGGTTCATTCCTTCACACTCTCCCACATTCTTAGGAGCAAGAAATGTGACTTCCGGCCTTAACACTTGGCCTGCACCTTCGCAAGCCCTTACCTTGGTCGCGAGCCCAAGGCTAGGGTTATAACATTAACTATGGAAAAAAAACATTTTACCAATAGGTAAAAATTTAGCCATGAAGGAGAAAGGTTTTGTCAAAAGATAGAGGTTTAACCATGATATAAAAGTTTTGTTAAAAGGTAGAGGTTTAGCCATGAAGGAAAAAAACTTTGCTAATAAACAGAGGTTTAACCATGAAGGAAAAATGTTTTGCCAAAAAGGTAGAGGTTTAGGCATGAAATAGAAAGGTTTTGCCAATAGTGAGAGGTTTAACCATGAAATAAAAAGGTTGTGCCAAAAGGTAGAAGTTTAACGATGAAATACGAAGGTTTTGCCAAGAGGTAGAACTTTAGCCATGAAGTAGCAAGGATTTGCCAAGAAAGAGATGCTAAGCCATGAAATAAAAAGGTTTTGCCAATAGCGAGAGGTTTAGCCATGAAATAAAAAGGTTTTGCCAAGAGGTAGAAATTTAGCCATGAAGTACAAAGGTTTCCCCAAGAAGGAAAGGTTGACCCATCAAGTAGAAAGGTTTTGCTAAGAGACAAAGGTTGAACCATGAAGTACAAAGATCTTTCCAAAAAATTGAGGTTTGGTTATGATGTAAAAAGGTTTTGCTAAGAGGAAGAAGTTTCAACATGAAGGAGAAAGGTTTTGTTAAGAAGCAAAGGTTTAGCCATGAGGTAGAATTTTTTTCCTAAAAAGTAGAAGTTTAAATATGTGGTAGAAAGGTTTTGTAAAGTGGTAGAGGTTTAGCCATGAAGTAGAAAGGTTTAGCGAAAAAGTAGAGGTTCAACCAATAAACAAAGAGGTTATGTCAATGGGTAGAAAATTAGCTAAGAAGACGTAAAGGTTTTGCTAAGAAACAAATGGTCACCCATGGAGAATAAAGGTTTGGCCAAAAGGTAAAAGTTTAACTAAGAAGTAAACAAGTTTTGCCAAGAGGTAAAAGTTTAACCATGAAGTTGAAAGGTTTTGTCAAAAGGTAAAAATTTAACCATAAAAGAAAAAAAAATTACTAAAAAGTAGAGGTTGAACCATGAAATACAAAAAAATTGTTAAGAAGGAAAGGTTTAGGCATGAAGTGGAAATGTTTTGTTAAGAGGTAGGGGTTTAGCCATGAAGTCAAAAAGTTTTGCCAAGAGTTAGAGGTTTAACCATGAATGAGAAAAATTGTGTTAAAAGGTAAAGGTTTAGCCATGAAGGAAAAAGGGTTTGCTAAGAAGAAAAATTAAGCCATGAGGGAGATCAAATGTTTTGCCAAAAGGAATAAGTTTAACAAAAAATCAAAAACGTTTTGCAAAGGAGGGGTTTTGTCATGAAATAAAGGTTTAACCATAAGTAAAAAGGTTTTGCTAAGAAGGAGAGGTTGAGTCATGAAATACAAATTTTTTGCCAAGAGGTAAAAGTTGAGCCATGAAATAGAAATTTTTTGCCAAGAGGTAAAAGTTGAGCCATGAAATACAAAGGTTTTGCCAATAATGAGAGGTTTAACAATGAAGTAGAAAGGTTTTTTCCAATAGGTAGAGGTTTAGGCATGAAGGAGAAATTTTTTGCCAAGAGGGAGTGGTTTAGTCATCAAGAAAATAAGTTTTGCCAAGAGGTAGAGGTTTAACCATGAAATAGAAAGGTTTTGCCAAGAGGTAGAGGTTTAGTTATGAAATAGAAAGGTTTTACCAAAAGAAAGAAGTTTAAACATAAATATAAAGGTTTTATCAAGAGGCAAAGGTTGAATCATGAAGTAAAATGGTTTTGCCAAAAGGTAGAATTTAGCCATGAAGTAGAGAGGTTTTGTGAAAGGGTAGATGTTTAATAATGAAATGAAAAGGTTTTGCCACGAAATAGAGGTGTAGCCATGAAATTGAAAGGTTTTGCCAAGAGGGAGATGTTTAACCAATCAGGTAAAATTTTTTGCCAAGAAGGGGAGGTTTAGCCCCAAAAAAAAAATTGCTAAGAGGAAGAGGTTTAACCAAGGAGGAGAAAGGTTTTGCTAACAGGAGAAGTTTAACCAAGGAGGAGAAAGGTTTTGCCAACAAAGAGAAGTTTAACCAAGGAGGAGAAAGGTTTTGCTAACAAGGAGAAGTTTAACCAAGGAGGAAAAAGGTTTTGCCAAAAAGGAGAAGTTTAACCGAGGAGGAGAAAGGTTAAGGAGAAGTTTAACCAAGGAGGAGAAAGGTTTTGCCAACAAGGAGAAGTTTAACCAAGGAGGAGAAAGGTTTTGCTAAGAAGGAGAAATTTGGCCATGAAGGAGAATGGTTTTGCCATGAAGTAGAAGTTTAGCCATGAAGTAAAAAGGTTTTGCCAAGAGGGAGAAGTTGAACCATGAAGGAGAAAGGTTTTACCAAAAGGCAATACTTTAGCCTTGAAGCAGAAAGTTTTTGTCAAGAGGTAGTAATTTAACAACGAAATATAAAACTTTTACTAAAAGGTAAAGATTTAGTTATGAAGTAGGAAGGTTTTGCCACGAGGTAAAGGTTAGGCATGAGGTGGAAAGGTTTTGCTAAGAGGTAGAAGTTTAATAATGAAGTATAAAGGTTTTTGTCAAGTGACAAAGGTTTAACCATGGAGTGAAAATGTTTTGTCAAGAGCTAAAGGTTTAACTATGAAGGAAAAAGGTTTTGCCAAAAGGTAAAGGTTTACTCATGAAGATATAAATTTTTTGCCCCAAGGTAGAGGTTTAGTCATGAAGATATAAAAGTTTTGCCTAAAGGTAAAGGTTTATCCATGAATGAAATAAGTTTTGACAATAGATAGAATTTTAGTTAAGGAAAAGAAAGGTTTTGCCAAAAGGTAAAAGTTTAACCAAAAGAAAAAGAAGTTTTGCCAATATGTGAAGGTTTAGCCATTAAATTAAGAGGTTTGTGAGAAGATAAAAATTGTGCCAATAAGTAGAGAAGTTTTACCAAAAGACAAAAAATTGGCCATGAATAAAGGTTTCTTCAAAAGGTAAAGGTTGAACCAAAACAACATAAAATGTAGGAAGGTAAAAATAGTATGGGGATAAACTTGTGAATTGGAATTATATGGAATGCATGGTTCATTTGACTTGAGGTCATAAAATTGGACAACCGAGGTAGGTAGCAAGTTCATGGGTGTTAGTTATCCCATTTTGGGTCATGGGCTCTTTTTAAAATGGAGTGGGCTAAAAAGGTTTTTTTCTACATTACCTATACATTTTCTTCCTTTTGTAGCCTTTAAACTAGGGGGGGTTTTTCCTAGGTTGTCTAGTCTTTTGTGTATAGGATGTTTAAACTCTTTCCTAGGTTGTCTAGTTCTTTATGTAAGTTATCTAGATTGGCTCTTAAGGTGCCCAAGCTTTTTCCTAACATGTTTACACTTTTTAGTAATTTACATGTGGTTAATCCTAGACTACATAAGCTTTCTCATAAGTTGCATAGGTTCCCATGCTTTTTCAAAGGCATCTTGGGGGCTTTTCCTAGGTTGTTTAGGCTTTTTCCTAGGTTGAATAATTGTTTTCATAAGCATCTTGGGGTTTTTAAAAGTTGTTTAGGCTTTTTCATAAGCGTCTTGGGTTTTCTTAAAGTTGTCCAAGCTTTTTCATAAGCATCTAGGGGTTTTTCTTAGGTTGCCCATGCTTTTTCATAGGCATATTTGGATTTTTTCCTAGGTTGCCTAGTCCTTTGGACATAGCATGACTTTTTGCTTCATGGGGCATTGGGCTTTCTTAATACTAGAGGGTGCCCGTGACCTTCGGACATTGTGAGGTGCAAACGTAACGCAACGTGCCAGCCCCTTCCCTTCTTGAGCTATAGAGAGAAAGGAGAGAGACGACCGAGCTCGGGTACCCGGGCCAGTGTCGGTGATAGCCCCCGGAAACACATAGCCCTGTTCCGGTCCACCCGTGGCAAAGAGCTTGGTTTATGGCCCGGGACTCGGGTCTTCCTCACCGCCCCGGTTTAATACTTACTCCCGCGGTTCCACACACCTGGGCGTCGCCCGGCCCGCGCTAGGTTTTTTTTTACTGATCGGCTCTTTGAAGCATGGGTGTTGGGACTTGGGACCTGGATTGGTCCGGACTCAAGACTTGGGACTGGGGGGACAGTTTTAAAAGTGACCTGGGTTTCAGGACCTCAACAAACAATACGCCTTCTGTGACGGACCCGGCCCGACACCCCCCACGACGGGCCCGGTCGGTCGAAATGCGGGAGTTCGGGAGTGTCGGGTCGAGCCCGGTCGGCCTGAACGCCGAGCTTCGTCACAGACGGGCGTAGTGAATTTATAGATAGGATATGTAGGTGGTTTAGGCCACTTGGGCATGGGCTTGCGTTTTTGGGACTAGGTATGGGCTTGTTTAAGTCTTTATGGTGAGGTGTAGTATTTTTGAACATAGGGTTAAGGTTATTCCTGCATTTTAACATGGGCTTCTTTAGTAGGGAATGGACTTGTCTAAGTCTTTTTGGTGAGGCCCCATGTTTTTTGAACATAGGGTCAACACAATTAAGGCTTCTTAGGTGTGGGCTTGAGCTTCTTTAATTGAGGAGGGGAGGGGTTTGTCCAAGTCTTTTAGTGAGATCTCAAGCTTCTTGAACATGGGCTTGAACTTTTTTAACATAGGCTTAGACATTGTCCCCAAGCTCTTGGATAGGAGGATGGACAACCACGAATCTCTTGAATTGAAGAGGTTCATTGCTTCTTGGTAAAGAGGCTATGCCAATTCTAGCACTCTACACTTGGGCCAAAATTTTCTAAGCATATGCATCGAGGTGGCCCAAGCCTCTTGGGTATGGGCGTAGGCTTCTTGGACATTAACATGGGCTACTCCAAGTCCAATCGAAATCATAGCCTTATCATAAGCATGGCGTTCATGGACAAGGGGCCTAGGCGCCTTGAACACATGCTATGTTTAACACATTACCGAGTTAGGCCAAAACTTTATAGTTAAATGAAAGCCCCAATATGGATAAAGACTTATGAAACACATTTTAAGAAATGCATAAAAAAGATATACAAAATTTTGAACAACCCAAGGCCAAATAAGCATAGACTTTAAAACCGAGGGCCAAATATGCATGAACTTTAAAAGCCAGGGTCAAATATTTGTGAACTTTTAGACCAAGGGCAAAGTATTGCATGGGTCGCCATCCCAATTGGAGGAACCGAGCAGTGAGGTGCAGAACATTCCAGCTCTTCTGGAACATTCCACCTCCATCGATTGGAGCATTCCAGCTCCATTCCACATCGATTGGAACATTCTAGCTCGATTCCAAAACCCTAGGGTTTCAGGAGTGATCCAAGCGGCACAAAAACCCCATGATTCCCAGCTTTGCTCTAAGCGGCACACGCCCTTGTTGGGGAGTTGTTGTCGTCGTGCAAGTTTCTGGAGTTTTGCACTGCAATAAGCAAGCAAGCCAGCAATCAAGGAAGTAAGTAACAGTCTCTCAACATGGGTAACGCTCTCTCCTCCTGGTTCCACAAGGAGTCGCTATCGCCGGTGGTGCTGGTTCCACCTCTCTTCGAGCGCCCCTACTTCGCTACTCGCTCCCGGTACCTTTTGCCCATTGCTCTAGTCCAAAATCGCTCCTGCTGTTGATGTTGATGATGATTATGGCCATACATGTGTTGTTGTTGTTGTTGTTAAGTTTTCAATTCTGATCATCAAAGTCGCATCGCATCGCGTCAGCATGTTGAGTGTCGATGGCCAAGTCGCATTGAACCTTTGCATGGACCTTGTTACTAAATTGTAGCTCAAATCCAGTAGCTCCTTGCATCCCAAATGTCATCACCAAAGATGATGACAAACCCTTGCTGCTGGAGATGTATTAGCTTTGTGAACTGATCGTCCAACAGTGTGGAAACTGGAAACCCTAAGAAGGGTTTTATTGGATCTTGAGCAAGTAGAATGTCCTTAACCATCATCTGCTAAGGAGTTCCGGTTAGTATAGCTGCTGCCACAACGGTGAAGAGATATCAGTAGTCCCTTACTGCACTTGGCCCACTCTCAGTCAGATCACATCTGTGCCAATGACCTATTAGGGCTGGTGACCTTCTTGCAGATGGTTGTACAATGGAGAAATTTCTGCTTAAATTCTGGTAGACTTGAGAGATATAGACAACTATGGTTGTTGGTAATGAGATTGATTCTCAGATTTATTGTTGTAGATTCTTGTTGCAATCCGACCGGGCAGGTGGGTGACTTCCCAAGTCTTCAGGAGAGTGCAGATTTGGGTCACTAATAATGCCTTCTGCCTTGATGTCTGGCAGTTGGGAAATTGTCCATCTTGGAAGCTCTGATATTCAGTTGTTGCAAACAGCCACTGAGATATGGGTGTTTTTTGAGCACATGCATCTTGAAGAGTGCTCCTTTGCTTTTCTTGGCACCTTTGGGATCTGTGGGAAAGGGCAGCCATAAACCAGCATATGTAGTGAAAGGAAGGAAGGAAGTAAGTGTTTGAGAGGTATTCTTCACACTTAAAAAGGAAGGTTTGTGGGGAGGATTTTTGCAGGATGGCAGAGTCATCATATGATTTGCTATTTAGCAAGTTGGCACGAGCTCGCCTGTTTGAGATGTATTTTGAGGAAGCTGGGCAGGTGATGGCAAGTCTCATACTTCAACCTGCTGATGATCCGCGGGTGGATGTAACTGCTTGTGTATAGCTCCTTCCCCCTCTTGACAAGTAAATTTCATGCTTGTGTTGCATCCTTGATTCCATAGGAAATTGTCATGGTGTGATGCTGTTTCGTTATCAGTGGAGAGAGCATACGAAACTTATCTTCAGGATCAAAATCCTCATGCTTTGTTCAGTGAGTGGTCAATATGGGAGAGATGCTGGGGTTCTGTGAGAGGGAAAAGGGATACAAAGGTAGGGAGACCGGGAAGAGAGTGGGAGAGACTGAGAACTGCTGAAGATATGGTATATTCCTTTGGTTTGAAGGTCCGAGCTCCTTTTGATGGAGAAACTCCTGAAGGTTTCACTGGAGAAGCTGTATTTCGGTGGCAGAGGTGAACTGTCTCAACTGCTTTGGACTCTCCTGCGACGAAGTACAACTTGTTACTTTCCCTTAGAGATGACAGACTGGTTTAAAAACTGTCATAACTTAATGCAAAGCCTGCTGGTGACAACTACAGTAGGTCTCACTACAGGTACTCATTGGAGCAATTGAAATATGGCATTGCTAACCTTGCAAGTTTGTGTGCTGAAATGGGCAGAGATGCAATGGATCCAAATACCTTCATGGATGTCACTGTTGCGAGCAGTGACAGGTAAGTAATAGATTTGTTTGTAACATGATGAGCAAAGTGTAGAATACATTCTTGAATATCAGGAGGTCTCAGAACATGACAGGGGCAGTGCTCCACATTCACATTCACTGGGAAACTTTTGTGCGTTTTATGCACGAAGGGATATTGGTTCACTATTTCTGTTGAAGTGTTAGGTCATTGTTTGACTCCTTTTTGTGCATATCAGAACTTCATGATGCTGATTAACATTTGCAGGATCAGTTGGAGGGAACAGCTCATGATCTTGAGAGTCTGTAGTGTGCCCCAAGTTGAAACATTATTAATCAATGTCAGACCAGCTGTAGTTCTACTCATTTTTTCTCATGGCAATTGACTCTACTGAAGTGACGTTGTGTGGTCACAGTCCCTTCAAATTGAGAGCATGTACATATGATGCAACACGTGGTATAGGAGTGTTTACTGTACTCCCACTTGCACCAAACAAAAGGTCAACCTTTCACCAACATGCAGTGATGCTTTTTGTATGACCCTTCAGAGCAGTCACACAACCCATTATGTGACAGGTTTTGATTGGATCACAAACATGTCAAAATGAAATCTATGTTGGAGTTTCTTTTGTAGCTGGTTCTTGACTATTTAGGAGACTTCTTGATATATGGAGTAAAGAGATGACTGCTATTGACACTTGTCAACTAGAAGTTTTACATATTGGATTGGCCAAGTCAGAACTTGGTCGTACAATTAGTTCTTTAATTTCTCATGAGGACAGTTTAATCAGAGGTGCCTGCATTTTACATCTACCTTTTGAGAAGGCAACTGTCAGAGCCAGTGGCAGCTTAAGCAGGGCTTGACACTGGAGTCCTTTTAGTCTGTTTACATCTGGATAGTGAAAAATATTTGTGTTCTGGTGAATGCTGAGACAAGGTGGGTGCTTGCGAGCAGGGCTAAGGCAGCTGAGGATGCCAAATTGGGAGTGCGTTACGCCTCCACCAATTTTACAGTAGGCACAACTGTATCTCCTCTTCAATGTGAGCCACTCTATATGCTTTACAGTATGAATATGGCTGCCTAGCTTGTTTCTTCAGATATGAAAAATGGCCAGTCTGTAAAGAGATGTATGTAGCTTGTTTATTGGTTGCCTGCTTCAAGTGATGATGAATGGGTTTGCTGGAACAGGGTTAGATGCTCCATCCAATTTGTGGGTTCCTTCAGCTGTTTGGATGGCTGGGAAAGCAGGACCCATTACTGCTGGTGTTCAGTTCAAAAGTGCTGGTATGAATTACTTGATGCTGGTAAATTTGTGAAGAAAGAAATGCCAGTCATGAATTGCAGTTGTATCATACCAAGGTGCTGCAAGTTCTATGGCATTTAGGAGTCCTTATATGTATGCCTACCTGAATCCAGACCCTGTTGTTTACTACTGGAATTGGAGAGATTCTGAATTGGTTAGGGTGCCTCTGTGAACACTCTTTCTTTGATTCAAAGGTATGGTTTGTCTCTTTTGTTACACTAAGGATGTGAATTTGGAATTTAAAAGTGGTGAGTGTGCTCTATTGTGTATGCCATATCTTCACCCACATGCTTCATGTCTAAGCTGAAAGAGAGTGAAGAACTGAAAAGTTGTGTTTGTGTGAGTGATGAAAGAGCAGGAACTCTTTGGAGAAGGCAACTGGAGCTACGCAGTGGATTATGGTGTGGGAGGCAAGGGTCCCCTGGATCCTTCCTTCAATTTTTGTGTTGAAGTCTGTGACAACTCAAAGGTCTGCTTCTCTTGACATGCATATCTTCTGTGGAGTTTCTCACCTCTAATACTTCATTGTTAGTGAGAAGGAACCTCTTTTCTCTGCAAGGCATTCTGAGCTGTTCTTCTGGAGCGAACATGCTTTCTAGGGGTTTCTGAATTGGTGCAAGAAAAATAAAATGAGAAAAACAAATGCCGATTTTCAGATAACAATACTTGTATCTCAAGTTTCCATGTGATAAGTTTTTCTGGAGTTGTGCGGCCTATGCAAGGTGGTGAAGCACCAGACAGTCTAGTGCTGATAGAGGGGTGTGGTCTGGGATTGACTATGGGGATAAAGCTCATTGCATCCTACTATCACCATCTTGTGGTCCAGAGAAGGGTGAGTTTATATACTCTGCCTTCCCTTTATGACAGCTGTGGTGTGACTCCTTTGTGATCTTTTCCCAAGTGGTCTCTTCCAGGTTTTCTGGTGTTTTGATTGGTCTTTTGTAGAAGGAGGCTTTTCTGTCTGGAGATCAGTTAGTGCATTCTGTTCTCTCTTGTGTTCTTTTGACAGAGGATGATATGGTTTTTTTGGTCATGTTATCTAACAATACCATGAATTGCAGGTGAAGAATCCATTTGAGCTTAATGAGGTGGTTGGTATCACCAACTATGTGGATCTTGGTTTTGAGTTTGAGCACAGGTGCAAGCTTTTCTCTTATCAAACTTCTTCCTTGCTATTATCTCCAAAGTGGTATATGTTACACATCAGTATTATACCAATAGACCAAGTGGTTGTGAGTCCAGTTCACCACTAGGCCATGTTACATGTTAACATGCAATAGCCAACCAAGCTATTAGCAGGGTTCAATGGGTGAACCTGTCATCAAAAAGAAATGTGGGTAGTGGGTACTGAGGGTTTAACCATGGAGGAAGAATGGGCAACCAGATTGCCCCCATTACTGTGGCTAAGAAGTGTCCACCTCTGAAAGGAAACAGTAGCTTTGAGGGTAAAAAGAGTCCCAGTCATGTATAGTTAGCAAACTTCATGTCATTCTTCTTTGTTGTTAGACATTTCATGCGTGCATCATCTCCTGTTCTCAAGGTTGAAATGGCTGTGAATGCAGCTTGGTAGGACCTCCCAGTAAATATAGGAAGGACACAGGCTCTCAGCTTCCAAGACTGCAGGTAGCTGGTTCATGGCAGGCGAATAAAAATGTGTTGATGAAGGTTTGTTGCATCACTCTTTTTTTCTCTGCATTGATGTTTCACAAGACATATCTTGTTCTCCTGAATCAAGGATTGTCTGACACTTTCTCAGCTTCTTTCATAAGGTCATGACTGCACTTATGCATAGTCATCTTACTTTCAAGTGTTCTCAAGTCTTTGTTGTGGAGATTTCTCTGCAATCTCACACATATGTTCTCCTGAATCTTCTCAGACTGTATGTAGTTTGTTGACATGTTTGAATGCATAAGATGGAAGGTCTTTGTCATGGAAAGGAAATTCTTTCTATCAGGGGTTACACATTGTAACTAACCCATGTATGCTTGAAGCTAAAGAGTTCTTCCATAGTTGTATTTCGGTTTGAAGCAAATAGTACATCTCATGGAGTTAGGAGTGTTTTGCGTGATTCTTCTTTGTATTTGTACTAGTCCAGTCCTATTTTCTTTGAGAGACAAGCATTGTCAAGCAGTAGCCAGTGTATGCCAAAGGGGTATGTATGACCAGGTATTCAAACCCACAAGATGGAATTTCCACAACTGAACTTTGCTCTCAACTATATGTATTTTTGAGGTGGGTGGTCTGGGGATAACGTTGCATGCATGGTGATAAAAGGATTTCAGCAAGTTCTATGTTTGCTGCTTCCAGGCAAAGTTGGGCTCAGGAAGCTCAGGTTTGGTGCTTATATTGAAGTCATGGTGGCAGCCATCAGTAACACTATCACTTGCTGGTATTCTTGTTGAACTGCATTTTACCTGCTTGATTTGGAGCTTATTTTCTGTAATTGTTTTCCAGGTCTAGGATGTAATTGGCTCTGCTCCCAGGAAACATCTACAGTACTGGAAGGATATTGTCTAAAATCTAAACATTAGAGCAAACAGAACTTTAGAATGTTTTGTTAAAAATATGTTTACTTGCTTTGGATGGAGGTAAAGGTTGTAGGCTGTTAAAGCTAGAGGAGTTTATGCAGTTGAATACTTGAGATATTGAGCTTATGACAGTGGCCAGTCTATGGTGGTCTACTTGCAATCACTTGCTCAATTGATCAGATTTCTTCTAGTCTATCCGTGTGCTTGACTAAGAGGCTCTGTGCCACTCCTTTTTGTATGTTGAATTGTCCAGTGGTGAAAATTTCTGTTGGTTTCTTGCAGCTGTCAGAGATCATTTTCAAGGAAAGACAAAGCTTGGGTTTGGTCTCCGTGTTGAAAATTTTGGAGGTGTCAGGTGTGATTTTCTTTTCTTGCCCTTTTTTTGGGGAGAATGTTTTATTGGTTGTGATGACAGACTTTGTGTGTCAGGCAGAGATGTATATCAAGACTGCCTTGTCTGATATAAAAAACCAGGTCCTTTTTCTGTGTCCCATCATTCTGTAATTTCCAATCCACCACACATCTCATCTGTGTCCCATCATACTAAAAGAGTCAGTAGATGGTCCTGATTGGGGTAGGTTGCATTACATAATCACTAAGATCACCTGGTCTAACTGATAATACAGGTGTTCACCCATTCCTGATTCTTACAGATAGGTGGTCAATTGAGGATTCATGTTACTATGTCATGGCTGTGCCCATCTTTTTTCTGTTGTTGAAGCTAGTGGTGCTTAACTGGTTTGCTTTAGATGTTTGCACTCCAAAGCTGGTGAAAGGAGTAATAGAAATAATTGTTGAACATGTTGGTGTGATAAATGCAGCTATGAAAGAGTGGACCCAAATTATGTGATGCTGACACCCACAAAGCAGCACATTGCAGAAGGTATCATGCGTGAGACAGGGAAGCGACCCATGCTTCAGCAAGATGGGTTGTCAGCTTCTCTTCCTGTTGAGCTTCGTCGGCCTGATGATGTGATGTGATGTGGATGATTGATCCATATCTTGATGCTTCCTGCTATCTTTTAGGGATAGGGATTTGCATAGCTGTATTTCCAGGTAAAGGAAGCAGCTTTACACAATTGTTGGCCAAGGAATTCCTCAAATTTCACTTCCAGCTATTAGAGATGACTTTCAGTGCTGGTGACACTGAACATGTACAGATATATTTTGTGAAATAAAGAGATCCTTGAGCAAGATTCTGTTGGACATATCTTTTCTGTTTTACCTCTGGTTTATTCTTTCAACTTTGAAAGCATTTTTAAAGGCAGAAGTGAGATTGTGGCCCTGGTGGCTACCACTTCATGCTGAGGTATGTCAGTTTTTTTTAACAGTTTTCACTCCAGTTTTTGTAGAACAAAAAATGCATTTCCAAATGTAGGATGATTATTCAGTTGATTGTCCACCAAATTCTAAAAGGAATTGTTGAGGCTCAAATGAACCTGCAAGCAATGGGCATTGATTCTGCATTGACCATATTTACAAAAATGAGCTACACTACAGACTGCAGACCAACAGGCAAATGAGTATCAAATTGTTGAGAGCTGAAAGGGATTCTTGGCAGCTCCTCTGGTGTCTGTAGATGGACATCTTACACTAAACCCTAAAGAAGCCTGCTGATTTGCATCTCATTAGGCTGTTTAGCCAATGTACTAAGATTAGTAACAATGTGCATAGTTCCCTGGTGTTTTCCTTCATGGGCGGTAGATACGTTGAGCCCTGGTGACTTGGTGGCGACAAAAAGGACATCGCGTCACTGCCATTGAGCATCTATAGCACAGTACATGCCCACATGGAACAACTATTGTGTCTACCTCATTACTCAAGCACACACGACACATCCATGCTGTGCGAGCTGCCTCTGCTTCTTTCACCGCCACCTCTGCACGTTCCTGTTACCAAAGTTGCAACAAAGCATCAGGTTAGATGAATTTGAACTTTCCAGTTGAACTTCACAAAGAAAGAAAGTTCTAGATTTTGTACTAAGCAGATAAAGTCTGCTAGGGAGACATCTGACTGAGCCCCGAAATCATAATCAGGACACTGAAAGTGGGGGGTAGAGAGAGAAGACAACAAAGAAATATTGTTTGTTACCTGTTCTACAGACAAAGCAGTGTCAACAGCACTGAGCTGTTCTTGCAAAGACAAAGAGTGTTCAAGGAGAATTGATTGGTCAGAACCCATTGGCACTCCAGCAGCTGTCAACATATCCCTCACTGCCTGTACCACCTCTGCTGCTGGGACATTTCCTGTTACTGATGGTTGTCTAACTGCTTCCTGTATTACACCAATTAAGATTCCACAAAGTCAATCAAACACTCTGCTGTCATGATTTTGGTGGTATGACTACTCAGTGGTGCAATCTTAGGCATTCCTACAGTTACAGAAACTTTACAGAGGTGCTGTCTATGTCCATCTACTATTCAGAGCTGAAATGTAACATGCTAAGAGCCAGGCATTTTTTTAACACTGGAAGATATGTAAAAGAAACACACCTTTTTCTGTGCTGCAGCCTGGGAACTAGGGCCTGCTGTTTCAGGTGCCAGCCGATGGTGATGAGGTTTTGAAGCTCCTGTCAGACTACTGACACCAGCATTCACATCCCTTTGAGTTTCAAGGGATGCAGCTGATGGGCTGGCAGCAGTTGTGCCCTTGAAGAAGAAGACTTGGGAAGAAAGAAGCATGCGAATTTCACCTGGCCCTGTTTCAACTTCAAGTCGGTACAATGCTTGGCCTGCTGAGGCACGTGCATCATGCATCACACGCCCATAGCGCATGCTTCCCTGTCCATCAGTTCGCCATGCAACAATTTCACCAGAATGAAACGGTCTTAATGGATGGCATTGCACCAGCACGGTGTCTGACCCTAACAATTCCATCCCTGGCACTCCACTGTTCTTGATGCTGTTTTTCATTCCTTCATTGCTGCTGACATTGGATCCCTGTCTCAGCACATGCAGCACACCTAGCTCTGTGCCTGCTGGCACAAGGAAAAGTGCACCAATTGGAAGGCTCACAGGACTCCCAATCAGACGACTGATGACAATCGCAAGCAAATCTGGCACTGTCACACACTCTGGAGGCTGTGCAATCAACAAACGATCCTTGCTCTTGTCCACAAACTCAAAGACTCTGTGCCCATTCTCGGACACCTCATCACCCAAGAGCAGCAAAGATGATGACTTATCAGAGCGCCGTGTCACATCTATACGCCCAGGTAGCATAAAGAAGCGTGTATACAGCCGCTGGACAAACCAGAGTCCATCAGCTGCAAATTGGAGGAGCTGCACCATGTCAACCTTGCTGGTCATTCCTTGTTGTAGTGATGGCACTGCCTCTCCTGTCTCCTGTACCACAGCCCACATTGCTTCTGCAAAAGCAGGACTTCGCAGCCTCTCTGCAACTGAGGTACGAACAAAGGGACCAATCTTGTCCACCATTTGCAGCGACTTACTTTCATCAAGCTCCTGCACAATGGGCACCATTGATCTTTCTTCAAATTCAGCAACAACTGTAATCATATCAATTTGTAAGCATCAGACAAACACAAAGTGGAACTTACCTCTGTGACCACCTCTGACAGCTTGCGGACGCCCAGGTCTTTGCAAAGCTCTTCAGGGACATGAGGATGAACAAACCTGACCCGTGATGCATCAATCTCACCAACCAGACGTGCACTGGCCATGTCCACGAAGACACATGCCTTCGCCTGCACAAGTCTCCCCATGTCATCAGGCACAATGGCATCCTCAGCAGGATCAGGCAGAACATGACCCACCATTGCCCTTGCTCTGTTATCTTTGTCACAAATGAAGTGCAGTATACGTAACACAGCTCTGAGCTCATTGGGGTTGAGACGCTGATATCCCAATGAGCGTTGAATCTGTAAAAGCAGGGTGCGCATGATCTCAAACATCGGTGAGTCTTGTAGCCCTAATGATGTCAACACATCCATATATGCAAGGTATGCACTTGGAAGCTCAAACACGAATGGCGCCAAATCCATTCCTAGCCTTGCAAACAATGATGATGCCATTGCCAAACGTGTGCCATTTGCAACAGGTATGAAATGAACTCTCTGCAATGCCTCCTTATCTGAGAAACACCATCGGCATATATAAGAGAAAAAACCCAGTTGCACCTCCATCAAAAAGACAAACAATGCTAATGAAGAGAATCAGCAGTGTCGGGATTAGAGAGAAGTGCACACACCAGAACTAGAAAGACCATTCCAAGCATTGGTGAGGTACTTAAGCACATCACCAAATGTATCCTCTACCGATCTCATTCCTCTCACATTAGGCCAATGTGCAAGTACATCCTCTCCTCTATTCTTTCCCACCATCTGCGCACATAGCGAATGCACATCAGGATTGCTGATCACTGAGTAACACATACCCACCCGTCAGAGCCCAATGCACTTCTTTCTTATATCAAAGGGCGAATGAGAATCTATACCTCAAGATGTGCAAGAACAGTAGGAAATGTGGGTGGACTGCGCAGGCGGAAAGCACCCCAGGAGAACTCAGGTGGAACTACACTAGACGTGGCCAGTATTGGGGCAGAAGTCCAAGCCAATGGCCAGTCTTTGAGAAGCACTGCTTCACTATATGCGGCCAATACTTTCCTGGTGCCACCAGCAGCACCACCCACATTGGGTATGCCCCTCTCAGCAGGCACAAAAGCAATACGCCCAAGAGCTTCACAGAAATTTGTCCCATAAACTGATGCAAAGTTGCTCAGCAGTGCTTCCATGAGCATGCCTGCTGTGGTCCACACCTCTGTTGAAACATTACCACTGTCAGTGGTCACCGCAGACACATCAAATGCATTTCCTAGTTCTGATGTCTGTGAGCTTTGTTGGCCAAGCTCCTCCACCTTGACTGCACAATCCAGCAATAAGGATGCATCCATGACTGACCGTAAGCCTGCAACTCGCAGAATGGAAAGCCACCCAGCAGTGGCAAACTGCCCACTTGGGAACTTGGCCACTTCTGCAGAAAACACACGTTTTAAGAGTGGGTTTTGAGGATCCAAAAGATCAGGAGGTGCAAACAATGTCAGACTTCTAGTGTTGCCATCATCAATGACACCACCATCGCCTGATCTAATAAATTTAGTAGCTCTCATTGCTGAGACAACAGCTTCATTCTGTCTCATAGTTGCCCAGTTCATGTGAAGATACGCCAGTATGCGCTCTTGCTCCCGCTCTGTTTGAGCACTGAATCCAGGCAAAGCAAATCTTGCCATCACTTCATGATCTGTGAGCTCTGGAATGCCCAGAGTTGAATAGAGAAGGCCACCCTCCTCTGGCACCTGATACTGCAGACACAACTCATCATCTGGCTGCAGAAACACATTCGGAGGAACAACACAATGGAGTTGTGGATCTACCGAAACGTAGACTCCTCTCCTTGTCTTATAGATAGGAAGGGATCTAAGCAACTCAAGCTCATCAGAGTTGTAAGTCTGAGCTGCAGAACTGAACATGGATATGTCAATGTGATGTGTACTGGCAGCAAAAAAAGAGAAGAGAGCATCACAGTTGGTGGGTTGAAGGGTGAGTTCTGATGGTGAGAGGCACCCAGCTTGCTGCAATGCCAGGAGCTTTGACACCACAATTTGTGCAAGTGAGAAACCTTCAGGAGGTGAACAAAGCCCCGCAACCTGGCAGTCCAAAAAGCGGTGATCAAACACAGGTACGTTACAGTCGCGCAGCAATGGTAGCAACCATGGATGCTGTGACTCCAATTCCCAGAAACCTCTTGTGGGCCTATCAATATCACTGCTGCTTAGAATGGTAGAAGAAGAATCCTCTCTACTGGAGTTTGGAGTCTGCTCTCTCTGTGTTGGTGGCATGAAGACTAGCTGTGATTGGCCCACCCGAACAAGGATTGGGGTCGAGGAAATGCAGGGAATTAGAGGCCATTGTGAGAAGAGTGAGAGTTCATCTGCTGATGCAACGTTCACATTTGCCCAAAACAAGCGGAGCCATTCTTTTGTTGGGCCTGTCATCGGGCTGACAATATCAGTCCAAGCAACCCAAGGAGCAGCAACTGCTCTGACAGAAGAACTTCTTTGGATGAAATATTTCGGAAGCACAGCTCTGAGATTTGCAGCTAGTAAATGGGAGGAAAAAGGCTGCAGATTCAGAAGAGATTGGAAAGTGCGGTGATGAAACAAGCCTGTAAGCACAGAGCTCTCTATGCAGAGTGGATGCACAAACTTTGAAGCTAAGCCTTGAAGCAACTCTTGCTGCTCTTTGTTTCCTACCCAAAGCTCTGAGATGCCCATCTTCACCATTTCACCGGTTGCTGTTGGGCAGAGCAATCCTTTCATCTCAAGGACCAGCGACCTGTCAAGAGTCATATCCTCGTCCTCTGGCCTGACAGACCCTTGAGTCCCAGCTGCATCACTAGTCACCTCAGGTATAACTGCAGCACTAAGGTCTACAAGTGCCCTCCCTATCTCCGAAAACCAGTCCATTGGATCTCGCCCATCCAATACTTGTGGTAGAAGTCGAGATTCTGTCTGCGTTTGCTGTTCTGCTCGCAAAACTGCAGGCCTAGCCCTTGCAGCACTGCCACTCCCCTGGTGCAATCTGCTAGCATGAGCACCCAATTCTCTTGACAAGGGCCTGATGAACTGTGTGTCTGCTTCATCAGGTTGTTGTTGCCTTGCAGAATTCAAATGAGGAGCTCTGGATGTTGAAATGCTCAAGTTATCAACATAAAGATCAGCACAACAGAATTCAAGAAGATCAACTTGTGTCACCACAGATGGGACAGCTGCAGCAACTGAAGGAACTCGCAGTAGCGCCCGCAACATTTTGGGAGTTAACACCTTTGCACTAACTCCCGCAGCTTCCATCTCTTTGGTTAGTTCCCATGGCACTGCAAAAACACGATAATGAGATTTCAGGAAATCACAAACTGTTGCTGGTGGAGCCATGCCTTGCTGTTCTGTTCCTGCAGGAGACAGGAACATCCCATCTCCTACTTTGGCCATAGCACCTCCATGCAGCTGCCACATCGGCAGCTCCACCAGGCGCATGTACATGGGCTTGATCAACCACTCCACAATGCAAGACCTGTCAACTGCATACACTTGCTCAGGGCCACTACTCTCCATGTCAGAACCTGGTGTGGAAAGCAATGAGTGCGAGCGTGGCCAGAAAGAATAAGCCCTCTCAGCAGGGATCCCATGGGTTCCATCTAGACCTCGCCCAATGGGAGGATCAGCCCGTGACATTGTTGGATCCAAACGAAGCCTTTGAACCTCCTGGAGGAGTTCCAAGTATGAGTCACGCACACATAGCAGAAGCTCCTTATTCCAAGCAGCTGCTACATTCTCTGGAGGAACTCGTCCCACTGGTTGAGGCCTGTCCATACTGCTTCGTTTCAAATCTGCTGATGTGAGACTCTGAAACAAGTGCCGGGCGCCGCTGCCATGAGACACCAGAAAATGCCCCATGATGGTGACAGGCAGTCCCGTTGCAATAGGCAATGGCAGTGGTGCCAGAATACAGCCATCAGTACTTTCAGTGGGCACTACCCCATTCCGTGAAATGTGTGCTGCCACACCTGCAATCGGTGTAAAATTGTATGACAAATACTTCCTGCACTCCATCCACCCACATACATAACAGAGCTCTCTTAGCATCACCCAATGAGCAGAACCTTGACATAGGAAGGAAGAGCAGCAGCAACCTGCCTGGGAAAACATCCATCGACAATGCTTCAAAACTACAAAGAGAAAGAAATCTCTCCTGGGACGATCAGTACAGCATCACTGACCTATCTAGAGCCATGTCCCGCGTATGGCCAGAGCCAAGCGTTTGAACCACGAGCCACTTGTCCACGATTTTGCTCTGATTCTCTGTGAGAAGCATGTCAATTGTGTGCACTTTGGAGGCTGAACTAGAACTCCCAAACATTGTGGAAAGTTGGTATTTGAAATTGCCCCATTTCTTGTCTTGGAATGGGTTCCTGAGCACAGCTCGAGCGGGATCTACTCGTACCCCAAATAGCTCACTAGGACCTGGCTCTCCTTCCTCCCAAACTGTTACCGATACCTGCCACAGATTGTGAGAGAAAAAGACAGAGTCAAAGCTTGGAGGATTCTTTCTAAAAAAACCACCACCCAAAAGCATCAGATTTTGTACAAAAAATTTGCCACCCAAAAGCATCAAAATTTGTAGAAAAACTACCATCCGAAAGCATCCAATTTTGTACAAAAATCTGCCACCCAAAGGCAGCAGCAAAATTTGTAGAAAAACTGCCACCCAAAAGCATCATTGAAGGCTGTCTGCTGCTAACAAAACTCAGAAGTACATGATCAGTAATGAGTAATTGTACATCTTCAACTGCTTTCATGAAGAGCAGGGAACTGGAAGCATGGGCCTTAAATTTGTCAAGTATGCTCCCTATGTCAGCATCACCACACTCCACACTGTTTGCAAACTTGAAATTAGCAGCTTGTTCAGCTGAGTGCAGTGGCATTCGGATGATTGTGGAGTCAGACCTTGCCCACGACAGTTCTGAGCTCACTCGCAGGGGCAAAAACTGATCTGAGAATCTCTGTGCTAGATCCGTACCTAACAAAACAAAACGCCACACAAAACACCCACTGTAGAGAACAATCTTGTCTACTCCTAGAGAACCATCACATAGCAGAGATCCCATAGTAGAACCTCTGTGTTTGTTCCAGATCAAAGAACTAACACTTCCAGCAGCAAAAAATTATCATATTGTTGATCTGTATTGTCAGAACAGCAGGCAACAAAATGGATTCTCAGATAGGGAGCTTTGGGTGTGGGGGGCACTAGTCAGTCAGTGTGAGCAAAGTCATCAAATTACCTTTCAAGAAATAGGCTTTTCCAGCTGGACTTCCTGAAGGAGCAGCTCGGCCATCAGCCAAAGATGAAGCAAGGATCTGCCCCGAAGGATCGAAAAGGTAAAGGTAACCACCCGAGACAATAAAAGGAAGAGTTGTGAGATGGTAAGCTCCCAGTAAGCCACTCCCATACTGACAACTATGGCCATGAAGCTTAGCTGGGGGACTAGCCTGTAGAATACACACTTCTTCCGTGCTAAGGACTGCCCCTTCAAATGCAATTGTGAGAGCTGGACCTTGGAACTGCCCTGCAGCAATGCACCACTTAATCCCATCATCAGCAAAAGAAGAATTCCTCAACTACATGATGGATATGATCACCAACAATGCACACAAACTTAATTCTCGAATGAGAGAGATCAGCCAACAGTCCTGCTGTTTGTCAAAAGGTACCTAAATTGGGTTGGAGGAGGGATAGTCGGGGATGTTCTCTCTTATCATACAGCACGTGGATCTTGCGGGCTTTGCAGCAGTCAGCTATTTCTAGGAGGTTGTAGAGGAGTAACTCCTTGTCTTGCCCATAACCAGAAAGTGTGTCAGAGATAGTGATGGTGCTCAGGCAGGGCAAATCGCTTGTCATTTCCTGATCTACCAAGGACAAATAACGCAGTGACTTCGCCCCCAGTCGCTTGGCCAATTCATTCTCAATGTCTGTATGAACAAGGCGGTTCACACCAGTCATCTCCAGCGCACTCTTGGGCAACCATGGAGCGTCGTTATAAACCAACTCTTTTGCCTGAACTAAGATCCCAGCTGCATTTGGGACTAATACTGAACCCAACAGCACTGCATTACTGCTGCTGCCTCCGGAAGCTGGTAATGCATCAGCAAGCACATGCAACACACTCAAGCAGAATGTTAGTTGCTCAGGGGTGAGCACCCTTCCTTTTGTGTCAGTAGCTATGTTGAACAAGACACGAGCATAGTCACCCACTTCAAAAGTTTCACGAACACCCAATGCCATCAGCAACTTCCTGAAAGCTGCAATCTGTGGAGGAACACTGTGCAGATATGGATAGAAATGTGCAGGCGAATTGAATGCAAGCTCTTTGGGTAACACAAAGCCCTCACCAACCCACACCCATCGAACACCCTCCAGCATTGACTCCACTACAGCTATTTCTTGTGTACCAAGCCTGTCTTGCAACAAGCTGTACATGGCAGGTATCTCCTTTGACAGAGTTGCATTCATCTCATTGAGCACAGCCTCTGATCTGTCTTTGGACCCAACAGTACTATTATCCCTCCACTGCAAATAGCATTTAGATAATTCAATCAGCTGTGCTGCCAAAAGACCTGCATTTGGAGGGTCTTGCCAGCCCAGCTTTGATGCTAGGCTCACCGACTGGCAGTCACCATCAAGGATTCTCATGGTCGCAGAAACTAGCCACATTTGTGACTTTGGTCGTACAAGCTTTGGGGGAGCTATGGGAGCTGGCACTTGCTGCCATGGAAGCTTCGGGTCAGGTGCACTCATGAGAACTGGACACCAGCTGATATTGGTCAACTGCATCCAGAAATCTGTGTCAGTTTCATCACTGTTATCTCCTCCATACTGTGTCAAGGTTTGCTCTTTGTTGTCTTTGGCATGCTTCAAAACCAAGTCTTGAACAGCCACCATCTGGTCAGTTCCATGCAATTGTAGCTCTGTTGTTGAAGTAGAGGATTCTGCTGCCTGTGCACCATTAGCCCCTATAGAGTGCACAGGATTAGCAGAGGAAGCTGTGAACATAGACTCACGAGCTAGCTCAAGGTCATCCAGATGCACAAGCAAAGCTTTTGCTCTCCTCACAGCCTCTACTATGTCAGACCCACTGATCATGGTGACAGAGCGTGCACTGTCAAGCAGTCCAACATTGCCTAGTGACCTTCTCAAGCCCAATTGCACTAACACATCTAAGATGGCATCTGAAGCAAAATCCCCAGAAGGAAAATACACTTGCTTGTTGAGCAATGTCTGTAGCTCAGGCACCCGAGGATCATACAACCTGCACAATGCCACCACCCTTCCCCCTCAATCAGCACACAGGTTTTTCAAACAAGATCCAGAAGGATGACAAAGAGCAGGGTTTTAGAAGAACATCAAGTACAAAATCACATACAAGACTTCCAAGTACAAGTGAATGAGATTAGGGTTTTAGGGTTTAGGGCTCACTTCTTGGGTGCTTCCAGAGTGCCCTGTGCAGTTGCAACAAAGGGCAGACCAGACAAGATTTCTTCCAGTGCAGGATCCTCTTCCAGCAGCTTTGGCAAATCCTGAATTACAGTTAACATCATGCGTCTTGTGACCTCAAGAGGAATCTGTGAAATATGGCTGAACAGGTGGTCCCGGTAAAATGACGTCTTGCTGAGCTTTGTGATGCCCAAGTACTTGGACAGCACCTCTGCTTCCTTTTGTGACTCAGCTTGGACAAAGCTGTCACCAAGCAGGCCATCATCAATACCATCAGGTGCAAACCAGCGTTTGCTATGGGATAAGTCAACAAACGAGCGGCCTCCACTACTTGAATATGACTCAAACACAGGCAATGTACGCAGCACTTGGAGATGAGGAGCGTCCATCATCCCAGATGAAAACCACTTAGACTGACACAAAAAGCTGCGAAGCTCTCGAAGTTCACCATCTGATGCCCCTTTCAATAGAGGAGCCAACAAATGCAGCTGCCCAGAGACTGCCACCTGCAGCACATTCAGAACACCAAAAGCAGTTGCCTCATGCACATAATCCCCCAGCTTTGCATGATTCACTGACACATCTGCCCTTAGAATAGCGCACTTGGCCCTCTGCAACACAGCAACCATGTTCTCACTCCACCCATCATTTTTGAGCACTTGTGAATTTCGCATGAGTCTGCGCAGCTGTCCATCTGTTGTTGGTAGTAGTGGCCACTCTGAAAAGATCTCAAGATCTACAGATGTGGATTCAAAGTACTTCCAAAGTAGCTCCATCCAATTGACACCTGGGTGCTTGTTGACACCAGGCGACCAGGCCACCACAGCTTTGCCACGCCAATTCGCTGGGACCAACCTTGGTAGAAGCTCCTCTAGAATGGGTCCTGAAAGCAAGGAAAGATTCGATCTGCCGTGCTTTGCAATTGATTGCAACTTCAGGAAAACATCACTATCTATTTCACGGTCAATCAGCATGTACGGGACTGCATCCTTCAGCAGCTCAAATTCGTAACTGGTTGTGACAAGAATCCGCTCCCCAGCTCCACTTTTGGCAAACGTTCCAAACAAGTCATCACAAAGAGGAAGGAGCGACAGACCCTGCAATTTGTCCCCTGCATCCACCTCATTCACATCGGTCAAGCAATACTTGAGAGCCAAAACGTCCATACTCCTGCGAACCAAGATGCGCCGTGCACCCAGAGCTTTGCGCAACATCCTGGGTGTGAGATGGTGTAACCAAGGACATATCTCCTGGAACTTCTTCACAACACCATCAGGGGCAGTGATTATGGGAAGCCCAACTTCTGCCAAAGCTTTGGTGAGCTCGTTTGCCTCGGCAAAGTTATTATCCGGAAATACAGCTTTCTTGGGTGACACCCATTTACCTTGAGCTGCCAGTGTATAAAGCACAGGGAGATCAAGTTCCACCACAGCTTTGTACACTTGTTGCATCAAAGATGCCCAAAGATCTGATGTTGCTCCTGTTGGCCACAAGACATGAAAGCTTTCTGTTGGCCCAAGTTCCCGAGCTGCCTCACTGAGCAGTCGGGCATAAGCTGGAGCAGCAACATCCTCTAACAAGCACTGATTCCAGTTTGACCGCAACTTTCCTCCTCCAGCCATATCATCACCATACCATATATCTCTACGGTTTGACGAAAGCTCAAAATAACCATTGACATGGACAGGGAGGCCAATCTTGACAGGTAGTGGGAGGAAGCAAAACGCACGCCCTACCAATCCTCCAGAGATAACTGCAGCCTTTTGTCCATCAGGGACTACCTCAGCATCAACAACACCTTCAACTACTGCATTCAACCCATTAGCACCACCATTCTCTAGTTGATCCGGGACTAGCAACAGAGCAGCAATGCCTGCCCAGGGTACAAACCCACGAGCACGGTTCTCAGGTGCAATTGCCTGCTCTCGCGCATGCTTGCCTCCCATGGCATTGCTGATCAGCCATGTGTGTGAGGTTTGCATCCCGGGCATTGTGACCTTAATCTCAACCTTCTGACACTGCCAAGGCAGTTGTGACTCGGGAGTTTTGATGAGCTTTCTGTAAAACTCCTCCTTATCAATCGGATTCTGTGGGTCACCACGCACAAATTCATATACAAGATTGCGAGACCCAGTGACATGCTTCCCGAGGGATGGAGAAGTGGTGGGCCTTTCGACCTGGTACAGCAGCTGCATGTCATGACTCGGGTCATCACGCACATAAACTGCAATGCTGGCAACATTTCGTAAAAACAGCATGGCCTCCTCGGCACTGCTCTTGAAGGATGCAAAGAGTGACAACACGTCCTCGGGACTATAAGTTTCTTGCTTGATCTCACTGCTTGCAGCAGTCTTCGCATTTCGTAATGGGAACCGGAAAAGAGTGCCAGGGTAAGGCTTTCGTAGGTCGCACCCAAAGAGCAGATATGGATGCAATTGATCAGGAAACTGCTCAAGTAAGCCTCTCCCAACGAAGCTTATCTTGAGACCTGGATGCGAAGGAGTGATGCCTGGAAGATGGGAGGCATGTGGGTCAAACATAACCAAGTTGCCACCTGATATGAACCCAGGAATATCAGTAAAGTGATAGACAGAGTTGAACCCAAGCCCAAACCGACCAATAGCCGATGGTTTCTCAAGCTTGCTATCTTGCCCAATTCGTGAGATGGCATATAGATCACGTGCTGTGAAAACCGAATCATTACGACAGTACAGCGCAGGTCCCTGCCAGTCGGCCATCTTTGGTGATAGTACCGACGAAGTGCCATACTGAGACCTGTCTAGCAGAAAGCTCACCTGAGTGGCCCCAGCATCATCTGCATTTTGTACAAGCTCACAGAGAATGCCAGGCCCATCAACATACATGTCCACTATGTTCTTCAACCGTGTAGTCAAAGCTTCGTGCTGCCCAAAAGCTTCAGCTGCATCATGGAGTCCTAAATCCATGGAATCTGCACTTTCAGCCAGCATCATCCTGCGCAGTGACCGCACTCCCATCCTCTCTGCTACATCCGTAGAGATCTTCGCATGCACAAATTTGAGACCTGTTGTTGTTGCTACTGTCCTTGTTTGCCCAGTTAAAGGTGCACTCACTGGAGTCGTGGGTGCACCTGTGTTTGACAGCCAAGGAGCATCATTGTATACCAGCTTGCTTGCTGGAACCAGAATGGAGTTTTCGTCTGGAACATAGACAGTCACCTCCTGCCCATTGAAATGCAAGTCGGCTAGATGCTGGACCAACCAAACTGCTGCATTCAGCTGCCAGGAATCTAAGGGTGCACCCTGTTTGTCGTTGGCCATGTTGGACAAGATGAGAGCAAACTCGTTTGGGGTGAGTGTCTCACGGACGCCAAGCTCCACTAAGAGCTCCTTGAATGGCACCAAGTCTGCAGGGATGACACGAAGATAGGGTGTTAAATGAAGTGGTCCACTGAAGGCAACTTCTCGTACACTGGCAAAGCCATCACCCACCCACACCCAGCGGCTTCCCTCCAACACGGCTTTCACAATCTCCATTTCATCACTGCCGAGCATTTCATTCAAGAGAACATAGATCCTCGGCACTGCAGTAGCAAGCGCCTGTCCTAACCCTTGATCCTCGACCACAACATGGTTCTTTCCAAGCTCAAGCAGTTGTGCTGCCAAGCATCTTCCACTGGGTCGTGAAGCCCAGCCTAACTTGGAAGCCAATACCAAGGAGCGACACTCTCCATCCAGAATTCGCATGCTCGCAGACACAAGCCAAATGTCCTCTTGTAGGCGCACATGCTGTGGAGGTGCCACTGCACTACCCACCAAGGGCCATGGCAAATGGGGATGAGGCGGGTGCAGCAAAACAGGACACCAACAGATGTTCCTCAGCTCATTCCAGAATGAGCTCATTGCCATCTCCAAGCTCATTGCATCAGCCCCTTGGAACATGCTGGAAACCTTATGAAACATGCGACCCCCCAAAGTCTTGTTGAAATCCTCAAAGGGCTGTGGGAGCAGCCATCGGCCAGCATTCAGCACCAGGTACGACAAGAGAGCTTGCCCTTTCTTGTGAGCAAGATCCCTATCAGTACCCATCAAAGCTTCTACCTGCCGTGCACTCTGCACCAGAGTCTCTGGCACAACTCCAACTTTTAAGCCAAGTCCTTGCAACATCTCGAGGACTTCATCTGCCACAAATATGCCCACAGGAAATGACTCTTGATCATCAAGCAATGCGGTTAACTCCATGCTGCGAGGGTCATAAAGTGTGCTTGGAGTTCGCAGTGTACCACTAGCTGTTGGTACAAATGCCAGATGCTTCAGCACTTCCCGGATGCTTGGGTCCACAGCAGCCAGCTGTGGAAGCTCCTTCAATATACACAACATCATCTGATCACGAAGCTTGGGTGAAAGCTCGTGCAGGCGATTCAGTACCCTGCGCTTGTAAAAGAGTGGACGTCCCAGATGAACCACTCCAAGAGGTCCTGCCAACCATTGTGTCTCCCACTGTGTCGATGAATGTAGAAACTCCGGACCTAGAAGAGACTTGTCCATACCCAATGGAGCCAAATTGACTTTGGCACCAAGAAGGTCAACAAAAAGTGTTTTGTCATCATCATCATCATCACTGCGGCCAGGGGCTCCAGAGTACACCTCAAAAATTGGAAGGCTTTTCAACACGTGCAATTGGATGTCACTCAGTTGATTGCCTGCATACCATCTTCCATCAGATAGAAACTTGCGCAATTCACGTCTCTCAGTGTTACTCACCTTTGCAAACAGGAGTGGAACACGAGTCAGCTGATGTGAAGCAGCAACAAAAAGTGCATCCAACACACCCGCTGCACTTGCACTGTGCACGTAAGCTGACAACTGCTGATGCTCCTCCACTCCCAATCCATTCCTCAATATCTGGCAACCCAGTTTTACAATTGTACCTTCTATGCTAGAGCTCCAGACGCCTGATGATCTTAACACTTTTGAGTTGGTGCGAAGCCGACAAAGATGACCAGTAGTCGTTGGAAGCAATGGCCATTCTTCAAAGCTTGACAATGTTTTGCAATTCTCTCGCAGGTATTGCCAACACAACATCAACCAATCCTCATTTGGGTGCCGAGAAACCGAATCTGGTTTCCATTCCACCTCATCTACTCCCTTCCATTCTGGTGGCAAAATCTGATCCAAAAACTGCTGAGCAAGCAGCACGTAGCTGAAACAGCAAAGACTTGCATTGCCAACACGGGCAATGTTCGTAAGCCTCTCAAACAACTCTTTGGGTATACCCATGTCAACAATCACTCCTGGCAGACTGCGCACCAGCTGGAATTCAAGTTCATTGCAGATGACTGACAAGCCTTTTCTGTCACCTTTTCTTTCAAACACACCCAAGGCGCCATTTGCCAGAGGAATGAGAGGCAAACCCAACAGTACCTCCACAGCTTCTTCATCTATAACATCACCCAAACAATACTCCAGCAACACTAATGCACTGCTTCGATCCACTAATCCCACATGCTCTCCTGGTTTCCGAAGCTCTGATCTGATCAGACTCGGTAACACCATTCTCGGTTTCAGTACACAATACATGAATAACATGTTCCTTAAAGTCATGGAAGGACGAACAAGGGGGAAGCCTTTAGCGATCAACACCCGAGCAAGCTCCTCTTTATTGACAAACTCTTCATCATGATACAAAGCTTCCTTTGGAGTTAACCATCTTCCACCACTGCTGCCAACCATTGCTGCTGTATGCAGCAAGGGAAGCTCTGAAGCACTTAAGTAAAAGCGCTTCACCATGGTTAACCAAGGCTCTGCAAAACTTCCACAAGGCCAGAGAGAATTGTACAAAGTGATTGGTCCAAACTGCTTCGAGGCCTCAGAAAGCAAGAGGGTAAAAGTTGGAGCTACCACATCCTCAAGAAGACAACGGTTCCAATCAGACCGCAATTTCCCTCCTCTATCCATATCAGCACCATACCATATGTCACGACGGTTTGATGATAGTTCAAAGTACCCATTCACATGCACAGGCAACCCTGTCTTCACTGGAAGCGGCAGGAAACAAAACGCTTGTCCTTCTAGACCTGCTTCATCCTGTGCCTGCAGAAGTGCAACTCACCCAAGTTGTCAATTCTTCACATGCACACAAATGTGCTTGCCTCCATTTGTCCAGCAGAAGAAACCCACACCCTGGTAAATGTAATAATACAAAAGAGTGCAACCCTCTGAAACAGACTATAATTTGCACCAACCCAGAGAAGAAAAATAGAAAGAAAATGCCACCTTCTGACCAGTTCCAGCAACTTTTGCAGCCAAGGAAGCCCAAGGAAGGAAATGGAGATCATGGTCTTTTGCTGCATTTCTGACCATTGCACCAACTCTGCTTGATGCTGCACCCATTGCCTGAGCAACAAGGAAGGACTCGGTCTTCTCCTCTATCATATGAGCTGCTGCTGCAAAAGCCTCGCTAACAAACTGCACACTGTAAACATCAGTGTAGTTATTCATGCCCTGTGATGCAGATAGAGGTGCCCGTGATAATCTGGAAAACACCCGCCGATGCCAGCGTATTTCTGCTGTTGGAGTATCTATGCGACAGATGTAGGTCTGTTGTGGACTTTCCATACCCTTATGCCACTCATAAATCTCTATTGCCTCTACATTCTTCAGGAACAGCATTGCAGATACACCTTCCAAGTACAGATTGTGCAACAAGTTACTCATATCTTCTTCAGAGTAGGATTGCCTGGAAAGGCGGCTCACTGCAGCTTGCTGGTCATTACGAAGTGGAAACCGAAAGAGCGTCCCTGCATAAGGGGATTCCATATCGCACCCAAATGCACAATATGGCACAAACTGGTCTCTGTATCGATCAAGTGCGTGGGTGCTGACAAAATCAAATCGTTTCCCCGGATTTGCCAGAGATACTTGAGGAAGGAACTTGCAGTGAGGATCAAACATTACCACATATCTCCCACTGACAAAGGACGGTAGATCAGAGAGATGATACACTGAGTTGAATCCAACCCTGTATGCAAGAGCACACAACTACTTTAGTCACCTGCGCACACCAATATCATCCCACAAACAGCAGCAGCAGCAACAAAGAGTTCCTCCTCTCCTCACACAAAAATTGAGATTCGGGTCTATCCAGAGACTTGACAACAAAGCTTAACAACTCTCAAATACAAGCAGCTAGGTAGAAATGGGTCGCACCCAAAACGTCCTGTCTTCCAAGCCTGACCACGTTTCTTACTGTCCCCAATCCGAGAAATACTTTCAAAATCCTCTTCTCCAAACTGGGCATTGTTGAAAGCCAGCAATGCAGGCCCTTGCCACTCAGCGAGACGGCCATAGACCAGAGAATCAGTGCCATGCTGTCGATGATCCAAGCAAAAGCTCACGGTTGTGGCCCCTGCATCATCCGCATTCTGCAGCAATTCTTTCAGAATGGTGGTGCCTTCTGGATAGTTTGCTAGTACTTCACGGATTCGCTGGGTCAGGTCTACCTTCTGACCAAAATCCTCTGCAAATCCAAGGTCCTGCTGCTCCATGACGACTACAGCAGCTGCAGCTGCAGCTGTGGGACTGGTTTCTTCTTTGTCACAAGTTCCTCAACCTAGAATCCATCCACCCTTGTTGCCACATATATAGTTTGTTCCCTCTGAACCTGCAATGTCTGTGCATGATCACCAGCACTCTCCTCTTCACCTTTAATGCTGCTGAGAGTATACTCTCAATTTCACTATCTAAGCACAAACCCAACCTGAGGCAGCCAATCACCCCTGCTGGCAAGCTCCTGTAGTTTTCCTTCAGATGCAAAAACAATGACACCTCCAAAATTCTCAACACGAAGACCAAACCCAAGCTTTGTCTTCCATTGAAAATGATCACTGACAGCTGCAAGAAACCAACAGAAATTTCACAACTGGAGACTTGAACATAAGAAAAGAATGGGCACAGCTGCATTAAACTGATGGGAAGTAGCATCAGCACCAGAAAATCATACAAAGGAGATTCTCAACTTGAATTGAATGAGGGTTATCTACTCCCTACTGCTCAAAAGAGCCTCTTCGTTAAGCACAGCGATAGACTAGAAGAAATCTGGTCGATTGAGCAAGTGACTGCAGTTAGACCACCGTAGTAGACTCGCCACTGTCATAAGCTCAATATCTCAAGTATTCAATCACATGAACTTCTCTAGCTTTAACAAGCCTACAACCTTGGACTCCATCCTAAGCAAATAAACATGTTTTAACAAAACATTTTAATGCTCTGTCTGCTCTAATGCTTAGACCAGTTCCTTCTAGTACTGCACATGTTTCTTGAAGGCCAATTACATCATCCTACACCTGGAGAAAAAATACAAACCATAAGCCTCAAATGAAGCAGGTAAAAATAGGGTTCAACAAGACTACTCACAAGTGATAATTCTCATGGCTGCCACCATGACTTCAATATAATCACAGAGTCTGAGCTTCCTGAGCCCAACTTTGACCTACAAGCAGCAAACATAGAAACTCACTGAAATCTTTTTGACATACTGCATGCAAGGTCATGCCCACAGACCACCCACCTCAAAAATACAAATAGTTTAAATCAAAGTTCTGGAACAACAGCAGCAGCAACTAGCTGCCAAATCTTGCATCTGGGTGTGAAGAATCAAAAGCTGCTGCTCATAAAAAAAGGGCAAATTGTCATTGTAACTCCAGAATTTCAGTCTTGACCTAATGAAGATTTGCCGGAGACCAACAGCTTTTCATCTCATTTGCAAATGGACTGTGATCTTCTGATCACTACCTGTCATCCTCTTGGAGCTCCAGAAGAGATCTCTTGAGCTCCAGTTAAGTTTCCACCTCTCTCAAAAGAATACTACCACTTGCTTCTGAAGCTACACCTCCATGATTTCTCTTGTGGATTTGGAGTTTTGTGTACATACCACAAAAATCAGGAGATAAGAGTTTTTTTGTGGTCAGTGAGTGGGGATCCCTTCTCCTTCCTCTCTGCAAAAAGATTCCCGCCACCTCTTCAGCTCACCACCAACAATTCCATTCCTCTCTCTTTCCCCTGCAAAGCCACCCATAGGTTCCATCAACATCCCTCTTAGGGCAGAAAAAGACTCCAGGGAGAGGACATGTGGGGAGTTGTTCAGAATGATCAAGATCCAGCAACACCATCTAACAATAACTAACATCAAAAGTCTGATGGGGTTCAAAATAAAGCCAAGATCATCATCATCATGAGCAGCAGCAGCAGCAGCAAGCAATCAATCAGCAAACTTCAAAAACACAAACCCAAAAAACCAGTTGCAAAACTCAAGCTGAAACTCTGCACCCTGGATTTGTGTGGCTTTCACCAAAGTACCCATTACTTCCTCAAGAAGTAATTTTCTCCAAACTATCAGCTCTGAACAAGGAGGAGGGGCGGGAAGGGGAAGGGGGGAACACACACATAACAACAACAACAACTCTCAAAAACTAAACCAAAAACAAAAACCCAATCTAACGGAAACCCAACACCTTGATCGACCCCATGATGAGCATGATCATGATCATCACCTTCTTCTTCTTCTTCTTCTTCTACTTCTTCTTCTTCTTCTTTTTCTTCAACCCCCTCGTGAGAAAAAATGAGTTTCGAGAGGCAAATTCGAAAGGGGTAGTAAGGAAATTTATTACCTAGTGATCAGAGAAGCTTGCACAAGCAAAACTGGTGGTGATTTTCGCAGGATTCTTCCTTTTCTTCGATTTCTTCCACCGATTTCGTCCACTCTCTTCCCTTCCTCTCTCTCTCTCTCTCTCTCTCTTGTCCTTCTCTCGTTCTTTCGCACTACCGCTAACCATGGGTTAGACCATGGTTAGTTCAGGCAACCTCCGGTACGGAATGGGTTAACTTTTCTCTCTCTCGCTCTCTCTCTCTTTCACTCCGGCCTTTTTTTTCTGGCTGGGTTTATATAGCCAAAAAATTCTATTAAAAATTTAAAGTTCTAAAATCAAGTCCCATTTGAGATTTTCAATAGCCATAATAATTAGACCAAAACTTAAGAAAAACCGCCAGATTCGGACACAGGGTGAAATTAAGTAGCCAAAATACATAAAAGAATTTCTTAATTTTATTTTACTTTAATATTTAGCTTGTAGTCAGATTTGGCTAAATCACCATTTTGATCATTGCCATTTTTGGCTATATCAGAAAATTAACTGGAAAAAAACACTGATTCTCTCTCATTCTTTCTTTCTACAGCTAACCAGGGGTTTAGATCTTGGTTAGTTCAGAGGAACTCAGGTACTGAATGGGTTAAACTTTTCTCTTCTCTCTATTTCTTTCTTTGCACATCTAACCATGGTTAGCTGTAGAAAGAAAGAATGAGAGAGAATCAGTGGTTTAACCATGGTTACTCTATTATCAAGTAGGTTAAAACTTTTCTTTCTCGCCCTTTTCCTTTCTTTCATCAGCTAACCATGGGTTAGATCACGATTAAATTAAGGCAACCTCAAGTATTGAGTGGGTTTAGACTTTTCTCTCCTTCTTTCGTTTTTCCTTCTTTCTATAGCTAACCATGGGTTAAACCATGGTTAGTTCAGTTAACTTCAGGTGATGAATGGGTCCAATTTTCCTCTTTTATTTTTTTTCACTTTTTAAAATATAATTTGAGATTTTCTATTGAAAAAATCTCACCAATTACAATGCCAATTTTCAAGTGAAGCACCTAAATCAATTGCATTGTTCCGATTATCATATAAATTAAATCCAATTATTTCAATTGTGAACCTTTATCTTTAATATGAATTTTTTAAATATTTACTTATATTGAAATGGCTTATAAAATCAATTAGATTTCTAAATTGTTTTAAGTACAAGAAATAATGCAATGTTTTCAATTTTCATTTTCAACAAAGCACTAAAATCACATGTTCCTCTTAAATACCCCATGGACAACAAATAACGAAAATAGTTCAAATGTGTTTTTGTTCAATCAAAGCATTTACACTCAAAATCCAAAATCCAAGGTACAATGCAACTATGAAAAAAACCTCACTAATCCACTTCAAAATTAAGATATGAATAAAACTTATTTAGTTTTTAAATTTGCGCTCATATTGGTGGAATGACAAACAAGGAACATCAAAATTCAAGCAAAGAAACATCAAAAAGGGAAATCAAAAATCAAAATTTTTATTTAAAAAAATCTTATTCAATCTCATCCTCAAATTCAACATCAAGAAAATTTCAAATATGAGCATGTATTTTTTTCATGTTTCTTTTAAATAAAACATCATGATCTTGTTCCACATGTTTTTTCAGAGTTCATATGTCATTAACCTTGTAATAATCAATAAAACTTTTGTAGCATCTAACACACAAAGCCAAATCTTACGGCCAATTGTTGTATTGTCACAAACAATCCATTTCATGACCAAATCAACATGTTAATCATTGTTCACCTTGAAAAAGGTTCAAGTGTGAAAAGCTCTCAAATGAGGCTTCCAAAGCTTTACTTGTTTTTTCAAGTTTTCCAACAACACCTCTTGCACTATAAGGTCATTAATGCCAAATGTTAGATGAGTTTTCAAACAAGGCCTCTTGCTCTAGTCTACTCACAATGTTGTTATTATTACACCTTGTTAAATGCCCAACACCAACACAAAGGCCATCAAGTTCAACTTCCATACTAACAAAAGTGTTTGGAGTTGAAAACTCCATGATAGTTATAACAAAGGAATAGGAGGAAGTAATGAGAGTGAATTGCAAGCAATGATGATTTGAGAAGGTGGACAAATGGCAAATATGTGCAAGGTTTGGCTACAAAATCAAAATGCAAAACACCTATAAGATGCATAGAACACCTTGAACTTGTTGGTAAAGTTTTAAAAGAAAAAAAACACATGTCAAACACATGAAAAACAACATACTAAAAGGTTTTTGTTTTCTCACCTTCATATGACACTTCTAATGCACCCATCATTTCCATGAACACTGAATAAAACTTAAGTAAATGAATAAATACATAATAGCGAAATTTAGCAACGTTGAATGTTTAGTGATTTCATTTTTCCCATTGCAAGAAGCAAAAACCCTAAAACCTAAAACTCAAGAACCTCAAACAAAAACACAAAACTAAATTTGATGTCTCTCAAAGAACCTCAAAACAAAACTACACAATTTTCATGTTTAGTGAAGGTTAAGTTTTTTTTTTTAAAACCTCTAAAAATTTGTAAATGGTTTTCATACTTCACAAAAATAGGTTTCCATGAAAGAACCTAAGAAAAATGCAAGTGATTTTCACATTTCATAAGTTGGGTTTCTTTCAAAGAACCTTGGAAACTTTGAAACTTAAGTCATGTTTCAAACTTGTTGCACATCAAGTTTTTTACAAAGAACTTCAAGTGTTTTTTTGGTCTCAAAGCAAAATTGGAGTTGGATTTTAGAAAATTGAGGTTGCCAATTTAAATCAAGGGCCAAGTATGGGATTTCTAAAAAGTGTTAGCTAAAATATGAGGATGAGGGTTTAGCAAAATCAAAATCATTAAATAAATGCCCATATATTTGATCTAAAAACTTGCAAATAATTGGCACTACATTTTTTAAAAACTGCCCAACATTGAAAAAAACTTTAAAATGTGCATGAGTAGGCAACCAAAATCATTTATGTACGAGGTGATTAAAGTTCATAGCTTCAAAGGTGGTAACTCCAGGTGTAGATGTGAAAATTAGACAACCCCATGGTAGGAATCCTTTAAGGCATAAGACAAAACAAAAATTGGTTGAAGGTCTACATGTGATTAATGGAAATATTATTACGTTGATGAATGAATCTTTCATGTGGGGAGGTGTTTTTTTTTTTTAAAAAGCCCTAGAAGGATTTTGCAATTGTTAGAAAAATTCCATAATCCATGTCATAAATGTACATTAAACTTTGTTCAATTTGGTCTATTTTGCATGCATACATATAATGGGGTTTACGGGTGTTTGTGTTTTGGAACAAGAATTGGAACATTCATTTTTAAAATTATAACTTTGAAAATAATTGATAAGAAATGGAATTTTTTCACAATATTTCAAAATCACAAAAATCAAAAATCATTGGAACATTCCATTTTCTTATTGCAAATTCAAATAGAATTGACAAAAAAATAGAAAAAAATCCAATCTTTCAAATTTGTAAAATTGGATCAAATTTTTAAAAAACATTAGTACAAATTTGGAATAATTTTTATAAAACAATTGGTGAATTTTGCCAAACTTTAAAAACACACATTTTTGCATTCATCATGTGTCCATGAATCTCAACTAAATTCACTTTTTCTTTAAATGTTGCCAAATTCTTGATTTCACAAAAATGTTGAAAAGGTCATGGTTCATCATTTTGAAATTGATTTTTTTTTTAAAGAAAAAATATCAACCCAAACATTTGAGCTTGGGGGGTCCCATGGGTTATTATAAAACAACCATCATTAGAAAAAAATTGTAGAAAATGTAACCATTACATTTGTAACTACATGCAAATAATTGTTATTTATTATTAACTCCAATCATATTACAATTATTTTGCACCTTTGATCATTCTTGCAACTATGCTATAACTACATTTGTAATTGATGACTTATTCATCTTTCAATTTGAAAATCTTTTTTATCTATGATCATGCGCATATGTCTCATTAGTTGCAAGTGGAACCACGTTTAATCATACCATTAGAATGTCAACTTAACCCTTAATGGTATACATAGGTGAATTAGGAAATTTTTGAAAGATATATGTATTTTTGCTAAGTTCTCTTATGGATATAATTGCGGGTATGTTTCCATTTATGTATTTTAAAAAATAATATTTAATTTTTATTTAGGTAAATTAACTACCTACCTACCTACATACATTTGTTTACCTAGGCTACCAACATAATTATTTTTTTTACCCACTTATGTAACATAGTTATCTACCTACCTAATGTAAATCTATTAATTGATTGATAATTAGTAGTTAATACTTAGTATTTATTAATAATTATTAAAATGTCAATATATTAATGTTTTTTACCTTATATGAACTATTAATCAATCATTTATAATTACTTACTTAGTTAATTGTTATTTAGTTCCTTATTATTAATGAGTTAATCTTATAGTAATGTTTTTATTAATGACCCCTTCATCAATAATTTATAACTAATTAATTAGCAAGTGATTAATTATTATTTATATAATACAATTAATAATTTGGTTAATTAGTTATAAAATTAATTAACATTTGAACTATTCATTTGTTTATTTGTGAACTATTTAATTTATAACTAATATGTTAGTTAATTATTTCTTAGATCTTAATTATTTAATGTTTTAGTCATTTTTATTTATGATTTTAAAAAATTAAATGGTTGATTATTATATAGGTAATGATTCATGATTAGTTGGTTAACTAAGTAGTTAGTTATTTATATACGTAATTATATGATTTACAAAATTAAAAATGAAAAAAAAAATGAGAGAAGCTTTTTAATTGCAACTTAATTTGCAATTAAATTACAACTTCAAATTTTATTCTTATGTTTTGTTTCCCATTTTCAATTTGGAATTCATATAATGAAAAGGTTTTATTACACATTTTCACATAAAAAACACATGTCATTTGGGTTCAGTCAATCAAAAAAGTTTAACCCTAAAAATTAAACCTAAAAAAAAATTAAAATATTCACCTACCATCCTCATAACTTACGTATTTCCCTAATCTACTTACCTATTTAATTTGACCCACCTAATTATCTAAATATTGATTTTAATTTATTTTGTTCAAAAGTTTAAAAAATAACACTTGGCTATTTGTATTATTTTATATGTCACAATATAAAACCATTTAAAATAAACAATGACAATGCACTATTCTTTTAAAAATGAAAATTCCCAAATGTTTTCATTTGTCACATGTCGTTACGTAAGTTATTGATTTTTATGGTAGCATATAGATGGCATACAATAATATATGTATGATGAAATATTAGTTGATTGTTGATTTCATTCACATTTGCAACTATCATCTTATGCAATTTGTCTAATAAAATTAGGTTTTTTTTATTGCAAATGTTTTATGCAAGTCAAATGTAATTGCAAATGATAGTTATTCTAATTTTCTTTTAATGCATGGAAGAAAACACCAATAAGAATAACAATTTTTCCTTTAGCTCTATTGTGTTTATTCTTCTATGTGCAAGTTCAAGTTTCAGCTTGACCTTCACCTCCATCCTACATTCATGTTCTAGATCACATTTGACATGTATTTACGAACACAACATCCAAAGTTCATTGGTTGTTTGTTTTTTCATACTGTAGCACCCACAAGAGTGCCCATCAAGGAAAAGACAAATGGGAGCATCAGCATCAATGAAAGCTTATCATTGTTCACTTTCTTATTGAAAATCAACACCCATTGAAGAAGTGTTGAAACCCTAAAAGCATAAACCCTAAACCTTGATAATCACAGCTAGCCCAAGGTGAAATCCAAGCCCGTTTTTTCATTTGGTTTTGTCAGAGGGATCCTAACTGTGGTTATACCATCGCAGGCTCTAATATGTAGTTATGTGATGCAAATGTAATTGTCACTCATGAGAGATTCCAACCGTGACATCAGGGCGGTCGTTGGCTTCCTCCCCAGGCCTCAGCTCATGCAGAATCATTGGCCAATTTGGGTTGCATGTCATGGTTATGAATAGGTCAAGTTTCCCAAACTTTCTGACCAAGGCCATGGAATCCTGGTACAGCTGGTTCATGTGGTGGGGCTACCAGCAAAAGTGGCTGGAAGGACCACCATGCGCCCAAAGTTGGTGTTGTTAGCCCCGTCTTGCTGCATGGCATCTACCATTCTTTTATATTGGTCAGCACGCAGGGTGGTCTAGTTGAGGCGCACCCACCGCAGTCGTTGCCCCTCAACCTTGGAGTATTGGTCAACCACCCACTCTTGATATAGCCTCTTGCCATAAGTGAACGTGTTGTTGGTGGGAGGGTTACGGTCATACATGAAGTAAGCCGCGTATTCCTGGCAATAACTTTGCGAGCGATGCGCCCTGCGACAGCTCCTCTGCCTCGGCCCCTGCCCCTACCTCCCCCACGTTCGGGGTCCATTGCCAAGTCTGCATCATGCTGCTGCTCATCTTCAGATGGCTGTTGTTGCTCGTCCTCAGAGCTTAGCCCATCCACAACCGCAGGGGTAGCGCCAATAATATTTGGGTGCCAGCCGGGCTCTCCGTGTGGGTGGAGCACGACAAAATGCAGAGGGTCATAAGCACAGTGGGCATCACTAATCCTCCATAACCCCCCGCCCCTAGCCCGCACCCGGATGTCTCGTGGATTGCTACCTTCAGGGTCACCATCGCCTGTGAGCAAGCACAAAAGAGAAGACAAATCAGGCATAGTCGGAATAGATGCTTGGATGATGGAAGGAACGTGTTGTCGAGGAACACAAAACAACACAAAATGACGCACCAAAAAACACCCATGCAGCCACCCCATTCACTCACCAGGCATCAGGCCGGCCACCTCGCTAGATGTGGGGGCGTTGTAGCAACGACGGTCAACGCTGCCATCAACACAGATGACAATTTCATAGTTAGCTAGGTCTTGAGGGGGCAAATCCATGGCCTGCAGAAAGCGCTGAACATAGACATTGCTCCCCAAAAGCATCTGCTGCAGCTCCTATAAAGTGCGATGGTCCAAGTCTACGTTGCCCTAACCGAGAGCAACAAAACGGGCAGCAGCCTGAGCATCCGCATTGTCTATGATATACAATTGTGCAAACTGATGAGGGCTCCCTTAAGGAGGTGCCAACGGCCCCAACAAATGATGCACAGCGCCCCTTATGGCAATCATACTGACCCCATCTACGGGTGATTGAATGTTAATGCCAGAGGAGGTCATCTGCAAGGAGGAATTGTATTTCCGGATGTGCTTGCGAAAAGATATAGTGGCAGGGGGGAGGCGTGCACCATGGGCAGGCTCAGAAGTGAGCAGGTCCTGCAATGGTTGAGGAGGAGGAATGGGGAAGAAGGCCTCACAGCTACAAGATCTGCCTTAAGCACAGCAAAGGTCTGCGTGTTCCCGGGAAGCCTCATTAGGCCAAATCATAGCTCGGCACTGTTGGCACTCAGCTGTCCTACCCCCTATGTCAAGCACCAGAACACTAGCCTCATCAAATTCTGAAAGGGGGACGTAGGCTGCTATGTGCAAATCTTGTTAACCCCGTGCCTGTCGGTGCCGCTCGCGGTCGCGGTCTCGCTGCCGCTGGCGCTGCTGGTCTGTGAGCCGGGCACGGGCCTCTACGTGCTGCTCGCGGTCGTAGTTCCGCTGCTGCTGCTGGGCTGCGGTGGACATGTGGTCCAAATAGTTCCGCTGGCGGTCAGCGGCAGGAACAAGCTGTGAAAAGCAGATTAGGGTGATTGATTCTTATTGCTGCTCTTCACAGTTTTCTTGTTGTCCGTTCATCATACAACATCCTTGGAAAAATCTACTGAATGTCCTCCTCTCTTTAAGAAAAAAAATGTGGTGCGAAGTGTATGAGGACTTATGAGGACATATTCTTCTTTTGTTTAGAGGACAGGGCTCTACTATGCCAGAACTACGATCTGTCAATCCATACAACAAATGCCCTTTCTTCCAAACACAGGCGGTTTTTGGTCCCAGGCACTTGCATGTCACTTGATGCTATTCCGGTGGTGGAATCCATAGAGCCTTTGACCCTGGTAGCTTCTACTTGTTCAGCAGAAGTGAGTCCCTCTTTCCATGACCCCTGCATCCCCAAAGCAGTTACTCAAAGCCTAAAAATTGAAAGATTGAAACCCTCTTCGTGTGCAGCCAATATGGCAACAGATCTGAATCCCAGTGCCACTTGGAGTCCCTTATTCAGCATCACATCACAGCAACAATGTGATTTTGCCTAGCAGGCTTCAGGGAGCAAACCTCTTGTCAATGCCATCTCTGAGCACAGCACACGAAAGCTCTGGTTTGTTGTTGCAGAAGAACAGCATTGCAAAGTTTTTGACTGATCCTATACCTGGCTGGCAAGTGGATGAGCTTCTCAAGTTGCCAGACCTTGATGAAGGTTACAACATCAGTGACAGTGCTAAGGTATGAGATGCTCTTTGTATCCTCCTCAATTTCTTCACTATATTGGTTTATACACCTGTGAAGTGACCGTGAAACCTATATGTCAATTGTATGGTTCTATTCAGCATTTCTATGTGACTTGCTAGCTTTGGTCCAGACTTATTCAATTGCTGGTCAGGTTCTGGATGGAGGATTGGTGACAGGAGAACGGATGGGCTTTCTGAGTTCGCATCAGCTTGCTTGAGATATAAAGCCAGGTTTGTGTTGATAGTCTATTTTGCTTGCAGGGAGAGGCAATGACTCTTGGAGAGGCTGACTGGATGCCAGGTTTCAGTCTACATCAGAAGCAATTGATTGCAGATGTGTTGTGTGAAGTCCCACAGCTGCCATATCCACAAACACCAGCACTACCTGAGGTCATGCCCCACCCCAGCAGGGCCAATAGTTGGACTTTGAAAGGAAAACAGAACCAAGAACCAATACTACCTGCAGGGTTTTGTGATGCATTTGTTGTCCCTGACCTTGATATCCATACGATCACAAGAAGCTGCACACAGCAATTTCTGCAAGCCCGAATCAAGCAGCAGCCAATTTTGGTTCGACGTGAATCTGGCAGTCTCTGCCATGCACAGCCTACAGGCCCATCAGGCCCATCTCCATCCTTGAAGCCTCCTCCCACCAAGCTTCATACAAAGTAAGGAAACAACATATTTTCTATAGTGATGATTCGACGGAAAAATAGCAATGAGGAGATTCCAAAGCGTGATATTACAATTGCTGATGAAAGGTTTTTGAGCCTCTGTGCTAGCCCTGGTCTTGTTAGGTATTGGATTTGGAGCAAATAGTATGATGGAGATGTTGTGGGATTTGCAGTCAGAAGACAGTGGTGGTGAGCCTGTGGAACAACATGGCAATGAATGAAGGGGCTACCCTATCTAATACTGTGAATGATTCTCCAGTGCTCATGGTCAAATCTCTGCGAGCCAGTGACTTCCAAGGTATTTGCATCTGCTTGTTTCTTGCCTCTGCTATCAGAGCAAAATCATTGGTTGGACAGTCTTTTGTTTAAGCTTGTACATTGATATTTCGTTGGAGCTAACACAGTGGTTACCTCCAACATGTTCTTCTCCAAATTCTTACAGTTCTCGGTGTGTACCAGGGGTCTCTTTGTCGACCACCTCAAACAGCATGGTTGCCATCAACCCGGATATTCCTGAAGCTATCGCCCTTCGCAACTGGTCAGTGCTGTGTTAGATGTTCTTGTGCCTGTGTTATTGCACATTGCGGTCAGCTTCTGCTCAAGGTGTGGATTGTTATGTTGTAGGATCAATTGAACATGTCCTGTGGAGGATATTGGAAGATGTTGAAGTGAGTAAGATTGTGGGTTGCGTTGTCTGTCTGTGACGTGACAGTTATGCTGCTGGTTCTGAATTTTCTGTGGCAGAACCGGCCTCTGTATATTACGGGTGCCGGAGAGTGCAGTTCAGAAAGCATGAATGGACGGAATTCTCAAGGACGGAATTCTCGAGGCAAAATGTACGCAGCAGTAAAAACCGCATGGGGGTTTCTCCCTCTGTGTTTGTCTCCCGGCTCTGTTTGCCGTCTGCATTGACACGAGAGAGAATTCATTGATGAGAGGGCGGACGGACGGATGTCGAGAGATCCTGCAAACGAGAGGGCGCACGACGGACGGCGTTCAGGGACTGATCGACCGTCCTCGGTCCACAGCCCAGGTGGGGCCGCGGCCTGAAAGTAAGTAGGGCAACAGGGCGGCCACCATTTCCGAGGCGGTAACCACTTAGGACGTAGACTTAAGGCTCGGGCTTTTTGGGCTGGCTGTGACTTTTCTTTCACTTTTATTTAATTCACGCCACGTATTTTGGTCACTTGGTGCGTATTCTAAGTAAATTATTAAATAATAACTAAATACCTTGGGTAATGGCCCATGGGTTTGTCTTTGTTTATTTATAATTCCGCTCATGGTCCTCCAAAATGGTACACGACAGTTCTGCGTTTTAATCCGCCAGCAGAACCGGCCCGGACAGTTAGACGGACGGACAGTCTGATCACTTTGTGTAACACGCCCAAAAACCTACCTACTTTGGTTTTGGCTCCCTCCCTCTTTCCCCATTCGCTCAATTACCCTCCCTTTCTCTCTTCCGTTCCTTTCAGCCACACTCTCACTCTTCTCCGTCTGTCCGGATGTCTTTGCTTTTTCTTTTTTTTGGACTTCACAGTGGCCTTCGGCCACGGGCACCCACTATATTACAAAGACCTGGTAAGTTAAGCCTGATGCCATAGGCTTTCCAGGAATAAGGGCTCAGAATAAAGTCCTGCATGAGGTGCAGCTATTGGGGTAAAACTCGCAGCAAAGAAAACAAAAACACACACATTTTTGCCCAAAAGCCTGGAAATGAGGCTGGCGAAGACAAGGGGGGAAATTTTTGCCCACAGTCCCAAAAGTCTACAACTGGGGGACAGCCCCATGAGCCCAAGGTAGATGTGAGGGTGAGAATCCAAAAGCCTGGAAATAAGGCCGGCGAAGACAAGGGGGGAAATTGTTGCCCACAAGTCCCAAAAGTCTACAACTGGGGGATAGCCCCATGGGCCCAAGGTAGATGTGAGGGTGAGGGTGAGAATCCAAATGCCTGGAAATAAGGCAGGCGAAGACAAGGGGGGAAATTTTTGCCCACAAGTCCCAAAAGTCTACATCTGGGGGATAGCCCCATGAGCCCAATTGTCCTCTGCGAAGAAAACAAAATAGCAGACACAATTTATTCCAACGAGTCCCAAAAGTCCACAACTGGGGGATAAGCCCAGCCCAAGCTAGACGAGGGTGAGAATCCAAAAGCCTTGCTCGCAAGGCATGCCAAGACACTGGGGAAAATCGTGCCAGTATTAGAAAGACCTGTCAGTAAAGCCCCTGAGGTTACAGGGTTTACCAAAACAAGAACCCAACGGAGGCTTTGGGTAAGCCCACAACGTTGTGTTTTAATTTTTAACTCAATAGTTAATGTGTTCTTATACAGGGCTACTAGTCAAGGCCAAAAATAGTGGCAGCCAATTTTAAGAATAGAATTTCATGCAACCAATGAGAAGTTGCATCATGGAGTATAGGAGCCTCCTTTTCTTCTTTTGGGGGTTGGGGCCTTTTCAAGTTGTGTTTGGTGTGGAGAATGGACGTTCACTTTTCTCAAGTTTCTATCAAGTATAATTAGCAGAATCAAATATGGGTATTGAAGAACATACTTCCTTACACAGCAAACCTGCCGGAAAAAAGGTAAAAAAAACAAAAAAAAACCCCTGCTATTAACCCTGGGCAGCCCATTGGAAAAGAGCAGGAAAAAAAAAAAACCTTGGTATTAACCTGGGCAGCGCCATTTACAGAGGCCGGTTCTGCCATAGAATGCAAAGCCAGAATTGTCACGTCACAGACAGACAACGCAATTAATATATAAGATTGTCACTCATGAGAGATTCCAACCGGAATAGAATCTCAAAGATCATCCTAGGATACAAAGTTCCTAATGATGTTGCAGAATCTCTGCCAATTACCGAATGGAGGGCACTAGTCAAACCCAACTTGCAGCCACTCAACAATCAGCCAAGTCCTCCCGATGCTCATTACGTGGTACAGATAGTATACAACAATCCACCCAAGATTTTGGCCAAAGAATTATACAAAAATCTGCATCCTGAGTTTCTGTCATGTTTCCAGAGGCAACAGGCACCATGTGTCATGATTTTGGCTTGCAACTAAGAGATAGCAAGTCAATAGTAACACTCATTAAAAGCCACAAATCATCAAAGGCAAATACACTTTGTGAACGGTCCAGCTCTTCTTTACACCTATTTTTCCACAGATAATTTCACCACGTGAAAAAACCAGAGAACACTAAACGCTAAGAAAATCTGCCTTGGGTATCTTTGGAGTTATGCTGTAGTTGCTATTGCATTGTCTTGTGTCTTCCCTGTCCAGATACTTTGACTAGAGTGAAAGAAATCCTCACATATTTCCCTGTGGCAAGGCAGGAATTGCACATTAGTATATCCAGACCATGATCAGGACTCAGAGGTCTATCACTCACTCATTACGGACCTATTCATACTAATGCTACTAAATACGCAAATAGAGGAAGTTGAGGATTTGAAAATTTCTAATAAATAAGGTTGATTCTCATACAAGAAAGAGTAGCTTGAGGACACCCAAACCATATCCTCATACTTGAAGAGCTGAGAATCTGAACAGCAACAATGCTCTCAGACCAGGCACCAATAATTCATATAGCTCAAACAATTCCATGTCTGACAACAGATCCAAATCAATAATTCAATTAAATGTGCAACTGCTACACACTACAGCAACTCCTCCCTAATCATCATGGAAGACTTCATAGGGTGTTCATGATGCTTCTAGCATAGGTCAAGTGAAAACAATCTCACTTACCTCAAATTGCTTTTGAAAGAGCATTACCACAAGTGATGATCACCTCACTCATTGCTCATCTCATCACCAATCCATCTCTCATACACAAGATGCTCAGCATGGATTTCCACCAGTTCCAGCTTTTGGTCTTCTGGGTGCTTCTGTCCACTGCAGGCATAACATCATCTCTCATGAGGATCAAGAAATCTCCATCCTCACAATGAAGAAAGCCAGAACAAGATAAAAATCTTTCTTTAAAGCAAGACTTTGAGAAAAGAAAGACGACACAGATCACTGTAATATGAAGCTTGTACATGCTGGAATGAAAGACCTCATTCCATCCTGATTGTTTGATTTCTGAAAAGTGGATCTGAACGAGCCACCGCAGCAATAGCTCCTTAATGAAAGCAATTAGTTTACAACAATATGTAAAACATGTGCAGGACAATAACACAGCTTTGTGCCATTTCACCATGTGGAGTTCAGGGACAATTACCAGCAAACTTCCCTTGCTGCAATTACAAGAATGTCATGAACTGGGGAACTGTTTCAATCCTTCAATGAGGTGTGTATCCTTCTCACTCCTACAAACAAAAGCACCAGAGATCCCAGTAAGCACCTGCAGCACACTAAGCAACCAGCTGACATTGTGCCAGACTCCAATAGGAGAAGTCAAGCTCTAAATTTCGCTTAAAAGAAAGACCAGAGAGATTGGTCCCATCTGAATACAGTCTGGTCAGACAAAGACAGGTTTGTGCAGAGCTGTAGACAACCTATTCACATGTGTACAATTAAAACAACACATTATGCACAAAATAAAGACGATAAAAAAGGGGACAGGGACAGAGACTGCACTGCAGGTACAAAGCACACAGTACCTGGCAGAAAATGGCAACATCCGAACGGCCACCACACACGAGTCTCCTCAACAGAGGGACAAAACGGAACGATACGTGACATCATCATTACAGCTGACAAACCCCTGTCACACTTGTGCTGGTATAGCAACAAACACACATCACAAGGCCTCTGCTACAACAGCACAGTGTACACACCTCCCACATGACATTGGGACCAGATCACCTCTACTGAAGCAAAGCCCATCAGACGGTTGGTAGCGCCACTGTGAAAAAAGAAGATTCACTAGAACTTGAAAGGGTTACCAGAGTGAATGCTGACAGGAACACCATACCACCTAACCCAACATTCATGCAAACAACACTACACAAAACCTCCATGCACAATCTCAGTGGCACAGAACAAGGGCACCAAAACTATTCCATTTTTCAAGCAATGCACAATCCCTATACCTTGTTCCTCAAGGAAATGTTCCCACAGGGGGAAAAAAACACTGTTATTCCAACAACTGAACAATGAGACTCTTCAAGCAGGCATCAAACCTACAGGAAGCAACAACTGCAAACTACTATGTGACATTCTGCTACACAGGGCTCAGACAAGTCCAGTGGCAAAATCGACTCTTTAGCTTCTAAGGATACATGATTGCAACTTTCACTATTATGAAGAGCCATAATGCTTGTACCACCAAACACTCTTAGTGGAAGCTGAAGAAGAGGATGATAGACAGTCAAAAGAGCAAAGTGAAATTCAAACAGGTGCCACAAAAGCACCATGCAAGCAAACAAGCTTGCTGGGAAGCAAGAGCAGCTACCTTCCCACCTGCATACATGTCTGGTGCTGGTGACGAACTCAGCAGTTTGATTAGGAATGCCAGCCCATCTACCATCTAACTGTGTGGCCTTCTTAGAATACAGCAGCCAACCACTGACAGCTTTAATAGGGCTTGCTTTGCTTCGTGTCACGCTTCAGCTGCACCTTCAACCTTTTCCCACTCAGTTGAAACCCGTTCATAACATTGATGGCAGCTTGTGCTGCTTCTGGAGAATCATAACTTACAAACCCTGCACCATTGAGACACTTGTTGATCAGCATTGCACAAAGACACCAAACAATCACATGAATGGATGGGAGAAGAAAGAGCTTTAGGGTTTGAGGTGGGATGAATACCAAAGCACTTGCTGGCACCTGTAGTCTTGTCCACAAACACCTTGGCACTGATGACATTACCAAATGGTGAAAATGCCGAAGACAGCTCCTGATCACCGAACTCAGGTGGTATATGGTAAATGAAGAGGTTAGCTCCTGCTGGCCCTGTAAATTCAACAAAGATAGAGCCCACACTTAATACCATTAAGCAGGCCTCCATTACCAGAACTAATTGGAAAACATCCAGGCCTACGAGCACCGATAAGCACAGAGACAGAAGGGTTGTGTACCTTCTGTCTGGGGACCTACACTGGTCCTGACAGCTGCTGCCACTGCTGCACCTGGATTCATGGCCACTGGTGAGACAGGTGCAGGATAGGGTGTGGGATGTGGGCCCATCATTGGGCCTGGATAAGCCATTCCACCATACTGCCCTCCCCCAAATGCATATGCGGTGGTTTGCATAGGTGCATAGGTCATTAGATCTGGCCCTGCCGCAGGGAGAGTTGCAGGTAAACCAACCATCCCTGGTTGTGCTGAATATGCCATGACTCCTCCATAGTTGCTCATTGGCTGTTACAATCACACAGATTGCCATGTCCAAGTTTAACATCTGAGCAACAGGGACAGCTCTATTCTAAACAATCAGCTTTTGAATTGTGGATCTTGGATTACTCTATCAATGCTTGTTGGATTTAGCATCCATGCCATCAGACTGGGGTAGAGTCATAAAGCATGCTAAGCACACTATTCAATTGCAGGAGATCAACAACCCCTGACTACAACAAGAAACAGAAACCAAGAGATATGCCTCAAAACAAGTGATCCTAGTGGATTTGTGATAATACAAAGGTGCAACAAACTCGGGCCAACAAAGCACCAACAGGTTAAAATACTCGAAAGTTCCAGCAATACCTTTGTGATGCAGACTGCTAGCATGACTTTGCAAATGAAGCAGAAGATCAATGGTGGTGAATGACCTGGTAGGTATAACCATTGTAGGGAGGGGCTGATGCATAGCCCATTGGTACTGCACCAAACAATGAAGGCTGCTGCTGTCCAGGAACAGGAACTGCTGAGACACCCTGGTCTTTCTGTACTTTACGAGCTTGTCTTTCTTTTTCAGTATCCGCCCATTTTACCACCAGAGCTGATGGTGAACCCTGCCAAGAGCCAATAAATTCATGAATATCTTCAGAATAGCACGCTTCATAACATGCCACTGTGAACCCTAACAAATATTTGGGTGATTGAAACACTCTGCTCCAGGACTCCCACATTTGAGAGTGCTGAAATTTCTCTACCCTCAACTTCCAGACCACTTCAAACACTGCTTTCTGGTCATTATGCATACTCCTACCAATTTGCACAGTTCAAGAGTGCACATACAGCTTGAGCACTTCTGCATCACAAACATCAACCTAACCCTCACAAGTGGGAATACCCAAGTTCCATGCTCAAACACATTACTACATTCCCATTGACCAAACACCCATGTGTAAGTGGATGTAGCCAACAAACCTCCATCCTATACACTCCATTGAGGGCCTCAATGGCACACATTGCCTGTTCTTTGGTATCATACTTGAGAAAGGCGCAACCTATTAGAACATGTTCCAAAGTTAGCATCATTCCTTGGCTGCACAATTCAATGCCAACACTAACAAGGCATCTCTTCTCATCAGATACTAGACTAAAAGGTCAAAGATTCTGTGTTCTGAGACTTCACAAATTGTTCATGTGTTTCTTAGAAAGAAATGTCAGCACATACTGGGGCTGTGATACTGCAGTGATCCTGCAATATAGTACAAACCCTGACATGGACAATTCGGAGCTCAAAAACCTCAACCACTAGTTATCAATACTAAAAAGATGAAACAAAAAGAACAGACATTGAAGCTACCTTTACTAGTTGGCTGGGAGCCTTTGATCACAGATAGCTCCTTGATGTTTCCATAGGGTGCAAACACATACATGACATCTGTTTTTGTTGCTCCCCTTGGTAGCATGCCAATAAAAAGTTTGTGCTCTGCCACCACCCACCATTCACAGCTCAGTAACAAAAAAAATTTGCACAGGACCTAATGTACCAACCCTGAATGGTGGCACAAATTGAACCCTGAAAGCTCTCAATAGCTACTAGGCAAGTTGGCAAACCAGCCAACTTGCTACAAATGTGTGTTGCAGATGGCTCACCCAATCGCTCCATCTCCCCATCAGCATATTTCACTTGCAAAGGACTTGCCACCTAAGATGCAAATGGGAAGTGCAAAACAAATAAGAAGACTGTGCGGTACACAAATATAAAACAAGAATGTAGAAACCCACCTTCATATATCCACAAGTCTAAAACTAAAATGATTGACATAGGACCAGATTGAAACACCAAGCCTCATCCACCATTATACCAGATCAATCAATTGGAGGCTGAAGCATGTTCTGACAAATCTGGGACTTGTAGTCAGTTCCTCTGATACTATACTCTTAACAATTTATGAGAATGTAGAAATTGGTGGGTTAAACTGACAAATTTTAAGTGGCTTTCCAAACCTAGCCTGATTTTATGAACTCTGAGGAATCTGCTTGCAGAATGAGCAGCACATGGTTATCCTACAACAACTGGCATTAGAGCTGATGTCTTATTTTGACAGCTTGTTGAAGATACAAAGTACTCCACTACAGACCCCCCCAAAACAAAACAAAACAGGAAAACTAAAGAAAAGAAAAATAGAATTGAAATCTTTCTTTAGAGAGCTACAGTACCAGAGGAAGAGAACAGTACCGGGGGAAGAGTTCGCTTGTTGTGAAAAATTTCAATGGCATTGTCAGCTTCCTGCCTTGTGGTGTATGTTAAGAAACAGCAACCTGCAAGGAAAGAAGAAGTTGAAATCAGGAACTGGTTGACATCAATCTACACAGGGGAGAGCGAGAGAGAGAGAGAGAGAGAACATCCACCTCCACAGCACCCAACAGATTTTCTGCAACACTCTTATATAGTGAGCAAGTAGGACCACAATACTTCTAAAAGCATTCGCATATGAAACCTTCATGTCAACTCCATGCAAAGCCCTTGAGGTGTGCTTTGTTCCTAACCCTAGAAAATAGAACTGGAACACAGAATACCATTGTTCTGGCATTAAGGTTCCACCTCCATTTCTAACACCCCCAAAACAACAAAAAAAACAAAGAAAAAGCAAAAGCAAAAAAACTGCTTGAGTGCTTCTCTACGCAACAGTTCATTCAGCTTGAAGAAGAAGAGGAAGAAACAAAAACAAAGAGAGCAAGTGAACTTCATCCTCTTACCTCGAGACTGCTTGGTGACCTTGTCCTTGATAATATTGATTTCATAAACGGTCCCGGCTTCAGAGAACACGGCGGCCAGCTGCTGTTCCGTAAGCTGCCTCGGCAACTGACCTACAAACAGCTTGACGGCATCTAAACCCCTACTCACGGGCTGCACATCATGCGCATACTGTCCTACTCCTCCTCCTGCTCCCTCCTCCTCCATCTCCACCCCCGTCAGCTCAGCTCAACGAACTGTGAAGGAAAGAAAAAACACAGCCACGAAGAAACAAAACGAAAGCTAAATGCAGAAAGTGGAAAAAAAACCGAGAAGAGATCTGGAGAGAAGAGAGAGCGAGACAAAGAGACAGAGAGAGACAGAGAGGCACAGCAGCAGGAGCGATGGCTCTGCTAAAACCCTAAAACCGTTGCCCTAAAACAGAGAGAGAGAGAGAGAGAGAGAGAGAGAAGAGAGACCAGAGTTTTACCCTAAAAATTTCAACTACTTGAAGGATTTCGGTTTCTTTTAGAGAATTTTTTGAAGATTATAATTTTTGTATGGTGAAATATTTCAGTTTCCATAACTCTTCTTTTGCCTTCAGACACTTTTTTCATGTACATAAATGGGGAGGCCACAGTGTGACATGGTTTAAATTTGAGGATTACAGTATGGGCATTTTGTACATGAGCACAAATATGCAATTTTCAGACGAATGGAGGAGCAAAAGTTATATTGTATTTTCAAAACACTATTGTTTTTCCAAAACTAAATTAGAGTGAATTCAACCAAGGTTGTGTAAGAACTCTGTAGTTAAGCACACTTCCAATTGGAATACTGTTGTGATGGGTGGGTGGGTCAGGGGTAGTGATGATGACCTTAATAGATACATTTACTTGAAAGTGTTTGGTTGGGTCCATGTGTTGTTTGCATTGTCCAAACATTTGAGGCCATGTGCATTTCCAGGCTGACCCAATGTTGTCAGACATTCAGCCACCAAAGTGGTGCTCTAACTTATCCATCTCAGCCTGTTCTCACTCACTTTCCCAGAGATGCCAGTTTTGTTGGGGGGCTTGTCAGAGAGATGCAAGAACAGGCTATCTACAATTATTTATTTATTTCTTGATTTATTTATTTATTTTTGGGTCCTTTCAGAAATTCTTTACCCAGGGTAAGGGACCCAATGCACCATGGGGCTCAAACATGTGAAGTCCCCAACATGGATCCCTTACCTTATCGGGAACCCATTGTGGTTTCCTAGGGTAGAATGGCTAGTAAGTGAACGTTTAAGAACTCAAAGCTCATAGGCTTCATATCCATGCATTCTTCTTTTATCAAGGTCCTTGAAGAGCTTAAGTGAACCTTCAACCACAGCACTAGTAAGCGTTTACGACAAATGGGTGCAGGTTCACCCAAGGCCAAGTCCCACCCAATCTCTTGTGGGACTGGCTCGTGACCCTACCAATCTAGGGCCAGAGGGAACTAGAGGGAACCATAGGGAACCAGAACCCACTAGGCCACCATGTATAGAATGGATGGTGGGTGGACAACAAAATACTTTGTTTTGTTTTGGCCGTATTGCTGTCCCTTGTGTTGGGATTACTCATTTGGAATCTGCACAACAAACTATAACAAGCATATAAATAATGAGCATTGTTTATTGCATTTCAATAACAGCTCCAAAAGATGTTGGTGTGTACACTACAACACGCTAGCTAGCTAGCTAGCTAGATGCAACAACAACAACAACTCCAACCTCCAAACAACGAACTATGCACAAACTTCAAACACATATTAGAATGCAACAACATCCTCAACCTCCCAACGACTAAAAAGCATGAACTCCATCCAATATTGTAATGCAACAATAATGCAAAAACAAAATAAAATAACATTGAAAATAAATAACAAGAGAGGTTAAACCATTAAGTGAAAAAAGTGGAATCAAACTTCAAACTCTGGGGAAAATATATGCTGAGTTGACATAAGAAAGCTAGTGATCCTTTTATATATGACTCAATGATAAAGTCCAACACTTAGTGGTTTTTACAATGTATTTTTCTCCGAGCCAACTTATAGATTTGTAAAAATATTAATCTTCTTCAAATAAACATTGAATGATAACCTTATAGTATAATTTAGGTTGCAACTTTTTGTGAATAAACTTTTCTTAATTTCATAGAATTGTGAAATGAAGGACTTTTTGGTATTTGTTTCATGAAAAGGTCATAAAATTTTCACATGATATTGAAATGGTTTACAAGATTTCATTTTGAATCATGAATCACATTTATGATTTTTAGAGAAAATTTGATGTAACTTCATTACAAACCATAATTATAGTGAATCCATTCCCTATTGTTCTAAGAACTATGACACTACAACTTGTCTATATTTTAAAGTCTCTCATTTGATGTATATTTTTTTAATTTCTAATAATTCCATTGTTGTATCACACTAAATTATATAGAAATTGTATGAATGAGTCACTTTTCATTTATTTTTAAATAATTAATTACATAAGACACATTTCATCACAATGATGCAAAAATTATGACATTATGGCATTTGCAAATTTCCCTAATTCAATTAGTTAAAAAATAATGATTATTTAACGCCAAGTGACCAATGTGTGAATTGAAGGTATCTCCTATGAACATTGGGCATCGATAAGAACATGTAACATTGAATGAAAGTGTTGGAATTTCTCAAGCTTGTGAAGGTTGGCATATATGTGACCAATCTAGCCATGCATTGTTTGAAACATATTCAACGAAGATTTTGTAATTTTGTTGAAACTCCCAAAGCTCGTGAAACTAAGTTCATCAATGTGTTTTGATTGCTTATGGAATTGTGAATTAATGACCAACCAAATGGTTGTCATGTACAAAAAAAGGTGAAAGGGTATTAAGAAAATCCAATGTCACATAGAAGGTGACATAGCCATATGACTTGGACTTAGTAGTAATGTGATTAACAACATATTCATATTTAATGGTGCTACCAACTATGAACACTTGTTTATAGTTTTTTAATGTAATTGGACCATTGTTGATCAAAACAATTATTCAACTTTCATAATGAGACTTGTGCTCTTGGGTATTAACAATGTAATTAACATTAGCATAAGCTAAATGACTTATTTAAGGGGAACAAGTAAGCCAATAATGAAGAACTACCTTAAGGTAAAGAATAGTTCATTCGATTGCATTGAAATGAATGTAATTAGGATTTTTTAGAGAATTTTTAAATTATATTAATTCAACATACAATATTTCAAGCATGGTTCCAATGATTGCGAACATGATTCTTTGAACAATGTCTTGGTAAAAAAAAATGAAAGATCATGTAATCAACATTTTTAACAAAAGAAATTTGATTTCAAGAAGTGATAGGCCATATTGACATAAGAATAACCATATTTATTTAAGAACAAAGAATGTACAATGAGTTATATCCAATAAAATAGTTCAAAGAAAATGATTTTGAATAATGTCTTAGCCAATGCAACAATGAACATTTCAAAAAACAACATCAAAGATATGTTTAAGGTATGAAAACATGGACAAAAGTTTGTTAATATCTTGCCAACAACCCAAGCCATCATCAACACAACAAACAATTTTGCATTCCCTTTATGAAAATACAAAACAAAACCATACATTTTTATCAAAGCCCCCACTTTCAAGGATCCCCTATGAAGTTTTGAATTCAATATTTATTTATTTTCCATGATGTAATTTTTAAAAAATTCCTATAAGTTTCACCATGAACTAATTGTCATATTTTTTTACGAAGTAACATTTTTTAAAGAATTTCCCTTGTGAAGAAAAAATTCATGTATTTTTCCTTGTGAAACTAAAGTTCACAAAAATGAAATTGCTTTCCATTAAGTTAATAAAATTTGTGTAAAAAATATAAATACATTATTGTATTTAGGGCCTTTTTATTGGACTGAACATTTCATTTGTTAAAAAAAAAAATCACAACTTGTGCACCAACCTTTTGAATGTTTGAAATTGCAAACAAAGTTATATATATATATACCAAACAATGATTGGCTACCATGGTTTTTTTTTCAAATTCCTCAAGTAGGTGCACTAGCTAGGATCCTCAACATTAATTAGTAGTAAATGGCAACTATCATGGTGGACAAGTAAATCTTTTTTGGAATCATGCTTAATTCTAGCAACCTACTAGAACACACTCTTTAAATATGGTGACTTCTAGCTTCTTTCCTCAAAATATGGTGAATTATTCTTTTAATTCCCAATATTTCCTTTGTTCAATTCTCTAGCCCTTTTCTTTTGTCGCCAAATGCAGAAAATTTGCCACAAAAAAACATTGTTGGTTACTATTTCATAAATGCAACTATAATCTTGAAATTATACATATCTAAATGTCACTATTATTCCCAATTTTTTTTTAAATGCCCAAAAATATCAAAAACTTGAAATAATAACCCTAAATTTGTGGTCCTTTGGAATAAACTTCTCTTTAATCTCTTTGACTTTACCATAGTTCTAAATTGATGCACTTTTAACATCCTCCTCAACTCTTTGATGTTTATCACCACATGTGAGTTTGCAAATGCACAAATTTAACAACTTTGTAAACAACTTTTTAAAAAATGAAAGTGTACACCTAATGATTCCAAAACATTAAATCATTTACTTCTAAAAGTGGTGGATTATTCCTTGGTGCCTTGAAAAATAACAAATGGTTTCTTTGTACAAAGTCTACTTGAATTCAAAGGCTACAATCACATCACTACTTTGTTCACCATACAAGGATGGGATTGATTGTGCATTATTTCGACACGTTGATAAATATGAATGAAATAATTGATGTCAAGATTCATACCTTTGAAAATGAAAATGTGAATTGGTTGTTTCAATATGGGTTTGACAATGCTAGGTTGGAAAGTGATTGCCAAAAGCATGTCAATATCATTTATGAAACAATCTTTGACATGTTAAAAAATAGTTCCATTTATCCTTCCTAGTCATATATAATTAGCATTTGGTGTTAACTTCTAGGGGACAAAGACCATAAGTGCCGTGCATTTGAGGCCATCATGTTGATAACACAAAAAACTTGTCGATAACATCCTTAAGGGAGGCTAACATGCACTAGAATATATCGCTAACAATAAATTTTCATCATTTAAAATGGTAAAACCAAATTCAAAAAAGTTGGCCCACAAGGTGTCATCACAAATGAAAAAGGACTTTGTTGTCATTGCTTATATTCTAAGTATGCATAAATGTGTTTATATCATTATAGTAGTTCAAGTTGAAGGTTGCAAAACCCATTTAGACCTTACCTACATTGTTTTCAATAAAAATAACCTTTTCTTTCTTTTTTTGGTATTAGTTTAAATATAGACATTCAAAGCTAACAATTCATGTTGCAAAGGGGTTGGTAGTCTACAAGGCACAAGGTTTGAATAACCAATCATGTAACTCATTCTAGTAAAACTTGGAAGCATTTTACACTCAACACAATTACATTATAGACCATATTTGGAGTTCAAGCAAGATAAGATCCAAGCAAGTAAAGAATTAAGTGTTCCTATTATAATTAAACAAAGTTCACACCATGTTTATTGCACCATAGAAATCCAAATAATGGTGAATTGTAAATTATGTTATAAATGCAAATAAGGGCGACTATGAGAATAACATGTCTATGAAGAACACACAAATATGCAACTATGTTCATATCAACTATATTACAACTATATTACAATTTTGTGTGACAAGTATGGCTATTTTTTAATATCAAATTTCATGTTGGAAAGAAAATGACCATTTGCACATGAGTTCTATAAAACTTATAATGGTATGGAATTTTTTAAAGTATATTTTTGTTAATTATACAATTTTGGTCAACATGCATTGACTTTAATTTTTATATAATTGTAGTATGCAACTCATGTATTTAAGTGCAATGATGTGGATTATTTTATTATTCTTCACATGGACATATCCAATGTGGAAATTTTCATCTTGGCATGGTTGTTGCAATCCCATATAAATGGTTTTTACAATGAAATCATGTGTAATTGTCTTATGATTTTAACAAGATTATGTTGCAATTAAAATTTAATTTTAATACTTGACTATGTTTTTTGGCCCATACCACCTTGATATGGGTACTTGATCCAATTACAACATGACTAGATGTTAATTATAATTTACATCAATGATTCGATTAGATCCCACCCTTAACCATTTACATAATATCTTGATGGTTCAATGGAATTTAAACACGTTAATATAAATTATTGAAATGTAATTTAAGTACATAGTTTAGGATGCACACCCCTATTCTACTTCAATATCTTCTACTCATTTTCAAATTATTTCATCCATAATATTTGATTTTCTAGCTCTTACAATGTTTAGGCCCCAGGGTGTGGGTGGTATTGTTAATAAGTTATTTAGGCATGGTTGTTCCATGACAATTATGTTGAAAATTCAAACTCAACTAATTAGGTTTCATTAAATATTGGAATAGGAAAGTAATTAGGTTACTTTCAAAAGATTGAATTACTTTATTTACTTATATTAGTTTAGTTATTTGTGGTTTGGTCTTACAATTAAATCCCTTGGTGTTGATGGTTTGTCTCTCTTTTTCTTTAGTACACAAGTTTGTGTATTTCATGTGACAAGAACCTTGAAAAGTTATTGATGTTATGTTTTGTGTTGTGAGCATTGTTATAGTTTCCTTTCAATAAAATTTTATGTTTGCACTTAAGTAGATCTCTTATTTGTTAATAGATTCCACATTTTAATACGTGTAAAATCATCACTATTAACTAACATGAACATTGAGTCACATCATTTGTGTGGCATTTACAATGACCCTTTGTGTAACTATCTTGTAACTATAATAAAAGTATGCTACAATTCAAAATCAACTAATTTATGACTAAGTTTTGACTTTTTGATTGAATTATCAAACAATTGTAGGTTAAACATCATTTTGAAAATTCATCCATTTACAATTACTTTGAAACCTTTCTTTATAACCTTGATAACATCCATCTAAATACAAAAGTCTTCAAATCTTCCATGTATGTTGAATATCATAATTTGAAATTGTAACATTATAAGTTTAAAAGTTTCCATTGCATCATTTTTTAAAAAAAATCTTTTAATGATGTAAATGTTGAAATCATAGTGGAAGAACACACCCTTCTGATCCGATTTTTTGGATTTCAACTTTGTTCTATGCCTTAGTTTGCTCTTATTTCTTTGTGGAAAAAAATGAACAACCCTCAAGATATCAAAGTCTTGGGTGAAAGATTTCATTTTCACCAACTATATCGTTATATTGTATGCATGTCCACATTGTTGAGAAAACAAGTCAAAGCCCCAAAGATGATTAAAATATTTGTCACTATTGTTTTATATTTCTTCAAATTTTAAATTTTTATATTATTTTATTTTTTCTTACAACTATTATATATTATTAACAATTTGCTAAAAACAATAGTAGTAAGACTATTTTGGCTTCTTCTCCTTCACTAAGGTGAAATTATTAAAGTTTGTGTGTGATAACATAACAAAGGCTTATGGGAAAAAAATAGACAACATAGAAATAATGTTAGCGCTTGGACATAGAGTTGCCCCACCACGATTTTCGGTATTAGACACAAATTTTATTAATTAAGGCTCAAACTTCAAGTTCATTTGGTTAGGACATTTGCTAAACTTGTATGCATTTTTTAATGGTTTTTTTTTTCCTAATGGAGTTTCTCAAAGGAAATGGCTAAGAGCCAAAGGTTTTGAACTTGTGTAGATGGAGGAGAAATAATGATCTTCATTGGTAAACATGGCCCTTAACAAGTTGTTTGACTTGAAGTTTATGACTAGCCCCTTATTGACCACTTATTGTCATTTTGTTGTTCCTTTTTTTGCATGAAAGGTATGTAAGTTGCATAGTGGGGAAGCTAGTTGATTTGTAATTTTCATAAAGATACAAACATTACAAATTGTAAAGTGCATATATGAAGTTAATATTGTCCAACATAATTGAATACTGGCACCCATTCGTGCATATGTTAATTTTACATTATTTACACACAATAACATGTCTAAATTGAATCATACCTATCGATTCATACAAGTTTAGTTCCATGTTTTTGCCAATTATAATTTTGTCACAATTTCGTATGGTAGTGAAACTTTAAAAAATGATGCGCATATAGGGATGTAAGCTCACTAAAATGGAGGCAATGTCAACAATTTTCATGAAATGAACACGACACGACACCTTTGGGTGCCAAGATGGTACTTTGATATGTTATGTTAATTATAAAATGTAACATTAATGATAATATTATTTACAAGATAATTATTTAATGTAACATGTGTTAATTACAACATGGGATCGCATGTTTATAATAGAATTACAAGCATGTTCCACCACCATGTTTGTTAGTTGCAAGGTAACATTCCATCCAATGCATTAGTTATAAATTAATATCATGTAATGAATTCCAGTATTTATAATTAACAATTGCATAATTGTTGGCAATTGTAGTATGGTACCATTAGCACCCCTTATAGTTGTAAAATGATAATTATATATTCATTTAGTTGAATCAAATCATTAAACAAATTGCATAACATAGTTATAAATTTGTGACATTGCTAACCATGTTGATTGTAAGACTGACACCATTCCAATACATTGGCAAAACAATCACAAAACAATACTTACACCACTTTCAACAATTGCATTGTAGTATTAAATCAACTATCATATGACTACTTTGGACCCAATAACCAAACTCCTATTTCCAAAACAATACATGCATTATAACTACATTAATTGCAAAAAAATTCCATGTAGTCTAACTATTTTCATCCATGTTGGACGATTGAAAATTAACAAATTTGCAATGTGCAAAGTGTTCATTTGCCCATGAAAAACATTTGGCAATGAGCTATGCATTTTGATGCTCTAATTGCAAAGCAATTGCACTAAGTTGCATATATTTCATTCAATGTGTACAATGACATGGAATGCCATATACATCATGTCATGTTCATTACAACAAGTGCAACTTGTCCATTGTGCAACTATCACCATATTTATGATATGGTGATCATAAATGATCATTGTAGTTTAAAAATGCAATTGCAAGCCCAATCCCCAAACCCCCATTTTTTTCATAGTGGGGGTTTATTCCAAGGATTTACATCTTTAGGGGCAAAAGGTTCAAAGATGAATACATAAAAAATTACAAACCTAGAGTATGCATGGTGATGCAAAGAAGACATGAACATGACAACTTTTTCTTTCAAATTGTTTTTACCATTTTTCGAAATATTAGTTCCAAATGGAAACTCTCAAGACAATCATCATCTTTTAATCCTACCATGCATCTTTTAATTACCTCACATGTAACATTAGACACAAGGGTTTGGGTTGGATATGATCACTTTGCCTCCACACATTTCCTATGCACTTAACCTTTAATTGTGAGTTGTTTCAAACCTTTCAAAACAACCTTTAAAAAAATTAAAAATAACATTATGGTTAAAAACAATTGTAGCGAATTCTATAATATTACACTTGTTGGTTGGGTAGACAAGGTTTTGGAGCAGTCTTTGACCAAATGAAACATTATATCTAGGTTTAAGTTATATGAATTTGGCCATTAAGTCCTAGGGCTAAGGATGACAAGAAAAAACCCAAAAATATATACAAAACAAAAACTAGCAACACTTTAAATGTTTAAACAATTATAATTCATTTTTAGTAACTAAAGGCAATTCATAATTAAAGGAACATGGAACTACCATAGAGTTGTTGAACATATTAACTATAATGAAGGCTACAAAAATAATGGATGATGTTGACAAATGTACTTGACAAGAACTAAAATATTATGTGGAGATGATGAAGAGCCGTCCTACCATTGAAGGAACAAGGTTAGCATAAGATGTCAATGACCCAATGGAAAATCTAAATGGGCCTACGTGTGAATTAAAGGATGAAGTGCAATTTTTAAAACTTGTTATCCTTGCCATATTTGCCTACAAGGAAACAAGGGGAGTAGAATTGTTAGTTGATTATAACCAACCACATGTAACCTTGGAATAATATTTGCACATTTTATTTTTAAAACCATGGACAAAGAGGTAGTGAATGAAATCCGAAAACACAAATGCAAAGAAAACGGGGAGAAGAGGGTTAAGCAAATGGTTGCTTCTATGAATATGGTTGAAAGATCGTTTCAAAGGTTGGTTGAAAAACATGCAAGAACATATTTATGTTTTGTTTGGTTTGCAACTACAATCATGGATGTAGGGAATAAATTTCATTATAATTTCCAAGTAGGGTTTAGAGTTCACATGTTGGGTTATAAAGGTGTGATCTCAAAGTTACATCAATAGTTCACAAAGAAGCCAAGGTCAAGGAAAGGGCGAGAATGAAAGCCAAAGAATATTTTGCAACAAGGTTGGAGAATTTTCAAACAAAGTAACCATTAGCAATAGGTGGCGAGGGGTGGGGATATGGTTAGGAGAGAAAGGGTTTGTGGGAGAAAATTTAAAAGATATGGTTTATGAAGGAGAGAAAATCTAAAAGGGGTGTTTGTAAGAAAAGAAGGTTTGTGAAAGAACAAGGGTTTGAAAGGATCAAGCAACAAGGAAAAAGGTATTAAAAGAGAACATGTATGAGGAAAAAGGTACATGAGAAAATAAAACAGGGAAAAGGGTATGAGGATTTGCATATAAATGAAAAAAGGATTATGAAAACAAACAACCAATGAGAGCTCATGTATGAGAAAGAAAGGGTGTGTGATAAGCTTTGTGAAGATTGAACATCAAGTAGGGTATGAAAAAAAATTGTTAAAAGAGGGGGTATGTGAGAAAGAAGGTCCACGATTGCAGAATAAAAAAGAACAAAAAATCACAAGTTTGTTTAAAAGAACTGGGTTTGAAAGGATTGAACAACTAAGGAGAATAAGGGTTTGTTAGATGAAAGAGGTTTAAAGGATAGAACAACTAAGGAGGGGGTGGCTAGTGAAATAAACATGAGAAAAGTTCATAGTGAAGGCTTAAAATGGACCAAAAATGGCATGTGTGGAGTTCAAAATTTTATTCTTTCAAAAAATTTAATTAAAATGTTGAATGTCTTGGGAATGTAAAATTGTCCACTTGAAAGTAAAAGGCAAGTGGAATAGCTAAACCAAGTAAACTTACAAGTTTTAAAATTGTGTCACATTTTTGGATTTGATTAGCTAGGGGAAAAGTTGGAAGCAAAAACATGGGTTTATTCATTTTTATAGGTGGTAGACGTTATGTAAGGTAATAATTTCATTTTTTAGAAAAAAAAATCTTAATTTTCCATTTTAATAAGTCATGGATTTTATAGATTATTAACAATCTTACAATTACATGAACAAAAAAGTTGGTTTTAATAATTCCTTAAGTCACACGTTGTATTTTTCGTCACAATAGTTAAGTTTGGAATTTAAAGCCAAAAACTTGAACAAGAAAATGATTAATCATATATAACATAATTAATGGTGTAAATGCATTGATAAAACATGTAAATGTGGGCCATATTTTTATTTTTTTTAAATGAAGAAGAAGTGAATAGTCTTTTAAGAAAAGAGAAAAAACAACTTACAAAAAAATACCAAATATTTCTAGCAGTTCCATATTTTTTATAAATTGTGGGAAAGGAACTTTTCAAAAAAATGATCTACACCAAAAACATTTTTTGGAATATTTGGGACTTTTAGTTGTCAAAATCCATTTTCCTTTGTAGTTCGTGGAAAATATGAAGTTAAAAATATTTAGTATGCATTTGTGTTAAAGACTTGTTTTTCCTTCCAAAAAATAATCTTCTCATGAATTATTGGTTGGTTTAATAGAAAAAACTAAATAATTGTATGTTTTGCCATCTTTAGCAAAATGCCATTTTACAATTACAAGTTTTGATTTATGAATGTCAAAAGGTGGACATATTATTTTTGCATTAATGATCAATTTTAAAAAGGTTAATTGGTAGCCAAAGCACATTACCCTTGGCCTTTTTGAGGCAACATATATTAGTGGACAAACTTTGGCTATAAATTTTACAAAATTAATGGACACTTACAAGTTGAGGGAAAAAACTGTTACTTGTGTCAAAGATCGTGGATCTAACCTTTGACATTATAATGTAGCCTTAAAATCAGTTGTAAATTGTGATGTGTTGGGTTTGGAATAAAGTTTCCAACAAACTTATTTTGGTCATGCATTTAAAAAAATGTATAAAGATGCAACAATGGATGAAAAAGTTTGCAAAGGCTTAAGATATGTATCTATCAAAATTGCCTAAGGAGATTTGCAAAAATGCATACAATTAGGAAAATTAGGAAATGGCAAGCAATACTTGAAACAAAACATATGTCAATTTGGTTCTTCCCCCAAGGGAATTGAATATTCCAATGAAAATATGGTAAACAATTTATTTTTGTTAAAACAATTTATGTTTACATTTTGTTTATGAATTCCTACCAAACATAGTTTGACATTTTTTTTACCATTGCAAATTTGTTACTAAAATTATCCTTTTCCAAGAAGTTTTTAAATTTAAATAAACTAGTATATTATATCACAACATGTATAATATTGTGAGGACGACTGCAAGAATACTATTTCCATTGACATTGCACAACTATGATATTATTGTTGATTCACTTGGCCTTTTGTTGTATTTGTTTGTATTTTGAACTCATTTAGGGTCATTAGTTAAGTGATACACATTAAATTCTAATATATCCATGAGTGTAAAATTCAAGGATGAAATTAATTATATAGCCTTTGCCACCTTAATGGAAAAAGATGCAAATGTTGATTTTGAATTATCATGTTTGGCTTCCAACATTACAAAAAAAGTTGTTAGAGTTTTTGATTTTTTTCCTTTTCAAATAAATATGAATAAAACATACCATAATATGGTTCTTTGATGTTGGACCCTAGGTTTAAAAGTCTTTGTCTTGTGTCCTCACTTATTGGTCGTGAATAAGGTAAAGCCATTGTTGAAAAATATGACAAAAAAATTTGGTTCTTATATTTTTAAATGTCATTATCATTACATCTTTTAACTGAAACTTAAAGGAATATTGTAGATAAAGGGGTTGAAGAGGATAACCATTTGGATACCTTTAAGATGATAGCCAACATAAATGAATTGACAATAAAATTAATTAATAGATATCTTTTGATTTTTAGGTTTTATCAAGTGGATGTCAAATACATCAAATGTCCATTCAATGGTGAGAATCACATGAGAATAAGTTTTCCACAATTGGTTTATGTGTTAGTCAAATTTCAGGGATAGTTGGATCCCAAATTGAAATGAAGAGGATCTTTTTAAAAATTGGAATCTTTGCTAGTTCTAGGAGATGTCATATATAATCATACAATTTGGACAATTTGATTTTTGTCCAAAAAAATTGGCCCAATGAATTTAGGATATGTTGTAAATCCTTTTCAAACTTGGTAAAGTTAATTGAAACTAGCGTAGATTTATTGGAGTTTGAAGAATTTGAAGGAACTTTTAAAAATGATGAAATTGTGGAGTTTTAAAAATTGAATAATTATTTTTCACAACTTACAAATTTTCATTTTAGAAAATGACATTTGAAATGTAAATACATGTGATTTTAATTAATGAAATAATTAATTAATTGATTAATTAATGAAAATTTTAATAATTGAGTTGTGAAAATTGACTTTTATTATATATGCAAAAACTACCTTATTTGATAATTGGGTGGATGAATAAAATTTAAAACTCTTAATATCCTGGTTGATTATTACTAGCCCCGAAAAAATTATTGAAGATCCAATCAGGTTCTCATGATCTAATGTAAAAATCAAAGTTGTCCCATTTTTATAAAGAAATGAGAACCACCCAACATTGGTCTTCACCCCTTGAAGGGTTGAATTGACATTAAACAAAAGGTTTCATTGCACAATGGTTCTACCTTTAAAATCCTAAAAACATGCCCAACAACAACCTTAAATTAATATTTAATACATCAAATGTGCACATAAGGTAACTATGTTTATTATCGAACACATACCTATCACCAAACACATCCCAATATTTATTTCATTCCTTAACCAAATTGAAATATTTTTGTGTAATTGTATGTGCAAATTGGGAAGGTCTTTGAACATTAGAAATAAAGGAGCAACGCAAAAAACATAAGAAGAGGATGAATAATAATTTGCTTAAATGTTTTTGAAAAAATAATTCTAAATTTCTTTGTAGTTTGGACCCTATATCTTTTTCATTTTTAGTCCATTTTAAACAATTAAAAATTTGATAGGTGTGTCAATTAAGGCTTTACAAAACTTTTTTGTATTGTAAAGGCAAAGACTTGATGATCAAAGATTTTTAAATTCAAAATCATGGTCTATTTTAATTCACCCATCACTAACCATTATACCCCTTTACACCAAACACTCCATATCTTCATCCATTCTTTTACCAAATTGAATAGTTTTTGTGGCATTTTGAAATGTTAAGTGGAGGGCTACAATTTTATTTTATTTTTAACCCAAAAATCAAATTCCCAATTTGTGGGGATTCAACTTCCTTCGAGCCATTAAGTGTTCAATGATAGGCATAGTTACCCCATTTAGTTTCTCTGCCATCACCACCATACTTATTTTCATTGGCAATATATTGTCAAAATGTGAAAAAAAAATTAAAATTTTTGATTTTGGAGGTTTTCAGTTACTAGAAGTGAAGGAAAAACAAATAAATCACTATATTCATATATGTGATTTTCATTGTGTAGGAAAACCTATAGAAGGATGATAAAAATTTGTATTTTATTTCAGATTTATAACTAGATTTGGCTAAATCTCTTAAAGATGATCACAACTTTTTCTACATTTTCCAATGAACCATCATCACTGATAAACTAATTACAAACAGAAATATGTAAAGAAATCACTAATCCCCAATGCCCATCCATGAGGCCAACTTGGAAAAATGGATTGTACAAGTTGATGGATTATTTAACTCTCACTACTTGGGCCAATTATTGTAGTTGGCGAATGAGAAACAATCATTTCCTACAAGCCCCCGAAGAGGATTCATAGTGGTTTTCAATAAGTCTTTATCCAACAAATATTATAATGGCCAATTTACTACTACCATTGGGCATGGTCTAAGAGCATTTCCATCGGTGCTTAGTATGTCACTTTGGATAATAAAATTAAATGTTTAAGTTTTTCTTTTGGCAACCCCACTAATAATATTGTAATCAGACTTGCATATACATGGGAATTACTAATAACAAACCACTTGGACCAATGATTATGATTGACCAATCAAAAATATTGAGCCGTAATTAGGTCCAATTTACTACACTTTTTTTTGGAGGTGCATTATTATGTTGTGCCTTTTATTAGCCATAACAAGCTGCATGAATTTAATGAAAAAAAACCAATTTCCTACGCTAAATCGACACATTTTGATTTTTCACAATAAATTTTATTGTTTGGAGTCACATATAGGGCATAAAAAATTGAATAAAAGATCTATGGCCAGAACCATCACAGGGGAGACAAAAAGGGAAGGCCAAATAAAGGCCAAAAGATGAACAACCTATAGGAACCAAAAAAAGGGAGAAATCTAATCATTTTCATCATAGGAAATTATCTCACCCACATCCCCTCTAGTGTCATTTGCATGCAAATCATGAGACCTAATAATAATGAAAGGTCTAGAATACACATCACTCACTAACACAATTTTCTTTCTTATAATAGAAGCTAAATCACATTTAAAGGAAATACTAACACGTTGCTTGAAAAATTGAATGCAAAAAGACAAATATAAATGACCTCCTAATCATTTATCATGGAAAAAATGGGCACACTTCTTGATGAAACAGTCCATATCACACCCGGGTGCACCTCCACGACCATCAGAATAAAATGGTGCCTTTCATGAAGCCCTTTATATTTGCGAATTTTAATAATGGCACTAAATTTGCAGCTACACTTGCTAGTAAAGTAATGACATTCAAAGCCATTATTTCCCACATCAGGTTAATAACTACCACATTAACAACGAGGACCTGGTCTTTTCGGGTCATGTAAAAATTGGTTTGTAATGAAACTCCTAATGTAAAGGCATACCACCATTCTTTTCATAAAACATGTCCACTTTTTCGAATGAGGGCATATATGATGTTTCGAATGGCATCATGTGTGTCTATCCACTAACCTCCAAATGGGCAATGAGTTAAATGTGTGCCAAATGTGTCCACACGCACATGTGAAAAGACTAAATGTAAAGGGTTGAATCAAACTAAGATGAAAATGCAATGTTGAGGTGAAAGCAAAGTATGTGATGTGAAATGAATGGATAGATGGCTTAACAACCAACTGTAGCTTTGCCCCCTTGCTCAAGCAGGAACGAATGTGAGCTTGGGATGTTGAGGAAATGGAATCATCTTCCAAGATAGACTTAAAGGATGTCTTGTGGTGGAAATCCATCAAAAATGCTTTTAGACTTGGGGCGTGGTAATTATTAAACAGTCAAAAGAGGGGTGCATATCCCTCACTCTAGGAGGAAAGCCATCTTGTGTTGCATTTGGGCAAAACTAAAACAGGTGGGGGCTGTTTTCAACTTGAAAAACATACTCCTTCAAAATGGGTCTATTGAAAATATTGAAAATATGAAATTTAGAACACAAATATGGAACCATCAAAGCCCAACTCCTTAGAAAAACAAATGGGGCATAATCCTCCATAAAGAGAAGGCCCATACCACCAAAAGATATTGGTAGTCGAACTTGACGTTTTGCTAAGGGGCCTTAAAAAGACTCCCATGATCCTAGACCCATAATGTTCACACATATATGCATAATTTTCCCATTGAAACTCGCCAAAAGAAATAGGAAAGAAGAAGAAGGAAGTAATGTCCGTGTGAAATAAGAAGGTCATTAAGTTACACATGAAAACAAAATGCCCAAAGCAACCTGGGTGTCTCCTAGGAAAGGAAGATCATCGATATGCGCCACATTTTGAAATAAACCCTCTGGTACAAATGAAATTTAAATTCTTGTAAAATATTTCACACTATTGTTACAAGTGATTTACATTTCACATGCATATGTTCATTATTTATGTCTTGAGTCTCAACAACCTTAACACTATAATTCACTCAACATTAGATTCATGGTTATTGTATAGAACCAAAATTTGCATTTCAAAATACATGGTAAAAAACTTCGAAAACAATATTACAATTCATTTCATCATAATCTAACAATATGTTTGTAGAAAAAAAATCCAAAACAACACTTAAAATCTATGTTATATCAAAACAAGGTTTATGATTTTCTATTGCAAGTACTTCCAATTATTCCTATTCTTTTTAAAAACTCCCTATTTCTTATTCTATTTTCTCTTCCACTCGCTTTTTAAAACTCTCCTTTTGAACTATTTCAAATCATATCATCATGATTTAAACAACAATAATTCAAAATTCAAGTTAACAAAGTTCCCTTATCAATCCTTATCTTAATTGCTTTATTCATCCAAAATCACATATTCATCCTACCCCCTTAACAACTTCATCCAAAAAATGCGTGACAAAATCCTAAAAACCCACTGGCACATTCAAAATGTGTAAATCATTTATGACCAAAGTGCAACCCTAAAAAATCTTTATGCTTGGAAAGATCTATAATGAATTTCAAAGTTTGCACTTTAACACTTTGACCTTAAACCCAACTAAGGCCAACTAAGGGCAATTGAATTGAAAGGTGATCAAAAATGCGAATAATTTCAACGAAAGGTTCCACAATGTGAATATCATTCACTAGGGTTGGGAAGATGCAACTAAGGCTTGTGTGATCGTTTCTAAAAAAACTCGATAATAAGTCAAAACAAATAAAAAACCTCTTAGGGGTCACCTTGCATTGTGACTAAAGATGACTTAATAATGATGATCCTTCCACATGCTATCCATGTTGATAAATAAGAAAAGAATGAACGCCATAAAACAACCTAGCAAAAGGAACAATGCTCACCAAAGACCCCAAGTCAAATATTGAGCACTAGTGAAGGTGCCTTGAGGATGATAAAGATTCAATATGCTAATAATGGAAACACATGGTGGCTTCAGCATGACGAAGCCCAAGCTAATCCTTGATCAGTTAGTTATGCAGGAAATGTTTCTATCCTGGACTCCACATGATGCCAGAAATGTAAGGATACAAAACTTTGGTGGCTCGTTTCTGGGCGCATCACAATGTGTCAAGTCTCTACCCTGAATGACAGAGCCAACAAAGTGATGGGCATTATCCAATCTGTGAGATCTGATACTGTCCTGGCGACTGATCTGGGTTGATGTATCGATACATTATCAGGCCAATCCCCCAATGGAAACTGTGAACTTGGGTTCTCTCTCGCTTTGTTCTTGTTTTCCTCCTTTGCTGGTTGCTTTGTTTAATGTCTCTTGCCAGGGTTTCATCATCAAACGGTGAACTCCTTTCTTCAGAATTCTTTGTATGCTGGAGTGGAGGAGCGAGCTAGCTGCACATGGTGGAGCAAAAGCTAGTAAGCTTGCAGGCAGATGAAATTCGTTTGGTTTCCAACAGGAGGACTCTCTGAACCTTAGTGAACTCCATGACGTTCAAACTTCCAGACTCTAGGATTTGGCTCATTTCATGCCCATGAGCCCTCTAATCTAAAACCTGAGATGGTTGGCTGCTTCCCACTATGACCTTTACATTCTTGTTTGAACCTGCCTTGCAACAGCAGCAGCAGCAGCAGTTGATTCTTTTAACCCCCACAATGCCGTATACCATATTAGCTATGAACAAAAGTCTCTAGGTTTTGGCGGACAGGAAGGAGGCCATGGCTGCTCGGCACAGGGTTTGGCAAATCGTTGCGGCATCGCTCAGTGTTGGATCTGGCTGCCCGAGAACACTACTAGTCCACCGCCACACCGGCTTTGTCCGTGTCCAAGGTATAATTGTTGAACCCTAATTTCTTTCTTGGTCTCTTGTTGTTTGTGCCTGATGATGGTGTGCACGGGCAGCGGCTGACATGATGAGCACATCTTTAAGAGAGTTTTGCAGTTGGAGAGAGGGATGGAATTGTTTGGGAGTGAAGAACTCGAATAGCGAGCTGGAATTGTTAAGCAGTAATGGAAACCATTCTCTGCAACGCAGGAAGCAGATTTTTGTCTTCAGTGCCACGAGATGTGGTGAGTTCTGAAGAGAAGCGAAAGGAGGTATTAGCTGCAACAACAGGACTAGCTCAAGGAGACAAGTTTGGAATGGACCGCTGTTTCACTTCAGCAGATTTGTCTGCGTATGTGAAGTTGTGTGGGGACACCAACCCTATTCACAGCTGTGAGTCCACCGCACAATCTGCAGGCTTCCGTGGGCGAGTAGTACATGGCATGCTGTATGCCGGACTATTTCCAGCAATCATCGGTTCCCAATTTGTAAGAAGTTGATCATTCCTTGAGTTTCAGAATTGAGAGTTGAAGGTGAAGTCAAACTCTCACATAATTGTGTGACTGACTTTTTGGAGTTCTAAATGTAGTTCTAAATGTTGCACACCTGAACAGGCAGGAGCTGTTTATGTCTCCCAATCACTGCAGTTTAGAGCGCCATTGTTAGTTGGGGAACCTGTGTGTGCTGAAGTGGAGGTTACTGGCATAACAAAACTCAGACATCATTACAGGTGACCAGCACTTATTCATCTCCACTGTTCCGTTCTTGATCATGGTGATATGTGAAACTTCTCTTCTCATGGTCAAGCCATCTACGAGACTTTCAGTCTAAAGAGCAACAATCTTTCTCTCTCAAAATTGTCCTCAGATCACATGATCATGAGTGTCTATCTGTTTTCCAATCTTTGTGTTTGGTGAAGTTGTGCTGGGTGAGTGCTTGGGACGCATTGTGCAACTGACTGTTCATTGACCAGCTTTGTTACTAAAGAACTTTTTGTCTGTCTGTTTTGTTCTTGTAGGGTTACTTTTGCAACAAGTTGTTGCAAGAAGGGAGAGGGTAGTGCATTACTTTGTGGAGAGGCTGTTGCTCTTCTGCCTATCACAGATCCTTCCAGTTGATCCTCCATGTGTACTCCTAAATGCACATTGAGTGCAACTGAAGCCAGAACACACAAAATTCAGTGTTCTTCATTCTCCAATGCAAGATCATTGCATTTGGCAATTGTCTTTGGGTAGTTCAGCCATTGTAGACAGAAGGAAAGAATGTTGCGACCAAAATTTTAGCACCCAGAATGAGTTCTCAGCATGTTGAGTTCATCTGGTTGACATGGAGATGTCTCAAGAGAAATGACATCTATCTTCAATTCACCCTCTCATGGCTGAAAGCATCAAAGGCCTTCTGTGTGATATTGCCTGAGATGTCATGAAATTTCAAATCCTGATATTAATGATCAATTACCAGCAGCCGATGCTTGTGATTCAGCAGGCCCAGATAATAGTGAGAAATTGGAAGCGGGATGGCAGACACTGAGAATTTTGATGATTTCTGTTCTCTGGGGAGACTTGTTTGGTGAAAGCATATTTCTGGTAGCTTTGGAAACAACACCAAATCATTCCAATGGCCTGCCCTCAGAGAAAATCTGCTGGCCAAGGTTATTTCTTTCTCACAATATGTGACAATTATGCAACATCACTCGTGTAGCCTCTGAATCCCTGGTTATTGAGAGGATGCCGCAAAGCCAAACAACCCATGACAACAACACCAAATCAAAGTGTTGTGGTTGCAATTGAGGGTTTTTCTAGTGACTCAGTTCAAGTTATCTTCTGTGGTGAATGCTACTCTACTTTTGCAAGATGGATTTGTCATTGTTCCACTGTTGTGTAGTGGACCACTTTTGTGGTTTTGGTTTTATAGTGAGTGTTTTTTTGTGGATGACTTCAACTAATGTAGGGATCGATGCAAATGGTATCTAACAATGCTTCACAATGAGTGTCAAGATTCTTGATTTTTATAATAGTAGGTAATGTGAAACATGGTGTTAATTAACCCTGTCAAGCTTTGGAATGGGGGGCAGGTTTCCCTCCTTCCTCAAGACAGGAATGTGCAAAAGGCAAGCTCTGGAATTGTGGCTTGGACTTTGCAAGGAAAAATTTAAAACAAAGGAATTTGTTGTACTCCTAGCAAGCTGCAGCAGCTGCCTTCTCCTCCCATCTCCATTCTGCTAGCTTGTTGCTGTGCAGTTGCATGAGTACTTCGTTCTTGTTGTTGGTGGGGGTAGGAACATTTGTTTAATCAGCTTTGGAGGCTGTAGAGTCCAGATCTGAGTTTTGTGCTGATTAGCTTTTGGATTCTTTGGTAGTGTGGTTGGTGCTGGTAGAGTGTTGTGTTGTTTGTCTGGATTTGATAAAGCAGGGAAAATCAAGCTCCAAGAGGGGCAGCAGTGAGCTATCACCACAAAAATCCTTGTGGGGTTGCATAATCAAAGTGGCTACAATTTGACTTCCTCAGCTGATATCAATGATGTGTCCTCAAGGCCTTAGCTGTCAAAGTGGGCTGGACTGTTGCAGCTGATAGCAATACCTTCCACACCCAGGTAGAAATCTTTGCCTTGAACATGCAACCTCAGTTCTACAAAAGGAATGAAATATGCGAATGAGAGCATGTGATCATGTGCATACTGATTCCCCTAGTGACCATTATAATTAGAATACAGTAATCAGAAGAACTGAACAATACAGATTTGGGGAATATGTGACAGCAAGGTCCTTCAAGCAGCAGGTTCACTTTAGGGTCACAGTGCAGAGAGCCTCATAGACACCTTCAATTGCACCACCTTAGCAGGGCTGCTAACAGATCATGTCAGTGATCTGTGTGAAGGGAGTTGTTTGACAACTGCATCATCCAGCCGTCACACCATCCTTGTCCCAGCTTCTTCTCCACTCAACATCTCTTGTAGGTATTCAGGATGGGAGTTGAAGGTACAAAGCTCAGGATGGGTTTGTGGTGAGAGTGTTGCAACTGCTTAAATTTGATGATTTGTCATTTGTGAATTTGTCATCTCTTGTGTATGCTCCTCTCATGCATCAAAGGACCTAAGTTTTGGAATGATGGTCTGCAAAATGTGGTGTGAATGAGAACAAGAGCAAGGTCAGAATGTTTAATTCAGAATGTCACATGGGAGAGTAATCTCCCATTCCAGATTTTCCAAAAAGCCACAAAGAAACTGTGGTTTTCATGAGATAACTGGTAGTTTTATAGAAGGTTATTTCACTGTCTCGTATATTTTTTGAGAACTGCAGTTATATATCAGAATTGCTTTCAAAGATTTGAGAACTGAAGTTATACATATTTGAGCACCACGTTGCCAATGGCTGGTTATCAGTTTCCAGCTTTGATAACCATGTAACACTGATAATTACCCACCCAGTGGAATCTCTGGAACATAGATTTATGCTTGTATTCATTTTTGTCACAAATTTGTCTTGATTGAAGTGCATAGGCAAATGCTGAAACAGACACTTTGATCTTATTGGAATATGCTGATGGTGGAATTTTGAGGTCCAAAGGCAATGGCCACATGGACATGAATCTTGGAATTCCCTGGAATTGGACATAACATAACTGTATAGTGCCAAATCAAGGTGGAAAGTAAGGACTAAGGAAAAGAAGAGTTTTTATTAAAAAAACTTGTTAAAATTTTACCCTTTCTTTACATGTGAAACACATGCTTCATGGCAGGTTCACACATAATCACAAGAAATGATGAAAAACCATAAAAGTTAAGCAATTTGAATGCAAGATGCAATATCATTTTTAAAAATTCACCCTAGAGAGTATGGCTACATCTCCAGCCATCACTGGACATTGGTTCCAAGTTCAAGCCAAATACATTTGTTCTCCAAATCATGAGGCTGATGTGGAGTCCCTTCCTGTGACCAGAGCCAAAAAAGTGTGTTGAATTTCTATAAAGATTGGAATATTTGGTAGGAACCCAAACCCAAAAAAAGCATGTATTGATTGTGAACCTTGAAAGAGTTGAGAATATCAACAACATAGACTAGTGAAAAATGTCAATCTAGTCGGAACCAAGTGATGTAATTAGAGAATGTTCATTTAAATTGTTGATTTGGGTGTTAAAAGCAAAGTGGACACATGCAATTTCACATGCAATCGATACAAAAACTTGAACATGGGTGGCCCGTTGATCTTGAAAAGCAACTCAAACTTCAATCAATTTCATCAAGATTCATTATGTGATGAGTTCAATGAATAGGGACATTGAAAGAAATGAATAAAAAGAGACTAGTTCCTGCATTCAACTTGAATTTGAGCTTTGCACAGTTTTTGTTAGGTGTTCACTTATTTCTAGCTCCATGGTTGTTGGCAGTGGTTCAAGCACACAGAGACAGACCACTTTGTATCAGATTATCAAACTTGCTCAGACAATTGTGGAGAGTTTTTAGATTACCCCATATACTTTGGATTGCAATGGTGTGTCATAGTAATTGTCAATTCTCAATCAAAATTTCTGATTTTCCCTACTATAGATTTCTGTGTCAATCCTGTTGTGTATTCATGTTTTGAACCTTCTTTAAAACAAGAGGAACCAAGGGCTTCACGTTCCATCTCTGAACACTTTTGCCAGAAAACTTGTGAACGTGATCACAAGTTGGTTGTTACCTAGCCAAGGTAGGTAAGAAATATTGGAATCAGCTGCAATGACCAATTCTGGTTGTCACACTAATAACTATGGTTAAGAATAACATGTTCTGACCCAAGGATAAAATATTAATCTCACATATAAGGTAACTGGGTCAATAGGTTTTATTGTTTTATCCTTTAAGCTTTGTGTTAAATAACCCTAATAGAATGTGGTGTTACTATAGCCCAATTTGGCATTAGACTCATTGGCACATGAGAGGAACTTTGGAGGAAAAAGTAGGCTAAGAAAAGTTCCCACTTCAGAATGTGAAACCTTTGAAACAATTGTTTTGACGATTTCAAAGGCCTCTTTCACACTTGAAACAGAAACCTTTCTTTCACAAGCAACCCTCTGGTTTACTGCCCAGATAAACTACATTTGCCACAAAACCTGACAACTCCATTACAAAAAGACCAAACTGTTTAGTAGTCATTCTCAGCCTTTTTATCCTCTTACTCTAAGAACATGCATGGTAGTTCCACAGCCAGTGCCACCCAGAACTTGCTCAGAACTGAATTGACCGAAGGAGCTGTGACAGTCCAATGGGATGTAAACCAAAATTATTGACCATTATCCAGTTCTTCAACATTTTAGCATTCAGAAGACCAGTTCATGTGGCTTCACACCAGATTTCAAGCTAAATCTAGCTGATAAGTAAGACTTCAATTCTGGGACTGCTTCAATGAGAGGCATAAGCTTGGCATCAATAGCCTTTTGATCATCTATTTTCTCCTGTGGCAAGCTCTTCTCCTCCTGCAACAAATGGAAAAGTTGCAGTAAGATTCATAGCAACTGGACCACTACAACTAGTAATGGACAAAAGGTGTTGTGAACAGAAGAAAACCTAGATGCAAGCAAATGTGAAAGCAGTACTTCAGTAGGAGATTGAATAGGCGAGGCTCTCACCTCTTTCTCCGCTTCAAAGAACTGCGACTCTCCTTTCTTAGTCTTGGTCACTTCCCTCTTGAAGTACCCATCAGAATACTTTGCAATATCCAGCACGGCAATGTCAACCTTGGTGGAGGTAGCAATCACATATGCCTGATTGACCCGCTTCAAGGGAACACCATTCACTTTGAATGGCCCTGCCAAATATCAAAATGATCAAAAGACACACAAAGTGAGTATTGACAAGCGTTCTCTTTGCTATGAGAAACACAAAGTTTCTCTATTGACTTCAGACATTACAGCAAGTGAGAATAAGGTAGGTTATGGAGAACACTCTTGAATACATATGCCACCAATTTACTGGTTAGAATTTGGAGGAGAAGAAATATTGTCTAACCCACCTGTGACCAAAAGAAGCCCTGACTCCAACTGCTTCAAGAACACTACACGCTTGCCCTTGAAATGACCAGCCAGCAAAATCAAGATGGTCCCTGGAGAGATGCTGGACCTGAATCTCAAATAGAAAACACCCCAACAATTTCAAACGACAAGCAATTCGACCACCTCAAAACAAAAGCTTTATGGTCAAGAGAGTTGTTCAAGAGGCAACTAACATCTTCAACAAAAGAACCATCCCTGCTACTCTAGCTTTCAACCAGAATTGAAGTGGCCGGATCTTATCAGAATGCAGTACTGGGCCTACTACATCCCTGATTTTCTCAGTCGCAATCTTTCTCATGAAAAGCTGCATCACAATTTGGAGGACCTGAATCCATTCTATCAGAAACAGATCAGGTGGAGTCGGTCTCCGAGAACATGATGAAGCATAAATCTTGCAGACTACGAGTGCCTGAAGAGGTTGCACCGGAAGGCACAAGAGCCAGCAAGAAAAGAAGAAAACAGAGCACCTAGCAAACTGCCAGACATGTAAAATCTCTCTTTCAAAAACTATTGAAGACACTGACAACAACGCTTTCTGAGCACAGCAGTGCTGATGAAAGACGTTAAAATAGCGATCTCCTCCATAAGCTTGAACAGCCTTCTAGAGAACCAGATTCCAACAAAGAGAGACAGAAAACTGAAAAAACTTGCCTGAGCTTTGGCGCATTGATAACCTTGTTCTTGTGCAAAGGTTTCTTCACATCATCGGCAGGATAGAATTTAGGAGCTCGCACAGCTGCTACTTCAACAGCGGCCACCTTCTCGTGAGAGGGGAAGGAGCCTCCATTCTTGTCCTTGATCGCCCACAAGCCGCGCTTGTGGTACATCTTCGACCTCCCATGACGGCCTACTCCTCTCACCACCTCCTTGTTCCTGCTAGCTCTCAATGTCTTCACCATTGTGGAGAGAGAGAGAGAGGGGGAGAGACACCACGAGATTCCACACGCGCGCGGCGATGGCCGCAAAGTTGCACAGAGAGAGGGAAGGAAAGAGAGAAAGTATTTAGCAAACAAACCCCTCTGCTCCAAACCCTAATCCTGCCGTAGACGAACAGAAAGGATCAGAATTGGATGACACTAATAATTCATCCACATGAATATGGATGAAGGTATCTATTGTTATCCCATTTTATGGGATGTCCGACCCCCAAGCTGGCAAGCAGCGTCTTTTATTTTATTTTAATTTATTTCTTGACTATGTGATATTGAAAATTTGGCGAAATTTTTCAAAAGTTAGCAAAATTAGCTAGTCCAATTTTCAAAATTAAAAAAAATCCCCAATTTTCTTTTAGGAAAAAGCACCATTTTTAATTTTGTTTTGCTTTTTCAGTGACCAAAAAAACTGGGAAATTTTAGAGATTTTAGGCAATATGAAAGAAAGAAGAATTAGGCATTATGCAACTAGTGAAAAGTGCAAAGAGGGAAAAGAGGAAGTTGTGCAAAGACATGATTAGTGAAGAAGAACAAGAGAAATATCCAAGGATACAAGAGTTGTTCCAAATAGAAGCTAATATATTTGAGCAAATAACTTTAATATGGGGGACATGTGTGCATAAAAGAAACAAGCCCCATTACCTTGACATTTTAGACAATATATATACTTCCATAATATATATGGTATATATAATATGCAATTCATTTGAGAAGAAATTGAATCCAGTTATCAATTTATTTGAGCTCAATGTTGTTGTGCGTTACCCATGATGATCAACTTTTTTTTTTCTTTCTTATGTTTTCATATGGTTTTTAATAATTCATCATTATTTATGTCAATTTTAAATTTAATTAAATTAATATAACATTTCATGGACATGAAAAGATATATGTTAATTTACTTTTATAATACTCGCGTTGGTGGAGAGGAAAAAGGAATGAGGTAAGTATTAAAAAAGGTGGGAGATAGTTATTAAGAAAGTTAAGAGGAAAAGAAAGTAGTTATTAAGAAATAAAGAAAATAGTTAAGCTTGAAAATGAGGTAGTTATTTCTACCATATGAAGGATTCCAAAAAATCTCTCATATCTTTCAAATTATTCATCATTGGAATTTTAGGTTTAAATAATATCATAAGCCCCTTTCTAGATATGATATTTCAATGCTTCCAAATTGAGTGCAAACAAAGAAAGTAATTCAAAAAAATTCAATGTTTTCTTCTTGATTTTAAGTTTTACATTCTTCATAATTTTAATATTACTCAACCTACAATCACTATTTATTACACCAAGACTCCGAAAATTTTGAAATTGTAAAACTTTAAAAATTCAAAGAACTAACTTCCATTTATAATCTATTATGGCCATCCAATTTTGCTTTAGTTGAATTAGTTCCTCTTTCATATGGGTAGAATAAATAATCCTTCAACATATACTGGGTAGTAAATATTTGCTTAAATTATGCTCAAATTTTCATTGGTGGTTGGTCGTGGGCTTCATGATTTGTTTTCATTTATCCCCACCATACTTTGGCCTTACCCTATAACATCATTGTGGCTATCCTAATTTGTTTCACCTTTTTGTGGTCTCACCAAACAATTCCTCTAAAGTCTCTAAGGAGGACATAACATCTTCAAGGGTTCTATTATTCTTGCTATGAAAATTTGAAGGTTTAGCCATCTTACAAATATCCTTGTTCACATCCTTCCCACACTTGGTTTCTTGTCCTCGTTCCTTAGAACTTTCAAGTTCAAAATTAGGCTCCAAATCATGTTTGCAAGGCCAACATTCTTGCCTTTCCACCATTTCATGTTTGGTTAACACCCTAAGAAGCTTCATGCACCGCACTATGGAGGCCAAGGCGTCATGAGTAACATTGTCAATCCCAAGTACAAACACCTCCAATCAAGCTTTGGGGCTCCCTATTTTTACCGACAATATTTGACTCCCAAAAGGGTTTTTGTTATCTCGATCATAAATTTTAAAATATCTTTCTCTTGATTTTGATTTTTCCATTTTTTTCATTTTTAATATTTAGATTAAATCGGTTACATGTTAATTAAAAGTTGCATGTTTTTCAACTTACAATCATTATGTATTACTAAGGCTTTGAAAACATCGACACCCTTTGTGCATGTTATTATTGAAGAATACATCATTCACACTCTCAAGTGCATATGTGTTTTACCTTTTCATTTAACACTTACAATTTTCAATTTAATGGCATATTCAATAATACATTACTTCTTCTGTTTTGAAACATTATAATTGAAATCCATGATTGCAAATTGTAAAAAATTTAAATCTCAAAATGTGATTTGATACAAATGAAAACATGTTCTAATGTATTTTAAATTAGTAAATCATACTTTATATATCCATCATGTTCCTTCATGTTTTTATTTATTTGTAATTTTGATTTTTAATACAAAGTTCAGCTTTGAATTCTTGCCAATGCTCATACCCAAGGCCAATAACTTATCAACTCATGTTCAAATCAGCTCAACTAGAAATTATCTACCGCAAGTTCTGTGAAAGAAGGCTCTGATTCAGTCTTGGGAGAGTTTAATGTTTAGAAGCTTGAAAAATATAGGAGGTTTTTTGTGGGAAGGGTTTTTAGGGTTTTATGAGGGCGGTATTTCGGAATTTTCTAGAGAAGGTTTCTTCTGCTTCCCCCACCCGCCTTCTCTCTTTTCTAGGGTTTCCTGTTGGCCCAAGATTTGTGCTTCTCCTTCACAAGTTTCTGCTACTAGATGTCTACTCTCTGTCTCTGTCTCTATCTCTAATGGTTTCTTCTGGAGTCTCCTTGGTTGGTGCTTGGTAGTAATTGGTGGTTGCTGTGATCACTGGCTATTGTGAGAGCTTCTTCTCCAGTGAAAACGGGTTTGTTCCCTCACAGATAATAGCATTGCTTTCCCCCCACGACCCGGCCCTTGAGAGAGAGGCAGATGCAAGTGGGTACAAGTCTCTTCATGGTTAGGTTTGGCTTTTTTTCTTCTGTGTCTGAGGCGGGGGGGGGGGGGAAGAGCTTTTTGTGTTTTTTGAGATTCATCTGCTCCTCCTGTTCTTTGTTGAAACCTCCTGAAGCGTAAACCCTAGATTGGGAGGGTTTATGTAGTTGGAAATTGAAAATGCATTCTAGGATTCTGATGAAACCTTGTGGGGATGGTCCTTTGTTGTGGGCAGAAGATTGGTGCTTGATGACAGACAACCGAGTGATTGTTTGTGCTGATAGCATGAGGTTATACATCTGAGGGTTAGGGGTATTAGGGTTTTGAATTATGGAGAGGAATGGTGATTGTGGTGATGGTTCCGGTTTGTGGTTAAGTGTTTTTTTGCAGGAAACTGTGGCAGGTTGGCTTAACAAGGAAATTAGGGTTGTCATTGCGGATTGAGATGCTGGACTGAACCGTATTGTGGTTGTAGTGCAGGCTCAAGTGTGCTTGAGGGAGGCTGCAGTCAGTATGAAGAAGTTAGGGCCCGTAATGTCCTTGAAAAGTCCTGTATCGACTTATGTCCGTCTGGCTCCTGCAGTAAGAACAATGTTTTCCACTCACCCACAAGTCATCTTTTTTCTCTTCTCGAGGCAAATTTTGGGTTGAGTGTTTTTCCCTCACCCACATTCATCTTTTTCCTTTTTAGTGCATAGGTATGCCAAATTTAGGGTTGGTTAGTTGTTGATTGAAGTTAGATTTCACTTGATAACTTTTATAGGCAATACAATTTCGATCAGAAACTGAGCCATAAGCTTGGTATGTAGTGTGCAAATGGGGGACAGAGAGCTTTCATCAGCAGCTGTGGAATAGGCAAGCCTCGGGTAGTTGATGGACAATCTCCAGTCCCTGCGACAATTGACGGGGAACATTCATCAAGTACTCTTGTGGAAGCCTCAGTCTCTGCTTGCAGGTCCTCTAAGTGCAGGCTTGGGTCCAGCTTCCCAGTGGCTACATCTTGTAGGCAGAAACTTGGACCTTTCTTTGTTGGGTTTGCAAACTGGCAGGGACTTGCAGTAGAAAATGTGGACTGGGGTCCATCTAATACCTCCACTGTGACTCAAGCAGAGGCAAAGAAATTGGTGAAGGATGCGCCTTTTTCTGTAAGTAGTAATCAGTCCACTCAGGATATCTTGGAGTTGATTGCATCTAAGGAACGGGAGCTTGAAGCTCTAAGAGCTGCATTGAAGTCCAAAGAGGCTGCTGAGAGTAGAGCTGCTGCTGTTTCCAGAGACAGTACCTTTACAACATCCACACTGCCATCTGCCAATTTCACTCCACTGAATAGTTACAATAAAACAGTTGGGGCTGATCCTGTGAACAGTCCCACTAAACAACCCACACCTACAGTGCAACCTGCTGATGTCCCTTCACAAGCTAGTCAAGAGATCTCACCAAGGCCCTTTCCACCTGTTAATCAGCGGCCTAACAGGATTCGGGTAGATCGGCTTGCTGGTGAGAAGTACCAGATGCCACCTTTGCATCCTCCTGGGTCCTTCCGCCTAGGCTCGTTCTATGACAAGTTGCAAAAGGAAAACAAACTTGGAAGTGTGGTGAATGAAGAGATTTCTTTTGCAGAGGACAGACTTGAAGCTGTTTTGATAACTCAGGAAGATGGTGAAGAAAAGCCAATTCGACCTAAACGCGTCCATCCTCCCCCCAAGATCATTCCCCCAGTTGAAATCAAACCTTACAAGAGTCTTGCAGATCGTCTTTATGAGGAACATTTTGGGCACCCAGCACCGCCAAATCTTCAGAGGAGCTACCCCCCTGGCTCCTTTTATGATAGGTGTCAGAAGGAGAAGCTAAAGAAAGAAGCTGAGGCCAAGCGAAGGAGAGAAGCTGAGGAAGCATCACAGGCATCTGGATTCAAGGATGTGGGTGTGTTAGAATCAAAGAGTTCCCTTGCAAGTAATGTTCCAGAAATGAGGGCAGGGACAACAATGGATGAGGAGGATCCACTTCTCCGGATTCAGAGAATGCCTACAATGCCCCCACGGAGGATGCCTAAGATCCCCTATGCACCAAGTGTTGAGAATCGAAGGAGGAATAACATGAGGCCATCCCCTTACAATCAATCCCCTTATAAACAACAGGCATCAATGATGCCTGGGGACTGGAAGTGTGAACGGTCATAGACCTTTTCTGGAACCATGTGCATCTTCCTTTTGTCTAGACCATTTTTTTTTGGTTTTGTTTAGGATTCAGGACTCTGGGTTCTATTATTCTCTCACTTCACAAGTATTTGACTGTATCTGCCTTAATTTAAGCCCGTTTGAATTTCAATATGACACTAGGTTGTGAAGATTGCCAAATGTCCTCCTTACTTTAGAAATTATTGTCATCTCAAAGACCTGTGTGTTGTAGCTGAGTGGAGAGTCAATGGGTGGGGGTACCTGACACAGATTGTTTTGGTTTTTGTGTGCATGGCAGGTGCAATGCAAACAATTTTTCAAGAAACACTCAGTGCTACAGATGCCAGGCAGACAGGTCAGGCGAAGCCGGGAGATCCAACCAAATGCATAGGCCATCATCTTTCAAACCTGGGGAACAGTGAACATCATTTAAGGGAAAATTGATGGGCTTTTGTGGATTGGAAAGGAGGTCACAGAAATCAGATTCGTTACTTTGCATAGCTTGCTGCCACTTCCACAAATGTTCACAACCTAGTGTCATATTGAACATGTTTCTTTGTAGTTTTTTTTGCCTGGAAATTTTAGCAGATTCTCACATATGTATCGACACTTCTTGTTAGGAGCTGATGAGGTCAGTGGGGAGTAATGGAAGCTACTCATTACCATCATGATTGAAGATGATGGTCTCATATTCAGAATTGGTGAGTGGCACTAAGGTGATGATTACACATTCTTGTTCCAGTTGTTTTGGTATGGCCTGAACTGACCTCTTTCTCTTCTGTGCAAAGTGTACTGGAGCCTTTCTCTGCAATCTCATGGAAATACATGTTACAACCACTTGTGGGTGCAATTGATGATTTAGCTGCTCAAGGTAGTGACAAACAGTAGCTGCTAGCTACTTGGAAGTGATGTCAATGAGACAATCTGATATATTTGTGGCATTTGCAAGGTGCTGACTACATTCAATTGTTTTTGTTTTGGTTTGGCCAAAATTATTGTATCCTATTTTCTCCAACTCACTGATATGAGCAAATTACTAACCTCATATGCATGAACCTTGCATGCATTTGGTTGGAAAGCAATGCATCAATCTGCTGGCAAAGATTATATAATATAATGAGCACAAGATATTTGGATGTCAATTGGGTTCAGTGTTTTTGCAGTGGACATTGCTATGCACAATAAAATTATCAGAAGGGAGATGACAATGGACATGACCTTAAATTCCCATTTCTTTGTGTGAAAGGGACATGATATAAAATGTTCAAATGATAAACAAGAAACAATCCATGAAATTGCCAAATCGCAGTAACACCTAATGTAGGCATGACCAAATGAAAAACTGCTTGGGGTCTGCAGTGTCTCCCTCCCAGGCAGGGGAAGAGCCAATAAACTCAGCCCAATATAACCCTAAGGAAGAAACCTCTGTTTCGGAAGAGTTCCAGGACTGTGATCAACATTGATGGCAAAAAGATGAATGCAGACAATTGAAAATCTTGCTGTTTAGGTTTTGCCTCTGCAGAACACTTAGTAGGCCATGTCCTAATGCTTGTCAACAACAGATGGTGAGATTTCATGAGACCTAGTGGAAGCCCCAAATCTCACACCAGCTGATGCTATGGAGAACTCACAAATCTTGCAGCACGGTGTGAAGGCCATAGTGACTCTGGACAAAACAAACAATGAGAGCATACTCTCAATCAGTTCCCAAAATGCTTGCCAATTGCATGTATTCTTTACAAAGGAAGCTTTTGATACAATAGATACAGAGACTAATTATAAATACTACAGCACAATCACAGAACTCTGTTGTGGATTGAACTCGGGGGAGAAACGAATTTGAGAAACTTTCTTGCTGCAGAGATCCCCCCCCCCCCAAAGTGCAGTACTTCTTTGGTGCCTATTTAATTTTCCACTTACTGTGTGAATCATTTCTATAATTTCTACTGTCATCACATAGCACATACAAGCAGCAAGCAATTGCCATGAGAAAAAGTAAAAACAACATACAAAAAACAACAGACAGAAGTGCCAGCACAACCATCAAACAAAACTCACAAAGAGAAAAGTTCCAGACACCACTCATGAAGAAATGAAATGCAGCCACATTCTGCTGCCTTCCAAGAGTACCACCAACACAATTGTATAACATCTCCAATTTCTTCTTGACATGATGCAACATCTCCAGATTTTTCCCTTGAAGAAAAATGGTTAATGCAAGACCCAATGCACCAGGTTCTCCATCATATATGGCAGGCACGAAGCAATTCACAAGAGTTTTCACAAAGCAAATTGTTCATATTGCAGATAAGAATTACACGAGATCATCAGTTCTTGATGTCATTCAAGCATTGATTTATCTGGGAGAGACGGTGATATTGGAGCTTGGCTCCAACAGCTTGCCATTCCGGAGCTCGCTCACGGCAGCCAAAGGCCAGATGAAGCCCTTCCACAAGATGCGAGTGGCAAGAGGCACGTCAATGATGATCTCTTTCTCCGTCGGCTTCTTGGTGCTCCTGACCTGAATCAAGTAGTCTCTGCCAACCCAACCGATCCAGCCAGCGATGTAGAGGAAGACGATCCCCGGGTAAACAAACTCGCCAAGATGTGCTTGATCACCGTCCACAATCAAGTGCGGAAGTCCATCAGTGCCACACAGAAGACCTCCGTTACCGTAGAAAGCGAACCGTCTCTGCGTCTTCTCAATGGTAGCCTGCAAGGCCAAAGCAGGAGCACTCTCAGGAGCATACAACTTCAACCTACTTTCAAGTTTCTTAATCTCCTGCTTCTCCCGCTTCGCAAAACCCTTACTCTCCTTACACGGAGTAAGACCCGCCACATCCGCAAGCGCATCTTGTGGCGCAACGAGAGACGAACTCCCGACGAAGACAGCCGAAAGCGCCAAAGCAGCCGCAACTTTCCCCGCTGTTTGCACAAAGCTACTGCTACTAGTCTTCTCCTGATCTTGGTCCTGCTTCTTCTCAGCAGAGCAAAGAGTCCTTGCCTTCACATTCTTGACAAACACAAGCTTGGAGGAGCTGCAGAACACACCCTTGGAAGAAACGTCCTTCACAGCCAGAGGAGAAAACAAGGCGGCAGGCGCAGAAGCAGCAGCAGCTGCCATGGTCACAGAAGACGCCATTGCTACACAAAAGAGTTCTCTGAGAGTGCAAAAGAGAGAAGAGAAAATAAGCGCATCTGCAGAATGCGTTCTTGGCCAAGTGATGGGAAACAGCGAGTTTCTTTTATTTTATTTTAAATGCATTATCTGCAGTTGAAGCGCATTCTTGCTCTTATTGGACCACACGATTCCGGTTTCGGATATATCGAATAAATACCATTCTTCAATCCCCCCCCCCCCAACCCCAAATGGTGAAAGTGACGATTTTTTGCCCAATGAAACACAATTTACACGCTTGAAGACATTTTTTCCTTTTTTTCTTTTCGGATGTATCATTTTTTTTCCTTTTCTTTTTTGCAATTTTAAAAAATAAATCTTCTTTTTATTTTTTACAAAGCACATTTTGAAAGAAAAAGGTCCATTTTGGTTTGGTTGGGTTACGTACTTACTTTGTAAACTTTTTTTTTTTTGAAAAGTAAAAAAGTGGGTTACATATTTATTGGCTCTGCCCTTAAGGGGGGAGAGACTGTGCCATGGCATGTAGTGTTTTTTTTTTAAAAGAGCATTTCAATTAGCACAAACATATGAATTGTAGATGATGTTAGAAATAAACATTTATAACAGTTTTTTTTATGTTTCATTTTATTTCAGTCATTGCGCTGTGACTGGGGTGTGCAGTAGCTGTGATTGAAAATTTTCATTGCTAGGGTGAAATTTGGTCAACACTTTTGCATGAAAAAAAAGCAGCTGTGATTGAAAATTTTCATTGCTCGGGTGAAATTTGGTCAACACTTTTGCATAATGAAATTTTTTTTCAATCTTTTTTCTTCTAGGATCACTGGAGTGTGACCAAGGTGTGGACCAATGTTGGGTGAGTATGGTTTTTTTTAATATCCATTGGATCTGATTTTCACAAAATAGATTACAAAAGATTTTGGTTTTCATGTCTTAATTTTTTTCAAATTATACACAAGGTCAAGGTATCAATATTTTTATAAAAAAATTTAACCGGTTCTCATGATATCAATTTTCATAAACTTGAGAACAATTGATTATCATTTGACGATTCTCACCAACTAGTTATTATATTTCTTCAAATAAGAAAATTAAAATCAAAATTGCAAACAAATTATTTGTAAAACAAATTGTAGTTATTTGTAAAGTAAATAAAACACATCATCCAAACCCTAAGTTTGGTCATAGGTGGGGGTGATTCAAAAACAACTTGCAAAATAAGTACATTAGCATTAATGGGGGGTTAAAACTAACGCAATTGTCTTTCATTCTAAGGGCCTCCATTATTAATACATATATTTGCGAGGTGTTAAATACCCCTTAACGAACTATGTTCGACATTGTTTCAGCAGCATTGCCCCATCACTTGACCCACTTTCATGCCATCCATGTCTAAAACAAGCCTCACCATTGGACCCCATGCTTTCAACGTCCATGTCATTTGATGACCCCACCTACACCCTCTCCATGTCATCATATGGACCCACCAATTTCCATCCTTCGTCCACCCATCGTCCACCCATGTAGAGCATCGTCGACATTCATTTCACATTCGTCATCAAACTTCGTTTCATTGGTCGTTGTCAACAACAACACCATCGACGATATCATTTACATTTTGTAGAACAAGGCATGTGTTTTGCAAAAAATGGTGTTGACAAATCATGTTTGAGATTACCCTTTTTTTAAATCCAAAAGGATAAGTTGCATAATGCATTTCACGAGCAACAACCTTTGCAATCTAACCCTAAAAAGGACATTTGAAATCTACCTAAATTTAAATGTAAATGGATAAGTTTCATGGTACACCAAACATCACAAATTGTGGTAGCCCTTACATCGTTAGCTTTTTGTTGTTTTTCAACGCATTTGAGGTTTACTCCTTAATGAATAACTTCACTCTTGACACATTTGTATTCAACATTTTTTAGTGTTGCAAGATTATAATTTGTTCTTTTATTGTAAACAAAATTTGGGTAGATGGTTTTGAACTTTGCAAAAGTTTTAAGTGTTTTGGAAGGTCCATCACTTTTCTTGAGGAAGCCGTCTCTTGCCATATACCTACAAATTTTCAATTTGTTCTACAAGGTCCATTACCTTTTGGTTGAAGTTATCATATTTCCATGTATTGTTTCACAATTCATCAATTGGGGTCGACATATCTAAGCTCTAGAAAATGTCAATGTGTTATGCAAAGACTTTTGTTTTTCAGATTTGTTGTCATCTTGCGTATGTATAAGCTTTGCTAGAAAATTGTATCTTCAAAATAGTTGAGAATGAAGTAGAGACCAATGTTGACCACTTGCTTACAATGTGAATGTAATCTGAGTTGGATTTGTCCCTAAATTCTTGACATTGTAATTGTTTTGTATTACACTACTTTTATAAGTTTTATAAGTTTTATAAGTTTTAATTTTTGTTATTTTTTACTCTTTATTTGGCCCCGGCCCTGCCCCTTGCCCCTGCCCTGTCTGGCCGCCCTACCCCTGCCCTGCCCTGCCCGCCCTGCTGGTTTTGCTGGTAATTTCTCCTACGAGAAGTAATTAAGAAGGTGGCTGGATTCGAAGTAATTTCAAAAACACCAGTAAAAATAAATACGGTAGATCGGATTCCCAGGAGGTCAAACTAAGACAATAAAATAATAAAGAAAGAAAACATAGTCATTCAAATATGTGTAACTAATTAATTACCAAGAGACATAATTTGATGTCAGTCAAGTCTATTAAATAATTTTAATTCTATGGCAAAGGCCGGTTCTGCCATAGAATTCACTTAGTGTGTGCATCCGTCCGTCCGATTATTCGGGCCGGTTCTGTCGGCGCATTAAAACGTGAAATTGTCGCGTCGGACAGACGCACGCACACACGCACTAAGTGAATTTATATATAAGAAGATTGCACTTTGCAGACCACACGTCATAATTCAAACTACTTCTTCCAAAAGATCCTTCCTTCTACTGTTCAAGTTTCAATGTTTAGATTATGTTTTTTTCCCATATAACTTGCATAAAATTGCAAACATTAATACCATCCACACCACATTTCTGATTAAGGTTTATGTAATTCAAACAAGTATCAATTTCATTTTTATAATACTCACATTCATAAGAGGTTTTGGTTTGATTTAATCCATGGCAAGCTTGAACTACACAATGGTGTTGGATGATTTAGGAGTGAAAGACAGGGTTAAAAGCCCAAATTCCATTGTTTAACTTGGATGGTCTTATGATCCCTAAAATAATGTCAAGTCCAAAGTACCATGTATCAATGGATGATCCAACAATCATAGAAGATGTCTAAAAATATGTTGTTCATTCAAAAGAAAGGGACCTTCTCCATAATTTGAAGGCCACAATTCAAGATCCTCCTCTTGGACATTTTTCTTAAAATGATCTCATGTGGCTGCCACATTTCACAAGTGGCCATGGTTTGTATAGGGAAGCTAAAATTACAGTGATACCATGGAATCGATTGGAGGATTTTGTCGAAGGGGAACAAAACAATCTAGATTTCCCTTGCAAGTTTACAAAAACAAAATACCACATTAACTCATCTGCCCTAGGCATGTTGACACACCCAAGAGAAAATTCTCTTACTCTTGTTTATAAGTGTGGATTATAAAATGCACAGTTCATCCATTTCATTCCAATGTCAACATTTTATGGATGTTCAATGTATTGAGGCATGCATTGTCTTCATATTTATCTAATGTTCTTTCTAAATATCACAATATGATGAATTTTATGGCAATTTCATAATTTGAAGAATGTCCATGGCAATTTTCACTCCATAACTCCTGTAATGTTTGTAGGTTTTCCTATAAATTTGGACCAAAAGACAAAACCCATGTTCTTCTAGAAGACATGCAAAAGTTTAAACTATTATGCAACAAAAACATAAGAGAAGAAAGGTCAATGATGCATCCATGAAACTAAAGGGAAATAAAATATTGACAAAGATCCATGAATCCATTCGATTGTCAAGGCAAAGCACAAGGATAGGGCAGACGATGTTTGGGATGTCAATTAAACACGAGTGTCAAAGGTCTGTCATTGCAAAACAACCGTATTTGGACCACAACTTATGTCAATTGATCTACCTCCATGCAAAACATATAAATAAAAAAATAGTGGTTTGCCATGGGATAGCTATGATTGGATATCGACATGCATTGGGTTCACAATTTTCCAATGCCATGAAAGCACACCTCATGTAGCTTCTAAGGCAATGGTTGTCCCATGCACAAATTATGACACATCATAAATCATGTCTCAAGGAACAAGCACAATGAAATGAGCATGTCACCATGACACATTTGTCCTACCATGAGATGTTAGAAACCTAGCCAAAAAGAAGGTTGACGAATTATGGCAAAAACATCCTAAGGACCCAATGAGTGAGAATGTGGGTTTTGGAAAACTTGGAATTAGAGTTCTTTTATCTTGAACATGCCCCTTTGGATCTCAATTTATTGAAGTACGATGAACCCCTTTCACATTAAGGATTCAAACCACTTGGCAATCAAAAATGATGGCAAATTTTGGACATGGGAGTTGCCTTTCATTTGATGCTACATTTGGAAGAAGCCAAACTAGGGCATGTCATCATCCTCCATTATCCTGGTTCCAACACACTATCGTTTTATAACACAAATTTGATCTACATGGAATACAAATGTGCTTTCATACTAATTAATTTGAACATTTTTTTATGTTTTTCCAGTACATTTTGTACACCATGATGGTGTTCAATGAATGGCAAAATGGAATACCAATTGCATTCATAGTAATTGGAAAAACTTAAAAATGTGACCCTTAGACCCTATATTGAAAGCATTATCACAATGAATGCCTAGTGGATGGATGCCAAGCGCTATCATTGTGGATAATGCACAAGTTGAAATCAACATTTTGAAGTATGATATGTTACTTCCCTACCTCTCACACATGGTCATTGGTTGATAATGTACATGGATGTTTATATCTTGCTCCATCCATTTCATTATTATTTGGGGCATCCATATCCAAAATATTATTAATGTTTGTAGATCATCTCCATTCATTATAAGTTTCATTTTTGTTTCCATGTACAATTGTCTATATATGACCGTGTTGTAATCTTATGGATTTGTTTCATATCTTCCCACCATCTTATATATAATTACAACATGGGGTGTGTGTGTGTGTGTCTGTTTTTTACTTATCTTTTACTTATTTCTTTTTCTTTGACGTCATTTCACTTTCATTACCTCTCTGGCGTAATCCCATTGGCTCCCGTTCCATGTGGAGTGTTTTGGGGGGTGGGGGAAGGGAGACCCCAGTGAAGCACGGGGCAGGGGGGGGGGGCCAGTACGGGTGGCGGGGGCCAGCAAGGGGGGGCCAACATGGGGCGGGGGGGAGGGGGGGGCATGGGCGGGGAAGGACCGGGCAGGGCAGGGCACGGTAGGGGGGGGGGGGAGGGCACGGCAGGGCAAGGGGACCTGTATCTAATCAAACAATTTTTAAAAAAAATTATTTTCATTATAGAACATATTAAAAAAACTATAATGTTTTTTAAAAGAAAAAATAAAATAATATATAATAAATAAATACATAAAAACAAAAAAAATGAAGATAGACAAAATAAAAATAGAAAAAATAAAAACATGAAACAAATAAAAAAAACTATAAAAAAGGAATGGAAACAAATGAAACAAGGAAAGGGAAATAAAATAAAAAACTTTTAAATGAAAAAATTCCAAAAATGAAAAAACCAAATAAAGAGTAAAAAATAAGAAAAGCCCTACTTGAAAAAAATAAAATGAGGTGTGTCTTCTTTCTCCAAACTTCAAACTTGCATCCAAATATATATATATATATATATATATATATAACAATAATAAAAATAGAACATACATAAAAACATGAACCAAGGTGGCCGAAGGCCACGAGCACCCACTAGTTGCACATAATAGAATGGTTTTAGGAATGTTGTAGAAACTTGTAGGTCTACTCTGGTATTTGGACCACAACCTTCCATAGATTGAGGACTTTCCCACCTCTTACGATACAAAACATCATGATGTCTAACAAACAAGCAACATCAACAACCTAATTGAGATAGTGTGGCTTGAAATATTAAACATAGCAATAAAAATTCCAACCTTGCAACAACATTTGTTCTCTTCATTGAAAGTTATTATAAGTAAACAACAAGACATGCTCACACACGGATTGGTTAGGTTGGAACATCCAAATGACCAACATTTGTTCCCAATCAATCTTAGTGATAATAGTTTGAAAAGGCACAAAGGTGTGCTTGAACCTAAAAGTGTTAATTCTCACAATTTAAAAAACAATGCAACTAGGTTTATTCGCATTTAGTTGGATGTTCGTGCTTGTAAAAATTTGTTTTGTTAGTAGCAAATATCAATTGTTTAAGCCTTACCATGCATCTATTAATGACAAATGTGCATTTCTTAGTAATTTTTTGTACACGAACTCGTAGAAATCAGCCAAAATGTGACCACTCAATTTACGACTACATGCAACTTGTAGTCGTTTGCGACTAGATTTGAGAATATTTGCAACTATAAAACCAAATTTCAACTATTTTGGTCATTCTCACAACTATGATGCAACTATTAAAATTTTCATCTTATAGGTTGGATCGATTTTACATTTATTTTCATCCATTAATAGGTTGATATGTCTCATCAGTTGTAATTGTCACAAAATTAGTAGCATCTTAAAGGTATTCTACAATGACATAGGGGTGTATTTTAATGTATGTACTAAAATTATATAAATATTATGCATACGTATGTATATTGTTCATATAATGAATCTCAAAATTAAATATTTGAACTTTGAATTTTTTATTCAAATCTGAAAATTGATATTTCAATTCTGAAAACTATTATTTTAATATTAAATATATATATTAGAATTTGAAACTTCATATTTGAATCTAAATTTTTTTATTTCAATTGTTTAAAACATTATTTGAATTTCAAATTTTTGATTTGAATATGATATTTTCAATTTAAATTCAAAACGGCTTTTTGATCTGAAAATTGATATTTGAATTCCAAATTAATATTTTTGAATCCAAAAATTAGTATTCAATTGAGAAAAGTATTAATTGATTATAAAAATGGACATTTTAATTTCAAATATTTTTATATGAATATGAAAATGTATATTTTAACTCTGAAAATTCTGCATTTAAATTTGACATAATCATTTGATTTGAACTTGAAATTTTTATTCCAAATTATTATTTTGGATTCTCAAAATTAATAATTCTAGTCTGAAAATTATAATTGGGTCTAAAAATGAACATGTCAATTTTGCATATTATTATTTGAATCTGAAAATTGACATTTCAATTCTAGAAATTGTTATTTAAATTCAAAAAACTTATTTGATCTAAAAATTACTATTTGAATTTAATTTATTATTTTTTCGAATCTAAAAACTAGTATTTCAATTTAAAAATATATATTGAATCTAAAAATTGACATTTTGATTTTAAATTTTTTTATTTGACTTGAAATTTGATATTTGAATTCTGAAGTTTTAAATTAAAATTTTAAGAAATTATTTGACTTGAAAGTTGAAATTTGAATTCCAAATTATTATTTTGGATTCTTGAAATTAATGTTTCAAGTCAGAAAATTATTACTTGGGTCTTAAAATGGACATTTTAGTTTTGAATATATTATTTGAATATGAAATTTGACATTTCAATTCTAAAAGTTGTTATTTAACTTCAAAAAACTTATTTGATCTAAAAATTGATATTTGAATTTGCATTACTATTTTGGAATCTTAAATATTATTTTAATTCAAAAAACTATTGATTTAGTTTTAAGGGTTTTTTTACTAATGTTATCCCTATAAATCATTTTTATAAATAATTATAAATGATTATTTTTATTAAATCTAAGTTACACTAAATAACACAAATTTGTATATTGTCTAATTCATATTCTTATATTAGAAGAAATTAATCAATGTAATTGATGTTATGTTACTTTAAAATCATTGCAATTACTTCATATAAGAATTAATTATTATGTGCATAATTATTTTCTAATTGAACATAATTATTCACACTCTATAATTTATAATTTCAAACCTGAATTAGAAATTTCGAAAAATTATGGTGTAGTTAAAATAATTATTTTACTGATTTTAATTTCACGAATTATTATCTAAATAATAATATTATTTTAAAAAATTGATTCATCGCCTATGATAAATATTTTATAATAATTTTACAGTAATTATGAAAATTAATGTTATGTTTAACAAATTATTGTATTTATAGTTAATAATTACCAAGAGAAAAAAATTACTTGACCTATAATAATTCTTACAAAAATAAATGTAATTATACAATAAGTAATGTAATTAATTGAATAATAGTTTTTAAAAAATTTGTGTAAGAATTTACTTTGTAATGACAATTGTTAATTCATAACTTATAATTTTAACAAAATTATTTAAAGATTTTGATCTTTAAATTAGAATCGTTAAATTATTTTTGTTCTTTATTTATTTATGAGTTATGTATTAATAATTTGTGAATAACTAGATAGTTAGTTTGTTAAATATTAAGAAATTATTGCTTAATAAATAATTGATAATGAACATTGAATATTTGTAGCGTATACTTTATAATTTAAATCTATGTAAATTTAATTATTATTAATTAAATAATTATTTAATTATCTAGTATTTGAATTGTTTATAATTCTAAAAATTAAGAAAGTAAGGCATGAAGAAAGTTTTGAAATTACAACTTAGTATGTGAAGAAGTTGCAACTTCAAAACTTATCCCATATTGTTTGTTTTTCATTCCCAATTTGAACATTATATAAACAAAAAGGTGTGATCATTTAAATCCACATTAAAAAAATTGTGCACATAGGATGAGCCAATCAAAAGGCTCGACCCAAAACAAAAAAACAAATTATGCACATTTAAAAAGTACTTACCTTCCCAACCTATTTATCTACCTAGCTAGGTAGGTACCTAGTTTGACCTACCCACCTAGGTTGACCTATGTACCTACCTACCCAAATACCTACCTATATGAATAAGTATTTAACCTAGGAAAATAGAATCTACTTACCTATTTTTTTACTTAAGTAGGTAGGTTGGTATGCAGCCTAGGTTTGTAGGCACCTATTTATGTACCTACCTAGGTACTTACCAATTTAATATTTTTATTTTAAAAATTAATGTCACGTGGCATACTCACATTGGGCCACATGTCATAATATAATATCATCAAAGTATTTGAATTGAACGTCCTATATTATTTTCAAATAATAATAATAATAATAATAATTATTATTATTATTATTATATAAATAATCAAATATTAAGACACATGGCACCACAACATTTGCTCTCAATTGTGACCAAAATAGTTGCATCTTAGTCGCATGTGACACTACGTATACAATGAAGTCAAAGGATGAAATGTATTTGTTGACTTTTTTTCATACAATACCCTTTGTCATTTGCGACTAATTTATCACATGCGATTTGTCTTAGGCAACTAAAGGGATTTTGATTACAAAATGTCTTTTGCAACTAAAATTTAGTTGCAAAGACTAGTCCAAAATACATGTTTTTCTTCTAGTGACATGCCCCCAACAAAGAATCTATGCCTCTTCAAGTTCTCAGCATATACTCCCATCAATAGCTTAACATTGTTTTGAACTTGTAACCATGGAACCTACTTTGTCAATCTAAAACACACAAACCACCATATTACAACAATGTTTTGTAATTAATGTTGTTTTTATTGCTTTGGGAGTCTCTGTAGTGGTTGGTTGCTTAAGAAAGGTTATTGATACCAAATTTATCTACATACTTGTTGCTATAACAACTAGTTGGTTTGCATATGTGTACCATATTTTAAAATAATGCAATACCTAATCACCTAATTCACAATTCAAGTTAGGGGCAAACATGTGTATTTTCATGTCTATGAAACACATATGCTAAATGTTTTGAAATAAAAAAGGAATGAAAGGTATATAATTCAAGGAAAATATCAAAGCATTGCATAAATTACAAATGTTTCTATACATATGTTTGCTACATAAAGTCTGATCTATAGAAACATAGTGAAAAGCCTTATAACCAATGGTCAACAAACTACAACAAATGCCTAAGGCACTTATAAATAGGGACAACATGTAGATTAAGAAATGTTGGAGGATTTTGAAACATAATGGATGTGCTTTTGAGTTCTACTACTTCTTCAAGTTGCAACACCACTCCCGAATGCTATAGAGTTCGATTTAGTGCCCTCATGTTGTTCTTCCAAATCAACAACCACTATGTAGATCTATCTTCAAAACCTTGTATAAGTCTACACTAATGCTTCCACTAGTGTGACTCGAGTTGCCAATGCATCATGCCTCCAAAACCATATAAGGGTCATTTGCAGCAAAACATGTATAATGGCATATTTTTGTTTAATACATTTGGAGAAACACTCGCACATGGAAAGAAAATAGTTATGCATTAAAGGGTTCAAACACACACACTTCAATGGATGATTCCATGACTTCTGCAAAAAGTAGTCACAAAAAATTTGTATGAGTTCATGTCATAAAAACCACACTTGACTAGATTTTGAAAGTGTTTGTTTCCATGCACATGACCTTAAAAAGTTTCCTGCTATAATTGCCCATACTTTTGCAAAAAAACATAATAAGATGGCATTATGAAATAGGTTTACAGATCTAAAAGGATCATAATGAAACAAATGTTTTGCACCCAAAATCATAAGACTCCATGATTAACATCTTGGATTGGGATAAATATTACTTTCACTATTGCAAGACATTGAACTTTTATGTGGACAAATTAAATGACATTATGTTTAAACTCCCCCTTTCTTTTCTTTAGTTATTGACATTCTCTCACATATGGGGGTGTGTGATGTATAAATCAAAAAATGAAAGATGTTTGTGCATAAACCACGACCTAAAAAAATCCTTAGTGTTAGTGGAAAAGGTGGCCTTCACTATAGTTGAGAAGGGTAATGTATGCATTGATTCTCAATTTCATATAATGATCTAAAATTACAAAACAAACTATAGAATCCTTCGTCCCACCTTTGGAGTCAATGAAATTTTTCACCACTGTCACCAACATTTGTAGTTTCAGCTACAAATGTCAATGATGGTTTTGCTTGAAGATTGAAAAACAAAATTCAATATTGTAACATGTTGAAAATTAGCATAAATAACCTAATGTCTATGTTTAGAGGTCAAAAATATCATCAATGACAAAATATGCCATTCTAAAATTTTAAAAAATTATTGATTAAAACAATTGCATTGCAAACTTAAAATTTTGATAAATAACTGTGTTGTACATCTTGTTCACGAATTGTCTACTAGTTGGGCATGTTTATGTGGGAAAAGGTACACAATCCTACAAAGACTCAATACATGGACTGAAACAAGTAAACCTTAAGTCTTTAACACAAAATTGTTATTTACTTTTGCTATGTAGGAATTGTTGTAGATATGATGTCCAATCGTTCAACTATTGTGTCTTCCTCATGCTCTGCAACGACAATGGGGAAGACAAATAGACCTACAAGGTCATTATCTTTAACTACACCTTGCTTGTTTGAAATTAGCTACAATTGTAGTGTTTTTTGCTTCGACACCTCATAGTTTAAATCGACTGTATTGCTCTCAGAGGGCTATGAGAGCAGTCCCTAAGAGGTTAATCCCAAGGACAATGAAAGTGTCCATTTGAATCCAGTGTAAGCCGCTTACATTGTCGTTGATTGCAATGGAATGGTTGGGCTTGGATTGTTGAAATAAGACTATAAATCAAGGTCAAACTCCTCTTTTGTGCCTTGTCTATGATTTTTAGTGCTAATAATCTTACCAAACAACCCAAATGGCATATGTTCATAAGTTGTTATTTACAACACCTAAGAGAGGACATTTGGGAAAATGGAGTTTTTAACTTATAGGGGCACAAGATCAAGCCCATTGATGAACTAGCACCTACAAAACATTGTTGAACCATAATTGATCTCTTTAGGAATCTAAATTTAACAATTCAATTGGATTAGTATTCACCATGGACTAAAAGAACATTAAAAACAACAAACATGGAAAACATAGTCCTAGATGGTACCTGTTGTGGTGTTGTCATTTCTTTCTAATGTGTTGTTCACATCTACTGTAATTGCCAAATGGGGTTTGGCTTTGCCAAACTTCACGTGCAAAGCAAGGACTTAACTATCCATGATTTTAGCAATGGTGCATTTAAGATGTTGGTCTAGAATAATTCCATCAGCTATAATTGAAAGTTTCCCAAGGAAGACCCAACCAATGTTTATCTCTTCCTAAACAACCAAAGCTTCAAAAACCACTTGAAGGCCCCAAGTTCAAGGGTTAGGTTTCTATAATGCAAGGGAACTCTGCAAGGGATCTTTCTATTACAAAAGTGAGATACTAGCAACTAAGATGGTAACAAATGAAATCAAATACCTACTCCAAATGGTGTTTGTCATCATGGCCATCTATGAAAGCACACCACATAACTTTCAATTTTGATGTCATTCCCACTTCTTGGATGTTTTGAGATTGCTTTATGAGCAATCTTTGACATGAACCCAATAATCTTCTCAACAACTGGCTCTTGGTGTTGAAGATCAAATCCAAGAAGGCCGAGCAAGTCTTGGTGACATTGCTTGACTTTTTCAATGCATTGCCATTGATTGGAAACCATACAAATCTATAGTCCAAATTGTCTTGGATTGTTATGGTTAGTTAGATAGAAAAAGACTGATCCCAACCACAATGAAAGATGTTACAGTGAGTCAAGCCTATATTAGCATGAGCAAGTGGATGTAATTTCTTAAAAGTGCTTCTACAAAACAACTTGAATGCACATATGATGTGAGGGCATTCCATGTTAAATGACAATGGATGCAATTCCTTATCCATTTCTAACATGATGTTTTATAGCTCTTCTTCAATGTGCTCCCAAAGGCACTAAAGTCCAACTTGTAAAAGGAATCATTTCAATAGATGGTATAATGGTGACCAACCCACTTTTCCCTCTCTTTTATGGCCTTGACATGTTTGTCAAATTTGTGCAATTCTTGTTGAACATAATCCTCCTTCTTTTTCTTCAAACTTTGTGCAACTCCTACCTTCTTCTCATCATATTCCTTTTCCAATTGCAAGTATTGCAAGTATTTTCAAAGGCACTTCATTTGATTAAACATGTTCATTTTGTTCTCGCCACCCCTTTTAGATGTCCATGCATTGAGGGATTGTTTGACAATGTCACTAATGTGGTTTTTCCTTTCAATTTTTCCACCAACTTGCATGGAAAAATAAGGAGTAAGAAAACATTATCTAAAAGAAAAAACCAAAAATAAATAAATATTGCAAGCCTTATAATATTTACAAGCAAATAAAAGTACCATTGGCCAAATGCAGAAACTAGCATGTTGCCCAAAGAAGCTTTTGTTTCCATTTTCATCAAAAGCGCCATAATCTCTTTAGGCTTTTCTAAAATCTTCATGTCCATCAGAATGTTTGTTTTTGATAAAAGAACATAAATTCCATTGATCTTCACTTTTTCTAGGGGAGGAAGGAGTTCACAAGAGCTCTCAACTTTGAAACTTTTTATAATTGTTTTTGCCTTTGCTTCTACATTAATTATTGTGAAATGCATTTTATTCCTTGGTGGCATAAACCCATATGGGAATAATGACAGGGGGGGTTGTTATGTTTTGCCTAGTAGACAATTTAATGGGTTTTGCATGCTCCAATGATTGTTTCACACCTACATTATTTTTTGTTTCTTGCTTGTTTGCAACAAACCATAAAAATACCAATGTTAGAAACATGCCAATACTTGCCATTGCAAATGTCAACTTGCAGCCAAGAAATAAAATGCAGGAGAGATGAAAAATTATACCTACTTTTACACTATGACCTAATGAGAAATTTTCATCGCTACTTAGTTCATATACCTTTCTCTCTTTTGGATGTATGGGTCTTGGAGGTGGCATACCAAATGGCTGCTTTTGTAATTTTGGTGGTGCAACCCTTTTATGGTTTGTTTTGCCACATCATCAATTGTTCATTTGCCTTGGTTTGGGAGTGTTTTCCCAAACTTCTCCCCTAAATTATTGAACTCCTTAAGCTTAGCTTTTGTCATCATTGGATACATTTTGAATAGTTCACCGCTCGTCTAATCAAGGCATGAATTCGTCATTTTGTAGTAAGACAAAATATTTTTGTCTTTGAACAAATTGCCACAAAATGTGCATTTAAATGATGGCCTACTACTTATAAGCACATCAACGTGTCGAATGTCAAAATATGCTTCCAAGGCCAATTGTTCATACTTGTGTTCAAGGTACAAGGTGACACAATGACGTCTACTTTGTTGCATTACGGACTTGTAAATCATGTTCTTGCCTTGCGGACCTCCAAATACCTATGATGGCAAGATCACTAGATCTCATTTCCCATTACATCAACAACCATATATTTTGACACAACAACACACGTTATACCTCAAGGAAAAACTCAACAAAACAACCATCACATCTATAGTTGTAGCAACACAATATTGAAATAGGAAGCAATGAGACACAAATCTCATCACAAGTACAACACATCTCAATACCCACTAATTACTAAAATGTAATTCCAAAAAAAATTCTTTTTATTTTTTAAAACTTGCAATTGGGTTGTGTTCTACATGCACTTATTTGTTTATTCTTGCAAGGATTGGCTTCTCATTATTGACTAAGAAGGTCATGGACACAATGGATTAGTATCACAACAACAACAACTACTACAATTATTATTTTGAAGGGAAATTGGATTAATATCCACAACATTGCTACAATGACAGAAGATTCAATTGTAACAACAAATGCAAAATATTCAAATGTAATAAGAAGTGTAGATAATCGGAAGGAAAGTAGGTACCTTCTAGGATTTTAAAATGATTATGTGGAACTCATACCTAATGTCAATAATGACCTTGATGTTCCTTCTATTCAACCTTAGTTGATTGAAGGACTAAAGGCAGTGGCAAAACAAATTGAAATACATGCAAAAACAGAAATTAAACATGCAAAATGCAATCAAGAGATTTCTTTCAAACACAAAATGAAGAAAAAATTCATAAGAAATTGTTACCTACATTGAGTTCATCTCATACTAAAAGTTAAATACCAAAATCTTAGACTATAGACAAAGTTTTACTATGTTCATAATTGAACTTCAATTTGGACTATGCTGAAATCAACAATATTATTGACAACATAATTTAACCTAGTATGCTTAGGCATGCTTGAGAAAAGCCCAATAATGGTTATACCAGTCCAGCTATGAATTTTGGTAGAAAGTACCATGTAATTTTATGAATAATTTTTTTAAAAAATCACTTGACCTACAAAAAGAAAATATAGCAATAAACAGTAGTTACTATTTGTGTTCCATAATCCAAAACCAAACATCTCACTCATCACATACTCTAGACATGGCAACCAAAAGCTTATAACAAAACTTACACAAAAAGGACAACAAAAGCATGTACTAAACATGAGAGAATTCAAGCACCCATTGACCCTTGGTCACTCAATATTTCCAAATTTTAGATGGATTATTGGTGAATTAAGGTTTTTAGTATGCTATGTACTTGGATTTTCCCAACAATGAAATAATAGCTCCAAGCAACTACATTCCAAAACACAAAATGAAAGGAAAAACTAATGAAATGGAGACTCACCCCTTCTAGCCATCATGTTGTTGTTGACTTTACAATATTGATGTATTTCTATCAACCAAGGAGGCGAATCATGTAGGGGTCTTCTTGAACAATTATTGCCAAAACCTCTTGAAGTAAATGCTTGCACTCTCTTTCTTTGTTTATTGCCATTGTCATGACTTCAAGGTTGTCAAGCTTTATGATGTCTTCAGTCCCCAATGCGATGAATTCGATGGCATGGGTGTTGTCCACAACGGTGATATTTGGCTCAATTTGTGCAAAGTCTACAATGATTTTGGAAGGTGTCGAGCCATGTTGTTCAACAAAGCTTCCAACCATAGATTGCATGTTCTCCCTAGGAATAGTTCCTTCCATGATTGGCGAAACTTAATAATGCAACACAAGTAAATGCAACATGAGCTCATTGTGTGCTTTAGTATTGAATTTGTTAAACTCATCATTTCATCAATCAATGCAACATTCGTAGTACTAAAAGAACATGACGAAATTGTTGCAACTCAACCTTAAACCTTCATATTTTGCTCATGAGATGCATTGTGCCGCTTATCTTTCCACATCTAAGAAAAGGGAAATTTCAAACATGATTTGCAAGCGCAATTTTTTGCAAAACACATACCTTGTTCTACAAAATGAAGATCATGTTGTAGATATCGTCAATGGTGTTGCAGTTAGTGATGACCAACAAAGTGAGGTTCGACGACGATCATGAAATGAATCTCAACAATGGTCTGCATGGATGGATGGAGGATGAAAATTGGTGGTCCAACAACAGGGCTTGTTTTGGATGTGGAAGGCATGAAAATAGGGTCAAGTGGTGGGGCAATGACGTTAAAATAATGTTAAAAAGAACTCGTTAGAGGGGTATTCAGTGCTTCACCATATATTTACATCGTTCCTAGCAGTACAAACTATTATAATTAGTTAAAACCTTGTGAATTAATCTTCAAACCTTGGGCATTAAATGCACAAACTTGTTCAATGGTTGTGCGTTAAACCTTGTACTTTGTACTATGAAAACTTGACTTGAGTAAAGGGTTTTACCTCATTCAAATTTTCAAATTAAAACATAAAATAAAATCATACAAGTGAGAACCAGTGATTAGGGTTTCAATTGGGGTATCATTAAAAATGATACCTTGTAGGTTTCAAATAAGTATACCTAGGTGATATTTGGTGGCATTTTTATATTCACCCAACATTGGCATGGATCTGTTGTGATTGAAATTTTTGATTGTTTGGGTGGCAATTGATATTTTTTGCCCTAATTTAAAATTAAAAAAAAAAGTCACTAGAGTGCAACCAAGGTGTGCACTAATTGTTGGTGGAAACTAAAATTGGATTGACACTTCTCCACTTTTTTCTTATTTTTTAAAATCGTTGCACTACAACCAAGGTGTTGGGTTGGGTGTGACTAAAAGCTTTAATTGTTTAGATGGAAACTGAAATTTAATTTACACCTTTCCACCTTACCTTTTCTTTTTTGATTGATACACAATGACCAAGGTGTGGATTGGTTGTGATTGAAAATCTTGGTCGTTCGAGTGATGACCAAAATTCAATTGACACCTTTCCACCCTATTTTTTTTTTTGGGTTGTTACATTATGATTGGGGTGTGGATTAATTGCGATTGAAAATCTTGGTTGCTCAAGTGGCAACCAAAATCTAGTCAACATTATTCCACCATTGATTTTTTTCAATCACTAGACTATGACTAGGGTGTGGACTAGGTGCAACCAAAAATTCAATCAACATCCATCATCAATTTATTTTCCATGCCATTGGACTATGATCATGGCATCAATTAGTTGTAACTAAAAATTTTAATGATTGAAATTCAGTCAATAGTTTTCCATCACAATTTTTGTTTCATTTTTTGTTTTTGATTGTTGGACTACAACTAGGGTATGGACCAATGTTGGCTAAATACCACATTTCTAGGTTAATTTTAGGATATCAATAAGGCATTTTATGTAGAAAACATAATAGACAAATGTGCATTGAAATTTTTTAGCAATTTATTTGTAAAGGCATATATGGATTATAGTTTAATTTAAATCCTTTAATAGATATGAATTTGCTAGTTATAAAATTAAAATAAACTATAAATACATACAAAGGTTATACATATTCAAAATCTATTTGATATGGATTATTCAATTTTAACTCAAATCCTTTTGTGAATATGAATTCCATTATGGATACATATAGAGGTTATGCATATACAAAATCAATATGATCACATCTTTTTTCCACTCACCTAAAGCACATTTCTAAACTGTAAATTGTAATAACTTGTGGGGAAATTGAATTCCAATTCTCAAATGAACTTTGCCCACTACAATATAAGTTGCCTACCCCACCAACATCCAAACCCCACCCCAATAATCTCATGCAAAAACCCACACACAAACCCAATAGCTTGCCATCCAATAATATCCAACTCTTGTCAATTAACTTTCTCCGGGCCAAATTATTTCCAAGCTTTCTAGTGAGAAAACTTGTTGTAGATATTGGAACTATTAATGACAACATAATGAGAAAATGAACCAATTTTTTTTTCTTTGCTTAAAAAAATAAAAATGAGGAAAAATTAGAAAGTTGATTACTTGCGCCAATCACCATTAACATTCATATCTCCAAAATACTTTGTTTCTCAATCAACTCATAATTTTCATAAACCAAATACCCTTCAACTTTCAAGTAATCTTTCATTGTTTTATTTGGCATACAATTAACGCATGGATCATAGGCCAAATTTTAACAATTGTGATGATATTATCCAAGTTTTCCATTTATAAGCGGCATCTTCACAAACCTATCAATACTCCAACAAGACTAAATATTAATTATGTTTTAATTTGTGACCTTAGGATGCCAAGAATCTGCTTGGCCAGAAATGCCACATTCACAAATTGCCCTTCATGGTTGCACCACCAAGCAAAAGGATTTTCACATGTAGTAGGAGGTATGGATAACCTCATAAACAAAGATAATTCTCCAATGACAAGTGCTCAAGAAGACTTTTCAAAAAATGTTCCAGCCCCAAGATGTTACTGTCATGTTCAAATTCATCACCATGATTAGAAGTGCATGCTTCAACAGTAGGGTTTAAGGTTTCAAAAGATGTCGTGAAAAGGAGATCACAATTTCAAATCATACTCAGAAGCAACTTGGATTGCATCCCCACGTCCCACCAAAATTTCCATAATTCATAGTGATTTGAATCAAGAATCCAACATAATTGTAAGCATGTTATAAACATGATTTGCATCAAATATTTCAGAAATTGGAGGAAAGGTTTGAAAACTTTCACTTCTTCTTCTTGCATCTTTTTTTGGAAGGAGATGCGTTTATAATTTAATTGATTTAGAGCCTTTGTCCCATTTGAAACTTATTCCATTTCAACTAGTTAAACTTGTAACTTGACAATTAGGGCAATGGAAGTAGTTAAAGCATCAAACAATAGCAAGTGACCATGACATTAATTCATAAGACAAGCCATGACCATAGGGTTCAAGCATGATGTGATTGTTTTTATGATGGCCCACATTTGAGCTTTTTGGAACTCTTTGTTGTAAAGTGCCAATCTTTTGCTTTCCATAACCTATGATGATAACTTGCTTGAATTCCAAAGGCTCCTCAAACATGATGACTTTGGATGCAAATCTGGTTTTGATTGGGGTCTTAAGCTTTCAAAGTGACAACCCACATTCAATACAAGCCTTTTCCCTATTTCCTTTTCCTAGGTTTCTTTATCCATGTAATCATCTTTTGTTAGGCAACATGTGCATCCTTCACACTCACACCAAACCTTTAAAAACATTGTCATCATTAGCATACTTGCATGCTTTAGACATCACATGCTAAAACACATACCTTCATAACCCTTGATGAGCCTCAAAGGTTGATAATCAATGATGGTGCGTAATGCAAATGCCATTGTTGTCAAATTGTTGCCCTCATCTTTCACAAATGTAATCACAGGATGCATCAACCCAAACTTTGAAAATTATGATTCAAGTTGAATAGCCATATTCTACCCACTTGTTTCATTCACCTCAAGTAAGCCATAGTAACATGCATAAGGGTTCATGATTATTTAAATTTTTTATCACAAGGGCAAAAATGTCCATACCATTCCCAAATATCCAAAGATCAAAAGTTGCATAGACAATGGCTACAAATGCAAGGTTTGGAAGTAAATGCAAGTCCACAGTTTTTTTTACCATTGTAGGAAACACATTATCCATAAAAATAGTCCAGGAAAGAAATGCAACTCAAGGACATTGGTGTAAAACTAACCGTCTTAACCATGTATTTCTATAACAAAAAGCACTCGATATTTCTTGCAAATGTAAAGCACCATATTTTTAATAAACATCAGTTGTGCCTCCTCATTTTTTTTGTATGGGTTTAGGGTTTTACATGTAGGTGGTCCACCAATACCACCAACACTCTCAACAACAACGATTTTCTCTTCTATGTCCATGGTGCACATTACAAAATGTAAATAACTTAGTACAACATTAAAACTATTATAAAATTGCAACAAACTATGTAAATTGAAATCATCAATGCAAGCTTGAACTAAATTGCTACAACCAAATTGCTATAATCCAATTTTTAGCCAAACCTTTAAACCCAATAATCAACACAAGTTGATACTAAGTGTTGCAACTACGTTTCTACTTGCAACAAAGGTTTGATTTGTAAACCTAGTTAGTGCAAGCTACAACCAAAATACAAATTGCAAGCAAGGTACAAGCTCCAAGTAGATTACAAGCTGCAACCAAACTATTGCAAGCTATAATCAAATTGCTGCATGTTCAAACCAAATTATTACAAACTCCCAACTACAAGCTACAATCAAACCATTGCATGTTACAACCCAATTGTTGCATGTTACAACTAAACTTCTGTGCCGTACAACTAACTTGTTCCAAAGTACAAATCACAATTAAAGTCCAACCAAGTTGTAACCAAACTATTACAGCCAAGTTACAACTTGCAATTCAGCTTCAATTTGCAAAAGAGCTCTGATCTACAACAAAATCTTTAAACCTTAATTAGTGCAAGCTACATATACTCTAAAAGTTACAACCAAGTTACAAAGCTTCACCTTGCAGTAGAGCTCTGACCTACAAAAATCTTAAAACCTTAGTCAATGACAGCTATCACAACCAAGCTATTGTAATCACAACCAATGGATAAGTTGTAACCGAACTATAAGCTACAAGCTATAAAAAGGCTCACTCCAATGAATTATGGTAAAGCTAATTTTGACAAGTTGTGGAAAGTTCATTATGATGAGTTGTCTAAAGAAATTCATTCCAACAAGCTAAATTATGTTATCTTGATACATCAATGGGCTTATTATTCAACCTGATGAACTTGCAAATGGTTGGAATCAATGCATCAATGTGCTGCAAATGATGATATAATGTAATGGTCACATGGTATTTGGATGTTACTTAGAATTTAGGATTTGGGCAGTCAAAAGGTTATGAAATCATCAGAAGGGACATGACATAAAATGCCAATTTCAGAGTGAGATGACATCATATAAAATGTTCAAATGAGAAACAAGACACAAGAAATACTCCATGAAATTGCCAAAAATTGAATTCCCTGTTCACAGTGACACCTCAAACTGTATGCATATAGATACCAAATGAAAAACCGCTTGGGATCTGCAGTGTCTCCCTCACAGTCAGAGGCAGTACCAACAAACTCAGCCCAATAGAATCCCAAGGAAAAAACCTCCCTTTTGGAAGACTTCCGGCACTGCTATCAGAACTCACAGCAAAAAGATGAATGCAGAGAATTGAAAATCTCGCTGTTGTTTAGACTTTCCCTCTGCTGAAAACACTTTGCCATGTCCTAATGCCTTGTCAACAACAGATGGTTGGCTCTTTGCTCCTCAAGAGCTGCTGACGCAGGGGGAGCTCACAAGCCTTCCTGCACGGTGTGAAGGCCATAATGACCCTGACCAAAACAAACAATGAGAGCACACTCAATATAAGTCACCAACATGCTTGCCAATCGTATGTATTCCTTAGGGAATACAATTAGGCACAGGGGCTACTACAGAATAAAAAAACCTTCAACGGCCTAATGGGATTTCTTGAATGGGCGAGAACAAGCACGCAGTTGCAAAAGACAACGATCCAAGAGAAGAAGAATTGAAGAGATCTGCATCAAAGGACAGGGTTTAAAAATGGACCAGAAATACGAACCTTCAACAAGAACTATGTACACGAAGCCTATGCTCTCTCCCCACGAATGCGACGAGCCAACTGGATGTCCTTGGGCATGATCGTCACCCTCTTGGCATGAATTGCACACAAATTGGTGTCCTCAAAGAGCCCCACCAAGTACGCCTCCGATGCTTCCTGCAACGCCAAAACCGCAGAGCTTTGGAAGCGCAGATCGGTCTTGAAGTCTTGAGCGATCTCCCTCACCAATCTCTGGAAAGGAAGCTTGCGGATGAGAAGCTCCGTAGACTTCTGGTACTTACGAATTTCGCGAAGCGCAACAGTCCCAGGCCTGTACCGATGCGGCTTCTTCACACCCCCAGTAGCCGGCGCAGACTTTCTCGCGGCCTTCGTGGCCAGTTGCTTTCTTGGCGCCTTCCCTCCAGTCGACTTCCGCGCGGTTTGCTTAGTACGAGCCATGGCAGAGAAAAAAAACTCGAAAAAGAAAACAAGGACAAACTCAGCAATACACAAACTCCGAAACACGAAGGAAGGAAGGAGAAAGAAAAGCACAAGAAGAACCAGATCGCAAAGCTCCAACTATTGGGAAAGGTTTACTGAAGACACACACAACTGACGATCGCAAACAGCAGCACAAGAGATATATACTCTCTTCAAAGCTTTGAATAGGACTCCGGTTTCCCGCCATTAGAGCATCTCCACCGGTGCTCAGTATGGGGGCCTGCACTGGATGAAATGCAGCAATCACATCCAGGGAATACACTGGAAGACTCCTGCGACCCTGAAAATATACACAACTTGGATGTGAGACATATTTTGCAGGGGAATCAGTTTTGTGGGTATTGTTGAAAATAACAGTAAATAACTCCACTTGGATGTGAGACATATTTTGCAGGGGAATCAGTTTTGTGGGTAGTGTTGAAAATAACAGTAAATAACTAAACTTGGATGTGAGACATAATTTGCAGGGTCACATACTGAGCACCTCTGGAAATGCTCTTACAGTACTAGTAGTAGTGCAAGCTATTTTTGTAGAATGCCTAAATTCAGACTCTGTCAAACTTGAAATAATCATTATTATTCACTCTCACAATGCAACCTGCAATAGGTTAACATCACCACCCCTCCAAGCAAAGTGTTCATTTTGGCGAAATTTCAGGGTTTTTTGAGTTTTTTGGACGCCAAATTTCGAAAGAAAAATCTAATTTTTTTGGGTAAAAATCGCCAGATTCTATCGTTACTTGCGGCAGGTAGCCAAAAATAAAGGTGGATACTTGTTTTTAGATACCTTGGTATTTGCGGCTAATTAGTCTTATGTCTGATTGCCACTTGAGCAACAACACAAAATTGGAAAAAAACCAAACACTACATGCTCCAGGCTCCAAGTAGAAAATAGCCATATGTTAGTTCTTTTTCTTTTTTCTTATATAGCCAGTCAAAAGATAACCAGGCATGTGATTGTCCCCACTGAAGTTGCTAGCTCAAAGCACACAGACAGTCCCCACTTAAACCACTTCCAATAATCCTTCCAAACAACACTGGCCCTTCCCTATTCCAGCTTCATTCTGCTACTCTTTGGGTGCTGGCTTGGGAACAACCCACACATTGGCAAATGGAGTTTTCCTCTCATACCTTTACTTTTCAAGCTTGCAATCTGTCTGTGTCCTTTTGGGCTTTTCTGGCTTCTCATGATTCTCAAGAGACTCTGCCATCCCACTGATCCACAGCAAGGTTTCTGGCACATGTCTAGGTTTGATGACTCATGTTGTACAAAACAGAAAAGTCTGCAGAACATTCTCAACATCAGTTTCAACATGTTTGCCAACTGCATATAATCCTATAATTGCCAACAGCTCAATTGCTAGAAGAGACAAGCTGAATAAAAAGAAAGCAGTGATCATCAGAGGCATTGCAAATCCTGTGAGTGGAACATGCAGAAGATCATGAATACAAGCAAGCAGGGTCTGCAGACAGATGCATGCAGATGAAAGAGATGCCAAACAGACTGAGAACAGGCATGCTGTAAGAAAGCTTCTCAAGTTCAATCCCCTCTGATTGAGATTCTCATGTTCTTTCTGCTCCTGTAACCTCACAGTCAATCAGCAGATGCTGCTTTATCTAGAGCTTTTCCAAATTTCGATGCCTAATGCAAGATCTTTCAAAGTCCTGCCATCAAATCGATAAGACTAATTATAAACAATATGACACAATCACAGAACTCTGTCGTGGTTGAACTTGTCGAGAGAAATGAACTTGAGAACCTTTCTTGCTGCAGAGATTCTCCCCCCTCCCTCCCCTCCCCCCAAGTGCAGTACTTCTTCCCAAGAGTACCACCATCTCCAATTTCTTCTTGACATGGTGTAACATCTCCAGATTTTTCCCTTGAAGAAAAATGGTTAATGCAAGACCCAATGCACCAGGTTCTCCATCATATATGGCAGGCATGAAGCAATTCACAAGAGTTTTCACAAAGCAAATAATTCATATTGCAGATAAGAATTACACAAGAGATCATCAATTCTTGATGTCATTCAAGCATTGATTTATCTGGGAGAGACGGTGATATTGGAGCTTGGCTCCAACAGCTTGCCATTCCGGAGCTCGCTCACGGCAGCCAAAGGCCAGATGAAGCCCTTCCACAAGATGCGAGTGGCAAGAGGCACGTCAATGATGATCTCTTTCTCCGTCGGCTTCTTGGTGCTCCTGACCTGAATCAAGTAGTCTCTGCCAACCCAACCGATCCAGCCAGCGATGTAGAGGAAGACGATCCCCGGGTAAACAAACTCGCCAAGATGTGCTTGATCACCGTCCACAATCAAGTGCGGAAGTCCATCAGTGCCACACAGAAGACCTCCATTACCGTAGAAAGCGAACCGTCTCTGCGTCTTCTCAATGGTAGCCTGCAAGGCCAAAGCAGGAGCACTCTCAGGAGCATACAACTTCAACCTACTTTCAAGTTTCTTAATCTCCTGCTTCTCCCGCTTCGCAAAACCCTTACTCTCCTTACACGGAGTAAGACCCGCCACATCCGCAAGCGCATCTTGTGGCGCAACGAGAGACGAACTCCCGACGAAGACAGCCGAAAGCGCCAAAGCAGCCGCAACTTTCCCCGCTGTTTGCACAAAGCTATTGCTACTAGTTTTCTCCTGATCTTGCTCCTGCTTCTTCTCAGCAGAGCAAAGAGTCCTTGCCTTCACATTCTTGACAAACACAAGCTTGGAGGAGCTACAAAACACACCCTTGGAAGAAACGTCCTTAACAGCCAGAGGAGAAAACAAGGCGGCAGGCGCAGAAGCAGCAGCAGCTGCCATGGTCACAGAAGACGCCATAGCTACTATACAAAAGAGTTCTGTGAGAGTGCGATGGAGAGCAAAGAAAATGAGTGCATTCGCAGAATGCGTTCTTGGCCAAGTGATGGAACAGCAGAAAGAGAAAAACAGGGAGTTTAGTTTTATTTTATTTTATTTTTATTTTTAAAATAATGCATTATCTGCAGTTGAAGCGCATTCTTGCTCTTATTGGACCACGCGGATTCCGGTTTCGGATATATCAAATAAATACCACTCTTTTTCATTTTGCAAAAAAACATCTTTTATAGTTGCAAAAATAAATAATTTTCTAATGTATTATTTGGTGAGAGTGGCGATTTTATTTTCTGTTGTTGTAAAAACACTAATTTTAGTCTTTCCAAACACATTTTTGAAAATAAAAAAATTTACAAAACAAATTCGAAAAATGGAAAAATAAAATAAAATTAGCCATTGAAAATTCTTTCCTTTTATTTCTACAAAACAAGTTTTATACATTTTGGAAAGAAAAAAAGTCCATTTTGGTTTTGGTTGGGTCAGGAACTTACTTTTGTAAACATTTTCACACACACAAAAAGAAAAAGTGGGTTACATATTTATTTAAACTATCTATAGCCAGGTTTATCCAATCAATTTAGTATCTTCATGGATGAATGTAATACCTGCATGGATGATGCTATTGTCTCAAGAAGAGTGAGTAGCTCTAGCTCTCATCCATTAAATGCATTAGTGAGTATTGTTCTTGAAGGTCATATTTAAAATATCATTTGATTTTCTTTAAATTTTAATGTTGCGACCATCCATTTCTATGAAATTCATTAATTGACGAAATGAATGGCTTGAATTAATGGTTCAATATTGATGCAAATATGAGGCTAATAAGTTTCTCATTATGATATCTAAATATATGTGTGTTTTTTGTTAAAACAATTGGAATTGGAATTGGAATTGTTGATTTGAAATGAAATCTAGCCCAAATCAAATTTATAGCATTTGATTTATTAATGGATTCTAACAATAATTCATGTTTGATTTTATAGGGGTTCAAAACTTCAAATGGGGTGTACAATTTACATCTAAATGTTAATTTGAAAAGTTTTTTTTAAAAATCCAATATATCACCCATAGGGTATATGGTTCCATAAAGAGAGATAAATTTGTTATTAATGTTGGTTTTTTAAAATTCCATGTGATACTATTTGAAGATTTTGCAAGATGAGCATTTTTTAAATATTAAATATAGTTAAATTTGTTTAAAGGTCTATGTATTTTACTCATCTCTTTGATGAGATTTCTTCATTTATAAAGTCTATAAATTTTCATTATTTTTTGTCTTTGAATTAGGAAATAGAATAGGAAAATGTTTTTAATCTCATTTTTTCATATCATATATCATCATTCAAAAGGAATTTAATGGGCAATAATAAGGAGCTAGAAAAAACCTCAAATTAAGTATGTATTGATATGATGTCATTAATGTCTAATTGTATAAATATCCTTTTGAAATACGTATTGTGGAGATCTTGCTTTTCAAATGGAAATTGCAAAAATTTAAGCACATCAATATTTTGAATTTTTTCAACCTAAGCAATTTTGACATCTTTTCATATTTGACATTTGAATGTTTCTTTTGGGGTCATCATGTCATATAATAATGATTTTAAAATATACATCATCCACTATATTCCATTATATTAGTTGAAATGGTAATTCTTTTAGTAATGTAATAATATAATTCAAATGTCTAATATTAGTTTGATTCATTAAAAATGGCTTCATTTATTTTGTTGGCATCCAGTTTGGTCACAAGCTTTTTGTTCAATTTGATTGTTGCATTATGTTTCTTCTTTGAATGTTGTTAGTGTTTTGCATCATGGTAATTTAGTTATTGATCTTCTTGTTATGTGTTGGTTTCTTTTTGTTCATTATAATGGTTAAATTACCAATTTGTGGTTACATGCTAATAATTCACAACTTGCTCAAACAAGCTTGCATTGGGAAGAATTCAAAATCTTTTGTTGGTCATATGTATCATTCATCAACTTCTAGAATTGAAATTTTTGTTTCAAGGTTGGAAATAAATAAAACAAATATTTAAATTATTGAATCATTTTCTATTATTTCCATTCAAGCCTTTATAAATTGCTGGAAGGATTGGGTTTCGAAGGGAAGTAATTTTGTATGGGGAAAGGTATATACATTTGTTGGGCACACTTAAGGCAATGCAAGAGATTGTAGCAATGACTATAAAAGACCTTCAGAATCAAAAGGATAAAACCATGGCTATTATCATTATGTATGTTAAAGATGATCTAATCCTTTCTATTTATTGATGATGTAAGACTAATGGAGAGTTGGAAGATTTTGAAGGTTCTGTATGAATCCCATAACATTGCAAAAGCTTTTTATGTCAACAACGACCAACAGTCTCTGAAAGCTAGTAAAGTAGGCCCAATTCATAATTTCACAAAAAAATGTGAAAAAGGTTGTCATGCAAATTGTGAGCATTGGAAAGGTGACCCCAAACCACATATTGGTGCACATTGTGTTGGGCAAGTTATTCAACTACCTTGAAAGCTTTGTTTGTGTAACCACAACTCACAATGAGCTTCTAAGTTTTGATAAACTTGTAGGCAAGTTGTTGCCAAAGCAACACCATGACTCATTAAATGAAAAGGTAGTTGAAATGAAATTTTGTACACTCAAGCTAACAAAAAAACATGGGGAGTAGCCAAATTTGAGATCAAAACTAACAAGGATATTGGTGTGGATTCATCCAACTCCAAATTTCAAGGCAATCATTGTGGATGAAGATGTAAACATAGAGGATAACATGGTCATTTAGGACAATGTAATGATTGTGGTGAACCAAACCAATGACTTTGTGAGTGTTTTAACCCCTTGAAGGAAATCCATGCCTTTGATCAAAGCAAGATTGTCAATAGGGACATAAAGGAGGTCAAGATTGGTGAAGGTGCAAACAATAAAAAACTAAAGTCTTTGAGGTGATTATGTTAGCATTAAATTTGAAAAAAAATCATGACATGAGTTGGTATCTATATTTTGGAGCTTTGATTCATGTCATTGGAAAATCAAGCCATTTCAATGAATTCTAAACTAAGATAGACCCAACTATTGTTAAGTTTGCAAGTGGACAAAGACATGTAATTTGTGGCAAAAGGGACATTGCACTCTCCCACAATGGAGCAATAAAATTAGTTAATGACATTCTTTACATGCCTAGTATCATAAATAAAAAATTGTTTATTTGTGTTATTACAAACAATGGTTGCATGGTGATTTTTGGACAAAAAAATATTGTTGGCACAACCACCCAACCTTCAAAGGTTTTAGTACGAGTTAAAGATCATGTTAATTTGGAATATACAAGATGGAAATGTTGACAATTGACTATCCAATTTCAATTTGTTTGAAGGAGCCTCAACTTCAAATGTTTGGTATAAAAGAATGGGGCACTTACATTTCCATCGGCTACACACCTTATCCATACATGGGAAGTCAGATGGCATGTTAATGATAACATCAACATCACAAATATGTAAACATTGTTAAAATAACAAACCCAAAAAAAAAGAGTTTCAAAACAAAACATTTGAAGCAAAGTCAAAACTTGAATCAATCCATGCTTATTTATGCAAGCCTTTACTTCACGATTCATTATTTGGGTCTAGGTGTTTTGTTGTGTTAAAAAATGACTACAACATAAGTCCAACACATATTTCATCAAAATTAAAAATGATGTTTTTGAAAAATCTTGATTTTTTCTAATGTAAATAATGTAAAGACTACTATTAACATGAAGATCAAAACACCTAGATTAAATAGAGGTGGCAAATTATTGTCAAATGATTATTTTTCTTTTTGTGAAGCTCATGGGATATGTAAAATGTTTACCACATCTTATATGTCACACCAAAACAATGTAATTGAGAGAAAGAATAAGACTATTTTAGAGGAGTTCGAAATATGTGTGTTGAAAGCAATTATTCAAATGTCAGTTATGGAATGGAGTTGTTAACATATCAACTTATTTGACAAATATATCACCATTTATGTCAAAAAAATGTTTGTCTCCTAAACATGTGTACACAAATGAACCACTTAAGCTCAACCATTTGAAAGTCTTTAATTACTTAAATTTTATATATGTTCCACATAAATAGAAAAACCAAATAAAGCCAAAATGAATGCCTTCCATGTTAATCAAATATGATGAACAATGTAATGTTTATTGGTGTTTTGACCAATGTTGTATCAAGAAAATGTTGGTTGTAAACCCATGTGTCCACCAGGGTATAACCTCACAGAGGTTATCAAAGTTATAAGAAACATGTTGAGAACCTTGTTGCAAATTCTAAGTGAAAACGACACATTAGGTTTAATCAAACATGTGGGTTTAGGGTTTTGTAAAACATATGTGATAGTTAGGCTTGGCCATTTGTGTTTAACTCCAACGTGAAGGAATTAGTATATATTAATTAAATTAATGTTACATGTTTATGATTTATGATTGCAAATTTTGTAAATGGTAACATAAATTTGACAAGATTATCTTTACATTTAAGAACCATTATTGAACTTTCATTCAACATCACATGGAGGAGTTGTACATTAAATGGTGCAGTCACAATCCAACATGCTAAAAAAGGTGTTCAATTGTAAAAAAAAAATCAAATTGGATAAATATATATGTTTTACCATTTAAAACCATGGAAAGTTTTTGTTTTTTCATTCATATGAATGTTAAGGATTCAAGCAAAAAATCCATTCAATAAAGTTTTAAATTTAAATTCTAATTTAGGACCTTTGAAAATGAACACCTATCGTGTCAAATGGAATCAAATTTGTAAAGGACTATCAAAAGGATTCATATAATTAAAAGAATTTGATGGGTGAGAATTTTTTTTTAATAAAGACCTATTAACCACATTCAAAAAATATTTATACTTTAAAATATGTGGAATTTTAAAACTTAAAAAATAAAAAACTTTCCAAAATTGATTAAAAAATTTAAAATTTCAAAAGTCCTTTACCACATTTAAATGGGGTATAATGTACAAGATGTGTTAAAAGAAATTGTAGCTTATTATATATATAAATATTTTTTTTAAAAAATGATTTTTAATTATGATTTGAGATTATTAACATTTTAAAAAATGAAACATTAAATTTAGAAAAAATCAACACAAATTTTCATATTTATTCCAAATTTATAAACCAAAAAACATGTCATGTACTTGAACAACTATAAGCATTTATTTTAATAATTTGCACCAAAAAAAATTCAAAACTTAAGTTGTATGAAAGATTTTTTTTGGGAAAAATACATGCACATATTCTAAAGTAATACAATTGGGTATCTTGTTTGTAATCTAAAAGTGATCTTTTAATATTGTTATGTGCATTTCCCTTGTGCCAATTCTTTTCATGTTTGTTTGTGTTCTTTGTGTTTGTAGCTTATTGAATGTTGAATCATCTTTAGATATTGATGCATTCGAATTGTTGGACTCTTATGCAAATGAATTTCACATTATTGAATCTAATAATTTGGTTGTTGAAGAGCTTGGGAACTCTATATTGTTAAAGTAAGTGTTGGAAATTGAAGGTGTAACTAATGATGAGTGATGAACTAAAAAAACTACATCTAAAAAACAACGATTGACATAGTTCATCACCATCTAAAGTTTTAAGGTTATGTTTCACTTTGTAGCAAAGTCATGAATTTTTTTATGTTGGATGACAACATCACTGAGATTGATGTGCAAGGAATGCAACTAATGTATTGTGTGACATGTCACTTTTCCAAAAACTCTACACGTTCTCATACTTCAACCAAGTCCTAGAAAGGTTTTATAACTAACAACCTTGATCATGGCAACATGGCCATGAAGAAACATGTTACAAGTGAACATGGCCTAGATTTAGTGAAATACATGGCATACAAAAATGATTTAGAAGGTAAATATGGTAGTAAATGATAAATAAGAGAAAGATCAAAACTAAAAGAAACTAAATTATAATATACACCAACAAGTTGTAACATGTTAATTATTGATAAAACCTTTAGAGGAATCAGATTGAACAATCCTTTAGAACATACATAGGTATAAAAGATCATTCACACCAATGGTCCAATCATAATAAATTTGAATTTTGAAATATAATCAAATGTGAGATAGGGTATTGAAATATAATCAAATGTGAGATAGGGTATTGGGCATACTTGATCTTTTTAGCCTTCATCTTTTCTAATTTAGTAAATGTAGTAGTTCAATGACTTGTAAATAATATAAATAATGACCCTTGCAAAATCACAAAACGACACAAAAAATATGAAAGAACATTACAAAACAATAGGAAAACATTACAATTCAAGATCAAAATTAGTTAAGTCCTACATCAACTAGATAAAATAGTGGCTACGGTCATTGTCAACATTCATGTATATAACTATTATGTTGTCCTCTATTAAATAACAACCAATTCTTTTGCATGATTTTTCCTTTTTTATAAATGTATTATTTTGACATTTAGGTTTTAAAGTAACTACATTCGTACCCTTTAATATAGCCTCCAACATTATTTTTCACATTTACAATGACTTATTAACTATTTTTCAATTCATTATCATGAAATCTACAAAAATAAAAGATGGGAAACTGATTAAATAAAATCATTTGGACCGATCATTTCATTTAGCCAATTGAGATTAATTTATATTATATTGTTTTATAAGCATTGCATCAAGTGTGCACATCATCTACTTGGCCGAAAACCAATTTAATATCTTGAATTAACATAAATTTGATTATTCTTCATCCAAAACATATTGTGCATGGTGTTAATGAAGATGATCTTAAACGATGAGCTACCATGTAGACAAAAAATATTTTATTATTATTTACAACTACTAAAATTGCTTCAAATAAGATACATTTAAATCTTCACAAAAATCAAAGCTAAAAATTTGCAATTAGAAAAAAAGAATGACAAAAAAAATTAAATTGATTTTTTGTATTACACCTATTAAAATGCATTTGTAAATATATACCTAGAATGTGAAATAGATTTTAGTCATGCCAACTTTAATTAATGTCAATAAAGTTTGATGGTTTTTTTAACATCCATATTTTTCATGGCATTAAATTTGAAATGTTGAAAGGTTGATAATAACAATATATGTTATTGGTCAACATCTTTTTCATTTAAAAAAACTACTTAATGTAATTTGAAAACTTAAATCCATGGGATGTATTTATCACTCTCGATGTTTGCATTAGTGATTTGATAAGTGCAAATTTTGCACTATTGAAAAAGTTGAAATTGAATGTCCTAAAAATCATTTATTTTGTGGTCTTTTTGTACCATATTTTCCAAAGTTTCAATCATCACATTTTTTTCATTAAGCAATCAAGACATATAAAAGGATGTCTAAGTTGTTCTAGATGAAAAGCTATTTTTTGTCCATCTACTTATGGATGATCATAACTTGGCTACATTGAAGATGACATGAATGAACCACATAAGTATATAAAGGTATGGTCACATTGGTGTTTAGAGGTTGCAACTAACATTATCTCAACATCAACAAAATGTCACAAATCACAATATCACAAAAAATAACGTTGCAAGTTTACTATCAACTTTTTAAAAATTATTTCAACATGTCCACACATGATGTTAATTAATAACTAACCCCTTGGGGGGACATTAGTAAAAAAAAGTAAAATATACATGATAAAAAAATATGGTGCAATATGTTGATTGTCGAGTTAAAATAATAAGCTAATTAGTTAGAAAATATGGTGTTTTTAATTCAAATAATTGATTATAGTTCATGTAAGGTGACTTTAATATGTATATATTAGATAATTAAATAATAATAGGGTGACTAAAAATAGGTTGGACAATTATCTAATACCCCCCTTAAAAATGGTCATTCAACGTGTTTAGATCCCAAAATTTAGATTAAATGTCCCCCCCGGGAACTAACGTTGAGTATTATTTTCAGAGTTTGTAATTTAGTCCACATTTTCAAAAAATAATTATTCCTTTTAAAAAGAAAAAGAGATAAAAATAAATAAACATAAACAAGGATGTTTAACATTGAGTTAATTTTTAATTTTTTTGAACTTTAATTAACGTTGATGCTTTTAAAGACTTTTTTTCGAAGATTTAATTCCAATTAACATTTTAGATATGAATTGGTGGTTAGTTTTAACATTCTTAACATTAACCTGACATTGGAATTAACCCATGTGTGACCATATTTGAAGAAATACGAATTTGGTTTAAACAACATTAAAAATATTTACTAATGTTGTGCAAATACCCCATTTAACTAGGTACTTGTTGGTTTCAATTTGGTTTGAACTTATTGGAACCTAATTGGACTTGAGTCCAAGATGTGGAATTGTGTAGGAATCAAATCCAACGGTAAGAGAGATTAGAAGAATTGGTTGGGACCCCTTTTGTCATTTTTTTTGTTTTACAAATAATGGAAATTGGGCTTGGTTCTTGAATGGTTTAAAGAATTAGAACTAGACCATTTTTTAAAAAAACAAATCCATTTTCAATTCCAATTTAGGGTTAGGGGTGATGAGTGATAGGTTGTTGTCAAAGGTTGAAGCTCAAAACTTTTTTTTGTGGTCATTTTCTTCTTGTTGTTCACAATTATTTGTTATGTCATCACTATTGTTTTCATGATTCTTTTTTTGTGTTAATATTTGATGGTATTCTTTTCATTGATGTAGCCCACATTTGTGATTGATGGTTACGGTGTTATTCTCATTGTTGTGGTTCACCATTGCTTTGGTACACATGTTGCCTTCTTCTTTTTCATCTTCTTATGGTGTTGGTTGTGGTCATCATGGTCTTATTGTTGTTGTGGTTAATAGTTGCCCACCATCAAATTCTTGATCTTATTATCTTGTGGTCCTAATTGTAATGGTTGTTGTGATATTTTCACTGCTGTAAATAGTCGTTGCTCACCATCACCCTCCTAATCTTGATGATCTTGTGGTCTTGGTCATCATATAGATTTTCTTGTTGTTGCAACCAATAGCTATTTGTCATTGCCCTTGTGATCTTCATGATCTTGTGGTGTTGGTCATCATTGTGGTTTTCTCGTTGTTATAATCATCAATTGTTCACCATTAGCCTCTTTATTTTAAAGATTTGTGGTCTTGTTCATCATCATGGTTTTTTCATTGTTGTAGCTAGGAGTTTTCCACCATTGCTTTTGTGATTTCAATGATCTTGTGGTCTTGGTTATCATTATGGTCTTTTCATTGTTGTAACCAGGAACTGCTTGCCATTGAAGGGGGTGCATTTGGGTTTTTTGAAGGGGTGATTTGGAAGGTGGATTTGGTGGTTACTTGGAGGGATTTTGAGGGCTGAATTCAAGGGTGGCAAGAGGCATATTTCAAAATTGACATACAAATGCATGAAACATGAAAACAATTGGCATTAACCAAAAATGGTATAATCCATTAAGAAGTATTAATGTAATAAAAAACTTTAAAAGTAGATTTGTTTGTCTTAATTTGGCCTTCTCAACACTATGTAACAATATGAGTTTTTAGTAAATAAAACATTTCTTTTTGCATTGTTTTTGATAATGTTTGGTGTTGTTGAACTTGACTAGGAGGTTACCCAAAACCTACCCTAATTTACCATAAAACAAAGAACCAACTTGATTTAAAAATTAGAGAAAATGAAAGTCAAATTGACCAATTGGATTTGGAACCAAGCCCCAATTTTATTAAAAAAGAAGCCTAAACAAAACCTAAACCAGCCCCATAATTTTTTTGAAACTAAAACTTACCTCATAATTTAAAAAAAAACTAAAGGTTCCTCCTAAAACCTAAGCATCACACAACATTGATACTTCCCAACAATTATGGGATACAACACAAATGTTGCCCTTGATTTGTGTTCAAGGAAAAAAAGAGGGCTTGCATAGGAAGTTTTATCATCTACAAGTTGGTGAGAAGTAGCTGATCTCAATTGTTTGATTAAATCTGCACATTAGACTTTCCTGCTTAATTGGCTGGGGCTTCATTATTTAGTCTATTTCAGGGTATATGTTTTTGGGACATTACAAAGGTGAAATCATAGCAAATGGCACAAGAAAACAATTGATTTCCTTTCCTTTGGAGCCCTACATATCTTCCATTATTGCTACATGCTCACTAGATGGGGCCCTATGAAATCTACAACTTACATACTATCCATGAACTGGTTGAAGGTTTTAATAACATTTTGAATGTCTTTCAAGCCAAAACATGACATGAAAATAACAACCAATGTGATTTGAATCTGTTTTTTATCTGTGACTTTTTTTGTTTTTGACCGCTAGGACCAACCCTAGTTTTTGGTGTGAACTATGAACTACTCATAGTGCACTTTGATAGTTCCATTTACATGGATGTTATAATTACAACCCAAATTCATTTTGTGTAGTATAGTGATCTCAATTTGATCAATCTTTAGAAACCCATGTCGATGACATCATTTTAGTGCAAATGTATGGTACATCTATCATGTTAGTGTTAGTGTAATGTGAACAAAAACCTCAAGAACACTAAGTGATAAGTATGAGCAACTTCTATTGATGCATGCTTGTTATTATGCACATTATAGAGTAATTGGTGAACAATGTCCAAACTAAGGGGCTGAACAACTAAGATTGTGATTCTTTAAAAATAAACAAGTGCACAAAAAAAGATATCTAGTTCTTTCAGATTTCATGTTTTATGTTTCCTGAAATCTGAAACGTATGTTTCATGTTTTACTTGATTCCAAGTGGGTTTAGACAAAGAATGGAAGACGAAGTCATAACTCAAGGTTTCAAGAAAATAAAATTCTACATAACAAGATAGACTAGTTTGGGGCAATATTTTGATGCACACCATATTGTATGTACTACAAGGCCTGCTCAAATTTTCGATGTGAATTAACTCGCATGAAGTTCATGTTATTATTATTATTATTGTGTTAGAAGTGATGTGTGTGGGCTGTACATACAGAGTAATTGTGAGGTGCTGCCAATTCAGGTTTAAAAAATTATTTTTGACTCTTGGGTGGTGGGTTCAGCACCTTGTAAACTATGGCATTGGAAGGATGTGGAGTGCAGAGTTTAGAGGAGATTATGTCACTTGATGTGTGGGGACACATGATCCTCGAGTGAGGCAATTCTCAAGTCTCTGATGTTTCTTTTGTTTTCACCATAACTCCTGACTTGTTCGTTGCTTGTAGAGAAGATCACAATTCATTACTGGCTTACAGATTGTGCCATAACCACTACTAGCATGGTCTTGAGATCGATGGGGAGTATAGTATGGTATGCATTTGGAAGTATCCCTTCATGAGATTCTTCTCAGATCTCTAATTCCCTACAGGCAGAGAAGGAGCACAAGCTCAACCATGTCAGGTAGGGCAGTACCTGTTGGAGCATTGCCCTGGAGAGCTAAGATCCAGATGGGTTTTATTTAAAAATCGATCCAGAGATTTTCATTTTGAAGTACCTAATCGCACAGATTCTTGCAAGGAAATCAGTATCCAATCTGCTCACTAAGTTTCTATCAAAAGCAAGAGGGATCAGATCATGAGGCCTTGTTTATTTTCCAGCATTAGGTTGATCAAATGGTACTTGATTGGACTGCACAATCTGTGGGGGGAGAGAACCCCACGAGAACTAACTAGATATGTGCCATTCCCTAATGTTGAATTGCCTTTTTTATGAATTGTGTTCCACAATAAACACCACATACTGTACATTCTAATGGATGAAACCACAACATTTTACCTCACACATGTCGTGATCAGTGGCTCTTTGTGTGAGAGAAATCACATATTAGAACTCTTGTAGTGATGCCTCTAAACCCGTCTGTTCAGTGCAATTATGGATAAGATTGATGAAAGAGATAAGACCCCCAGAATTTGAGTGTCGAATGAGAGGGTCAGAGGCCAAATTTTTGTGTTGCAACATTGTGCCCAATGTATAATTGGTGCGCACTTGGAAGTAATGCTTATAAGTGTAGTGCTCTACAACATAAGAGGTAGACTTTTGATTTCTGTTCTATGTTCCAAGAAGCTGTGAAAGTAGAAAACAGATGCTCAAAAAAGAGTTTGTGAAGTCTGCTCCTGAAGCTTTGCTGATCTCAATTTGAATGAAAACTTCACACATTATTGAAAGCAAAAACACAGATAGTCAAAAAAATTTGCACACAAATTGAGAAGGACTTATGAGAAGACTTGGGGGCCAGCTGAATAAAATCTGAAGTCTAGAAACTTGCTTCCCATTTTGATATATGTGTATATTTTTGGCTTCCAAATCCAGAATTATTTTGTGTCTCTAGTTTGCACCCATTATTGTGTTTGTCGAGTAGAATCTTTGTCAGGAACCCAATCTTAGACTTTGGGAAATGGAAACAATAGCTCTTCTACCAAGACATTTTCTGGCTGCCAGTCATTGGGCTGTGAACTGTGTGCATTCTCTGGCTTGTAGTAACATGATTGTTTAGGAGAGTGCAAGATAACCAGTGGAGGCCAGCTGCTACCATGCATCAAAACTCTCCTCTCCCGAGGTTATGTCTTTCAGATCCAACTTTCTTAAAATCAATAAATAAATATATAAGAAAAACATCTAGCAAGGGAACAAGAGAAGAAAAAAGGACAGAAGTCTAAACAAAAGACAAGCAACACCTGAAAGCACAAAATGCACAATGGGGAGCAGCAAGAGGAGGAATCAAGTAATCTAGGACCTAAAGTTCTAAACCCATCACCAGTAGGAGGAAGCAAGTTGTGCAAGGAGATGGGTGAAAAGCCTGGAAGAACACCAAGCCTAAAAGAGATTTCTACTGCTGTCATAACTGCATGCCACAAGATAGTGATAGCCTGAATTCTCTTAAAAGCCATAGACACCTCTGGCTTCCCATTAGGTGAACGAGTTTCTTTGGTGGAAGTGTTTAGATTGTTAGATTGGAACCAATTTTTTTGGTGTTCATAGTGTGGACACAGTAGGTAGATGTACAACATCTTATCTATTGGCAAGGCCAGCGTGTTTGTGATGCCTTGTTTGTATCATCATCGTGATCAAAGGACCACAACTCATGAAGGCAAAACAGAAATCCGTAAATTCAACCTGTCTTCAGCCTGTCTTTGGGCCTTCCTTTCATCCCCTAACCCTTCTTTTAGTGGTATCCGTAAAGTAATGAAATTTTATTAAATCTCAGTAATGAAATGCTCACCCTTGTTTATGACCAACTTCATTGTTGGTAGTGCTCTCTTTTCCTTACTTTATATCCATAATGCTAATCAGTTAACTCCCATCTTCACAATGCAATCCTTGCCTTACTTCGGTCAAAGACCTAGTACCCATTTAAGTACAGGATATGGGTAGTCTAGCTTTAGACCATTCTGGGTTCCTGACATGAGGTCAGGGAGGCCAAGTGGGAGGTCCTCAAAATACACTTAAAAATAATAATAAACAGGCAGTTCTTTACAAGGGCACAACCAACAAGTCTACAACCATTGAGTTATCACATTGCATATTATTATATAAGTCAATAGATACCTCATCTTGTCTATGGATTCCGGATGTCTATTTTCATGAATTTCTCAAGGTCCATAATTTTTTCCTTAACTCTCTTAACTCTCAAGAAGGTTGGTAGTCTGTGCATCTTCCCAAATCCCTGACTCAGCTGTCTCGGGTATGTGTCTAAGGGCAAAGGATTCTTGAAGAGGTGAAAATTAGGTTAAATTTTTTAACCTCTAGACATAGATCGAATGTGCAAGAGATGATGACATGAGAAAAACATGTTTAGTTAATTTTTAAAACTCATTTTTGACAATTTTTTGGTGTTTTTACTTGTAAATCAAAATGTTGATGCAAAAGTATGTATTCATCTGAAAAATCACTACCATCGCAAAAAAAATATCTTGTTTTGAACTACTCACTTAAATTACAAATATTGATTGTAAGAAATAATCCTAAATTTTTTTGGGAATTTTTTTGGAACCCCAACCATGAATGGAACCTGATACATTTTGTGTGGTTGTCAAAAAGAAAATGACATTCATTAGGTGATGATGTGTGATTCAGGTTTGGAAAAACTCAAGGAACATTCAAATTCATATATATGCATCCAAATTTGTATTGTATTCACTATGTGCAATAAAGAGTGAGGAAAATTTCATATTCTATAATAATATTGTTATATGTCATAGTAGAGGGTTGTTAATTCCAGTGACAATGTTTCATTGGAACTCATTTATGTAGGATGGGATTTTGGTGATCGTCATTGTGACAATTTCAGAGCCATTTTGGCTTATAATTTATTATAGATGAAATTTTATTTGAGAATCTTTTCTTGATATTTGCGTTGCAACTTTACAATGTTTTTGTTTGTTTGTATTTTGTTATTTTTCTTACACCCTTTTAATGTGTGTGTGTTCTTTTTGGGGTCTATTTGTATGTTGTGAACTTATTTAATGAATCAAACTTTTGTTTTGATTTGGTTACCAAATCAAGAATGATTTAAAAAAAAATGAAACAAAATGACATATAGTGATTTATAAAATATTATCTTTTGAAAAGACAAAATTGATTACAAGAAAATTATTAAAAATAATTTAGTCATTATCACTAGTAATGCAAAGCAGTGTGGAGCCCAAATAGGTAGATAGTGAGTAGTAAATAGAGCAACTAAGCTAACCACTATAGTTGGCTAAGGAACAGGAACCCAATGGAGAAGTGTTATCACTCGACCCATCCATCCATATATTCATCCATCCATTGGGTGCACTTGTGGTGGTGTTGGTTCGCTCTTGCCCCATTGGAACAAAGTCACTTGTGGCTGGATGCACATTTGAGAAGGTGCCAAAGAAAACAAAATGTTAAAAGATGAATGTGAATTTTTGACAACCAAATTAAGATGAATCATCTCACCTAGTTTCTAGGGGGCAAAAATCCCTTGAAGCTACTACAATACTCTATAATGATTCTCAACACAATATCCATGCCTTACAAGGCAAGGCCAACAACAAAACAAATAGGTATCAATCAAGACTCTTCAAGAGGGGGCTGGCTATTGTTGAGATTCCTCATGGCAGTCCTTTTTGAGCTTTTGGCTCCCCACCCCAACAAACCAAGCCCTGCAAGAAATTGTCCAAGTCTACAGAAAACCCAGAAAAGCTAGTAATATCTGTGATTGGTACTAAACCCTAAACCCTAAACCCTTGCAGCACCTGACACTTGCTACTTCCCCCCATGATAACTTATAAACTACATTCATCAAATGCATGATGAGCTATGTCAAGTAGTTTGAACTTTTCCTTGGGTGGGAAAATGTTTTTGAATTTTTTATTCAAAAAAACCCCTTCTTAAACTCCACTTTTTGTACTGTAAGTGTACATCTATCTATCTATGAAGCCGTGTAGTTTGTTGGCCTGGCCTACTAAGGCAAGGATATTGTGTTTAGAATCATTATAGAGTAGAGTAGCTTAATGGATTTTTGGCCCCTAGGTAATAGGCCTATTTTTATATGAGGATTTTTGAAAGATGATATCTCGGGCTTGTGTTGAAACTTGGGATTAGTTATAGAGTTGTAATATCTTGAAGGATTTTGGTTTCTTTTAGAGGATTTTTTGAAGATTAATATATTTTTTGCATGGTGAAATAATTGAGTTTCCATTTTCTTGAAAATGTAAATGGCAAGGCGACAATGTGACACGCCCCTTGTTTTGTTTTGTTTTGTTTTGTTTTGTCACGCTGAGATCTCCAAACCCCTTGGCGCTCTTGGAATCTTCATAAAGCTCTCTCTCTCTCGATGAGAGAGTTGGAGCTATGTTGAGGAAGCTATTGATTATTGAACCATTTACTCAATGAAAACTAAATGAAATCAAAACTGAAAACTTTATTGGAATTTGGAAACATTCTTGGTGTTGGTAGAAATTAGCCCTTGGCGAGTCAGATTTAATAGATTTTATGTCACAATTTTTAGAGCTAAGGTGTGAAAGATATTGATTTTTGAGTGGATATTTGTTGTTGGAAATTGAAACAAATTGCCAAAATTGAGTTTGGAAGGAAAAAATAAATCAGTTGACCTTTCAATGTATTCACACTTGGGCCAAGGGCACAGGCTACACACTAATTATCACTAATTATAGTTTCTTTGGGCAATGTTAGGGTTGCTTTGTGTTCAAGTTGTGCAAACTACCAACAATGAATCCAATTGAAGAAAAAAGAAAAAAACAATAACTTTGTACTGCAAACAAGCAAAAGATATGCAAACTTGTCAAGAAAGCAAGAAAATCTTAATTAAAATAAATCTAGTTGACAAGATACTCAAGCCAATAGTTAAGAAGCTCAAAATCAATGTAAATTGTCACATTAAAATAGGCAAAAATCACAACCTTCTTAAAGTCTAATAATGCATACTAAGGTTTTTAATAACCCATGTAAACAATTTTTTAAATAATTAGCACATTTATTCTAGCATAAAAGGGTTGTTTTGTAAGTTTTTTTTTTCAAATAATCACAATCTTGTAAAAGTTTATATGGAATGGGGAATGTGTGGCCAAAGACAAATTCAACAGATCACCTTAACTAGTGACAAACATGACACCCCCCCCCCCAAAACCCTTCAAGTACAAGTACCACAAGAACTATCTTTAACTGAGGTCATGGGCTGATCATGGGTTAATCATGGGTCTGTGCCCCCTTTTGCTGCTTTTCAGTTTCTGTACTCACTTAGTCTTGTCTTTGATGTCCATTTGTTCAAATTTTTATTTACATTCAATTTGCTTAGTGCACAAACAAAACTAATAATAATATTATTGTAAACTTCATGGATCCAAGACAAAATGGACACCCTAAAAGTCACCATAATTCAATCTTCTACCATCAAGCAATCCAATATTTTCATCACAAACCACCAACCAAACTCTCCAAATTGGATGGGAGTAGTCCAGCCTTTTTTAATAAAATGAAAATAAATAAAAGAAATGTAGATGGATGATAAAAGATTTGTACTTTATTTATGTATGGTTTATAGTGCGATTTGACTAAATCTTCTTCTTCCTAGGGATGATTGCCGTTTCTTCTACATCTTCCAATGGATGATTGGCACTTTGATACAAACAAAAATTCCTTAAAAACAAATACTGGACGTGACAAGGCACTTGTCCATAAGTCTTGTGCAATACGGCCACCATTTGTACAAAGACAACATAAGGATGTACAACACAACAATTTATGCAAGTACTTATGTGAGGAGAGTAATCTTTGTTCATGGTTTAGGTAATCGGTAGTACATTAGCTTGTAAGGGAATGACTCATATTCCCAAATGCATCAAGAAATTGCTATGGGACCAACACCTGTTTATAGAACTCCCGCTCTAGTCCTATCCTAACCCTAAGGTTGAGACATTGAGACTAGTAGTCGAGCTCTATGATGGTCACAATTTTTTTTTGGAAACATGGGTGCTGGGTGGCAACACTAGGTGGTGGTGAAGACATATCATGTGTAGAGTTACGGCCCTAAGGTGGTTGCTATTTGGCTTGAAATAAGGGGCCTAGGACAAGGCAATAGTTGAGTTTGCCCCCATTTGGGGCATTGTCCCTCACCCGTAGGGCTTAATCTATTGTAAAACACAAGATGAAGGCTATCATGATCCTAATCATGCAAAGATCAAGAGTGAGTAGGAGTGAGGAGAGATACCTTAGGCCTACTACAAGAGGCCTCATGCACCAAATATGCTTAGGAAATTGCTTTTTTTTGCTTTACAAGATGATTCTTTTCATTGGAAACCAGTTCATGGAAACTAGCCAAGTCCGAGCCAGAAAAGCAAAACCCAAAATGGGTAACTAATGGACAAATGAACCCAAAAAATTCAATTTTAGTTTTTAGCACAATTTTTTCACATTTAAAAGAATTTAGACCTAATTTTATGTACACATTTCACACTTCCCATTACTAGAGATTGTATCGGTACAAAACTTTATAATCAAATTAAAATATGTTTATATGTAAATTCGATATTCAACAACTAATTTAAATTAATTAATGTTTCATTATAAAGTTCAGCCCACTTATTAATTTTTTAAAGAAAAATCAATTTTCTTAACTAAAGATCCTAACCATAGTTTCAAAAATGGGGGTTTTTTTTTTTTGCGCCTATGGTTAAGACAGAATGGTTTTTCATTGAAAGACTAGTTCCATGGTTTGTTATTTCTGCCAGTTCCAATGCAAAAAGGTTTGTCACTAGCCTCCATCTCCCTTATTTTAAGAAAATTATTTCACTTAGGATCCAAGAAATCTTGGAATGGGTACATACTACATACTCAAATAGCATAAGTAATCATTCAAGTTGTCCCGGGCCACCTCCACAATCCACGCTCAATGGCACATTATTATGCTCATAGACTTTAGGTGAATGTCGAGTATGAAGGAAGTTACATTCGATCTTCGCCCCCGAACTTGGCAAAACTTGGCAAAGTGGGTAATATATAGACACGGTTATGCCGTCATCCCTCCACTATCCAAGTAGCTTCCCTCCGTTTTCTTTGCAAGGGCGCAAAAGGGAGGTGGTTTCCAATGTTGAATGAAAGTCAAATTTTAGTTTCTCCAAGTTTTCTTTAAATTTTTATTTACTTTTTTAATGAAACGAACATTAAAAGGGGGGCATAGAATCCATTGGGAATTTTTATCAAAGAAAAAGACACAAATTGGCAATTGGTGTACCATAAAAACTTTCACAAGTGTGTGAAATTAGTTTCTTGGCCATCTTCCTTGTTCATTCTAAGGCCTTCGTATGGGGCACACCATGTACCCACTCCACTACGAAGCTAAGGTCGAGCTCAAATGATTGTAATTAAACTTTTTCATCTATACAATATCTAGTATCAAAATAATTTTGTAATGTTTACATGGAATTGGACTCAATTATGAATTTGAAAAAATGTGTGAAAACTGGAATTGCAAGGTTTTAGATACTTAACAATACACTATTGGCCAGTAAATTACTTGGATGAAATTGTAATACCCTACATATATCATTCTATGCACATCCACAATTCATCTACGCAAGTTACTTGTTTTCTTGTTAATTCTAAAAACATTTCATCTATTTAGGCTATTACTTTGCATCCTACCACATTACCCTTTTAAATCAGTTTCACAAGTAGCACATGTATGGTCTTTGCTTTCAACAATGTCTTTTTGTTAGAATAGATCTTTCAAGAGGCTTGAGTCTTCAATGGCCACTATTTGAAGCTCCAAATCATTGCAATATGAATAAATTGCAATATCTCTATCATAACTTTGTTTGATTTCTTGGGGAGTTGGATTCAAAACTTGAGATTAATGAGTTGTGAGCAATTGCACTTTGATTTCACTGCAAATTTCAAAATTTCAACTCTCAACAATAGATTTTTGTTTCGTATACTTGAGCTTTTTCTACTTGTAATGAACTGAAGACGTGAGACCTTGATTACTAAGGTTCTAAAAAAAGGTTCTTTGTCGAGAGTTTGTATATTTAAGGTATGTGAAGGGTTTTTTTTCTTTTTCTTTCTTTGGGAACCTAGAAATGCTAAAATACTTTAGGTGTTCCATGTTTCAATTGAAGTCACAACCTTCATTTTATTGTGTTTGCAATCAACCGAAGACTCAAGGCTCAAAATGTTGATTTCTAAGCTTTTACCTTGTGTGTTTCTTGTCTTTTTGGACAACTTGTGAAGTTTAGAAATGCTTCTTGACATGTTTCAAAGTCTAAAACACAAACTTTGAAACACATTTGAACCTTGAAATATGATATTCTTATTTGCATGTTGAAGGTGGTGCTCTATGTGCTTTAGATGTTTTAAGTTTTCGTTGGAACTACAACCCCCCATCCAATTGTGCTTGCAATCACCTAAAGACATGAGTCAAAATCATGGTTTTTGGGATTCTATGTTCATAATTCGTATGTGCAAGCTTAATTTCTCTTTGGGAAACTTTTGAAGTTCTAAACCTTTTCTTTGCAAGCTTCAACATTCTAATGTGGCCTCCTTGTGAACAAACTATGTGCTAGACATTCCAACTACCTTGAAAGGAACAACCACACATACATATGCATACTCCAAAATAATGCATACAATAGACCTCACAACCACCTATTGTAGACAATGATCACAATGGTACATATATTTATTTAAGAACCCACATGGTGTTGCACGTTTGCCTATGTGTAAAATCCCAAGCAATTGTCAATGAAAATTGGTGTAGTAACACATGGTAAATCATCACATAATTGTGAGATTTTGGGTTGCCAAGTTTTATTATTATTCTGAGCTCTTATTGGGTGCAAAATGATTCATCATTGGTTACTCACCAATTGAGGAGGCCAATAATACGATGTTGTATTACAACTTTGTGTAATACAACTTTAGTTATAATGTATTAGCCTATTAGGTTGGGCGCTTTGATGCCAAGTCTTTAATATATTTTATCCTAATATTTTTGCATAATCACTAAGAAAATATTAAGATGTATTTTTTACTTCTTAAGTGCACTTTAATAATTTCTCATAATTATTTATTGCCCCCAAATCCTTCTAACTCTAAGGATTAGTTGATTTTAGTTTTTTAGTGTAATTGGAGGGCATGTTACCAAGAGTTTTTTTCTTTTTTTTCTCCCCCTTCCGATATGAATTGCAGGATGTTACAAAAAACAAGGAGCGAAGTATTTGAGAAAATAGAGGGTGGGCATTCCACTTTTCAAACACCCCACATTCTTTACCTTTTTTTTTTTTCTCATGCTACCTGCCCAATTCCATGGGAAAAATAAAATAAAATAAAATCAGAGCAGGCCTTTATGTTCGGTAAAGCCCTCGGTCAAGAGGAATTATTATTTCAGGTAATGCCCTCGGCCACGAGGAATTATTATTTCAGGAACGGCTCAGGCAGCTACTCAACACACTTTGTTGCGGGAATTTTGCTCTCTGAAATGCTCACTCACACGCTGCCTGCTGATACCCAATTTTGGCCTATAAGGTGCCCTCCGTGTTTACAATGCCACAAAGTGCGGGCGGGTGGAGGGTTTTACGTTTGCTTGTTAAGAAATTATTGACTAAAGGCGACTCGACCATGACTCAACTCTTTACAACACACTTTCGAAGATGGTGGGCGGGGCGGGGTGGGGTGGAGTCGGGCAGGGCTCTATTTGAGTCAATACCGATTCATCTATAAAAGCTACTACGAGTTTGACCACTAAACAATGAACATCCAACTCATACCGATACCCCTATCCATGGTAACGCACACCCACTAGGGATATCACCCCCGTGTTGCCCGGTTATTGGAAACGGGCACAGATACCCACTGGTTATCAGCCCGGGAATATATACCCACGTATGTGACGGACGGGGTGAATTTTTTTTTCATAAAAAATACCAGTTTTGGTATAAAACATTGGTTCTCTTAATAAATAAATAAATAAATAAATAAATAAATTTCAAAAAAAAAAAAAAAAAAAACCTCTTCAAAAACCCTCCTCCAAAACCCTCCTTTTCTAACCACCGGTTGGTTCTTCACTGGTTCTTTCACGAAAACTGCCACCCCTTTGAGGTTTCTAAAGAAACCTCCAGAAATCTGCACTTCTTTGATACTGAAAATTTTAAAGAACCCGGGAACCACCAAAGAAGTGCTCCTTTGCTACAAGTACAACCCTATTCAACTTTAGTTTATAAAACTATGCAAATCAAGTTTGCCAATCAAAACACTTGATGTAGGGTTTAGGGTTTGGTTGTTGTTGGTTTTTTACCCTCTAGAAAAAACTTGATATAATTTTTTTTTTCCTAAGTAGGTAATTGTTTCTCTAGTCTCTATAATTTGAAAATGTTAAATTTTTAAAAAACAAATTCCAAAAACTGTAGATAGATACAATATACCTACCATAATAATATGAGGCTTGTCACATTTGGACTCAAATCTTCCTCTTCTTCCATTTCCACCTTATCATTGAGAAACTTAGCATAGATCACCTTGTAGAACACCTACCTATGGCATCTATTTCCAACCTAAAGTCTACCACAAAAGAGAAAGATTTTCTTCTCTTAGCATGAATCATCCATTCTATAGAGCACGCACCTACCTACGTACCTTTACCTATTGCCTCATTTCCAACATGGGTCTACATACTAATTAAGCTTTCTTTTATTTTGAAATCACTAGGTAGATACCAATAAAAAAATAGTATTAGGCTGTTGTTAGGCCAGCTCAACATTATGACATTATTTTCAGAAATGTTGAAATTTTCAAAACACTTATAAAAAGAAAAAAGAGAATGAGATATTTAAGAAAATATCATTTGTCCAAAAAATTGAATCCTCAAAATTAATTAACTATTTGACAAACAAGTGTTTGAAGTGGCCAAGGTATTATGGTATTAGCAAATACCCAAGTCGGGCGGGCCGAGTGACAGAAAACATGACATGTTTGAACCAGTGTCGGTCTCGTATCAACCCATTTTTGATACCAGCATTGAAAGTTTCAAAAATATTTGATACTAGTATTTTTTTTTTGTGACACAGACAAACCCAAGCTCATCTCTTTTTGTTGGAACTGGCATAAGAATCAAACATTGGAACTATTCTTTTGCTAAATCTGGACCCAAAACGAGAACTGTGACAAAAAAAAAACATAACATTCTTGAATTGAAAAAAGAGAGGCAGATTTTTTAATGTAGGCAAGTTGATTTTATTTTTGAAATTTTGACAAATAGCCTGAACCTCAAAGTTGAATATTAATTTTAATTAGTTGTTAAAACTCCATACTTAACTATGGTTTTAATTTGATATAAAACTACTTTTTTTCTATACAATATTTAGCATAGAGAAAATGTGGAATGTCTACATGGAAACTGGACCCAATCTGGAATACAACCATGCCCCCAAGGTACGGGGATTTGGAAAAAAAAAGAAGGTGTCGGAACCAGAATTGCAAAATCAGAAGAACCAAACCCTCAAACCCGCACCCAAAGAACTCCAAATTTAAAAAAAAAAATCAAAACCGGAACCAGAGCTTCTCTATTAAAATACAAATAATTTTCTATAAAGAATTAAAATTAGAAGAAAATTCCACACAACACTGGTTTGAACTCAGAACCCCTTGTGGTACCAAAGGTGGGCCATACCACTGGTGGAAGAACCCCCCCTCCCCCCACCGTTTTATTCTTTTGGGGGCAGCCCCCCCCCCCCCCCCCCCGCCCAAAAAAAAACCAAGGGTACCCACCACAGAATTCAGCTTTTGTAAGAGGAGTACGTCCGCTCTGTTGCTGCTGCAGTTGTGTTGTTTTCTTGTGTACATTGTAAGCGTGTTTGCACACCAAGCACGCCTTCTCCACTCCTCGTCTGCACACTTGTAGTTGTAGTGCTGGTGGTGGTGCTCGTGGGAGTGGTACCTTCTTTGGTGCTCTTCTTTCGCTTCATTTTTAGCTTCTAGCTTTGCTTTGGCAACAACTCCAGCAACTTTTGCTGTTTTTCGGGATGGAGCGGGGGGGGGCGAGGATTTCGGGTGTCAGTGAGCTTCTGTGATTTTGGGTGGCTGGCTGTTGGTTTCATCTGTTTTTCTTTTGTCTAAAGTGTTTTGTTGTACCGCACACTTTGAGCTCAACACTTCAGAGTGTAAGTTGAGGATTTGGGAGTGTAGTAGAGGAAGAGTTTGGTCTTTGGGAAGAGGAGCGTTTGTTGTTTTGTTTTGTTTTGTTTGTTGTTGTTGGTGTTTTTTTTCTTGGGTTTTGGAGTGACATTTTTTGGGTAGTAAGTTAGCTATGGACGGAATTCCTGTGACGCATAAGGGTCCATTTGGGTATGATCACCATGAATATGAGGATCGCCATCGCCCAGTGCATGCTTGCAGCATCTTCGTCTTCCGGACCTTAACGGCTGTGGCCACGGCCACGTCCATCATCCTTCTGCTCAAATCCGGCGAGACCACTTCTTACCATGATCAGAAAGTCTCGCAAGGCTGGCGCTCATTCGACTCCTTCAAGTAAAGTTTCTGCCGTTGTTACTCATGGAAATGTGGGAGAGTCGAAGAACTTGGCTGGACTTCAGTTCCTTTTCTTCATCATCTTGCATAATTTGGGTGACAGAATCACGAGCTTTTAAAGAGTGGTTCTAGTGAGAGATATTGGCAGCTACAACTCTCAGTCTCTCCTGAGTTTTCCAGTTGCAAGTCCCAGATGCATAGTAGAGGAAGCAAAAGAGTGTTTGGAGCTGCTGGGATGGTGATGGTGGTGGTGGTGGTGGTGTTGATCTCTATTGCACATTGTGCTCTGATCAAGAAAGTCTTACTTGCCGATTTCTTTTTTTTTGGGTGCAGATGGTTTCTTGTTGCCAACGCCGTGGTGTTCGTGTACTCTGTTCTGGGAGCTATCATTTCCTTCTTTGCCATTTGTGTTCGACGAGGTCCCCTCAGTTTGTCCCTCACGGCTTGGCTTACTTTCCTTGTAGACTTTGTAAGCACCTCTTGACACACACCTCTTGATGACCCTTGATCTTTTCATTGTGGACTTTGTAATCGCAGCAGATCTTGACACCCAAAACATTAATAATCTCTTAAGAGCAGCATCCCCAGCGGTGTTCAGTATGTGACGCTGCAAAAATATTTTGCACATCCAAGTTTAGTTATTTACTTTTTTGCAACCCCACCCATAAAACCCAAACTTACTCTGCAAATAGGTGGGAGACTACTAATATCAAACCACCTGGACCATTCAGAAGAGCAATAGTTAGATCATATTTACTACACTCTTCTCTTGCAGGTGCAAAGTGCAAACCTTTGCTGCTCTCCCTGAAAACTCACACTGCAAATAGGTGGGAGACTACTAATATCAAAACCAGCTGAACCAATCAGAGAGCAGTAGTCAGATCATATTTACTACACTCCTCTTGCAAGTGCAAAGTGCAAACCTTTGCTGCTCTCCCTGGAACTCAGACTGCAAATAGGTAGAAGACTACTAATAGCAAACCACCTGGAGTCATCAGAAACAGGTAGCAGTAGTAGTCTGGTCGTATTTGTTACACTCTTCTCTAGTAGGTACAAAGCTTTGGGACGCCTTTTACCAGCCTCAGCACAGTGTGCAGATATGCTGGGCCAAAAGCATTTTGCTGAGCCAAACTGGCATGTTCTGACTTCTCTTCATCCAATTTTAATGAGCAGTGTCACTGAGCACTGCTGGGGATTTCTCTAAGAACTAAACTCTAAGAACAATCTAGAAGAGTCTTTTTGTCTGTTTTGTAGATACTGACTGTGTGTGAGATTACAGTTACTGGCAAGTGCACTTATATCAGCAGCATCAGCAGCTCTTGCGGTGTGGTGGGTGGGGAGGAATGGCATCTATGAACCTCGGTGGGTAGCAATCTGCGACGAGGTGAACGCCTTCTGCAAGCGAATAGAAGCAGCCATTATCACTAGCTTCATCGGCTGGCTCTTCCTGGCCTTCTCTGCCTTTGTTGCTGTCTCCTCTCTCCACCATCTTGAGAGGAGACGGTGGTAAACTAAAAATGTAATTTCAAAGAACAACCGCTGCAAAAAAAATCCCAATAACAACAACAATAACAGACACTCCACATGAAAATTGACTTCGGAGATCCATGAAATTTTGGGGAAGAAGAGGAGAGCAGAAGTTGCTTGTGCTACTTCATGAAGCCAAAAAAATGAGTGAATTTTATGTTGTAATTTCCTTTCTATAATCTAACTTAGTACAGATTGTGACGGTCAGACTCAGTCTCTATGTACAAAATGGGCAATTGCAAATTGCATATATATGAAAACAGGCAAAATGCAAAATGCACAACCAGAAAAGTATGTGTACCATTTGTTTACACCACACTTGTTGTGCACCTCAAAACTTCAAGAGTGTATGGACATTGGCTATTTTGTCATAATAATGATGATATATGCACACTTCAATATAAGTTTTATCCACTTGTTCCCACATTTTGAGTATTATTCTGCCAATTGTATGTTCATTTTTGTGCCCCAATGGAAAGTTTCCCATTCAACCATCAGTTTGAATATTTAATTAAAATAGGGAAATTTAACCATTGTCAGTTTAGGACTAGCCACCTCCAAAGTGTTTCACAACTGGCGCTCTTTTTATGATAAATAATGTATCCAGTCATTTTTGTAATAGATTTGCAGATATGGTAGTTTCTACCAGAAGCAGACTGGTAATAGGAACAGAAATTTCAACAAGAATTGAACATCTGCCAAGCATGTCATAAGAACACACAATGATCTGTTTATAACCCAATATATATGATCCAAAAATGCAGAGTCTGGCACCATTGTGATTGTGAAAATTCAAAACTCCAACTGCAGACAGTACACAACCTCATACCGAATACTTGGGGTAAAATGCAATCGTGTAATCATCACTTGGTATTGGATAGAGAAGCAATGTGCAAGATCAGATCAACCACACGGCAACTGCATCCAAGAAGCAGAGGGGAAATGTCAGAATTAGTATGCAAAAAAGAACATCAGAAATAAAACAGGTCAGTAGTACACACAATCAGCGTCCATACCTAAGGAACAACAACAGAGCAACTCTGATGAGTGTCAATTGACCTCTAGCTTAACTTTTGAGTCTAGCTCTGCCTCCTCTTAGAAGGTGGGCACAAGGACCCATGTTGACCACTATCCCAAGGACTTCATTTATCTGGGTTTAAACTCTAAACCCTAAAACCAGATCCTGCTGCAATCTTGAATTTAGTGAATTTACTTTACCCAGTGATTGCATTATTTTAGCGCAGTTTGCTGTTACGGGTAATAGCATGTCAGGCATGGGATAGTTGCAGCTTGGATCAGCAAATGGGTGTTCAGTTGCACCCACTATGTTAACATCTTGATGTCATCCATCAGCTCAAATACTAGTCCCTTGGGCCAAGTAAAAAGCAGAGAATTCCATGTACTATATGAGTTCTGTGGGAGGAGACATAATCTTGGATTTTACAGTTTCAGGGAACCATTTCATGAATTTGATGCAAGGTGAATCAATCATTTACACCTTTCTGAAAGAATAGAACACACACCTGTAACCCCATTCGTTGTCATACCATGCAATCAACTTCACAAAGTTGTCAGTGAGAGCAATGCCAGCCTTGGCATCAAATACGCTTGACCGGCTGTCGGTGATGAAGTCTGAGGACACTACATCCTCCTCCGTGTAGCCCAATATGCCTTTCAGCTTTCCATTTGCTGCATCCCTGTTCCAGACGCATAATCAATAAGCCTGGACTGTAGAGAGGACTTTGTGCATTACCAGTTTAAAAAAAGAACAGCTCCAGAATTATATACTCAACAGACTATATGAACTGCACAAAAAGAAAGGCAAGTTCTTGCCTGATTGCTGCCTTGATGTCATCGTATGAGGCCGACTTCTCAAGTCTGACTGTTAAATCTACCACCGAAACATCAAGGGTAGGAACACGGAAAGACATACCAGTAAGCTTCCCATTCAGTTCTGGTAGCACCTTACCCACTGCCTGCACAAGCTCAAAAGCCAACACTCAATTCCCAAAAGAAAGTCTAAACCTATCTCCTACCAAAAGTATCACACCAAATACCTTCATCATGAATGTCAGTGACTAGCTGCCATTACTCTCATCAGCTAATTGGATGTAGATAAAGCATATAACATGGTAGACAACTAAGGCTTCCATTGAGAGAAGCACACGTGAAACTAGAAAGAAACCTTGCCTTGGCAGCTCCAGTGGAGCTAGGGATAATGTTGTTTCCAACGGCACGACCTCCCCTCCAATCCTTCTTTGATGGCCCATCAACCGTCTTTTGTGTGGCTGCACATCCAATCACATGTAAAAACTTGAAAAATTAGACATTGCTGTCATCCACAGTGCAGTCAATCATACCACCATAAAGCTGTACTTTATAGACTAGGCATTTCATTACAGTTTACAGTTGTAGGGAATTAGGGTTTAGAATGCTGCACTGTGAAGACAACAGCAAAAATACACAATACATCTGCAAATGTGTACCTGTAGTAGAATGCACAGCAGACATCAAACCTTCCACTATTCCAAATTTGTCATTGATTACCTGCACTTTCAAAACAAACTTTTATGATTACAGCATCCCTCCAAACACAACAAAATCAAGACATCCAAGTCTAATGCAGGAGAGCAATCATCAGACAACCACATTGAGGAAAAAGAAGTACCTCAAAGAGTAAGGATTTTGGAGTTCATCATCATACACACACACACATTCTAAACCCTAAATCCCTAAACATTTGTAGGTGGTGGATTGTGCAGTAATTATGGAAGAACTGGGAAGAGTGGTAAGCACCTTGGCCAAAGGAGCAAGACAATTAGTGGTGCAGCTGGCATTAGATACAATATCAAGATCAAGTGTATACTTGTCCTCATTCACACCCATGACAAACATTGGTGCATCTTTGCTAGGTGCTGAGATCACAACCTTCTTTGCCCCTCCCTGCAATTACCCATCACACTGAAACACCTCAAAACACTGGAAGCCAAACCCATGTAATTAGTTGCTAACCAATTTCAACAGCCTGTGAGCGGGTAGATTGAATGTCAGGAGAAACTACCTATTATCATTCAATTTCATTTGATTGCACCAGTTTACAAAGGGCCAAAAATTCAAATCGTAAAATTCCATAAAAACTCTAGTGCAACTAAACCTTACAATTGATCCAACATGATTACAGACAGAACCAAACAGAAACTAAAGAAGATAGATGACCCATGACAAATAACCCCATCCATGTATTTGGATTAAGTATCTTTTGTGCTATCTAGAGGAGATTCATGACAAGAACCTACCTTCAAGTGAGCAGCAGCCTTTTCTTTGTCAGTAAATACACCTGTGGACTCAACAACATAATCAGCTCCATGTTTGCCCCATGGAATTTCTGAAGGCTCCCTGCATACACATACATATCGACACTCTTGGCATAAATAATATAGCAAACAACTTTTTCTTCTGTAAGGAATTGTACACACAGGTGATCAAGCCACTCATCCTAAAAAACATCCCAAGGGAAGTTTTTGGGTGAATTTAACACATCAGAAGCCTGAAAAGCTGGTACATTAGGAAAAAGTTCTTATCATCCTCATCAAGACTATTTGGACTTGGAGAAATTTGGTAACAAAAATGGGTCACTTAAATATGATATTAATCCAACTGGACAAAATTTGCTTGCAAAAATTTAAGAGCACCAAAGATTGGCACACATACTTGTGACCATAGACAGCGATGGATTTGCCACCAAGTAATAAGGAGTTCTCTGTATCAGCTTTGGCATCATGTTTCTTTGCATGCCCATGAACACTGTCATACTTAAACATGTATGCCTGCAAAACCCCCCAAAGACACATAGTGATCAACAAAAACTCAAAAGTAAGAGCAGCACTTTCACCTAGAAGCATAGCTTAAATGCCATACATCAAACTTCTTTGACTGAGATTTGCAAATCAAACAAAATGGCTGGCACTCAGGGGAGTTGAGACCATCTTGTAGCCATCCAAATTCAGCCATAATGACTGCACAGAATACACACAAACCTCTGCAAAAACTGCATGTAAACTTTAAACCCTATTGCCAGGTACAATTGCAAGACCCATATCTATGAAATGAACCACATACAAACATGGTTGGTGGTACATACCATATACTCTGAACTGATGAAGGGATCATTGACAGCCACCACTTCAATGTCATCACGGTCCGTGCATACTCTTGCCACCAATCGGCCTATGCGCCCAAATCCTGCACATTAAACCCCCAGACATGCACCACCATATCCTCTCAAGCAAAAACAATTGATTATTTTTTACTTTTGTTTTTTTAAATTCAATTGCAGAGGACAGAGCCTTGCAGAAGCAAACTCTGTCACAATTTACGAAAAAAAAATCACTATCTAACAATGTTGAAAAACTCTGTTACTCAAGAGAAAACTCCAAGGAAAATTCTCAAAGTTTGAGGAAGAGCTTTGCTTGGAACATCATAATACTACTTCCCATTTCCTCACTACAAAATGATTTTCTCTATGATGGTCAGAAAGGTGGGGGGCAAAAGGAAAGGGAGGTAGGTACCATTAATGCCAATCTTGACCTTCTCCACAACCTTATCAGCAGAACCTGTTATGTACAATAAAAGGAACCCAGTCTCATTAACATCAAAAACACTACTTCCACACTACCAAATACATTCCAAGCTTATAGAGCTGCAACCCTAAGAAAATTTGACCTAGGTATCTCAAAATAGAACCATAAAGAATATTTTCTTTTTACAACAACAAGACACTTAAGCTGCAATGAGAAAAACCTTCTCCCTTCATCATCAAAAATTTCATGTTTCATGAAGGAGACAAGCCATGAAAGATACACAAACTTAATCTATGTACCAAAAATTATCTATCTATGCACACCCAAAAAAAAAAACAGAGAGAAAGAAGACCAAAACTTTTTGAGAATGGGTTTCTAGATTTTCTAAAAAATGAGAGAAAGGGGAGGAGGAAGAAAGAAGCTCACCCATGGCTGCAAACAGAGTTTCTGAGGTCAAACTCAAAAAAATGCAGTTCTGATTACAGATGGAATAGATCCAAAACCCAAACTTCACAAAAAAAAGGCCCAGCCCAGCACTTAGAGAAACCCCATCTTTAGAAACAAACGAACTTGCAAAATAAGACACTAGATCACTAGCAACTTGGGTGTTGGTTCACAGAGTTTGAGAAGAAAGCTCCAGAGATATAACAAAAGGCACAAGAAGAGTCTGAAAGCAGAAGGTAAATGGAATTCAGGCAAAATATGAGATAGATGCACACACACATATACACACATAAACACAAACAAAAGAGAAGGAGTGATGGCAGGCACACTATGGAGTGCACCAGAAGAGTCCATAGTACACTTGGGAGTGTGCAAGCAAATTGCACAGTTACTCAACAGATAGAGTGGAAGCTTCTGTTGTGAACTGGCAAGCTCCCCCCAAAATGAATTGGTTTATTTATTGTTTCTAATTGTATACACAGAGGGTTTTTTTTTAATAATATTGATATACAAGATACTTAATACACACACACACACACACACATATATATATAGGGATTTGAAGAAACCTATTTTCAGCAAGGGGGATCTTCCATCCATCTTGCACAGATAGTAGAGAGTGATTTTTGGAGGTAGCCATGTGTAAATGACGAGTAAGCAAAGCCTCCCAACTTGCTGACTCTACAAGTGGAAAAAAACACAAGGCATCACAAAACAAACACGCTGGCCTTGCCAATAGTCAAAGATGTTGTGCATCTACTTACTGTGTCCACACTCTGAACACCAAAAACATTTGTTCTAATCTAAACAGTCTAAACATTTTCACTTAGGTGAACATTTTCTGGTACCCTAATTGACCAAACAAACACGGGGTTCCAGTGCCATCTTTGCCTGACTTTACTACGGATAACTTGATTTTTGTATTGTTTTTTAGTTTTGGCTGTTTTTGGAACATTGCTGTCACACACAGAATTGGATTGTCAGCAGAGTATTTGTCAACCATGTGCATTGTTAGACATCTCAGTTTCATCCTTTAATTTAAACATTAAGAAAATCACTTTAACAATAACAAAGGTTTGAGATTAAAATAAAGAGGTAGTAGGGCTGAAAGGAAGACCCAAAAGAGAATGATCATTTTACCGAATTTTCTATTGCATGTAAACAAAACAACAAAAAGAAAAGATGATAAAGGAAAGAGAAACCTGACAATCTGAGACAATTCATTATGGAGAGAATCAGGCAAGATCTACAATGCTTTAAAAAGTAAGTGATAGTTTATATGCATTTGGTACTTTCTTCACCTGGAGAAAGTCTGGGTCCAGGGGTGCTCCCTTAAATTTTGGGGGACTTAAGATCATCCCCACTTGTACTTCCGTATGTGACCCGGCACATCAAAATTGGATGAAGAAAACTGAACAAATGCCGGTTTGCCTCAGGAAACTGGTTTTTCTCCAGCATATTCTGTTCAGGTTGCTGAGGCTGGTAAAAAGCGAAGCGAAACTATTCAACTGCTAGAGAAAGAGTGTAATGAATATGATCTCATTGCTGCTCCCTGTTTTTGATTGGTGATCATAATGATTGGTCCAGGTGGTTTGCTAATAGTAGTTCATACCTACTTGCAGTCCCTCTTTGAGTCTTACGGGTGAGGTTGAAAGAAAAGTACATAACTAAACTTGGACGTGAGAAATATTTTCGCAGGGTCGCATACTGAGCGCACCAGTGGGGATGCTCTCAGGGCATCTCCACCCCACACCTGCAAACACTCCTTTTCATTAAATTTTGCACCAAGATAGCGTGAATCCTGCTGCAATCCTGTATTGATGTCCATTTTGCAGTGGTCATTTAAAGCCCTTTTAAAGTCTATTTTCTACTATTGACTCAGATAGTGACCACTGACTATTACTCGTCCATATGTAAAGACATAAATGGCCTTTGAATTGTTTAAAGGGACTTTTATGACGTTTGTGGGTGGGGACAGTGATCATTAAACACTATTCTATTTTAACATAAAGGGGTTGTTTACAGTTTTGGGGTGGAGATGCTCTAAGAGCAACTCCTGCAGTGCTCCGTATGTGAGCCTGCAAAAATATTTCTCGCATCCAAGTTTTAGTTACTAACTTTTTTTTCCAACCCCACCCATAAAACTGGAACTGGGACTGTGGAGAGCTGAGAGAAGGCCACAGTGAACCAGCAAGCACAAGCGTGCTGTGAAGGATGAATGGTAAGTGGTCAAAAAACAGTTTTCTGTTGGTTCCAGTTTCCTAGCTAATCAAGGTGCTTAGCTCAGTTACTTTTTTTTTCTACCTGCATACTCACTAACAACCCACAAGCAGGCTGTTGGTAGGTAGGTAGGTAGTAAAAACAGCCATTAGCTATGTATAAACCATCTACTGTACTTACCTAAAAGTTGCCTATTTTCCTACCTATCTGCCTATACATGAGACCAATTTCCTACACAACTAGTTTACCAAGATGAAACCAAATATTAACTCAGTTGAGGTTCATCCACAACTGAGTCATAACAGACATCGAGTGGATGGTGTGCTGGTGGGTGCGGGTTCACTCTGGCCACTAGAGACTAGTAATATCAACCCACTTGGACCAATCAAACTATCTAGTCAAAAAATACGATCTGAATGTGTTTATTAGACTGTTCCAGGAGTCCTATAGGACTATGAAAGCTATGCATGTTCTGAGGGTTCCCATGAGTCTCTCTTCCAGTGGATTCAATGGATTTCACTCATGAACCTCATTCCAGATTTCCAGTGCAGGGTCACATACTGAGCATTGGTGGAGATGCTCTTAAAGACCACTTTTCCATTGAGTAGTTGCATCTTCAACTTTGAATGTATCCAATTGCTTTCCATGAGTGTAAAAAACCTACCCCATTTTTTCTAGTGTATCCCCAGGATGCCTTACAAAATGTAAAATGTCTATGGGCTTTAATGAAAAGTGTAACAATCGCCTCTAGAGGTGAGAGTTGCGCTTTTTGTTAAGTCCTCAACTTTTTCTTTTTTTTTTCTTGTGATACCTGAGAGGTACCTACAAATATCAAAGGAGTTTCTGATGATGATTTTTACACCACGTCAAGCGCATGGACATGGGCTTTAACAGAAGTTCAAGACTCCATTGGCTCTTGCCTTAGGGTCCCTTATTTCCAGTAAAACCTCGGTCTTAGGGCTTTACCGTACACATTAAATTCTCGAGCTGAAGGTGCGACTCCTCAATGGAAAAACGCTTTAACTTATAATCCTCAAATTAGATGATATTTTTGCTTGTGTTGAAACTTGAGAAAAAATGTTAAATGATGAGGAATGGGCAAGATATGAGCATGATTCTGCATAAAGATTCCAAAGAGAACTATCGAAAATCAAAATGCATTCCCATCCCCCCAAATGCATGTCAATGTTCAGAGGAATGGGTATGGTTTCTTCTATGGTCCTATAGTTTGTTGAATATTCGCAATAAGATTCCATTTACATGTGGCAACACATAAGTTTGAAGCCATTTCCAAAAAGACCCACTTTGAAAATAATTTAATAACCTACCTCTTTGAAGTTTATCTAATCAATCTAATCAAACCCCTTTCCCTTACAAATTTGAGATTTGATATATTGTACTTCAAGGACAAACCTAATAATATAATAAAGATGTCCCATACAACTTAAGCATTTGATTTAGATTATTTTTTTTCCAACCCCCACAACTTGATTTAAGTTTTTATTCAACATTTTTAGTAGCTATGAGAGTACAAAAGAGAGGTTATAGGCAAACCAAACCATTATAAATACACCACATTATGGTGCAAATCTTAAATCCAAGGACCAATTACAAGCACCCACTTCTCTTCACATGTTTATTTGCAAGCAACGTATCAAAAAACTTCTTTCTTTTCATCATTTTTGGGATTCCATGGCAATGTCATTCTAATTTTTTTCAACTTTCAACAAGAGCTTTAAGGTTTCATATTTGTATAATGCACATGCACTCATTTATCCCTCGCCCAAGCTCCCATATGGCAATACATATAACCTTTTGTTGTTGTCACCAAACTTTTTTTTTGGATCAATCAGTGAGTTGATTATCACTCAAAATTACTTATATGTTGCATAAAAGTTCATTTTTTCATTGTTGTCCACCAAAAATTCTATTTCAATGTTGGGCAGGCATTTGATTTCAATAATAATTGAAGATTTCAATTTGTTATGTGTTGTGATACTTATGTGTTATGTGTTAGAATTTATGCCATGTGTTTTAATTTTCAAACATTGAAATGTTTTGGCATTGAACCCAATGTCTAAAATGTTATAGGTTTGAAGTGTTGAATGTTTCAAATGTTTTGACTTATTCAATCTTGGAGTTGGTTTATGGCTATCGAATCTAATTTGTGGAGGGAATCCACCAAAAGATGGAAATTGTTATTTGTTTACAAACCATAAGTTATGGATCTATTCATTATTATGTTCATTTTTTAATATATTCAACTTTGAATTATTCACTAGGTTAATACATTTTGGAACACCATGTTATTTTAAACAACATACGATTTGCATGGGTACATGGGTGAGTATTTTAATTTGTTATAATGCATTATATTTATGGAAGTATTTGCCAAGGGTTACATTAAGGTTGTGAGAGTTTATTGACGATGAATTAATGGGTCAAAGGTGGTCAATTGGGTGAAAACACACTAAAGTGGAATACATAATCCTATCACAACTTGTTGAATTATCAATTATGGGCCATGGAACAAAATATAAATGAATAATATGTGAAAATGACTCAAAAAGATAATATTACATCTAATATGATCACATTGTATGAATTGCATGAATATATTTGAGTTAACATAACATATAAATTTTGATACAGTTATTTATCATGGATAAAATGTAAAAGTAAAAAAATAAAAAATAGCCTTGCCATAGGACTTGTGCAATACAATTTATTCTACTACACTGTAATATGGACTTTTATTTTAATACTAATATGGATTCCACATATGTTGAAAAATACTAAACACATTAATGTGCTTTCACCCAATTGGTTTTCACCAAATGATCTTGAGCTATTTTCATTGTCATCTATACTTAGAATCCTAATTATGTAGGTGTTTGGATTAATTCATGTTACAAGTTTTATGAACAAGGTATTAATGTAATGGATCTTGCCTTTTATTTACAAGTTGGTATTTATTTTTATGAATGTTGAGGTGTAATCAAGGACAAAAAAGGACTTGGAATTTGTCCATGATGGAAAGTTTTTTCAATTGAAGATGTTCGTCCATCCACAATAAAGGCGCAAAATCTTATGCCATTGCTAAGACCCATGAAAACAAACTATTCAAATCTTACAACTTGTTATGGGCCCCCCTTGTTCATATTCATAATGCCATTTTATTTTAATGGTAATGGCAACCACCACTTGGGTGGATGCAAAAAACTAAAATACATCCAAACCAACTATGGGGGTTGCCATTAATCGAGGCATTACAATACACCGAGCTTTAAATACAAATGGTAACATTAAACACTAATCAATTTATTAGCCAATGCACTACCCCAAATACTAGTTAATTTATCAATCAACCCACTACATCAAATATTAATTAGTTCATTAGCCAATTGTCACACCAAGTATTAATCAACATATTAGCCAACCCATTGTTCCCCAAGTGAAAGTATCAATTGTTCATGAAGTGAAAGTAGAGATTATGGCTAGAGTAGATTAGAAAACATATAATTAAAAAGGAAAAATATGTTGGATCAAAAGTAAAACGAATTAATGGGAAGAAGCACCATTAGATTTGGATAAAAACAAAGGGCAATATAAATGGAAGGTGTGAGTGGAAGATTGTTTAAGATGAAGTAGAAGGGTATTAATCCTTTCGCAACACATCTTAGGTTTTATGATTAATTTAAAACAACTATTATTTTTTTCGATTATGTGTATCATTGCTCGGTCACAAAATTTACTATGTAGTTGCAAAGGACATCAAGATGCCACATGGCATCATGGTTTTACAATTATAATCAATATGACTGAATTTGTTCAATTTTTGGATAAACATATTATTATTTCTGAATTTATATTGATATATTTTAATGATTTAAAATTAAGAATTCAAAAATATCATTTACTTTTTTTATTATAACAACTAATAATGATTCAATTTCTAATGATGATGATGTGGCATGCCATGTGTCAATAAAGCGTTATAACTAATAGTCAACATTAAGACTCATGACATTAATATCAATAAAATTACAATTATTGATTGGTCAAAAATGTTCAGAATGCCAAAACATGTTTTTCATAACTTTTCCTTTGCAATTACTATGTTCAACATGATTTTTAAAGTGATTTAAAATGTTTTTAGTAATTAACAAAAATGACTATTAAAAAAAATTACATACGACCAATCATTTTATTAACCAAGTTTAGTTTAAATAATTTAGTTTAATTTATATTTTTATAACAATTCAACCAAATTTAGCCATGTATTATTTCGATAATGAATTATATTTTTATTTTTCAAGATTTAATCAAATTTAATTTAAATTATCATTGTTTAACCATGTTTAATTCATAAAATTTATGTTTAGTTTCATTTATGTTTAATTTAGCCATGTTTAACCTAATTTAAATTATAAATTAATAATTTTAAACCATTAGCTGATATAATTATGTTTAAAAATGTTTAGCCATGTTTAGACTAACTTATTTTATGTCTAACCCGAATTAACCTAATTTAATTTAGGTCTAACCTAATTAGGTTTAAATTAATTTAATATAAGATTAACTTAATGCTTAAATAATTTTAAATAGATTAAATTATATTAACCTAATTTAGTTTTTAAAGTAATATATGTTAATTTAACTTGTCTTAAATCAACTTAAGGAAGCTTAGGTTAATTGACACACCCCACATTCCTTGAAAGATTCAAATGTGAGTCCAAAAGTGGAAACAACAAAAGAAAAAGGAGTTGGGGAACACTCCTTAATTTGTAGCACTTCAAAGGTAGAAGGGCGTGCTAAAGCTTCGGGATGGGGATTAAAACAAGTGATAAATAGGTCAATTATTCACATGAACCTGCACAAACTAAACAACAAGTTGGTTAATGCGTGGTTGGAGCACTTTTAATGCACGAACAAGCCACATGTATACACAAACTCATAAGATTCACCACAATCCAAACTTGGGGGAAGTCACCACCTTCCCCGTTATAATAATCCTTATGTGTGGCCATGGGGCTTACACCAAAATGTCGTTTTGTCTTGGGACTCCAAAGTTGGGAGTCCCGAAATTCTCAAAATTGGGACTCCCACGACTTTGAAAACCCATACATTTTTGTGTAAACTTTCGATTGAGATGAAATCTAATGAAAGTTGTAGCCTTCATTAGGAGATTTCCAATGAGATGTGGCATGCCACTTGAACACAAGTAAATCATGGATATTCCCAACTTTTAGTGTTCGGGACTTAAATTGACATTAACTTTTGACCATTCTTTCAGCCAGAACTTGTGTTTTAAATATTCAAATGAAATGTGTGAGCCCATTTTAGACATCTATGTTTCAAAAGCTTTCAAATTGGTATTAAAAACTTTTCAATCCATTTGACATTTGCAATCGTTCTCTGAAGATTCAAACATCAATTGAAACTTTAATTCTCAAAATGGGAGCTCACTTGGGAGTGTGTAGGTTCATTCCTTCATACCCTTCTACACTCCCGAGAACATGAAATGTCATTCCCATGCTTCACTCTCGGCCCGCACCTTTGCAAGCCTTTACTTTAGTCACAAGCCCAAGGTTAGGGTCGTGAAATTAACCTAGGTTAAGTTGGTTGGTAGTAGTTAGGTTGACCTATGTCAACCTAAGGTGACTTAATTTAATTTGAGGCAAATTTTTTTATGTTTATTATTTTTTGTTTAATAAACTTAATATTTAAAAATGTGATAGTGTAATGGATGAAGATTTGAACCCCAAAATGGAGGTGAGGGGTTCAAATGTTTGTTTTTACAACTTAAAATACCTATGCCACTTAACCTAAGTTTGGAAGTTTGGTTTAAGTCATTGAGGCTAAAAGGTTGAAATTTGTTTTTAATGTAGGCAACTTAACCTAGGCTAGGTTGACTTTTGGTAAGTTAGTTACTTAGGCTAAGTTGACTTTTGTTCATGTGTGATGACTCTAATTGAACATGTGCATATAAAATTTTGACACATGTCATTTATCTATCAAGGTGTTTTATGTAACTCTTAATTGAGTAAAATGATTAAGTTGACATGGCATGCACTTGACACATCAATCCAAGGTATTGGATGACATGGAATTTCAATAAATTATAAGAAAATGAAAAAATCTTAACTGGTAAGATGATTGTGATTTGCAACTATATGTCCTTTGTTATAAATTGGGTGAAATGACATAGGTTTAATAACTCAATAATCATTAGTTGTAAATGTTATTTCTAATTAATCCATAATCATAAAACAAGTCGCAAAATTCAAAATGTGCTTTTGTGTTTGAATCATGGATGTTAATGTCATAAAATGCAAATGCCACAAACCATCATCATTAAAGAAGTTGAGGAAAACTTTAGATAGGGAATTTGAATATGTACACAATGAACTTTCTTTGGTGGGCTTCAAAAATGTGATGAAGAGGTGGTTGAAAATAGAAAGAAGTAAGTTGAAATTAGGTTCATGGCGGGGAAGAAGGATTGCCATGTTAACATTGAACCATTTTTGTCATTGGGAAAGGTTAAAAGAACATTAGTCAAAACCTAAGATGAAAAAAAAGGTTAAACAAATATCAGTGTTAAGAATATGGCAAATGTGGGACGAATAGGAAAAATTGGGAACATGGGAACAAAGTTGATACTGGTTTTCAAATCAAATTGGCCTCACCAAATTTGATCGATGTTCATACAATCAAGTTGTTAGCAAATGTTTGTCCCGTCAACGTATTGTCATTTTATGATGCAAAGGGGAAAAAATAAATGAAGCCCCAATTTGATGGAAATGATTGAGGAACTTCGAGGATCAGAATAAACATGTCCAACTTTAATAAATCATCAAAATGTTCAATTTTTTTGTTCAAATATCCAATGCATTTCAATTGTTTGAAAATTTTAAATTGAAAACAACTCATGAGTTGTGTTGACATATGTCAAAACAACTCATGATTTTGGGCATCAAGTGATGGGTGAACAAACACAATTTATATTAAACCATATTGTAATACAACTTTAGACACTAATTTTAAATGCATAAAGTTGCTATGATTTCGATGTGGAAGATTGATGTCATGAATTCATTTTGGGTTGAGTTGTTTGTGATTTTGCATATCCAAGGTGAAGTTTTTGAATTGTATCCATTTGTTTTGAAGTTTTTAAAGTTGGTGGGTAGTACATATGGATGGTTGATTTTCAAGGGAGTGAGGGTGTATGCATTATACTTGGTAATTATTACTCAATATTTGGGAAATCACTAATTTTTATTTTTTTTTTGCAAGCATGAAATGTGTGAATATTTTTTGGTATTATGTGTTTCCATGTGAATGAAGCTTTGGAAGAATGTTGTTTGTTTTATTAAATGATAGGGTGATGATGTGAGGAATTGGAACTTTAAGCAATCATAGTAGCTCGCCTTTTGTGTGTATGTGAGAAGGGATTCGAGGGATCATTGATGTGGTTAACATGATGATTAGAGGTTCCTAGATCCTAACAATCAAGAGACATTGAATCCACTACACAACCTCCTGACAATATATGAGGTGAAGCCTATATAAGTATAGATCAAGATGTGATAAGCGCAAAGATCCATTGTAAGATCCCTCCTCTTTTCTAGGAGGGACATTGAAAGATAGAAGATGCCAGGAGAAGTGATTTGCTATATGGGTGGGTTAGGGGTGGGGTTGGAAAACCATATCTTTGTGACAAAAACTCTATGGAGGGTATGTAGTTGGGGACAAGGTGAAGGCATAGTAGGTAATAATAGGTATGTAGCCTAGTTAGGAGAAATGAGAAAGGAGTGGATCCCAGAATGGCAATTGAAAGTATTTAAATGCATGCTTCACGAACAAAAGATCCTTCTATAGACAAGATCTGACAATCAAACATAATGAATGAATCACGTGTGGACCAAACCAAACAGCCCAAGTAAAAACTAAAGTGTTTGTGTGAGACTTTCATGAAAACATTGAAAGGAATTGGAAGGCAACATTCTTGCATTACTACTTTACCCAATAATTTAAGCTTTGCGAAGCTGTGCACTACCAGTGACAATCAAACTATATATATATATTTCCTTACGTTTCCATATGGTTTTCAATAATTCATTGTTATTTATGTCAATGTCAAATTTAATTTTAGTTAATATACATTTCATGAATAAATAAAAGACATATGTTAATTTGTTTTCTCATATCCATATTAGTGGATAAGGGAAAAAAAAAAGCTGAGATAGTTATAAAATGAAGATAATTATTACGAAAGGTGGGACATAATTATTTTAAAAGTTTATAATAAAGAAATAATTATTAAAAAAAGAAATGAAATAATCTTTTTAAAAATGAGATAATTATTTCTGAATTTTTTTTTGGGAATGGTCCATGGATGACCATACAAAGGATTCCCAAAAAAAAAAACCCTCATATACCAGTTCCGATTATTGGAAGGCAACATTCTTTGCCTTACTACTTCACCCAATAATTTTCTCAAAGGCTTTCAAATTTCAATCATGAAGTCTTTTGCTCCTTCTCCAAGGCTAAGGGTAGGTTTCCATGATATCCCCCCCCCCCCAACTCACCCCTTATATATACTACGTCCTAAACTCAACAAATTGTTGGGGAGTTTTTATGTAAAATGTTCAAACACTGGCCCCACTATTCTAGTGGATTTCTCATATTACCTATTCTAGTGAGAGTCCCCTTCCCCCTAAATCTGTTCCCACCAGACCAACAAATGTCAGTCACCTTACCTCAAAAAACCTGTTGTACAAGTGCAACAAAAAATTAAATTTAAAATAATAAATAAACAATAAACAATAAATAAACAAATAAATAAATAAACAAATATTCTGACATGTTTAGGGTGCAGTACCTCTTTCTAGGGGTTTTCAAAGTCCTGCAACTGCTAGGTGTAGGTTTTCCAAAGTCCTGAAACTGCCAGGTGTGAGGTTTTCCAAAGTCTTGCAACTGCCAGGTGTGGGGTTTTTTTTGTTTGAAAAAGTGGGGTTGAGAAATGGGGAAGTGAACATAGAAACCCTTTTTTGGCCATTAATTTGATCAATTAATTGCCTTGGGGGAAGGATAGTAGGTGAGTGAAAGCATCCAACTCCCCTTGTCCAAAATGTTTGTTGATTATGTCCTTATGTTATGTCCTTTCTTCCTTCCTTCATTTTCAAACAACTCTCTCAACTTCTTCCCCCCCTTTCCCCTCCCCCCCACCACCCTCATCAAGCAAAAAAAGACAAATCCAAAAGGAGAAGAAGAAGAAGAAGAAGTGTTGGCTTCCCTTCTATCTTTGGGGAAAGTTCTTGCGCTCCTTCCTCCTCAAAATCAGTCCATTATGGCTAGGGGAGCAACCTGAAAATACAAAGGAAAAAAACATGTCACATGCTTTATGAAGGCATTATTATCCCCTATAATATGTTTTTATTTTTTCAAGAGGAACTTGATTTTACACAAAAGTGTGGATTTTTAGAATGCAAGCACCAATTTGCATGAACTTTTGTGGCTACTAATGTCCTATAATCACTTTGAAACTAACATTTTTTCAGAGAAAAATGGTCATGAAATTTGGCATTAGATCCATCACCTGAACAACCCTTTTATTTTTTGACCAAAGTGGTCTGATCTGTTCAGATTTTTGCCCACCAAATGGACTCTCTCACACAAATTACTTGTTTATTAAAAGTAGAGTGTGTTAGAAAAAAGTTATTTTTTAATTTAATAAAATTTAACAGATTATTTAAATTAAAATTTAAAAAAAATCTTTATTTTCAGGATGTACCAACCTACTTAGGACTAGGTGACCTGGGAGAGGGTTTAGGGTTTAGGGCTGCGGCTGCAGGGTATTGCAAATAAGTCAGCCGCATGAGTGTTGAGGCGCATGCATGAGTCATGATGAACAAAATTATGTTCCGTAAACCTGTGATGGCCCTGACCCAGTTACTGGACGTAATCGGATGTCTGTGCGTGGAAAGAATTAATGGTGACGGACCAATGGCATGTCAGGGTGCTGCTCCACACATACGAGTTATGAGTTAAAATAATTTTATACAACCCATCCAGTGGAGTTCTGCCACGTCACTTGAAAACTGGTTATGAGACTGAATTACTTAGCACCACAAAAAAATTGAAGAAAAGGTATCATCAAAAAAGTGTCATGTGTACCCCCACCAGTCTACCAGAAAGAAAAAGGCACGGTTACGGTTGATTTCCAGATGATGCACGGAAGTTTCCCCTTAGCTTAAACAGCATAATCAAAATTTGGAATACACTAATCAAAAGTTGGTACTATACTAATTAGCAATTATGTGCTATAATCGTGCAGCATGTCACATAAAAAAAATAATTAACCATTATATTGCTAATGAGATAATAATATGTCCTAACTAATAATAATCAAACTTAGAAAATTACATGCTAATACATATGATAAATGTGCTAATCTGAATGAGTAATTATTGACTAATCAGAAACACTAATGGGCTGGTCAAAGCGAGGGATTATTGGCTAATCGGATACTAGTGGGCTAATCAAAATGAGGGGATTATTGGCTAATCGGATACTAGTGGGCTGATCATAATGAGGGAGTATTGGCTAATCAGAAACTAATGGGCTAATCAAAATGAGGGATTAATGGCTAATCAGAAACTAATGGGCTGATCAAAATGAGGGAGTATTGGCTAATCGGATACTAATGGGCTGATTAAAATGAGGGATTATTGGCTAATCGGATACTAATGGGCTAATCAAAATGAGGGATTATTGGCTAATCCGAAACTAGTGGGCTAATAATCAAAATGAGGGATTATTGGCTAATCCGAAACTAGTGGGCTAATAATCAAAATGAGGGATTATGCACTTTTGAGGACTCTTGTCGGGGGCGAAGAGAGAGAGAGAGGGAGGAAGGGAGCGGGCAAAGGTTTGCCGTTTCAATTTTCGCCGAGTGCGAAAATGTCCAGGACGACCTAATTTCAGGACCTGCAGATTGGCAGAGAGAGCATGGTACTATAAGTAGTCCAACAGCGCAAAACCGCAGAGAGTCTGACTGAAGGCGGAGAAAGAAGAATTCGGAAGAGACGACGATGAGGGATTGTTTTCTGTGTAAGTATTTGGAGAGACGAGAATTTGGATTTTTATTTTTTATTTTTGGATTTGAAGCTTTTGCGCAGATCATTTTATGGTGACGGGGAAAATAAAAATGAAAATGCTTTGTGAGGATTTTTTTTGGAGATTTTGTTGGTGTCTTGTTCTGAAGAGAATAATTGTTGTCGTGGTTGGTTTTGCTCTGGACGTGTGCAGTGTCAAGGGACGAGGAAAATGAGAATGGAGAGATGAAGACGAGCGGTTGTTGTGAAGAGTCTCTTCTTCTGAGCGAATAACAATTGGAGAGGAGGAGGCGGGTGGGCGAGCGGGCGCGGGAGTGCGGTCTGACGAAGTGTAAAGCTTTTGGAGAAATGGCGGACGGTGATTCTTCGCTCTTATCTTCGTTTTGTCGTCCAGTAACGGGAGGAGTATGGGAAACAAAGCTTGCCTCCGGATTCGGCGCTTACACTCCTTGCTTGTTTGACTCCATTGTCGTTTCGCTCTCCAATGTCGCGCTGCTTCTGTTCGTTTTGTACCGCATCCGTGGCCTCTGTGGTTATTATGCACGCTCATCATCTCTCAGGTTCAAAGTGCAGAAGCCCGCCGGCCATTGTATCGGCCTCCTGTTGGCTGCCTTCTGTGCAGTCGCACCCGTTTTGCAAATCGTGCTCGGCGTCTCTGCTGTCAATCTGGATGGCGGTGAGACTTCCATGCCTCCCTTTGAGGTATAGCATCTTCTTCACATTTATTCAGTGTTGTAGATGGATTTTTGCTTGTCTCGTAGAGAACGAAATGCCGTGGGATGATGCCATATTGATTGTGTGTTTGTCTCTACAAGAAAGATACGAAACATAAAAGAGAGTTGCACACAGTCCTAGCATCTCTGCCGCCTGGTGGCAGCAGCAAGCATTTCTTGATAAATCTGTGCTCTTGAACACAAGAACCTTTGCCAGCATTGAATCTTTGATTTCCATAGTTTTTTTCTGTCATTAGAGAGAGAGAGAATTCCACTCATTTTTCTCTAATGACAGAAGGAAAAACAGTAATATCATGACTATGGTTTGTACTTTCTTTCTCATTCTCACAGAAGATAGCATCATCACCTCTTCACATGTGCAAAAGTTCAGTACAGTTTCCATATCCAGACATCCAATCTGTGCCAAAATTCTTGACAGATTCCTTTGAAAATTGTGGATCATTAGAGAACAAGAGATACATGCATCTCTGTAAGTCTTATTCTGGATCTTAACATTACTTAAAACAGTCTTGGGATTCATATGAACGCAGAGATGCTTTAATGCGGATACATGATAGATTGGTTTCGTGTGCAACATCCATTTTTGGTAGTGGGTTAGGAATGAGTGAGACTATGAGGATTCTAGATTTCTGAAAATGTGCATGTGTGATACTTGCAGGTATCAGCACTGGTGGTGTCCAGTGCAACATGGACATCAGTCGTGGTCATGCTGTGTTTAGAACTCAAGAGCTACACAAAGGATTTGGTATGGTGTGTGCGATTTGCCACCTTTTATGTGATTGTCGCACAGACGACCATGCTTGAGTATGTACTGGCTCTCAAGGATCACTATGAAGAGATTGTGATGAGGGTCATCCTAGCTGAATATGCCTTTTCTGCTATGTTTTGCATCTTTTACCTGTTCTACTTCCCAGTCTTAGCTGACCAGACTGATGATTACATACCCATTCCCATCTACGATGCTCATGAATCTTCAGAGTATGAGCCTCTGGCTGGAGAACAAGAGGTTTGCCCAGAGCGCAAGAGCAATATCATTTCCTTTGTTTTGTTCGAATGGATGACCCCATTGATGACTTTAGGGTATAAGAGGCCTATTGGGGAGAAGGACATTTGGCAGCTTGATACCTGGGATAAAACAGAACAGCTTTACTCAAATTTTCAGCGGTACTGGGATGAAGAGCGGACACGACCTAACCCATGGCTCTTACGTGCTTTGAATAGAAGCCTGGGTGCTCGCTTCTGGCTTGGTGGATTTTTCAAGGTTGGGAATGATGCTGCTCAATTTGTGGGTCCTGTTTTCTTGAGCTTTCTTTTGGAGGCAATGCAAAATCGGGAGCCTGCTTGGAAAGGATATGTCTATGCTGCTTCTATCTTTGTTGGCCTGATGTTAGGAGTGCTTTGTGAGGGCCAATATTTTCAAAATGTGATGCGAGTTGGGCTCCGCACCCGTGTAACTCTGGTTGCAGCAGTTTTCCGGAAGTCTCTTCGCTTAACTCAAGCAGGTCGCAAGGGGTTTACAGCAGGAAAGATTACCAATCTTATGACCACCGATGTTGAAGCTCTTCAACAAATCTGCCAGCAGCTGCATTCGATCTGGTCTGCCCCGGTGCGAATTATTGTTGCAATGACACTTTTGTATCGACAGCTGGGCATAGCATCAATTTTTGCATCAATGGTGCTCCTTGTATTGTTTCCTACTCAGACTTTCATCATAAGACGGTTGCGGAACCTTCAGAAGGAAGGGTTACAGCGCACAGACAAACGGATAGGTCTTATGAATGAATTTCTCCCAGCTATGGACATTGTGAAGTGTTATGCTTGGGAGAAAAGTGTCAGAGCTAAAGTCCTTGCTGTTCGAGATGATGAAATCAGTTGGTTCCGCAAAGCACAGTTGCTCGCAGCAATCAATTCATTTCTTCTTAATGCTGTGCCTGTGTTGGTGACAGTAATTGCATTTGGATTCTACACCATTCTTGGTGGGATCTTAACCCCAGCAAAGGCCTTCACTTCCCTCTCTCTCTTTGCAGTACTACGATTTCCACTTTTCATGTTTCCTACTCTTATCACCGCAGCAGCTAATGCTAATGTGTCATTGAAGAGACTGCAAGATTTGCTCCTAGCTGAAGAACATGTTTTACATGCAAACCCTCCTCTAGAATCTGGGGTCCCAGCAATTTCAATAAAGAATGGGGCATTCTCCTGGGAGCGAAATGCAGCAAACCCAACTTTGTCCAACATAAATGTTGAGGTCAAAGTTGGAAGCTTGGTGGCGATTGTGGGAAGCACTGGGGAGGGCAAAACATCTATTCTTTCAGCTTTCCTTGGAGAGATCCCTGCAATTTCTGGAAGCCAGGCTATGCTCCGGGGTACAGTGGCATATGTACCCCAAGTATCATGGATTTTCAATGCAACTGTACGTGACAACATACTCTTTGGCTCTTCATATGATTCTGAGCGCTACAACCGGGCTATTCAAGCAAGTGCTCTTGTTCGGGATCTCACTTTGTTTCCAAATGGGGACTTGACTGAAATTGGAGAGCGTGGGGTGAATATAAGTGGTGGGCAGAAACAGCGTGTGTCTATAGCACGAGCTATTTATGCCAATGCTGATGTCTTCCTTTTTGATGATCCACTGAGTGCTCTGGATGCACATGTTGGCCAGGAGGTCTTTGAGAAATGTCTTCAGCAGGAGCTGAAGGGAAAGACGCGTGTTCTAGTAACAAACCAGCTCCATTTTTTATCACATGTTGATAGAATTATTTTGGTTCATCAAGGACAAATCAAGGAACAGGGTACATATGATGACTTGTTGGTCAATGGTCCTCTTTTTAAGCAGCTGATGGAAAAAGCTGGAACCTTAGAGAATGCTTCTGATGATGATACTGATGATGGAGGTGAAATGATAAATGGTATGTATGGACAAATGGAGAGCCTGCTTTTCTGCTTCTCCTCTTGGGTTGTTGATTGATTTGTTTTCTTGGCATCATATTTCATCTGAAAATGCATCCTGATTGCTGATTACTAGTGATGCCGAGAACTGTAGTCCACTTACTGTTCTTACTTGTTGTTACAGGGATTGATGGTTCAACTGACAGGGATCTGGACGTAAAAGTGCCCCCATTGCTGAAGCAGAGGTCTAGGTCAAAGAGTGCCAAAGAGAAAGGGAAGGAGAAAAGTCCCAAGGCATTTCTCATAAAGCAAGAGGAAAGAGAAACAGGAATTGTTTCACAGAAGGTTCTCTTGAGGTATAAGGTGGCTCTTGGTGGTGCATGGGTTGTGGGAGTACTCTTCTTCTGCTATGTAATGGTTGAAGTCATGCGGCTTTCCACGAGTGGCTGGCTTTCCATCTGGACAGATAAAACCAAGCCAAAAACCCATGGGCCCCTTTACTATCTCTTTGTATATGCAATTCTTGCACTCTGTCAGCTTTCTGTAGGTCTTGCAAATTCCTTTTGGCTTGTATTTTCAAGCCTTGCAGCAGCACAACGTCTACACAATGGGATGTTGGGGGCAATGCTCAGAGCTCCAATGTCATTCTTTCATTCTAATCCAGTTGGGAGAATCATCAACCGTTTTGCTAAAGACACAGGAGACATTGACCGTAGTGTAGCCGTAGCTGCCAATATGTTTTTGATAGCAATTTTCCAGCTCACCTCCACTTTTCTCTTGATTGGGTTTGTGAGTACACTTTCTTTATGGGCCATTTTGCCTTTGCTATTGGCGTTTTATTATGCTTACCTTTACTATCAGAGCACAGCCAGGGAGGTGAAACGCCTTGATTCAATCACCCGGTCTCCTGTTTATGCCCAATTTGGAGAGGCTCTGAATGGGCTTGCTAGTATCCGGGCTTATAAAGTCTATGATCGTATGGCAATTATGAATGGGAAAGCAATGGATATGAATGCCCGTTTCAATTTTGTGAACATGAGTTCAAACCGATGGCTTAGCATCAGATTAGAATTTCTTGGTGGCCTCATGATTTGGATGACAGGTACACTGGCTGTGTTGGGAAATGCCCGTGCAACTGACCCAGCAGCCTTTGCTCCTCTCATGGGCCTTCTTTTGAGCTATGCTTTCAACATCACCCAGCTAATGACAACGGCTCTCCGCCTTGCCAGCATGGCAGAGAATAGCTTCAATGCAGTGGAGAGGGTCGGAAACTACACTGATATAACCCCAGAGGCTCCACTTGTAGTGGAGGATTACCGACCCCCTCCTGGGTGGCCTTCTGCTGGAGCCATTGAGTTCAAGAATGTTGTCATGAGATATAGGCCAGAATTGCCCCCTGTGCTGCATGGGCTATCAGTTCAAATTAGTTCAATGGAAAAGGTAGGGATTGTGGGTCGTACAGGGGCAGGAAAATCAAGCATGATCAATACTCTTTTCCGTATAGTTGAGATGGAAAGTGGACAAATCGTGATTGATGGGTTGGATATCAGAAAGATGGGCCTCTCTGACCTGCGTGAGAAACTTGGGATCATTCCACAAACCCCAGTTCTTTTTTCGGGCACGATCCGCTTTAATCTGGACCCTTTTGGTGAACACTCTGATGTTGATTTGTGGGAATCCTTAGAGCGTGCTCATTTGAAGGAGGTTGTTCAGAGGAACAGTCTTGGACTGGAGGCTGAAGTAAATGAAGGGGGAGAGAATTTTAGTGTTGGTCAGAGGCAGCTACTAAGCTTATCACGAGCGTTATTGCAGAAATCAAAGATTTTGGTTCTTGATGAAGCCACAGCAGCTGTGGATGTTGGTACTGATGCCCTTATCCAGAAGACTGTTCGGGAGGAGTTCAAGTCATACACAATGCTCACAATTGCCCATCGACTCAATACCATCATTGACAGTGACCGTATTCTAGTTCTTGACGCGGGCCAAGTGGTTGAAATGGATACCCCACAACAACTTCTTTCAAAGAAAGATGGCATGTTTTCAGGTATGGTCCGGAGCACTGGAGCAGCCAATGCTCGGTATCTGTATCGGATTGCCATGGGCAATGTTGATATAGAGACTGAGAAAGAGAACATCAGTGGAAACGGTATTTGGGTGCCCAATGGGCATTAGCTAGAAGCAGAACATCGTCTCAAGAAGTGTCACATTGGAGAAAACTCATGACTGGGTCTAGACTTTGCAGCAGAGGATTATAAATCCTTTCAATTCTCAGGTAATTGCTAGTCTGTAAGGACATCTTTTGGAATGTGATAATTTGTGAAAAGGATGCTGTAGGAGGTGATTCTCTCAAGCATCAGAAGTCCTGAGGTGGATATGCCAAGAAAGATTCATATTTAACTCAGTAGAACTGTTGTTTTTAGTGTAGTGATTGCTTTTATTCTGATTCTCCATGCCCAGTTTCATCGTGACAGAAGAAAAGGAAAGCTGCAATTGCTTTGATAAAGGTGGTAACCATGAATGATGTTGGGACAAATATTGGTCCTGATGATGTTCTAGTGAGGGCACGGGTATGATATCTGGTGATTGGAACAGCCTGATCAATACCATTAACCTGCTAACAGCCTGCAACCGAAGTGGTTAACCTTGCTAATTGTGTCACAAAGAGGATGATACGGGTTGAAATTGCTTCTCTGTGTCCAAAGTCAGTTGCAAGGTTTTCAAAATGCTTGCAAGCCTTTGGTCATCATTGATTGCTTAAAATTGTTGTTGATAAAAGAAATCATGTGCATGTGACAAAAGTTTGCAAGGAAAGCTGTAATACTGGTGCCAAGGGGTATTGGCATTTCTATGATGCAGCAAACACCCGTGTGATTGCTCAAATATTATCTTGAGAGTCGAGTGTGAACTTGAAATTGTGAATGTAAAATGATTGATGTTGTGAAGGTGCACATTTTTTTCATTGTCCTGAACTGGGGATGAGAATTAGGTTTACTAAACACCCATGTAAACTGCATGGTGCCTTGCAGTCTGTCTCACTGAAGTACAATGTCAAGTTCAACGATTCATTGTCAAAATAATTGTTCTATTTTTCAAGATTCCATGTGCCCCAAAAAATGTCCAGAACATCATCTTTGATTTTTTCTGGGTGAAAATTTCAACAATTTTGAAAATAATGTAATTAGTGTTGAAGCTGTGAAGGTACTCTTGAGCTAAAAAAAAAGACCCAAATTTGTCAGATGTTGAAAAAAAAGTTTCCAGATTGCCAGATTTTTATGATAAATTCTAGTAGGTAGCCAAGAATTTTTTTTAATAAAAAGATGTCATGTTTAGTCTGTAGCCAAATTTGGCTAAATCATCTTATGGATGATTGCCACTTCATTTACATCATAAAATTGAAAAAAAAAAACCCCAAGTAGGAGAGCGGGAGGGGGTGGACCTCAACACATGTCTACTGAATAATCAACTAATTTCGATTATTCCAATTTGGAAAATGCATTCCTGAATATTATTCATTATCCTTCACAAAAAAATGTCTTGTGAGAAAAATAATAATTGAAAATTTCAGCATTTCTAAAAATATATAATTTGTGCCCAAGCCAGCATGACACTACGGGTAGTACGATCTTTGATCATAATTTACGAATGGGGCAAAGAACAAGGTGGATTAAGTATGGGGGGAAAGCATGTCCTTGAGGGCATCCCATGGGGTGGGGGTGGAGCCCTAAGAAGGGTGGTAACCTGAGTGCCAAGGCCCAAGAAAGACATGGCGCATGCCCCCTAAGGCGCCTTCTCCAGCATAAATACCTAAAAGTTTTTTCATGCAGTATTTACCTTCCACATATGGACACACCTTTGGCAAAACACAAGTTGCATTGAAGCATCGAAGGCACATCTCCCTTGGTGAGGTGTGTCAAAATACAAAGGGAAAAAACTTGCAGGTGATTGAGGCATTCTGCAAGGGAGAGAAGCCAGGAGGAGGATAGTGAGAAAAGACAAAGTGCTTCACAAAGCATCACCATCTTGTGTTGTGAGATAGGCCAGAGTGAACCAAGCACAGAGCAGTCCACATTGCAGCATGGATGGACTGGAGACAGGTAACACATTTTAGTTGTATGCCTATCTTGTAAAGGACTGGCACTCTTCTCTTTTGGATTTATCCAGAGTCTATGGCTTCAAGCTATGTATATTTGTGCTTTCTAATTGTTTCAGATCCAAAAAGACGCATCTTTGATTAAATTACATCTGAAAAGACACATTGTTTGAATTAAATTTTCAAGAAAATTTAATTTTTAATTTTATAAATTTTTTGCAAAATATTTAGCAATACTTTATATTAGCTATCACTTTGAATTCTTATTTATTTTTTTAATTAAAAAATACAAATAAAATCATTACTTTTAATTGTGAGATTCTTGAATTGATATTAAATAAACTTCAACTAATCCACCAGAGCTTTTTTTCTAGTTTGGCTAGTGTTGTGGAGGGACACACATTTTGTCATATTCTTATCAAAATATTTGTTCAATTTTAATAGTGGATGGACTACTATTTGGTGTAGGGTCATTGGGAGTCTAATTCCAAAGGTTGTGGCTATTTGGGTGTGCACCATTCATTCATTCATTGGGAGTTGATTTGAAATATAATCTGTTGCTACTTCAGAGTGTGGTACCATTGCCAGTTGCATTCGAAAAAAGCAACAATTTCACCATTTTCCAAACCAGATCCCATCCAAACAAAATCTGGTTTTTGAAATCTTCATTCCATTTTGGAAATGACCATTTTGAAAAGTATTAAAAATGTTTTTAAAATGGCCTGGACCTAAACCCTAAACTCAACACCCTAAACCCAAGGTAAGCCTCCCTTTGAATATCATAGATTTCACCCTTTCCACTCTCTTAAAGGTTGGGGCTAATTGACCATCACGTTGGGAAGTTATCTTTACTTATTTTGATCCATGGTGGATGGAGGCAAGTGGATGAAGCTCCCCACCTCTTTTGAGTAATTGAGAAAGCCATCCCTCACTATTTATTTGGATCCTTTTGTTATGGAACTTATCTTAAATAAGGAGCGGGAGTAGCCTTCCCCCATTACTCCATAGGGGGTGGATGGGGAGTTTCATCCACTTGGTTGGATTCACTATGGATGATAATAAGTGGGGGATAACCTTTTAATGGGATGATCAATTAGCCTTCCTTTGCCTAAACTTGTGAAACCCTTTAGAACATTGCCTTACCTTACACCAATGCATTAGGAAGTGTGTAATGTGTACATCAAATTGGCCTTGATTTTTGAACTTGGTCCTCACGTTTTTGAATTTTAAAAAATGTGTCAAAACTAGATTTGAAATGTTTAGAAATCTGAAGAACTAAGCTCAAAAATTACAAGTTAGAAATCGAAAGAACAAGTCTCAAAGCTGCACATGAAGAACCTCCAAATAATGTAAAATGTCAAAATCAAGACAAGAGGTTTAAGAAAAAACAAGAATTGCACAACACTGGTAGTACATTCATGGTTGGCTTTGGGACAAGAAAAGGTACAAATGAAAAAAAAAAAAAAAAAGTGCTTCATGTTCAAGATCCATAGTGCTTCAAGCAGCCTTTTTTCTTTTCATGAAATTTCAAGTTGTGAAATTAAAACTTCTTTGGTTCCAAATTGTATGATTCTTTCTTTGAGAAAACATCCCCCATCAAAATTTGGGGGGGGGGGGGGGGGGGGGGGGGGGGGCAAAAAACAAAAAAAAATCATATAAAATCACCAGATTCCTATACATGGTTCAAGTATGTAGCCAAAATAAACTAAGGTTGCTTGGAAAAATTCCTGTCATGTTTTGTTTAAAGCAAAATTTCACTAAATCAGCTTATGGATGATCACCACCACCTGGGATATGTCACAAAATTGTTTTTTAAATTTTTTTAAATATATATTATTATTTTAAAAATAAAAAATAAATAAAAAATAAAAACAAGTGCATTGGTGGATGCTGGTTCACTTTGGTCCAAAATGAGAACAACAATTCATATATTTTCTGCCATTTTTCCCTTTCATTCAAAAAAGCCATATACATTCTTCAAATTATACACATACACACACAAATATACATACATACATACATACATACACCCCACAACATTTTTGTGTAGGTTAAGGCACCGGCCTCATTCACAGGGGCACCAAAAACATGTGAAAAAGCCCTTGCTGTGGGTCCCTTGTCGTGTGTCCCTCTGTCCCTTGCTGTGGGTCCGACCCTATACCCTTCGTCGAGAAGCTCTGCAACGAGTCCAAAACGAATGCAGCAGATCGTAGTTGCCAAAATCGTGTGTTGCAATTCTCGAGAGTCGAGCGCTAATGTCGAGATCTCTGCTGCTATCGAGATTTTGTCAAGACCACGTTGATGATCATGTATCATGATACGGAAGGATTTCCCATCTTGGAGTGAGTCGGAAGCTGCTGCTGCTGTTGCTGCCTTCTTGTCATGGCGTGCAGAGCTGTGTCTAGAGCAGCAACAGTACCACTAGGAAACCTTCCAAAAGAATTCATCCCCTGTGGTGGGTGGGTGGGAGTCGGAACGTTCAGCAAGCTTGTCGCGTCGAGTACTTGAATCCCAGGGCACTTGATCATAAGGAAGCCTGGATTCTAAGATTTTTCTGTCTTCGGCAACAGCTTTGCAGTTCCTACACATAGTTCTCTACTGTTTGTAACTGTAGAGTCGCAGTATGGCGACGTGGGTCGAAGCTCATGATGATGATGATGATGAGGTAGTAGCTGTGATGTCTCCTCTTTTGGAAGGTGTTGGAAGCGTACCAACAGCAGCAGTTGCCGGTGGGTTGTTCAAGGAGCCCGCGAGACTCTTTGGTAGTCTCGTTGTCAGGGTCGCACTACTTGTGCTTTTTGTTCTCGCCATTCTCTCGAACTACGCGGGCCCGAATCATCTGCTGCTGCTTCGGGTTATGAGAGAGAAGTTGACGATGATGGGTGATCGCAACATGAATATTGACGCAGCTTGTCGTGTCACTCTTCATCCCGAGACTTGTAACGAAACTCTCCGTAGCTCCGGTCTGCATGGACCTTGTTGCAGTAAGGTCGTCGATGCGAGGGAACTGACGCTTCTATCCGTCTCCAGCGCCGCACAAGGAGTGCAGAACACGATGGCCTCCGTTCATGCACTCGCGACCACGGCTCGTCGTGTACAGCAGCAGCTCCAGCTTCAAATTGTTGCTGTTGGAGCTTTGGAAGTTTGCGATCACACTCTCTCGTTGTCGATACACCAGCTGGGGGCAGCTCGCGCAGATCTCCAGCTGCTGGAAGCTGCCGCTTGGAAGAAAGTGGGAACTACTTCACTGTTGGACGACGTGAAGACCAGGGTCACTGCTGCCATGGAGTTTCACACCACGTGCATCGACACGCTTATGGAGTCTGGAGAACTGTCGATGATGCCGGATGATCAGAGCCATGAGACCAGTGTCATATTCCAAGTCAAGGACCGAACTGATCAGCTCCTCAGCAACGCTATTGCTTTCATCAACGCTTTCTCCACGCACGGAAACCACTTGCCTTCTTGGAGTTCACCAGTACTCTCGGACATTTCTCGACTTTTTTTGCATCCCACGACTTCTCTCTTCAGCTACCCATCTCCAGGTACACAATGCTCAGATATCGCCCAACAAGATTCTGACAAGCAGCTGCAACGAAATACTCACATGTCGTCATTCTCCTTGTTGATTCTCCACTTATCCCAGTTGCTGCATTGTGGGTTCTGTCGTTCTTCTTCGCAGATGAGTCGAGGACTGAGGATCTTCCGAGTTGGGTGACATCGGAGCAGAAGAAGCAGTTGAACTTCGAAGGCGCCTCGTGGGTGAGTCCTGTCAATGTGGTTGTGGCACAGGATGGGTCAGGGGATTTCACATCCGTGCAAGCGGCGGTGGATGCGGCTCCTCAGACGGGGATTGCTACCGCGGAACGCTATGTGATTTACATCAAGAGCGGCGTGTATGACGAGCAAGTCATCGTCCCAAGAGCAGCCACCAACTTCATGCTCCTGGGTGACGGCGCCGGTGCTTCGGTGATCACTGGAAACAGGAGTGTCGCTCTCACTCCTGGCATGACCACTTTCATGTCTGCAACTCTAAGTAAAAAAATTAAATCCAAACTACCTACCCAAGTTCCACTTCTAGTGCAGCTGCAAATTCGCTGCAGATCCATCTCTGACCATGTGCATTTTGTCTGTCTCAGAGTTCGGTTCAGGGTTTAATAGGGTTCACGTCCGTGAACAGTCTCTTGCTTGTTAAGAGCTGCTGCTGCTGCCGCCATCTGAATAATGTACATATTTGGGTCCTTGTGGTGTACGCAGTTATTGAAGGATCGGGCTTCATCGGAAAATCTTTCTCAGTCCAAAACACAGCAGGAGCTGCAGGCCAGCAAGCGGTAGCGATGCGAGTGAGCGCGGACAAAGTCGCCTTCTACAAATGCACCGTCGATGGTTGGCAAGACACACTCTACACACATACGTTCCGTCAGTTCTACAGAAACAGCACAATCTTAGGCACCATCGACTTCGTCTTCGGTAATGGATACGTCGCGTTTCAGTTCTGCACTCTCGTTGCTAAGAAATCCCCTGTCGTTGGACCCCAGAACACTTACACAGCTCAAGGGAAAACCGACCCGGGACAGACTACCGGGCTGTCTTTCCAGAGCTGTACCTTCGATGGCACCGCGGATCTCAAAGCAAACACGCAGCTATTCAAGACCTACTTGGGGCGTCCTTGGAAACCTTACGCCACTGTCGTCAACCTCAAGTGCAATCTCCAGAGCATCATTGATCCTGCAGGTTGGCTTCCATGGAACACGTCCGACTATGGCCTCTACACCTCCTTCTTGGCTGAGTACCAAGATGTTGGACCTGGAGCCAACGCAACGCTGCGCGTCAACTGGTCGCACCAGATCACTAAAGACACCATCGCTGCGCAGTATCAAGCTGTGCCTTTCGTTGCTGCGAGCTCTTGGGTACCTGCTACTGGAATTCCTCTCACCACCACTTTGCGAAACACAGAAACAAAACACGACAAACCCTAACTTAGGTCATCTGTTTCCAATGATGCCAAAACTTCCAATATTGTAATAACCACCCTAATTTCTTCTTCCATGGCAAAAAAATTCCTACCTTATTTTCAAACCCTAATTTCTTGCTCCATGGCAAACAAAGATTTTCTAGCTTATTTCAAACCCTAATTTCTTCTTCCATGGCGAACAAAGATTTCCTACCTCATTTGCAACCCTAATTTCTTTCTCCATGGTAAACAAAAGATTTTCTTACCTTATTTTCAAACCCTAATTTCTTCTTTCATGGCAAACAGAAGATTTCTTACCTTATTTTCAAATCCTATTTTCTTTTTCCATGGCAAACAAAAAATTTCCTACCTTTTCTACAAACCCTAATTTCTTGCAGCCATAGCTTCCTATATTGTTTACAAAGCCTAATTCTTTCCATGGCAAAATTTTGTATATTGTTTATTTATTTTTCAACCCTAATTTCTTCCATGGCAAACCTTCCAAACTTATTTTGCAAACCTTAATTTCTTGCAGACAAAACTTCCTGTATTAGTTGCAAACCCTAATTTCTTCCCATGACAAAAAACTTCCTATGTCAGTTACAAATCATAATTACTTCCATGGCAAAACTTCATGTATTAGTAGTTATAAGCCCTAATTTCTTCCTTGGCAATTACTTCCTATATTATTTGGGCTAGCATCACACTATTAGTGACAATTTTCCTTTTTATTATCTTCCCATTTGATTATCAAAATTTCATCATTATTTCTGTTGAAGTTAAAATTAATTTTAATTGAGAAAAAATTTCTTGGATATGAAAAGGCATGTTTTAAATTTGTTTTTTCATTATCCAATTGGTGGGTAAGAAAAGGAAAATGAAATAGTTATAAGGATAAGAGATAGTTATTAAAAGGAGATAGTTAGGCTTGGAAATGGGGTAATTATATTTGAAAAATGTTTCTGAAATCATCCAAAAACAATCATACAAAGTATTATGCAAAATCAATAAGAAGCCTACAAAAACGTATAGAAAATCACCCCCATTTATTAGTTTCTCCTCAAAATTCTTGTCACTAGAATTATATTTTGTTATTTTAAAAACCCTGATTTCTCCATGGCAAAACCTTCCTCTATTATTTATAAACCTTATATTGCTTGCATGGCAAAACTTCTTCTATTTGTTGACTCTACCTAGAAACAGATGTAGTCTTCATTTGTTCTTCATTTGTCCTACATTTTGAGGAATGTTCATCCTTGTGTGAATAATTTGTGGCTTGATATGTTTTTGGAATTTTTGTGTGCAACATTTCCTATTTTAGCATAAAATCATCGCATTGAGCATTTCAAAAACCAAAACACTCACAAGCACGACCATTCCATTTTTTGAACTGCTTTGCATCATTTTTTCCCCATGATACCTCATGGGCACTCCTTGGATACCTCCCATGAATCATGAAAAAACAAAAAAAACAAAATTAACAAAACAAATCATGTTGATTTTTATGCTTGGTTTTAGGTTTAGGGTTTTAAACCCTAAACCCCTAAACACTTGAACTTGGGGAATTCCAAAAAAAAGTGCCCTTTGGTAGGCGCTTTGAGGGTGTTGCCCTACACGCAATGTCGGAGGCATGCTAGGGCAACATCAATGTTTTGTGGTCGGAGTAGATCCACTGATGCTCGGTATGTGGCCCACCAAATTAAAAATGGATGAAAAAAAGTCAAAACATGTCATTTTGGCTTCCCAATTTGAGTTTTATGGATGGGGTTGGAAAAAATAATTAAATAATTAAACTTGGATGTCAAAAAAAAATTTAGGGTCACATATTGAGCACCATTGGAGCAGTGTTTGTTTTTGTTTTTGGAATGAACTTTCACTTTTTTTCAACTCAAAATGAGCATTGACGAATCCCACAAAGGAATTTTTTTTTCCTGCCCCATTTTGCCAAAGGACCCCCTAGGTTTTTTCGACGCCATGATGATAAAATCAACACGGAAACATGTGTCACCCCCTTGTCGCCCCTGAGAAACTGATTGGTAGTCGAATCCTTACCTAGGATTAATGTGGGTAATCAGATTGTAGGCTTGTAGTTTGTCGATGATTTTGCAACCCTAACGTTTGGTTGACATCCCGTTTCGCCTTGCTTCGACACCCATTAATTACAATTGCTAGGTTTAAAGTTCTAACAAACTACATCGTAGTGTGTGCAATGCACATTTGAGAGTTTGGAGTTTGGGCCTTGTGTGTAACAAGAAGGAGATAGATTACTGGCTTCACATTTATGTTCCTTCATAATCTTCATAAAAGCTTTTCTTCTTTTCTCTTTGAAGTTTGTTGTCAGCAATGATGAGTGCTACAATCAGACAACTCCAATTGCAACATACTAGAGTTGTTGAACTCTAAAAAATGTTAAATTTGGAATTTGGAGGGCTAGAGGTTAGACACTAGAATTCAAAAATTGACACTGCAACAACTCACTCATGAATCGTGAGTCAAGAAGTTCTTGAACTGAATGCCTTTAAAGCATATTATGTTCTTCATTTCATTTCCATTGTCTAGGTTTTTGTTTTCTTGCTTTCGTTTGAATTGTCTAGATTCCAAATGTTTCAACCTTTTGCGTTTATGTTGTTATTCTTTGTTAAGATTTTAACATCATGAATGATTCATGACTTTTTGTGTGTGCACAATTTGTTCATTTTCTTTGCTACAACACATAATGCGCACTATTTAAATTGTGAGTCGTGACTCATCAATGTGAATTCATGACACAAGTTGCTTCATTGACTTGGAATTTGGAGCCTAAATTAATATCATCGCTACGATTTGCATGGAGCTAGTGAATTGTTGATCTCTTCAAGTGTTTGAAGTAGGTTTTTTAGTCTTAAACCACGAGACACTTTCAAATTAGGGTTTAGTTCATTGAGTTTGTAGTGCACACCTTGTTGTTTGCATTTTCTAGGGTGTGCATTCATTGGTGTGCACTTTGCACTTGCAAGTTGCATAAATTGTAGCTAGTGAATTCACAATTTGCTCGAGTGTCTGAACCTTGAAATAAGTTTTATGGTCTTCAACCAGAAAACATTTTCAAATTAAAGTTTAGTTCATTGAATTTGCACCTTGTTGTTGGCACTATGTAGATTTTACATTTGTTGGTATGCATTTCTTGCATTTGCCAATTTCTTTCATGGCTCCTTTAGTGTTACCAAACAACTGCAATTTAAATATTTCTTTGGTGCTCAAATTCCAAAGAAAATTTTATACCCCTAATTCTTAATTCTTGTGATGTAATTGAATCTAACAATAAAATCGAACAAAAAAAAATCATCATTACCTTGAATTGCATTTTTTTTCACCTCAAATCTTTGACATAGATGCAAATGCCATGTTGGAAATTGTTGTTATTGATGTTGATGATGAATCTACCCCTACTCTCAAAACACATAAGAAGGTTGTGACTGATGTAGACTTCAAGTTTCAAGAGATTTAAGCTATAAAAATGCTATGGGCAAAGCCCATTTTTAATGAAATTGGGGTGTTTTCTACAATGGGATGTCGTGTTTGTACCTGAATTAAAAGGAAGGAAAAAAATCAAGTTGTGGAATGCGATTTTATTGAAAAACATGTAGGTAAAAAAAAGGTTCAAATGGTAAGTGGATCATGGACCCAAAATATATGCATGTGAAAAATGAGATTTTTTATGTTTATTTTTCCAACCACTATCCTCCAACAACTAAATAATGGTCAAGTAGTGGAGGATAAATGAAAGCTTATTCAATTTGCAATTATTTTCAGCTTGTTGAGTAAAGGTAAACCAATGATTAATTATGATAATTTCTAACCTTTGTATGAATTTTTGAAGCTTCCATCTCTCCCCAAAAAACACTAGTCTAATGGGGCTGGTTGGGAGATTGCAAAATACATACAAGCTAAAGTTTTAAAAATTATTAAGCTTTTTGTTCAAAATTATAAGTTTATTTCCCTTACCTATGATGAGGTTACAACCATGGATAATGCAAGTTGGGCAAGGGTTTATGGTTACATTATGCAGGATTAATGTCGGTTACCATTATTGTTGAATGTGCAATAAGTGTTTTTTTTAGAATTTGGGGCTAATAGCTTGATTTTACTAATCATGAACGCTTTTATGACACAAAAGGATTTGAAACAAAAGGACATTGCTTCAAGGTTGGTTTGTTTCAATGCAAATGGGGTTAGCACCTTCCAAGGCTTGAAATTTGGGGTGACAATCGAAATATAGTGATAGTACATGTTCCATTTGTTATTGATGTGCATTGTATGGTTCATCGAACAAACCCTACAGTACAAACCCACTCCAACCTACATTTGGTTTTTTGCATTGAAAATTTGTTACAATGTTTGTATGGTTACTTTAGTCATAGAAGAAAAAGGCATTTAGAGTTTACTAAGTTGGTAGAGATAATGGAAACTAAAGGCAACAAAATTTTCCACAACATCAAAACTAGATGGAACCCTATGTTCAATCCTATCAAATGGATGTTGTCTAAATACCATATTCTCCTCGTGAAAATGGCATTATATGTTGCCTTAATACCCTATGCTCAATCTAATATATTTTTGTTCACTGATGTGGAAACTTTGTTAGGGTTGAATGCAATTGTTAGAGGCATTGCATTCCTTGATTAAGTTTGCACAATTAAGGGATGTTTTGTTTGTGATAGCCAGTCCTCTTTCGAAGGTGATGTGTTCACTAATTTCAAAGCTTTAATCAACATTTTCCATGACAAGATTAATCTACGTTAGATTACGCATCTGAACATAAACATTGATCATTTAACTTCTGAATTTACTAGCCAACACATTTGGGACATGTCTATAGATTAGATTAATGCACATATTTGTGTTACAAGGGACATATACAAAGATGTTGTTGCGTATGTGAAGGAGCGATATCAAGAACTTGCCATTTAGTTTATTACAAAATTACAAAGCAAGTTCCCCACCCAAGATCTTATGGATGCATTGGGAATTACTTATTCACAATATTAGTTGCAACCAAAACTTGAAAAAAAGGTTCAATGCTCATTTGGCAATCATCAAAATAGCCTTCTATTAGCCTAAGAAAGTAGGACATGATGAGGTATGGGTTGTAGGCTTGTTTTTTGCTACTACTATTGACCTTCAAAGATTTTTATTTGTTCTCACCATGACAAAGAATGTTAAGTTGGCAATGCAATAACCTATTTGATGTCAACCTAGTAACCAAGCTATGGAGAACCTTTATTTCCTTTTAAATTCTTAAAGTCAAAATCTCGAAATACATCAAGTTAGCAAAATTTACTATTGTGCAAGTTATTAATTATGTTGAAAATGAAAGTTGTTAATCTACGGAACTATGGAATAAATTAACCATGCATTTGGAAATTGTGATTCGCATGTTCAACTAAAAGTTCTTCACTTTGAAAACCTTTTCTTTTGGTGGAACAATTCAAAACAAGAAAAACAACAAAATTCAATATGGTGCAGAAAGTTGAAGCTTGAGGCCAATCTACATCCAACCTCCTTGTTTATGCTTCTTTTTGTATTAAATATAATTATTTTTTTAAAAAAATTTTTGCAAGTTAGGCTTTATGTTATAGTGGGCAAGGCCTTTCCTGGTTGGGGTTCAATTCCCCCATATAACTATTAGCTTTAAAATAAATTTAAAATAACAATCATTAGCAAAAAATCAAAGTACATGGATGATGGATTGTAGCTGCAAATTTGATTTAGAATACCTATAAGTAGCAAATTATACTTAATCATTTCCTTTATCTAAAATAAACTACAATTGTTTTTAACACGTAACTAGACAAATAAACATTCCATGTGTCCATGCGGCAAGTTTAACTCCAATAAAGATTGGCAAGTAACATGGCCTTTCACCATGGAGGGGGTGTTAATCAAAGTATAATGTCCACCCACAAAGTCATTATCAAAATTAATAAACCTTGCATGTATGGCAAATGTGAAATGACATTTCTTTTGTTAATTTGACACAAAAATGATTTGATTAAACATCTCTTCACATAAAGGAATATTCAAATGTGATGATAAACAACTGATAATTGAATGTTAAATATTTTTCAATTTATAATAATTCACATCCAATATGTTACATGACATCAAATCTAATGTGGCCTCTTGGGTAGCAACTAGTGATAACTTAATGTTAAAGAAATGTTAAGATGATGTTAACTAAACATTAAATCTTGAAAAAACCAAAATTTCAATTGAAATATGAATGTTATGTAATAACTCATAAAATTGTTTTTAATTCCATGTTTATGTTGAGAACAAAGTTCTCCAATCCTTAATATGTTTTCATTTTCCCAAATATTGTTCCCTTTCGTCCAGATGTTATTTTTCATGCATGTTATTATTGTCACAACAAAATTGCATCTTAACATTACAACAGAATGTGATTTTTTTCACACAATGGGCCATGGCTTCATGACACATGTGTGAGACAAAGTTTGTGATTTCAACCATGCATTTCAATTTGTTAAAATTATTTTTAAATCATAATTATTTTTATGGTTTTTGTATTTTGGAATTCCCATGGTTTGATTGCAAAATGTTTCCAAAACGGAGGCCACCATTGAGAAAGAAATAATGTTAATGAGGTTCACATAACTTGCATTTTATATAATCAATAGCGGGGGGAAAATTATACCCACATTTCAAGACCTTAAACACATGGCACCACTTATTAAATGTAACATGTATCTCACAATATTCATCGAGGAATCAAGGAAATAACACATAAAATTAGCAAATTGGTCATTATCAATGTTAAAAATAATGAAAATATATGTAGCAACAATGGAGGCGTTTAGGACAAAAAAAGGCATGATAAAATTAAGTCTACCACAAAAATAGATGGTTTTTTGAATTTCACCTTTCCCCTTTAATGTTAATGTTTTTTTTTTGTGAGTTTTTTTTGGAATTTCACACCATGTATGACCAAATTTAAGGTTTGGGTGCTGTGTTTTCCTTACTTTATGAAAAATCATGATTTTCTTATTTTTTTAAAAAAAGAATGAAATCAATCATTTGTTTGTAATTTTGATTATTATTTTCATTTGAAAAAATTTAATAATCACTTGCTGAAAATTGCCAAATGATAATCAATTATTCTCAAATTCATGAAGATTAGCATTGTGAGATTCAATTAATAAAAAAATATTGATACCTTAACTCGGTATTTAAGTTTTTGTAAAAAAAGATAAAGGTGATAATCAAAATAATTTGTAATCCATTTTGTGAAAATCGGATCCAATGAATATTAAAAAATATGATACCCACCCAACACTGGTCATTATGCCATTCAAGCATTATAATTTTCACTCAAGAATTTTATAGTGCACTAGTCCAAATAATTGTAACATATAAAAGGGTAGGTGAACGCCATGGCCCCCCAAAAAGGTATTTAAAATGTTTTTTTTAAAAATCTATCCATTTCCACACCTCTTCATGGGTTGTTTATTATTGAGGCCAATACAATTATCAAAGTATTCACATCTAGGTGTTACTTATGAATACCCTAATTTGTACATGAAACTATTTTTGGAATAGAAATATACCATGTGCAATTTTGGACAAAATAAAAATTTGCATACAATATTATTCAAATACCATGCATTACTATTCACACATATTTCATCTTTTGTATTATTGATGTATTTGTTGTGTTTTACGTATTTTTAATCCAAATCAACTTTATATTTAATTAAAAAAATTCTTATAGGGCAATTACACGTCCACACATAGTTCAAAAATCTCACAATGCACCAAGGACAAGCTTCAATTACACAATTTGAAAACTATGCAAAACAATCATTGCTCCCACATGGAAAATGGTCACAACTACATCCCAAAAGTGTTAGTGTTAATAAAAAACTTGCCAAAATGAAGAAAATAATCTCTGAAAAGATGGTCAATTTATGCCAATGCATTAACATTGATGTGGATTCATTGTTGGTTTCTTTTAGGTGCTTGGATTGTTTTTTATGTTGGACCATACCTCAATTTTCTTAAGTTACTCAAGTGGTTACACCTTACATTTTTGTACTAAAGAACGTGAAAGTCGCTAAAAATGAGAAAACTTAATATGAGTCAAAATTATAATGTGCATTAAGAAAAAAAATTGTGCATTAGTTACCAACATATTGAATATCAATATTAAAAAATTCATCAATATTAAAAAAACAAATAAACCAACAAACCAAAAAAAAACATATTGGAGAAAAAAAAACAATTAAACTTACATGTTAATGGGCAGAAATCTTTAAACTAGTTAGTACCATAGGCCTCCTAGTAATTAATAGTTAACTAATAGTTATTAGTGGTAGACTTACGGTCCCTTATCCCAGGGGTGAAGCTAATGGGATTAAGTAATTCATGTTAGTAGTGGTTGGGGGTAATCTACCCAATCATCTAGGAGATTTCTAATAAGGGATTAAGATAGGGGCCCTATTTTCTTGGGGTCAATGTGGGCCTTGTGTGGTTTGTTGAGAAGGAGGATTAGAGGGGTGTTGGGAAACTTTTAAAACATTTGATACATTTGCAGTTAGAGGTTGGAATGAAGGAATCTATTGGAAAAGTGTGTATTAATTGTACCATTAAGGAAGAAAGAGTAGTGAATAATAATACTTGTATTTGGGTGTGATTTTAATGAAAAGTGGTTAAGAAACTTGATGTGTTTTGGTGTGTATTTAATCTACTAGAAGGTGTGGAAGGTATAATAGTTTGATGTTATACTAAGTAGGTTGTTATTTGACATGATATTTTAACATTTCTTTTAGAATAGAAAGTAAAGATGCATATCACTTGGTAGCTTTTGGAGTATGAGTTATTAGCTACCATGGGAAGATAACAACCAATACTTGGTGGTAGAAAAAAAGAAGATAATATCAACATGTAATTGCCTGTAGACTATAATGTATTGTTGTAAGTGGTAATTTATGGCTAGGAATGGATGTAGTTTGTTGCAAATGGTAGGGAGTAACATGCAGGCAGTTTGAGGTGTTGTAAGTAGTGAATGGAGTCATTAAAGGACCTACATGCATGATTGAGGTGGGATAGTAGAAGTAGGAGGTTTTTAGACCCCATTACGGCAACATCTAAAGGTGTTGAAGGTATTGCAAAACCTTGGGGAATAGTTATTCTTGGGTTATGATCATTTCCCATGTTGTCCCTTCTCTATTTGTTTCCCCTGCCCTTTTAGATTAGCCTATAGACAAGACGATAGGTCTATTTTGGGACAACAACCTTACATTTTTCCTTTGCCTTTTGTATGGTTTCTCATTTATTATTTGAGTAGTTGTAATAAATAAATTAGTGAAGGTAATTTCTTTTTGTTGAGTTATAAGGTGTTGGCCTTGTTCCCTTGATCTTATTTCTTAGACGATGGTAACGATTGGGGGTCACAATTTCATCTTTTAACACTACATAATTAGCAAAATAACACATATTTTGCCTTACCTTACACATAGTCAAAATCAAGTTGAAACTTAGTTGAACCCAATCAAAACATAATTGAAATTTAGTGAAGAGCAAAAACTCAAATTCAAACAAAATAAGAATTTTTGTTCCACACATTTTAGAATTATAAAAAAAATGTTCAAGTTATAATGCAATGGTTACAACACCATGTTAACTACTTGGAAAAAGAAAAAAGAAAGAAAAAAGGCATGGAGAAGAAATTGAAGAACAACCAAAAATCTTTGCTTATTTATTTGAATGCTATTGACAAACATTGATAGTTAAGAAGCTTCATAAGCTCAACTCTTCACTACCAAATTTTTTGCTCTTGAAATGGTGGAAAATATATTATTATAATAAGAGTTGAAAGAAAAAACTAAAGGCAATGTGGTGGAAAGCGCTTGGATAAATAATTAAAGGATAAATAACATGATAAATGAAAGAGAAAAAAAAAAAACAAAGAGTATTTGAGCATTTGCAATGTGAATGGTGTTTGTGATGACGGGCTCAAAGATCCATAAGTTTGGTTCCTCATGTCATCCATGTTTATTTGCCTTGAAATCATATGATTTTAATGTGCCTACTAACTAAAGAATTCAAACACTACTACAAAATGTGGATGTAGTTTAATAGTCCATGTTCATTAGACCAATGAATTCATTACATCCCCACTAGGTTTTGTTCATTATGACCAATGAAATCACTTGGTGTACATGGACACCTTTTATTGTAATGAAATAAGTGCAACATTTGAAATGAAAAAAAAAGAACATAATGAAAAATAAATAAAAATAAGTTGATAATGAAAGGCTTGAAATTCCCCACATGTAAAAAACAAGGTGCACTTATTTACACAAATCCACAAATATATAAACTACATGGGTTTAAATATTAACATGAGTTGGGCTTAAATAAAACAAAATAAAATTAAAACAAATAAAAAGTTCAAAGTTTGAATGGGAGTTTAATATAACGTGGAATCCCACTATGTGCTTATAGTTGGGATGTTGATCAATTTTCAATCACACAAGTTGACATGGTTCCAATTAGTCTTCAACTTTAACAAGTGCAATTCATCGCAAATGTTTGTCATCACAAAGTGGTTTCTCAACTATAATTCAATTAGGTTATTTTTTAATTTGTAAAATAATTTGAAAATTAGCCCCATTGATGGTTAATGTTGTATATTAATCAATAGTTCAATTGATTTGAGGTGCCAAATCATCCACATGGAATGTTTCAAATTTTTTTTATACATGTAATAGAAATAAAGTCAAAGACAACATATGATCAAAAACTAGTTAGTAAAAAATATCCTTTGTTTTCTTAATGTCTTTGGCAAGGTGAAAGGTTGATCATTGGACTATTTATCAATAAGTTTTTTCCATTCAATATTGAGGCTTCTAAAAGTGAATAAATCATTGAATGATGATTGTATGTTGTGATTATTTTGTTGAATGTGAATTGAAGCTATGTGACTTGCTATTTTTAAGGGCACTTGGTTTTACTTCATTTTTGTTCAATAAATACCAAAACTTATCTCCATGTACTTCACTCTTGTAATGTTGTGTGTTATTTTTGAAAGTAGCAATTATATTATAATTTCATTTGAAAAGACATGATGTAAGAAACACCCATTTAAAAATGGTGATTTGAAAGAGACATGATGTATGAAACACCCATTAACAAAATGGTGTAGGTGAATTTTGGAATAGACAAATGAGGAATGAGTAAAATTGTTTGTTGCATGTACAAGGAAAATATTGTATATTGTTTATTAAAAATATATGTTTGAAAATATATTATGTTTATTATGAAATATACATTGAGAAAATCATTAATCATTAAATTATTATTGGTGAAAAAGTATGGAAAATCAATTGTAATGAAGTTGGGATGCTTGTTTTTCAAATTAAAGGCATTGAGAATTTTCAAACCCAATGTGTTGAATTTGGATCAATAAAACTACAATGAGAGTATTATTCAATTCCAAATATGATAAAATGCCTTATGTGGTTAAAGATATATATTTTTTAAAACATTTTTTATTTTATGTATTTTTGATGAAAATTAAAAAAAATTCTCAAATTGAATTCATGATTTTCTTGGGTCTCTTTGACAACCTAAAACTTGTATACATTCAATTATAAATAGGAATTTATTCATCAAATGTCAAAAAATGACATTTATTAATCAATGTTTGACAATAGGAATGTAGAAAAAAATAATGGATTATTTACTAATAAAGGTGGTAAACATAATAGTAAAAGAAAGTACACTTACAAAAGAAAAAGAGCAATTTATGATAGACAATATGAAATCATGATATATCTTTATAAGGGCATTTATGAATGTTTGGTTGTTTTTTTTTTCCCTTATAATATATTTCCTTGTATATTTCAATAGATCACCATGTAGGTTTATGGTGTCATGCTTAAAAAAAAACACATTTACAAGGGCAAATGGAAAGACACAAACACAAATCAATCAAATCCATGACTTATTTTTTAGCAACTAAATTTTTGGAAAGACAATTTCAAACATGAATTAAATACATGTGACTTATTTTTGAGTAAGCAATTTTTGTTTTAAATTTTCAGTATTTCAATAAGCACATGTTTAAAAACAAGACAAATTTGGTGAAAGTAGAAAGAAAATAGGAAATGCTTAAATAAAAGGATACATTTAATATGGTTAAATGGACACTACATTGTTTTTGACATGCTAGAATGTATTATTGTCTAAAATATGGCAATTTGAGGAAAAAGAATTCTAGTTGTTTTGGCACATTTTTGAAAATAAAAATCCTTTTGTATGTGTTACACTGGATTTTTTTTTTGGTCCACCCAAACTCAATTAGGAAAATGTTTTTTTGAAAATTAGAAAATTAAATATATAATTAAAAAAAACTAAAATAGGCATGCCCAAACCCACAATAAAAGATTAAAAAAATAAAAAATTTCAACAACATCCAATCCTAACGACCCACGTCATCCATATATCCCATCAAGGAATTACACTGAATAGCAATATGCCACGTGTTCCAATCCAGTCATCATCTCACCCAACACCAGCAGTCAAATACATTACGTATACGAAATGTAATAAAATACGTATTCTTCCACAGAGAGTCCATGAAATACGTACGTCGACATGTTCATCCAATGCTAACGACCCACGTCATCAACAGAGTCTTATCAAAGAAGAAAACTAATAGTAATTTGACACGTGTAGTATTTCCAGCACTCAAATTCATTTCCGTAGGTATACGAAATGCCCCTGAAATACGTAATTATACGTCTTCTTCTTCTTCTACGGAACTCCGTGGAATACGTACGTCGACGTACTCTTCCCTGAAAGCGGAAAGGAACGAGAAGGACTCGGATGGCGCGCGCATGATTCGGATTCGGAAACTTTCGGATTTGGAAATTTCGACAGAACGATCGTTCCTCCGAGATCGTAGTCACATTCTTCTCATTGTGGGGGAAAAAAACAAACATGGGTACTTGAAGCTTACCAATAACCCTAAAAAATCAGCTGCAAAGAAGAAGAAAAGAGAAGACGACAACAAAGAAGAAAAGAACCAAGGGTTTTTTATGATGATGATGAATTTGCCAATTGCTTGAGGATGCGAGCTGATGATACAATTACCTCTGCTGCAGCTGTGAAGAAGCTCAAGATTTTTTTTGTTGTTCTACTATGGTGTACTAGAATCACTGCAGGGTTATTGGGGGGGAGGGAGGGACGGAGGGAGGGGTGTTTGAGAGAGAGATTATGGGGTCGTGGATCCTTGGCATTCCCAGGAGAAGGACTCGGCAACTGGGTCGTGTCGCTGAGGAGCTCGTGGATTCGTATTTATCGAGGTCTTACTTGCTGAGACTGAAGGAGGGTAAGGGTTTGCCAATTTTGCTCGATAGGGTTTTGGTTAGAGATGGAGAGGAAGCAGGTAATGAGGACAGGAGAAGGAGAAGAATCGGCAGTAGTAGCAGCAGCAGCAGCAGCGAGAGGAGGAGAATGGAGGATGGAGACGGGAGGAGACTGTTGGTGCCATTTGCGGCGATGGGAGGGGAGGAAACTAGGGTTTCTACCGGGAGCAGCCTCATGTATTCGGGGAAGGGATTTCAGGAGAGAAGATGGATGGCGACATACAGCCGGATCAATGAAGAGGCAGCGAGGGTGGTCGCCAATGCGGCCACCACCGTTGTTGTTTACGACGAGGAAGAGGATGATGTCAAGATGAAGAACAGCAAGGAGAAGGAGAAGGAAGTGTCGCCGGAGGATTGCGATCAGGCTGTGGAAGGCTTGAGCTCCGCCAAGGCCAAGGCCAAACAGGCACAGGAAACCTTAAAGCAGAGCTATGGGTGGATCATCAAGATCCGGAATGCTTTTTTCGGTATTGGACCGGCTCTGCAAGCCGTTGCAGCAATGAGCAGGTGGGCAGCTTCTGAATTTTTTTCCTTGGGGTTTCTTGAACTTAGTTTTGTGTTGCAATTGTATGTGAATGGATTCTGTCATGTGATTCATGCTTGGTTAGAATCATGAAGCAGTGATGGAAGAATTTTCAATTAGGGTTTGAGAAGGATTTGGGGACAGAAATCTCCATTTTGTGTAGGTTCTGTTCATGGTAGAACAAGCATTCCTCCTTGTTCTCTTCTGTTGGTCATTCATTGCTTGTAGTGTTGATCTTGCCGAGGGCATTGTGGTCTTCATAAAGATCACGAATTGTGGGCCTGAAACTTGTAATGACGGGTGGCGGTTGGCAGACAAGACTGGGCGAACAAGATAGCGGGGTGGGGGAGATCCTTTTGGGTGGAGTTGCAGCACTATTGGGCAGGGACCAAACTACTTTGGGCAGATGTGAAGATCTCATCTCGCCTTTTGCTGAAGTTGGCAAGTGGGAAGAGTCTTTCCCGACGACAGAGACAGCAGCTAACTCGCACGACTGCCGACATTTTCCGTCTTGTACCCTTTGCAGTGTTCATCCTTGTTCCCTTCATGGAGTTTTTGCTGCCGTTTGCAATTAGATTGTTTCCCAATATGTTACCATCCACATTCCAGGACAAAATGAAGGAGGAGGTACACTGTACGCCCACGTTTTGTTAAACCTTTTCACATCATCTTGTACAATTCTTCATCTTGTAGACAAACCAATCAACCGTACATGTTGCACAATAACAAACAAGCTTCTGTTGTGAACATTGTTGCTTGTTCTCATTGTTTCTGCTCACAACCTGATTTTTCATGATTTTTGATTTCCACTAGAGGCTTGGATTTTGCAGGAGAAGCTGAAGAAACGATTAAATGCAAGGATACAGTATGCCAAGTTCTTACAGGACACTGTGGGTGAGATGGCAAAGGAGCTCAAAACGTCAAAGAGTTCTGAGCTTCATCGAACAGCAGATGACCTCGATGATTTCATGCAGAAGGTCTTCCAAAGCCTTTTCCAGTTTCCTACCTACAGCATGGTCCATGTGGGTTTATGGTGGCGTGCTTGTTCACAAACTCTAGGGTCTACTAGGTGCTCTTCAGTATAATGTGGAGTTTCCCTCATGCATGAACATGCTATGATATGTGCATCACTCTACTACTTAAACATCTGGTGTGCAATACCTTAGCTGTTCAAATGTCAGTGCAGTTATGTCAGAGCATTTACGCTTTGTTATGGGGATCATCAGGTACGAACAGGAGGAAAGGTGCAGAATGATGATATATTATCATTTGCAAAACTCTTCAATGATGAACTGACTCTTGACAATATCAGCAGGTGCATGACTGTCCCACCATTTGCAGTGGGTTAGAGCATGTTAAGAGAGAGCTCTCAGGACACATTTTGTTGTGGTATTTGTATACAATCTCTTGTTGAAGTTCTAGTATGTTGTGAAATGGGTCAGAAGTCCTAGCAAGGCTGTGTCATTTGTCCATAGAGGTCACACTCACAAACATGGAATTTTTGTGACAGAATCCGATAGTCTGTTTTGATTAGATGTATGAGTTCCCTATGTGTGGCTCAGATTTATCTAGTTGATGTGGTTTTTGGAACTGCAGGCCAAGGTTGCTGAGTATGTGTAAGTACATGAATATTCAGCCGTATGGCACTGATGCCTATTTGCGATACAGTCTTCGCACCAAGTTGTCATGGTACACACTTCTTGACTTCAAACCATTGTCCAGGGCTGGTCTCTGGACTTTTGCTCTTTTTGTTGTTTTAGAAGCATCTTTTTGGTCTGTAGTACAGCAACTGGGTTTGGCACTGGTGTGGGTCAATGCACTTCCTGTGGACGGCCATGCAACCCTCATGGAATATATTTTTGCAGAATGTGAAAAATTTGTATTGAAAACCAAATGTTTGGGTACATAGAACCTCGTGTTTGTCAAATTTCAGTCCAAAAATATGCTCAATATGCATGACTTGGATCTCATAAGTAAACAGATGACACATGAATTTGAGTTTTTTTGTTTCAGAAAATCTGTTACAGATTGTTGGTTTTGCCAGCTTCAACTAGATTCTACTTAATCCTCCTCTTCATGATCTAATGAGTACCATTCTACAAATGATTCCTTATGATCAAGATCAGAGGCTTTGTTGCACTGTCGTATGTTGCCAACTAGCTTAAGCAGATGCATCTCCAGATAACAGAAACTCCCTAACTGCTGTGTGGGGTGAAAGGACAAGGATTTGACATTTGGCTGGGGAGAGCAGGATAAAGCAAGATGACAGGATGATCCAGAATGAGGGTCTGGATACTCTCTCTGAGTCAGAACTCCGGTCAGCTTGCAGGGAGCGGGGAATGCTGGGCATGAGATCTGTTGAGGAAATGCGACAGCAGGTAACTCTTTTCTTCTGCTGGTGCATATTCACTTGATTCTGTCCTCCAATCTTCAGCTTGGGTTTTCTGTGCGGAAGCACTCCCAATTGGTCCAGAGTCTGTTATTTATCACTGTGGTTTCTCAGTGCTGTGCTTTTGGGATTTTTTTTAGTATGATCTTATACTCACCTAGTTTGTAGATCACTTATCTTTTATGGTGTGTGGATTTGATGCAGTTGCGGGATTGGTTGGATTTGTCTTTGAACCACTCTGTTCCATCTTCTCTCCTCATTCTATCTAGGTACTGAATTGATTGTCTTGCACTTAAGATCAATCTTATATATAATTACAAACATGGTGTGTGTGTATCTGTCTGTCCGTCATTTACTTTTCTTTCATTTACTTCACACGTTTTGGGGTCTGTCTGTCTGTCTGTCTGTCCGTCCAGGTCCTAAAACCCATACCTTTTCATTTCAGGACTTCCTCCTCCTGTCCCTGGCAGCAAAAGGAAAATTCGAAACAGGGCAAGGGCAGGGGCAGGGTAGGGGCAGGGCAGGGCAGGGTGTCCAAGGCAGTAAAAAATAAAGAGTAAAAAATAAGAAAAAATAGAAAACAGTGGCCGAAGGTTACAGGCACCCACAGGGGACTTCACAGTGGCCTTCGGCCACGGGCACCCACTCATATGTAGAGTTGCTAAGCTGAGTCTTTCTGTTGCTTCCAGAAATACTACAGAAACTCAGAATGCAGACATTTGTATATATCTTTGCCTCAAAATTTTGGGCAAATTCCTATGTACTTATTGACACCACCCATTGGGAACTGATGAAGTTAGTGGGGAGAGACATGGCTGGCCAAAGACATAGCAAAAACTTCTTCAAGAACTAGCATAGTGTCATTTTAACATATTCTTTGGTGAGGAGACCTTGGGTACACTGCAAGAGTCACCAAGGGAGAGAAGTGTTTAGGGTTTACAAGCTTGCAGGCAATCAGATGCTCATAAGTGAATCCTCCAATCAGTGAAGCAGTTTAATTACTTTGGTGAATCTATGTGTTGATGACCTTCTGCAGAGCATTCCTCGTGGCAGGCAGAACAAAGCCAGAAGAAGTTGTGCAAGCCACACTATCATCACTGCCAGATGAAGTTATCGACTCTGTTGGTGTCACAGCTCTTGGAAGTGAAGATTCACTTTCAGAGCATAGGCGCAAGCTGGAATTTTTGCAGCAACAGGAGGAGCTCATAAAGGTCTTGTTACTTTCTTCAACATATGCATCACATGAAGGCTCGATGATTCTCTAGTTCAGGGACATTGTAAATAACTAGAGTCTTCAAGTACAGGATTTATGAGCAAACAGCAGGCCAGCAAAGAACATAGATTTCTGGGATACTCATTGAAGACATTTTTTATCAGACTGCTCAAAGTTTGTAGAGTAACTTTTAGGCAAACCAATGAATGACAACATACTTTCCTTTGTGAATTTATATTTTTTCCACAGCAAGAGGAGAAGGAGGAGCAAGTGGAAGAGAAGGAGAAGAGCACAACTGTGGCAGATGGAAGTGATGAAAAGGATCATGCACTTCGTGAGATGATGCTCGCAACTGCACGTGAAGCACAGCAGTTGGCACAATCCAAAACTCTTCACAAAAGGGATGAGCTCTGTAAACTGAGTGGTGCCCTTGCTGTGTTGGCATCAGCATCAGTGAGTCCATTTTTCTGCCATTTGTTTGGCCTTTGGCATATTCTGGAAGAGAAACCTCTATGAATAGTTTCATTACAGAAGGACTGTGTGGAGCTTCATTTGGAATGCACTAATGCATGTTTCCTCAAAAAATTTCCAACAGTATCCCGATGTTCTGCCTGTTATGTTTCACATGCCGGATCCAGGTTGTAGGAATAAATTGTGTCTGGTCTGTGTAAGGGAAAGTGAGTAAACCTTATATCCCATTTTCTCCACATACTCTACCATTTTGCTTCTATGCTGTTGTGGCCTCACTGACATTCATCATGTGATCTTTATGACTATAGTAATGGTGGTTTCCATTGTTTACTTTTGGCTGCAGTCTGTTAGCAAGGAGCGAGGAGAATTTCTCAGTCTTGTGAAGAATGAGGTAATGCAAGCACCCTCTGCCATGTTTTCTTTGTCTAACTATGAGGTTTGTGGTCAGAAGCTGTTTGCAGACAGTTCAGATACAATTACCCAAGTTGCCATGCACCTTACCTTCACAATGCTATGCCATCAAATGAGAGTATTCTCACTTAGTTAGACTGTTGTTATTGGGTTTCTGCATGTGTTTTTCTCTGAGGTGTCAATGAGACTTGCTTTGCATTTGTTCTCCTTGTTCCTCTGTTTGTTCCTTGGTCAAAAATTGCTTTGATTTTACACTGTAGTCAGTAAATCAGAGGTTTAAGCTGAGTGTTTTTATTTTGCCATTTCAAATCTGCAGATTCAACTTTACAACAGCATGATTGAAAAAGAGGGGACAGATGATGCGGAGGAGGCTCGCAATGCTTTCTACCATTCCTCTCGTGAAGCAATTACGCATTATGAGGAGCGGTTGCCTGCAGATCATGTCTCATCTGCCCTGATTGAGCGGGTGTGTACTTGCTGAAAATCCCAAGTAATGGTTATCAATTTGAAAAATTTCTCACTGAATATGTGGAAAGGAGAATCCCAAATTCAATGATCCATACAACAGAGGGTTTTTTTTCTTCCTTATATAGGAGAGTTGTGAAATCCACACCACCCATAAATGGAGAAAACTGCTGTAGAGGTCAAATGGGTGTCAAGCCACAAGCTCACATGTCCTATCCAGTGATTTAAGTGAGAGAATATTTTGGTAATTTTATACTAATCCTTTGTAATTGGGAGAACTCTACAGGTGGATGCAATGCTACATAAGCTGGAGAAGGAGCTTGATGATGTAGACATCAAGATTGGTGATCGCTGGAGGATACTTGACAGGTATGTCATTTCACAGCCTGTCAAGAAGAGGGAAAACAAGGATAGCTCAGGAGTGATCTCGTATTCAATGTTCTAAATATACATAAACAACGTAAGGTAATGAGACCTATTTTAGAAAGAGGGTGACGAAGAAGTGCTCAATGAAACCATTTGAGAGGCAACTGATCTAGTTGGTCTTGTTTCACTCTGAATCCTGAGAATGCCAATAACGTAGGTGGGATTTGTGTCTCATCCTAGGGATTACGATGGAAAGGTGACAGCTGAAGAGGTTGCAGCGGCAGCTATGTTTCTAAAAGACAGCCTTGATAAGGCATCAGTACATGAGCTCATCAGTAAATTAGCCAAAGATCCAGGTAAATCCCACCATTAATGCCCTGTTCATCTTTGTTGATTGCTGGTCATAATCTGCTGACAGAAAGTGAAGGTTTACTGCTGTAACAAACGTGGAACAGTTTGTTCAGATCTGTTGATCTGACCTGTCAAAGACACATTACACATGCTGACAAACAGTTGGGTCATTCTTTTTCTCATTTCAAAAGGACAACTGGAAAAGGATACAGTGTTTGAAGATTGTCTGACTGATGATGTCTACTGGATCAATCTGGTGGTAATAGATGGCAAGATTCTAGTGGAGGACATAGTGAAGTTGGGGACAACAGCAGAAGGTGTGGAAGGTGACCATGATGACATCAGTCAACCTCAACAAAAACAGCAACAAACTGCTATATAATAGTAACCTTGATTTTCTTTTGCTCAGCTAAACACAGATCCATTGTAGTCAATGGAGAAGCCTGTAGGTTTCTTACCCAGTTGAGACAGGAGTCATCTATCAATGTAGGGGGTGCTTACAGATTGATACTACAAAGCCTCCTCAATATGCTTGCCCATGGTTCTCAGCGATCCTGAGTTCAAGTGAAAACTCAGATCTATTACAGAGGCATCAAGGCATTTGCTAACACAGCGGGTTGGATGAATGATAGCTGGTACATCATCTCTTTCTTCTAGTGAGCTGATATGCCAGCTTCCAGTGAGAATATGCTTACAATTTTTCCATAGAGAATCTTGAATGGGAGAGGGTATTTCACACATAGCCAGCAAGGCCAGTGCCCATTACCTGTTTTGTCACCTTGGCTGTTCAAGCTGCCTCGTTCCAAAAAGTTGAAAATTGTGAAGTTCTGTAAGGGAAGTTTCAACTTGCTTGTCACACATTCATGACTTATTATTGCTTTTGGATCTCTAAACGGAGGGTCTCACCTAGCAGATTGCTTACTGCTACTGCTAATGTGCTCATCTTCATCTTGTGTCTTTCATGGATCATCGAACCATAAGCAAATCCTGAGGGAAGAGGTCCTTGAATTCATGCATGAGTGGCAGCTACCCTTTGTGATCCACCCCCAATATCTCATCTCAAGAGATTGGTGTAGTTGCAGACTTAGTTCTGTGGATATATCTGATTCATTGTCTCATGAGAGGGTGCTAGATGTTGTAATATTTTTTAAAACTTTGGAGTCTTTGGCTGCTAGTTTCAATTTTAACCTTATGCAGGTTTTGGGGATTCAAGTTGGCACGACTAAGAACTTTTTGTGAACTTGAAGAGGGCTACTTACTGTGAGGTCCTTTCTTATATGCAGAGTCTCTTATGTCTTTGATAGGTAGTTATCAAAGACATAACAGACTCTGCATATAAGGAAGTATCTCTTAGCAAGTACCTAAGACATAAAGCTTATATCTTTGCATAGTTTTGCAAAGACATAAGCTTTACAAAACTTCTGTGTATACTAAAGGCAAGAGTTGATGTAATGATTCAAGATTTTAAGCTCAAAATCCTAGTCTATTTTAATTCACCAATCACTGAGCAGCATTTTTTGAGAGAATTGTTAGTTTCGATTCTCATTAGAACTAAAAAAGAATATCTTTGATTACTTGTTTCAAATTCAAAATCTTGGTTGATTTTCAAATTATCGTCAAAATAAGAATTGTTGATTTTTAAGTAAGTCGATTCTCACCTAAATGAACTTTGAACCAAAGATATTTCCAAAATAAACTTAAATTACTAAGCATAAAGTTGCACTCAATCACATGCTCATTCATCCTAATGATTTTTAAATTAGAAAATTAGACATTTGTAAATTTTTAATTTAATTATCTTGTGCACACATGATGGATTGTGACATAATTATTTATTTATTTTATAAAATATCTAAAAAAATTTGGGTTCAAATCTTGTAATGATAATGGATAGGTGATTCTATTTATTTGGATTTTTATAAACTTATACAAGCATGAGAACCAGCTTTGAAAGTTCACACTTGATAACCTTCATGGATATGGATTTGAACCTCTGTGATATTCAACCAATTTTCAAAGTGCGCAAGTCATGAGAACAATTGATTTTCAAACTGAAAATCAAACTGAGAACTGACTTGAAACTTGAGAGATTTTTTGATACCCACCCAACACTGGTAGTGTCCCTGACATGACAAAATGGTTTATATGTGACATCCAAGCTCCTTCTTGCACCTAAATAGTTGGTGTAAGATCCCTCCTCTCTTTTAAGAGGAATATCCTTGGGTATTGAGGTGCCTTCCAAATATGCTAGGAAATTTCTCAGCATGCTTTTTCTCCACATGCTTTACACTCATCCCATACTGATGATTGCAGAGAGTGAGTAGGATTGAGGAATTGTGATGACACCCAAGTGTTGATGACAATGACAATATCAACATCGGTGCTGAAGGATGAGACAAATAGTGTTTCAATCCTTATGATGACAACCCAAGTATGATGATAATGAAGAAGATGAAGATGGAGGAGGAAGAGATAAGTAGGTATTGGAGGATTGTGATGCCAACCCAAGTATGATGCCTTTGATGAAGGAGGAGGAGATAAGTAGGAAAATTGAGCATTGTGATGACGACCCAAGCATGATGATGTTGAGGAAGGAGGAGGCAATAAGTATGCAAATTGAGCATTGTGATGACAACTCAAGTAGGATGATGATGAAGGGAAGGAGATGTGATGGAGCACCCATAACTTGGATGATGATGATGGAGGAGGAGGAGGAGGAGGAGGAGGAGATGTGATTGGAGCCAAGTATATTGTTGATGACAAAGGAGGAGATGTGATGGAGCCAAGTCACTTTGATGTTGATGATGATGATGATGGAGGAGGAGAAGGAGAAGATGTGGGTGCAAGCAAAAGATGGGGATTTCAAATCCAGAAGGATCCGGCTACAAAGCCTTCTCCTACATAAACTGCAGAGATTTTTTTTCTTCCCTTATCTTTTTTTTCCCCTGTTTACTTTGCCACCCTAAAGGCATAATGTAAGAGGCTACAACCGCCTCTGTCCTTGTTTGCGCCTTAAAGGCAATTTGTATGAGGCAGGTTCTTTATTTCCAATTTTGTAATATAGCCAAGGTTGTGATTATCCTTAAATTTTGCCATATTGGCGAATTTAAAAAAATTAATTTTGCCAAATAACCACCCAAATTTCATCACCTTGAATTTCTTTCAAGCATTTTTATAAAAAAATTTGAAATAGTAAAGTTTTCATATAAAGAAATGATGATGAAACTTCATAAAAAGAAAGCACCCAAGAAAGGGAGAGGAAAAGAAATGAAGTGGAATGACCAAAGTTGAGGCAAACAAACAGCCCAAAAAAGGCGTGCCACACAATGAAAAGGACCCACCAAATACTGAAACCTTCACAAGTCACTTCAAGCATTACATATTATCTTATATATGAAAACTTTTGGGGATGAGAAATGAAGCAACCCCCTAATTCCGTTTTGAACTGTTTTGGGGATGAGAATTGAAGCAACCCCTGAATCCGCCCGTTTTGAATGAACTGTTTTGAACTGTTTTTTTGGGGATGAGAAATGAAGCAACCCCTGAATCTGCCCGAATCGTCATCCGTCCTCAAGGGGGGGGGGGGCCAGCAGGGGAAAGGACCGGGCGAGGGGGGGGGACGGGCAGGGGACTTCCCAGTGGCCGAAGGTCATGGGTACCCACATCAATGCCTATCCCGGCAGCGAATGCAACGGGTACACGCTAGTATATATTAAAAGACGTTGGGATGTTAAATGAAGCTTCCCCTGAATTTGCCCGTCATCCATCCGTCCGTCATCCGTCCAGTCCGCCACACCATCCTACACTGAGAGTCTGACATTGCAGCTTTCTGCTCAGGTGGGGGTGGTGGGAAATTGGAATGGAGATTTTTTTTTCAAGTTGAATTTGGTGTGGAGAGTGGACGGTCCATGTCCACTTGTACAGTGGACAGTGGACTTTCCATGCAAGTTTTATTTAGGCGCGGGGGGGAGGATTTATTTTCCTTTCAGCCAATGGGAAGGCCCAAGGTGTCTTGCTTTTATTCCTTTTAAGTTTGGGGGGCGGGAAAGATTTTTTTTCCATTTTTCCCTGTTTCCCAATGTGTTCTCACGGTGTTCCCTCTAAGTTCTTAATGAGTTCCCAATATGTTCCCCAAGTTTACAATGTGTTTATCAACATGTTCTGCATATAAGCACCTCACTTTTATCCCATATGCTTTGGCAAATGTTGTTCTCCTTTCACATGTGCATTAGGCACGGGGTTCACACTAGTTATATATATTAAAAGACGTCGGGATATTAAATGAAGCCACCCCTGAACCCGCCCGTCCCGTCATCCGTCCCTGTTGTCCATTTGTCCATCTGTCTGGACGATTATTCCATATAATAAAGGAACAATGAAACCTCCCCTGAAGCCAGACGGACAGATGTTATAGACAGTAGCTAAATATAACACTGCTTTCAACCGCCCTAGGGTTACCATTACATATAGTAAAAGAACAATGAAACCTCCCCTGAAGCCGGACGGACAGATGTTACAGACAGTAGTTAAATATAACACTGCTCTCAACCGCCCTAGGGTTACCCTCCTAGAGTGCCTGTATATGGGGTTACAGGAACTCCTACTCCATGCCAAGCAAGTGCAGAAAAAGAACAGTGTTCAAAAAGCGCATAAATAAATAGGGGTTGCATGTTAGTGTCTTGAACTGGAGTGGGAAATGCGAAGAAAGGGGGGGGGGGGGGGGGGGATCGACGGGGTAAAGAACCGGAGTGGGAAATGTGAAGGACCGAAAGGACTAGGCAGGGGGCTCGACGAGTTAAAGAACCGGAGTGGGAAATGCGAAGGACCGAGGCCGGGGGGGGGACCAATGGTTGTTTGAAAAGATAAAAGTTTTTTTAAAAAATCAAAAACATGAACCAAACATTGTTGAAATAACACACTTGTGCATTATGCACGGGGCACACAATGAAAAGGACCCACCAAATACCGAAACCTTCACCAGTCATTTCAAGCATTACATATTATATATATTAAAGGAAGAATGAAGCCTCCCTAGAAGCCGGACGGACAGTAGCTAAATATAGTGAGGAAGTCGTGAAGGTTTCCCTTGATCCAAACGGACAGTAGCTAAATATAGCGAGACTTGCACATGCTAGCAATTTAGGTTCTTGGGGAGGGAGGAAAAGGCGTGGGTGTAGCAAAAGAGCAAGCGCGCTCCTAAAGGGAATGGAACATTAGTTGTATGGCAGCAAAGGTGAAGCATTTGCATTTGTGTGACATCAGCATCGTCCAATAAGGATCTGCCACATGGGGGGATCACTAGTAGTCAACTACCTATTCAGTTTGTAAAGTAGGGATGGCTCCTGTTTCACGCTGAACCCACTTATAGTAAAGGAAGAGTGACGGCATTACATATATTAAAGCAAGAATGAAGCCCAATAATGAAGCTTCCCTTAAATCCGTGCAGTCACCCATCCAGCCGGGCGGCCAGTTCATCCATCCCGTCATCCGTCTATTTACAGCAACCCTTAATCCGTCTATTTACAACAACCCTAGATTCGTCCCATCATCCAGACGGACCGTTTTTTTTTTGGGTGGGTTTGTTTTTGTGGCAGTAGCGGTAGCGTAGACACAACACACAGAGCAACCCTTAATCCATCCCATCATCCGGCCGGATTGTTTTTTTTGGGGTGGGTTTGTTTTTGTGGCGTTTGGCGAACTAAGTGTGGGGGTGAGTTTCTGACCGTTGACGGAGTTCTCTTGGGAGAGAGGCACGCAGGTCAGTAAGCACAGCACACAGAGCAACCTTTAATCCTTCCCGTCATCCAGCCGGACAGTTTTTTTTTGGGTGGATTTGTTTTTGTGCTGTTTGGCGAACCAACTGTGGAGGTGGATTTCTGACTGTCGACGAAGTTCTCTTGGGAACAAGGCAGGCAAGTCAGTAGGCACAAGGGGGGTTTGTTTTGAATACACTACCGAAAGAAAAGGCTAGATCTGTACTATCACGTGTGAAACAATACAAGGCCTTCTTTTCTTTTCTTCTTTATTCATTTTTTTCTTTTCTTTTTTCCCACTATGGTGCCAAGGAGAATTGTGTATAAACTTTTACAAGGCTGCTTAGTGAAGGTATACAATGTAGAATTTTAAAAGAATGAACAAGGCTAGAATGTCTTTGAGAAGGGATCATTTTTTTTATTTTGGGTCTTTTTTTTCCTTTTCTTTTACGTGGGGTGGCAACCACCATCCACCATGTCCCAATAGCAAATTACCTCAAATTTTCAGAAGAAAAAATAACTTTCCCAATAATTTAAAGGTGAACACAGCTGTAAAATATGGTATCTTCTTACTATACGTTAGATTTGGAAGGGCCACAAAATTGTCCGTCCGTTTGAGCGTAGACCTTTTGTATTCAAATAATTGATTCACAGGGATTCGCAAAATTGTACATATGAATAAGGGTTCTTTAGGGAAGAATTGGGAAATTACATATAGTAAAGGAAGAGTGAGGGAAAAGGGGGTCCAGAGAAAAAAGAAATCAAGGGCAGTCTGATTTTTGAGGCAAAAGATTTGGTAGACTAGAAAAAAAATATTTAGGCCTTGGACAGCCCAGAATCAATTTTTATTTTTATTTTTTTTGTATTGACCAAGACTACCTTTTTTTTCTTTTAGCTACTGTCCGTCTCGATTAAGGGGATGGATGAAATGTCCGTCCGGCTAGATGATGGGAAGGATGGATGGCTTAAGGGGAAGCTTCATTTCATCAGCTTCACACGGATTCAGGGGAAGGCACATGTGTGTTATTTGAACAATGTTTGGTTCATAGGTCCTCCCCCTGCCACCCCAGTCCTTCGCATTTCCCATTCAAGTTGTTTATAACACATAGTGAAAAATGGGAGGGAGTAAAAATGATCAGACAATGTAGAAGATAGGCTCAATGGTGATCAGCGCAACACATACGAAACTATTTTGAATGCCGTGAAAAACAAAGAGGGCAAACTATTCTTTGTGTATGGCAGTGGTGGGACCGGGAAAACATTTGTTTGGACAACACTTCTGTCCCGTCTACGAGGGCAAGGCAAATTGTGCTTGCAAGTTGCCTCATCAAGAATTGCATCTTTGTTGCTTCCGGGCGGCAGAATCGCCCATTCAAGATTCAAGACTCAAGATTCCGATTGATCTCCACGATGAGTCAACTTGCAACATCACACAACAAATGAAAGTTACCGAATTGGTGTGTAAAGCTGATCTGATCATTTGGGATGAGGCACCGATGATGCATCGTCAAGCTTTTGAAGTTGTTGATCGCACCCTGTGTGATTTGATGCAATTGGGTGACGCACAGGTAATCGACAAAATCTTTGGTGGGAAAACCGTGGTCCTTGGTGGCGATTTTCAACAGATCTTGCCTGTTGTTCCTTAGGGGGGACAAGAAGACATTGTCAATGCTTCCTTGCCTCGATTGTATCTTTGGCAACATGTTACAATTCTTCGTCTTCATATCGACATGCGAGTCATGGCAAGCAATTCTGAAGAGCAATGAGAGTTTACCAAATGGGTGTTGAATGTTGGAGACGGTAATCTTCCTGCCATTGCAGAAGAAGAAGGTGTTGATCCAAATTGGATCAAGATTCCATCCCATATGAGACTAACTGCAAAAGATTGCAGCTTAAGAGGATTAATCCGAACCATCTATTCGCATCACTGGTGCCACTCTAGAGATGCCATGTATCTTATGCAACGCAACATTTTAGCCCCCCAAAAATATTGACGTTGATGAAGTCAACAATGCAATTTTAGAATTGCTATCTGAAGAATCGCACATGTACCTGAGCGCAAATTCTTTGACTCCAACAGAAGAAGGTGCAAGTGCTGCTGCATGAGTTTCAATGGATTCATTGTATCCGGTGGAACTTTTAAACAATTTACAATTTAGCGGTATTGCAATCATGAGCCAGAACTGAAAGTGGGTGTGCCAATCCTTTTGTTGCGTAATCTTAATCAATCAATAGGATTGTGCAATGGTACGAGGTTGATTGTCAAAAGATTGGGTCAGCATGTCATTGAAGCGGAAATCATCACATGAAACAATGTCGACAAACGTGTGTTCATACCTCGCATCATCATGTTCCCCTCTGAGACTAATTGGCCATTTGTTTTGCGTCGTCGTCAATTTCCAGTTCGAATGGCATTTGCGATCACAATCAACAAAAGTCAAGGTTAGACATTCAACAATGTTGGGGTATATTTGCAGTCTCCGGTCTATTCCCATGGTTAGCTTATAGTGCTATTTCATGGGTCACAAGTAGTGCAAACATCAAGATTTTCAACGGCGAGGGTCCCGGTAAATACATGCGGAATGTTGTATATAAAGAGGTTTTGGAAATGTAGTTGGTAGGTGTAATTTTGTAATATGTATCTTCAAATGCACAGGCAAAAATGGATTCATACTAGATTTTTTATTTAAATGAAATGTATTCATGTTAAATTATTGGAATTAGAAAAGGTTCATTACTTGAATAAGTTTTGGTAGTTGATACTTTTAAATAAAAATATTTGTCAAATACATGCACAAAAAATGAAGGGCTGAAAAAAACACTTTCCTTCAATGCAAAGGGCAAAAGATACTAAAGTTCTCCATAAAGTCAAGTGATTAGGGGTGAGAACAGCCACTTCCAGCATAATAGGGCATCAAATGCTTAACTGGGAATGAAATTTTTACAAAACAAACTAATTGGGACACCAACAATATCATTGAGCATCATTTTGTAATGTGTATTGTTGAAATAACACACCTGTGCCTTAGGCACGGGCCACACACTAGTATCAACTAAAGAAAGGGTGAGGTAAGGCAAATAAAACTTCAAGCCTAGAAGAACTCTCCCTGCAATGTCAGCTCTTGCCTGAAGATAGAGGTAGCATGTGCTTTCTGTTGAACCACCAACTCTCTCTATCTATAAAATAAACGCAACACTCATAAAAGAGGGCCTCCAATGCTTCTTTGCAGTCCACGACATGTTAGCACGTCGATGAAAAAAAGTTGTCCAATTGTTAATGGAAACACCCAAAATCATTATGGTTGAAATATTTTAGTTTTGAACATTTGATTCTTTTTGTGATTTTTCAAATCTGCAAAAAAGATTTTATTTCAGAGGAAAAAAGAATGCTCTGCTCCTCCTCCTCCTCCTCCTTCTTATTTTTCTTTCTGTTTTGTTTTTTACGAGCTTGTGATCATTGAGAGGAGCATAAGAAGTTCATGATCTGGTTGGGTACTGTGAGATTCGGGAGCACAGAAGGAGCCTCTCTCTCTCTCTCACTCTCTCTTCATTCACTTGTTTATTTTCAGTTGGTACCCATATCTTGAGATCAAGCCAACGTAAGATGAGATCAATCTTCTTCTTTTTCTTCTTCTTCTTCTTGTTCTTCTTCTTTGGATCTGGTTCTGATTTTTGTCCGGTTAGTACACCTGTTGCACTCCCTTTTCCTGAAGTTGGTAGGGTTCAAGAAGTGATTTATTGCGTTGGATTAAGAAGTCATTTGAGATTTTGTTTTGGGTTCCAGTTTCCTTGATGAGATGAGATGAGATGAGATGTGATGAGATGTAAGAAGGCTATCTATTTTGCATTATGTGTGCAAAACACTCTTTCGTTGATTCTGCCACTTTGGGTTTTCCTTCTTGACCTTGGTCTTTGCTAGACAATATATATTTTTTCTCTACTTTTTTTCTTTTGTTTTCCATCCGATTCTTTCATTTGGGTCTTGTCCAGTTTGGTTTGTTCTCATATCCACCACTAGCAATACAGTCCTCATCTCTTCTCCTTAGACAAATTAGATCCAGCATTCCTCAGATCTACCCTAACGCAATTCCTGCCGGCAGGTTGAGGAGAGGAGGAGAATAATTCTTTTGAGTATGGAAGGGGAAGGGCATTGCCTTTCGGGTTGTGCATGTGTACCTCGCAAATCAAACCCAGCTCCATCACAGGTATGCAACAAAAACCACCAGATTTTTCACTGTTGTTTTGTGGGTGCAGATCTTTCTTGAATGCCCAATTTTTGGTTTTGTTGCCTGAATTTGTTGCTTCAAATCAGGGATTTAGATTTGCACTTTGTGGTGTGTTCAAATTCATTTTATAAGTTATGAACAACATAATAGCAGTCATGGGCCCTTGACCTTGAAAAGAGCCATGGACTGCAAGTTTCAGAAGTTTGTTCTTTCTTCTGTACTTGTGTAAGTATGTAAATAGGGTTTTGTACTCATTGTGGTTTGCACATAACGGCATGGTGAAGAAGAAAGAGTCCATCTTCAGAGCATAACTATGATGATGAGCAGGAGACTGAGGGTGGTAAGGAGAAAAAATCAGCCACAGCAACAACAGCATTGGCTTCTGCAACAAAGCATCTTCTCCATATAGAGATTGACTATGGCCATCACGTTCTTGAGCACAGAGCAGCAGACAAAGAAATTGCAATCACATATGACACCAGGAATGGGGCACGGTGGCGGACAGCAAATCGCTTTGATTCAGGAACTTTCAGTGCAAAGATCCGCACACCTGCTGGAAACACCAGTGGCCTGAATTGCAGCTTTTATCTGTCATCTTTGGAAGGTGACAAAACTCAAGACGAGATTGACTTTGAGTTTCTGGGGAAAGACAAGTCTATCATACAGACAAATGTGTACACCACAGGGACAGGAAACAGGGAGGTTATTCATGATCTGGGTTTCGACTCATCACAGGAATTTCACGAGTACACAATCTGTTGGACTCGTGACAAAATCACTTGGTACATTGATGGGGCTGAAATCCGCACGCTTGAAAAGGTGGAAGCAGAAGATTTTCCCACCAAACCCATGTTTCTGTATGCATCTGTGTGGAATGCAGGGGACATTGACAGTGGAAAGTGGGCAGGAAGCTATGTAGGTTGCAACGAACCCTATGTTTGCACATACAAGGATGTTCTCATTCCTGACTCATAGTACTACCCAGGATGCAGAACGTCTTTCTGAGGTTCCCAGTTTCATTTGGTATCTTTGTGCATTTTTTGAGTAAAACAGAACAAAGTTCCTAATGCACAATCCCCTGTGCATGCATGATCCTGATAAACAGAGAGCATAATTTGTGCCAAGACAGATTCCGAGATCTTTCGCCCATGCTTACATGTGGCCATTGAACCCTTTGAAGGAATTAAAATGTTTTGATTTGTTCAACAATCCTCAAGGTTTGCATCCAGAGTTGGGCTCACAGTATCTTTCTTCTGTGTCAGTTCAGTATAGTTTCTGGATTACTTGAACGGCTGTCTGGTGTTTCACAGTTTATATACCCATTGATATGATAGGACTAGATTGCAGGTTTAGAAAAATGTTGATCCTCAAGTGTAGATGTCAATGAAGATCAATGAGATTTGCCTTGTGTAGAGAAAATCTGTTGTGGTCCATGGATCATCTGAGAAGGTGAAACACTCAGATGTTCAGAGCTCCACTCTTTCTCTTCATCAGTTTGTTGCCAAGTTTTCATTGCCTTTGAAGAAGTTCTGCAGATGTGGCTGAACTCTTTGGATCTCTCCAGATCTGGAGAAGGGGTACCACTGCATCAGCGCCACTTGCTCCACAGTGTCTCTGACTGTGCCTGGTGAGAATCACACAAATCCATTGGATCAATCTACTCTGATTCTTACAAGGGTGAATAGTCCTACATGTTAAGAGGATCTATCTTTCTTTGTCCTTGATTTGTGCTGTTGTTCCATAGTTAAAGAGTTCTTCACAGATCTCATGTCATTATGTGTCTCACCTGAGTACAAAGAGGTGATTAAGAAAAACAGTCTTCACTCATAGGCCACGTCCAAATTGAAAGAGTTGGTTCTTTTCCATCTTACATGATCAGCATCCTGTCCAGCAACAATGCGGTGAAACATGTGAAATGGCTAATTACATGAACATTGTCCACGCTCTTTCCAGGATGAATGTTTTCTCCTGGTTAGGGTTAGAAATGTTGGTAGTGTGAGAAACAATTTAGGTGTACAACAGTGTTGTAAAAGGGGGTGGGTGGCATTATGAATGTAGTTGTTACTTTGGGAACACTACTCAAGTATGCAATTTTTTTCCTTCTTTTGGTTTAGGCATGTAGTTGATATGGGTGGTCACTTTTATTGGTTGTGGAGTGCTAGTAACAGAAAAAAAAACATCAGTTTTGTGCCATGTTTAGGTAGGTGGAATTGGTTCCAGTTTGGAACTGGACCCACCTTGGAATTTGTTTTTTAAGAACTGGGAACAGGAGTCTTAAAATGTGAAGAATTGGGTCTGCAACCATCCTAGAGGTTCTGGCAAACAAAAATGCAAAAAACCTTGAACTAAAACCAGGGCCTCTTTCAAACTTAAAAGAAGGTTGGAACCAAGACCAGAGGTTCTCTTGAAAAGGAAGAACTGGCCAACACTGGTATGGACCATGTCGATCTGAGATATGGGCATCTATCTATAACACTGGTATCCAAGACCCTACCAGGCTGGTATAACCTGAGGCGACACCAGCCTTGTTACTACTTTATACCAGTTCCAATGCCAGTGCCTGCCTCAAATACCCACCAAAAACCAGTCTTCTACACCATAAAGGGACCAGGAGCAGGCACAGATGAAAGTTTAAAAAGGACACAATACCAGGACCACGCTAGTATGAAATTTCTGAAGAGAGTACCCAATAGAAGGAGGAGGCTGATATGTATGTTCAAAAGTTGACACCAATCCAACACTGACATGCACTTCTACTTGGAGATTTAGTGGAATGGATATTGAAGAAGTTTAGAATTCAAATCTTCCCATCAATTTGTGGACCCCATTTGAGCTCCATACTATTGGAGCAATAGTCTGAATATGAACTGCATCACTTAAAACTAGATCCTCCCTGTAGTCCTGTCACTTTTGTTCATACAACTAATTTTCCAGTTCATTTTGAACCAGTTCTTGTTCTCCCCCTTCCATGTAACTTCTCCTTCCTTCTTAAGTCTTAATCTGGAATTTTCTTAGAAAGGAATTGTTTTCCACCTGGTTCTGATTTACCTTTAATTCCAAGTATGGAGATTTTTTTGAGACTCATGTGAATTCTCTTTTCTAGTCAGTATATTTTAGTTTATAGGAAGGCCGAAGCAGCAGGGCATTTTGTCTTGTGAACCAACGACAGAGTCTGAGGTCTGGCAGCTATCAAGGCTGACACTGATGTCCAGGGTGTAACACCATGCAGTAAAGGCCTTCTTCTATGTAAAAACCAAGGTTTCACTAATACAAACCTTATTGCAAATCTTCCCCCATAGCAAGATGATTATGGAGCCTGAAGTCATGGTTGTAATATCCTGCTATCAAGGCCTGCCATCTTGTCAACTGAGGCAGCCACTGAGGTCCAGGGTGTAATGCCATGTTGTAAAGGCCTTCTTCTCCCAAAAAACCAAGGTTCCATTCATACCAACATGAAAACTGAGGAACCTTAATGAAAAATCCCTCCCACAGCAGGATCATACACTGTAATGCCCTCCTACCCCTAGCACTGGCTATTGCAACAGCTGAAGCCCTTCCAATAACAAACACACTTTTTTCTAAGGTTGTTACAATGTTCTGCATCCAAGTGGCAAGTGCTTCATCACAAAACAGCTAGATGCAAAAGAAACTGTGGCAAATCATTGACTTCAACACCCATGGGGACACTAGGACCCATAGAACAAAATAGACCACCGAGGCAATTTTTGAATTTCCACAGGGGGCTGAATTAATGGCTGGACAGAGTCAAGCGCAAAGGGCCAACTGTGATGGCTTGCACTATGACTTCTTCAACCTCATCTTCACACTGAGCTTGCAATTCACAGAGGCCACAAGAACAATGAAGCATACACTTTGAGAGGGTTACAACTAAACTTATTTCAATTCGTTGCATCAGATTTGGGTGTGCCTTTTGCATTCTATTCAAATCAGTAATTTCATGGAACCAATTAGTACACCACAAATAAACCTGCACCACCCCACAAGGGAAATCTCATCATCAACCAGGTGCACGTCTCAGAAATAACAAAGAATGAGCAAGGATTTTCCTGTCAGTGAAAATGAAAGATTCTGGAGTGAATTACATTCAATTGAACTTTTATGCATCTGCATCCTCTGAAATATTTCAGTTCCAATGTTTACTTAGAAGAGACACACTGAAGACCCAGGACTAGTGAAGACTTACCCTAAATCAGCCAGATTCACAATCAGGTGAGCCTTAAAGTGGGTCTAAGCAGCCTCAGCTTGGACTTCGTCAAGCAGAACTTCACGTGGTACCTGAAAAACCATCATGCATGAAAAACCAAATGATTGAATGGCAGTAATAATCTTTCAACTTCCATAACTCCCAATAGTATGTTGTATACAGCCTCCACTCCAAGCAAGAACGGACCCTCAGATGGTTCAAACCCATGTCCTTCAAACAAATCTGCACTTAGTCTGGTAAAAAGCCTTTTACCATGACTTCATGTCAAGGCCAGGACACTCCTAATCCCAAAATTTGAAGGATCTGCCTGCCAATATGCGGGTGGTGACCACACAATGATCTTGTCTTAACAAAAGTATAAGAAATCATGCAGGACATTGACCAAGTTGTTGAAGAGAGCACGAACCCAGGGGCATTGACGCCTCTTATTCCACCAAGCAGCCGCATACCCAACAAGAACAAAAAATCCCAAGCCTCCTGTCGTCCATGCCAGTGCTTCATACTGCACCATTTCATGCCAAACTATGTCACTTCAATCAACATAATCCTTTGATGCCTCACCCAGTTAAGTGGTTCATCAACAATACCCTGTGTTTGTGTCCAGGGGAGAATGTCCATACATGCCCCCTAACATAGGCACACAAAACCATGAGCTTCAAATAAATAGTTTGATCACAACAGCTCTATTCGAGTGACATTCTTGCTTGCCACATCATACTTCACAATCTTGCTCTGTACCCCAGAAATTTTGCACCTAGAACAATTCAATAAGAATGATCTACATCAGCCTGAACCCTTCCCCCTGATCTTGTTTTTTCTGTTTCCCAGACACAGCTGCTCCACAACAGATAGAAAACACCAAGATTCAGTATACAAATGTGTCTCTGGAGCTTTACAGAAATGAATCTAAATTCTCAGAAATGATGCAAACCAAAAAAATCACCATTTGCAGTGGCATTCTTGCTTGCAGAATCCTACTTGATAATCTTATTCTGTACCTCAGACAGTTTGCAGCTAGAACAACCTAAATGAGAATGGTTTTTCTGTATCTATGATATACATCAGCCTGAATCCTTCCCTGATCTCACATTTTCTGTTTCCCAGACACAGCTGCTCCACAATTGATAGAAAAACACCAGGTTTGGTACATAAATGTGTATCTGGAGCTTACAGAAATAAACCAGAATTCCAGAAATAATGCAAACCAATATTTTTTTATAATTTTTTTTTCAAAAGGAACACCATTTGCAATGCATGGATATTTTTCCTTAGGGTATCTTCCCAATGCAACAACAGGTTTACCTTGCCAACCATGGGAGCAACATCGTCGATACAAGGCTCGGGAAACGGGTTTCCGTCATCCCAAATCAGCTCATCGTTTTCGTCAAGCTGCACGGTACAGAAACAAACCCCATAGACACGTCACAAGAAAAATAAGAAACCCTGGAACCAGACTGCAACAAAAATGCATCCAGTGGGGAGACTGACTGAAGTAGAGATCTGAAGACCACAACCTAGGTGCACACTAAAACCAGATACTAGCGGAAGATATATGGAAATGGTGAGGTAAGCCGTGAGGGCAGAGGGGCGTCGAGACTTACAGGAGCAGTAGGAGGAGGCAAAGAACCCAATGGGAGTCCGGCACCAGATCGCGTCCGCAATACCGTCGTGAGAGGAGATGGCACGACTCCTCTCCTCATCAGTGCAGCCATACACTTACCTGCTCTCATGCTGCTACCCGCCATCGCTTCTCCTTTTCTCCTCTTCTCGCACACCAACACACAAAAATAACACGCGCACGCGAGCGCGCAGCGAAACCAAATGCAATGCTCCGCTGTGACGCTCTAGGGTTTCGTCATGTGCACAGTAGTGTCTCATCGATGGAACCCTAACATCATCCCATAAATCCTCATCCCTTCTTGACCTTAAACTAAATTGGGTGTTCTCAATGAACTAATGAAATTGAACCCTATTCATCCAACAACATCATTATTGCAAAAGAATAAATCAATTATTCCACCACAATTTACTGAATTTGATTTTCTTTTCATTTTTTTAAAATGCAAGAATAAAAATCAAGAAAAAAATAAATACAAAACAATTTGGTAATTGCCAAAAAATTTTAAATGAAAGAAGCTTCACCACATCCTTTTTGGAAAAAAAAGAAAAAAAAGGATGATCATGTCATGGATGACAACCCCCAACACCACTGCCAACATCATCGTTAACATGATTGTTAGCATCATCAACATGATTGTTAACATCATCAATAACATCATAGCCAACATCATGGATAACATCACCACCAGCGTCACCATTGTCAACATCATTGCCACCATCATCGTGGATGAATTTTATTTATGAATATCCATGTTTCAATGTTACAATTTTTCATCCAATGGATAAATTCAAGCATCTTCATTTTTTTCATCATAAGGGATGAAGTTCATCCACCACCATCCATGTAATTTACTGATAATTTGGGGAAAAAATTAATTTTTTTTAAAAGGTGAAATTTTTTGTGATTTTTAAAAAAACTACTGAGCTCCCCAAAGGGATGTAAATATAAATAGAATAATTCAATACTTTGAAAATATGTTGAACATCAATTTGAAGTATGCTTTTGCACCATAACTTTATTTATTTTATTTCGTGTTCATGTTTTCATATGTTATCAAAATAATGTATATATATTTTTAAATTATTATTATTATTATTATTTTATTTTATTTTTAAAATTTTTTTTGGTGTACTTTGTATTTTTAATTTTCATGTTCTATGTTTGAATTTAGACTTATGCTTGTTTTTGTCATAGTTGGTTTCAATTTTCATATGATTTGAATTTTATTTTATTTTGTAGTTTTTTGCATTCATGACATACTACATTCTCCAAAGAAAAGGACAACAATTAGCCACAGGGAAAAAGGAAGAAAACTTTTTTTTTTTTAAAATGCGAAAGCAAATAAAGGAAAAGGGAAGAAGGAAGGACAATTAAAACACATCTTCCTTGGGAAAAAAAATTGAGATAGAGGCCAAAAAAAAATGAGAAAATGAGAAATGAAGGAAAAAAGGAGGGAAGAAAATAATTTATTTAAAATTCTTAATGTACTAAATTTACAAAATTATTCTAAAGAAATAAAATGTGAAAAGAAAAGGCACATTTCAAGAGGTAGACCAAGATACTATTAGAATTGTTGAAGAAAATGAACATGTCATACAAAAAATTTCGAAATAATAGTTTTTTTTAATATAAAAATTGAATGTTCCATTACTACATTAGAAGAAGGCAAAAATAAATTTCTTCATACACCATAAAGTGTTTCTTGCAAATTGGCCATTGTGTTTTGTAAAATAACATCTTTGTAAATGTCCATTGGTTGGAAATGTTAATTGATTGATGAAAATCATAAATAATTTTGTTGAAGGTTCAATCAAAGTTAAGAGATCCATAAGATAGAATTTTGAATAAAGAACAGTGACTTTATTTATTAAAATCCAATGAAAATTTAATTATCAAACAAATGAAATTTAAACTTAAAGCTAAACGCTTGAATTGAGATGGTTTACATGGTTTTTTTGCCCTTTTGTTTCATAGTTTCACATCTTTTGTTTTTTTTTTTTTCATTTTTTAAATTTTACTATTTTATTTAAATTTTAAATTTGGGTTTGAAATTTTTCACAAATTGGGAAAAAACAAGAGTGAAATATGTTCCAAACTTTCCAAAAGCATTTGGACTCATGAATCATTCCAAAGAGCATAAAATACTAAAATCCCAAAAGACAAAAAAAACAAACCAAAATGAGGAAAAAGAAATGATTAAGCAAATGGGTGATCTTAAAACTAAACTAAACCCTAATAGGGTTTTTTTTTTTTAATTTAAAAAAAAATCAAAACTAATAAGATATGAAACTCTAAAACAAAAGGGCAAGAATATAACCAAATATAACAACACATCTAATATTTCCAAAATTAAAATGGTAATTAGACTCATGAATCATCTAAAAACCATCTTATAATCCTAAAAACCCTAAGGACACACTCCACTCATCAAAGTGAGAAATGATAAATCAATTATTATTAATATGGGTGATTTGATTTATAAAAATGAAGTAAACCCCACAAAAATTGAGTTTTAGGGTTAAAACTAAATCCATGAACTGAATTATTTTAGTTTTAAATAAGGTCCCAAAAATATTTTAGTTTTTTTAGTTTTCAGTTTTTACCCTCTGCCTAAAAATTGGCTTGAGTTCAAGTTTTTTTTTGGCACTTTCATCCATTTTCAATTTCATTCATCCATTGTCAATTTTCTGTTCGTTGTGTTGTGGTGTCAACTTTCTTAGTTTAGGGTTTGGCTCCCAATACTCCATTTTTCTCCGTTTGCGTTCTTCCCGCAAACTGCGCCGACGACCCAGACGACGATTGCGAGTACGAAGAAGAAGACGAAGAAGAAGACGACGAGGAAGAAGACGAAGCAGAAGACGACGAGGAAGAAGAAGTACAGCAGAGGAGTAGTTAGCGGAAGCAGGAAGTGTTAAATGGCGCGCCTTGTAGCAAGCTCTGCATTGAGGAACATGCCTTTTGCTGCTGCTGCTGGCAGTAGTACGGTTAGCGTTGTTGGAGTGGCAGCCATTCGAAGAAGATCGGCAGTCTGTGCACAATTAACAGCAGAAGCAGGAATCGTGGCTTCTTCGATGAAATGCATGTTTTTACATTGGCGATTGCAGCAGTCGTCTCTCAAGAGTAGTGTTGTAGTTAGGTCATTTTCGACGCAGGTTTTTGGAGCGGCGACAACTTCAACGTCGCATTGGAAGGAAAGTGAGGTGTACGGGACAGAGCTGGAACAAGTGGATGGCGCTAGCAGTATGGATTTTCCGCGACCTTCTTCTGTTGTTTGGAGTAAAGAACTGGCCAACACAGTGCACTTCATCGGCAGGTTAGGCCGGGACATGGAGGTGAAGCATTTGGACACCGGCAAAGTGGTGGCAAAATGCAGTCTTGCCGTGAGGAAATCTTCGAAGAAAGATGAAGTGCCGAGCTGGTACCTATTTTTGCTTTCCTTCTTTTTTGTTCCCAAAATCTAGAGCCTGTGGGGGTAGAGGGTTTAGGGATTAGGGTTTAGGGTTCCGGTTTCAGCAGCAGTGTGGAAGGATGGGAAATTTTTTTTATGCCTCAGAGGTTTATCTGAAATGCTGATTTTGATATGTTTTGTTTTTTTATCAGGTTAGAGATGGAGTTCTGGGACACACTGGCACATGTTGCACTCCAGCATTTGAAGAAAGGAGATCAGGTTTATGTCACTGGGTGTCTGAAGGTGGATCTTTATGTCAAGGATGCGGTGCAACATAAGATTCCTCGGGTGTGACATTTTTTATCTTCTTTCATTGACAATTTGTGCATATCGTAGAGCACTTGGATAAATAAATCCTAGTGTCTTTCACAGGTGCCTTGTATGTGTGAATATCACTCCTAGAAAAGAGGAGAGATCTTACACTTACTCCTCAAGAATGGGAGGGAAATTATGCCTACTTACAGCTGTAGGATCTCTTCCACTCTTAAGGAGCAGGTGTAAGAACCCTCCCCATCCTTCACCTCATAATCTTTGTATGTTCAGGTTCATGATAGCCCTTGCCTAGTGCTTTACAATGGGTAAAGCCCATGGGTGTTGGACATTCCTGTAATGCAGGGCTGGACTCAGCTACCCCCTTATACTAGGCCCCTTATTTTGGGAATGTCCCCACCCCAGAGCTTTACCCTACACCTATGCATCAGGTTGTGGATGAGCCTACTGTTTTCTAAGGTGAACTGGGTATTTGGTACGTTCAAAGAATCTGGTTGCTGACAAAAACAACTGTGTGTTGTGTTACCTTCTGGTGCTATTTCTGGGCAGCTCCGGGCCACTGTAAGGTATTGAAGGGGCTGACTTTTGGATTCTTACCATGTGGTGGACAGGTGGTCGTGCAGGATCTAAAGTTTGTGGAACAATCAATGTACCAAGAAGAAGGGAGTCCTTCTTGGGCTTCCCTATTACCACCAGTCGGGACAAGCACTCCACAAATTTCAGGTGCCACACTCTCCCACATTGTTCTGGTCAATTTGATACATGAATCCTTATACCCTGGGTTCCTGGAAATTAAGCAAGCAGAGATTAGACTTAGTAAGCATTCCTAGGCACATCTACTTTGGTTGTTCCTGTGCCAAGGCTATAGTGTGCAGACTGCATTGAGCTGTGTCTGGTCTTGCGTTGCTTTGTTGATTCATGGAAGGAGCTGTGTGGAAGGAGTGCCTCATTTCCAGCATTGACCAGTATATTCTTGTGTTTTTGAAAATCACTTGTGTGCTGAGATCATTTCATTAGAATGTTTAGCAGCAAGCCAGGTTTCAGTTCATGTGATTATTGCTACAAGTCTTGGCTCATTGCTTTTTCCCCATTGTAGCCTGCTTCTCTGCCATTATTGTGTTGTTATGTAGGTCTCACCCTTCATCATTGGCATGGCCGTTTTGTGTCTCAAATTGAAAGTCCTTTGTGATACCATGTGTCAGGTAATTACTCTGGTGCAAAAGCATACCAGGATATGGAGACGGTTTGGAATGAATATTTCTCAGATCCCACACAGTGGTGGGATAATCGAGGGAAAAAGGTCAGTACCAGTAAAACTGTGTCAGATGAAATTAAGATATGCTTGTATGATACCCACCAATCCATAATTCACACAGTCAGTGTTCTATTTGATAAGGTCCCCAGAAGTAGAGGTTGCAAAGCTCTTCAGCATTTGGCATTCAGGGGAGCATGGGGAGGTAGACATATGGGTTTTCATGGATCTAACAAACCATACTGTAGAGGAAAGGTCAGCTGACTCAGGACCTGGGTTGGAGCTTTTGCAGCAAAACCCAAGGTACCCAGATTTCAAGCACAAAACCACCAATGAGGCATTGTGGGTAGATAGCTACAAGACCCCTGAGTGGGTACCAGACCAACTGGAGAAGTTGGAAGCTGCAAGAAAAGAATTTGAGGCAAGCAGGGGAGAATCAGCAGGGCACTCCCAGAATGAAACAAACATGACAGGCCTTAAGGACTTCTGAGGGCTCAGTTGCTTCTTGATTGTACCCCCTGAATGCAGACTGCAAATCATTATATCAATTCCATGTTCTGGAGGAGTTCAGGAAAGCTCTGCTGGATGCAACTCATGGAGCTGTTTTGGTCAGTTCAGGGAACAAAGATTTATGCTGCAGTGTGGTCTTTGTGTCCATGTGTAGAATATATTGCTTCTATGTGATGGAGGTAATTGGTGCCAGGCAGTTGTACATATCTATGTGTCTCATGGTTCCACTCAGATCAATCAGGCAACTCAGTAGTACGAGTGGTCTTTGTGGACTGCACTGTAAATAGGTTTGAGTGCAAATCATGGCAAAATTTTGTTCATCAGAAATGCCTTTAGGTACAGCAGCAACAAAAGATTTTGAAGGATTGTTTGATGGTAGTAGTTGGTTGTACGTATGAGAGGTTGCTGTAAAGGAGTTATTTTTGCCACATGTTTGTGGTGATTGTTCTCTCATTTGTAAAGCCCTGCTGAACTACCAGCAATTTTGTTATTACTCATTTAGTGGTGTCTTGGAGAAAGGTAGGTATTTTTGGAGCATGTGGTATTCTGAATAGGGTATTGCTGTCTCACTATGGGTGGTTGTGCCCCAATTAAATTTGTATAAAATTTCTTTACACGTGTCCAGTACTGACATTGTCTAAATGATGAGCCTGCATTTGTTGAAAATATTCTTCAGTTTGTTGTTGTTTCCTAGATGTACTTATTGATGAGGGGGAGTAGATGCTTGTAAGGAAGAAGGAAGTTGGAGGACTGCCAGAGAGATGAAGCTGCAAGGGTGGTTGTTTTTGCTTTGTTCAAATCATTGGACCAGCAGAGGGTGCAATTCAAGTCTGACTTCTGTGCAGATTGGATATGAGTTTTGTTGCTTCTGTTATAGGGGGAAAGTAAATAGTCTGCGATCTGTGGAGGTTTTGCTGGTTTTTGGAGGCATCAGTTCTTTTGTTGGGTCCAGATGCTGAAATGCAGTGTTCTTGGGTTTAGGAGAAGTATAGACTTGCTGGCAGGCAAAGAAGTCGTGACTGAGGGTGAGCCTGAAGGCATTGTGCAAGAAGGGAAATAGGATGATTATGTTCCATCCTACATTTCAGGGTGACACTGATTGAGTGCTGAGGAGGCAGCAGATGACCATGGAGATACAAAGGAGCATGCACACTAGCCAGGGAGTTTCCAAGGAGCTTCGTCCTCGTTTCCTTTCCAGGCATTTGTTCTCTACTATGAGACTCAAATGACAGACAGCTAGAGACTTGCTAGAGAGAAGAATCATGACAGGATAGAATTCTATTCTCGCTCTGAGAATACCACAAATCCAGAGGGTGGAGAATCTGCTTTGTTGAGTTGCAGTGACAATCACATGGATCATATTCCTTTCAACACCAGGAGACCAAACATGAAGAAACCAAAAGTGCATGTGTCACATGCTTGGCAACAAATAGTATGTTAAAGAGAGCAGTGTTATTCTCATAGCTGGAGCATCTGAAACTGTCAATGATGCTGCAGCTTTTGGGATCGGAGTTCTGAGCAACAAGTTCAAAGTGTTGCTGGAAAGTGAGAAAGTTAAACGCGAAAAAATTGAGCCACATATGCAAAGCACAAGGATGTGAAGTCATCAGCATCTGCGAACTCTTGGGCTATTAGCACACACAAAGTGAAGGTGATGAGGCAGAAGAATGCATAAAAGAAAGGGTAAGTGTATATGTCTAAGGAAATGTAGCAACAGAAAGTGCAAAATAGAAGAGAGTTTGGAACCAAAAACATGGTTTACTTACACAGCTTTATCTGGCAGCAGAAGAGATTTGTGGCTGATTATGTGTAAATAATATTGTGAGTGCTTCTTCAGGGATGGACAAAAGTGAAGCCTCACAACAATACTATGACACTCACAAAGGGAGAATTTGTATTGGTGCTGTTCTCAAGGTCTTGCAAGGAAATTGGGCTCATAAGCAGCCTCCATCATTTTGAAGTAGGCTACTTTGACATCTCTCTGCCTAGGAAAACGTGTGATTGACCATTTATTGAGCTCTACATTGTAAAGAGCAACTATATTTGATTTCCCACCACCTCTGATTGCAATTATGCCACAGCAAGCACTCACATCACAGAGTGACTCACACTCAGTTTTTCTGAAAATTTCATTGGTCACATCATCAGGAGTGGTTGCAATCAACTGAAAACCATGACATCGGCCTTTCTCAGTCAGTAAGATGTCAGTGAGAAAGACTGCACCCAGGGATTCAGATTGACGAGTTACAGCAAAAAGCCTTTCTGGTCCAACTTGCAAAACTCGAGGTGCCAAAAGAGAAATTCCAGCAGGAAGCTCGGGAACTGTGAAAGGCGTTTGTTCATGACATTTATCGTTTTTACTCACATTGAAATAGTAGATACAGGGACATTGAGGTTGATTTCCTGATTTCCTTGAAGAATAGCCTCCAAAATAAACCCCATACCCAATAACACCAAGACCTGAATCTCCCTCTCGGATCCGCACATTTGGGCGGCCATAAATACAGTCAGCATGTGAATAGGACTCCAATTCAGAGCAATACACAAAAATGCCCACTTGGTCTTCAAATTCTCTTTTGCGTTTTTGTGACCCCTGCACTTTGTCATCATAACCCACTAAAATCAGCATGTAGGATGTGCGCTCCATGTTCCTCCACACCAGACGAGCAGCTTTTCCCTTCAGCAATCGGCCTGCAACTGGGGGCAATATGCGATACTCCTGAGTCAAAGGATTTGTAACATACACAATAGATTGAGGATGTGGGTAAATCCCATGTTTCCAGAATTTCTCATTCACTACCATTGGGGTGCCTCCCTTGGGCTTAACTTTGAAGGCTGGCCCTTGGTTTCCTGTATCGACAACAAGTAACCCTGTACATAAAGATCACCTAGTAAAGTGTCAATTCCACATTTAAGATTAAGCCTCAGGTGGCTCATCAATGTGCAGATCTTGAACAATGTGCAGTGTGTAACTTACCTGCAAAGCTAATCAAATCAACTACCTGCAGAACCAGCAATAATTCTCCTTTGAGTTTTTCCATAGGTATCATTCTGTTCAACAGGTAAATAGTCTATAGTTGGCAGAGAAACCCAATCTTGATCAATAAGCTTTGATGTGTTCTCCTTGTCAAAACCCACCAAGAACCATGTATTCTTTCTTGTCTCCATAACACAGGGATGGTAGACACGGTATGTTCTTTTCTGTTTGTCCAAAAACATGGTCCCTGGTGACCATGACGTCAGCGCTTTGATTTTCTCTAGAGGAGATACAGTCAGTGGGATTTTGTTAACCCTGAGATCCGTAGTTAGTTCCCATATCTCATCCATTGAACCTGGATCAAGACTCTGGAATAATAGTAAATTCTAGAGTTTAGATCACAACCCATGTATTGCACGGTTCATGATGTCAGTCCATATATATTATGATGTGTTGCTTTTATTCACCTTTGAATCTGATCCAATGAACAAACTCTTCTAGACCTGAACCAATATTCAAAGCAGAAGCAGTAGATCAATCTGCCAATACTTGACTGTGCAGACTCCAAATTACAGTTTCTTCACCTACAGAGCTGAAATCTCTATGTTTGAAGAGATGGTGAAGCAATGTGGTCTACAAATTTTCCTGTTGAAGGCTAACCTATGTATGTCATACCAAATTTGGGTACCATTCCTTCATGATGAAAATTGTTCTGATTTGTGGATGTTGACTGTTGTTCTCCTATCCAGTAAACCAGAGTTCTATTGCCAATTTCATTGAAGGGATTGTCTATCCTATGTAAAGCTCTCAACAATTCTCATCAACCTGCCTTTTTGAATGATTAGACTGTATGACAAAACCTTATCAGATTTCTAATTTGCTGTAGTCCAGCTGTTTTCCATAGAATTCAGCAAAGCACAAGCAATATACCAGGCCAAACTCAACAACTATAGGACATAAGCAACAATTTGCATGGAGATCAGGTTGTAAATGCAAACCTGAAACAATCTACCAAACTCCTCTTTAGTGAGAAGAGCTCGAGCATTTGCATATTGCAGTTGGCTGGAAGGATTGGCCACATCCTCCCATTGCTGACCACCTGGGACTATTTCCTGTGAATCACGTGGAACACGTAGCTCATTGCTAGATTGCATTGGTTGTGGTTCAAGTAATTCTGGCTGCTGCTGCTCCTGCAGGTTTCTTTCACCTGGCACAGTGCTAGTCACTAACAACCTTCTGATATCTGGTGGGACAGTGTTAGCTATTTCTGACAATCTTCTGGAATTACCTGAAACACGAGGAATCGGCCTCGGCAGAATGTAAGATGGGGGGGCTAACTCCACCTCAAAGTCATCTGCAGATTCTGTCATGTAATCTCTGGTGAAATTATGTGCTGTCATGCGTGCTGCCAGCATCCGGTCACTGAATTCCTTGTAGGATTCTGCAGCCTGATCTTGACCGGCTGCCATCTCTATGTCCGGCACAACCTTCTCCTTTCCTTTCCTGCTGCGTGTTGTCATTTGGAAAGATCAGTTCTGATGACAATTTAGTCCAACAAAGCACATAGCATGCCCCACCAATGTTTCCATACAAAAATTCTCCCTGTTACATGTATGACTGGTCCGATGACAGTTTAGCAATTTGCACGCGACTCATGTCATCAGAGTCCATAGATGAGGATTCAACCCTGCAGAAAATGTTTGTGGCTGGGTGATAACAAGACAGGTGCTGCTTCTGCTTTCACTTGCCACTTGCACTTCCATCATTCTAGTTTCCATGGAAGAAAAAATCACTCCAGGGGATGACTGGTTCAAGTAAGAAAGACTCCTTTTCAAGCTATACACCAAAGGGTGCTCATTCCCAATGGTTGCAACCCTTGGTCCATCCAAAGCTTACATACTCAAACCACTCTAATTGTAATGCCAGGCAGCACACTTTAGCCCACCAGTATATTCATTTTGCAAGAACAAAGAAGCACCTCACATGGCAGCTCTACTCTTGTTGCATTCCAGGTTGTTCCCCAAGTCTGTGGGCCTCCTGCACAATTTACACAAAAATTGTCCCAAGTCTTTCTAAAGAGATGTCAATGCAGAGCAGGAGTAAACACCCAGAATTGCAATTTCTTCGACTTATTGCACAAGTACATAATGTTAAGACATGGTCTTCTCACCAGGAATATGCTTCTGATTTACAGCATAGTCAAGACAAGTCAAAACCTGATCCACGCACCACTTAGGAAGACAGGCTTCTGGCCTCACCAACAAGAATAAGAACAAAATTCATAGAAACACAGATGACCATCAAGCTGGCTCTTCAGCAAGAGCTGCATGGATGTTAGAAAGGCCAGCTGCAATTGCCAGCTTCTTCTCACTATTGCAGTGATGCAACTACAAAACCTTTTCTTGTTGCAGCACAAATGTTGCATTTGCTACATATCCAGAATGATTCATCTCAACCGAGACAGCCTATTTTAGTTCTGCACAGCACTGAATTGTCTGAAGATGGTTTTGATCATCAAGTACAAATCTCTATGTCCCTCATTATATGCTTCAATCCATGTGGGTACCTGGCTGTTTCCTCACACCTATCTTCCATTCTCTGCTGTTGTTGAAAATTTTGTGCCCAGACCTACTTGCCAGCAGTACCGTAGATATCCGATTAGCACTGCATAGTCTGACACTTTTTCCAGGGTTCAAAATTCAACAATTTTGTTTTCCAATGTGCCCTGCCATCTCCCATCAATGTAAATTCTGCAAGCACCAAGGAAGGGTGATACCACATTATCTGCATTTGGTTCAACAGACATCATCTTGTCAATCAGATCCCTCTGCACTGCATGGAACAACAGCTAGAAGAGCAAGCAAGAAGTTCAACCATGTGAACCACAATAATGCTCCACTGATGCTGCAGCAGTAATACCATTTCCATAAGTGACATTAGATCTATCCCTACACTTTCTTCACAGTTCTGTGGTCAACAAGATAGCCGACAACATCCTTAGCAAACACTTGTGCAATATAACAAGCTCTGACAACAAGGCATTGTCAAGAAACCACAGCATCTGTGATCATCATCCCTCCTAGTGAACAGTAGTATCACAAGCTTCTTTCAAGCTTCCTCCCGCATTTGCCATATATACCCATCACACTGCTCCCCCACAAACATATGCAAAGCCTTCATCACTCACTTTTGAATGAGCTGATCATGAGCATCCACCTGCTGTCATTCAATTGCCAGTACACTGGCAGCAGATTGCTTTCCAGATCCTAACAAAAGTGACAGGGTTTGGAATTCACACCTTTGCATTTGGTGACAGGAGCTTCCCCTGCCATTTGTGCTTCCCACCGCATCTCACAAGTGTCCAGATTCGTGGCATCATTCTGAGATACAACTTGATCATCATCATGTGTCAGCCAGGCATTCTGTTGCTGATGAGCACTCTCCAAGCATCATCCTGCAGATCAGCGTACATGTCAAGAAGGCAATAGACATGTGTCTTACAACCCATTTTCTCATGATCTGGAGATGGAGATCATTGTCTTGCCCTCTTCTTCTTCTTCTTCTTCAAGTGCACATGGCATGGCATTGAGCACCCAAATACATGGATTTCTTCTTCTTAGCAGATGGCATTGAGCACTTACCAATGTTGTCAGAAATCTTGTCCTATGGTTGCATTTGTTAAAGAAAGTCTGCAGTGTTTTTCTCAGGCTGCTCTGCCTGAAAGTCTCTTGCAAGCTTTTGTGTTCTTGCTGAACACTCGTTTTGTGTCCCCTGGTGCCATGGAGGAAACAGCCCAGCTCTGTGCTTGTTCTTCTTCTGCTGATGTCCATGGGACCGTCAGTAGTCTTGCTTGCATCAAGCCAGAATGCCTCCTACTAGAGCTTTCTTTCTTTATTCTTCTTTCTTCTTCTTTCTTCTTCGTCTCCTTCTTGAAAAGCTGCATACCTTGCAAACAGGAATCATGCACAGGATGTTGAAGCAGGTATCTTCCTCTTGCCTCCAGACTGCGCACTTTGCTCTTTGCTCACTGATGTCAACACATTCCTCCGCAACAGTCGTCAACAAGCCTATCGCGAAAGAGAGAGAGAGAGAGAGAGAGAGAGAGAGTTGTGGCGTGAGAATATGAACCATGCTTCTTCTTTCTCGTGACGACGTTGCTGATGTTGGAGAAAAGGCAGCCGCGGCGAATCACGATGTGTAGCGAAGATTGATGCCATCCGGGAATTCCGCTTCCAGAAAGAAGAAGAAGAAGGTTTGTTATTGTTGTCATCTTCAGAAAAGCTGTAAGTCGATTGCATTAATAATTATGATTGTTGTTGCAACAAAACGAAACAGTAGAAATGAGAGCTCTAGAAGCCTATTCTTCTGTTTCCTGTTCTCTGTTTTCTGAAGTGTTTGTTGTGAGAAGAGGAGGAGTTTTCGCAAAGTAAGTAGGGATTTGCGTTCAACACCCGTTGCTGCTGCTGCACCGCCCTTGAACGCCGAAAAAGTTTGGACGCAAACGCGAGGGTTCTAAGTATTGCTGGACGAGGCCGCTCTTCTTCTTTCTGCATCATCACAGACTTGGACTGCTTGCCATGTCCGTGTCCTATTGAGGATCAGCTTGCACAAGAGCAAGCTTGAAGCAAGCAAGCGTTTCTTTTCCAAGGGAGTTTTGTTTCTCCGTGATTGCAGCGTAGAAGGAGGAGGAGAAGCTCCTGTTGCAGCTACAGCTAGAGTGTGTGATTGATGAAGAAGAAAACTATCAAGAGCTTCTTCCAAGAGTTGTGGATTTTGTGAACCTTGCTGCTGCTGTTGCCGTCGTAGTTTTCTGAAGAAGAAGAGGCTTTTGGCTGAACTTTTTTCCTCGAGGATTTGAAGGTTTCTGCAGAAGAAGAGGCTCAAGAGTTTACCGTGAAGATCTTGTTTCTAGGGTTAAGGAGAAGAGAGAAGGGAGGCAAGGAGGTGCGTGCCAAGAAAGGGCGTGTGAAGAAAAAGAACACAGCAATAATGGCTGATGCGATAGCGGAGGAGCTCGTGCGATTACTACGGGGGATAAGTGTTTCTCTGACTCTCAAGCTCTCTCACTTCATCTCTCTCGTTTCCCGTTACAAGAACGCAAGCTCTGCGGGGGCTGCTGTAGGATTAGCCATAGCTTTATTTTGCACCTGGAGGTACTGGTGGAGAATGCCGAGGAAACGACGAGGAGGCAGTAGTAGTAATCGTAGTCTTAATCACATGGAGAAAAGAGGAGGTGGAGGAGAAGACGAAGAAGAAGAAGATTCATCATCTTCTTCTTCCTTGGAGGATCCAACAAGAAGCATCACCATGGATCCAAACACAGGGGTAGCAGCAGGAGGCTCCTCATCTTCTACAGCAATTGCACACTCCATCACACAAGCAGTGAAAAGGAGTAGCAATACTACTACTGACAGCAGCACTGGTAGTATGATTACAGACTGCCATGTGGTGCCATCGGTGGCGAAATTGGTGAAGCAAAAGCTGAAGGGAGGGAGGAAGATGACTTGCCAGCTTTTAGGAGTGATATTGGAGCAATCCTCAGCAGAGGAGCTTCAGAAACATGCAGCAGCAGCAGTAGCAGTGAGACCACAGGTAGTGGAAGTAGTGCTGGAGATTGCTCGAGCTTGTGATTTGTATCTGATTGCAAGGGTTTTGGATGATGACAGTGAGGAATCAGTGTTGGCAGCACTCGACTCTGTTGGCTTCTTTACAGTGCCAGGATCAAATCGCAACAAGGTTTTATTTTGCAGCACAGAGGTTGGAACCTCATCCTTTGTGCGACAGCTTGAACCAGACTGGCATGTGGACAATGTTCGGGAGACAAATGCCGCTCTGGCTCCTTTTGTTCGTCACCAGCTTCACATTGCACCCTTGGGTGCTTCCCAACCAATTGCATCAAATGTGTTCCTTGCAGATTCTCTTGAGCATTTTTTCGGGTTTCCTGCCACCACCAGTGTTGCAGCACACACATGAAAAGCACATGCATGTAAGCTTGAGCTTGATTTAGGGTTGTGCCAGTATTTTTTTGGTTACAAAGCAGTGGGTACTACGTTTTGCGTAAGCTACATTTTGACATCAGATGTGCCTCAGACTTTGGCAGTTTTCCATAGAGAAAGGCTGCACAGTTTGTAGTCAAATGTTTTCCTCAATTTTCAATCTGGTTGTGCTGTTACAGATACTGTTTCTCTAAGTTAATAGAATACTGATGTGTTTTCGGGGGATTTCAGCTCTCTTGGTTTTTGGATTTTTCTCTCTCTGGTTGCTTGGCACAGCAGCTGAATGCAAAGACATCTCTTTTGAGGTCATGCTGCTGCGTATCATGTAACAACAGGAGGATGAAGATTTCAAGTAAATACTTTTTTTGCTTACTTTGTTTGTCACCCAGCAGTTCCAACAAGGAACAAAGAAGATGCACAGATAGTTTTGCTAGGTTTCAACAAGAGTCATGAGAACAATCTTTAACAGATTGTTACCTCGATGGACAACATGATTCAAGGTTTGCTACTGGGTGTGTTTCTCCAGAGCCTATTGAACAATGAACAAGGAACACATTGAACTGTTCAAACTATTCCTCAATCTTTTCTCTATTTCCTTGAGTTCTTTGAGTCCTTTTGCCTTTTTCCCAGTTTGTTGATATTTTGTTGGATTTGGAATCTTGATAACCTTGTTGTTCACTCATCTCTCAAGTCTATTATGGTTGATTGAATCATTAGTATTGTAAAGTTCTCATACTTACGAAGATCTTGTGTTTTTAGATGAGTGCTTTTTGAATGTTGATTTATTTGTCTGATGTGATTTTAGGATATAATAGAGTAAGGATAGCTTACCATGAGGCAGCTATGGTCACAGATAACACAAATTATGTTGTGATCACAAGAGCCGAATGAACAACCAGTGAACTGGAGCTTTGTTTCTTGTTGCATGGACATGCGTTGTCTTGTCCATTGGAGAGCTACAACTGGGTTGAAAATCTATAAGTAATCAATGTTAGGAACGACACGCGTTTGTTTCATATGAAGGAACTTTCCAAAGAATTGAAAACAACACTCATTTTTTAGGAAAAAAAAAAAATGATAGTCATCACCATGGTGATTCATTCATAGCTTGACTCACAATTCTTACATTTGGTTGGTTTCGACTAGTAGATCTGGGAGGGGACTTTGAGCACACCTAACCAAAACTAACTTAATGAAAACGAGTTGTTAGGGTTTGCTCAATGCTTGACTTGTAGGGCTATGAGGTGACTATGAACAGAGCTGGTTTGGAACTAAACTAATGGGAAGTTGTTGGGGGTAGAATATGTGATTGCAGCAGCCTAATCGAAAGATGTCTTTGGCAAGAATTGGCAGTGAACTACGATAAACTTGTCAATCGCAACTTTTGATGAACCTAGTTATTGCTACCAACTACAATCCTTGATGCATGAAAACAAAGACAAGAAAATAAGTAGAAGAATAGACATGAAGTTGAAGCCATTAATAATCCAAAAAAGATGGGCATTATGCAAGGGATTATTAGATGAAAAGAAGTTCTAGTTTTAGTTATACAACCAATTTTGTGGACGTCATTTTAATCTAATAAAATGCACTAGATCTCTAAAGGATCAGTTCTGAAATAATTTCACAATACATGTACCATCGCACATTACATTTTTTTTGCATGATGGGTGGGGTTGGACAATCAATTGAACTTCAAGTAATTGAGAAGACAAAATGCTTGTGTTGAGAGATTCAAAGAAGTGAAAGTTTTAAATAATATATCTGGTGATAATGTTCTTCATAATCACATGAGAGACAAGAATCAATGCTAAAGTGGTTTTTAACTACATCAAGAATGTTGTTAAAAGAACAATTTATAACTTCGTTTTTCATTTTCACAATTATTTGTAATAATCATGACAAACTCAAGAAGATTAACCTTATATTTGTAACCAAGTCAATTACTTAATTGATAGTTACGAATCAACAATTGACATTTGGTGTTTCATTCATCAAACATTTGAATTGTTGGGCTCTGTGGCCACCTTGCATCATTTATCTAATGTTATTTGTTGTATAACCAACTCAATTATACTAAGGGTCATTGAATAAACTAATCATGAAAATCCATGTTGTTACGTGGAGTTGTAATATTAAGGAGGTAATTCCAAACTAAAAAAAAATGGTTGGAGCACATTATTTGCTTCATTTTCTTTTGATTCCTCCACCAAGTGCTGACAAAATTTGAGAAATGAATTTAGAAGATATGATTATAATCAACAAAAATTTGAATAGGTCACACCCATCTAGTGCTTCAATAGCTTGCTCACATTAATATAAACATGAAATCAATTGTTTAATAGTGAATTGAAGAAATAATTAAAAGTCAATTCACACTTAAGGATAAATTATTATTTATTTTATTAAAAAAGTTAGTATAACCTAAAAAGTTAGGGCATTAGTTAGGGTTAGAATCTTCTAACAATGGTGACTACCATTGTATGCTAATATTTTTCATATTAAACTTTTTAGAAGCTCGTGAATAGGATAGATAAAACATGTGTTAGTTTACTAATAACCCAATATTCAAACATTGTGAACAATACTCACGGTGTGGTAAGTTCTTCATCCCATCATCTTATTTTTCCTTATTCAAGAATCACTATTTTCCTTTCATTCATAAAACTCCTCTATAGTTTTTTTTCAATCCTAGAGCTCCTACATGTTCAAGTTTTGTTCTATTGTTTTTTATAATGAAACCCCTTTACACTTAAACCTTTACTTGCAATCAATTTTGCTATAAATTGTTGTTGGAGTTGAGTTAGGTCTTTTATAAAATATTTGCATTCTTGTTCAAGTTTGTAATTGTGATTTGTTTCAGTCAAATCAAAGCTCATTGTAGAGCTCCCCCATTCTCAAATTATCATGTGTTATTTTCACTTGCAAAGATCTTGTATGTTCACCCTTGCTTAAGATCAAGTTTGTTGTAAATTGTTGTTGCACACAACTTGTGCCTTCTATAGATTATTTTGTGATCTTGTTTGATTCTATTGTTGCATTCTCTTTGTAGTCTATGATGCAAACATTACAAGTGGTTATTCTTATACAAATTTTGTAAATTGTTTTGCAAGTTCAATTTTTATTTCTACAAGGTTTCAACATGTTTGAATTGGGTTTTTTGTCCACAATTCTAGCACCTCCTCTAGAATATACTTTGTTTCTTTTTAAAACAATGCTAACATATTAATTTTGCACCTATACCAAATCTAGTGTGTTTACGAATTTATGGGGGGTAAAGAATTTGGGGACTAGGTTAAGGATTGAATGTTCATTTGGTATCACATTTTTTGATGACACAATACAATGACCTCAAGTGGATTGAACACTTTCATGTTAACCGAAGCTTTGTGTAACACTTGACACAAAAACTAAAGCATGTAGTGAAAAAGAAAAACATAAATTTGTTATTCATTGTCCATGTGAATATATGTCTAGCTTATAACTTGTACAAAATAGTGCATGTGTCTAAGTATCTACATTGTTATAAGTTTTTTCTATCATGAAGTTAATTGTCCATTTGGTCTCACACGAATACTTTTATGCAATTTACTTAATTTCGAATAATTGCTTAAAATGGCCATTGAGGGCAATGAATTGATTGAAATCATGGACATGTTCAAAGAATTTTTTTGCATGCCATCAACCTATAGTGCCATAGATGTTATGCAAATTCATGTGCAAAAACTAAAAGCCCATGTTCCTGCAACTAACTATTACTCTTTCAAATCCAAAGGTTACAACATTTAGATGCCAACTATTATGGACCATTGGAAAAGGTTTTGAAATGTGTATGTTGGGATTCCAAGTTCTATCAAGAATGCATGAATCCTTGTGGTATTTCCTTATACCACAATCACCTAAGGAAATTTGTTTTTCGTTGACCATGAACAAGAATATAAAAACTCGCATTCTAAAGGACAAGGGTTATACCAATGTTACCGAGTGAGAAGGTAAACAATAAATGGCAAGTATGTGAACATGAACAAGTGAGTTTGATGAAATATTTTTAAAATATTCTATCCATGTAGTAAACATATTTTTAAATATTTTATCCACATAAATGGAATATTCTTTGGTGACATGGGAGAATATATTGCCATATGTAAGATTTTTCATGTTTAAAAAAGAAAGTGGTGATGGATCCACATATAAGAAGGAAGGGTGCCAAAAACTTAACTTGTAGTAGATTATGCATGTCAAAAAACATTCAAGATTGATGTCAATAGTTGTAACACTTTTCCCACAATGGACAACTTTCAATGATATATGTTTTTCACATATATCCAATAAATTCTAAAAAATTTTAAATGTAAACAACATTTTCATTACATCATTTATTATATTTAACTATGGAAATCACTACCTTAATTTTTTGTCTCCATTGTTCATATTTAGTTTAAATACCCTTAAGGTAGTCATAATTATCCCTTAAGAGCTCTAACATGACTTAATATATGTTGAACTTAATCCCAACTATATGTCAAATGATGAATGAAGTTTTCAATTTGCCAGAAAACATTGCATAATGCAAAGTGTAATATAAATATTTGTAATGCACCAATTGGGATTATTTGCCCAAGGAGCTTGCGATCATTGTTACAAAATTTATGGAGTGCAAATAGGGAAATTTCCAATTGTTAAAATTTTGATTTTTTTAATATGATGGGTTCAATAACAATAAAGTCCATGTATCAAAAGAAATAAAGTCCATATTAACATGAACCCACCTACATATTCCAAATATATACATCTTTAAAAGAATTTTATTTGAAATTTGAAGAAAAAAAATTTATGTTAAGGACATATGAAAATATGGTTTAGTTTTGACCATTCAAAAGTCCCTAATTAGAATTTGACTAGAATTATTTTTGAAATTTAAAGAAAAAATTTATGTTAAGGACATATGAAAATATGGTTTTGTTTTGACCACTCAAAAGTCCCTAATTAGAATTTGACTATGATTTTTGAAGGAGAACTTTCACATAAAAGCTTATTATTTTATGTTACACCATATATTGAATCACTATAAATAACTTGGAATGAAATTCAATATGAACCTTTTAATTTTCTACATTACAATATATTTATTTTTGTATTTCAAAAGTCCATTGTGAAAAGTGGGTGCACTATCATTGAAAAACTATATAGGTATTTGCATAATCAAGTTGTTAATGTATAATCAATTTCAAATTTTTAATTTGATAAGTTTTATTAAATTCATCAAAGGTGTCCCAAGAAAGGGAATTTTGCAAAATGGGCACCGTGACTCAAAATGTGAACCACCTTAATGTGCATTCACCCGCTTGTGTGCATCCCTAGGTTAATTGTTTGAAGCAAAACTCTCACTACTAAAAATATTTTGATGTTAACTTCTTTGCTATTCATCAAGAACAAAATCAACTTCTTCCGAATATGGTGATTGATGAATATGCACATTTACACCAAAGTTGATTGGATTTGATTCAATGTTTCATTCATGGATGAAATAAATTCGCACGATCATGGCTATGTGAATCTCCCTCTAATCCTAGTGGTAAATTATCCTTTTGTTTAGATGATCCAAAAACTTCTTCACCTTCAAAGTGCAAAATATGTGAAATATAGGAAAACCTTGCGGCATAATTGGCTAGAACATTAACAATTCTACAAATGTCATCAAATTATGTGATTGCATGAAAAAAGAATTCAATTATGTCTAGACCGTGTCCATGTTGACCACCTTTCAAATAAACATGGTACAATGTGGATTGTTTGAAACATAGAAACCATTGTTGGTTGAAGTGCGGAAGTAAAACCATTAAACAATCCCATTATATGTATAATTATAACCTAGTTCAAACAACTTTTGATAGTCAAAATGTTGCATCAAAAGGCATTAAATGATAACTTAGAATCATCGTAAATCCATAACTAAAACAAGGCTAATCACATATGACCAATGCAGGGAAAATCAAGTTTTTTAAAAATGGTAAAAAGGGAAAGGTGTGATTAATAAAGGGTCAATGAACTAAGCCGGTTTTGAGCCAACCCAACACCATGGAAGCAAGAATCTAATGGTTAAAAGTTCTAATGATGAACATGGCAATATAGGTGAAACTCAATGCACGTGTTTTGGGCAAAATTTTAGAGTGGGAAGATTTCATTTAGTTTGGATGTTCACATAGGATATTTTTGTGGAACCATATTTTTAGGCCCATTGGTCCCATATGCAATATATATTAGATATTCCAAATATCACATGTAGTAATTAATGGAAACTATGTTAGGGTTTCGAATCTAATCGAAATATTTTTGACAATTACATTATTGACAAGAGCACGTGTTCAAGTGCTGAAACCATGGGGTGTTAACAGAAGGTTAGACCTTCAATGTGGGGAGGTTTAGCATGAAGTTTGCTTACCACAATCATTTGTGTTGGTGGATACAATTTGTAACCCTATGGGGCCGTTGATTTTTGATAATATATTAGTGACATCAAAGAGGATACCTAGTTTCACTTATGGACCAATGGCCCCAAATAGCTTGATGGGGCACTAATACAAAAGTGGGGTGCAATTTACTAGCCTAAATCATTATGGGACCTTAAAAGTGAAATAATTTCATTGCATTTTACTAATTTCACCTTGGTGAAAATTATTTCACTATAATATCATTATGTAAACATCATGTTTCATTTTCAGTTAACATAATATTATATTGTAATTTACTATAATAAATAGGTTTATTTTATGTTATTTTATGATATACCTTATATTATTTTAAGTTACTTTAGTTATTATAATTTCTATTTTAAGCTATTATAGGCTATTATAAACATTGTACCCTAAATTATTATATGTTATTTTACCTTAATGTATTTTAACTAATTTATTACAAGTTTTTAAGTTATTTTAAATTAAATTATTCAACTAAGTTTAAGTTATACCTTAGGTTATTTTATTTTAAATTAATATATGTTATTTGAATTTATACTTTAAATTAGTCAAGGTCATTTTATTTGATGTTATTATAAATTACTTTATCATATGTATAATAACTTAAAATAATTTAAAATATAATATATGACCTAAGGTAGAAATAACTTATAATAAAAAATAATAACCTCCGAAAAATAATTTTGAATACCCTACAATATAATAACTACCAATAGCTTCTGATATTATAACACAAAATATTCAACAATAATTTATAATACAATTATCACCAATAGTTGTAATACAACATATAATAACCAATAGTAACTTATAATACGATAACCGTTAATAAACATTAATAAAATAACCACCAATAAAATAACCACCTATGGTTTACAATGGAATACTCGCCAATAGCCATTAATAAAATAGCCACTAATAACCTTAATCTAATAACCACAAATATAATAACCACCAATAATCATTAATAACCACCAATAACACTAATAAAAAAACACCAATATCCATATTCTATAATTGCTTAAGATTGTTAAAAATAATCTAAAATGAAATAATTTATAATAAACAAAATAACTTAAGGTGAAATAACTTATAATAACCTAGAGTTGCCAATAATAACATAAGGTGAAATAGTTGTCAATAGCCAAAAGTAACTTATAATAGCTACAAGTAGTCTAAACTGAAATGATTTATAATAACAAAAAAAACATAAAATATCTAAAAAAAACTTATAATAATTGAAAATAGCCTAAGGTGAGATAAGTTAAAATAGTTTTAAATAACTTAAAATAACGAAAAGTACCTTAGGGTGAAATAATAAAAAATAACCAAAGGTAATTGAAAATAACCATAAATAGCCACAAATAATGTGGAGTGAGATAATTTAAATTAATGAAAAATAGTCATATAATAATTGAAATTTACTTTAACATAGGTAGTATTATTACATTTAAAAAACCATTTATTAACCATTTTAGGAAAAAATGGTCATTGAAGTGTTATTGAATAATGATATTCAACTTTTTTTTGTTCAAATGATTTAAAACTTTCAAAAGGAAATAAATGTAATTATGTACATTATGAATTTTATTTTTTTAATTTTGAATTATTTCATTTGAACAAAATTTCAATAAGATACGAATTTTCAAAATTTATGTTTTTATAATGTTTAAAATGAAATATTTAATAAATAAAATGTAATATAATATATTATCACAACAAGTGGGGTGGCTTGATGGTAAAGGTGTTTGCCTTCATTCCAAAGGTCAAGGGATCAAACCTCATGAGTGGTGTTGTGTGTGGTCAACAATGGTATGTTGACCGAATTTTATCCTATCGAATTCCTATAATAGGTGTTTAAATAGATTATGTGACATACCTCATAAGCTAGGTTTCTAATGAAAGTCAAAGTAAACTAAGATGCATTTTGTAGTAGTGGAAGTAATAACAATAATGTTGCTAGTGTGGTTATAGTACATAATGAGGAAGGGTTTTCTAATTAAAAGGGTTGTTGGCATGATGGTTCTAACCCCAAAAGATTATTTTGAATTTAGGTGTTCAACCCATGATGTTGGGTAAGACATAATGGAGGGTCTTGGATTGATTGACATTGGTTTTGAACCATGCATGTACCAAATCTTGACATCAATGGGTGGGTAAAAAAAAATTAAAGATTAACCAAAGATGAAGTTGTGATCTAGGTTAACCACAATAAACCAATATGTAAACTTTATCATGGTGTAGCCTAAAAAATGTTTATGCATGCTACACTTTATGATGTATTGCTTGAAGGAATGATTTTATATCCTTTAGGGCTACATTAGATTTTTAGGAAGAAACCACATACTATCAACCAAGATGGTAAACATGGAACAATTGTAAGGTTTTGTTGTTACTGAGGTTTGTTGAAGGGCATTCAAAATATATAAATAAATTAACTATGTTCATTAGGCTTGGCACATTTTTCCATCATTGAACCCACAATTACTCATGGATATTAATAATGGGCCATTAAAATCCAACCCATTGGACATTATAATTATTAAATGAAATATTTTATAGGATGAAATATGGCTATTAAAGTTGTTTGGAGGCATTAATTATGATTTAGCCACAATTTTACAATTTGGCATCTAGGTACAACAAGACCATTATGTGGAAAAGGATACACAAACTAGGCAAGCCTAGTCTGTGTGTCATGTTATGATGTTATTGTAATAACACCCATACTTGTTGCCCACATTGGTGTTATAAGTTTACCAACATTCCATAGCAAACAATCACATTGTTGAGGATGCAAGATTTGGAAAAAGTTGGGCAAATTGATATAGTCATTTCAAGTTAATCATGTTAAGTTCTTTCAAAAATTGGTACAAGTTAAGGCCTTTTAAACCCTAGATCAAAACTTTTTAAAAATTGGTTCATATTTTATAATACTTATAAACCATAAATATGCATTCATGTGCGTACTTGTTGGAAAATGTTCCAACATTATGAGATTTTCGGCCAACTATGTTAATAGGATGGCAACATATTTGGGCTTGGATTGGTAAGTTAGTGCAAGTGAATGATTTAGTAATTGATTCATGTGTCCATCATTTCCAATGGGTGTGAATTAACTCAACATCACAATAGGTGATCCAACAAGCATATTAGTTCATCTTGAGGTCACCCAATGTTTCAAGGATGACATACTAGATCCAAGATGTTAATCACATGTAAATTACTATAATGACACACCACCTTTGGTTATGGTCAATAGGGTTGAACTTCCATGAACAACCGTACATATGCTTTTGAATTTTCCTCAATTACATGCATTTTGGGATGAAGGGCGAAGGATGGTAAATGGGACTCCAAATCTTATAATATGGAAAAACCCAATGCACATGAAAGGGAGTGATCAACTATCGGCTTCCACACTTGCATCACAACTGTGCCTCTTACTTTTAAAGAAACCCATTGGCATCCATTTTGGGGTAAATATTCATGGACCTTAACAACCACACATGGTTTTTTAATTTGACATTAATAAAATAAATTTTTTTTGCTCAATCCCAGCAACCTATTCCACCCCATCCTTCACATGTTTTTAAGCTAAGACAACGATGTTGTTGTGGGGGGGGGGGGGTGCATTCACACAAATTATAGCCATAGCAAATGTAATGCGTACTTTATTTTTCACATTTAGAAGTGGAAATTTAATTTGGAGTTGAAAGTATATATTTTTAATATATTGCAAGGTTTCTACTATATCATTGAAACATGTGAATTAATTTGAAAAAATCCAATGAATAAAACGTTCTCAAAAAAGTTCATTAAACATTGTATGGTTGTTTTAGAACACAAAAATGACTTGTAAATGGGGTTCAAAACTTTTGAAAGTGAAATGTTTCTTGAAATTTTCTACATAAACCTTGAAATAATAGTATTTTAAGAATTAATTTTAAAATATTTTTTTGAGGACTTTTGTGAAAATATTCCCCCCAAAGTAGTCCTTTAAGTAGGTGGGTGTGTCTTATGTTGTCATGTTTACACCCAATGACATTATAACAAGTTGAGTTGTAAATCCTTGCGAATACCATATTATGAATGTGAAGAAGGATTTTTGGGTGTTGGACAAGAAATTTGTATTGTGGGGGTGCCAAATCAATTATACAACTCCTCACATTTTGTGTAATAACCATGATCCACACCTTCAACATTGGGTATTAGGGATATTTCATCACCTAGTTCAACGTATTAATGACCATAAAAACATGGGAATTAAACATTGGTCCATAGTTATAAGAAGCGAAGTGAAAAATATAAGGGTTTTACATATATTAGATGTTTTGCATTCAATTTGAAAAAAGTAAACCAATTGAAAGAACAAAAGGTCCACATTATATTTGAGAATGATAATTCAATTTGTAAGCAACCTTACAAGTTTAATGAGGTGGAAAGGGCCTTGGTTTCAGCTATGACAATAAAATTGTTAAAGATATAACTATTTAAGGGTGAGTATGTTTGAACAATAATGATGCTAATCAAATCAAATATCTTTAACAAATAGATAAAATGCCACAAGTGTGGAAAAGGGGTGAATATGCCTCAACAATAATGATGCCAACCAAAAAAAACATTTATGGCAATTGGATAGAGTGCCACATGTGTAGAGATTATAGGTTGATGATTATGTGAACATGTTTTGACAAATATGTCATGCCCATTGAAGGAAATCTTTGACACCCTTGGGCATGCTAACCTTTAATCATGTTAATGCTATCACCTTTGCATTATAGCTACCATTAATTGCCATTGAAGGAGGGTGACAAGTTCAATACAACATTATGAAGGATTGAAACTAATGGAAAGGATTGTTTGCACCAATGGTGATGTTTGCTATTTGGTTTTTTTTATAAAAATTAATGATTATGGATTAGTTTTTGGTTATTTTTACTTTTGCCAAATGTTACATTAACAATATTATTATCTTTAACCTAACTTTACGAAATCATACACGTCATTTGTAAGGAATGTTTAATCAACTTAAGGAACATAACCTTAAGTTCCATTTTAGCAAATGGCAATTCTTCCATATTCATATGTAGTACCTAGGGCACATGATTTATGTTGGTGGATTAAAGGTTTAGAAGCCCAAGGTTGAAGCCATTTCATAGGTGGCCAACCATTGGATGTTAGCCAATTGCAGTTTTTCCCAGGCTTTTATAATTATTATTAGAAATTAATTAAATGATTCAACAACATTGTTTAATCTTTAACCCAATTGATGAATATCAACTAGTATACATCCAAGGTGAGGCATAGGGACATGCCTTTTAAAAATTGAAAGTTCAATTCACTTTAATTTTTGTTTTGTGATGACCCACATGAGGATGACCTTTTTCATTATATAATGATTATAATACATTATGGTTGGGGGCCATGTATACCCAACTTGATGATAAAGGTGAATAATTCATGGTGGCATATGCCAATTGATCTAATAACAAAAATATAGAAGCAAAATATAATTCATATGAAGTGGGATGCTCCATTGTTATTTGAGTGTTTTTATCATTCTAGTGTCATCTTTATGGTAATCCATTTACATTAGGTATGGATCACCAATGATTTAAATTATTGATGGAATCAAACATCTCATTAAAAAATTAGCAAGATGGGACATCCCTAAAGTTCATTCACACAATGATATAAATTTGGAATCGATAATAAAATTATACATGCCTTTACATGCAAATTTATTTTGTTGGGATGTTTTAACTGTGTGCTTGAAACTAACATGGGTACTAGGGATTCCTATGATATGAATATTGACTTGGAAAATGATGGTGCTTTGGACATAAATGAAAATGCATATGTTATTGCATATTTGTAAATAAGTGAAATCTCACTTTTTTTTTGGTTTGTGCAGATTTGTGTGAATAATTGACTCGTTTGTCATTCATCCGAGTCCCATCTCGGAGCTCCAGCACGCCCCAAGCTCCTTGATGGACTCAACTATGAATCCAAAGGTGATAACAACAGAAGGAAAAGGAGTTGAGGCACATTCCCTGACTCATAGCACTTTGGGGGTAAAAGGGCATGCTGGAGCTCTAGAATGGGGACTAGAAAGATTGACAAGCAAGTCAATTACTTACACATACCTGCACAAACCAAACAACAAGTTAGTTAGTTAGGTGGGACACCTTTGGTGCATGGATGAACCATGGGCAAACACGAACTCACAAGACTCACTATGGCTCAAGCTTGGGGGAAGCTACCACCTTCCCCCTTATAACATTTTCTATGCCTGGCCACGGGGTCAAGACCCAAATGTCATTTTGTCCTAGGACTCCCAAGTTAGAGTCCCGAAATTCCCAAAATTGGGACTCCCGCGACTTTGGACGCCCATAACTTTGTGTTTAGACCTTTGATTGAAGTGAGGTCTAAAACACATTTGTAGCCCTTGTTGAGAGCTTTCCAACAATATTTGGCACGCCAACTACACATAAGGAAATCAAGGCGATTCTTGATTTTTAGTGGTTGGGAAACAATTTGATTTTCGACCTTTTTTTGGGGTCATAACTTGTGTTTTAAGTAACCAAATGGGCCATGCGAGCCCGTTTTAAACATCTACTTTTCAAGAGATTTCCAATGATATAAGGAAGTTGTTAATTTCATGGGTTTTGACCCCTACAATCGCTCTATGAAAATTTAAAAGTCCATCGGGACTTTAATTCCCAAAATGGGAGTTCACTAGGGAATGTGGAGGTTCATTCACTCACACTCTCTTACATTCTCAATAGCATGAAATGTGACTCTCGAGCTTCACTTTTGGCCCGTACTTTCGCAAATCGTTACCTTAGTCACTAACCCAAGGTTGAGGTCGTGACATTGGGGTGCATTAAATGTGGTGCAAATAGTGTTTCACCCAAAACAATATGAAGGTTGACATGTTCATGAGGATTACACCATTTTGGGGTCCAATAAATTTATAATTTATTCTAACCAAAATAATGTTGGTAAGGGATGTTATTATAATTTTTTATTTATTTTTTGGATGTCTATTATGTGCTTGAATACGGGCATCATTGAATGCACCTACAATTCATTTATAACCATTACCCATCTTTGGGTTTGGATATTGGTGGAATTTGGACTTTGCGAGCTCATTAAATTTGATAATGTGATCAAATTAATTTGTTATGATTGAGTTTTTTTTTTCAAAGTGGTTAAATTTGGTTCCATTACCGAATTATAACATGAAAAAATTGCTTACATATTTTTGGATAGGGTGTTCAACAAGTTTGGCACCTTAGTCAAAATATGTGTCGCAACCCTACTTTGGCCAAGTGTGGGGGTGAAGCCCAACACTTGGAAAAAGTGGGATTTGGGGTCCTCCGGGACTCCTGAATGTTCAGAGCTCGACAGCAAGACCCAAAACACCTCACATTGGGGTGTTCTTGGTGTCATTGGAAAGGTCTTGAAGCGTAGATATCGAAAATGGCCTCGCATTGGCCATTTGGATATTTGTCGCCCAAGTTATGGGCAAAAGAAGGGCCGGGAGTCAAACTGGCAGTTTGACTCCCGACCACTAAAAGTCGGGAATCGACCCCTTCCCGAAGTCCGAATTGGGAGTGCGATACGTCGTTGGAAAGATCTTGACGAGGGCTACAACTTTGGTTCAAACCTCGTCGCGATCCAACTCCGCAGTCGGGAGTTATGGCCGTTCAAAGTTCCGGGAGTCCCGCCGGGACGATTTCGGGACAACTTCGGGACTCCATTTCGGGAGTCCCGGGAATTTGTGCCATTTGGGTGTAGCCCCCACAACGTGGCGCAGAGTATACTATAGGGAGTATGGTGGTGGCATACTCCCGAGCCAAGGATGTGGTGAGTCCAAGTGAGTCCGGGTCCCCGTGGCTTGTCCCAACACCAAAAGAGTGCAAATGGATTCTAACCAACCCGTGTTGGTTTGTGATGCAGGTTCGTGTGATCTAAAAGCTTGATCTCGTCCTAGTCTAATCCCGGGGCTCCCAACTCGACCCTCTACCCCTTTTCAGAGTTGGAAGCCGGGAGCGTGCTACCAAGTCTCAATTCCGCAACTTGACTTTGTGAGACCCCCAAGTGGGTTTCACCCCCGTGACTTGGGAGCGCGTCAATATGTATCCCCCAAGGTATAGAATTTCACAAGGAGTTCCAAGACTTGTGTGAGAAAACATTGATCAATCATCATATGATTTCACGAAACCAAATTGAAGAAAACATGTTAGCTGAACAAATGGTGTAAACAATGAAATAAGTTTTGCAAAAATATGGGCTTCAAAAAAACCATACTAGATACTAAAATCTATAATTACCATAATTAATTATGGGATATAAGTTCAATTAGTAGGTTTATCTTGCGTTGTTATTATAGTATTTTATATTATTTCACTATGAACTTAAACTACTAGTTTTAATTCGATGAGATGTGATGGCAAAAACAATTTGCATGATCCAAAGGTGTGATTTCACACATGGGAATAAATAAATATGTTCTGATAAGTAATGCCTATGGCTATGAAAAATTTAACAATTGTTCAACATTGATATATGTTGTGTTATGCTATTATTTGAATAGGTGGTTATTGGTCTTAAGTTCATAAATTTGAGTCAAAACATCAAACAAGAATTGCATTGGATGTGATTGTGGGATATGTTATTTTGAATGCATGGGGCTACCTTTTGGAATATTATTGTTGGAGGGACAAGATGGTCAAACATGAAAAGATCATGTGTGTGATTGTGTGTCATGTCATCTTCTGAAAATATGTTGATGGCCAAGTAAACCTATATTTGGTAGTTGTGTTACTTGGATTATGTTATATGGGCAATCTACAAGGGTTGCCAAAATTATGCTAATTTGTGATCCATGTTCTAGAAGTTGACATATGGGAAATATTATTCCACCATTTGAGGAAGTGTTGGTTGAAAAATGATTCTACCTTGGATGCATTAAATAGATTTAGGTACCTATTTTATAGTTAAATAATTAAAATATCTTAAGTTTTTCCCTATGTTGATTCACCTTTGGCTAAGGATTTGGGGGATTTACAATTATATAATTAACAATTGGGTTCACATTTACACACAATTTGCTTGTCCTTTCATTTTAAAATTGAAGTGTTCACTTTTGGTGAATATAAATAAATAAATTTTAAAATGGCTATTTGCTTTAGGGGGATTTAAACCTTAGACAATGGGGATGATTTGAAGGTGAGGCACCATTTAGGGTGATTTATGTTATTTGGGTTATGTTTGTGTACACAAACTTGTAACATCAACATGCAATGAACAACATTTGTTAATAATTACCCAATTAAATTCTAATTAGGTTGGTATTAAAATGGTTAATGTAGTTAATTATGTTTTAATTTCAAATTGGTTATATTTGAATGAGATTTTGAATTATTTTGTGTTCAGATATAATTTCAAGTTGTATGTTTCCTAATCATTTTTGGTGATTTGAGATTCCAAAACACATAAATTTGTTGTTGCAAATTTTTAATGTTTTTATGCAAGTTTTGTTTATGCACATTGTTGAGTGAATTTTATCAAGTGTGTTTTGGGCTTGAATTTTCACATGTATTGCAAACGAATCATATTTTGGTTTGGAAATGAGATGCCATTTAAAATGATTTATGTTATTTGGTTTATGTGTGTTCAGACAATGATAATTAAAAGTGTTGAATAATAATGGACAACATTTCACACAAAAAGAAAAGATTATGCACCATATGAACCAAATTAATCTTGGAATTATCAATGAAACTGATAAATTTGGTCACCTTAATTTGAAAAATTAATATTTATATCTATACAAGCCAAAAAAGAAGGAGCAAAATTTCAAGAAGAAGTTTAATGTGGGACTACTAATTATAGGATCAAATAATCTATTTCAATACTTATTCCTTATACAACATAAGTTAAAATAAAATGAATGAAAAAAGGAAATTTATTTTCAATGGGAGGTTTTTTTTGGGGGGCTAGCAAATTTTTGGTTCACTTGGCAAACCAAGAAAATAACCCAATGTTGATTCATACAAAATGATTTTTGTGAAAAAGATGGGCCTAAATTGCCAGATATTTTCCCCTCCAAAATCACCATATTTAGACACTAAGTTTTAGTAGGTTCCCCCAAAAATAGAGTAAAATTCTCAGATATTATTTTCCCTACTTTCTTCTCTGAATTGTAGCCAAATTTGGCTAATTCCTCTTGTGTGTGTTACATCACAAAAAATTAAATAAAAATAAAACGTATATTTAAATTTATTAATTAAGAATAAGTTTAAAATATAATTATTGATTTATAAATAGATATTTTAATTAAGTGTTTTTAAATTAAAAATTTTAAAAGAAAAATTAAATAATTTATTGTTTTCAAAAAAAAAAAAAACCTTGGTAGCTTGGTAGGTAGGAAAGCTTCCAGAAGTAACATTTATACAGGGAAGACGCGATTGCGTTGAAACACAAATCTAGTAACAAGAAACGCGGTCTTTCTTTCTTTCTTTCTTTCGCCTCTCTCATTCCTCTCTCGTCTTCTTTCTGTCTTTCGTCTTCCTCTTCTTCGTCTTCTTCTTGGGGATTCTGCACAAAACCTCGTGGTGCAGATTTCAAGCTCCGTCGTTTGTACTTGTGGGAGAAGGCCGGGTGGTTTGTCACTCACTCACTACCCTAATAAGGGCTCATTCATCATCATGGCTTCCAAAAGGATTCTCAAGGAGTTGAAAGATCTTCAAAAGGATCCCCCTACATCATGCAGTGCCGGTGCCGACCCCTTGCCCTAAAATCTCTCACCAATTTTTTTCTTGTTTTCTGTTTTGAATTTTGTTGTTGTTGTTGTTGTTGTGTTTTTTTGTTTTCCTGGGGGGGCGCGGGGGGTTGTGGCTTTGCATGTATGAAGTGTGTGTCTGTGTCTTCGTTTGAGCAAAACCTTGGGGGGCTGCGGCCAAAGTTTTGAGGTCAAAAGAGTGTTGGAGTCATGGGCCTTACAGATTAGGGTTTGTGCAGAATAGGGTTTTTGTGGTACTGAACAAAACGGGAATTAAAAAACAAAAATTGCTTGCTGGAGATGATTGATCATCTTTGCATGGGCTTTGCTGGTGGATTTTTGGAATTTGGGGGAAGACTTTTGTTCCATTAAACTTAAAGAGATTTGTTTTGTTTTGCTAATAGTTTACTTGACACACATATGTTTTGAAATGGTGCATATGTGTGTGTGAATAATACATGGGCTTCAATCTGGGTCATGCACATGCTATGGTCGCTAGAGATTTGCTGTTTGTAGTTGTCTGGGATTCATGATTTCTTCCTTTTTTGTTTTTGGACTTGGAGGATAACTTCGGAGAACTGATGAGAGTGGTCATTGTTGCAATCTGATGATCTTGACAAGAAGAGGGTTAAAGTGATACAATTGTGTTGTGATGCCATGGCTTGGCTTGGCATGTGCTGTGTCTTTCTAGGGTCCAGTTTGGAATCCAGTATGTGTGTTTTTATCTCTTCTTTGAGTACCGAGATTCTTTGATTCTACTCTCACTTATCTCTTCTTTGGCATGACTGTCCTTGGGTGGTGACAATGAAATAAACAATCAGCCCATCTTGTTTCAGGATGCAGAATAAAGATACCATCATTTTGCTGAATAGGCTTGGCACATGCTTTTGTTCTCTAGGGGGGTTAGTTTGTAAATCTGTACGTCCTTCCTGAGTGACCATGAAACATGAACCCAGCTTATTTGTTTCAGTATGCAGAATGATCAGATCACCATAACTGTATTATTAGTCTCACTAAACCTGATTGCATCATCATGTTTCCTAGTGCTGATTCTGTCATCCATCACCTTCTTTTATGTCAACCCCATAATAATTGGCCTTTGACACGCATTTATCTGGATGCTTTTACAGGGCCTGTGGCAGAGGACATGTTTCATTGGCAGGCAACAATTATGGGTCCACCTGATAGTCCCTATGCTGGAGGTGTATTTTTGGTTACCATTCATTTCCCCCCAGATTACCCCTTCAAGCCCCCTAAGGTAATTGTCCTTTCTTTGGGATATACTATGAGTATTTATGGGCTGGAAAAGCCTCCACATTTGTTCTTGAGAAAGAAATAGGGAATAGCAGATTTTTTGTGGTATTGTGGATGCTTTTGTGTGAAGTGTGCCCATTAGAAATTGAATTCCCTTGGGCTGAATGTTTGATTTGGAACAGGTTGCAGTACCCTGTCACCCTAACAGTGGGCCTTCATACAGCACAACCCCAATCAACAATGCCTTGGAAATTGGGTCATGTGCTTGTGAAGTTCATATGCTAATCTAGCACCTTGTGTGTTGTTCTTGGTTCTTGGAAACTGTGCAGGTTGCATTTAGAACAAAGGTATTTCATCCCAATATCAATAGCAATGGAAGTATTTGCTTGGACATCCTCAAGGAGCAATGGAGTCCAGCATTGACAATTTCTAAGGTTCTGCACTTTTCCCCATCTATGTTGTCTGGGTGCATTGCAGTATTGGTAGTGAGTACTCTGCCACCAAACACACTTAAAAGGTTCATGATAGTAGCAGCCACATGACTGGTCACAGGTGTACTTCCCATGGTTTTCAGTCTTATGATTTGCACCTAGAGAGTTCCTATTCTCCTCTTTGCAACTTCTGGTGGGATTCTTGGTTTCCATATATAGAAGTATATTCTATGGGTTTCCCCGTCTTGGTGGGTGCTACACAGTATCATGACTGAGTCTTCCAAACTTGTCACAGAAACTCAGTACATTAGCTAGTAGTTACACTGGGTTATACCCACTGTGGGGAGCTGATGAAGTCAGTTGGTAAGTTGTGATAGAGTAGTCACTATCATGCATGTTACTGTTTATGGTCACCAAACAAGTGCAAGACTGTCTATGCTGTTCATACTGCTAGTTTTATAGTTCATCTTCAACTAGTTCTTTCCTTCATGTATTCCTTCTTCCCTGTTCTGTAGTCCTTATCTAGAGTTGTTCTTGACAAAGGAATTTTTTTTCATCTCATTCTGGTTACCTAGAGTATGAGATTTCTTGATACTCATGAGAGTTATGGTTACTTGGCAACAGCCACTCTTCCTGTTGCTTCTAGAAATGCAAGAGAAACTCAGGATGCAGATGATTCTATGATGTCTTGCCTGAGATCTAAGGTGCATCAACATATAGTTATGGACACACTGTCAGGAGCTGATAAAGTCAGTGGGGATTTACGGCAGCTTATCACTGCTAATCATGACAAAAGTGATGGTCTGACATGTTGTGAGTGACACTCATAATGTTGTGACCACACTCATTATTGCTTTGTTAGTCTTGGTTTTGCTGGAACTAACAGAACATTGACCTTCAAATCATTGTTTGTGGACTTTTCTCTGCAATCTCGTAGATATGTTTACTCAGCACAATTACTGTGGTGCATATGCATAAGATGTGATTTATTTATTTGGATGCTTATCTTTGTAGTGTTATTGCTGACAATATTTTGCCATAGATATAATTGTTGTTTCTAATCATGTAGTAATCAAATTTGACATGAAGTCTGGACCTTGTACTTCATCCTATTTTTAACCAACTGAACTAGACTTTCTGACTAATCTGGTTCTTATTTGTGAGATTTGGAAAGTAACAAGTCTTGATGGGTATGCAGGTCTTGCTGTCAATATGCTCACTGTTGACTGATCCCAACCCTGATGATCCACTTGTACCTGAGATTGCCCACATGTACAAGACTGATAGATCCAAATATGAGGCCACAGCACGGAATTGGAGCCAGAAATACGCCATGGGTTAGATATTCTGCAGGTCATTGTTCTGACAAGATGAGCTGATAATTATTTATCCACTCAAATTGGAGTTCAGATAAGGTTTCACAATTCTGAGGTTTTTCTTTGGCTTGTTAGATGTGCAGTAACAGCGTTCTTTTGAAAGCGACATTGTGTTGTAAGACTCTATTCTCTCACAATGGTTTGTGTCTGTCCTCTATCTTGTTCTAAATGGCTGAAACTTTGGAATCTGCCATAGGAAGGCAAATCTTTTGTAGGTATAGATTAATGGGAAAGCTGACTTGGAGGTTATTAATACCACCACATTGTGCCACCCCTTGTCAGAATTTTGTGAGTTGTCTGAACTAATGTTTTCCCCTTTTAGTGCTTTTTAGTGCCATGCTCAGTCCTTTTGGCTGGGCAAGTCTCACATGAATCCTAATGTTTTGTAGATATACCAGCCAACCATTCCTATTGTGCTCAACAAGTGGAATGGTGCTTCTACAGCATCTACATCCAAGTTTCCAAGACCTTTGCTTATAGACCTTCTATTTTTTGGCTGCTGTTGAAACCTGAGGTAGAATCTTGGTGATTCAGGGCCCAAAAATAGTCTAAACTTGGCTATAAGAAGCCCTAAAATATTTGTTTTGTTGAATTTGTCAAAGTAGCTAGTTGCATTGGTTGTGAAATTTGAAAAACAACAGGTTGGATGGGAACTGATTGCTTAACGGCACAAATGTCATGGGTGCAAAAGTGACTTACTAGGATGTTGATATCCATCCCTCCCAACCTAGTATGGTGCTATATTGATTTTGCAACTAATTTGGAGCCATGTTTAAGAAACTAGGTCTTCTTGTCCAAACGCCCTCATCCTGTTTATGAATTCTTTAGGTAGATAATGAAGAGAACGAATAACCTTTTTTTCCTCTTGTGATGTGTGGGCATTTAAAAAGCAATTCATATCAAACTGATTTGTGCCATTTTTTGAAGCCTTTTGGTATGGAATAAGTTATTTTCTCAATCATTGTTAGTTGATTACAGAACCAGCTTGGTGCACCCCTACTCATAAGAGCTTTCCAACAATACCAATTAGGAAGCAAGGGGTGCAATGGTTTGCAAGAACTCAACATGGTGAACAAAACAAACAAGGGGTGTGTCACATTGTGGCCTTGACATTTACATTAAGAAATATCGTAAGGCAAAAAAGAAGAATTATGGAATTTCAAATATTTCACCATGCAAAAATGTAATCTTCAGAAAAACCCTCTAAAAGAAACAAAGTCCTTCAAGACATTGTAACTCTATATCTAATCTCAAGTTTCAACACAAGCCAAACATATCATCTTTCAAAAATCCTCATTTCAAATTAAACATACTACCTAGGGGCCAAAATCCCTTAAGCTACTATACTCTATAATGAATCTAAACACAATATCCTTGCCTTGATAGGCAAGGCCAACAGACAACCTTCCTTAATAGATTTCATCTATTTGTAAATTGAGTATAGTTGAATCATGATATAAATGAATGTGAACTGATTGCTAAACTTCATTTTACAAATGAATGCATTCATTCCCCTTTTGATGTGAAGATGAATGAAGCCCTTGATTGAAGCTAATGCACAAAACTTGTGTGTTAATATTTAGAGGATGAATTTTTGGATGGGTGAAAAATTATTGATCAAATCATGAGTGATGCATTGACATGCTTCACTAATGAACTCCCATATAATTCAAATGGGCTAGCTTTGGGTTAGGATTCGACATGACTATACCCACCCAACATGAGGCTATACCCTTTTCTTCATGTAGTTTTGTCGTAACTAATTCACTCAAAACAACTTTTCAAAACAATTAAATCCACCAATTCCCACAATCCCATAGGACAAAAGGTTTTTTCTTGACATCTAGTAAAAGCCTATGAAAGGCCTATTACAAAATTGAACTCATATTCCACTCAAGATTAGTCTTTAAATAATTCTAACTATGGCATTGGCCAAAAGGTTTATTTTAACACATGGGCACAAGTCTATTCTAGTGTTGTGTGATTATTTGAATTTTTAAAGAATTGCTAGTTCCAAGTTTTTAAACTACCATAATTCTAAAAACATGAGGTTTTCAGAATAATATATTTTTTATTCTTTCAAAAATTTGTCCAATTTTTTATTTTATTTTTGCCAATTCTCTGTTGAATTGATTTTTTTCATAAGCGAGAAAAATGATTGTATATATATATATATAGGTTATTTAGGCTTTAAGTCCTTGCCATGTCAAAGAACCATGGCAAGTATTAGTTGGTTTTTTTGAAAATGCCATTTGGTGATTGTTTCTTCTCATCATGTACTATCACATGACAAACAACTTGGCATTTTTCTTTAATTATCTTTTCCACAAGCCCAATAGCAAAAAAACAACAAATAACAAATTGATTCAATGTGTTTCACTACTTTAGTTGTATAAGCAAAAATCCCATCTCATGGACTTGTAATAATTAGTCACAGTACTTGAATGTATATTGAATAGCATGATGGTAAAACCAAACCAAATTGAGAAGATGCCTAAACTCAAAATTCCAAACAAGAATTCTATGAATTTATGTCAATGTTCCAATTTCAAATCAAAGCCATGTTCAATATCCACCATATTCTTCATCACATGTCCCAAATCCTTAATAGTAGTTTGCATTGTGTTAAAGCTCAAAGATGGTACACTTAGAAATTGTTGCAAATTTATGATAGGAAACATTTGTAACTTCCATCACATGGCCAAGCTCCTTTTGCTACCCTAGCCCTAAATGTATTTGCCACAACCTCAAGGAAAAGATAAAAATACAACAAAATATCTTCAAACCCCTCAACCAATCAAGGTGAAACAAACTACCATTTGAGTTCAAGCCGAACCACATACAATGATAGACCTAACATGCAATGCAAATATATAAGCCAAGCGTTGCATCAAGCATACAAAAAGCACAATGCAAAGCATGAAGCAAAATTTGAATCATCTACACCAATTCATGCGTGCTAAAAACCTACAAATACAAACAACAATCTAAAGAGGATTTATAGCCAAAGAAACTATTATTGTTCAAAATGGCCCAATCCTGATAGTGCAACTCTTAAGAGTAGCAAGCAAGGTAATAATAAATATCAACTATATGTTAGATTGAATCTTCTTTTGAAAAAGTTTACAAAATACCTATCTATTAATATTTCACAATTCTAAAACACTCCATATACCATAGGTTTTTCTAGTCACCTAAACTTTCAGAAAACATGAACTGTTGGAGGAGGTTCCATTCCATGTAAAACCAAATTACCCACTTAAAGAGGACATGAGAAACTAGTTCATTTGCTGTGAGCATTTTGCAGTACTAGTAGCCTACTTGGACCAAGTCAAAAAAGCAAGTTCTGAGATTGTGTAAATCATAATGTTTGTAGTAAACTATGGTCTGGTTCACGTGGTCACTTCCAGCCAAAGCTTCTAAGAACCACCCGACTCAGTCATATAACTCCCAAAATCAAACACAATTTCTAATTCAACCAGAGAGAGAGAGAGACCCAAGAAATTGAATGGAGACAACTTTTGATCAGCATCATCTCCTTAGAGCATCTCCAACCGTGGTCAGTATATGACTCCACACAGTAAAATTTATTGCAAAAAGGTCAAAATGTGCCGGTTTAGCTCAGGAAATTGGTTTTCCTGCACCAAATTCGTGCAGCTTGCTGTGGCTGGTAAAAGGCGCAACACAGTTGTGCACCTCCCGAAAAACGTGTAATAAATTGCACCTGACTGTGGCTCAGTATTTCTGAATAGTCCATCACAATGATCGGTCCAGGTGGCTTGCTAGTAGTAGTTCCCCATGTATATACAGTTCCAGTTTCAAGTTTATTGATTGGGTTGCCAAAAAAAATAAACAGCTAAACTTTGACATTTAATTTTACTATCCAGAGTTACATACCAGAGTTACATACTGAGCACCGTTGGAGATGCTTTAGTCTCATGTCCCCACAGCACAAATCACACACACACACTCTCTCTCTCTCTCAATAGATGCTTCTGTTGTAAATGGATGGGTCCTTCAATTCATGAACTTTCCTTTTCCACAAATGGAATGGGTCCCTATATGTCTAACACACAAGGCCTGTTCTGCTTTAGAAGGTGCTCCAAATGACAAAAGGCAGACAATTCAAAAGTGCATCACATGTTTAGGTAAATACAATTATTGCACGGTTATTTGAATCTATAAAGGATTGTGTAAGTTCCAGTTGTTTTTATAGGTATTTCAATTTCAGAAAACCATCGGTTCTGGTTCTTTGAAAAAAAAACCACCAGAATCAAAGAATTGCCAGTCCTGATTATTTCAAAAGCATTATTAAAGAACCATCGGTTTTCATGAAAGAGTCTATGATAATAAACTGAAAGTTTTATGGTTAGTGATTTGGTTTTTTTTATTAAAAAAATGAGAATCATGGTTATATGTCAGAATTGGGTCTTTGATTTTTTTTTGAAGAATATACTCGTGAATCCTTTTAATCACCATGATAACCACCAGGGTATGTTCTTGTTTCTAATAACCATGCAACACTGGTAAATACATAATGCCCTAACCACATGATCCCCTAGGGTAAACTTGTCCATCATCGATCGCCTGCCTATGACCGAACACTTCGGTAGATCTTTCTCAATTCTTCTCCATTTCGAGTGATTTAAAATGTTATAGGAGCACACCTTCTCAAGCTTTACAAATCATCTTTGAAATGCAAAGCCAAAGGACCAGCCAAAAAAAGCAGTAAAGAAAAAATGTTTTTTCGAATTGCAAAACGCGTTTTTTTGTTTTTTTTTTCATTTTTTTTTCATTTTGACCCCTCCTATTTTCAAACCTCATAACTTTTTAATTTCTTATTCATTATAAACGATCTAAAGTGCTACAGGAACACCACTTAAAGTTCTACAAATCATCTTTGAAAAAAGCAACTTACAAAGAATTTTTGGGTGTTCAAGAACTGGCCTTTGTAATGTTTGGTGGTTTGTTTTCTTTGAGTTCTTGACCCCCCTCTACTTTGAGGGGCCATAACATTCTCAATTCTATTCCATTTTTGATGATTCTTATTGTGTTAGATGCACCAGTAGGAGGAGGGGTTCAAGGTTTTTTTGGACACCAAAATTAGCGGAGCCCTTCGCTTGGATGTGTCCTGCCTGGAGTGCTTAAGTGTTCGGTCACCAACCAATTTACCCTAATGAAACAATTAGTATGGATAAACCCCACATCCTCTCTCCATGACCAAATCCCGTTTTTCATTCCTTGGTAGAAGGGAGGTAATTGTGGCATCTTTATTCCACACATGTAATAATCCACATTTATTCATGTATATGGGCAAAGGTTTGGTTATAGGTGGCATGCTCCTCTAAAGCTTTCACACCACAAAGTTCCATGGAGGAAAAGGCTAGATTGAAAGAACACTCATAGCATGCCATGATTGCTGGATGGAAGATGGGTGGATAGCAAAAGATTTATCATTGGCCACTTGTTTCATTTGTAAGCAAGGGTGGTTAAATCAATTTAGGTTTTAAAAAAAATAAAACTTACAAACCTTATTTAAGATTTTTTTTAATTTAAGAAAAAACATAAATTCAATTCATTACCAATGTGTGAATGAAGTGCAATGGATCACCATGAAAATTATCAAATGGATACAAATAAATAAGATTCCCAATAATTAGTCAATTGTCAAAAGCTATTGTGAACCAACAACTAATGATTCATTGCAAGTGAAGGCAATGGAATACATTTTATTTGAAATGCCAAAGAAGGTTTTGGGTTTAATGGTAGGGATATGATATTGCGGGAAACACTAAACAAGAACAATGAATTAAATGCAACTCCATCTTTGATACACAAGTATGCATGGATACCATCTCCATCTTCATGTTAGATGGTTTCATTCAAGAAAATAGACAAAAAATAACTAGTCATTTTGAGTAATTGGTTGTGTTGCCTTGGGGAATGGTCTAGTTGTGGAATGGGTGGAGAACACTTAGCTCATAATTCTTGTCCTTAGAGAAGTTAGATTCCATTTAAAATTTTATAGTTTTCACCAATAGTCAAATTATGTGAAATGCTTGAAAAATTACATGATGGATGAGAATTCAAGGAAAAAACTTACGTAATGGATGAAAAGTTAAATCTTAAAGTTACATTATGGATGGAAAATAGGGAAAAAGTTTGCAAAATGGATGAAAAGCTAATGATGAAAAAATGAAATGACAAAATTTTCCATTCTAAAAATTCTAAAGCTTTTAAAGCCTTGCAACTTCCTTGAATGCTTTTGGAGCTATGGAAATGTAGCCAATGTCTTCAAGGAAAGTGTGATCTCAATTTTTTTCCATTTGGGAACTTTGCTCATGTTCTTTTTTCTCTCCTAGGCAATTTGACTTCAACTTGACCATAGAAATGAAGTCAAGTTACACAAAGAAAGCTTCCCAAGACTGACCATTTTCTTAGGTGACTTTATGAAATGAACTCCTTGGAATTTGTTCATTAGGGGGGAGAGGTCATTTGAAGAAGAAGATCACTATTGAAAAACAAATCAAAATTGAAATCTCCTACTTAAAGACATGGTTCTTAACCATTGCACTAGAAATTTTCACTGAGGTTAATAAAAGAAGAAATTACACGATGGTAGAAGGTCAATGGGGATTCTAGGGTTGAGGCTTGCACAAGAACCATAGGAACTAATCAAAACCATTGCACCACATGCCTTTATTTGGAAACTATGGGGGGGAAATGATAATTAGAATGTTCATGACAATTTTGGTATAGTCAAAAAAATTCAATTTTTATTTTTTTTAGTTCCAATTGGCATGCAACAAACATCAGCCCAATATCACATTTAAATCATTGCTCTTCTTTAGTGTTTATTGATATTATGAGATTCTTGGTAACATCCTATTTTTATTTGAAATTTTTAGTGATGATGATAATTACAACTAGTTTAAGTGAAACACAATATGGTCATCAACTTGACAACTATGAAAACATTCTATATGGAATTTTAAGCCTAACTGTTTTGTTCCTTTCACCAACCCACTTACATGGATATAAAAAACCAAATTAACATGTGCATTTTCATAATTCTTGCACCAATTTGCATCCCCATTCTCTTCAATTGAATTTGAAGTCCATTCAATGTATTTGAATTCAATTTAGAAATTTGAATTCAATTCACTTCAAGTTACATGCAATGTCATCCAATAATTTCATTTGAAAGGTCCAATTGCAAATTTCCACAAAATCAAGTCATTTTTCCATCATTTGATTGTCACTAGTAATGCACAACAAGGCGAAGCGCAAGTTTAAAAAATAGCAATGAAATGATTTTGGTGGGTTACAATGCTAAAAGTGAGGAAAAAAGCTAACAAAAATGACCAAATTTATATATGAAGTTTTCAATATGTAGCCATAGATATAGAAGGGTTGATTGTATATTTTTATTTCATATTTACTTTGGTTATTTTTATATGTAGCCTAATTAGCAATCATCTTAGGAAAAAGTTTCACTTATTCATCTATCCATCCATTGTTGTATTGGTGAATATTCAAGGCTCATTGTTCACTCACTTAGCCACAATGAACTAACACACACCCAACATACTAGTTAGTTGTTGTGTCCATTGAATGGGGAGGATTTTTTCATCTAGTTTTTGAACTTGTGTTAATCACCACAATATCATAGTCATAATTTTTGGTGTCGACCCTTTATTTAGTTTTTTTTCCTTGATTGTATTTTTTCAATTATGACCTCACCTACAGACTACCTTCCATCATGGCCCTATTCATGAATTTAAAATCAACCTCCACCTACCTACCCATCCACCTACTTGTTGGGTAAATTTGTGATGGAAAAACTATACAAAAGGTAACATATTTACCTCATGTTTCACTCATTTAGTTTTTGAATTTTTGTTCATAATTCATCTCCAAAAATCTATTTTATTTGGAATTTGTATATGCTAATATTGTTATTAAATTTTAGGGCATCTACCATGATAATTGTTTAATTTTTAATGTTGTATGTTGATTTATTTAGGGATGTGTTTTGATTTAAGGTTAAATGTTTTTTTGAAGGTGAGTGAAGAAAGGTCTCAAATTAGAAAGATTGCATTGAAGGTAAGAAAAATACCCCCTTTTTCATTCATGTAATTTTTTTCATTTCATTAGCTTTGAATTTTAATTCATAATCCATTCTTTTAAAACTATTTTGTTTGACATTTGTATATGTTTGTATAGTGTTAGTCTTTAAGGCATCGATCTATTACTATAATTGTTTAGATTTAGTGTTTTTTTGATAATGTTGTTTGTTGATTTATTTAGGCATGTGTTTTGATATAGGGTTTAACCTTTTTTGAAATTTTTTGACATCACCTTTCAACATCAAAGGTATGGTTTCTTTCTTTTTGTTCATTTATGGTTTTACTTTTAGTAGAGTTTAGTTAGTTTCCTTGTTTGTTTGTTAGAAACAAAAAATTTAAACTCACAAACAATTTACCAAAATTTTATTGTTTATTTGATGATAGTTTAAGATTTTTTTTCATCCTTCATATGGATATTGCATGGTCACCAAATTGGATTCGGAATACTACAAGTTTGACATGCAACTATTACATGTTTGGGTCCCATGCACAATGTGGTTTTAAAATAGTCATGTGGGTATTATTTGGGTTTCATGCATAGGATGATTTTTAAATGAATATTTTCACTTCACATCCCATGCATAATGTAGTTTTTAGGTTCATGCATGTGGGTCTTGCTTCCACTTACACTTGTTGCCGTACCCCATTAATGAAGCTTCAAATTTCATTTTAGAATTTAAGGTTTGTTCATGAATGTGTTATGATTTGTGAAAAATCTTTTGGTGCTGCACACATCATTGTCTCTTCAAACATGGGAAGGACTTCAAAATCCTAATCAATTGAGATCCAAAACCCCTCAATGTCATCATTTCCAAATGTGGACTTGGTGTGGACAATTGATAAATGACATGGAGGTCAAAATAAAGTGTCAATTGAATTTGCTTATATTCCACATGCTCATACCCATAATTTTCAAAAGGTGAATGAGGGGATATGAACACCCCAATGGAATGGAACCCACATTGAAATTTTCCTCCACAAAAAGTTGTCAAGCTTAGAGATTATACACACAACTTGTTGTAGTGTAGATAAATAACCATCTACCATAGATCACATATATGAGTGAATGAGTTGCCTTCACATGGCCAACATGACCCTAAGTATGTTCCTTATATGTCTTATTATGTTTCATGACGTCATAATATTTGAAGGATCAATTTTGGACTCAATGATTTGGGGTGCGTTGTCAAACAAATCTATGGTAAACATAAAATAAATTAGTGACAATAAGTGAATGTCAAAGAAACCATGAAAAAGGATAACTTCATCAAATAATAAGAGTAATTGCATAATTAAATAAGAAGCACAACATAGGGAGTTGGCGTTTGCACAACCCCACACCACCCCCCCCCCCCCCCCCCCCCCCCTTCCAATTCTATTCAAACTTGGGCATACAATCACTTCAACAATCTATTTTATTTCCAAAATGGGGATGAAGTTAATGCAATTCAAGTCCCATTCAACATAGTGATCTAGACACCAATGCAATTGCAATCCATGTTTTCATTTGGCTAGAATGGGGTTATTTCATTGGATGTCACATTTGGCACCAATAATGTCAAGTTTCAATTGTTCATGTTGATGGTGTTTAATGCACATTATGCCAGAATGTTGATCCTTGGATCATCACAAGTGACAAACATATGAATGAATAATTCTACTACTTGGGAAAAAAAAAATTCAAACACTTTTGAATGGAAACCATTTTGTTTCATCATTTATGATGCCCTACAAGGATTGCAAGCAATATTGTGAGTGGATTATTTTGTTTGCATCTTTTAGAAAATAATTCAACTTGTTTAATTTTACATATTAGTGTTTTTTGATGTGAGTGTGTTTCTTAATGTGAAAATTGTGTGCATGCATAGGATTGTGTGGAATTAGGATAATGTGCCCATTTTGTCCTACACAATATGTTTTGAAAAAATGGTGTTTATAATCAATGGAGAAAATTGAAAATATAGGGGTGTGTTGTGTAATATTTGATGACCTTCACAAGGTCATGTACATGTCCATCAATCCCAATGAGACAATCGAATGCTTGAAGGGACGTGGGACAGAGAAGGTGGTTAAAAGTTTTCAAAAACATAGGTTTGGTGATTCATGGATTCAAGATTTTTGAATTCATTATTGCTAGTTTGGTATGTAAGTTCAATTTTAATTATCCTTGTCATTTCTCTTTATCACACATATCCATTTTTTTTGATTTTACAAGCTATTCCAAACACATATGAAAACCTTTTTCCTTTAATGCATTATGCATGTTTTGGATGGTGTACATGTTTTATCATCTAGACATGTTAATGGTGTTTTCAATCATTTAATTGTTGGCTATGATCTAATAATTACAATGTGCATGGCCCTTTAAATTTGTGGATGATTGGTTTTCAACAAGTGCCACATTCCAACCAATATACATGAACAAACATTGAAATTTACCATGGTGCATTGAAGTGTTTGTTTTGTTTTGAGACAAAGGTTGTCAAATTAATTGGGTCATATGGAGATTAACAATGACAACAATTGCATACCACTACATGCACACCTCAAAGATGAAGAAGAGGGGATTCATAAAGAAAATGGTTGTGAAACGTATTGTGAAAAAACAATGGAGAAGGTGACATTGATCCTACATACCCACGTATGGTACCAACCAACCTTTGAAAGTGACAATGCTTGGATGGTATAAAACCAACACCTTACCGACATGACATACAAGTGACATCCATTTACTGACTATGCATGTCGCACATGTGAGTGGGCGTTTGCGAGGCAATTTGTGCAAGCACCAAATTGTTGTTATTTTCACATGCCCCGAGGTTTATATGCAAGAGGATGTCCTACATTATTATGCCACATGTTATATATGGATTTGATCATGAAAGCATGGCACCCATGTTTATAGACCTATGGCATATTCTAGATGATTTGGACTCTTCCAATGAGGATGAAGATGACAGTATTCAAGGTGAAGAAGGGGTCATGACATTGGTGAAATCCCCACCATGACTGAGAGCAAGCTTCCTATGGATGATGTTGGAGGATCTAATGAACCAAAAAGTTCAAATGCTCCAATGGAGATAACACTAGCTTGTTTATAATACAAGAGAATTAAAAAATGCAAACAAGGAGTCACACTTTGTGACCATATTGATTCATTCATGAGAGTTAAACATATGAAACATTTTCCTCGAAAACATGAATGAATCATTACACTTGGGAATGGTGTTTCATCACGTGGAAGATGGTTTGGACAGTTATATTCCATGGATGAAAAATTGGCATGATAAAATGGTGATGCACACAAATGTTTGTAATTAAATACCTCACAAATAAATATCCCATTCTTCACCCAATATATTATCATTCATTATTTCTTATATTGTGGCCCAAAGGTCACCAATATTATTGTGTACTTACCCAATCCAATATCTATCCATGTTTTTCAATTTTTCCACCAACTTCATAATACATCATATGAGTAATGTATCTAAGCAGCCAAATATTTTTCTTTGTGTTTTTTTTAGTTTTGTAGTATGAATTCACCATAGACATAGAAAGAACACAATACCAATCCATGTATTGCAAGGATTGCTTAAAAACTAATGACAATTAGGAAGCCCTTTTGTAGGTATCATGAGGTTGGTGATGTAAATTTAAAGTTATGGCAATGTGAAAAGGGTATTACTAGTGGGTCAAATTTATAATGAGCTTAAAATTCTCATTATGTAGGTATTGTGGAGTTTATAACATGGCCAATGACATATTGGTATTATGTGTGGGTATTGCATTGCCTTAGAACTTGTGGCATTACCAATAAAAATTTATAATCGAAATGGGGTTATTGCTAGAATCATTTTTTTGTGGTTAAATTTACATCCAAATTCTAATATTGCATTTTGTTAAGTATCCTTGATTTAAAGCTAATTAACCAATGTACATGTTAATTTTGGATGTACCTTGAATGCAAGTATCACATTCAAGCATTTTAATGCATTATGCAATTCCTATAATCTTTAATGACCTTATATAATCATTTAAGGTATAAAAATAGTTGATGCAAATGAGACAACATTGTTACAAATTAATACTTGTCCAAGATAAAAAAAGTTGAAGCCCCAATCCCAAAATGCAATACTTGCAATTTTTGAAAAATGTCATTTCAAATGAAAAAAATAGTTACAACACAACTTTAGTATGCAATGCTCACACATAGGATACAAACTAGCCTAAATCATATTTTAGAAAATATAGATGCAATACCCTTATTATATTCAACATTTGCCATATAAATGCATAAATGGATGTGGTTGTAGGTATTGTAGGGTTGGTCTCCAAAAGAATAATGCATATTATGTGGCCCACATGTAGGTATTACAATTTGTAAAGTGGGCCCAAAAAACTAATTGTAATTATGTGAACTAGATGTGGATATTCCATGTTTAGGCAAAAAACCTAATGATTATGACATACATGTGGGTATTACAAAGTCAAACAAATCATTACAAGTTTTGTGACCCACATGCAAGTATTGTAGTGTTGACCACATTGCATATGATAACTTTGCATAGTTATGCAAGCATTGCAATATGGCACATACCCAAAATTAGTAGTTATATGAAAAATGTCCACAAGGCATAAATGTAATATTTCACAAATTGCAAACCAAACACATAATAATAAAAATTGCACACATCGTTCATGGATCCTTTTGGAATTGCGATAATCCATAATTGCCTATATTTTTTGTAAACAAAGGGCCTTATTCGATTTTCATTCCTAGTATGTCCCACCCCATGCTAGCTTTGCCTTTTTGGGCATAAGTAATTTGTTTGCCTCAATTCTTGCCTTGCAAATTTTCATCCTTTTTTTATGCTAGAAAAAATATCATGTGGATGGTTTCCCATGGCACAAGCCAAAATGCCAAGAATCTTCAGCAACAAATTTGAACCTAATTTGACTAATGCAAGCTTTTGTAATTTAGTCTTATTTACATAGATTAAATTTTGTGGCAACAAATTTTCAAGCTTGAATAAATTTTTCTTGCTCATTTGCTATTAGATTGAATGCACATCACTTAGGATGCGCACATTCATGGCATGATGATCTTGATGATGAAGGCCCCTTTCATGGGTGGAGTGGTGTCCATGTTTTGCTTTCTTGGTGGTCAAGTTGTGCTCCATTTTGAGATGCATGGTTAGTAACCATTTTGTAGCATATGAAAATGCACTAAAATTGTTAACCCATTTTGAACCAACATTGGTCCATCAAGTATCTTTCCTTACTATTTTGGGTGGGCCATCATGGTTTGATGCTTGAGAATCATTATTCATTGGGGTTGAGGTTTCATGTGAACAATTAAAATTAAAGAAAAGCACAAATGATTAAGTAAATAAAAACTTGATATTCTTTCTTGAAGAATTTAATTAAATACCATGAGGGTATTGCATGTAAGACTAGACCACAACCATCTACATAATACAAATATTGCTTTCACTTAAACCTAAGAAACCACAACCATTTGAGAGTATTGCAAATTAAAATTTGCAAAAAAGAAAGCCCACTTTTCATTTCACATGGAGATGGAGAATGGGCTGAAATTTTGATTTTGGTTTTGATTTTCACATAACCACAAGTATGACCACCAAGGTGTAGCTACATCAAATACATGATTATAATGAAACTATTTTGAACCTACCATTGTCTCAATTGTACATTCCATCCTTCATTTTCCCCATTGGGGTGACGGTTAGTGTCCTAAAGAGAAGAGACAATTGAATTGATACACTATGCCAAAATGTGGCATCCATGATAGCTATGACATATTATGATGTAATAGTATCCCAACCTATCATGGAGTCATTGATTATGCCATTTATATGACCATAATCATGTTCATGATTACATGCCTATAGTCATTAAAAAAAAAAAAAACCAAGTGTGCCATTGACCTTGTTTGATTAATTTTTCAAAATTTGACAACCATGACGGGGGGCAAGGGTGGGCTCATGTTTGCAAATTGAAAATCTCTCTCAAATATTGGTGTAGGATTAAATCCACAAAATTGAGCCTAACTTCAATCTAATGATATGTGTAATGCATTGTAAAAAAATATTACCAAAAATTCTACAACATAGAACTTCCATGAAATTTGTTATTATGTTATGTCTTGCTTTAGGGTTTATGATAAATTCAAACTTATTCTAACAAATATCCTCCTTTAATTTGATATATTCCTATTAATATCCAAAAGATGTAAAAAAAAAGCCAATGCCCCAAAATGACATTCTTTTACAAGTCACCATAATTCCATAATGGGTAACAAAAAATATAAAACTTGATCCCTATAAATTTCTAAGGTTTTACAATTTATTATCACATTTGACTACCTACTTACCTAGCCTAAGTTCCTTACCTACCTACCTAATTTAACTACATATTTTTGTATTTATTTAACTTTACTACCTACCTACCTAACTTATTTACTTACATAAATAGGTAATAGTTAAGTAGGTAATAACTAAGTATAGTCCACCTGCATAACCTGGGGAATATAAATAACTAACTAGGGCACATACCTATATGTATTTACCTACATATATATTATTTTACCTAAGTTTAAACTCAGGTTAAATTTTGTAGGTAGGTAAGCTAGGTAATAATTAGTATGTAATAGGAAGGTAGGTTAAGTTATATAGGTAGTTAGGCATGCTGCCTTTGTATGGGACAAAATATGTGAGATAATGTTATAATGCTTCCCTTTTGTTGAATTTATCCTATATCTTTTTTCAATTGTATAAGTAGGTGAAAAAATGGATTACAAAAAGTACATGCATTAAGAATATTCAAAATGCAAGAACCATTTGTGATTAACCGAAAAAAAAACTTGTGATCAACAAATTAAATATGGTTTTATCTACCTAAGCCTACCTACATATTTACCTAGGCCTACTTACTTGAATTTCTAGTTTACACCTCTAGGCTACTTAGGACTTGGCCATCCATGTGACTCCATTAAAAATAACCATGTGTCTATACTTAATAAGTTATTAAATACATATGATTATTTTAATGTATTAAAAATAGACAACTAAGATTGCATAGTCTCTTGAAACCAAACATGTTTTCTCATGCCTTTTTCAACTATAGCCATTTAAATCACATGACCAATGGCATATATACGACTATGACCAGAAAAATAACAAATAACATGAGCGACAAGTTCAAATAGATTATTTAGTCATGTAATCACAAATGACATATATGATTGAGTCATTTGTGAAGTCATATATGCCACATTTTTGCATGGTGATAACAATTATGAACAAGTATAGCACTTGTTCAGATGTGAAAGTTAGATCTCCAACTCTTTGATGAGTTTGGAACACTTTGAAAATTTTGTTGTTCATTTTGATGGATCAACTCACTTATTGGCTCTTTTGTTTAGGAATGCATTCTTCACTTGTTACTACATTGAATAGAACATTTTGTTGCTCAATGTCAAAAGTTGTTACCATTTGGCATCATCATAATCTTTTGTGAGAAGCCATGGTACTAGCACTTCCACATATAAGAGCACAAAGAGGAATCAATACAAGTAAAGATAAGAAAATTGAAAATGAATCAATTTTGCTTCTTTTGATTCTTCTTTTGCATTTTCTCATTTGAGTTTTTGTTATTCTTCCTTTTGATTTTTTTATTATGATTTTCCTTTTTCTTCATCTTCATCTTCTTTTAATTTTAATAAACACAAAAAAATCAAATAAGAGGAAAGAGGAAGGGGGGTACCTTGTATGATGGTAAAAAGTGTGGGTGATGTCGACTTGCATTTAAAAAAAAAAAAATGATTGTGATTGTTGCCACCTCTCCTTTCGTTTTACAACAAAAAGAAAAAGGCATGCAAAAAAAAGAAGGTAAGAAAATAACATTTACAATAAACATTTTTATTTGCTTGGAGTGTGGTGATGTGGTTGAGGTCAAAAGCAAGCATTAGCAGTGGAAGTGCAAAGCTTGTGGCTAATGTCATCTTGCAAAGCCAAGAAAAAGAAAGAAACAATGATAATGGTTGTTTGTCATCACTATCTCATCTTCTTGCAACAAAGGTTTTTAAAAAAACCAAAAAATGACAATGGTGATGAACATGTTATTTTCCATAATTGTTGTTCATCTTGCAACAAATATAATAGCAAAAAAGGAAAAAAACAAAGATGATGAACATGCTATAATGCACATCATTGTTCTAGTCATCAATATGCACAAGAAAAAAATTAGAAAAAATATAATTCCTCTTACTCTTATGTAATAGTGTGTTCATCCTTGAATAAACAATAACAACAAAAAAACCACAAAAAAATTCTTGTGTTGAAGTGCACATTCATCTTGCAATAAACAAACACAACAAAACTTCTTATTCTTCTTGATTTACTCCTATTATTTCATTTTCTCCCAATTTTTTTCTCTTTAACAAATTATTCAAAAAATGAGGACTAAGAGGGGGGAGGTGACAAATACCTGGGTGCAACACAAAGCTTGGGAGTGCTCACTAAAGTTGTGAATGTGTAGGTAGAAGGAACATCTCAAAGTGGTTCCTTGGAAGTTAACAAACACCCAAAAAAGAGGTTCAAGTTTTAAAAAAAAATGACGATAACAAGTTGCAATTAGCTAGAGTTGAACTTAAAGGAACATAAGATGATTGTGAATCAAAATCTAATGTTATTTTTTGCACAACAAGGAATAACAAGAAGATGATGATGGGCTTGTCATCGTCTTTTGAAACATCATTTGTAACAAGAAAGAAAACAACAAATAGCCAAGCTTGCTATGTACAAAACAAGAAGATAACGAGAAGACAATGACAAACTTGGCTCATCCTTGTCTTTTCTAGCAAGGAAGAACAAAGAGAAGATAAGAAACCTTGGCTGAAGGTGGAGGCGAAGTGGCTTTAATGATTATGGTGTTGATGATATCAAAAGTGAGGTGGGGAGCAAGTTCGAACTCAATTGTGTTGAAACGATGGTGGAGGCAACGAGAAGGAGCGAGTTTGGGAGAGGGAGGTAGGCAAGTAGGGATAGTAGGTTAGTGGGTAGGTAGGGGGATAGAATGGGGTAGGTAGGTAGAGGGGGGTATGTATTAGGGAGGACCAAAATAAAAAGCGGAGGGGGGAAGAAAAAGGCGAAAAAAAAAGAAAACCCTAATTTTTTTCTTCTAAATAAAGAAAACCCTAATTTTTTTTCTTCTAAATCCACCCAAAACCCATTGGAAGCTGAGTGGGGTTTTAATGAGATGAAAACCCAAAATGGGCTTTTTCTCAAACTGGTGCATTGGTGGGTAGTGGGTCACATGGGCCTAGTCACCCTCACTAGGATTCCAAGTTTCTAGTGAGAATTCCACACTCCCAAAACGCAGCCTCGGGTCCATAATTACACCTTTCGCTGTCATAATGTACACCCAAAGCTGGCATAATGTACACTCATTTGCCTGCCATAATGTACACCAGGGCTGCCATAATGTACACCTTCCCTCCTGTAATGTACACACTGCTGGAAGTGGACGGTGTGCGTAATGCCAGGTTGCTGCGGTTCTGCGCAGGTGTTGTTGGCCGCAGAGACGGAGTCAGCGTGGGACCCGATCGCTCGCAGGCTCTCGCTCGCAGGATCTGTGACTTGCCACCAGAATCTCCTCCGCCTCCTTCTTCTTCCTCTACAGCTCGCCATAGCCATCAAGGATAGGTACGCAGTGCTGGCCAAAGTCTGCGAGAAACCCACAAACCGCGTCTGTTTTTGTTATTTGTGCTGTTCAAGAGAAGAAGAGAAGTAGAAAGAGGAAGAAGAAGAAGAAGAAGGAGAAGGAGAAGAAGAACAACAAGGAGAAGAGGAGTAGTCGATCCATAGCTAGAGATTCGTGGGTTTTCATCTTTCGGCGGAGAGAAAGAGAAAGAGAAAGAGAAAGGGGGGCAACACCTTGTTTCCTTTTCCATGGCTTCCAAAAGGATTCTCAAGGAGTTGAAAGATCTGCAAAGAGACCCACCTACATCATGCAGCGCCGGTGAGACCAGATCTTCTTCTGTTTCTTCTTTGTGCTTCGGTTTTTCTGGTTAAATGTTTCATCACTTTTTGTATGCAAATCGACCTCTTGTGGGGGGTATGAGGGTTGTGTTCAAGTCTTGGGTGCTTGCGAAAGAATCGTGTCTGGGGGAGAGGGGTATGTGAGCAGACGGGAGGGTCACTGATGATGAGTTAGGTTTCTGGATTTTTTATTTTTTTGGGTTGGAAAGAAATCCAAAGGTTTGATCTGGGAGTGGTGATGGGTTTTCAGCTACTTTTACAGTCATGTGTAAAAGACCTGAGGCTTGTTGTCTGGAGTATGAGTTTCTCTGGAAACAGAACAGGAGCGAGAGAAGAAGAGGAGTGGGTGGGTGGGGGAGAGCTTGTGAAAAAAGAAGCGAAGTGCCTATTTGGTGTTTGATGATGGTTTTTCCTTTCTTTTGTTTCTTAAGTTAATTTGCTCATGAAATTGTCTCCTGTGTTTTTATTTTTCCTTTGGTGGCACACAAATTCTCTGTAAAAGTGTGCAACACAAGTCTTCAGCTAAGCTTGCTTGTAGGACATAGGTTTGCTATCGCTTGTTTCTTATTTCTCGAGGCATGACGGGTGTGGTGATATTTCCATGCTCTAACTTGGTTTGTTTCTTCATCTGTGAAAGCACTACAAGTGCCTTCTGCATGAATGCAAGTGGCAGCCAAGTTTGGTAAGAAATGGAAACGAGCTACATCTTAATCTCCCTGCTCTTTATTCTCCTAATATATGGCTGTTTGATTGCTCATGAAGCTGAATATTTTTTTCTGGGGTGGTGGGTTTTGGTGTTAAATAGGGCCAGTAGCAGAGGACATGTTTCATTGGCAGGCCACAATTATAGGTCCTTCTGACAGCCCATATGCTGGAGGTGTATTTTTGGTTACGATTCATTTTCCTCCTGACTACCCCTTCAAGCCTCCTAAGGTGTGTCTGCTCTTTCTGGAGCGATTATTGCATGCATGTGACAGAAACGTTGTCTGAGAATGGATGGATTTCAGACACAAAAGTCTTGTGAGCTCTTGCTGGTTACCATAGCTTGTTACTGGACATGTGATATGTAATCAACAGTCAAATTATTGTTTTTGGATGCATTTCATTTTGTTGATCTAGTAATCTGTTATGTGGTTCTAACTGAAATAGGTACGTTTTTTTCCTTCTTTTGTGGTTTATAGCTGGTGAAGGTAACCAATAGATCTGGAATGCAATGTGAAGAATAGTTGTGTGTTAATAAAGAGACCCATTGAGGAAAAAGTTTTTGTCTGTCTGAGCTGTGCAGGTTGCATTCAGAACAAAGGTCTTTCATCCCAATATCAATAGCAATGGGAGTATTTGCTTGGACATTCTCAAGGAACAATGGAGTCCAGCACTGACCATTTCCAAGGTTCTGTTGTTACACCCTCATGCATGTGCCATGATAGATCACATTTGCCTGTACTCTGCCAGCCAACTGTGCTAAAATCAAATCAAAATGCTCATAGCTAGTGTTTGTCTCTGTAGGAGAGATATGTCAATAGCTGGAGTTCTTGCCCTACCACCAACAGACTCCTGTTCTTCCCTTTTTGGAGGGCTAGAGTCTATTTGTTGTCTTGTTGTGCAAAATGTGCTGCATTGTGTAATGATCCTGAATCATAACAAACTCAGTACTACTCTGAGTCCTCAAAATTTACCGTTTGAAGCCATTGTAGTAGTGGTAGTCTGGAAACTTTTTATTTCAGCTTTGATAATACTGAGAATAGTTTTGTATTTCTGGACTGCTCTCATTCTTTTATTGGTGCTAAGTTTGGTACTTTCCCCTTACCACAGTAACTTTGCAAACACACTGCTGAATTTGCAGATTTGCAGGAATTTGCATATATTCACAGAACTAAGCACTGTGGCATTAATTTTGATGTATGGACTAACTCTAAAGTTGAGTACTATTTCTGTCTTTTTGCAAAGTCTTGAAAGTAACAAGTGGGTGGTGGTGGGTGGCAGGTCCTGCTGTCGATATGCTCACTTTTGACCGACCCCAACCCTGATGACCCGCTTGTTCCTGAAATTGCTCACATGTACAAGACTGACAGGGCCAAATATGAGGCCACAGCTCGGAATTGGACTCAGAAATATGCAATGGGGTGACTGATAGTCTGTTGGCACGCTTATGGTGTGTGACTGGAAAATCATGGGTCAGCTTGAAATGGGGTTCACCAGAGCGTCAGATTTCAATGTATCTTTGGGCTTTCTAGATGTGTGGTTAGAGTTAGGGCATCCCTCTTATCACAGGTGGAAAATGGAGATTGCGCGTAAGGACCCTTTCTCATCTTTTAATAGTTTTGTTATTTGTCCATTCTTGCATATTCTATAGGGTACTATCGTCAGAGTGCTACTTTGTGTCTGAGCAAGGGCTCCAGTTTGATTTGTATTTTGGGAGCCAAACTTCGAAAAGCATTTCATTGTGGATTGCAAACCTGGCATAATTCTATGAACAGACATTTCCTTTTTTCAGCACAGGCAATTTGCTTGCCGTGCACTTGTTGGCAATATGAAAAGGGATTATAGCAAATAGGTGGCTACTTGGGTGCTTGTTTTGCATACCTTGAGTGGTACAGGTCTGGCCTTTGCGCTAACTACTGACATGGAAATGCGAGTGTTTCTTAGAGGTTGCTGCTGCATTGACAGTTTTGAAAGTTTAAAGTCCTGTCTCAACATTGATGTTTACACTATATGTCTTTGAAGTGAAGGCAATGCTGCAATTGAAATTGTGTTAGAATTCTTTTGAGAGTTGTCACTGCAGTTTAGATTACGTTTAGTGTACGATCCAAGGACCCCTTTTGATTTTGTTTCTGGATGATATGTAACTATGTTTGCCATTAGATGAGAGTCTGCAAATAAAAAAAAGGTTGCCTTATTTTGGCTCAACAATCCAAATCGTGTCGTCTTGATTTAGAAGTGTGTTAACTCCTGAGGATTCCCACAAAATAAGCACAGCCAGGAATTTTTTTTCAGTTTTTCCCCACAAAATGCAGGCAGGGAGTTTTGGAAAACAAATTCACTTTGCAATCAATTGACTGAGGAAATCTGCCATTCCAAATAATGTGCCATTTCAAATAAAGAGGCTCTTCTGTACAAATGTCAACTAAGCTTTTGTCATTGCTTGCTCTCAGAAAAGTTGAGTACAAATTTTTTGCAAGCTCCAGCACAACTCAATTATGTTGTTGGGTGGGTACTACTCCAAGTTGCATACATTCCTTCTTTAGTGAAGTTTCAATAGTTGTAGTTTCCAAATTTCAATGTGAAATCTGTACTATTGACATGCTCTCTAATTACCCGTATGATTGCAGAGTGAATCAAAAAAATTGCATTTACATGCAGTAATTTTCCACACTATTATCAATTATGCCACATGATTCCTAGTATTATCCAAGATTGATCCTGAACAATGAGAAATCACATCCGACTTTTATCCCCCCAAAACCTACTACAAGCCTAAATACATTTGAGCCACACAAAACATGAACCTAAAATTTGTTGGGAGGTTCTCACTTCAGCAGAGAAAGAATGCACCACCCACAACAAAAATCAAGAATCAAACCCCTCTGGACTGTGTGACCAAACCGGATATACACAAAGTTGAAAAAGAAAACTCTGTTTTAAGAGCTAACACAGAAGAGAAATAATTTGACAAATTAGTTAGTAGAAGGGTTTGAGATTTTCAAGAAGCTCTCGAGTTCCCCCATTTTCAAGGTGGTCAATGCCATTTGCAGCACCCACATTGGGGTTCTTTTGATCTATATTTGTGGTCAGTCCCCATATGCGGATTGTGTGGTCATCACTTGCAGAAGCAAACATATGCGGGTTCACCGGATTCCAGCTCACACTGTTGACAGTGCCCGAGTGACCTGGTAGAACCTCCAGTAGTTCTCCATTCTGCCTGTGCCATATATACACCTGCCAGGATCCCTTGCAGTAAGGCAATGCCTCATCCTCCACATAGGCATCATTCACAGGGTCCTACTTGTAAGGTAGAACTTGATGTCTATTGTCTTTGGCACCATGAAAGAGGTACTGAATTATCAAGAGGCTTGCATTGTGGATGCCTCATGATAATTCAGTGTGTCTTTCATGGTGGGGAAGGCACTTAACAGCAGCATCTGCAACAGTAGAGGTCTCTTCTACCTTCGATTGCAAAATTCTGTGGGTCAAACTACACTGGATTTGTTTGACTGATGATAGGAAAATCATCTGCTAGAGGAATCTGTGGGATAACAAAAACGCAGAACCACTAGAACGATTTTACAGCAGTAGACCCTCCTGAAGTATGTGACAAATTGCAAGTTTGGAAACAGACCTGAGAATCCTCACTTCCGCTAACAATAAAGGCATGATCTGAGCCACCAAAACATGAGCGGATGACATATCGGCCTTGTCGGTGGCCACGGTACTTGAATAGAAGCTTTGAACTGACTGCAATATCCCACAAATGGATCTCTTGGCTCACCAAATTGACAAGCAGATACCTTCCATCCTTGCTCACTGAAAGTGAAGTAATAGGCTTCTCCTCTTCAATTACACGTTCTGATTTCTCCTCCAGATTGTATATTCGGATATCCTTATCTCCACAAATGCTCACCTAATAGAAAATCACCAATTCGATTTCACATTCAAAACCCACAACTAGAATGGGCAAGTTTAGCAAAGTGCAATGCTCTTATATGATTGACTGTGTGATGTGCAAGCATGATCTCTGTGCTATACCAATTTACAAGAGGTTTGGATATAGGCAGGGGCAGACATTGCTTACCATGTGGCTGCCATCAACAGTGATAGCAAGATCATTGATGCGGGGCATTCGGGCTCCCTTCCATGACTCCAACTCCTGTCCCTGGAGACCATTAAGAAAGGGCACCCAATACTTTAAAAAATGAGTGAACTGAAACATGGCATTCTTGCAACAAACACATCTTCAAAAACTAGCAAGGCACTAAAACATGAAAGATATTTACCTCTAGATCCCACATGTAAATGCTTTTGTCACCACCACCAGAAACAAAGCGGTTGCCATCAGGAAACCAGGCACATGAAGTGAAGCAGCTATTGGGTTTATTGAAAGTATGTCTACACTCGCCAGTGGAAGTGTCCCACAGTTTCACATTCTCCTCATTCCCACAGGTCAGAAGCATGGTGTCATCAGGGCTCCAGGCAACAAATGATACTGCCTTTTGGTGGCCTCTCAGGATGTGCCTTAATTTCACAAGCCCATCCTCAACCACCTGCAAAACAAAGAAATAGAGCACAATACTTATCAAGTTTGTCATCAACAGACTTGTAAACACACTTGTAAATAGACCTTCATGTCCCCATACTTTACTTAAAAGGATGTGAAGCAGAACGTAACAGATAGGTGTGGAATCCTGACCTCCCACAAGATGGCTGTTAAGTCCTTAGATGCTGAAGCTAAGTAGCGACCATTGTGTGAGAACTGCAGAAACCAAACTTCATTTTCATGCGCTTCCAGCACCTGTGAATTTTGATCCACCCATTGGACCAACACCCCAACACTGCTTGGCCTTATTTTCATCTTCCAAATGGCATCCAAACTCATGATCAGGGGCCACAACACAAATCCGCTTTTGTTGCTTCCATATCCTAAGTTCTTGAGCTTGCCTAAAGTCTACTGAAACTCATACTGTGTATCACACCACAAATTCACAAAGTCATCATGCAGCTTTATCACTTGTAGATGTACCCCAATATGGACCCTAACATGAAATCAGTTGTTGCCTTAGTGAGTATTTACCTGAAGAGTACGGGTCGGAATCTGGTCACGACTGCAGCGGTGGTCTGTGTAAAGAGAAAGTAAGTGCTCTGATGAGTTATGAAAAAGACAACTCTTACGTTGCACCTCAAGAGCCTGCTCCACCAAATGTTCAAGCCTATTTTCTGGAATCATAAGTGCAGGTGGAAGTAAGTTCTGCAACTGCTCAAGCAGACACACACGAGAATCTGGATTGGCCCCCCTCCAATCAGCTCTCTCTGATAAAGCCTCCCGGGAAGGGCACATGACAAAGCTAGCCAATTCATGTACCCGATGTGTGTTTATCCCCAACAGTGAGATCTCTGACCGCAGTGTTTTAAGTGCACTGCTAGTATCTCCGGAATCTAAAAACTCCAGGAATTTTTGCTGAAGTATAAGAAATGAGGCCAGCTTTACAGTTTCATCATCTAACCAAGTGATTTTGTGCAAGGTGGTAATGCTTTCATCCCAAAGTCCAGCCAGAATCTCACGCCGGAAATCAGACACCACAGGCAACTGTAAAGGAACTCCTGATTCTTCTTCTAGTGCTGTTGCTGCATGTTTGTAGCCCAGAGAAGAAAGTGCTTGTGTGATAATCCTTACAAACTCCAATTTGCGGATTTGACCACGGGAACCAATCGTAACACCATCATCAGCTGGCATATCTTTGGCCATTGGTGGTGCTAGAATTGTCACCAATGAGTCCCCTGGTACAGCTTTTGCGGTTGGGATTGAGAGCTTCAAACGCTTCAAGGGGGGAGGCCCAACGCCGTTGTCACCTCCCATGAACAGGCCTCCACCCTATGGCTAGCCCATAGAGCTTCTGCCAGTAGTGTGGCAGATCTCCAGATCTGTGAACCTCCAACAGGCCTCAAAAATTGGCAATTCACATCAGACACACCTGAAAATACAGAGGAATTTGCATCAACCAGAAGGAATGGCTCAAATTGATCACAATACAAAATTGATACAAAATCCTCACATGATGAACCAAACAGCAGCGTTACAGGGTACTTCAATTATGACAAACTGCAAGTTTCCCACACACGAGATCTGCTGCATGTCCTCTTAACCACAAACTATCAAAGACAACAACTGCATACATTGCGTTCCTCAGTGTTGTCAAAGCATCAATGACCAGCATGCTTAAAACTCTACAGAAAAGGCATGCCCAGTCAACAAAAGAAGAATCTGAATCCAAATGAGCATTTTCCATGGTGTGAGAATTGCACTGCAAAATCTGAACTAATGACCTCAAACCTATAATACTCGGATCTATAATGCTCAAATTTTCTCTTATTAAAATTGGGCCGTTTTTTGAGAAAATCCAGTTGAAACCATCATGTTATCAGTTGATATGGAGATCACAAATTTCTCAACATCAAAGTTCTTGAGTATTTCAAGATTATGAAGGAATCACACACTAAATAAGATCCTCCTGTGCTTGATTTAAAAAACCTCAGCTCATGTCTCTTGAAAGCATAAAAATACAGCTTATGCCTGGAACAAGACCATGCAGTTCAATCTCATTGCAAGAGAGGCTCTCTGGTGCATTAGCACATAGGTGTGTTGTAATTAAAATTATGTCATCAGAATTGAGTCTGCTGCATATTAATTGAAACTAGTGTCCAGTGAGAGGTCTCCTTTGCCTCTCTTAGGTCAGAAACCTACACAAGAAGGAAGAGGGGACCGTAGACATAGGAAACCAGAGAGAGATAACGCTGAAGAGCATTGCTCAATGCCAACCAAATTCGACCAATGAAAATACAACACAAGGGAATAAGTCAAAGCACAAACGACAACACAAATTTAACATGTAATGACACCTAGCAACCAGAATGACAAGGATCAACAAAACAGCAAGAATTAATGTCGTGAGTGAAAGAAGCAGATCTCTAGCGTTTCCAGAGCCCTCTTGACCACAGTCCACAGAAAACGCAATTGAAAAAGACACACGGGCATGGTTCTGTGCCAATCTCTCCACTAACAATCTTTCATGCAGATTGACAATAAACGTGAATTGACAGCAATAAACCCCCCCCGGAAACTGAAGTGCTAGTTACTTCCTATCTACTGTTACATTCCAGAAACAGAAGTATTTAACAATGACAACAACTTGAGGAAGGAACACACTTAAAAGTATCACCAACAAGACGATGATGCAATTCCTCAAAGGCTTCAGAGACGAACATAGCTAGCGGAAACATCAAACCCTAGACGGAGAGAATCATAGATCTACTCCTGGAAAGGGAACATGGAAACATGTCACAAGAGAAAAAGTACCGACAACTGCACATCAGAGCCAGAAGTAGTTGTGGAGGCCACAACAAAACCAGAAAGAGGAAAAAAGACAGAGACACTCACCTGGACGCAAGTAATCCCAAAGGCACGATGCTTTTCTTCTCCTTCCTTCCTTCTTCCTCTTCTTCCACGATTACTCCCCCGAAGACAAGTAAAGAAGACTACTGCCGCTATCTCTGGATAAGTGTCGTCTTGCGGCCAATGGATCGAGAGAGGAGGAATTCAGAATAATAACAACAACAAGAACGCCGATATCGGATCTCGAACAGCAGAGTACTTACAGCAGCAGCAGCAGCCAGCGGCAAACCCTAGAACGAGGAAGAAGGCACAAGACCGACATTATTATTATTATTATTGTGCAGTGTTGAAGAAGACGCACACGCACACAACACGCAAACCCTAAATGTTCCCCGCTCCCAAAACGCGTTCTCACGTTCTTTGACCCAGTTCTCACCGCCAAGGATCTCGTTCCGTTTAATCCCCTAGTACGTGCGCTCGGGCGTTCTCTGTCCCCATCATCTGCATACTCTCATGTTTCCCCATCTACGTGAGCGCACTTTACAGGGAACACCTACGCTCTTTCACGTTCTCAGTCTTTGCCGTCTCATGTTCCCCATCTCTCACGTTTCTTCAGAGAAGGTGGGCTGACAAGGGAAAGAAGGATGGTTGACTTGTTGACTTCAAAATAAAGTTTAATTTATAAAAATTAAAAATTGTATATATGGGTATATCCTTGTATTTGCTTAGTAGGTATACCTGCTTTTGGTACCTGATTGATACCCGTGAGATATTAATTGTACACAAGCTATGAATGGAGTGACAAGTGCCCTCCAATTGTGTGTCCAAGTGTGCTCCATTTGTGTGTACATTGTGCATATGAAGCTTGTAAAAGTGCTCACTAAGCATGGACTAGATAATTGGTGAGAATGTGTAGGTTATTGTGAATCGTTGAAATTTGTGAACATTAAGACTATTCACAATAATTAGTGCATTCAAGCTTTGAGTACTACACATAATTGATTATTACAAGAGTGCCAAACTCATGGGTTATAGAACACATAAGAGTACCAAGGTCATGGTTTACGAAACACATAAGTGATACAACCCTAGCCTTGGGCTTGTGAATCAAGAGTGAAGTTCAAGAATCACATTTGATGTTATTGAGATTGAACTCACACATTCGCAAGTGGGCTTTCACTTTGGGAGTTGGAGTCTGTATGGACTTTTGAATTTTTATAGAGTGAATTTCAAAAATCAAAATTCATTGGATTAAAAAGTTTCTTTATAACATTGAAAAGCTCTTGAGATAAAAATGTCGGAAATGGGCATGCATGACCCATTTGGGTATTTAAAACATAAGTTATGGTCAAAAGAAGTGCTAATTTGATTCTTGATCATTAAAAGTTAGGAATCGTTCAAATTTGCTTGTGTGTAGGTGGCGTGCCACATACCTTTGGAAAGTTCTTGACTAAAGTTACAACTTTGTTTTAATCCTCACTTCAATTGGAAGTTTGCACAAAAAGTTATGGGCTTCCAAAATTGTAAGAGTCTCAATTTCGGGAATTTCGAGACTCTCAACTTAGAAGTCTCAAGACAAAATGACATTTGGGTGTAGGCCTCATGGGCAGGCATAAAGAATATTATAAAAGGAAAAATGATGTTTTCCCCCAAGTTTGGGACGTGTTGAGTTTTGTGAGTTTTTGTATGCTTGTGGTTCGCACGTGCACCAAGAATGTTACAATTATGCATTAATCAACTTGTTATTTAGTTTGTGTAAGATCATGTGAATAGTTGATCCGTTTGTTATTCGTTCTAGTCCCTATCTCAGAGTTTTAACATGCCCCTTTTACCCCCAAAGTGCTGCGAATTAAGGAACACATCCTAATTTCTTTTTCTTTTGTTGTTTTCACCTTCAGACTTACATAAGTCATCCATCATCTCAAAGGTATTTAGTAAAATTATCAAAATTAAACTTTTAAAAATAACAAATTGCGTTTAAAATATGACATTTCTTTCCTCCTTGGGAATTAGTAAGTTGTATAACAAATTTAAAAACATTTGTTTGTAATTGTGAAACTTTTGTGAGCTTAAGATTCCACCGAAAAAAACATTTGGATAATTTACATTTTGTGCACATGGTAACCAGATCAAGCTCGAGTTCACACCCTTATGAGAAAGAGGTTTATGAAAAGAAAGGGGTTTAACATAATGTATCACAAATAAAGTTTAGTTTTGTTGATTGTTTAGTGTTGTTGTATTTGTTTCAAGTGTAGTTGTTATGTTGAATGATAAAAATTTGACCATTATTAATCAACTATACATTTTTCACAACTAGAGCCAATTCATACTATTCAAACCAACCAAATAGAAGGTAATAGTAGGTTGTGAGACTTCTTACAATAGGTAAACTAAAGAAAAATTTGTAACAATACGATTTAATGTAAAATTTTCAATTGTGAACTTGGTTACTTATTATATATTCACACATGTATCAACAATCTTGAAAGCTTGTTACTATTTTATATTAGTTGTTTTATGTTTCAAATTTTTATTGTATCAATGTAACTAAATTTATCTATCCAAAAATGATAGCTTATAATCTAGCGAACTGATGTTGAAAAACCTCTCATGTTCAATTACATTGCATACATGTTGATTCTCTCTGATGTGTGGATTTTAAGAAATCTCCTTTGTTTTAACACCTTGTGATACACTTGCAAAACCTATAAAATATGTTTTTAGCACTTCATTTGGATAAAGGTCTAATATGTTGTTGCTTGCACTTTTTAAAAAAAAAAAACTTAAAACCTTTTTATGCAATTTTTAAATTTTAAAAACTGATCTAAATAATTATGAATGTGTATCAAAGTTTTGAATCTAATAAATGAATGTATTAATATATTACGCATTAGTGTATTAGTGTAATGGTATGTCATTATATTAATGTATCTATGCATTAATGTATTAAGTGATCTTTGGGCACTCCCTATTGTTGAATGCTTCACATGCCCAATTACGTGACATTGAAATGACCATGTATGACAAATCTTGCAATATTTGGGCAAGAAGAAATTAAATTAAAAACAATAGTAATTAGGGTTGATTTTAAAGGCAAGAATCCACTATAATGGACTTTTGAGAGATATGGTGACTACATACCAATTTGAAGCAAGACTCAACACCTTAACCTTTTGAAGCAAGACTCAACACCTTAACCTTTGTTAAGGGCATATGATTTGGTTAACTTCAAATAAATAAGAGTTTTTTTACAAGAATTTTTTTGACAATCCAAACACGTCATCCAAATGGATTTTGACCCACAAAGTTGATAACATCCAAAGGCAAAATATCATAATAAAGCATAATTGACATATATTCCAAAATATATATATGTAGGCTCTAAGTGAATATTTGGGTAGTATCCACCATACCTTACCAAGATCAATCTTTAGAAAAATCCTATTTTTTTATAGAAAAGAAAGTAAGGCTTTCTTCCATCCTCAAAATATCTTGATACATTAGTACATACAATGTGATAATCAACATAAAATTTGCACTTGCAGGTTTTTAAATGAATATACTATTCATTTACACAAATTTTTGTTACAATGACACGTAAAAAGTTTGTAAAAATGTTACAAGTGTGTTCCAAAACACTTTTGTAATAATGTAAGAACATGTGAGGTGGAAGTTCATAAAACTTAATTTGCACCAACATGTGATCATGAGGAGATTTATGTAATTTCATTTGCAAGAAGATGTGGAAAAGAAACTTGATTTGCACTTGATTTGAAAAATGTGACCCTACACATTAATTTGCAAAATTGCCCCTATCAAAAGTTGAACAAAATATTCATTGTAGATCCAAAAATGTAAATGGCAAGTATCAATTGGCTATAGCAGTAAAAATGATGAAAAACATACATTAGGCAACTTTGTTTGTCATTCATGTGCAACACCTAGAAGGTTTCGGATTACACATATTTTCAGCAAGTTTTTCATTGTCAAAATTCATTCCAATATCACTGTTGGATTATAATGATCAGGTTGTCAACCATAGAAATGTACAAGATGAAATCTTTTCGAATATTGCATTAAGGAAACTTGATCTTATAGGTATGTGAATGTTGCATTAAGGGCACTTAATCTTACATGTACATGAATGTTGCATTAAGGGCACCTAATCTTACATGTACATGAATGTTGCATTAAGGGTGTTAAATCTTACAGGTACATGCTGCAGCACTTGTGAGCTGTTTGGAACATCTTGACATGAAAGATATGGGAGACAAGTTGCTCTAATTGCACAGATGGTGCAAAGCTCTTGAATTCTGGCATCAGCAGTTGTTTCTGAGGGAATCTTTGGAGCAGCCCTCATGAGGAAGCTCCTAGATCCTGCATTGCACAGGGAGGTGATTTGGGACTTGCTAAGTGCTGCAAAACATTGTACATACAACAAAGTTGTCTAGACATCTAAATGATGTGCCTAAGATTCGCAGCCAGAAAAGGAAGGTGAGTCAGGTTGCTCTTGCATTGCAATCTGTTCAGATTTGATCTAGTAAGCCACTTGCAAAGTTGTGAAAACTGGCTTGTCTAATCAAGCCAAAAAGAGTTTTGAAAACTCCAACAAACTTGATGAACAAACCAACCCAAACTCTCCTTACAAACCAACAAAGTGCCAGTGCAATGGAATCACTTTCACAATGTCCCTTTCCCGGACTCTTTGGAATCAAAATCTCAAAAACTTGTGGAGTTTATGAACGAGGTGGGCATTTTTTTTATTTCAGGAGTTACAGTTGGACATGAAGAGAAGCTTGTTGATGATACTTGGACATTGCTATGTTGCAGTGGGTGCTAGAAAGCTTCCCTCCCACATGGCAACAAGTAACCTAAAACAATACAAAAATGCATGTTTCTGGTACAGCAGAATCATGTATCGAAAAATGAGAAAAATGAAGGGAGGAGTAGTACCTCTCTACTTCTTTCCTTTACCCTTGACAGGTTTCTTCTTCCTCTCAAACACAATCTCTCCTTTAGTCAGGACGGGAATGGTATTCAGGCTTGCTAAACCTGCATAGCGTTGTTTGAACTTATCCACCCTGTCTGCATCCAGCACAAGTGCAGTCTTGTTGCCCTGGTAGAAGGGATGATTCCCTGACCACACGTCAACCACATACTCTCCTTGTGTACCTCCAGTTGTCATCACAAGCTCCCCATTGCAATACACTTTCGCATCACTGAAAAACTTGGGATGGATATCCGTCTTCCTACATGTCACTCTTGCCTCTCCTCTATTCACCTAAATCACAAAACCCCAAAATCCAAAACCATAAAGATCCACTCCTCAGTTCAGCAAAACCAAGGGGAAAAAAAAAAGAAAACTCATTTGAAAAATACAACACTCATAACCCAGAGAGAGATTGACAACAAGCTTGAGAAAATCTTGGCAGCGAGTGAACTGGTTTATAGTAGCCACAGACTGTCGACAGACACCAAACAAAAAACCCAAAACCCAAACACCACCAGACCAGTCTGTACCTGGAAGTCGCCTTGTGAGCCTGAGAAGAAGGAGGAAGAAGAAGGAGCAGGACCTGCAGCATTGGAGAAAGTGGAGGAGAGGACATGCACAGAGAGCAGCGCCATGGCCAAAAACTTATTCAACAACAGCTAACCCTAAAATGCTTGCTGCAGAATTGTACTCAGAAAACACACACTCCAAAGCCGCTCACTTGGAAAGCTTATCGCAATGGGAGATTTGCGGGTACTAAACGGTTATCAGGAGACGTGACGAGGTCCCAATACGAGATCCCAATATGAGGTCTGAATCAGAAGGTCCCAATACGAGGTCCCGATATCAGGTCTGCATCATAGGGTCCCAGTACGAGGTCCCGATATGAGGTCTGAATTATAAGGTCCCAGTACGAGGTCTGAATCATAAGGTCCCAATACGAGGTCCCGATATGAGGTCTGCATCATAGGGTCCCAGTACGAGGTCTGAATCATAAGGTCCCAGTACAAGGTCTGAATCATAAGGTCCCAATACGAGGTCCCGACATGAGGTCTGAATCATAAGATCCCAGTCCGATGTCCCAAATGAGGTCTTAATCACGATGTCCCAATACGAGGTCTAAATCATGGTGTCCCAATATGAGGTCTACATCACGGTGTCCCAGCCCAATACGAGATCCCAAGATGAATTCCAAATCATGAGGTCCCAAGATGAGATCTAAATCGTCAGGTCCCAGTACGAGGTCGCGAGATGAGGTCTAAAGTATGAGGTCCCAATAATACGCCTCAAGATGAGGTCCCAATACGACGTTCCCAAACGGAGGTCTCAAAAGCCGCGGAACGCCCCTTGAACATACAGTACAAGAAAGAGACCATAACATGGATGAATAGCATTACGCCACGTGTCACTTGTCCACCCCTCGCATTGGCCCAAACTAGTGCGGGTGGATAAAACCCTATCTTTCGCTGTCCTTGTGTTTTTTCTTTCGTTCTTTCTCCCTCCCTTCTGCAGTTCAGCACTGTTGCAGTGGCGATCATCTTCCCAATTCTCTCCCGATCGCACCAATCCTTTGCGCATCAGTGCATCTCTGCGAAGATCTCCACAGCCATGGCTGCACTCGTTTCCACTTGTAGCTGTGCCTCCGCGACCGCTTGCTTTGTGCAGAAGTCTTTCCCCAGCTGCAGTAGCCGGCCAGCTCTTGTCGCTGGACCCGTCGTTGGTAAGTCCCCTCCCCTCCCCTTCACGCTCTCCCTGAATTTCTCTGCTGCTGATTCCATTTCTTCCCCCCTCTTCTGCCCTCCAGCTTCTTGATTCCATGATGCTCAGAAGCCCCCTTATAGCTGCTGCTTGTTGCTCGCATTCTTTGTTCATTTGTTAGGATAGAAGGGCTTTTTGGCACATGAGATCACGTCGTGCTTAAGGCCGGGGCGATCGACGTGTTGTTGTTTTTTTTTTTCTTGGGGCCATTTTGCAGGTCTGCCAGTTCTGCACATGCAAAGGAGGACCGTGTGCTCTGCGGAGAGGAAAGCTGATGTTGAGAAATCAGAGGCGACTTCTTATAATAAGGGTTTTCCCCAGTTGGTAGCGGCCATGTCCACGGCGAGTGCCTTGACTGCTGCACATCCGGCTTTAGCTCTTGTAGACGAGAGGCTGTCCACTGAGGGAACAGGTCTAGGACTGGGTCTCAGCAACTCCAAACTCACCTGGATTTTGGTGGGAGTGACTACACTCATTTGGGTTTTGTACTTCATCTACTCCACAGGTCTGCCAGAGGGCGATGATGACTCAGGCCTCTCTCTATGAGGAGGAGCATTTGTATTTGCTGCTCATGGAAAAAAAAACCAAAAAGCCTCCTCAGTTCTAAACTAGAGAGCATGACATGTATTAATCCTTTCCACATGCACTTCTTTTGTTGTCTGGACCAGAACTGATTAATCTAACTGTACAATGTGTGACCTTTTGATACTGAGCTTCTTTGTTTTTTATTGTCTTTCTTTGGTACCTTGACACTTGCTATATGTGCTGTGATCTAGCCTCCATTGAATGTATGCGTGAGAAAATGAAAATCTGAACTGACTGGTGTTGACCTTCTTCTTCTTGCCATGTACATTGCCGGTTGCATCCAGTAGTTTTGATCTGAGACTCTCAGAAGGTTTACTACATCCAGTCTAAGCTTTGATCTGAGACTCTGGAGATTTTGATTTCAGTTCTTGCACAAATCCCAATTTGATTTGCTGATTGATTTGCTCATTCAATATTTTGTGTCATTTTTTATTGTCACATGCTAAGCCCCAAACATTTTTCTTGGGCAGGTCATTGGTTTGCCAGATATCATTGTGACGTTTTAGCTCTTAATGCATGTCACACGCCTGCAAGTCATGAAATGGGTATTGAATCATCATACCAGTTTGCAGGGCTCTAAGTTCATGATCTCATGTCCTGATATAACATGCTGTCCTTTGTTTGATGTCTATTTACAATATCAAAGGTATGAGATATTTGGTATGGAGACTGGACTCCTGCACTCCTGACTACATACCTAGAAATGAGTGAGAAGTAAGTTGAACTATTTCAAAGCTGAGAGCCTTATGTTTAGCTCCTAGAGATGCCATGAAACTCAAAATGGCAGAGAACATAACATCTAACTTCTGTCTGTATCCTTATAAACAAAACTTCCAGATTTCTAAGATTAGGAGGATCTAATGATGTCAAACCTTAGCACCACAAGAGCAGAGCCTGTGTTGAGGCCTGTATTGAGGCTGAACTGCAAAAGGCTGTTCTCGAAGCATCAGAGGGATTGTGGAGGGATTGTGGTGGAGTATATGTTTTCACCATGGAACAAGTCACTGGACTCAAACCCTATTCAGAATCATGGTAATTTGAAGAATTCTGGACTGAGTTCTGTTTACAGCATATATCATGGTAGGTTGAATTCTGGGTTTGAGTTTCTTCTTCGGCATTTTTCCTCTTTTGTAAAGAGGCCTTTTGCAAAGCAGAAAAATTCTGGATCTTGGAGCAAATCACAGTGGGTTTGGTACACATTCAGGCCCTTCTTAGAGTGCTTGACTGCAATGGTGTGGTACACCTTTGGAGCCTTCTGAGAGTGCCTGTTGGGATAATTAGAGTTGTATGTATAATTATGGTTCTCTTTAGGGCAAAAATGTTTTGAATATGAACCAGGATTTGGCTCCATGTTTCTCATAGTAATTGTTTGATGGAGAGTTCATGCCAAGAGGTTGGCAATTTCAAAGAGATTCTCAATGTGTTTGGACTACTCATTTGGGGAAAGGGAACTGAAGATACAATTGATGTTAGAATCTTTTGAGGAAGGTATTTGCTCCATGACTTCCATCAAGATGAACAGATTGCTGAATCATGAACAATTGGGTTCTCCACATGCAATTTCTATTGTAGCTGTTCTTATCTCCTTGTCATGCACACATTCAGCTTTTCAGCAACAAATGCCCAGATGCTTCTGTTCAAGTTTGCTGCCGCTGCCTTTGGCATGGGATGTTCAATGAGACACCATTACTGGTGAGTGAGGATAAAAACAAGATGGCTGAGTTAAACCAATCGTACGCTAATGGCATGGGCATGAATGGTTGGGACACAATCACAATTCCAAACAGATGATTGCTAATTTTCAAAAGTGTTCTGAAAAAGATGAGATAATTATGCCAAATATTTTTATTATTATAAAAACACTAGAGTTTGCATTCAGAAAATGGAGATTGAATATGGCAAGGCTCAAGACTTCATTCACAAGTTATTCAAATGTGCATTACTTACATTTTTCATTCATATCCGTTTAGCATCTCCATATGCACACCCACTAATAAGCTTTGTCTTTACCATAAGAAGTGGTTGATTGTGCTCATGGTTTAGGTGCCCTTTGGTTTTGCCACATGGTTTGACTGATTTTACCGTAGACTTATGTTAATAAAAAATTCTATTATTGCTATTCAAAACTCGAATCTATGTTGCTAGCTAGCTAGTATGCTTGGAATTAACTAACTGATAAACCTTAGCAAGCTCCATTAAACAAAGCACCCAGCAAAGGGGGAAATGAAGAACAAAGAAAGAGGACCCAAGTCCAAATCACAAGGCAAAACCCAAACATGGTCACAAAGGGGGCAAGGGAATAAACTATGTTCTAAAGCCCCCATTAGTCACAAGAAGCATATTGAAAAACCAAAGGGAAGGAAGACCTAAAAGAGTAAAAGAGCCCTCACTTGTAACCATGACACGCCTCAAAATAGAAATGGCTTGTGCTCTTTACAAAGTACTGACACCCTCTACCTATAGAAAGCACATAGAACCACCGGAGGAGGGCCATCGTGCACTTTGTTGACCACACCATGTTTCCACATCAATGGAAAATTTTGTTTGCTTATTGTTGTAGGCAATCAAAATCTCTATGGAAAGGGAAAAAAACACATCCACCAAGTGTTGATCATGATAAAGTTCTTGCTTTGCCTAAGTTGCCATTGTTGCAGCCACCAACTCATAAGATGAAATAACATGTGAAACCAAATATGCTCAACTGGGGTTGGCAATGACCCTATTGACCAAATTGCAAATGCCATCACCTGACAACAAAATATCAACTTGCAAGGGAGAAGACTAAAAAGAAGGCAATGAAAGGACGTGCGTTTGTTCACAAATCAAAATAATTGTTTCTTTTGAGAGGTATTAAATTCAAAACTTGTTTGAAACAATAAGATATGCAAATTTTTTATTTTTTATTTTTTGCAAAACCAATAAAAATTACATAGCATAATTATATGCAAAACCATGTAAGGTAGACAAAGAGTGTAAAAACACAAGTGAAAATGCATTGGATAGAGCTTGTTAAAAAATATTTATTATCTACCATTTATCTATGTTTCCCACATCCCACATAAAACGTTAATTATTCTTCCCTCCTCACCACCCATACACAAGGAAAATTAGAGAATATAAAATGAGAGAATATTGTTCAACAATAGTCTAAAATACAATCTTACACCACAATGTTTTGTTTTATTAAGTTTGTTAGGGTTTCATGATTATACAAAGTAAGTGCATGCATGTTGTAGGATTCACTTGTTCAAAGGAATAAGATTTACAATAAGGAAAATTGGGTGAGCACTTAAGGCACCTAAGCCAAGTGCTCATTGAAAAAACATTTAAGCTGAAATGTGGTTCCTCAAGTTAAAACACAATCTTGCAAGTTGTGAATGTGGGGGGAGTGAGGACCTTAAGAAAAGGGCCAACAACTAGCTCATAAATTAGTTTCTAGAGTTAGTCTCTTGGACAGAATACCCACCTTTGATCTCCATCAACCTCATTAGTACTCTCCTTAATGTTGGGTAGCTGGGTTCATCATCAGTTGGAGGGCTGATAAAGGCAATTATTCCATCAAATTGTCATCCAAATCCACATGGCATGTCCATTCAGCAAGCCATCTAAGACCTCTTAGAGAAAAACCCACTCAAAAATCCCCAGACAAAACAAGAAAATAAATTAGTATTTCATCACCCATTGCCCATTTTGAAATTGCTAGATCTGGCTAATGGGACATTTAGGGTTTTTTTAAAAAATAATGTGGGACACTTGACTCTAATCCACCCTTGAGGTAAAATAGAAAAAACAAGTTTTGGTTTTTGTTTTTGTTTTTGTTTTTTGTGCTTTGTAGTTAGACAAGTAAAGAAAGACATGGGTTTTTTGTTTCCTCAGAATTGCAGTTTGGTCTTGGCTTCCAAAAGCTTGCATGGTAAACATCAACTCTCATTGGCATTCAGAACTGAAGAAGATTGTGGAGTAGATTTCCTTGCCATGGGTTGCTTGTCCCTTTCTATAAGCACTGTACATAAACAGGCTTTAGAAATGATGGGAACAACCAATGCCATTGTAACACACTCTGCACACACACACACACACACAAACACACACAACTAATCCTCTCACATCTGCACTCATTTTCTGCACTCCAACTCATTTTCTGCAGTGAAGGAGAGAGAGAGAGAGAGAGACTCTCTTTTGACCCCCCCAAAATCAAAACCCATTTCACATTCCGCATCCATGGGACTTCACCTGGCCCAAAAAAAAACCTAAAACTTCCCATAAACACATCCATAATACAGCCCCCAAACCCAAACGTTGTTGTGTGAACGTTACCAATTGACTATTTTGTTTTTGGCTCAATAGTGTGTACATTGATACTTTCCGCTTCTTCTTGAGTGAGACCTCTTTGTGGCTGCTGTATTTAAATCAGGAAATGTTAAATTTGGACTCAGAGACTCTTATTTAGGCTAAGGAAGTGCTAATAATAGTGTTTAATTTATTTGACGGTTTCTAGTTTTTACCATGATACAAGTGTAGAAAGTAAGGAACTGGTTGCACCCAAGGCAAGTGACAAACCTACCTATGCACCCTGGTTGGTTCGAGGTTTCTGAGTCAGAAACAGGAGGAGGGAACATGGTACACCCATCCCTATGTGTACAAGTGCTTCAAATCAAATGTGTGTGTGTGTGCTTGTAATTTTTTCGCATTTTGATTACAGTTTCAGTTCTGTATTATCAAACATGAACAAACATAAAATTAAATAAATAAATTTGTGAAAAATTTCGTAATGCATGAAGTTTATGTCTGAAGCCTATTTTTTTCACTAGACTAAAAAGTTAACACTGTTATCTCTCTTCTCTTTGGGGTAGTGAAATCGACTTGTAACCCAAAAAGAACTGCGAAATCCTTGCCTTGGCATAAGTGGACAGATATTGCAGCAAAAGCAACTCTTCAAAGCCACACCAATGATGATGGCCCACCTTCCTCCTCTGATGATGATCGATCCCTATTTTCCTCCATAGTCATCATGTCCCACTAGATCGATCGATCTTTCCTCTCCCCATCACTCTGAAGTCCCCCTCATCCTCCACAACATTTGCCAAAGCATATGGGATAAAAGTGAGGTGCTTATATGTAGAACATGTTGAGGAACACATTGTGAACTTGGGGAACATATTGGGAACCCATTTGCCAAAGCATATGGGATAAAAGTGAGGTGCTTATATGTAGAACATGTTGAGGAACACATTGTGAACTTGGGGAACATATTGGGAACCCATTAGGAACTTAGAGGGAACACCGTGAGAACACCTTGGGAAACATGGAAAAATGGAAAAAAAATCCTTCCCGACCCCCCAAACTTAAAAGGAATAAAAGCAAGGCACTTTAGGCCTTCCCATTGGCCGAAATTCTATTGTCCGTTCGATTTCGACGGACCTGCAGGGACTCACCCGTGCCCAGCCTGCCCGTACTGCCACCGTCACAGCCAGTCAGCCCCTCTCCCGTGCCCAGCCCGCCCTTGCTGGCCACCGTCACAGCCAGTCATTCACTATGTCCGTGCCCAGCACGGGCCTGAAACCCGAGCTCCGTAGCGGACGTAGTGAATTTATATATAAGATATGGAAAAAAAACTTCCCAACAACAACAACAGATTTACAATAATAGGGTCCACACTCCACACACTTTGTGTCCACTTGCTTGCATTTTCTAAATGGGTTTTTGATCATTCGATCTGTGTACTACTTTAGTCTACTACCTTCATTCCGTAGACTACATGACCAGGCTAGCCCGACACCGCCGGCCAAGGGGGACCTGCAAAGCTGGCTTGTTGACAGCCAAAGTGAACCAGCACCTGCACCACTGTGAAGGATGGATGGTATGTGATCAGGAATCAGTTTTCCGTTAGGTTCCAGTTCCCCTACCTAACCACGGTGGTTAGCACAATTGTTTTTTTTTTTTTTTTTTTTTTAAATAAAAATAAAAACTACCTACCTACTAACAATCCACAAGCAGGTTGTTAGTAGGTAGCTAGGTAGGTAGTAAAAAACAGCCCTTACCTATGAATAAACCTTTTACTTACTTAGTAATTACCTATTTTCTTACCTCTCTACAACCTACATATGAGACTTGTTTTTTTATGGAATTGGTTACCAAGGTGAAACCGAATATTAACTCAGTTGAGGTTCATCCAAGGTTCATCCACAAGTGAGGGATAGCAGGCATCCATCCAGTGGATGGTGAGCTGAGAATGAGGGTGGTGTATCGGGCTTTTATTATTAGTATGGCCTGCCTGCCAAAAATATGCCTGACAATTTGTCTACAATTTTTGCAGAGCTCTAGTAGGAATTGGGCCTACTCTGTGGTTCTCTGGTTCTGGTTCTGGTTCTGGTTCTTCTTCAGCACGCCAGCCAGCACCCCATATGAGGTAACAAATATGGCTCTCTATTAGTATTATAACAAGCACAGCTAAAATGCTCATTATGTAATGAATGAATGAATGACTCATCCCTTTATGGCAGGTTCAAACCAATGTTAAACAATCTTTGGTTATTTTTTTAAAAAATTAATTTTTAAATAAAATAAGTTTTTAAAATTATTTTCCTTTTTTTTTCTTTTTTTTTTGGGCCCTCTTTCCTACCTATCCAATTTAACTTAAGGTTGTCAAGGCAAATGCCATACCCAAAGTCCATTCCTGCCTAGTCACATTACTCAACACAAAATTGGGAGGTGGACCTTCTTGCGATGTGGCACGCGAAAAAAATAAACTTGGACCCAAACTTGGGGGGCAGTTTTTTTGTGTTTTTGTTTTTTCGATTTTGTGACATAGCCAAAAATGGCAATCATCGAAAGAAGATTTAGCCAAGTTTGGCCATTAAAAAAATATATGAATTAAAATTTTCTTCTACCCATCAATCTATATAATTTTTTTCTACACACTGGAAAGTAGAAGAATAATTGCAATTTAAATATTAAACTTAGTACTAAATTTTGATATACTTTTTCAAAATCTTGATCCATGGCATAGTGACCTAATGTCATGGTCTTCCCTAGCACCTTGTTTGAGGGGGGGGGGGGGGGGGTCCCATAAGTTTGGTTCCATATATAGGTACCTTTCTGAGCGTAAGGTACCTCCCTATGGGACCCAACTTGCACACGGCTCGTACCCAAATTTGTAGGAAATAGGTTTCATATATAGGTAAATAGGTAGGAAAATAGGTAGGTAAATAGGTGGGTAAATAGGTAACTAGTAGGTAAGTAGATGGTTTATACAATGGTAAGGGCTCTTTTTACTACCTACCTACTAACAACGTGCTTGTGGGTTGTTAGTAAATTAAGGTAGTGTAAAAAAGCAACTAAGCTAACCCACCATGGTTAACTAGGCAACTAAAAATCCAACAGAGAACTGATTCCTGACCACTTATCATCCATCCATCCATCCTTCAGAGTGCTTTGTTCACTCTGTGGCCAGTAGTACTACCAGATCAGATTCGCCAACAAATAGTTGAATAATTAATTAAATCTTAAATCTTAACTTTTGGGACTTGATTTTTTTAATTCTGAATTTTTTTGGCAGGTAATGGTTATTAAAATAATAATAATAATAATAATAAGACAGAGTCTATTGTGTCTATTTTGTTCTTAATCTTACTTAAGGTTTGCAGTTCAAACCTGACAGGGGAAAACTTACAATTTTTTATTTTATTTTTATTTTATAATAATTTTATTTTTGGCACAAGTAATAAATCTTTTTTTTTTCAAAATTTTGGCAAAAAGAAAAAAGAAATTTAATTTATGTGAAAACCAATCATGTACTAAAGTAGTAGAGTTTTGAATAATGTGTTTTTGATACTAACCTAATACTACCTAATAATATACCTAATATACACACACATTTTCAGTGTTATTCTTTCATGCTTTCACTTCCAAGGGACAAAGCAAATTAACCTAAATCTTACCAACCTCTAGACCACGTTATGCGACATAATCTCCAAGTGATTATCATAATAAGCTTGTAATAATAGTGACAAAAAATGTGTTGTTGAGCATGACTTTTAAAAAAAAAAATTTAATCAATTAATTTGTCACCCTAGACGTTAATATCGTAGAATGGCATGGCGCTTGCCGATTATGTTGGGTTTATAACCTAGCTAGCTTCAGGCATTACACAACATAATGGGCAAGGGCTTGACCATTCCATAATACATATTGTTGTCGTAAATTTGAAAACAATCCATTATTGTTTGACAATTCTCACAAATCAATTATTACTCTTTTTTAAAATTAAAAATCATAATCAAAATTACAAACAATTTATTGATTTTATTTTTTTTCTTAAATGCCAAAAATTCATGAGCAGTGTTACAAAAACAAATTGTAAAATAACCAACATTTTATTTATTCAATTTTCATATTTCAACATCATGTTCAAAATCGTCTTCAATTTTTTCTAACTCCTTTTCTAAGTTTATATCCCTTTCAAGGAATGCTATTAAATGAGATGCAGATTAACATCCTATTCTAGGGTCATTAAGCCAATTTTTGTTACCAAATATTAACTTCTTTAAATCTTCAATTTGCTAACAACATCTCCTAAGGTCAATAAGTATTCAAACCAATAATCAAATCCTTTCTATTTCAATCTACGATCTAACAATGCTCAAAATCTAACAAGCTGAAAAACCAACAATAGGAAACATTGTTTCATTTTTTTCCCACCATTAAATAAGAAATTTAACATTTTAAACATGCAATTGGTATTGTTTGAAAATTAAGAATTCCCTCTTGACAAGTTTTTTTTATTGGGTTTCTTGTATTAGCAATTTGCTCAAAAGTATCAAAACTACAATCTTAATAAAAAATATCATGGTCAACAGAATTCCTAATTTTGACATTACCAAGAGATGCAAATGTTCATAATGTTTGACCAAGATACAATATAATGACTTCTTATCATATTCCTCAACAAGAGCAACACCTTGTTCACTTCCAAGAAATGAATATAATATATGACTTGGCTTTTAAACTTAGGATATAGCATTAAAAAAACCATATTATGAGCATTTTTATTTTCATATTTTCATAATAATGAAAGGAAAGAATCTAGCACACCACAAACTTCCTTTTTAATGTTAGAAGTCAACAAAGCCAATTCATCAACAACAAATTAAATAATCATCCATTAGGTTTTCAAATGAAAAAATAACTTGATTTTCTTCTTTAAATTTTTAAATTCATCAAAATTGCAAAATGTAATGCATCATTTAAAAACCAATGTCCATGGGATTGGTTAAGAACACATGCAAAGACATTTAGAAAAAAATAATCCACAATAATATGAAATATCTACCAAGTCAAAGGTAAAAGCATTTGACTAAGGCCCTCAAAAAAAAAAATTGTTATAACTAAACATAATTATAGAACAAAATTATAATGCCTTTTTAAACATAATAATCTTACTAGCAAACCTACAAAACAAATTGACAATAAAACGATTAGTATTATTATTTAATTCAAAACTTAAAAAATAAAAATAGTACTAAAAATCAAAATATTGTTTGGTTTTCATTAGAGTGTTCAATTTTTTGGCCAACTTCTAGTTTCAACCTAGGCCTTATTCCATTCATGTCTTCCTTTTTTAGATTTTTTTGGTCAAATGATGTAGTTTTGCAAATGTATAAATGAGCAAACTTAATGGAAATATATTTTAAATTTTTGCATACCTTTTTTTCTTATATGCCAAATTGACATACCTTTGAAAAAACATGCCTAAAACAAATTCCTTGGAAACTCTTTTCTAAACCAAGAGATTCCCAACCCACAACACATTTCAATGCAATAATCATCACATTGAGATTAGAACCTTCATTTTTGACATAAGCAATCATCTTTTTCATTAAGCCATACTTGGTGTTTCTTTTAATTTAAAAACATAGTCAAAAGAGCTACCCAAGTGAGTGAACACTCTTTAAAATTACATTTTTGTATGTTTGAAAGATCACAAAGGAACCTTAATAGTTTGGATTGTCATTATTTTTTTTGAATATTTTTTATTAATTGCAAAATTTACATGTTCAAAGTTTGACACAAATCAAAAATGTTTTTGCATGTTCAAAGCACTCAAATTTCAAGAATGAACAATCCTTATTTTTTCAAACATCCTTTTTTTCTACCAAACTACACCACCCCTTTTGAAGATTGGAAAAAAAATTAACAATGATAATTAGAAGGACAAACGGATTTGAACTAATGAATTTTTTTTTACAATTAATTTGAACACATTTGATCAACTTTTGCATTATCATTTACATAATAAAAGCTTCAACATAAAGATGTTTTTCCATGAATTTCCAAGATTTTTTTTTGACATGCAATTTTGTTATGTTCATCTTCATTGATTTTTCAATTTCATTTTATGGATTTTTAATTATTTCAATATACACACTAGGGTTTTTTTCAAACCTTTCTTCCATAATTACATCATTCATGCATATTTCAATTGCCTCATTTTTTTAAATTCTATTTTCATCTGTCAAAAACTAATCCATTAACAATTTTCAAAAAAAAAATGTTTAAAAAAAATGCAAAAAAATTTACTTTTTGCACCAAACTATAATCATTTTTACAATGAGCAAATGAGAAATTACCTATAAATAGATTAAATTTTTTATAAAAAATGGGGTTTATGGTTTAAAAAAAAATCAGAAATCACACATTTTCTTTCTCATCATGATAGGAAAAGGAGTGTATAACGGAAGGTAATTGTTGTAAAAGAATCCTAAACATAAACCTATATATAAAAATTAGAAATAAACAAAAGAAAAAGAATCCAAAAATCATGAAAGAAAAAAACAAAACAAACATAAAACATTTTTTAAAAAAAATACAAAATAAAAGAAAAAAAACACAAGAAAAAACTTATTAAGACTAAAAAAAGTTTGATGCTCCAAGCTCCTTCACCTAAAAACATGAAAGGGCTGAAAGAAGTAATAGTGAACACACAAGGCAATCAATAGGCAACAAAGCATGAAACAATAGGTAGTGAACCAATAAGGGGGAGGGAATGGCAAAAGGTATGTTAGACAAGAAGTGCAAAATAACAAGTGAGAAATGTGAAACAATAAGCATGAAGCAATAGGTAGAAGTGTGAAGCAATTACATGCAAGGAACACAAAACAACAAGGTAACAAGCATGAACATGATCCAACAAACAACAAGTGTGAGACAACCGACAAAATGCAAAGCACCAAACAACAATGGTGAAGCCAAACCAAAGTAACAAGGGAGAAGGAAAAGAAGAAAGGAAGGAATTAAGAAAAAAATGACTCTAAACAAAAAAAAAAGTGAGGGACAAGGTGGGGAAAAAATAAATTGAAAAACAACACAAAACAAGAGCTTGCAAAAACACAAAGCAAGAGCAACTCAAAACACAAAGAGCAAAACACAAAACAACACAATTAGAAGAAAAATACACAACAACACCATGCAAGAGGAGAAAAGAAAGACACAAGGTCCTTTTCACCCACAAAATTTTAATTTTTTGTTTTAAGAGAAGAAAAGGTAGCCATTAAAAAATGACTTCATTTCTAAAGTCTAAACCTAATCCTTAATTTTGACCGACTACTTAAGGTAGATAGCACCTTGAAAACTTGACCTGGGTAAGGAGGTTTTACCACACGCGGGTCTTAAAATTTTTAATTTTTTTCTTAAACCAATTTTCACCATTTGATTCTCACACAAGTGAAAACCAACAATTAGGTTTTCAATTAAGGTATCATTCAAAATGATATTGTGAAAGGTTCAAATAACAAATTTCAAGTGATACCCAAAAATATTTTTGATACCCACCCAACATTGGTTTACATTCACATGGGGTTCACTTATGTCTTGCAATTGTCCAACTAAAATCAATTGGGCAAACAAAAAAACAATTTGAGAGATGATAATTGAACAAATAACTTGAGGGTAAATTGAGCTTTCTAGGGTTCGATTGATGATGCCTAATCTCTAGGTAAATTAATCTCAAAATGTATTAAATATTATTTAATGAGAAATCTACTAATTATGTTTCACATGGCATAAATAAATCCATAGAATTAACCCTAGAAAAAGTTGGATTACAATTACATAAGGCATTTTGGACAGAAGAATAGCCTTTTGAAATTTTGAAATGCCCTTTGAAATTTTACACAATGTAAGTGCACCCTCCAAATAGAATACACTAAAAATAATATAAATAAATAAATAAATAAATAAATAAATAAATAATTCAAGGTTTTTTTGACATATTGGAATGGGAGTGTTGGTAAGTTAGTAAAACTTTTGATGACGGGCAGCATAGCCAACCTTCGCCAAAATATTCGTGTAGGTAGGTTACTAGGTACCTAGGCAAAAAACAACATTTGTGACGGAAAGATGAAAACAGGAAAAAGAAAAGAAATCCTAATTCGCCGCCAAAACAAACCCCCCAAAACGCGACACGACGCGTCGCGGAACGGCGGCACTATTGCCTCCTTCTTTTCCGCTTCTTTAATTTCCTTTTGCTGTCCCTTTGCTGCTGACCAGGAGACAGATACTAATAAAAGCCTCAATTTTAGGTAGGTAGGTAGGTAGGTACTAGTAGGTACTAGTTGGTACCTACCTAGTACTTACTAGATAGTGTTCCCAAGATTAAATTATTTTAATATATTTTTTTTTTAAAAACAAAACACACAAAATGCTAACTAGCTCCAATAAGAAAAGCGAAAATTTAATTTCCAAAAAAAGAAAAGAAAATTTAATTTCCAAAGTGGGGTCCGTGGGACCATATGGCGCACAGAGGAAAAGGAAAGTGAATAGTGTTATTTTTGGTCAATTTTGTTTTTAATTTGGCCAAAGTGGCTATTATGATCCACAAGGAATGTTTAGCCAGATTTGGCTACAAGGTAAATATGAAAGTAAAAACATCCTTCATTAAATCACATTTTTTGGGCTAAAATACTTGAAACCATTTAGAGAAATATGGCGATTTTTTTTTCTTACATTTTGATCTAATTATGGCTATTTTTAGAAAATGTCAAAAAGTGCTACTTGATTTTTTAGCACTTTTTCTAAATTTATAAATTTAGCACAGCTTTTTGGCTCTGTATTTGCCAGCCCAAAAAAACACAGGCTGAAAGCGAAGAAGGCGGCGATGGCGCACCCCAGACACAGCAAAAGAGAGAGACAGACACACACAGAGAGTCACAGAGGAGAGAGACAGAAAAGGAAGTGGGAGGGAGGCAGGGAGGGAAGGGGTGGGAGGGAGGCAGGGAGGGAAGGGGGGACGGGGATGGAGTTTTTTCTTTCATCTCTTCGCTAACGTTTTGTGGTCATGAGTTTCCCCTTTCCTCATCCTCTTCTTTCTAAATAATTCCTGTTGTGTTTTCTTTTGGCAGTCTCAAACTAGTTTTTGAACGTTTGTTCCTTTGCTGCTGTTGCTGTTGCTGGTGATGGTGGTGGTGGTGTTGGGGGTGGTGGTGTTGTTGTACAACATGAGCAACATGATCCCATCTGTTTCTTCTTCCTTGCCTCTTCAATAACACCAGTGAGCTTCCCTTCCTTCCTCCCTTGACAGGTGCGTTCTTTTTTTTTCCCCCTTTTTTTTTCTCTTTTTTTGTTTCTTTTTGCTCCACGAGGGGTGGTTTTGGACTGGTTTCTTCTTTTTTATATGTTGTTTGCTTCCTTCCGTGAATGGGAGGAGTGTGTTTTTGTCCTTTGGTTTGTGTCTGGAGAGAGAGAGAGAGAGAGAGAGAGAGAGAGAGAGATGCAGACTTGAAACTTGATTGCTTTATTTTGTTTGGAGATGGATTTGTTGGAAGTAGGATTTGTATGGAAAAAAATGGGGAAGTAGAGTAAACCCTAGTAGAGATACTGAAGGTCAGACTTGTAAAAGTAGCTGCTGATGGTTTGGGATATGGAATGTCATGGTCATGTATGTGTAGCTCTGCCTGTTCATGGTTTTTCTTATGTGTTTTGTTGATGGGTGTGTTTTTTTCAAGCATAGGCAATCAGCACCCCCCAAAAAAAGGTTGCTGCAGAAGGAAGGGAAGGGAAGGGAAGGGAAGGACAGGACTGGACAGGACAGGACAGGACAGGACAGCAAGGATATATATCATGGCTCAAAGGTTTGAGAGAGGGGGAACCACCAAGCCTCATCAGGCGGAGCAGGGTGCACACTTCAGAGGAGTGAGGAAGAGGCCATGGGGCCGATTTGCAGCTGAGATCCGGGATCCATGGAAGAAGACCAGAGTGTGGCTAGGCACATTTGACACAGCGGAGGAGGCTGCTAGAGCATATGATGCTGCAGCCCGAGCCCTAAGAGGAGCTAAGGCAAAGACTAACTTCATGTCACCTTCTGATGATCAGAGCACCAGTACACAAAGCTCCACTGTAGAGTCTTGGAGTTGTTCCCCCCAAAAGAACCTCTACCGTGCTGCTGCTCCAGCTGATGCTCATCATACAAAGAATCTCTGCACATCTGGTCTAGTATGTGATTCTTCCTGCCGGCATAGTGCCCTTGATCTAAATGTTTCTATACTGGATTCAGCAGTTGCAGAGGAGCCTGGCAGAGCAGCTGTTTTCAAGTCTGCAAGTGCCGGACGCTCATGTATGAGCCCTGCTGAAGGCATGATGTGTGTTCTTTCTGGCAAGCGAGGAGCTGCTGCCTCCCCAATTCAAGCTTTTTTCGAAGATGGGAAGAAGACCACTCCCTGCGAGAAGCGCCAGAAAGGCTTGAAAACTTTGGATGCGATAGCTGCAGAGAGAAGAGACTTAGGAAACCGGGATTGGTTGGAGGTGAAGAAGATGATGACTGGGATGCAGCAAAGCATAGGAGGAGCAGGTGAGACTACTCGCGCTTGTCACAGTGATTGTGACTCGTCATCGTCTGTGATTCTCAACTCTGAGGTTGCCTGTGGCCAGCCACAGCATCTACAGCAAGATGTGAAGCCTGTGAAGAAGGGAGGAGCTCTCCTGTTCTTAGATCTAAATCTTCCCCCCTGCCTATAGTGAAGCTCATCAGAAGAGAGAGAAACTGACCCTGGCTTCTCACCACACCCATGGCCAGCCAGTGTTCTTGTGGGTAGACCATTCCAACAAGCTGTCAAACTTTGTGAACATGTTTTCACTATCATAAAGTCATACATAATGGATGCAAGTGTTATTCCATTTGCTTATAACACTCATCAATTACTCCATTTGCAACTCAAGTTTTGCAATTCTGGAAGCTGTAGGAGGAGGAAGGGATGTTTGGTTGGGAGTGAAGACAGTTGATGGGATGGGGCAGAGTACAGGAGGTGAAGGCAGTGTCTTTCAAAGCGATTGTGACTATATCCTCTTGTATGATTACCAACTCAGAGACAGGTTGTGGGCAGCAGCAGAATCACATCCTTCTGTGTAATCTGCAACTCGGATGGAGCTTGTGGCCAGCAGCAGAGTGCCGATCGCAGGAGTCTAAGCTTAAACGCACCAGGTTTTTAGATCTAAATCTCCTTCCCTGCCTGCCCTGTAGTGAAGATCAGCAGAGAGACAACAGAGAAATGCATGCTCCTTTTCGCAACACCATTGCAGGGTCCTTGTTGTCAAACAGTTTTGAAACTGTTGAACTTTGACAAAAATGTTTCATTATCATTATTAGTCATTTATAAAAGGGTGCGAGTGTTATACCATTTTACTCATAACACCTCACACCTCACTTCATTTGCATTTTCCACTTCTGTGATTTTTGTTCCCAGATGTACAAGCAGCTGTCTTCTGACACATTGACCATATGTGCCGTGAAGAGAATACTCAATTAGTCCCACAGTATCTGCAATTTTCTGTTTCTTAGTGTATTGGGACAACACATTACAGGACAAACAATCTCATCGGTTTCTCTTGTGTGGGCTTTACTATTTTCATAAGGCCTGCCTACCCTCTCCACAGGCTTTATGAAAATCGTAAGGCTGCTTCTTGTCTTGTTGCTGCCACACTGCCATGCAGCTGCAGTCTTTATGCGTCGTAATTCCTGCAGCCTTGGGCTTTACCTACTGAATATATGTTCCATGTTAGACTCAATGAATCAGCTAGCTACATTTTTTCCAATTGTCAGATGTTGCTTATGAGCATCTTACTAGAAGCAGTGTTGCGCAAATGGATGGTCTATCTTCTGAGCCCAAAATTGTGCTTGCACCAATTTGCTTTTCACCACTTCAGGTTTCATGGACATATTTTAGGTTCAGAGCCAGGTTTTAAAGAAGAGAGAGGTGCTACCCATCCTGGGCACTTGTGTATGCCATACCCAGAACCCTAATTCGCAACTTGACCATCTGACCTTTGGAGGAATGGATTGCGTATTCATACCCAAAAGCAAAATGCCCCTAATATTTCTAATGTGCTATTGTGTGTTATGATTTTGTAATTCTTTGTGGCATTCTCATTTTTTTGTTGTTCTTGGTGTTGTCCAAGTATGTTTTTGTAGTCAACCAAAGCTTAGGTCATTCTTGAATCAAAACTTCGCACCAATTTGAATTTTGACTAGGGATGTTCATATTTGGGAATGTTTGTTAGGTTGACATCCCATCTTAGGATGTCTTCTCATGAACTTGGCCTAACAACAATAACAATGGTTTGAAAGCTTAAAATTAAAAAAAGAAAAAAGAATTAAGTCTTCATCAATTTTAAAGGAAACCAAAGTTGAAAAGAGAAATATATTATATTGGTTCAAAAAGAGAAAATAATTAAGTGGGGAAAAACATGTTTACTTATTTCAAAAGAGAGGGTGCTTAAGGATAAAATAAAACATACCCCCAAGTCATGTGTGAAAATGATATTAAAAGATTATTAGATGCCACTTCCCATTAAATATTAATGAATTTGATGTTTAAAGTGACTTTATTAAATTTAACCAATTTCATAGTCCATAACATTAATAAAAACAATGTAGACTTGTTAAGTGATAAACTGTTTTGATGGATATTTTCTTTCAATGTTAATTTGAGTATGTTTTAAATTTTGATTAAAAGGAGTCCATTAAAATATTTTTTAAAACTATGTTCAAATTTAATTGTTTTATGTTTCCATGTTTGATTTAATTAATAGGATTATTAATGTAAAATATTATACTATTTTAGATTTAAATAATTATTAAATAAAATATCAATAATTATTAAAATATTAATAATTTAATTTTAAAATTATAAATATGAATGAAATTTCATATTTATTTTTGTAATTTTGTTTTTCAATACAAACCAAAACCTGCCATCATGTTAAATTCAATGTTGTCACTTGTTGGAATGATGAACATTATGCAATTTGATCCATATCAAATCCATTAAAGAATGTATGGACAGAAAATGTGGTTGAATGGTTTAAAATACACCATTGTTCATTTCATATCAAACAAAATGTTGAAATTTAAGAACATCTATGATTATTTCCAATTACGATATGTAGGTCGAAATTTATAGTTATAATTTAAAATTCATCTTTCAAAACATAAATAATGTAATATTTAATAAGTCATTAAGCTTTAAAAGGTAGTGGTTGAATGAAAAGGTGAAGCCCTTGAATGTGAATCATATATTCTTAAATAACATGTATAAAGGAATCCCAAGGTTTTCAAGATTTTGGTGTGATACATAGTGATAGTAGGTTGAAAGGCATGTCATTTATAGTTAATTTGTAATATCTTTGAGTAATATAGAATTTGAAATCAAGAACTAGACTTCAGACATGTAGTTGGGCAAGACTTTAAAACCATTTGATATGATCAAGTTATATTTGTTTTATGGCATCACCTTCATCTTCTATCCTAATATAAATGACAATAATAGTTTAAGGGTTTCCATAAGTTATATTTTTATATTGCAAGTTTATTATGATTTACCGTCAAGCAATGACATTTGTAATGAAGCTGATGTTGGTCATCTACATAAGTAATGATGTTCCAAATTGAATTTGTAATTAATTAATTCTCAAAAACTAGTGAAAAGATCACAAACTTAATTGATCATGAATACATAGAAAGATCATTTTTATTGAGTAGACTATTGATGCCAAGATCTTTTTGTATATTTATGATATGGAAATTTGGATTGTTAAACATGCCATTATCTCAAAAGATTGTAAATAACCATTGATTTTGTTGGAAGATATGCACAAAATGATTTTAGTTTATTTATTCATTTGATGTAAGCAATTTTATAACAATGATCAAATGACATTTTGCATGTATAATGTCTTGTAAACACTCATAAACCCTTATTCAATTTTGTTGAAGATTAATGTTATGAAATAACAAAATGTCAAATATGGATTTCAAAGATAATATTATTCACAAATGTATATCTTTAACCATTATTTGATCAATTTCAATTGTACTATTTCATCTTCAATTTTTTTTAGTCTTTTGTTTCATCCTGGTTAAGTAATTTGACAAATATGCAAATTTTAAATGTTTAGGTTTTTTCCCTTTCTTTTGAAAGATGAATATGTACGTCATTCAAAACATGCATGTAGAGGTATAAATGAGTTGATATCATATGGCTTGTACTATATAATAATGATGTGATACATAAAACTTGATCAAATTATTGAAACACACATCAAAATAAAATTTAACCAAAAAGAAACCATTGGGGAAAATAGTACATCTTTTTTATTAGGTCCAATAATTTTGTCAATCACGTATTTTCACATAATGCACACATAATGAGGTGAACATCACTTGTTGTGTAACACTTTAAGTGAGTGTAAACCACAATGAAGAAGGAAAAAAAAATGTGTGCTCAAAGATTAAAAAATTCATGACAAAAAATGATATGTAAAAAATCACAATCTTAGACAATTATAATTTTGTAATTTTATGGTGAACCTTCATTCTTGTTTTGTGTTCAAAACAAATTTTCATTAGATCATTGTGAAATTCCAAATGTGCTTTCACATTTGCTTTTTGTTGCCTTTTGTGCATATAACTTCCACATAATATTTAAATAATTGCAAGATATCACACAAATTTATGCAACTTATGATCTATGAAGCAAAAAAAGAAATAAAAAGGAGATTGAATACCATGCATAGTATTAAAATGACTCCATCATGATTGTTTTCACATGCTAAATGCAAAAGTAATTTTTTCATTCTCATTTTTTGCATTAACATATGTTCCTTTGTTAACAATCTTTTGAACGATGTCAATATATTCACATGAAGCCCAATTAAATAACACATATTCATATATCAATGACATGTCAACATGTTAAGAATCTTCTTGAACGATTTTAGTATATTCACATGAAATTTAATTAGACAACATATGTTCATATTATGTCAATGACACGACATGTTGAAATAACTTTGATATAAATGAATTTTGGCCAAATAATAATGATGGTATGATGCAATGTGTAACATGCAACAAATCTTCCTTATTTTCACCAAGACAAAGCATTGGAAAAACAAGGAAAAACAAATATCCTTGTGGAGTCAGAAAAATTTCCAAATTTTCTTAAAGTGAGAGACATTTATTCATTTTTATATGAAATTGAGGCATGAACAACATTGCAATGCAACTTCAATTGAATTTGAATTGATTTTAAATTTGATTGAAAAAAATATTTCAACAATTGGATCAAAGATTGAATTCAAATTTAATTATAAAAAGTCGAATATAAACTAGTGAAAAATATATTCAAAATCTTATGAATATGGTGTTGAAAAGAGAACTTATAAATAAACACAAATACAAAGAGACACCTTTCCATGCCTCTTCATTTGGGGATGAGCTAAACAAATTCCAATTTGCAATTCTTCAATGTACAAAAACTTATGGAACTTAAAGTTACATAAATTAACTTTGATGAAACATCATTATTGGAATTAAAAAGGTTTTAGGTTTGGTTCTTTCAAAAAAAAAATTGGTTTTCATTTTGAAAACACAATAGATTATGGTGCGAGATGAAAAGGAGTAAGATGAAAGCTCCTAGAATGAAGACCTATTGAAGGGTGGATCAAATTGTTGGCAATAGAAAATGACAAGGGAATGGTTAGTTGATAGGTTTTGTTATTTTTATATGGTATATATGAGTGTGTGCGTGGAGTTGTCTATTGTAGGTTAATTGTTTTTGAAAACTTGTGGTGTGCATTTGTGTAATTGAAGTCAAGATGGTGGAGGAGTTGGTGTTTGTTTTGTGTTTTTGATGGCTTTTGGCGATGGTGGGTTTGACAAAAATGTTTCAATGGTTGATTTTGAGGAAAGGTTGCTAACGAAGAGCATAAAAAGATGGGTTTTGTGTAAGCTAATTACCTTCTTTACTTTTGAGCTACATAATGATTAGTTTTGGGGACATTGCTTGTGTTATTCTTTTGTGAGGTTTAGTGGTTGTTTAAAAGTAATGCCCATAGTCACAAGTTGTGTGTTCTTTAATTTCAATCTTTGTTTTGCTACAAATTGGGATCAGAAAATAATGATATGTTAATCCCAAAAACATGAATAAAAAGTACATAGAAATGGTGGAGATGATGAAAATCCATAAGAGGCAATTGGGTTAGTTTAAAGAAAACATTAATGTGGGAATTGTGAGGTGAACAATTGAGAATTTGCATTCTAGAAATTGAGTTTTAATCTTTTGAGAACTCCGAGGATACGACAACTGCATCTTTCTAAGGGTGGGAAATTGAGAGCAATATATCTAAGGTGCTTACATCTAGTTTATTCTTATCCAAATGCATGAGTGCATTTGTGGGAAAAGTTGTTGGGTGGCCAATATGTGAAAATTGATGTAAAGTGAAACCATGATAACGTACAAAGGATAGTCCAAAGAGATATGATCCACCATATATGTGATTCTTTTCATGTTTAAGGTACTAGTTTAGATTGATGGTTTAAAACCATAAACTAATCCTATGTTATTTGTGTCCTAGGAGAACAAACAATGTTTGGTATGATTTGTTTGTTGAAAATTTCTGATTGATTAGAAAACATATTTATTGATAGTTGATTGCAATATTGGCAATGTGGTATTTTGTCTATTTGTAAACCTACTGAGAGGTTTATATATCCTCCTTTTTATTATCATAATAGGTTTTGTCTCAAACTGTTTTGTTGAATAGAAGTTGATAATTTAAGGTTAATGTGGCAATGTGTTCAAAAATGTTAGATTCTAATGAGGAAAATACTTTCATTAAAGAAGATCCTTAGACATTACATTAGCAATAATTAATATAATTGTTTGATAGGGACATGGGAGTTTTTACCCTGGAGGCAAGATTGATCATTCTCTACATTATAGGCTGTGGAGTGATCAATATACTTGGATTGGATCCATCAGAAGCCAAGATAAGAGATACAGCCATTAGAATGTCACATAATGGGTTTAAAATGGTAATTTAGGTCTAGATGAAGGTTTGTAATGGCAACAAAGCATGGTGAAGTGTTACTCAATTTTAGGGAACAGTCTATTTCTCCCATTTCTTCTATTCCATTCCTAGTTCCCATATTTGAAGGCATGGTGTCAATTCCTTGTAATCGGGGCATTTGGATTTTCAATTTAACAAAATTAAAAATTCATAAGGTCCGTGTTTTTATGCATGGAATAGAAGAATTGTTTTCATATGAGGATATTAAGATTGTCAAGGTGGAACATGTTTTTCAAAAGTTATGTTCGGAAAGTTGGATATGATCAGTATGGAAAAATTCAATGGAAATTTGAAGTTTTGGAGATTATTGTTTTTGCCATGATACTTATGGACTTTGGCACAACATTTATGGAATAATAAAACTAATCATGTGTTGTTAACAAAGTGCTTGTGACTATATACATCATAATTTGTGTTTTGAAAAAACAATCTTGCAAAGGAGTTGCTACAAGAGACTAAACAACCAGAAAATAAATGAAAAGCTTGAACTATAGATAAAACCTCTTACACATCTTGTTTTGATTTTATTTTTCAAGCGAGGAGACACCCCACCTTATATAGGATACCTAGTCTATTAGATGAAGGAAACAAATTTGCTTGGTTTTTTTTACTTGGTATGGAAGGAGATACGATTATTAGAATAGAACATGTTGGAGTAATAACTTTTTAGTTGTTGAGTTGGTTTTTAGGTCAAGGACTAATAGGAGAAGACATATTGAAGATAGAAAGTGAAGAACATATTGATTTTTACATTGAATAAATAATAGAAAAGTTAATTTTTTCATGCAATTAATAGTAAAGAATGATGAGTCCCAAAAACATGGATGAATTGTTTAGGGGTAGGGAATTGGAAGATGTTCATGATTGGGTTGAACAATTAGAAATGGCAATGAAAATGAAAGGGATTGATGAATAGAAGTTGTTCAAAATTGGAAGGCAAAATTTGAAGGGGAAGTTTAAGGAATGGTTCAAGAAACTGGTTCCCACTCCTAGCCTCCTACAAACTAGTAGGCCATGAAAGCGACCACATTATTGAAGTATGACACTATGGATTATGAGGAGGTTAGAACCAAGCTAGATTTGGTCAAACAAGAATCCAAATAGAGGGTTCAAGCATACTATGATAAGATGGAGAAATTATTTAGAAGAGGCAAGCTTGAAGATGTAAAACATAGGTGGTTTTTTTTGTGTCTTTGTCTTGATATCAAAAATATTTCTGTAATGAAGGATTATGTGAACATGGAGGCCTTGCCTTTTGCCACTTTGGAAGTAAAACATATATTGGTTGAGCTAGGTGAAACTCCATTTGAGTTATTGAAGGAAGAGCAAGAAGAGAACATGATTATAGTGGAGACAATAGTTGAGTCAAAATAGGTGCAAATGTTGAATGAGTCTTTAATCAATTTGTTGAAAAGACAATTAGATCTCCAATTCAAACTTGAGGCATTAGCAAGAGGATCCACTAGCTCTAATGGTTGTGAAATATGTTATGCAAAAGATCACATGGGCAATCATTGTCCTAGGTATGCTACCTTTAGACCAAAGTGTCAAAAATGTGGGGGGCTACATAAAACTGAAAATTGTGGTTTAAGATGTGTTTTTTTACAAAGGACTTGGGCATACAAAAGAGCAATGTGGGAAAAAAAATGATTCCCAACCTAGTGTGGCCACCAACAATTATTTGGAGGTGTTGGTTGATGATGAAAAAATTGTGCAAATTCAACTTGATAAGGATAAGATATGTCAAGACAATCATGATTTGTTTTTGCACATTAGGGTTCATATGCGGTGGGTACACATGGACACACTTACTGGAAAAACATAAAATTCAATCCCTATCAACGAAAAAGTGGGATGGTGGAGAAAAGTAGTCATTGACTTCGAAAAAAAAGTAGTGGTGAGATTAAAAATATTGATTGATTTCATAAAAGGGAAAGTATCTCTTGACCCCATGGAAAATATACTTACCTTAACAAAAGAGTTAAAATATTTAAAGGGAGTAATTAATTTGGCTCAAAGATGTAAGAATGAAAAACATATGACTACAATAGTAGTTATAGTGGCTCCTAACCTGCCACTTGTATGCATGATTAATATCAATAAAAACCACAAAAGCAGAACCTTACATGTGCTAGTTAAAATCAACAATCACATTGTTTAAGGTTTGGTGGATAGAGTGGCTACCATGACTATTTTGGTAGTTAATGTGGTAAGGGAGTTGGGGACTATGCATCTTGTAATGGGATTGGAATCATATAAAATACCTTCTAATGTCGTGTTACAAAGGCCATGGGCATAATTGAAAAATCCTGATTTGAATTGGGGAGGCAACCTGCAATATGGTCTTTATGGTCCTTGATATTAATAGCTACGATGTATTATTGGGACTTGACTTTTTGATCAAGATTGGAGTAGTGGTGGACATGGAATGTGGATTAATCTAAGTCAGACAAGTTTTTGAATCCAAGGTAGAGGTGCTTCCACTAAACATGGTCAACATGTTGCAATTGATCACAAAACAACCAATCTAATTAGATAATTTCATCAACAAGTTGATCTTTAGGTTTTTCAACTAAGCTTGGGCGAAAATGTGGGAGAAGCAAAATTGTTTCATGACTTTGAGGATATGGAAGGGTGGGTTGAACAAGTTTTTGATGAATATTAATTTGATGACAATTCTAAGTCTAAATTTGATATGGCTGATGGTGAATTTCTTGGTGAAGTTGTAGAAGATAATAAGCTTAGATTGATTCTGCAAAAAGAACAGGAATATATATCAAAACTTAGTGATCTAGGATTGAATGAACTGATTAAATTTGAAGCTCCCAGGCAATTCATGAATTTGGTCATGGAAGGATCTTCGGATGAATTTATGAATGATGTATCATTTGAGGAAGATGATTATGAAGATTGGTTGATGGGTTGTTCACTAGGAACAACAAAATATGTTGTAGTTTGAAGGCAGATAGGTAAACAATTTAACATCCTTGTTTCAACCGGAGATCACTAAGACCTTGTTGGTTGGTCTAAAGAAAACATCAATGTGGGAATTGTGAGGAATTTGCATTCCAAAAAGTGAAACTCAATCCTTCAGGAACTCTGGGAATATGATGTTTAATCTTTTTAAGGGTGGGAAAATTGAGAGCAATCTTTTCGGGGTGCTTACATATGAGTTATTCCTATCAAAATGCCCAAGTGGATATGTGGGAGAAGTTGTTGGGTGGCTAATATGTAAAAATTGATCCTAAGTAAGACCATGACAGCTTACAAAGAGTAGTTTAGAGAGATCTGATCCACCAGATATATGATTCTTTTCATGTCTGAGAGGCTGGTTTACATCAATGGTTTAGAGCCATAAGTTCATTCTAAGTCATTTGTGTCCTAGGAGAGCATAGTACAATGTTTGGTAGGATTTGTTTGTTGAAAACTTCTCACTGATTAAGAAACATATTTGTTGATAGTCATCTGCAATATTTGCTAATGTGGTATTCTTTCTATTGTAAGCACACAGAGAGATTGATATAGCCTCCTTTTTTTTCCCCTTTTGTTAAAGTGGTCTGTTGGGGTCCGGTTCTGGGTAACCTGGACTGGAACTAGGCAGTTATCTCCCAATTAACCTCTGATTTTAGTCTAGTTCTTTCTTACTTCCAATTTCACATATAAACAAAACCAAGAATTTAGTTCTGGGTTCAATGCTTCAAAAATAAATTTCAGATTTGGGTTTGGATCTGTTTCCAAAAATTAGACCTCGTTTCAGTTCAGTTTGTACTATATAACTAGAACAGCCAATTTAAACTGGGTATCCACCCAACACTGATGTCCATGGGTTCTAAGTTCACATGGAACTGGGAACACCATTCCAGGTGAAGATAATTGAGTTCAATTACATGCAAGTACGCCAAGTTATACCCAGGTGAATAACCCGGTTTATAACTGAGGTTTTCTCCATACCAGACCAGCAAAGGCAAAATGAAGTTTAAGAAACATGCAAGTAGAATACACTATAGACTGGGGTGAATAGTTTAATAGTATGCAAAGAGAGTACATTTATACTTGGGTGAATAGCCAGGTTTACAACCAAGGTTTGCCCCACACTAGAACCAGGCAAACTTCAATAACATGCAAGTAGTATAACCTTAAACCTGGGTGAATAACCAGGTTTATAACCGAGGTGTTACCCATTTTCAACCAACATACATATACATATATAGTCAACAATTCCATTTTCAACAACAGTTGATTGCATCATCCAAGAATGCATTCTCACAAACGAATTCTTAAGTATGATAAAGTGTTCATCTACTTCATTATCGGTAACCAGAAAAATAGACACGATTTCTATTTAATTTTGAAGACCCAACAACCAACCTTGAAATTACACCTCCTGGTTTTTATGAAACATAATCACAGACTTTTCCTCATCTCTAAAATACACACACTCACATTTTCACATATTTGATTACATAATTGCAGCATGCATGGTGTACACAACTGAACTGCAACTTAACACAGGTTTGATGCAAGCAAGCAAAGGGATCACTAACTTGCCTCAACTCCTCTACCGAGCAATTGACAACACAATAATACCAGCCAAAATTACGATGCCCGAGCCCCAGTATGCGAATACTGCATTCCCAATAATCTCATTGAACAACAGCATTCCCCATATTCCCGCAATAAAAATTCCGCACTGGAATCTGAAACACAAAACAAACATATAAGGTGGTTGCTCACATTAGTTGTATGACTCTTTTGAAACAATTGAAGGAAACATGCAACACAAACAAGCATAAGGTTGCTCAAATTCATAGTACTACTCTTTTGAAAGAATTGAAGGAAACATGCAACTTGTCAGTTAAAAAAAATTGGAAATAAAATTGCATGTTTTTAGCATTACTAAGAGAGAGAGAGAGAGAGAGAGAGAGAGAGAGAGAGAGAGAGAGAGAGGAAGCAAGACGAGATCCCCCAAGTTTTTGATCCCCATGTACCTTGCATGGTTTAACGTTTAGGGTTTATGGTCTGCTATAGCTGGGTACTAGGCTGTAGTAGGTGACATCTTCTAACATCACCTTGCAGTGAATTTGGCTCACAATAATAGAAAGTGAGACCATGGGCTTTCAAAAAAGAAAAATGGGGAAATGAAGTTGTAGTCCACTTACATGGGATAGGCTATTGAGTAGCCAAGGTAATTGATAGCCAAGAGGCTCAACATGTTTCCTGCAATAGAACCACAAATATCCATTTCCATCATAAATTCATTTCTCTATTGAAGTTTGCATAATGGTCTTGAGGTGGTTATGATATGAAAACTTATGGCAAATATAGTTTTGTGCTAGTGGGTCTCAAGTCCTTAAAAGTATTCTCTAATATGTGATTGGGTGCTTGCACTAGTTGCAAATTCATTTGAAAACAAATTTAGAACAATCAAAGTAGAAACATTATTACAAAATGTGGGTGTAATTCACTAGTCCCTGTTCAATGGACTAGTGAATTCATTAGATCTCCACTAGGTCTTGTTCAGTGGGATCAATGAATTGACTCAAAATCCAGTAAAAGCACTTGATGAATAGAGATGCATTTTGTTATGATGAAACTATTTGGCACACTTTAGAATGAGCTAAGAAAAGATGTTTGACACAAATTTGGAACAAACATAGTAAAAAGATCAGCCTTCAAAAGCATGTCATTCAAATTCCTCTAGAGAATTGGGGAATATTTTATCTTGATTCCTTTTGCAATGGATTTGGAAGAATAAGGTCATGGAGTAGTACCAATGTTCCATACAACACCAGAGGCAATTCCTGGCAGAATGGTTGCCTGAACAGCAAAGTTGGGCCATTGTGGACCAGTTACGAATGGAATGGCTGTGATGATTGGAGTGAAAATGGCAACACCAATACCAAAGGAAGGAAGGAAAGCAATCCCCTGCGAGCAGAATATCCCACCAAAGCCCATCATCATCTTGTTAAGTGCCATATTATTGCACTGTATTCCAACCAACAGACCTCGAATATGAAGTGAATAAACCAGTATTTGGCAATTCTTTGATTTTGTTAAAACCTCCAGCTCCGGGTTTTTTTTGGAAATTTCCAAAGTTCAAAGAACCCCCGATTCTTTGAACCGATGAGTTAAACTAACCACTGGTTCTGGGGTTTTGAAAATGTCCCTCATTCTAAGAACTGCCCAACACTGGGATTAAACCAATAGCAACAAATTACATCAAAAGATTACCTTTGCACCTTCGTGTGCAAGAGTCTCAGGTATCTGCAACAAGTACAACAAATGAACAAAATCAATGTTGAAAACATGCAAAGAAAAGAAGAAATCCACATACATTATATATATACACACCTACATTAAGAATTATTTTTTGCCCAGCATGATGATGACCACACACCCGCTTACAAGTTCAATTCCAATAGGCTAAGTGGACACAAATCAGGTCATTTCCAAAAGCCATAAAAAATATACAAAACACTTAACAGAAGCACCAAAACTTGAATACATGAAGAAACTTACCAGAATCAGACCACCAAAAATGCCTGTTATTATGGCTATAAAAATTCCACTCATGAAGTTCTTCATCGGTTCAGATTGTCCCTGCTGCTATGATTGACCACACAACATTCCACCACATGAACATCCAATTGAATATCAGAAAGTTGAGAGAAAATGTGGACAAGGGGATTTTTTTTTTTTTTTCCTCTTTCCAAAGTTGGTTTGTTGAATCTTTTACCTCAGATTGCAATAAGCTCTCCAATCTCTCTTCCTGCCCAGCATTCAATCTTCCAAGATGTCCAGACCAAGCCAGTCCCACTGCAACACAAACCATTTAAAGCCCTTCTAAGTTTATACATCAATCCAATAATTCCAACAACATAAATTAACACATTGAGCTTCATTGATTGTGATCTTGAAGCTACAGTGAATTACTATGCAACCATGTTGACAACCTCATAGTGCAATGCTTGTTAGAGTTCAAATATTGAAATCACAGATGGAAGGCTTTTTTCTTTTACCAATTCCAACAATAATGATGGCAATGGCGATGGTAGCAAGGAGCCTGTTGCTCACTCCTTGTGGCTCAACTAATTCCCCAGCCAAAAATGACACTGCCATCCGCAAGCAAAACCCCCCACAAAACCCTGGCTTCCTAAGGAACATGTAGACTATCTACAAACTGAAATTCATGGTTGTTTTGCAAAATCAATCTTATTATTAGGCTTGTGCGGAATTGTATTCAGAAGTGCAAATTCTCTTGGCTTCCAGATCATCACCAAAACTCATACGTCTGTGTTCTGATCTCTAGAGAATAGGGAAAGCTTGACTCGAAGACTTAATCTCTTAAACAAATTATTTTGTTCTGGATGTCAACAAAACTATAATACTTGTAGAATTTGAACTCAAATTTCCTTAGACTAAACTTAGAACTATTTTCAAAGCTGACTAAAACCCTCACCACAAGCAGGATCATGTCAAAGAAGGGTTTAGGGTCCATTTAGAGCTAGGGCTTACCCACAACAGCAACTCCGGCCCAGATTGCAAATCCAACTGCTCTCAGAAATCCACAACACCAACAAACCCACGCATCATCAGCAGCTTCCCATGTACAAAGTCAATCGAGATCACACTTCCATACTCGAACCTCAATAGATATACTAGTATCACCTCTCAAACAAACAATGAGCACTTTGAACTTAGACTTAAGGTAGGCTGGCAACCAAAAAGTGGCAAGAAATTCCAGCCCCAAAAACTCATTTCCTTTGGGGCAACATTCCATCAATTTGGAAAACAAAATCTTACAATCTGATTCGAATTTGGATGTCTTTTCAAGAGCATTTTTGGTGCTCTAGAATATTTTGGAATTTTCAAGAAGCTCTAAAACTACTTTAGTACCTGAAACACCAATCAGCCGCACAACTCGGAATGCATTGACTAAGGAGAGCACCAGAAACAGGCCACTCAGAAGTCCAAAAATCTCAAACACAAATTTCTCCTTCACCAGCACTAGAAGGCTGCTGATCACCACCCCCAAACTGCATCCTCCCCCCCATATCCCATGAGATCACATGATAATATACATAAGAACTTGCTCTACTAGTCTCTGGTTTTTTGTCCTACTGATCATGCAACAACAACACTAATTAGTTACAAAAGAGCCAAGCAGTACAGAGATGAGCAAATGATTCAAAGTCTTATACTTTTGATTGCAACTGTTACTGTGAGCTCAAATCAAATTGGAGAGAGAGAAATCTGCAGCATTAAAGCTGATGATCATCAAGTACTAACTAGCTGGTAGTACCATGCCCAGAAGTTGAAGACAAGAGGATCCACATTAGCACGTTGGACTGAATTGGTTTTAGAGAAGACACTGAAACTGCCATTAGCCACAGCTGAGAGTATGGCCAGCACTGTGCCTATGATGACTGCACCAGCTCCTCCTCCATCTTGCCAAAACTTCTCCTTGTTACCATCAACTGCAACCCATATGTTCCCCACAACTGTACCCTCTTGCAGTAACACCATCTTTTGCACTTAGATTTATATATGTGTGTGTGTGTATTGAACCCAATTAATTCTGAGCTTTGATCACACACACAATCCACCCAAATCTTTGAAAAGATTCAAAAACCCTGGCTTGGATTCGAGATCTTTAAAGAAACCCAAATTCCTAAACACAAAAAAAGAATGAATCTCAAGTTTTGACAGAATCTCTTGAATCTGCAGCTCACTAGACTATTGATGTTAGTGCTTCATATGATGAGCCAGCATTTTGGAGCTCTGATTTAGTCTCAAAGTCTACTAGCTCATGCAGCTTTTTACTAGAATGGAGCTGGGAGCAACTGTGCTGGGGGTTGGGATTTTGGATCTTGGGGTGGATGGGTGGGTGGGGTTAGTGGGCACCTGGGGAATCAAGGTGGCTTGCAAGAATTGGATACCCAATTCTGGCTGTCATCTATGTTTTGGAGAAGTGTGTTTTTTTCTTCTTTCTTTTGTTGTTTTGGCTTTGCTTTTGGTGTCTTAGCAGACATGTGGCAACCATGACATACTTGTGTTGTGTGTGATCTTTCCACCTAAGCTTATTGTGAGCTGGATGTGTAACCCATCCACAATATCATAGTACCTTCTCAGGTTTGGTAATTATTAAATTATTTAAAAAGAAATGTTGCAATTTTTGGGGGAAAATTATCTGTTTGAAATGTTGAAATTTGAGGAGACTACTAGGTACCTACAAAGGAAAGGAGGGGTAAAAATATACCCCAAAAAAAAAAAAATTGGTTTCATTTATGTTAGAGGTTTAGAGTCCAGGGAACCTACTTACCACACAGAAGCTGCTGCCTATTATATTTATTGCTGAAATTTCATAAATTATTTTTATTTTATACTCCTGAAGAAGTGGATTTTGAAAAATAAAATAATTATTTGGCAAGTGATTGCTAGACCTGAAATGGGCGTATGGGATCTTTCATGTTCCCAATGTGTTCCCATGAAGTTATCACTGTGTTCCAATCAAGTCCTCAATGGGTTCCCAATGTGTTTCTCAAGTTCCCAGCATGTTCCTCCATCATGTTCCTCATAGCTCCTCACTTTATCTCATATTCTTTGCCCTAAGTTCTACTCTTTGTAACCTAGAAAACCAACCCAAAGAAGGATATTAAAATCTCTATTGGGACTTTACCAAGCTTGATTAACTTTTTTTTTAACATGGGCCAATCAAAGATGCCCATCACAAAACAAAAAGAATAAATCTTTGGGGGTTTTCACAATCAATTAATATGTATATAATAACTACTACCAATATATTACTTCTACTTAGAGAAGCCAGCCTTATGGTGCACCCAAAACATTAAAAAAATAATAAAATCTGGGTGCACTTGTTGGCCATAGAATGGAAGAAAAATAGGTAGGATGGCCAAAAATAGTCCCCCCCTTGCTTTCTTGTGGGTAGGGGGAGGTGAGGCAGTTTTTCTTCACCAAAGTTGAGTACTTTTACTTGTTGCTAAAAGTTGATCATGGATCAGCCAGTGATGGTTGCTTTGCATTGCTTTGCTTTGCTTTGCCTTGATGATCGCTCTATGTAGCCTACTTATTTTAGTATGTAGATGTTGTTGTTGTTGTTGTTGTGCTGCTTCATCTAAAAGTTGATGATCATGGATCATCCAGTGATGGTTTGCTTACTTTGGTTTGCTTGATGATTGCTCGGTGTAGCCTACTTATTTTAGTATGTAAAGATTGTTGTTGTTGTGCTGCTTCATCTAAAACCTGCCATTTGGGCAAAACGGATCTGCCAACTGTTGGAGCAGCAGTGGCGGCAGTTTCTTCACATCCTCCACTTGCCACACGTAATATTAATTAAGCTTGCTTACTCATCCTTCCAAGGGGGCCTGGGGCTGCCAGCAAATCGCAAAGTTTGTTGGCGATGGATGCATCATCATGTGCAGAAAAAGGGTGGGCGATTTCACACACCCTTCCTTTCTTCTTCCCTTCATGTGTCTCATGTGTATTTAATCCCCTAACCTATCCCTCCTCTTGATGGAAAACCAGAGGAGGAGGAGGACAAGGAGGAAATCTTCAATCCTAATAATCCATTGGAACCTTGAAGAGCAACAACAACTGTTTGCCTTGCATGCCCATGCCCCCCATCCCTAGAACTTCACCATTCTTGGTCCTTATTTGCCTTGCATGCCCCTCCATTCCTAGAACTAAGCCATTCTTGGTCCTTACTTTTACATTTCTCACAAGTGAATGCAAAAATATAATCAAATGCTCTTTCAAATGGTGGAAGAAATATGAAACTATGTTCTCACACTATTATTAACATTAACATGACTTTTTTTTTTTAGCTTGATAAATATTGAGGATTGTAAATTTTTAAATTGGAATTGAAAAACTTTTTTTTTTTTGGGTTAAAATTTGCGTGAATTTGTATTATTACAAAAATGGGGTGCAATTCACTAGCTTAAACCATTATGAGATTTTAAGATTTTAAAAATGAAATAAATTCATTATATTTTATTGATTTCAATTTGCTCAAAGTTATTTCATTATAAGGTCACTATATAAACACTATATTTCATTATTAGTTGATATAATTTATTATCATAATTTACTATGATAAATATATATATTTTAATATTGTGTCTTTTAAGTATTTTATGTTATTTTATACTACTCTAATTATTTTAACTTATGCTTTAAGTTATTATAAATGATTATAGGTTATTTTATTTTGAGGTATCTTAATTTATTATATATATATAATCTAAGCTAAAAGAACATAATAACATATAATACTTTCACAATAAAATAACCATCAATAACTTATGATAAAATAACCTAAAATAGCTTATGATATAGTAGCCAAGAATTGCCCATGGAAAAATAACGTAAAATAACCAATAAGGGCCTACGATAGAATAAATTAAAATAGCCTATGATAGAATAGTCAAAATTACTTGAGGTTTAATATAATGTGCATAATAATATGTGATGACAACACATATAATTTATTTAAATAATTGTTCAATGGTTAAAAACTTGTTTTTTAAACATGAAAATGAAAAAAGGTGAAAGGTTCAAGCCTTCACACTTGTACCCTAGGTTGGTGGGCAAGACATTTAAGTGGGCTAGGTTTTAAGCTTAAACTATGTAGCCTAATGAATGAAGTAGCTACCTAACTTAAGTTTGTAATTAACTATTGATGATTTACCTATTAATAATTTTATTATCAACAATTTTATTATTAGTGAATTTGATTAATTATTGAATGAATTCAATTAATTTTTAATAGATTTGTCTATTTGTAATAATTGGTCCTTGTTTATTAAGGGGTGGACCACTTTCATCATAAATTTGTTTAATTTTATTCAAAATTCAAAGAAACACAAAGTAAACTTGAATGCATATTGGTGGTGTTGAGAGATGTTTTCAATCAATGAACCTTGAAAAATGATTTAACTAAATGATGCAAGGGTGGGTTGCAAGGCTCCTAGCAAATTAAGAGAATTGACATATTTTGAAATAGACTAAGAGCAAGAATTAGATGAGTTTGAAAGTTCATTTGAATGACATGAATTGAATGAGGACTAATTTAGTGCTCTTTGCGTTGTATATCTTTGAAATGTGATGACATGTTTTTGTTTAGATATTAAAGTTTTGTAATGGCTGTCAATTTGTTTTTGGCCTATGAAAATTTGAATTTTTAATAAAAAAACCTAAAATCTGAAAGTGAAGTTAAAGAACCGACTTTATAGAATTGACTGATCTGAATGTGGTAAGAACCAGGTGGACATAATGAAAAATAAAGAATTGGACATGATATGAAAAAAATTAAAAATGTGAAAATCATCTAGGTTATTGAATTAATTTTTTTTGAGAACTAGAATAGTGGGTAAGAAAAAAATTAATAACTATCCAACACTGGTGAGGACCTATTAATGCATGGGTTACTTGCATCATCTAGTATGAAATGTTTCTAAAGTTCTCGAATATTGATACCAAGTTGTTTATGCCACAAAGTCAATAGTCAATAGCAGATCAAACAATGGTTAAGACTAAATAAGAATTTCACTTTAGGAATAAACTTGAGGGTTTTTTTTTGTTTTTGAGTTGATTCCCATTTGTTGAGATGAGTTTCCCACTATAGTTATCCTTCTCCAAGCCCCCCAATCTGAAGCTTGTCTTTGGTTTGATGCCTGAGTCATGACTTAAAGTCAAGATGACAACAATTAATTAATAGTTTATCAAGTAATCAACTTAGACTTTTAAGTAGTAAATATACACAACTATTAGAGCATCTCCACCCGTGCTCAGTATGTGACTCCAGCCAGTACAATTTATTGTGAAAAAGTCAAAATGTGCCGGTTTAGCTCAAGAAATTGGTTTTTCTGCACCAAATTCGTGCAGCTCACAGTGGCTGGTAAAAGGCCCAACACAGTTTAAGAGTGTAATAAATTGGACCCGACTGCGGCTCAGTATTTCTGATTGGTCGATCATAATGATTGGTCCAGCTGGTTTACTATTAGTAGTTGCCACGTATATGCAGTTCAAGTTACAGTTTTATTGGTAGGGTTGCCCAAAACAAAACAGCTAAACAGGGACATTTAATTTTATTATCCAGAGTGACATACTGAGCACCCGTGGAGATGCTCTTATCTAGTCACTTGTGTCTCTTTAGTACTTGTAACAACTAACAAACAAGCTTTCAGAGGACATGCCCCTTTGTTACTTTGGGTTCCCAGGGCATAATGCCCCCCCCCCTAAGGAACTCTTATATACTGAAAAGTTGCTTTTTTTCACGTAAAGGACTGAACCTGCCGATTCTGCACGTTGTCAGGCATTGCTACTTTTCCGTAAACGGCTCCAGTGGCAGATTCTGCATTCTCCTACCTACCTAGACTATGTTAAGACCTACCTAGCTACTTTAAGACCTACCAAACTAGCACATTTAGTCCTTTATGCCAGGGAGCCAGCACTGGGGTGCCAGTCATGGCTCCCAGTTCACCATATGGCTTGCCTTTCAGCTCACTAGAAGCCATAACTGGCACCCAGTGCTGGCTCACTAGTACATGGGGATGATGGACATACACACTTGGACAAGTTCACCTAATGTCTACAATCAACAAATGTGTTATTAAAGAAAAAATTGAAATTCATGACAATAGTGTGCTCAAAGTTCTGTTTATGTGTACTTTTGCACATTTCATGATTTTTCAATCAATTCACAAAAAATAAAAAATAAAATTGGTCCTAATAACAATGAAATGGTACAGCTCAAGTAGGTTAAGGATGGTGGTGTGGATGACAGATGTGGGTTAATGATTTTGTGTGCTAGTCAATGAATGATACAAAACTAGGGTGCTATCTGAATGTTTTATCTGATATCAAATCTCCTGGTTTGGGGTTTCTTGCAATTGTTAGCACTCACCACCTCCATGGACCAATGGGTTAGCATGGGAAGGAGCTCTCATAATTGAAGCTTGGAGATGCCCAGAATTTGCAGATTTTCATTTGGATGTCAGAAGTAAAATTACAAGAAGAAGAAGATAATAAACAACTAAGTATCACTAGTTCAAAAACTTAGTGAAGTGCTTTCTTCTATTTTCTACTTGAAGGAAAAAAGAGAAAAGAAACCATACATGAACAAACCAGGGATATGATGCATTTCGATTCTCTAATGTTGTGTCATTGGCTAGCATCCCAAGAGGGAATTAGCATTAAAATGGGAACAAGTTTTTTAGAACATGGGTATCTAAATAATAATATTAATAACTAGTTTTACTAATTCTACCAAACTAAAATCAGAGTCCAAATGTGATGTTTTTTTTTTCAGCAAGCAAATATTTATTTAAAATCAAGCAATACTTATTTAAAACATTTAAATTTAAATGTTCACATTAAATTTAATCCAAAATTATTTTTCATTACATTTAATCAAAATCAATTCACGTTATATTTAATCAAAAATTAATTCACCCTATTATTGATTCAAATTTACAAATTTAAAATGATTGGGTTTTGTCATGTGAAATTTGGCTGAGTTTTCAAATTTTAAACTATGAGTTAGGAACAGTGTTGTGTGGGTGCCTAGAAAATCCGAGTACCTGGGTCCGGTTCCGGTTCCTGTTACTCGAACCTAACCGGAACCGGACCCAGCCCCAGGAACTGAACCGGAACTGGGGGCTAGCCCATTGTTTACTACCCGGGCAACTAACTGGGCCCCTGGTTCCCAAGTTGGATTTTTCAAGTAACCGGAACCGGGGTCTGGTTACTTGAAGTGTAGTACTTGGAACCAGTGGACTTTTCACAAGAAAACCCAGTTCCGGTTATAGTTTAAGGTTAGATTACTATTAGGGTTAGGGTTAGTTTTTAGGGTTAGGTTAACCCACTCTCTTCTCTCTTTTGCTCCTCTCTTCTCTTTCACTCTTTCCCTCTAGTTGTTTTTAGTCTTTTGTCTCATTTGTTCCAGTAGCAAAGAAAAAGAGTGAAGTTTTTAAAGTTGCACTAGTTTTCTTGTTTGCTAGGGTTGAAAAGCCAAGGCTATGGAAGAGCTGGATGTTGTTTTCCCCAAAGAGCTAAAATTGTATTTTGAGATTTGTGCATCCACATTAGTGATTACTTTGACTGCAAGCACCATGCTAGTTGCAAATTTCACAACCATGGATGCAAATCAACAATGGGCAATGTTGGCAAAGCAACGAGTGTTTTGGAAGGCTTGGAGCTGAAACACCACGACTTGAGCCTCTTTTGCACCCAATAGCTTGTCCTCATCAGAAGTAGATTCAACTTCTAACCAACCTGAACATTTGAGGTGTCTTTTTTGTGATCCTATTGCTCGAGGTATAGGACCTAGAAACGGCATCATCACATACAAGACGATGACTGGGGTTTTTGCTTTTCGGAAGCATCTTGAGTTAATGCATCAGCAATTATGGAGTGAGTGGGTTGATAAAGAGAAGGATGGTCCCAATGCATAAAAATGGCCTTCTCAAAAGAGGTCTAACCCAACACCTTCAAACAATTCAAACTTTTTTGCTAGTTCTACGCCTTATATCGAGGATGACCTTAACCAAAAATAGTTTGAAGAAGACTTGGTCCTATTCATAACCAAGGAATTGGTGCCCTTGTCTTAAGGGAGGCTAGTGATGAGGCAAAATCCTTGTGTTGTTTTTCCATCTAGGCGAGCTTTGGTGAATGATATCTTGCTTAAGGTGGCAAAACAGACTAAGGAAAGGTTTATATTATCTACCCTTAAATCATTCCATTCTTGCACTATATCCTTTGATCTTTGGATGTCAAGGGTTGGAATGGATACTTTTGTGATGATTGTGCATTTTTTGAACAACAAATGGGAGGCCAATTGATTTTTTTTGAAACTATAAACACTTTTAGGAATGCCATGGTCCTGCAAGTCAATGATGTGCTTGCAAAGTATGGGCTCAATGCTTGAATCATCGCATATGTAAAACATGGAGGGGGCAATCTGAACACCACGACAAATGCATTGACTTTTGTCATTTCTTGTGAAGTATTGGGCTTGCAAACACATTTTGTGGGGTCACGTTGGGGGCATATAATGTCAAAGTGCACTCAATATGCTACAGATGATGCTAAAGTTTATACTATACTAACCTTTTTTTACATCAAGGAAGCCTAATCCATTTTGCAAAAAACTAAAACCTAAACCAAAAATAATAGGAAGGGGTGGTAAGAGTGGTAGAAGGCGTGCTTGGATAGTGGTGTGTTACCTTAAAAGCTCAAGACTCTAGTGAAAACTAGGTTTGCATCTTGTGTCATCTTATTTCAAGAAACTCTGGGATTTAGGAACACAATTGCTTTGTGTTATGATCAACGACAATCAATCATTGGCATTTCAAACTCGTGTGCCAAGCCTTTAGGTTTGGGTGTAACTCAAGTTGTAAATATTTTGCATCCTATTGTCTAATTGTGTGTGTTAAATTAAACTAGGTGATATTAGGTCCTTTGTAATGCCCTAGTTGTTGCAATTCCACTTATATGCCAAATGCAAGTTGAGAGCTTGACCCCTGATTTTGGAAAAACCTAAGACTTTGACGATGAATTTAAAATCCAAAAAGTACGCATGCAAAAACATGTAATAGTCATTCTAGAACCCTTCTTTTCATTTATGCTTGGTTTCCAACCTCGCAAAGCTCATAACATGTTGACCTTTATGTTGGATCCACGGTACAAGGGATTAGGGTTGGTTATCAATTACATTGGTAAGGAATGGGCTCTCCAAATTGAAGGACAACGACAAATAGGTATTGTTTTTGCTCTTAGTTTGTGCATACAAGGTTTTAAACCTTAGTGATACATGTGAAAAAACCCTTAGTAGTTTTACACCCCAAAATTCTCAAATCATTAGTTTGTATGATTACATGGATACAGATGAGGACATACCTTTATGAGTAGTTAAAAAACAACTAACATATTTTAAGGTCAAGAAGGTCATTGATGATGAATGTAAGACCTTTTGGCATGATGGAGAACCCAAGAGGGGCATTTCTCCTATGTCGGGTTTGTTGTTCGTCAAATAATGGGAATTATGGGATCATAGATTGAAGTAGAAAGAGTTTTCAGCATTGCAAGTATTTGCGGGAGTCTATGTCGTTCTAGGTTCAGCACGGAGAATCTTGAAATGATCATTAGCATCTACAAGAATTGGCCTGAGGATTCTAAGGTTGGGGGTTCTCTATCCATGCAGAAATTCATGGAGATGAAGGAAATCCTAATGGACAATAATGAAGAGGTCATTGCATCGCTTGGCCTCTTGGAGGTGGATGAAGGCCAAAATAAGGTTTAGGGTTTAGATATGTTTTATTGCTTTTTTGCATTTTGATGTTTTTTTTTTTCCAAGTTTTATGTCACAATTTGTGTTTCTTGATGTATTTTAAATTGGTTTTGGTGGTTGTAGGTCTTTGGGAGTGATGGTCGGAACAAGGATGTTGTTTGTTGCCTTGTGGTTAAAAGTTGAATCCTTGCACACCCAAACCTTAGAAATGGATGTGATGTAACCTAGACTTTTGACAAGTTTTCAAGTTTTCTTGCTTTCCTCCTTGCTATGCCACTTTGCACTTGAGATGTTCTCATAGATATGGCAAAGGGAGGGCCTGCAAGTTGGAAACTTGAAATAAAACTTAAAACAAATTGGCAGAAAACAATTTGGTACTGATCCATTCGCTTTGATGAGTCTTAGCATTTTAAGTTTTAGTTTTTAGTGTTAGATTTTAGAAATAAGTTCATTATCCTTGAAATTGGCATTCTCAAGGCTTTGTACTTTGATCCACTTGGATTTCTTTTAATAAAAATTTGCAATGTTGCTTGTTTCTTTGTTCAGTTGTTTGAAAAAAAATTCAGTTTTAGGAATCAGAACTGGAATTGCAAGTAACCGGGTAACCGGGGTTAATTAACCGGAACCTCCCTTGAAATAACCGGAACCGGAGGCTACCTCTAAAACCTAGGAACCGCACAACACTGGTTAGGAACATGATGTTAAGGCCAAGTTACAACAGCCGGAAGTGTGCGGCTTTCGGTGACAAGACGTCCGGCGACGGCTGATTCCTGCGGTACTAACCGGTTCAGGTCCGCCGGTGCCGTCGCCGGCCGGACGACTCGCGCTAATAATAGCCCTGGCTCGGCGCCCGACGAATCCCGGCAGTGTCCGCCCGCCCGCCGGCCGTGGGACTAATCCCAGGATTTCTTCCCTAATTAGCAAGGGCAATTAGTATATAATTAGCACCTAATAATTAGCACTAATTAACTGTATGTTATATCAGCTGATCTACACTACTAGTATTAGTTTGATACACTCAGTTATTCTCAAACGAATTGCTGATTAATCGCTTAGTACTCATATATTCTGCTGCATTACGTATTTCTAGTCATCGGGATTTTCATCTCTAGTACTCATCACGATCATCATCAGCTCATGATCATGATCATCTGCAAATTTCCACAAGAATGAGTTACCAAATTGTCTGAACAAGTTTGCTAAGTCTGTTGAATCTTCATTGATCTAGTGTAACATAACTAACTACGTGTAGATTAGTTGATACCTGCAGCTTGAGCTAGTGCTTCCAGGAGTTCTAGCTAGTTGCAGTAAGTTAATATCCGAGCTGCAAATTTTTTCTTGAGTTATATGTGTTGTGTATTTATACTGTAGGCTGGGGTCTGTGGTCGTATCGATTCTAGCAAGCTAGCTGGGTGATCAGGAACAACAATATGGCAGCTTTTATAATTCCTGGACGCAGCACTAGTTTCATAGTGGCTCTGCTAGTACTAGTATGCAGCATTGCTGGTCATCTGCCCTTGCATTCTTGCCAGGAGAATTACTACGATCCCCAGTGGAAGCCAGCTGGTGGAACTTGGTATGGAGATCCTGATGGAGATGGGTCAGATGGTAAGTTGATCAAATGCGGAGGTAGTTGATCTCAGAACCCCTTTTTCCAACTCGACTAGCAAGGGAACAAGAGTTGCAGAATCTGCTGTATACTATGGTACAGACATGACTTGGGTTTGTTTGTTTCTTTTTTTGGCGGGATTGCAGGAGGTGCATGTGGGTATGGAGTGCTTTCTAGTTCACCATACGGAAGCAGCATTGCCGCCGGGAACTCGCCCCTATTTCTGAACGGATCAGGCTGCGGAGTCTGTTACGAGGTCAAGTGTAACCACACCGACCTCTGCAAGCCGACTGCTACCGATGTGGTCATCACAGACTTGTGTCCGGGAGGTGCTTTCTGTGATGGTAGCTTCCCCCACTTCGATCTCAGTGGAACTGCGATTAGTAACATGGCCATTTCTGGCCAGGAAGAAGCTCTCCGAACCGTCGCCGTTTATGATCTTCTCTACAGAAGGTAAACATTCAACCTCATGATCATCGTCAGATGTTAGAATCCCCCACAAGAATACAAGTATGTCGCATTCAACCGAATGCAAATCTTACTTGCTATCATGAATCCTGATAATCACCGGGGTTGCCAGATCTTCTTCAGTTTAAGAGTAAATCCTTGGGGGAGAAAAATCTTTGGGAGAAAATCATTAACTAGACAGCTAACTGGAATCCTATTGCGAACCTGTACTAGGATTCCGTGCTCGTATCCGGGACAAAACATTAGCTTCACAGTGGATTCTGGGTCCAACCCATTCTGGCTTTCACTCATTGTCAAGTACGAGGGCGGTCCAGGAGACATCCAAGCTGTTCAAATCAAGCAGGTAAACTATAACTAGTACTCAAGCTAGCTTGATCATATGAATGCATGCTTGCAGCATGTTATATACGTAAATTGTTGCAAATTTGTTATTAAATCTAGACTCGACGATTTTTTCTTTGGATCTAGCTGCTGCTAAAATATAAACATGCTATTCCTCTGCATGCATGGGATGCTGATGCTCCGCTGCAGGCTGGAAACGACTCTGGGTGGCAGGCGATGACACAGAACTGGGGTGCGAACTGGATGGTGCAATCCATTACGGGATCGGCGCTTCAAGGCCCACTTTCCATTCGCTTGGCTACACAGCTAACTGGGCAAGTGGTCGTGGCTGCGGATGTAATACCCGCCGGATACGATCCAGGGGCCACTTACGAATCCTCGGTCCAGTTCTAGGGCCCCTAGAATTTCACCGTACACGCCGGATATGCTCGCCCGGGACCACCTACGAATCTTCCGTCAGGTTCGGGAGGCCTAGAATTCACCGTACCCGTCAGATATCCGCCGGGTGCCACTTAAGCATCTTCCTCCGGGTCTAGAGCCTAGAATACTCTACACCCAATAATCTTTGCTAATCTTCAGTCCAGTTTTAGAGCTTGGAATTCACCATTGGGCTAGCTAATTTAGAACTAAATTAGGCTAAATAGTTTAGAGCTAAAATTTTCACCAAATAATTAATCACTTTCCTAAAATATTGGAATTATTAAATGATTAATTTAATTCTGGCTAAGGTTTCTTCCACAAGAAGAAAATTCATTTTACACATTTTCAAGCAATGAACACCAGCTTATTTATTGGAAACCTTTTTTACTAGACTCAAAAGAATCATGTAGTTGCAAATTTTGTTGATTGTTTATGTCATTTTTCTACTTAGCCAAAATGGGTGGTGCATTATCAATCATCTACTATCCTTTTCAAGGAGATCCCACCTTTCTATTGTTTCTCTTATAGGGTTGTTTTGTTTCTTTTAGCTAAAGATATGAGAGTCACAAAGATGACAAATTGTTGTTGAATATATTATTGTGGCACTCTTGTATACTATATAGTGCAATTTTGATTCAATTCAGCCCAAATTGGTTTCTAGGAAATTGGACCCTGGACCCTCCTCTAAAGTGGGCCTTAGTAAAACCCTTGGCTAGAAGCTTTTTTCCAAGAATCATGCCCCCCTCAGCTCCACCTCACACAGCAAAGCCCACAGCCAAGGGTTTTACCTACACTCACATGGTTCTCTTATATGGCATCTTTCAACACTTGGGCCTTGTGGGTCTAAGAGACTTGGAACAAATCTCGATGGTGGTGATACCATCATACCCTTTGCTCTTTTCTTCTCTCTCCCTTTGTTCAAAAGGGTATCTACAACTCATGTTCAACACTAACTAATACATACGAAGGCCAGCTGATTAAAAAAAGAAAAAACTAAGAGCAATTTGTCAAGGAGGGAGAAAGAAAATCAAAATAGAACTACAAAAGTGATGGGAAAGGGAAAAATTGGAAGCCATTCAACACCTGTCTCGTTATCAGAGATAAAGAGTAACTTGGGTATTGATGGCATTTGGCGGCATCATAAGCTAGTGCTGACCCTCTAAAAAAGTCAGGGCATCAAACTTTCAGGCACTAGATTTTCTTCATTTCTTGAAGGTCTTCGGGTATGTGTTTGTACATTGCACCTGGTGCACCTTACAAGTAGGTTTCAATTGCCACAAGCAATGGAAGTAATGCCTTGGGAATTGATACAACTCTGAATATAAAGAAGAAAGGGCCCAAGAGTAACAAGTACATTCAATTTGGTCTGTTTCAAGAACACAGCTACCCATATCTCGTCACTCTATTAGGCCCAGTTGTCTTGCTGGGAAATCTCACTCTAGAAACTCATAGCAGAATAAGGGGCATGGGAGATTATGATAACCACCTAGGTTCTAAGGTGTCACCAACTTCCTTCTAAGATCAGAAAACCCAAAATGGATCTAGACATCTAAAGGAAAACCCACAAGCAAGCACAAAATCACAGTTAACAGAAAACCAGACTTAGAAAGAAACACAGCCCGTGAATATTTACAAGCCCCCACAAATTCTACAGAAAGATGAAATGTTTTGTATGGAGCACTAAGAAAGAGATGAGAGAATAAATGAATGCTACACATGATTGAAAATGCTGGAATGAAATGAAAACTTACTCATTTACTCATATGCTACACGTGATTGGCAATGCCAATTCAATCCCGGGCTTCTCTTCAAGTTGAAAGCCTATGCTGAAAGCTCAAGCACTTAGATCCCACTGTGTGTAAGGTCATCCCCGTTTTGATTGATCCATACCCTTGTGTATGTGAATACCAATTCCTTCTTTGGGGGTCTGTTTATTTGGGAGAACTTGGTGGATTGCCAAGCTTGTTCTTAAGAAACCTTTCGAGGAGCTTGTACAACTGGTTTTGGTTGAGTGGCTGCACAAATGAAAACATTATGCTTTAATAAGATATAGAGAATCAGTCTCTACCTCAATTTTTTCCATGCCACAAAAGGGTACATGAGATAACTCCAGGAAAAATAGCAGTTAAAAATACCTTGGGGATGTAGTCATCCATGCCAGCACTGAAGCAAAGCTCATGTGTTCCCTTCATGACATCAGCCGTAACTGCAACAACAGGAAGGTGGCAATGTGGGCAACCTCTCACAGTTTCGCACTCCATTTTGGGCTCAGTTTCCTGTGTGGCCTGGCATATCTCACAATTCTCCACCTCCCATTCCCGAATCCGTCGTGTGGCTTCATAACCATCCATCTGCCATCATACAACCTCAAATGCCCTTTTCAACATTTGCATGGCATGGTCTGTTATCTCTATTTTACACCAAATGAAGATAGTTGATAGAAAAGCATGTCTTGCACAGATAGCCAGTCCTATCATCATCAGTCGAATGAAGACATGACCATATCTCTAGCTTGCACTTGGAGATCAGAGTTTGAATGTGTGAACAAAAGATCTGAACCAGTTTACATTCAGGCTGAGATTAACTTTGAAAGTTCTGCATGAAGAAATTTCTGTAATTTGCTTTCGAAGGCAGAAGTCAAAAACAGACAGGCTATTTTGAAATGGTGAATTGGGTACATAGCTTCTGACCATAAAATCAGTGACATTTGCTCTTTAAACCATTGCTCATACCTCTGGCATTTGAATGTCCATTAGAACCAAGTCAATTTCTTCACCAGGTTCTTGTTTTCTCACAGCTGTAAGTGCCTCAACACCACCATTAACACTGACTACGGTTGCCCCATACCGTAGAAGCATGGAACTTGCAACCCTTCTATTCACCATGTTGTCATCCACCTGCACCCAAAGACAGATTGTCTCCTCTCAGCATCAAGCTACAAAAATTACCGACATAGAGATGCACGCAAGAAGCTGTATTGGAGTGTCATATAAACACCTACACACAGAGAGCATAAAAGACCACATAGTTCTTGTACGTAACCCCTCTCAATTCTGCTCTTTGTAGCAAAGTTCAAACCCTAAATCCAACAACTATGAGAACCATAAAGTACGAACATTTTTCCATTGCATAGTTTTCTCCTGATTCAATAGGCTTAGGAGATCATAAATGGGCAACACCCAAGAGTAATCATTGTGTTACACAGGCATAGTACCACTAGTAGGCGTTTCCCAACAAGCATTTTTGAATTTGTGTCCATTCTCCGAGACGTGTTTTGTAGCTGAACTCCAAGAGCTTTTAGAAGACCTGCTGCCAAAGTTGAATATCGAAGTGGCTTATGTACCATATATGAGAACCCTGCTTCCTGGAGCTCCTTTTGCATGTCAGATACCAGTGGACGAGACAGAACTAGGAATGGTAGCACTTTGGTCCCAGGTCCTTTCCGCAAAGACTGAACCAAATTTAAGGCACAAGAATGTTCTAATCCTTGCAAATCTACTATCACAGCCTGGAAGCTTGGACCTTCTTTCCTGCAATATAAAGAGCCAAAAATATGATGTTAGCCATGAGAACAGTAAGGCACTGATCCACCCTCCAACCCACAAAAAGCCAAATTGCAGGTTCAAACTATGTGAAACTGGAACTTCAATCAATGTGTAATGACAATAAAATAATGACAATAAAACAAGGAAACTTCTTCTCAGAAGATAATCAGGATCACAAGGCTCCCCACCTTGTGAGTACATCTTGTGCAGACTGCACATCTTCAGCAGACTCAAGAATCACATCCAGCCTCCGCAAGTAAGTGGCAACAACCTCCTGCAATGCTCACCCCAACGCATCTGTTGTCAGTTTCTTTCCTCAATGACAACTTCAAGAACACTACTATCCAACAGTTTCTGATAAAGAGTTCACACTGGAGAACTTTGGTTTTACAGTCACTGAAAAGTTCAAAATGTGAAACATTGACAAGCAAGGAGGCACACTTTCTGACTCTGGTGCAGTGTATGTACATTATCCAACCCTAAACCCTAAAAGCAACACTTCACAATTGGACTGCAATGATTCAGAAATACCAGGCTTTGATCAAATCTCTTACCTGTCGTACTGGATGTGGGTCAACAAGAAGAATCCGAATTCCTCTCAACTTCTCCTCCTCAATATCAGACAGCTGTCGCTTCATTGAAAGGGAGATCTGAGAGAGATTTCCACACTGGCCAGAGGTTGGAAATGTCAGAGAGAATTTGAACACACTGCCATCACCTGGCTTGCTATTAACTGTGATTTCCCCTTTCCTCAGCTTTACAAGTTTCTGCATACACCAAATAAAAAGTGACAAATGTTAACAACCTGAAACATCATTGTTCCATAACAGATCTGATGAAAGGCTTGAGACATAGGTGCACCTTATGCTTGCACAGCTCTTGGAGACTCTTGGGCTAGATCAGTATCAAGCGTAACAGAATCCATGGTTTCAGTAATGAAACTTCCACACAGGAGGTGCAACAGGACAACACAACTATTGCTTCTACAGGGCTTGAAAGTCCTACAAAAAAACAAGGTCTTACTGTCGGTCCTACCAGATCTTCAAAGTGGAAAAGTCTACACTGACTTACCTGGCAAATCGACAGGCCAATTCCTGTGCCCCCATATTCCCGAGAGGTACTGCTGTCTGCTTGTACAAAAGGCTCAAAAAGTCGAGGCTGCAAATGCTCAGGTATGCCAATACCTGCACACCCATATTCAGAAGTTTCAATTATCTTCCATCCCCTCTCTAACCCACAAATACTTGAGCCCTACATAAAGATCCGGAATTTCTGCAGCCTTCTTTTGTGCTGCAATCACCAAAAAAAAACAAGTTACTGACATGGTCTTGGAAGAAGGCACAGAAGCACATGGTTAGAAGCCTTCTTCCTTTTGAAAACCTATCTAGCTTGGAATAGAGATCCTTGCCTGTATCCTCGATGGAGACAACAAGAGTAACTTCTCCCGTACCACTGCTATCTATCTGGGACTTGGGTGACCAATCCCGCCATCGCTTGACACATGCATGGGAACTCAAAGGGCCATTTTTCATGCTCAACCTCGGTGCTGATATACTTTGGCTTGGCCACTGGGAACTGTCCCCACTCAGAACTAACACAGGGTTATACTCAACACCATCAACATAGACACTCATTGGATATGAAGGATTCGCCCCAGCTGCTGCTGCCTCTGTGGAATCAACAAGGTCAAGTAGATCTTCCCTCCCAGGCACCCCTCGTTGAGTCACCTTCCACTCTGTTTTGTCCACTAACCGAATGCACACAAAGATGCTCCCTTGTTTTGTAAACTGCAACCCATGAAAAAACCCACCTGACCCTTAAGCATCCTAAATTTGTACTCTGCCTGAATCAAAAGGTATAATTGAGTGCCAAAAAGTCTGAGATGGTCCTAAACCCTAAACGTGTCTAGCAAAGTAGTAATTAGGGAGGGAATTGCTAACCTTGATGGCATTTCCAATAAGGTTGATAAGAACCTGCACAACAAATCCCAGTAGTACTAAGTATTTATTTTCCCAAAGTTTGTCAAAGTCCAAAGAAAACCCCATCCATTTTTCAGATGATGATGTCCCCATAAGCAACTGGGACATCTACAACAGATGCATCCTGTGAGCATGCAACAGCCCAGTTCTCACAACAATTGTACTCAGTGGGCACATTGTTTGAGCCCTTTCTCTTACAGAACAAAAAGTGCTGCAGCTGACCAGCACTTAAATGACTCAACATGGGAACTGAAAAAGTAGAAGCAAAGAATACCTGACGCAAGCGTCCTGGGTCACCATATAACCATGGTGGGACAGAATCATGTATCAAGGCAGCACCCTCCAAATTCTTCTGTTGGAATTTCTCTTCGAAAAGTGATAATATATTGTCAACCTCCTCACGAATGTCAAACAAGATGGATTCTTCTTCCATTTTTCCTGCCTCGATTTTGGACAGATCTAGCATATCTGATATAAGAGTACTGCCAATGGGGAAAAAAAGGAAAGAAAACACCCACAAACTCAGCACATCAACAAAAAGAAAATTTTCAGGGAGACAGTTGAAGTAGCAGCAGCAGCAAAAAATGAGGTTCTGAATTTAGGCTGAATACTGGATAGATTTTGAGTCAGATGCGGGTGACTTACACAAGAGCGTTGCCACTTGCCTGAGCAATTTTCACATACTCAAGCTGCTGAGGACTTAAATCTGTTTCCATCAGCAAATTTGTCATGCCTGCACCAACCCAGTTCAGGTTAAGAACCAGAGGCCATGTACATGTATTCTTCCTAATCTAGCAATTCATTACACAACCATTTACTCCTAAGCCAAGGAGCCTGACAATAACATCATGTGCTTTTCCACAAGACTTTCCTATAGATTAACAAGGAGACTGGACAATACTGTCACGTAAACAACAAAGACACGTTACCCACGCTAAACATTTCAGTCCAACAAAAGACCCTAAACCCCTAAACCCTACACCCTGTAAACAATTGAGCTGTTATCCAACTTTAAAAGAATTGTGGAAAGTAGGGAAATCTCACCAATCACACCATTCATGGGAGTCCTGCACAAATCCAACACACAGATCTTCAGACTCTCAGAAAGCAGACGCAGAGAGATTTCATACTAGAATCCAAAACCCTAAGACAACACTCTCCACAAAGAGACAACATGTCTGCAATTTCACTGCACTAATTTCACTGTACCATGGTTCATGTAGCAGAAGACCCAGGTTCCAGCAGAGATCCAAAGATGTTGTTTTCTTAACTATGTATGGATATGGTAGACTGTGCATTAAAACCCCTACCGGGAGGACAGAAAATTGTTGACAGGGTCCTAAGTTGGGTAGGCAGGAAGATTGTTTGTTACCTGATTTCATGAGAAACAGTGGCAAGGAAACTGGATTTGGCTTTGTCAGCTGCTTCTGCAGTACTTTTGGCCGCATGCAAGTCCGCATTCATCTTTTCCATCAACCCAACATCTCTTTCGATAGTCTGCATCCTCTTTACAACAAGATACACAGCAACTGTGCAAAATACAACCACCACTGACATAAGTAGAGGCCAGGCAATAATGCTCTTCAATGCATAGAGCCTGACATTCCCGAGATATGAGCACTTGAGCTGAAATAACTGTGATCCATAACTGAAGGGGACGACTATTGTGTCTGATTTTCCAGCGCTCACATTCTTGCCATAAAAGTATACTGCACAAGGATCCTCTGTCAGACTGCAATTATAAAAAGAATTAAAGCCCCCTGATGCTGCCACTAGCACTGCTGCACTGGTACCCAAACCATCAGTGAACCTGTCAAGCCCCCAAATGAACAAAAAACCACTTTGCAAAAATCAGTAGCAATCGCAAATCACTTCAGTAGACGGTCAGGCATCAAATCTTCTTTGATAACAATCAGGGTTTATTTATACTGTTGTTGTTTTTACCTGTCAATCACTTCACCAAAGACATCTGCGACATTCAAGACAGTGACAATATAGCCAACATCATCCTGGTCTCGCAAGCCGACTGTGGTGAGGGTACTACTATTGTGATTCCCATAATATGGTAGGAATGCGCCCATTCGCCAAGTCTGAGATGTGGGAAATGGTGGAGACAAGGTAAAGTTCCCTGTGTCCCGGGAGTCAAAGAGTGCTGGTTTGAAAAACGGGTACCCAGCGATATCGAGCAGCAAGATCGAGGTATTCAAGGCTGACTGATAGACAACTGGAGCATATTCAGAAGCATTCGCCCGGGGAATCTTGATCCCTCCAGAGCCATACGTGTAGATGGTCGCGTTGTACTGTTTCTCGATTGCTGCTCTTTCATCTGCCAGCACTCGTACGCTGTACATTAAGCTTTGGACATGAGGCCGCAGAAAGAGTGTCTGTGAGGTGAAGACTTGCCATATGTTTTGGTCCACATTTGGCAAACTTGCTACTAAACCCAATATCACGAAAGATGCTGCCAAATTGTTCTCAACTTCAGACATCAACATCTGCTCCACAGACACAAACAAACACCAAAGCAGCAACAGCCCCCAAAAAGGAAGGGTTAATAGTTCTCTCAGTGGAAGGACCGGACCGACCCACTAGGGTGAAGGAAGGAAGGACCTGCGCACAACACTTTCAACAAAACCGATCTCAAATACCTATGGTAATCATACCTCTCTGCGGTTCTCGCATTGGAGCGCAATCTGTTGTCGCTTATTTTCCAGTGAGTTTCTGTACAACACCACGCCAACAGCTACCACTAGCAGCCATGCAGAGAGAGCGCAAATGGTGCGTACTACTGAGGAGCGTAAGGGATTCCAACTCCAGCACGGCATCGACTTCAGCCTTCCACCATCCCATGATTTCCTCCTGCTGCTGCTGCTGTTCACTGAGGCCATCAGTAGTCTTCTCCGGCCACTGCTCGAATCCTACTCCTACCCAAGTTTTTCTAGCTCACCTGCTGCTTGTCCTCCAGACTTGCTTGTGGCTAATCCCTATTTCCATATACTCATACTAGCCTTGAATCCCATCTCTCCTACTTCCAAATCCATCGCTCGCCCATCTCTCCTGCTTCAAGACCCATCTCTCCTTCTTCAAGGCCCATTTCTCCTCCTCCATCGAGCGAGCGAGCGAGCTCGCTCTCTACTATAAATCCTGCAGTTGCTCTTCAGTACCCAGTTGATCTCTCTTGCATGCATCTAAAACCCTAGCCTGTCCTCCTCGCGCGGATGTCCATCACCTTCACACCTCTCTCTCTCTCTCTCTCTCTCTCTCTCTCTTCGGGGATTGTCCATCATCACCTTGACCTCGACTCTTGGCGGATGTTCATCTCTATCTCTCTAAAGAACATCATCAGATTCAGACAAACACCCAACAACAACAAAAATCACAATTTTGTTGAAGCAGCCGAATAAGACTCCTACAATCCTTCAAATTCTCCTCATCCCCATAAATCGGCTTCTTCTTCTGCTTCTTGTGGTTCTTACTACGGAAAACATGGACGGTGCCGCATCGCCGGCTCCTTCACCTGTTCTCCTTCACATCACAAAACCCTGTACTTGCAGCTGCGACCCATTGAAACTGCTGCCGTGCCACAGAATCGAGATCATTCCGACCTCAACGCCGCACGATTGTGATCCGGCAACACACCCCAATCTCCCCTCTCTCTCTCTCTCTCTCTCTCTCTCTCGCGCGCGCGCACTCGCTCGCGCGTTCTGCGCTCGATCTCTCGCGCATACGGTAGGGATGAACGCCAATGTACGCGTACTTACGAAAATGTAGACGTAGAAGATACCATGTATAAAATACGTAATCATGACGGTATATGTACGTATGCATGTACTTATGGTGTGTTTTCTAGGTAGGTATCTGAATCTTTACTTACCAGGGTTAGTTACTAGGGTTAGTCTGGGCCAGGGTTCAACCAGCACCCACGTGGGATTATTTTGGGGATTTTTTTTACCATGCTACCAATGGTGGGTGCTGGTTCAACCCAAGGCGGTTAATTTTATAAATTAGGTTGGCTATTTTTCAACTAGGGTTTTGATGCATGTCTTGTGATTGGTGGAAAGTTTAAACAGCCAATCACAGATCGTTGTCATCCATAACTTATAGATAAAATTAGATAAAATAAGTAATTCAGAACTATTTGAATAATTATGAAAAAAATATTAAAATAATTAATTCAAAATACTAGAATAATTAATTAATGTTTGGTTTTACCAATTCATATTCAAACCTTGTGCTATTTGTGGAGGAGATGGTGCATATTCCCCATCTCAAAACATTATTAAATCATTGCCTCTCCCAAGTTGCCAAAATATCCTCCAAGTTGAACTATTATTAGGCCTTCACCATGCAAACTTGCTTCTTAATGGAGGGCCAACACCACTTACATTTTTTTATAGTTTTCCATTACAAGAATGCTTTTTCAACATACTATGGGAATTTGTGCCCTTGCCATTAGTCTAGGCCAAAAAATGATAAAAGAATAAAAATACACATCAAAATTTGTAATAATCTGCAATGACATGAACAAACGTGCACTCAATGGGCTCAATTTTTTTTCCTTTAGAGGCAATGTGAAAAGGTGTTGGATTTTTGTGGTTCTCAATGTGTTCCCATCAAGTTTCACTTTGTTCTCCAAATGTTCCCCCAGTTCCAATGTGTTTTCCCAATATGCTCCCAATATCATCACACTTTATCCCATGTCCTCTGCCCTAACTTCTAGTATTGCAACCTATACAAGTAGCTTGAAAGCACAAGACAACAAAATATCTATTTTGGGATTGTATTAAACTTAATTAAATTTTTTTGTAATGTGCCAATCAAAGATGCCCATCAAATAAATAAATAAAGTTTTGGGTCCCCATAATATTACTATGAACCACACTCTAGTATAATATAAATCCTACATGCAATCTTCTCCAATATACAATAACTTCCCTCAAAATAAAATCTCACATTGGTATCAAAGGGAATGCCATGGCCAACAACCTAGCCTAATGTGAACATTTACAACCATAACTACAACTTGCTCATAATCTCAATTGCTATATGGTGGCTTAAATTTCGTTGAAATGAATGACATAAAACCCACCCCTAACTAGGGGCAACAACCTTTTGGTGAAAAGGCTTTCATTTATGAATACCAACTAATGCCTTTGTCTTATATCAATCTCTCTCCATTTGTAGATTTTTTTTCCATTATTCCTTTTTCAAGTAATTATTTTATGAAATGTAATATTGAACATATTAGTTCACTTCAAATTTTCCACTTTGAAATTTGGATTACATGATTTTTATATTTACATATTAAAAAAATATTTTGTTAATTTGTTTGGATGTGACCATCCTACAACCCTCCCAAGTCACAACTCATGAGAGCCTCACTTTGTTTTCAATCTTCATCAAAATCCCTTGACAAGGTGGTGTGCGTGTTTTGTCATTTCGCAATTTCCAAACCAATGGGACAAAATTATTGATACTGAAGTGATTTTTATTTTTAATTGTAATTTTAGATTCTAAAATGATTTTTTTCATGGACAAAAACTTTGAAATTAAGTCCATTAATTTAATTGCAATAGTATTGAGATCAGTGACCTTGTAGGAGGTCGAATATATTTGCGCCAATAGCACAAGGGCCCACTACTCTTGTTGATATCACATTTACACCTCAAAGGATAATCTCCCAAATTTTTTAAAAAGGGTGTCCAAAGTTGGGTGTTTGGGGGAGAAAAAATGTTTTAAAAAACTAACCATTTCTAACCTCCTAGAAGAGGCATCAATGGGATATAATAAATAAAGTAAAAATATGGATGCCATACTAATACAAGTTCAAGAATTTACGAAGACAACCAAATAAACATGTTTTGTTGACGTCTTTGTGACATGAAGAAATGTTCACACACGTAAAAAAAACATAGGATTACATTAAGCATGTTCTCTTTTTCCAACTCATATAAAGATGTGATTTTTTGAATATGTGAACATGTAACTCATGGATTTTTTTTTGACATTCATATCTAGAACTCACTTAATAACTTCATGCAAAATTCAAACCTTGTCAATGTTTTAAACATTTTTAAAGAATGTGAGGATTGTGGTTCAATTCATATTTTGTCACATGAAACAAATTCTTGGAAAGTTGATCACAAAAGCCAAAGTTCAAATTACATACGCCAAGCAATTTGTGTTGAAAGAAGAAGGCTTATGGTTTTATTATATGAAATATATGTGTCATGAACAATTAATGATGGCTGAAATGGAAGAAACTCATGTTTGAAAACTCTTCACCCAAGTTATGATTAAAATATGCATATAATGATCACATATGTTGTAGTCACATATATTATATGTAGGGTTAGACTAAATCAAAAGGGAGGTTATGTGTAGGAAAAGGGTTTGCTCTTAAACTCTTTTGGGAATTGATGTTCTTGTCATAAGGCTAAGTGGAGGCATCAAAATTCTGTTACATTTCTTACATACTTACAACTACATGCATGCCTAACTATCGTATGTAAGTATGTAGGGAATGTAAGAGGTTAAGGTTATTGTGTAGGTGCTTGGTGATACTACATGGTATATGCATGCAAATGGTTAGTAGTTAGTATACCATGGTTAAAATAACCATGAGTGGACTGAAAAATCTGAAACTTTTCACACTTCAAAAGTTGGGCCAAAAATGAACCAACACCCACCAAAATACACCAATTTGTTGTTCCATCCATGGGATGAGCTGCATTTTTTCATCCATATTTTGAACCCATTCGTAGTACCCGCCTCAAGTTAGTTGAAAGGTTTTAGCAAAAGATAGAATTTAGTTAGGAAGTACAAAAGCTTTGTTGAAAGATAGGTATTTAGTTATAAAGTAAAAAAAGCTTTGCCAAAAGGTTGAAGTTTAATTAGAAATAGAGATGTTTAACCATGATGTAAAGAGGTTTTTTCTAAGAAAGGAAATTTTAACTGAGAAATAAAGAAGTTTTTTCAAGAGATAAAAGTTTAACCAAACAATAAAAATATTTTGCTAAGACTAAAAATTTAGTGAGAAAAAGTTAAAGATTTAATAATAATTAATTTAATTTTTTTTCTAAGAAGAAATAAAGGTTTGGTTAATAAAATATTAAGGCTTTGTCGAGACATGAAAGTTTAATCGTGAAATAAAGATATTTTGTCGAGAAGTAGAGGTTTTAGTGAAGAAATAAAAAGAATATACTTTAAAATACATGTTAAAAATACTTCAGCACACCCTTTTGCTTAGCCTTGGGTAAACAAGCACCCACACTAGTACCTAAACCCTAAACCTAAAAAAAAAACCTTGAATTTTTTTTGTCCTCACTTCTAACCATGGTAGAGATCCCGTCCTAGGATGGATTATATCAAGCTTTTTGAGTGAGTCAAAATTTAATAATTCGTGGGGTTAAATATGGCCCACTACCTAAATGATCTCGCTCTCTAAAAAGTGAAGGTATCAACATGGGTGCTCGTTCACCCCACCCCCACAAGTGTTGCCAACTTTTACCCATCATGAAGAGACCGTATTGGAGCCCAAAGTTTTGGTTATGTGGTGTTTTGTTCTCCCACACCCGTGGACTTTATCCATCGTAAAGCACAAAACCTAAACAAATTGTGCATGTAGACCACAAGGCATATGAGGGGGAGGGTCCTTAAGCCTATTCCTTAAGAGTAGGCCTACTCAAACCTCCTCACTATATAGACCACAAGGCATAGGAGGAGGACGATTCTTACGCCTATTCAAACCTCCTTGCTATATAGACCTCAAGGTATAGGAGGAGGACGGTTCTTATGCCTACTCAAACTTCCTCCCTATATAGACCACAAGGCATAGGAGGAGGACGGTTCTTACACCTACTCAAACCTCCTCCCTATATAGACCACAATGCATAGGAGGCGGACGGTTTCTTAGGCTTACTCCTTAAGAGTAGGCCTACTCAAACCTCCTTGCTATAGAAACCACAATGTATAGGAAGAGGAGGGTTCTTAAGCCTACTCCTTACTAAGAGTAGGCCTATTCAAACGTCCTCGAGCACCCGTATCGGTCCCTTCATCTTTTTGAGTGAGGCCCCTTAGTGGCCATATCAAGCCCCCCACAAATGTTAGATTATGTCCCCTCAAATACCCTAATTTAGTCTAAGTATGGGGGATATTTTAACTATTTAGAAATGATTTAAATGGATTTTGGTGATTTAAACCATGGTATCAATGTGAGTGCTTGTTCACCCAAAGGCCATAATTTATGGGGCATTTCAACTAACTTCACCACACAATTGTGGTTGTGATTTCCTTCATTATTTGACTTCAACATGGTTCATTAATGTTTTGGGTGCAAGAAGAGTGGGTGAAGGTGGGTAGGTAGGTAGGTAGGTAGGGTCATGGGTGGTGGGTTGAGTTTGAAAGTGCCAAATATACATAGGGAGAGCATCCATCTACACATGGGATGAGAAAATAGACAAGAAATGCACTCTTTCCACCTTCTTGAGTTGAGCCTCTCAAATGCTTTTTTAATTTTGTTTCATTCCTACACAAGAAGCTAGGACCTAAAAGGCATAATGCAAAATTTGAAGACTAGTTGATATTATTATCAATGTTTTTTTTCTTGACAAATTTTGTCCTTTTATGACAAATAAATTGATAAATTTTTGGGAAATTTTTGTAGTGTAAATTAGACCTTTTTTGGGGGGGAGGGGGGAGGCAAATTTTGTTAAATTTCAATATCACAAAATTGGGAGGAAAAAGGCCCTGCTTACAACCATTGTCTAATATCTTATTGACAATAATTTAATGTTGGTGGTTTCTATGTATTTATTGGTTTGGTACTTGGGTTTGAGCATGATTCCCAACAACTTAAACCAAACCTTATATAAATACAAAACTATTGTAATATTATCATGGACAACATTGAAAGGCATTTTCATCTATGTGCCAAATAATGAATGAAAGGGGGGCTTAAGCCATTCCAAAACTTGTGAGGACAATGTGATTGAGGTTTTACCGTGTTAATTGCATGATGGATTTTCTTATGACCATGTTCAATTGATAAATGAAAATTTCATCCATCAACGTTAGTGGTTAGCATCATGGATGTAAAACTAGAGAAAGACAACGTTTGGTATGAGCTTAGGTGTAAGGTTTGCTTTTGGCCCAAAATAAGTGTTAAACTTCGTAGTTGAACCAAATAGTGTATGTGACAACTAGGAACCTTAGCATTACAATTATACCTAACCCTCTTTTTGGGTGCACGTATTAAATTTGGTTACATCTATGAAAGTTCGTGCTATCACATAGAAAGATTGAAGGGACACCCAAACTCCCTTGGGCAAACCTCCACACAAAATTTGTTGTAGATGGTTGGTTGGCAGCACCATTTGACTCTTCTATCATCCATAGCCAACATCACATGATGCGGACACCATACTTTGTCAAATGTTTTCATGAGTCTACCTTCCTTTTTTGGATGCTTCTTAATCAAATGTTCTTTAACCCAACTTCACAATACATTGTCACTTTAGCCTTCCATAGTCACTTAAATTGTGTCACATTAGCTTACCAACATGTTGTTTGGAACCATCCAAGCCCAAGTCGTTTTAATCTATTTAGATGGACCAAAGTGTTACATTTCTAAGTAAGGACCATAGTGCATTGAATTTCTGTAAGAAGCTATTATTAATAAGCATTTTTCAAAACTAAATGTTTTTCAAGCACAATTAGTTTCTAGAGTTGTTTTGAGCCTGTGCAAAAATGTAAAAGCAAACTTTCATGTTATTTTAGCACTTGTGCAAAACCAAAGCTTGTGAGTAGTAGTTTTAGGTATTACAAGCTCACAAGAAAAGTAGTTGAATAGAATGAATCAATTTGCCTTTAATCTTCAACTATTGATTGTAAAAAAGAAACTTGATGACAAAGGGACCAAATGAAACCAACATCTTTATTTGGCCTTGTGTTTCACCCACACACCACTCCCCTTTAGTGGAAATTTTGTGGGAGAACATAGTCCCATTTTTAAGGTACATCAAAAATGTAGTTTTTCTTTGACTTAATTAAGTTTTTCACTAGTTTCACATTGTACTTCATCAATTCCTCTTTGCCATCCCTTCTTCATAACTTTATATTGAAAACCATGTCATTAATGGTTCCATATAACAATTTTAAGGTAGCTCTTTTCATAGCCTTTTTGGTACAAATTTTTATTTTTTTTATAATACTTAATATTCATACCCAAAATTCATCTCATGGAAAGGTCAAGCCTCATCATAGATAGAGCATTTTTATCGATTTAATTAACAATTGAAGGTCAAATTGTTTGTTGATCACGATGCCTCCATGATCTATACCCACACCCTACAACCAATAAAGGACACATGGCCATTAACCATGGCCTAGCTTAGATTATAAGCCATCTGCTTGTGTTGAAAGAGTTTACATTGGTTCTTATGTTTGAATATTAACAACGTTTTAATGTTTGGTTTATTGAATTCAAAAGCAATTAACACCCATTTACAATGGGGCAAACGATGTGTTTTCCAAGTCTACCAAACTAAAATCACATATATTTTTATGCATGTAATAATTTAATTAATTCACTTTATCCTTTTGAATGGTGTTAACCTCTTGCCCATTGATAAATTTGTAGCAAAATACCTACATTTTTTTCATTGTTTTATTTCCTTGTTATACACTAATAAAAAACCATTATGTATGTGGATGCCAAAATTGAATTGATTACCACAACCCTTTTAGCTAGAGGTAGATGGAAAATGCTCCAATATCTCAATTTTTTCAGTATTTTCTCCACCAAGAAATTGTCAACATCTTTGACATGTAGGTTGAACCCAAAAGCTTACCGCAAAAGTTTACTAAACTCCTCATTCTTAACCCACTTCCAACTAGAACTTTTAGTCCAATAGGTTTTACCTTTGTTTTTTTACAATTCGAAAAAGCAATAGACTTCTCTCAAATTCATTTTACGACCACTTCTAAGATTCTATTTTGAATGTGGGTAGTGGGTTACTATCATTTAATTTTTTTCATTGTGAAAATTGTGTGTTTACAATAGTCCTTTATCTAGTTTTTTGTAAAGTTAACGACAATCTAATGTAACATCTATTCAAGTTCAAATATCCTTTATTAAAACCAAAACCCAAATTTTAATTAAATGAATTTTTAATTTGATTTTTTAACATTCATATTAGTTAATTAACACAATTTGAAATGATTAACATAAATTTAAAATGTAAAAAATTCACCAATTTTCACCACTATTCAACATGATTTTTAGCTCCTAAGAGTGTACCCACACCCCAAATATAATTCCAATAGGTTAATCACATTCTAGAGATTGAATTTTCCACTTCTAATAAATATTGTGGTGTCATCCTCGTACTAAGCCTAGATTTATTGCCTTCATCCCTTGAGAGGGAAATCCCATTAATATTTCTAAAACCTCTCTATTTATTTCACCATAAAATGTAATACTTCTTGCACAAGACGAAAAGTTAAAGGGCTAACAAGGAGCCCTACATAACTTTTTTTTCAATCTTAAAATATCTAATAATTCCCCCATTGAGGTAGATTTTCTCCCTTTACACCATTAAATAACAACAACCTCACGTTATAGGCATGTTAACCTTATAGGCATTGTTATATTTCGACAATTTATGCTTGCTCGTTGTGTAGGTACATCTCCTTTTGGCCAATGCTTGTTTGCAACATTGGTAGCATGGTCAAGTCTGTGCCTTGTAACATATATTGAATTTTTTTAATCTTCCTTTATAGTGTCCGAATTGTTAAGTTAATATTTTCATTCATGTATCTTTTCACGAAGCAAGAAAAGAGGTCCAACACATGTATGATATACTCATAATAGGTTAATATTTGCCTGGGATCCAATTCACATTTGCTTTTATCCATGTAGATATTATCTATTTAATATAAAGAAGGTGTTTTGTTTTATTTTGTTTGTCACATTTAGATATTTGAAATCACCCCCCCCCCCCCCCCTCCCCCCTACCCCACCACAATTTTTGGTGCTATTGGAAGGCCCTCAACGAATAGGGGTATACCAAGGTGGTTTCATAATGTTTAAACCTAAATAATACAAGAGTAATTGAACATTGAACAAAAAATTCATTAACATTTTAATAATAATTTTAAAAAAAAACTGGGGCATGCTTTAAATATTGTTGGAAAGTGCTCAATGAATAGAATTTTACGGAGGGGAATTCATAATTTTTAGGCCTAATGTGCAAAGAATTATTGAATTTTGAATATTCTTTGTCATTGGAAATTCATTAAATTTTCAAAATTCAAATTCAATTAATTGGGTAATGAGTTCATATTTGGGCCAATGACATAGGCCATGTTATGTTTCTATCAAAGAAGGTTGTTTGTTTGTTTTGTTTGTCATGATGAGATCTCCCAAACCATGGTGTCTTTCACTACACTCTCGGAGTGGTTGGAACATTTTCAACAAGTAGAGGTGCACTAAGTTTGTTTTATAATGTGTAAACATATGGTGCTAGAATTAATGAATATTTTTAAAAATCATTGTAACTTCAATAAAATCAAAATTAAAAAATTTTAATGAAATTTGGGGCATGCTTTTGTTATTCTTGGAAAATGTCCAATGAATAGGATTTTATGGAGGCAATTTCATCATTTCTATACCTAATGCATGAGAGAGATTGAACTTTGATTTACGATACCATTTGAAAATTAAATAGAAATTCAAAATCTAGTCTATCCATCAAGGAATGTTGATCTTTTTGTTTTGTTACAAGCCACATTGAGATATTTCAAACCACAATTCCGTTGCCATGTATTTGGTATTGTTGGAAAGCCCTTGATTTGGAAGGGTGCATTGAAGCAATTCATAATGTTTAGACCTATGATGCAAGAATTATTCAATATTGAATAATTTTGTAGAAAACCAACAAAATAAAAAATAATTAAAAAAAAGAAATTGTGTGTATTCTTCATAATATTGGAAAGCCTTTGATGAATGGGATTTCTTGGAAGTGACTTTGTAAATTTTAGACTTATGGTGTGGGATATGTTGAATTTTAGGAATCATTCAAAAGGAGAAATTAATTGGGTAACAAGACTTTCACCCTTGGGCCAACAACACATGTTACATTAATGCATTTTGAAAAGGTCATTTTCTTTTTATGCATTTTGGTACTATGGCATTCTCATTTTAGTTGCACATTTTTATATCCAAGAGGAATGAAGTAGAATATACATGGATATTTGCAATTTCAAATGCGTTTTTTTTTTTTTTTGTTTTGGTATACATGTCATTATATAAAAGCCTTTATATTGTATTTGTTCATAGTGCAAGGCACAAATGGCTACATTTCACGAATCGTAACAATTGGTCCAAGTTTTTACATAAATTTTTTACTTATTACTATTAAGCCATGAAAAGTGTGGGATCCTTTTTAAATGTTTCAAATGCCTTGCAAGGCACTTCTAGGATTTCCTTTAATAATGACTTCCAAGGACAAACACACTTAATGTATATGTTCACACAATTTTGGATCCAATTTCACATAGTCAGTGGGTTATGTTTTTGCAATTGCCATGTTGCCACTCTCTCATTGGATAAAACATACAATCCATGTAGTGTTCCCCAATTCAAATGAGTTCAAACATTAATGTTCTTCGTGTTTCATAAAGTTTTAATTGAATGTCGAATGCATGGAAAACCCCACACCACAAAATTGGATAATGATGTTATTTCTTAGTATTTGAATGTGAGTGTCTTGAACAATACTTTCCATGTTGGATAATTTTGAAGGTGGAAATGACCTTAAGACTTTAGGGTTTATGGTTCAGGGTTTGAGATTTTAAGGATGGTTAATTATTGTTTACATGAACAACCCTAAAAATGTTCAACCTAATTGTTTTGAAGGCAACTCATAATTGAATAATTCATATGCACATTAATATTAAATGTTGTTCTAAATTAATGAAGGTGCTAACTTAACAAGAGCACATCATTTGAAACTTTGGTGAAACAATGTTCAATGGACAAGTGCAACATTATGGGCGAGCCCTAATTTTTAAAAAAATGGGAGCTACCCTTGAAATATTTTTCATTTCCAAGGAGAGCTAGATCATAAAATGAATTATGGGTCAAGGGGCAAACTTCATGATTTTCAACAAGTAAAAACTGAGTTACTACGTATATTCCCAAACATAGGCTAGTATAAGGTGACTTACTACAAGGCTCTCTCTATATATATTTATATAAATATCTAACAAGTATACAATTTTCAAGAATTTCAAAACTACATAAGAGGAGTAAAAAAACACAAGTTTGGGTTTGTTTCCAAAGAAGACAAAAAATAAAGGGAAAGTCCAAAGCTAAAGAGAGATTGTAGGACACAACAAACTTGTGGGGGGTTGGTGACCCATTACTTGACCCTACAATTTATGGGCTAAGTTTGGTCCACTTAAGAGTAAGTGGGCCAGGCTCTCCCTCATACATGGGCCAACAGGCTCTTTCATCCATTTAGCACTTCCCAAGTGTTGTTGTGAACTCCACCAATGCCTAAGTTTAATTTTAAATTAGTAGTAATTAATTAGCTAGAAAAGTGCAACCCTAATTTAATAATCTTGGATAATTTCTTAAATCATGTGCCCAAGTTAATCAATGCATGCATGGCCTTACTATTCCAAGCATGACAAAAAAGAGGAAATCAAGGAGCATGAAACCCATTGCCAACACCTGGTCTGAAGAAGGCACATTCAAAATTTTGAAATATATATATATCCTTGAGCTCAATGTTCCTACAAAATATTCAATTTATTTTAAGAGTTTTTATTTAAACATAATCTTCTTCTTCTTCTTCTTGTGTCAAAACTCAAAAAAAGAAGAAATTGTAGACATGCCATAATAATTATTTATTTGAAAAAATGGAACAACAAAGTGCAAAGAAAATGGGGAGAAGAAATGGACCCTTGAGTTGGTCCTAAGTTAAATGTGCTCATTGATATAGTTGGCAATGGACAATATATGAAATCAAAGGCGGCCATGATGACAACATTTGATAATATACAATATTAGATAGTGAAATAACCAACTAGATGATGGCATGGATGGTGATAAATGAGATCGTGAGATATGTAAATGATGGCAATGATGGTAGTTTCCCAATTATCATTATATTCAATGTTCATTAATGTATCCTACATACTTACATCATATGGTGCATTTTGGCTACCATCATCATATTTTCCATGCACCTTACCAACCTTCCTAATGTTTCGTAAAATGCTTTACATTTTCTAGAAACAATTCCATTTTCAAGTTGTTGCACCAATCTCAATGTGTTGTTATTGGAAGTTTTCATAATCTTGTCAATTTTGCCGTGTCATTGTTTTGAAGTGCACTTCCATATTAGGCCAAACTTTGCCAAATTTGTTTTATAATCTTCACCTAATTTTTGTTATTGGAAATTCTCCCTTACCATAGCCAAACACGTATGTTTAAAAAAATTCAAATATTTATGTAACATATGTAACACAAAACTTTATTGTTATGAGATAAATAAGATGCAACTAATCTTATATATAAATTCACGAATACGTCTATGACGGAGTTCGAGTGTGCAAGTCCGACTGACCGGGCTCGGCCTGGCACTCTCGGAGAGGAGGTGATTCAACGAACCGGGCTGGAGGTCAGCGTTCAGGCGACCGGGCCCGGCCCGGCAAAAACGAGCCTGAAAAAAACGGGATTTAGGTGTAAGGGTTAAAGCCTGGGGGGGGGTGATGGCATTCAGCAATAGAAGCTGCAGCAGACAAGGACTGGACTGCCGTGACGTTGCAAAACATGCACATCTTCCAGGGCTCTCAAGGCGCCCTGGAAGTGTCTAATAAATACATCAATTGGTCTTTATTGACTAGATAGTTTGATTGGTCCAGGTGTGTCTTTCTTGGTTTAAAGAAATCGGGGGAGTTCACGGCACCCACTTAGTCCGTCCGTTCCTCTGTGACGGAGCTCAGGTCCGTCACGAACGGACGACCGAGCCCGGCCCGGCAAAAACGGGAGAGGGGCTGACTAGCTGTGACAGTGGCCAGCATGGGCGGGCTAGGCACGTGAGAGGGGCGGACTGGATGTGACGATGGCCAACACGGGCGGGCTGGGCACGGGAGAGTCCCTGCAGGTCCGTCGAAGCCGGACGGACAGTAAAATTTCGACCAATGGGGAGGCCCAACGTGCCTTGCTTTTATTCCTTTTAAGTTTGGGGGGGCGGAAAGGATTTTTTTTCCATTTTTCCCTGTTTCCCAATGTGTTCTTACGGTGTTCCCTTTAAGTTCCTAATGGGTTCCCAAAATGTTCTCCAAGTTCACAATGCATTTCCCAATGTGTTCTCATGGTGTTCCCTCTAAGTTCCTAATGGGTTCCCAAAATGTTCCCCAAGTTCACAATGTGTTTCTCAACATGTTCTGCATATAAGCACCTCACTTTTATTCGATAAGCTTTGGCAAATGTTGTGGAGGATGAGGGGGACTTCACAATGGCCAAAAGTCACGGGCACCCACTAGTAGACTATAAGCTTCAAAGTTCAAAGTTTTGAAGGTTCCTTTTTTTACTTATAATTAATCAATCCTAAACAACCATCTTTAACAAAGGGGAAACATTTGAGACCTGACAATTAATAATGGTTGATTTCAAAAGTTCAAGAGCAATGATGATGATAAGCTTTTAGGTGGTGTGCTATTATGGTTTGAAATGCAAGCCATTTTGGAAAAAATAAGAAGTTTTTTCAAAAGTTTTTGACTTTCTTCAATATGGTCAATGATGAAGCTCTTGTGACTAGGGTCCATATTGCAAAAATGTGCATTGATGTGTTTTTATAGAAGCCCACAAATTTGTCTTGGCTATGGTGATCATATAGAACAAAGAAGGTGTAAAGAAAATTGTAAAGGAACAGTAGGAGATAAGAAGAAAAAAACCATGTTCAAACACCCATTTTCATTACCACCCAATACTAGTATTATGATCTTAGTCTTCATCAGTTCCCACTTACCAACTTGGATCCTCCATCTCTACGTGTCCATACTGCTCCTTCAGAAATAACACCTTCATTATCATGAGTAAATCGATAACGTATGCAGCACTCTGTGACAACAAAGTAAACTTAGACATTAAATGTCAAGTAATCCTCAAAGATCATACATAAGATCACTTCCAAAAGACCTCAATATTAAAGTTCTTAGGCTAGCTAGCTAATTGCCTAGCTATTAGGTTGCCCAACTGATACCACAAACTTATACTAACTGTCACTATATTTCAAATAATTTCCATAAGCTCCCCTCCCCTCAGCCTCTGTTGTCCTTACACCTAAGCCACTCAAACAAATGTTTAATCTCTTAAAACAACTTGCTACTTCTAAACATTGAAACAGCAAGTTGGAAATGGTTACCTCTCTGACCATTTTTGCCTGTACCCTGTTTCTTCATGATGAACTCTTGCTCACTCAAGACAAACCACAGAGAAAAGGTAAAATATGTGGACAAGATAGTTCCTGGGATTTCAAAGTTCCATCCAATGAGCATCTTCTGCAGGAAAGGAGGGAGATCAAAAGGCAAGGACAACACAAATAGACCAGGCATTCATTTAGATGCCCTGAATCATATCAACTGGACCAGCCTGGTCCTGGTACAGCAGCACATTGAAATGAGACCCTTCATCCTAAAAAAATGATACCCCTCCAACTGGAGAGAAAACTCTCATCAGCTTCCACAGATTTCACTGTCAAACTACCCAGGTGTAAATTGACAACCTTGCATAGGCTTTGCAAATGCTCGAGCCTGTCAAGTTAGCTCAGAAGTGAGGGTCATAAGCATAAGGAATGCTCAAGAGTAAACTCTGCAGTGCAAATTGAGTGTACAAATTTCCCTTTTTAGGGTAAGCCAGCACATAAATTTCCTGCTTGCAATAAGCCAACAATTCATCAATGATGCTCATCAGCTCCTGGTTGGCCACCCACTCCAATCACCTTCAACTGCAACACCAATCATAGAATCACCATTACTACCCAAGTAGTTGATGCTATCTTCACACTTACCATATAAAATAGCTTTGACCTCCCCTGGGAACCAAACAAAAGGCTCTCCAGCAAACAGCTTAATTGGAAGTTTGCATATGTATTCAGGTAACTCAGGTCTATAAGTGAATGAATTTAGCACCTGAAGAGAGAGTTCTTCAGCAAGTAGCAAGAACATCACTGCTGGGACAGACATTTCTAAAAGCCAATATGTTAATCATGACATAGACTGAACTCATGGTACCCTCTATAGTCTGGTTCCTTTGGATGGACCAGTTTGGAATATGCCAGCTAACAGACAAGGAGAAGCCAATGTCCTGTAAACAAGCAATCTCTCTCTCTGCTAACTATTGCAGTGTTATGTCCAGTGCTGAAGGTCACCTGAAAGACTTGTGAGCAGACAGAGCACTCATATGTTTTGCCCTTCTCCAGATGGAACCATGTCACATCATGCTCCTCCTCTGCATACCATCCATGTCTGAATCAAGAATTTTCCTCATTGGTAATTCTCTAGAGGGGACTATTATCATCTCAAGTCTAACCATCACCTGCTTTCATCAGTGGGCTGTCTGTGAGTTCCAAACACCTTCAAAGATTCTGTCTTATGGATACTTTGCTGACAATATATTTGAATCAACATTTTCCAAGAGAGCTAAACTTGGCACACTATTTAAAACCAAGGTGCTTACCACCAACACCTCCTGAACACCCAACTATCCGTACGTCATAGTGTGACTCCACAATTGCAGGGGCATCCTGTACATTGAAAGAGAAAATAAGAAATACTGCTAGAACTAGAGGGATTTTGAGATTGTAACAGCTTCAAATGTGAACAAGCAAAAATAGAAGTCAAAACAAGTGACATGCACACAAAACAAGGACAAATTTTATTGCCCACAAGGAATAAAAGATTAATATAGAACACAGAGGGAAATCACAGAGGGACAAAGGACTTTGCAGTGGAATGGAAAATGTCCAACTAACCCCCTGAGAGATAAATCCAAAACCTTACGTGGGTTCCAAATGATCCACGAGGAGGATCAAGATCAAATCGCTTTTTACCCTGCAGTACAGGTCAATAGTCAATACCAGCAAGACATCCAAAAAAGAAAAACCTGCTCGCTTGTAGGCAAAATGTGAGGCGAGTAAAATCAAGAGATTCCATACCTCACGCTTTGCTTCCAACTCCTCACGCTCAGCTCCCGTTGCAATACCAAATTCATCCAATTGACCTAACCAGTCAGCAGAAAACCATATCAATTGATCTCCTACTCCCTGAAAGCCTCCTTTTGCAATTGTAATGGTACAAAATATTCAAAACTACAAAGTGAATTTCCAACTTCTGCAGAGACTTCAAAACCCCCAGAATGCCTACCTGTTTCAGCTGTGAGACAAAATGAAAGCAAGAGAAGAGAGGGGGAACATATAGGTGGGTATTGATCACTGCCTACTCTGTCTGTTAATCCATCCTGCAATGGGCCACACCCGCTTCCATGAATACCAAAACGATTCAGTGCAAGGAAAGCCTGTTGCTCTGTTCTGTTTGGTTTGCCTGAGATTTAACACAGATCTATTTATATTTGTCTGCACTCCTCCAGAGGAGCCGATGAAGTTGGTGGGAGGGAGGGGTGTCATGGCAGCTTGTCAGTGCTATTCATGATGAAGGTGATGGTCTGACACTTTGTGAGAGACATGCATAAGGCTATGATGGACCACAGCATTGTCAGATTACCTTCAAAGTCTTGCTGTAGATTTTTCTCTGAAATCTCATAGGTATCTTCTCAAGCCAGCTGTAGCTCTGGCCTATCCTTGTGCATTTACTCCTAGTTTAGAGGGAGGGCTCAAAAGACTTGAATTTCGATTGATTAGTCCAATTCTGAAAATGGCCAGACAGATTGCATATTCTGTGATTGCTCCCTTTTCTTCTTCAAAGAATGAAGGCAAAAATTCCTGCATATTTTTAAAGAATCTCCTCATTCCCCTGGTCAATTATACTGGGTATTCTGAACTTAATTTATGGTGAATGCATCTTTCAGGGTGATCTGGGATCTCTCATTATACAGTTTAGCATCACATAGTATCTGGTTCTATAACCTGGTTCCTTTGGATGGACCAGTTTGGACAATGCCCAGCTTCATCTTCAATCAAGCATGGAAATCTTCTATAGATAAGACTCTTTCCTCATGAATTTCACAATTGCACCAGCTGGAAGAGTTCCCACAAATCCATTATCTGCACATTCATATTGCAGATCACAAAATTCCTCGCAAAAACATTTAGATTGCACATTCATACAGCAGAGATGTTATGGTACCTTTTACACATGTTTCACAAGCCTCCCTTTCTCAGAACGTCTTTGATCCTGTCTTACTAAACTCACAATAGACTTTCTCACACGAAAGAGAAAAAGCATCTCTAACAAGTACTCGCAGATTATGGAGCTGAGATAAAATCACAAAAAGAATTGTGATCTAAGGTAAAATAGTTCATGAAATGATGATGCTCGAAACCAAACAGCAAATCCCCAGAGAGAAGAGAAGAGAAGAGAAGAGAAGAGGGCATGAGAAGCGGGCAAAAGAAAAGGAAAAAAACAAGCATGATTTGAGAGGGCAGTAGAAGGAAAAGGAAACTAAAGAAGGAGGGCAGGCAACGCACCACCAGCGCCGCCGCCGCCACCGTGACTCCTCAAAGCCGCGTTGGTTTGGATCCATCGCGTGAAGGGAAGTGCGGAAGAGCGAGCGGTAGACGACTGAAGAAACTGGTGTTGTATTTGTTGCTGCAAAGGTGGAGGAGGCGCAAATGAGGCACGTCGTAGTAGTAGAACCCTTGCCACTGCTCCTCCTCGCCACATTGTGTACCCTACTTTTGACACAGAGTAGGAGGGGCACTCACTCCTCCTCCTCCTCCTCCCCTGCACTGCTACTGACGAGATTCTGCACCTGCAAAGTCGTAGCCCGGAAGAACCTCAACAAAGCACACAGCCTGACTTCTTAGGTTTGCACACGCGCGCGCAGACGGAAACCAGACAGATCGCTTGAGACGCAGCGGAGCGTGCGTCGCGTGAACGGACGCGAGATGGACTCGGGATGGACTCGGGAGTTGATCGTTGTTTGGTTTCCAGCGGCATTTCGTTTGTTTTTACTGGCGAATTTTCGCCGAATTTCGACCTGAAAAAAATAATGATTTCGACCTATTACAGACGAGCAGGGTTTCTTTTAAGGATTTTGTGACGTAGCCAAAGTGGCGATCATCGAGAAAATAATTTAGGAAAATTTGGCTATATAATAGATATGAACGTAGTTTAAATTGTTTTTAAGAAAAAACAGAATCCTTCTGTATTTCAAATTATAATTTTTTATTTTTAAAAAAAAACAGAATCCTTCTATATTCTTGGCTACCTTCTGGAAGTTATCAAAAGACTCTGTAAAATTTGGAAATTTTTTAAATTTGAAATCTCTCGAATGTGGGCCATTTTTTCCATGAAAATATCCTTTTTTGTACAGGTCGAAATCATATTTTCAGGTCGAAATTTGGCGAAAATTCATATTGCACAAGATTTTTGTGGAAAAAATGGCCCAGATTTGCCATATTTCAATGAGAAGAAAATCCAAATCACCATATTCTTATGATAAGCAGTTCCAGTAGGTAGCCAAGAATATAGAAGGATTTTTAGAAAAAAAATAAAAATTCTTACTTTCATCTCTAACATGTAACCAAATTTGGCTAAGTTATTTTCTGAAATGATTGCCACTTTTGACTACCAATCCTATATATTAATTCAGTAAGTTCGTTTGTCAAGGTCCTGAAACCCAGATCACTTTCAATAAAACTATTCTTTCGAACTCGAGGGCCCAAAAACTATTCAGAACCTCGAATTTTTACTTCTTACTTTTACTTTTATTTTTCGCACAGCAAATGCTATCGTCAATGGGGGATATATTTTTGAGATTTGGAGAGTGGGTGAGGAGATTTGGATGTGCTTTTTTTGAGTTAAGGGTTTAGGAGGGTCATGATTTTTATCTTTTTCGTGGAGGAGGGGAAGGGGTGGGGGTGGGGTTCTAGGGGTCTTAATAGGTGAAAGTGAACCGGAGTGGGAAATGCGAAGGACTGGGTGAGGGGGATCAAGGGGGTGCATTATGCACCAGGTTCACATTAGTATCACAAAAATTCTTAACAGAAGAAACCCTGGTTTTCAGTGTTGTTACACACGGGTCTATTGTACACACACTAGGTACGCAGCACTACTTCTCCAATGTATGGAGAGAGTGAAGCACTCACTGGTAGAGAGAGTCCCAAAGTAGACACTTCTAGAGCTGTTTTGGGTTCATGTCACACATGTTTTAGGCATGTTAGGGGTGCTAGGGTCGGGTATGTAGCATATGCTACAAAACCCTCGCCACAACTTGTCTGAGATGCTGATTTATTGTTCATGAGTTGTCTGTTATGTGGCATGTTTTGCAACAACTTCAGGAAGTGTCTCATCAAGAAGCAAGCAGATGCTTATGAGCCATACCAGCAGTTTCTTCTATGGGTTTTTGCAGTCACAAAAAAACCCTAATCCTGGTTCTATAGCAAATTTCGAAATTTAGTTCCAGAATTACATCAAACTGCTGGTTGTCTGCTGGGAAAGCCTTAAGATTGGGTGCATTTTCATATTCTTTGGCTGCTGTGGCTCTTATTTATCTCAAATTGCGAGGAGGCTTTTAGAAATGTCCATGCACTTTGATCCTTTGTTCATTCCTTCATAGCTGTTGCTTCTTTCACTTCATTTTGCATTGGAGAAACAAAACCCTCAAGTTGACTTTCGAAACTGTCACGACCTCCTTCATTTTCAATGCTCTGTATCATGGTGATCATGAGTTAAACCAAGGCTGAACTTGCCCCAAGTATGGGAGATGTGGTAACACAGAGATGTTTTGTAGTTCCTGTAATATCCAAGTTGAACGGACTTACATGTGCTCAATCTATAGAGATGTGGTATGCAGAGGACTATGTGTTATGATATTGCGTAAAAGCAAATCCACACCCACCCAGTATGCAGGCTTCTACAAATGTTCATCACATCCAAAATAGTGTGCAAGTTCTTTCCCCAACACCACATGCATATGAGATATCCAGGACCAAGGTGATTGCTCCCATCCTGTGAAAGGTCTCTGTTTGGATCTGTCATGGGAGCATTTACATATGGTTGTAGGCTCAACTTGTAGGGTGCACACTGTAGGTTTCTTTCTGAAAGCAGATGTGATACTGAAATGCAATCAAGACATTTCAGCTGGTGGGGGTAGTTTTGCCTTCCTGCCTACTGAGATTACATGGGCACTTGAGTAGACACAGAAGTACAATGACAACATCCCTCTGATAGGCCTCTTACAATGCAGATACAGATGTTCGCAACAGCTTTGCCACATGAGATCTGTAGGCTTCCACCTGAAAGCCAAGACAGGTAGAATCCAAATGATTTACTTGCCCCAGCTTAAAAACACCACTGTAGCAAGTATCAGTTACAAGACCTACTTTCGTAGAATGCAAGTCAAAACCTGTTAAGCTCACAGGAGTAGCATGAAGCTTGAAGAAGACTTTGAGATCTAAAGGTATTGAAGATGTGTGGAGATCAGATAGTAAATAAAAAGCCTTAAGGCTCTTCAGGAGCTTTGAGCAGATTGGGCCTTGCGGCCATGATAACTGCCAAATACTCAGGATTTCTTTGCAGAAAATTACTGAACTCCTCCCAGCTGACACTCCCATTGTGATCAAGATCAAGAGTATCAAAAAGATGTGATATCTGCATTCCAATAGCAACAAGTGAAGACACACTGAGTATAAACCCTCCCAATCTTTTTTCTATCCACAATCCATCAAGTGTTTATCACAATGCACCATCAAATTAGCACAAGAGCAGAACAAGGAAAATGGACTAGTGATTTTAAAGATATAACAACACTTGGGAAATGTGGGTCAACTTGTTTCTTACCTTTGGGTCTGGAAGCTCAGGAAACATATTATGCAAGCTGCGTGCCACTTCATCACGCGAGAGAACACCATCACCATTTGAATCACATGCCTTGAATGCTGCTTTTATTGTTTGGGCAAATGAAGTATGGTTTGACACAAAAGCTAGCCCTGCCAAAAACTGGTCATGCACAAAAACTTGCTGAGTTTGCAATGTATAGCTGATCATGACATAGAACTTGATTTGCTTTTGAAACTTACCTAGAGTCTCTAATTGTCCCAATCTTGACATCCCAGCTTCAGGAACTCAGCAAATTAAAACCTTTCAGCAGTTCTTCAACATTGGAAGATTCTACAATCTACATCGCCCAGGAACTGTTATGTGAAAAGAGCATCTTTGAAATAAGTTCTTGAAAACAACTGAGACATGAAAGGGTTTAAATTGCATGTCATGAGTTTTAACAGAATGTGACTACCACATACATCCTGTACAGAAGGATTGGGACAAACCTCTCGAAAGTTGATCTGACCATCTCCATTCTTGTCAAACAAGTGGAAAACCTGCTCTGTATCTTCTGTATGGGGCAGGTCAAGAGCCTTGAGAAAATCCTGCATTGTTATCACACCACTGCAACCATTCTGTTGTCAACAAGTAAGAAAATGTCCTTACTTAGGCAACATCATTAAAAGCACTATAAAATGAACACGTATTGAAGCTGAACTACAGGAATTGATGTTTGTTTTAAACTGAATTATGGGAGGGCATAGAAGGAAGAAACCACTATTTCTGGACCATATGTAAAAGATGTAAATCTTTTTGTTTAGGAGGTGTCTTTTGTGCCTAGTGCACACTTTTTGCCTGTCCTACCACCAGGCCTCACCCAATAGCTTTACTAGGGTGCAGCATACACCTAGGGGAATACTCAGGGTATTGAAGTTCAGCTTGATACCTGTGAAGATGGTCCATGTCACTGAACTTTGTCAAGTAGTCCTGTGCAGTTGCAAAGTTCAAATGGAAAAGCTTCTCCATGCGGGCGAACTCGACCAAAGATTGACCTGCTGGCTGCTGCAACTTGCGTGCAGCCAGTGCCAATCTCACATCCACAAAGTTATGATCTGTGCAACTAACTCCCAAGTGGCTGGCCATCATGCGTCGAACTCTATCTGCATATTCATGTGGATCTCGAATCTCCTTCAGCGTCGGCACAACCACTGGAAGGTATTCCACCTATGAGTGAAACTTTTTCTCCCAAATTCAGCTGACCAAAAATGTAAAATCTGAAGAAAGATTTCCACAAATTTATTTTCTATGAAGAAGAGGAGGAGTTGCTTCTGGCTGGCTGGCCACAACCAAACCCTAACAATTGTCCAAAACAAAAGAATTGACAAAGAGAATTTTGATTTTCTGGATTGCATTTGGATTCAAAAACCTCAATCAAGAATGTGTCAATGTAATGCAATATAGACTGAGATCTTGAGAACCCCTTTAGGTCCTTCTCAAATGCTGAATATGCTTCTCCACTGAGCTTAACTGTGGTTTTCAGGAATGAAGAAGGAAAGAAGAAGAAAAACTCTTCTCACCTCCATGAAGTTCACAAATTGTGTCATGAGATGGAACAGGACAACCAAAGGGCCTCCCTGATCTGCCCAGCAAGGATTGACATGCTTGTGAGGGTAACGCACAATCATGGGCTGAACCGGAAGACCTGGTGAGAATGCTCCAGTTTTGAATGAGATGATGGCCTGCCCATTGGTTGTGGTGCCCTCTGGAAACAGCATCACATGAGGCCATTTGTTGTCAATTGCTCTTCGTCGGATATTGCCTGCTGCATGGTGTCTTGATTCTGCAGACACTCGGTCCACAGGAATAATCTAAAGCCCAAAAAAAAAGGGTTAGTAGTGTCGGCAGCAGATGTAAGATAGTGCTGATGCTGCTGATCTCTCGCCCTACTTAGTTGCAATGAAGTTGAGAGTGAGAATTGAGAAGGTGGGTTTTTTGTGTTGCTTATCTCTCTCTCTCTCTCTCTGGCCCTACTTACTTCTTGCAGTGAAGTTGAGAGTGATTGTGAAGATGGATTTTGTTTTGACCTGGAGAGCTTTCAGAAAGACACCCACAATGGGCATCTCCACATTCTCCTTGGCAGAGACGATGACAGGCAAGTGACGATAGAAAACGAAGATGGGGTCCACGAACGAGATATGGTTGCAAACAATGATGGGTGCTTGCGAGCGATGCGCAGGTCTTCCCTTGACAGGTATGTAGTAGTAACCCATTGTGAACAAGACGGCTCTGGCTCCTGCTCTCACAGTCCACAGCGACGCTCTTCTGAACCGATTGAAGGGTTTGAAGAGCGGATCCGACACACCCAGCAACGCCAAGCGGATGAAGACGTAGCCTAAAGCCATCAATGTCACGAGACATACCACGCGCAGCAGAAACAAGGGCAGGAGCAAAAGGGTCTTGAGGAGCTGCAGTACGCTCTTATTCTTGGGTTCGTGAAAGGGGTTCACTGTGGATTGAGGTCCTAGTGATGGACTATCCCCTAAAGGAAACTCGCGGCTCTTCTCCCTCACGAGCACATTTGTTGCATCTCCTTCCTTGTTTGCTGTTGATGGTTCCACAATCCCTGCTGCTTCCTCTACTGCTGTTCGATCGACAAGTGATGATGATGCCATGCCGGACCAGACTTGGGTCTTCACTCTTTCAATTCTAAGGGGTCACGGGAAGGAAGTCCGCGAGCAGTTGGAAACTTTCCTTCATTCATTCATAGGCGGAAGCGATTCAACTCCTGCCAACAATCAAGGGACAAAAGCAAGAGAATTAAATCCCTGCAAGAAGAACTTGGCAGCAAGGGAAGACGAAATTTTACTTGGCAAGTTCGGAAGAAGAAGAACAACAACAACAATAACATCACGGGCGCGCACTTTTTGTGAGAGCTCACAAGAAGACATACCACCTTGGTAGGTGGTAACAAAAAAATCCTTGGAATCAGCGCACTCTGCTTATGCTGCAAGGAATCAGTGTGTGCTACAAGGTTCTCAATTTCTGGAATTCGAATTCCGAGATGTTGGGTTTGTTCTCTAAAGGCTTACTTGCTAGGTACTGCTTTCCAAGCCCCCGAACCAGAAAACCCAAACAGATAAGCCCTTAGTGCAAGAACCACAGAGGAATAAAAAAAACCCACAGCTCTGAAACAAACAAACACCGATCAAACAACACAAGCCAGGTCAACAAGACGCCAAGCGCAACAATTGCCACCCAAAACTGTGTTCTTCATTTACAAAGGAAGAATTCCCACTCCGATGAGCAACCCCAAAAACCTCACAGAATCTAAGCAACCAAAAGCGGAAATTAATAGAAGACAACAATAATAGTTACCCGCAAGCGACCGACCCATCTTCAAAAATCCAGTTCTTCCCAACCTCGATTTAGCTGTTATGATCGATCAATCATCAGCTTCCCAACTTCGATAGTAATCTAACAAGCTCAAAAGCAAAAAAGGATGATCTTTGTTCTCTTGGGCTGATGATGGCTGTTAAAACCACTGCAAACCAAAGAGACTGTGTGATGAGATGTTGAATTCCGTGTGGGGGTGGTGAATGGGTGGATTTTTTTTTCCTTCTCTTTTTTGCAAAAGGCAAATTCAGAGGAGAAGAAGACGACAAAGAGGACAATAATTTTGTGGTGCACAGTTTGCTATGGTGTGGATTGGAGGAAGGAAAGGAGAGAGAGCGAGAGAGAGAGAGATGGATCCCCGCGCGCTGTGAAAAACCAAAACGTGCTGTCCACGACGCGTGTCTTGTGAAGTGCGCGGGTTGCGCGCTTTCTTCCTCCAGCGAAGGAACGAAGCGAAGGAACGAGAATTCACGACTCTTTCGTTTCTTTCGTCTTCCAAAGGAAAATTTTCTTTGGAAGAATTCTCTTCATTTCAGTGAGGTTTTTCAAATTTTATTTTGTTTTATTTTTCTTCATCCAATTTTCTTTTCCTTTCACAAAAGTTGGTTATAAGTTCATTTGAGAAATTTTAATTTTAATTTTCGAAAATTATATATATATATATATATATATATATATAACCAACCATTAAACAACCCATTTGATGAGATATCATCCAAACATAATGCATATTTATTTAGGGATAATTCCATCTCCTATTCTAAGAGAGACCATCAAATACATTTAGAGGTTTCACCTCTTGGGGGGACCCATATCACCAAGTTTGTGCAAGATGTTGGGTCCCAAATTTGACACAACAACATCAATTTCAAGGATTTTTGACATTTCTCATACACAAGTACCCACACTAGAAGATTTTCAATAAACACATGTAAGAGAATGGTTGATGGTATACCTCTCCACTTGAGAGCACCCTTTAGGTAGTCTTTGAAGAATTTGATGAAATTTATTTTCATCTTTCAGATGAAGTTATTTGTGTCCTTTTGTGAACATATTGAAAGGCTAGGAGAGAGGGGTGTTGGAGGAATAAAATATAAAATATAATCAAATAAATTTGATTGGGAGTTGATGGATTGATGAGATTCAATAATCAATTAGTTTGATAAGGAAAATTGCTCTTATTTTTTCACACACATCTCGCGCGGTTGAAAATTTTCCTTGACAATTGACTCATGGTTTCAACATGAATGCTCTCCAGCCCTGGTAGAAAGGAAGCCACCCATGACTCATACAAATTGTGAGCATCTTGCTAATCATGGTAAGCTCAAATATCATAATCATGCACCAATCCTACCATGGTCCAGCTTGAGAAATCATGAGTAGAATGTGTTCTAATAATTCTTGGTTTTTCAGTCCTGTGATGTGCTCCAATAAATTGTATTATGTCATTTACTTAGTCCTGGTGGGGGAATTGCAGCTCCAAATTTAGACCCATTAGACAATCTCCAACGGTTGCTCAGTATGTGACCTTGCAAAAATATTTTTCACATCGAAGTTTAGTTATTTGCTTTTTTGCAACCCCGACGAATAAAATCTAAACTTTGACAGCAAATAGGCGAGGGACTACTAATAGCAAACCACCTGGACCAATCATTATGATGAGATCGTATTCATTACATTGTTTTCTGCAAGTTCACAGCATTGTTGAGCTTTTAACCAGCCACCCAGCCGCCGCAAACTCCACACAAGATGTTCCCAATAGCACCACATTTAAACTATAAAGAGCAGGGGGTGGGCGGTGTGTGCAAAGGGTAGGTATGAGGTGATATGATTTTTAGCATATTGGGCCTTCTAGAGTGTTTTGGTCACCCATTTTCGTCCTACTTCAGGCTCATTTAGTTGGTATAGGATTTGTTTGTTTTTACAATATGCCTTTGTTTAATTTTACCACCTCGTCAAATTGGTTGCAAAACATGTCCATGCATTATGGATGGTGAATGCAGGTCACATGTCTTTGCTTACAGAACAATTGGACGAAACCATCTAGGGGAACTTTATGTTTTAAGGGACACAAAATAGGACTTTCGTGTGATTAAAATTTGACCCTTTTTTCATGTCTTTTTAAGTTTTTAAGTTTCTTCATTAAAGCACATGTTTTTGAATAACGTACTTGGGATACCATTAATACGAACTTTATTAGTTCATTACCCATTCCATTTAATCGATGATACCACATTACATTGACAATTTAACATTTTAACATTGGAGAATGAATTTCATATTGATATTTTTAAAATATATTTTGTAATCCAAGCAAGCCACTCACATATATGGTAGTGTTAGAACATGTTGGGGGAGAGACCTAAAATGTTTTCACTCCTTTCAACTTTGGATGTTGATTTAATAACAAGTTTGCAAACTTTGATGGCAAGTTTAACTTTGCACACCTTGTGATTGTGTTGTAGCCTAAATGTCATGGGGTCAAAAGTTGGTTACTAGGTGAAGCTAGTAGTATGATTTGGGTTTTTTTTCTAATTGAAAAAATATGATGACAAATGCTAGATTTAAAATTTTCACATGTCAAAGGAAACACTTTTTGACATAGCCAATAGATTGAGACAATTGATTCACAAAAAGAAAATCAAATGTCATCTTGCAATCCCTATGTAGGTTGGCTTCTATGATTTAAAAGTGTTTTCATGGCTCCAACTTGCTAACCTATATTGAATCATTTGCAATAGGCAAAATCTTGAATTGTTGGGTTGATATTTTGCAAGATTATTACAGTTGTGAACATCGTATTTAAAATTTTGATTACATGGTCAGTGGAACAACACATGGAAGCTATGATGTTAGAGTTCAAAACTAATGTGACTTACCTAGTGTACATGGTGTGATAGATGGTACACATATTTCCATTTTAGAACTCAATGGTCTTTTTGTAAAAGATTACTACTATCACAAGGTAGGAGATAATTTGATAGTTGCATAGGCTATATAAGATGCTAAAAGGCATTTCATTAGTTCATTTATGTTGGTGTACCTTGAAGCATCATTTATTTTTGTGTCCGATAAAAATTTAGTGTATAGAAACAAATAAAGGGTTCTTCAACATGTACACATGGATAAAGGTAGTTAAGAATTTTATTCTCCATACTTCTTGGTGACAACGACTACATGTTGCTACCTTTGATAATAACACTTCACAAAGAAGGACAAGAACATTCAATTTTTGAATTGTAGTACACCAAAAGGCAAAAACACACACATTTAGTAATTGAAAGCACTTTTGAGATTTTGAAAAAGAGCTTTAGGGAGATCTTGCATAAAATGGACTTGCATGTCACCTTGGTTCCAAAAGTTTTCACATGCTATTACCTTTTTCACAACTTCATTCATGGTTGAAAAGATGTGAACATTCATTTTTAAAATTAAAAACAATGTAAGATTTGCAAAAGCCAAATGTTCATCCTTTACTTATAAATTGTGTTGTGCAACGATGGATCTTGATCTAGAAAACAAATTGATGGGTTGGAAGCTTGGGTGCTGAAAGATTGTTTTCTACTTGATGTGCATATTTGCCCTCAACATTATACATTATGTAATGGATCTTTGTGTGAGTGTACAACAAAAGATTTGGTTCATCACATGGAGGATCCTTGATCATTTGTTTTTGCTTTACCTTCTTAAGAAGGAAGGTAAGTGTACACATTGTCATTTATATCTACGAAGTTTTCAAATGCAACCATTGGAATATGAGCCAAGTGTTCATAAATGCATCATTTCATAGATGTGTTTGTTGAACAAATTAAGCAAATTTGGTACCACTTTTTTTTGAGGAGACATGTTAAGAACTCTTCATTATGACCCATCTTAACCATCATCCAATCTCCAATCTTTTGTAATCATCATATATAGTGTCCTATTTCTCCTTGAAGATAGGTCTATTTTTTATGAGTGTATTGTGATTGAATCTTAACATAGTTACAAAAGCCTTCTTCTATTTCATGATTACATTTTCAAAATAATCTTTGTAATTGATCACATCTAATGAAGTGATGCACTCATCTCTTTTTGCTTGAACTAGGGATGCAATCTCTCAATGTTCCTAATTATGTTTTTTTCTTGATGGCTATCCTTTCAATTTCATAAGTTTTTGAAGCTTTTGTTTTTCTTTTGCCTTTGTTCTTGATTTTGTTCTTTAATAGTGCAACAATTTGAAAACAATTATCACTACTAACTTCAAGAATGCATGTAGATTGAATTGCAATTCATGTTAAAATGTGAACTTCATATCAATCAATTTGCCTGAATTGTGCATACATGTGAAATCTTTGAACTTCAAGGAAACAAAAAGGAATTGATGGTTCATGCTTGGTTTCTTAGACATTTTATTTTTGTTGCTAAATTCATCCTTCTCTCCATATTTTGCTTCCATGATGCTATAAGGCTATTGCTATTATTGGGAAGTTGTTTTTGTTGTTGTGAGGACTAATGAGGGAGTGAAAAGTCTTGTGAGGAGAAGCTTTTGTTTTGATGCAATTGTTATTGCTTTCATTGCAATGGACCTTCCACTCTTGCAACATCAACAACAATGTAGCCAAAACTTTTGCTATCATGAATTTGCTTAGGAATTCAATCACACAACCTATTTTAACTCACTTCAATTTGGTATATTTTTGCTTCTATGCAACCTATTACAATTTGCTATTGCTTCTACTACCACACAATTGCTATGATGATTTGGACCTTGGTGCTCTTATAATGTGACTTGATGAAGGTTCTATTATTGTGCAATTATTCTTGCAACAATTTGGACCTTGGCACTCTAGTAATGCAACTTGACAAGGGGTGGGGAGAAGGTGAGAAGGGGGGCTAAGGCTCTAGGTCAAGTAAATTACTGGAAAGGTGGGAGCCAACCATGGGCCAACTTTTGATAATGCACATGTTGAAAATTAGTTTTACACTCATGAAAATGAAAGAAGGGGTGCTCTGAAATGGGAGATACCTCCCAAAAACAACAAAAGGGTCTTCTAAATTTTGTACTAGTTTCAACAGGTTCTTATTCAGTGTAAGGCTATCCAATTGAAGTATTATAGTTAGATGCTCCTTATACCCAGGGGTTCCAACCCTTGGGAAGCAGAGTATGAAGAGCTTACAACTGTAAAGCCCTCATCACTAGGTAGAGAGACCATAGGTCCTGCACAATGCACATTGGATTAGCTGAGTAGAAAAACTTGTTGGATTAGCTGAGTAAAATGGCTTTAGACCACCATTTTTGCACATGATGCTAAGGCTGGCAGAAGCCACTCCAGAGTCCAACACCTGCTCTTGATTGACCAGATGGATTGATTGGTCCAAGTGGTTTGTTAAACACTTGCTCTTGATTTGTGCCAGAACAATTGATGGGTCCAAGTGGCTTGTTATTAGTAGTCAGTCTGCCATCTTTTACAGTCCCAGTTTTATGTTCATAAGTGGGACTTGGCATACACTAAATAAATAATCTTGGAGATGAGAAATACTACTGTCAGTGAAAGTCCTCATCATTGCTAAAACTCCGAAAGAAAGAAACCTTTAAGTAAGTTGCAACAGAATGCCGGAAGGAGCTTCTACTACAGAGCACATTTCCATGATTTGTGCACTTGGGATTGATGAATCAGAATAGACACAAGAAGCCTGCAGTGCACAAGACACCCATTCCAAAGAACAGAATCTAACAATGCTAGGACCTGTCTCTTTTGCATTTAACTGGACAGTGGGGATGGTTTTGAAAGTGTGTAGTGCCAAGCATATGATATGACTGTGGGAGACAATGGGACTTGACATTGGAGATACATTGCACAGTTGTAGGATCAGTAATACCTAGTATGCAGTTTTGCCTTCAACTGGAAATTAGGTGTGTGGACCATGTAAAGCTTGAGTGCACTCTTGAAAGAGAAGCCTTAAAGCATGATCCGTTCAGCCTTCTCCTTCAACAACACACTCAAGCTTTCCATCATGGCAGCCCTGTGTAACTCCAAAGATGGGACGTGCTTCAACAGCTCAAGTCCCATTCCCATCCATCCCTCTGCCTCAGAAAATCTTAAGAACTTCACATGAATCCTAGCTCGGTTCCATGCAGAGGCAAAGAGCCACTGTGCTTCATTTCGAGGATATTTGTCATGACTGCTCAATCCCAGCAGTATCTGGTTTGCTTGTCTGTACAGGCTGAGTGCCTGCCACCAGTAAAGACAGCCACTTCACAATCAGTTTGAATGCACTGGTGGTAGTGTTAATGTCTTGACTCAGAGCTCCATCACAAGTTCCCTCAATGCAAGTTGACCAGAAATTTAGAGCAGATAGAACAGTCTGAAGAGCATGAAGCTACAAGACTTACCTCATGGCCGTCTTTGCATTGCAAGTCTGCCAAAATTATTAACTTTCTTACAGTGACAGCTACAACTTTGTAGTCAGGTGTTGCAGTGCTGAGTGTGAGATGAAGACAAGTTCGAAATGCTGCTGTGGCAACCTCAACACTAGATGGTGTTACAGCTTTGCAAGCACTGAGGCCCATCTTGAAAAAGTGCTCAGACTTGAATCCTGGTATGCTGCTGCACCGCATTAAGATCTCGAGCTGTGCCTTGTAGTCTTTGGCTCTCCCTTTCAGATCAAATGCCACTGTATTGAGATGTACCTCGAAGCTTTCAGATTCATCAGATGATCCTATCATGGCTGTATCTGACCTGCTCGAAAGGGAACCATGAACCTGCAATCCAAAAGAAGATGCACTGTAGTATACAGGACATGACAAGCACAATGTGGGGAACAGCTGGAATGAAACAAATGGTAAACCCTAACATACCTTACGGCATTTCTCCATATACGCTGATGCCACCTTCAAGCTTTCACTGGCATGATCTGTGCTTGAATCGAGTGCAAGCAATGCAGCAACACACAATAGCAGTGATGTTTGAATTTTTCCCAAGTTCTCAGCTGTTTCAGGTAGGGAAGCATAGAGTTCTGAGGACATTGCATGGAATTGGAAACAGTGCTTCCAATCTTGACATCTTGCAGCAGCAAGTGCCTGGTTCCAGCACACCCCTGCAAACCATGTTGTCTCCCTCTCTCCCATACTCCCAGCACCAAAGAAGCCAGCACACCCTTGCTCACTGATGTGTGATTGTGCTTGCTTCAAGTACTTCAGGACTTCCTCCTGGCTTACAAGACTGCCCTCTTGTGTTGAGAGAATCAGATTTATAAGATTCCTCAAAACCACCACTTCTTTTGTGCCCACATCTCTTCCAGAGGCGATCAAGCTCAGGGTTCTGGACAGAGCAGCAACAGCAGTACTGTTGCTGTTACTAGCAATTGCCTCATGGGCTGCCAGAGTCAAATACTCAGGCTCAAAATCACAACACGCCATCATCTGCTCGAGTTGTTGGTTTGCCTCTTCTTCATGGTTTGTCTGCAAGCTGATCTTGAACTGGGGTCACCCAATGATTAGTACCCCGATGTCACTGACCTTGTCAGGTTGACCTAGTGAGCAGAGCAAATCTCGGTGGATAGAGTGAAATCTCCTTAACTCAGGTATCCAAATTCTTCTTATGCTGATGATGCTAGTGAGAGAAAATTTACCAAGAACCCTAAGTTGCCAGACCTTGCAGGTTCCAATTGTAGTATACAGACTTACCTTTAGAAAAATGCAGGCTGCGTTCAGATCCAGCTGCACGATCAAGTCTCCAAACATGCGTATGTCACGTTAGTAAACCAAATCAATGAGGAGCTCCCTAGTACAATGATTCTTGCTAAGTTGTCGTGACACATGATCAGGTGCTTCCAGAGTTAGACTATGTTTGAAGACTTGACCTGCATAGCCGTGTTGTACCTTCTCTGCCTGTTGTAGAACTTCAGCAGCCCGATCGAATTGCATGAGAGCAAGATGGCACAGGCAAAGAACACGGAGGGATTTGGCCCGCTGCATGGTGTTGTTGCCGTCATTACTACCGTCAAGAAGATATAGCATCGATGCTTCAAAGAGCTTGATGCTTGTCTCATAATCTTTAGCTTGAAAATACTCTGATCCGCTGCAAAATCAGAAGAGTTGCACAGGCCTTCAACCAGTCCGGAGGTCTCCGCAAAGACAGGGAAAAATGACGAAACCTCAAAACGTCAAAATGCACATCACACGGATCATCATCTCCAGCAACTGTTGTGATTGCATAAGATGGAGTACCTGTTCCAAAGAAGTGCATGGATGCACCGTCTTTCTGCATCCTGGGCAGACGGCTGTGCACGAGTTTCCGGCGGTGAAAGAAGACCTCCTCCTCCTCCTCCTCCTCCCGCTTGAGTACTGCTCACTCCTGCGGTGATGGTTGTTATGACTCTTTCATCCGATGCAATGCGCAACGCCAATTCAATTCGCCTCGTGATCAAAGAAGGACTCGGTGCCGCATCGTGTGTCAAGAGTTTCGCTAGCACGCATGCTGGAAGCTCCTTCTTCGTCGGAAACCTCGAAAACAGCAGGGAAAAGGCTTTCTCTACGACTTCAAGGAGCCAACAATCTTGGATAACGATTTCGAGAGCGGACAGACACACATCGAAGCTAGCTCCACTGTGAGATAATAGCGTAAAAATCTCCTTCGCAACTTCGTCATAGCGATGGAGGCCAGCAAAGGCTCTCAGCGCAAAGTATGACGTAGTTGGATGGTCCGATCGCACCCGTAGAGCGGCAGCACACTTCAAGACGCTCTCCAGATTTCCGTTCTGCAGATGGGCTGCTGTAAGGTGACGGAGAATGCGAACATTCAACCTTTCCAAGCTTGTTTTCTCAGCTGCTGCGTCGAGATCACTGCTGTTGCTGCTGCTAAGAGCCTCGGAACAGATGTCGAGACCAAACTCAATGTATTTCACAGACTCAGCCTGCGATTCTACGTCGTCTCTGGCTAATAACGACTGACCGCATTGCAAGTACTGCTCTGCAAGCTCCTGATGACGACCAGGCAGGACGGAGAGTAAACTGCGAGCTCTGCCTAACAAGCTACAAGCAAGAGCTCTTTGGGATAGTTCCCAAGCTGTTGCAGCTCTCGCTGTACACAGGTCAAACTGGAACGTGATCTGTTCTGTGCCGCCTGCACCAGCTTCTGAAATACAATTGATGGAGTCATATCCTCCTGCCATCAATACCTGGTCGTCTCTTCCCTCCAAACTAAGCTCGGCCGCCCTCTCAAAACACGCAGCGGCCGTCTCGAATTTCTTAAGCTTGTGCCAAATGCAGCCTGTCTTGAAGAAGAAAACGGAAATCTTATGAAGGCTGGAGCGAACATTACTACTCCCGATAGGGTCTCGCGCGATGAGTAAGAGATCGCATGCGGCATGACGGAGCCGAGCAAGAACTTCACAAATCTCCTCATCAGCAGCAGCAACAGGAGGATTAGGCAAGATATTTGTCACATCGACACAGGTATTCCAGATACGATAGCTCAGCCTCCAAATATGCAACTTCTGGTCATCAGAAAGCTGCTCTGGATTCAATGAAGCCAAATACAACCGAAGATGCTGAACATGGCAATCGGTGATCCTAGGAGATACTTCCTCAAGCTCCTCCACAAGCTCCTCCACAATCTTCAATACTACAGCGGGGCTAATTACTCCGCCGACCTCTCCACTGGAAACCTCCTGGATATGCATGCTGATCTTCAAACCAGTTGCTTCTCCAGCAACAGCAGCAACAGGATAGAAAACAAAACAAGATTCTCAACAACCTTCAATTCCTTCATTCTGGATCGTTTGCCTCTAATCTTCACACACAATTGCAATGCTCACAAAAGAATTTGATCAAACCAAATTCGATCCAACAAGCTTCGATAGTACCAGGATCCCTGTTCTGGTTCTTTGAAGTTTGATAACCCGCGGGTTGCTGTCCTTCCGGGGAAAATCAGAACCGCCGGTTATTTTAAACCTCGGAGGTCTTCATGAAAGAATGGTGTGGTTTTTCCTTTTTTTAATTTAAAATAATAATAATCAATTTTGTGGTTGAATGAAAGGTTGGTGAAAAATTTCCAGAGTTTTAGCAAAAAAATTGAGCAGATTTTTTTTAATTTAAAAATTCAAAAAAAATTTGTTGCCGTATTGGGAAATTTTGCCAATTTTCTTTTGCAGGAACTTAAGCAATGGCTTTTTTCAGGAAATTTTTCCATATATCTTAAGTGGCAATCATCCATATGAAGATTTTGCCAAATCTGGCTAAAAAGCATACATTAAATACAAATTTTAATCAGCATTCATTCTATATTTTTGGTTACATACTACAACCAACTATAAAAATCTGGTGATTTTTTAATTTTAAATTCTCATTTCTGGCAATTGAAACCCTCCAAAACCACTTCATTTGTCTATTTTAGAATTTTATATTTTAACATTAAAAAAAAAGGGTGATGTTAGGTAGCAAATTGTAAAGCCCTCCAATTGTTGCAAAGTTGAAGGAGGCCACATTGTCCATTATAAATCATGAATTGTGTGTTCATTTTGTGAGTCTAATATTGTCTTGTGAAATCATGATGGGCTCCTCTTTAATCCCCTAACAATTGATTGTAACCTAATTAGTATTGTAAGGTTGACATTGCAAATGATGTTGAATTTAACAATCAATAATATATTGTTATGGCTAAAGGAAGTCAATAATGAGGAAGGAAATCCACCTCAAATTGATATGAAATTTGACCAACTTGCAAAATCTTCAGAAAAGATTGAACTTAAGTGGTAGAAAGGGCAAAGGGGTTATTGATTAACATGTTAGCCATCCCCAAAACTTAGGCTCACCTTTGAATTTTGCTTTAAGCAAAATCTTTATTTTGAAAACACCCCATCCCTTGAGGGTTAGCTTACACATAATCCATTCTATCATCCTATTGAACCCTTTACATTTTATGAACATGTTGACAAAGCTCCAAGTAGGTTCATTAGCATGAATAACCCATTGATTTTTTGTGTGATAAATATTCATTATTTTGCAACATTCTTTAGGGCAAACATGATTTTTCCAATATATATATATATAAATTCAAGCTTTTGAAAAACAATTGGATGTGATAAATGTGGAAACTTAAAATTATAATAAATAATCAGATTTACGTGGAAGATGACGAGCATACTTAGGGTGGCTTTATTTTTAAATTCATTACAAATGTTTATTTTGGTGACTAATGAAACCTGGAGATTAATGTAATTTACAATGAAAATTTGATTTTAAAATATTTATGTGTATCATAAATATACTCATGAATCTGGCTTAAGTCTAGGCTTAACCTAAATAAAACCGAATTTAAATTATTAACTTAGTTTTTCAAATAACATCAAATAATATTAGTTTTGTAAAAATAAAAAATTTAAGGCCAAACAACAAAATAGAAACTCAAAATTAAATGCATCACATTGTTGAAAATATTGCATCATACATGTTATTATACTAGATCCAAAAGTGCTTGAAAGAAGTCCCCCATAATGTGTTTTCACCCTCACTTATATGTGATTTAAGTATGTATTATGTCATGTGTCGTTATTGAAAAAAAAATTGAAATCATGCAAATAAATATTATTAGGTATTGCATCAACCTTCATATATTCAAGGTCACGTTTGCCATTGGTTGGCTATGCCCTAGAATGAAAAGATTTTGCATTCATGTAAAATTTGGAATACAATTTTGATTTCAACTTGGAATCAATTTATGGGTGATAAAAGAGAGTTAAAATGTCTTTTCATTATGCATCTATGATCACATAATTTATTATAACAACTTTCCATTGTAATTTTCCCTTCAAGGGTGATCAAAATCACTTTAGAACTCTATAGGTCAAACATGGACCAAAATACAAGATGTGAATCAAAAAAATGATTTGTTAAATGCTTGATATCTATGATTTTTTAATGGGAACATTTTGGAAAATTTTTTTATAGGAAGTTCCATACAACAAGTCCCCAACTACATTAACAACATACACATTTTCAAAACTTACAAAGTCCTTATATTTCCATGCCATCTTGAACATGGTTTGAAAGTAAGGGCTTTGATTTGCTTATGACATTTATGAGGTGTGGAGATTTATAAATGGGTCCATCATGACATAATACATATCTAAATTTGAAATGGTGATACCCTAAGTGAAAATGAACTTGCCAATTTTCCATGGGTTGAAAACTAGCCTTACAAAAGTCACCCATGGTATCTAATTGTGAAAAAAATGAAAACCTTTTTGTATATTAGGACATACTTGATTTTGGTTCTCAATAATAAGTGTCTATATTAACATATAGGGTGTAGGGTGTTTGATAAGGCATTAAATTAGGTTCTAAGTTAAGGATTATAAATTTTAAAATTAAGGTTAAAATTAACACTACATAGTTGTTATATGTGTGGAGGTGTCATTTTTGACCTCCACATTCCATGAATATAAGTATAATCAAGTGTTTGGTCCCATTTGGTTTTTGGTCATTTTGTTCTTGATTGTTTGTTGAGTTGCCTTTTTTTTATTGATGTGCTTTTTTATTTTGTGTTGTTGCATTACATTGTTATGTCACTTCGCTAGTATACCTTGTTGCTTCACCTTGCTATTACTACTTTGCCTTGTTGCTTTACCATGTTGTGCAATAATGTTGATTATTTTAATTTTTGTGAATTACAAGAAAAATTATTTTAATTTAATACTTAAATTTCTTTTGGATAATTGAGTTATGGGAAACACCTTTGACAACTATTAGTTAGCAAATTTGTGAAAATCAACATTGTGAAAACCAAATAAAGGTTTTGTTTTTCAATTTAAAAAACTCTAATAAGTTGTTTGGAAAAAAAATGAAAATTTAAAGGAAGAACTTGTTTAGTTTTTTGAAACTAAGTTAATGACCAGAACTAATGATTTTCATGAATAAGTGAGAACTACCCAACACTATTTTTAAAAAATTCTCCCAAAATATGTCATGTCAAAAAAATCTCATAAATACCTTGCAATGTTTTCAACACATTGGTTACAATAATTAATGAATTTTAGTTAATATTCTATTATCATCAAATTCATTCAAAATCATACACATTTTTATAATATGTTTGTAATGATTGAGATGAAATAGGTGCAATGAAAAAACATGTGGATATAGACCATTATATTATTGCAAAAAGATTTGAGGAGGAAGTTAATTCCACTTTAAAAGAAGTGGGAAAACAACTATAAAAAAATGCATAATGTATTTGGAAGTATAATCTTTCATCTTTTGTCACAAATTTAGATCTTTTTTAAAAAGATGATGTGTAGCAAAAGGAATTCATGCAAGATCTTGGCCTTTTAATTGTTTGAAAATCATTTTCCTATGCAATTTATGGGAAGTGTGTGAGTGCAATAATTGATTATGCATTTGCTTTCAAAGGTTTTTTTTTCCTTTCAAAAAATAACTTTCACAAGAAATTTTGTTTGAATTGGTCCAAACGCAAAATAATTGTAAGCTTTGAATTGTGAGTGTCAAAACATGATCATGATATTTTTTAATTTGTGATTAGTTTTTTTTGGGACCTAACTCATAATCAAAACATCTTATCACTGAACTTTTTAAAGCTATAAAAATTACAAGGCACTAATCTAGCTAGAAATTCAATTTAATTGTTGGAATAATATAATTTGATAAATAATTTTTTTATCTATTTGAAAGATGAAGGATACAACTTGCACATTACAATTGTTGTCTTAAAATGAGTTGAAAATTGTGAAATATTAAGTTTGGAGGTTTATTTTTAGGGTAGTTGTTGTGGCCATACATTTTTTAGAGGTATGCCAATATGCAATAATCAATGAAAAAGTTTATAGAAGCTTGAATAATGTATTTATCAAGTTTAGACAAAAGGACTTATAAAAGTTTATAACCTACCTTGTGAATTTTGGGAAAGGAAATAAAACATGTGTTGTTTTTGGCCTTTGCCCAAAAAAACTCAATGTTGTAATGAAAATATTGTAATTCTCATTTTTGAACTAGAAAAGACTTTATAGTTTCCTTTTGGTTTCATTTGTTTGAAAGATTTAATATTCTTGAATATATTAATTTTCTTTCACAAATTTAGTAACAAAGTCATGTTCAGTATCCTCATTTATTGGTCCTTGTTGAAAAATATGATAAAAATTTGTTATATCCTACTATATATGAAGCAAGGTAATTTGTTTTTGTTTTCGTTTCATTTGTCATATTGAAATCTCCCAAACCATGATGCTTTAGGCCTCACTCTTGTTATCTTTGAAAAATATTCTATCAGTGAGGTGCAATGACTTAGCTTGAAATTATTTGGAACTACAATATGGAAGCGATTGATTACCGAATCATCTTTTCAATGAAAATTGAAAATTGTATTGGAATTCAGGGGTGTTCTTGGTCTTCTTGGAAAGCCCCTTAGCAAGATTTAATAAAGTGGATTTCACGATTATTAGACTTTAGGTGTGGAAGATATTGAATTTTTTAATGGATTTTGTTGTTGGAAATTTTAACAATAAAAAAAAATTGGGTTTAGAATGGAAAATCAGTTGGGTTTGTTCACATTTGGGCCAACAACATAGGTACATTTTTGAAATGTCATCATTATTTGCACCTTCTAGATGAATATGAAAATAACATTCTTGATCAAGGATTGGATGATATTTAATGAACCAACAAAGAAGCTTGTCATATGATTGTTGATTTTCAAATGTTATCAAGCGGATGTGAAAGATATTCCAATACCCATTTCAATGGTGGGTGAAACATGAAACTATATTTTCAATTATTGGATTATTTGCCTATGAAATCTTAGGGGGTTGTTAGACCTCAAATTGAAATTGAATGGATCTTTTTTTAAAGTAGGGACACTTATTAATTTAAAGAATTGTTGTTTGCAATTGGGCAATTTTAAAAAGCTGATTTTTGCTAACCAAAAATGACTTTAGGGTTCATTATAAATCTCCTTGTAGTTTGGTAGAGTTAATTGAAATAATGTAAATTCAAAAGAAGAGTGAATTTTTTTTCAAGGATCTATTGAAAAAGAAGAAGTTGGGGAGATATAAAGTTTTGGGAAGAAAACATTGTTGCAATTTTTTTTTATCAATCTGTCATTATATTAATTTTTCAAGCATTATCTAATAACTGGACATGTAAAAAAAAATTAATGAAAAATTGATATCCAAGTTGTGAAAATTAGATGTGAAATTTTACTATTATTGCATTTGTGAGAATTGACACCTTTGAGAATTGATCGATTAAGAGAAAATAAAAATCCTAAAACCTTGGTTAATTCTCATAAGCCCCAAAAAAAAAATTTGAAAAAATTGGGTTGAAATTTTCACAAAGCTATATAAAAACTAAAACCAATAAACAAGCAACTAAAAACTAAAACTTCCTCTTCGTTCCTCGCTTGCTGTTTTGGGTTGTTTTCTGGAGTTCGGGGCAGAGTCACTGGGCGCGAAGAGAACGAAGAGGAAGGCAACGAACGGGCGGGCGGGCATGTCACACGCGCTCCCGCCCATTGTCCGAGCTTCATGGGAAGCCTGACTTCAAGCCAGCTATAGCCATCAAATGGGCGGCAAGGAGGAGGCGAGCAGGGAACGAGAGAGGGAGAGAGATCCAAAGGACCACGACCAGAAACTCCTCGGATGATGAACGAGGATTTTGTTTCTAAAAATGCGAGCATAAATTCATGGAATCTCGTAATATTATCTTCGCATTGTGAATCGTTTTGAAAGCGTCAACATCGATGCACTGTGAAGTCTTGTTCCTGCTCGGGGTTGGTTTTGTAGAGCTAGTGTTGGAATCTTGTATTACTACTGTGATTCTTTTGGTTTGGATCCCTGTAGCTTGAAGATGTAGTAACAAGTGGCTGGATCCATAATGGCTGTTAGATCATTTAAACGATATCCTTAAGGACGATAGAATTTATTCAACATGCTAAATTGGAAGTACATGATGGTGCCAGTTAGTGTGGTGAAGCTCAAGTGAATCCTTCAGTTATTATGCGGGAAATTGTTTGTATAGTGGAGACTCTCACATGACCCTAGAATGGAATGTAGGGATACCAAACTTTGGTCCGTTTTACTGGGTGGATCACAATGTCTCTACCATGAATGGCAGATCCAATAAATGGCTTTGTTGACAAGTCAAGAGGTTGATGATGCTGATGCTCCCCGAGTTGCTAAAGATGGATCGGCATAAGTCTAAATTTGTCTCACAACTTTACACATTTTCTTCTCCCGCTTTTTTTCTCTCTTTTTTTTGTCTTCTTTCTGCAATCCTCCCGCTTCAAGCTCTGGTTGTAGCAAAGTTTCGAGTCCATTCCTGATCGTGAAATCTTTCTCACAATTATTGCGTAATTGTGTGCTGCATGCCACATTCCCTTGGGGTATCCATCGTCGTCTGTTGTCCGTTGGTTCTTGCGCTCTTTACTGTCGTCTTTCCTGGTGTGTTGTTTGGCGTTTTTGGGAGGGATTCAATCTCTTGATAGTAGACAGTTTTGAAGTAGCGGGGGGTTTTAAAGACACAATTCTCATGAGCGGAAGAGTCATCAGCGACATTTTTTCTCACTTGTGCTTTTCTTTCAACAAGGATTTGATGCCGCAACAACAGTTCTTGCGATAATCGCCTTCTCCAAGATCAGCCAATTATCGGATTTCTTTCAAGCATCAAACACTCAGGTTACTCCAATTGGATCCTCCTGTCCCTTGCTCTTATTACACATGATCATAAAGTTGTCAGAAATTCACTTTGGGCGATTCACCTCCATCTCTACTCTTTTGTTGTAGTAGAGTAGTTGTGCCTTGAAGTCTCAACAGCAGACTTCTCTTAAAGAGAATTCCACGATAGATTATGGAATATAAAGCACAAGACCTTCACCACTATCCCAAATCACACTGCCAGTATTGTCTTCCGCTCATGCTCTGGAGAAGTATGTAAACCAAAAGAGATCACAGAAAAGTCTCAGACTCTTCATTGATCAACAGTGCCTACATGCCTCGGCTCTGTTTCACTCCACGATATTGATCTGATTGTGCTATGGCTTGTCAGTTGCACATGCTTTTCCGAACATACTACTTTATGTAGAGAAATTTTCAGACTTCATTCTGAGCTTGTGTCAAACTGTTAGGTTCCAGGCTGTTTTTCGAACTCTGGTGCATGTTCAGCTCCCGCGAGTTTTGGTAACAGCATCATGTGTCTGATCCAAAACTGCCTAAACTATGCATAGACTTTCAGCTTTTCAAGTTCCAAGTGCTTTCCTTGCACATTACAAGACATGAGGATTCATCTAAAGGACATTTGGAGGATGTTTATGACCCTGCAAGAAGGCTACTATTGTGTGAACTAGTAATAAACACAGATGTATTGAATCCACTTGTGGACTTCACACCTGGACACAGCACTCTCATAGACTTGTTTTTGGGTCCTGCAGAGGGATCTGATCCTCTATCCATCCCAAAAGAGTACTTCAAAGTAGCATCAGCATTTGCAGCACTTGGTGCAGTCATGAAAGACTCAGAGCAAGACAAGATGCTCAACCCCAATCACCAGAGATTGGGGCTGCAAGTCATGTTGAAGGGAGCTATGGAGCAGTTGCAAGTGCTGGCTCAGAATGCTCAGGGGTCAGACAAGAAAGTCATGGAGCAGGCAGAGGCTATGGTGAAGGACAATGAAGCATGGGAGGCAGAGAGGAGCAATTTTCTGGAAAAAGTGGCTGCTTCAGAGACACAAAGCTTGAGGATGGAAAGGGAAAGTATCAAGGACACAGAAGCTGACACAAAAGCTGTTGGAACTTTTTCAAACCATGAGCAGGGCTGGAAGAATGAGAGAGTGAAGCTTCACACTGAGATACATGGGCTACAAGATGAAATTGCAAAGATCTGGCATCACAGTGAGATTAGAGCAACAGACTCTGGGAGTTCTTGTGAAGATTGCATAGTGAAAGGGAGCCTGCTGAAGGAGCTAGCAGGGAAGCTTTCTACAGCTGAAATTGATGCATCAGAATTGCAGAAGAAACTGGCAACAGTTATTTCCAACTCAGTGAAGCATCTTGCAGCTGTAGCTGATGCAACAGCCAAGCATGAAGAGATGGAAAACAAGCTGGTGAATGCAACAAAAGAGATGGAGGTGATGCAAAGAGATTTGGAGTCTGCAGCCTCTGCTAAGAGGACCCAGAACACTATAATTGAGGAGCTGCTCAGTGATGTGATGACAATCCAGAAAGATCTCATTGAGAAAGAAGAGATCCTGGCTGTGACTCTGACAAGAGCAAGTATTGACAGAGAAGAGAAGCATAACCTTGAAAAGGAGCTTGTGTATGCCAAACGAAAGAGGAAGGCTGTAGAGGTAGAGAAAGAAAGGTGGAAGAGACTTGCAGAAGAGAGACGTCACACATCATCCTCTGGAAAAGATACAGATAACAGACTGAGGGGCATGATTAAAAGTAAGCAAGAAGTTGCTAAGCGATCAGAGTTACAAAGGATGCACACTCAAGAGCTTCAAAGTGTTCAGTCTTTGTACACGGAAAAGCTAAAGGCACTAGAACACCAGCTGAAAACATATGAAAACAAGGTAGGTTTACTGGAGAACAAAGTCCTAGTGTGCAGTAGACAAAGAAAAGTAGGAAGGCACCTTCTGAAAGAGGATGAAGTTCCAGATGTGCTAAATCTCAAGCAAACAGTAAATGTTCATGAGCTTGTCATGCTACTGGAATCCTTGGAGCCTGATGTTTCAACAATTCGAACTGATGGTCAAACTTCTGAAATTCAAGGTGTGGATCTCTTAGCTAACTCCCTTGTTATGCAATTTCTTTTCTGGAATATGGCCACACTCTTCCCACTTCTTCATACTCCACTGTGTTTCAGATCTCAGGTTGAAGGACCTTAACTAACATACATTTTGTCTTCTTGTTGATCATCTTCTGCACTCAAGAGCTGCCAACGACCAAGCATGGCCTAAAGGAATGGTTGAAAGGGTGGCTGGAGGCAGTAAAAGCTCAGGCTGTGGTACAAATAGAAGAACGTCATCATCATGAACTTGATTCCCTTAAGATCCAGATGAATATGAAGGACGAAAAGCTGGATTCTTTTCGCCATCAGTTGCTGAGCTTGGAGTCTGAGACCAGCAAGATGAAGTCAGATATAGAGATGCTAAACAGTCCACTGACAATGGCTGTGAATATAAAACAGAGAGTGGAGAAAGCAGCAGAAGAAAAGGATGATGAGTCTGTGATGGATAGTGGTGGCATGGAAGGAGGTACATGTCATGAGGCCCATGAACAGATGGCCGACCACCATGTTGCACAGCAAAAGGTGATCAGGTTGTTGCAAGCAGAGCTAGCAATGACAAAGTAAGTCCCAATCTGGTGCTTTTGAAAACACTTTGAAAGCCATTTCCTCTCCAGCACATATGCAAAACCAACTGTCTTTATGTCAAGAACTGGAGACTCATGAGTATCACACTGTTTAACAATGTTTCCATTTTGTATGTGGGAAGAACATATGAACTATGTCTCTTGAGTGCTAGCCAACATCAAGACTCAGTCTTCCCATTGCTTCTAGAAATGTGACAGAAACCCAGGATGAAGATGGTTGTATAATCGTTAATCAGAATCTTGGGCAGACTATCTACACCCACTATGGGGAACTGGTGAAGTCAGTGTGGAGTCATGGCAGCTCATCACTGCTATTCATGATGAAGATAATGGTTGAACACATTGTGAGTGTCACTCACAAGGTTATGATGAGACTCATTCTTGTCATGTTTCCTTCAAAGTCAAAGTGTAGTTTTCCCTGCAATCTCATACGTATCTGGGAAGACCAGGGCACTACATGGATATCTTCACTAATCGCTTTCTTTCTCATTTGATTCAATTCCCTGACTGTTTTCAGAAGAGCATTGAAGGATGCAGAAGCAGAACTCCAGCAGAAGGACTGCCAAATAACATTAGTTGAAGCAGAGGTTTCCCAATTGAAGAGACAGATTGATACAGAGAGAGCAACTGACCAAGAAACTGTAACAGACATGGGTTATGAAGAGGTACTAGGTCTCCATATTTTGCACTGTTGAACTCAATGTCTGTATTCTATATTTGGGAACTTTTGTTTGACAAAATTTCTTGAAAGCCTAGAGTTGTACTGGTATGTGATGTTGACACCCTTCTGTTGGTGGTTTAGTGGGTAGTGAATAGAAGCTTCAAGGATACTGTGGTTGGAGCACAAGAGACGGATGTCAAGAATGCAATCAGCAGTGCCTGCACTGAAGTTGCAAAACTTGCAAACAAAATTGCTGAAGTGCGGAAAATAATGATGGAAGCAGAGGATCAATTCACAGATAATGGAATTGGACTGGGGCTTGTTGACCAAGCCAAGGATGGTCAAAGCTCTAGCAGGCAGCTATTCAAGCCCAGTGTCAACAAGCTAGCAAGTGAATTTCGAACTGAAATCCTCACTGATGAGGTTTTGACTACTGGGGTGCTTGAGGAAGCAGAATGGGTTGAAGAAGGTGCAACATCACTGCCAACTCTAGTTCAAGTTGTGCCACCAAATGACCACAACACACAGCCTGTTGTCCCATCCATGGAAACAGAAATCAGATATGTAACAGTAGACACAGAGAACACTCTGGAAGAGCTTGAGGAGGGGACAACTACTGAAAAGAGACGGAGAAAGACCCTGATTGAGTATTTCCTTGATTCTCCCCCAGACCTTGTGGTGGAAAATGCATGCATGATCCCAGATCTCCATGAGGTACTGCCTTGTTCTGACACAGTTTCTCATTTTTGTACATCATTTCATTTTCTTCTGTTGTTTGTCTGATTGCTATGCTTGCATTATACAGGGAGTGCATAGTGATGGTGAAGATGTGAACAACCCAGATCATGGTATTGTTCAGGTTTTGGAAAAGAACACCCTGGTTGAGAATCAAGGACCTCTTCTTGCTACTTCCTGTAGTGATGGAGCAATGCAACTGAATCCATACATCACAACAGAGTCTCTCTCTCCTCTGTTTGCAAGGATGAAGGCAAGGAGGTCAGCATTGTAGTGCCAATAACCCCTTGTTTTCTATTGTTTCTCCTGTAGGTGGCTGTATTATCCTATGCACATACTTGTGTCTGGAGAAACAAGTTTATAAAGTTGTTATCTTAGTTTTCTTAGCTCATTCTCAAGGTTAATAGGCCTATTCTGAACCTGATTGTCACCTTACAGGACAGAGTCCAGCAGAACTATGGAGGACATTGAAGTTTTGGGCCTGGCACTGGAGGTGAGGAAGATTGAGGAGCAGCTTGGTCAGATTGGGAATAAGGGCAAGAAAGAAGAGGATTCAACAGCTGGGATACCTCTGCCAAAAGCCTTAGTTTCAAAAAAATCAACCAAATGCTGTGCAACACTCTCCAGTCGAGTTGGTCAGCTTGCTAAGCAGATGGTGGGACTTCTTGTGCTTAAAATCCACCCTTCTTGCAATACTTAATGGTGTCTGGATTCATAGTCGCTATAATGATCTCATGCAGCCCTTTAGCCTTGAATTTAACCAATACAATCTGCTCTTGCAACTTATTGCTGTTTGTTCTTAAACAATTTCAGAGCGATGTATAAATGAGTGGTAAGCTTATCCAATTTCCATCTGCCTACATTGCAGGGCCTGACAAGTTCTGAGCATGGTCCAGATATGACAACTGAAAACTACCTGAATGGACCTTCCACTTCTGAGCTTCTCAACTTCCAGAAGCGAGTGGATGCTTTAAGTTGCAACCTGGCAACTATTGAAGCAAAGTCATCACAAGAGAATCTTGCAGGTGCTACTTTGCAAGATTCAGGAGTCTTAAAGGAGAATCTGCTTCAGAGTGTGAGGGCTCATCTTACCCAACTACAATGGACTATAAGCTCAAAGATGGCTCCTGCTTGCATTAAACATGAAGACAGATGAACAATGCACAAAACTCTTGTGGATAAGGCATGAAGGTATGGTGTTGAGTCTCTCACAAGAGCATAAAAAAGATCTCACAAGCATCATAGTGATTTTTTTTCCTGGAAAAGATTAAGGCACAGTTCCTCACTATTATGTCAGATTCTTTGGAAATAGGCAGAACAAAATCGGTAGCTGAAAGTGCCTCCCAGTTTCCTCCGTAAAGGAAATCTCATGGGTCTTGCAGTCAATGGTGTTTCTGCAAAGAAAGGAGGGCAAAACCCAAGTTTCAATGCTGCAACCAGGTCCAGCCTTTACCACAACAAAATCCTTTACTGAAACATCTTTTCCTGCTGTTAAGAAGGTCTAACTTCTACACCATCCCTGTAGACTCAGGGTTTTTCTATACAGCTTTTCAAAATTTGTAAGTTGAGATACTTAATTGTTCATTGTTATATCTTTGTCCCATAAGATGACATTAGTGGATGTTACATGCTTTCTCAAGTGCTGACAATTGGTAAGAATTATGAATCTGGGCACCTAGAATAGCTGTAGCTTTGATGCAGCCCTCCAGACTGATAACTTATTGTGGTTGCAGGCATAATGCACGAATTACAACAGCCCACTTTTTGTGTGAGTCAAGGAAGAAAGCGGTATTCACATTGTGCACAAGGTATTCACTATGCACACTGTACACAAATGAATTGAAGTTTATTGGAGCTTGGATGAGGATACTATGGACTTTTTTATTAGCTTCTGGAATGCAGCAAAAGGTCAGGATGCAAATATTGGTTTGATTGTTTGAGCAGATTATTATATACTTGTCTGCACCTAACATCAGTACTCAATGAAGTCTGAGAGGATTATGGCATGTAAAACACTGTGATGAATGTGTTAGATATCAACTTCCTACAAAGTTATTTAAGTTCCTTTTACCAAGTTATAGTTGCTTGAGATAATTGTATTACATGCATAAACTTCGGGGACTATGAAATATGTGAAGGAAGTTAAGTCAATGGGGTTGTGCATGTGCTTGCATGTCAATGCCTGAGAAGATGACTTTGTACATGTGCATGCACTTCTAGGGTATGTAACATTTACATGGAGGTGTTCATTTCCTATTTTTCCCCCTCCATTTTGAGACCTAGAATTTGACATGGAAGGCCTGTGTAAATTTAGTTGTTTAAGGACTCTCAAAAACCTCTCTAGGGTTAGTGTTTTGTGGGGATACCTTAGAGAATAAATTGGTGTTAGTCCATATAACTAGGGTTAAGGCCAATTATCCTTTCAAATCTTGTGTATGCAGATTAGCTTACTCTCATTCAAATTTATAGTGTATCCCAAAATACGTTTGAAACAAAATAGCTAAATTAGGAAGGGTTATCGATGTTATGTAATGGGCCAATCAAAGTGGCTCCTTGCCAACAAAAAAAATGCTTTGGGTGGTGTACCCCCAAATTAATCTATCTATCTATGAAGGAAGTTTCTTTTTCTTTTTCTAGGGTTTGTTAACCCTATACAAGGGTTATAGGATTAGAGCATTACTATAGTACCTTTTCAGGTTTGGCACTTGGTTGCCAAATAATTATTTTCTTTTTCAAAATCCTCTTCAACAATAAAAAATAATAATTTGTGGAGTTTTTGCAATAAATATAGGCAACTTCTTTGGTAGGTTTATTGGACTTTAAACCTTTAAGATAATGCTACCTAATATAACATTTTGTACTATTTCCTTTTGCAAAAATGGGGAGACATAATGTTCCATTGATAGGATATAGAAATGTTGACAGTTATAGGGTTGTGTGTAGGTTTGAAGATATGGGATTGCTAGATTTTATGGTCTTGAATTAATTTTGAATGAATTAACAATTAATGTGTAGTACTATATCCACCTTTGATATTATTGCAATGACAAGTTGTAAATGTTGCACAAGTTTCAAGATGACATGAGATGGGTTTTAATGTGTAAGCAAACATGCTTTGAAACATACACATATAGATCACAAGTAAGGTTAAAATCGAAACTATGTATGTTTATAGCTATGGAAATTTATGTTCTTGTTTGCACAAATATCTTCTTGTAATTTTATCTTATATGTATAACTATTATGTCACACCATTTTTCTACAATGGATTTCACACATTTATACATTATGTCGAAACGTTTCAAGATTAAAATTTTAGTTCCTTTCACAATTATATTTCATAAAATTTTGTACTCATACAACAATTTATTCTCATCAAATGAAAGTGTTTCCAAAGATCTTAAACAACCATTTATATACTAATTAAAAAAAATTAAAGAAGACATTTTTTAAAGTCTTACGCATCACATGATTCACCATGTGATTCAACATGCACATTAATTTTTAGCATGATTCTCTAACGAGTCACAAATTTTGAATCATGCACATTAATTTGTGCAAAGACTTTCCTAACGGGTCATTATCTTTAAGTTGTGCATATTAATGTGAGCAAAAACTTTTCACATGAATTATTATGTTTAAAAAAAAAATTGTACAAATTATCATGTCTGAATCATACACATTAATTGAAATTATGACTACTTTAGTGAGGACTCACCAAATTGTTATTAAATTATAAAACCCAACCACCAAATAAATTATCAAATTTAACCCCTAAGTGATTACATAAGTAATAAATTATTTACATCAACTTACATCACTCTCCAAGTCATTATGGATTCCATCTTCAAAATCACATATCCAAAACCTTTTTCAATTTGTCATGATTAACACGATCTATATATAATGAGCCATTAACATTTTTGAACTCATTAATTCCATTATCCGCAAACATTTTTTATGACAAAATATCCAAATAATTTTGGCAACAATTTCTTATAAACCTTACAATGATGTTAAACATCAAACATCATGACAATGTAATTTTTTTGAACTCTCATTTTTTCACCTTCTTCTTAAAAAAAAATTTTTGTTGAATTTGCCCAACTTCAATGGATTGGTGGGCTTTCAATTGAAGTTCATCCAACTCATTAAATTACAATAATTGATGGGATTGGGATTCATTCAAGGGAAGTGTCATCATAAGGCAATATGTAAGCTCAATAATTCCAACTCGATGGGTAAGAGAGCCTCCATCCCATAGGTTAAATGAAAAGGTGAATAATTTGTGACAATTTTGTATGTGGTGTTGTAAACCCACACAACATGGTGGATTTTGAGGTCCCAATCACAAATGTTCACATGAACTTCAATTTTTTTTCCCGCATGGAACATAATGTCTTATTGGTCCTTTTTATTAAACCATTGGTGTTAGGTTTATAAATAATAGTAAATATGTGTTTAATTGCAAGGCGTGCTAATAAGTTTTTAATAACCTCTTTTAAAAATTGAATTTCATAAATAATTTTGAATGGTGTCCCAAATGGGGTAAAGATTCATTCATACAGGAACCACATTACTTTTTATTTCATTGAAAACTTCAAGGCACGCACTTTTGCAAACTTTATGAAATAATTTATGGTAACCACAATGAATCAATGCCCTTTCCTAGTCACATGCAATGGCCCCATTAAATCAACTTCCCATTTTTCAAAAGGTCCCAAAAGTGGTATGGGTGTAAAAAGCCACTCATAGTAGACCTTTATGCATAAGCTTGATATACATCACAACTTTTGTAATAATCATGAACATCCTTGAAAAAGGTGGGCTAGTACTAACGTATTTGTAAAAAAACATTTGTTGTGATTTGTCTTAAAAAATGACTTTCACAAAACCCATCATAAAATTCATACAAAAGATGTGAGGTTTCACCCTTTCTAATGGTTCGTTACAAAACATCATCTTTTCCTTGGAAATAAAATTGGTCCCCTATTATCAAATAATTTTGATTTTTGTGCACAATTTGTGTTTGTATTGCCTTTGTGCTTCCAACTGGAAACCTCATGCCATCCATGTATTGAATGATTTTTCAATATTCCTTAGTTGCCTTTTTTACATTGATGGTCATTATTGTTGTATCTGGAAAGTCATCATCTTTTTAACATCACCCATTCCCTCATATGCCCTTGTAAGGCCATCAACATTGCCATGTTGCCTTCCTAGGCAATGGATAATGTCAAATTCTTCCATTAATAAAATCCATTTAATAAGTCAACCACTTGTTGGATTTATTGACCAAGTAGGTCATGGCCTTGTGATTTGTCACAATTTTGGCCTTATAATTTAACAAGTAATGACAAAAAAAATTATGAAAGAAAATAACTATAAGACCTTTATACTTGAAATTATGGCCCAAATCAAATTGTTAAAATTCATGTAACAAGATATCAAAACAATAAAACATGTGTTTAATCCTATTTACTCATTTTATTTTATTTTTATTGTTGAAGTTAATTGTCTAGTAGCAAACTAAATGGAATGGTTGTGCCCATTTTCATTTAAGTGGGACAATGTGCTACCCACCATTTTTCCAAATGCATCACAATATATTAAAAAAGGTTTGTTCTAATTTGGAGTCCGAAGGATTGGTGCAACTTGAAGAATTGATTTGAATTGTTCAAATGCATATTTTAATGTTTCATCCTCCATTGGTGCAAATGCACCCTTTTCTAATAATTTGGTTAAAGGACGTGCTTTGACCATAAACATGTGTATGAACCTTCAATAATAACCCATTGCCTTTTTTGTGATGGGGAAGGGAAGCTTTAAAATCTTATCAAACTTTTAAAGATTTGTGATCATTTCATTTTTTGATTTAAATGTGCTTGACCATCTTCCTTTTTGAAAAACCAATTGTGATTTTCTTAGGGCTTAAAATAATTGTTGAACCATCCAAATGTCAAAAAATTAATTCAAGTTTGGCAAGGTGATAAGCTTTCTATCATTATAAATTCCAAAGTTGTCAATGAAAACTAATAAAAAAAGGCCTAATAATGGTTTACAAACCTTGTTCATTAAACATTGAAATGTCCTTACAACATTGCACAAACCAAAAGGTTTTATTATGTAACAAAATGTTCCTCATGGTGTGGTGACTATGGTCTTCAATTGGTTTCCTGAAGTAATGTTCACTTGGTGGGAGCCCTTATACCCATTTCTTAATGTGTACATCTCATGCCCTTCCACTTCCAATTTTTTTTCACAAAATGGCAAAGGGTATTAGCACGCTTGGATAGTTTAGGCAACCACATAAATAACCTAAATTAGTTAAATTAGGTTTGTCTAGGAAGGTTAATTTAGGTGGTAGGCAACGTGGACAAGTTTTACTAATTGGATTCAAGAAGTTGTTCAATAAACAAATATTGTTTTGTCTACAAAATTCCTTCAAGGTTGAAATCAGAACATGCCTTATAAAACTCGTCCTTCCCCCAGCGTAACATGGAAATATTGAACTCAATAGTGGATGTTCTGAGAAACAAAATCGTGATAGTGCCACAATAATTAATCAAATTGGGGAAACGAGTTTTGAACAAACTTCGGCCCTCAACAAATGACAATTTTCTAGTGAATGCATCGATAGCTTACTTTAAGATTGGTTCATGTCGGTACATTTGAATAAGTGCCTTGTGCTCGTCTGATATTAGATTAATTTGTCCAGAAGAGTAACGATGCTACAACCAATAACCGTGTTGACACATCTTGCAGAGGAAATCGGATGTCATTGTTTTGACCAACTCATGCGATAGAACTAGCGGCAAAGCATACAAATTTACAAACAAATTGTTGTTTGCATCGTGCTAGAATTGGATTGAATCAATGCGCTCATAAGTCACGACAAAGATGAGTCCAACATCGCATTGTAATTCGTTTTATTTGACTTCATCAACTTCGTTGATGATTCCTTCCACCCAACTTACTAGGCCAGTGATAAATTCTTGAACATTCAATAAAGAAATAACATAATGCCCATTGAAGACATGGGTCATTGGGTCTAGGTCTTGAATTGATTAGAAATGAATGGACTAGTCATTCCAATGTCATTGATGAAAGAGCCAACGAGAGCATCAAGTTCTTGCTTATTGTTGTGCCACTAATATTGTCAATATTTGAATCTTGCGATAAGTGATAGTAGTGCAGCTCATGAAGTCATCCATCGTAAGCAAATAAGCCCACCAAAATTGAAGCGAAGTGGAAGCTAACTATTTTGATTCAATGTGCGTGAGGAGTTCAGGGCGATGAATCTTAAACCACTTTGAAACCTTATATGTAGAAAGCCAACGATTGATGATGTGAGGGCACATTGTACCCATGTGTGTGATCAACTTCTATTACCGAATGGGGTGTGTGATGAAGCCAATCATTATTAATAAGAAGCATTATTTAACCACCACATTCATGATGTGCTCCATGACAAGGTCAAGTTGATGTGCTTTGCACCAAATATGAAAGAAAGAATAATCGTCATGCATAGAATCCTAAAGTCAAGTCATAATGCTAGCAACACACCTAGTCATATTCCGAGCTCTGTCAGACGACAAACCAAAAAGGCAAATCTTCCGATTAGGACAAAGTATTATTAAAAAGTTAAAGAACATTTCAAACATGACTTCACTCGTATGCACTGGAACATTGGCAACACACATCCATGTAGGTTGGCAATGGTATGATGTTCTTCCACTTATACACAGATATGCAAATCAAATGCAAGTCAAGATACGATGTGCTTTGGCAGGTAGCAGAATCCAATGCTAATGAGAAAGCCCACGAATGTCATAAAATGTCAAAAATATGTTGCAAATTGATGACATAGACAACCTTGACGAAGTTGCTCATGTGGTGATGAGTGCAAAAATGTAGAGAAGGATTGGATAAGATTTTGTACATGTAGTTTATGATGTTTGTCGCCATACGAAAAGAAGTCCCACATGAGACGTAGTGAATTGCCAAATGGAATAACTTTGTTTTCATCTTAAGGATTATGACAGTATACAAATGCGGCACCCCATCTTTGTCTAGTCCAGTTTGCTTGAACAATAATAACGCCTGCTCTTTCACCTTTGTAATAGTCGGCCAATGTTGAACAAGTACAACGGTTCGTTCAACTTCATTGCTAAACACAAGATTCTCCTCAATGTCTTCATTGTCAATATCAATTTTGTCTTCAACTTTCTAAATCATGTTGTTGACAAAAATTTCGATAATGTGCTTGTTAATGTCGAAGACAATTTGTCGTTTGCCCACATATTTGGAAACAAAATGCGCTTTGATTGAGTTCTTGAATACGATAAACACAATGGTGAAAAATTGATTGCATTCATAATTGGAATGGATCGCATCATATTCCAACGACTTCATTCGATGTTGGGTGCGCATATTGTTTTCAATATTGTCATAATAGAAAGGGGTAGACCATCTTTGCACTTTAGTCATGCCCTTGCGCTTGGAACCAACTTTCTTTTCTTGACCAAATGCAATACAAAAACAACACTATAGACCAGTCACCTTTGAAGTTTTAGGATCGCAAGACACAAAAATTATTCCTTATTTGCAATCGTTATCTTTAATGTATGACAATGAACGAGCTGACATGGATGCAAAGATTGAATATGAGAGCAATATTGTTGAATACATGTCAAAACCAACTGAAACCAACAACAAAATTCGCTTTCTATTCCATTTGGACTTGTATTCCACTTGCAATTAATGAAGTCCACATGATTTTATTTTAGCTATGTCAATCAAAGCACATATAGGTAATTTAGGTAGTGCATCCTTCAATTACTTAAACTATCCAGGCTTGGGTATTAGTTTTTTTTATTACCTTGTTTAAAACTTTGTAGTTGACACATACCTTTAACTTGCCATTTTTTTTAATGCCAATACCATAGGAGAAACCCATTTCGTTGTTTCCACAAGTTTAATGAACCTTGCTTTTAACAACTTGTCAAATTATTCTTTCACCATTGTTGTGTATCTTGAATTCCAACTCCCCTGCTTGGTTTTGACTAGTTTAACATTTGATAACAATTCAATTTTGTGTTGTTCCATGGTGACTTCCCTAGGGTCCTTGTAGGTGAAAGCAAATAGATCGATATACTGATGTGATTCCCAAAAACATACATTGATTAATAAGACCTAGCTTCCAATGTAGGTGGCATGGACATATGAATTATGTTTTGATCAATTGCATTTCAAGTCCTTTAAGAGTTAAAACAACATTAGTTCATATCCATGTTGAAAATGAAAGCAATTCCCCAAGGTGAGATATGAACACAACCACCCTTGCCCAACTTCAACCTTAAAATATCATCCCTTTTAACATTTCATACCTCTACTTCTCTAACATATTTCTTACCACAATATCGATTTTCACATTTGACTTTGTACCTTTACAATCATTTTGCCATGTTTATAAATTAGAAGCCATAATCCATATCATAGAGATTATATCCCTTCAAGTTGGATTTGCAAGTTTATATATTTTAATTATTTGTAAAAATAGAACTCATAATTTTTGTATTCTGTTTTTTACACCTTCGGTCCATGTTTTAATAGGACTGTCAACACAATGAAAAACATATTTAAAAGGGAGCACATAGATAATCAATTTTTGATAATAGGTTGAAGCCTAACGGGAAATAATTTTCAAATTCCATCAAGTCTAACATGTATTAGTTAATAATGATCCAAAACCATTATAATCAATTTGTACAAGGGTTTAAAAACCAAATGTCACTAAAGATCAAAACTTAATTATTTTTGTGACTAGTAATGTAGGTCATAGGTGACTAGACAACATGTAGCATCTTATGTAACTTGAATTATGACTATGTATTATAGTTAAAAATACACATGTGTTAATGTCTAGTTGATGCATGCAACATGTCATATTAACTTAAGTAGTTTAGGCCTAGGCAACCCTTAAGGCACATTGTTAATAAAACATTGTTTTATGGCTGGAGTCTTTTGCTATGGTTAAATAACCAAAAGTAGTCTTTAAAAAAAAGTTTAAAATAACTTTAATTAACTTTAACTAATATAGGATAGAATAAAACGAAAAAATTAGAATAACATAGGACAAAATAGACAATAATAGCCTAAAATATAATAGTCAAGAATAGCCAAAAGTAAAATAATCTATTATAGCATAATGTTTTTCTTTTCATAATTGATGACATTAGGCAACTTTAGTGTCTACGTATCCATGTCAGAGGATTTTTTCAGACTCGTCCATTTGTAACACTGAAGAATTGTGTTACAAAACATGTGACGGTATGAGTTGTTATTGTTGTTTTCACGACAATGCTGAATTGTCTGTATCTATGTCATGCAGGAGTTCATTTACAATCACTGTACAACAATGCTAGTTCTTTCTCTAGTCTTGAGGAAATAGCCTTTCTGAATTAATGGTTAGCTTATGACGAATTTGATCTGATGCAGGATATCAAAAGACTTGGACTTTTCTGGGCATCTTGTATGATGCTGACATCCCCATCAGATCAGATATGGTGATGGGCACTGGCATTTCCACTATAAGTGCACCGCTGTGTTCTCCTTTCATCTCAAGATGCTAGGATCATGGCAGGAATCTTTTCTTTGTTGTTGGGTTTACTCTGTTTACTGGTCTTCTTGTGTGAACCACAAATAATGCATCTCCTGAAAATTGGCAGGAATCCAAGAGTTCCACTCTATTCTTCCAGCACCATTCAGGAACCCAAAAGCTCTATAGTCTCACATTGTTGGTACACAGCTTTGCCTTGCTTTGGTTGCTTATGGTGCATGTAGTCAACCACCCACTCTTGTCTGGAAGCCAATTATTTTCTTTGTACTACCTAGTGTTTGTGAGAAAGGTTGCAGCTGACAGGGTTGTATTGGCTGAGCACCCAATACATGAGGTGTTTGCTATGAAGGTGGTGCCAGTTTTGTGCTGAGAACAACGTTGGGTGACTACACCATTACTTGTTGTAGGTGCAGAAACTGCTGCCTCCAGTTTCCTCTCCAAAATGGAAAGCTTTCCATTGTATTTGGTTTCACAAAATCAGGATCTGTAAGGACATTGCATAAGGCTTTGAACTTTCAGAAATTCGTGTGTCTTCATCTTCTGAAGCAATTCCAAATTTTTCTTTTGCTACAAGGAAGATTACCTTTCTTGTGCTATGGTTGTTTGATCTCTGAGTTGGCACAGCCTCCAGGGCAATGTCAAATACCTATTGGTGATTGAAAATCAAAGCATTGGTCATTGGATGCACCCTTTGCAACACTACTTTCTTCTTACTTCAGTGTTATCTGTAGTTGAAACTATGGAATGGACCTCCATAGGCGCTTTCAGAATTTGTTTCAATTTAGATAGTTGGCTAAACCACTGTCCAATGCTTGTACTCAATTCCCTTGAATATCTACAGTTGAAACCATGGATTGAGCCTCCATGGGTGTTTCCATAATTCGATATGGGGGATTAGAGGTTAAATATGGTCTGATTTCCCATTGACACTTCATCTGGTGGCCAGATGGAGCAGTAGGAATTGTGCAATCAACTTCAGTTTGAATGTCTAGCAGCTAAGTGCAGAGATAGAGACCATGTACCCCATGTACATTTGTTAGATCAAGAGTTGTGGGTGCCATCTCTTTGCAATTTCACTTCTTGTGCCTTCATCACAAGTGGAGGTGTCAATACATTGCAAAGTTCGTGGAGATTTTTATGAACAGGCCTAAGAACTGAGGAATTCTAGGATGAGGAAACAACAGCACAGGAATAACCAAGGCCATGAGCACATGGGAATAAATATGTTGCCATTCAAACAGCATGTTTGACAATATTAACTCACAGGTTCAAGTTCAACTCACAGGCTTAAATTTTGCCAATCATCTAGTTCAAGTGGTACCAAAACTAATGCGTGCCTTGCTCCAACCCCAAATCATGTTTTAGGAATAGTTCAGGTTATGACAAAACTGCAGACGAGGACCTGCACATCCAGCCAGAAAAATCTGTGTACATCTTTCAAACTCCCCAAAATTTTTGAACTCCAATGTGAGTCTATGGAACATTTGGCTATGCTCATTTAAGCTTTCAAAGGTGTGAGAGAGGAGGAAAAAATATGGTTTTGAAAAGACTTTAGTCTTGAAGATGGCCAAATTCCTCCTTCCAATGCTTCCCTGCCTCTTCAGGGGTACGAAACTCCCAAATGTGCTGCTGTGCTCGCTCCCGTTCTTGAAGTATTTCCTGCAACAAAGATACCCTTGTGTGATATCAAACTCCAGCATAAAACCTGAAGTTATTTGGAAGGAGTCCCCCACAAGTACAAAAACAGGATGCCAAACATAGACCATGACTCAAAAACCTTCCACTAACAAGATACCAAAGAAGCCATTGTATCGATGAAATTGTGCAGAAATCTTCACAACAACCTGAAGGTAACATGACAATGACTGCAGTCGTAGCCTTATGAGGGTCACTCACAAAGTGTCAGACCATCCCCTTCACCATGAATAGCAGTGATGAACTGCCATGACTACCCACTGACTTCATCAGCTCATCACAGTGGGTGTAGATAAGTATGTAATACTCCACACAAGATCTGGGCAAATACTATACAAAATCTTCCTCCTAAGTTTCTTTTGAATTTCTGGAAGCACATGAAGACTTGGTCACAATGTTGGCTAGCACTTGAGAGACATCTGGAAGCCAACAGTAGAATTTCTCACACTTCAGGGCAATAAAAAGCTATAACAAATGAAAAAAAGCAACAGTCAAAATAATAGTGGTCTGAAGAAGTCCTGTATATTACCTGGATCTGGGATTGAGGCTTAGTCTTAAGAGAGATGCAACCAAAGAGCTCTGTCCATTTACGACGGCAATTATCAAAGGTTCCTTCACGATAGTATTCTGTCATCTGGTACACAGGAGCTGCCAAAAAACCCTCCAACAATGTCTTAGCTGCTCTTTGAAGCTATTTGTGAGATCTCAGCTAAGTGGATTGCAGGCTAACTTGAACAGAGATTCTCTTGCAAAGAGCACAGCTGATGCTGCAAAGGTAAAAAGCATGTATCTATATTGTGCAACCACTTAGAAGTGTCCAGTATGGGAGACAGTGATGCAATTGATGTTTGAAACCAATAGAACACCTAAGAAATCATTCTATCATCAGATCTGAGGTGACTGTCCTCTAATTTCCAAACACAACAATTGTTGAATGATGAGTGTGGCTGGAAAGCCTAAACCTGTGAAGCTCTACCTCAAAGGATCCACGGTGTACTCTCTGAGCCAGGAAGAATTATGTCAGTATTCTTCCTGCATGAATCACTTGCACTACCAACTTATGGCCAGAACAAATCGGCATGTCCTATTTCAAGGTTACTCCCCTAGAATGGAGATATCTCTCTTGCACTCAGCAAGGAGCGCGAGAATACTCTGACAGAGTCGAATGGAGTCGGAGATTGGGAGTCTGGGGAAAGAGAATCGTTTGATTTCCACTGGTAAACAGTAAAAGATCTATGCAAAACGTTGACAAGAAAAATGAATCTGAGCATTCTTCGACATAGCGGGGATCGTACGAGAAACCAATTTCTCGCTCAACGTGTTTCGACAGTAGAGACAGAGATCTCTATCTCGCTACAGACAGCAATTTACAACCAAGTTATGGGAAAAAGCAACAAGAATTATCCACTTTTGTCAAGTCCCTTCCGTGGACACAGAGATGTGGACAAAAAGGTCGAGGAACTTCTCTGGATGTCAAAAGCAGACAAAAAAACGAAAGAAGGGGGCGCCTTACAGTAGCAAAACCAGAGAGCGTCCACCTTAGGGATGCAGGAAATAGACGCAGGCCGTTGCCGCTGCTGTTGCTGTCCTCGCACTCCCTCCTCCGTTACCGCCATATCTTGGCTGATCGCACCAAGCCGACCAAAAAACCCTTTCACGAACTTACACAATAGCATGCAAAAGGCAAACTCCGCGGCCGCATGAAGACAGCCAGCAATAGGGTGCAAGGATTAGGACGCAACGCAAGCGTCGAGTGGGTCGTCAAAGCCTCCGTGCGTTGATGGCACGCACACCACCAATTCTCTCTTCTGCCTCCCACTGAACCCTACTGTAACCTTCTTACCCATCAGCCATTTCTTCGTTATAGCTTTCTCGCACATTTGTGCAGGAGAACAATTGTGTTCTCTGTCTATTTCTTGACCTGATTTATGGTTTCTGTTCAGGAAATGCCTGTCAATAATTGGGTACATCATCTCATGTTTCTCCATGTTTCTTCACCCCCATTTATCCATCTTCGTTATACATTTGACTCAGCATGGACTTGTGTTTGTGGAAGGGTAAGGTAGATCAAAAGAATAGAGGTGAAAACACTTCTCCAAATCGAGTTGCTTTACATAGTTCAGTTGTTGATGGATATCCAGGGTTTGTAGAATAAACTGTTTTTGCCTTGTTCAAGGAACTGACCTCTGGAGGTAGCAGTGAACAAGGAGGAAGCTTTGGTTCTAAGATTTGCTTGGAGCTTGCCCAGAATCCTGCCTGTGGTGAGATTTGGTTACATCTATTTTGCTGGCCCTGCTGCCTCTACCAGTGGATTCAGATGCAAAGTCTTTTTATCAAGCTGTCTGCAGTGTAGAAGAGAGAGTTATACAAATTATAATAGGAGGGGTAAGGTTGGTTGTGTTGATCCTCACACGAAAGCTGTGCCAGGTCCAAGCAGGTCCATGGCATCCACCTGAACATATCGTGCAACCTTCCAGCACTCAGGGGCATCCATACCATAGATTCAATTTCATGTCGAGCACCACAGGACTTGCTGCAACTGCACACTTTGACTTCATCGCCCTCTCTACTGGATTTGCGCTCAGACTAGATCTGTGATAAACCTCAACCAGATGTGGACTCCTTTGTGTGCTCCAACTATCAAGTGAGCGAAGGAATTCCTTTGTCACAAGCAGTTGTCTCACACAAGTCAATACAATGTGGAACTCCAAGGAAAGGTGGGGTGTAATGGGTAAAACCCAGTTCTCAATTTGCTGTTGTTCTGTGGGCTGTTGAAGAGTTAGATTGTAGGATGAGCAAAGTACAGTCCATCTAATTGCAACTCTTGCATCTCCAATGATAATATGATTTGAACTTGCCAGGGCAAAGGATCTCTCCTGAGGACTAATGCTCTCACTTGATCTTGTGCCAACTGAACCAAGCTGATACAAGCAAAAAGCTCAGGGATTTTCTGGCATACTTGCAAAGAATCCAGAAGATTTGTAGCGTTTGCAGGATGCTTACTGGGAGCTTGCACATTCAATACTTGTGCAAGCTTTTGGTTACTTTCTCACAGTAGGTGGCCATTATATTCCAACAATCTACCTTGTAGTCATGGACTTGAATTAAAGATTTTCCAAGACTTCCCAACTACTTTTGTCTTCCAAAACAAAAGATTCTTTGCACCCTGAGCCCTGATGCTTTGCATCAAAGCCCTAAATTGCAATGCTGTGCATCAGAGCCCTGAATTACAAAACTAGATTGGAAATTTTGAGGTCTGTCTACCATCTAATATAGGGACCAAAATTAAAAAGTGCTAAACATAGAGGGAATAGCACATGGTTAAAGCTTAAAACACTTGGGGAACATGCATGTCATGAGGTTTTGATATCATCTGACCTTCTAAAGTGATGGTTTAATGTTGCATGTTTGCATTTTACACATTGACTGAGGTTTGAAGACATCTGATTTCAAGTGACCAATTCTGACTCCAGTGAAAACCGATGAATGGGTTTCAAATAAGATATAATCCTAAGTAATATTTTGAGGTATTCAACTTGAAATTTGGCTTGAAATCTTACCCAATTAATAACTCTTTTAAAAAAAATACCTACCCCAACACTGATAAGAACCAACTACAAAAGTGGAAGGTCATTTTGCTGTTATTTTCATTGCGGGAAAGGACCTTCCAAGTTTTCATGAAATGGGGAGCTTCTTGATTGTTAGAGATCTAATAAGATCAAGTTGAAAGGATAGAAGCAAGGATAAAAATACTTATAGGTTTCAGTTTCAATTCCAATTGAACCACAAATAAATATAACTATGAACCTAGTTTCCAGCTTCCGTGGTTAAAAGGTTATAGTTCCAGTTTCAAGAGACGAGACCCAATCCCAATTTGATTTTTACTAACTGGAACTAACAATTCAAACCCCACCAAACCCAAACCCAGTACTTGCCCAACACTGGTAGGTAGAGTAGGCCCTAACTAAGAACCATTTCCAAGAATAAGCCAAAACTAGCGTTGGCCTAATCCTTTGGCTCCTTTTGCGTGCCATGCAATGCGTAAGGAGCTTTTATACATGAATTTTGAGATTTTGAAACACTAGTTTGACTCATCCAGACAAATCCACAGCTACTTGACTACTGGACTGATAATATGCAGCAGCACTGGAGTGATGATGCACTCACCCATAATCTCTCTATTGCATCAGGAATCAAGTGAGGTAGTCACCACCCCCCCCCCCCTGGCTCTCCTCAGAAAGGTGGTATGGTTGTTTCCAACTCTCACCTACAAATGGGGCAGCTGGAGTCACCACAACATGGAACACAAAGTCCAAACTGCCTCATCATATCTATGAAATTATAGAGAAAGCTCACAATGACAATTTGAAGGTAACATGACAATGAGTGCCAGTCATAACCTTACGAGAGTCGCTCACAAAGTGTCAGACCATCATCACCTTCTTCATCACAAATAGCGGTCATTCCATCACTCCCGAGGGTGGGGGCCTGAGGGACAAGCATTACTAAATTTTGAATCTCCCCTAACCCTAATCCGTCGACGGCCATCCCACCCAAAAAACCCTGTAACCCTAATCCGTCGACGGTCAACCCACAAAAAAAACCCGTCTTGTGCCGGTGTGACACTGGCTAGCTTAGGCAAAAGTTCAAAATCTCTTCCCGATGCGATAGTCCCTGTCCCCTGCCGTGGCAGGTCCCAAAAATGGGGGAGTATCGAGATATTACACGCCCAACACTAATCCAGACTCAGCGTTAGTAGCGCTAAAACGGTCCAGAATGTCGAGAGACCTTCTTAGTCCTTATGCTTCATCTTTGGCCTCACTCCTTCACCATTGCTTCTTCCGCTTCACAATTGTTCCCCTTTGCAAACTGCATTGTTACGCTGTAAGTTTGGTATAGAGGGGTACTTCATGCGGATTTGTCTCATTCTTTACTCTCAATTGTTTCGTCTCATTGGGAGTTGTGGCGAACTGTAATTCGAACCAGTCGGGTGAAGCTGTTTTTTTTGCGGTGCTGATAGTGCTATTGGGGCACAGGCGCATAACCGCAACTCGGTCGCCTTCATCGGTTCTTCGTGGCGATGGCAATGCGCCAGCGACTAACCCTTGAATGGCGCTGCTCAGGACTGATAGCGAGTTGCGGCCACAGAGCCCTAGTCTCTTCTTGGAGTGGACATGTTGGAAAAGCAGCATCAGGCCACACAGAAAAAGTTTGGAGGGAGTTTTTTTCCGACCCTTCACAATGGTGGGATTGCAGGCCGGAGAAGGTGAATGCCAGGTATCCAGATTTCAAGCATAAGAGGACGCAGGATGCACTATGGCTCGGGGATCGAAGGAACCCACCGTGGGTGGCAGCAGGGGTGGCTGCAATGGCACCAGGGACAGTGCAGATGGACAGTTTTTCATGGAATAGAAGGCTTGCAAAATATGTCAAGACTGGGGAGTATTAGAAGACAATGGAGCTTTTCAAACAAATGCAAAAAAGAGGCATGAGACCTGATAGGTTCACTTTTGTCCCAGTACTGAATGCATGTGCTGGTTTACGAGCACTTGAAGAGGGCAGACGGGCCCATCAGCTGATCATGCAAACTGGTTGTGAGGCTGACGTTTTTGTGGGGAGTAGCCTGGTTGATATGTACGCCAAATGTGGACACATGGAGGATGCTCTGAGAGTGTTCAACAATATGCCATCTCGAGATGTGGTCACGTGGTCTGCATTGATATTAGGGCATGTGAAGTATGGGCAAGGCCAGAAGGCTTTCGAATTGTTTCGACAAATGCGGCAGGAAGGTGTTCAGCCAGATCCTGTCACATTTGTGGCGGTTCTGAATGCATGTGCTAGTGTGTCTGCACTTGAAGAGGGCAGGCGTGCTCACGAGCAGATCATTCGAAGTGGTTGTGAGTCTGTTGTCTTTGTGAGGAGTAGCCTGGTTGACATGTATGGGAAGTGTGGAAGTATGCAGGATGCTTGGAGAGTGTTTAACAAGATGCCCATCTCAAGATGTGGCCACTTGGAATGCTATGATATTTGGACATGTGAAATGTGGACAAGGCCAGAAGGCACTGGAATTGTTTCAACGCATGCAACAGGAAGGAGTGTGCCCAGACCGTGTAACTCTGGTGGGGGTGCTGAATGCATGTGCAAGTGTAGTTGCACTTGAAGAAGGCAGGGGTGCTCACGAGCAGATTATTCAAAGGGGGTGGGATTTAGATGCTTTTGTGGGGAGTAGCCTGGTTGACATGTATGCGAAATGTGGGAGCATGGAAGATGCTTGGAGAGTGTTCTGCAAGATGCCATCTCAAGATGTGGTCACTTGGACAGCGATGATATTGGGATATGTGAGATGGGGGCAAGGGGAGAAGGCATTGGAACTTTACAAACGAATGCAACAGGAAGGTGTGCAGCCAAATGCTGTCACTTTTATGGGGGTGCTGAATGCCTGTGCCAGTTTAATGGCTCTTGAAGAGGGCAGGAGTGTTCATCAGCAGATGATTCAATGTGGTTGTCACGTAGATAGTTTTGTGGGAAGTAGCCTTGTAGACATGTATGCCAAATGTGGAAGTATGGAGGATGCATGGAGTGTGTTCAACAAGATGCCGTCGCGTGATGCAGTCACTTGGACAGCCATGATATTGGGACATGTGAATTGTGGTCAGGGCCAGAAGGCACTGGACCTATTTCATCAAATGCAAGAAGAAGGTGTGCAGCCAGATGCTGTCACTTTTGTGGGGGTGCTGAATGCATGTGCCAGCATAACGGCACTTGAAGAGGGCAGGTATGCTCATGAACAGATCATTCAAAATGGCTGTGAATCAGATGCTTTTGTGGGGAGTAGCCTGATTGCCATGTATGCAAAATGTGGGAGCATGGAGGAGGCTTCCAGAGTGTTTAACAAGCTGCCCTCTCGGGCTGTGGTCTGTTGGACTGCTATGATTTTTGGACATGTGAAGTATGGGGAAGGGCACAAGGCACTGGAACTATTTCAAAAGATGCAACAGGAAGGTGTGCAGCCAGACCCTGTTACTTATGTGGGGGTGCTGAATGCATGTGCCAATGTAGTTACACTTGAAGAGGGCAGGCGTGCACATGAGAGGATCATTCAAAGTAGGTGCGAGTCAGATGTCTTTGTGAGGAGTAGCCTCGTTGACATGTATGCAAAATGTGGAAGCATGGAGGATGCTTGCAGAGTGTTCAACACTATGCCTTCACATGATGTGGTCTCTTGGAATGCCCTACTTGGAGGATTTGCTATGCATGGGCAGGGTAAGGAAGCTCTGGTACATTTTGAATGGATGTGTGAAGAAGGTGTTCATCCAGATGATATCACTTTTGTTTGTCTTCTTTCAGCTTGTAGCCATTCAGGTTTTGTGGATGAAGGCCTGCGCTTTTATGCTTTGATGACCACGGTTTACAGGATTCCTGCCAAACTGGAACACTATACCTGCATGGTTGACCTTCTTGGTCGTGCTGGGCATCTGCAGGAGGCAGAGAATATGATCCAGGGTATGCCCTGTAAACCAAATGCAGCTATATGGATGGCTTTACTCGGTGCTTGCAGAATTCATGGTAATGTAGAGATGGGAGAATGCATGGCGAAACAAGTTCTTGAACTGGAACCTAAAAATGCTGCGGGCTTTGTGCTGCTATCAAACCTGTATGCTGCCACTGGCAACTTGGAACTCAGTGAGAATGTTGAACGACAGAGAAAGGAAAGAGATGCGAAGAAACAGCCAGGTCGTACCTGGATTGAAGTGAATGATGCGTTGCATACATTTGTAGTAGATGATCAAATCCACCCTGAGATGATCAAAATCCGTGCAGAACTGAAGAGATTGTCAGTCCTGATGCATAATGCAGGATATGTGCCCAATACGAAATCTGTGCTGCATGATGTGGAGGAATTTGTGTCACCATAGTGAAAAACTAGCCATTGCATTTGGGCTCATCAGCACTGATCCTGGTACTCCACTTCGTATTGTCAAGAATCTGTGGGTATGTGAAGACTGCCACACTTCTACGAAGTTCATTTCAAAAATAGTCAGGAGAAAAATCATAGTGAGGGATGCCAATCGATTTCATCACTTTGAGAATGGTGTTTGTTCTTGCAGGGACTATTGGTGATGCCAGTGGTCTATCACCCAATAACCAGATTAGGTTCTTTTTGTTTGTAGCATGTTTAGTGGTATGATTGCACTGCAGTAGTTGTACACCTGTTCAGGGTGTGCTGCTGTGAAGACTGTGTGTACATAGGAAAGATGGTAAGGTGAAGGATTTTCCTTTGATCTTTGTGTTAATAACTTCATGTTGTTGAGCACAAGTCCAGATAAAAGTAAATATTGTTGTCTCAGGGGTTGCCAATTACCTGCCCCAAGTGATGGAATTGGAACATGTTCATATGCTAAGTTATGTAGAACTTTTTAGCAGTTTGCATGCATGTGGAAAGATTTGAGAAGGGCCTTATCATTCCAGTGTTCAATATTATTCATAGATAGTTGTGATTTAGCTGCTTGATGTCTGACTCCAGTTGTAGGGCAGGGTGAGTGTGTTATAATATAGCACATGATCACAGACTTGAAATGTGTTGAGCTATAAACAGGCACTAATGGCTATCTTGCGTGGTGCACATGGGAGTGGCACCCATGTTGCCGGATTGAGTAATTTCAGGTGTTAAGGAAACACAGCTACATGTGCAAACGATGTTTAACAAAGATTGCCATTTCAATTTTTATTTTTATATTTTCATTTTTGACATGCACTGTTTGTAATTGGTGTGCACTTAAAACAAACTTCTGCATTCCAATTGAAGTGATGTTTTGGTTTGTCCAAAAAATTTGCAATTATAATGTCATTTATATGTATGTTAGAGAGCTATTTTGCTTAATATCAATTTCATCAGTTGGGAGAACATTGGTTGGGAGATCTTAAACTGTAACCCCTGTTTTTCCCAAAATTTCCCACTTAGTCATGCCCTGTCAGCCGTGAGTTGCACCCCTCATTTGATGCTTCATCCCCTCCTGGCTGTTGTCCACAAAGTCATGAAATTTTATTAACTAAGAGTATGAAACACAGAGACTCAGGATGAAATGCGCAAGGCTCAAGAACAGTTATAGCTACAGTACACACAGCAGCAGCAGTGATTGGTTGAAGGCGTTCAGGAACAAAACGACAGGGCAAACTCAGTTTAGCACCCAATTTGCTGCTAAACTGAGTTTCATGCCCTGTTGAAGCCCAGTGTACTTTTTTTCACTGTTCTTTGAAATCCCATCCCCTATGTGAGCAAATTGGGGGTTCTGGTGCCATCTTCTCCTGACTTTACAGATAACTTTGGTACAGCAATATTATTTGATAGCAATATTATTTGACAATTGTCAAACTGATGATATTTGCCACAAACCATCATTTTTTCACTAATACTAAAATCTAAAACGTATGACATTAAAAAAGTTAAAGAGCTCACAAAGATTTGATTGGTTGTATGGTCGTGAAGTGCATGGTATCATAAAGTTCTACATTGAAGAAACACAAATGACTCAAGATTCATTTTTGGAGATGGACAAAAGATACTCTTCTTACAAAGTGGGTCTTAGCTCAAACAAATGAATTCTAATGATGAAGCTAACTACCTTTGCAATTGTGCATGGTGTGTTGAAATCAGACTTTTCTCTTGTCAAATCGCCAACATTAGAACACCAAATATCCATCTGCGGATTCAAGTCAAAAGGTATCCATCCGAGTGATTCTAGAGCTTTCAGATGGGGCTACTAGAAATGGCACAATATCATCTTCCATCTTTGTTTCAGATCTGCTAAGGTAATCACCTAGGAAAGCAAAGAACGAAATCTTCCCTGCCTTGTTCAAGCTTTGCAATCCAATCCAATCTTCCTTGCACAGATGAGTTTGCAGAAGAAACAAGTTGATAGTGATTAGTTGGACAACAAATCGGGTATATAATTTTGGTAGGGCCAAAAGCTAGTTGGAGATTAGACTGGCAAACTTTGGGAGAGAAACAACAGTAAATTGCCAGACAAATCAACACCTGAAAAATGAATTTCCTAACATTGAGGATTTTAGTACCTTGTTTGCAGGTAAATTTTTCACCACCAAAATCATTGTTTGCATAGTGCCCAAACCAAACTGTTTGAGGAGGCATCAAGATGACAGCCTCTGTAAACTGCAAATAAGCACAATGAGTGAGCAACTAGGCATTTATGTAGCATTCCCAAGTGATTTATCATATGGCACTTAAGATGAGACTCTTAAAACCCAACTCCGGTTCAACAAGACCTGTCTACAGTCTAGTTAGTGTATTAGCAATGAAGACTAGATGGTGACCACTTTCATGACCTACCATGATAAATGTCAGATCGTTGAGGCTACAGAGCCACTTCTTATGTATTTTCATTGTGGCTTTTAGCAATTTCATTGTTGAGTCTTGGCAAAAATGAAGTACCTTTGTAATATCTGGACAACTCCTGCAAGTTCAACATCCATATTTCACAATTCAAGGTCTTCCACATAAGCTGGCTCTCTTCAAACCAACATGCATTTGCCAAGCCGATGCCAGACTTGTCACATAATTTTAGAACTCTGGACCAATTTGTCGATAACATTTGTGGACCAAGGAACACAAAAAAACTGATCAAACAAGAGTAGCAACTTCAATGGTTGCAGATTTGAACTCACGGTAGAGATTATTATGTATCCAGTTGGTGCAAGATGATTCTGCATCCACAAGATCACTTTGTTAAAGCCATTGTCACCCTGGAATAACTACATTGAAATGACAAAAAATCAACAGTGGGTGTGTCAAGACATACTTAAATGGCCATACTAATTGTCAACTAACCGTTCAATGCTAAAAGTTGCCAACTTTCCAATTTGACTGACCCATCATTGTTTGTGTTTCAAAACAGAAGGTTGGCTAATATGCTACCAAAATAATGCAAAAATGAGTCACATCTGGTCAAGGCAAAAATCCACAAAAAAATCCAAAGCTCTTTTGGAACAGTAATAAGGATTATAGACCTGAACCATTGGTGTGTACACAGTGTCCAATCACTGGATTGATCAACCTGCAAAGGGACATAACCTGAAGTAAATGTTAACAAGTTGTTTCACAAAGAGATCAAAGTGGTGGTGGTACACAAACAAATAAAGACCTAAGTAACCCATATAGTTCCTTGTGCATTGAAAGGAGCAGTAAATTATCGTGTGTAAGTATCAACAGGAGAAATTTAGGATGTGGTCCATGCACAACATTTGCATATATCAAGTATACAATTCTTGAAAAATCCAGTGTGCAAACTGACAGCACATAAAGGAACTGCAGAAATCCCTACATGAGGCCCTCCCAATGACATGAAGTTGTAAACATGTGTGCCCAAGTAGTCAACACTACCCTAATTTCTTCAAATGTTGCAACAAGTCATTCAAGCTCTGGACTATCAGAGTGCAAGGGAGACTGAGATGAAATTGTTTGTAAGGAGCTACTTGTACACAAGCAAAGGTCTCAGGCCATGAGCAGTTATCATTCATGACCTGAAAGCTTCAAACAAATAGCACAAGCTATGAAAATAGAAAATATTTTGTGTACCTCTATGATTGCTAAAAAACCTGAAGAGGAGACCTTTCTTAACATCTGTGACTCGCTTTTTGACAAATAATGGCAGCCTAAACCAACCAGCAGCCAAAAAACTAAGGTCAAAGATGAAGATAGACAGCTAAGTAGAATTCACCCAGTTTCCGAATTTTCAAATGGAGTGACAACCACTATCCAACAGATTGGGGTTTAAGATCTATCTTGTAGGAATCTACTTAACCCACCCTCAATCTGCACCTTGAGCATGCAAAAGAAAATACACATTGCAAGAAATCGGTGCTGAATTTGACCTTTTGCATTCACATTTTTGTGCAACCATGATGACTTTGTCATGGAGGAAAATACATGTAAATACAAGAACTCTCGGTAACAACATCAAGTCATGCATTGCACCTGCTTCTCAAGTTGTGTAAAATATGAATCCCACCACCCATTTCCTACCGACCTGCAAATGCCCATGAAGACAATAATGATAGTGAGCATGGACCAAGTGTGCCAAATAGTATGCTTGCAAATAAAGGCATGCTAGTAAATGTCCAAAATTTGCATGTTCAAGCACGAGTGTTGGAGAGAGCAATGATAAGAAAACCAACTAAAGTTTAAGCAAAAACAATCAACTATATTATGACTGGTTATGTCTAACATCTAGCTTATTTATCAAATAACTACATAAGAAATTGAACCCAAAATTTGATGAATGATAGACCACGTAAAAGTATACTTGAATGTACATATGTAAAACTCACGTTAAAAGCTACTTCTGTTTCAAAAATAAAATGACTAACTTGCAAATTGAATGTTATGTTTGTGTATGGTATATATTTAATGTCTATTAGTTTTTTTAAATTAATTATTTTAATCTACCTGCACCTACTTTCATAAAATATCACATTATAAAAGTAGGATCTAAGCCTTCTTGCATTTCATAATAACCCACTTGAATGACTATTGAATTAATGTTTTTTAAAACATTATTATATTTGTTGGAGCAAATTACATTGATTTCAATTTTTAAGTTTAACAAAATTACATCTTTCACAATTTTGTGATACGTTTTCTACTACTTGTCATTCAATTCCACAAAGGAATAATCATGAGTCTACTTGACTATGCTTGGACCCACCTACTTGCCTACCTACATGTACCTATTTTGCCTACAACTAATCAACCAAGCAAATAACAACTACCAACCTACCTAGGTAATTAGTGTACATCCATACATATGTGCTGATTTATAATATGCACCTCCATGTACATACATACCTATGGACCTAGTTTAACTAACTAGCTAGCTACCCAACTACCTTGTTATGGGTAGGCATGTAAGTAGTTCATTCAAACATAGGTGGGCACATGAGCAGGTAGGTAGTTAGGCTATGTAGTTGTAATTATAGAAAAATAATTAGAAGGGTAGGTAGGTAGGTTATGTTAGGTTGACCTAGGCTAGGTTGAGTCAAGTAAGCTATGGGTGCCTCTAGGTTAAGAAGCTTATTTATGAGTATGTTATAAGTAGGCAAGTGCATAGGTGGAAGGTAAGAAGGTACATACGGAGCTAGATAGTTACATATGTAGGCCACTAAGTTGTTCATGCTAAATAGGTAGGTAAGTAGGCATTGGTAGTTGAATAGGTATGTGCATAAGAAGGCTAGGCTAGGTAAGTAAGCACATTAGAAAATAAAATGCAAAACAACAAGTACCATTTGCAACTATTTTTCAATTGCAAAGTGCAACCACAACTAAAATGAGTTTACTTGTGTTAGAAAAGTTGCACAAGACAATAGTTTTAAACTTGAATGAATTGACCAATCAACAAATATAGTCTCATCCATGTTTGACATGTATAATACCTTGATGATTTGCAACTAACATTGAATTAAAATGGTCTCCCCTTGAAAATTAAATCAAAATCTTAAAGCAAATCATATTATGACACGTGGCACATTTAGGCTTTAGGGCCTATTGAATCAAAGATGTAATTGAATTTTAATTGTTCATCCATGTTGAGGGTTAGATCTTTGACATGTGTAACAATCATTTAGAAATTGTCACATGTCAATATTTTACTCAAAATTGGGTTTTAAGGTTAAAGTTTCATTTTTCCATCCAACCATTAGTCGCCATTACATTCATCCCTTGATTTTGAAGGTTTAGATTCAACCCAAGTAGGTAGGTAGGTAGGCAAGCCTAAATTGCTTAGTCCTACCTAACCTAGGTAAGTAGGTAGGCATAGGTTACCTAAGATCAGGTAGGCCTAGGCTACTTAGAACTAACCCACCTAGGTAGGTAGGTACATTCTACAATTCTAATGAGGGGTGCACAAAGTCTAACAATTGTGGACAAATTTTCAACCCTGCAACCTCCTCCTCTTACTAACAGATGAGGTCCTGGCAAATTTCTTGAGCTCATTGTTTGACTAAAGAATGAACCTGAGTAAAACCTCAATCATGCATAGATGGGCTGCTCAGGAATGAAATGGGTTGCTCAGGAATGAAATGGGTACTGTCTTAAATCTCCCTTGTAGGACAAAATATGCAAACTCAGGCCTATATGAACAACCTTTGTCCATCTCCCAATTGCTATCGGTAGATTGTTGTTGGGTGCACAAGAAGGAAGAACATATCATTAACTCAAATTGGCAGGCAAAAGACCTTGTACAACAAGTATGATTGTTCTTCACAATATCGAAAATTCCATCCCTTGGCAATGCATAGATGGTCATTCATGAATTGAGGTCTGCATTCAGATAATGTGTTGTGGATTTTGAACAAAACATCAAATAGAAGGACCTGATCAAGGACACACAAGAAAGAAAGAAAGAAAACTCGTGAAAAGAGAAAGAGAGAGAAGAAACGACACAGAAAACTAAAAGATTATGATCTTTTGGGCGTACTCAAACAGAACAGGTCTACCAGACATTAAGTTTACATGTGGCAAATTTACATGTCATAAATAAAGTATAAAATGCCTTTTTGCCTTTTGGAGGGTGAGGACTATCAGTGACTCTTGTCATGTCTAGAGGTCAGTTTACACATGTACAGGTTATCAAGCAAAACAAGCTGCACTACTACTCATTGAACGTTGTAGTACTGCCAATAGTACCATCCAATGAAGACTGTGGTCTCAATTGGTTCTCATCATAAGTGGTTGACTTTGAATTTGATGTTCTTGTTGGTGTTCTTGTTGGTGTTCTTCTGAAAGAGCTCCCCTGAGCAGTCTGTGACAGCAATATCAACTTCTCAGACATTTAGATGATTATGCTGATTGTCTATTCTATCGAAAGGAAGCATGCAACTATAATTTCTGTACTTCATAATTTTGTTACAGACATCAGCCAATGTCACATGTGAATAGAAGGATACAACAGTCAACAAACTTTGCACCGGATTGAAGAAACAGATGCAAGAAAGTGTAACCCACCATTGTTGTTGTTGAACTATGCTCCAGGAGCTCTGCCATTGTGAGATCAGTCAAAGCTCCTTCAGCATCCCCCAGAAGTTTCTTCAGTTTCCCCCTTACTCTGCAAAAAGCTTATCATCAATTGATCAAGAAAAATAAAATTACTTGGGCATAAATGGGAGCTTTGGCTCTGTGGCCCAAAATACTGAATCCCCATTAAATCTGTAACACAAATATGGTCGGACTATTTTCATTTAGTCAAAACTAAACCATGAAATTCAGTCCAACAACAGTGCAGGACTTTGTCTGTGTAGAAAGCACACTGGAATCTGCTGTCTGCTATTTGCATTGAGACCCCAAAGTATGTTAACTGGGATGGTCTGTTTGAAATAAGTTTTTACCTTAAAGTGAAGCTGTTGCCAGGTTCAAGTTCATCAGCCCTATTTAGATCAGCTAGTGCACCATGGAAGTCTCCAAGTTTTCGCTTCACATCTCCTCTAACACTGGAACAAAGGCAGCAAATATCACTGGCCAAATTTTAGGCAGCCTGAAAGAGTTTTGCCTTCCCTGTACATTTGGACTGGGTTTTAGGGTTTTAGGGTTTATGCAAACTATGCACGATATGTTTCATTTATCAGGCTTGACTTCAATGCTCCATAACCCATTTCTTCTCATTCTGGAGAAATGCACTTAGTGTAAACAGGGGACAACTCATGTGAAAAATTATCATCTAAGTTGAGTTTGTTAGCACCCCTGTAGATGTAGAGGAATTAGGGAAGAAAAAATTGAAGTTTACAGAAACGCACCCAAGGATCCAACTGCTGTCTGGTCTGAGATCATTTGCTCGGTTAAGATCTCTTAGTGCATCCTTGTAGTTCTCTAACTTTCGCTTCACATTTCCTCGAGCCCTGCTTAGGCAATGATGATGAATAATGAGTTCACAAGGGTTCAATTTCTGGCTGTATAGGTTTAGGGATTTAGGGTTTAGGGTCCAAACCCTCAACTTTCAATCCTCCAGCTCTTGCGTTGCAAATTTCATCAGAGTCTACTTCAAGTATATTATGCTAGACTCGAGTAGTGTTTGTTAGACCAAGAAAAGAATTTGCAAAACTAAACTTAAACTATGTTTAAGTGGACTCTCAGATGTCCCATTGTACCATCTCTAAACAACGAGAACAAGGAAAGTTCAGTGGCATCTTTAGCATATACCTATGGATTTCTCACAAGTGAGGACCAGATCTCAGATCTAGAGTTTGAACCAGTGTCGCACCTCAGGGTGATATGATTATCTGGGCATGCCCGATCGGCTCGGTTCAGATCAAACAAGGCTCCCTTGTAATCCTTTAGAAGATACTTCGTCTTTGCGAGTACACTGAAGGAAAGTTCAGAATAAAGATAACAGTTGTGTTAATAACTCCATTATTGAACACTCATGAAACTGAAGGTGTAAGACTGCAAAACCCCACACTGAAACCAGAATTTAAATGTTGCCAAACCAAGGTACAGCTGTTCTTTAGTGTGTAAACATACATACCGCAAGGTGTGTTCATGGTTGCGAATACAGCGGTCAGCTGCTTGTAAGTCTACCAATGCTTTGTGATAGTCCCCCAATTCAAAGAAAAGCTCCCCACGAACTCTGTTCTATCACCACACACCAACATGTCAAGAAATGAATGTTTCAACTGCAGATTCTTCTTACTAGGTAACCCCAAAAATGACTGACCCTAAAGCCTTGAAGGGTGAAAAGCATTGGCCACAACTGTCCATAAATTGTAGTAAGTGTTATACACAACTGGAAGAGTGAAGAAGGAAATCACATTTTGTTCAAAGTATTTCCATCAAGCAGCTCAAAATTATAGTTTGTGGGTTTGACTAAGCTGGTGTACCTGAGGATTGCCATCTCAGTGGGGTTGATCTCAAGGGCTTTATCCAAGTCTCTCATTGCAGCTGCAAACTCTCTGGTGTGCAACATCACCTCCGCTCGCACCCTGGAACATCATATTGACTCATGGAAATCAAGGCATGCTTGCGTTCCTGAAGACCCACAAAGCTGCCTCATTTCATAGCAGCTCGTCATCTTACAAATTGTGAGACACCAAGGGAAATTCATGAAAAACAAGTTACCTATAAGCAGAGCTGTTTTGTGGATCCAGTTCAAGAGCCTTGTTAATATCAGCCAGCGCTTCCTCTATCTGACTGTGATGAAACTTCACCTCTCCACGATACCTGGCAACAACAAAATGCCAAGAAGCTACTTGAGCATTCAACAATTATCACACATACACAGAGATATGTAAGGCAGACCATTCAAGTCTGGGATGGTAGATTATGCCATTTTCTTTAACCACATTATATGGCATAATCTTCTGGTGATGATCATGCGCTTGTAATAGTGATCAAAATGTGGTTTGTTGAACATGAATTTTTTTGGTAGATCATTGAATCTGCCACCCCAGACCTTAATGTGATGGAATGGCCTCACTCTTGTCCATTATGTTGGGTTTGTCACTGCGCACCTTACCCAGCATAACGGGCAGGGGCTTGACTTGACCATTCCATAGTACTTACCTGGATCACAGCTCATATACAGCATCATATAACCAGTACTTATTCAGACGACAGTCACTGACATAATTCAATGAGTGTACCTGTTAACCTGCTAGACCTAATTTTTGTTCTTACTCATTGAGACATGTTTTGACCCAATTTCTTGAAATCCCTCAAGCAAGTTGATTGTACCTGAAAATTGAGCTATTCGTGGGCTGAAGTAGATGTGCCCTATCAAGATCAGCCAATGCCCCATCCAAGTCGAGCAAATTAAACTTCACAATCCCCCGCACTCTGCAATTGTGAACATCTCTTAATTTCCCATTGACACTTCACAGATCAAATACATTTACACCCTAAAATTCTTGCAACATAAGCCATGCTAAGTTCCAAAACTAGGTAGGTCACCAAATTAGGGCAGACTAAAACAGCACAATGTAGACCACTATGAGTGCCCAAACTTGGCAAATATTTTTCAACCTCAACCATATAGGTACCACTTTGTAACAATTTCATCCCTCCTTGTACATGTCACAATCTGATCTAAACAAAATAGATGAGGATGGCTTACCGAAGAACATCAAAATCATTAGGCTCAAGGAGGTCAGCATCATTGAGATCAGTCAAAGCTCCCTCAAAGTCATGAAGATGGCGTTTCACTCTTCCCCGGAGCCTATGCACATGGTACGTCTATTTATTCAAGAATGTAAATGGAAGATCAAGGGTGTGCACAGTAATAATTTTCAATTACTCAAGTACTAACATGACTCAAGTTGAAAGGCTAGTTAAATTCAAAAGATGTTCAGAAAATATTCTGGAACTCAATACCTACCCATGAGATCCAATCTGGTATGCTGAGCCCTAGAGACAAACTGAGGAAGAACATGACCTCTAGATTGCTTTTCCTAGCGTAAAGGTCCATAGATAGGTCATAAACTAGCACAGGTTGGTCATAATGTAGAATAGGTTGGTAGGAAAATCAGAATCAACTGTAGTGGCCAATTCTGCAATTTAACACAACTTGAGTATATGCCAAACCAGAGGTATGAACTGCAACTCTTTGACCTGTTTCTGTTTCTTTCTTGGAGCTTTGTTTCATTAGGGATTTATAACTTTGCAGGCTATGAATGACAGAAACAGATGGGTTGCCAAATGTGATGAGTGGGACATGAAAAGAGAAGAAGACACAGTCAATGGGTTGCTAATGTGATGAGCCGGATATGGAAAGAGAAGAAGATGAATTACCGCAAAGTCCAGTTATCGTGAGGATGAAGGACATCTGCGCTGTTGAGGGATTCAAGTGCACCTTGATGATCTCCAAGAGCTGATTTTGCCGCACCCAAAGCTCTATACATGTCACAGATCAATAACAGAGATCTGTTACATCTTCTTACAAAAGAGAATTGCCCTTCAAGTTGAATCTTATATCAGTGTCACCAAAGACAGAGCCAACAACTACTGTACATCCAGTTGTGAAATTTTCTGCAGCCAGGTTCACAAAATTGTCTCCAGGCTGAGTGGTTCCTTTCTTTTCTCTCTTTAATGTTGTGGAGTAGTAGCTGGATTTGCAAAGTTTGAAAATTTCAAACAAGAGAGTCCAGAAACATATAAGAATGAATACCTCAAAGTAAAAGTGTCATTGGGATTGAGAAAGTCCGATGTGTTCAAGTCTTCTAATGCACCTTGGTAATCATTGAGCCAACATTTTACATCTCCTCGAAGTCTACAGAATCATCATGTGATCATATTGGTCAGAGCATGAGTTTCATACACAGCAGCCCACACAGATACATACATACATACATACATACATACATCATGACCTTAAATTTCACCTGCATAATTCAACACATCTCCCAAGACAGAACATCCTGAACTTCACGTTCCAAAATTTCAAAAATCTCAGGAAATGGAAGGTATTAGTTTTCAGGCACCTTCTGTTTCATAATATTCCTGAAATTCAAAAAAGTTCATCATGTTGGGGAAGGAAACCCGTTTTGGGTCTCCCTGGATTTTTGGGCCCAGCCTTGGGCTATTGCCCTCAGCTGAGCCCTTAAATCTAGGAAGACCCTCAAAGGGGTTCCTTCCCCTATACATACATACATGTCGAGTGGGTGGGTGTTGCAGAGAGCTGGAAAGAAACAATTTGGAAATTTGATGGATGCAAGCAAGAAAGCAAGCAGCAGCATCAGCAGAGGGATGACAAGACTTACTGAAGGATGAAGCTATTGTTAGGGTCAAGTGCATCAGCTTTGTTCAAGTCCTTCAAAGCTCCCTTGTAATCGTGCATCAGAAACTTGACAATGCCACGTGATCTGTAACTGTGGATTTCAGGAAAAAATTGTAGCTGACTTATTCATCACTGTAAAACTACTGCAATGTCTTCTTTTGTGAAAAGGGGAAAAAAAAGAAAAAAAAGAAGAAGCAATTCAGACTACTACTAGCTGGACATGGCTCGCAGGCAGCTGGGACTTGAAGAAGGTGAACTGCAACAATCTGCTGGATTGGGGAGGAAAGTGTCATGAGCTTGCTTACCTGAGTGAAAATGCACTCAAGGTTTTGCTGCGCAGTGTTGAGATACAAAACATCTTCTGCAGCTGCTGTTTCCAGTTTGCAAATCCAATTCCTACTGCACATTTTGTGTCCTTGATCATCATTGCAGAGCTCTCTGCTGCACCCTCCTGCTGCTGCTTCTTCTTCAGCTGCCTTGCCGAGCCTTTGTTGGATTTCCAAACAGGCTTAATTCCTAAAGATTGAGCAACCAGGTCAATGTCGTTCTGCAGGTCTGTGAGATCAACACGATGATGATGATCAGCTGCTGCTGCTAATGCTGCAGCCTGAGCTCCTGGTCCTCGTACAGCTGCTCCCAGCTTATTTTTGCTGTTGTTGTTGTTCTTCTTCAAACCACTACTACTGGACTCCTCCAGTGCCACTGCAATTTGGTCCTTGAAACCCGAGAGCTGGAGCTTGAGCGTCTCCTTGGCCTTGGTGGCATCTACCACCGAGTCCAGCACCTCCACTATGGTATCAATCTCTGTGATGATATGCGAGAACAACACCACACGACGACCTGAATCCTCCTGCTGGACCTTGCCGCCACCATGATACCTCTGAGGACGACGATGATGATCCCGAACTTTGCGACTTGCTCCATTACTGCTGCTGCTGCTACTGCTGCAACTGGTGCCATCTGCAGCAGTAGCAGCTGGTTCTTCCTCATCATCTTCTCCCTCCTGACCCTGCCCGCGTGCAGATGTTCCCATTGCCAAAAACCAAACCCAATCCTTAATACTCCTACACGAAGTTCTCCTCTTGTTGCAATTCCAACTCCACCATGTGAAGTCTACTCCCACTTCAAATCTCTACTAAGCTGCCCAGCTGCTTCCCAATGTAAGCAGCTGAGGAATAATGAGCTACAAAACGTGCTCAACAGAATGAATATTGCATCCGGGTCTGTCTTCCTTCCTTCCTTCTTTCCTCCTCCTCCTCATCCCGTTCCTCCTGCTCCTGCTCCTGCTTGTTTGGAATCTTATCACACACTCCATCACGATCATTGAGTCCGCTCAACTCCCCATTTACTAACAGAAGCTGCTGCCAACAACAACAACAACAACAACAAATGCAGGCACAATCATAATAATGCTTCTTTCTTCTTCTTCTTCTTCTTCTTCTTCTTCCTCCTCCTCTCCTTCTTCTCCCGTCCGGCAAAATAATTCCCTCCAAAACTGCAGCAGTTCGAAACCCAAATCAAGCAGCAGCAGAAGCAAATTGAAGCTCCTACCCGATCCTCAACAGACAAAACAAAAAAGCCTTCATCTCTCAATTTCCACTCACCAGTAAACTCTTCTATTCATGAAACCGCAAGAAAAACAAAACAGGGGGGGGGGGGGGGAAACCAAAAAACCAAAAAAAAACATTACAAATATGTGGGGATAGAGAAACTGTGCACCTCAGAGAAGGAGACTTGACAAGAACGGCATCATTGGAGGTGAGCAAAGCATGGGAGAAGGAAGAGGAGGAGGAGGAGGAGGCAGACCAAGGAGACCAAGGAGAAGAACAAGACCCAATTCTGCACGCAATTGCAGTCCAGAGAGACACAAGGAAAGAAAGGGAGAGAGAGAAAGAGAGAGTTCACAAAAGCGCCAAAAATACACAAAATTTCCAAACCGAAAAACGGAGTTAATTACATCCAAAAACAATTGCAGTAATTTTTTATTTTTTATTTCTTGTGTCTAATTTTCGCCATTTTTTGGGAAAAACCTTCTTTTATTTAAAGAAAAGAAAAGAATGTTCTGGCAAAATTTCCCTATTTTTTGGAAAAGACAAATACCCCCAGAAAACGGGAAAATAAAAAACTTCCAAAAAATTGTCAATTTGTTTTTTTTTTTTTGGGGTCATAATTGTATTTTGACACCAAAATATAACCATTTTGGCCTTTTGGTGACATAGAAAAAACTTCGAATTCTTTTGTAAATTTTCTCTTTTTTTTTTTTGGAAGTGTAAATTCGACAAAACAAAATGGTAATAAATTTTGAAGAATCGCCAAAATTTTGAAACCACAAAACAGGCGCCGCCCCCTCCCCCCCCCACAACCACTGGTATGAAAGGGTGCTTAAAGTTTTTTAGTTTTATATTTTTCATATCGCCGATTTTGGCTATATAATTATGGGCTATCGCCACTTGAGCAACATCACAAAATTAAAAAATGAAAACAATTGTACAGAAGTCCCAAAAAGAGTAACCATATTATAGCTATTAAATACCATATTAAATACATTATTATACAGGGTGGTTGTTTTTCTTTTTTTTTTTCCCAATTTTGTGATGTCGAAGATTTTCAAAAATTTTCTCAAAGAAATACCCAAAAAATAGTCAATTTTTCACTAGAAAAACAAAATTCTCTCTCCCCTCCCTTCAAAGAAATCCACAAACACAAATTTGAACACAAAAACGTTTACGGTTTTCTATATGGTCACAATATATTGACAGCTTCCACACTAATTAAGAATGTTGAAAATTTAACCAAGAATTTATTTATTTCATTTATTTCAAAGACTTTAACTGGAAAAAATATTTGAATCTTCAGAAGTATTTTTTAAATAATTTCTCAAAAAGAAAAAGATTCAAAATTAATTAATTATTCAACAAAAACAAAGTGTCAAAGTTGCCAAGGTGCTATCAAGAGCAATAATAATGGTATTTTGATGCCCTAAAATGGCCCCTTCCATCAGAAAAAAAGGACCTTTTAATTAAGAGACAAATGCCAAAAAAAAGGAAAAATACCAAGTGAAAAAAAATACTATTACTAGGCTAAATGGGCACAATTATTAATTAAGGCGATAAAAAATGTTTTTGGTACATATCCTTTTTCAAACACACAAGACTCAACCCCATCCATCCATCTATTCATCCATCCATTAATCCAAAAATTCATCCATCCAAAGCAATATCTGTGAAATTTTTCATCCTACTATTTAAAAAAGTAATGTGTTCTATTTTCAGTGAAGAGAACAAACATCCTTTTAATAATTAGGGTTTGGGGGGAGGGCGTGATTTTAGGGTTATTTTGGAGTGTTTTGGCGTGATGCACGCAATTAATTACGCTGGGCCTGGTGGGTGGTGTCATGCATGCCCATGCCCTTCCTTTCTTCTTCTTCTTCTTCTTACAGCTTTTTCATTAGTTAAAAATTAAGTGCTGGGTCCTCCTCCCAGCACTGACACTCCTCATCAATGTATTTTCTTTTTTTAATAAAGAAATTATTTTAAATTATTTTAAGTTATTTATTTTTAAGAAATTTTATTTGACATTGAAATTTTGGCGAAACTCAACAATAAAAATTAGCAAACTTAAGTCAAATTAACACTTTGGGGAAAAATACAAGTTAGTTTACCCTAAAAATTTCACAATTTCTTTCTTTGAGTCCAAAGAAATGGCGAAAGAAAATTCCAGCCCCAAAAACACACTGCTCCTCATCAATAAGCAGCCATGTTCTTTTTGGAATTTTTTTGTTAATTATAGCCAAAGTGGTGATTGTCTATAAGAAGTTGTAGAAAAAATGGCTATCATCCCTGGGGGAAAAAAATTTAGGCAAATGTGGCTAGATATAAAAATATTAACTACACATCTTTATTTTTCTTTATATATTTTTATGGCTACACACGCTGAAAACCAAATAAAGAAATCTAGTGATTTTTTTGAATTTTTTCCCTCACTTGTGGGGTGTGAAGCCTCCAAAATCATTTCATTTTTATTATTTTTTAAATTTATAAATTTGGCAAAAAAACTTCCAATAGAAAAGGTCTGGGAAGCTAAGCAGCCTCTATTTTTAACTGGCGAAATTTCGCCAAACTGCATAATTAAAATTCAAAAAATTGAAAATGAATAGATTTTGGAGGTTTTCAAAAAGCCACAAATGAGTTTTAAATAGTAAAAAATCGCTAGATTTCTATATTTGGGTTTTTGAGTGTGTAGCCAAAAATATAGAAGGAATGACTAAAGATTTGTACTTTATATATTTAGATTTGGCTAAATTTTTTATTAAAAAAATCCTAATAAAAAACTAAAAAGTATAAGTGATAAAATTTTCTTGAAAAAGGGCGTTTTTTGAACTTTGAAGTCCAGCTTTAGAACCACTAATATCTAGTTAGTTGTGTGAGAGAGAGAGTAGTGTGTGATTTTTATTCATTTTTTCTCATTTGTTTTCTTGTTGGGGGAGGGCTGGTGATTTCTGCTTGATTTGCTTAGCATGCATTTTGTTATACATATCACCTCCCAAGTGCATTCATGTCTTGGGGTTAAGGTTGAGCTTGGTAAGTGAAATTTGTAGTTTGAAGCTTTTTGTGTAAAGGGTAGAGTCATTATATGATGCTTTGTTACTCATTGTTTTGATGAGCATTTCCCTTGTACCAGTTTTACTCGGTACATGCTTCGGGCTTGCAATTTAGTAGTCAATATCATCAATCACCATTTCTCTTGAAAACTGCTGCCATTCAAATCCCCCGAGGCAATTCATGACATTTCATCATGCATCTTGATAACCATTTCAAGTTTCAACATGATAAAGTCCTTTACTTGTAAAATGGCTCAAAGAAAGTTCTTAATGTATTTGCACCAAATAGAGTTATATATAAGCAAAGTCACTCTAACTTTTCACCCTGTCTTTGGGCCTCCTTTCACCCTCTATCTCCCCCTCTTTCAGTGGTATCTGCAAAGTTGGGAAATTTCATTAAATCTCAATATGAAATGATGGAACTCAGCATCTAATGCACAAGGTTTGAGACTAATTATAGTAGTAGTAGTAGTAAAGGTAGGAGCACTGAAAATATATGTACCAGCAGGCGCTCAGGAAAAAGAAAGACAGGATAAAACTCAGTTCACCGCCAACGTTGATGGTTTTTTGGGCTTTGTCTTTCTTTTTTTTTTTTGTTTTGGTGACTTTTTAAAAAAATAAAATTGAATGTTAATATTGATTTTATTTTATTTTGGGTAGGTTTTTTATATTTTATGTTATGGATGTCAAAGTTCTGGAGTTCATTTATTTGAATGATCATTTATAACTTGTAATAAATTTGTACTTAACTTTTTGTTTAGTTTTAGTTTATATTTAGTTTATTTTCATTTGATTCATATTTTATTTTTAGTTGATTTTTAATTAAGTTTTAATTGATTCTTAATTGATTTTTAATTAAGTCCTAGTTAATTTTCAATTGAATTTTAGTTAATTCATAGTTGATTATTAGTTAGGTATTAAATTTCTTTAGTTAATGCATACATAGAAACTTTTTTGGAAGCTTTTTTAAACTAGGTTCATAAAAGGGGTAAGACCTTTAATTTTTTTCAATCTATTCAAAATTAATTTTAAACATGATTTTACACCATAACCTTGTCATGTTCATGTTTGTATATGTTAGCATAATAATAAAGATCTATTTTCATTTTTTTTCTTGCACATTTCATGTTCTTGTTTTTTAATCATATAATATTGTTTTGTTCCTTCTTTGGAAATTAGATTTAAACATTTTTTTAACCTTATTTTATGATTTTTATGTCCTTGACGTTTTATTTATTTATAATTAAAAATTAAACTCAAAAACTCAAATATATTAACAATTTGTTTTATTGTTTTCAATTTTTATTACACCCTATTATATTATTACCTTCATAAACCATAATTTGACCTTCAGTTCCATGGACAAGGATGTTTGTAAACCACTTCCCTTTGCACAATGGGTAATACTACCTCCGAGTTTCATCATTAGGTTGTATGTAATTTTGTAATGTGTTTATTTCCAAAAGTCAAACATTTCTAAAGTTTTTTCAACCTATGATTGTTTTTCCTCACTCAAATATGGTCCCATGTGTTCACCTTACCTAGGCTAAATTCATTTGTCCTTTTAAAAACAAATTTGTTGTGATTGTACATTATACTTAGTTTCAAATTTTGTTGAGTTAAATTACAAATCTATTTGTTTTGTTACCACATGTAGAAATATTTAAAATCATATTTACACAAAAAATTATGGCCATTGAAATAAAAAATCTCTAATTTAAAAAAAAATGTCAATGTATAAATTCATTGTATAGAAAGCTTGAAAGCCTAAGGGATCATGACACACCTCCAAATTCCTTAATAAATTCAATTGCGAGTCCAAAGGTGAAAACAATGGTGAAAATATTAGATATGTTTCCTAACTCGCAACACTTCGAGAGTACAAGGGCATGATGGAGTTTTGGGATGGGGATTAGGACGAATAATAAGTAGGTCAATTATTCACACGAGCTTACATAAATCTAACAACAAGTTGGCTTAGTGTGTAGTTGGAACACTTTTGGTGCATTGATGAATCACAAACAAACACAAACTCACAAAACTTAACATAGTTTCGACTTTGGAGAAGTCAACGCCTTTCGAGAAGTCAGCACCTTCCCCTTACAGCATTTTTTATGCTTGGGCATGGGGCCTGCACCCAAATGTCATTTTGTCTTAGGACTTTCAAATTGGGAATCTCGAAATTCCCAAAATTAGGGCTCCCATGACTTTGGAAGCCGATAACTTCTTATGTAGACTTGTAATTGAAGTGAGGTTTAAAACAAATTTCTAGCCATTGTCAAGAACTTTCAGCGATATGTGGCCTGCCACTTGCACACAAGTAAATAATGGCAATTTTTTATTTTTAGTGGTTGATAGTCAAAACCATTCTTTTGGCCATAACTTATGTTTTAAATACCCAAATGGGTTATGTGAGCCCATTTTAAACATCTGAGTTCTAAGAGCTTTTCAATGGTATAGTGAACTTTTCAATCCAATGAGTTTTAACCTTGCAATAACCCTTTGAAAATTTAAAAGTTCATCGGGATTCCAACTCTCAAAGTGAGAGCCAACTTGGGGGTGTATGGGTTCATTCTTTCACACTCTCAAAAGCATAATATGTGACTTTCGGGCTTCACTCTTGGCCCACACCTTTGCAAGCTTTTGCTTTGATCGCAAACCCAAAGGTAGGGTTGCGATAAATCAAGGAAATGTGAATGAATGAAAAATAAATATTAAATACACTTTAAATAATGTTTCATGATTTAATGAACTTCATGCCAAGCTTATTTATAATAGGTGGGTTTAACATGAAGTTAAATCATGAATTCAAAATCATGTGATTGGTTTGAATTTTTAATTATTTATTTTTAGTGTAAAATGAAGTTTTCTTAAGAATTTTTGAATCAAAATATGTGTTTATACATTACCCAATTTTTGGTGATTCGTGTGTATGCAATTTATTTATAGAATGTGATTTTGATTTTTGAAATAAATATGGGTTATGGTTATATGAACATATTTTATTTATGGTTGTAAAGGGGATTTGAAAGAGGTGACATTTTATTATATGGAGCTAAAATATGAAAAGACCATGCTTTCAAATTCAAAGTGCACACAAATTTGGTAGCTTAAAAATGCATATCTAGATAGTCCTTTATGAATGCCATGTCCTATGCCCTTTGAAACCCCTTATAAAAATGAAGCAAATGAAAAAAGAACAAATAAAAACAAATAAATTTAAAAATAAAATCCTTATACTAATTTTCTTAGATTTTACCCTTTTTCTTTCTCTTATAATATGTTAAGGTACCTCATCAAAGTTTTTTTATCATTTTACATTACAATTCACAACCAAGGTTCACACATAAATAATTTTTTAATTTTCATGGGACAACCTTTAAATGTGTTTTGGCGTCTCTCAATATTTCCATGGTCATGGACTCTCACCATAGTTAAAGGGGCCTAATTTAGTTTCAATTTTAATATACATGAATTCAACTCCTTTGGCAAAGACTAGGAAATAGGTTGTTTTGATGTTATCTTAAATTCAACATGTGACAAAGAGATGGTGGCTTTTCCCAATGTTCAATCCCTTTTTAAATTAGCATTTTTCATTACTTTTGTAATCAATTGTATTCACCTATCGTTATTGATTTCTATTGTGTTATCCAAATGTGAGGATTGTTTGAAAAATGGGCGTTTAGTTTTTTCCAACCATATTTAGGATGCAAGTAGGAACATTTGTGATAAAAATAAACATGTTCATTTGTTTAATCTTATACACTTCAGGTGGGTGAAAATATTGAATGGAAATTTGCACCATTGTTGGGTAGGTATGAGACTTGACACCAAATATTCATTGAGTTTTTTATTAAGTATATATATATTATTTGAAGGTGAAATCAGCACAAACCAAAGACCAACTATTTCAATTTTTGTAGACTTGCCCCCCTCCATAATACCATCATATATTTTTGTAACTAATATTGATTTGTCATAAAATATATGTGACTATTTGATAAACAACTAATTTAAATATCATGTTCATATGCAGAAGGGGTCGGTACTAAATGAAAAACATTTGACAATATTTTAATTTGAAATGGCTAGAGTTTGTAGCCTTTCATCTTTTCCTTGAAGGTGGTTATCTAGAAGTGAACATATTTTCACAACCACGCAATAAAGTTTTGACACCTCAATGACGGATATGATAAGATATCATTGGAGGCTATGGAAATTGTAAATGACATTGGAGTTGAAAAAGGTGAATATTTTGAATTTTCAATTGTCTTGCATTTGGGTGTGAGCTTGTTAAAACATTACAAGTTAAACTTTTTTTCAATTTTGTGTGTGTTTTAATTGTTGACTTTGTGCATTCTTTCCTTTTTCAAGCTTTTCAATATCATCAAAAGCTCTCAAGCTCTCAATTAGCTTGTTGAAAACCTTTACTTTCACGCTTTAAAGGTTGCTCAAAGATTCTACATGCATATGTTTTACACATCAAGTGTGTACATTCATTTACAATTTGTAATTTCTTCCTTTTCATTCAAGCTTGTCAAAATAGAATTTAAATGCTTTGTTTGCTATGTTGCACTATTGTTTTGTCTTAGTCTCTTGTGTATGTTGTGTAACTTAGTATTAATGTTTTTTATGTGTCTTTTAGGGGATATCAATCTTGAGCGAGTTGGTTTTTTTGCTCCTTGTTATGTTATGTGTTTTTTTTCGTCCATCTTCTATTTCCAATTCTATTCAATTTTTTGCACTATGTTTCAATTTGTTGTATGTTGTTTTATGCCATGGATACTTGGGATTTTCAATTTCAAGGTTGCAAGTTTGTTTACTTGTGTTTAGTCTTTAGTCTTGTGCATGTTTTTTGTTTGTCAAGTTGATTTTTAGTCTTTGAATGGATCATATCCTTGGCATAGATCAATCCATATTCAACTTTATTAATGCTCACATTGTATGTGAAATTTTTGTTGCAATGTATTGTTAGTTGTTATTTCATTTTTATTTAATGTTTAAGGTATGTGAATGGAACATTGTGTGAAATTTTTTGGTTTAACTATATGTTGTTAATTGTTACTTCTTGTTATTTCAATGTGTGAGAGATGTGAGTTTGGGAATAGAATTTGAAACTTGGAACATGGAAAGGAAGGGTTTAACATATTGTTAAAAGCCAATAACAACAAAATAACGTTTTTTATTCATTAGATTGTTACTTCTCATTTGTGTTAAGTTTTGAAATTGCACCATGATTGCAATTTTATATAGAATAATTTTGTTAGTAGTTAGATTTACAAGTTTTTTTTTTTTGGGTGTTTTGTTTTGTGCCTTCAATTATAAGAATCAATGTTTTTTCGAACTTGTGCTTTTACTTTAAGAAGGTATTTTTCAAAGAACCTATCATCACATTTCGGATCTTATAATACCTTTACCATTCCAATAGTAATTATATTGTATTTAGAATTAATTTATTTTTAATTTATTCCACAGAAAAATAAATATTACAATGTTTTAAAAATCTTAAATTAACCTATTTTTCAAATCTTTAATATGCACTAGTTTAAAAGATTGTAATTTTTTTTTGTCATTGACATATGATTCCATGTTTAAGGTTTTCAAAATTGTAATTACCACCTTGAACGGTTTCTTGCCACCCTTGAAGATCCTCAATTCCTCCCTATTTTAAACTTCAAAACAAATTTTCATCACCCCCAAAGAAAAACCCTATTTCAGACCTCCCAAAAAACTTTACCCCATGAAACCTTATTTATTTTAGCTCAAAAAATCCTTGTTTCAAATGTTTAAAAAACCCATTTCAGACCCCCTAAAAAATCATAATCTAACCCCAATTAAAGTCTTATTTCAGACCTAAGAACACCCTATTTCAAACCCAAAAAACCCTAATCCAATCCTCCCAAAAACCTTATTTCAGATCCCTTGAAATTGTGTGTTTTTGTTTTGTTTCTTGAGTGTGAAATTTTCAAACGAAACTTGAAGTGCTTCAATGTGGTACCTCAATGCTTCCTTTGTTTTTTTTAAAAGACGAAAGCCTGAAGAAACAAGAAATGCAAAATAAAGTCACAAATAAGCTTGAGTCCAGCAATCTTTCCTTTGGGGATTGCAGCAATCCTAAACCCTAAAATCCTCTACCCAGCAAATGTTCTCTTTGTGCAGCTCATGCATTGAGTTCCTTGCTTGGCACAAAACACTTGTACACAATTATAGCAGCATATGGAAAAGTATGCAATGGTTCTTGATACTGTCTTTTAGGATTTAGGGTTTAAGGTGCATAGCATGAACATGAGCATCTTAGATTGTCTCATGTTTTCTGTTTAGGTTTCAGGCTGTTTCATCTTCAGCTGCCAAACTAGCAGCAAATGAGGGAGCTGCATGGTGCCTGAAACTGGAAGGCACATCTCCAGGGTTGTTCACCCAGTCTTTCTACCCACCTATCCCCCAAGCTGCATGGGGAAGTAAGGTCCTTGCTGCTATTGTAACATCTCCAGTGTGTCTCTAGTTGCCTTTCTGTCTTATATGCTGTTGTTTTGCTAAGCAGACCGTTCTCAAAAGCTGGTAAGTGCATTGCCCTGTTCAGTTGGTAGACGCTGAGCAGAAAGAGTTTCAGAAAGAGCGTGTGTTCTTTCAAAAGAGAGAGAGCCCAAAGAATGCAGTGAATTGTGTCTTGAGATAGAAAAAGAGTAAAGCTCTTGATGTGTACCTGGTTGTACTAACTAATGTCAGGTGAAAATTGCAGCAACTCCATTATGGTGAAACAGACCTCCAGAATGCCTGTTCTGTGCAATGCTTGGCGTTCATTTGGTACAAAGGGTGCTCACAAACACGACTTAGAACCACTGCATTGCCATAAATGCAAGGAGCCTTGTGGGTCACATAAGTGCTGCACCTCTTTTTATTCATGGAACAGTGGCATATGACGGGTTTGCAACTGGGAAACTTCCAGAGTGTATAAAAATGTCCACACCAGATATTGGGTACTCCTCCACCAATGGAGGTGTTCAGCTTAATGCAGGAGTAACCTGCTTTTATCAGTGACGGTCTGCTACTTGCTGCCCATGGATGTGGTGAAGGTTCAATTGCAATGGAAAATTTACTGGATATTCAAGTTCTTCCAGGTCAGATAGCACAGAGCCTAACCTCCTGTTTCATATAATGTCCAATATGCTGTTTCAACAAGCAGAGCTTCTTCATCAGCCTACTTGCAAGGAGGAAATGAATTCCAATCAGGTTACCCACTTTTACATTTATAAATCAGTGGGTCTCATGCTTACCTGTCCATTGAGAGCTTGTCTTTGGAAGTTTTCCCAGATTGTGAGATAAGATTCGTGAATCTTTTTGGAACATCAGTACTCTGGGCCTGGATCAAACAATGGTACTGATGCACTGACTAACTCAATTTGTCGCATACAAAAAGAAATGTAAATTAAGGTTGACTGTACTATATAGTAAAGCTATGAAATGTAAAGGCTTGCAGGGTGTATGTTGGCAAGTGCCAGGTTGGTTGCACAGGTTGAGAGTGAAAGCCTCATAATGAGCAATACATAGCACATGGACAATTACCCCTCAGATTGGGGGTGTCTTCTACAATCCACCCTCTGCTGTTCCAGGGCATGCCCTTTCTAATGGCACTGTCCTGAATCCAGGACTTCTATTGTGAGAGAAAGTGAATATGAGAGAGTGTGTCTGCAAAAAAGGTTAAAACTCTACTGCTCAGACCTTCTTTTGCTGCTTCTTGTCCTGACTGTAGTTTTCAGAGTTCAATTCCTTAGTTTTCAGCCCGCAGGCAGTTCTCACCTAGGAAGGGATCTAAGTATAGTTGATAAAATTTTCATCAAGAGTGTACAATACCCACATTCAGGTTCAGTTCCTGTGCAACCATCATTTCACAACACAGAGCTGGTTTTTAGTTTGAATCTGGTTATTACCTCCCTCCCAGCACTGCAATTTTTTTCATGAATTTAATAGTAGATTTAGTTTCAATAGAGGCTACAAACGTTCAAAGCACACAGCAACTCTTTTTCCAGGAAAGAACTAGAATTTAATCTTGTATTATGTTTCATGATACCATTGCTTTCACAATAGTCCACTTGTAAAATGGTTTTGAAAAATGTGCATTTCAATAACATGACACTCTGCTTGAGACTTGTGTATGCATCTATTCTGATTTTGTATCTGGTAATTCATGATGCTGGTTCAATATGAAGGATTTTAAAAATTAGTAAAAGTCTATACAAGTCTGCCTTCTGACCTCAGTCAATCATGGATTCATATAGGACGAAGTATATAGAGTTCACCAAGGTTCACCAAGTAAAACAAATTGTTGAGAGTAGCAATCTTTTAAACTAAAGACAAAGTTTGAAGTATACTATCTGCCAACACTAAGAATATGGCAATCTTATTACAACAATGTTGAAAGTTAGATTAGCAGTTGTGAACTTGCCAGTTATTACAAAACCTATGAAAAAAGCAAAGCCAAGTTTCTACAAACTGATGTGACATAGGAAAATCAATGGGAAATGAGTGCAGATGAGAATATAGAAGAGTGAAATTGAATGTGGTATACAGGATTGTATCATCCCCTTTTCAATGGGTAGAATAAAAATAACTTTGACAGGTTGTTTCATTGGCTAACAGAATTTCATTTTCTTGATCGCATAAGTCCCCAATTTTTTCCTCATTAATACTGCACTTCTCATGAGTGTGGATACATATTTATGTAGATCATTAAATTTTGTTTGGTGCAATGTAAATGAAACCGAACCAGTTCTTAACCTGGACTAACCTACAAATTCTTGGGACGTTTCTAGAACAGAAGGTTTTGTAAATCTAGAAGATCATCCTCAATTGCACACTGAATGTTTTATGAAATATAAATAAAACTAAAAACCGAATTCAAAGGTTACTTTCAAAATCAAGAACCAGACAACACTAGTTAGTATTTGGTGCATGTTGATGCTTTAGATAGGTAAGGCTAAGTGGGTTGTTCATAGGTGGTAAGTGTGGCCTAAGGAAAAGGGCATTAGCAGAATAAGTCACCTGTGGGAGGCGGCATCCAAGGTAAATGGCAAACCCCCATCTGAGGGCCATATAATGATGTGGCAACCTTTGTTTTTCATATCTAAGGATCAAGATCCTACTTATTTGTGCAAAGAAAGAACAGTGAGCCCTTATGAAATGTAAGAGCCAACCCAGGACCCTAAGATGACCTCAAGTGTCTGGGAAGGAATATTATGGAGTGAAGACACCCTCCAAACACAGTGGGAAATCTCTCACAGGCCGTTCGGTATCTAATAAAAACACAAAGGAAAAGTGTTTCCATCCCTAGTGGGTGCACTGATGGCTGTTTGTTTCCCTCTCCTGCACTTCACCAGCCCTTTTTCTACAGTGCTACAGTTCCTGCGTAGGTAGAAAATTTCACAGGAACACAAAAGTTGGCTACTTGAAAGTGGGTCAAGTATTTGTCACTCAGATTAATTCCTCATGTAGAAACATCAAGTAGGCTCTGTTCTCATAGTTCTGGTTTCAAACATGTCCAAACAGCAAAAGTATATACAAAAGTTTCTGCTGGTTATTATTTAACTGTTTGCAGAGCAGCTATTATAATCAGCAATTCATTCTCTGTACATCAAATGCTGAAAAAACGTCGAGAGACACAATTCCTTCTTCTTCCCACATCATCAAAAAATGCTCAGCAACAACAGTGTTTTTGACTTCCTTGTTTTTCATCATCACTCCACTCAGCCTCCAGAAGAGAAATTCTCTTGTACAACATACTAGTTATTAGGTCCTCTCATCCTCTATCAGATGGAAGAGTCTCAAAATCCTCCGGGATAGTTTCCTCCTCCTCCCCTGGAAGTGGCTCATTCTGGGCCATATCTTCTGACCATTCCCCCGCATCACGACTCTCCAATTTTTCTTCAGCTGCAGCAGACGTACCCAATGTCACAAAATTTGTGCATTCGAAATCAGCTGATGAGTATCTTCAGACAAATGCATGTCGCGAAGCTATGTAAAAAACTTTATCTGTCAACAAATTATTCGCAAGAAGGAAGAAAAACTGGCAACCAGCAGTATTATAAATCCTCTCAGTTGTTGACGTCTGCTGGTCAACAACACAGCTCATGGGTCACGTATTTGAGGGTGAAGAATTTTTCAGTTGTACCTGCAATTTCAGCGTCAGTCAGCTCAGGATCATCTTCGCCTACCACTGGCTCTGTTCCCTCTCCTCCTAAGGGGACTTCTTCACCTTCTTTCACAACTGGAATTGGCTCGTCTTTCTCCGTGGTTGGATAATCGTACTCAGGCCCAGTCCCTTCTGCATCCACATGCTGCACCAAGCAAAATAAACAAGAAAGCAATACAATATACTGCTGATCTAGCGTCTTTCGGAAAGCTGGTATTTCAAATGCGAGCTCACAAATCAATTTGCCAAATTCTGTGACCCAACAAATGAAAGGCGGTGTTTCTTCAAAGCGGACCCACATGACCAGCGCATGCGAGAGCATGCAGCTCCTTGAATGACTAAGAAAGAAAAAAGCATGTTTGTAAGTCCAAGATCGCACATTGTACCATGACAGACAGAAGATGGAACATCATCAAAGATTGATAAATTCAGAAACAACTCAGCTTGCCATTTTTTCCAATATTGATCAGCAGCTACAAGCTGGTGCATGAATTTTACCTCGGCGGCAGGAGCTACATTGCTGATCGGATGACCGCGAGTAGCCATTAGCACTCGATCTACAGCAAGATTGCGCTGAATCTTGTGATGAATAATAATCGCTGACTTGCAGCAACGAGATGGGATTCAAACCACCCGCTCGAATCAAAATCCACCAATGCACCAGAGACAACAACTATAGCTCTAACAGGTAAATGATAGTTTGCAACGATGTTCCAACGATTCTCAAGCACTGTCCACCGCTAACGCAAATTGAATGCAAGACGCAACAACTACAACAACAACAACAAGAGATGTGTCACCCTTGTGGCCTTGCCCCATTTAAATTAAAACTTGTATCTTAAGGCAAAAGAAGAATTATGGAAATTCAAATATTTCAGCATGCAAAAATATAATCTTCAAAAAAAAAAATCCTTAAAAAGAAACCAAAATCCTCCCAAGATATCATCATAACTCTATTATAACTAATCTCCAGTTTCAACACAAGCCAAAATATCATCTTTCAAAAATCCTCATATAAAAATAGACCTATTATTTATTACCTAGGGACCAAAATCCCTTAAGCTACTATACTCTATAATGAATTTAAACACAATAATATCCTTGCTTTGGTAGGCAAGGCCAACAAACTATGGACTACTAGTATAATCACATAATTATAATTGTTCCCTACTGGGCTTCTTCATGTTAATGTAAGCTTTTACAGGCCAAATGATTCTTTCATTTTCCTTACAGAAATTAAAACACAGAAAATTCAGTGTGTTTCTTGGGTACCCATTATCAGAGTGTTTGTGTGTGTGTGTGTGTTTTTTTTTTCCCTCAATATTTTCTGACATCAATGTGTCAGTAGTAGTGAGCATCCTAAGAGGGATTTGCTAGTGAATTTGCTAGTTCCTATCTAGAACTTGTCTAAACTCTGTTAAAAGAAATGCTAACAATTTATCAAAATCTGAGTCCTTTAAGTGTGGTGAAAAAATTTCAAAAAAAAATAAAATTAATAAATAAATAATGAAGAAGAAGAAGAATAAGAAAAGGGAGTAAGAATATCCAATTTGTGGTAACTTTTGAAGATATATTTTGAACTTTTCAGCTAGAATTCACAGAACTGCAAAGGAAGTTATTAGTTCAATAAATAAAAATTATATGCAAGAATCTTGGTTTTCTCATTATGAGTGACAATTAAACTGTGCATTTAATAGTATATAGAAACTCAATATAATGATTTGAAGGAGGTATTATTATTTTCTCAATGTAAAGATTTCAATGTTGTGTTTCTAGCCTCTTCATTAAATCCTTGGTATCTTATCATCATCCCAATAGGTATGGATGAATATTGGAAATAATTTTTCAATAATCCTTCCCTTTTCTCTTTCCTTTAAAATTGCATCCATCTATCCATCCATGCATGGTCCATTCATGAATAATTTAAAATCATATCATGAAATGGTCTAGTAATTTGTCATAGAGATTTAGGTTAAAATTTGGTATTCAAAATTTACATACATTATCAGGTGAAGGGTCTTTTTTGGGGGGTCATCAAGTGGCAAAAATTTCACCCCAAAATAATAATAATAATAATAATAATAATAACACTGAATTTAGGTTCAATTAAAAATGGAAAATTTTATGAATTTTCTAATAATTTTTTCTAACATATTTTAATTAAGAATTAACACATACATGTATACCAAAAAAACGAGTTGATTAAGTTAAGTCGGTTGCTGACTCATTCATTCTGTGCACACAAGTGGCAAAGCCAGCCACATGCCTAAGTACACGTGTACATTCTCAGCCTACACCTGTACAGTGCATGGACCATCTACGTGCTGGGTGGCGGTCCAGTCAGAAAGTTTGTAGTCACGTGTGGGAACAGTAACTTAGTTGTGCACTTGCTTTAGTCACGTGTGGGTGTGGTAACTAGTTAGTTACACAACTAGTTACCACACCAGTTACTCCCTCCCACACGTAACTGGTGCGCTGATTTAGTTGCAAGAATGAAGATATTTTACCAGTGTTAGGCGGTTCTCTTTTTTTCATGAGAACCGTCGGTTCCGGTTCTTCTCAACACTTGAGAGAACCGACTCGATGTTTATCTTTTAAATTTTTTATTTTAGACTTATGAGAATCAATTAGGGTACCACATTTTTTTTTTAAAAATTGATCAATTTTGGTATTCAGTTTCCACTATTCAAATCTCAAATATATATATATATATATAGTTATTTATTTATAAAAATCTCAGTTAAAATATAATTGAAAATTAAAGAAAAAACAATCTAACCTAAACTAATCCTAAACTTTTCTAACCATTGCCTCAATTAAAAATCAAATTATGGTTCTCTCATAGAATTGACTCGATTCTCAAAAATAAATTTTTAGAACCATAGGTTCTAGGTATTAGAAAGATTATTTTATGAGATTCGTTCTAGTTTTTTTTTTTTCAAAAAGTTATTTTAACAAACCCAAGGAGTGTTTCAAACATTTGCAAACAAATAATTTCACGTTTGTTTCAAACATTTTGTACCATTTAGTTTTCAATGGTGGTTCTCATACAATGCTAATCAAAAGCTCTATTATTTCAAAACATTAATATCTTCAAGATTTTTAATTTAAATAAATGTTTAAAATTTGAAAAAACATGTAATTTTTTCTTCGAGCATTGTATATGTCCACAAGTTCATGCCATGCAAAAAAACCTTTAAACTCCTTTAACATGTCAAAATCTAAAGCCCTTTCAATCATCTCCACCAAATTGGACAGTGGTTTTAAATCAATTTTCGGATCATTTTGTCATTTTTTGCTCAAAAAATCAATCTCTCTAAATTGTTTGATTGTAAACAACATTTCCTTTAAGTTTGTAAATATGCTCACTAACAAAATAATCCTTTCAATTTCAATTTGTGATCTTACAATCCCTAGGATTTAGCAAGCCAAACAACTAACAAGAGGAAACATGGCTTCATTTTTTCCCCACCATTGAAAATGACATTTGATTTCCTTGGAATCCACTTGGTAACATTTGAAAATCAACAATGTTTTGGTGACAAGTTCTTTTGTTTACTCACTTGTGCTAATAGTTTGTTCAAAAATATCCAAATTGGAATTTGCATTTGTTATTTGATTTACAGATCTAACTTTAGATTTTACTATTGAATGTAAATAATGACAGCATTTCAAAAGCATAGGATATAATGATCATATATCATATTCCTCAATAATGTTCACACCTTCTTCATAGCCACTAAAAATATATATTAAATGAAGGTTTTTAAATCTAGAATCAAACATCAAACGTAGTATGTTGTGACATTTTCTTTCTTCATTTCTTTTTTAAAATAAAGGAAAGATTTTATAATACCATAAATTTCCCTCTTGATATTGATAGCAAACATAGACAATTCAAAAACAATCTTATAATCGTCATCAATCAAATCAACTTGGGTAGATTGGTTTGTATTTTTCCTTCTTTCAAACACATGGTAATGACAAACTACAATGCATCAAATAATAGTAGTGGCTACTAAACTGGTTCAAAACACAAGCATTCACAATAGGAAAAAAAATCAACAATTAGTGGAAATTTTTGCCAAGTTAGAAAAGATGGGCACCCTCCCACTAATCCTAACAATGTTTTGCCTTTTGTAATAAAGTATAATAATATCCTTAACTTGCAAAGCCTCTTGGAACATAATGATTTTATTATTACACATTCAATGTTAACATATGTCCAACTAGCATATTTGAAAAGTTTTTTTTAAAAAAACTTTAAATTGGAAACATTACTATAACCAATCAACACAATTAGGTAAAGAAAAAAAATTAGTTTGTAAAATATTCAAATTTTGCCTTATCTTCATTAAAATATATAATTTTATTGAACAAATGTTTGAATTTAAACATGTCTTGTTCCTTCATGTTTACCCTTCTTAGACTTATTAAGTTAAATTATACATTTTTGCAAATTTAACTAGGTAAAGTTGATGAAAACAAATCTAAAGTTTTTGCAAACCTTTTCATCAATTGTAAAATATTGGTAAGCTTTAAAAAAGGAAAGCCAAAGCAAATACCTTGAAAACTTTCATCCAAACCTAGATTTTCACATCTCACAATTGATTTCAAGGTATTCATCATTGTGTTCAAATTTGACCCCTCATCTTTGACATATGCAATTTTTTTTTTTCCTAATCCATAATCAAACATTTTGTTAAATTATTGGCCATGGTTTGATTAGTAATTTTTGTTACTTCAAATCGACGAATAGTCATTTGTTTAAATTGCCAATGAAATCCCAAAAAATAAATGGCAAAAGCAAACATATCATGTCCCCCTTTGGACATCCATAAATCAAAACTTGATGTTATACAATCTAATAATTTTGCTAAAACATTTTTTTTTTTCATTTTTTCCACCAAGTTAAGTATATTCTATGATAAAATTATTTTTTGGAAAGGAAGACAATTCAAGGACAAAAATGTAAAACTAAATTATTGAACCAAACATTTTCTACAAATTACAATGGCAATTGATTTTTCACAATTAAAAGGCCGAGGTCTTGCAAAAAATCTTTTGCTAATCATCATTTTTATAAAAAAAATCTTTGACAATAAAAACTTAAATATAATATTGCTTGACACATTAGGTCTTTTATTTGTTGGATGTCTTTCCAAAGTTCCTCTTATTAGACCATTAACATCTTACTCAAATTTGTGACAACTAAAACATCATTTACATCCACATGTTTTTTCTAAATTGTTATTCTATATGTTTCTAATATGTAATAAGACCTTATTTCTTTTGTGTTTGGATTGGTAACATGCACAAAATTGTTGTAACAAAATAGACATATCACTTGAGGACTACCCCCATCAACATTTTTCTCATCATTCACACAATAAAAAGCCCAACAAATTGCATTCATTTTATGACCTCTCCATATCATCCTCTAGCATGCAATTTTTGAAGGTTTGTTTGTATTGTTATGTCACAACCCTAACTTTAGGCTCATGATCAAAGCAAGGGCTTGCAAAGGTGCGAGCCAAGAGTGAAGCTCAGGAGTCACATTTCATGTTCTTGGGAGTGTGAAAGAGTGTGAAGGAATGAACCTCCACACTCCCAAATGAGCTCGCACTTTAGGAGTTGTAGCCCTGATTGACTCTTGAATTTTCAAAAAATGATTATAGGGTCAAAATCCATTGAATTGAAAAGTTCATTATATCATTGGAAAGCTTTTAGAACATAGATGTCTTAAATGAGCTTGCATGACCCATTTGGGTATTTAAAAACAAGTTATGGCCAAAAGAAGGTTTGTGTGAGTAATTGACTTGCTTGTCAATTTTCCTAGTTCCCATCCCAAAGCTCCAACACACCCCTTTAACCCCAAAATGGTACGAGCAAAGGAGTGTGCCCCAACTCCTTTTCCTTCCATTGTCGTCACCTTTGGACCCGCAATTGAGTCCATCAAAAAGCTTAGGGGTGCATCATGTTACTTATTCATTTATTTTTATTTTGTCTTTTGTTATGTTTTGTTGTGTTTGGAAACTTTCATTCAAAATTTCATTTTCATAATATTCATTGATGAAATAGATTTCATTTTCACCATCAATTAAGAATACATTTTCATTTTTATTTCACTTCATTTTTTAACAAATATTACATAACATGGAGGAGAAATTAAAAACAAGTGTTATGAATATCAAATAAAATTATCAAGGCATTTACAAGCATTTATAAAGAAAAATCATTGATTTTTTTTCCTTCTTCTCTCCATGAAAGATGTGAAGAAAAGTGTGAATGTTACAATGTGTGATTATTTTTTGTGCAAATGGGGTTCTAGTCTTGCACATGACACATACATGTTGAATATCTAGCAAATCTATAATTTAAAATAAAAATTTCAAAATAGAAGCAAAAGAAGAAAAAATTGCACAATGGGAAAAAAAAAACTAAATGAAATGAAAACCCACCTTGTCAAAAAAAAATGGAAACAAGAAATTGTTTCCTCTTCCTTCTCCTTCACCTTAAACAATGGTAGAACATACAGAGTGATAAAAGTTCAAAAAGAAAAACACTTATAAACAATGACCCCAAAAAAATTTCCTTGAGGTTGGTAGTTGAAAAAAAAACTACAAAAAAATATTCCTCCACAACTACAAGAAAAAAAAGGAGGGGGGATACCAATTTGAAAAGAAACCAAAAAACATTAGGAGCGCATAGCAAGGAGGTGGAAAAGAGCATTAGGAGGTTAAAAAGGTACCAAATCAACAAGGAGGTGATGAAACCAAGAACACACAAGGAAACACTGAAGAGCACCACCAGTGCGCAACAAGGAAACATTGAAGATCACTAAAAGCGCACAACAAGCAAGTAACGAACAACACCAAGAATTCACAACAAGGAGGCATTGAAAAACACCAAAAATTCACAACAACGAAGCACCAAAGAACACCAAAATCGCACAACAATTAAGCAATGAATAACACCAAAAGCACACAACAAAGAGGCACTAAAAAGCACCAAGAATGCACAATAAAGAGGCTCCAAGAACACTAGGAGTGCCTAGTAAGGAGGCATTATAAAGCACTAAGAACCCACAACAAACAAGCCCCAAAAGGCACAATGAGTAGACGATTAAAAAAATGCACAACAAGGATGTAATTAAACTCAATCAAAGAAAAAAACTAATTACTCCTCATGAACAAAAAGCAAAAAGTTCAATTGTTAAACATTAAGGATGCACACTAAGCATCATTTTTAGTATATTAAGGAAAGAAGCATGAAGAAAAACTTACCACACATGCAAAACCTTTGTGGTGCCTCCTCCAATAAACCAAATTCTTGTAAAATGGCCACATTTTCTCCTTCTATCATGTTCCTTTCCTTATCTACTTGATTGTTTATAGTTTAAATGCATCTACATGTTTTAATGTTATATGTTACAATATTTAAATTTTATATATTACAAAATGTCTTAAAACCATTTATGTCTTTATTGAATGCACACATTTCTATTGGGTTCATAAGTTTTTAATTACATGTTTTCAATATGCATGTTTCTTACATAAATATTTTTATTATCGATTATGATTTTTATTTAGACCATCAAAACAATGCTTGAACATAATGTTCTTAAAATGTTCTTCTAAAAACAAATGGATGTTTGAAAGCCAAGGGGGACATTGGTATAAAAAAAGTAGAAAATAAGTGAGCAAAATATAAGGTGCAATATATTGGTTTTTGGGAAATATAAATTAATTATTTTTTAAAATAGGGTACATTTGATTCAAATAATCAATTTAATTATAATATATGGTATGTAATATTTTGAAATAATGGATTATAATTAATATAAGGTGACTTTAATATGTATATATTAAATAATTATCTAATAACCCCCCTAAAAATGGTCATTTGACCCATGTAGATCCCAAACTCTACACTAAGTGTCCCCCTTGGGGTTTGAAAGAAATGTTTATATATTAGTTGTATATGTCTTTCAAACATTCATTTGCATTTTGTTGAGTATGTATTCCACTTTGTTTTTGCATTTTAGCAAAAGATGGCTTGTAATGGTATTGCAATGTTCTTCCCATAACACATGGGTGTTCTTGGACAATGTTTTTGGGTTACCTCTATGTTATCTTTGAACATCGATGTGCATTAGGTGAAGCAATTTTGCAAATAGGTGTTTCTGCAAATGATTATCATGAGTTCTTGGGTTTGATACTCAAAGGTTGTTAAGTTTTTATTCATGTACTAAATGAAATATACAAAATGCAAAACAGTTGATGAAACATGACATAAAAAAATCAAACATTAATGAGAGCTGAAACATGATTAATATATGTATGAAACTTGGATACCAAAACCTATCATCCTTACCTTGCAGGGTTGGCCTTGGAACAAAAGATTACAACAAAAACTTGAACACCACATAGCCTTTTGTATGCAATCCCAAAAAGTTGGGAACTTACACATTTATTGGAAAGTTATTTAAAACATTGAACATAAGAAATCAGATATTCAAGCATGGCTAGAAACAAAAAACCTAAATATAAAACATGTGAAAAGCACTTCAAAAAATATGTTGGGTAAGGTATCCTCCAATTACACTAAAGGTCTGAAAGTTTGAACTTGCCATAATGGGCAAAGTCATTACATGATGAGTTTGCTTGTTTGTGTGCAGGTCCTTGGTACCTAGTTACTTTCAAACTTATTCTATCTCAAAGTACATATTCACCCTTCTCTCTCCTTACAAACTTGTTTCTCCAAAAACATTTAATTTAGATTTCCTTACAAACTTACTCTTCTCTCCTTACAAACCCTCCTTCACCTTAACACACGTCCTTACATGCTTCTTGCTCTAAAATTATGTCCATTTTGTAAGTAATATATATATCTATAATTGAAATGGGCCAAACTTGTCAAATTTGCCTCCTTTAGCAATTTGATCTATGTTCAGCACACACCTTTTCACACCTACATATGGGTTAGTTTGAGGAGAAAAGAATTGTGGTAGACATTTTTGAGGAGGAGGCTTTGGGCGATTTCCAGAGTTTCTGGATGCTGGTGAGGCCACGTCGCTCGTCACTTTTTGAGATCTCAAGTGAGGTCTTGAGACTTGAAATTTCTGTTTCTTTTACGTTTCACCACATTAGGATAAAAACATGTGAGGAGTGCCAAGTGGATGGCATCAACATGCCCCTAGGGATGTTTCTTTTTTTTTTTTGAAGGGGTGAAGCCAATTGGGTGGCACAAACATGCCCCCAGGGAATGTTTATTATCTTTTTGAAGAGGTGGGTGCTTGATTTCCCATCAAGTTCCCAAATAGTTCCCATCGAATTCCTCTTGTTCCCATCAATATCCCATCAAAATCCTTGTGTATCATAAATGGACATGAAAAAAACCCAAACAATTCTTGTCAAATTCCTCTTGTCCCCATCAATAACCCATCAATATTCTTTTGTTCCCATCAAGTTTCAATCAAATTCCTTTTGTTCCCATCAAGTTCCCAAAAAGTTATCATCAAATTCCTCTTGTTCCCATCAAGTTCCCATCAATATCCTTTTGTTCTCATCAAGTTCCCAAAAAATTCTCATCAAATTCTTTCTTGTTCCCATCGAGTTCCCATCACATTCCTTTCGTTCCTATCAAAATCCTTTTGTTCCCACCACTATGGAGGATAGGCAAATGAGCACAAAGGTGAACCAATGAGACTTGTGACAAAGTCGGGCTGAGTGCTAAATGGAGAGCCACAGTTTGTGGCCAGGCCAAAAGGGGAGCTATAATCACAAGTAGACATCTACCAAGTGTGACAAAATAGAAAGTTGAGATTTTCTGCCTACCAAGTTTTGTGGAAGATCACAAGCAGATATGCTTTTCGTGTGGCAGTCTACCGTGCTCCTTCTTTCATGTGTGCGACCCCAAGTCTTTTGCCCTACCTTCTAGTCACCCCATCTCCTAACATGCTATTGCCCTCTTAGGACTGTCATGGAAGAAAGAAAGGAAGCAAACAAGTAAGTAGTGAGAGAAGACTAGCACGAAGAAGGCCAAGATTTTAGCAATGATCTTCTCGCCATTGCACATAGTTTTAGCTTCCATCTTCATCATGGTGCTAGACCGAAACATTTTCTTCTTTTATGAACCTTTCTTTTATGTACTATTGGACCATCATTTCAGTAGGTTTGGTAGGTTCAGCTTAATGCTAAAGTGGGACAACTTGTATTTCCATTGCTTATGACTACTTGCGAACAACATAGTTTCCAATGTTTCATGTAAATTTATTCGAGCTATTGTGGTGCAGGCTTCTATTATCTTCTATAATATTCTAGCCACTCTCTGTAAGTTGTACCATATGCACTCACTTGCTCAGTCCCTCCTTTTTCATTACATCTTTATATGTCTATGCATTGAACCATTAGATAAAGTGAAAAGGCTTGTAACCAAGGCTACAAATCAAGGTTCTCAACTGGTGGCATTCCCTCACACTTTTGTTGGTGGATATCTAGGGGGAAATGCCTTTGAAAACAATTCAGCCACGGGTCGTAAAGATTATTGCAAAAAGCTCAAGACATGCTCAAAACATGTAACATTTTGCAAGGTTGGCCCATGTAAAGAACTAGGCCTAGAAAAAACATGTTTCAAGAGCAAGGACTCAGAACAACAACAATTCTTGCAAGAATGGTCAAGTATTTCACAAATTGTGAAGATGCCCAAACCAACAAAAACGCAGAAATCGTGTAAGGTGAACTTATTGTCACAAGTTTCGCGGCCAATGACTCTAGCTATAGCAATTACTGTAAGGGAAGCTTTGCATCATACATCCTAGCAAGTTTCTCATGACAAGAAGGAACTCCAAACCTACTGCAACTTCATCCAAAGTTTAATGTCAAAGCAATTCTACTATTTTTGATGGGAACATTGCAGCCAGTGTTGTTAAATCCAAATTGGCCATGACCTTGCAGTTATTAAAACCATGTAGAGTTCCTTCATTTCCTTGCAAAAAACTTTCATTTTCTTATTTCTTACAAGTGAGTTTCTTTTAATCTATGTCTTCTAGTAGTGTTGAAAAACTTTGTGCCACATTTTCCATTTTATATCTCATCAATTTCATTATCTCAACTTTGAAATGAAATCGATGATTTGTCCCTACACATACATATCTCTTCCTATTGCCATTATCCCTCCTCCTCACACCAACGGAGGGCCCTAGGCCCCGATGGCTCATTTTAAATAATACTTTTGGGGTGAGGTAGGAAGTGACATTAGCCATGTAGTTGATAAAGGTGGTCATATTTATTGGTGGTACAATGCTACTAACTAGAAAAAATTCAGCTTTGAGCTACGCATAGGCAAGGAGAATTAAATCCATACCATTCACCCTCAATCTTGGTCATCCCTATCACTTGTTAATTAGATATGAGAAAATATATTTTTATAAAATTCAATCGATTGTTAAACTTTTTTATTCCAATTCTTTTTCTAAAATTCATTCTATGTTTTACCACATTTAATTTGATCTACTTTTACGTGTGATTATCAGTTTTTTTTTAATTAATGCAGAAAAATTTGGTTGCACGAAATTTTTCACTTGTAACCAAAATTCAATCATGCATATAGTTTTTGCATGCAACCAAAATTTGATCAAATGTATTTAAGCCAAATTTTCATTTGTATGCTAAATATACACATTATTAATAGGCAATAGAAAATTAGAATGCAATTCAAACTTTGGTCGCCCATAGCAAAATGACACACCGTTGAAATTTTGATTGCATGAAAGTAATATTAACATGGAACTGGAATTTTGGTTGAATGTAAACAAATAACACACTCAAAATTTTGGTCATATCTTAAATTAATTTAGCTGTGTTGAAATGCTAGTTGGATCACATGTAATTTTTTATGTGATGAAAATTAGATTTTATTGTAGAAATTTACCTGAAACTCTAGTTGCATGTAAGTATTTTACATGCAAGCAGAATTTTGATGACACATTAAAATAAATACCCAACTGGAAAATTAATGAACACAAAATGAAAGTGGGCATTTTGAAAAACAAAACACTTGCATAAGTGAGCATTACATTTTGTAAAATGCCTGCCCATCATGGAGGAAGATTTTCAGCCTGTAATGTGCCCTCCAACTATGTTAATTGATGCAGATCCTTATGAGATTATGAAAGAAAGTTCTAATTTTTTCCAAAGAAAACACAAAGTTGAAGAAGACCCTTCTTCTCCTATCATCCTAACCAACAATTATTTTCATAACAATAATGACAATGGGTTGTCCTAACCAACGATTATTTTCATAACAATAATAACAATGGGTTATGTCAATGGATTGATTCAGGGTAGTTCTCAACCTCCCAACACCCTCTTCCATTAGTAAATGTAAAGAAGCTTGTAGAAATTTTCATTTGTATTTTGGGTGCTTTTAATGCAGGTGAAATAGGTAGGCCCATTAACCCTAACATGTATGCAATTTTTCACAAATTTTCTTAGTCTCTTTCTTGGATTCATTGCCCACCCTTTGCTCCACCTCAGGGGCCCTTACTCCAGTGAAGAAGCTCTGACCCCTGGAGCTCAAGATCGACCATCAGTTCCAGGGCATAATGCCTGCTGTGAGGCCATTACAGTAGATGTAAAATCAAGTGGTTCAGACCAAAAACAATGCTAAAAGGGAAGGAGAGCTCATGATTTGGAGAACCAAGAATCAGGCTAAGGACCAAGATAGAGTCCAACTCAAGGATTCAATTTGCTTCAAATCAGTGCAAATTGGTTCCTAGGAAATTGGACCCTCGTCTAAAGTGGTCATTACAATTGAAGGCAGGAAAATTGTAGGCAGGCTCCAAAAGTCCTTACTATTGTTTGGAGAGAAGAGAATTATTCAAGAAGATGGAAGGAGACTTGTAACCCCCTTATTAAAAGCTGGACCTCTCTGCCAAGAACAACAACAGCCACATCAATCAAAGCATACAACCCAATGCCAGCTTGAAACAAATGTGAACAACCATGATTCTTTTGAATGAATTGAACAACCATGATTCAAATGTGAACCATGATTCTTTGAAATGAGTTTCAAATGGCTGCAACAAACCTTTTGAAACATGTTTGTTGATGGAGTTCTAGCACACATCATTTGCAGCTTTGTGCACCTGCCACCATTTTCAGCATTTTCACCACACACAAGAATTAAAACTATCATCAGTTTTCCAAATCAGTTTCCATTATCTGCAGTTTTCCTTGTGTAAAAAAGGAGACATGAGATGATCCTCTACAGATGAATTACATCATGGATCATCATAATGCACACCAACCATGTGTGCAAAGAACAAGAGATGGTAAGATTGCATCAACAACCCTAATATACTGTACCCACTAGTTAGTAGTGCATGTGTCCACTTGGGATGGGAAAGTTGGAATATACCTTATGGAGGAAAATGGATGATCTTTCAGTGGATGATCTTTCAATGGATGACATAATGAGAGGCTGAAATTTTTTCTTTCCCCTTCAAAATGCTGACCTCTACACCCTAAAATGCTTTATACAGTACAGCATGTTCTTCTTGGATGGTACAATTGGAATATGGAATATACCTGTGGGAGGAAAAGGGATGATCTGTGCAATGGATAACATTAGAAGGGGATGAAAGTCATCCGGGCGTGATGAAGCGACGGGTATAGCGAGCGGTTTGTGTGCCGTTTCTTCTGTCTGCGCCTGAGCTTCGCGTAGTTAGGAGAAGAGAAGAGAGATGGTGCCACAACAGTTGCACGTTGCAAGCAATGACGCACTCCGTCTTCCTTCTTCACTCAATGGGAACCCATCGTGACAAAACAACAGAAGCCACTTCGTTTGCTTGGATTTAGTTGTGTTTTATTTGCCTTGCCTACTACTTATTGTGTTTAGATCCATTATAGAGTATAGTAGTCTAAGGGATTTTGGCCCGTAAGTAATAGGTCTATTTTTATGAGGATTTTTGAGAGTTGATATTTCGGCTTGTGTTGAAACTTGAGATTTAGTTATAGTAGAGTTATAATAGCTTGAAGGATTTTGGTTTCTTTTAGTGGATTTTGAAGATTATATTTTTGCATGGTGAAGTATTTCAGTTTCCATAATTCTTCTTTTGCCTTAAGATATTTTTAATGTAAGTGGCAAGCCCACAGTGTGACACACCCCTTCTTTTCTTGATACTAAATGGTTCGACCAGCTCCAAGCTTTTGTTTTCATGATGGAACCCTATTCCTAAAACATGATGTGAGAATTTTGGATGCTCAGCAGAAGCCAGACACATTGTTCCATTCTTGAGCTTTCCAAAGGGATTTTGATTGTCATGTGGTGATGTTGACAGTATTTGGGAAGAATGGAAAAACCCGTCACTACTAAATGTCTCAAAGATCGTATGTTGTGAGAATCTTGGATGCCTGGAAGCAGGCCAGATGTGTTCTTGAGCTTTCCAAAGGCATGTTGATTGTGATGTGATTGATCTTCACCTCAGTGTTTGGGAAGAATGGAGGGGCCCATCACCACTGACAAGGTCTCGCAACATCTAGTGCAAGAAATGGGTGACACTGATGATGATGAAGAACCACTCAATGGAAGCTTGTGGAGCAAACTTCCAGATGAAGTATTGGATCAAGTGTTAGCATGGTTGCCACTCACAGCATTTTTCCGAATGCATTGTGTGTGCAAGAAATGGAAAGAGATCATCTCATCACCAAGCTTCCTCGAGACATACTCAAGGGTACCCTTCCAGACTGCATTCTTCCTTCACTTGATCCGAGTGAATGGTGTGTTAATGGCTGCCTGCCATGACCCATCTGTAAATCGGTGGCAACGATTACCTCTTGACTCTGTACCTATCAATGCTTATATTCATGGTGGAGCCGGTGGCTTACTGTGTTGCCAAAGAGTTGTGAATGCATTCTTAGTGCTCTCCATCTGTAACCCTCTCACTAAGTGTTGGAGAGACTTGCCTCCAATGCCACACTTGAACACAGCAACCTGCTTTGTCCGCGTGGTTGCTGACAAAACATCCAATACATACAAGGTTATCCGAGTAGCTCAATTGCAGCCACTTCCCCCAGTCCGACACAATGGTGCCCGAATTGAGTTATGTACAGAAGTATATGAGTCAAGGTGTGACATGTGGAAGGCTGTCACAAACACACCAAGTGATCTTCGATTCATTCAAGGATGCTCCATGAGTAATGGAGCTCTGCAATGTCGGACATCAACAACTCGCCGGATGATGACATATGACTTGGAACAGGAAGCTTGGGCTGAGCTCTTCACCCAAAATTTGGACTCCATTCTTGATTCGAAGCTTGTGGATTGTGCAGGTAAGCCTTTCTTAGTCACTCGAGTCTGGAAGGGCGGACTGGTTGAAAGTATTGATATCTGGGGTCAGAAGCCAAGGCGGTCAGTTTGCAATTCCAGAGTTTCAGACACCACCATTCTTGAGCATGAAGAAGAAGCTTCGTCTCTTTTGAATATTGAATGGGAGGAAGTCGACAGAATGCCAAACAACCTGTTTCAAGAATGGAGCTCAAGTGCAGGTTTATTCTACCATGTTGGTGTTGGCAACTCCATTTACTCCACATGTTTGGCAAGGGGTGCTACCAAGCTTGTCACATACAATCTCTGTCAAAAGAAATGGCAGCTAGTTGTTGGATGCCCTGTCAGCCATATTAACACTTACCTTGGAGGCTTTGAGTTCTGTCCAAGGCTGGATGCAGCTGTGTGAAGTCCACAACCTCCATTAAGTAGCTACTGAACAAGCACACTGTTCCCGCAATGAAAAATTAATTTGTGGGCAAGAAAAACAAAAAGCCACAATACATTATTAGGTCATGTGCAATCCTACTTTCACCACACATAAGAAACTTGCACTACCCATCTTTCAGGTTGGGTATCTGAAGTTGTTAAACTCTTCGTTCCATGAAAATTTGCAACCTTATTTTACAATCTTGTTTCCCAAATCTAGGGTTGAAATTGAAGGTAAATAATCAGATGCAGAACACATAGGATTGGTTTTGGCATTACATTACCAGTCGGGTGTCATAAAACATGAGACATATATTCCTGGATAGCATTTCTTGATTTCCCAAAAATTAACCAATTGGACAGAAATGGAGCTCCACCTGAAAAATTTCCCTGTTTTTGAAATGCACAACTTATGTTAGATTTAGATATATATAACAATTTTTTGCTCAGAGGCTACGCCTGAGGATGGAAAATAGTTGGTTGCACCACTTAAGAGCTCCATACAAAGCACTCTTGGTGGACTATGCCTTGGAGAGACTTCAAGCAATCTCTGGCATGAAAGCTCAAACTCAAAAGAGAGAAAAACAAACTCCCAGCAATGGGATAGAAACAAATCTCCCCTGTGATAACACTATATATTATTGAACACCCCAAATAAGTGTCATAATGTTCTCACAAACACTGGTCTCCACACATTGTCAAATGTCACAGTAAATGTTGTACAATCCTAAACATGTAGAGATCCTTATGTGACCTTTAGTGTGAAGAGTCAAACCTGTAGCAATCATTGTTTTACCAGAAACTTCAACACAAAGAACAGGCACATTTTGAGAATGCAATCCCATTTTCATATCATCTGTGGCTGCATCCTCAGAGTGTACCCAGCTAACATGGCTTTCTATGATCAGCAAAGTCTACACACCTCTTAGAAGTGTGCCACCAGGCTCTACCCATCAAACCTTTGCCTCCACTTAAGTCATTGTTCAAAAAGCCTCTGCATCTTCAGAGGTATAGCCCTTCCAGGGCAGAGTTGTTCTTCCTTTGCTATGACAAAATTGCTGATATTCCATCGATCGAAGTTGCCATCTTAATTCAGTGATGAACTGATTTCTCAGCTGTGATATAACGCTGGAGAGTGGACAGCATGCTTTTGGCTTCAAAGCAAAACAATGCTGTTTCCCCTCAAGCAGGAACCAACTGATCATTATCAGAAATCCCGCAATTCAAGAAAACAGACTGACAAAAGCTACATCTTGTCAGCAAACACAGGCTCTTCTGATCTTCTTGCAAACAACAAACATGAAGGCATGTCAACAACAGAGTACAGTACGGTAGATAGCTCTGGTAGCTTCCCACCCCAGTGACCTATTTCCCCTTCCAAATCACACCTTAATAATCCCTTCTGAGAACACTCTCCAACCTTTGTGCTTCTGGGTCACCTAAGACAGACGTAAAATACCGGCATTTGGGATCTTGAGCCCCCCTTCAGGGAAAACCTTAGACTGTTTATCCCATACAGCTAATCAGAAACCAGTCCACAAGAACTGAGACCCATTACAGTGTGTTCACATCAATAAAGAAAGTGTGATCAAAGAGGAAAGGAATTGACTCATGGTTTAATAATCAGAGCACCACAGAAGTCCCACCAACATTCAACAGCTGGTAAGAAGCAGAAAATTAGGTCACAGGAGTCACATGCAATACCTACTTGTTTCAGAACTAACACCCACAAAAGATGAACACAATGCTGAATGTCTCCAGACAGACACAAAATACCTAGCTGTGTGTTTCTGGTACTTAGAAAGAAAGAGAGATGGTACTCTTATAATGTAGTAGAAACGGCAGTATTGTGAGATGACAAAGGAGACATCTTCACCATCTGGTTTTGCCCTAAAAAGACAAAACCCACTCTGTGTCAGTAGAAGGGTCATCCTCATGATAATCCATCAAGGAAGAGTATAACAATACTATGACACCTAATCTGCTACGGCATATTTCCAACCAGATTACCTCTCTGAAAATTCTGGCTCTATAACACCACCTTAGCCAGTTCATAGCAAGAACTCTTTGTGCAACATGTAGGAAAACTCTCACAGAGACAGGAACCTGCACGCGTGAGATTGCTTTCTGCAGCATTGAGGACAGAACCTGCACCCAGTTTGAACAGAATGGGCGAAACAGAGAGAGAGAAAGAGAGAAGAGATGCAGAGGTGATTAGCATGCCAGCTTAACCATGGAGGAATCCAATGAGACAGTGAGAAGCACACACACACATTGAGGCTTTTTGTAGATGGAAACCCAGTTTCGAAAAAAGGGAAACTAATTTTAATCATTGGACTTTGTCCATATGTGAACAAGCATCACAAGAAAGGCAAACAAGAGGGGCAGCCAAACAGGTGGCTACAGAAGAAAAAAGCACAGCAGCAAACCCATACTATGCTTCACTGTTATCGACACCCAAACCATACAAAACACCTGCATACTTTTCTATGGACCCATCAAAGAACCCATCTCTAAGCTTGTGAAATGCTCGAGATGTGAGCAAGCTATCAGAGCCAGCCTGATGGCAAGGACCAAACCGTTCAACCTCGAGAGTCTCGGCAAGCTTGTTCAGACCTCCATGCAAATTGTCACAGAACTTCATGAGGTACTTGATATCATACAGAGTAGGAAAGTAAGTGCGCAACAAGTTGAAGAAATCAGCTTCTGAAGGTGGCAAGTTCTGGGATGTGACAAGCTTCAACAAGTAACCAAAATCGTAGCCACTGTGGAAGGTAATCCAATGCACATTCTCATTCAACACAATCCCTGATGACATGAGAAGCTCGCCAAACCTTTCACAGTCGATACCCCGCTCCTCATTCTTCTTGAAATCAATGCCACTCTGTTTGAGAAGCTCAATTGAATCCTGTGCATACACATCCTCCCTGAGGTTGAACTCCCTGAAATTGAACTGCCAAACACAGTAATCTCGTGTCCCACAACATGGCAGTGTCCCATTCTCATCTGAGAACGTGAGACCCAACTGGATGAGCTTCAGCATGTTGACATTTAACCTAAGTGCTTGGTATTGGTACTCTGCACTGTTCTTGAAAGAGGTTCCCACTGGTCTCACCACCACTCCTGGAAACTCTGTGTCCATAGCTAGGTATGGGTACTCATCCACAATGTCCCTGATCAGCTCAAACTCTTCTTCAAGGTTATCGGCCCATACCTCCCGGATGCGGAGGGCCCCTCCCTTCGAAGCAATTGACATCTACTAAGAATCCCGCTGTTGTCTTATTTCTTCTTCTGTTGTGTAGCAACAACAAATTAGCAGACGCTAGTTTTTCTTCTTCGTCTTCTTCTTCTTCTTGCCCTTGACCCTGCCCCAGTCCCTGCCACCTGTAGTTGCATCCGCTGCTTGTACCCACCTTTTCTTCAGCGAGAGTTGGACAAGCTCCTCCTCGATCTTCTTCCTTCCTTCCTCGATCCAACATAAGCAAATATTCCACCTCTCCCACCACTTCCTCAAAACAAAACACTTACCCTAGTCCTCCTGCTGCTGCTCGTGTCTCCTTCTTCGCTTGTTTCTTCTTGATCTCTTTCTTCTTCTTCTTCTTCTTCTTGCTTTTTCTTGGATTGGTTGTCTTCCTCTACTGGTATCCTTCACCCATCTCCACACTTACCGAGGCAGATCCAACCCACAATCCAACCAAACCCTGACTCCTACAAGCAGCAAACAATGACTTTAAAGCATACCTATATTCGTACCAAGCACCAACAAACTCCACATAGAGACCAACTTCCAAAACCTTCAAAAAATAAAACAGGACAAGCAAAATCACCCTCTCACACACAAACACACATGAACACACACGAGCAAAGCAAAGCAAAGCAAGAAAGAAAGCAAAGTGAGTGCAAAAACAAACTTGCTCTTCGACTGTTTCTTCTTTTTTTACCAAAGTAAATGGAAAAAGGATCAAAAAAGGTTGAAGGAAAAGTTACGTAGGTTGGAAGGAGTGAGGGAGAGAGGGAAAGGGAGGGAGAGAGAGGGGAGGGAGTTCGCCCAAATATCACTGAATTTGGACACGATGGGTAGTCATGGACGATGATGATGGCAATGGAGAATAAAATAATACAAAAACTTCACAAAACAACAAAACTTATGTGCGTCATTCCAGCACAAACAAGGAGTGGAGTGGAGTGGAGAAGGAGAGGGCAGCAGCAGGGAGCAGAAGGCCGGACCCACCCACACTGCAAATGCAAACGCACACTCTTCTCTTCCTCTTGTTCTTCTTCTCTTCTTGTTCAAAAATTAGGTCAAAAATTTCCAGTGCTCCTCCACAACACACAATGCAAAGCAAGATTGGCAGTGACGCTGCCCGTCTCTAGAATCTTCTTCTCTACTGCCCGTCAGTGGTTCACTAGGTCCCTCCACAAGGCCCAGTTAAAGGTCCCAAGCCATTTTATGTAGGGTAAAAGCCCTCGGCCGTGGGGGCTTTACTAGAATAAGGGCCCCCACACAAGGCAGAAAGACCTGCTCCAAGAGCTTTACTGAGCATAAAAGACCTGCTTCGATTTTCTTTTTCTTTTTTTTCTTTCTGTGATGTCCAGTTGATACCCGGTGGGTACCCACAGGAAAAACTAAAAACGGGGTGTTTTGGAAAAAAAGGGAATGCCCCATGGAGTCCCAAACAAGGGATGGAAAATTTGGCGCAGGTCTTTCCGTAGGACCATTTACATGGATTGGCCAATTCAAAGTGAGTCAGTAAGTAACTTAAGGGCAGGTTAACATACAGCTGAAATGTCTTATAGCTTATAAAGGACCTGTCCCTTAAGGGTAGGAAGGAATTAGGAGCACTTAAAGGCTATATAAAGGCCCATTTGTAGGGTCATACGGGCCTTATATTTTTGCAAGGTATTGGGCCACTACATTCGGTAAGGCCCTTAGTTAGGTCCTTGGATTAGCTTGAGCCTCAAAGTTCTATACTAGAGAACGGGCCATTTAAGGTGCATTCCGGCACAGAAGCATGTAAAAGAGCGGGAAAAGATTTCTTTCTTCTGTTGCCCTTTCTTTTACTCATCTGAACAAGAAAAGATTTGACAACTGGTTCTTTCTTCTCCATTTCCATTTTCTAGTTTTTCTCTAAATGTTTGATTTTTCATTTTGTATTTTTATTTTTTTTGTGATCTGTGGTTTTGTGAATTGAATCCTTTCAAATTGAGATGATTTTGTTGATTTTGTTATATTTCAAATTATTCAGGCAATAGATTTATTCAATTCAATAATGAAAAATTCTTCAAAATAATAAGGAAAAAAAAAAAAACAAGCAATAGAACTTTTACCATTTGATAAATCTTCAGGTCAATACATAACCCTAGGGTGAACTGGCCCATCACCAAAGACAAGCCGGTCACCAAGTAGCATGTGTTAAAACCAAAAAAAATCTTATGGGCCTTGTCATTTTAGCCCATTACCAAACGCTTGGTTAGGAAAAAAAAAATTGTTCTAGGTTTTTCATATTGGTGACCAGCTATCAAATTTTAATGTTTGGTATTAAGGGTTTAGGTGAGCAAATTTGTAAGAAAATTGAATAATTTTATAAGGGACTAGTTTAGTGATGGGCCATGAGTTGATTTTTGTTATGCAAGGAAGGGAACATGAGGAGTATTTTTAATGTTTGATCATGAGAAAAAAATGGTCCAATTCTTCAACGGTCCCAAGTTTGGGATGGGAAGTTTGGGATGGGAATGAGTGTTTGGTGATAGACAATTAGATTGCACACTAAAATAAGCATAACCAATTTGATGATGGAGTGCAAAGGTCATGTTAAATAGCACACATCTTACCATAAACAAGGATTAGGGTTTACAAGAATTGAATGCAAGAATAGTAGTTACACATTAATTAGGGAAGGACTTCCAATTTCCCCCAAATTCAAGCACATCCCATTCCCACCAAAAATTACTTGCCCAAATTCACAAGGTTATGGTGCAAGGTTTGGATTCACAATCCTATTTTTCAAATTCACAAGCAAAAAAAAATTCATCGTGTTAAAGCTTTCAAATTGTGAGAAAAATAGTCTAACATTTATCGTCAACATTTAGAAAGCATATGGGCTAAATCAACAGAGGGAAAATAACATAAGACTTATAAAAAAATTTAGGTTATAAACAAAGCTTCAAGGCTTTCAAAACTAAAAATGAAATAGACACAACAATGGTTAAGAGGAATTGCACAAAATCAAATAAGATAACATTGGCAAGGTGGGTAGACAAAGCATTAAACCTAGCACTTACAAGAAAAAATATCATGTTAGGGTTCAAAGGTATAAGGATTTAACCATTTAACCCCAGGGCCATGGATTCAAAAACTAGCCCTAGTACTCTATACACATTGTAGAATCAAGCCAAAGAAGAAAAAAACAAAAAATCAAAGCAATAAGACAGTGAACAAGAATGGACAAAACATACAACTACAAAAAAGTTCATCAACATCAATTCAACAATAAAAGTTCCAATTATTAATATATCTAAAGATCAACTAGATATTATGTGAACATGCCTAGAATTCCTATAGTCACTAACCATGCATCTATAATAGAATCAATAAACATGGTTGAAAATTTGGCACAACCTTCATTAAATGATGCTACAAAGCTTAGAACTTAAACTCAAGTGGCATTGGCACAAAGATGTCACAACTTGTTGTCGTTGCCACATCTATTTATAAAAAGGACCAATGGAAGATAATCATTAATGGATTATTTTCAAAACCATGTTGTGACTTTAAAAGAGTATTTGAGGATTATGTGACAAAAGGCAATGGATAGGGAGGCAGCAAAACAAATAAAAGAAAGTAGAAAGAAAGAAAAAATATATAATTAGGTTAAAAAACACTTATAGCGATGACTATAGTTGAAAGATTGGTTGAAAAAAAACTTATAAAACAAGAACGAATCAATTTCATTGTAGCTTGGTCATCCTCAATAGTTAGAAAGGTAAGAAACAAATTTCATTACAATTTTAAGGCAGGTATGCAAGCTCACCCTATTGGATACATGACTATGAATCTTGGTTCAGTAACACATGTGCAGAAACATGCTTAGTAGTGAACCTTGGCTCAAATGTGAGCTAGAAGGGAAGTTGCAACATCCTTGCAATAACCATAGACACGCAGCAAAAGTTGGAATATGTTGAGGGGTGGGGGGGTATAATGTTCAATGAAATAGAATTAAGTGAATATGAACAATAGGGGGTTGGACTAAACATGAACAAAACCATTGGGAAATATAGCATTTGTTACACGCGATGAACAAAAGGATAAAAAGGAGGAACTACTACTAGGGTGGAATAATTAAAAGGAAAAATAGTTGTAGCTAAGGATGAAGAAGAAGTTAAAAAGAATAATTGTTCTTGGGGTGGAATAAGTAAGAGGAGGAACAACTTTAACTAAAGATAAATAAGAAGTTAGGAGGAACAACTACTACTAGGGTGGAATAATTAAAAGGAAAAATAGTTATAGTTAAGGATGAAGGAAAAATTAAAAGGAGGAGGAGCTGTTAGGGTGGATTAATTAGGAGGAGGAGCTGTTAGGGTGGATTAATTAAGAGGAGGAATAACTATAGCTAAAGATGAACAAGAATCAAGAGGATGATTAGTTGTTGGGGTGGAATAGTTAAAAGGAAAAGTAGTTGTAGTTGAAGATGAACAAAAAATCAACAAGAACAACTACTATTAGGGTGGAATATCTAAAAGAGTAGCTCCAGTTGAAGATGAACAAAAAATCAAGAAGAGAAACAATTATTGGGGTGGAATAGTTGAAAGGACAAATAGCTACAACTGAAGATGAATAAGAAATTTTAAAAAGTAATTGTTGTTAGGGTGGCATAATTAAAAAATGGAATGTAATTGCAATTGAGGATGAACAAGAAATCAATAAAAGTGATTATTTTTGGGGTGGAATAACTAAAAAAAGGAACAGTAATTGCTAAGGTGGAAAAACTACAAAAAATAATAATTACTGTTAGGGTGGACTATTGCTAAGGTGGAATAGTTAATAGAAGGGAAAAAATGCAAAGGTGGAACAACTAAGAAGAGGAGCAACTACTACAAATATGAAATAATTAAAAGAAAGAATAATTGTAATAGAAAATGAACAAGAAGTTAGGAGGTGTTGTTGTTGCCAAGGTGGAACAATTAGGAAGAATAATAGCTATTACTAATGAACAAAAAATAAGGAAGAGTAGTAATTATGAAAGGTTTGAACCAATGAATGTCGCAACCCCACTTTGGGCTAACTGTGAGGATGAAACTCACACTCCCAAAGTTGGGGATTTGGAGTCCTCCGAGACTCCCGAATGTTTAGAGTTCAACAACAGAGGCCAAAACACCTCACATTGGGGTGTTTTTGATGTCATTAAAAAGTTCTTGAAGTGTAAATGTCCAAAATGGCCTTGCATTGCTCATTTGGACATCTGCAGCCCAAGTTATGAGCAAAAGAAGGGCCGAGAGTCAAACTAGCATTTTGACTCCCGACCACTAAAAGTTAGGAATTGACCTTTTTCGACATCTGATTCTAAAGTGCAATATGGCATTGAAAAGCTCTCAAAGAGAGCTACAACTTTGGTTTAGACCTTGTCTTGATCAGACTCTGCAGTTGGGAGATATGAGCTCCCAAAGTTTTGAGACTCCAACCCGGGACAGTTTCGGGACTTCAACTTGGGAGTCCCGGGAAAAAAAAGCCATTTGGATGTAGCCTCCGCGGAGTAACACAGAGAATACTATATGGGGGAAGGTGCTGGTTTCCCCCGAGTCCGGGCCGTGGTGAGTCTTGTGTATCAAAGTGCCCGTGGCTTATCCCAACAACAAGGGTGTTCCCAAATGCGAACTAACCCTCTTGTGGTTGGTTTTTGGATGCAGATTCAAGCTTGATAACCTAGTCCCTCTTCCTAGTCTAATCCCGGGACTTCTAGCATGCCCCTCTACCCCCTTTTAGTGCTGGAAGTCGGGAACGGCCCCAAGTCCCAACTTTCCACAACTCTACATAGTTGGACCTTCAAATGGGTTCAACAAAGGACTTAAGAACGCATCAATGAAGGGATGAAACAGGAACATGATGAATAATAATATTTGTGAAAGGTTCAAATTAGGGAAAAACAATGAACAAGAACTTGATGAAGAACAATAGTCGTGAAAGGTTAAAACCAAGGAAAAATGATGAACACAAACATCATGGGGAGGTGAAAAACAACAACAATGGGGAAACAAGAACAATAGGAAGGCCATTAGTTAAGGAATAACAATAACATAAAAAATCGTTATGCAAAAAGGCCATGAGTTAAAGAATAGCAATAAGTTTGAACCAAAAAGGTTCAAGGTCCTTTGAAGACTAGTTAGAAGGTCATGGGGTCACCAATAATGGAACAAGAATATGAGTTGCCACAAGTTGGAAACAACAATGGAATAATAACATCAATTTTTGCTACAAAAATTGAGGATGTTTAATAAGAAGTTTGGACAAATGCTTAGCAAGAAACTCAAACCAAAGAGCTTTGAACTTCATTGAAGACCATGGAAAAGGTCATAGGATCATTTATAATGGAGCAAGAAATGAATTGCCACAAGTTAACAATAACAATGGTGTAAGAACAATAATTGTTATTACAAGAATTGAACAACAACAAGAAGTTTGAACTAAGGAGGTTCAAACTCCTTTGAATCTTAAGTGGCAATCACGGGTTCATTAATAATCTAGAATAATCACAAGCCAACATGTACAAAAATATATATATATATATATATGCATAAGATGAGGAACACTAGTTAATTAACACTAAAAGAAAGCCTTATTCAATTAAGAACAAGGGGTCACATTAATGCTAGCACTTGCACAATGCACAAATAAACAACAATAATTTATGCTTTGATGCAATGATGTGTGCCAACACATGCACACACAACAACTTAGAGTTAGAACATGTGGGAATTTGATTTATACCTTCATCACATTCTAAAAACACTAGAGGACAACCCATGAGCAATGATCGTAAGAGCTTCACAATGGGAAATCACCATAACCACATGAGCTTTGCGCATTAGAAAGAAACTAAATAGGTGAGCTAAAAACAAGTATGCAAGAATCCAACTTATGCGCTAATGGGTTGAATGAACTTATACTTAATTAAATGTGTAGTAGGGTTTGATAGGTTTGTGAGGAATTTCAAGGATCAATGGAATGTTACAAAAAACCATTGTTTTCAACATCTTGTGAAATAGGGTAAATTGGTTAGCCATAATACACTATAAAACATAGAGGAACTTTGTCACCTAAACGAACCTTAATTGCTTCTAGGGTCCATAGATGAATTATAGAGGAATTGTGGGTGCACCTAGTGCACATTAGATCGTTGGATTATAACTACATATGCAAAAGATATGGCTTCTAGAAGTTTTTGGTCTCATTGCCCAACATAAAACATTCACCAAACATTTTTAATGATTATGTTCAATTAATGCAAATCCTATCAACATACATCCTTGCATTGACACATGTTGACACATGTCATAAATCCACTTTATATATCACCAAACATTTTAAAGTTCAAACTAATCATGTTCTTTGAAAAAACTAGACATTTTTATTCAAGGGTTGAAATTAAAACCCTAAAAAGGGCAAAACATTGTTTGGTTATCAAACCTCAAATTAGCCAATGTTATCCCATGTGATGCTACTCCAAAACACACATTCATTCAAAATAACCATAAAAAAATTCAAACCATCAAATCTAGTATTTTCATTTGGTCATAATTAGCATATTCAACACCTTCTTTATATTAATGTCGTAATATTATAACCTCTTTTTAATACAAACAATGTTAAATTTTTGATACTCTACCTATAGCTACATATGAATACATGTTTTACGATCACTAGCAAATCATAGTTTTTTAACATTACAACATTAGAACTTATAAATTTTAAACAAAGTTGGGAACTATTTTTTTACCGTAGTTCATAGAAAGGACATATTTGGAGCTCGGATTAAAAACAGAGAATGATCATGTAAACCTTGTTCGAGTTTAAACTTTGATGTGTCCTTTTTTTTTAAATAGAGGGAATGTAGAGTTCTTATGCATAGTAGGAATCTTTGGGGACTCTTTTGGGGACTAATAAATGTGTTGCCAAAATAAGATATCTTGTGTTAATCCTTGTGCATTGTATCCTTGCTAAGATTTAAGATTTATTAATGAGCAATTCCATGCCTTTTAATGGGAGCCCATAGCCCCATAACCAAAAAAAAATTATTTTCATTTTGTCTAATTGGTTTTCTATTAAACCCACCTTTAAAAGGTTCGATGCCACCATATTTGTTTTCAAATATGTGCATTACAATGTGATGGTCTTCTCTATAACTAAACATGACTACATATAACATTGTGCCTTTTTTAAAAAATTATTGTTTGTTTCCATGCCCATAACCACACAAAAAAATCATTTGGATTATATAAAAAAATCAACACATTTTTTCAAGACTAGGCATTTGATCATAGGGTTGCATGTAAATGTTTGCACAAAGGATTATAACCATTCACCAACACTAGTATGGACAAAAAAGGTGTTTAGTCATTAAGTGATGTTCAGTTCATGACATGTTTACTCTACTTTTAAAAACCTAACCTTTTATAATGAATGAATATTATGAAGTTTTTGAGTAAGGTATTAAAAAACCAACCCTTATGCATAATATGCAAATATTGCCAAATATAATATGTGACCAAATTGATAACCATAGGTATTGTTTAAATATACAAATTGATATTACGTGGGTCCATTAAAATTTCATAATCTAGTTGTTTGATACTTGGTGTGACATTACTTATTTATTTTTTCAAAAAAACCATTATTCAGCCAAAATTTGTAAAAATAAAAAACCTATGATGTTTGTTTTCCATTTTTTCGCATTATCATGGAAAAAGAGAGGATGGGCATTTCAAAAAATTGTCCACCTGTTGTGGATGAAAAAATTCACTTTACAAGGTTACTTCCAAATTTGTTATAAACTTTTGCTATGGCTTTATACAAGGCTCTAAGAAAACTTTCATAGGCTTGAAAGCTATAAATTTGTGTTAGGCATGTAATGGGTTGGAACGTTGGTATATCGATTGAAATGATCTTGGTATCAAAGAATTGACTAGACTCTTGTGAACTAAAGCAATATAACCAGCCTTTTATCAATGTGTCCCTAGTATTTAGTAATACCAACTTGGTACTAGTTCTTGCATGGCAAAGACTTAAATAAAATACCAATTAAATTCCAAGGCTTTATTAATTTCAATATTAAGTATATCCTACTACATACCGACAAAAAATCAGCCTTGGACCATAATACTAGGACCGAGTTGGTGTGGAAGTTGTTTTATAATCCCATACCAATAATAGGTTCACATAAGATATTTTTAAAAAGATGCAATATTAGTATTATGTTTGTATGAAATTTTTCAAGAATATTTAATATTAATATGAGTCAATATGTTCAAAAGTTTATACATATTTAACCTTGCCACTAACTCCCAACTCCTTTGGGACAGTGTTGGGTAGGGAAATAATGAAAACCATGCCACGTAAAAGAGGGGTTTTTGCATCCATTTTTTGATGGCAACATGAAAGGTGGGCAATGTGCCTTTGAGCCACCTATGAACGACCTATGAACGACCTTTCAACCCCCCCATGAACTACCCATGAAAAACAAAATAAATTATTGTGAATGTTTATAACATTCTTGCTAATATTTTTGCAAACTAGGTTACAAGAAGTCTTGCCCTTCATTGCATAATAAAACCAAATCAAGTTCATTAAAAATAGGGTCATTCTTTATAACATATTCTTAACCAATGATACCATGGAATGGGTAAAAGGTTATTAATTAAAAAACTAGCATCACTCCTTCTCAATTTAAAAATAAAAATCAATAGATCAATTAGACTTTTCTTTTTTCAATTCTAAGTGTTTTAGGTTTCAATGAAACCTAAGTCAAATGGGTATGGACACCCTTCATGTAGGAATTTATTCTTTAATGAAGTTGAATGGTGATTTGAATGAGCCTTTTCCTTTATCCAAATTGATCAAATAAAGTTTGTTTGTTATTTCATTACTTGTTCATTTTGGCAATTGATGCATTTGGGGACATGTTAGACTATCCTCATTTTGAGGTTAAGGGTTTCATTTAACTAAATGGAAATATGGTGTGGGACCAATCATTTGTTAATAATATTGCATTTTTTTTAGAAGGGTATGTTAACAACAAGCAAAATCTATTTTTTACATTTTTAACAAAGTAATCAATGTTAAAATCAATTAAACAAAGTCCACAAGCATATTGGCACCCAAGACACCCCCAAAATTTTGGATTAGGGCAACAAGGATAAAATGAAATGGGTTTCAATTAGCCAAGGTATAAGGTAGTTAAACATGCTGATAAGGTTCAAATTGCTTAGTACAACCAATTATGAGTGGTTGACACAAATGATTAAGGCAAAGCTCACTAATTGATCAATGAAAAAACTCCCTCTTGTAGGTAAGGTGTTAGTTGCAAACCAAGTCCTCTTAGCAATTGTCTAATTTAGAATAGCTTGTTGGAACCCAACTCCCAACATGTGCATTGAAAATTTTGACCCATTTGAAATTTTATTTGGTATGGTCGTAAGGAAAAGGTGAGAACCAAAGTGAAATGGGATGTTTTTATTGCCTTTAATGGACTTGGAATCATGGACTCACGACCCTAAGAAAAAGTTATTTTGGAAAAAATATTAATTTGAAGACTTGCTCCTAGTGAAAAGCCTTGGAAAAGCCTTGTTTTTTTTAAAGGTTAATCAAACCCAACCAAGTGGGAAAATGTGGTAGAAAATGTTTCAAGATTGCATTGTGCTTTTTTCAATAAACAAATTCAAGCTTTCAAGCTTTCGATCATTGTGGATGGTTGATAGAATGTCAAAGAGGGCAAGATAAAACAAGACCCAATTAGATCCAAAAAGGCATTAAGGTAGTTGATATTTGTTAATCTTCATATCATGGATTCAATGGCATGCCTTTTGAACTCAAGGATACCAAAGGGCTTTAAGTAGCTAGCCCGCAAGTTGCACTTGATTTCAACATTGGTGAGACACATTTAGCAAGAGTTAAAAATCTCTAAAACTAGTAAGAGTTAAAGTAAAGAATGCCAATGGTGAAAAAGTTCAAGACAAGATTCTTAATTTCATTCCATAGGACCTAAGCAACTTGTCCATTTCCTTGCTACTAAGTAATTAAATTAATTAAGGTCCAATTGGGGATGTTCCAACTATCAATTAGGTTTATGAAAACTCCTTGATTCATGACAATTTAATGAATGTTATGGAATTCAAAAAGAACAATTGAGGTAAACTAGCTTACATATGGGCTACTCAACTTTTGATAGTTAGTCTCATGCATGTGAAAATGTTTAATTCAAAACAAGTTTGTTAAGAACATGGAACTTTTGCAATATAATTCCTTGAAAAAAAGGGAAGAATCCTTGGCTTTTTGAAAAAACTTTTATGGAATCCTTCCCCTAGGACCGAATGAATGGAAGTTGATGAACCTCCCAAAAATTGGCCTAGTGAACTTATTTCGTTACACTATGAAAAGAAGGTAACAAAATTATTTTGCTTGAAAGGTAGCAAACATCTATGTGGATGTGAGAGATGATTGATGTTGGTTTTGACTTAAACCATTTGCAACTTTTGTTGAACTAATTATGACACATTTTACAACCAAGGAATTTGGTTACTTTAATCTAATTCATTTTGAACAAAAGATTGTTCATATGTTCTTAATTCATCAAATTGCATTTGGATTTTACTTGCCCACATTGTAATGATGGCAAGTGGAAACCCCTTTGCATTATTTAATGGACTGTAATGGAATCTTTTTAACATGTCATTTCAACTTGTAGTGCAACAATTAAAATTTCGATTTTTCTTGAATGCATTTCTCACATGATGAGGCAATTGATTCGTTTGATGCTAATGGGACTAACAATAACTTTGTGAAAATAAATGTGAAGAAAGAAATGAAAGCATGTGAAGATAACCAAAATTCCAATAAGGTAAGATGGCTAATGTCTGAACATTAGTTGGTAATTGAACACACTAGTTATTTTGGACGTAGTTGGTCAACAATCATGCACAATTGCATTAATAATCACATGCATGCTTAAGACCAAATGCTTGAATGAAAACATGTGTGCTCAAAAAAAATTTAAGGTGTCAATCATTTTGTAATTTTTGTGTTCATCTATGGGTGTGTGTAAAACCCAAAAAGAGAAGATCTTGATTTCCCTTGTGTATGGGTATGTTTGGTGATGGGTTGTCAATTGTCATGTTTTAATACAAACATCTATATATGAAGGCTTTTGGGGATGAAAATGAAGCCACCCCCTGATTCCGCCCCAGTGTATTTTTGGGGATGTAAATGAAGCCACCCCCTGACTCCGCCCGCCCGAACCGTCATCCATCCAGCCAAACGGACGTTTCATCCACCTCCAACTGTCACGGAATCCTAAGGCGCAGAAACCCATATCCCAAAAAAAACCCATACCTTTTCATTTCAAGTCTCAAGAAATGACGGAATAACTTCCTCCTCTTGTCCCTGGCAGCAAAAGGAAAAACAAACACTGCCCGTTCCCTGTGTAACTTCCTCCTCCTATCCCTTGCAACAAAAGGAAAATTTGAAATAGGGCAGGGGCAGGGGCAAGGTAGGGGCAGTGCAGGGCAAGGTAGGGGCGGGGAGGGGCAGGGTAGGGCAGTAAAAAATAAAGAGTAAAAAATAAGAAAAAATAAAAAACAATGGCCGAAGGCTACAGGCACCCACGGGGGACTTCACAGTGGCCTTCGGCCATGGGGACCCACTAGTTTGAATTGAAATCCAATGTTGCACAAGGGAATAGGGTTTTAAACATTTGGTTATAATTTTTTCTAAAATCATTATAATCAAAATTGACTAAGAAGAGAAAAATCAAATTTGACCACAATACCCATTTTGGACCATATTTATGAGAGTTTTGGAAACACACAAGTTTGTGGGTCTCACTTGGGGGATTTTTTACAATAATTTCAACAACACAAACAAACAAATATTTGGTTTTGGATGTTTCAACTATCACATCAAAAGGCATGGAACAAACAATTAACGAACACAAATTTGCACTAATGCATAAAGATGTTCAACAATTAAACAATCCTAACACAATATTGTTCTAAAATCCTACAAATCAAAGAAGTTCTCAAATTACTAATCCACCTTGATATTTTCCTACAAATTGAGCATTTTGGGTTTTCACCAAAATTGTAGATTTTGATTCCTCCTAGGAGACAACTCATGTTAGCACCACCTCATTGATTTTTGACAATTTTAGTTTTCATATATGTTTTTCATATCAAATTGTATAAAAGATGACTAACAACCTTGGAAATAAACTTTTATGTCCTAGTGTAATTTTGTCTTTAGGCATGGAATATAATTAGGAAATCCAAATCTAAAATTAGAATAAAAATAAGGTTTTTCCTCCTAGTTGAAAAAACAATTTGTAAATCAACAAAAGTAAAATTTGAAAACACATCATACAAAAGGATATCTTCAAAGCATGAAAGTAAAGTAGAAGCAAGGGTTTTTTGATCTAACTGAGAAAACAACATATATATTAGCAATTTTTTTTTTCTAAAAGCACATCATATAGAAGGACAACTTTCAAATGTGAAGATAAAACATGTAAAACACAAAAGGGTCAAATCTAAAAGCAGAGCATGTGGGAGGTTAGTTTTCAAAAGTGAAAGTAAAGCATGTAAAGGAAAAAAAATTGAATCTAGAAATAAATGCACATTTACAAAAATCAAATGGCATTATTGAAATAGGGATTGAATTCATAAATAAACTTTACAATGAAAAGTTCAAGCAATTTTTGGACTTTTATTGAATCGAACAATTAGTTGTCCCACATTCTAGAATTGAAAGGTCAAAAAATGCCAATTCTAAATTACACACATCAACCACACATGTTGAGATTCATTCCAACAACTTGCACAATAACATCAAATGTTAGTTTAAAGTGGGAGGACTTTAAAGACCTCCATGTTCTCCTATCCTTAAATGACAATCTACACTAACATGCACAACAACATTATGTTGATATAACAAATTTCATTTTTTAGTTTTTTGATTTCAAAAAAATAAAGGGGATACCTTTAATAAGTATGAAGCTTACACTCCCTAGTTCATGGAGGTTGGGCCAATAGGGGTTAAACCATCATGAATTTAATTGTGTTTTCCAAGTAAAGAAGTGGTATGTTGGACCTACCAACATTCAACAAAAAAGACCTTCCAACACTACTTTCATTAGACAAAACATTAAGGGAACCAAAAAATAATAAACTCCCACCATAAAAGAACATAAAGAAATGGTAAAATCAAGCATTAGAGGAGGTTGTGGATGCAATTGAAAGGGGGAAATATTCAATGAAAAAGGTTGTTAAATGATAGAATATATATATAGGATAATTTGAATAGCAAAACAAGATCTAGGAAAATGGGGTCTTTCAAAATACTAACAAATGAAAAGGTTGCAATAATAGTTGAACATATTTTTAAGTATGCAAGAATCTAGATTATCAATAAACCTAATAAAATTGAAGAGGAAGGTTGTAGACCATAAACCAAGCCAACACCTTTTCAAAATGGAGTACATCTAATGGTTGGTGGTATTGGTTCAAAAGAGTTGGGGGGGTTTAAAACAAGGATTGAACCAAGACAAAAAACATCATGAGTAGGAGTAGCAACACTAGGAAAAGGAAGATGATCATATCAACAATAAGGATTGAACAAGGGAAAAAAATCTTTAAAATCATGAACACCAACATTGAAAAAACAAAAATGATCAAATCAATAGCTAGGTTTGACTAGGAACTAGAAAAAAAGTTTCATGAGTAGGAGCACCAACACTAAAAAGGAGAAGAGCTTCATGAATAGGAGCTCACCAATGCTAAGAATAAAAAGATGATCAAATTAATAGCTAGGTTCAACCATGATCTAAGAAGAAGAGTTCCATGAACAAGAATACCAACACCAAGAAGAGGAAGAGTTCATGAGCATGAGCTCACCAACACTAGGAAGAGGAAAACAATTAGATCAATAGTTATGTTCAACTAAGAACAAGAAGAAAGAAATGTTGAGTTCAACTTGGAAGAGGAAAAGCTTCATGACCAATAACACCAACACCAAGAAAAGGAAGATGAAGCTTGCATTTTCCAACAACATCGAGCTACTTCACAATTGCTTTGGCAAGATGGATGAATCCTTGACAAAATTCTCACATAAAGATTTGGAGAGCAAAGGAGGCTCCAAGGCATGAGTGTACAAAATGGAGGCTTTGAAAAACACAACCATCACACCCACAATTTTTGATGCCACAAATGCACATTAAGAATTTTAAGGTTTAATGAACACAGTTATGCCCATGTCAATTGATTTTCTACCTTATTTCAGTTTAATCAGAACCACATACAAATGTGGACATTCATTTAATATAATATGTTCAAATTATATGGGCATGGTGTTTGGCAATAGGTGTGGATAGTTGCCAACTTTTGGCTGTTTGTTTATGAGAGAGAAAAGGCACATCCACAAGGTTTCACACATTTCAGGGATTTTCATTTTCGACCAAGAACTCCCCCTCCCCCCCAAACTTGGTAAAAAATGAGCCCATATCTTGCTCATTTCTCCATGAATTTCACCAATTCAACTTTGGTTGGATGCATCAAAAGGTAAGCTACAAGTTCTTTTTGGACACTATTGTGATTACTTCACTCCCCTAGCATTCAGAGAACACAGAGCTGCTATTCATTTAGACACTGGCCAGCTTACACCAGTGCTTTCTATGAATTAGTTGTGGGTACATTGAAAGTTAAAAGATCTCTTTTTCATGGGCCTCTTCAATTTGCTCACCTCAAAGATTCTCAAAACTGTACTCTTCCAAGAGAAGAGATATATTTTTCTCATTTTTTCTACCACCTTTGCTGGCTGAAAGAGCAATAGTTTGGGCAAGGAACACAAGGGGAACTATGAGAACAACATAGGAAACATAGCATATGAGATGACTAAAGAACAATCAAAAATCAAAGTAGGAACATCATTGAGAACATGTGATTGAGCAAAACCCTTGAACTCAAAAGAATGTTCAAGTTTCCCTCCCACCCTTCCCTTCCCTTCCCTGAAAAAAGGGAATCGAACTGGATAGGAAATATTTCGCTAACTGGAATGTGGTCAAGTGATTCAAGTACTTCAATGCTAGAATATTACTCTCAAGAATATCATAAGCTACAATATAAATATCTGAAATTGGTCAGCTATACAATTCAGACATGTTTTGTTCTGCAGACTTTTGATGAGGCAGCTATAATGCGCACGCTTCAAATAGTTGCGAAACTTGTTACTGTGCGAGGGACTAGTCCACAATTTCATGAGCCTAAGTACCAGCTAACCATTAAACTAAAAGAGAGGTAGGTCTTCATACCCTGTTTTGTCTTTTTGACAGATCAAAGAACATGGGTTATCCAACAATTGATGTTTCAAGGTGGAGTTTGAATTTCCCGAAGACAACAAACATATTGCATTATATCAACAAATCAGTGAATCCAAATAACTCATTACTTCCGACTGCTACTGTAGACCTTTTGTGCCTGGATAAAATCCAAAAGTTTCAATTGGATCAGAGGTTCCATTGAGAACGGGAGCTTCTATCATCACCTGATTACTCTAATAGTGAGTTCATAGTTGCAACCCCAACTGCAGCTGCAATATGCCAGGCTGCATGAATATAAGGTGTGTTGGGGTAGATGTCATCAGCTACAAATAATGCACCGCCTATCAAAGTTGATGCGGTGTGCCATGTATAAGCCTTTCTCAAGCGTGGCTGCTCCAAGACTTTACGTGCGAACGTTGCCTGCCAGAGAGCATGAAACTCAAGAGTGTTCTTTAATGAACTTGTGAATATGACTGCAGGACCTCAGTCATGGAATTCAAAAGATCTTCATCCAAATTAAAATAAAACTCTGCACGCCAGCTAAAAAGGAGAGGGTGGGAAAAAAACTATGAATGGATAAAACATAAGCTGCTTGTTCTTCAAGAACTGTCTGAACAAAATTGAGCACACTGGGGGATAGTAAAAGCGGATAAAAAAACCTCCATGAGAGATGTATGGAGAGCAGTGACCAGCAATGGCTGAAATGGTATTGCCACGGCTGATGAAAGAATCAACATCCTTGAGAAATTACACTCCCTTTTTATAGCTGTTGACAAACACTGTCCAAGACAAACAGTGAGTAGTCAGTAAGCAGAGGTGAAACTAATTTGATCAATGCCTCTCTGCTCATGACCTGGGAGGATGGTGCATACCAAGGTTGAGGCTGCAATCATAGCATAGTCACCCCATCTTGTGTACTTCCTGGCCTCTCCCCGGGAAACATGGTACATTGTTGAAGCCATGCCCACTCCAATGACTGAGTTTGCATAGAGACTTGTCGACAGATTTCGCCTGCAGCAGTAAACATTTAAGACCCATTTCACCAGAATGAAAAATCAAACCTCTCAGTCATTTCGGTCATCCTTGAATGTTGGTGAGTTATTGAATCCCTCTCTTCCAACCTTTGCAACTAAGATTCTGATGCAAGGTTATGATCTTTTGTGGGACACATTCTCTCAGAAGACCCACATGTAAAGTGTATCCAAAAGATTGTCAAGAAAACTCCACAATAACACATTGAAGGCCATTTTGTCCCTTCCATCAAAACCCAATCCAACCCGTAAGGAATGAGTGTGGTCATAACCTTTCTCTGTGAGTGTTCACTCTTGAGGAATGAGAACATCACTGCATAATGTACAGCCATGCCTAGCTGCCTTTACTATGCACTACAAGGAACAACTAAATGTAAAATGCTCCCTTTGGGACTGAGAGCTCCAAAACCCCATACCAGCTCTTGAGTGTCCTGCTGGTGAGTACTGACCACACATGGCCATATGGTTGAAAATTGGTTACCTTGGAGTGTGAAGGCCAATGAGGACAAAGGGCATGGATGTTGCAACATTGGCGATGGTCTCCAATAGATTGCGATCTCCTGGTTTACATGAATGCCTATTTTAAGAATCAATATAATCATGAAAACAGTTTTTCAATTTTGTGCAAAGGTGAAGTGCAAAAGAAAGCAGTCTTCTCCTAAGCCAACCTTCATTGCCAGAGTAGACAGTTCGAAGACATGCTGGTCTTTGATTCCACAAAGCTTTCAAGACATGTGTCTCCTGCTGCTGCTGAACTTCAAAAACCACACTTTCTTCAACCTGATCAACCCTGCAAAGTGCCAACAACAGCACCACCTCTCCTCTTGACAAACATTCTTCTTCAATCAAATTGAGGGCTCGAGAGTTTCTTTTTACATACAGCTTTTGTGAGAGTTGGGAAACTAATGAAAACACACACTTAGAGAAAACACGCCTTGCTTACTTGCTTGCTTACTTACTTTAGGGCAAGTCTTTCACTCTTCTGTGGTGGAGCAGATTGGAGACTCTGTGAATCCGCTACAAGCCGGTTCTGCAGTAACCGTACTCCACGAAGCTCCTTCCAAAAGCGTCTCTGCCTTGCATCTCCTCCCAAGGCCATCTTCTACCTCGTCTGTCCTACTACACTATCGCACTTTCAAACACCCATCTGAGATATGGTCAGATATAGTCACGCCCATGTGAGATATGGTCACACCCATCTGAGGTATGGTCGCACCCATCTGAGATATGGCGTGAGTGATGCAGATCCAGCAAGGAAGAAGCTCCAATCACTTTGAGGATGCAGTGAAAAATGAAGTGGTGACTCAGGACAAGCGTGACTGATGATTGATTGTCTTTCACCCTTACGGCTCCTGTCTCCTTGCAGACATCATCTGGAGGCAACGAAGCGAAGCGGGGTACAACAGAAGAGGTCACCCAAATCTCTCCTCCTCAAGGAACTTTTTCCATGCGTCAGATCAGTTGACACAATGAACTCGCAACAAAGCCGGGCTGATGATCATCATGGGTAGTATAAAACATGCGTCTGGCAGGATTTGAGCCCACCACCACCACCACCATGGCTAGACTTTGGCATTAAAACCATGGGAGAGACAGGATCCAAAACATCCATCTCTCACAGAGAAGGAATTACAGACCACCCATCAAAAGACACGCTTGAATGTGGCTGGCAACCAGTTATAAGAAAAGTGCAGCCAGAAGAAAACAACCTCGCACCCTACCCAAAAAACAAAAAAAGAAAAAGAAAAAGAACAAACAAACAAAACAAACAGAGAAAGCAACCGTCACTATACCTCCAGCTGCTGCATCCTGGCAACGGTAGTCTCCACTTTGTGTATTGTTTATTATTGCAAGCAGAAACTTGATTCCCAAGAAACACAGATGCCTTCTTCCAAACGAGAAGACACCAATAACCCCCTTACAAATACACAACGACCTTACAACCAAAAATGGCACCCATCTGAAAGGAAACAAGAAGAACCAAGAACTCTTCCAATCCTCAACCTCTACTTTAGAGAAATCTTTCAATCGTGAAAGAATTGCTGGATGCAGATTGTTGGATTCCCTGGTAGAAAACTAAATGCTCAAGGAAAAAAGACAAACAAGAGTGTGACAAGGACAGAGAGCCGCCGCTTTTCCAAGGCCAGCGATGATCACTCGTTGTCACGCCAGCCAGCTGGGTTGTCGTTTTTTTTTTCCTCCAGCCCGAAGACCGAAGTGACGGATGAAAACAAAAAGGAACATGTCCTCAAACTGATGAGTTAAATTTTGGATACGTCCACTGACCAAACATTGTGACATATCCAAAATAGTCCCATTAAGAAACATTAGAAATGGGTGTTTTCAATGTGAAGTTGTGTCTGCATAGTTGGTGGGGTTTGTGTAAAAGAGATGAGATGTTTGAAAACTCAGTACTGCTACAATCAATGTTCCAAACATCCACCTCTTGTGAGAACATTTGAATCAGGTTCTGTTTTAGGATCATTCCTAAACCCATTTTTAGACCAGCCATTCAACTCCAAATGAGGAGATGGAATTTGGCATTTGGAATTTGCGATTTTGCTATGTATTTGATGAATGAATTGCCTAATGCTTTGCAAACATTGTCTCTGCATATTTGTACACATCCCAGAACTCAAGTTTTTCAAAAAAAGACACGTCCCAAGGACTTGAATTTTTGGGTTGGGGGGGGGCACAAGTCCAAAAATCAAAGTACTTGCGTTGTACAAAAACAACACTGCATGACGCGAGAAAACTGTTGTCCGGGTTCCTCTGAGCTTACCAGCCGCGCACGCAACGTCCCGTGAACCCTGACCGTCCAAACACCAAAAAAGCCGCGGAACCATCTGGCGCTCACAACAAACCACCTTCTTTAGTTCTTTTGGCCCCACAACCGTGCGGCTTCAAACGGCTGCGTGAATGCCGCAATGGAGAGAGACAAAACTTAGGTGGGTCTCGCATTTCTGATTAGTAAAAGAAGGCAGCAGTCGAAAATTGTTGATTGTCAATGACGGGGCTTGGTACATCAAGGATTCCAATTCCGAATTACTGAGAATTTTTATATGAAATTGTTCTGCACGATTATTTTCTCATTTGGAACTGTTTGACATCAAGCTTTTTCCTTTTCATTTGCATACTTGCTACCCAAAGTCTTTGATGTATTGTACTACTTGTTGTATTGTTGGATGCTTTACCTTTGAACAATGGTACAGTCTTTGGAACAAACAGTGCTTAAAGCTGTAATTTCACTTCAGTGCAAGAACCAGCAACACCCACTACAGCACAATCCAAGTGTGTTGCCTGGGTTCTGTATCATCATCACAATGTGCCTTATGGCAAATTGATTTTAGTCGAACAATTTGCAGGCAGAGAGAGTTACATGTCAATCTTTGTCGACATGGATGGAATAGACGAAAGTTTAATATCGCCGAGAGATTCGAGGCATGTGATGTTTGCTGCAACGTTCATGGTAAATGCGCAGGATAACTGCTGCTGTTTCTTCTATGGCCTTACCTGTTACTTCTGCAAAGAAGCAGAGCCATCACAAAGTATAAGCCAGGAAGAGAAGCCCCACAGAATAATCCAACTACAGAAATGAGATCTGCATGTTTTTTGACACACTCACTGACAAACAAAATATTTTAGGTATGGACCATGACAGACATAAATGATAATGTAACGATAGGTGCACAAAACTTACCCACTACTGGCCACTGTGGATGCTGATGAAAAAGCTTTCGGCTATATTCAAGCTCCTTGCAAATGTGCTCCATATCTGAATATGATAATCTTGAACTTGCTCCCATACCCAAGCTTCGAGAGCGAGCAAGACGTATAGACTTCAAGAAAGTGGGGTTAATAGTCAGGGCATACACCTTGTCTTGATCCACTTCGAAAAGCTCTTTTGGTGGCTCAATTCCAAACACAAGTGGCACATTTGCAACCTGCAATTCAGGAATGATGAGTGTCAGCATTTCTATGTCTCTTTGTTGTTGTCAGGGGCATGCATGTCCTAGCCTTTCACCCTGTTATCCTTACATCCTTGTAAAACATGGTTTGAAGCAAAAGCATCATCAAGAGGGAGTCAAAGGAGAGATTTGGATGGAAAAAAGATGGGGGTGATTGATAATGCCTTGTAGCCTTTCTGGGCCATGTATGTAGATAGAGGGGTTTTGCTGGTGCGTGACACCCCCACCAACACAATGTCTGCTTGAACTAGATTTTTGGGCAAGGCACCATCATCCTGCCTGATGGTGAATTCAACAGCCTCTATCCGCTTGAAGTACTGCTTGGAGAGTGTCCTTGGCGGGGCTCCTGCCCCTCGTGGGAGGCCTGAGGGAGAAACTCCAAGATGAGATTGCAACGCATCTGTAATGGGTCCCAAAATGTCGACATAAGGTACATGAAGCAGCTGCATCAGGAGGTCTCTTTAGAAGCTTCTTCAAGCAGAAGAACAATTTACAAAAAAAATTCTCTGCCTGACTCTATCGCAGGAAAACTGGAGTGCTTCACCAGGAAAATCCTCATTGAATTGATTGCCAAAACTCAATGCTCCAGGGATCGGAACTGACCTGACAAGCTTCTTTTGCAGCATCTGCCATTTGCGGATCTCCCAGGGTATAAAACAAGAGCCCTTCTTCCTGTGCAGCTTGGCGGATAATCTCCATCAACCTCTCCACGTCATTGATCTGCAAGCAAGGGAGCTCACGTTCTCTTACCTTTTCTTCTTCTCATTCCAAAGAAATCTACGCCTCTTCTAACGTGGAATTTATTCGTGAAGACGGTGACGTTATAGAGATTTTGCGAGGAGGGAGGAGACAATGAGAAGAAAGAACCTGAGAAAAAAGATGCGTGTCCACGGAGCAGCGTTGATCCACGAGACAATGTTCGAATTGTCCAAGCGCAGCATGCACGGCATGTTCCGCAGTCCATCCTGTGGCATCCGACACCATGTACACACACTTCGCTGCTGGCACACCATCCTCATCGTCCGACTCTCCGTCCTCGTCTCCAGAGTATGCATCCACTGCCGTTTCCGACAATTTTTGCGTCTCTGCCTCCGCTTGCATGTTCATCGTCGCCGTCGTCCTCCCAGACCGGCTGCTTCTTCGAGCCCTTGCCCAGCGAGCAAGCTGCGCACTCCCTTTGACGCGAGGAGACTTGCTACTTGGACTGACTATTTCTTCTTCTCCTGCTGCTGCTACGCCTGCTTCCTTCGTCTCTGTTATCAAACATCTCGGAGACGTCTTATTGCCACCAGCTTTAAATCCAACAGACGACCTCCTACCACCACTCCTATTATTCCCGCAATCACTTTGGAGAGGACTGAGGACATCAGGCGAGCCGGTGGGAGAGGTAAGCCCAGACATGACTGATAGTTTTTTCCTACAAGGATCTGATGAGACGCGGAACAAGCAAGCACAACCAATAGATCCGTGCACAGCAATACCAACGATGGCAGGACGACGAAGCTTCAAATTGCGGCTGAAGCACAGACGAAGAAGAAGAAGAAGAAGAAGAAGGAAAAGGAGGCCGTAACGCTTGCGTACTTCCCTGCACAGCAGCCTCTTGCACCATCACCATAGCCACTACCTACAGACACTCAGCGCTGGAGGAAGCTGACAATGCATCGCCAAGACGACAAAAACACAAGAGGAAGAAGAAAGGGCTTCTCACAAAGGTTCAAAGAGATGGTATTTTCTGCAATTCCGACCAATGGCAGGTTTAAAGGTAGATTCTGTCAAGACTTTGTGAAGTAACTGGCAGAAAATGCAGCAGGTTCTTTTGCTAATTAGCTCATATTGTAGCATTATTTTGTGTAATCGGCTGCATAAGAAGAAACACTGTATTCTAATCTTTGGAATGATTAGTTTCACTCTTATTATATCAAAATGACATCCTTTTAAAACGTTTTCAAACTCTTCTTTGATTGGTGGTGAAGAAGGCCCCATTGTATTTCCCCAACTTCAAATAATTTGTATCATAAATGTAACACATTGCACTTGAAATGCACTAAATTTTTTATATTTAAATTTTTTTTGTGTAATTAAAAAAAATTATTTTTTTATTTTTGAAAAAAAGGGTCTAAACATATGCATAATTAATCTCTCATACATGTGACAATTCCTTTAAAATATAATTGTGTCATCCTAATATATAAGCCATTTTTTGAAAAAGAGAAAAGAAACACTTCCTATTAGTGTTTTTTCTAGGGTGAATTATTTTATTTTATTTTTTGGACCTGGAAAATATGATTTTGACACATACAAAATAATTTTGTGAAAAAGGGCTCTAATTTTCAGTAATTTGAAAAATAAAATCACCAAACTTTAGGTTCTAGTAGCCAAAATATTTTTAAAAGGTTCAACTTTCATATCTGGTTTATAGCCAAAACTGGCTAAATATCCATATGTTTTGTTGCCAATTTGGTTACATCACAAAACTGAAAAAAGAAAAGAAAAAAGAACACCATTGTTTTATAATGGATAGACATCCATCCTTACTATCTACAGAAAACCTCCTTTGTAATCACATCCATTTTAGTCACATTTTTTTTTTGTCACACATTTTTTGGTAACCATTTGTTTTAGTAAGAAATATCATTATTTAAAATCATTATCACACTTAGTAGCACAAAAATATTTTGCAATTCTTTTTTTTAAAAATGTAATTATAATGAGGGAAATCTAGGACAAATATTAGGGTTTTGTAAATTGTAGTTCTCTTTGACAATGTTAGCGTTGATTTGTGTTCAAGTTGTGCAAAACTAATAACAATAAATCCAGTTGAAAAAACAATTTTCTAATGCAAACAACCAAAAGATATGTGAACCTATTAAGAAAAAAAAAATAAAAAAAATAAAAAAATCTAGTTGACAAGATACACAAACTAATAATTAAGGAGCTCAAACCTAATGTAAATCATCACATTAAAACATGCAAAAATCATAATCTTCTTTGAGTCTAATAGTGCATAGTAGGGCTTAGAATAAGCCATGTAAAAAATTTGAACAATTAAAACCTTTATTCTAACATAAAGGGCTATTTTGTGAGATTTTTTTGCCTATATGCACAATCTTGTAAGGGTTTATATTATTATGACTATACACATTTAAATCAAAATTTGTTAATGTCACAAAATAAGTGGGCATATCATAATAAAAGGGGGTTTATTGTAGTAGTGTTTAGTTTTTCCAAATTTGTGACATAGCTGAAATGACGATCATCCATCAGTCCATTTAGCCAAATTTGGCTATTTAAAATATGAAAAGAATTTTTTCAACATCCTTCTACATATATATATTACTGCCTATTACAAATCTAGTGATTAGAAATATGATTTACTTCTAATTTATGGAGATTTATTTTCAGAAAAATGATTGAATTTGTAACAATTAAATCCACAAAAAAAAGGGCTATCAGTGCTTAACTCCTCATTTTTAGATCATTTTAAATCACGTCACTTAGTGATGACACTAAAGTTCTCATTCAGGCCATGTTTTCATCCTTATTGATATCCATGCATCCAATATTCATCCATAAGGCTGCATTCCCCTTGGCTGTGAATTATTTCAGGCTTCAGCAAATTAATTTACTTTCTAGGTTAAACCGTGGATTAAACTCAATCGACGTAACAGAGGTAAAATAGTAAATATAACACACAGTAAACAAACCAATGCTGCAGCCGTAAACCCTAAAATGCTTTTGGATCGCAACACAGTGCAGAGAGCGAGAGAGAGAAGAGGACGAGAGAAGGAGGTGCGCGGGAGTCGAGTTTCTGTCTCTCGCAGTTTTGGGCTGCAATAATCGCAGTTATGGATTCAGGTATCGTGTTCTAAAGGTTCTACAATTTTTTCAAATTTTTTTTTAGTTATTTGAGATAATGGAGGAAAAATAAAATGAAAGAAAGAATGGAGTATATCGTGTCTAGGTTTTATTGCACTGGAGTTTGGGAGGATGGAGGGAGCAGTCTTCCGTGTTAGGTTTGGAGCTTACATGTTTGGAAAGAACCGGATTTCTGAGAAAGGCAGCGAGATGTGTAGTTTTTCATGTGGATTTTGTGTGAGTCGGGAGGAGAAGGAGGTTTCCTTTAGCTTCGGAAACCCTAATTTCTCGATTGTGCAATCAGGAGCAATCTTTTAGCTGTTTTTGAGATTTGAAGATTTCGAGGGATATGGATCTTGTTTAGATTGATAGTGGTGTGTTGACTGACTGACTGAGACTTGAGTGTTGCTCTTTAAATCTGATTTGCTTATCCATGTGCATGGGAAATTCAAGATGCGGATATGGAGGACTATGGGTTTGAGTATTCCGATGAGGAGCCTGAGGAGCAGGATGTTGACATTGAGAACCAGTACTACAACTCCAAAGGTACTAATATATTCTGCCATTGAGCTGTGTTTCTGGAAGGAGAGACTCTGTGTTAGGAGGGTCCCTCTGTGTGTTTGTGAGGTATAGTGCCAATGCAAATTATGTCAAGAAGTCTCATGCTCTCAAACTAGTATAGCATTTTGTGTTTGCTTCTGACTGTAAGTGGATGGAGTAATCAGGATTGGTGGAAGCTGAACCAGAAGGAGCCCTCAAGGGCTTTGCAGAGGTTGTGAGGATGGAAGGTGATAAAGGGGAATGGTGAGCTACTTTCCCTCTGTTGTACTTCTCTTCTTACAGTTAGCTATTTTCTTTTTATCTCATGTGGTACACACAGCATTGATTGGCGATGCATGAGGATTGTCATGAGAAGTAGACTCTCTGAGTTTGGGAATAGTGGCTTGCTGAAGAGCTCCATTATGTATAATGTGGACTGTTTGGCACTGAAAACAGCAAACTCTTCTGCACTCGAGTGTATTCACATTTGGCATCTTTAGCCCAAAGTAACTGTTGTGTGTGTATGCTGGGTGACCAATGTGGTGACAGGGGTTTTAAGGCGTTGAAGCAAACAGTGAAGCTCCACTATAAGCTGGGGAATTACAAACATATGATGGATGCATATAGGGAGATGCTGACTTACATCAAGTCAGCAGTAACTCGCAACTACAGTGAGAAGTGTATCAACAACATCCTTGATTTTGTTTCAGGCAGTGCTAGTCAAAACCTGGAGCTGTTGCAAGAGTTCTACCAGACTACCTTGAAAGCATTGGAAGAGGCCAAAAATGAGGTTGGTCTCTTCAATCAGATCCACAAGAAATGTAACTGAATTGACATCTATCTGCTGTTTCCAGAGAAGGACACAAGCATGAGACACTTGAAACCTCACGTTCTGATCATGGACCGGTGGGTGGTACAGAGACTTTGGTTCAAGACAAATTTGAAGCTGTGTAAGTTGTGGTTTGATATGGGGGAGTATGGCCGCATGAACAAGGTAAAGTCAATGTATCCCCACTGTGCATTGTGCTTGCCACTTTATTAACAAACTGTACATGAATCACATGCCCTTCTCATTTGAGAGTCAGCTATTATGTGCACTTGCTGAGGACTAAGTTGGGCTAAGGTGGTTTTTTGGGTGGTTGTTGATCCCTTAGAGCATTATGCAATCAGGATTGTTGTGAGGTAATGTGTCATTGTCTTGAAGTGCTCTGATTGTGCAATTTCCTGTGATCGATAGAAGTGACTTATGATTGGCTGCATACAATTGATTTTTACACATGGCTTTATTATGTTGTCCATGTTCCTCATGCCAGATTTTGAAGGAGCTGCATAAGTCATGTCAAAGGGAAGATGGAACTGATGACCAGAAGAAAGGTACTCAATTGTTGGAAGTCTATGCCATTGAAATACAGATGTACACAGAGACCAAAAACAACAAGAAGCTCAAGGTACCCACCTCCTCTGTAAATGTTTTCTATGTTTTTTTGGTCACATAAAGAGACAGGATTCTTTGTTTGTTTGCCATTCTTGCAGTTTTCAATTCTTGTCATTGCAGATGATTAGTAGTGTGTGAGGTGAAAATTTATACACAGGCTCTGCAAATCAGTAATCTGATGGTTGTTATTTCTGAAGGATCGAGCACTATCACAAAAAGATTTGTGCTGAATAATGTTGTGCTGATGCAGCAACTCTACCATAAGGCTCTGTCAATAAAGTCAGCAATTCCTCACCCACGCATCATGGGTATTATACATGAGTGTGGAGGCAAGATGCATATGGCTGAGCGCCAGTGGGCTGAAGCAGCCACAGACTTCTTTGATGCTTTTAAAAACTATGATGAAGCGGGTACCCATCGGCGGATTCAGTGTCTCAAGTAAGAGTCATGAGCCATTTCTTGCCTCAGTTTCCTTCAAAGATTTTTTCTTTCCATACTTCCATGCAAGCATTCATGTGTGGACAAGTGGAGGCAATAGCTATTGCAAAGGATGTCATGTTTGGAGTATGATCATGATTCACAAAGAACCAAAATACGCCTTTACTGAACACCCTTGGCAAAGATGAATTTGAATGTACTTGTAGTCCTCTTTTTCATAAAAATGCAGGTATTTGGTGCTTGCCAATATGCTGATGGAGTCTGAGGTCAATCCTTTTGATGGGCAGGAGGCCAAACCGTAAGTGCCAATCACACACTAACAGTAACATGGATCCTGTGATTTTTAAAAGGTTGTGTTCAGTGATAATTTTCTTGAGATGAATGTACATCTGTTCAAAGTGGGTTAATGTGGGATTGGCAGATATAAAAATGACCCAGAGATCCTAGCAATGACAAATCTGGTGGCTGCTTATCAACGAAATGAGATCCTTGAATTTGAGAAAATCCTCAAGGTATGCTACTCAGTCTTTCTGATGAATTCTGGTTGCATGTGACAGCCATGCAGGTGTTGTAAACTAGTCAATGTTAGCTATTTATTGAACTTGTATCCCGGACATTTTTGCAGAGCAATCGAAGAACAATCATGGATGACATGTTTATTCGGAATTATATTGAGGACTTGCTTAGGAAAATTCGGACACAAGTGCTGTTGAAGCTTATCAAGCCCTACACCCGCATCCGTATCCCATTTATCTCTAAGGCATAATTCTTTCAGCCTCTGACACTTTCCTCAGATTCTTTTGATGTTGTTCTCTGCTATAACTTTGTTGTCATCTGCTCTGCCTTTGAAATAATAAGATGCTTGTGTGCATTGAATGGCAGGAGCTCAACATACCAGAGAAGGATGTGGAACATCTGCTGGTTTCTCTCATACTGGATAACCGAGTACAGGGCCATATTGACCAGGTCAACCAGTTGCTGGAGCTTGGAGACCGGTATGCCTTGCATTCTCTTTCTTTGTTGTATATTTTGCCCTCAGTTTTGGCATGTGATTTTCATCTTCTGCTGGTAATCATGAAATGCCAGCGTTCTTCTTTGGGTCACTTTCCCAAGAGTAATTTGCAGTCTCAAACCAGCTCTTGTCTGTATGTGCCCACCAGGTCAAAGGGACTCAAGAAATATACAGCAATTGACACATGGAACACCCAACTCAAGTCTTTATACCAAACAGTGACCACAAGGATCGGTTGAACTGTTTATGCAGTGGGCTATGTTGATGTTGTGGAAAGATACAGCAGGCTCCATTGCGCAGGCATACCCTCAATCACTGCTGAATTATACTATTGGATTACACTAGTCCCTGCTCTCTATCAAGTTACCATGTGTTAGCTCCTGTAGATATAGTTGCAATGATGAATCCATATTATTGCTCTCCTTGAAACTTTTCTTTTTAGTCCATCTGACATGTACATTTGAGCTGCAATGAGTTGTGTCCATGCTGACAGCGCACCGGGAAATTGCATCATCCACACTAACACGACAGTGGAAATGAAGAGAAGACCTAGGAGGCAATGTGAGAGATCTGTACATGGGTTGTGCAGTTCTTTGATTTTGTTAATAACCTCCGGTTCCAATTTATTTTAATTTTAGAAATCAAAGGATTTTTGGTTCCGGATTTTTGAAAATTTTCAGAATCACAACCTCCAGTTCTGACTTTCGAAGAAAATTCAGTGCAAGAAACCTGTGGTTTTGGCTTTATGAAAATATTCAAAAAACCTGGCTGTATTGATGAAAGAAGTGGCAAAGAACCAGCAGTTTAGGGTAGGTTTTCTGACCTGGTTCTTTGTTTTACAGAACCCGGTTAAGGGTTAAAACGGTTTCATGATCTTTGAGAACTGGCATCCAAGAGTCACACCTGGTTCTTTTGATTGTTTGAGAGCTGCAAGTTGAGGGTTTGTATACACAACCCTTACCCATTCGTTCTTTCTTTGGAAAGGAGAGATTTGTCCAACACTGTTTTGTACCCAAACAGGTGTAGGTGTGAAAGAAAAGAAGCGGTCCGGAAATCAAATAAAATCAAAATCATATGCAATAACTGGCATATTATATTTGATCATTTCATGTCAAGTATTACTCAATGTTGGGTGGGTGTTGAAAAAAATGGTTTATTTCTGATAAGATGTTTGAAACCCTTTAAAATCTTGATGCAATAACTTCATGTGTTTCTCAAACTAGGCAACAATGTTTCAAGGGTGATATGGGAGGTTAGGTGGCATAGAGGTAGGTGCGAATGTGGCACAAGCAGTAGATAAGGGTGCTTATTGTAAGTGGTAATTATCATCTAAATCACCGTGACCCACAATGGCAATGGTCATGGAACCTTGGTCTCTTCTGCATTAAACCCTCTTTCTTTCACCTCATGCACTACCTAGGTAAGTTCCCATTAAGTGGGTCATAAGTATCATAGGTAAGTATGTAATGAATGTAAGTGGTTATTATGAGTTGGGTAAGGTACTTGGTGGCTACCAAGTAGGTAGATGCATATGGATGATTGGCCATGGGACACCACCATGCTTAAATATGGGACATGGATACAATGAAAAAGTGTTTTCCATCCACATACCATCCACCATTGATCTTGAATGGTGCATTATGGGGTGTTGGCTCACTCTAGTTCACATTTTATGAGAAAAGGCTACCTACTATGGTAAAGGATTAACAATGAAGTGACCACACTTCTAACAATCTTCATAACATTTGAGAAAAGTCCAAAGGCTAAATTTTTAGGAAGTTGCATTGGTATGTCAATCTTCACTTGCATGGTGTTGTAACCCCACTTTGGCCAAGTGTGGGGGTGAAGCCCAACACTCCCAAAGTTCGGAACTTGGAGTCCTTTGGGACTCCCGAATGTTTAGAGTTCGACAGCAAGGCCCAAAACACCTCGCATTGAGATGTTCTTGGTGTCATTGGAAAGGTCTTGAAGCGTAGATATCGAAAATGGCCTTGCATTGGCCATTTGAACATTTGCAGCCCAAGTTATGGGCAAAAGAAGGGTTGAGAATCAAATTGGCAGTTTGACTCCCGACCAGTAAAAGTCAGGAATCGACCTTTTTATGACGTCCGAATTGAGTGTGCAACGCAGCGTTGGAAAGATCTCAATGAGGGCTACAACTTTGGTTCAGACCTCGTTGTGATGAAACTTGGCAGTCGGGAGTTATGAGCTCCCAAAGTTTCGGGACTTCAATCGAGACAGTTTCAGGACAATTTCGAGACTCCAACTTGGGAGTCCCGAGGAAAAAAACCATTTGGATATAGCCTCCGTGGAGCGTTGCAGAGAATATTATATGGGGGAAGGTGGTGGCTTCCCCCGAGTCCGGGTCGTGGTGAGTCTTGTGTGTCAAAGTGCCCGTGGCTTGTCCCAACACCCAAGGGTGTTCCCAAATGTGAACTAACCACTTTGTGGTTTGTTTTGGATGCAGATTCAAGCTTGATCTATTAGTCCCTCTTCCTAGTCTAATCCCGGGACTTCTAGCACGCCCCTCTACCCCTCTATAGTGCTGGAAGTCGGGAGCGCCTTCCGAGTCCTAACTTTCCGCAATTACACATAGTTAACCTTCAAGTGGGTTCAACCCGGGACTTGGGAGTGTGTCACGTGGTCTTTTTGGTTTTTCCCTCCCTTTTGGGGGGGGGAGGGTTCTTTTGAGACATTCTCTTCCCCAATTCAAGTTGCATACCAAAGAATGGAAGTAATAGTAGTCTAATTGTTACCCTCCTTATCAAAAGTTTAAAATAATGTTTTTTGGTTATGGGTCTCTTTGATTGGCCCATGACCAAAAAAGATAGTCCCCAACTAGAATTATCTTAGTATTTCCCTTTGGCCTACTATATAGGTAACAAACAGGCCTTAACATTGAAACCTTCAATACCCTTCCTGGCCCTCCAAACCTCATGACTTATGCCAAATAAAATTTTAGGCCTCCAAAAAGAAATGCAATTTTTTTTTCAAAAACTTCAAAAATATATGGTTAGTTTCAAAAATTAGCTTAATTTCCTCCATGTCCATGTGTCACATGACCTTAAAAAATCACATGCTGGACCTGATGTTGCATTCTTGGATTGGACCAAAAAAATTCAATATGGAAGGATGTGAAGGAGGAGTTAAAGGAAGAAAAAATGTTCCAAACTGATAAGGCACCAGGTATGCAATTAATTATGTTGTTCAGCTAAACATCTCTAGTATCATTCATCATTGCAGAAAAGTTGATGTTGATGAAAACTTGTCAACCGTCAATAAAACAAAGCACCCAAAAAAGGGTGAGAGAAAGATACAAGTTGGAAGGATCCAACTCTTGACAAAAAGAAGAGTTAATGTTGATGAAAACTTGTCAACCGTCATTAAAACAAAACACTCAAAAAAGGGGGAGAGAAAGATACAAGTTGGAAGGATCCAACTCTTGACAAAAAGAAGAGTTGACGTTGATGAAAACTTGTCAACCGTCATTAAAACAAAGCACCCAAAAAAGGCGGAAAGAAATATACAAGGTGGAAAGATCCAACTCTTGACAAAAAGAAGAGTTGATGTTGATGAGAACTTGTCAACCATCAATAAAACAAAGCACCCAAAAAAGGGGGCGAAAAAGATACAAGATGGAAGGATCCAACTCTTGACAAAAAGAAAAAATCATTAACTTAGGGGAACCCAAGAGTAACATGTCAAACCTTTGAAAGTCAAAATCTGTTATTGACACTCACTTGGTATGGCCATGTTTTTCAACAACCCTTCATGGGATATGCACTTTCAATACAAGGCCTTCCAACTGAAGGGCAAGGGTGCCCTTCAAATTTAAGGCCTAATAACAAGAGTAAGACTTTGAGCAAAGGATATGGGATAAAGTGAATCTATTGGAAGCATGGTGGGAATGTAAAACAGCAAACGGGTACGGGACCAAAACTATGTAATTTTGTTACATAGCTATGAAAATCTATGTTATGGGTTACACATCTATTTTCTCACTTTCCTTTTGTCTATACATACAAACTTATCACTCTCCTTGTACACACAATCAACTCCAACATTCTTGTCTATGCATAGGTGGTGAGCCTCAACATTCCTCAACCAAAAACTACACACTATCACATTCAAAACAATCAAAACCAAAAGCCTTTCCAAAATAAAAAACTTTCATCCCCAACTTGGTATTCCAAACCATCACTCTTTACAAAGGGAGGAGGTGTGTGTTAAGGTCACAAAACACCTCTTTATATACTAACCCAAAGGAAACAAGTCTAGAACCTTCCAAAAGTTATCCTCCACATAATTAATCATAAGAAAACAAAATCACATGTTTCCCATGAAATTCCATATTTAATTAATCCAAAGGAAACAAATCAAGAAACTTCCAAAAGTTATCCTCCACATAATTTATCATAAGGAAACAAAATCACATGTTTCCCATGAGTTTCCATATTTAATTAATCTAAAGGAAACAAAATCACATGGTTCCCCATGCGAGTCTACATTTAATTACAAGGAATGACATCACATGATGCACATGCACCATGACCATTCAACTTACCTTTTTTTTTATGATTAAGTAATTAAATAATTACATTGAGTTACACCCTAAGTTACATGAACACATTGGGTAAGTGCGAAAAATTATATGCAAACATTGAGAACACAAATATTCAAAAAGCTTGCCCCTCAATAGAATATTGGGCTAGGGAGGATAACTTGGGAAACACATTTAACACATTGGGAACCATATTTAGGACAACATTATCCAAGGAGGCCTCTCCCCTTCCTCCCCCCCCCCCAAAGAATCAGGCACATGTTGCCTCATCTCAATGGTTGCCAAAAATTTCTATTTTTAATTGTGTTCACCACCATTTTTGGCCTGGGCTAATCATCGAGCATGAATGGTGGGGACACATTAGGTGTGTCATTTCCCATTTGCAATTTAGGGGCCGGAGGAATAGCTAAAACCAAATCAATTGTTGATTTCACATGTAGCTTAGTGTAGAACTCATAAGTGTTAACAATCTATCTATTAACTTATGTTTTTTTTCCCTCATGTTGAGATCTCCCCAACCATGTTGATCTTCAACCATGGTCTTGGTATCGTTGGAATGCCATTGATGAGTAGGGGTGCTTCAAGGTGATTTTATAATGTTTTGACTTACGATGATGGAGAAGTTATTGATTGTTGAATTTTTTTCCATTGAAAATTCATTTAAATCAAAACTCAAAACTACAAGGGAATTTGGGTGCACTCATGATATTATTAGGAGCACTCATTGCGTAAGATTGAATGAAATTTATTTGGAAAATTTTAGACCTAAAAGGTGAGAGATATTAAATTTTGAGTTTTTTTTTATCACTCAAAATTCAATTCAATTCAAATACAAAAAATAATTTTGAAAGGAAAAATTAGTTGAGTGTCCATTGAATTTTGAGTGCTTTTTATCACTGAAAATTCAATTAAACTACAAAAAAGGGTTTCAAAAGGAAAATTTAGTTGAGTAACCAGTTCACACTGAGCCCAAGGACAACAAACTACACTATTTATCATATAAAGTGAGAAATAGGAAAAGACTTACGAGTTTAGGAATAGTATATAAGTGAATCATCTTATAAGCCCTATACGTTTGGAATCTTTGAAATTATCATTGCAACTTATTTTGTACTCACCCAATGCTTATTGGTATTAAACAACTCGAGAAAGTTGTTGAGACTTGTCAAAACCTGTTGCTCTTTTGCTCTATTATCTAAGCCAATTGTGGGGGGTATCATTTTGGCTCATTGTAAGTGGTCCCCATGGGACATGCTATGCTATGTAACAACTAACAGCCTTATATTTTCATCATTTCAACATGTTTTTTACAAAACATAAGGCTCCCCAATTTGGTTATTATGGTTGTAAGCTCCCTATACTTGAGAGGCATTTTACATTGGATAAGGCTTCTCATTTTAGGTATTATGGTTGTAATCCTCTTATACCCGAGGGGCAACAAGCTTCCTATACCACACCAACCACCGTCCCTCGGGTATACAGAGCTTACAACCATAATGCTTTCCATAGTACCATACCATAGTACCTTCACAGCTTCAACACCAATTACATTATTTGTAGAAATGGTGAAAAATTTCAACCAAAAAAAATAAAAATTGAAATGACAAAAAAATTCTGATCCAAAATAGATTTAAGGAATTATTAAGTTTTGTAACATGGAATCTTCATAATTAGTTAACTATTCAACCAACATGTGTTGAAGCTGCCCAATTTTTGTACCAAAGAATTATATGTTCTTGTGCCAAACATATGAAAGAGTCTGCAATCTTGGGAGTGGCTGGTAAACCGCAATGGCCTGGAATTGCTGGGATTTAGTGTAAATTATCTTGAGTTGTGTGGATGATGCTGTGTTTCACATCACCACCATCCAAGCCAATTTTTGGTTGTTGCATTTCTTGTAATTCGGTTTGAAGGTTTACATGCCGGTGGAGTGGAAGTGGTATGGTTAAAACGGTGAGTCCTCTGAAGAAGAGTGATGTTATTGTTGAACTTTCAAGAGATTGTGGAATAAATGTATGACCTTCCCTTGATCATTTTGGTCCCTTGGCTTGTTTTGGTTGTTGCCAAGTCTAGTGTAATGGAATCTGTTCTATTTACTACAACTGCTGCTGTGGTTATGTCAAGTTACAAAATTTATTCCGATACCTTGCTCTTTCTTCCAACAGGACACACACACAAGCTACACTTGGTACATTTCGGAATTCTCAACCATAGCTTCTTGAGTGTACATTCTGTGCCTCATCTAATTCTTTAGCATAGGACTTCATGACTAATGACCAATATGAGTGAAAATTTTATCCCCTGAACTGATGAATGCTATTGTAACATTACAACTTTGCACCATGCTTTGCATTTGTCCAAGCTGCCTCAATCTGCATTTTCAGGTTTGCTTCCAAACCAGTTAGCACGACCAATAATTGCTATACATATTGTGGTGCTAAGTGTCTCTTACCACCACAAATCATGTGAAGCTCCATGTGCTAAGTATCCCAAATCATTGCAACAGCAAGTACTGCAGCCCCTAAAAGTGCAGCTAAAAATTTGAAGATGGGACGGTTAGCCCAGACTTCATGGGGAGGCACATAACCCTTTGCAATAAGGTGGTTCACAGCCACATAAACGAACACTCCTGTTGCAATCCCCATGGATATGGCATAAATCCAATCAGCAATCAAACCTTCAGTGGTGGAGTCGATTATGATGCCAATAGCTATTCCAATCGGTGTGGAGATAGAAAACAAAAAAGTGTATAGAGTACAAGTAAACAAAGGGCGGTTTGGTAGCATGCGGAGAAGTGCAATGCCCATTGCTATTGCTGCAAAGATCTTGTGCAAGGATATGGTCCAAAGTGCCTTCCATGCATCTGCAGCAGTGTCTGCACACTCATCCAACATCCAAAACCATGTGGGTTTCTTCTCATCTGCTTCATTTGATCATGTCAACAGCAATGTGGATGCACAAGTATGATAAAGAAAATCCCCAGCTCATTCCACCATCACATTCCACCCAAGAGCAGCATTCAACTTGATAAACAACCACATGAGCTTTGTTCTACCAGGTATAACAAACTGGAACAAACTATTACCTGACACTCCTATTGCAATCCCTTCAAACATGGAGTGGATACAGAGTGCCAGTATGAGCAAAATTGTGTCCCCAACTGATGACCCATGAAGGATGGCCACCTTTGCCTTAGGCACTGCACAGATATAGCAAATGAAACTCTCTCTCAAAACAAAGTGTAGATCACAGAAGGAAAAAGACATTCCTTGCAACGTCTTCCGCATCAGGGTTTGGTGACCGAAGAGCTCCCGACATGTTATTTTGGAAATTCAAATACTTTGTGAGAGATTCATTTTGCTTCCATTTCACTCCACTTTCAAGATCACTATACTGAAGATGCACAACAAGACATCAACCCTAATTAAGGGGAAGAGATGCATATTCTTTGGGGTTCGTTTTCTCAGCTGAAATCCATCGTCTGAGATGCGAATTCTTCAGGGTTTGTTTCTGAGCTTCAGGGTTTGTTTCTGAGCTGAAATACGCATCATCTGAGATGCATAGTCACCTGGCTTGTTTCAGAGCCAGAAGACATCATGTGAAGTGCATGAAATAGCTAGCAAGGAATCATGTTTTGGACTCCATTTCATTGTCCTCTGTTTTGGAAATATGGGGAGAAAGAAGAAGGAAACCAAAACATGGTTGGACATTACTATCTCCATCTTTGATTCTTTCCATTGGGGAGGGTGGTGGAGAGAGAACAATTTCAATGGCTGAGAAAATCGTGACAAATTTTCTTTGTAGACTTCCATTGTCAAGCAGATTGAAAATGTCCAGGCTTCTTCCAATAAGAAGGCCGAGATTTCAGACTTGAATTCTATGTTGCAGGAACCTTGCGCATGCTGGCTGCTACTTCTCTGTTGGAAAAGAAGAAAGAATACCTGTTTGGTAGTACTCATTTTGGGTTTTCCAAAGAGATCTTGCAATGGTTCTTCATACAGAAAATATTCTTCTGCCGAATTCTATGTACACGGAGGCAGGGAGATGTGATGGTTTCAGACTTTGTTTTTACCAGAATCATACAGGCCACATGGAGCAACAGCAGCAGCAGCAGCTTCAGGATCGCCTTTGCCGTTGCTGCTGGCAGATTTGGTCGTCGCCTGCATCCCGCTGCTGTACACATGCTGAATTGCAACGTCGCCCGCCATGGTGAGGATGTAGCCGGCCACGGCCAGCATCTCCGCGAACGCGTAAGGGTTGGTGGTCAAGGACTGGAAAGTGGAGCTGGAGTCGCCCAAGAAATGGATCATTGCTGTACCGAGAAACACCCCGCCTGCAAACTGCGTCCCCAGCACAAGAAACGAATGGTTCCAGCGGAGGAAATACGGCGATAAGCCGCCCGCCATTGTGGCAAAGAACACGATGATCAAGCAATACGCTTTGACGAGAATCAGGCTTTTTGCACGAAGAGGATTAGGTGCTGATGATGCTGAGGATTGTGCTGCTGCTGCTGCGACTTGTGCTACTGTGTTTAGTTGAAGCACAGTCAGCAACACACACATTTCCAGCAGCAGCAGCCAGCAGGATCCCATTCTTCTTCTTGCCATGGAGGATGATGGATGCCCTCCACTTCCAAGTTCCCACAAGCAGCCCCACACACCAAAAGCATGCAGCAAGCAAGCAAATCAAGCTAGTCTTTCTTTCTTCTTCTTTTCTTCTCTCTCTCTCTCTCTCTCTCTCTCTCTCTTCTCATCCATGGATGGCTTCCACTTCAAACCATCATCCCCGCATCACAGCTCCCCACATATCTATCTAAATACCAAATCTCTCAAACAAAACACAAATCCAACACACAACACTCACCCTGATCAAGAATAATCTAAGACATGCACACAACATTCAGCAGCAAAACATCAACCATGAATGCTCAGCTAGCCAGTTGCTGACCACCAAAACGTGTTCGTTTGCTCCAACAAACACAACTCTTGTGCTTGGCTCCACCCAACAAATTAGATCACAGCCAATGTTGAATCTACTCATCACCACCCAACAAACAAAATTGCTCAATCTACAGCAGACAAATTTTGAGACAACACCAACAACAACACCCAACAACACCCAACAACAGCTACTAGCCAGTTGCCAACCCAAGAATTGCTTGAACACTACTGAACTTGGTTCACAGCTTCAACAGATTAGAAATCGCTCATCTAAAAACAGATACTTGTGGCATAACAACAACAAAACCAACAATACCATCACCAACAACTACAACTACAAGGGACTAAGCACCCAGAGCAGAAACAAGTGTTGTGTTTTTTTCTTGTTAGAAATTGCAGAGGAGACTGGGAGAGTTGAGGGATGGGGGAGGGAGTGGGGGAGCGACAGCAGCATGCGGATGCATTCAACTCTTATTTATAACAAACAAAACCAACCCCTCCCCAGCCCCCAAAAAAGACACAAACAATCAACAAACACAAATTGGGAAAGAGTCCATCTAGCTACTTTAACTAGGTATTTCCCCAGCTCACCAATGAAGGATGAATGGTAAGTGGTCAGGAAACAATTTTCTGTTGGGTCCCAGTACTTCCCTAGCTAACCATGATGGTTAGTTACCTCAGTTGCTTTTTTCCTTTTTTTTTCCTACCTACCTACCTACCTACCTACCTACTAACAACCCACAAGCAGGTTGCTAATAGGTAGTAAAACCAGCCCTTACCTATGTGTAAACCATCTACTTACTTAGTACTTACCTTTTTTCCTACCTATCTACCTATATATGAGACCTATTTCTTACAGAATTGGTTACCAAGGTGAAACCAAAGATAATTAACTCAGTTGAGGTTCATCCACAACTGAGTAATAATGGGCTTCCAATGGATGGTGCTCTGGTGGGTGCTGGTTCACTCTAGCCTTTGCTGAAAGACTTTGCAGAACTGGTAGAAGCAAGTTGCTCAAGTGGAGCATTTTTGTGCAGATTATTATGGATTAGTTAATGGGCGAGAGACTGCTGATTTACTGGCGAGCACCAAGCCAATAACCAGCACCCTTTACATCCTTGCAGATCACTTTTCATCCACACACAGAATGGATATGGATCACTTTTCATCCACACACACATAATGAGATGTGATGTAGCTTAATATTTGGGGTTTGGATCATGTCCAATCAGGAAAAGACACATCAGCAAGTTAGCTCCTTAAGCTGGTTAGGAACTCTCATCCAAAGTAACATGTGGCAGGTTGAAAGCACCTAGAATAATTACCCAGACTTAACCTACTGTAATCAAAAAGTGGGGCAATACAAGTGGGTGTACATTCAATTGCAATCCAGCATACTGGTGGTCAGTTGCAATACAACAAAATGCCAACAACCTCATAATTGTTAACTAAACATAATCTGCTCAAAACCAGCTACTAACGTCCTAACCCTGACTTCCTACTAAGTCTCTTAGGCATTCACTTGGATCAGAACATTAGGAACCTCCTCTCAAGTAGGCTAGTGAGATCTTCTGGTATGTTCCCTTTTACCAACAGATGTTACAGTTCAAGCTCAAATTTCCATCTAACCTGCAAAACCTTACTCATGAAATGGCATTGGATTGAACTTGCCCGATGGCACCAACAAGCAACACCCAATACCAGCAGGCAGATTATGATCAATCTTCATGACCCAGAATTCCCTCCCCTGAAAGTAGCTATTATGCTCAGAGCTCCTAATCACTTAGGTACTCAACCTCCCCAAAGTAAAACAGCTCATGTATACCAAACACAGACAAGACAAATCATGCTCAGAGATCAAGCATATGACCTACTAGAGCATGTCATCATCTCCAAATGAATGCCTCTCCTCTTGGCACGCGCCATGAAAATTCAATACCTAGAGGCGATCAAAGTTTTGAACAAAATCAAAATGTGGGCATTCCTCCCATCATTAAAACCACACTGAATTCTAGAAACATTTTCACCTACTGCCAACCACAACACAACACCTTCCTCAAAGAGAAAACTTTTGTGCTTAGGATTTCACCCACCTTGCCTCCTATTTTCATCTTCAACTCCTCTTGCTCCATCATCCAAACAACTCCAACCACACAAGAAAAAACAAAACAAGAACCAAAGGGCACTTGATGTTGTGGACATAAACTTGCCTTGTTGAATTGACGATAGCTCACAATCACATGTTCCATTGCAAGCTCAACACCACAACTTGCCATTTCAAATATGTTGAAACTCGACGTTGCATTAGTATTTCTTTGAATTGATTGTGAAAATTTTGAAGCTTTTGCAAAATGGTGCAATTATTCATAACACTTCAATAACATTAGGCATAAGGATTGATGATCATATTCTTGGAAAATGAAAATGCCTTCCTCCCAAGCCATGAATGAAGACATAATGCACAAATTCTTGTATTGAGGATCCAATGTAATACATCATGTGTTATGAGCCTTTTCAGGCTCATACTTTCACAAGAAATAAAATAAAGGACCCAAGACAAAAATGAGTTGTCATTTGATGTTCAAAACCAACTCACCCAGTTTAGCTTCATACCCACCCAAGTCATCATCAATTGTGTTATATGGAATTAGTGGGTGAACTTATAAATGTCCTTATGATTCATCTAGCTCTTTGTGCTTGCAAATCCAACTCCTTTCTCTTCTCACATGTGTAAGCATGGTTTGGCTTATAATCATAAATGTTTGGCCAATGCATTCAAAAATGCCAACCTTACTAAGGTTTTGGGATTTACTCTAGGCAATTGTTTTGTCCTATGTGGGCTATCATAGTGCAGGCCTTCCCAAGGCTCTGGATTTAATCTAGGTTTGGGATTGATTTTGAAGATGCCGACCTTGCTAGGGCTCTAGGATTTAATCTAGGTAGTGACTTTGTCCGATGTGGCCTATCAAAATGCAAATCACTTTCATAAGGTTCTAGGGTTGGGTTTGGGTTCGGGATTGGTTTCGAGCAATAACATCTTGCAGAACATCTTTTAGGGAAGGTTAGTTGGTGTTGGCATTTGTATGCCCTTCGAGTATACATCCAGTTTGTATGTGAATTGTGTTGGCACAAGCATGTGGGAATAGGGTGGCTGGTTGATGCATTTGTTGTCAAATCCACTATGGGTTCCAATCCCATGGCAATGACATTTGACGGGGCTATATACTATTCACAAGGTAGTGACTTTGACACAAGTGGGCTTCAAGTTTCTAGCAAAGTCCATAGCAAGTGCCCAATTTAGTAGGCAGTTGTTGCCATGGTGACTTTCTCCAACTTATAACACTCCCTTTTGAGCCTGTTGGCCTTTGGTATGTATTGCATCCCATCAATGCAGGTGCACCTAAACTGGAATTGAAACTTAACTCCAGTGGTGGCCATAAGTCAGCAAAATTGTAATTTTTACATGTCTTGATTACCTTGCACAAACACCCCATGATTACACAATACACAAGGTTTGTGTGTTCAAGTAGGATGACCTTTGTGTGGACACAATGACCTAGGTGTACAGGGTTTATACCCCTTTTGCCCCATAGCTTATTGTGTGTTAATCTGGATATAGTGTTCACCATGTTGAAACTGTCCAATTGAATGAACATTCAAGTTGGAGTTGGATGAACCATGGAACTCCCACCAACCTAGCATGTAGGCCTTGTGGCATACATGCTGGACAACATCATAATAATTAAATATGTGAGAAAAGAAAGTACCAAATCTAGTAGTGCAAATATAATCCACATAATTGATAAAACGTCCAACATAGGAGCTGGACAATTCAGTTTTAGTTGACCATGGCTTGGACTCCTATTTGGAAAATCCAAAACACGATGTTATTACATGGCAAAACTATTGCAATGTGCCTAAATGACTAAAACTTCACCAACAAAACTTGCAAATTGGGTACTGTTGCTACCCATTTGTCTGAAAATAATGTGCCTAAGTGCCAACACACCCCATGAGTAGGATTTCAGCTAGTTGAATTCTACATTTTGGCTCCTGCTTTTGAGTGAACTACCCAAGGTATATGCCATCTTTTATGCAATTCCAATCAAATGATTATGTCTGCCGTACAAAATTTCAGTATATTTTGGTGTTTTTGATAGGTTCTTTCGCTTGGTCCAAGTTGAATACAAGGTGTATGACAGTACGGTTACCACACAGATCTTAAATGTTTTAGATTATTTACTACTATTGGATTTGGCCATGTTTTGATGAACTAGCTTGTTGTGGTGACAACATTTCCTTGCTATTGACATTAAGACACATTTTGGCTTATTCCTTTTTGGTTACTATAGCTTTTGGTTTTAAAGTATTTATACTATTATACTATTTGGGCTATTAAGTTTGACATGCTGTTATGCCATTCAATTTGGTTTTTTTTTGTTTCTTGCTGGACTTTAATGTAATGTCTTCTTCTATGCCCAATATGGTGGATTTGCACTCAAGCTATGTTGTTATGATCAATGCATCCTGACCCAATATTAATGTTGATTGCATAAGGATACCCTTTTGTTTGCAAGTCAAGCAAGATGTTGTGTTTGCTGATATGCTGCCTCTACATGCAGAGACTAATAAGGTGGCAAAGCAACAAGACACACTTATAGAAGAGGTTCCGAAATTTGTAGTGACAACTGAAGCTAAAGATAGTGGCCATGAGACTCCCACAAATCCAACCATCACTGTCTTGAAAGACAATACTGTTGCAAGGGTTAACCAACTAAAAAGGAAAATTGTTGAATTAAGAAAATCAAACATCCACACAACAAAGTATTTGCTTACTACCTTTTGCCTTGCTTTGTGTGTGATTTGTTTGCCAACTTAGTGAGGCAGCACATTGTGTTGCTAGTTGTATGTACAATGCAGATTGATGTGGTGTGGACAAGATGAGTGTAGGTACAAGGAGGTTGATACTTTATATACTTCAATGGAAAGGTTAAATCTTGTAACAGTTACTATCATCTGAGCCTATCCTCGTTTGGATAAATGTGTAGTGGTGTTTGGTGGAAGGTGTTGGGCTGCATGAATGCCTTAGTGATCATTCCCTTGCAATGGTCCACATGTTTATGTATCCCTGGTTAGGTCATGCCCAAAACTCTTGTAATTCCAACAAGTGGTGTTTACCGGGTTCTCTCAATTAATATGAAAAAAAGTCCTCATGATTCTTTGTCATGACTTCATCCCTGTATGCATGATTGTGGGACACAATAAATATCATTGAAGGTTGGATGTGTCAAGTGCATGGAGTTTGGCTAATATGGGTAGTTGTTCATGATTGCAGCTGCGGGGCAAGAAGGCAAGCCATTGCTATATTGAGGACAATGTGGTGGTAGAGCACATATACATTAGGTAAATGTGCCTATTTAATCATCACCAACCCAACAATAGTAGCCCAAATACAATGTGAGTATCGCCACCACTTTGTTTTCATTGCACATCGATGTTTGGGAGCTTAGATGAAGAAGCAATTTGGTAACAAACATAACAATCACGAATAAGGCCAAATATGTTGTGGACCAATATTGCCTTAAAATGTATATTGAGATGTTGTGAATGCCCGGCCTATGGCACATCACACATGTGTTGGTGTGCTAAGGACATTACTAGAGGAACAAGTGAGTGGGTGTCTACATGTAGATTGAATGAATATTGGGAGCTAATGGAAGGAGAAACACCAAGAGTCATCTTGCAAGATAATGACCCCAACATCCCATTGTGCAAATTTGTTTATCATAAACAATTGACCACTCTTGTGTCTTCCTAGAATTATATGAGCTAATGGCAAACCCTGCACTTCAAAGATTTATATTGAATTTCAAGTTCAATACAAAAATCTTGTAGGTAGTCAACTTTATGCATTAGTTTGACTACTTCAAAAAGCTTTCATTTACTAGACAAAATTGCTAAAGGATAATGATCATCAAAGCAGGCAAAAATGGTGGTTAACTGGTTGTGGTGTGGATTGTATAGGCTGGAAGCTTTTAATGAAAAATGGGACAATATGGTGTGGTGGGTAAAAGTGGCAGAAAAGGAGAAGGATATTGTTGAGGTAAGTAAAATGCTTCAAACTTGCAACATCTTTATTGAAGATGATTTGATATTTTAATTGTCAAAAGCTTAAAAGCATCTAAGGAGTAGCCTTGAGTGTCCTCCTCCAAACTTTAATGTTGACTACTATTTATTTAGAGCTCATGCACAAGGACTTGGAATGTTGGCCACCTCTTATCACCATGCAATTTTTTTAAACAAATATTGGACATCCCAAATAACATGGTAGTGTAGGTGTGGACACAAAAACAAAATTCACTAAAATGTTATGCAAGTTTTTCAACAAGTCAGGGATTTGTGAACTATAGCAAGATTTAAGGAATTAGGAATAAGAAAATACATGCTTGCACAGTATTGCTTGGAAGCATAGTTAGGATAAAATGAAAGGACAATTGAAAGAGGTTTGTAGATTGAGACATTTAGCTTACATCTTTGTCATCTCTGTCAAAATTCATGCAAATACATGCAAACACATTCCATGGACTATCTAGAGGTTTTGTCATGATGATTTTAATGGATGTTTTGTTTCAAATGTGTTTAGAGTGCCAATATGAAGTTTAAAATTATACATTCAAGGAGGCAAAGGTGTTAAATTGGTGGAGTATTGCAATAAAGCTTACTTCAGAGACAAATAGGGATGGGAAAAAACTCAAAGAAAAGGTTGCGAAGTTGGAAAGCACCTTGGCTATGGAACGATATATGTTTGGGAATGTTCATTCTTAGACTTTATCTTTTCTAGTTTATCCTTTGTTGGGTTTGGTGTTGTTTTTTTTTGTCCTAATAGAAAGTTATTTTATGAATGTGAAATAGCCCTAATATATGATGATCAAGCCATGTTGATTTTTTCAAAGTTTATCAAGCTTCTAGACAAATGTTGAACATAAATAAAAGTTTTTGATACTTGCTCCTAATTATTCTAGGAGGCCCTTAATTAGGGTGTTTGAAAATCTAGCAATAAAAAAAATGCAACCCATTTAGTGGAAATTGCAGAATTGGAAAAGACCTTTTAGATAGAAAGACCAAACATCATGAGGTTAGTTGGCATAAAAGTAATTTTCAATGTGGGTGTTATTTTACAACTAGTAGAATATGCATTGGGCCTAAATAATGCACTTTAGCTTTGATATGTATGAAGAAAGGCAACTACTAAGAACAAGCATCATTATTTTTCCATGCACTTTCATTTTATTGACATTGTATTGAATTGCTTCAAATGCAGGTAATAAAAAGGAGAGTTGAAAAGTTCTTTAGATCAATTCCAAGGCTATGAATGCGAAGACTTGAAATCCCAAGAGGACGTAAAGCACCTAAAGCAAAAGCTAAAGAAGGTGCATGGAGGAAAATATTACAAAGGTTATTTCCTTCCTACATCCATGTGAAATGTGGCAATTCTTATTTGGATGAATCTTCATCAATTCGAATGCCATCTCAATTTAAGTATATGTTGTGTTGAGATAAAAGTACTGCAAAGATTTAGGAGGTGGTAAAGGAAACTAAGGAGGCCACAACAATGATACCCAAGATGGGGATAGAAATTGTTAAGCCCACAGAAAAACTTGGGGAGGAAAAGAAAGTGCTTGAAGCAATACAAGAGAACTCCAAAGGTGCAGACTCGCTAAACTTATTTTCCTTAATTAAATCTAGCTTTTTGTTTCATGTGAAGTTGAGCATTGGATTCTCAACCTTTGTGTTTGATTTTTGTTGTTGTGAATGGTAGATTTTTCTACACTAGACTAATTCCATGTGAAGTCTAATGAGCAAAACACATTGTTTCTAGTTAAGATTTTCAAGTTCCATGAGCAATATGCAATAGTGTGCACCGAACTTGAACATTGGGAAAAGCACAGCATTGACTATCAAGGGAAGATCAATGTTGCCAAATCAAAGAGCAAGTTGTTCAAAGGAAAGGTTGGCCCTATCTTCATTGTTCACATGCCTACCATTATGTTTTTAGAACTATCACCTTTCTAAGACTCTTGTATTGGGATACTTGGTGAGTAGTAGGAGTATTGTGATATTATTATTCAATAATATGCATAAAACAAGCAAAAAAAAAATCATGTAATCAAATCTGGGTACAAGGATCTTCTTGAAGCCAATCTTGACATAATGTATTAGGTCTTGTGGACAAGGGAAAAATCATTTTTTCATATTTTTGCTTTAATACCATATTGTAACATTGCTACAGTATGAAAAAACTACTCTTCAAGCATTAATTTATAGTTTTCCTATGCATAATGTATAGTGACCAACTTGTTGCTAGGTTGATTTGAAAGAAACACAAATGGGTGTTTTGTGGTGATCACATGGATTGTCTTTTTTCTCACATGGCAAGGCAATTATATGATACCCTTAGCCCTAGTGTTTTGGGTTCTTTCCAATGTGCAAAACTAATGTTGTCAGTTTTGATGGAGGCAGGGGGTGCAATGGACGTAATGAATGTTGGGCATGCAATTGTTGTTAAAGAAAAAACAACTTTGAAAAGGAGCAAAAAAAAGGTAAGGAATTTTTGCCAGTTTTGTTTGAGAAAATATTTGCATAAATAGTCTATTTTAAAACCAATGCATGTGTATTCTCACTCATCCCATTCATTATCAGATTGAATATTGTGTTATAACAACAACATGGTTAAGTTCCACTGAATGGTTACATAACTAATTTAGTTTTGTTTTTGGTTTTTGACTAGCTAGTTATATGATGCATCTTGTGACATAATTAGTAGCACGGTGACTCATTATTAAGATTTAGAAATTGAGTAAAATTCTAAAAGTTTCTATGCATGGAAAAAAAAGTTTGACCTTGCTAATGATAATGAGTTTTTTCTCAATTCTTATGAAAGATATATGTCCAATGTGCAGAGTAAGAGTGTTAGTACTAACTACAAAGTTGCAATACAATCCTGATTGTCATTTATAATAATTAAAGACCCTATTAGTGGAAAACTAACCTAGACCCTAGTAGGTGATGTGATTTCATTGAGTCACTAATAACATGTGGCGATGACTCTTCATGTATGTTTGTGCGAACTACAACAAATTCTAAGTGAACTACCTAATGTTGGAACCAGAAAGCTATAACCATGATTGTTTTGTGCATGAAATTTGTTTATAGTTGGGCAACTTGGGGTGTGATGTGTTGTAGGACTTGACCCATAAACACATCAAAGCTTGTGGACCTACAATAGTAAAGGTGCTTTCATCATGACATATTATCACAACTTTATAACAACCATCAAACCAAGTAGTCCCAAGCTTGAACTGTGCTTAATGATGGGTGTAATTTGGCATGGTAGGTTTGTCATGTGGAGTGGGTTCTATTCTTGATCATGTGGCATAATTTGTATTTGTATTTAGCTAACACCATCATGGGGTTGCACATAGTGACACATGTTATGATGGGACACCCAGAAGGAGTAGCCCTATTGCAGAGTTGGCATCTAAATCTAATCACTGGGTGGGTTGATTATTTACTTCCCGTAAAGCTGTACTAAAAGAATTCTTGCAATGTTGGGCCCAAACATGTGATATGTGGCAATTTGTGTAGGAATGGACAATGGCACCATACCCTAGTTGGTATGTTTGATGTTAAACAACAAGAAGGTTGTTTAGAGTATTGTTTATCATGGCAAGAATGGTGTAGGTCAAAGAGCATTTGGAGGCAACAAGAGGACCCATGAGGGTGTGGATGTGGTTGTAGCCGAATGTAGCACCCTAGGCACTACCAAGTTTTGAATATATTAACTTACATTGGAAGATGTGGGTTAAGATTGGGTTGTTGCACTAGGGACCTTGTAGGTAGAAAGGTAAACTCAATGTTATGTATGTTCAATTTTTCGCTAGTAAACTCATGTGGGTTGTTCAAATGCTTGGAATAGTTCACATGTAATCAGATTGATGAGTGCAAGAATTTGTAACCCATTGCCATAGTAATAATTTCTAACATGGTTTTGGTGGGAGGCTAAGCAAATTGGCATGTCAAGCCTAAACTACCAATTTTTTATGTAATTTTACCTTGGGTGCTTAATTTTTTGGGATTGTAGGTAATTTATAAATGATCCTACCATTGGGTTTCAAAATTCAATTGAAATATATGTTGCATTTATTATAAATATTAGGCAAAGCCATAAACATTTAGCATCTACTATGTGTAACATGAAATTGGACGATAAAAAAAATCATGCATTATTTGTAAATAAATGCACTATTTCAAACTAAAATGTAAAAACTAGTCACAATGTTTCCATGTGTCATAATCCAATGATGGATCACACATTGCACAAGATTGAGCAATACCATATCAACAATAGACACGTGGCAACCTACAACTTAAACTCTACATGCCACGTGTTTGAATTGAAACGGTCATAATGGAGGGTTCATGTTATTATAATAATAAAAAAATTAAAAAATATATTGTCTATTATTTTGCCATGTGTCTCAATTTGGTTGGCTAAATTTCATGTTAGATCACACACAAGATGAAAATATGGGGGACCCACAAATTTCCACATGGCGTCCATCCATTGCATGTTGAGATGCCACATGTCATAATCGTTAAGAGTAAAATTGAATGGTCCATATATATTGTAACTATTTAGTAATATAGCAAATACCATATTAAATGCCACGTGTCATAATCCTAGTGCTTGAATAAGAAGGGTAATATAATTAGATGTGTTGATATTTTTTGAATCAAATATCCAATATACCACGTGGCGTCTGGGCATTAATGGAAAATAATAACCAAAATAATTGTTGAATACTTGCACCACATATGCATAGTCATATTTTGTCATGAATTAGTATTTGTACATTGAACAGTTTCCATCCAACCTCATTGTCGCCTATGACTAAGGACAACTGTGACTTATCCAATGCGATTACACAACTTTTAGTTGTAGATGTCACTTGCGACTATAAAACAATCACATGGACCAATCGAAAAAATCAATTTTTTTAAAATCATTATTTTATAATTAGGGACCTATAGTTTCAATGTTCATTTAATTGTTGCATGTATTATGTTTTGTTACACACACATATCAAGTTTCTATTTGATTTTTTTGTAATTTGGAAATTCAAAAAATCATTATTATTCGTGTAATGGAGATTAGTTACTTTCGTTTGTATTGATTATATTGGGCACAATAACACATATTTGTGTTTTGTTGCACCCATGAATCATGATGTTGATTATAGTCATAATATTTTGTCATTAAATCGCATGTCATATCAATTTCATGGGAAATTATGGTTTTAGTCATAAAGCTCAATGATACTTTTGACCAATTAATTCCACATCACAAATATAAATTAACGAAAATTTTAAAATAATGGGATATTTTAACCCAAACAAAAACCAATGTTTTCATATATTTAATATAGTTACAAAACCATAATGCCAAATGACATGTGGATGTCCTTTGCCACTCTTTAGTGATTTATGTGATGCGTAATTATAGATGTAATAAAAAAAGACAACAATTGTTTGGGGTCCAATTGAAAAATACACAATGTGTTATAGTGCTTTCTTCCATTCTTAGTGGCCTTGTTGGATTTCTTATGTCATGTTATGCATTTTTGGAAGTTAACTTTGCACTAATTTGATGGATACATCATGCAAGTTGATTGAACTTTGACATCAACTTTTACCATGTCAACAACCCTTTGACATGGCAACACCTCCAATCCCAAGCTTTCATAGTTGATTATAAACTTTAAAGTTGTGGTCAATGTCCCCAAGTTAACACCTTCATCTTTCATTTAAACCAAAAAAATTGTCCTGAAATTCTACTCAATAAGCAAAACTTGGAATTTCATTACCATTACCTAGCCTGTTGTTTCCATAGCCTCAAACAAGCCTATTGTAACATGCTTATGTTGTTGGTTTACATTTAAAAAATTGACAACAATTGTGAAGGTCAAAGGTTGTTGTTGTTGAACTATTTGAACAAGGTAGGCAATACATACATATTTTTTGGGTATTTTCTAGCAAATTAGGTAGCATTCATTTGTGAACATTTTTTTGAAAGAAGACACAAGTTGAGGCCACAACCACAATGCCATCCACTATAACCATATGTTTTACATTGTAAGAATAAGTAATTAGTTCTTAATGATAAATGGATCCATATTTTGTATGAAAGCTTATTGTTGTGGGCGGTCTTTCTTGAAAAGATTTAGACAACCAAAATAATTAAAAATTATATTTGAATTAATTCTAAACATCTTTTCAGAAGGTCTTATTTCTAATGGGCTTATTGTTGTGTTGTTCATTTCTTTTGTCAATTTGATGGTAAAGTGAAGGTGTCAAACATAACTGTGTTTCTTCATGGTTGTAATCCAATTGGCTTTAAAATATTTTATTAACCTTTTTGACACCTTGTTTGTTGAATTAATGTTGAAAGGCTAGCTATTTCATTCTAACACAATATGCAATGCTTGACTTGTGCATTAATCACATTTACAATCCTACCAATTTTCACACATAAAAACAACCAAACAATTGATGTGCAATTTAGGGCTTCCAAAACTTATCTTGATTGTGCAAAGTTTTGAATAAATCTTTTGTAATTGGCACATCAAATTTAGGATGTTAGCAACCTGCTTGCAATGAAAATGTTGTTCCAAGTGCAAGTTTTATTGAACAACACCCTCCCTTTCTAGTGGCATTGTTAGTATTACAAGCAAAACAACCTTTTGTTCCTCGGTTCCAAATGACAAAATTGGTGTCCCAATCAAAGTAGTGAGTCTCTTTTTGTATATAATTTTTGGAATTGCAGGTGAAGTAGAAAGTAAGTTAACAAAAGCTTGTTCATCAAGCTCTATTTTGCAAAATTAACTATAATAAAATTTTCAAATTATAGCCCTACAATTTGCAAACCACAAATTGGTGATTGCAAATAGGCAAATCATATGTTTCAAATCTCACAATTGCACTACAAATAGCAAAGGAAAAAATTACAATTTTTTTTAAAGAACATTTCATATCCCATACTTGTTTCAAAACAAATAAATTCATGAAACCTCCTTTCTATGATGTTGGGTAGGTGTGTAATTAGTAGAAACACATTGGACAACCATTATGATTGAATTATGGATGAATCACAATATGAAGGAAAAAAAACCATGTAAATAAAAAGGAAAGGATGGAGACCATCCAAGAGAAGTGCAAGGCAAATAAAATACAAGAACACATGTCACAAAAGAACATAACAATTAAGACACCACTAATACAATAGCAATGTGTGTTATACACAATGGCCCAACCATTCATTTACTACTTTAAAATGGACATTGTATAATAAATTGGTCATACTTAGGGGAAGTTTTTAAAGAAAATCTATTTTAATGCACATCATCATGTTGTTGGGAAGGAAAAAAGTTTGTGATTACTTTTTAACATCACATTAGTTACAAGAAACCCAAAAAGAATCTCACAATAAATGACTAGAAGTTTTATCTAAACATTTAAAAAGTTGTTTCCAAATCAAAACCAATAGGGAAATGTTGCAAGATGATCTTCAATTTTTGGAAATTTAATGATTGATTTTTATTAAAATGATCAATTATTCTTTTTTCATATTTATTTTTCACATTTGTGCAAAATTTCAAACGAAAAAAAAGATTTATCATGACATGTGTATTTGAATGTTTTCAATCACATTGTCACATTTTGAAAAGAATACATGAATTTTTGTGTATGATGGGTGGCTTAACCATTTTTGGTGAAAGTAGTTTCATATTTAATTTTGTGAGTTATGGATTGGTGACAAAGTCACATGGGGCTAGGGTTCACATATGAAAAAGTGAAGGGAGAAAATAAAATGTTAAAAGATGAATGTGAATCCTTTTACAACCAAATTATAATGAATCATCTAATGTTTAGAGGCCAAAATCCCTTGAAGCTATTTTACTCTATAATGATTATAAACACAATATCCTTGCCTTGACAAATAAAATAAAAGACCATAAACGAGCATCATATATCAATATTACCAAGGTTCCAAATTGGTAACCTATCTTGTTAACACTCCTACTTCCCCTTCATACTTCTTAGGTAACCCTACATAAACGGCATGGGTCAATATCACATGTAAGTAGGTATGGAATGTAAGTGGTTGTTGGATAGGTAGGTGAGAGGTTAAAGGCACTTGGTGGTTACTAGGTAGATAGATGCATGTGAATGGTTAATATCCGAGTTGGTGGGTATGAACTTTTAAACATATAAAGTGGTACTTATATTAAATTTTCTTCTAAACTTTCATACTAGCCTAGTATTGAATCTTTTTAAAATTTTCATGCTAGCTTTTAAATTTTTTAAAAAAGAGTTTGGTACTATTATTAAAGTCCAAGTATGATTTTTTGGTTGTTATAGGGGTTGATACAACTCTATCATTAGTACTTACTAGGGGATCCTTATAATACCTATCAAGACCTTATAATCCTTGAGGGTCCTTAGTTTTTATGAAATAAGTACTAGCATGAGGCTAGTATTATTTCATGTCCCTACCAATTGTGTATTAATATGAGGCTAATATTTCATCAATCATACCAATTTGGACAATTTTTTGACACTAGGACTAATAACATGTATAGGAGGGTTCTAGCTTTTAGAGAACATTGGTTAGTATATACCTAATCACCATGGTTAGTGATGAGACATGAAAACAATGAATTTTTTTTTCTTGTCCACACACCATCTATCCTATTAGTAGGTGCTGATTTGGTTTAGCCATAGGAAATGTGTAGGTGAAAGCCTAATTAGGGTCGGGACATTCCCAAAATAAATGACTTACAACAATGTTATGGTCAAGTATGGCTAGGCATTTTGGGAATGCCCCCTACCCTATGTGCTTTACTCATCACAAAGGATGAAACACACATTATGTTGAACCTAAATGTTCATAGATCACAAGGTGTACGAGGAAGGATCTTACACCTACTCCTTGAGAGTGGGATGGAAATTATGTGTAGGGTAAAGCCCTAGGTTGAGGAGATAACCAAAATAAGGGCACATGAGGTAATAGTTGAGTGCAAGCCCAATTTTATTAATGCCTTTGGTCGATCAAGGGCTTTATCCACCATAAAGACTTGCTAGAAATTCAATGGAGAAACAAAGGCAAAACATGAGGAAGGCATTATGAAAAACATAATGCCCAAGTCCCAAAATGGAGAAAACAAGGCAAACATGGAGGGGGGCATTATAAAAAATATATATCACTTTAAGAAAATTTGTTTAGTATGTGAAAGGCACTTTATATTCGTGAATTTCCCTCCTAAGAATTTGGAAGGATGTTATGCCTACTCATCTTCAAGGGTGAAAGGAAATTATGTGTACTTATAAGTGTAAGAACCCTCTCACTATCGAGAAATAAGCATGATACCCCTTTGATTCCTACGCCTAATGCTCTATGTATGTTTGATTCATGATAAATTTTGTCTCGTGTTTTATGATAAGTAAAGCCCATGGGTGGGGGACATTCCCAATATGTGGGGCTGAACTAGGTTATCACCTTGTCTTAGGCTCCTTATTTTGAGAAAGCCCTCACCCTACGGTTTTACCTTACACAAAATGCCCTTGCTACTCCCAGATGAAATATGCATTATAAGGTTACCTCCAAATACACTGTAAAATTTTCAACAAGTCATTATGCTTACTTAAGTTTACTCCTCAACAATGGGAGGAATCTTACACATACCTATAAGGAACTTACCAATGTTGGGCGATTCTTAAATCCATTATATTGGTAAGTTTTTAGCGCCATTATATATATGATCGATGGTTCTCATTTGCAAAACCCTTGCCTTTGACCCAACAATTTTTTTTTTTGAAGATCCGGGCTCACTTCTAGCTCGACACCTAGAAACAACGAAGGTTTTTTTGAAAGAAACCTAACGTTGGACAAGTTTTAAAATATCTCATTGCCAAGGTTCTTTCATAGAAACCCGACCTTGAAAGTTGCTTGGGTTTTTGAGGTTCTTACACAAAAATTTGACTTTCGCAAGTTGTGAAAATCACTAGTGTTTTTGTGAAGTTTGTTCATAAAAACCTAAATGCTGCTAAACTTCAAAGTCTCTCAAAAATTTCAAGGTTTTTTTAAGGAAATTCAATCTTCCCAAAACTGCTTTGCATTTTCTTTGGAGGTTTTTGAGTTTTAGGTTTCTTGCAATGGAGAAAGGACAAATTGGATCATTAAACATTGCAAGTTTTTGTGAGCTACTTGAATGTGACCTCGAAACAGCAACATCCACCACTCTATGGATTAATCAAGATTTATTCAAGTATGGTGATGGTGATGGTGATTTCATGAGACACATTAAACGAAGGTAAGACAACAAAAAACAGAAACCTTTTTTTATTGTTTCATTGTTGCTCATGTGTTTTTTTTCTCTTTCTTTTCCTTTTGTTTTGTCAGCAAACTCAAGGCGTGGTATGCGACTATAGGTGTTTTGTGGTTTGCTTACATTGCCACCACCAATGCATGTTTTGTCTGCCTTTCACACCATATTTCTGGTGATTCTCTAACTACACTTCCTCGCCATTTTTTTGTTCCCACTACCGTCGAATCTTCCACTCCAGAAACCAGTGCTAGTGTGCAAGCTGAACCTAATGCCCTTTGTGTTGTTGGGCGCTTGGCAGGGTGTAGCAGTAACAACATTGTGAATGGCTCAGAGTAGGAAGCCCCATTCGAGGTCAAAGCTAATGATCTAGTAATCCCAAAAGGCACCATTGGAGAATTTGAAGAAGCAAACGAAGTTGTGGAGACCTCACCAGAAGGTTTCAGACACATGGACTTTCTTTAAAATGAACGACAACCAACCTTCTTATTTGAAGTAGAGTTAGCTCACGAGATGAATTGTTTGTCACGCGATAACAGCGAGACCTCCTCCCGTAGCTAATTTCACTCCCACTCCTAAGGGGAAGGTCTAAGGGAAATCCGTCATGGGAAATAAGGTGCCCACCAAATGCACTAAGGAAAATTTCTTAGAGTGAAGCTTTACATGACAATCAACCCGTAGTTTCTCAGTAACACACCTAATGAACGTTCCTGGCAATGTTGGACCAAAAGTTACCGTGCCTCCCAAGAAAAAGAAAAAGAAAAAAGAGAACACATTTAAAGTTATTTGTTTAAAAAAAAGGTCAGGCCCTAACAGGGCCTGAGTTGCACCCCAGATTTGATTTGATGCGATGCTTTGCTTCATCCTCGCTGTTGTCTGCAAAGTCATGAAATTTTTATTAAATCAGGGTATGAAATGCTGAAACTCAGGATGAAATGCACCAGGCTCCAGAACATTTTATAGCTACGTTCAGGAAAAGAAAGGATAGGGCAAACTCAGTTTAGCACCAAATTTCCTGCTAAACTCAGTTTCATGCCCCCTTGAAGCCCCCAGAGTACTTTTTTTTCCCCTTTTTTCTGAAATCTCGGTATATTAGTAATAAAATAATTTTTTTTCAAACAAGGTGTCATGGTTTTTTTTAAAAAAAATTAAAGATAAAAAAAGCCATTAATTTTGGAGAATTTTAAATTCACACACTTTCTTCGCGTGTTTCTTTGCGCATCCGATTATATGCAGATTAAATTTGAGTGTTCTGCCCCACACCCCTGATGTCTAGATGAAAAGTTTTTAATAATATTATGATATGTTTGAATAAAATTGTATAATATAAATTCCTAAGTCAAATGAACATCAGGGGGGTGGGGCAGATACACTCAAATTTAATCTGCATATAATCGGACACGCAAAGAAAGGGTGTGAATTTAACCAAAAAAGGTGTGAATTAAAAAATTTCCTTAATTTTCATATTGTGCAACACCCTCAGGCCAGGGCATTCCCAAAATAACGGGTCACCAAGTTATTGCTGCGCAAGTAGTAAACACGCAAATGACCCTCCGGAAAAGCCTCTTGGCGAGAGGGTCAGGATGCTTTTCCTTGAAGGTCACTTGCTTGGACTTCAAGGAAACCAAAATTGTGAACACCCAATTTTCTAGAAGATGGACTTGAAAACTGAAACCGTGACTGAACAATTTTTGAGAAGCTGGACTCAACAACCAAAACTGTGACCAAACAATTTTGAGAAGCCCAACTTCCCAGCAAAATCTGTGACCGAACAATTTCAAGAACCTGGACTTGACAATAGAAACTGTGATCGAACAATTTTGGATTAGGGGATAACTTAACTATGTAGAGCCATTGGCACTTTTTTTTCCTTTTGTATTTTCCGGTCGCTCGTGAGCCTCAAAATTATTTGTATTTGATTTTCAAAAAACGAACGTGAGAGTTATCTGGGCTTTATTGGATCTTTCGAAATTCGAAAGACTATATTGAACTTTCCAATTTTTTTGGGAAGCTCCACATTTATGATTAGTCATTTCGAAAAACAAAAAAATAAAAATCTTCACTTTATTTATGCAAGGGAAGGTTCCACTAAATTTGCTTTTGGTATAGGAGAATGTCTTGCTATGGGGGGGCCTTTCGGATTTGAGATTCCCCCAAGGTCGATAGACCAATAGAAGTCAAAAATTCCGCCTGGACATGAGGAATGGAGAAAATTGTTGTAAGTACCCTTTTAGGCTTTTACTTTTGCATTTTTTTGCTTTACTCCCAATAAGAGCCCACCCATAAGCAGGGAAGGAACTTAGAACTTCCCCCACAACTTTCCTCGTCTCTCCATTGCATTGCACTCCACTCCTCGTTCGTGTGTGTGCGCGCGCGCGCGTTTATCTCTCCCCCCACCCACACACACAGACACACACACATATCAAACTCTCATGTTATCTATCTAGGATTCTCTACCCTAATCCACTCTCTAGCTATAAAATTGAGCACGACAAGCTGTCTATTATATCAGGAGTACCCATTCCATCCAGTCAGTGTGTGTGTGTGTGTGTGTGTGTGAATCTTATTACAATTCTAGTTACATTCTTTTGACTCTGCGAGCAAAGACTTTGTAGAACAATAATATATATGGCGTAGCATTTGCTTAGATTTCTAATTTCTCTCTATAACATTTGCAACAAACAGCAGCTCCTCATAATAGGGAGACAGATACCCAAAAGGAGAAAGTGAGTGAGTGAGTGAGTGAGTTTGCAGTGTATAAAATTGTGTTTTCTTTTCATCTTTGTGTCAGATTGAGAATGAGAGAGAGAGAGATTCAGTGCGTGTATGAACAATTATTGAGTCAATTAGAGTTGTTCTGACAAAAGATTTAGATCAGTTTTGAAGTAATTGGAGTTTATTGTATGTGTTTCTGATTGTGTCTTCTTCTTAGCTGTAAGAAGAAGAAAAAGAATCGGGTGGGGTGAAGTTGTATTTATATAGCCCAAGAGTCAATATGGGTGTGAAGCAGCTGCACGAGAAGAATCAACGAAAGCAATGGGTCGACACAGTGGTATGGTGGATTACAATTGTTGTTTCTTCGGTCTTCTCCATCTACACCCTGCCATTTATCTCTGGCAAGTTTGACATCTACAAATTCCTGACTATCAATTATTTTATGGGCAGAATAGAGGAAGCAGGCCTTCATATCCTCAGGAATGTTCGTCTTTGGCAGGTATAATTGATCACAGTTTCATGAAAACCCAAGTCACAATATTCTGTGCTTGAAAATTTCTGGAAAATCCTTGTATTATGAAAACCTAAGTCATAATTATATTTCTGGAAGCTATTGTATTATGATCCACAGAGTGTTATGTCATGGAATTGATCTGATGATATTTGTATGTGTCAATTTTGAATTGATGTAGGTGCATTCAGTATGTGCATTGGGTTATGTGGTGGTAGCACCATCGCAATTCAATTCGAAATGGAGAAACAAGCACCTTTTGATGCACCGAAGACTGGGATATGTTTATGCATTTTTCACTGTAGTTGCATCCATCACTGGCTGGATGATGATCAAACATAGTGAACTTGGACCCGTGGCCTTAGGGTTGAGCAGGATCATGTCACCCTGGTGCATCATCACCCTGGTTCTTTCTATCAATGCAGCACGTAGAAGGGATGTACAAAGCCATCGCCGATGGATGCTTCGCTCAGCTGCAATTGGGTACTAATCATTGCCCCTCAGTTCCTTCAAATGTAAATTTGTGCTGTGATTTTGATTTGAATTCAGATTGAGAAGGGCATGGTCTTCAACATGGAGTTAATTACTAAGTTTGAACACTCAATGACCTAGAACCAACTAGAACTCATCCTTCAGCTACCTATGACATATTAGATATCTAAGTTCTATGAACTTCGCAATGAACTACAAGCTCTCACAAATAAGGCCAATAAAATGCTAAGAGAAAAGTATTTAGTGTCAATTAATGATGTGGGATGGAGGCAATTGAAGTCCTGAATTTGGTTATGAAGGTTCAACCAAACTTCCTATCCAGGCAACATTCTCAATGCAAAATGATGAAGAGAAAGTTAAGCATCATCCATGGCCAAAATTTACACTCAGATTACCTGAATCTCAAAATGTCTAGGGTTTCATGTGATTCACGGGTTTGTGTTTAACTAATGGTGGAAAATGAGAGGTTGGAAAATTAGATATTGGTACACACTTGAAAGGGGGAAGAGTGAGATGGTATGGGGAGGTGTTGAGGAATGGATTTTGAGATGCATGGAGTAATTGGATGATGTTGTTGGATGCACAGGTATGGTGTGGTTTACACAAGATTTCTTCCAGGTTGGATCAGTCTTATGTTTTCCTGCAAGTTGGACATTGCACTCGAATGTAGCTTCTTCATAGTCTGGGGTGTGAACCTTTTACTCCTTGAGATCTACATTCAGATGTACTTGACGGATGCCACTAAGAAAAGGGCAACCAAGTCAATTCCTCAGCAAGAGGCTAAAATAGTAACATAAATGAATGTCCTGTATCAATGGGTTCAGTAGTTCATGTAAGCTAGATAACATTGAAAAAATGAAGCTCAAATGTAGAAGGTGAGGCTCAAGGGAGTGAGATTTGTTGTGTGGGAAACACCATTATTATGTGGAATTGTCATTAGTAGGTTCATTGATCGAAGTCAACCTTTCAATTCAAGTTGCAACAACCATTTTTTTTCAAATACTTATCATGAATAATTGAAAACATGTCACTTGGTTACCAACTAGTATACTTGGTTCACTATTTTTACACATCAATCATCTCATTAGTTGCATTGTGAAATGTTAAAATGAATAGAATTTGGGTTCTTTAAACAATTGAAATGGAAGTATTGATAATTCCTAATGTACTTAAATCTTTGTTACTGATGGTTGAGATTGAACAAGTTCTGCTTGCTACTCCTTTTATTGTGACTAGTGGGTGCCCGTGACGGTCGGACACAATCCGCCCGTGCCTGCCTTTTTTTTTCTCCTTCACTCCAAACCCATCCCCCAAAAAACCTAAAAATTTGAAGCCTAATACCTCCCCTTTCTTCTCTGCCTCCCTTCATCCCATTTTTCTTATTATTAGTTGGTTTTTTTTTAATAAATGAAAAGAGATGCACACCCCTGCCTTTTTTTTTCCCTTCACTTGGATGGTCTTAACACTCCCATACAACCCAAACCCCCACTCTACCCTTCACCCCAAACCCATCCCCCAACAAAATTAGAAGCCTAATACGCTCTTCTTCTTTTTTTCAACAAATACGCCTACACAGCGAACCCGCCGGAAAAGGGTGGAAAAAAAAAAAAAAACCCCTGGTATTAACCTGGGCAGCCCGCCGGAAAACGACGGGAAAAAAAAAAGAAAAAAGAACCCTGGTATTAACCCTGGGCAGCCCGTTGGAAAAGAGCGAAAAAAAAAAAAAAAACCCTGGTCCCGATCTGGGTATCAGGACCTCGACTTTCAGGACCTGAAACCCAGATCGGGACCTGGACGCACAGACGCACAGACAGCTGGCAGACGAAGAAGAAGAAGAGTCGGAGAGGAGAAGTGGCCGGTCTGTGGCTTTTTTTATTATAGGAATTTTACCGGCAGAACCGGCCTCTGCATTTTCTATGGCAGAACCGGTTCTTCCGGTCAATAAAAACGCGGAACTGTTCGACTGTCCGGGCCGGCTCCGCCGACGGATTAAAACGCGGAACCGTCGTGTCAGACGGACGGACGGACTAAGTGACTTTATATATAAGATGTGTGAAGTGGTTGTTTGAACTCTTGACCATGTTTGGACACAAGGATCAAAGTGTGGTCAATCCAAATACAAAAAATGTGTGTTGTATTCTATTCAACGAGGACCTTGATACATTTTCATGGCCAGTTGCAAGCTTGGGTGCTTGGTTGAAAGGTAATATCTCCCCACCCCTTGAACCTTGCATCATGGATGTTTTAGAACAAAATTATGAAGTTCCTACAGGAAGTTTCTTGTTGTTGAAGTAGAGTGGTCATTGCTAGCCTTTTTTTTAAAAATGAAAGATTAAAAAAAAAAAGCATTGATTTTTACACTGAGGGTCAGGATGCTCTTCCCAGAAGATCATTTGCTTGGACTTGAAGCAAACCAAAATTGTGACCACAAAATTTTAGAGAAGCCGGAGTTGAAAACCAAAACTGTGACCAAACAATTTTGAGAAGCTCAACTTCACAACAAAAACTGTGACTTGACAACGGAAACTGTGATCAAACAATTTTGGTTAGGGGATAACTTAATTACATAAAGCCATAGGCACTTTTTTCCTTTGTATTTTCAGGTCGCTCGTGAGCCTGAAATTATTTCTATTTGGTTTTTAAAAAACTTACATGAAACTTATCTCCATTCTATTGGATCTTTCGAAATTTGAAAGACTATATTAAACTTTCCATTTTTTTGGAAGATCCAGATTTATGATTAGTCATTTCAAAAAACAAATATCATCGCTGTATGCAAGGGAAGGTTCCACTAGGGGCCTTTCAAATTATTCGACTTCCCTTGGCCTATCGGCCTTGGGGGATCTCAAATCCGGAAGGCCCCCATAGCAAGACCTTCTCCCATACCGAAAGCGAGCAAGGATACAGTAGGGGCCCGCCTCGACAGAAGGAATCGAGCAACTTGTTGTAAGTAGCCTTTTAGGCTTAATTTTGCCTTTTTTTTTGCTATACCCCCAATGAGATCCACCCATAAGCAGGGAAGGAAATTCCCCCCCAACTTTCCTCGTCCCTTCTATTGCATTGCACTTCACACCTCGTTCGTGTGTATGTGTGTGTGTGTGTGTGTGTGTGAATCTTATTGCAATTCTAGTTCCATTCTTTTGCCTCTGTGAGCAAAGACTTTGTAGAACAATAATATATATGGCGTAGCATTTGTTTAGGTTCCTAATTACTCTCTATAACATTTGCAACAAACAGCAGCTCCTCATAATAGGGAGACACATACCCAAAAGGAGAAAGTCTGTGAGTGAGTGAGTCAGTTTGCAGTGTAAAGAATTATCTTTTCTTTTCATCTTTGTGTCAGATTAGGAATGAGAGAGAGAGATTCAGTGGGTGTATGAACAATAATTGACTCAATTAGAGTTGTTCTGATAGAAGATTTAGATCAGTTTTGAAGTAATTGGAGTTTATTGTATGTGTTTGTGATTGTGTCTTCTTCTTAGCCGTAAGAAGAAGAAAAAGAATCGGGTGGGGTGAAATTGTATTTATATAGCTCAAGAGTCAATATGGGTGTGAAGCAGCTGCACGAGAAGAATCAACAAAAGCAATGGATCGACACAGTGGTATGGTGGATTACAATTTTTGTTTCTTCGGTCTTCTCCATCTACACCCTGCCATTTATCTCTGGCAAGTTTGACATCTACAAATTCTTCACTCTCAGTTATGGTCTGGGCAGAATAGAGGAAGCAGGCCTCCATATCCTCAGGAATGTTCGTCTTTGGCAGGTATAATTGATCACAGTTTCATGAAAACCCAAGTCACAATATTCTGTGCTTGAAAATTTCTGGAAGATCTTTGTATTATGAAAACCTAAGTCATAATTATATTTCTGGAAGCTATTGTATTACAATCCACAGAGTGTTATGTCGTGGAATTGATCTGATGATATTTTGTATGTGTCAATTTTGAATTGATGTAGGTGCATTCAGTATGTGCATTGGTTTATTGTGTGGTATCACCCTCGCAATTCAATTCAAAATGGAGAAACAAGCACCTTTTGATGCACCGAAGATTGGGATATGTTAATGCATTTTTCTCTGTAGGTGCATCCATCACTGGCTGGATGATGATCAAACATAGTGAACTTGGACCCGTGGCCTTAGGGTTGAGCAGGTTCATGTCACCCTGGTGCATCATCACCCTGGTTCTTTCTATCAGTGCAGCACGTAGAAGGGATGTACAAAGCCATCGCCGATGGATGCTTCGCTCAGCTGCAATTGGGTACTAATCATTGCCCCTCAGTTCCTTCAAATGTAAATTTGCTGTGATTTTGATTTGAATTCAGATTGAGAAGGGCATGGTCTTCAACATGGAGTTAATTACTAAGTTTGAACACTCAATGACCTAGAACCAAACTAGAACTCATCCTTCAGCTACCTATGACATATAAGATATCTAAGTTCTATGAACTTCACAGTGAACTACAGGCTCTCACAAATAAGGCCAATAAAATGATAAGAGAAAAGTATTTAGTGTCAATTAATGATGTGGGATGGAGGCAATTGAAGTCCTTAATTTGGTTATGAAGGTTCAACCAAAGTTCCAATCCAGTCAATATTCTCAATGCAAAATGATGAAGAGAAAGTGAAGCATCATCGATGGCCAAAATTTACACTCAGATTACCTGAATCTGAAAATGTCTAGGGTTTCATGTAATTCACGGGTTTGTGTTTAACTAATGGTGGAAAATGAGAGGTTGGAAAATTAGATATTGATACACACTTGAAAGGGGGAAGAGTGAGATGGTACGGGGAGGTGTTGGGGAATGGATTTTGAGATGCACAGAGTAATTGGATGATGTTGTTGGATGCACAGGTATGGTGTGGTGTACACAAGATTTCTTACACCTTTGATTGCTCCTATATTTTCCCTCAAGATCGACATTGCACTCGAATGTAGCTTCTTCATAGTCTGGGTTGTTAACCCTTTACTCCTTGAGATCTACATTCAGATGTACTTGACGGATGCCACTAAGAAAAGGGCAACCAAGTCAATTCCTCAGCAAGAGGCTAAAATAGTAACATAAATGAATGTCCTGTATCAATGGGTTTGGTAGTTTGTGTATCTACATAGGCCTATCCATCTGGACATGCATACCTACCTATGTATGTACCTACCTAACTACTGCCTATGCTAAATAGTTTAAATCTACCTACCTACTTATTTCTTACTTTGTGCATACTTTCCTATCAACTTACTTCCAACCTATTTACTAATTACCTAACTTTCTTACTGACCTACATTGTCGGTCTTTATTATTGAACATGTCCACTTCAACTACAGGCTTGTGACGTAAATGATGTGTGTATTTTTTGGTCACTAGTCCAAACAATCAAACATTTAGACAAAATGATAAAACAATCCCCTTATTTGTTAATAGTGTCATATGTTTCTAGCATGTCATCAATGCCTTTCAATTCTTGTTTCGTATTTTTCCATAATACTTAAAATTGGTATGACTCCCATTCTTGGATCTATTGAAGATGAATGAAGTTTTAATTCAGTTTCATTTTTTAAGAACAAACTACATATAATCATTTGAATCCCATTTGCAATTAGTTGTTGCTATGTATGCACAATGATTCTTCACGCTTGACAACTTTCTATATGGAGCTATCTTTGATGCGTGGGTAGATATTCAAATTAGAGTCGGTCAAAGTTGGTGTGAATGATTTATGCAATATTTGTTTTATCCAATATAGTTTCCTAATTGCAAGAAGTTTTAGATGTTGTCAACCTTTTTAACAAGATGCAAATTGTTACCTAGTACTTCATGAAATCATACTTTTCACCAAATTATTTGGACAAAATTAGTATACGTAGCTAGAAAACAACAAGGTTGGAGGTTTAGTAGCTAGAACAAATAAATGGAACAAAATGAATAAGTGGTAAAATGAGCTATGTTGTCATTTACAAAATTGCCCAAGGACCATTTGAAATAATGGTTGTAACCAAGAAAATCCATGGATTGGTCATTACCTAGGTCATTTGATGGCTTGTCTTCCACATGTAAAAATAATGGTCTCAAGATTAAGCACAATCTTAAATCATAAGTTTGTTGAATTGGTGGCCATTTTAGGACATTGACATTGATATCACAACATTTATTGCATAATTTGATTTGTTGCAAGGTTAGTAGTAACTAACACAACAATTTTAGAGTTGGGTGCACTTAAAATACTCATATAAATAGCCTAAACACATTATTTATGTGCAAAACACGAATCATGTGTCCAAAATTTCAACTCTATGTTGTTGCTTAAATGTTCCAACAGTAAAATTGAGTTAAAGCAAAAATTTCATTTAGCAAGGTACCTAATTGTTATGTTTGGTGGCTTGCAAGAGGGGAGGGCATGGATTGACAAAATTTAACTAATTAAAGCCCATATCAAAAACTCTGTTAGACAAAAATTATTAAGTCATATATATATTGTAAAAAATGTAGTGTTTTTATGTGATTCATGAACACTATTTTTCCATATGATTAGTTTTTTTCATAAGAAAACAACAAAGAAAATTTTCAATTTGTCTATGTCATGAATCAATCCAAATTTCAAATTTAATTTTCATTTTAAGCATAATCAATTTTACTCTACTAGCATTGTGTTATGATATGAATAATAGAATTTGTCATTTATTGTGGGATTTGGGTCCTTTTTTATAATTATCCAAAGTGTATACTTATATAATTATCGTGTTATTCTATGTAGTTTTGTCTATATGTATTGAATATAATTTGATTTTATTTACCATAAACATCTTCATAAATCATATGAAATAGTATTTAAATTTGGCAATTTGAAGTTCAACATCTCCTTCTGAATTCCTACACTTTTACATGATCTAACCACTAACACATCAGTGTAAGGATCATTAACTCCATTTTCAAATTTACAATTTTTCAAACATTCATATTGGTGCTTCCAACCCCATCTTTTAAAGTTCAAATTTATTATATTGTTTATAGGTGTGAACTACATATTGTTTTCTTCCAACTTTTGAACATAGAATGGGAATATGTCATCCATTTTCAAATGTTAGTAGTGTGGTCACTTGAAACTAGGGAACTTGCAAATGAATTTGTTTTGAATACTCAATTACAAAATTGGCACAAACTATCGTAGGTCCACTTAAGATCAAAACTACATGGAATCCTACCACAAGAAATAACAAGGTTAACATGGAAACATTATATCCACCAAAATTCCATATATTGGCTCTTAGCAAGTTTAAAGGAAGTTTACATAATCATATTTTCTTATTGTTGTGATATTATTACCATTAAAACCAAATCAAGGAAGAAATCATATTTTTCATTGCTTCTATCTTTGAAATGAAGAGACAACCTTCTTCAAATATTAGTTGAAAGCAGCCTAGCCCTCTTGTGGAAATGGTGGTTCCTTCATGTCTATTTGTTCATGTTCCCTCTCCCTTCTTGGGTATTTTAAATGATGTAGTTTTGTGCAAGCATTTTAAATGTTTGCAAACCTATGATCTTAAGTTCAAGGTATAAGTTTTGGAATAGCTAAAAGACTTTTGGGTTCCATTGGAGTTAACCTAACAAAACTTAAGATTTTTCCATTAAATGATGAACTTGTCCAATTAACCATCATCATCTAGAGTCGGACAATGACCAAAATCTAAGTGGGTGAAGCAGTCTAGACACACAAAATTACACAAAATATTATTATAGTTCAAAGCATTAAATAGTTTTGGATCATTTCAACATCTTTGTGTGCAAACAAATTCAAATTTGAACAGCCTAGAAAGAGACATCCAACAACTCCTTCAACCAAATAAACACAACGGTAATAATAAGTGCTTCAAGAAAAACCAGAAAAAAAATACAACAATTTTAAAGTTCAACTTTATTGTTGGTGAAGTACATCAATGATGTAATACTTGACCATGATACCAAAGCTTGATGCACCTTTATCATTTGTTCAATAGCAAATCTTGTGCAATTTACATATGGTTAACAACGAATTAAAACATGGTTTGCAATTTGTATATGTAGGTACTAGGTACCATATAATTCTACTGTCAAACAATCATCCTAAAACCCCATCCCATTGTTGATTGGTGCATATTATGCCAAAAATTAATCTTCTACAACACCATGACCAAAAGGAGAGGAGAACAAGCCACATCTAACATGTAAATGGTTTTGCCATTTTATTCGAAGTTCAAACAAGATCATAATATTGTGTAACATCAATAAGTAATTTGAATGAACAATGCATTTGATAAACATAAGCAACCTAGAAAGTAAACTAGGTTGGTTGATCTCCAATTGTTTCACACACACGCACATTAGTTTCAAGTTGAAGCCAAACTTCTACCCCACAGTCTTATACTAATGCAGAAAAATATCAACACTTTAAGCTAGAGCCAACAAAATGCATGAAGTGAATTGAAAAAAGAAGACATAGTTATAAAGTAAATTAAAGTAATGGGTTGGTGAATGAAACATTCAATTTCAAATAAAAAGGCACTATATAAATGTGAAAACACTTAAGTTGCTTATCAATTTCACTACTATTGTAGTTTCTTGACTCCAAAAGAAAAGAGCATGTGTTTTGACATTTGGAGATTAATAATTCACCACAACAATTAAAAATTTGGATTCTTTTAAATTTTGGCTTAATTAAAACATATTATTGCTTGACTTTGATCTTGATTAAGCTAGATCTTGGCCTTAATAAAAAGGAATCACTTCTGTTTATAACCTTGATTAATATTAAATGAATCCAAAATTCTACATCTTGGCTAAATTGAGAGTAGATAGTTCTTGAAAGGCTTTAAATCATTATTTATTAACATGAAAAATTTGGTGTGGGTGGGTGTCAAGTAAAACTAGGTACACTAATATTTGTACACATCCATTTAAGTGGCAATATTAAACCTTTTTCGGATTCTTTGGAACCATCCATGTCCCAACAATAGATTTTGGAAATGGGTATTGTGCATTTGACAACAAACATTAAAAAAATAAATTTCATTGATTTGCTTCATATTCCTTTCCCATTTGCACAAGAAAAATCATTGTTGTAATTACACAAGAGCAAAAAAAACAATGTTTTCTTCTTCTTGATCATGTGATAACAACAATAGAAAGTAGTGAATCGTGCTCTTTTTCTTTTTCTTGAGTATTTGACGATTTATTATTGATGCCATCAATAAAGAACACTGATTCAAGTTTCCTATGTAAACTTATGGATTGGCATACTATTGCAGATAGAATTGCAACATTCTAGCGGGAAACCCAAGCAAAAATATGATTGTAATAGGATGGGCCAGTGAAGAAACACTTAGAAAGTCAAAAGAAATCAAATCCTCACACATTGTTCCTTTTCTTCTGAGCTCAAAAAACATTTGTATTCTTACACCTGGTGTTTTCAAGGCAACAAATGTCATTCAATTTGATAAGTGAATGTGAAAGATATGAATTGTTTGGTGTAAGGGGGTTTGATGTTTAATGATGGGTGAATTATAAAAAATTAGGATTTCAAGGTTAAAATTTTTGATCGTTGCATTTTTGCCTTTGAAGTACAAAGAATTCTTATAAAGCCTTAGTTGGCACGCCCATGAGGTTTTTATCACTCAAAATGGACTAAAAATGAAAGAGATGCGAGACTATAACTAGAGAAGGGTCTAGAGTTTTTTTTTGAAAAACAACTATCACTCATCCTCTTCTTACATTTTCTTCCTTACTCCTTTACTTTTGATGTTAAAAGAACATATATAACCTTTTTGTTTACACAACAATGACACAAAAATTGTTCAATTTGGTTAAGTATTATGATGTTCAAAAGACATTTGTAATCTTCGAGTTTGCACGACATTGACACAAAAATTGTTCATTTGGTTAAATAACGAAAAAAACGTTGGAAAATGTTCAATGATGGGCAATTCTACTTTAATTTTGCAAACTTCAAAAAAAAAATTAAAACAGCAAAACCCATGTGGGCCTTCATGGGAATTTTATAGGGTTGAACATTGTTGCAAAAGTTCAAATAGGCTTTTGTATAAAATCATATAGACCAAAAAATGTTGCAAATTGAATGCATTTCAATAGAAAAATCTAAAGCCAAATTTTTAGTTTTAAACTTCAAGTCAAAATAACAGTCTTGATGCAAAAAGAAGACAGACCTTATGATCAAATGAAGGGGGAAAAGGTACTAAATTTAATTCAATTTTCATTGGAATGTTCGATTTTTATGGTCGAAATTTTGAATCCAAACATGTATTTCTACATTTTGGGATTTTTTTTTCCATTTGTGATTAAGTATTAGTTGCAAATAACATATGTGACTAATGACTTATGAGTTGTTAAACCCGTATTGTTTCACTCAACTAGTTGCAAGGGATAGTGCTATGGCATTTAGTTGCAAAGGCTAGTTGTATTATCAATTTTTTTTTCTTGTTTTGTGATAATATTGAAATTCCATGTCATAAATTTTTATGATGTGATGAGTAAAGTGTAATGTGATATGAATGCCTATGTCAACCTTTTTTTTTACTTGACAGTGTGTTATAAATGATGCATTCCCTAAAAATGAAATGTGTCAAAAAATTGTTGATACATGTTCAACTATGAGTCACATAGGATTAATAATGAGTTCGATGTAAAATTCATTTGTCAGATTTTTATTGGATGTTAAAGGTTGACAAGTATGTAAATGTTTGATTGACCCTAAAACATGGCATATATATGATTACATGTCAAAACCTAGCCTAATTAAGCTAACTAGGTTAACATTTGCTACCTAGGATAAGTAGGTTAGGCCATTTAGCCTAGTTCACTTGACCTACCTAACTTATGTCACTTAAAATAAAAACATGGGGTAGGCAAGAGTCTAAGTGGCATTGCCTACACACCTTAATCAATCCATGTAAACTACTTAGCCTATATTAAGGTAGATATATAAGTTGCAAAAATATGGATTTTGACCTTTCACTTTCACATTGAGGGGCAAAGTTCTTACCACTACACCATTTTTTATGTAATGTAAAATATAACCACATTTAACCTACTTAAGTGACCTACCCAACCTATCTAAACACTTACCTAAGAATTGTTTAAGCTACGTAGGGGTTTACATAAAGTAGTTTATTTACTACCTAGGCTACATAGGGTACATAAGGACCTACCTAAAGGTCTACATAGGGGTTTCATAGGTTACTTAGGGGCTACCTATTTGGTAGGTTACCTATGGATTGTTTGGGCTACCTAGGGGTTGTCTAAGCTACATTTCCATTTGTGGTATCTCCAATGTAATGTGTGAGTTGTCTACCATTGAACAACTAGTGACTTATAATTGCCATGTTCATTAAATAGTCACATGTATTGTTTTTTATTACATCCATGTGTCAAAGTTCTATTTTATATTTTTTCATTTGAAAATGCAAACATTCAGTATTAATTGTGCAAGGGGGGCCGTTGTTGTTTATTACTTCTCTTGATTATATTGGTCACAACAATACATATTTGGGTTTTATAACTTTTCTTGTGATGTCACGTGTTAATTTATTATTTCATAATTAGGGACCTATAGTTGCAATGTTCATTTAATTGTTGCATGTATTATGTTTTGTTACACGCACATATCAAGTTTCTATTTGATTTTTTTTCATTTGGAAATTCAAAAATTCAGTATTATTTGTGTAATGGAGATTAGTTACTTTCATTTGTACTGATTATATTGGGCACAATAACATGTATTTGTGTTTTGTTGCACCATGAATCATGATGTTGATTATAGTCATAATACTTTGTCATTAAATCGCATGTCATGTCATATCATTTTCATGGGAAATTAAGTTTTTAGTCATAAAGCTCAATGATATTTTTGACCAACTAATTCCACATCACAAATATAAATTAACACAAATTTTAAAATAATGGGATATTTCACCCCAAACAAAAACCAATGTTTTCATATATTTAGTATAGATGCAAAACCATAATGCCACATGACATATGGATGTCCTTTGCCACTCTTCAGTGATTTATGTGATTGCATTATAGATGTAATAAAAAAAGACAACAATTGTTTGGGGTCCAATTGGAAAAGACACAATGTGTTATAGTGCTTTCCTCCATTTTTAGTGGCCTTGTCGGATTTTTTTAATGTCATATTATGCATTTTTGGAAGTTAACTTTGCACTAATTCGATGGATACATCATGCAAGTTGATTGAAACTTTGTCATCAACTTTACCATATCAACAATCCTTCGCCATGGCAACTCCTCCGATCCCAAACTCTCATAGTTGATTATAAACTTTAAAGTTGTGGTCAATGTCCCCAAATTAGCACTTTCATCTTTCATTTAAGCCAAAAAATTTGTCCAAAATTCTACTTGTTAAGCAAAGCTTAGAAGTTCATTACCATTACCTAGCTTGTTGTTTCCATAGCCTCAAACAAGCCCATTGTAACATGTTTATGTTGTTGGTTTACATTTAAAAAATTGACAACAATTGTGAAGGTCAAAGGTTGTTGTTGTTGAACTATTTGAACAAGGTAGGCAATACATACATCTTTTTTTGGTATTTTCTAGCAAATTAGGTAGCATTTCATTTGTGAACATTTTTTTGAAAGAAGACACAAGTTGAGGACACAACCACAATGCCATCCATTATAACCATATGTTTTACATTGTAAGAATAAGTAATTAGTTCTTAATGATGAATGGATCCATATTTTGTATGAAAGCTTATTGTTGTGGGCGGTCTTTCTTGAAAAGATTTACGCAACCAAAATATTAAAAAATGAACTAATTCTAAACCTCTTTTCAGAAGGTCTTATTTCTAATGGGCTTATTGTTGTGTTGTTCATTTCTTTTGTCAATTTGATGGTAAATGAAGGTATCCAACATCAATGTGTTCCTTCATGGTTGTAATCCAATTGGCTCAAAAATATTTTATTAACCTTTTTGACACCTTGTTTGTTGAATTAATATTGAAAGGCTAGCCCTTGCATTCTAACACAATATGCAATGCATGACTTGTGCATTGATCACATTTACAATCCTACCATTTTTCACACATAAAAACAACCAAACAATTGATGTGCAATTTTAGGGCTTCCAAAACTTATCTTGATTGTGCAAAGTTTTGAATAAATCTTTTATAATTGGCACATGAAGTTTAGGACCTTAACAACTTGCTTGGAATGAAGATGTTGTTCCAGGTGCAAGGTGTTATTGAACAACACCCTCCCTTTCTAGTGGCATTGTTACTATTACAAGCAAAATGACCTCTTGTTCCTTGGTTCCAAATGACAAAATTGATGTCCCAATCAAAGTAGTGAATCTATAATTTTTGGAATTACAGGTGAAGTAGAAAATAAGTTAACAAAAGCTCGTTCATCAAGCCCCATTTTGCAAAACTAACAACAATAAAATTTGCAAATTATAGCCTTACAATTTGCAAGCCACAAATTGGTGATTGCAAATATGCAAATGGCATGTTTCAAATCTCACAATTGCACTACAAGTAGCAAAGGAAAAAATTACAAAAAATGTTAAAGAGCATTTCATATTCCATACTTGTTTCTAAACAAATAAATTCATGAAACATCCTTTCTATGATGTTGGGTAGATGTGTAATTAGTAGAAACACAATGGACAACCATTACGATTGAATTATGGATGAATCACAATAGGAAGGGAAAAAACCATGTAAGTAAAAAGGAAGGGATAGAGACCATCCATGAGAAGTACAAGGCAAATAAAATACAATAACACATGTCACAAAAGAACATAACAATAAAGACACCATTAATACAATAGCAATGTGTGCTATACACAATGGCCGTACCATTCATTTACTATTTTAAAATGGACATTGTATGATAAATTGGTCATAGCTAGGGGAATTTTTTTCAAAGAATCTATTTTAATACACATCATCATGTTGTTGGGAAGGAAAAAAATTTGTGACTATTTTTTTCAATTTTTAACATCACATTAGTTACAAGGAACCCAAAAAGAATCTCGCAAGAAATGATGACAAGTTCTAAAAACCTATTTAAGCATTTATAAAATTTTCCAAATCAAAACCAATAGGGAAATGCTGCAGCATGATTTTCAATTTTTGGAAATTTAATGATTTATTTTTATTAAAATGATCAATGATTCCTTTTTCATATTTATTTTTCACAGTTGTGCAAATTTTCAAACAAAAAAAAAGATTTTATCATGACATGTGTATTTGAATGTTGTCAATCACATTGTCACATTTTGAGTAATTTACATGAATTTTTGTGTATGATGGGTGCCTTAAACCATTTTTGGTGAAATTAGTTTCATATTTAATTTTGTGAGTTATGGATTGGTGAAAAAGTCACCCGGGGTTTGGGGTTCACATATGAAAAAGTGAAGGGAGAAAATAAAATGTTAAAAGATGAATGTGAATCCTTTTACAACCAAATTATAATGAATCATCTGAGCTAATGTGCGTTGTATTCCATTCAACTAGGACCTTGATACATTTCCATGGCCCATTGCAAGCTTGGGTGCTTGGTTGAAACATAATATCTCCCCACCCCCTTGAACCTTGCATCATGGATGTTATAGAACTAAATTATGAAGTTCCTAAAGGAAGTTTGTTGTTGTTGAAGTAGAGTGGTCATTACTAGCCTTTTTTATAAAAATAAATAAATTAAAGATTAAACAATTTCAAGAACCTGGGCTTGACAATGGAAACTGTGACAATCGAACAAGTTGGGATACGGGATAACTTACTTAATTACGTAAAGCCATTGGCACTTACGTTTTTTTTTTCCCTTTGTATTTTCAGGTCACTCGTGAACCTGAAATTATTTTCTATTTGATTTTCTTTAACTTACTTCAGACGTATCTCCATTTTATTGGATCTTTCGAAAATTCCAAAGACTATATTGAACTTTCCATTTTTTATTTTTTTTTGGGGAAGATCCAGATTTATGATTGATCATTTCGAAAAAATTAAAAATAAAAATATCGTCACTTTATTTAAGCAAGGGAAGAATGTTCCACTAGGGAGCCTTTCAAATTATTCGACAATTCCCTTGGCCTATCGGCTTTGGGGGGATCTCAAATCCGGAAGCCCCCCCCCAATAGCAAGACCTTCTCCTATACCGAAAGCAAGCAATGATAAAAGTGAGTGAGTGAGTGAGTTTGCGGTGTTATAAAATTTTGTTTTCTTTTCATCTTTGTGTCAGATTGAGAATGCGAGAGAGAGAGAGATTCAGTGGGTGTATGAACAATTATTGAGTCAATTAGAGTTGTTCTGACAGAAGATTTTAGAGCAGTTTTGAAGTAATTGGAGTTTATTGTATGTGTTTGTGATTGTGTCTTCTTCTTAGCCGAAGAAGAAGAAAAAGAATCGGGTGGGGTGAAATTGTATTTATATAGCTCAAGAGTCACTATGGGTGTGAAGCAGCTGCACGAGAAGAATCAACAAAAGCAATGGATCGACACAGTGGTATGGCGGATTACAATTGTTCTTTCTCCGCCCTTCTCCATGTACATCTTGCCATTTCTCGCTGGCAAGTTTGACATCTACAAATTCCTGACTATCAATTATTTTATGGGCAGAATAGAGGAAGCAGGCCTTCATATCCTCAGGAATGTTCGTCTTTGGCAGGTATAATTGATCACAGTTTCATGAAAACCCAAGTCACAATATTCTGTGCTTGAAAATTTCTGGAAAATCCTTGTATTATGAAAACCTAAGTCATAATTATATTTCTGGAAGATATTGTATTATGATCCACAGAGGGTTATGTCATAGAATTGATCTGATGGTATTTGTATGTGTCAATTTTGAATTGATGTAGGTGCATTCAGTATGTGCATTGGTTTATGTGGTGATATCACCGTTGCAATTCAATTCAACATGGAGAAACAAGCACCTTTTGATGCACCGAAGATTGGGATATGTTCATGCATTTTTCACTGTAGTTGCATCCATCACTGGTGGCTGGATGATGGTCAAAGATAGTGAAATTGGACCCCTGGGCTTAGTGTTGAACAGGATCGTGTCACCCTGGTGCATCATCACCCTGGTTCTTTCTATCAATGCTGCACGTAGAAAGGATCTACAAAGCCATCGCCGATGGATGCTTCGCTCAGCTACAATTGGGTACTAATCATTGCCCCTCAGTTCCTTCAAACCTAGATTTGTGCTGTGATTTTGATTTGAATTCAGATCCAGAAGTGCATGGTCTCCAACATGGAGTTAATTACTAAGTTTGAACACTCAATGACCTAGAACCAAACTAGAACTCATCCTTCAGCTACCTATGACATATAAGATATCTAACTTCACAGTGAACTACAAGCTCTCACAAATAAGGCCAATAAAATGATAAGAGAAAAGTATTTAGTGTCAATTAATGATGGGGATGGAGGCAATTGAAGTCCTGAATTTGGTTACGAAGGTTCAACCAAAGTTCCTATCCAGGCAATATTCTCAATACAAAATGATGAAGAGAAAGTTAAGCATCATCCATGGCCAAAATTTACACTCAGATTACCTGAATCTGAAAATGTCTAGGGTTTCATGTAATTCACGGGTTTGTGTTTAACTAATGGTGGAAAATGAGAGGTTGGAAAATTAGATATTGATACACACTTGAAAGGGGGAGGAGTGAGATGGTACGGGGAGGTGTTGGGGAATGGATTTTGAGATGCATGGAGTAATTGGATGTTGTTGTTGGATGCACAGGTATGGTTTGGTTTACACAAGATTTCTTCCAGGTTTGATCAGTCTTATGTTTTTCTGCACGATGGACACTGCACTCGAATGTAGCTTCTTCATAGTCTGGGTTGTTAACCCTTTACTCCTTGAGATCTACATTCAGATGTACTTGACGGATGCCACTAAGAAAAGGGCAACCAAGTCAATTCCTCAGCAAGAGGCTAAAATAGAAACATAAATGAATGTCAACCAAGAAATTCAATTTTTCATTGCTTCTATTTTCAAAATGAAGAGACAACCTTCTTCAAATTTTTGTCGAAAGTAGCCTAGCCTTCTTGTGTGAAATGGTGGTTCCTTCATGTCTACTCTTGAAACTTTTTCTCAAAGTTTTCCTACTACAAATTGTATCGAATTTCAATGGCTATATCAATGTCACCTTCACTTGTACCAACTAGTACTAACAAAGTCTTGTTTTTGCAACCAAATAAAAGTGTAAAAGTCTACACTATGTGCACCACTAGTAGTACACCAAAAGCAACTTTGTTTATGTGGTTTACATTTGTTGGTTGATAACAAAAAGTTTTTACATTCTCAATTACAGCAAACCCCTTGCTATATCCAAACATGGAATGTATTGCTTTAACACATTGAAATTAAAATGCATCTTTCCCATGTCATTTTACACATTGAATACATTCATGACTAGTTATGAAAGAAATACAAATTTAATTCATGCAATGACAAATTGACACAAATTATCTTTTGCAATTTTGTTTTTTGCTCATGCATTCATACATTTTGGTGGCTTGTATTATCTCACTCATAAGGGTGTGCACTAGAGGAAAACTAAAAATAAACAACTACCATTTGCAACTTGCAAAGACAATTAGAGCTATTAGTTGCAAATGATAATTAGTTACACATAGTTGCAAATACATTGGTTACATATTGGGAAATTTCTTTTAGTGGTGTAATCTTGCAATTGTCAAAATATCTTCATGGAATGTATTTGAAAATTAATCACAACATTATAAATATTGTCATGGGCATCAATGCACATGGAGGACTTTGCCCACATGCATATTGTGTGTGTTTTTTGTGTGTAATGATTTGGATTATGAAGAATTGTATCAACAATTAATGCAAAGTTGGACCTCACATTTATATGAAATTGCAAACATTTACTCCATAATCCTAACATACAATTCTTGGAAACATGTTGACATGGGGAGGGGAGAGGACAATGGATTAATGATCTCTAGGATATGGATTCAAGAAAATCGAAACAAAGTGTTGGAGTTTTTACCTTGTTTCATGCAAGCTAGAAAAATTTCACTTTCAAACACATGGAACTTCACGATAGAAAGACATGAAGGAAACCCTTGAAGGTTAATATGTTGGGTGGCCAAATCAAACATGTAATTTTGTGTTTTTATGGATAGTTTTCTTGGATGTTATGGTCATCCATATAATAATTTCTTTTTATTAACTTGGTTTTTAAAACAAAGAATGGGAAAGTCTAGATCATGACCTTTGTTTGGTCACTTCTTTCTTGTGAAGTTGATCATGAATGTGAGGGATTAAATATGGAAACTTTCCATCCCAAACAAATGGTTTGCTTAATTAATCTAATCAAATAATTTTTCCTTTTTAAATGAGAAAGCTATGAAACTAGCTCTAAATTTTATTTGGATTTTATGTAATATTACGCATTTAAAAAATTTATGCGATTGAAGAAGTTTGGTTAAGTTGAAAAAATGTTATAACAATATATTGATCTTGTAGACACAATTTTAAATAATTTGAAAACGTCATAATAGGATTGGGTGTAAACTATTACTTAAGGGAAGTGAGTAGCTAATGGAAATCATAATAGTTTATACATATATTGGATGTTTTTGTAACAAATTTTTTAAAAAATCATCTATACTAGAATATATGTTATAAAATTATTAAAGTCTTTGACATGGCAAGGAAGAAATAATGGTTATCTAATAAAGGAGAAGTTTAATAAGGATGATTAATGGCATTGATTTGATTGAATTACATGTTATTGAGAAGTCTATTGAATTAAATTTGAACTTAATTTAAAAAATTGGGTTTTTGATTGAGCTAATGATCATCTTAAAAAGAAGTCAAGTATATTTAAGAATATTGTATGTGGAATGTGTTAGTACAAAAGTAAATTTAAGTAGATTTTAAAATAAAAGATGGTTTCTAATTGCAACATTTTTGGTGGATTTAGGCAAATGAAGGATAATTGAAACAAACATCTTTACAGTTGTAATATGTTTTGATTGTGTAACAATTGCAAGTTATGCAATGTATAATGAACAAATTTGGTGATGCAAAGAGGTTTATAATACTTTAAAAAACGTATAGAAATTCAAAATGGGCAAACATCTAAGGTTCTACGATCATCATTCGACAATCTTAATCACTTCCAACATCAGTAGAAATTCTTATGCAAAGCATGTTGTGCAATTTGGAGGAAGTTGAAGAATGGCATTTATTTGTTTAATCTTACAAAGGCATTGTGAGAACTCCTTTTAAGTGAATATAATGGGCAAATAATGAAAAGTATGCTTAATGGATAAGGTTACAAGTCTAGGTGTAAGTTGAGTCCATTTTAAAGTTGGATCTGTTGGGGTGAAGTGGGGTGGGATATTAATAGGTGGAAAATTAAGGAAATGAAGGGGGAAGGTTGGGGGTTTTTTCTTTTTTTTCCCCCTTCTCCAAAGAAATTATTATTGGGTATGGGGATTTGAATGAATATAGAAGGCATATAATAAAAATAGGTTGAATAGATTAGGATACAAAGTATAAATGTAGTTTTAGGAAGATTGGAGAGGGTTTGGGGTTTTTGTTTCATTTCCAAAATGACAATTTTTTGGGCGGGGAGGGGGATGGCGAGGGGGGAGGGGGTGGGGATTTTTTTTAATGCTTTCCAAAGGGGTTTTTTCTTGAGTGGCATGCGAAAGAAACCTTGGCTAATTCTAAGCGGGGAGGGGGGATGGACCAAGGCCCTCCAAAATATGTTAAAGCAGTAAGGAAATAAACATAGTCTTTTCGAAGGATAAAAAAACCTTTCAATTGGATGCAATTTGTGTTCAAGGCCAATTTGGTGCAATTTTTTAACACAAAGTCTCTTTTGTTTGGTCTTTCCTTGTAAAACCAATGAATAAACCCATTTGCTTTATTTCATGTAAAAAATTTATTTGAAAAAAAACCTCTTGTGGCAAAGCTATTGTTATACATAATGCAATACAATGATAGAAATGAAGGAGGTAAAAAAAGAAAAAAAGGCTTCCAAACACCTTAGAAGGAGTTCATGAACACAAGGATTAAACAATCAAGTGAGGTGACCTTGAATGTGTAGAATAAAGGCTAAGGTTTAACAAAAAAAGGTTAATGCTACAAGTCATAGAAATCATGATAATTGACAACAATACACTATGTGAGGCTAGTGTAACTATAATCTTGGCCTTTAATTATATCAAAGAAAGTAAGAAATAGTGGACAAATGAAATTTTATTGCATAATACTTGTGCATGGAAAAATGTTGATTCCTAATTTTTTTGAGATTTGGAAATGTGTTTTGAATTGTACAAGTTAAAAGATCCAACAATTTGATCATTTGAGTTTTCATTCACAAGATGCACATGGAATGGATTTAAGCTTATAATGTTTTTATCCAAATACTTTCATATTGGTAAAAATACACCTAGTCACCCTATCTTGATGAAATATTTCTTCCACCTTTTTAATTACCCTATTTTATTAATATTCAAACTTATCCTAGCATTACTATATCTAGCTACTATATATTTGAAAATTTTCATACAACCCTTATTCAACTTAGATTCTAAGGTAAAATGATAGATTTCATTTGCATCGATTAGTTTCTTTCAATAAAATGGGACATAAATGTTGTTGTTTTGTCATATAGGCTTGTGCTTATGTGTGAAGAAAAAATTATAAATAACAAGATTGTTCAATTTGCTACCTTGAATTATGTTTCATGTCTTTTGCATATGGCCCATGCAAAACACATGCAATGTGCAAGAAGCTTTAATAGGAATTTGGAACTTTTAACAAATGTTTATTTGATTTGAGTGAGGAGTGCATAAACCCTAACACTTTTCTATACATTTTCAACATTGCAACTTCCTTGTACAAATAGACAAGGTTTTGGCACATTACTTGTGTTGTTTTCTCCTCTTGGAGAAGTAAACATCACCCATGTGTGAGAAAAAATTCCAACCTAACAAAATGCTCTTCTCACAAGCCAACATGATGTTTTTAAAGCTATCTATTAGAGGAGAAAATGAAATAGTGGAATTTCTAAAAACTACTCACCATCCAGTATGGCATTCTCAACGGTTGACTTGAGAAATAGTTTTGGAAAACTGTAGGTTAGCGTTTTGTAGCTATGTTCAAGCAATGACTTCAAAGCTCAAATGCCATGATGAATAAAAGATTTCAAATTTATTAACACAATATCATTATTAAATTTTTCGTTGGATTTAGTATTATCCCCAACTCCAAAGGGGCTTAAACATGTATAATCTTTGACAAATGAGGTTTTTAACCAAAATATGCATGATTTTAACATAAATGGATTCCAATAAATATTTTTTTGTTATAATTTTAGTATTCAATAATAAGTTGTTTTATAGATTTCTTAAGGCTTGTATCCCTTAGAATCTGTTTATTCATAGCTGAAATTAATGAGTTTAATTGGTCTTCTCAAGAGGAAAAATGGTTACACTTCAAAGGTCATAATATATTGAAATTAGTGAAGGTATACTTACTAAGGAATTTTTTTTGGGAATCAACCACAACTTAATTTCAAGACCATTTAAATTTATTTTAATAATATCTTTTCCAAATCCTTAATCTATTATTTGGTCATCCCTTGATTATATGGAAAATTCATCATAATAAGTAGAAAGGAACTCTCTTAACATCTCCTCTCTCTTTGAAGGTTGTTTGCATGGAGGAGGTCATTTACATTTTATATATAAATGACATCCATTCAAAATAAGGTATTTGTTTACTATTTTGGAGGCCAATTAGATAAATATTTAAGAAATAATAAGTCAATGAAGGCCCATGAAAAAAATGGGTTATTATTATTATTACTTGCTCAAGAGTTCCTGCATGTCAAAGTTTCACAAGAGATGATCAAGGGAGCCATAGAGCTCAGAAGAATATCCCAAGGCAGTCCACAAATCGGGGTCATCGTAGTCTTGGATCAGAAGAGAGACACCGTTTGACATCATTGGAGTTGGGTGATGTTCTGTTAACAATCCACTCGTTGTTGTTGTTGTTGTTGTTGCCAAAGGAATACTAGCCTTCAACCCCGCTGGTGAATCCTGCATTGTCAAAGGGTCCCAAAAGGATAAGTTTTTTTTCCCACAATATTTCTCTCCCCTCATCCACCTTGTGCATTAGTATGTACTTATTTGAAGAAGAAGATCATGAATTGCTTTTGTTGTGTGTCAATGAATATTTCTTTCAATACTTGCACTATAACAATATGTGGGTTTTCCTACAAATAATAGACCTTTGAAATGTGGATGTGGCAATGGCACATATTACATTAATGTCAAATTATAGCAAACACCCAAAAAAAAAATTGATGGAAAATTTGATGAAACATGAAATGCATGCACAAAGTTTACCAAGTATAGATGTGTCAAGTATCACTTATTCTAACAATGAGTATGTGTCACATTTAAATAAAACCTTATCATGTTGTGCTAGAAATCATGTGTTTTAGTATTTTACTTTTTCACTTGCCATATGCAATTGGGTGATTTGTGATAAGAAACATTATTACTTGGAGTACAAAAGCTTCATTTGGTTCAATGCCAAGTTTGTTGAAAGCAATCAAATATGGATCAGAATTCTCGCACTCATTCCCAATAACAAGAATGTCAAAAAGATCATCAACTCCTAAAATCTTCAAAATGTTAGTTGCATTCTCATGGGAGGCTTCAGTCACAGCTGCACACTTAAGGCCCCGTTCCTTCACCCACTCAACAAATCGGTTAAAGCCCTGTATGGGCTTCAGATCTGTTGCTGCCAAGCTTAGTAGCCATGGAATAATCATGGCCCGCCCCCACAACCAAACAACCCACAAGGTCAATTTTCCTAACAAAGGTTTGTAGCTCTTCTAATTCTATTAGATATTTCAATATTATAATTGGGTGCACCTGAAATTTTTATAGAATTGCTTTGGGGATTTGACAATGGAGGAAATGGGTACCTTTGAAAACGATATGCTTCCTCCTCCAAGAATTGTTGGTGCTGAGCATCATCCATCCAAGGCATGAGTTCTTGAACAATTATTTTGTCAAGCTTTCCCCGCATTTCACTCATGAAAAACTCATAGGTAATGGGCTCTCCACCATTATATCCTACCTGCAGCCATGTCTCTGCACTTATGATATTAACATCTGACCTTTGTGCAAGCGCGGAAGGGAGGTAGAGAGCATACAAAAACAATAATTTTGCCTCACAATTTTGTTGAATATCAAAAAATTACCACCTGAAAAAAATCAATCACTTGAATCAATAGTTGTTAAGAATTTAATAGTGCAAACCTCGACAAGAGTTTCTTGAAAGGCCAAGAAATGGAGGGGGAAGGAATCAGCAACTGTGCCATCGATGTCAAACACCACTGCCTTCAATGTATCCCCTTGTAGAATGGCGGATAACTTGTTGACTATAGAGCCAAAGAGAAAACCCAATTAAAATATGTTGCCCTGAGTTAACTTGAAACAAAAGGATTTTACAATTTGCTGCAATTCATGAGAAATCTTTGTTTAATTTGGGGAAAAAAAGATATAAATTGCATAAATATTTTTCATGAATTTAGTACAATTATAATATACTTGGAAAATTTTATGATGTACATACAAAATAATAATAATAACAATAAGCAGCTTACTGTAAGTTCTTGGACTTGTAGAATTGCAGAGATCAGAAACTCTTGGGGTCCTTGTAGTTGTTATCCCTCCACTTGGAGATGATGCTGGTGGTGATGACATTGATGGTTTTTTTGGCAGTAGTTTTTGGAGCTCTTTTGGCGACTGTTCTGGCTCTGATGTGGGTGGTGATTCTGGTGGGCTCTCTATGGTTTGCTTGACAACCCAAAGATAAGGAGCATTTTTATTATTATCTTTGTTTTTTTCTAACATATTAACATATGTTTCATCTTCTATTTCAAGGTTTGTGGATTCAACTTCACTTTCAGATTTGATAATTTCCTTTTCTTGGTACTCAGTGTATTCTTTCATATCTTGCTCTTCACTTTCAGATCCAATCATCTCTTCAAGTCCAGTTACTTCCTTTTTGTTGCATTGTTGTGATAAGTTTGGGCTTACAATGTTTTTGTTGGGAGGTGCAATGGGGGAGACACTCTGATCTTCTTCAACCTCTTCTCCTTTTGCACCATCTTCTTTCTTTTGGCTTAGAGGTTTCAAATACGTTTCACTAACCAATGCAAATGGACAATCCATTGAAGAACTATTTATGAAATTTCACAACAAATTTAATTTTTCAGCCTTAATCCTTTTTTGTGAATCCTAAGATTGGTTTTTTTTTGGGTCGTATATGGCATGCCTTGTGTTGATCACTATGGAAAAACCACCCCCACCTACTCAACCCACCTACCCAACCATCCAAAGTGCATTTTTTGTGTGCTCCAAAGGTGTGTGGCTTTTCATTGTTTCCACAACAACTTCCCTATGTCTCCTCAAATCTCGTCAAATCTTACTCCATACTCTCTCCCTCTCCTGTAACCATGAAAACAAAGGATTCTCAATCAGTTTGTGGTGAGGAGAAATGCTGATTTTGGTCACAAAAATTGTTTCCACAACTACAATTACCAATTTCGACTAGTCTAAACTCTTGAGATGATAAAAGAAATACAATTTCTTTCTCTTCTTTTTGAAAAATTACCATGCATCAACATAAAAAATAGACATAAGCTTAGCAATTGTAAACAACAAAGGTTTTTTTTGCAAGAGAAATATTGTAATTTTTTGAAAGAATTGTAACAATCTTTGTGAATGTTTAGTTTGTGGTGTTGTAAGTAATAGTAGTAGTAGATACAAGTCAATTAATTAATGTACACTTTAGAATCATCACACAAGATTTTTTTGGACTTTGCAACCCACCCATAAGTGGAATTCCTCTTGTCATGAAATTGACATTTTTTTAAAGGTAATTGTATGAAGTATTGAGATTGAATTTGAAGAGGATTGGGTGATAATTTCCTATACCACCACCAGTATCAAAATGCTTGTAGGCTAGTGAGAGTTTTAAAAACCAAATTAGACCAAATGGTACAAACATACGTGAGTACAATTTCATTGAAAACAAGTTTAAGCCATGGATCTAAATAATTCGAAAAGATTTGAGGCTAAACCTTTTTTAATAAGCAAGTATTATGAAATATTAGATCTTACATATTTTGAACTATGACAACCTTAAGATCTTGTGCATAAATGAAATAAATGAAAAAGACATGTAATGATCAAACATAAGAGGATTTATTTTCTAGAAATGTTACTATAAGCTTGAATTAAATGATAGCCATATTGTATATATTGTTAAAGCTTGAGTTGTAATACAAGTGTGAAAGATTTCTTAAGCTAGGTGACATATTTGCCCAAAACAAATCTGGTTTGTTATAATTATGGCCAATGGGTTTCTAATTTCTATCTATTCAACAATATCCTCCACCACTCTTTTCATACACCCAAAAAGTACCTTAAACAAGTTTGTTATTGTTGAATTTTCAATTTCATTCTAACAAGCCAAATTGGAGCTTGATCAAAATTTGATGATAAAAATTGTGTGCTACAATCAATTTCCATATATGAAGGTATGTTGAAGAAAAAAACTTATTAATAGAAAATTCAACAATACCAGAAGTCTAATTTTGAAAGCTAATTCTTTACATGCAAGCACACTTTCCAATTTCCTTCAATGGATGTTTAATAAAATTTGCACCATTTTCCCAAATTTATTTTTAAAGGGTGCAATATATTTTCAAAATAATTTGTTTTCCCTTCCCCAAAGCATTGCTTTTAAGCTTGAAAATTTCTACCTTTAGTTGGCATTTTGGATTTCTAGAAATTCAACTCAATGGTTGTGCCCGAATGTTTTTCAAAATATTTCCTTCCCATTTCTTGTGGAAAATGCATCTTTGTTATGTGCAAGTTCTAGATAAAGTTTAATTTCAATTGCCTAATTGAATATTTTAATTTTATCTTTTGCACCAAAAAATTGAACCTTATTGTTCATTTACTATAGTGTAGGGGTAGCTTCAACACATTTACGTTGAACAATTAACTAATTTTGAAGATTACATGCCCTCAACAAAATTCCCATAGATTCTTTAGTTTCCTTCAAAAAAATTGCTCTTTGAAACAATTTCTTTTTGAAAATTTTCAATATGTTTGAAAATAATATAATTAGTGTCAAATCTACCAAGGTATTTAGATAGGAAGATATATTTGGTGCCATTAGTCATAATGGAAATTGAAGCTAAATACAAAATGTAGTTGAAATATCATTTTTTAGTTCTTGAAGGTCGGGTGTAACATTGGTTCAATTTTGTTCGAATTGTGAAGTTACAAGACATCTAAACTTTGCTTCATGCACAAATCATCATAGAATCATTATGGGGTTGGTGTCAATTGAAATTGTTATCAAATATTTCTAGCCTTTAATATTATTGTTATTTTTTTGGCAACAATTTGGAAATCAAATCACTCAAACCATTTTCTTTTTGTAGAGAATTTTAGAGTGGATAACATGCCACAAGGAAAGTTTTTTAAAGTTTTCAATATTGTAAAGTCCATAAACTTTGTGAGCATGACCTAACTGAGATCCACATATTATATTTTTTCTTCATTCCATACATGTTCAATGGCAAGTTCCTTTAAACCTTTTTTCTAATAGCCACACCATTTATATTCTTTGACCCTAATGTGCACTTGTTCACCTATCAAAGGCTTCAAGGTACACAAACCTTGTTGCTACCATAGACAACATCAACATTGGCTTTCATCCATTCATGGATATCTCTTACTATGGTAATGCCCTCATTTTTGAACTGTACATGGCACAAGGAAACCAAATCCACATGGACACAATCAACCAAAAAAGCTTGTTAAATTAAAGGTAGAGCAATATGATATTCGCAAAAGGTGAATAGTACAAAGAATAAAATCCCTTCAACAAAACCTTCCTCCCTCTTTGAACAATGATACTATGTATTTATACGTATTTTTTTCCAACACTAAAACAATTTCACAAAGTTTTAAATTATGTACCTATCTGGCAAAACACCTTACTGATGTGTTTTCTATACTTGGGCCCCTAAAAACAAGGGTCTATGAGTCCCTTAAATTGTGAACAAATATAACCTTCATTTATAGCCTTCATCTAAAGGGTTAAAATGTGAGAAAACGTGTGAAGCATCACACTAGGGCATCTTACATTGCGCAAACCATGAGGTAAACCCCCTCTCCCTTCCCACCAACAAAAGCTTTCATAGAGATGCAATATCCTTGATTAATTTGTTAGGGGAAGTTGTTAGGGGAAGGTCACAGTGTATTATGTCTACCAAATTGATGCAAGGATTTCTTTCATGCCAACATGGGCTTTTCAAGGGTAGAAATTTTATTTATTATTTATTTATTTGGTTATGAACTATGATAATGTTATTAACAAAAAGATGCTAGAATCCCATTTGTTAGGAAGTTTTGGCCCCTGCAATAAAAAATTGCCTATGGTGTGACCATGTTGCTTTATGCTTGAGATCTTAAATGTTTCATGATCAATATCCTAATTAGGCAAAAGAACTCATTATAATTCTTGCTATAATAATGCCCACAATTTTGTTGGTGCTAAGAATCAACATGCAATTGAAAATGGTTGAAAGAGAAATGGCAAGTGATGAAGTTTAAGGAGGAAGAGGAAGAAAGGAGTGATGTTTTGATGAAATTAAATTTGTAAGTTGAAATACTTTACTTTCCCTTCTTTTTAATTGGCACTGTGTCATGCTTTTACATATCCTTGGGTATGAAGGATTAGATTGTTACTTGAAACACATCAACATAATACTTGGTTTAACAATTTATTTGTATTCGATATTATTGGCCACTTGCATGATGCATGCAAAGTACCACACTATTGTAGTTAGCAATGGCATGGATAATATGTTTTTATAACAAAACACAAATTATCTCATAAGTTTCAATATATATTTTCAATTTTAAAATTACAAATTTGTAAAGCCATGTTTTCATATGCTTGTAATAGGAACCATCTTACTATAAGGAAATATGTGAAGCTCACATACCATAGGTAGGGTCAACTTCCACATTGACAAGATGAATAATTATTTTTAGTTTTAGAAATTAAAAATAAAATAAATCATGATCTACTATGACATTGTTATATGAGGAGTGAAAGTATTCAATTGCATGCAATAACTGTGATGGTTATTTTCACACCTCGACTTTATATTTTCCTGAAATTTAATTTCATTATCCTAAGGATTGTTTAATGATAAAATTGACCCTAGGGCAAAGTAATGTATTATAATGTTATTTTATCTAATCATTGTTATTTAATCAAGTTAGTTGTCACATTACAATGGTTTTTTTTTGGCTTTTATGGTCTAACAAAATTGGAAGTTTTTAGAGACATTAAAATTATATGCAAAAACAATAAAATCTACATAAAGAACTATTTAAATTAGAGGAAGGGGGACATAATGGATTACACAAAGCTTATCTAAAGGGTTAGCTAGGAATTTCTTGGGTTAAAAAATATTTACAAGTTATTTTAAAAATTATCTAAGGCTACTTAAGGTTGTTTCATAATTGATTATGTAAATTTTATGTAGCTTTTTGAATGGTCTTTAAGTATCCCCTAACTTAGGTACGTTCTTAGGTAACCTTTATGTAACATCCCAAGTAATCCACGTGGAACCCTTTATGTAAGTTTTTCTATGCACTACCAATAAACTCAAATGTGAATCCAAGGTGAACACAACAAAATAATGAGGAGTTGGGGTACACTCCTTGGCTCACAACATTTCAAGGGTAGAGGGGCATGTTAGAGCTTCGGGATAGGGATTAAAAAGAATGACAAGCAAATCAATTATTCACACTAATGTGCACAAACCAAATAACAAGTTGGTTAGTGCATAGTTGGAACACTTTTGGTGCATGGATGAACCACGAACAAACATGGATTCACAAGACTCACCATGGCCTAGACTTGGGGGAAGCCACCACCGTCCCCCTTATAATATTCTCTATGCCTAGCCATGGGGCAGCATCCAAATGTCATTTTGTAGTAGGACTCTCAAGTTGTAGTCTTGAAATTCCCAAAATTGGGATTCTCATGACTTTGAAAGCCCATAATTTTAAGTTTGAACCTTTGATTGAGGTGAGTTCTATAGCAAAGTTGTAACCTTTGTCAAGATATTTCCAAGAATATGTGGCATGCCACATTCACGCAAGATAATTAAGGCAATTCCCAACTTTTAATGGTTAGAAATCAAATTATAAATTGATTCTTGACTTTTTTTTTGGCCATAACTTGTGTTTTAAGTATGCAAATGCGTCATGTAAGCCAATTTTAGACATTTACATTCCAAGAACTTTCCAATGACATAAGAAACTCTTTAATCCAAATAATTTTGACCCTTGCAATCACCCTTTGAAAATTTAAGAGTCCATCGAGATTCTAACCTTCAAAGTGGGAATTCACTTGGGGAATGTGGAGGTTCATTCCTTCATACTTTCCTACATTCCCAAGAGCATGAATTCATGGGTTTCATTCTTGGCTTGCACTTTCACAAGCCCAAGGTTAGGGTTGCAACATTTTTTAATAGGTCTTTTTAAAAATAATCTTAAGGATGTGCCCTAGGTAGCTCTTAACATATGTAGTCTCTTTAATAGTTCCATAGGTAGACAATAAATAATCCATAGGTAGGTTATAGTTTAGTTAGCCCCCCATTTTAAATGGCCTCTTAATCCATGCGATGTTAATTTAGGTGGATTCTCATGTGGTTAAAATAAAAACTATGATGATCATTTGGGGATGTTCATCATTAATTTTAAAGAGTGATTATTGTTTTGGTGAACTTTATGGATAGTTCAAAAGGAAGAATGAGTGGGCACAACATGGGGCCCAAAAGGAGGATTACTTTATGAATAAATTTAGTATATAAAAAGCATATCAACATTTTTATTAATTAATATTAATCTTTTTTTTTATTTAATGTTTGAACACATTATAACATTCCACAAAATAATTAAATAACAATTAGTCAAGTACCAAATTTTTCATCTTTCACACCTTTTAAGTATAAAGTAAGATTAACATAAATGTTCATGGCATGTAGTGAGAAATATTATTATTAACGATTATTGAAAAAGGTTACCCATGTTTAAACATTGGAACATTTGTATGTGCAAGAAGTGCAAAAGGTGGAGTTGGATTTGACAAAGGAATGAAAACATGGGAAAAAATTACATTCATAACTTTGGTGTCTCATGGCTACTTTATATATATTCATTATTTTTTACCAAAATTTTCCTCACACATTAAATGAAGGTTGGACTTGGCCACTTGATTTTAGGCCTTTTACTTTGAAAAGGCCCCCCACATTTACCCTAAATATAACATATTGACATACAAATTTTAGTGTATATTGAAAACATGTTACAAAGAGGTAATTTTCCTCCACAAAAAGCAAAGTATTTCAAAAAACGAAATGCTTGCTCTAGTAGGCTTTTCATTTTTTAAAACATTCAACCTTTTTTTCCATTCCCTTGTTAAATATCATGGATTCTTTTTTATATTGGTGATTTAGTGGGCACTTAATTTTGGAATGCCCCACTTCAAGGGCATTGCCTTATTTAATTGGCCCTATATGATTCATATTCATTAGTTGGGTGTGTATTTCAAAAATAATAATTATTTATATATTTATTTTTTTGTAATAAAATTCTTTCATGGGCCTAACACAAAAAGATTATAAAACTTCGAAGCCTTCCCAATATATAAATATATATTCTAAACATAAAAACGCATACATCTCAATATTTGTTCTCTTATATTTGTTCCGAAGTGTGGAGTAGAAGGAGAGAAAAGATATTGATATGATGTTCATCTTTCTTCAATATAAGTGTCTTTTGTTTTTTGACCACACTTTAACCTTCTCAAATCATGGGGCCTTTCATTGTGTTTTTGGTGTCGTTGGAAAACATTCAGTGAGGCAGTGTGCACACTATATAATGATCATTTTGTAATTTTTTAATAAATGAAACAAAAGTCATTGAATTTAGAATGAAAATTTTCATTGAAATTTAATTAAAACTACTAAAAAAAAATTTCAACCAATCAATGCATTCTCATCATATTTGACACTTAGGTTCACATTTGTCGCTTCATGTCATAGGGAAATGCATGGAGAGATTCTTGTTTGCCATCCTATTAACCATCTCAACCAATGATTCTACGTCACATGATGCGGAAATGCATTTGTTTTTTCATCTCATGGGAAAATGCATAGGGAATCTCCCATGGGTCATTTTATTTACCCTTTCATTACTTGTTCTTTTATTTGTCTTTTCATATTTAAACTTTAACACTCTTTCACATCCCAACCTTAACACTTGAGTCCAATGACATTAGAGTTCACACTCGAGCCAATAATTTGCTTTACAATTATGTTTTTCTATTAAAATCATGTCTTTTATAACTTTGAAGTGGTTTTCTAGAAAGTTACATCTTATAGAATTTGAAGATGATCTCATTTGAGCCAATGACACAAGGGTCCACTAGTTTGCTTAAAAGAATCTCTTGAATACAATGTAAACTTATGCAAAAAATTATAATGTATTTGTTGGTAACCTTACAAAGCATAATCGAAAACCTGCAAGAGATAGGCATTTTGAAAAATGAAATTCTTGGAAGAGTAGGAATTTTTTTAAAAAAATCTTGCATGCATTTTTCTTTTCAAAATGTCCACCTTTTTCTTTAATTTTTTCCAAATGATACCTAGTAGGTATCATGGAAAATTTTGAAGAAAATGCAATTTTGCATAGTTCCCTACGCAATGAGTGGAATGTGGCATTTCCAAAGTAAGTGCCCCTCAACTCCACCTCAATGGCCATTTGACTTTGGGAATACCCTGATCCTCAGCCATTAACCCTACACAAAATAAATTAATTTCTTATGTTTTAGTTATATATCACATAACATCAGCTACTTATTAGTAAAGAGAGTGTAAATGAAGACTTTTGTATCTAAGATAGCCTTGAGTTTTATCGAACTACATTTCTTGAATCAATGAACAATGGTTTGGGCGATGACTCAACATGTTTCAAGTTTCAACAAGAAACATGGTTCCCAGCTTCATAGAGTGGCCATTCTTCTCTCTTTATGCTTTCAATACAATTATTATTTGAGGAACAAGCAAAATTCGGAGGAACAAGCAAGGTAACAAGAGAGATACAATTCTCATGTCCGTGGGCAACGAATATTGCCAAGATTGCCATATGCATGGTGAGCTTCAATGAAGGCACATGAAGGTCGTTTCATTTATTGGACTAAGACCCAAAATAATACAGTAAGGTATGGGGTGACAGATTATGTCATCTTCTTGAAAAATAGAGTATTTCAGAACATTCAAAAAGGTTCTTTATTTTTCTTCAAGAGATTTTGTTCCTTTGAAAGTTGCAGCATTTCTGAAATTGATATAATTAGTGTCAAACTTGCCATGGTACTATGATATAATACATGGGATTACCATATAAACCCATAGTAGCCTACCAGGTTGGGCACTTCGATGCCAAACATTTAATATATCTTCTCTTAAAATTCTGACATTCCCATTTGTAATTAAGATGTACCAAAATAATAACCCCCTTGAGACGAGGGGTATGAAGCTTTACATCACATATGTGTTGTGAACCATGGCAGTATAATATTGCCATACCAATGTTTTCGACTCCTTTGTGTTGGTTATTGATTTATATATTTAAGAATTTAGGGTTTGGGTTTAAGGTTTATTTGCTTGCTGATCAGGCAAGTTTTCACATGTTCTTGAATGGCAGAATTGGTGGCCATGATGACCAATTCTGTCATTTCCAATGTACACATCTCCTTACTATTTTACAACCAATTCTATAGTGAGCAGATTCTGCCAGGTGCACCTTCTCTGGCGTTTGCCACTGACAGGTTATTTGGCAGAATGTGCCAGACCCTTGCCCTTTTCTAGTACATCAAGTGGCAGAGATGGAATTGTTTGTTTAGCTCTCTGCCCAGCAGGGAGAGAGAGAGACTATGGAATGATGCAGAGCTTATTTGGTCCCACATTTGAAGCAAATGTTCACCAGGTGTTACTGTGAACTTGTCCTTGGCAGTTATCTGATTTTTCCAAAAAAAAAAAAAACCTCTGGTTCCTATTTTTTAATGAATTTATAATATTAAAAACTTATAAATAATTTTTTTAAATGGAATTAGAAGAACCTCTTGTTCTGGTTTTTCCGAAAAAAAAAACTCAAGAGAACCAGCGGTTTTCATGAAATAACCAACATAGAACCAGCAGGTTTATGGATGATTATATGGCCGGTTCTCAGATTTTTGAGAATCACGGTTATGGCTCCGGGGAACCACCTTTGGACTTTGGACCAGTGCTGGGCGGTTCTTGAAACGAGGGACGGATACAATCCGGTTATCAGATATGATACATACCCACTTACCCTCCGGTTTAGCTCAGGAAATTGGTTTTTCTGAACCAAATTCGTGCAGCTTGCCTGGCTGGTACAAGGCGCAACACAGTTGTGCACCTCCAAAAAAGAGTGTAATAAATTGGACCTAACTGCATCTCAGTATTTCTGATTGGTCAATCAGAATGATTAGTCCAGGTGGTTTGCTATTAGTAGTCCCCAAAAATATGCAGTTCCAGTTACAGTTTTATTGGTGCGTTGGCAAAAAAACACAGGTAAACTTAGACATTTAATTTTATTATCCAGAGTGACATAATGAGCACCTGTGGAGATGCTCTTATGGTGTACCGTATAAGATAATACATACGCTATAGTAATGCACTAAAGAGGAAAAGGGGCACAGCAAAACAAAGGAGCATGTTACTATTGATGAGCAAAAATGAGCATTTCCGTTTGAATCGAATCTCCTCTCCGAGTCCGTTCCACACGCATTGAGTTGAATCTCCACAGAATTCTGCTGGAGTTGCACGCAAAAAAAGATGTTGTGAAGTTTGTTTAGCAATCCCAATATTTTTTGGTGAATTTCCTTCGCAACAAGATTTTTTTTTAATGCCAACAATTAAAACTTCACGGACAAACTTCATAATGATCACTGTCTGCTGACGAACGAGCTGCGAGCTGCGCGAACAAACTCATCACTCCCTCTGTGTGTGTGTGTGTGTGTGTGTGTGTGTTCTTTTCTGACACTCTCTTCTTGTTCTTCTTCTCCGACATTTTGCTTTTTGTCTTGTGCAAGTTCAACTACATTATTATGTTCTCTTCTCGACCCTCTTTCCCTTCTTCCTTTCCTCTCGCTGTTATTGTCATTGTTGGTGGTTTTGTCTTGTTTTGGTTTTCCTTGGCAGTATTAAGGAAGTGTACAGAGGCGAGGTACACGAGATCGGACAGTGGAAGCTGGAGAAGAATGAAGATGGTTGCAGGTTGTGCTACTGCAACTACTTAATGATCATCAGAAGCTGTTGTAATTGTCAGCAAGTTAGTATTATTGGAAACTCTTGTCTGCTTTTGTTTGTTTGCTTGTATTGTCTTGTTGTCGTTGTTGTTGTTTTGTGGTGCTTTTGTCGTTGCTTAGTGTTGGGGGTGGACTAGGAAGAAAGGTTGCGAGGGTGCATTTTGCTGGAAGGTGAGCTTTGTGTGTGGAGATCTGAGGTAAGTACCTAGTAGGTAGGTTCGCATGTTCTTTTCTTGGAGTTGCTGAATATGATGGTGATGGTGATGATGATGATGAAGATGATGACAACGCAAAAGGGGAATTCAGCGCGGCGGTGACTCTCTTTGGAGGAATCTCTTCAAAGGAACATCAGAGTTCTGGAGTACCTAGTTGTCACATAATACCAGCAGGCCACCTCCTCTGTCGTTGCAGAAACAAGAAACCTAAGAGGGAGGACACTAGTTCTACTGCGCTAGAAGCTGGCAGAAGAGGAAAGCAATTTGAAAGGAATGTGACCCGTGGGAGAAATTTTGTAGCTTGTTAGTCTGGAGCTGGGACTAGATCCATGAAGGAAAAATGACAAACATCACAGAGGCACGGCAAAGATTGGATAAGACTTTGACTTCCCATGAACTTTCGGATTGTGTGGCCATTCGAAAAATTGTACTGAAGCAACTGCAAAACTCATTCACAGGTTCATTTTCCTTGTCCAATCTTGAGGCTTTTTTCTCTCTGTTGAACTGTGATCAGCTTACTTGCAACTGGCTCAAAAGTTGGCTGTGGAGATGATCATCTATGTAGCTCCCAATCGATCATGTGGCTTGCAGAAATTTGTGGAGAAGAGAAGATCCATTTTATGATCATAGAATTCTCTTGTGGTAGATATCATTCCTGTTCTATGGAAGCCATGAACTAGTCATTCCTTGTTCTGGCAGAAAGAGAAATCTTGAGTGGGTGAATCTCAAATAGCCAGTATTCACATCAACAAGAACCAGACCTTGAGCTACTTTGACATCTGTTCTGTGCACAGATGGGAAGGTGCCAAATGAAGGGGTGGTTGATGGTGGCAAACAATCTGATCAACTCGTTGAGAAGAAGAGTAAGCAGCTGTTTGCCCTGTTGGAGGATCTAAGGAGTGCCAAGGGGGAACGGGGAAACAAGATTGTTGCTGGCGAATGGAAGGTAGAGACCCCTCCTCCTTGTCCCAGGACAGCTCCTCTGATCGAACTCTCATCTCAGTATTGGAATTTGAAGATGAATTTATGACTCTGGCTGAGAACACAAGTTTGATTGTCCTAGGAATTTTGATATGGTCTGGAGAGAAAGAATGAATGCCCTTTAGAAAATGTTGTTGTACTGCAAGAACAGAAGCAGTGTGTGAGATATGGGCAGCCTTTGTGCCATCTTGTTGAGAAGACTGCTACACCTTGGACCTTATTGATTTTAGCTCTGAGTTCATATCCATGCCAGAACCTCTTCACAACGATTGTGTGCAAAGATCTCCGTCATTAGACTATCTTCACAACAGCAGTTCACATGCTTGATGGGTCAGTTCTGGGTGTAGTCTATCAAGTGAATTGTAGGAACCGCAGGAATTTGCAAGGAACTATTCTGCAATCAGTAGGTATGCAAACTTTGATATGGGCTTAGATTGAAATGTAAGAGTACACAGGTGTTTGTGCTTAGATGAGGTCTCAAAGATGAAGTCCCTAGGGAAATTTGATCATAGCAATCTTATGTTAAGAGTGGTTGCATGCAGATCCTTTTTGGTCGACTGATTTGCTGGTGAGATACTTTGCAATTAGGGTTTGAGGTTCTCATGTCTTCTTTGTTGGTTCAGCTGAAGCAAAATACACCTATCATGCGGGTTATGTATCGTGAAGGACCTGAAGGAGCTCCTTACCACTCTTTATGCTTAGATGGCCTCATTGATGGACCCATGGCCACTGGTGACTACTCCTCTCTGTGTTCCTCTTTCCTTCCCAGGGATTTTGCCATTCTTTCTTCCTCTGGCTACTCCCTGTCTCTTGTCATGTGGAAGGTCTTTGAGTGAGTTTGAAATCACCTCATTCAAGGGTAATCACCATCTAACCATCCTGTGTGTTATCTTGGAATACATATTCACTTTCCAAGATCCCATGCCTGAAGCAGCATTTCTCAGTCTAGGTGTGTACTTTTCTGGAGAGTTCAGTGCATAGCAGAGGACGTTAGCTTGTGTTAGGCATCAGATTGTTGTTGAGAAACCTCGACTGTAGGTACATCCACCAGAATATAATGAATCCAGCTAATGTCATGGGAAGAGCTGCATGGATATTGGTGCACCTGGTGAAATGACAGGTATCTATGTCCTTGCAGTCTAATAGCATTGTGTGTGGTGGCTGATTTGCCTTCCCTTTGACAGCTTTATGTGTTGGGTGGGAGGCACCACTGTACAAGCAATGGTCTGTAAGTCAATACTTCACTTTTAGATCCTTAATGTTCAGTTTCAAAACTGTCAAGTTTTGGCTGGCAACTATATGTTAGAAGTGTACCCTTGGGAACCAGCCAATTCTCATTGTGCTAATTTGTGCTAGTAAATGTCTTTGGGAGATTTGGTCTACATCCAGATGGGGAGTCATCTCCAGATTCCTGCAAATGTAATCACCAATTAGTGGATTGGTATATTGCAAGCTCCCTTTTGTTGTCTAATGTAAATGTGCATTGTCAAGGTGGCCGCAATTTTCTGCCCCAACATTCAAGATGGTGGAATCCCACTGGCTTAAGAGAAATAGTGTTGGAGGAGACCTTTCACTCCTGAGGTAACTCCTCAGGGTCTCTGTATGACCTCTTGGACCCCTTTGGGACTCAAAAGTCAAACATCTATTTCTCATTTGCCACACATCTACTTCCTGCTTGGACTGCATTATGCCTACATAACCATGATCCACATGCTACATGTGACATCTGCAAAAGAAGTGGAGTAGATCAAAATAGGTCTTCTTGCAAGGTTTGTCTTAGAGTTACTATGTTTGTTCTAGGCATGCTTTCAGAACTTTTGGAGTGTTTAGTCAGGTGACCAATTCTTTCAAATATGGTGTTTGTGACATGCCCGAAATAGTTGGCTGTGGTGCTTGCCAAAACTGGGTTGTGCACTGATAGGGCATCTTGTGCGGGGGGCTGGTGGTGTAAGGATCAAAGTACCCTGGCCCTTGGCTATGCGTGAGGTTTTGCTGTCAGAATATGAGCTGGAATACTTTGAGGAGGACCTAATTGTTGTAATGTATGCTTCGGTATGTTTTGGAAGCCCCACACATTCATCAGTTTTGCAATACCATGTTTATGCTAGTGCATCCACAGCAACTTTTGATTGGGATGTCAAGTAAGGCATCAGTGCTTTTTACCACAAGCTTTCTACCTTTGAATACAGATACCCTGTGGTTGATGAAATGGGATGTCACGGATGAGAGCTTTATTGTTTAGACTTCAGACACAGTTATTGACTTGAGAAGTGGGATGACAAAGGCCATCTGGCTGTTGGACCATCATTTTGTGAGACTCCTTGGATGTATTGATCTTGCATTCTAGTGAAAATTAGTTGATTGGGATTTCTTCCTATATTTCTGCTTGACTTTCCTATATGTGTTGTTTATTGCAGTTTCCAGAGGAACCTGATGAGACACTAGATGGGATCAGTGCCACTGATGTGCCCAAGATAGAACCAAATGTAGTGCGAATGGACCTTGCCGGTGGCTTCGCAATGCAGAAAATTGGTCCCAACCGTATGTTCTTCCGGTATCAAGCTCTTTCATGGGAACCCTTATTAACTAGGCAACTTGTTGACAGGACCTTGACATGAAGGTATCATTGTGGGGCCTGGTATAAAATGAGGGCAATGCCCAGTGATGGCAAGTGGGCAATCTGGTCTTACCACTTTCTTGATCTTGCAGGTTGATTTGTGATCTGGATATGAAGCTGGATTTTGTCCCTCCTTGGCTCATCAATTTCATAGCACGACAACTTGTAGGGCATGGACACAAGCTTTATCAGAAGGTATTCTTTGTTTCCTCTGTGCTCCAATTGTTTGTGGGATTAATTACATAATGAAGAGGCAGATGGAGAGCACTTTGGATCACAATATGGTGCTGTGCAAATGTCAGGTACATAATGCTGTTGAACTAGCTCATATTGAAAAAAGTGAGTTCTTGTGATGTCTGATTATATGAAGTGGCAGAATAATTTATTTTTTCATAAGATGGTTGGAACATGTGCAGGCAATATCATCAGTGAAGGGCAGTGCTTTTGAGGATCTGCTGGAAACTGAACCTATGTACGCACGGGTGAAGTGTGCTGTGGACATGAAAATACTGAATGGAGAAGCCCCACCAGTGAACCTTTTGCCTTCAAATAGTCCAAATTTGGTTGAGTGTTTCAGAGAAGAACTTGAACCATTGGAGTTAGCACTTGAAAATCTCTCAGACAGTAGTTTGGAATCTATGCAAGGGGTGGTGGATACTGGAATGAGAACAGTGAATCCAATACAAAGGACTCAGCCAGATAGCAATGTCCAGACAAATGGGGAGCTGCATTACGGTTGGGCAACTTCACAAGTGGAAGCTGCAGTGCCACTATATGAGGATCTTGCTTCCTTAAATACCCTCTCACATGAACTTGAAGAAGAGCTGAGACCAGATGCTGAGGCAGAAGATCCTGAGGTGGCCTGGGCTCTGCAGGTATTGGCCAAGCTTATCACTCATGTCAAAGAGCAGAATGCCTCCTCCAACAACAGGCAAGATGTTGAGTCCTTAAGAGATAGCACTACTGCAACTGATCAGATGCACTTGCAGAATGTGAACAATGAGGAATTCACAAGACCAGCCTCAGCTTTGGTGCAATTTATGAATGGGAGGCCAAGGCTGGAATCAGCAGCAGATTCAGAACATAAGAATGAAGAGGAAAACCCACAAAGTGTCGGAAGATTTGGAACAGGTTGGCACAAAGTTGGTGAGCAAGAAATGAATTCTCAGGAAATTGGGAAATACCACAAGGTTGTGAACAGCATTGGAAAAGATGATTTGAAATCTGTGGAGGCCGATCCTCCCTCCAATGCCAGGCATCAAGGATATCGATTTTATGTCCCATTCTGGTCGAAGAGGAAACATTGCAATGATAGAAATGATGAAAAACCCACATTGTATGGACCTCAAAATGGTGAGTCAAAGTCAAATCACATAGCAGAGAACTTATGAGTTGCTGTGAACTATTGTTTATCATGTTCGTCTGTAGCTGCCTACATGATCCTCTTGAGTCCTAGAGGATTGTTGTTCTATACACTGGTGTCAGCATTCATGAAGGCTGGTGCAAACAACCTATAGTTAGTCACCTGTACTTTTGCTGTTCTGGAGACGGTAGATCTATATTTGCAAATAGCAGAGATCAGACAATAGACACAATAGAAGCACTCCAATTCACTATCTGACTTAGATTCAGCATTGCAAAGAAAGAAACAGTAATCCTCCAGGTGAGATTTCAATTTGTATAGATTGTAGATAGGGAAGCAGAAGAAATCCTGCTTGTGTTCTGTAGAAGACACGGCAACTGCATATGTTAATGTTCATTGACAGCTTTGAAATTTGAGGTGAACTGAATTCTTTTGGGATAGCCAATAATTGGCACCCTCCAATGTTAAACTCTAACCCTGATGTTACACAAGATACATGCTAACAATTTTTGCTCTTCATAACAGATCAGTGATGCCTGGGAGACTGCAAGAAAAACTTTGTTTTCGATTGAACAAAGCACCAAGAATTGCAGGAATCAAGGATTTGAGGAAGGATTTGTCTGATGGGTAGTTGCAAGGTGTTTCCTGCATTTTTGTTTACTTCTGGTTCAAGCTTCTGTGATTTTTGTTTTAGCCATTGGAAAAATGTAGCTGAAGGATGGGCCGTGAGTGGTCTCTTTTCTTTGTGTAATAAGGTGTTTGTGGAAGATTGTCATGCATATTTCTTAATTGACCCCTTCCAATATTATAATGCTCAAACCATGTGTCATTTGTTCCCAAGTATGCTTTGGAATCTCATAACACCCTGTTATCATTCCTTAAAGATAACTTCAAAGTTCAAACATAAGAAAGTTGAAATTTTATTACATGCAACTTGATTCTGACAAAATGCAGATCTTTAAATATGTGTGTGTCCACATTTTGAGGAATGTTCAAAACGAATGGAACATTTCCTATTTTAACTCTTGCTGGTTTGAACAGGCAAAACCATTGCACAGTAATGAGCTGCTTGTTTTCTCCCAGTTTTGGGCGATTTAGTGGACCCAATGATGTACACAACAACAATGAAGAAATGAGAGCTGCATGAATCATCCACCCCAGTGTAAACACTGACTGATGGTCCTCGTATTTGCACATCTAATTTGCTGCAAACCACACTTGTGATGTATTTATTGATTCTGTTATTGGTCCTCAGTAGCAAAACTAAAGCTTGAGTGGATACCTGGATATTTCTGTGTGTTTTCATTCTCTCTCTCATTGCTTTGGAGTTGTTTTGTTGTAATAAAGCAATCAAGTTTGGCAGGTTTTAACCGAAAATTTTGAGGACAAAATGTTCATCAAAATACTGGTCAGTTGCATACTAAAAGCCCAAAGTTGTACTACCAAACCGTGTTTTCTGTTATAATTGGCCACCCATTTTGTTAAAAACCTGTCCAAACTGCAGAAAACTGGCTAATATTTGCCCCAAAACTAAAAACTGCATCCTATTGGGCCTACTTTCTTCCCCTAAACGTATATCCACAAAAGTCAGCCTGTGTTTGGGCCTCCTTTCACCCCCCTTAACCCCTCTTCTAGTGGTATCCCTAAAGTAAGGAAATTTGATTAAATCTCAGTATGAAATGCTGAAACTCAGTACGAAATGCTGAATCTCAGAATTTAATGCACAAGGTTCGAGAGGAATTATACTAGCTGTACACGTAGGAGCAGTGAAAATCTATGTAAAAGGAAGACAGGATGAAACTCAGGAACCATCAAAATTGATGGTTTTCAAAGTTTCACCCCCCCCCCCCCGTTTTGAATGCTAATGTACTTTTTTGCAGGATTTTTTTAAATCTCGCCCTGTGTATGACCAAACTCAGGGTACTGGTGCTGTCTTTTCCTGACTTTACGAGCTCTAATGTGACAAAACTTTCTCCAAATATTTGTTTTCCTTGAAAAGTTGATGAACATTTTCTTTTGAAAAGGGCGAGTTTGTGACAGGATGTTCCATTTTTTGTTTTGAAGTTTTTGTCAAAAAAGACTGAGGAACCCATTAGCCTTGATATTAGCTGTGGATTGGATAGAGCCAGTGTCATGCAGCTGCAAATGGTTGAAAGTGAGCTCCTTTCTCATGGCATCTTCTTCAAAAATAGGTTTCAATTTAGAGGTACTAATATGAACCGTTCATGGACAAACAAAGATAAATTTTCCAACCCTATCACCTGTTGGTGCCTTTTTGATGCCTTTCATAATTGCAGATGCCATAAACAACACATTCATGTTGACTTCTGTTAGTGCTACAGGGTTTCTTTTTATGTTTTTAATTTGTAACATGAGTGGCTAAGGGCATGTATCAAGGCAGTGCCTGTACCCCTATAGCTACTTGCTTTACAAAATAGTGTGATGTATGTGGCTAAACTCCAAAGCACAGAAGTGACAATTTGACAAAGACTTATGAATTGGCAAAGGCACCTTGTGGCTCCCACTTACACATCTCAGTGCAAAAAAATAAGCTCCAAGCTTGAAGAGGTGCCCAGGTTTTAGGCTTCCAATATAGAAGTCCGCTATGCAATTAGGCAACATGCAACATTTGCAAGTAGGATTTACATGTAACCACTAATTCAAAAAACCTTGTGTGGGATTTGAACGCCAATCACAAGGACCCTACCCATTGCAACACAAGGTGCTTATAGCATCCAACTTTGATTAGTATCATAACATCAATCACATCAAATTTCAAACATGTAATACTATGAGAAAAAAAAATCATTCATCAATTCCTACTTTGACCTTGTTTCCATCATTCCAATATAAAACAACCACTTGAAAATGAAAATGTCCCTAGTGAAAAAAACTTGAGCAAAGATGGGTATATCACTATTTAGATGCCTTGGCTATTGATTTCAAAGCTTGAACTTTGTGACCATCAACATGGAAAAGGTTCTCTCATCCTCAACACTACCAATGATTTGGACAATGAACATTTGAGCAAGTTTCATGCACTCAAATAGACGAACAACCAACAAATTATTTGTGGCAAGTTGATGCACAATTTAGTGATTGGATTTTCATTCCTAGGCTTTTCCATGTCTTAGAAGCTTGATTTTTCATGGTTAGCTTGAAAAGAGATGTTTATAAATCCAAATTTTCAATTGAAAGTGACTCAAAAACCTATGAGCCAAATGGACCAAGTTTCTTGGGTGTATAATAATGTCATTTGAAAACTCAGATGAATATATTTGGTTATAACAAGTATTGTGGGTAAATAAACCCAAGAGAATTCAACATTTCGTGATTTGGAAACTTACATTCCATCTCAATGACCAACAAATCACATATAGCAGTGCATTGGGCTTTCACAACAACAATAGCTACTTCAAAACATTACAAGTAATTGGTGAATGGAAGCCATCTAAAAGATCAGTAGAATGGACCATCTAGGACTAACATGTTGGGCTCAAATCAACCTAACCCAATTTTGATTAAAAAATGGTAGGGTGGCTAAAAAAACTTTGGGGGTTAACCTTAAATCTAAGGGGTTAGGTTAAGATATATGTCCTTATCCCAATAGGAATTGAGGGGAGGTGGCTTAATTAAGATGAAGGGGGAAATAGGGTGGCTAGATTGAGACAAGGTTGAATTTTTTATCCTTGTCCAAGATTAGTAACCTTGTTGGATAAAGGGGGTACGGATAGGAGGAAGGATGTATCCTAGAAGCTTCTAGTAATTAGGGTTAGGGTAGGATAGTACTAGTGATGCCCTTAGGGAGTTGAAAAGCAGGAAACTTGTTGCTGACTTTTTTTTTTTTTTCTTCTTAAGTGATGAATGGGGCACGAGGGTGTTGTGAAAAAAAAGGAGTGACAATGATAGTGTAAGGAGGAACAGGAAATCCTGGCATATCATGAGAAGGCAAGGTAGATGAAAATGGGATGCCACAATATCATGAACCAACCAACTTTTCAAAGGTTGGTCAAATCAACCTTTGTTTTAGTAAATGGAGGCAAGATTCTCAAGTAATGGCAGTTGTGGTTGTGCAAATGGTAGGGGAAACTCATAGTAGGATGATTGGGGCGAATGGTGGAAACCAAGAGAAGGTACCTAGCCCATGTTGTTGAAGTTAAAAATAAGAATAGAAAAGAAGGGGGAGCTGAGTTCTTTGGTTGTTGGGCTTAAGAACAAGCAAGCAATGGTCTACCCTTTTATGAAAGCAAGAGAACAAGATATTTAAAAGGAAATAGGGATGTCCTATAGAGGTTGAATCAAGAGGGGTTGTTTTTAAGGTTATGGGTAAAAGCTCTGAAATTGTAGATAGTGGGAAATAAGATTCTAATGAAAGGAAGAAGTTAGGGAATATAGGTTTAAAATTAGCTAAAGAAGGGAATGGAAGGACTCAAAGTTGGAAGAAATACATTGTACCCTCTCTTTGAAGACGTGAGATATTTTGGTGTGTAATGACTTGTGATGATCCTTGGGAAATGATACTAGAATGAATGATTCTAGTTTAGAAGTCCAGTTGGTTAAGGAAAGGTAGAAGGAGTAGTAAGGAAGAAAAGTAGGTTTTTTTAATATAGTAAACAAAAGAAAATTATAAGGAAAACAGAAGAGAAATCAAGGAAAATTTTGTTAAAAAGGAAAACTCTACTAGGTTTAAATAAAAATTGGTCGTGTTTTTTGTCATGTTTGCAAGATAAGAAAAAGGGGTAAGGAAATCTATAGAATAACCAACCAAGGATCATGGGGGTAGAGGTGGTGGAAAATGGTCAACAATTTGTGACTCCCCCTTTTTCGATAATCTCCAAGGGGGGTAAGGGGGAATGGCCCAAGATAAGGTGTTAAGGGCGTGCTAAAATTGTGTTTAACATAACCCTTAATCCAAAAAGCTAAATGTTATGTGTCATCATTCAAGTCAATCACCTAATCTTGTGTAATCTTACAAGATGTGTTTACAACAACATTAATGAATTCCATAAAGTTTACAACCTAAAAGGAGGTGTTTGAATCACTATACATTTTGTACAAGTCTATTTGGTAGATTTTGACAACTACAATGTAGTCGCAAACAATTGTGTCTTTGGCCTACACAAATTTCATCAAGGAATTAGAATTCCAGCATGGACAAAATACATGGCACACCCAAGATAATGTCAATGTGACACAAATTCAACAAATTTGCCTTGACAAATTCCATTGAACAACACTGGGTACCATCTTAACAATAAAAGTTTTGTATTTTTTCCCAACATGTTTTAAAGGTTGCATCATGTTTATCCATCTCATTTTCACATTTTGAAAAACTTTACAATTTTAACAAGCTTAGTGAATTCAAGACAATGGGTGCTAAGAAGTATTCATACAATGATTGAAAGAGATCTTCCAATTTGGAAACTATAGGCATTATGGACAAGGTTTACATGACAAGGTTGGTTTTATGTGCCATACAATCAACAACCTTAACATGTGAGCATGGAGGAATCTTTTGATGAAATATTCCTTGCCATGTAGATAAAATATTACACGAATATTCCTTGTCACATCACTGGAATATTTTTTAGCATAAATATTTTTTTGCCACAACATATATACATACATTTGTGTATTTGTTACCAAACAAGGATTTTTAAACCTTGTGATGGATATTGGAGGGGATATAGGTGGGGATGGATGTTTGTTTCTAATTTAACTTATTTTATAAAATCTAACTTGCTTCAAATAATCTTGAATTAATTATTGATGGTTGAAAAACATGTCCTTTAAAAATCAATCCAGTATAAATGAAACGCATTATTTTCAATTTCACATTCATGGACAATGCCAAAGAATGAACATAACACAAATTTCTTCAAGAGTAATGCAATTTTCATGTGGACACATTACAATGTCTACCATTTTGGAAAATGTTTCACATTTTAAAAAGGACAAATCTCTAGAGTTGGAACCTTTAGGGGTAGAAATAACATGTTTAACCTCCCACATGTTTTCATGTTCCTTGGAAGGCTTGAATACAATAGGGTGTTGAATAGTTTTGCCATTTCAAGTCTTTTGTAAAACATTTGGATCCAAAGGTTTGTGCACATGGATATATCTTTAATTGCCAAATAGATTACAAAAAGGATATTCAACAAGTTCAAAAAGAACAATAATAGCTTTTTTTAACATTGTTACTTCATCCTAAGTGAAATTGGTTCATTCTTGGACATGCCATATTATGGGCATAGGGGGCCTATCAATTGCACATTTTTTTGGGAACCTCCCACACAATAGTTCAAATCATCATGACAAAACTAGAATTTATGTAACTCTTGAGAACCACTTTTAAAGTTATTCAACCAACTAACATAACATGGAATAGGAACCCTGGTAGTTGTTTTTAATGATATGATTTTTGCCTTGTACTCGTAGTCAATGTTCTTTTGCAAAACACTACATTGAATGTTAGATTTGAGGGGACAATCAATACATCACATTCCATATCCACAAATACTTTCATAGACTTCCCCACCATTGTGTGTGAAAACAAAAATCCCACAATTGGTTCCAATAGTGGGCATAGGACCATTGTTGTGTGTTTCAGTGTTGATGCCAATGGAAGATGTGTCAACTCCAATGGAAGTTGTGTCAATTCATGGATGAAAGAAGTTAACATTGTCATGTTTATGCAAATCCCCCTTTGACCCAAGGTGAAGAATTGCACTTCATTTGCAAGATTCGAAAACCTCTTCACCCTCCAACTATGGCATCCTTGATGCATAAGAACAACTTGGAGTGTATTTTGCAATACCTATTACCAATAACATGGGGTCTCCAAATTCACTAGCTTTATGTAGATGAAGTTAATTTATTTGAACCTTTCCCTAACAAACCACCATTCCAATATTTTTGATACAATGAACGTTGCTTGAAAGCTTGTACATGTTGTTAGAAGTTGCAACATACGATTTAGCCCCCCCCTTTTTTTTGACTATAACTAAAAGCTTATGGATTTTTTTAGACAAATTACACATTGGCATGTCAACAACCTCCTCCATTATGAACTTCTATTAACAAATGAAGTGAACAACATAAACACAACATGATAAACAAGATGGCAAACACAAACAAAACTAAATTGATAGGAAGGTGGATGGAAAACTACTTGTGGCATGAATCCTCCCCATTGTCTGACACAAAAATGCCAAAACCCCATCCAATTATTTAGTTCGTGAATCGCACTTTCAATGGTAGCCCCAAAGGAGTATCACCAACATCAAAATAGTTCAACAATCCCATCAAACACCCAAACAAAAAAAACTTAAGTTAAGCTTGAGTTCATGTTCAAATTTGGACCCAAGTTCAAGCTCAAGTTGCTTCCATGTTTTTTAGGCTTTCAAGCGACTCTTGGTGCTAATAATAATTCCATTTTCAAGGGTTTTTATACCTAAATTTGAGTTCAAGTCCAAACATGGATCCAAACATAAACTTGGGGGTTTTTTGGAAGGGAGCTTCTAAGCTATTTTCATCATAAAAAATAACTTTGCTTTCAAGGTTTTTGAAACTTGATTTTGAAGTCAGGTCCAAATATGGACTCAAAGTCAAGCTTAGGTTTTCTTCCATTTTGTTGGGCTTCCAAAATATTTTTGACGTTGAAAATAATTTGACTTTGGAAGCTTTTGAAACCCAAGTTCAAGATATCATGTTTTTTTTTTGCTTTTTAGGTTGCATTTCCACTCTTAATGCTAAGAATATTGCAACCTTGATGGATTTGGAATCCTAAGCTTGAGATCGGGCCATGTTTTGACTTGAGCAACATGGGCTTGAACTCAAGCTTGAATTTTTTTTTTTGGTCTTTTCTTTGGGGGCCAAAGTTCAAAAGATTGAACACTAAGCTTGAAAAAATATGGGCATATGATAAAAATGGCAAATAAGGAAATGATCACATACTGAATTGCCAATAATAGGTCCAAAAATAATTTGTCCATGCATCACCAAGCAAATGTTGATTGAAAAATTACTTCATTTTTTGTCTCACATGTTTTTGAATGCTTCAATGCTTTCATTGTGGTTCATGGACATGTACATCACATCATGGAGATCACAAAGGATTGCACCTCACATTTCAACATTTTTTATTTTCTTAGTTGCATGTAATCACCAAGCTTTTATGAATGCCAACAACAAATGAAAATAGGGACATTATTTGTGGTCCAAACAGTCTTATGCATGCATACACAATGAAGATAATTAGTGCATTGGTTGAGTATGTAAAGATCATGAACATGAGAAGGATTCAAATAATTAACCAAAGATCATCAAGCATAATGTTAAATAAAATTAACACAAGGTTGGGCATTCATCACAATGTCATTAACTCTTGTGGGCATCATCAATAATGATACAAGACAATTTCCGATTGGGCATGCTTAACAACATCTTTATTTTTAAGGGTTTTAACCATTCGAGCAAATCTTCAATCGTTTGTTGACTTGTAATTATCCATGCTAGAAGAACACTTGTGCAATGTGCACCAAAACCCATCAAAGTGAACAAATAAAACTTCATGCCATTGAGGCCAATTGTGGCAATCATTGAAATAACACCATTGTTGCCACATGAAAACATTGATTGACATTGAATTGGTGTTTAGATGCTAATGGTGAATGACACTTTAATCTTGTTGACTTTGCCAACTTCTTCTAGATGTTGGAGAGCCCAAGATTAATGGAAGTGGTGGGGTCCTTGTGCAACTACCAACTCCTTCTCTTATGTCCAAATAGGCAATGTTTTGATGCATAATGAAATCAATATCCTTTGTCATGGCTTCTCCAACATTCACACATGTTAGCAACAAATTGATTTATGTTTGTCATAAATGTGTTTAACTATGTAGCCCAAATTCAATTGAATCCAAATGAGATCCTCTATGGTTTGTACATTTGCAATGCATATTGAAATGTACAAGCAATAGATCTAAGGTTATATTGGCCATGTGCAAGTAATCCATTCATTCATGTATAAAATCTATAATAGAAAGATATTTTTGCTACATCATGCCATGTGTCAATTCTTTTGATTGAGAATGAGGTTAAACAACCTTGTTCAGTAGACAGAATGCAGGTGGGGTCATCACAATGGTCATCCAATCCATATTTGCATTGGTACCTAGGTTTAAAAAATTTCAAAACAATATTCATGATTTGTTTATATACCGATTAAACTTGAAACAACAACCACATGGGCATTAATGTTTACCATGTATGCCCAAGGTCATTCTTAATAGTTGGATGTTTGACATTTTTTGTGGTGGCAAGTTTTTATGGATGTTCCATTCCATTGGGGTGCTCATATTCCCACATTCACCTTCTAAAAATTCTAAAACACAAGCATATGGAATATAGGCAATTTCAATTGAAACTTTGTTTTGACCTCCATGTCATATGCATATGTTCCACATTAAATCTATGTTTGAAAATTGGGATTTAGCGAGATTTTGGACCTCAATTTCTTAAGACTTTGGAGTTCTTCCCTTGTTAAAAGAACAATATGATGTGTGCTTGCACTAAAAGATTATTCACAATTCTCAATTGAAACATAAACCCCAACATGATATCTAAAGCTTCATTAATGGGTATGGCCACAAGTGTAAATTGAAATGCAATATTCACAAGTCTCTTTTAAACCCACATTGTTTGTGGGTACCTTAAATGTAATACCCACATTGTGATGGAAAATGCAATCATGACAAGCTTTTTACCCTCTTCCTATGGTTGGTGAAAATGTAATACCCACATTACAAACTTAAAAACTCACTACTTATGGTTTGTGAAAATGCAATACCCACATGACAAATTTAAAAACTCATTATCTATGGGTGTCAAATATACAACACCCACATTATGAACTTAAATCCACATTGTTTATGGGTAAACCAAAATTCAATATCCATATGTCAAACATGGAACATTACTAGTGCATATTAAATGTATTTGTTCAATCCATCCAAGGAGAGCAAAATTTCCTAAACTCAAAAGAAAACACAAAAAGACCAAGCGAAATGATAAAAAGATAAATTTATCCCAACGATGTTAAATGATGATGTGATGGTCGAAAGAGTCCTAGCCCATCACACAACCCTAAGTCAATACACACATTTCATTAAAACCCTAAATTCAAAACCCTTAATAATCTTAATGGTAATGTCCTTAACCCCAATATTATACAAACATATACAAATGGAAAACAAAAGAGTTTTATAACATTTAGTTATGTTATGAACTTCAAAGTTAATCAAATGAAAAAATTAGCCACAAAGTTTAAAGCTAATTAACTAGCCAAAAAATTTCACAAAACCTTAAATAATCTTAATGGTAGATGCCATAAAACCTAACATCTCTATAGACATATCTAAACGTAAAACACTTTTTTGAAATATTATTTATTTATGCCTTACATTTAAACAAGATTAACTACAAATAAATAAAAAATGGTGCATGCTTATTAACTTTTGTATAGATTCTCCAAGTTGAAACTTTTTCCTCTCCCCTTCAAATGAAAAGATATAATGAGTATGTCTTGTTTTGTATATGTCTAACTAAAAGTTTTCCCCCCAAAATCCAATCTTGGGTTAATTTGAATTAATGTACAAAGATGCAAAAGTCATAATTATTTGTGATATCCGAAACGTATATTTATAAATCCATGTTTCTTAAGTACATGTATCATTAAAATAAGTATGTCAAATTGCTAAATTTATTGCATGTTGTTTAATTAAATTAATTTAACAAAAATTAAGTACATTATGCATTAAATTATCCAAAATGAAGGGAGGGTTATTAGACCAATGTTGCAAATTTGATCAAATTTACAATAATCGCATTTAGGGCTATTATCTATCAACATCAAGGGGTTGAATATGATTTAAATGGTTGTTAATTTGTTTAACGCAATACCTTCATATTATGTATATCATACATTGACAATTGTTAGCATCGTGAAAATGATAGGTAGGTAGGTAGGTAGGTAAATAAATAATAGATGGACATGTAAGTGAGTGGGTGGGTGAGTAGGTAAGTAAACAATTATGTAGGTAGGTTTTAAAATAGGTAAATAAATAGGTTAATGGTTAGGTAGGTATGTATGTACATAATAAAAAGCAAGTTAGGTCAATAATGTAGTTAGATGAATGGGATAGTTAAGTGAATAGGTTAGCCAAAAAGATTTTGTCCAAAGAATAGTTTTTTAACAATTTACTCAAGAAGATATAAAGGTTTTGTGAAGAGTTAGAGGTTATGCCAATAGGCATAAGTTTAGCCATGATGAAACAAAAGTTTTGATGATAAAAGTCTAACCATCAAGAGATAGAGGTTTAGTCAAGAAGTAAAGGTTTAGCTAAAAAAAGATATAGGTTTTGCTAACATGTAGAGGTTTAACCATGAAAAGACGGAGGTTTTGCTAAGAGGCATATGTTTAACTAAGAAAAGTTGGATGTTTTTCCAAGTGGTTGATGTTTAGCCAAGAAAAGATAGAAGTTTTGTTGAAAGATAAAAATTTAATTTGGATGAGATAAAGGTTTTGCTAAAAGGTAGAAATTTAGCCAAGAAAAGATAGAGGATTTGCTAAGAGGTAAGTTTTGCCAAAAAAAATGAAAACTGTAATGTCAATTATTAATGGTTTAACCAAGAAGAGATATAGGTTTTGCCAAGAGATATAGGTTTAGTAAAAAAGAATTAGAAGTTGTGTCAAGAGATAAAGACATGGCCAAAAAGAAATAAAAGTTTTGTTGAAAAGTAAAAATATAGCTTGGAAAAGATAAAGGTTTTGCGAAGAGAGAGGTTTAGCCACAAAAAGATAGAGGGTTAGTAGGTGAAGGGTTGGTAGGTATAGGTCAATAATGTAGCTAGTTCAGTACCGTAGTTAGGGAATTAGGGTAGCTAGGTTGGAGGGTAGTATGATCAGGTTGGGAAAAAAACACCCCAAAAAGAAAGGGGGGAGTCAAAGGTCAGCAGCCAAAAAAGGTTGTTGACTGGGGTACAATGTTAGTTAATGGTGGGTCAGGAACCGGATGAAGAAATGCAGCCCAACCTATGGACAGAATGGCCAACTGTTGCGTTGGTGGGAGCTGGTTCACTCTGGCCCAGTTCTTAGGCTTCATAATTGTGGTCTCACAAGAACTCAAAGAATTGGTTGTAATAGATGATCGTGGCTCTCAATTTTTTTTGAAAAAGTCAAATGAGAGCCCACAAAACTAGTCCTTTTTGTAGGCGCTTTTGGATGTTCTTTGAGATTTTTAAATAACTGGAAGTAGCAGTTATTGACAAAATCAAATACCCACCCCACCACTGGTCTATACTAATGTTGGCTGGTTAGTGAGAAAACATAGCTTTAGTGATTCATGAGTACATATTAAGTTTTCTGAAGACTAGTTATTGAACCTATCCACTTGGTAGGTAGGATTCAGAAAACCCAAAAAAGACCCAGATCTAAAATATTATTATAAATCGCACCAAATGTGGTGTAATTGTCTGTTGCTGAAGGAAGCCAGAGAACCAACAGACAATGTTTCTCTGGAGCATTTGGTGACAGTCATCTAGCTCAAAGGCTTGTGTCTTGAGTTGGAGATTTCTTGGAGATTGAGTAGGCCACCTTGTCTCTCCACTCTGGCTTTAATGGCTACATTGCTTGTGTGCTGCAAGGCTCAAAGGAAGATGAAGACCCCCAATGCTTGTGTGTCTCAGAAGGCTCAAATGAAGATGAGGACATGGGGACCCTTACAGTCAATAAGGTCATTTGTAAAAAGAAACCTAAACCCTGTAACCTACTTAGGTGCTAATGTTGAGCAAATTCCCAAGATGGGTATTTGATAACCAATCCTTAAGCAAAACGAGGAACTAATATCAACAAGAATACTGGGGTTAATTGGTAACTGAGTGTATTAGTTTGACAATATAACAACACAACATGCAGGTCCTAAAATTTTGAAGTCTTTTTGTTTTTGATACCCCATGCAATGCCATAAAAAATGAAAATTTTAAAACTGCCAGTTCTGGGGGAACAAAAAGTAACAACCTGTCAACACTTGTCTATACTGGTCTATACTCCCTGTTGGCTTTGAGTTTGTGTTTCAAAATCCATTTGCAAAGAACATGACTAAATTTTGCAAAGCCAGTTCTCAAATATCCCATGTGCAAAATCTCAAAATTGCATTCAAAGTTCGTGGCAGATTGCCAATGCTATGAATTGGTCTGAAAAATGGCTTCCATGAATGCCTCAAATGCACAATCCTTACAATGTACAGCTGCCAGTACTCACATGCTCTCAAGGACATGCATGCACAAACTTATTCAGTAATCAGTGAAATGGAAATGAAACAAATACACCAAGATAGATAGCTATCTGGTCTGAGCTTTCTGGTTTGTAGCAAAGCTGACTTCTATAGACTTAGAAGCTTTGTCCTAATCCATCTGCACATTTAAAACTTTGGTGAGTAGAGAAAAATAGCTGGCCTGATCTGCAGCAGGAAACAATCAGAATGTTCTCAATATCTACTAGAGGCAAAGGACCATGTGCTTCACACATATGTACATGTTCAGTGAGTTAGAAAAGTCAGCTTAGAGACATGGACAAGTCATCAAATTTACTGCCCACAACTCAAAATTCAATCAGAGTTCCATGTGCTTTGAAACATTTATCTATCTATCCAGGCTTCTAATTGTCCTGGACAGAAGCTTGGTCAAAATCAACAAACTGTAATGTTCTGGAATTTACCGACACAAATTGAATCCATGTGGGATACAACTCTCAAGCTACCTATCCAAGACTTCGTTGTCTAGGTATGTAGCTCAACCCAAATCAATCAAGCTGTAGAGTGTAAGGTTTTCTGCAACTTGGAGAGTTGCTGTGAACTGCACACTAACAATCTCATGACAATTGTAAACATAATCTTCACTGGGTACTAACATAATCTCATGAGAATTGTAAATATGTAGTCAAACCACTAGCTTGAAACCATACAATTCTGCTCAGAAGTGTACAAGTATCAAAAGTATTTCAAGAGCAAAGAGTACACCTGATCAAGCCATTCTCATTACAATTGGGGCACCGTTTCACATCATAGGTATCTGTAAGGATCTTGCAGCTTCCGTTGCATTCTGTACAGGGCACAAAACGAATCCCTCCACAACAGTCACAGACTTGTCTAGAAATTCGGACCGGCAAAGTTTTGACCAAGTCAATGAGCAAGCCATCCTCATGCAACTCAAAAACTTCTTCTGCTCCCCCTATGTAGTGACCCTTGATGAAAACCCTAGGGACTGGCACTGGTTTCCCAAAGAGGGCTTTGAGCTCCTCTCGGAAGCCGGCGTGCATTGACACATCTCTTTCATCCACATACACATTGAAGCTCTCCAGTATCATCCTCAAGGTGTTGCAGCTTTCAAATGTTTTTCGAATTCCCCGTAAGCTGGTTGTGTATAGCACAACTCTGTCCTGTCCGCCTGGAGGGCACTTGAGTTCATACCTTGACAGAGGATCCAGATCCTTCTGCTCCTCAACATCAATGGGTGAGACCTCCTCACAAGAAGATGTCTTCTTCTTAGTGCATCTCATTGTCAACAGTGAAACAGACTTCTGCATTTCTGAATTGGTAGTTTCGGTTGTTGACTCCTGCTGCTGCTCATAGAAGGTCCTATGTGAGCTATGCTGCTGCAAATTGTCACTTTCCATCCAATGGAACTTAGGGCTGTCATCGTCCAAAGTGCTGATTGAGCAAGAAGTCACCTCTCCATCACTACCTACATGACACCAACCATCAGATGCATCTGAATCATGCTCCAATGAATCTGCAAAGTCTGCCAAGATGTCAGGATCAAATAGATCCATGTCATCGTTGCAATGAGCTTCCTGCAAACAGTCTGCTGCTTTCAGATTCCGACCACTGCCTTGTGGTGCACATATTTCTGTGAAGTCATGCTCCACAATGAGTCTGTTTGTGCCATTTGTTCGGTCTTGATGTACAGAATAGCTTGAGTTGAGAACATGAACAGCATTTCCAAGCATTTGTTTCAATGTTGAGGAAGCAGGTGCACCTGCATCAAACCCATGAGTACTCATGGAATGTGATCTTGACTTTTGATCCAGAGACTTGTAGCACTGCACCATCTTCTCATCCATGTCAATTGCTTCATTGGCAAGAAAAGTACTAGCATGGGAATCTGGCAACAAGAGTAATGGAGAAGTGCTGCTAGGGTTTGATCTGTCTTCAACTTCAAGTCCTTTCATGAGCTCCCAAGCATCAATGATTTCTATTTCCTGATCTTTCACATCCGCCTTGGAAATTTGCTGTTGCTGCTGCTTGATCAAGGGTTTGATCCTATCATCCTTCTCATGTTCGCATAAGATTGAGTTTCGAACAACACCCAAATCAGCCCATGAATTCGACAACGCAGAACTCTGGTACAACAACGCATCCATTCTTGGTGGCATAGAGTCCCACTTCTTGACGCTCTTGTACAAGGGTGCAACAGGTCTGTCGCTTCGACCTGCAGCTCCAGTAGTGATGACAGATGCGAGGCCGCGAGCGGGAGCGGTATTATCCGGCGACTCCACCAGCTTCATGAATCCGCCGGTGGAGATACTGGCCGCTGTGAGCGCCATTGTGTGAGGGTTGTACTGCAAGTCTGCCTTGTTGGGTGGAGGTGGCGTGCGATAGTTCGACACGGAAAGGCTTCTGAAAGGACCTCTTTCTCTGTCCACTTGCAGAGTTGTAAGACCGCTGGATTTTGATGTGTTGCTTCCCATGTTTTTGGGTAGGGTTCCAGATCGAATGGGACGCGGCCGCAGATCTTTTCACTAGTCCAAGCTTCACAGATCAGAAGGAACCCCAGTACTACTACAACACAAATCTATATTCTCCTACATGAAGCTGCCCGATTGTTTCCAAGGGAAGAAGAAGGACGTGAACTTCCCGTCAGAGATGTTCGGAACGAAAACCTTCAGCAAAGAAACAGCAATCAGCCAACCAAAAAGGATTTCCGCTCCTGCAGAATCCACCCCTCCAGGTTGAATCTCCGAAACAGAATCACCTTTTCCAAAGCAGTTGTGTTCTCAGCCAAATCTGAACGCAGCAGAATCTAGTGTAGAATCCTCACCTCCAGGTTGAATCTCCGAAACAGAAGCTAGCTTCATTACCTCCAAAGCAGCAGTGTTCTGAGACAAAATCTGAACGCAGCAAGATGTAATCTAGAATCCAACCCTCTATGTTGAATCTCAGAAACAGAAGCAAGCTTTACCTCCAAAGCAGTAGTGTTCTCAGACAAATCTAAACACAGATTAATCTACTCCAGAATCCACGCTACGTCCTTTTCTCTTCTCTTCTGTTCTCTTCCCTCCCCTTCCTTGATGTGATTGGGTGATCTGATTCTCCAGGAGACAGAAAGCTCGGGAATATCGAGTCCTCGCTAGCGTGCGTGGAGTCTTCGCTTCCCTCCCGGCGGCTCTTCCCTCCCTTTCTTCCTCCTTCCCTCGCTCGCTCGCTCGCTTCCCAGTAGAGTTTAGCCAACACGTTTAGTTGCATTTCCTAGCTCCAGGCTCGGTAAGCTTCTGAGTTCTGACATGTATATAGCCAAAATGAGAAATTAAAAATGAAATTGCTAAAATCAAGTTCCTTTATGAGATTTTCAGTAGCCACAATTCAACCAGTTTTTTTATTAAAAAAAAGATTACCGTACTTCTTTCTATGTATGGTTAAACTTTTAAAAGTAAAGTAGGAAAATTTTCAGTAGAAGGAAGGTTCAGTTTTTGTTTGGGGGGCGAAATTTCGCCAAATTTCGACTGAAAATAAAGATTTCGACCTATACAAGGGATATTCCATGCGAAAAAAATGGCCCAAATTCGCCAGATTTCGAAAATAAAAGTTTCCAAATCGCCAGACTTTTATGATAAGTCCCCCCTAAGCAGCCAAAAATATAGAAGGATTCTGGCTTTTTTCTATTTTCATATCTAGTCTGTAGTCATAAGATGATTTAGCCAAATCTGGCTAAATCATCTTATGAGTGAACCCCACTTCAACTACATCCCTGGGAAGTATGATGTTCTTAAACAATTATTTTGATATTTATCTTGTTAACCAAATTTGGCTAAATCTGCCTTGGGATGATTGCCACTTTGGCTACATCATAAACTTGACAAAAAGAAGAAAACATTTTGGTTTCTAATGGTCTGTCTGTTTTCTCTATGCACATCCCTCCAGTTCTGCATGTCCCTGGACCCCAAATGTCCTTCCTTTGCCAACTGTAATGACCGCGTCTTCCTCCTCGAACCCTTCAGCATTTCAAGTAACAGTTCACACTCATCAAGAGTGGACGGAGGGGGAGAGGGACCCCACCTTAGATAGATAAATAGATAACCTTGCTGGCTCCCAGCGATCTGATGGCATCACAACACATTGTGTTTAACCCTTCAACCCCTTCAACACATTTGTGATGATGATTGATTACAACACTTTTACCCAGGAATTGTTTTTTGAGATTTTTTTTTTTTTTCCCCTCCAATTTTGTGAGGTAGGTGGACCGGTGATCATTCACAAAAGGCCAAGTAGCCAAATTTGGCTACAGGTTAAAGAGGCAAGTAACATTATTGTGTGGGACATAGTTAGTGTGACTCATTTCCATTAGTTCATGGGTGCGCTTTTGTTTTTTATTTTGTTTTTTTTTAATTTTCGAAGGAGTCACATTAATTGGCCCATCACCCAAGTTTTTTGGAACATTGGGCAACTCCCGCCCCCCAAGAGAACCACTCTTTTGACCCAGAAAATATTAAGTCCGCCAAAGAAATTGAATGCAGTCAGTGCAAAAGTATTGCTGCAATTGATTTCCCCAGTCTGCCCTAAGCCCCATTCGTATTTTCTAAATAAACTTGCCTGATATCTGGGCAAGTTTTGCACTCATATTCTCTCGTGTTATGAATGTTTCAAAGGGCACATAACATGCCCCAGTGACATGTTACATACCCTTAATAGCCATAATAACATGTCTCAAACATGCACAACATGGACCCAATATGTGTTTAGGTATCACAAGGTATCAACAATCGAGGCAAAGGCCACATAACATGCCCAGTGACATGTTACATACCCTTAATAGCCATAATAACATGTCTCCAACATGCATAACATGGACCCAAAATGTGTTTAGGTATCACAAGGTATCAACGATCGGGGCAAAGGGCAGACTGAGAGAAAAAAGTCACAGCACGACTTTTTGTACTCACTGCATTCAATTTCTTTGGCCGATTTTAACTTCTTCCCTTTGGACCCCCTCCAATTGCAAAATAGAAATTATTGGTGCTCTCCTGCGGGTCAGGTTTTCAGTTTATATACATGAAAGTTGAATTTTGGGTAAATCATATGGGATAAATCTGAGGTTCTATTTGGAATGTCTTGAGAAATAACCTGAGAATTTGGGGAACCTGGTGAGAACCATATGAGAACATGATGAGAACACATAAAGAACAAGCGGAAAAAAAATCCTCCCTCCCTCTCTGCCCCGAAGAAAAAAACTGGACCCCTCATGAGTGCATGTTGGCTGCATGAAACTTTTTATTTCCATAATTATTTATAATCATTTTTGGCCTGGGCTACTGGCAGGGGCACAAACTACGAGACTATGGTATGTCCCCAAATTTCTGCCCCCGCCATTAGCCCAGGCCAAAAATGGTGACAAACACTTTTGGAAATAGAAATTTCATGTAGCCAATGGGGAGGCTCAGCATGCACTTATTATGAGCCCTCTTTTTCCTTTTGGGGGTGGGGTGGGGGAGTTATAGTTTGATTCTTTCTTCTGTGTTCCCAGTCTGCTCCCAACATGTTCTGTTGACATTTCTCAAGTTCCCATGTTATTCCATAACGTGTTCCCAATAGCACTTCAATTCTATCTGATATGGTTTGCCCAAACTTCAACTCTATGATGATGTGATGAGTTTTTGGTCTTTTTTCCTTTTGGCTTTTCTCCAAAGTTCAACTCTCATGCATATAACCTGAGAGGTTAGGCTGATGGGAAATACATTTGTTCCTATTTTGCAACTGGGATCCAATCCAAAGAGGTGCTTCCATTTGAGAGTGTTCAATGTTTCAAAAGAATTGCTGATGGACCCCGGCTCTTTCAAAAAAAAAGAAAAAAAGTTATGAGCACACCCATGAACTAATTAATATGAAACAAATTTAATATTCATTCCCTTAATTATTGACTCTAAGAGGCCTTCCTCAAGAAGGTGAAGGTACAAGTGAAGGTGCGGGTTCACCCATGAGATGGCCATATGGGGCAGAACCATTACACAATGAGCTGCTTGTTTGTAATTGCAGACTCTCCAAGTTGTTGAAGCTTTTTGGCTTCAATCCAGGCCTCATTAGTTTGTAGATTTGCTAAAAATAGGGGATGATATCTACAAATGACTCGTCGGCGGATCTACAAATTCATTTTTTGTCTCATAAAGACCCACCATAACGCGCGGAGTGTGCCAGCAGGCGCGGATGACCTCACGAGGTGCTACAGAGTGTGGCTCGGCTGCAATATGCTCCTGCACCCCAGAATTGATTCGATTGCCATGCCACCCAAGGCCAAGACACCATGGCAGCCCGCGCACGGGCTTGAGTACGCGATGGAGGTTCTTAGCACAACGGGCAACGGCGACATCACTGTCCGATGCATATTCTGCATCTATGAAGGTCGGGATAGCATCGTGGTTGACGACAGCTCGATGCGAAAGCGCAAGTCGCACAACGACATCAAATACTTTCTGAAACTGTTCCTACCTCACAAATACAGAAGCCATCACGACGGGCAACAAGCCGAGTCGTGGGCAGTGTACAAGGCGGCGGCCCAGAAGGATAAGCAACATTTCTTTGACAACAAGATCAAGGTCACGAACACAGTGCACTGGTATATGGATCTCGACAGCGACATACTGATGTTCATGATCAATGCGAGCATCGTGAATACGATCATTGGCGACATGTTCTTCCGAGACGACGAGGTGGTCGTTGATAGTGATGATGTCGACGACGACGACGTGGTCAGCACGGCCGCCAGGAAGGCCGCCAAGAAGCTCAAGTAGAAGACCAACGCCATGAAATTGTTCATCCTCAAAGAGGTCGATGAGGATGAGGACGATCCGCACTTGTACACCGTCACCATCAAAAACATCATACGGTTCAATCTAGCAATGGATCACGTCGGGAGCGGCATGTCGTTTCGGCAGACGATAAGTGCCATCCAACACACTAAGGAACGCACCAAGACAGCCAAGTTGGCAGGCATCACTGACCTGATGGTCGGCCAGTACATTGGTTTGTAGATATCTACAAATTAATGAGGCCTGCTTCAAACTCTCTTTGTTAGTTCAACAACATGTAATACTTACTCCAGAGAATGATTTTGCTCACCAAGTGAAAGATCGTAGGAGACATTGACTATAAGAATCAGGGAGAAACTATGCAGAGTTCAATTGGGTACCGGGCCCAGTGAACCAGCACCCACTAGCTCACCATCCAGGATGGAAGGTCAGTGGTCAGGAAACAGTTTTTTGCTGGGTTCAAGTTGCTTAGCTAACCATGGTGGTTAGCTCAGTGCTTTTCTTCCAACCACCTACCTACTAACAACCCATAAGACCCACTTATGGGTTGTTAGTAGGTAGTGAAATCAGCCCTTACCTAAATATAAACATCTACTTACCTAGTGGTTATCAATTTTCCTACCTAGCAACCTATATGTGAGATCTAGGTTACAGAATTGGTTACCACTGTCAAATCAAATATTAACTCAGTTAAGATTCATCCACAAGTAAGTAATAACATCCATCCGGTGAATGGTGCTCTGGTGGGGGCTGGTCACTGTGGCCCATTTGGTCCCACATTTTGAGGAATGTTGAAACATAATGGAAAGAGCCATAACACAATGAGCTTGTTGTTTATATATATATACTAGTTTGAACCCCACAGGTGTGTGTATTTGACGATACAGCTTACAAACTACATTTCCAAAACCTCTCTATATATCACATTTCTCATGTATTCATCGGGACCCGGCCACTAAAAATCTTGATGTTTGCACTACTTATGACAAGTGAGATAGCAACATACAGCTAACCATGGTAAAAGATCGGAGATGGCAAATATACCCCAACATTGTTCAATGTCTGACCTTGACTCTTGTTAATTGTCATGCACAATCTTTATGAAGTACTATGGACCAAGGAGGCCCAAAAGGAAAACACTATGCCATGGGATATAAGTGAATTGCTAATTTTTAATAAATGATCAAAATATTTCAATAAGTAGCTTATGACACTTGTAGCAGAGATTTTTTGTTAAAATTCAATTGTGTTTAAACAACAAATCAAAAGTTGTTAACTTTCATCAATCAAATGAGTTGTTTCAATTTTTTGAATTAAAGATTGAACAACGAATACATATGTGATTGATATATGATTTTTTGGTTATTAATATAGGGTATATGATATACCAATGCATTTCCATATTTTCAAGATGAAACATTAATTACATGATTACATCTAAACTTTTAAACCAATTATTTGGAAATTAATTGGTTTCCATTGTTTAACCAATTATTTGTTCTTCATATGTGAAGTAAATTTGCTTATGTGTCAAACTATGTTTTTGAAATGAATGCATTTTGGAACCCGTATATGCAATTCTTTGTTAGAATATATGTTGGATTTGTTGCTGATATTGATATCAAAATCTTGGGGGTGCCGCCCCCTAGGGCCGGGCATGCCTTTCCTAGACAACGACACATGCGCAGAGGGGGTGGGGGGGATTATTTATTTTTGGCAGGGTTTTTTTCCCTGTATGATGCCATCCATGGATGGATGACGAGATGGACTGATGGATGGACGGATCACATGATGAAAAAAGCTTCACAAAAAACGGCCACAACGTCCTTTACTATATGTAATATATGCAAACTGTCAAAATTGTCAAAGGGTTTGGGTTTTGGACTCAAATTCTCCTTCCTAACTTACTTCAGCAACATGTGCTAACTTAGTCCAGAAATTTGCTAAGCTGGACTTATTTTAAGTTGTTTGGAAGTGAGCTCCATGAGCTTTTGGATTCACCTCTCTAACAACAGTTCATCAACAGGTGCTATCTTTTTAAAGTCCACTGCACCAAATTTGTTTGGGGACCATAGAGGAGAATTGAATCCAAAGCTTCAACAATTCATGAATGACTAGGTAAACCCAACATTATTGTTGTTCAGTTTCAGTTAGCATATCTGAGATTTGTCCTCATGCAAAATCTGCATTTTCCTTGTTGTTACCCAGTTCCTTATACCATAGTACCTTGGCAGCTTGCACACTAATAATATTATTTGTAAAATGTTGCAATTTTTTGAAATCATTTATTTAAAAAAGAAAAAAAAAACTGTGGAAGAAAATAAAGAAGCTTATGGAATATCAAGGATCTCCTAGTTTTCAACAGAGAATCTTTCAAATGGATTAATTATTCAGAAAACACATGTTGAAGCTGCCCTTGGACTATGCTAATTTGCTTTCACTTCTTCTTGTGGTAACAAAAGAGCTTCATCCACCCAACCACCCATTTTGCTGGGTAGTAACCTAAGGAATGAACCTAGGTCATTATTCCCTAGGTTATTAACCAAGCTCTTAGGTTAATTGCAACTAGCCCTAAAAGTAGCCTTACAAGCAAGGCAGCAAAATGAAAGGAGAAGAAATGACTACTGCCTAGAACAAGGCATCACAAACACGCTGGCCCTGCCAATAGGTAAGATGTTGTACATCTACCTACTGTGTTCACACTCTGAACACTGAAAAAAATCGGTTCCAATCTAAACAGTCTAAACACTTTCACCAAAGAAACCGGTTCTCATAATGTAAAACCTTCAAAAAGTTGGATCCAATGCAATAATCCCTGTGGGTGCAGGGCCCAATAAAGGTAACTTGAAATATTGTAAATTAGGTGGGCAAGAGGGTAAATTAGAGACAATGTATTGGATGATGGTTAGTAAAGGAAAAGGAGAGGAATTGGTGGTGAATGTGTAAGGTAGAACAAATATGAAGGTTTAGGGGTTAAGAATTCTAAACTTAGGAAGCCATGAAAAACTAAAGGTATCAACCAAATGACAAGTGAAAGAATCTAATTTAAACTAAATATCAAGGTTTAGTGATGAACACTTGTGAGATCAAGAAGTCATGAAAAATAAAGTTTCAAAAGAAATGAAGGAGTGAGTCTTCTAAAGAAAACTTAATGAAATTTGGCTAAAGTGAGGGTTCAATTGAGGGGGAAAAAACATTGGATAGTACAAGTTGATGAATGCTCCATTCAATTACCAAACACAAAGAAGTGAAACTATAGAGACAATAATTATCCAATTGGAATAAAAAAACAACTTTAAGAACATGAGAAGAGTTACGAAAGGTTAGGAGGATTAAAAAGATATTGGGTTATGGGCTATGACCTAGAAAGTTATGCATGTGGTCATGTTCCCACAACATTGTTATTTCTTAAGTTTAAAAAGTTCGGCTTCATAATGGTCATCAAACATTTGCTAAACAAAATCTTATGTCCTTCTGCAATAGTTATTCAAGTGAAAAGTATCATGGATTATCTGTGTCATGTTTAAAAACAATGAAGTTACCATGACATTAAGTAATATACAACAACAAAAACCATGTTATAAAGCATATAAAAGGGAATGAGCAAGTAGAAAGCAAACATACTCATGTGGAATATCAACTATAGGCCTAGAGTAAAATGAAAGTTCAACAAACATTTGAAAAGCTACCATGAGCAACATGATTATGACCAAAAGTAAATTAATACTTTTATTTTGTGGTGTAAACCAAAATGCAAATGTTGAAAACAACCCTTCATAAAAATAAAGTGCAACTCCAAAAACTCCAAAAGGCATTTGATAGCAAGCTTAAAAAAACATCGAATGACTATTATATTAAGATAAAGTGAGTTGTGGGAATTTTATAAAGGATTTTTTGTTATTTTTTGCTAAATATCGCATACTTTATAAGCACAAAGGCATCAACACACATGGTACAACAAAGGCCTTTATCCATTTCTGCATGTAGACCTTTACTAACTTATGTAAAATTATGTGCAAAATATAAATTAACCAATTACCAATACAACCATGGAAAAATTTCCCAAAATTTGGCATTTCATATCTTTGATAATTGAGCATTACACAAATTTAGATGGAAAAAAAAATTGTATGCCACATTAGAAGGGGTTGGACCCTCTTCATATTTCTTTCCCACAATGACTATCATTAAGATTCAAGTATTAATTTCACTCCACTAAATTTATCAAATATGAAGAAAGCAAGCGATGCAAAATCCATGAAGACTATGTATGGATTCCTTTTGCAGATTGTTGTAGTCATTTTTGTAAGTTATGGATTTTCTTAAAAGCACAACATCTTGAAATATAGTTGCATTCTTAATTTGTCTCATTTTATTTTGGTTTTTCCCCATTTAATTTGTGAGGGGTATGGTCATATTTTGTTTTTGATGAAAGCCTTGATGATAACATAATATTCCATAAACAAATGAATAGAAGATAATATTGCAATAGTACAACATTGTTATAATATATTGGAGGTAATCAAATATGATAATATGATACATAGTTGATAGTTTTGAGATTTTACAATTATTTTATGAACACTAGACTTGTTTAGTAAAAAATAAATTGTTAACTTGAAGAAATGGTTATATTAGTAATTTTTTTACCCTAATGAGGAACACTTAAGGTCCATTCACATCTGGAGTTAAATCAATGTTAAATCAATTTTTATTCATTGATATATATATATATATCAATCAAACATGTGATTTTAACTAAGACCAAAAACATTGAAGCAGAATCTTTGTTGCCACACAATGTTAAATCAATGGTTAGGGGAATGTTACTTATAACAAAAAGAAATTATGAAATCCATAATTTTTTACCCAAAAAAAATGTTATGTGCATGGTCTGAAAATGAATCAATAAGTTAATGTTTTGATGTTAAAGAATCTAGTTTGTTTCAAAAATTTATTCGCCATTATTAGTATCTTCTAACTTTGTCAATATCATATAAATGAAGTGTTTTTTGTTCACCATCGCTAATGCCCTTTTGCCTTGTCAAATCATTTTCACAAAGTTTTTACCACCTATAAACATTTTCCAAAATAATGTCAACAATAATCAACATTCTCCAAAACAACACTCTCCAAGATACTACAAACTCTAATCCATTTTCCAAGATATTATAAAAGGAGGATAGCTTATGGACCTTCACAAAATGGAAATCTTTGGAGGAATTTCAAGATAAAACAACAACAATTCTATTGATGAAGAAGGCAAGTGCATTCATCCTTTGCAACTAGTCCATATTTTCAATTAGTCTTCAAAAAAAATTTAAATAATGCAACGCTTATTAGTAATTATGTTTAGATTTTTTTTTAAAGCAACAAAACATGTCAATGACACAAATAAAAGAGGTGAATCAAAGAAAAAACACAAGGGCAAGAAGAAAATTGTCAACATTAGTTTTGATTCATCGTTTTAAATGCATGAACAAGGAAACCAAGGCAACCAAATTGGGAGTATAGAGAAATGATGGCCTTCACAAGGAGAAAAAAAATGAACATGTAATGTTTTTAGATAAGGTTAGCCCATGGGATTAATTTGAAACAATTATAATTAATTGGAATTTTTTTTGTTATTGTCATGAATGCAGGTTGTTCTCGATGCATGTGAAATGTATTTATGTGTAAAGATAGGTGGGGATCAATTTTTGGATATTGAAAAGAAAACTTTTGACTACTTCCAAGGAATTGGGCAAAATGAAGATTATTAGAAAATGGGCAAACATGACAAGGTTGTTCTTCACCTTCCTCAATCATTTAACAAAACCCTTAATGACATTACTCTAGAATTCATAAGGAAGAGGCCCATAATCAATCCTTCCCATATTTGGGATCTTTTGAAAAACTAAAACCACATTTACAACATTGGAAAAACAATTGATGTCAATAAAAGATGAAATATGATGATTCTGGGTTTGAAAATGATTTAATAATAATTAATGTGTCTCCTCAAATATGCCTTTAGCAATGCATATTACTCCACTCAACATTGCCATGTCCACAAAAGTTACAAACGAAATTGAAATGCATGTGACATCCTAATGCACATTGCAATGTAGACTATAATGCCAATTATAATTAACAATACACCAATTCACACAACATTCAACACCCCTATGCACACATCCTAATGCCCACACACCACAATTGGTGAACAAAACTAATTGAAATGTATGTGAGATGTTGCATTGAAAGTTGTTGGTAGCAATGGTGTCAAATGTAACTATTCATCCACACACAAGTTGATGGTTAAAACAACATGTAATTTAAGTAAAAATTACTAGTCAATTTTATTGATCAATTTGGCAAAAAGTTGACATTTCAACCTACACAAAAATCTATGTTAGAAAAACAATTTTAATATTTCAAATGTAAAGATAAGGCCATTAATGACATTTAGATGAACATGGTTAAAGCAATTATAAGTTTAACAAAGGTGATGAAAATGGTTTTTACCAGTAGCAAAGGCTAATTACTATCGACAACAAACAAATTCCACAACAAAATTTAATCTATTTGTGAAAATTGAAATTAATGAAAAGGAAGCAACTGCAAATGACATGTAGTAATTTTTTGCATATGTTGCACATAAAGAAACAACATTGTAATGTTGATTGAATTTTATTTATCAAATTTTGAAGTAAAATGAAGGTTCAAAATTGAACCTTTTTTTCCAAATCATGTGAAAGTTTGTTGATGTCTTAAAGAATTATTCAATTTTCTACACATTGCATCACCAAACTTCTTTTTCACAAGCAATATTGGGTGAAAACACAATAAAAAAAGTTAGGGGTGCCAAGGTAAAAGTCCTTATCCAAGGACTATACATGACACATGTCATTTTTGTGTTGGTTTATAACTTTAAAATTGTATTTTGAATACCTAATTTAACACTACATGTTAGATATAAATACATTTTGCATTCATGACCTCTATCACATAGATATGAACAATTTTTGTTAAAGTGACATTTTCAAAATCCATAATTTTTAAGTTCAGAAAGACATTAGAATCAAATGTGCTCAAATTAGTTATAAAAATAATTTTCATTTGTTCAAGACCTTTTGCCTTTTCAATCGATGTTAAAATCATCTCCAATTTTTAGAAGGGATTATGTACATTTAATAGAAAAAATGGACATTTGAAAAAAAAATGATTATCCATTTTCAAAGTTTCAGTGCTTTGAACATGCAAAAAAAAATTTAATAAAACATTTTTTCATACAAACTTAGGGAAAGAAAGAACTAACTTGAAACCCCTGACCAATTTTTTAATTTTATAAATGCCCTCCCAAACCTATTGATATTGTGACCAATGTTGAGTTTTTAGTTGGATCAAAATTTGATGGGCCTACATAGGAAAAGACACACCATAAAAAACCCATGTTATATTAACTTAACTTTGCTACAAATTATATCAATTATTATAGGTAATAAAAGTTCATAGGTGTATATATATATATATATATATAATAAAATCAATCATGATGATTATTATTGATTTTATTACTATAACTAGTAGCTAGCCTAAAGTAACTATATTATTATTATTATTATTGTTTCACTTGTTATAGTTATTATTTGTTACAATATTCAGTATATATTAATAATAAAAATAATTGAAATAATAATCTTGAAACCACAACTCTAGTAGTCTTTTCACAATAATTCGTGTGATAATACCAAAAAATGTTATAAATTACATAAATGGATGAAAATAATCATTAAAACTATCCAACTCATAGAATGAAAATTTCAATAATCACAACATAATCACAAGACTGGCCAAAATAATTGAAATTGATCTTATAATTGGAAACACTCCCAAAACTAATTGCAAATTATTACAAGTCACATGTAGTCACAAATGAAATGGTTATATTTTGCTTCATTCTATTAAACCTAATTTCATAATAATAATTCATGTCTTATTATATTAAAATATAATATGAAATAATTAAATTTATATAATTTATGACAAAAAATTCAAATTTCATAATAATAGCAGTAATAATAACATTATCCATTAAAATATTATGGTAGATAGTGCCTAACTTAAACTAGTTATTTGTTCATTATTATTTCTCTTACTCTCTTGCTTTTTATAGCTTTTATTATCAAATTTCAAATTCAAATAATGATATTCAAAATTGAGATGACAAGTTTTAGACTGAATTAATAATTTCTCAAATTGAGATATTAATTTTTAAATCCAAAAATAATAACTCATAATTCAAATCACAAATTTTAGATCATATATATATTTATATATTTGAATTCAAATAAAAATTGGAAAAATGGAAAAACTATTTTCACATTCAAATTAAAAACTAAAAATTCAAGTAATTAGCAAAGAATTGAAATAACAATTTTTAGAATTGAAATAGCAATTTTTGGAATTAAAATATTAATTTTCATATTCAATATATGAACAATATACAAACATATGCATAATTAATATACATTAAAATCTATACATATATAATCATAAATATAACTTTATTACATACATAAAAACATACCACTAAATCATTGTATAATACCTTTAGGGTGTGATTAATTTCATTAGTGTTGCAATTAGTGTAGCCTACCCTATGACTAAACATGACCTATGATCGAACACTTTATCAATATCTTATTCATCTCTTTTTCATTTTGAGTGATTTAAAACGTCATGGGAGTGCTAACTTGAGCTTTCCAATTCATCTTTGAATAGCAGAATCAAAGGAATAATTATAGAAGAACGAGAAGAAAAATAAGATTTTCCAAGATGTAAAACATGTTTTTCTTCTCTTTTCTTCTCTTGTACCCCTCTTACTTTCAATGCTCATAACTTTCTCACTTCTTGTTCAATTTAAGCGATTTAAAATGGTTTAAGAATGCAACCTTATGATCTACAAATCATCATTGAACCATAAAGGCAATATAGCGACTTTCAAAGATTTTTTTGGGTGTTCAATAATAATCTTCCAAGTGTTCTATCATTTTTCGTTTCCACCATTTGACCCTCCCTAGTTTGGAAGGTCACATTTGATTCATTTTTTCATCTTTTTCAATATTCAACTTTTTGTGGGTGCAAAATTAGTAGGGCTACAATTCCTCTTGGGCATGAAATTCAAAGGAGCACTCTTTAGAAATTCATAGACTTTTGATACACTAAATGTTTAGTGATAGGCATAGTTATCCTATGGGATAATTAAGCCTATTCATGAATGAAAATAAACCTAAAATCATTGAACCAATACAATGAAAATTTCATTAGTTGCAACATAGTTTTAGAAATGATCAAAGTAGTTGGAATTTGATTTTATAGTCGCAAATCCTGCCAACCCTAGTTGTAAACAACTACAAATTACATGTAATCACAAATGAAGTGGTTACATTTCGATTGATTTATACTAGTGGTTCACTACCAAGTTTGATCACAACATTATTATTGTGGGACATGAAAGACATTTATGGAGCCACCAAGGGATTTTGACAATATTTAAAAGTGGTTTGCACCATTGAATTGAACGATTTTATCCAATTTTTTTGACAATTGGTGTGATATGCAACATATGTGTAAGCTTTAACTATTGACACCTTTCATGGCATGGAAGGATTTGTTACATCATTTGGAAGGGCTATTGATGGACAATTATCATGAATTCAAATGTGCCCATGAGGTTTAGATTGAAAATGGTGACTGTATTAGTTGCCTAATTATGTTTCCATCATTAGAAATATTATGGCCTTGACATATGTCTCAATTCCATTTGTGACCACATTAATTTTTAGTAGCAATTTGGTTAATGGAAGCATGGTTGCTAGTGATGCAACCATCAAGAGTGGTGGCACCGGTACTTCTATTAATGTTCAAGGTCCTTTGTTGACATTCAACCTTGTTGTGAAATTCTTTTCCAAGTTTTGAAGAAATTATCAAAGGGTTAAAACGGAAAAGTTGTAGATTTTGCAACAATTTTAATATAAATAACATGAGAATTTATAACAATCATATGCATGGGTGAAACATTTAATCAACATGACCCAAAGGGTCACAAAACTGCCAATTTTAATATTATATTTTGGACAAAAAACGTAGGTGAAGGGTGAAGGATGTCATACTTCTTTAACCAAGACAAATAATTTTGGTAAAAAAAATCAAATTATTGGACTGCATCAAGTTTAATACGATGGAGGAAAGTGTGGTTAAGATTGGGTTTAATAAATATAACATGATAAATTCCTTATCATTATTATATGTGATTAGCAAAATGAAACCACGCCATTAAAGACCAAAGGGGTTAAATAGCAATTCGGTGGTCATTCTTCATCACATTTCATTGTGTAAAGGGGAGGAAACAAGTGTTAAAGGTTTGGTGGGCCACATCAAAAGTGGAATTGCCCTAATTCATTTCAAGCTGCAACTTCCAACCCTAATTGACCATGTTCTTGTTGTAATACATATGGGCAAAATGTGAATCAATATTTCACATCCAAAATTGCAAAAAGGTTAATCATGGATTAATAATGTTAGTAAAAACTAAGGTTATGGGAAAGGTCAAAGGGGAAAAAAAATGATGTGCAAAAAAAAGTATTAACTTTCAAAGTATTATTGTTAAAAGGAAAAAATGGTTAAACATAGAAGGATCATGTGCAAATTTGCACACCATGTCATCTTCTTAATGTGAATGGCCAAATTGATTCCTCTTTAGTTGTTGTCCATGCAAACCTTTGATGTATGTTGCATGGGCATTTTTCAAGGGATGTAATTATGTTGGTGTGCGATGAGTGTTTGAGAGGTTAACATATGAGATGTCTAATGCTACCCTTGAATGAAATATTGGTTGAAAAATGGTTTTGCTTTCGATAGACAACATAAATTTGAAAAGTTTTATGGTTAGGTAGTAGGGAAATTATTTAAATTTTAAATATCTACTACACAAGTAAGATCAAGTTTATTTTTGCCCCCAATTTTGTGGTTTTGAAAAAAAATTCTTCGTGCAAAAAAAGTTTGAATTTACCCCAATTCATTTTTCCCAAAATTTTCCAATTTTTTTTGTTGTCATGATGCAAAAATTTTCATAAAAAATATTGGGTAGGGCATGTGTTTATCTTATTATATACCCATGGATATATCAAGGTAATGAATTTAGCCACAGAACATTGTTATATGTGTCATTATTATTAATCAATGTAGGGATGCACCCAATTTTTTTTCCAAGAAGCCACATTGAACCCTAACATTATATTTGTTCTCCATGTTGTTAATGCAATCAAAACAAACGTATTATTACAGTTTTTTCCATTAGTCTACCCTTTGCCCCATTTTTTTCACCTTATCATGTTTTGCATTTATAATTTCCCATGTTATGAATACCAAGGGGTGCGTAACTAATGTTTTTTTCTAGTGATTTGTCACTAGAATGTGACTTGAAAAAAGGCCTTGTGAAATACCCTTTCATTATCTTAAATTTCTTTTCAATAAAATTGTTCAAAAGGCCCCTTCTTACCACATGTCGATGGTTTATTAACATTCATGATTATCATTCATTGCTTACAATTGACGAATTTTTATTTTGTATCATTGCCATCATTGTAAAAAGGAAAAGCAAATAAATTTCATTTTCACAATATCTCCACTGTTGGACATGTCAATTTGCTATTGTTGAATAAACCTCCATTCACCAACCATCCATTATTAAATAGACCTCCATTTGCCACATCACACCTACCCTTGAATATAAGTCACATTGATAATCCCTGCCACTAAATAAATATAGATTACGAAACTTATGTCATTGGATGGGATCATTCACCAAGTATATGTATATATTTCCCATTGGACCCCCCCCAAGCTCAACATTCTTTGTGACAATAGTTTAGTGCATAGATATTTTTGAATCATGTTTTGTATGTAGATTTTTCTTCTCTTATTGGTGACATTGGCTTAGTGTTCATGGTTATAAATTAAGTGTAATGGGGAAGGCACAATGACCATGAACACCATTAATGTAATTTTCGTTCAATGTTGTGTTTGTTATAAGCTTGAGGTGCATGGAATGATATGCATGTTACAATGCACAAGTTTAAATTAAATGGCATAGTGCATTTTAATTATGTTCTTATCTTTCCTCTTTCTTTTTATTTTTCTTATGTTTTATTATGTGTTGCATTAGGCTTGTTTTTTATGTTTTACATTTGTGTTGTGAATGCACATGCATTGTAGGGTTTAGCCAAAATGATGGCTCCATTTTAGGTGCCCAAGAATTTCAAGTTCAAGTTGTCTTTTTAAGTGGTGGGACCAATGAAACTTTAAATTTGTTGGCCCTTGTTCCCTTTAGCACTCAAAGAGTTTCAAGTAACACTCCAAGTTTCATTCAAATAACAATCCTAAAAATAAGAAAAATGGAAAGGAACATGTTGAACCTCTGGAAAAAAAAAACCCAAAAAAACTTATGAAAAATCTTTGTGTGGGCTTGTTGTTTTCCATGGGCATAATCAATTTTAAGAGTTGATGGCTTAGTCACTCAATTAATTCAATGCACAATTAATAACAAGGTCAAGGGAAAAGAAGTGTTAACTTCCGAGCTTGACATGTTTTAGAAGCATGTTAGTCATCAAAAGGGAATGTTACTTACACAAGAAAAAATCTTGTCATTTTCCATCCCCACACATTTCGACTATTGTTTGATTTGATTACATTTTAATTACATTTGGCCATCTTAAGTTTCCTAGTGTTTTGTTGCACTAATTAATGATCAATATTGTTCATAGATGTTACGTTCACTATGTTGTTCATTTACGAATATAATTTGGACATAATTTGATTTTTTAATAATTTCAAATTCTTGACACAAAACTTGAGGTAACTTTTAACTTGATTTATGTAATGCATTATAATGGGTTTATTGATTTTTTTTACATTTTTCAATTATCAACATGGTACATGAATTGAACGCTCAACTAAATTAACATGTTAAAACCATTACTTAAGAGTTGCATTTTACACATACCAAAACATATACAACTCAATAATTTGTAATTATATTTGAATGGTTTAGTGAAAACTTTCACATTTTGTGAACTATCAACATCTTTATATGAGTTGAATTATTTATTATGAGCTTATTCAAACCATTATTCAAACATTGCATATTATATATATTGAAACACACATAACAACTTAATGTCTAACATTTATATTTGAATGGGTTGATGATTTTTTTCACATCTCTTGAACTATTAACATTTGCACATGAGTTGAATCATTCATTTTGATTGTTGTTGAATCCACTACTTATGAGTTGCATTTTGACTCATCACAATTTTTTGAAATGGATTTATAAACTTGGGAAGTTTCACATTTACATTTGAATGGGTTAGTGATTAGGTCAAAATGTTCATGCATGCAAAGTCTAAAGTGCATGTAGACCTCTAGAATATGTTTTCTCCTATATTAAATTATTGTACATTTATGTGAGTTTGAATGTGTATTTTTCCCTTGATTTGTTTTTTGCACCATGGACAAGTTTATTACTATGAATGTTCATGATGCCACAAATAATCCCTAAAAATACACCCTGCTTTCTTCCCCAATTTTTTTTCTTGGTGTATGACAAAAAAACTCATGTTAAAAACATTTTTCAATTTAAAAATATTATTGTTATTATTAAAAATATCAATATTTTATACATATTATATTTATTTTTAGCATGGTTTATCAATTTCCTAAGTTTTTTATATTATAAGTTTATGTTTAAATACTTAAAGGTGAGTTTAAAATTTTCATTTTAAAGAAAAATGAATGAATCATAAATGGTGATAATAATAATGAAATTAATGATTTTTTAATCTTTTTATTTATTCAATTTTGTAGTTTTTTTGAGATCATCCAAAAAAAAATTAACCATGTTTTGGGTATAAGCCATATATGGAAGTACAAATTTGTTGAAATATTTTTATATTTTGCTTACAAGTCATAGAACCCATTGTAAAAATATATCATTTTAAAGAAATTAAGAATGTAAAAATAAAATAAAATATTGTTGATGTTGATGGCCCTTCTTATGTTTACAAAATGGTGGAAATTCACCACAAAAAAAACTCGTTTACATCATTAATATTTATTTAAAATTTTCAAAAACATTTGGATAAAGTTTGCAATGATCTCAATGATTAAGTTCAAAAAATCTCAAATAGATTTGATGTTGAAAAATTTTATGTATTTAATTTTGCAATTATTATAATTAATTATTTAAAAATTAATCATTATGAGTAACCTTCTTTCTTTGAAGTTTGTGATCTCAAATTTGTAGCAATTTTTTTGGTTATTTACATATTTTCTTGAATATACAATATTTTTTCCATTTTTTCCCGACAAAAATTCCCAAGTTGAGAAAATTCAAAAGCAAAAAAATTGTTGGTTGTGTGTTGGGGGGGGGTGTAATCGAATTATTTAAGCCAAAATTTTCACCAAATTATATTTCTTTTACTTTTAAAAAGGAACAATATATATATAATATTATTACATCATTAAAGATTTAAAACAATATGTTGCAATTTTTTTTCAAAGTGATGTAATTAGTCATTTGTATTAATGTATGTTTTAGTTTGCTAAACAAATATGGTCTTGATAATTAAATGGTTATATTGACCATTTAATTAATGTTTTTTCTTGTGGTTAATTCCTACCAATTTAAAGGGGCAATAACATTTTTAAAGGATATTTTTAAAGGATATTTTATAAATATTTATTATCAATTTTTTACAATAAGATATAGTAAATAACCATAATATTTAAAGCTTAAAACAAATTTCTAATTAAACTATTTGTCGACAACCAAATGTGGTAAGTTTCTTATGGATGATTAACATTTTAGTAAGATTGCAAAAATAAACAAAATAATTGTACCTAATCATACTGGGGAAAATAAAAACCCGTAATTATAGAATATATATAATGTATTGAAAATAAAATTAAAAAATACTTAATGAATACATTTTTTAATTGACCTTGAATTTACAAATATTCTAAGTCAATTTAAACAAACAAATATTTATAGATTTATTCATAACATGTAATTTCAAGTTTTTGTTTTTACCCTTTAAATATAATTTTTATTAATTATAATTATTTTAAAAATACATTACTGAATAAGCTTCAAGATCATGTTTTCATCTATAGGATTCAAATAAATTTTGATAAAGAAAACTTATGTTAAAGTTTGAATTTCCTAAACAATTTCATGTCAAAAATAATAAACTTTTCTTCTTTATTAATAAAGTTTTAAAATGGTTTGGTGGTTAAGACTTTGGTGTGCTTCCATTATGTCTTGGGTTCAATCCTTAATGGATGTGCACATTATTGTATTTTATACAAATGTAGTTTACAAACATGTACATCATGTCGAATGGAGACAAAACCTTTTTGTTGACAAAATTGTAAAACAAAACAAAACAAAACAAAACCTTTAAAAAAATTTCATGACATGCTGTGAATAAATTAAACTTTGTTTTTTCATAACATGTAATTTTGTCACAGCATGCCATGAGTAAAAAAAATTTATTTTTTGTTGTGAGAAAAATGTAATATGTGACTCCATGATCTAGGAAAAGAATAAATAAATTGTTATATGATGATGTGGTGGGTTATTCCACATCATATTAACTTGGGACCTTGTATATATCCATGTCATAATTTTTAAATTAAAAATTTCGTAATGCAACAAGTGACTATCCAAAACTGCTAAAAAACATTTCATTAAAAATGTTTTAATCAATTAGTCTTTTTTAATCAAAACCATATAAGGTGCACATTAATCAATGTTTTCTTATTTCACTAAAAAACCTAATGATTTTGGGTAATGGAAAAAAAAAGGATTTTTTTTGTGCTAGTTTAGGAATGGTGGTGAGGGATTGTTAATATAACCAAGATGCTACACATTGCAAAAATGATAAATTTTTGCAGATGGAATTTAGAGTTTGTCATGACCTTAATACAATCCAATATTTACTTGGGGGCTTGAAAAAAATAATTCAATTTGTTATTGTCTTACACATTTTCATGCATGCAAGGCCCATTTCAGAATATGAATTGTTGAAAGGGTTGTTTTTGTTGTTGAGGGTTAAAATCTCCCCATCAAATCATTGGTTAGACAATAGTTGTGGTTGGCAAATTGTAGAGGCCATGCATGACATGGTCTCTTGCAAGGCAATGTTTGTTATTTCATAGGCTAATTATCTTGCTATTAAAGTAAATGAGATGACCATTATTGATAATCACCAATGGATTAATACTCGTGTATACATGATGAAGAATAAGACTTGTGTTTTTCAATTTTGCTAACACTTGAAACAATTGAAGTGGGTGTAACCTCAAACAACATTAAAAGTGCATTTTGGACACCAAGGGCAAAGATGGGGGCCTTACAAATGAAGACATTATTTCCAAGTGGATTTGCCTTATATGTGGCGGTGATTTAATGTTTCATGACATTTGATCTAGGTGATGATTACACAAATAAGGGAGCAAATTACCCCTTACTTCATTGGTGGGTGTTGTGTTACACATCATACCAAGTTAATTACCTAGGTTTTGTACAAATTGTCCTTGGTTGCATGCATTGAAGGTATATTTTAATCTTTTTACACATTTTTCACATAATCCAAAAAAGGTCCTAGCATTTGTTAATCTTGCAAAGACATTTGAGACAAGAGGCTTATTGTTGTCACGAAATATTAAAACCCATTGGATATTGATGTTTAGCCTTCTAAAGCAAGTGTTAGAGGAGTACAAATACTACTTATTGTGGAGATGCATAGGTATGCACCAAAAAGCAAGCCTATTTGAGAAAACTTGGATTTTCTATGCAATTTGGAGTTGGTTTTAACTTTTCTTTGTGATGCATTCTTCCAATGTTGGAAACTTGGTGGAGGCATTAATTAAGTTTGTTCAAAGGCAAAATGTTTTTAAATTGCAATTTCACGGATGTAATGAAGTTGGTACAAGTTGAATTATATTGACTTTATGTTGATCTTTTTTGTAATGTGACAATTTTGATTATAATGATTCCAATGTTATTTGTGAAAGTTGTTCATCAACAATTGCCCTTCACCTAGGTTTTATATGATTTTAATGTTGATTGGCGTACTTGGCATTTAATGTTGGTGGTTAAAACTATGGTTTCCATCATCATGGATGTTCTTACGATGTTTATGTTCATGTGAATATGATTGAGAAAGTGGAGGTTGCATGCTTAAGGCTACTTCAAACTTAAGCGTTGAATTGTTTCATAGGTTCCATGATGACAAAATCATGGCAACCCTTGCATGGTGTATTCACATTATTAGTTATGTGTAAATTGCTACTAGGAACTTCCTCCCCCATTTGGATGAAATTAAGGTTGACATGATTATCAAGTGGGTGTTGTAGTTATTGGGCTTTTGGATTCAAGGCAACTTGATGTGCAATTTTCTTATAAAGTCACCATGAGTTGTAATGTTGAGGTAGTGATGTGGGAACCAACATATGTGAACCTAGTCACTTGGATGAGGTTGAAGATCCAAGTTTTGTCCCTTTTGGTCCAAAAGTTAAATGAGTAGTTGAAGGTTGTTAAAATAGTTATGGTGCAAGTGTTAGGTTTGGATCTTCAACAACTTAGCTTTCATGAAGACTAAGTTGTGTAATTGGTTGAACACACATTTCGATTTGTGTGTTCACATGTGCACCCATAATTCCTACACTATCATTATTTTTTTGTATTGAATACATCCATTACAACCTTGAAATAACTTTACAGTAGGTATAAGTAGATTGTTATATTTGTCCAAAATCACTTTTTAAAACAAAATTTACCACTTGCATCTTATGGGGGCAAATTTTTCATTTGAAATATTTGTTTTTTCCCAAAAATGCAAGATGTTATGTATGATTTTTGTATGTGTTGTGTGGATGTAAGTTAAAATGAAGTATTGGTTATGATAACCATCATTATTCAAGTTGTGTTGTGTTGGGTTGAATGTTTATGTGAGTGCATGATTTTTCTATTGCATGCATCACAAACTTGCCCCCTCCATGTAAATGTGTTTTTATAACGCTTTGACAACATGTTCAAAGTTAAGTGCTAACGAAGTGTTGATATAATCATTAATATGATTGATTAATGGATTACAATGCCATTACATCATATCAATGATTGATCAACACTCGCCTAGAAAATACATAGATAAAGTTTGAAATAATGGAAGATACAAGTTTGTGATGTGAGTAGGATTGGTTGAGATTCAATTCCCCTAGGGGACATGGTTGTTAGTTTGTGTGTTTGAGTTTTAGATTAAATAATATGAAGTGTAACAAAAAAAAAAAACATTTATTCACATTTGTTACAAATCTTTAAACATGGTTGCACATTGAACATACAAATTTGTTAATGCCACACCCAAACACCTAAAGCCAATTTTGCGACCACTTTCAAAATACTATAACAAATTCTACTACCATAAACCCGAATACCATAATCAAATTTGCAATCATTGGAGAATCCAATAGTTTTGATGCCATACATAAGCTTCTTTTGTAGCCATGGATAAAATCAATAACAAAAATTTATTGCAAAATGAACCCCATGTTCAACACAAGAAATAATAATTTAGTAATTAAATGATTTTGAAAAAAAAACTTACATGTGTAAGATGCCAAGTAGCATGTACAAAGGTTGACATAACATGCAAGGTACCAATTAACATACCCCTTAGGAACTTTAACATGCCCAAAACATTTGTAACATGGACCCAAAATGTGTTTGGGAATGCCAAGGTGGAAAAGAAAGGCAAGGGGCAATATGGGGAAGAAAAATTGTAGAAGTGTTTTTGTATTGATTACATTAACAACACGGGCAAATATAATGTGATAGGGCATTTGATTGGCCAATCACAATTTTTTTTGAAACATTGGGCACTTCCCAATAGAATCATTTATCTTTGCCCCCTCCCTTTTTATAGTTTGTATACATGAAAATTCAACTTTAACAAAAACATTTGGGGATAAAAGTGTGATGTTACTGAAAACACATTGGAAACTTTATGAAAATTCCTTGGGAACTAGATGGGAATGCATTGAGAATAGAAAAAAACAAAAAAAAATCCCCTTCACAAAAACCCAAAAGAAAAAAAATCACCTTCCTAAGTGTATGTTGAACCTTTTAATTTGTTGCATGAAATTTGTATTTCTAAAATGGTTTGTCATCATTATCAACTGAGGCAAATGGCAAGAAAGGGGAGCATGGGTGTATTATTCACTTATTTTATTAATTATATGAAATGCTTTCTAAATTCAATTTTGTTTGCAACAAGCCAATTTGATTGTCCCATCATTCAAAAAAATGGAAACTATGGAGGTTCCCCAAAATAAAAAAGTTATATTTTGAAATATAAAGTTCTTCTCCTTTGGCCCACCTATATAGGTGAAAGGGAGGATAACATTTGCCAAAACATATGGGATACAAGTGAGGTGCTATGGAGAACATGTTGGGGAACACATTGAGAACTTGGGGAACATATTGGGAACCTAATAGGAACTTAAAGCAAACATAATGGTAACACATTGAGAACCATCACTACACCAAAATGCATCCTAGTTCATTATAAATTTCATTAGATTTTGAATGAATTTGAACTTTTTACCATGGTGAAAGTAGTCAACCTCCAAATGAACGAGGATTAGTTGCTATGGGCAGTGAATTAGTCCATTAGTACCTAATGAAATATAAATCTACCGAACCATTTCACTTGCTAGTTAATTAATTAACTAGCATGGAAATCAATTAAACTTAAATTATTTAGTATTTCATGTTATATTTATATTGATAATTTCATGATTTTCAACCTGTGAATTATTGACATGTGTTCATTACTTATACTAGGTTAAAAACCTAGCCTAGGTACATAGGCCATGTAATAAGCCTAAATTGGAACTTACTTTAGAGAACTACATGGGAGAATATTCAGTCAATTTACCATTGTTGACCATAAACACACCATTTGTGAGGTTTATCCCTTGACCTCTAGGATGGAGGCAAACACCCTTATCATCAAACCATCACATTTGTTGTGATAATGTGTTACATTGCATTGTATTTATCATATATTTTATTTTAAACATTATAAAAACATAGACTTTGAAATTTCATATTTGATTGAAATTTTGTCCAAATGAAATGATTAAAGTTTAACTTAAAAGTTTTTTCAATAATGTACATAACTACACTTATTTCCTTTTGGAAGTGTAAAATCATTTGCAATTTTTTTTAAAGATCATTATTCAATAATATTTCAATGACCATTTTTTTGGGAAAAAGAAATGTTAATAAATGGATGAGATTTTTGCTAATATAATACTACCTATGTTAATCTACTTTCAACTATTATAGGGTTATTTTTTATTGTTCTAAATTATTTCACCTTACGTTATTTACGACTATTTATGGTTTTTTTTTTTGGCTATTTTTAATTATTTCACCTTAGGCTATTTCAGATTATTGTAAGTTAGTTTTTACTATGTGAAATTATTGTTGATTACTTTTGGCTATTGAAAGTTATTTCACTTTATGTTATTATTGGCTATTCTAAGCTATATTACCATGAACTATTTGTGGTTATTTTATTGGTGGCTATTATTGGTTATTTTATTGGTGACTATTAGTTTGAAAGTTTTTGTTGATTATTCTATTGGTGACTATTGGTGCCTATTCTATCGGTGGCTATTGTCAGTTAATCTATTAAAGACCATTGGTGCCTATTCTATTAGTGGCTATTGTTGGTTATTTTATTGGGGACCATTGGTGCTTATTCTATTGGTGACTATTAGTGTTTATTTCATTGGTGGTTATTGGTGCCTATTTTAAGTTATTTTAGGTTATATCTTATATATTAATTCAATTAGTTTGTCCGTAAGTCTGTCGAGGTCTTGAAACCCATATCACTTTTAATAAAACTATCCCCTCGAACTCGAGGGCCCAAAAACTATTCAGGACCTCGAGTTCTTACTTTTTACTTTTACTTTTACATCCGTTTTTGCACAGCAACTGCCGTGTCCCCGCGAACTCGAAGGCCCAAAAACTATTTAGGACCTCGAGTTCTTACTTCATACTTTTACGTCCGTTTTCGCGCAGCAACTGCCGTGTCCCCGCGAACTCAAAGGCCCAAAAACTATTTAGGACCTCGAGTTCTTACTTCTTACTTTTTACTTTTACGTTCGTTTCTGCGCAGCAACTACCGTGTCCCCGAGAACTCGAAGGCCCAAAAACTATTTAGGACCTCGAGTTCTTACTTCTTACTTTTTACTTTTACGTTCGTTTCTGCGCAGCAACTGCCGTCGTTGATGGGGGAGGTATTTTTGGGATTTAGAGGGTAGGTGAGGAGATTTGGGTGCGTTTTTTTGGGGCTAAGGGTTTAGGAGGGTCATGATTTTTATTTTTTTCGTGGAGGGGGGGGAGGGGGTGGGGGTGGGGTTCTAGGGGTCTTAATAGGTGGAAGTGAATCGGAGTGGGAAATGCGAAGGACTGGGTGGGGGGATCGACGGGGTGCATTATGCACCGGGTTCACACTAGTTACAACTATTGGTGGCTATTCTAATTTTTTTTTCATATGCTATTATTAGTTTTCTATGTTATTTTACCTTAGGTCATTATATTATATTTTAAATTATTATACTTAGGATTAAATAATTTATAATAACATAAATTAGAACTAACATATATTAACTTAATATAAAATAACCTAAGGTATACTTAAATTCAATTGAATTATTTTAATTAAAATACCTTGAAGTAAAAAACCTATAATAAACTAGATAGGATACCTTAAAGTAGAATAATGTATAATAATTTAAGGTATAAATAATTTATAATAACCTATAATAACTTATGATAATTTAAGGTATGAGTTAGAATAATAAAAATAACCTAAAATAATATAAGGTTTGTCATAAAATAACATAAGGTATTTAAAACAACAATATAAAAATAAACTTATTTATTATAATAAATTATAATAATGAATTATGTCGATTAGTAGTGAAACATGATGTTTACATACTAATATTATAGTGAAATAACTTCAACGAGGATGAAATCATTGAAGTGCAATGAACTTATTTCACTTTTAAGGTCCCATAATGATTTAGGTGAATGAATTACACCCCATTTTTATAGTAGTGCATGGAAAAATGAAAAAAAAATCTTTTTACCCCCTCAAGCTTGAAGAGGAAAAAAAATAAGGCACCTTGGATGTGTGTTTAGGCCTCCCCAATGGATGCATGAATTTATTTTCCCAAAAGAAACTGACCCCATTTTTGGCCTAGGCTAATACCCCTTGGCAAATAACACCTTAACTATTTACCATATAAATTGAATATTGCATGCACTAGGGTAAACATGTCGATGGCTAAATGCATAGTGCTTAAATCTCCTTTGTTCCACTCAATTTGCCTCTTTATTAATTATGGTTTAAAAATAGAACGTAGACCACAAAAAAATGCACCCATGGTTGTTTAAATAGCTAAAAACCAATCAAAAATGAAAAATATACTTTTTAAAAAAGTTTTGGGGGGGGTGGGGGGGGTAAAATTGATTAAAAAAATGGATTGTACACATGGTAGCCCATGATGGCTTGTTTAGTCACCTAAAACCAAATAGACATTTGCCCACTTTAATGAAGATTGGGATGAAACATTTGATGAAATAAATGTTCACTTTTGATTGTAAGGCTCAAATTGTACCCAAATTAGATTAACAACAATGGGTAAGTTATGTCCCATTGACCATATTTGCCACCCCTCTTGCGAATGTTTGTGGGCACAAATTTTTCATCACTACCACCAAGTTCCACAACTCCCAATCGAGTTGGGAGCTTAGTTTCCATGCTTGTATGAGCTTATGTTTTATTTCTTTTTTTCCTTTTACATGGGATGGAATTTTTTCATATGCTTGTTTTTTCCAAAAGCCTTGACAAATGGAGGGCCATGAGCTTTTCCTAGTCACTAAGGTAACCTATGTGTAAGTTATGCTTCTTAATCACAAAAAAATTAGGTTTTCCAATAATAAAAAAATCTACATTTTTTCCCCCTTGCTGATTAATAGAAATTATCCTTGATATAAATTTGGTGATAAAAAGTTCTTGGATTTTGGTACTTATGTTTATACTCTAAATGATGAAAGCTTCAAAAAATAACTCAAGTGGTAGGGGGGTGTCAAAGTGGTGGTGGTCAGTTTGTTTGTAATGTTGTTATTTTCACATTGAGTAAATCTTTTGGGGGATTATTTGATGAAAATATAATATTAATGATGGTGAACTATTTAATCATGTGAAAAAATGCATAATTGATACTTACGTTTAAGAACATGGGAGAACATGAAATATATTGAATAATAAACCCCTATCATGTAAGTATTACATCCACATGATAATCTCATGAATGATAGATGATTTGAATTTTTTGTGTGGATTAAGCTTGTTGGACAATTCAAAAAAAAATTCAAAAAGAAAATGACTTCAAATACATTTGTTGTTTTTGTTGTTATCAAATTGTTATTATTTGTTAGCTCAAAATGTTGGAAGATCTTGTATCTCTGATTACTTTTATGATTGCCTTTTCCATTACTTTTCTTCTTAGGATGTTTATGTATTTAAAACTAGCCACAACATGTGACTAAGAATAATCAATTAATGGTTTTTACTCCTTGGTGTGTTTTGCAAGTAAATGAGGCATTGACAATAAGTTATGCACTATCATAGATTTTTGAATCATGTTTAAAAGTAATTAAATTTTCCTACAACAACTTTTGAATATATTCAAGATTGCCCTTGTTTAGGTTTACAACATCAATATTTGTTGGCTACCATTTTATCATTTAAACTTTAGGCATATTTACATAGTAACGTTGGTCATTTTTTGGCTTGTAAACAAGCAAATTTTCAAATGTTGGATGCCAATTTTTTTTAATATATAGAGAAATTTTGCAGTAGCAAATTCCTTTCCCCATTGAGGATTATTCTCAACTTCCTCCATTGTTGTGTAATTTTTCACTCCTTGCATTTATTAGGTTTGCTACAATGTAAACCTTTAATGGTCTAATCTTGTTATTCATTGCCTTTGGGTTCAAAGGCCATATCCATATAGTTTTAAATCCATACTTAATGTTAGTGATTATTTTAAGACCTGATTCACCCATTCAACTAGAGTGATTTTGTCTAATTCCTTGTTTTTGTTTTTAAACATAATTACATCCCTAACTTTTCTCAATGTAGTTTTAAAGGTTGAAAACAAAACACATGTAATACATGTGATGTGTGTGATGGTAACGTGGTCATGTTTAATCTAAACTCTTTTGCATGCTCTATTGCTTCTAGGGTAACATGGTTGCCATGTCCATTTAGAATTGACAAATGTCAATTACTATATGACATTCCACCTATAGCTAAAAACAAATACTCCTTGAACAAAAGAATAGTCATCCATGTTCTTTCTTGCGTTATCATACAAGTACTTGGTTTGCAAAATCTTATGTAATCATCTTTTAGTCTTTTAGGGTGGTTGCAAGGTAGGGTGGCTCACTTTTTGCATTACAATTTAGTTTTTTCTAGAGTGGTATGCATTTACATGTTGTTAACATGGCATAAAAATAATAATTTTCCAAATTTGTGATTATATTAAAATTTTCACCTCGAAGAAATAGACACATATTTAAAAAAAATTGTAAAATATACACCAAATATATAGTAATGGACTTTTGAAGTTGAAAAATATGGATTAGTTTGTTATTTGTGCTTTTATATTTACGCATTTTTGTGTATGACTTTTATTTGGGGTGTATTTTAGGGACTTAATTTATGATGTGTTAAACAAAAAAGAACATGTGTGCAAAAACATTGTTAGAAAAAATAACCAAAAAAAAGTTATGGACTTTTGAATGGCCTAAAATGAGCCATATTTTCATAAGTTCATATCATAATTATTTTTGGATGATTTTTGATTTTTATTTTTTTAATATGTACATTTTTAATTTCTTTTTTGGGAATGGTTTATTTTAATATGGAATTTTTAGTACATTAACCACCATGTAATTCCCCACTAAATTAATGATATTAAAATAAATTGTCATTTTCACACTACCGTATGGACTTTTAATGAATGGAACATCCATAAAAAATTAACCACTTTAGAATGCATACACCTTTCACTTCTGAAAACATAAAAACCATGTGAAATACCCTTGGCAACATTGATTACATAATTTATAGTTAACATTTTGGGATGGTGTTGTAAATTGCATTAGATCATCTTCTAGTTATAACTTTTGCTCTAGATTGTCTTCTAGCTTGAATCACTATTTCATTAAAGTTCCATATATGATCAAAATTATAGTTGTGTGAGTTGTCGAACAGTTGTAAATTGGTATAAACAGAGTTGTAGGAAGTGGGTGTCAACCTTTGTGCTTTTTAGATTTCTACTCCTACTTGATGTATGTTAATTTTTGGATGTTTGTGTTTGAACCAAAACCACCAACTATTGCATAGTATATTACATCTCGGAACAATGCAGCCCTTGTTTATGTTAGTTCTACGACCTTCATCTGTAGTTGTTGTAGGCTAATGGATAATCCATATTCTTACATTGCTGATGTCCATGCAATCATTGTTGCATCCTCTTTTTCAGTAAGCACACCTCTTGGTGCCATTTTATTGGATTTGGTTTTTCCATTTAGGTGATAAAAAAAGAGTCCATTGGGGATGTTCCATGATTTATTCGCCTTCTTTAAAGAATGTGTCCTTCTTTTCAATAACATCCATGGCTAATTTTAATGCTTCATCTATCCACATGTTTTTTTTAGTTGTTAAAGGCACTTAATTTGATTGTGTTGCTAACTTTTTTTTGGTGCATTAGGAGTACATGAAGGATTCTCCTTATTTGATGCAAGGTTTACAACTTGTAAATCAAGCATGCTATTCCATTTCCTATGAAAGATTATGCAATTCATGATTATTTTTTTCTTTTTGGTGCGAACATTTAGCAACTTGGTGGAGTGCATTTTGACCTCACCAAGGGTATGTATTTTTTCCTTGTAAACAAGCCAATAATCCAGAATGTGTAATAAATTTGAATTTTTTGTTATAACATGTTCATGGATTGCTATAGTAAAGTGTAATAATTTATAGAATTATGCAAAATCATCCCAATCTAATCAACATCTTTTATTGTTGTGCATGTAGTGGGGAAAAATTTGTAGGGGCTATTGATATGACTTAGTTGATCCCTAACTCTCTTGAAGCTCCTTGATGTAGCATTTTGAACTATGGATTTTAGTCATCTAGATATTTTTGGAACCTCTAATTGTAGATTTGGTCTACAATTTCAACTTGTACGTTTGTTGTTAATCCTTCTTCTACATGTTCCACTTTCGCCTTTTGTAGATATGCTTTTGAACCTAGTTGTTGCTTTTCTTCTTGCTCTACTTTCTATATGAGACTTGTTTTCTACAAGTAAACTCTTAAACTTGGACTATCATTTTTACATGTTCTATTATCACTAGTAGTTCATCATATTTTTGCATTATAATGTTAAGACATAAAAATTCTAAACAAAGTTTGAATTGTTCTTCTATCCTAGTTCATATAGAAAACATATTTGGAACTTAGATTATAAGTAGAAAATGATCATGTAAACCTTGCTTAAATTTAAACTTTAATTTGTCCCTCCCCCCCCCCCCCCCCCCCCCCTCCTTTTTCTTTAGAAGGAATGCAAAATTCTTATACATAATAGGAATATGTAAGTACTCTCCTTTGGGAACTAATAAATATGCTGCCAAAATAGGATGTCCTTTGCTAATCCTTGTGCATTGTATGCGTGTTAAGGTTTAGGGTTTTATTAATGAACATTTTCATGCCTTTTAATGGGAGCCTAAGCCCTTATAACCAAACATTCTCATATTTACTTGCATTTTAAAAATCTTGATTATTTGTCAAACCCGCCTTTAAAAGTTTCATTGCCACCATATTTGTTTTCAAGTATGTGCATTACAATGTGATGGTCTTTTCCCATAACCAAACTTGACTATATATAACATTGTGCCTTTTAAAAAATAAAATAAAATTTTCCACTACCATAACCACACAAAAAAAATTCATTTGGATTATATAAAAAAACCAAACATTTTTTTCAAGATTAGGTGTTTAGTCATAAGGTTAGATTTAAATGCTTACACAAAGGACTACGACCATTCACCAATGTTAGTATGCACAAGAGGGGTGTTTGGTCTCCGGGTGATGTTTGGTGGGGTGCACTTTTACCTTAAGATCTTTAGTTTTTTTTCCTTGGGCAAGGTGGTGTTTGGATTCTTTGGAACTTGATGTTTTGAATGGGTTCCCACCATGTCCAATGAGGTGGTGTGACATGGCAACTCAGAGGATTAATATTTTTTTCCGTTTGGGGGATGGGATTTTGAATTTTGATGTTCCCAATGTTTTCCCATCAAGTTTTCAAATTGTTCTCATCGTGTTCCCAATGTTTTCCCATCAAGTTTTCAAATTGTTCTCATCATGTTCCCAATGTGTTTTGAAGATGTTTCCAATAGCACCACTTGCCCAAAGTTGAACTCTTGCAATCTATGTATCGGGCCAAGGGGGGAAGTAGGTACTTCTAAAATTCAATTTTGGGAGTGCAAACTTCTTGTTGGTGGAGTGCCTAAAGTTTCAGAATTTGTTTTGGTGATGGACCAATCAATGTGACTCATAGACCAAAAGAAAAAGAAAAAACAAAAAAAAACATTGAGATGCACCTCACAACTAATTAATAGAACCAACAAATATACTTAGGTTTCCGAACTGCAATCAGCCATCTCATTGGGTCCTTGTTTGGGACATCTTTGCCTAGAACTGAATAATACCCCTTGCTAAGAGCCTGGGTACCTATATTAGGGACTCCTCAACTACCTACCCACGGAACAGAAGAAAATATATTTGTAAGTGTCCAATAGGTGACGTTGCTTGGTTATTTTCGGTGAGTCAGTGCCTTTACAGCTCAGATTGGTACCTAGCTAACCGTGACGGACATACGGATGATAAACGGGTGGGGGTTGGTAAGGCTTGTGGATGTTTCTCATCCATGGCTTCTTCGTTTCCATCAACGGCCAACAGGGGTGAACGCCGCGCGTCGGTCTCCCCCGGATTAGGGGACCCGTCCCGGTCCTACCGGTCTCCGGTCGCCGCTTACCGGGACGCCTGCCTGCGCCTCAGCTCCAGGGCAGAGGAACCCCGTGCGCGCGGCTTCGCTTGCCCTGCTCCTCATCTGCTTCTCGCCATCGCCAGTCTGCCTAACCCTGCGATCGGCCACATTTGCCTTGGACTACTGCCGCGGAAGTCGCTTGGTTATCAGTCTCTTCACGTCTGGGAGGCAAGATCTGCTCAAATCCGAGGTAAGATATGCTGCAATTTGGTGAAAAACGTGAAGCTGTGTACTTGTGTTTGCGTGTGTTCTTTGTTCTCTTTTTCTTCTGTTCCGGTTTTATTGGGTGCTTCGTTGAAGTAATCCGCGACGTGTCTCGTACGAGATCTGCGGGAGAATCATGGTGAAGAATGCTTGGTTTTCTAGAATCTTTGGAGCTTCTTGTCGTCTGTCTGTTTTTTCGCCTTGGATGCCCAGAGGAAAAACAGGCCGGCTTGATGATTTGTTTCTATGCTCCTTTTCCGTGAGATTTATTCTTTCCGGAGTTTTCCTACTGCGGCTGTCGAGACTGATGACGATGATGATGAGTTCCAGTTTGGACCTGGGGTGTCTTCCACATTCGGTTGTTTAGATCGGATCCTATGACTCCATCTTCTGGACTCAAATCCGTTAACTGTTGTAACGGTGTGCGCGCGCTTGTATATGTGTTTGGCAGTTCTCTAGACGGGCCTCAAAGGGAAGAGTCGGTCGGACAAGATGGTTGCCAATGGCGATGCGCTTCCGGAGTACGAGTGCCAGCCGTTGCTCGGTATGCATATATATTTTCTCTCTCTCTCTCTGCCCCCTGTACCTCGCCTCCCCTTACTTCCTCTCTCTTTCTCTTCATGAAATCGACCATCCTTGTTTCAGCTTAGTTCCATCTGCTCCAGAAGCTTGAAGGGGTTCTCAGATTGCATCTCAGATGACATACTCATCTTGCCTCCACATGAGAATCGAAAGATATCATAAGCATTGCTCATCCAGATTGTGTTGTTCCGAGGGAGATTAGCAGCCTATCAGGATGTGAGTAGAAAGGGACAGAATTTTATTTAGAAGAGTACAAAATTGAGGCAGTATTTTGCTTCCTTGCTCTGATTGCAGAAGCAGAAAGCAAGGCTCTTGTGCATCTGGGCAGTCCAGTGCTTGTAACTCTCATCATCATTGTGATCTGTGATTGCTATATCCTCTTAGATTAACTGTCTTAATGGTCTGTAGTGGGGCTTGCAATACACAACCCTGAATTAGGTCATAAAAATGCTTATGATCGGTGCTCTCCCGTTTTCCAATCTTTTCCACATCCTTGGTGGAATGTTGAATCTATCGAGAGCTAGAGTAACACAGATAGCAATCCATGGTGGGACTGTTGGGAGCTGATGTCTTGGTTTTTCTGGCTTTTTGACTCATGAACCTGGCTTCAGTAAGAACTTAAGAAACATTGCTTTTTGGTTCGCATGATGAAAAACAGACTAAGTCCTGAGATGAACTGCACAATTCTCAACATCAATGGTTGAACTGTAGACGAGTTGAAGAGAGGTCTTGTTGCATTCCCTGTTTGATGAACTGACTGAGCTACTTGGCAGCTAGAGGCTTTGGATGGACTGGTTACCACTCTAGAGAAGATGTCTGAAATTGGATAATGGTAGCTAACATGAAGAAATTCCTTGTGCAGAATATAGAACTGTTTCTGGAGTTGCTGGGCCTCTTGTTATCTTGGAGAAAGTCAAGGTATACCTCAGACCTATCATTGGCCATGGATGGGTATTCTCAGATTGGTATGCTCTATTTGGGAATGTGTAGGCTCTGTCTGATGTGTGTTTCTTGTTTGTCTGAAATTACGATGAGTCCTTATGCTGGAGACCAAGGACTCACATTCACATTTGTTGTTCAGCTTCAATTCTTGTTTAATACTAGGTCTCTAACTTCCAACAGTGAGGACTTCAGTTTGGAGAGAGTGTGCTAATTCAAAGCTGGTTGTTTTATTCAACAGGGTGCCAAGTATCAAGAAATTGTAAATTTGCGGTTGGGTGATGGCACCAAACGTCGTGGTCAGGTTCTGGAAGTTGATGGTGAGCGTGCAGTTGTGCAGGTAATTACCACTTCATTCTTTTCCAAATCCATTGCTACATATGCAGACATGGAAGAGAAACTTCAATGGAGGGTTGTTGGCAAAAGTCTTTGATGTGGACTATTTTGCCCTGTTTTAGCTGTAGTTTATTCCCTGTTACACTTCAGGTAATCCTGGTCTTCTGTATACCAAAAGTAAGAGGACTTTTCCTAGCCCATACTTGAGCAGATGAGTTACACCTGAGCTGTTATTGAGAACCTTACTTAATATAAAGTGCTAGAGATTTGGAGTATCTCCTATCCTAGTGCATTTGAGGAGCAAGTGTTCTTTTTCATATATGTGCAAGTTTGATTGAACAGGTTTTTGAAGGGACTTCAGGTATTGATAACAAGCACACCACAATTGAGTTCACCGGAGAGGTGGGAATCCAGGCCGTTGGCATATGTTCCCAATGGAAGTTGTCTGATTTCTTGAACTGAGGATTCTGTCAAAGTGCATTGTACTGCAATAGCTACACATTATTGGATGCAGATGGCAAGTGGATTGATCAACTCTGTTCACTTGATCTTTGTTGCTTCCTTGATGGGGCAGGTGCTTAGAACACCTGTATCCCTGGACATGCTTGGGCGTATATTCAATGGATCAGGCAGGCCAATTGACAATGGTCCATCCATCCTAGCTGAAGCATACCGTGATATTTCAGGTGTGTGACTGTATTTTAGCTATCTCAGCTCATTAGATGCTTTCCTGCCTGATAGAAGGTTGTGTAGTGGGGATGGGAATGTTCCCCTGAACTGAAGGTAAAAAGTAGATACCCTCAAGGGATGAACAAGGGTGCACTAAGAACTTCTTGTACCTGAGTTACAAGTTGTTGATCTGAGTGTTGAGGACTTTTCTTGAGCAGGTTCTTCGATAAACCCCAGTGAGAGGACCTACCCTGAGGAGATGATACAAACAGGAATTTCCACCATTGATGTCATGAACTCTGTTGCCCGAGGACAAAAGATTCCGCTTTTTTCAGCTGCTGGGCTTCCTCACAATGAAATTGCAGCTCAGATCTGCAGGCAAGCTGGCCTAGTGAAGAGATTGGAGAAGCATGCTAATCTGCTAGAGGTAATGGACTTTCTGTCATCCTTGTTTGGTTATGTGTTTGGTATGTGTATCAAGGTTACCTTTTGATGCACATGTGTTGTTTCACTTCCAGTCTGATATCGTGAGATCTCACCTTTCTTTTAATAAGGCTCATAATTTTAATGATGTAAAGTGTGGCCCTTGTCTCCTGTTTCTTTATGCTGTTTGGAAGTTTCATAAAAATCTGATTAAACCTAGATTTATTTGTGCAGCCAGCTCTACTTCCCTTACTGAAGTTTCGAAGTGGCTGAGTCTGTTTTCAGAGCTATGTTTCCTGTGGTCAATGACCTTTGGGTGTTTAAACTCAAAAAGGCAGATGTTCCTTGTGTTAGTGGTTATATTCTCAACGACTACTGGAGTGGTGGAGCTAATAATAAACTCAATCTTTTGAGTCTGAAGTTGATAAAGCTTCCTCACTCGTGTTGCAGTCTTTTGATTTCTCAACTCTATACACTAAAATTGACCTAATGGATCTAAAAGCTCATATGAGAGTTCTGATAATAAGGGGTCTCATTGGATGTTGAAGCTTCATCAGTTTAAGCTTTTGATGGTTCAAAAAACAGCTTTGAACTTTAGGTTTTTGTGGCTGAAAAATAAAGAAGTGATAGATATCTTTGAAAATCTTCGTAGCTTTAAAGTTGCAGAGGCTTTAGATTTGATCTCTTGGCTGGATTTCTTGTTAGACAATTTGTTTCTTTGTTTTGGTCATTGCTCTTATAGACAAATGCATTGGTATCCCCATGGGTACTAATTGTGCAGTCTATTTGCCAAATTTCTATCTCTTTACCTACAAGTTTGATTCATTAATTGTCTCTTGAAGAGTAACACATGTCCTGTTGTGCTTCATTGATTGTCCATGGTTCATAGGTTTGTGGATGATCTTTTTCTTCCTGATTTTCAGACTTTGAGAATTTCATGTACCTTAACCAACACGCTCTTGGCGGCGGCATATACCCAAACACATCTTGTGAGTTGAATTGTACATCTAAAGGCTTCTCTTGTAATTTCTTGGATCTAGCTATGAGACAGAGTCCTAAAGGTTTATCCTGTGACATTTTTGACAAACTCTCTCAACCAGAGTACCCAGCTATTGAAATGATTAGAATGCCTCATGTTCATTCCAATATCTCAATTACTGGGGTTTATCAATAGTCAATTTTACAGGTTCTTGAGGCTTTGTAGTTGTAAGAAGTTTTTTGTGTTTCAGATGGTCAGTCTTATTGTCCTTTTGAAGATAAAAGGCTACCCTTTAAAGGTTTTTCTAAAGAGAACTAGAGCATTGCTTAATAAAGAAAAGATCCTTTTTGCAATTTCAGCTTTTGGAGTTTTCAGAATGATTTTATTTAGAGTCTTGTAAGTGGGGAACTTCTTGTAAGCCCACTTGCCCATTGTTTTTCCTGCTGGCCTTTCCTTTAGGTTCTTCTCTTCCCTTTCTGTTGGTTTGTTTTTTGTCACGTCCTTGTATTTGGGTCTGTTGCTAGCCAGTAGTATGGCCGAGTCTTCCTGTTGCTTCCAGATTTGCAGCGAAAACTTGGTTTGCAGGTTGGTGCTTTTCACTGGCCTTTAACCACTGTAGGGAGCTGATGACTCAGTGGGGAAGTTGTTATAGATAAGTTATTATCATACATACTACTGTGGATGGTCCCTGAACAGGTGTGAGACTGGCACTATTGTTCATACTGCTGTTTTTTTTTAATTTTAAAATTTATTTATTTATTTATTTTTTTAGGTTTTTTGTTTGTTTTGTCTTTCCCAGTTTGGAATTTTCTGTGGCTTCTTGAAGAAGTGTTAACCTTGCTGTGTTTTTTCTTCATTGCAAGATAGGAGATTTCTCTATTCTTATGAAAGATATGTGTTGTTTCACTTGCACCTACCTGCAGTTTGTTTGTTCATCTTTCCTCCTTTGGCCCCTTTTTGTGAACTGGTGTATGCGTGAGCAGGGGTGTTGCCCTCTCTGCCTTTTTCTACTCATTTCCTCCATAGTTTTTCATTAGGACAGTGTTGGTAGTGAAATGGTACAAAGTGTCACTCTTCCATCTTCATGTTAATGAGAAATGTGAAGAACTAAGCAGAAGACTAAAATGATTATCTTGGCAGGAAGAGCATGGTGAGGACAACTTTGCTATTGTGTTTGCAGCAATGGGTGTCACCATGGAGACTGCCACCTTCTTCAAGCGTGACTTTGAGGAGAATGGCTCAATGGAGAGAGTCACTCTCTTTCTCAATTTGGTATTGTGAAACAGAGTTTTTTTCCACCTAGATGATCACTGCTCCTCAAATTACTTGTCCTCATTTATTATGTGCATGTGAAGTTCATACTTTCTTGTGTACTACTTCTAGCTTCATGACGTATTTAAGTTCTGCATGCAGGCAAATGACCCAACCATTGAACGAATCATCACTCCTCGAATTGCTCTCACTACTGCTGAGTATTATGCTTATGAGTGTGGGAAGCACGTGCTTGTCATCCTTACTGATATGAGTTCCTATGCTGATGCTTTGCGTGAGGTTTGTGCCTCCATTTGCAGTATGGGTTAGGGTTCATTTTGTTTTGGCCTTTGTTGTGAAGGATCCTTTTGATTATTGTTGTTTAGTGGAGAGTGAGGATAAGTCTCAGGATTGAAAGTCAGGAAGTTGTACAAGCATGATACATAAAAATGAAATGTGTCCTGGTTGGTGGAGAAATTTGTTATCTATGCAATCAGGTGAAAAGCAAGTGAAGTTCCAATCAGCTCTCATGAAGAAATCTGGCTTCACTATTTTTGCTAATGTAGTTTCTGGTGCATGCAGGTGTCAGCTGCCCGGGAAGAAGTGCCAGGACGACGTGGTTATCCAGGTTACATGTATACTGATTTGGCCACAATCTATGAACGTGCTGGGCGTATTGAAGGCCGGAAAGGCTCCATTACCCAGATCCCCATTCTAACTATGCCCAATGATGGTGGGTTAATTTTACTAGTTCATGTTTGTTGCATTCAATGAGAGTGAAACAGGTTTAGATGGATACATGAGGGAAATATTAATTAGGATTTTGTCTCATGTCCAATAAGGGTGGAATTCAAACATTCTGTTGAATCAGAGAGTGTCACACTGCCTGAAGCATCACACATGGAGATCTGATTTGTTGATGGCCATTATGGCTCTGATTGAATGTTATCACAACATCCAGGCAGTGTGCTTTGAACTTGTTGCCAGCAGCTGGTGAGTTCAGTGAGAAGTCATAGTATTTGGTAACTACAAACTGAAGGGACAGTAACTCTTCTGCAGCTTTTGCTAAGCCATTAAAGTTGCAAGGTTGCTCTAGTTTCAGCGCATGTGTTCCTTTCTTTTTTTCTCCCTTTCCTTGTCATCTTCCTGTTCTTCTCACTCAGATTTGTGGTAATCTTTACACAGATATCACCCATCCCATTCCAGATCTTACAGGGTACATCACAGAGGGTCAGATTTACATTGACCGTCAGCTGCATAATCGACAGGTAGTTTTTGTTTCTGCTTTTTGTTGGAAATCAAGCTGGAACTAGTGTTTGCAGTCCATAGTGATGTGAGATTCCCTTTGAAAAGTGCAGTGTCTTTCCACCTCTAGCATTATAGCCATGCATGTCTCAGGTGGAAAGACAGTCTATCTGTTGTGCTGCATACCTTGATGTGCCTGCTGTCTTTTAAACTCATCACCAGGGGTTGGGCAGTTCAATCCTGTTGAGTCAAGTGTCATCACATTATGTTGACCAATTACACATGTTTCTGTGACTGGATGCAGATATACCCTCCCATCAATGTGCTGCCTTCTTTGTCACGACTGATGAAGGTGTGTGACCCTTTGGCTTCACCTTGTTGCCATTTGGAAAAAGTGTAAGACAATTGCTCTCTTCCAATATAGATATTGGGTTTACAAGAGTGGGTATGGTGGGAATGCAGAGTGCTATTGGAGAGGGAATGACTCGTAGGGATCATTCTGAAGTTTCCAATCAGGTATTTACTAGTGGCCTTCTACATGAATTCTGCAGAGGATGATGATCTGTGCTAACCAAGAATTTTATGAATGTCCTTTGTACTGATATTTTGCTGGTGAACTAAACAGATAGAAAACTGAACTGAGATAGCATGCATTTGAAATTTGAAATAGGTAGAGTGTTTTTGCTTGAGATCCCAATTAAGTGGCAGGCATGTGAAAAGACCGTTTGAACTGGTATCACAGCATTTGGATTGTGGATTGGGAACAGTTATATGCAAATTATGCTATAGGGAAGGATGTGCAAGCAATGAAGGCAGTGGTGGGAGAGGAAGCTTTGTCTTCAGAAGATTTGGTATGGTCTTCTATTTGCTTCTGGAGCACACCATTATACTGTGGTGGTTTTGATTGCACTCCATGCTCTATTCAATAAGATTAGGAACAGAGTCAAGAGATTGAAAGTTAAGGCAGCAGTACTGCATTTTGATAATCTGCAGGATCAATCTGTGACTTGCATGTGTTAATCCTATCATTAGGAACTCCTAGTAGTGTTCAAACTAAGTGCATTATGTGTCTGCAATGTCCAACTCCCTTAAAATAATGAGAGGAAGCTTTTTTGCAAGTTTCTTACTGTTTATTATCTGAATTTCATAGCAAGGATCAAACAGCTAATGTCCTATGGATTCGTTTTTGGTCATATGTCTCATGGTGGTGATAGTCCACTTTAGAGGTTGGGCTTTGTAAGAATGTACATCTGTCCTGAAATTGGCCTTGTTTGTGGGTGCTTCAGCTGTATCTTGAGTTTCTCGACAAATTTGAACGCAAGTTTGTGGCCCAAGGTGCTTATGACACCCGTGACATTTTCCAGTCTCTTGACCTTGCCTGGTCACTGTTGCGCATTTTCCCACGGGAGCTTCTCCGCCGTATTCCTGCCAAGACTCTTGACCTGTTCTACAGCCGGGACTCAGACCATTAACATGTAGTGTTGCAGGGTGCTTAGACTACTTTCTGTCTAGCATACTCCTCTCTTCATTGTTTGTGTAGCTTTTCCTATTGTAGTATTGTTTCAGTTGCAGTAGTGTGGGTCAAGAGAGCAATCCACAGTCGTCAATTTGAATCCTTGCTATGTATTCCCCGTGGGGTTACACTTTTATGAGCAAATGTTTTCTGCACAAGAAAACTTGGCTGGTGTTGCAGAAGGAAAGGTGCTTTAGCATGTGACACAAACTCAGACACAGAGTCACCTGAGTGTCTACACTTATGCCATTGAGTCATGCCGGTTTCTTCTTGTGACATATAAAGAGGAGTGTTTAGATGGTTAACTATGCACTTTTGGGGCTGCCAGCAATTCTCAAAGTAAAAACAGTTGGTGTCCAATCACTTGATCATCAAAACAATAATTCCCCTGCTTCAATTATACTTGCAGACTGCCAGTGATTGGTGGCATGATGGTAACTTACTAGATGATGACAGCTAGATGTCAACCAGGAGTCAGCAACTAGGAGTCACAGTAGGTTGCATGTGCATCAGGGGTGTGTGCATTCAGCATCTTTGTTTTACTACTTTTCCCCATAAGCTGAGGTTTCAGAGCTAATTTCTCCCAATTGCAGATGCTAGAAACTGGAAGTGGCTTTTGCCTTCATAATCTAATTGAACTCAAAATTGAACTTTCAGATTGAAGGTAGTCAAATTGCTGACAATAATCAGCAAATGGGTGTCATGATTGGAAGAAATGCTTAGAATGATGGGGAGTTCTTTTCACTACAGAATGCATGCTAGTATTGATAGCTTGATTATATTGAAACTTTCCTTGGTACTTTTATTAAGGTTTTCTTGCATGATTACTCTGGATCATTTCCAGCTTGGCCAAATAGCCAAGATACTGATTTGACTATCCTTGAGGAGGAGATCACCTGGTTAGTTCTTGACCTACACTTTGAAGAGAGTGTGCTTATTCATAGCTCAACAAACAGCACATCAAGACAACATGCCATATGTGATTCATGAAATGGATAATAAAGAAATTACATATCACAACTTGCAAAAGTTTTGATTATCTATAACTAGTTAAGCAGTTTGCAACTTGATGAACAGGAAGCCATGTGGTGGCTCTTCTACAAAGTGTGGGAGTGACAACTTCCATGTACTCAATGAGTGGGTGGACAGTTGCTGGCTGTGGCCTTCCCATCATGCATGTTTACAGAGAATAATCTTTGCTCAGGTCTCAGCACTCTTCCAGGCTACAGCAAAACTCTCACTAGGATCAGGACTATTAGTTTGGCAACTGCTGAGGTGATGGCAAAATTTTAAAACTCCTCAGTCCATATGCATATTGCTTCCAATAGTTTATGGGCAAAACTCACAAAACTCTAGTGTTTTTCACCATGATTGTTTCTGTTGCACAATCTTGACTTCTAAGGACAATGTCCATTGTACCTAACAAACAATGATACCAGCTTTGCCCGTGATGATCTCAGGGTACATAAGGGGCAGGGGGAGGTGGTGGTGTTGGACCTGACAGTGGAATTGCTCCGAATATAGTGTTAGCATCTATGCCAGTGGATGTCACTGTTGAAACTGCAATGAGTGCAGCAGTTAATGCTGCATTTCCAGCCACAGTTGGCTCTGCCTGACCATAGCTGTCACGGTAGTCTCTGTACTCATCCCGTGCATTTGGGCCCCCAACCATTGCACCCACAATAACATGAGGATTGGGAGCATTCTTATAAAGCCATTGGCGACCCTGTTGACAACCATATCGCACTCCATTCTTTGGAATTGATGCAGCTCGGTGATGAACTTGTTTTGGGTATTTGTCCCCGTACCCTACTACATAACTCATGTTCAAAGGATTCTTCCCTAGGATATAGTCTAATTGAGTTCTAGAGAAATTACGCAAAGTCTCCACAGGAAAACTATAAGGACCACAACTATAGCTTGGAACAGATGCAACCCTCAAATAGTCTGCATACAATGCAGACAGAAATGCAGCACTTACTACATACTGCAAAGGCTGCCCACCTCCATGGTTCAATTCAACAAGCCCACCTTTAGTGCGGTTGAACCTTTTGAAGTTGGGTAAGTACGAGCACATGACAGTATTTGTTTCATTCCAGTACTGCTGCAGTTGCGCCTCGTATGGGTACCCAGGTGACTGCAATACATGCAGCCTTGTCAACAATAACTGGGCACCAGCAAGTTTGTTATCCCATGAGAAAATTCCATACCATGGGCCTCCACCTTTTGCACCAGCATGAGCTGCCAGTATTGGGTTGGTGACAAGGGAAAGGTATGAACTATTCCCTGTTGCGTAATACAGCCATGCACCCCCCCATATGTACTCATCCCAGAAACCTGTTGAGTTGTAGAAGACTTGCTCTCCTGGGGGAAGCTGAGTGACAAAACGGTTCCGCTTTCCACCATCTCGAGCAAAGGTGAAAATATTTCTAGCAGCCATAAGCAGTTTTGAAGAATATGCAGGCAAGTCAGCCCTGAACACTATGGAAGCTGCTGCTAGGGCAGCTGCCATTTCTCCACCCAGGTCTGGACCAGATGAGACAGCGTAGGCTGGACGGGCATAATCCATGTCCTCTGGCCGCTCCCAACAACTATGGTCATTAGTGATAGACTCATTTCCAGCACCCACCTGTGCAAAAACTGTCTGGATGTTGGTGGAAGAGATATTGAAGGTCTTCATCATGTAGTCTGTTCCCCACTTTATGATCTCCTTTATATGCTCATACTCTCCAGCTGCTTGGTATTTCTCTGCATACTCAATAACACTCCAGCTCAACAGAGTCATTGCATATGCACCTGGGAACCCAAACTTGATGTTGTCACCAGCATCATAGAAACCCCCAGAAAGAGATGTGGGTGGTGCACCGATTGCATAAGACCCATCCCGGACAGCTGATGTCCCTCGCCATGAAATATTGTTTGAAGAGGGCAATACACCAGATTTTTGTGCATCAAAGAACAAAAGAGATTTCTGCAAAGCGATTGTGTAATTGTCAAGTGGTTGTGGAGAGTGGTGCTTGCGAGGTGCCACTTTCCATATGAGGATGGCGAAGCCCACTGTTGCACTTGTACCAAAAAGCACGCACAAAAAAATGAAGAAGAACTTGCGGCTACATGTCATGCACCCTAAATCGACTTGTGGTTTTGCCTTGTGTCTGGCTGGTTCCAAAAGCCAACTCTGCTGAGTCTCCTCCAGGCTTCTTACAGATGCACGATCAAAGTCCAAGTTTCGGCTCTGATTGTCCTCTGCACCAGAGTCCATTGCTGCTACATCCAATGGGCCTCCCCATGTATTGTACATCTTTCACCCTGTGTGGTTACGCTCACTGGAGACCACTGATGAGTAAAGAGCAAGTGCAGCGAGCTCTTCACAGCAACAACTGCAATTTTTTCTCTTTCATGCAATCTGTCACAACCACCAAACACAGAATGAAAGTGAGAAATGGAGACCACAAAGTGTAATAAGCTAAATGCAGATGGGAAAGAAACAGATGGAAGGATGACCTAATTGCTCAAAATCTGCTGCCTTCTCTGAGTTGTCTTGTATTCTTCAAATTACAGCCTATACATTTGAATGCTCTCTCATCTGATGCGATCGAGTCCCAAGACTAATGAAGAATCATTTTCCTCTATCTACACGCTGTGGTCAAGAAAGCAAAACCTTTGTGAATGTTGAGACTAATATTTCTGCAAAGAAAGAACGTTGACAAACAGACGGCATTGTTCACAACAAGAGTGACGACGACAAGGATGATACACAGACAGCTCAAAGATTGTGCCTCTCTTACTGTCGCAGACGGAAAACTTGGAAGACCTTGTCCTGTGGCGCCTCCTCCTCTCCTTCTCCTCCTCCACCTCCACCTCTTATTCTTCTTCTTCCTTCTCCTCGTCGGGTCTTCAGCGCCGATCTCTCTTCACCCAGAAAATAAAACTCTCTCTTCTGCTCCCACACCTTACAAGTCAAAAGTGGCTACAGCAAAGGCACAAAACAAAGTCTACAACAACAACATCATCATCTTCCTCATCATCATCATCACCTTCTTCTTCTTCTTGAAAATCTCTTTCTCGAGTCCCTTCTGCCTGGAATCAAAAGTTTTTCCCCCAGCTGCAACTTTAAACAACCGACGTGCAAATTATTCTTCCACAAACGTCCAAAAGGATCCAAATCAAACACACGCACACACACACACAAACACTGACTCTTAAGCTTCTTCCTCAGTCCACTTCCCTCAGTCTCACTCAGATCACAAAAGCTCTTCAGCTAAGGGCGGAAGGGGGAAAGGAGCAGGCAAGCTGCTCGAGAGCTGGAAGAAGAAAGAAAAAGCAGCAAGCAAGCAAACAAAGAAGCAAGCAACCAGCACAGCCTGCAGCAAAACAAAAAAAACAAAACAAAAACCGTCAAAAAATCAGTCAAAAAAATCAGTCAATAATGCAGCTGGCTTCCTAGCTGGCTGGTGTTGCAGTAGGGCAAAACCCAAGAACTGACATTGTTTCCATAATACTCACACGCTTTTCGAGTGAGTGGCAGAAAACACAACACAACAAAGCTGACACTCTGACAAAGTGTAAGGGGGAAAGCCCCAGTCCTTGGGCTTTACTGGAATACGAGCCCCATATGTTCAACATTTTAGTGTAAAATTATTATTTTTTTTGAAAAAAAATGTATATATATTTTTTACTTTCTGTTTTCTTTCGCAAAAAAATTGTTCTTTGCAAAGTTTTTTGAAAATTTTAGAATTTGCGAAAATAATATCATTGATATCGAAGTTGCTAAAATATTAATAATGTACTAAATGGCAAACCATCTGGACCAATCATTATGATTGAGGGATCAGGAACACAGAATAGTAGTCAGATCATATTTAGTACACTCTTCTCTAGCAGGTGCACAGCTTTGTAACACATTTTACCAGCCTTAGCAAGCCGTGCAAATATACGGGATAAAAAACCATTTTACTGACCCATATTTTGACTTTTCTTGATCCAATTTCAATGTGCAGGGTCATCTATTGAGCTCGTCTGGGGATGCTCTCTCTAGTGCAGTTCCACCGGTGCCGCTACTAGTGTTTATCACATTTCAGGAAAGACTATTAATTATTTTCCCCTAGCCCAACATGAAAAAATTGGTGTAGGGTAGATTTGGCAGCAGGGTGCAGGCCCTTATTCTAGTAAACCCCATGGCTGAGGGCTTTACTCGGCTTAAAGATTTGCTTCAATTTTTTATTTTTTAAATTTTTCTTTGTGTAAAAAGGGGAAAAAAAGAAGAAAAAACGGGGTATGTTTCAATAAAGAACACCCACTCTGATGGGTTTTCCAGTTTTCAAAACACCCCATAAAACAATGAAAGAAAATATATGCCGGGTAATATGCCCTCCACTTACAATAAAAAATCAGAGCAGGTCTTTTCGACAGTATAAGTTGAGAAATTATGTAAAGGCCACCACCACCTGGGCCATTATAATATCTGGCCAATCAGAAGTAGTTTTTTTCTTCTTCTTTTTGGAAAACTCTGGCAACAAGCTTACCCCATAATCCCCAAAATTTGGCAAAAAATGGTAACAAACAGATTTGGAAAGAGAAATTTCATGCAGCCAATGGGAAGGCTCAGCATGAACTCATGAAGGGTCCAGGTTTTTTCTTTTTGAGAAGGGGGGGGGGGGAGCAGGGGATTTTTTCCCTTTTCCCATCAAGTTCCCAAATTGTTCCCAAGTGTGTTCCCCAATATGCTCCCAATAGCACCTGGGCTTTATCCCATATGATTTGCCCAAAGTTCAACACCCATGTATATAAAATGAAAAGATAATGTCGAGGGGAGCACAATTGTTTGTATTTTGCAACTGGAGGTTCATAGAGATGCTTCTATTGGGGGGCAATGCCCAAGGATAAAAAAACTTGCTGTTGGACCAATCAAAACATTGCTCTTTTTAAAAAACAAAAAAAGTTGTGAGCGCACCCAGGATCTAATTAATATGAATCACAGGAGAGTAGGTAGATGTTACTACGAGAATAGGTAGGGTGTTCTTAGGAAGGGCCATTAGTCGAGGCCAAAAATAGTGGCAGCCAATTCTAGGAATAGAATTTCCATGCAACGAGCAGCTCATGTCCTCACAGAGTACCTATGAGGAGAAGAGGGTCTAGTTGGGATCAGGGTTTCCAGCAGTCATTTATTTGTACTGGGCCTTGTGTGGACCTCTTTACAGGGTTTAGGGTTTGAAGGCTACCACTTCATCCCTCTACTTCAACAATAGGCTATCTTACTGCTGCCGGTGGACGTACTCCGAAGAGTGTTGTAATTTGCCTAACCTCTCTCACTTATTGTTTTCTAGACAAATTTAGTTTGATTGGATTATCTTTTAGCAGATTATTAATAGACCAAGTTTAGTTTGCCAATGAATAGTGATTGAGCTTATTGTAAAGGAAGACTATTTGATTTGTCAACTAAAAGTATGATTGAGAGATTTGTTGACAAATTGAGACATTTTTTATTTGAGAATGAATTTATTAAGAAAAAAACAATACTATTTTTCTTTGAGAGAAGAGGTCTTTCTAAGTGAAGGCTTCTTCTTCACTGGCCCGGGTAAACCAGCACCCATGTCCGTGCTTTTACCGTTTTGAGTGAGGTTGTAATTTCGTGTGTAACTCGATATAACTATTTAATTACTTAATTGTAAAAACAGGGGTAAGTTGAATGGTCATGGTGCATGTGCACCATGTGATGTCATTCCTTATAATTAAATATGGAATCACATGGGGATGGGTTTTAGGAAGTTTTTTCATTAGTTTCCCTTTTGGTTAATTAATTATGGAATGACATGGGGTGAGTTTTAGGAAGCTTCTTCATCAGTTTCCTTTTTGGTTATTTAATTATGGAATGACATGGGGGTGAGTTTTAGGAAGCTTCTTCATTAGTTTCCCTTTTGATTAATTAATTATGGAATCACATGGGGTGAGTTTTAGGAAACTTCTTCATTAGTTTCCCTTTT